>OZ037724.1:15000-5015000 GCA_964035505.1 Watsonalla cultraria | reverse complement strand
ACTTAACGCACCTGGGTACCGCAAAGCAATTGCGGGAAGAGTGGCCATATAGCTGGCACTTGTGACATTGGCCGATTTGGCCGCGTTTGTTGGGGGCTTCGACCTTTAAGCCAGATAAATGGCATACGGTCTTAATATTGTAGATGTTTTTTCCGGCGGGGGAGTGCTTACATACGACAAAGACCATGTCGTATATGGTACTGTTGCGGGCGCCGTGCATGCGGTGCACCTCTAGAGCGGGGATATCTTGCGATTGAAGATCGCTAAGGATAGACTTTTCGTCTATCTCTTTGGGGATGCCGCGGATTACTACGCGGAGAAGACGATCCTCAGGGAGATCGTAGGAGTGGAAGGCTACCTTTCTAGCCTGGAGCATTTTTGTGAGGGATCTGAAATCGGTGGAGGTAGGCACCGAGACTTTTATTCCATTGGCGGTAGTTCTGGCGTTAGAGTAAGCAATGCGATTAGCATTGCACCACGCCGAGACGTCGGTCCACTTCGCCTTATCTTGGATGAAGATAGGCGGTGGAATGGGCTCTTTCCTCGAAGATGAGGCTATGGACTGAGGGGGTGGGGTGACGTCAGACCGGTTTCCCTCTGAGGGAGTGACCGTCTGCGAGGACAGGGAGGCGGTGGGCTTTTCAGCAGTCTTGAGTGACTTCGCGGGGGTCTGGTCAGCAGAAGCTTTGGTCTTGAGAGACCGCTTCTTCTTTCGCCCTACGACGACATTAAAGTCGTCGTCGGCGGAGGAGTTGGAGTCCGAGTTGGACTCGGAGGCCATGTCAGCGTCGATAATGACGGGACGGCTGGGAGGGCAATCGGGACTTGCCGGGGACTCTTCGAACCTCATTGGGTTCGGTTTGAGAGGGACGGAGGGCGCCGCAAGGGCGTATGTGGGGGCCTCGATGGCCGGAGAGGGGCTTGGTTCGCCGCAGAGGCTTGAGAAATCCTCCGGAGAGAGGACCGTACTGGCTACGGCCTGATTGGCCGGGACTTTAAGAAGGGCCCGAAGGAGGGCGCGGAGAGTGGAGTCGGCCATTTTATGGATGGCAAAACAACAACAACAATTGGGGGAGCAAAAATACCACGCGGTATTTAATTTATTTATTTTCGCGCCTAATCCCCAGGTTGGACTGGCCTGGGGTTGTGTGCGTGTGTGTTGGTCCCTTCACTACCGGGGGTAGGCAGTTAGGGTTGAGTTGGGTGTGCCCTAAGCTTGTGATCCCGCTGCCAATCTTAATGTGCAGACGGGTTCCTAACAGCCTTAGTGCAGAGGAGTACTTTTAGCCGAAGCTTAAAGCAACCAAACAACACTAAGGAATGGGATGGTAGGGAAAGGGTAGGGTGGGAGGGAGGAGATGGCTAGCGTCGGCGAGGGAAGCCCCCAAGGCCGGTGGTTCTAGCCCCGTCCGATTTGTGTTTTTGCCCTGAGGGGGCAAAAACGGGTGTATCGGGTCCACACCCCACTCGGCTTCGTTGGCACCGCTAGGTATCCACCGAGGACCACCAAACAGTGGTTTTTACCTTAAGGGTCACAACTAGCGAGACTTGTCTCACACAGAAACAGAGATGGCCGAAACCCGCCTTGAAAAAGGCAAGTTCGGCGAAGGGTTCGGTGCGCAGGTAGCAGCACGCAGGTAGCAGCGAGCGGCGACCGGATAATGGGCAGCGGCGGAGCGCGGCAGGAGAGCGCTTCGAGACGTCCGTACGGGGCGGAGGTCGGAGCGCGAGTCGACAACTGCGCATTCAGATCAGCGCTCATACTTATACCCACGGTAGGTCTTACTCTCCCCTTAAGACCACTCTGATTACGTAAACTATATTCTCCATCAAGCGTCCTCATCAAATATTCAACAGGAAAAGCAGATTTAACAGTAAGATAACACCCAATAAAAACAACTAAACCAGGCTTTAGTTATGTCCAAGTTCACAGTAAAGCGGATAACAAAGCGCTGCGTTTCATAGCGTTATATTGGCCTTAACTGCACACCACTGGTTAGAGAGATCAGTGCGCATACATTAATCCTATGATCTACGCTCTTCTAACACCCGGCTTTGTCAACCCAATGCGCAGCTATGCAAAGGTATCTAAAATGATAATATTCTTGTATACTGAGTAAATATCGCTTGTTGTTTTATAATTTCTTATTGATAACTTTTACCCTAATTTGTTTAATATAAGAATAATAATAAATAAGGCTCACACCTGTATTCCCCGAAAGCCTACCCTTTCGGGGAATACAGAAGTGTTTTATTAACAACAACCACATTTCACCGAAAGTGATTACGTACCAACGTGACAGATGGTGAGTCTATCGTCGTCTCAGACACTATGTGGTAAATTCTCGACCTTCATAAATGCCTAAACTGAATAAATTTTTTTCATTATACATACGTTGAATTGCTTCTCAGACATATGCAGGTTTCCTCACAATGTTTTCCTTCGCCGTAAAGCACGTGGTGTGAAATCACTGCACGTAAGCTAAGTCATATAAGGATGACAAGTATTCCTACATATTTTTTCGTATCTTTAGAAATAATATAATGTGTTTTTCGATTGATCAAGTCGTAATAGATACGATATTTATAAATTGAAACAAGTAGAAGATAATGTAATGGAAACTCGTAATAATATACAACAAAAAAATCCCATAGACACCCGGACTGGAATTTCAACGTTTTGTAACGACAGAGCAATGACGAAAATGATTAATTATTTGAACCGGCCAGCAACCCCGTGACATATGACATTTTATGGAGATTTATCTTCAGGCCATTTGGGGAAACATTGAAAATATAAATTAATGTGTGACTCGAATGTATGAGCCGGGTGTGTCAACAGTTACCGTATGTTATAATTTTTTATACGATTAAAGTCTACCAGGTAATTAAATTTTAGGCAATTTGAATATATGTTTAATAAGAGGGATTCAGTCAGTCAAGACTTTGATTTAACATATAAATCTAAGATAGACTTACCTGTTTACGGAACAAATAAATTATATTTTTTGGATATTGTAACAATCTTTTCCTTTGCATTATTCATAAATCTAATGTCATTTAATCTTAATTGACGCTGCAAAGACCTTTAAATATTTTCTGACTATTTCCATCGTACGTTTAAAAATGCATACTTACCCGTATCCCAACACCAAACTAAAACGAATTTGTTGTCTTTGGGTGTAGAAAATTCACACTGAGCCGTGAGCGGTCGACCGCAGCCGGCCTCCAATAAAGAGCATCTCCTCGGTACAAAATAAAAACTTACCGAAGACCAGCTCCCATATATTGACTGAAACCAGGTGCTACTATACGGAAGTCCATGTTTATGGTTGAGGAATTGAAGGCAATCGACGCATATTGCACTTTATTTCATTAAGATAGCTATGTCATTTTTATATAACATTGTAATATTTTATATTGACTTCTAGCATCTCGTCTAAAATGACTGCTGGAATAAATTAGTCTTACTCACTCTCTCAAGAACCTTGATCGCGGCGCATGTGTGCGTGCAACGATTCTCGACTAATATTAGAAGCTGTGCTTCTGTTGCCTTTTATTTTGTGACCTCGGTCTCAACAGCAATTTAATCAGCTTTGTTCTTAATAAATAAGCTACGGAATTCCCAACCCAACCACGCTATTAAGCTTTTCTTTTTTGTACCTACTAATACGTTCACTAAGTTATTATACTCCCTTATTATATTATTTCGACTTAGGTTTTAAAATATGCTGATTAGGATAACCTCGGATTACTTTTTTTATAGTACATTCAGCGATAACTGGGTACCTTATTGAATATTATTGATTCGTTAATTATAGTCTTCAAAGAAATGTAAGTACCTACTCAAAATAATGTTTTCGATTTATTGTAACGTTAGAGTTAGTAAGCTATGGTACTCGAAGTGTAATTTTAATTCGTTTCTAGGAACTACTTAAGTGAGAACTAAAAACTTATTTTAACATAAAATGTTGATAAGGAACGTACATGATTTCTGAGTAACTAGTATTAGTAACATACGCTTGCATGTGTCGCTCCCTTTACAAAATAATCCTATCGAAGTTTGACAGAGGGAAAGCACGTAGTTCTCGCTTCGTTATCTCGCTCGCACAGGATGCAGTGCCCGACGTCCCAGGCACCCATAGCTGTCGAATGTGAATCCAGCGATACGCTACGACGTGCACCGAACTGGCTGTATACAAAATAATTTGGAAGGATTTACTTTAACAGAATATCTTTTCTATTGTATCTTTACGAAACGCACGATTGTCGAACCAAAATCCGAAACAATATGACGTATAAATAATTATTCAGAATAAATTAATATTACCACATGGGTTCAGGGTTAGCCTACTTGTTTTTAGACAATGACGTCAGCCCGAGGGAAGCATCTCTGCCCGTTCCTGAAGCACCTCTGCCCGTTCCTATGTGCATGAATATCAGCTCGTATTCGATGCAGCACCTGTTCGCCAACTTGCTAACTTCGCTTCACAAGTTTGCTTAAAGTATTACAAAATTTGAAGCGGACGCCCAGAGTCCCAACTTGTCCCTACATTATGTTTGTCAGCCTGATGAAATCGGCGACCTCGCGAACTTTTCACCTCGTTATTCTCACTTCCAAAAATTATACTCCGTTTTTGAACATACAAAAGATATTGGAAGTGAAACACAAAGTTTTGAGTTGTCCGTTTTCTTACTCGGACAAGTTGCGCACTGGCACTCGTGCCGAGCATTTACTTTGAAAAATATCTGTATGGATAGTATTTCACAAGAATGCTCTCGATAACTTGCCCAAAAGTTCGGAATTATTTTAGAAATTTTCCTCTCTCGAATACCTCCAGTTGAACTCACTATTTACCTTAAATTATCCTTTTATCAGTCCAAAGTCTCGTCAAGTATTTCAACAATAATATTGCTACGTTTAAGCTCATAATTGTGCAAAAATAGTCGTCTAATCCAAATATAGCTAACCATAAAAAAATCTAATGTTTTCTCAATGGGTTACGAGATTTTTGTTTCTAGAGGATAATGATTTTAACTAAAAATAACCTAAAAAAGAACAACGCTGTTAATTTTTTTCTTCAATTTAATCACCATACAAAACTACCTGCACTTCACCCTGATAAACTAGCATTCGATCATAAAAGACACTTACACAATATTAATGTGCTGCTATTAAACTTCAATCACGACTCACGAGCCCGAGGAATCGCTAGCCTAGTAGAGCAATCGAGCCGGCAATATTATATGCATTGTGGCACATAGATAGAGGTGGATGATAGGATTATCATCAAGTCGCAACGTCCAATTTAAAATAACAAGGTGCAGACAGATTGTGCATATAGGCATAATAAAGCAACCCGTACGTGTCATCGAGTTTTGTGAGCTAATCGCAGCGGGGACGGTTGATTGCATGCACTGTGTTTTCTTTTTTGTGAGACGCGTCGGAAAACTGGCTTCATTGAACAAAGCAACTATCGCACAGCGCAGATTATTGAGCCAATTTAATTTCAGCGGAATAAGCTTTTTGATGCTGCTCTAATGAAGGAGGTAACGAGTTTTTCCGTGATTGTGCGCACTGCGTTTACGTTCGACTGATACTGCACACTAGGGCTAATTGCAATCAGATAGATTATACACTTTATATATTTATAGGTTTTATATATACATTAAGCGTACTAATAGTACATGCCACCCACATTTCACTAGTTATGTTTAAGTCCCATGTAATAGCGAACGCGCCTATGGATATTAACCGGCCACTAATGGGAAATTATAGATGTAAAATACAGGTGAATGGATACTAGTAGTATTTTTTTTCATAATGTAATGTTCGTTACTTAATGTTAGTTGCTAATAAATATCTGTATCTACCAACCTTCTGGTAATTCAATCAAGTATTTGATAAGCGTTTAAGAATTTTAAATAAACCGAGCTCCCTTTTATATGTAAATCAAAATATTTTGAGGAAGTAACAAATGGCCTTTTAAACTGTTTAATCCATTAAGTACATATTAAAAAAGATTAGACGACAATTTAACGGAGGTTTAGAAGAGTGATGGGACGTCTCCGTTAATCGCAAAGGACGATATAAAAACGCTTTAAGACCGGTTTACAACGTCATCCAATACGAAATACGAACTTCTTAAAAATTGCATTTTACTTGTCTATGTGAGCTATGAATATGGGCATATTGTAGCGTGTACATTCATCATCTCCCTAGCCTTATCCCATACATTGTTGGGTCGGCACTTGATTCAACCCGATGTGGCTGATCGCCTGACCTTCGCAACCCCATTTAGGAGAAAAATCTGTGATCTGGGTTAAACCAGTTGTCAGATTATTTAGGCCTCCGACTGACCTGTAACAATTGCCAAAGATGTTAAATTGGCAACCGGGACCGACGGCTTAACGTGCTCTCCGAGGCACGGAGGGAACTCGGGCGGTCGACCATCCAACTACTGGCTAGGCGTATGGTTGCTTAACTTCGCTGATCGAATGATATGTGCAATAGCAACTGTGACACGAGCGTGTACATTTTTAAAATAAATATGCTCATGCCATCCCCGAAGTGGTAAGCGGAGGTGATTTACAGATTGTTATTAATGAAATATCATTCAAGATATTATAATGGCATTTATTATTATATCTTCAAAATGATCGTTGTCTTTCACGGTACGTAATCCTGCAAAATTTGGGACGAGGTCAACTTTGGAAGTAAATCTTTTGCGGTTTAGTGAAATTGTCCCAAATATTTTTGTAAAAGATGAAAATTATCATTTTAAAATTATTTTTGGATTTTTATATTATAAGCGAATTCGCTAGTTGGATAGCGCAAGGCTTAAAAATAGCGCACCATAGGCGTCAGTGACGTCAATAAATCATTGCGGTCGTTATGGCCCACCAGCGCCCCCTGTCAGTGCGAAGCAGGGCAATAACATCCCAAATCTGTCTGGGCCCACCCTAGTAATCTCTAGATAATGGCGTGGATTGAAAAATCATTGCCCCTATATGTTAAGGGCATGCATAGCTTGTAAATTCGCCCCTTTGCAATTCAGCTCCTCCAACCCACACCATTGACAAATTCATGTCGTTGACATTTTCAAATCAGATTTTTTATATTTAAAACATTTCATGGGTGTCTTTATTCCGCAGAACCCTATTTGTTTTCTAATAAAAGTAGCTTTAGGTACTCCATGTTACATTAGATATCTGCCAGTAAAAGCGTCCCGTCAAAATTGGTCCAGATGTTTCAGAGATTAGACGTGACAAACAGATAGACAGGAATTCATAGAAAAACAAGCAGAGAAAAATAGGAATCCTTTTAAAAATTGTTTTCTTATGTATTTAGGTACCGCATAATCTTTCATATTATGCTGTTAATTTGGAATTACAAACAGACACTCTATTTATTTATCTATATAGACATCTTTTTGTTTGAAGTCGGGTAAAAATTAAGAGTTGTGTATGTGTATAAATTCTGATTCAAATTAAATTCAAGTTCTTGAGTAAAATATTAGATTATGCCACCGGGTGCGTAGTCGTGAGCGCGTTTCATGTTTAGTACGACCGCTCTCAAGCGTTACAAAGTCAGATTAAATTTACATTAATAGTCAAATACGAGGCCCAAAGTAAACCATTCTAAATTCGATGGCCCGAAAGTTGTATCTCAACAAACACGACATTCGGAGCGGCAAATGTGACCTGAATTAATATTTGACCAGTGGGTTTGTGCTGTATATGTTGTGCCTTCATTTGGCTCCTACGAGGACCTCACGCTAATTTTCTATCAACTCAAATTTCGGGAATTAGTAGTTTGACCCAACTTTGGCGTATTTAGTTTGCGCGGCACGGGGTAAGGGCATGCATTCGATTTCAATAGAGAACTCTGCCTGAATGTGACAAATAACATGCACCTTTAAGCAAAATATATATAAACTGTGCTTAAGAAAGCTTGTTATACATTATAGTTGTATTTAATTATATCATTGACAAGAATAATCCTCGATTACGCTTCTTAAAATTTGCAACTGGAAGGTGTGCCTAACAAACTGGGCATAATTTAATACGTCATACATACATGTACTCACGCCTGTATTCCCCGAACGGCAGAGGTGTTGTAACGAAAACACCCACATTTCACTGAACATGATTAAATGACAACGTGACAGATGGTGAGTCTATCGCCGTCTCAGGCACTATACATACGTCTTTGAATTACTACTCAGACATATGCAGATTTCGTCACCATGTTTTCCTTCACCGTAAAGCACGTGGTGGGAAATCACTGCACATAAGTTTTTAAGAAAACTTTTTGTTACAAGCTATGCTGGGATTCGAACTTGCGTCACTTGCGTAGCAGGCGACTGCTACCAACCCTACGGCTACCACGGCCCAAAATATTTCAGCCCATAGTAAGTATCCGAGTAACTCGGCATAAAGTTAAACAAGTGGGAACAACTTGTAACTCCTACTAGCCACTATAATTCTAGCCTACGACAGAGATAAATTGAGCGGGCTTGTCAATATTACTGCGAAGGACTTTTAGATGGCCCACGATTTTTTGCGCTTATCCGTGATAAGATTTAGTAACGACAGCGTTTCTGGGCTGGTGCGCTATTTTTAACTGTCGGTCAGGACAATGAGGGCATTTTGAGGGTACGTTTGGTCACTAGCTCGCTTATCTTGGACAAAAAACTCTAGGATGTTTAGACCAGTGTGTTAAAGTTATTTACTGTTTATGCAGTTTTGAGACGTGAGGGTAACATAATATAAATACTAGAAGTAGTTTACGTTTATTAAGTCAACAAATTTACGGTAAGAGTACCAACCAGTGTTAGTTGGTATAGTTAAAATGTCAAAACATTATTTATCGATACCAGCTAGATAGGCCGTCACCATGCCTTCCACTCCATTTTAATCGAACTACTTTTCAACATCTCACTATTAGCTACAATATTTTCGAAATAGGACTAAAAGCCTTTAAAAAAATCATACACTTAAATAAATGATGTGCTGAAGCTCAAAGCGAATCATTAATTCATCTAAAGATAGATAATACACTTTTTCATGCCGCTACCTGCATAGACTAAATGGGACTTACAGTAGTACAGAAAGTCCTCTAGACTTGGTGAGTACCCTTTAGTACTTAGTAGTCGCCATAAATGTACTAAAATTTCGTTGGACATAGTCTATGTAAACACCTGCATCTAATACACTAGATGGTTTACTTTTAAAATAAAGCGTAAACATGGTTGTTCATTGAAGCGTCCGCATCGGGGGTATAGCACTCAACCGGGGTGGCATTAAATATTTCATTTTAGAGAAGTTTTTATTACAGTCACCGAACGTGTTGGCGATAAACGTAGCGAACGTGACTAGAGAACCTTGCTTAGATCGCCGTACACCTATCGGCCACGGACTTATGTACGCTGGAATACACTGCATTTCATAACATCTACCTGCATGCCAAATTTCAACCCGATCTGTCCAGTGGTTTGGGCTGTGCGTTGATAGATCACTATGTCAGTAAGTCAGTCAGTTACCTTTGAGTTATACTCGTATATATTTAGATTATTTTTGTATATCAAATAATACGATTGCAAAGAAAATGAAGTAACGAGTGAATTTATTTAAAAATTTTATAAATATAGATAACTACGTTACACTGATTTACTTTTAAGGATGGTTGAAACGTATTATCTTTTTAATTTTACAAACGTTAATTACTAGGAAGTGTGTAGTAGAAGTACAAATTATGTATGCATGTAAATATCAATATTATAGAAAGTGTGGGCTATCATGTGGTATGCAGAAATAACAGAGCGCCATACCACACATATCAAATCAAATCAAAAAAATATGAACACTCTTTGAACGCCTTTTTCTTACGCTAACTTAGGTTAATTTACTACCGTTTCCAAATGTAAGTCTGATAGGAGGAAAAAAGGGTTGTTTCAGTACAATTTAATAGAAGAGTGAGCAACTCATTGCCATGCTTGGCTATCATCAATATACTCAGTTACACTATAATATGCTTTTTCACAAACAGATAATAAAACAATAGTTGACAATATATACGTGAAATAATCTAGGCTCCTATCAGTTCCAGAGGCGATATATCTGTCTATCGACCTGCTCGTTCCACCACGGCCCAACTTTGTCTAATACACTTTGCAACCTCCATAATCCTATCTTCTACAGCGTCTAACTATAATTAAGATTTTCTCCTTTAAATAGAAGATAAAATCTAAATTCTAGTAAGAAAGATAAGAAAGATAAATTTAGATACTTTATGCATGTTAATTGGTGCATTTTAAAGAAATAACAGAGTTGCCAGACCCAATTGCTTTTTAGATGTAAAACTCAACTCTTTAAAAGTGCTCTGACTCTTTAGATATGTGTTTTTAAATCATTTAATTTATGTTCTTTGATTCAGTTCAACAAAATAATTGGAGTGAATAATATTCTGATGAAATTAACATTATTATTATAATAGCTGTGCCCCGCGGTTTCACCCGCGTAGAGGTAATTTCATGGGTGTCCCGCAACCCTTATGTTTTTTTTAAATAAAATTAGCTTAAAACTCTCCTTGAAACATCAGCTATCTGCCAGTGAAAGTCCCCGTAAAATCCATCCAGTCGTTCACGCGTGATGCCGTGACCAAGGGCAATGGGGATTCATTTTTATATATATATAGATTACAACTATTGATCATTCATGAAATTTCTTATCAATATCAATAGCCTACGTAATTAAACTAGTGAGGTCCTGCATATTAAAATTATAAAACCTATTCCAGATACCAGTCCCTCATGAAGAAGTTGTGCAATGTGCTTTTTGTCTGCTATTTTCAATAAACTGTTATTATTACCATACATAGGGTATTAAATATTAAATAATTTCTTCATCACATGTATTTCAAACACACCTGCGAATTTATTACTATAAAATTATTTCAAGTATATCAATAGAACTTCTATTTTGAGGGCGCTTGGATTATATGAGAATGTTCTCAGAATACTCTTCTAACAATATTTCGTGACACCTGTGCCCCAAGTTATAACTTTATAGCTGCAGAACACTAGAGTGCATTTTAATATGAAAGCTAGGCATATCGTAGGAATGGGATTCGACATTGATATTTTTTATGGTGAAATGTAGGCGTATTTTAAGTACATCTCTGCCTACCCTTTCGCGGAAAACATCAAAAGAAAATGGAAATGATTTATTCAGTTTAGGCCCTGGTAAGGCACTTATGAATGTCGAGGAATTTACCACCGGTTCGGAAACTAGCCTTCTGAGAAGAACCGGCAAGAAACTCAGCATTAAAATATTTTGTACTAGCTGTGCCTCGCGGTTTACCCGCGTAGATTTGGTTTCATCCTTATTGTCACGGAACCCTAATATTTTTAATAAATAAAAGTAGCGTAAGTTACGCCTTGAAACATCAGCTACCTACCAGTGAAAGTCCCGTTAAAATCAGTCCAGCCGTTTTTTAATGTCAGTAACGTGTATACTTTCATATGCATTTAGTTAAAACCTGTAACTGTTTAATTACAAACAGACACTTCAATTTTATTTAACTGTATAGATTACCACCGCTATCCACAGCTTTTATACAACCTGAATACGTTTACTTAAACTACACAAGTGACCCACGACATAATAAGTTAAAGTAGTAAAATAAATCTTATTTATCGTCTTATTACATAGTTCAACAGTTTACTGCCTTATGCTGCTCCAGACAGGTTTACGATACGAAACTCCAAAGAAATGGCTAGCTCATAATAAAACCTTATTGAATCTACGGCATTACAAAATTGCAGTACCTATAATACCTACTTAAATCACACGACAAAGTTAAAACGGTTTTTTTTCAATGCATACATTAAATATAAGGTCACACCTCCACCCGCGAGAGCCGCGGTGGCCATGTGGTTTGAGCCGTCACTTGCTACGGAAGCGACGCAAGTTCGAATCCCAGCAGGGCCCGTACCAATGAGAGAAGAAAGTTATGTGCAGTGATTTCATGCAACATGCTTTACCGTGAAGGAAAACATCGTGCATTATGAAGTAATTCAAAACGACGTATAGTGCCTGAGACGGCGATAGACTCGCCATCAGACACGTAGGCACTTAATCACCTTCAGTAAAAAGTGGGTGTTATTATTACAACACCTCTGCCAACCCCTTCGGGGAACACAGGCGTGAGCATATTTACCTCCAACGGTCTCCTCATAGTCCCTCATTAGAGAGGTTTTGAGTATACAGCACCAATTATTTGCATTTACTATTTTGCTACAAAGTTACTGATTTTCTCCTAATTGTGCTGACATTGCTTCTTTCCATATTTTGTTTTTCCAAGTTTTGATTCAAAATTTACTGCATAAATAACCGAAACTTTTGATTGTTTGGAATCTGAAATTTCGATTTTTCAAATTCACAGATTGTACAGGATTTCATATTATATAAAATAAGATCTGACATGACCTTCATCTATTTATATGCACCTTAGATATCATTAACATTCATACTTTCATATATCCCTTACGTCCAAGTTTAAGAGGCTGCTGATTGATAGTCTTTCAGCTATACTTACGTATACATTTGGTTTTCTTTTGTAATATGGCACACCAACCTTTCTATAAAAATGTTCTCTAAATCTTATTTGTCTATAGCTAGGTAATAATGATCTTAGTTGCTATATTATTTTAGACTGACGGAGTAAAAAGTTTCTAGTTAAACATTTTACTAAGATGCGTGCTAATAACTAATATATAAAATGTTGAAGAACCATAAATAAATATCAGGCTTGCATTTTCATTATTATTAATTTCAAATTCCCATCTTGGAGCTTTCAATTTCCTCGATTTCGCTGTTGTGTAAATTTTAATACAATTACTCGGAGTCCCGAATAAGCCGTGCAGATTATGCCAAAACACCATACCGGTAATAATTATGATTTACATCGCCTTAATCAGTTCTCATGAATTATTTAATGTAACGTAAACACGGCAGTTCAGTAATTGAGAGGAATTTTACCTGTAACAAACAATTTTAATTTTAGATGGAACAAACAGTAACAGAGTTCTTGGAATCCGATTTAATTTAAAAAGCATACATACTTATTTTTTTTTAAATATTAAGATTATGTAACATACGAGGAGCGCTGATTAATTCCTCACTGGCAACATTTGATTATTCAATACATATTCAGTTTCTATTTATAATTATTGAATAACGTTCGATCTTCGAACTTAGACTTACGGATAAAGCCTTATAATATCTAAAGTTATGAACAAAAACAAAAAAATACATTCGCAGTACATTGACACGTTAAATGTTCATCAATTTCGAAAGGTTAGGGAATTTATGAATGTTTGGGAGCTACTATCTTTAAAGGCAATTTACAAGCTGTAGATATTAAATGAAGAAGCTGACACAAAATTTGATGTGGAGATATTCAGTAAAAGAACACAGTTTTTTATCATAATTCCTGTACCAACGTCACCTCGACTGATAGGAAAACGAAAAATTCGAAAGCTCATCCGTGGCGAGGTACAGAAATAAACGGAGAATTTCCCAGTTCCAATTTTGAACACGTCGGTACACAAATTTGGCTCAAATAAGTGGCCCGCGCGGTTATCGAAAATTCAACGCCAGACATAAATGTGAACACATCGTATCAAAATGCGGTAGAAATTTAAATCGACGCTAATACAATAAAGAAACGCTTTTTCACACATCCTCAATGTTCAGTATATTATTTTTTCATGTAGGTACAACATAGGTGGCAAACTGCTGGCAAGCGACAGGCTGCTACGCCTTTAGCGTTTGTAACAACAAGTCACACACGCGCCTATACTTAACTTTATAAGAAATAGAATTGTTGTGCTAACACAGTAGAAGACAAATGGTCCCACAATAGCCTACATCTCCACTTCTCCTTTCAATGATGCACTAGGGATCTTACCGCACACTACTTCACACGACACTACTTTAAGGTAGTTATTTTGGTTGCGCTCTTTTGTAAGACAGAGTTACAGTTCCTAGTCAGACAGCTCCAAATTTCTTTAATCGGGAGACCCGGATTCCCAGATTTCAAACTAAGTTCATGTACTAATTATTCACTTTTATTTGCAACTAAAAGATGTTGTGTATAATTGTATCACTCCCAACCTCACGTAATCCACAAAAATTTCAATCAATTTTCATTGCAACTTTAGATGATCAGACTAACTAGGTTTTCAAATAAACCGACTGGTTAAGGAACTTTCACCGATATTCAAGTAACCTAGTTCATAATGTCAAAATATTGACATCAAACGGAGCTTGCGTCATTGAGCTACCAATCTTGGCTACAACTATCTCGGTCGGCTGTTAGGTACAGTCGATAAATCATTGTGACATTCCAGCGTGACGTCGACATCGGTCGTTAGTCGTCACCCGCGCCGCCTGTCGATAGCACACAAAAACAGAGAAATCCAAAATAAAAACCAGAATCCACGCGAGCACCAAACATTTTTGAGTCCGTTTACAAACAAAACTGTTGAAACTTCAGACGTATAAAATTCACGTCACATTTAAAGTCAGCATATTCAAACGTGTAATTCGAATCGAAAAATAACCCTCGTATTAATTTAAATCCAATCAAAGCAGACAGACACTAAATTTGTAAAACCTAATCAGGGATTATCTTTATATTTGTATTCAAGTCATTTCTCAGAGCTTAGTCCCATTTCCGAGCTTGGTTAGGTATTATGAGTGGGGTTAGGGATCCTAAGTCTCATAACTGTATAAATGTAGTAACGCCATACGTACATTTTCTCTCGGATGGAGGTACAATGGAAGTAGTGTGGAGGTGGACTGTCCACTGAATGGAAACAAAGAGAGTGACAAATATTTGTGCTCGCCTGTCGGCGGCAAATCCTTTGAGAGCCCGTCCATCGTGCCCGGTTACAGATTTTACCCTTATGAGCCTGTGGTACATAGTTTAGTTACACTGCTATAGTATTTCTTTGTAAAAATCATGAATGAGGTAATCACGTATACAGTTGGAAGTGAGCTAATTTATATAAGCATCTTTACTTCTTCAAGAATTAGGCAAAGTAGTGACAATTCACACTTCACCGAATATTCGCTGCCAACGTGTTCATTGTGAATATTTCTGCCTTTTAGCACCTTATCTACCTTTTAATGTGAAGGAAAAGTACCTACCTTAATTTTTTTTAACTTTAAAAATGTTTCAATCAAGCATGTAGTCCGCCTGATGATAAGCGGCTACTGCAGCTTTCGAACGTGACCAACACCAAAGAGTCACTCGCACGTTACTCAAATTATAAATAATGGTATCACTGTGCTAACATAGTAAAAGATTCTAAAAGAAGTCCACTATACGCTAAGCACGGAGCCGCCAATGGCGACTTTACCTCCGCAGGAACACAAATACCTTTATACCTATCATTGCTTAACCTGAAGCAAGAGTAACAACATATTATAACAATATATCAGGACCAAGTTAAAAAAATGTATCATTGTTGTAAATTGTAAGCGTTACTTCAAACTTGCCACAAGAACAGGATCGATATTTCAAAATATTCCAACAAGTTCCGTCGTAAAGAAACACTTCGGTGCACTTTTCCCCACTTGGCGGGCAGCGGGATCCTCCAAACTTAGGAGATTCATAACTTCGCACCGATTCATCATTCTCTATACTGAGTTCACTTATAATATCTTATGCACCATTCATTTTAAATTATTCCCCATGTTTTGAAATATGCACAATTAAGCGGAATCCCTCATAGAATATGATTTCTTAAATAATTCGGATGTTTGGGGAAACTGATCTAAAAATCACGATGGATCATGCACCTACCGCAATATTAATATACATTCAAGCTATTTAAATATTTTTTTATGTAGCACTAATTGATTTATACGTAAGAAATACTATGAAATAAAAAAAAAACATTATGATGTGCTGCCTTAAAATCTTTGCCAGCTTCAAAAGAAATATAGTGTGACAATATTCTTCGAAACAAACTGAGAAATTATTGTACTTGGATACAATAATACAATACCTAAAATGTTTGCAAACACAATAATAATTCAATAAGCAAGCAGCCTCGCAACAGAGATGCAGATCTTATAAATGTGGAAATTATCAATTTCACCGAGCCGCGCTACTAATGCCAAAGGTAATTTGCATCGCAACACTGCTAAAATCAAACAACCTAATAGTTAATTAATGCTAGCCAGATTTGTCATTCGATTCGCTATCTAATTAATACATTCAATGCCTTGCATTAAATATCGTTATCCGTGTTAGTATCACCTGGATGTGTTTTGTTTAAATTATAAGTTCGTTGAGGAATTATTAGCTTTGCACATTCAATGCTTTGTTCTTCGTGACGCTGTAGAGAAGAATCGCTGTAAAAATATCATTATTAGTGAATAGTCATATATTCAAATTAGAATTGAAGATCACTATTCTGATGTAACCATCTTAACGCTTTTATGTCGAATTTATCAAATGTGTTTCTTTTAAAAATATCATAATATATAAAATACAGTTCTTATGAACTTATGCCTTCGCGCAAAAAAATCGATTAACGTCCCGTTCATAACTAACGCAAACGGGTAATAGCAAGATTGTCAAGAGCCCTTTTCATAACTTTAATTTCTTCATTAACTAAATTAATTTCATTAGTATGTTTGGAAACAAATATTACATTAGTGTTCTGTCATTCGTTAAAATTTAATTGAATTTAAAGATAGAGCAAAATAGTAAATCTTATTCACTAGTGCATTTTACAAAATCTAATTACTTAAAGCGACTATTATGCTTATCTATATCTATACATCTATACATCTATATCTATATCTATATATATATATATATATCTATACATCTATACAGATAAATAAAATTGAAGTGTCTGTTTGTAATTCCAAAATTACAGCGTTTCACTAAATGCATATGAAGGTACACGCTACTGACACTAAAAAACCAAGTTATAATTTTTTTCTCTGTGTGTCTATCTGTCTGTATGTCTGTTTGTTCCGGGTAATCTCTGAAACGGCTAGACGGATTTTAAAGGGACTTTCACTGGTAGGTAGCTGATGTTTCGAGGAGTAACTTAGGCTACTTTTATTTATCAAAAATATTAGGGTAACGCGACAATAAGAATGAAACTAAATCTACGCGGGTGAAACCGCAGGGCACAGCTAGTTGAAGGATAAAAATGTACTGTTATTTTTAATTTGTATAAAATACCCTACAGTACCCTGAAGGGCTATTGGACTCTGAACTGAAATCTCTTCTTGGTGCTAATCATAATATTAAATTATATTGAACAAAACACAATTTGTGTCTGTGCCAACAAAATGTTTCTCTAACCAAACACAGCGTTGGTCCACCTTACAATCTTATTAAATATGCGCGGAGATTTCTAACGTGAGAGCTTCCAGCATTGGACATACTTAAGCCTTTAAAAGCACTATGCTCTGTTTAGTGTTATACAACACTTAAAATATATGTCTATATAATCCGTTACTGGGACAACAAAGTGGAATTTCCGAGGCCTTATTTAGGGCCCCCTTTGTTCAGTGGAAAATCAAGAGGCAATCGCAAAGGACGAGACCTTTTCATAGAACGTACTCACCTGACCTCGTTGGAACAATTACATAATTTCTTTGAAACGGATTGTCATTGAGTTTTACTGTGTTTTTATAAGTATTTTATAAATGCTCTATTTTATTTGGGATAAATTTAAAGACTATGACTTAGCTATGAGATAGCTTAAGTATATGTCTTCCATATCTTTTAAATAATTGTATATAGATAGATTTTTTTTAATGAAATTCAATGTGTTAAACCAAATGTTTCATAAAATGTAATAATTTATAATATTTGCGTACTTACTCATCCTGGTTTAGGTCGTAGACTATAAATTCAGCTGAAATTGGGTTGGGTAACTGAAATATGGGTACACACATAAGTTGTACGGAACTAGGTCAATTGTTATATTTTTCATAGTATTATAAGTTCAACCCTTACTCATGCTCCTGGCATTGTTACGTTATTCATACTTCTTCACCTGTGCCTAGAGGTTTTGAAATATCAACGAATTTAGGGGCGCGAAATGCGTTGATACTTTTTATGTGTCTAGTTGAAAGAAATCTAAAGAAGGCGCGTATCAACATAATTGTTAGGTAACTTGCAAGTCCTCACCATCACCTCTCTAGCCTAATTCCATACATTGTTGGGTTCGGCACTTGATTCAACCCGATGTGGCTGATCACCTGATTTGTATACGAAGCAACTACTATCTGACCTTCGCAACCCCTTTTACGAGAAAAATCGGTAATCTGGGTTATTACCTCGCAAATAAGCAACGTATTTCGTCAACCCTGCAACTTGTCAATCCTTTACTTCGGGCACTGATATAGGTTTTTTGTGCCCAACGTCATAAGTGGTTTTATCCACAGTTTTATATACAGGATGTGAGTAGGAATACTTTACAAATGTTTCTTCAGCTTCAAACCGATACTCTTAAAGACTGTCTTATAATATTGAGGTCAATGAGTACAAGCAGTTAAGTTTGCTAGAAGAACCATTAAAAACTATGACGTCGCTATGAAACGATTTCACGGTATTTTACGAGTATCGTGTTCATTGCTGTCTGTTAGTTTACCATAGAAACGTGATAATTTATTCATTTAATTATTGAAGTAATAAGGGATTTCATAAAAAGGTTTTTATAATTAACTTAAATGAATAAAGAGCTTATAAAATTATTTCACATAAATTAAAACAACTTTATCTAACAATATTTATAAAATGCATTTTCGGTATTTTTTGTTGTGTTAATCTTCATTTATCATAAATCAAAGCTGCCAAACATTTAGCAAACGTGTACCAGGAGCACATATTTTGAAAGGAGGTAATCGAAACCACTCTGGAAGGCGAGACGTGGTGGTTCATTTCAGTCGCGTCATTTCCCCTGGCGAGCGTTCTGCGCATTGCGCTGACTTGCCATTCAATGGTTTACACATCACATGTGCTTTATTTTTGCATACCTTATTTTATGTTTGTGATCCCTGCTTCCTTATTTAACTTCCTCACATCTTTTGCTCCGTTTAGATCGATTTTATTCAAATTTTCTTCGATATAATCAGATTTATACCTTTTTGATGGTCTTAGTTATGTATTTTTGACTCTCTTTACTAATCTATAAAGCTAGCTAACGCTAGTCTCAGGAGCTACTGGTCTAATTTGTTAGATTCAGAGTTAGATAGCCCATTTATCGAGGAAGATAGTATAGAAGAAGAGAAGAATTGTATAGAAGGGACACATGTAAAAAAAAAACCGGGGAGTTTGTTTCGCCGTTTCTTCTCCTGACAGGCTTACTTTTGGAAACGGTAGTAAAATTAACCTAAGTTAGCGTAAGAAAAATGACGTTCAATAAGTGTTCCAAGTGTCCCTTATGTTGAATAAAACTTTTTGATTTTGATTTTGATTTTGATTTTGAAGGCTATAGGCTATATATCATCACGCTAAGACCGATCACGGGTTGAATTTATTTTATTGAAGTTTTATGTTTTGAAGAAACTAGTTCATATAGTAAACGTATTTGCTAAGCATACGTAGATTATGAAATATAATAAAAACCAAAGAATACCTTACAACTATTGTTTATTTAAAAGATGCACAGTAAGTACTTAATTCGTCACTGAACCAACTTTCTCCACCAGCTCCATACATTGCCGCATTAGCGATAAGTAACTTTCGAGTATTGCGCGTTCTGTAACAAACATACTCGTACGTTATAATAGTTGACTTATTATACACTGCAAAAGCGGTCATATCAAGATTTATCATTATAACTATAAGTAAAGACATGGCTAGCAAATTTGGTTCATGCTATTTTACTTCGAATATCCAATAGTGGCAAAAAGAACCGTACAAAAAACGTTCAAAACATACTTCCTTATTTGGTCCATAAATTAAACTCTGTCATATTCCATTAAAATATCACGTGTGGAGGCGTCGATAAATTCACTCGACAAAAATGCTTCCTCCGAGTTAATTTCAATATGCTCATACTCCGATAATAATTTGACACGAAGCGAAAAACTCCGGACATTTACGAATGTGGGTAAATCAATTCTGAGAGGGTGCAAACATACCCACGTCAACGGAGCTAAGGTCGCTCCACCGACGTACAATTGTTCCACACAAATTGATTTGGCTATTTTGAACTCTATGAAAACGACCCACGCACCAAGGGACAATATTTCTAAACCCGTCTGAGAGTAAAATGTTGTCACAGATAACACTGCGGCCCGAGAGACTCAGGTAAACATTGGCAATGTCAAATATTATGCGGATAAAATTTCAAGTGTTCTTTGTTTCAACTCACGTAAACGTCCTCGCTTCTATATCTGTTATTATTTTTTCCCTCATATTTCCTCTCGATTTGGTCTGTTATAATGTTGTTTCACGTTCCCTTGAGGGTCTTCAAGTTCACATTTTAATCTCAGTCGTTATACAATAACTGCTTATTAACTGAGGATTTTCGAGAATAGACTGGTATAGAGAATTCCTTTTACAGAATAAAAACATTCACTGATCTAATTCAATGAGTAATATTTGAAATTTCAAACGACGATCCTAAAGAAATTACCAATAACGAAAGTGTCTGTAAAATCGACAGCTGGCTTAAGTAATGACATCTCCCCAAAAGACTGAGAATTCTGATGCATTAATTGGCAAGGCGGTATTAAAGGGGTAGGTTCGGGGGCCTAGGGCAGACGGGCGCGGGGAGGGGGCGGGCGTGTCCGTCAGTTGATCCGATCGCGCCGGACGAGCTGATTGATGACGCCGATTAGTGATGGCCAACCCGCCCCGAATAAATTGTCGAGCGTTTTTTGCTTTGTAAACTCGGCCGTCCACCCAATTTTTTGCGAGCGGACATTTTTTGATGAGAATTACGATCGGTCCTGTACTGTAGCTTGGACCTTCCATTTTTTTATGAAAATAAAAAAATACAAAATTTCATAGTCACCATCCTAATGAGTACAGCTGAAAAAAATTCTAAAATCTGCAATACCATAATAAATCTAAGCAACTGTCATTAGAACCTGTGTATCTCATTACTATATTTATAAAGCATCTTATGTCATGGAACCTTGTAAAAAGTCATGCAAGGCATTTAAGGCATTAGGCATTAATGAACCGATAACGATTGCTTAAATAAGACATTCCGTTCCGAGCCTGGAGCGAACTCAGTGATGATATGAAAATAACCTACCGATACTACTACGCTCTGTCAAACAAAACTGTAACCCCCATATTACAATGCAAAGACGTCGACCTCCTTGGTTTAAAAGTAGCTCCATCTTTTTCTATGATACGGTTTTAAAAAGGGATAGAAATAGTTTTAGTCCGAGTTTGGGATAGGTCTTGGTTGTAACCATATTTTCCAATAAGTGGGTACGACTTCATAGAGAGAGTACACCCAACTATGTATAATTAAAACCGCAAGCTGCTCGCTACGTATATGTCGCTCCCCTATCCACAGAGTAGATATATTTAAGCATCAATTCATGATAATTCAATTAACTCAGTCCCTGATCCAATTAATAGACTGTTACGAACTAATTAATTGATTATTATGAACCGCGAACTAATAACAAAGTTACACGTCCAATGTAACTACGTAATAAATACACAACGTAATTACGTACATCTAAACGACGTTATATCAACAAAGATTCGAGAAAGATAGAGAGACATCTCAAAATATGTCGAATAATACGCGGCTGATATCGATAAATAAATGTATTATCGATAGGAAAAAAACAATTCACCTCAAACTATTGTACAAACACATCCCTCAAAAGTAGCCGAGTCATGGCTGGCTACCTCGGTTCCGTTTAGGAATTGAAATAATTTGAGCTTTACGCTTTATTTATTTTCCATAATGGAACGTGAAACTGCAGTTTTCAAGTAAGTGAATAAGGATATAATATGAATACATACAAAATAATATTTTGATAAAGAAAATATTCGTCAAGTACTTAATATAATGTTATTCATAACTTAGCACTGCTTGCGAAGTATAGAAATAAAACCACACTTTAAAAAAAACACAGGAAAATCTTAATCTATACTGATAAATAAAATGTCAGTGTCTGTTTGTAATTCCAAAACAACAGCTTATCACTTTTCACAAATACGTACATGAAAATATATACGATACTAACTGTTACGTTACGGCTGGACTTTCACTAGCTGATTTTACAAGGAGTAAGGTTTTGTTAAAGTTAGGGTTCCGCGCTATAAAGCCTACGCGGGTGAAACCGCGGGGTACAGCTATAATATATACATCACTTAAGATTACAAAATAGTAAAGTAGTTACCGAGACTGTAGCAGTTGCTACGAGTTTTCGTAGCAACTGCTACGAACTTTATTTGTCCAAGTACCTCCTTTATTACTATTAGGTTCATCCTGTTTTATATTCCTCTACATTATTTGTATGAGGCAATCTGTTATACTTTAAGTATTTAGTTATATAACTTATTTCAAAATATGAGCATTATCTGCGGATCAAATAAAACTGACGCATAATTATACTGTGAGATTTGGAATAAATCTGAAATGCTTAGTTTCCCAAAACTTTCTGAGCATGCTTTAGTTAACAACTATTCTTGGAAATAATTTTAAGGCAAGGTGGCGAGCCAGACAGCTCGAGGTGGCAAAGATATCAAAAAGGCCTCTACGTCTTCCCGTAGATGGTAACAAACTGAATCGGAAGCATGTCCGGGCAGCTGGCCAAATTCTCACCTCAATTTATAGATAGTTTAATGGAATATCTCAAAAAAATATGAAGCTAGTTCGATCCGCTGAGTGCTAATTGAATCACGCTACATTCCCAGCCAGAGTGCTGACACTGGACATATCTGAGTCCATTGTGTATCAAATGCGGTACTACCATACTTTTTTCCTGGCTCATTTTTCCTATTTTAATAATTAATCTATCCTTTTTTCGTACTGTTATAACAATGCCCAGGGTCCTTACCACAAGCTCTTATTGCCATGATAGTTTCACTCATTTATGAGACAGATGTATGTGACGTGTATACATCTGTCACTGTCGCACAACTGAATTATCATTGCAATAAGAGCTCATAGTTAGGCCTCAGAAAGCAAAATTGTATGCTGAATACTCACTAAGCGTCTTGTGCATTTACGTATTACGTTTACTTACCTACTTCTTCACATTTAAATAGCTTGTATATTTAGACCGCCCGTCATCTCAATCTTGGGTATATTTTACAGACTTAGTACCTGGATGACCTAATTTGGGCGTTATTTTGTTAAAACAAACTTTGCCAGATCTATTTATTCCATGTATAGTACATTTCATTAAAATCGTTTAAGCTGTTTCTGAGATTCAGCATACACAGATACAAGAATAGCTCGTTTAAACATATTATTAAATATATATATATATAATTTGTCTTATCAAAGACGAGTTTCATGTAATCACACTGCGTCTTTAATAATCTTACCCAGTGCTTTGAAAGGGCGTTTTATATTGCCGGATCTGGTAAAGAAATAATTAGTATTTATAGTCGCGTGTACTCACCGCCGTCACTGCAGCGTATGACCGGTGCGGTGCCGCCACCGGACGGATGTGACGCGTCTTCGAGCGCACCAGCGCCGTCCGGTGCTGTCCTCATATTATATTACTTACTTTAAATTTAACACACGCTTTAATAGCTTTACGTTAGTTAAACATATATACTTTAAGCAATTCCAAAGATTATACTTTCAACATTTTAATAAGATGGTGTTTTTAAGTATCAAGGTCATTTCAAACTATGTTTCTTCATTTACTTCCCATGAAACTAGGGTCGGAAAAAAAAATCTTCAAAAGAAGGGTTTAATCCATATAACATGAAAAGGCACTATGGAAAGCAATGTTATTTATGCAAAAAAATGTTATGGCTTAGTATTACATATTTATAAATATACTTGCTATGCCCGCGGTTTCACCCGCGTAGATTTAGTTTCATCTTTATTGTCGCGGAACTCTAATATTTTTAATAAATTAAAGTAGCCTTAGTTACTCCTTGAAACATTAGCTACATACCAGTGAAAGTTAAAATCGGTCCAGCCGTTTCAGAGATTACCCGGAACAAACAGACAAACAGACGGAGAAAAATTTTAAAGCTTTGTTTTTCGGTGTCAATAGCGTGTACACTTCCATATGCATTTAGTGAAAAGCTGTTGTTTTGCAATAACAAACAGACACTTCAATTTTATTTATCTGTATAGATGTATAGACTAGCCCGCGGTTTCACCCGCGTCGATTTAGTTTCATGCTTCATGTCGTGGAACCCTAATATTTTTAATAAATAAAAGTAGCCTGTTACTCCTTGAAACATCAGCTACCTGCCAGCCTAAAATCTTATTCAAAGACATAAAAACATCCTAAATGTATTTTATTAATTATAATTATTCACTCACTTATCTATAAGAGCTGACCTTGAATGCGCTGTAGTAATTTTTTGAGTCTGTCTCTGTGTATATATGTGGCGCAACAAGAATAAAATAAATGCTCAATTATCCTCACAATTATCGTTGAGCGCTCATAACTCGTGACGACACCCGTAGATACCTAAATATGTCTCTCCTTTTAAATTGGGAAAATGGGAAACGTGTTTTTTAAGTATATCCAATACTTAATAGCTGCATAAAATAAGCCAGTACCTATCTTATCCTTGCCCTATCTGCCTAATTAAGTGTGGAATCAAAAATAAGGCTACGCCCACCTTTGATTCCCGTTGATTTTAATCTTGTATGCTAGTAAATCAACAAGGGTGGATCATGAACGACACCCGCTGAGATCAAAGAATACAATCGCCTTTGACATCTAAATGCCTTTAAATCTCGTGAGTTAAATTTAATAAACACAGATCCTTGTATTATTGTATAAGGCCCTTGGGCGCTTTGACGTATTCGTGCAATATATTAAAAGCTGTGCTTGAATGTACTTGAGGCCAACTATGATCATGTAAGCGGTTCGTATTAAGAACTTCTTGGTATTGACGTGAATCCCAGCAGTCTAAAAATGTAAGTATAGAGCCACGTCACAGTAGAAGCCTTACTGTGAAGGAGAACATTGCGAGTAAACCTGTATAAAAAAGAATTATCCCGAAAATTATTAAGTTTAAGTGCCAACGTGACAGATTGTGAGTGTATTGCCGTCTCAGGCACTATACATACGTCTTTTACTTACTTCTCAGATACATGCAGGTTTCCTCATGATGTTGTTGTTCACCGTAAAGCACGTGGGGTGCTATTACTGGACCTAAGTTTTCAGAAAAACTCGTTAGTGAAGGTCGCTGGGATTCGAACTTGCGTCGCTTGCTTAGCAGGTGACTAAAATAAAATAAATGCTCGAATAACACCTACTCTTGGTGTTGCAGGCGATGATAGGCTGCAGTAGCCGTTTCTGCTGACAAACAAGTGACCTCATTAAGTGGACTGTAAACTTGTTCGCCACTTTTTTAGCATAAGAAATGTTATAAACAAAGCGATGTTTATATGTTGTTGGATAAATTGAATAATCAAAAACTCGTAAAGTGAAATTCAAAGTCCAATTTTAGCTACTTCAGTTTTCATTCAAGTCAAATGGAAGATACAGATCTCTTTGATGTAAGATCTTAATTTGGTTTTATTAAATGGAAATCGCTTTATAAGTTAAATTTACCTCCGGAACATTTACGCCGGATTTATTATTTATTTAATTGCAACAAAGTTCTATCAGGTTAAATACCTAATTAAATAATATGACGAGTATATAGGTATTCGAGAATATTTTTTTTATTTGTATGGGTCATTATTTTACCTTATTTGTGTATTGAAAGTTATACTATCTTTTACGTTACACAACATTTTATACTTATAAAATATTATTATAAAATTTATATTACATTAATAGAATCCCATTTATCTTTGGGAAATAAATAATCCTGAATTACTACTGAAATTCTCAACTGAATTATGCTAATTACACTACATGAATAAAAATATATACGATTGTTTATTTTATAAGTGACGAAGTTATGTATTTTATGATTTCTGATGTTTCCAATTGTCGTGGTAACTATTCAGCAAATTCTAAATGTATATATTATAATCACTGACATGTAACAATCAAGCGATTATAGCACTTAGATATGATCTCTCTTATTATAAAACATCGCCTTAGACACTCCTTGGTTTAAAAGTAGTTCCATCTCCTTCTAAGATATGAATTTCAAAAGGGATGGACACAGTTTAAGATATTATGTTATAAGGATATTATGTTTAGTACAGGAAGAAGCTGTCTCCAGTGCTATCGATTTACTGCTCCGGAAATTCTCACTAGTCGATACAGACACTTTATCTCGGGTGACATAGCATTGTTTCTAGGTGTACATCATCGTTTGACGAGATTGGCTAACGTCCTCCGGTTATCAAAGCAGACAAACAGATCGAGACACTCAAACGAAATACATTGTTCCGTTTAGCACTACGTACGTATTATCTAAAATCTCCTTAGAAATTGCTATTATAATCAAAATTGTTAACTGCTGAGTTTCTTACCTAGTTCTTTCTCTCATCTCATATCTGAGTGAAAGCATCAGTCCAAAACGGTAGTACTTAATGTTGTGTGTAATTTTGAAAATGAATGTAGGTAGGTACGTCATGTAACTAGCCATGGTCGCCGTGGGGTTTAAGCAGTCGCCTGCTACGCAAGCGACGCAAGTTCAAATCCCAGAGGGACCTGCACAAAAGATTGAGTTTTTCAAAAAAACTTAAGTGCAATGAATTCACACCACGGGCTCTACGGAAACCTACATATGTCTGAGAAGTAATTCAATGACGTATGTATAGTGCCTGCGACGGCGATAGACTCACCATCTGTCACGTTGGCCCTTAGTCATCTTCGATGATAAGTGGGTGTTGTTATTACAACACCCTTGCCTACCCCTTTGGGGAATGCAGGTGTGAGCATAAAATATATGATTGTTCGCTGGTTTGCCTTTATTATGAAAACTGCCAACAAAGATTTAGCTCTGTCTTTCAAGAGTTACTCAGATTTTATAATAACAAACAGGCAGGTGAGAGCTAATAAAGAGAATAGCTTTGTCTTGTTAACGAGCTTTTACGGAAGGACTTAGTCGGGTAAATATAAATAAACTGCGATTGTGTCCGCTGCCGGATGGGCGTTGCTTTTACTGATCCAAGGGAAAACAAGAGATACTTTCCTTTACCTTTAACATTTAATTATCAGTTCAAACTGTTGCTTTCAAGTGTATTAAAACACAGCTTCAACATCAAAAATACATATATAATAATAAATTCAAGTCATGAGTTTTCACGATGAAGCACGTCTTTTCTCATGTATGTACCCTACGGTGTACGTAAACATTACGGTGAATACGAAAGTCTAATTGTCTCACTCTACAGTCTGTCCTTTACATTTAGGAAACTACAATAAAAAGCTATTCACTAGGAATTTTGCATATTTATTGAATAAAACCAAAACTTGAAAATTGTCAAATCGTTACAAATTCTAATAATTTCATTGTTTATAAAAAGGCCCTTATGAACATTATATTTTGTTTGTGACATATGAATAAACTAGCTGTGCCCCGCGGTTTCACCCGCTTAGATTTAGTTTCATCCTATTTGTCGCGGAACCCTAATATATTTAATAAATAAAAGTAGCCTAAGTTACTCCTTGAAACATCAGCTACCTGCCAGTGAAAGTCCCGTTAAAATCCGTCCAGCCGTTTCAGAGATTACCCGAAACAAACAGACAGACAGACAGACATACAGAGATTTTTTTTAAAAATTGGCTTTTTAGTGTCAGTTCATATGCATTTAGTGAAAAGCTGTAATTTTGGAATTACAAACAGACACTTCAATTTTATTTATCTGTATATATGTATAGATTGTGTTGGAGTACGGAACTTTTTTTACTTAACTTCACACACCGGTTTTTGATTCTACTCACGATGTTCTCTTTTACCGTTTTAGGCCCCTGGGACCTTACAATTATTGCCGAGTTAGCTTGTCTCATCGTATGGGACAGCAATTTATCTGACGTATAAATCTGTCACAGTCTCACGGCTGATCCATCAATGCAATAAGAGCCCATAGTGCGACTGCAGATCGGAGTCCAGTAACGGATGGACACTTTCTTGAATTCGGCACACGTGTCATATTAATACCGTATATATCTTGTCGCGGATCTATTCTTACCGTATATGTCCCGTAACTGGACTCGCAGATCGGTGTGTCAGAAATACTTATATAATGTCATCCTACTTAATATTATAAATGTGGATGTAAGTTTGTTTGTTACTCTTTCACGCAAAAACTACTTAACCGATCATAATGAAACTTTGTATATATGTGGATTTTGTAATAAATAAATAAATAAATATAGTTTTGGAGGTATAAAAAGTAACATAGGATACTATTTACCCAAAATTTTTTTTAGTATTATATAAATAAAACTTGTTCTAAAGAACCTGCAGTTTTAAAACCTCTCATGTTGTTACAAGTTGATATAGGTACAAAATAATATAAGCTGCTTATTGACAAATCCCCAAAGAATAACGTGTAATACCTCAAGCGACCCACTTCACCGCTACTCTAAATAGTTATCGTTTGACATACAGGGCCGTTATTGGGCACATAGAGTATCTATTACGTAGCACGTAAGCTTACTGGGCCGGGGTCCACTGATATGGGCGGCTGTCAGTACTGGTTTAGCCTCTAAGTACGTCTTACTGACGCTTTACTTGGCCGCCCAGATAATGGTGCCGACCTAGTAAGCCCCAAATACCTATGAGCCCTTCTAAGACTACGTATTTTTACTTGCAGTTTTTGTTAAGTCATTTTGGCGTGCTGCTCTCAAAGGCTCTCAAAAATTCAAAATATCTTTTGTTTATTACATTTAACTGTGTACTTTCAAATCTTCAGAACGACACGATTATATAGGGTTATAAATATTACCGGCAGGCACGGAAGGGCGCTTTTACTGAAAACAAGAAACTCGGGAAATACCTACTCTTTTCAAGGCACTTAACAATTTTGAAGAAAGGTGTTAGGAGTAACATAGATTTTTCAATATCAAACAAATTATAACATTATGAGATTCAATTTTATATTCGTAAATAACTCGTTCAATATTAGAAACCTGAAATGGCACATAAATTACGCATCGCAGAAAACCCAAGTAAATATTTTAATTTTATGAATTTGGGGAAATTCTGGGAAACACGCTGTTTACTCAACCGCATATTTCATGGTAAATATCAAGTAAATTGCTTCCGTAAAAGACGATCCAATTACGATTTTATTTCACTTTTGGTATCTTTCGTCTGTAATCACACAATTAGCATAGTATATTAATGGATTTAGTACTACCTTCCTAAAGAACTCTCTCATTCCCCTAGATTAGACTTAAAATTGTATGTTTGTAAAACGTTGGACAAGGCGTCCTATGCCTCAAGAATAGGTTCAGACGTCGTTGCTCAACCGTGATTCCGTTTTAGCGTAACTAAAAACATCTTGATCCGCCATCTTTGGCATTTAACCACAACCCGTCTCCGAAAAAGAATCAACGTAGGTATTTCGAGCCTCAGCCTTCACTGCTAAGAATAAGCCTTTCCCACAGTGAACCACATCATGCGGTCATCTGTATTCCGAGACAAACATTCTATATACTTAGCTGCCCGCGGTTTCACCCATTTCATGGGTGGCCTAAGTAGCCTAACTTATTGTTTGTAACGTGTGCAATCTGCCAATGAAAGTCACGTTACAATCGGTTCAGCTCTTTCGGAAATTAGCCGGAACAAACAGACAGAGAGTTGTTTTTTTAACTGAGTACATATACTTTTGTATGCGTTAAGTGTTTTTTTTCATATAATATGTTATATGTTAATTTGAAATTACAAACATCAATTCTATATCGATATAAATACTGCATAGATATATATATTCCCATATAAATACGCTGAATAACTATTTCCACTTAAGTCATATAAGATGTAAAACTAACTGAAGAGCGTTAATAGGTATAGGGGCGTGTGTTCAACATAAGTAGCCACTCAACGTAACTGCATTGTAAGTCGAGCGTAATGCAGGCCGCGTGTAATTGTGTTAAAGCTCCCTCGGCTCTACTTGCTCTATTTGCTCCCACGAGTTTATAGTTCTTGCGGTTTCACAAATTGCTTTGATAATTCGATTTGGGAATTTGATAATCTACCCTTGAATTCTTTGCCAAGTAATTATCTATATCTATCTATATATATAACTATGCATTATGATTCAAATACATTTAGTGAACAGCTCTTAATTTGGAATTAGTATTAGAAAGGGATTCCATTCTTTATAAGCTACGCAACATGAGAGCAGTAGCCGTTTACCATCAGGCTGACTGAATGCTTGATTAAGTAAGTAGAATAAAAAAAAGCAAGTCAACAAACTCCACCTCTGAGAAAAGCCTTACAAAACGTTTGATAAATCATGGTAAGACAATAAAAAAGGACGAGCTCGTGGCACAGTTGCTATTGCACATATCATTCAATCAGCGAAATTAAGCAATCCTAACCTTAGTCAGTAGTTGGATGGGTGACCGCACAAGCTCACTCCGTGTCTCGAATTTAACATCTTTGGCAATCGTTACAGGTCAGTCGGAAGCCTAAGAGTCTAACAACTGGTTTAACCCCGATTACCGATTTTATTCGTAAAAGGGGATACGAAGGTCAGATGGCATTCGCTTCGTATAAAAATGAGGTGATCAGCCACATCGGCTTGAATCAAGTGCCGACCCCGACAATGTAAGGGATAAGGCCAGGTAGATGATGGTAAGAAAATAAATTTGAAGACAAACACGACAGATCGTAATACATGGGGACCTATTACGTAGATATCGACGTTACACGTTCAACGATCAGAGACGATTTCGAAAAATGCTTCAACAATTTATCTGTTCTCGTTCACTGCCCGTGATAGATGACACTGCTCTGATATTTGTCAACTCCACGATAGCTATGTATCTATACAGTTTTGTACTGTAATGAAACTGTAACACGATGCCACTGATGTAAAACTAGATTACAGAATTCATAAGAAACTGCAATTTTTTAATTATAAAAATTTGGTTACATGGAAATAATTCTGAGTGCCTAGTGCGAGTTTTTCACAGCTGCCGTCACAAGTCATCGCGTTGAAGTAAACGCGATGACTTGTAACGAGGATTTTGAGAAAACTCGCACTACTGAGCACTCTGAGCTTTTGAATTCGTGCGACTGAATTTTTAATACGGTATCTGGTTTTCCAAACATCTATTTCATTTAAAAAAAAACATGTTAAGTAATTATTTATGCGGTGGCAGTGTAATTTTATGTTCATGCAACTTTAATCAATTAACTCTACGCGGTCTATATTGTTCTCAAATAGTGAATTTCGCTACTGAGCTGAGTAAAGATAGTGTCATTTATTAGGAGCATGTTATAATTAAACTAATCTATCGGACGCGTGTGTATTAACACCGACCAGTTTTCATTGGTCCCCGCCAAGCCTACGAAAATTGTGTTTTGTTTGGAAGTTGCCTGTGCAGAAGGTCTCATTAGTGTGGACGCGTGAAGCTTGTCTGATCTCCTAGTAGCGCCTTCTTGCGCTGGCAGCCTCCTTTAATTAATGTCTCCGGAACAGCCACACGTATCCAATACATGCTATGACGGAAATTCTAACTTACATAGTTTGATTACACAATTTTAATGTTATTCGAGAAATGTGGTTGTAAGTTAGCGTACATACGAGTATATGTTGTAGGCATAGCTTGTAAATTGTAATCCATCAAATTTTAGTGCAGCACGAGTATTAAAAATGTATGTATTTAATGAATCCAGGGGGCCAACTATGATTGTTTAAGTAGCGCGTATTAAGAACTTCTTAGCTTAGACATTTTACGGTATCAAAAAATAACGTCAAAGCTCTAAAGTTCTTAATACCAATTTTAAAATGATGATGGTAGGCCCCCAGTTGTTTTTTTCATTTTCATTGCAGTGAAATTAATATTGTTTGCGCCCATTATTTGCGCTACTAATCCACTGATCAAGACCACGATTCATAAAGTCAGCCAATGAATAACACAAGCATTATTATTCCCTTACGTATATAAAATACCAGAGATTTATGATAGTTACAGCTAACGGGCATATTGCTATAATTCCTTCCCCAATTCGATTCCCACACTAAAACGTCAATTGATCGAGCTCGCTCCATTAATCTGCCATTGCCAAGGACACGGCTGATGGATGGCTGATACGACATTACCTATGTCCTACCGACTGAATCAATCAAATATACTCTATTGATATCCCCGAGAAATATTATTGACCAAACTTGGACATATTAATATTTAGGGAATGTTCCACTTCGTTGGCGAACAGTATAATATCTTCGATCTTATTAGTCTAAATCTAACGTTAAAGTAACACACTGTGAAACACTATATGTCTAAAATTATATTCAAAGACCTGTGATACGTGAGAGGAGTCGCCGACTAACACAATGCTACCTCATTGCCTTCGGAAAATGGTACTTGAGTATCTTCGAGTTGCTACACCACCTCTGCTTACCCCTTGGGAGCTCATTCTGGAAACGCATAGAGCTTTACTTCCTAATATTTTATAAGCTAATTGACGTAAATATAACCTTTTCATGCAAACCGTGAGAGTACCTATGGTTCCGGCAATCATGCAAGTTGTTGACTTGCCACAATTACTACAGAACATGATTGCGTTCCTACCAAAGTTCCAAGTGTATAAGGTTGTTTTAAAGTACCCGTTCTCCAACTTGCCCTTCTTTCCTTCGACCACATCCTGATGGAATCGAGGTCACGCGCGTCACAAAATTAAAAAATATTTTGCGTTATAAAAAAATGTCATTAGTCACGTTGAGGACGTTCCGGAGTTTCGATAAGATTTTTATGACGTCACATTAGGTGGATGAATCGTAAAGCGTCAGTCAGCCTGATAACTTCTTCATAACCCGAGTTAGCCAAGTGCATTATAACTTCACCTGGACACAAAATAGAAACGTACAGAAGGCTGGTTTCCTTACGTTGGCGATAACAAACGCATAGATTCAGACGCATACTTTAAAGTATCTCGCTCTAAAATTACTACTAGAATTACCCTGACTTGAACCGAGATTTTTTGTATGCGTGCGATGATTCTAGAATCTAGCTAAAATCTAGACCATTGTAGGAAGCTGACCTTCTATTACCTTAGTATTTTATGATCAACACGAGCTAACCCGACCAACTCTGAGTGCGCGCCGCAATCTTTTCCAAACTCCACAAACATGAATAATTTCATTAATTCACTGACTTCTGTTATATTTCATTCCGTATTCATGTATGATAAGCATCTTAGAAGAACGAGGAAATTCTTATTTTGCATAATATTAGATCTAATGTTCAGGTAGCAGAGCTTAAATTCAAACTGCCGTAGTTATAGGTATGTAAGTCCCACACACCATTTCATTTTATTGCTTTTATTATTGTTTCTATTTTTATAAAATTAATTAACGCCCATTGAGCATGCGAAGTCACAAGGTAACGGGAAAAAATTCAGAGAATCGCCTTATTTTTTGTAGAATTACCTGTAATTTCACCTGCGCTCTAGCCCACAGACAAAAACCTTATTTACCAACTTGATGTGTTTCTCGCGGTTTCGCTTGCGTAGTATTTTATAACAATAAAAGCTATATGTATTTTACATGATTGGTGTCCCTATAGATCACAGCGTGATTTTATAAATTTATAAATTTTTACGTACAACAAAATGAAGCCTTAAAGCTTTCCTCGATGAACAAACTAACCAAAACATTTTTCTTTAAATTCGGTCAGTAGTTCCTGATATTTGAGCGTTTTACCAAACAAACAAACTTTTTCAGTTTTATAATATTAGAATACAGTAACATTAGGGTTCTTGAACGAATTCAATTAAGTTTAGAAATGAACTTTTACTACAAATCTCTCATCCTCTAAAATATATCACACAGCCAATGTCACGTGATTCGCTGTAGATATTTCATTACAGTATGACGTACAAAATTGCAAAAGGAAATTTACTTCCCGTACTTGGGTCCGGCCAATAATACTGTCTCTTGGCCTCGCATTGTTCATGAAACGCACAATGGCTGAATATTAAACCTTTTCTTGTCGTTCTTGAGAAAAATGCTTATTACATCACTTGAAATAAATTGAAATTTCTATGAACTGCTATTATACGGATATAACTATAATATACGAATATAACTACCTAATGTTTTTATATACTAGATAGTTACATCCGTACATTAACTGATTTATGTAAATGATAAGATAAGAAAATCTGTCAACTTCAAGGCATATCATAACATGAAACTATAAACAGTTTTTAAAAATATAAAGATGTATGTAAATTTGTGAAAAACTCCGACTTAATTCTTTTCAGTATCCTTAATCGTTGAGGCAGTCTACAAATCTTGTTCAAATACCTCGAAGCTTCCTTTTAATATTCCTCTAGAAGCGGTATCCCTTGAAGGTATGAGCTACATGGTCTCGTTATCCTTTCCATTTCTATATCCCATCCATGTTTTGGATAGATCTACCTAATAGCCGGATGAGTAGGCCATGCGATACGATTAATTAGTTGTCGGAATTTTCTCCTCACCAAAATAATACTAGTTGAGTCCATATTATAGTGATCTATTTAACTAAATAATATATTTAGCAGTTTTTTCCTAATCGACTTAAATATTTCAAAACACGTTCAACGGGGACTTTAATCAATTAAAGTTATAATATGATGATATACAACTCTACCATTCCCGATCAACCCTCAAGAGTGAGCTTTCAATACTCCAACGACGAACTCACAATAACGAGACAACCTCGAACACAGCTGGTCTCCCATCTCGGACTACCTCTAAGTAGTAATCAATAAAATCACTCGACACATTTATTACCTGGAAATATTTACAAAAAGCTATTTGAGCCTCTTCAAAGTAAAATCTGAACGCTATACTTGATTGAAATTTAATTTACCAACGCTTATTTATCATAATATAATAGGTGTATTAAGTTCTTAGCCAGTTCGTGGAATTTGAAAGCATTTATTGTGGCGTTAATAATATATTATACGTTGTAATCGACGACAATATTAAGACATAATTAATTGAGGATGAGTATGATATATAGTATGAGGTGAGTAAACATAGAGCCGACTAATATCTGTAATGTTCGTTCGGTGTGAAACCCAGCGTAGGAGACCTAATAATAATGCGTACATGTATTTAGACACTAACACAATAGGTGCCATTATTACGACAACCGAGTAATCGTCTTAATTTGAATATGTGCCTTAATTAAATAAAGTATGATTACATACGACGTGCTACAACATTTTCGTAATTGAAAAATTACAATATTCTTTTGGGAATACAATTTGGTATCGCTGCGTATACCTACTTAATTCACCTAGGTGACCATAAAACTTCCATTGATATTTTTATTTAGAAAATGATTACAGAGCAGCTGTCCCGCGCGGTTATAACCGGGTAGGATTAGAAATAAAATTATATGTTACATTGTGATAATTTTTCCCGTTTTTGTAATATTTTCCATTAATGCTTGGTTCCTATTGGTCGCATCGTGATATTATAAAGCCTAAAGCTATTCTCGAAAAACTAGCCAAATCAAAAATGTTTTTTTCAATTCTAGCCAGTAGCTCCCGAGACTATCGCGTTCAACCAAACTCTTTAGTTTTATTGAAATAGTATAGATTCAAATTTCACCAATACATACAAATGCTATCTCACTAATTAGAAAGCCATTTAGAAATAAGCAATTTAAATTAATTTTAAGCAAGGGTACGTATAAGGGTATGGTTTTACTATAGCAGATATTAATTTTGTAGTTTGAGAATAAAACACTAAACGCTCATAACTGACTAGTACTTTGGAATTTGTAATAGTCGACATTATCTCATAGAAAATGTGCACAAAGCAAAGACAAGTATTTCGTACAATCGCTGACAGAATTTGTAATTGAAGTGTAAAAATAGTATTCTCGAATAGTCTGCCGACTACGGCCGGTCTATTTCCATTAGCAACCAGACAGTCGCACAATAGCAAGCAAGCTGTTAGGGGCTAGGGCATAATGAAGGCATTGTACGGACGCCAGTCGTACGGATGACGTCATTATCTGCAACCTCCCGCCGACTCAGCTCAACTGCCACGACTGTGATATATCGCTGCCAAAGACAATTTATTAGTGTTTTGTGCACGATTGTACGCACCGTCTTATTATACGATCGGTCACATCACATGACATTAAAAGATTTATTGCACGAAATCCACACTTTAATAAAGGTTGCAAATGGCTTAATTAATTTGTGCCAACTTGATTAGTCTACGAAAAATAATTGTTTTATTTTTTTATTTGATTAATAATTACAATATCACAGGGCCTGTAGATGCAAGATTTAAGAGATACATTATTACATAACGCCAAACTACCTAGCGCACCAGCAACGCCCTAAGCTGAGGTCCGAGCATCACTATGGGGCGCCCTTAGCTATTCGGGCTTATAACTTTTTGACTAGCTGGAGGCTTCCTTAAACAGAAACAGCTCTAGGAACCTAGTCAAGTATTGAGGGAGCCGGAGGATCTTTTAAAAAAGAATTGTTTTAAAATATAAAACGTTTATTCTCTACAAGAGTATGTCTAAGACTGACTTAATGCTAATACAAAAATACAGGGCTTGAACAATAGACCACTGTGGAGCGGATGTTTTATCGTTCGCTTGCCGACTCAGCGTCTCAGTTCCTAAGAATATAGAGCGCTGACGCGTAGAGTCGACAGACGTAACTCCTCCCTCCTCAAGTTCGAAGTTATCTTTCTTGAGAGAACTTCGAGTACATGACCTTGACACAAATTTCGGATAATTTTTATACAGTAGGTAACAGAGTACTACAAGGATCAGAGCATAAACTCCAAGAGTCCACACGCTTATACTATGCACTTCAATGATTGCCCTTTCACTTTCACTATTTTCATATTCACTAAAACTTTTCTTCATTGCCATTGACAAGATCTTCAGGTCATCCAGGTCGACACCCTCTAGGTTTACAGGTGTTGAGTGTTTGGTTTCATCAGGTGAGAAAACCGAAGGCAGGTTTACTATAGGTAGCTTTGGATATGTTACATTTTCTGTGTATGTCTGATGTGTTCGCAAGACTATATCTTGGATTTTCAGTTCACAAGGATCGTCCAGGGTAAGTATATAGGTACCTTTAACCTTCTGACGAAACATTTCATCGTTACATGTTCTTGTAAGTATCTCTTCATCTCTACTATAGAGAATCCATCTATTAGTTTGGAGGAATTGAACTCTGACCTTTTCAGTGGTTATGGAGATCTGTATACATGACGTCACGTTTTCGGTATACGTCATCAAGTCGTTGATACAAGGGTCTTGAATGTACTGGAGAGTTCCATCATCGATGCAGAGAAAGCTAGACTCGTCGACTTCTTGGCATGGATGTGTGAGCAGTCTGATTTTCAACCCTTTAGCCAATAGGTAAGGATACTTGGGCAATATGACGACGGTGGAGTTACGGGACAGTATAGGTAAAGGAATTAACTTATAATAGATGTAAGTATCTTTTTCAATCAAAGGTATTTCTAAAAGGTAAGTGATTTGGTTTTCCTTTAAATAGGCTTTTAATGTAATAGTTTGTTCAATCCTAACTAAATTTTCTAAACTAGGTATTAAAACTAACCTTTCTATTCTATCAATTTTCTGAAGCAAGTATAACAACTTATTCGTCTCTATAATGGACTGGTGTAGAATACCTAACTTACTAAATGATAAACTAGTTTCTATCTCATTTAACTGGGCATAAATTGTCTGAAAGTTATGTGTTAATAAATTGTACGAATTTAAAAACTGAATTTTTAAATCTTCTAATTCCTTAAGATTTGTTATATTATATTATTCAGTTGATCGAGATTATTATTTAGCATGAGTGTAGAGTTTGCCAGAAGTTGCACAATTTCTGTAATCACTATCAGTTTTCTGTTACTGACGTTTTGTTGAGACTTTATATCATTAATTAATTTATCATACTTAATGGCATCGTCATTATCAAGATTTCCGGTGATTATTTTAACAAGTGAACCCAGCGGATTAATAAGGCTTCGTTTGATTCTAACAGTTGGTATGGTTTGGGTGAATTTATTTATAGTTATATTTTTCATGTACTCTACTTGACTTCTTATCTCTATAAACTTATCTGTAAAATTAATTCTATCAAAAGTATTCTTAACTAAATAATCTAAATCTAATAGACGTTGGACGTTAAACTTTAGTTCTTCCTCTAGGGGTTTAACATCTAAAATCCTTGCGAGTGTCCATTTGTCTCTACTGATTACTGCAACACCATTTTTTACAGGCAGGATCTCAGGATTTTTATCTAGTGCCTGCAGTTGAAGGGCCTGCAGTTGGCTCATCATGGCCCCTGCTAGGAGGACGAGGAGGTGCCTGTGAAGGGCGTTTAATATTTTTTAATGGAACTTTAGTGTAACGATTTTTAGCTTGAATGGGAACCACGTTTCTAACAATCTCATCAGACACTATAGCCTTTTGGAATCGTGGTTTGTCTTTACTACTTCTTTTATTGACTTCTTTTGCAAATACCATGTCACCTGGTTTAACTTTAAACTCTGTTTCTCCACCTCTTTTCTCGATTATTTTATTTTTTTGTTGTATGGCCTTTTCTGATAAATGTTCGTACAGAAACTTGGTTCTCTTTGCATGCTCTTTGATTAATTGTTGCATGTATTGCTTTTCAAATTCTACGTTAAAAACGTTTCTAGAGTCCGTATGGCCTAACAAAACTTCAAACGGTGTGAAACCCGTCGTTGAATGTATGGAGTGATTGTAGACCATTACAGCGTAAGTCATTACCGTAGCCGCATCGGTATACTTATGCTCGTATTTCGCTAGTCGGTAAATTTCTATTATGGTGGAATGAAATCTTTCAATGAGACCCATAGAATTGGGGCTGTTAGGGGTTCCAATATGAAGATCTACTTTGTAAAGGGCTAGAAGCTCTTTTAAGAGAGCATTGTTAAATTCAGAGCCAGGGTCTGAACTTATCTTGTGGGGCACACCATAAAAGGAAAAGTATTTAATGAGTGCTCTTACTACTTCGGGGGTAGATCGGTTTGAGATCTCGAATGCTTGGCCAACTTTGCTGAATGCATCTATTGCTGTCAAATAATAGTGTCCCTCAATGGAGAATAGGTCAATAAAAATTTCCTCTAGTGGTTTTGATTGAGTGTGTGTCAGTTGAAGTTTAGGTTTCAGTGGTTTTCGGTCGTATTTCATCTGTTTGCATATCTCGCATGAATTTATAAAGCTAGAAATAGTCTGTTCCATGTTATGCCAAAAGTAAGTACGTTTGATATGAGCTAAGGTTTCTTTAATGCCACGATGACACGTTTTGCCAGTGTGGTATTTACTAACTATTTCATTCTGTTCTGCTTCATCATCAATAAATACTACTCTTTTAGTACACTCGAAAAATCTAACCGATTCCTTTTTAAACAGGTGTATTACCATTTGTGTAAATTGTAACCTGTGTTGTTCTTCTTCAAAATAAATGAAGTATTTAGTATTGTTTCTAATATATTCTTTAAGAAATTGTTTTACAAGATCGGTTCGGTTCAACGGTAGATGTACTTCTAGAATCTTTTGTTTTTCTCGCGATAAATCTTTAACAGTTAATTTATCAACGAACCAAGAATAAACTAGAATTTGGTTGGGTTTTGTATCTATGGCTTCTTGCAAAATCGGAATACCTTGAGATTCAGTATCTTGTCCTGAATGAGCAGTTTCAGTACTACAAGATTTTTCTGAAGCTGTTACAGTTGAACTTGAAGGACTTGGTATGGAATACGGGGAACGAAGTTTAATGGATTTCTCAAAATCGGATATATATATTGTTTCTTCATCGCATGATATTAAAGAAATGGTCTCATCTGGTTGGGCCAAGATTCTTTTTCGATCTTTATCTAATTGGTCTATGTCCTTTATCAACTGTCTTATTTCCCTATTACTATCGTCATCCGTATCAGCATTAGCTTGCATGGAGATTTTCATTGTTACCTATTGCGTTGTTCCGAATTCGTGATAGCGCATCTGCGTTACAGTTAAGCTTTCCCTTTTTATGAACTATCTCAAAATCGTATTCAGATAAACGTAATCGCCAGCGTGTTAATCTACTATTAGTTTCTTTTAAAGAGTTGAGCCAGGCAAGAGGTTTATGGTCAGTAATTATCGTGAATTTCCTACCGTAAAGGTAAGGGCGGAAATGTTTAACTGCCCAGATTATTGCGAGCAATTCCTTTTCTGTAACACTGTAACGTGTTTCGGCGTCATTCAGTGTTCTACTGGCGTATGCCACAGGTTTATCATTGCCAATAGGGCCTTGTGATAGTATCGCTCCAAGAGCATATTCCGAAGCGTCTGTTGTCAGTATGTAAGTTTTATCGGGATCTGGATATTGTAATATTGGAGCGTTAACGAGTAACTCTTTGCATTTTTGAAAAGCTGCGATATATTTCTCGTCGTCTATGGGTATTGAGCGTTTTTGTTTCAGTCGGGCTGTCATTGGTTGGGTAATTTTTGCAAAGTCCTTTATGAACTTACGATAATATCCTATAAGGCCTAAGAAACTTTTGATTTCTGTCGTAGTGCGAGGTAGAGGATATTCTAAAATAGCTTTAATTTTGTCATTGTTCGGCTTCAAACCATCACTAGTTATTGTGTGTCCAAGGTATAGAACCTCTTTTCTTAGAAATTCGGATTTGTCGAGCTGCACCTTCAAGTTAGTCTGTCTGAGTCTGTCGAAAACTGTCCGTAATTTGGTTATGTGTTCTTGCAAGCTGGATGAGTAGATTATAATGTCATCCAAATACACTAGGCAATGGATGCCTTGTAATCCACGAAGTACATTATCAATTGTCCTCTGAAAAGTAGCTGGTGCTGTTTTAAGTCCGAAGGGCATTCGAGAAAATTCGTAATGACCCGTGTTGGTACTGAATGCTGTTTTTTGTCTGTCCTCTTCAGCGACTTCTATTTGGTGGTAGCCGCTAGCAAGGTCAAGGGTAGTAAAATAACAGCTACGTCCTAATTTGTCAAATAGTTCTGTAATGTTAGGTAATGGGTACTTGTCGTCAGTTGTAATTTCGTTCAATTTTCGGTAGTCTATAACAAGTCGGTATTTATTTTCGTTACTAGCGTCTAATTTCTTGGGTACTAGGTGTACGGGTGCACTCCAGGGAGAGAATGAGTTTTGTATTATATTATTTTCTAGCATTTTGTCTACTTGTTTGTTAATTTCATCATTAATTACTTGGGGCTGTCTATAAGGTCTTATGAAAATTGGGTCTTCGTTACGCGTCCGGATGTGGTGCTTGACCTCGTTGGTAAAAGTCAAAGGTAACTTTTCGGTATAAAAAATGTCTTTATATTCGAGACAAAGCTTTTGAATATGATCACGTTCTTCAGAGTTCATGTGGTCTAAACGCAGTTTATTAATATTCTCAGTCAGTATTGAGTCAATATCTAAGTCATTTTGATCGGCTAGTTTATTCAAATTACATTTTTCACCGTCATACTTAGTCACTGTAAAAGGTCTTGTAACTGTTAAGGTCATCTCGTCGTCTAAAGTATTTTGTATGATTGTCGTTGCGTATCCGTCTTGACATGTAACTAAAGCGGTTGGCATTCTGACACCTTCACAAAATAGTTTGTAGTTCAATATAGCGTCTCCAGTTTGTAAGTCAGTTGGTAACCTAACTCTTTGTTCGCAACGTGGTGCTATTTTTATTACATCGTTATTGGGATTGTAAATAATTGGTATAGCTGACGACTGAGTATAGAGAACTTCGTTTTGCATGTCAATTTTGGCGTTCAGTTGTTTTAATAAGTCACTACCGATAAGTCCGTCATAACAGCCGTCTACGTCATAAATATAAAACTTATGCGTTTCAGTACTATTCAAAGTTGGGAACAATGGTATTACTATTACTTCGTCATGTCGGCTAGATGCGTGTGTGCTTATCACTTCAAATGGTTCACAGAGTTTAAAACTTTGGAAATATTCATCAGCCTTTTTGGGACTTATAAATGATCTTGAACTTCCCGTATCTATCATAAATTTTGAATTAATTTCGGGTATAATTACATATGGTAATTTTAATGTATTATAATTAAGTTTTATTATTTCAGGGGTCTTTCCGAGGCGTTTATGTGAAAATTTTCTACACTTTGGACTACTGCATCTTGATCGTTTTGATCAGTACCATCGTAAGTTTCAGCGTTGTAAGTAGGGTCATTTTCATTGTAATCTTGGTACAAGTCAGTTTCAGGATATTCGAAAAAGCAAGCAGTATCGTTAATTTCAGGTTCGTTCAAGTTATAGAGTTCATTCATTCTGAAACCTTGAGGTTTCATCGGGGGAGCTGTACGCATGCTGACATCGGTAGATATCTGTGGAGCTAGTCGTTGTGGGGGACGGTAGCCAAACTGTTGTTGGCCTTGGGTAAAAGGTGGACGATAGCCTAATTGCTGTTGGCCTTGGTTAAACTGAGGTCGGTAACCAAATTGGGTTAGGTTTTGATTTAATTGGGGCTTATAACCAAATTGTTGTTGTTGACCTTGATTAAATTGGGGTCGATAGCCAAATTGTTGGTTAAGCTGGGGTTTATATCCGAATTGCTGTTGACCTTGGTTGAACTGAGGTCTATAGTTAGATTGTTGGGGTCGTGAAACAGGTAAGTCAAATTGTTTGTTAGGTGGTATACCAAATTTGAAGTTAGTTTGTGATTGATGGGGGTTTGAATTCACAGGGTTATTTGAGATACCAAATTTAAAGCTTTGCTGTTGTTGCGGGCTTAGGGTGAAGAAAGGTTTCATTCCACACTTTTCTATAAAAGGATTTTGGTTCATAGTTGGCACTTTAGCCTGTAAAGAATTTTGCGATCTTAACATCTTATTTCTAGAATTGTACTGATACATGAAGTTCACTTCCTCGAGCACAATGCTTAGGGCATTTTCTAATGAGTTGGAACCTTTGAGACGCACAATGCGAAGCAATTCTTCTGGAAGGTTGTATAAGAAAACGTTCATTGACATATTGTCATATATAATTATTTTACTGCGACGTAGATTTACGTCAGCTATTAGGTTCACTTTGGCAATCAGCGTGCTTTTAACGTGTTGTATTCTATTACAGAAATCAAGATAAGACTCACCATTATTAATTTTTAATGTTTCTAACTCAATTGCAATGCATTCCTCCGAACGAGGATCGCCAAAATGTTGTTCGAATGCAAGTTTTAATTGGGGCCAAGTATCTAAATCTTGTCTTTCACTAATAAGAGCGGCAGCTCTACCCGTTAGTCTTGATGTTATAACGTGAAAAACGTATAGGTCTTGGCTTGGGTTTCCTTCAACTCTACAACAGTTTATTACATACTCACATTTTCTTATAAATAGGCTTAGCAATTTTTCGTCACCGTCAAATTTGGGGATGACGTTAGCGAAGTCGCGAGGTACTTGCACTATATTTTCCATTTTTATATTCAGTAAACTATTCAAACACTTTTAATATCTATGAAATAACTAACTATTATATTTATGAAATTACGAAGTCGCTATCGACTATTGTACTTATATATCGTATTAAATCTATTTAAAAGAAACCACAAAACACACTTCGATTTTTGGAAATAGCGTTTGGATACTCTAGATACTTATAACTAAAATAATGAATAGGATTGGACTTAGACTGGAAATAGCTATTTGGGTCTACTTACAGACTGCCCATGTCCCTCGTTGAGCCTTAGACGTGGTCCTCCGTGTCACGGTGATGTTCTTGACAGAATTTATTTGGTTCGCGGATTTCCGTAAAACGTGTGAAAACGTACGACACGCGATGTTTATCAGATTTCGCGTCGCGGAAATCCTACCGGCTGCGCCAGTCAAGTATTGAGGGAGCCGGAGGATCTTTTAAAAAAGAATTGTTTTAAAATATAAAACGTTTATTCTCTACAAGAGTATGTCTAAGACTGACTTAATGCTAATAAAAAATACAGGGCTTGAACAATAGACCACTGTGGAGCGGATGTTTTATCGTTCGCTTGCCGACTCAGCGTCTCAGTTCCTAAGAATATAGAGCGCTGACGCGTAGAGTCGACAGACGTAACTACCTATTGGCGCTAATATTGGGAGTGTCAGGGATGAGATAGTTTATCGCTATGCCTTTTCAACATTTTTCTCTCCTAAACACAGTGAGGTCTAAGATCTTATAGTCTTTGGAAATCTAAACAAGATGTGGAACTCAACACCCATAACAACTTCATTCCACCTTCTCTACCCTACATCCCTTTACGCCTGCTGTGACCAGAGGTTTGAATTTTGCTACTAAAAGACGTATGTTTCAGCGTCTGACTTGCACATTCTATTCTAAAGCTTTACAATGGTTGTTCAATAAATTTCTAGTAGTATCGGACGCTCGGAAACAGGAAACGACTCGGACCAAATGACGGAAGCATGTAGAGCTTATTTCTGACCCGCACCGGATCCTTACTCTTAGCTATTTCCGAATGAAACTAAATTGGTGTACAATATCATATTTTTATTGTCTTTTAATCTCTATTCAGTTTTCACATTTTGGTATGTTTTTCATAACCTTTTCGTATATTTTTTGCAACAACTCCATGTCTGTGCTGAAGTGATTCATCATTATCTGAACTTTGTTGACGAACTTGTCAGTCATGTTGTCTTTTTTGCTGTTGGATTTCGTCAAAGCGTCCTGAAGAATAGCGTAATTGTAGTCTTCACCTCCCTCGTATTGGGCATGCATCACTTGAAGCTCCGTCCTCAGGGTTCTTCTATTGATATCTGTATCTAGGCGTTGTAAATCTTCATTTCTATGTTGACCCAGTACGTCTTTTAAAACACTGCTTCTTTCAAATATTACATTTAGAGATTTCTCATCGGGAATTGAAGACATTGTGCACCTGCACATAAACCTCTTAAGTAGGTAATATTATTTAAGAATTTAATTTAAAAATTTACTTCAGTCGATAATAAAATGGAAAAATATTTCAATATACTTTCGATGTTAGAAAAATAGCACAAAAATTAAATTAAATACATTTAAGAAAAAAATATACATCTCACGAGCATTTGATAAAGATTTGACACATTTTTAACAATTTTCTCTCCGTCAAATTTGAAGTATTATGAAAAAAAACTTTGTCTTTGTTCTCTGCCTTCTGACGCTAGCTTGACTGACACGAACAACATTTTTTTGCAAAATATTTTATCACTGGAAATCAGATTCCATTTTCACGCCCTCTATACCAATACAGCGACACTACTCCGAAATGTACATGGCTAAGGTTGACCTTTAACAAACACGTGGTATGGTAGAGCCAAGCTCACTGAACGAAGCGTTTTACTTCGTACACGTTAGATGGCGCTATCAATGGAATTGTTCGCAAACTTGGTTGCGTTTGTTAACCGACAAAAAAAGAGGAGGAGCTTCTCTAAACGACCCGTATTTAACTGATATTAAATTAACTAGCTGTGCCCTGTGGTTTCACCCGCGTAGAGTTAATTGCATTATCCCGCGGAACACTAATGTTTTTTTAAAATAAAAGTAGCCTAAGTTACTCCTTGTAATATTGGCTACCAGCCAGTGAAAGTCCCGTTAAAATCGGTCCAGCCGTTTCGGAGATTACCCGGACCAAACAGACAGACAGACAGAGAAAATTTTTAAAACTTTGTTTTTTAGTGTCAGAAGCGTGTACACTTTCATGTGCATTTAGTGAAAAGCGGTTATTTTGGAATTATAAACAGACACTTCAATTTGATTTATCTGTATGAATACATGTATAGACTAGCCCGCGGTTTCACTCTCGTAGATTTTGTATCGTGCTTCATGTCGTGGAACCCTAATATTTTTAATAAATAAAAGTAGCCTGTTACTCCTTGAAACATCAGCTACCTGCCAGCCTAAAATCTTATTCAAAGACATAAAAACTATAGAAGATAATAGATTATGACCTCAGCTTAGGGCGTTGGTGGGGGTGAGCTAGAGTGCCAGAACTGAATGGTATTATTTAGAAACGTGTGTAAGGGGTGTAACCTTTACGTTTACGCTACAGTAACATAAACCAATATAATTGTTTTCCTATTGACAAACTGACATTCCAATAAATTTTAGAAACATCAAGCACTTGTGTTTGAAGAACTAAACAATGTGATTTCATTTGGTAGTGATTTAATTGAATCAACATATCAAGTGTTTACCTTGTTTGAGAAAGCTTCATTTGAAAAACAAACTCCAAACATTGTTCTATTTGAACAGTCGTTTATTTTAAACGAAGGACTTTCTTTGTGTTATAAATTAAATATCTGGGAATGTAGGTCAAGTTTTGTAAAACTCAAGTACCTTATTGTGTGACAAGGGTGGGTTTGTGCCGAACCATAATCATATCTACCGATAAACATCACATCTAAACGTAAATTTAGTTTTTTTGTGTTTCGCTAAGCTTACGCTTAGCGAAATTATTTGTTATTTTCTCAATTCATCATCATGTTAAACCTTAAGAACATTCTATTAAATAGTCTAGACTAGAGCTATCTACTTAACCGATCGCTTTCTCTTTTAGCAAGTTCTTGATTTTATCTCAGCATTATGTTTCACTTACACGAGTGCCAGAATGAAGTATAGAAGAAATTTTGCAAGGCATAGCGAGCATGTAGAGGTTCTCACGACGAAACTACATGAAGTCATGGCGCTGTTCACCAACTGGACATACGATAGATACTTATCACGCGTGTGTTGGTGAATTACTTGAATTAAGTACTACCATTTACTATTTCGTCATCTGGACGCGCTAAGATTTTTACGCGTTTCCACTTAACGAAACGTAATTTAAATGACTTTTATGTCTCACTAACCGATTAACACGATATCAACGAAAAAGATACTGAGTGGGTGCCATTACAATGGGTTCTTTATGCGCTTAGTACGGCTCATAGCCGGAATTTTATGTGCAAAAAAATGAGGCAACTTCTTCATAAAATTGAGAAATCAATTTATCGGAATTCTTGGCGTGTCCAGATGATGAAATATTTGAATAAATTATGTTAATTTGCGTCTTTCCAGCTGGTCACACGTGTGATCAGTATCTTATGTCCAATTAGGGAATACCCAACAACCTAGCCATGGAAACCTAAAATATATAACCTATGACGGATGTGCTTGTGCATTAGTGGGAACAGTTTGATAGACATAAAAACACTATATAATAAACTGATATGCCAACGCTACTAATTATGTAAATAGATGAAGTATAATCATAACCTTTGACGGTATTGGCTATTGCCAATAGCCATAATAGATTTTAATGAATAAAAATGAATAATGAGAGTTAATTAACTAAACTTCCGGAGGGCACTAATTGAAACATCACAAGTAATTGAAAGTTTCAGTTTGGAAGTTTAATTAATAAAGGGTGGACTCACCAAAATTAACGAACAGATTCTATCGCTACTTATCCAAAAATTATGAAAATACTTTCGTGTTGATTTCATAATATGTACCTACTTACACTTAGCTAAATTAACGTTGCTGCAATGTAGGTCAGCGAACTACGTCAAAGAGAATTATGCCCATGTAATGATTTATACAATCAACGGAGCAATTACCGAAATTACTGTTAGGCTATAACTATGTTGTAAACGTTATGACAATTCTATATTATAATTAATGAAATTCTGTCTGTTTCTTAACTGAATAAAATCATTAACAAATTAATGAAGTTGGATTAAGCTGATCGTCAAGAGCGTAAGGTATTCAACAAAATGTTGGTAGATACCTAAAGTACGCCAAAGTCAAATAATGCTATGAGTAGTGTTGTGTTCCAGCGGTGAATAAGATCGCCAGAGGTCCGTGGAGGGGAGGAGTAGGAGAACAGTCGCTGTGCGTAACGCTATTATGATAGCTCAGATCACTTGGTTGTACAAGTAGCTCACCATCAGGTGGACTGTAGGCTTGTTTGCCACTTAAGTACTTATTATAAAAAATAAAACAGTATTTGTCAATAGATCTGAGTTTTCTAAGAAGCAAGCTAAAAAAGTATAATTTATTGAAAAACAGGTAATTATTCAAAAGAAACAGTAAGTTCTTAGTAAAATGTATAACAAATTTTCAAATAAAATCATGTTTAATGACTCAAGTATCGAGTCGTTCCGAACAATATGGTTCAATTAATTATAATAATATATTTATGCAAAATACGATTGTTCAGTCACCCATTTTCTTAACTTATGCTAGAGATACTCCTTCTTGACAATTTTTTTTTTACACCAAGAATGTGTATTCGATATTAATTTCAACGTTATACCTCCACACGTTCCTGCGAAAAGGGTCTTGACAGACTGACAACGGAGTGATCCTACAAGGGTTCATTTTCCTTTTAAAATACGGAACCGTCAAAAACTAAATGTCAATATTAAATTGGCTGTTATTAGAAACTTTGTGAATATCATTTAATTTAAAGGAGATGATTACGAGAATTTACTCTTGTATACGACACTAACTAGTTTCGTATTGTTGCGAAGACTGAAATTGCTAAAGGGAGTGCTATGTACTTACTTATTAAGCTTACTTTCCTCTGTTCGATTCAAATTTGTATTAATATTTGCCGTAAATTACGTACCTAAGGTTTTTTTTACTTTTACTCTCAACAATAAAATGTAAGAATCCTACTAATATTATAAACGCGAAAGTTTGTGTGTATGGATGTATGGATGTTAGCTACTGTATCACGCAAAAACTACTGAATGGATGTTAATGAAACTTAACAATAATACAGCTCGTACATTCGACGTTTCATTTGAACACCATAAAATGAAACCTCAAGGCTAAGAAGTTCTCAATAAGCGCTGCTTAAACTATCATAGTTGGTCCCTGTATAATCTTACATTCCAACACAACGATGCCATTTTTTAGGCGGCTGGATACACGCGATTGAGACCCGTGTTGTTTCAAGCGTGACCGCTTACCATCTGCTGTATTCATAAAGAGTTTCATATATCAACATCAAACTACACGAGTGGTATTTTCCTAAAATTTTCAGACAAACTTTACCTTTTATTATTTGTCATAGAAATTACTATTTGTGTTGAAAAGTTTTTCATTCTGTGTCCGTCCCATGATTGTTTTCCACGGAAAATGTATTTCAGTTTACGATCCAAATGTATCCCTTCCTTACATTCCAAATAACAAGAGATACTTGTCGGGGATAAGTGTACTTGTAATACAGATTTGAATAACATTGTCAATATGAAAGTGCCATTAAATCCTTCTCTATTCTGTTATATCGGTAACGAGGTATATTGCGGGTTTACGGTTAAGGTTTATCGAAACGTAATTAAAACGTCACAATAACGTTGACTTCAAATTTATATAGTTTACATTGCTTGGGCTTTGACTTTAATGTTGTAGCAAAATATTATTACTTGAACGTCTGGAACTTGTCAGCTACGAACATAGAACCTTTTACCACAAAGAGGGCTAAATACAATTATTCATACATTCATAAGCTCACGCCAGTATTCCCCGAAGGGGTAGGCAGAGTGGATGTTGCAATAACAACACCCACTTTTTCACCGAAGATGATTGAGTGCCAAATGGTGAGTCAGACGCCGAATCAGGTACTATACATATGAATTACTTCTCAGACAGATGCAGGTTTCCTCACGATGTTCTCCTACACCGTAAAGAACGTGGTGTGAAATCACTGCAGTTTTTTTAATTAGGAAAATACATTGGTACAGGCCTCGCTTGGATTCGAACTTTAGCTTGCGCAGCGGGCGACTGTTAAACGTCAAGGCCACCGCGGCTCTCAATCAAATACAATTATATACATGCCATTAGGTAATCTATACATAATCAATCAAAGTTCAATTTATCAAGCAAATGCAGTATCGCTACGTAAGTTACTTCAAACATAATTATTGTATGTGTATTCATAATTTGCATAAGTAAATAGGTTCATAAATATTTGGAGCATTTCAGAAATTCCGCCCACGACTTCTTCCGCTTACGATTCGGTAGAAGCCATGTTATACCAAGTATTTATTGAAATGTTCCAAAGTTTATAGCAGTTTACTTAACTTAGGTAAGTTAACGCGTAGCCTTAGATAAGCTCTTTTAGCAGAAAAATAAAATTAACAGAAGTTAATTGCGAAGTTATTTATTTCCCAGAAGCATTCCAAAATAAACAACCATTTTGATATGCTATAGAGTCACAAAAAGGTACATACATAATATGACTGAATCCAACGTTTTATTATGCTTATCGTAAAAATATACATAACTTTTAACTTCTACAACTGGATGACTTGACAAAACGAATATTAATTTAAAAAAAATGTGAAGGTACACTATCGATATAAATAAAATCTCAATAAAATATCACTTTTACTTAAACGCACTCGATTATTCTTACGTCGAAATAATATTTTATAATAATGCACCACGCATACAATATGGTACGTCTTATTAATTAATATAACATTAAAATACATTAAATTCACTATTAAATCACAGTATCATACCAAAACGTTTAATCATTATGCATTTAATTAGTTTGTTCAGACTGGTTCTTTTATTAATCCTATAAATAAAAAACACACCGGAAAATCTAAAGAGCCGAGAAAACCGCGTCTCCATGCTGCTTCCGACGTACTCGGCGCAAGTGGCGGCGGAAATACAAAGGAGAGTGGCCGGACTAGATCGGCGTTTCTTTTCTTGTATATATGAAATGAGGTGCTTATAACTTTCGTATTTAATTGGATAATTCCATCAAAAAAAATTTGGTCGTCATTCATCGTTTCTATTAGCGAAGCGTGAAGACAATGTTATTTTGCCGTGGCATTACATGCCTTCATAAAACGCTAAAATAGGCAAACGACAACAGAAAATTTCAGCCGATGTATGGGAGTTGCCCTTTCGGTTAGTTTTTATTTGGTCGTTTAATATCGCTTCAAGGTCGTTGAATATCGCATCAAGTAGAATGCCTTGAGCTATGAATCTAGTGAGTGAATGATATGTGTGTATGCACGCCTGTTTTTGTCTCTGTACAGTGCGACAAATATAGGCTTAGACACGTTCATTGATATTTGACATTGGGTTGATCCTCGGAGGCGGAATGATATTATAATAAGAATTGTAAAAAAAAGTCGAGAATGCATAAACATGTACAAAACCACGGACAACAAACCTATAGTTGGGTACTGAAGCCGACCTTCACTATCTACAGAAAGGACACGGGCGGAAAAAAGCGCCGAAACTTTGCTATTTTAAAATTAAGGTAACACGGAGGAAAGCCACGGTAATTTTCCCGTTGTTTTGAAACTCTGCCAGTCGTAAAGAAACTTGCTGACTACCAGTATAATGAGTGCCAAAAGTATTAAATTAACAATGTTTATTGGACTTATTGGCATTTCCATCCCGCTGCTACCGCAAACGTTACCCAGTCGTATTGTGCTGATCTGCAAACAAAAAATGCTATTATTTTAGAGAATATATTAATAAAATAAAACTGCTGGACGGATTTTAACGGGACTTTCACTGGCAGGTAGCTGATTTTTCAAAGAGTAACTTAGGCTAGTTTTATTTATTAAAAATATTAGGGTTCCGCGACAATAAGGATGAATGAAACTAAATCTACGCGGCTGAAACCGCGGGGCCATGCTAGTTTTGAAATAAATTCAGATTATTTTGGATATAAAAAGTAATATTTTGATTTGCGTTAAAATAGGTACTACCTTTTTTATCATTATGAACATTATAATAAGGCCAGACTATATAAAGCGGGTATATTTATTGTTTACAGACAAAATTACTTTTGTTTGAATGTTCGTCATAATAAATAAATTATATTTCTCCTTAAATTAATTTTGAAATTGAGTCTTAAACGTTCCCAATACTTCAAACAACCTTTGTAAGAGCGACAAAAACAACTTAATAGCTAGACATTTAATTGAAACATGAGAATAGTCTAAGTAAGAATAAAAAACATGTAAATCTTCATTAAAAGTAATAAGTTATTCAAGAAGCTTATATCAAAGAAGCACTCTACATAAGTACCGAGTAATAGGCGAATCCAGGGAATTCTTTGATGCCGTAATGGTTCTGGTACCGCGAATTTGAAGTTAAATTAATAAAATTGTTATATTTTAATTACAGGTTTGAAGTTTGTTGATATTGGACGCCTAGGTTAACTTTGTGTTTTTCTAAAAATAATAATTAATAGATGATTATTTTATAAAAATTACCTAGACAAAGTAACTTACTTTCGCCCTCGCGCTAATAGAAACGATACTAACCCCCCGTTTCTCGAACGCCTGTCAAAATCAAAATCAACTGACATAAATGTCAGTTGACATTGTAATAAAATCAACCTAGATGATCGCTGTTGATGATGACGATCATCCTTCTAGCAACCCAATTCGCACTTGACATTCCGTTTGATCGATGATTAGTTAATTTTTGTGTTGACAAGCCTTTCAGAAACCGGGCGTAAATGTATGGAAATGACATAAATCAGTTACGTGAAATATGTCATTCTCATTTCCCATACATTTTGTATCGTTTCTATAAGCATGAGGATAATGTTACTTTGTCTACGGGTCCAGTTTCTTGTACTTTCCTGTATACTCAATAAATTATTCACCACCTAATATCGCGATCTTGCTAAATCCATATTTTTATTTATCTGTACCGCACGGGTAGACTACATTTCAAATAATGCATTTGTCAACTACGTGAAATACAATTGGTACAATTGTTTAAAGAATCAATATTATAAATGGTTAAGTTTTCCTTGGTTCGTAAATGTCTATAATACGAGGTTCCCTTAATTTGGGTTTGAGTCAAATTAGTCTCCATACGATATAAAATGTAACGATATAAAAAATAAGATAGAAAAACCTTCGTTACCTGTACCAGAGAAGTGGTCTTATCATTAGACTTTGAGCATCTAATGTCAGGAAGGTCGCGTATAACCCTCTTATACTTAAGCAGCAACCCTTGGAATCGAGGGATGAAGTGGCAGTCGCACCGCCAAGGGTTGTGCCCGAGGAATACGTGCATTATATTATTGTTGCCTTGAAATGCCTTGTCGAACGCATACACTGGGATCTGAAAAGGAACTACTTGTTATAATAAAATTAACTTAACAATAATGTTAAAGGGTAGGTAGGAGGTATAGAACTACCATTTGGACGTCATCATATTTAAAAACCTAGTGAGTAAACTTGTGTGTAGTTGATAAAAAAATTAAAGGCGTATGTTGTGACGATGATAGACTTACCATCTGTCATTTTGACACTGATACACCTGCAGTGAAAAGTGGGTGATGTAACACTTCTACCTACCCTTTCAAAGTCCCTACTTAGAGGAAGTGACGGTATGTTATATATATAAGAAAAAATCGACCAGTTCACCTACTATAGTAACATTTCCTTTGAACGAGCTTTGTATGTAGGCCATACAAACGGTGTAAAGGCTTAGTAATAAAATCCTGTTCGCCGCTTTGGCTAAGGAAATATTTGCTTTGTGGTATAATTTCATAGACATATTTCTTTGAATAGTTTTTTATAGGAGATTGTGTTACTGTTGACTGAATTCAGTCTATGATATATGATCACCTGTTTTAACATGTTTCCTCGAAGACTCAACACGCGGAATGTATAGAACCATTCTGATCCCTCCAGTTCTTTGACTGCCGATATACTGTTGTTGTCCAAATATAAGTCTGCTAACTTCTTGAACTTCGGGTTGTGGACTATCGCCCTTATGTCCGTGATCTGAGAACATAATTTCGCTTGTTCAGAACACATCATTGTATGTAACCACCCGTACCAGTGTATTTTACAGATAATCAAAGCAAAATGCTAGGAATAACGGTATCACACCATCAACGGATTAAACAAAGCGTATTAAGAACTTCTGAGCTTCGACATTTCATTTTAGCATCGTGAAATTAAACGTCAAAGCTATGAAATTCTTAATACGCTATGCATAAACGATCATAGTTGGCCCATAGAAGAGATAAGTATCCTAGAAAAAAAAAATATGCGCAACATAATTCAAGTGATTTCTAAATATCTAAATATAAATAATTTCTTCTTCTCCAAAGCCCTTAAATGTTTCTTTGAGTGGTACACAAAAGGGTCCCTTGGAAAATCGTATTTTCCTTTCCCTAGTAAAAACCATGGTTCTAAATATGGAGTTTTAAATATAGATAGTAGATAGCACAAACACGTATTTTGCCACCGTGAAGTTGCAATATAATATATATACACGTGAATTAAATTTAAGTGTCCGTTTGTAGTTCCAAATATAAGGCTTTTCACTAAATGCATAAAATAAAATTATATACAGTACTTAAATACTTCTTTTTTGTCCCTGATATATTTAATTTGGAGGACGTGTTCCTGGTTAGGTGAAGATCTATAACAAGAAAGGGTTTTCCAAGATGTCACCCTTAAGGGGATTTTATGAGGGTTGAAAGTCAGTATGTGAAAATTTTTAATTCTGTACCAAAATTGGTCCATTCGTTTAGGAGCTAAGTGCGACACGGCAAACTTATAACTTTTTTACGTTAAGGTTAAATATACTTATATTCATTGAAAAAATATTCAAATGTTTCTCAGATAAACCTACGCTGAATATGTTGAAGTACGCCCAGACAGCAGAATATTCATGGATTGGGTTATTTTACTTTTCCGCTGTTATATAATTTCGTTTGAACCAACGCCTACTCAATTTATCCCTGAGTTATAAAACCGAAGAGGAAAATCGTCATAAGATATTTATTTGCGTCCTTATTAAAGAAAACACAAACTTCTCAAATATTTAGCAGGCTTTGTCAAGTACTTGAAATGTATAACTAAGAAAGCGAAAAGAGCTTTACTTCAGTAAGCTTACTGAAACTTATTTTAGTGAAATTTCTCTACTGTCAACGTTAAGCATATATTTAAACCATTCATCCAAATGTTATCTACACTAATATTATAAAGAGGAAAGATTTGTTTGTTTGTTTGCATTGAATAGGCTCCGAAGCTACTTGACCGATCTTGAAAATTATTTCAGCAATGGATAGCTATATCATCAGCGAGTAACATAGGCTGTATTTTATCCCCGTACTCCTACGGGGACGGAAACTACGCGGGTGAAACCACGTTATGTCCGCTAATATTATATAGAGAGGTGGGCATGTGTGTGTGCATAACTAGCGATGCGCGATTGCATGTTTCAATAATCGAATCAATCGCAGTCAGTCAAATTTGCTATCGAGTCAAACATCGACTCGCCCTAGCAATGAAACAATCGAGAAGTTTTTCAATTGTTTCGACTGTTGATACTAGCAATTGGTCCGAGTCGCACCGAATCTAGCCGAATGGAGCCAATCATCGGCGCACACCATGCATCGTGCCGTCTTCGATAAGTGGCGATTATACGCGAGTTGGTATTTTGTTCCTGCGATGGGTCATGGAGGGGGACCCCTTCGTATCATATCTTTATATGTTGGCATAGTGATTCCTTTATTTATAAGGTAGGCAAAATTATATTAGACCTTTTTCAAAAGAGGTAGTATGTCACTATCGTACTGAAATTGTATACAAGTTGTTAGAATTCTAGCCTCTGTCCTCAGTTGCTATCAAGTTTCTGTATTACTTGTTTACATAACGAATCATATATAATATTTGATGAAAATAGACCTTTGTAACATTTGTAATAACATTGACATCTCCACATTAAAGTTTCCTTCGAGAACTTAGTAGTTACCAAGACATGTAATATGTCATGTGACACAAAGAACATACAATATCCTTTATCCGTAGAACAACAATTTGCGAGCGAATACCAACCATTACTGGGAAGGCTCGGTCTCAAATAACAATGGGTAATCATTATAAAAACAAAGGACCATTTCAAAGAAAGCCACCGAACACCTCGAGTGAAAATTGTAGAACATCCTGTATGCTCTACACGTTATATTATACTACTAGCTGTGCCCCGCGGTTTCACCCGCGTAGATTTAGTTTCATTTCATTTCATCCTTATTTTCGCGGAGCCCTAATATTTTTAATAAATATGTAGCCTAAGTTACTCCTTGAAACATCAGCTACCTGCCAGTGAAAGTCCCGTTAAAATCGATTCAGCCATTTCAGAGATTACCCGGCACAAACAGACAGACAGACAGATAGACGGACAGACAGAGAGAGAAAAATTTTAAAACTTTTTTTTTTAGTGTCAGGAGCGTGTCTACTTTCATATGCATTTAGTGAAAAGCTGTGATTTTGGAATTACAAACAGACACTTCAATTTTATTTATCTGTATATATCTGTATGTATAGATATAGATATTATGTTATATACGTAACATTTGTAGTTGAGACTAGCTCCGCCTCGTGGTTTAAGTTGCTCATACAACTTTATACAGCATTATTTTATCAGTATACCGTTTGACATATCTCTTCAAAGAGGTAATGATTTTCTTACAACATGTCTTCAAATATTATGAATATTAATTCAATTCCTATCCTTTTTGTATTCCAATAACGGTAAATAATCATTAGGTTTTAAAGCTTTCCCAGAATGGTCTATAAAATATAGTGTTGTGAATTTCGTAACGTACCTAATACCTAACCTACAAACACTTATCATCACGTCAGGTATGTCTTGGTATTCATTTATTTTCTGATATTTGAAAGTTCAAAAAAGTATTCACGTCCCCAACAATGCTAGATGTGTGCCAACCCTAAATGTCCATTAACAAGAGGCAACGTAAGCACTGATGTAAAATTTTCGAACAATGCAAAATTCTCAAATGTCAAGCAAGCAGGTACAGTAAACATTAGAAGCAGTATGTGAACTAATAAAAATCGTTCGAAATGACACACCCACACAAACGCGTGACCACAAGCAAGACTAAGCACCCCTGGCAGTGGTATCATTAGGGGGCATCACGTCGAAGCCGATCGCGTTTTCGTTATTTACATGTTTTATCGACATTTTTCAAAACAACAAAAGGACAAAGCTTACTTTGTCAGTAAATTAGAAGGTAATTTTTTAAGCTTTAGAGTGACATTTTTCACGCACTAAGCAACGTACCGTTGTTATGTAAAAAAAAGCCTAGTTTGCATACTGCTTACTTGCATATTATATGTACTGTGACGCAGGTAAAACACTGACAGCGATATTGAAAATCAAGCCGAGTGTGACTTGATTCTGCTTACTGACACGAATTTGATACTGGTTAACTTGCAGAATATCATCATAATTCCAATGAAATCCAGGTTCACTCACACATAGGCATAAAGATATTAAACGAATATTTAATTGGAATGCATGCTAACTACGAAATTATCGTAATACAGTTTAAACATAAATTCCTTCTCCATACATTAAGCTGAATAGCTTGCTGTTAGTAAACAAATCGACATCACTTCGACAATGCAATATCTCCAAAAGCTTATTACGTCTTTCCTATGGAATCACTGTCAGAATGCTTGGGGTACTGCTAGAAGACTGAGTAAAAGTGTCTAGGTACCTATTCTTGTTAGTAACTTATGGTCGTTTAAATATGGCTTCAAATAAATAAAAGACTGATTTTATAGGGAATACTGCAATTCTTTACCCAATTAACATTAAATTACTTTGTTATTCTAACAATACAGCTTTGGTAAACAACGAAAACCCTTCAGTCTCACTGGACCATAAACGACCTTTTTATTAATTTCCCAAACAATAATATTTCCTGAAGAGGAATGTGGGAGCTCTTTATAATTATTTCTTAAAAACCCATTATACAATATTCAGACCCAAAAGTAAATTTTATTTAAAGGAAGAACCGCTTTTAAATACGTTCGTTTTTTTTTAATGTATTTACAAGAATTACTCGTAAACGGCTTGACTGTTTTGGATGGTTTAAAATGTATTTGTAAAGGTGGCCACATGATTATTTTTTCTACGTGTAAAATGCCGTTTTTCGGATATTGTAAGATGTGAGTCAAGAACCCTTTCTTTACATTCATTTCAGAGATTTGTGGGTCGATTTGCGATATATTAGGTTAATTTCAAAGTTATAGGATAGTTGGTAGGAAGTCCTCTGTAAAGTGCTCTTTGGACTAAGTCACTGAAAAACGTGAGACAAAAAAATAAAAAGAAATAATACGCGTTCAGTGACTAAAAAGAGAAAATTAAATGAATTAATTAATTCCTTATGATGTTGGTGCTAAATGTAATATCAAACACCTACATTTTTGATGTAGTTATCTGGTAATTTATCCACACATCCATACAGATAAACAAAATAGAAGTGTCTGTTTGTAATTCCAAAATAACAGTTTTTCACAAAACGCATATGGAAGTATACACGATACAGACATTAAAACACCAGTTTTTAATTTTTTTCTCTATCTGTCTGTCTGTCTGTTTGTCTGTCTGTTTGTTCCGGGTAATCTCCGAAACGGCTGGACCGATTTTAAAGGGATTTTCACTGACGGGTAGCGAATGTTACAAGGAGTAACTTAGGCTACTTAAATTTTAAAAAAACATCAGGCTGCGGGCAGCCATAAAATTAAAATCTACGCGGTTGAAACCGCAGGGCACAGCTAGTTTATGATAAAAATAATATAAAATAATGTACAGTAAACTTCGTGTACAACGGAGTCTGAAATAGATGAGAAATTCCAACCCCGATTAGATACTTATGTCCTACATTCCTTTGTTACCTACGACTGTACCTTCCGTTGTTATTTCGCATATCAAACGGTACCACCGGACCTAATAACGCAATCAAATTGTTGCTGGATTTTATAAAGCTATTGATATCACACAAACACGAATCTTTCTTCACACACTTATTACTTATAGATGTATAGATTTATATTTATATGTACAAAATATGTATCAAAACTGTATGTAGGTACTATTATAACAATTGTAACGGGCCGATGATTGTGTGGGTAGAGTTTGTACCTTAAATTTTTCCCTTATTTTTAGCTTTTGTGTACAAAGGTACCGATTTCTCTGTGAATTACGCATTCCATTTTCGAGGACTCCGTACTTTTTTTTTACTAAGTAGTAAAGTATCGTTTATTTTTCCTCTTTTTTTATGGGATCATTCAAAATCACCCCAAGCAGCGAGAGTAGAAAGTTTTACGACTCCATACAAAAAAGTGCAAAGCGCAAGGTTAAGCGAGAGCATTCGAACGTGTCAAAACCACTTGGGCTACAGACAAATAAAATTGAAGATACTGATTCCAAAAAAAAATTTTTTTTTCTGTTTATCTGTTTGTGGATTGTGTAAGGAGTAGCTTGGGCTACTTTTATTTAGAAAAAATCAAGGTCCCATGAAATAAAACCACCCATTAAAATAAAGCTACTCGGAAGAAACTGCGGGGCACAGCTAGTAAATAAAGCAAATGCAGTTGCGCTACTAATAATTTGACTATATCTATCAAATATAAATTACTTATTCAATATTATATAATACCCAATATCCACAGGAACCATTAGTGTTTAAAAAGATAGATATTCCGAACATTAAACTTTTTGGTATTTTTTTAATTGTAATTAATTATATTAGTACCAACTGTTGCTTGTGTACTCTGGATCAGTCGGTACATTGATTCCGTATGTTTACTGATGTGGAAGGAATTACTTTCGTCGGAAAATGCGGACTGTGGGGACTACTACATTTCCCCGCCCACTCACAAGGTTGAATGCTGCCGTATTAAGTGGTCCATTCGACAGCTGTCGATTATTGTCTGTCCTGAGTATTATCCAGTAATTCAATACAAGTTTCTTATCGAACTTCTACTTGAATAACTGTGGAATTGACGTTAGAATATTATGATTATTCAAATATTGGCGATTTGTTTTTAAAGCGCTGTTAGTTCGATGACCTTTACAATACCTAGTTTAGTAAAGTCTTAGTACCCACACAATATTCCAGTAATTCCAGGTACGATATAGGTACAATGTGATATTGATGCTACATAATATACATTCCATTACAACGAATACCATCGTCATAATCAAGAATAGACAAGGACTAGGTGTCTTGTATTTAGGCCATGAGAGTCCTCTCTCTCTATCGCACTGAGCTTAAGTAACGTACTGTTTATGGTCTCTCGTAGTTGGACAAAAGGGCGAGACCCAAGGGCCTCCAGCCGAGCTTATACTTATAAAGCACGCAACACAGCTAATGGTGCCCCAGTGCAGGGCTCCGACCCCGGCTTTTAGGGCGTTACTGAGGGACGAGCTAGTAGTATAACGTTATTACTAAAGTACTATTATTAAAGGTATCACGTTATTGTATTTACCTTATTGCTATCCAGCCTCAGGGTCGTGGTACTGGGTGGGAGTTCAGGTGGTGGTCCTTCGAGCCGGCGCGCCGAGCAGTCCACCGTTATGAGTGGTATCACCGCACCGCTCGAGTCAGACACCACGTGCGTCATCTCACACATACATGGATCTGGACAGGTCTCACGCATTGTCTGGAAGAGAGAATTAATATTTCTATCTTTCCATATCTATATATATATATGAAAATGAATTACTGTTCGGTGGTATCGCTAAAACTCGAGAATGGCTGGACACACTTGACTAATTTTGATCTCAAAATGTTTAAACATAAGCAATAAGTAAAAAAAGGGTGGCAAGAAGTTCACCGGGTCATCTAGTAATTAAAATAATCTTAGTTCCTTCGCTCCATTTCACTTTTTGCGTCTTGAGTTTTTTAAGTTACCCTAAATCCTCTATCTGACACAGTCAAAGCTATCCTATACCAAGTTTCATCGGAATTAGATGAAGGATACAATTTAGTTTATAATGTAAAATGTTATAAAACTAGATCAAACTTGTATCGTCTTGGATTAAACCTAGCCATAAAATTTAACGACTCCACTGAGCGTCAAAAAATATAAGTATTCATGCGGAAAGTTACCGGATGAACGAACACTCAGATATTCAATAAGAAACATAATAATTTCAACATTATGTGGTATGTATTGATTTAAAAGCTTTGGTTTGAGCAGTCGCCTGCTATGCAAGCTACGCAAATTCGAATCCCAGTGGGGCTAGCACCAATGAGTTCTTCTGAAAACTTATCTGCAGTGATTTCACATTTAACACCACATGCTTTACGGTGAAGGAAAACATAGTGAGGAAACCTGCATATGTCTAAGAAGTAATGCAATAAGTAAGACATATGTATAGTTCCTGAGACGACGATAGGGCCTCTTTCACGCTGGCACTTAATCATCTTCGGCGAAAAGTGGGTGTTGTTATTACAACACCTCTGCCTGCCCCTTCGGGAATACAGGCGTGAGCATATGTATAGTTTGGCTATTGCAATCAAGGAAACCATAACCTCATTAATGTAGTAGTAGTCTGTGAATCATGTTGTATAAAAAGGGTTATCAATGCGCTGTAAAGTTTCGGTGGCTTAGATAGCCTATCTAAAGGTCAACATTCAAGCACAACGCAATTAATACATAGATGGATAACGAGTAATACACATAACATTAATATTATATTAGCTTCCGTAGACGGCTTCATCCGTGTGGTGGAACAGTTAAACGTTATTCAGTGCAATTCAAATCATCACGATAACGCACATTGAACTGTAAAGACTGTAAAGACATTTTGTTTACAAAGAGTCAATGTATATTGCCATAAAAAAGATGAAAGGATTCCAGTTTAAAGGAATCTACCCACCGAAGAGAGAGTAAAATGTTTGGAAATATAACGTATGGCGGGCACAGCTAGTAATGAATATATATAGTAATAGATAACGTTTGCACGTTCAATAAACTGCTATTAAATTAATTTATCAATGAAAGCTTATTTACTTATAAAATATAAAATAAAGAAAAATAAAATTCAAAAGTACCTATTTTAACTGTCAAAATATTGTTATTCAGACTCATAATGCAATATAACCTGAATACCGAGAATTTGGCTAGATGATTGTTTAGGTAACTGAAAATATGAATCCTGTGACGCGTAAGTTCAATCATTGTTACAGGGTGCCATCACGAGTTTTGAACCCTGGGGCCTTACCGTAAACTCTTATTGCCATGATAGTTCCACTGTGTGACAGTGACAGACTTATACACGTCATATACATCTGTCTCATAATAAGAGTTAAACTGTCATGGCAATAAGAGGTCATGGTAGGGCCTCTGATTATCTGAATGTCAAAACATCTGGCACTCATAATACGTGACATGACAAGTGTATTTGAAAAAAGAAGGGTCGCTCTCTTCCCTCTATAATGGTTGAGGAGAGCGATGGCTGGCATTCTCGTCATACTTGTGAACAGGTGCTGCTTGTGGGGGCTGGTCATCTCAAGCTACGCATTTAGATATAAGTAGAACTACTAGACTTTTCTTTATGTAAATTTTTATCGACATTTGTGCATTGGAACTGTGTCCATTGGCTTACATTTCTAAAGTGATTTACTTTATTCTTTTTAAATTGTATAATATTTTTGAAAAGAGTAATTACTGAGTTTCTTCCCAGGTTCTTTTCAGTAAAAGCAACCTTCCGAACCTGGCGGTAGCATGTATAATCCTCTAAATTAATGTCATTCTGACGATTTGAAAGTACTTTGTAACAGTCTAATCGAATACATACAACATTTTTGACTTTGACTTTGACTTTGAAGGGGTGAGCTCTTAATTAGCGACACTATTTTTCTTTTCAAAGACGTCAATAGCACTTTCGGCGATGAAGTACCTCTACCCCATGACGGCTCTTTCAAGTCTGTTGGAATAATTTTACTTTCAACCTTTACCTTTTTAGTCACTTGGGCAAATTGCCACTGAAAAGCCGAATATTTTTTTTCTATATCTATGAAGCCGAATAAATGCAGTAGGTAACATTTTTCACAATTGAATTGAAAAGTCAAACCAATAGAGTTGAAACCTTTTTTAGTCATCAACAGATACTCGAGACTGCAGTAAAGCCTAGGATTAGATTCTAGTCTCTTAGTAAAGTTATAAACAGCTTTTATGTAGAACCAAATTGCATTAACGAACAAAATATCAGTAGTAAATCACTGTCGAATTATAAAGCAGTGATACCATTTAGTCCGCCTGCTGGCTTAGTGATGACATGCATACATTTGCTCACGCCTGCATTCCCCGAGGCATAGGCAGAAGTGTTGTAATAACAACATCCATTTTACACATCACCGAAGAAAATTATGTACCAACGTGACAAATGGTGAGTCTATCGCCGTCTCAGGTACCATATATATAATCACTTCTCAGACACATACAGAGTTCCTCGCGATGTAAAGCATGTGATGTGAAATCACTACACATAAGTTTTAGGAAAACACTGATATGCCAGGACTTGAGCTTACGTCGCTTGCGTAGCAGGCGACTACTAAAACCCCACGGCCACCACGGCTGATGACGAAACTACAGTGCCCTACCTTTATGATATCCATAACTTTGTGTAAAGGTTTTCCTCTGTACAGTTGTTGATGACAATTGAGGTCATAGTAGTCCACAATCCTTCGACGAACGATGCCATCTTCAGGCTCCATTGCCAGCCAGTCCATCCCGCCGTCGCTGCAATCCCAATAGTTAGCTACGAACAACACATTAATATGTCCATAATTAGTTCATACAAATAACGTCACATGCAAGCTATATTTCCAGCAATTTCCAGTAGTCATGCAATCTATCGAGGAGAAACTTTGTCTCATTATCAGTGTTCAACGGCCATTATTATAAGATTAAAAAATTCCAAAACTTTATTCAACACTAGGGACACATGGAACACTCATTGAATGTAGAAGTAAACCCTTACATTTTATCCCTGGTATTGCAAGTTATCATAGGCTGCAGTATGCTTTTTTGCCATCTTAGCCGTTTACCAGTTTGAAAACGTTTGTAATAATATACTATAAATATTAACAATTGGAAGTCACCCGTTTAAACATTATGGATTCGCGGGCAGCCATGAAATTATAAACTACGCTGGTGAAACCCCAGGAGACAGCTAGTTGATAAATAAGATATTTAAACATTCACAGCAGATCAATAACCGAGTGAACTCAAGCAATACATACATGGAAGAAAAAAGTTGCAACTTTTTAATAGACCGGAAAACATTTCATTTGACCATTACCTAACTAACTAGAAAACAGCACAGAGCTCGTTCGCAAGTCCAATAAAAAATAAAACTTGGAAAATAGAAACACACCACATTCATTAAAGCAAGTAAATTAATTAATGGCAACTTGTAAGCTTATTATATTTCATTCCAAGACATTGTTCTCTCTGTCAAATTAGTTATATTATTACAGCCAGATAAATATATGTACTTGTTTGACAAATTGGAAACATCTACTTAGTGGTAAAGCTGTTTTAAATACCGCTAATGTTTATAGATGGAATGGAACTCAGTACCATTAATCAAGCAAAATTTTATCACGAAATAACAAAGCTTGTTACATTGTAAAAGTGCTTATTAGTTAAATAAAAAAGAGAGCCATGGCGACTACTTATGCAGTGATTTTACACCACGTGCTATACAGTGAAGGGATACATCCTGAGGACACCTGCATATATATGAGAAGTAATTCAAAAGACATTTGTAAAGGTAAAGGAAAACAACTATGTCTGAGAAGCTATTCTAAGACGTATGTATAGTGCCTGAGACGGCGAAAGGCTCAACATCTGTCACGTTGGCACTTCATCATCTTCGGTGAAAAGTGGGGGTTATTACAATAACTTCGGGGTATACAGACGTTAGCATATGTATGTATGTAACATGTGTAAGTATAGACAGATGTAGAAATATGAAACGATGTTCCATACATAACGTACATACATACATATGCTCACGCTTTTATTCCCCGAAGGGGTAGGCAGAGGTGTTGTAATTTTCAACACCCACATTTCACCGAATATGATTAAGTGATAACGTGACAGAGGGTGAGTCCATCGCCGTCTCAGGCACTATACATACGTCTTAGAATAGCTTCTCAGACATATACAGGTTTCCTCACGATGTTTTCCTTCACCGTAAAGCACGTGGTGTGAAAATCACCGTACATAAGTTTTTAGAAAAACTCATAGGTACAGGCCTCGCTGGGATTCAAACTTGTGTCGCTTACGTAGCAGGCGACTGCTCTAACCCCGAGAACACCACTGCTCTCCACCACGATGTTCCAAGAATTTGAAATATGAGGTAGTGCTTTGATAAGCATTGATGTTCCATTTCTAACTTCGAAGCAACAATGTAGACCGGTTTCGCCGTAATTGATGAGTCCATACTTTATTTCCGCTAAGTAATATAGCATATTGCAGTGGGCGGGCACGTCACTCGTAGAACCGATGGCCGATGGGGCCTAAAGGTTCTTGACTGGCGACCGCGTACCGGTAGGCGCAGTGTGGGTAGGCCCCCAACGAGGTGGACCGACGACCTGGTGAGAATCGCAGGAACCCGTTGGATGTGGGAGGCACAAGACCGGTCGTCGTGGAGATCGTTGGGGAGACCTAAGCCCAGCAGTGGGCGTCTGTCGGCTGAAATGATAATGATGATGTATATATATAACATACTTACTGCTTAAATACACGCGCTGCAAGCGTAGTGGTTTCTGTATCACACTCTCTTTGATGTGCCTCAACATGTTCCAACGTAAGTCGAGTTCTTGTAACTCGTCCATTCCCTCCAGCATCTCAGGTGGGACCTCCCACAGTGAGGTCAAGCCGTGCATTGATAAATTCTGTCAATAATAAATTTTAAGAACAGGTTCAGTACTATAAATACAATAGTAACTGAATTATTTTAAAACTATTTAAAACTAGCTGTGCCCCGCGGCACTACTGGGTGGCTTTATTCGCAGACCACATATTTTTTGGAAATAAATGTAGCCTAAGTTACATCTTGTTAACAACAGCTATCTGCCAGTGAACATCCCACATGAGCGGTCAGCGAAAATTGTGGGATAAAGACCCAAAAAATCACTACAGCATCATTCCCTAGACGCGTCGATAAAGCTTATATAGATTTGAAATATTGCTATTCTTGAGAGCCATGTTGGTTTTATATATGCCACTTTATTGGTATAAAAAGTTCTCATTGTCTTTACGTAAGAAAATTATACATTTTATTTGCCGACTAAGTTACACAACAAGACTGGAGAAAGGAGAAAAAAATGGTATTAAAATACCAATTGTATTTTATTATTTGAACTCATGCGAATTACTCGTATCTATACAGATAAATAAAATTGAAGTGTCTGTTTGTAATTCCAAAATAACAGCTTTTCACTAAATGCATATGAAAGTACTGACACTAAAAAACCAAGTTTTAGAATTTTTCTCTGTTTGTCTGTCTGTCTGTCGGTCTGTCTGTCTGTCTGTTTGTTCCGGGTAATCTCCGAAACGGCTGGACCGAGTTTAACGGGACTTTCACTGGCAGGTAGCTGATGTATCAAGGAGTAACTTAGGCTACTTTTATTTATTAAAAATATTAGGGTTCCGCGACAATAAGGGTGAAACTAAATCCACGCGGGTGAAACCGCGGGGCACCTAGCTGTGCATACATACAACACGAAATACTGAACATTTATCACATAACCCACAAAGCAATCTACAGCCCGTAACAATGTGTGAATGTGTATAAGTATAGGTATGAAGGATTGGTACCTACATATAACTTCACACAATCTGCGAGTAAAACGTTAGCAACAGGAGATTGTCTTTTGTTCCCACTTGAGTCGTTGCCAAATATAACACAGCGTGAAATATTAACGTCAAAACCAATAACAACTTCTTATAAGGAAAATAAGGTCCTTCCAAGAACCGGTATAATTACCGATCGTGGAGATCACACCGCATGTAAATGGATCTGCAATTTGATTGCGCAATAGTTACCTTTTTTTATTTAGGACGGAATCTAGTTTATTATTTTATTTTGATTGAAACTTACACCCTTACACGATAGAACTTATAATATTAAAAGAGGAATAAACCTTATGAAGATTAAATAAATATAATAATTAAAGTTTCCAATAAAGTTAAAAAAAATGTTTATTTCACTTAACCCATTTTTATTAGTAGGGTCTAAAAGCCCCCCGCTTTTAGGCCCGAGAACGCCACCATTGATTGAATATATTTTTTTAGGGGAATATTGGGACTGCGGACGTACCACTGTACCTTTAAAAATAAAAATAAATTCCAAAGAGACTTTGGGAACAACACTCGCGGTCCTCAAAAGTCCTTTTTTTTCTAAAATTGTAATTATGTATGTTAGCTATTTAAACAAATTCATCTTTAAAAGTACGTTATTTGACGTATGTTCTTCCGCTGAGTTTAGCAAAACACAACGGAAGAACACGTGGCAGCTAGTTTCCGATATGAAAACTATATTATTAATTCTTAAAACGTAGCTGTAAAATATGCTAGGAATATTTTAAGCATATAGCATAACCATTTTTAATTTATTATTATTTCTGTAAAATATAAGATGCAGAAGAGTTATTAACTGATTGAGATACAAGTGGGGGTTTCTCATTATAAAAGCCAGAGTTGCTTGATAAGGCAGCATTGTCGATTGAACTACAGACCAGTTAAGAACTCCTGCATAATATTGGCTAAGTAAGTGTTGAATTGTTGATATTTCGGATTTATTGTTAATTCCTTGTTATTTAAAATATAGTTATATTAATTCAATAATTAATTAATAATAATTGATGCAATGTGTATTATAATTGTGTACAATATTTACAGTGATTTCGCTATTTTCCTGAATTGATCTCATAATAAAAACCTAAAAACTATTATTGCTCTTATTTAACTAATTGTTATTGCTTAATAAAATGTCCATATTTGAATCAATTTTAATATAATGCTCTTGCCAATCTTGTGTAACTTACATGTAGAATATACAAATATTTTAAGTACCTCAATCTTGTTCGATGCCTCGAAGTGTCCCCTGAAGGTTTTCAACGTAGTACAATTGATGAATTCAAGAGACCTTAGTTCGGGGAAGTGGTAATTAAGTCTGTCAACGTTGAAACAGTCTCCTGGCCATTCCACTACCCGCAAACTTATGATGTCCCGACTGTTAAACAAAACAATTATATTAGTGTCTTCTGCGGTAGGAACGCTTAACACAAATATTACACACCTTTTATCTATATCTACACATCAATACATCCAGACACGTATGTAACTTAACTTGCTAAAGATAATTAGATAAATGAAATTGAAGTTTATGTTTGTAATTAAAATTAACAGCTTTTCACTAAATGCATATGAAAATGAATGTATATACGGTAAATTCATAAAATAAAGAAATTTCTCTCTCTAACTGTTTAGTCCGGCTAAGCTGTGAAACGGCTAGACCGATTTTAACGGATCTTTCACTGACGGTTAGCTAATATTACATGGAGTGACTTAGATGACTCTTACATAAAAAAAATATGGGGTCCGCGAAATAAAGTGACCCATAAAATTTGGTCTACGCGGTTGCAACCGCTACTCTATCTATATCTATACATCGATACAGATCAATAAAATTGAAGTCTCTGTTTGTAATTCCAAAATAACAGCTTTTCACTAAATGCATATGAAAGTATACAAGGTACTGACATAGAAAAAAATAATTAATTTTTTTTCTCTGTCTGTCTGTCTATCCGTCTGTTTGTCTGTCCATCTGTTTGTTCCTGGTAATCTTTAGAACGGCGGGACCGATTTTAACGGGACTTTCACTGGTAGGTAGCTAATGTTTCAAGGAGTAACTTAGGCTACTTTGATTTAAAAAAAAACATTAGGGCTCCGCGGGCGATCCAGTAAATTAAGTCTCCGCGGGTGAAATCGTGGGGCACAGCTAGTAAGTCATATAAGTCAAAATAATGACATATTTAAGAAGAAGTTTTGCGATCGTGGCGTTCTCAATAAAGCCTACATTTGAACAGCATCAAAGAACAGTTTAAAGGCGTTAAGAAAATAACGATACAAATCAAAAAGGTATTTTCTGTACTGACGCCCTTGACGATAACTTACAAGTGAATTTATAAAAATAAAAGGCGTCTGGCTTTTGATAATCTTTCAGGTTAAATTTGTTTGAGGTCATTTGGATTAAAACAGTTTTGGAAACATCAATAATGTAGTAACATTTATTTTTAGGATTGCCTAAAATTTGCGAAATCATATAAATAGTATGTAGCATTCAAATGGTGAGATTTTTTTTAATCGTTCAGTACTTTTTGAGCCAATTCGTTACAAACATACTAACATACCAATCTTTCCTCTTTAAAATGTAATATATATATATATATATAAGGTAATAGGATATAGGTTATACAGGTTAGCACTTTAGTAGGTTATTCCTTCTAGGAATGCGCGAAATATGATGAATTTCTCTTCAGACGTATACTCTATAAAATTTGTTTTATATCAAACAAATTGTACGTAATTTACAGGTAACATCTGATAGCGAAAACAAGTACCGTATTTTTACCGTTTTCCCTATGAAACTATTACTTGAAACAAATGAAAGTCAATTAATAAGATGATGTAGACTAGCTATATTATATCATACAGAAACAAGAAAACAAATTATTTATCAGTTTTGAAGAGAAATATTTGAACTATTACACAACACTCAAATCACCACTCAATTGGTAAGTTAAGAAAATTAGCTTGAACTTTAGATAATTAAATAAAGCGGATCCGAGTAGTTGAGTAAGTGTTTTTGTGGCAGTCACATTGTACAATCCGCCGTATTACATAATGGCTAGCTGTTATCAAAAACAGGGCCTTCAATCGGACGGCTCACGTACGGAGCAGATCCGACTCGTATTGGTTAGGTTAGTAGGAGCGAAGCTCCCGCCTTTCCGTCCGTGGTTATATTTTATTTATGCCCAGAAATTCGTTAATTGCACCTGATTTAGCCGCATTCAATCTGGCTAATTGTTGCCGCATTTCAAAACTTTCCTGTTTTTGATAACAGCTAGCCGTTATGTAGGTAATACGGCGGATTAAACAATGTGACTACGACATTTCCACGCTATAATGCGAAGCTTGGATTCAAACTTAGATTGTAATAAAATTACGGGGCATTCTATTGTTATTTTATGACGATCAGTCGAAAGTCATTAGATTGATATTATTAAAATATATGACATCTGCTCAAATTATTGATGGATGTATCTTGTCTCCAAATACATACTTGATCCCTTTAATCCATTTAGATGTAAAGCCTCTACTGCAGCTCAGATCGCTATGGGTCTCCATACATAGGGATCTTGACGTGTAATCAATAAGAGTGCAGGAATCCATTCCAGGTATTGTTTCATTCCTGCGTCGAAACTGTAGTCCTGGAGTAACCACCGATACCAAACTCGCTATCAACCACGTTTGTAGAACTGAAACAAATAAATCATCATTGTGTAAACGACTGCCAGAGAGTAAGGGGTAAGTTTTTTGAGTGAACTTATTATGTATTATGGGAAAAAGTTTAAGGGAATTAGTCCTAGTTGGTCAGACCAGATGCGCTCCGTTCTCGACAAAAAGGTTTACGAATTTACACGTCGCCAGGAACACAAGGCAAATTATTAAGGAGAAAGTAATTTCTAAGGGGAATCATGACACTTAGCACTGCAGGTAGCGGCGCGACGAGGAGGATAATATAAGTGTACGTTTGCGTTCGCAAACACCACAGCTTTAGCCTTGATGGATGTCTAATGGCCTGATGCTATTCGACTCAATTATGTGTGTCAGTTTTACGGGGCTGGCATAGGGTATCTCAATAATGCGCCTGCTTACCTAAAGACACCCAAATGCAGCAAACGCCAAGGAGCCTTAAGAGCCTAGCAACGGGGAAGCCCTTTGAGTCTCGCCAGTGTTAATCAGTGGAAGTTTCTTTCAGGCTTAAAAAGTTCTTAAACTTGCTGCTTAAACGATCATAGTTGGCCCCCTGAGAGGAAAAATCGTGTAGACGTTAAAAATAATAAGCTTTCAGATATAGCAGTCGAGTTTTTGTTTCTTTGTTAATAATATGACCTGTGTCATCCACATACAACTCTCAACTCAACCCTTCCAGGAAAGCCTGAGGATATTCAATTAACTATCAATTAATACGTAGGAAGAGAATTTATCAATTAAGACAAAACTACTTTTGTACGGAACGTAACATACAAAAATTCGTGTTTTGGGATTTAACTGTATTTTCCACGTAGGCTTCATAAATGAAATATATACGAAGGTATGGGCTTTGCTCGGGGGCATTTATTCTAAGTACTTGAGTACGTTTGGGTAATCTGCTCATAAGGACTATGTTGAAGCCCCAACCAGAACATAGAGAGGCGTATATTAAACCCCATTCATTAGTATTACCACTGTACGATTACTTGTATACGTAGGATGTAGAATTGCTATAATGACCGACCATCCATACTTAGTTAATGAAGTCCTATTCGACAGCAATCCCGATTGCGTTTACTAGAAGTGTATGTAAGGCCATAGGAGTAAGTAATAAATAAAAACATGTTTGTGTCATTCTTATGGCTAGTACCTAGGTCTATCAAAAAAATTTTACAATGGTCAAAATCGCATTTACATCGCGTATAAAATAAAATTTGTAATCAGTTACAGCCCAATAACTCCAAGTCTGTCCTATGTATGCCTTGAGACTAAGATGGTATTACAGATGAGATATCTATTCTTGGCCATGCAGAGATAAACACCGTGAAAGCTGTATAAAAGTAGGTATTTTTTTATAGACCGCAATAGCCGGTATGAACAGTATTTCGGCTATAAATTGCCCAATAAAATGGACGGTGCTAAAGATTTTTTATCAGAGCACTATCCAATGTTACAAAGGCATGTTTGCTTGATGAAATTTAGATCTAAGAAAACAGTTTTTTTTGCGAAGTGCACATTGAAGACAAAATTACTGTGCTCTACCAGGGCCTGTAGACAAAGTACCATTATAATTATGCTTCGCTTATAGCAAACAATCAAAAATTTTAAACAGGAGATCTCGTTATGTCGTACATTTGTTACTTATAATAAGTATACGTGATTAACTGGAAAAAGTTTAAAATATACCCGTTTTAAAGTCCGTGATTGTTGACTTAGTAACTTTCTCTATAATAGTAAATAAAATTCGAGTATATACAGGGTGTCGGTTAATTCGGGCCAGCTCTTAAAATGTGTGATAGGGTATAATTTTAGGAAGCAATTAAAATTATTACGAAAAAAAATTTATTCTTCCGTTTTCGAGTAATTGACGTTCAAATTCCACCATACCAACACCTTAATTTCGCATAAAAGTCAGCTGTAACGTAGAGTTATTCACCTGAAATTTAACTACGTTTTTATTTTTTTTCTCCCACGAATAGTTCCTGAAATAACCCCAAGAAACCTGTTTTCGACACTGTAATTCTACTTCTTAAAATTGATATGATTTTTTAGGTCATCGTTACAGTGAACTCTGATAACCTCGAACGGGTTCAATTGAATTAGGTAAAAGACAGACCGATGATTTACAAAGAAATGCCGCGCTTTTTTAATGATGCCGCGCGGAGTCTTTGATATCGTACCGAAAAGCCGGCAGTAACTTTGATTCTTGTGGCGGCATTTCTTTGTAAATCATCGGTCATAGTAGAGCACTCACTTAAAGACAACACAATTTTAAACAAGAATACCCGAGATATCTATCTTTTAATATCACGTACTATGTAAATTGTACCTACATAATAACGTAACTTTATTAAATCAGTTCTGAGATTTGTTTTTATCATCATTATTCAGTAATTTCATTTATGTGTCGATAAGTCTATCGTTAATATCGTCCCATCCCATCCCTATTTCGCACATTTATTTGTTTCAAAATCAGTGTAATGCGGATAATGGTCGCGGGCGTGTGCTTCTAAGCAAAGTTTTTTGTTTCCGTCGTGACCTTGTTACGTTAATTTTCTCGTTAGTTTGGTAGGTACTTAGTACCTACTTAATTAGTATTATTATGCCGAACTTTCAGTACTCAGATGTTCAGTATATCGACATGGTTTTGGCCTATGCAATAGCAAGCTGCAAGGGGTAATACTGGTGAAGTGTTGCGTTTTTATTTGGACTTTTACGGTCATCAAAGTGATGAGTGCGTGCCCTCTTCAGGTATAGTGCTTATGAGAGTTGTGCAACGGCTGAGGGATAACGGAAGTCCAAGCTCAGGCTTGTTTGGATGTGCAAGGGCGCAATTTCGAACACTTGCCCATTTAGAAGTTGACTGAACTAGCGGTAATAATGCTTTCAGTGATAACAGTGTTTGGTGTGTGAGTGAAGTGATATGGTCCCGACTAAGGTGTATCCTGTCATAAATAAGGTCAGTTAACTAAATGATTTGAAGTAGGTACCTACTTATACTTACGTAGATTATTACCGCGTACGTAATGTAGGTAAACGCGCGTTCATTCAACAGCTTAAGGCCGCGAGCTCTTCGGCTATAGCTTATAACTACGTTATCGTTGGAGCTAGATATCTACGACTTCAACATAGTGATATATTCATATAACCCTACAACTTCTAGAAGACTACTGTTTCGAATTCTCCGGCGGGGAGCGGGGATTTCGTGTTTTCCTAAAGCGCGGCAGATTAATATACAGGGGGATACCTTGTACCCGATTAAGTACCTCAAAATATTTTTTTAATGTCAGATTAGGCGAATCCCTCTAGATAATTGTCAGGTTATGAGACAACACGTTTAGGACATAAAGATGAACCATATATATCTTAATCTGACACGCTTGAGTATTTCAAAATGGCGAAATTTTTTTCATGTTATAATAATGGCCGCGAGTTTGCGTCACATCGAAATCGTCAGATTATTGCATGAGAGCTTTATTTAAGGTTCACTTAACACCCCCTAAGAATTTTTTTTTTTTTCATGTTCAACCCTTTCATACGGCCACCCCCATCATGCAAACGATCAGATTAACCGATGAAAAGGTATACATTATATGACATTATTTTCTTATTATCATCTAAGATTTGCAGCCCAATAGGTCTCTATGACGCTTGAGTAAATCCCCATTTAGCATCGTGGGCTCCCCTACTATTAATGATACATCTATATCTATACTCCTATACTATACTTAATAAGATAATATTAAAAAGAGGAAAGATTTGTATGTTCGTAACGAATTGGGTGATAAAGTAATGGACCGATTTTAAAAATCTTTCACTATTTGAATGCTACATTATCATAGATTAATATAGGCTATATTTAATCCGCGTACTCCTATGGAACCGGGAGCTACGCGGCTGAAACCGAATGACGTCCGCTATACCTTATAAAAATACTTAGCTGCCTCTTCAGGAACTTTCAAAGCCTAACTAACCTGACAAAGGTCGTGTATAGAAGTTTGATATCTTCGTTTAAAAAGTTTTAATCGCCTTTCTTGTCTTTGAAGATCGGAAGCCATAACTTTCACTGGCTGGCAGTTCGTGAAAGCAGTATATTATTATGTAAATACTAGCTGTGCCCCGTGCGTAGATTTAGTTTCATCCTTATTGTCGCGGAACCCTAACATTTTTAATAATTAAAAGTAGCTTAAGTTAGGTACTCCTTGAAACATCAGCTACCTGCCAGTGAAAGTCCCGTTAAATCGGTTCAGCCGTTTCTGAGATTACCCGGAACAAACAGACAGACAGACAAACAGACAGACTGAGTTTCTTGCCAGGTTCTTCTCAGTAAAAGCAACCTTCCGAACCTGGCAGTAGCATGTATAATCCATGTCGTTCTGACGATTTGAAAGTACTTTGTAATCGAATAAAGATATTTTTGACTTTGACTTCGACTTTGACTTTTGACAGACAGACAGAGAAAAATTTTAAAACTTGGGTTTTCGATGTCATTAGCGTGTATACTTTCATATGCATTTAGTGAAAAGCTGTTAATTTGGAATTACAAACAGACACTTCAATTTTATTTATTTGTATGTATATCTATAGTATGTAAATATATATAAGTTAGTACACGTGATACTTAAATTAAAAAAATATAGAGCAGATATCGTGAACGAAGCAAAAACACAGCAATCGAGTGGGGTCCACAGACAGACTGAATAATTTTTTTATTTATCAAAGGAAAATAGGAAAAAAAAAATTGGCGCACGAATTCGCTTGCAATACGCAGTGAATATTTTTTTCTTTTGCCTGTTTATTATTCCTACAAAAACACATTTTTCCATGACAAAGTAATGTTATAGCTATGAGCGCTGACACATTTCGGTTTAAATATATCAAATGTGTCAAAATCAGTGTGTTTTCAAGCTCAGTTTAATAGGGACTGATTGATTGTTCAATCAGCCCCTATTAAACTGCGCTTGAAAAATATAACTACTAAACCCCTCCTTTGTCATCGGTTACAAATAATGGAATCGCTGTGAAAACATAATTGAAAACGAAATATATCGCAGCTCCCCCACTTTTCATCATACATGCAATAATCAAGCAGTAATTTGTCTAAATAGCCGAGTTTCATAGAATTTAATGCTAATATGGCTTAACTATTCATAATGTTTATTACTGTAAGTGTGTTGAAAGTGTAAATTACAATGGGAATATCCTTTAAGTTCCTATTTAGTTATGTGTTAACATGTATGTGATATAAATATGTATCTCTAAACATTGCGCTCGTGACGGTCTAATTGACTAGAAATCGTCTGCCGCGACCTTCATACAATATTGTATTGATATTATGCTCGCCAAGAGTAACTTATAACTTGTCTAATTAATACTTTACAATAATGCTGACCAATAAGTATACAGACCTGCCGCGTTATAAGATTTAAATCATAGGAAATTGGGACATAATACATATAGGATAAGGTTCAAATATTTAAAACCAACACTCGACGACGAGAGCGAGGCTGAGGAACCTTAGTGAAAAACGCGGCTGGGAACCTACCATCATCGGTTTAAGCAGAGCTTCTAAGAACTTCTTAATATGCATAAACGAACATAGTTGGCCCCCAGATAGTAAAAGCGGTTTCAAATTTCTATGTATAATGCAATGGAAGGCTGCATCCATCAGCAGTTTCAATCGTAATACTATAGTGGTAGGCGTCAGCGTTTTTGTGCAATGTTGGTATTTTAATGCTACAAATAAATCGATAAACGAATATCTCGTCATTTTTATGTGCTCACTGGTATTTCTGTTTGCTATATTCCGCTCATTAAAATTTTCATTCCTACTTCTGAGTGCGGTTGCAACAAAAATCTGAAATCATCATTAACTTAAGCTACTACCATTATTGAATTAAATCATCTAATTCTGTATCATTTTACCACATATCTTTGGGTAAGTATTATGTAGTTCATAAGGCAAACGTAAGCTCCAAAACTGATTAGAAGATCGAGTGTAAGTAAAACATTTTTTTCTGTATGTTTATTGGCTATTATTCTTTCATTTTTCCCTTCACTGTGACCTGTACTTAAGAACCTTAATCACCTTATATGACGGCGCTAAAATTCTTAATTAAAATTTCTACTCTCCTTGTATTGTGGTTGAGGAAGGGTGGCACAGACAGAATAAATAATAATATGGCGCCGGCTGGCATTCACGTCATACTTGTAAATATACAAATATAATATCATGCATGAACATGTATCAAAAATTAGTTTTGAAGAACAGAATAATAATTGAAAGCGCACCAAACATAAACTCCTTAACTTAAATAGTATCAGAGTAATCTTTAAGCAACGAATCATATTTTAATGTTGAATCGCGAATAAGTAAATAGTTTTTGCACCACAGTTGCTAAACAATGATTCACGCTTCCGTGTATTATTTGTATTTTTGTTTAATTTTATGTATATGTTAAGTACCTACATTATGTTATCTTTAGAGAATTTTTTGTCTAATAAATGTAGACATTTCTTCGCAATTAAATTATTTTCGTAATTATGAAATCCTCAATTTTATAACAATCATAATTATAGAACAAGCTATAGCTTCTTCTCCGTGAACCATAGAAAAGTCATTGGCATTAATCAAGACATCATTATGATAAATACCATCAGATCAAAAGTACATTGATCATTAATTTCACCACAATTACATCATTCGAAAAAATAAAGACAGTCCGCACGAACCATTTAATTTAATCACAACAAATCATGTTTAAAATTATGTATCTGTAGGTTAATTTATGAATTTACATAAGTACTCGTATACACAAATCTTACCCTTCATTTTCCTTAACTACTTATTTTCTTGTGTGTTTTTCCCTGTTTATTGCGACTTTCTTATGTGCTTTTCTTTTGTTTGGTAACTTAACAAATATTCGAGCAAGATAAATAGCACAATTTCAATTAGTATTGAATTGATGAATTTTAAATGTATGCACAATTAAAAATAACACATGGATATTTAATTAGATATGCATTAATATATGTTAATTTTCGAATTCGACTGGAAAAGTGAAACAGCGCGTCCCGCGGGAAAGTTGGAGGCTTCCCGGTACGCGAAAAGCGTGGGGCGCGCTTCACGACCGTATCTCGACTAAAAGCCTGAAAATGAAAATGGAAAACATGCCGTATCTTTTAGGACGTGTTAACAAGATCATCAAACGTTTGACACTTACGTTACAGGTGATTATTTTACATTGAATTATCTTGATACTTGAGAACAACATCTTCAGAAATGTTGTTTTTATTTAACTTTACCATCATTTGAAGAACACTTACATTTCAAGCGAATCTTTTAAACCTAGAATCAAGGAAGAAAATCGCTTTTCTCGTCACGACGGTTATAAGTCTACCGTTTAATTTCACTTAAAAGCAAAAGCTACAAAATGCCACTCAAATTAATGTAAGTTATCATTTAGTCAAAAATCATAATTTATCAATAATTCAATCGCATTAAGTTTACTTACTTTTTCTTATTGAATTAGTTAATACGACACCTCTGTAAGCAGGGTCAAAACGCCTGTTGAAGGCGGTAAAAAAGGTACGGCCTTTGGCTTTAGACATCTCGTACCAGTTCTTAGTGTCCTCATCATTCTCCGCGATGGGCTTCTCGCAGATCATTGTAGTTGGCAAACGAGTTTATTTTTATCCATCTCTAAGTAAATATTTTTATCCATCTCTAAGTAAATATTTGATTTATATTTATATTATTATTTATTATAAGTAAGAAATAGAAAAACTTGGCTCTAATCGCTATCCCTCGGGTATCGGACTAATACCAAGAAAACTGATAGATATTATTAATATTAGATTAAGGATATATTCCGAATCTATACAGTATAATTTACTTTATATTCTATGTCACATGTACCTAAGCGGAAAAGTCGCGGGCGAATGACACAAAAGAGGAATAATGTTGGTCAATGATGCTCTGCCTACCGTTTTATCACATAGATTGGATCATTGGAAAAGGGAAAAATTTAGACCAATTCACGTAAAGAAAATCGTGACAATGTCGTAGCAACTTAGTTGTTGATAGTGTTCTCGTTTTCATTATATCAAAGACAAAATAATATGTTGTGTATATAAATCAATATATTGTTTTGTATATATTGTTTAATATTGCTGTATTTCGTGTAATTGGTTACTGGCCATCCAAAATGTATTGAGTCCTATCGAGCTACGATTTCAGATCACGTAAATACCATATTGGCAGAGGATTTCGATCGAATTGCTTTAATCGTTCAACAATATTTCGATTGTTTGTTTTACGTGAAACTATTGCAAATCATGTGTTAATTATTTGTCCTATAATAAACACGATATTTTTACGAAATTCTGGGAAGTATTCCAAAAAGAAATGTATTGCAACAGCTGTAATTGTGTGTAATTAAAAATACAACAGTTTTCTCGCTATTGTTTCTCTGTATCCAACAGGTTCTACGGGAAGTGCTTTGTTTGGAAAATGTTTCAAATCCTGGAACAATGCCCACGAGGTTTTTTCCATTACGCTCTTATTTTTCCCCCTATAAGGGTAAAATTCCACAAATACCTTTACATACTAATCATCTTTTTATTAACATCGACTCGTTTAAGGGGAAAAAATCTTTTGTAATTAACGGTTTCTAGTCACCGAAGAAGATCACGAAAATAATTAAATCAACGGTGAAAATTACTGTCGATTCATTATTTACCCTCCTGTGAAGAACCGGCAAGGAATCACATAGTGATGCACACCTCCACCGTTTTTAAGTTGGTTGAAAATACCCTGATATACGCGTGTGTGTTCGTGTCAATCTCGACCAATGTCATATGTACATACTTATTTGTCAGTTATACGTATAGAACACCGATTATGACGTCACAAGAGAATAAACATATATGTATCGAACTGAATAACAACAATTCTGTAACGATTTTCTCGTTTCAATAGCAGCCTCAGGCCCCATACGCGATTTATTGTCAGTTACACTTATGGAACACCGATTATAACGTATATCAGACTGAGAATCGCGCACAATCGTCCTAAATTCGATTTTACTATTTCAATAGCAGTCTCAAGGACGTATAGTATGATCGTAATCATTGGTGACCGCACAAGTAAGGAAAGTGATTTGATATTTCTTGGGACACTAACATACACGAGGCTGAGTCATAGGGTCGCTACACTAGGTATATTTATTTATTTTGATTAATTCAGTACAAAAAACTGGTTTCAAATAACACATAGAGTTAAACTTACGGTCCGGTTGTATACCCAATTTGTTAATCGCTACGTAAACAACAATACACTTTTATGTGTATGGTACCTATATGGTACTATAAAACTGTATTGTTGACTTTAGAAGTATCATCTGTAGTGTGGATCCATATACTGCTGACGTCATGATCAGCGCTGTCATTTATTGACAATATCAGTTTCATGTTGTGTAATCAAAGTTTCATAGCACTGAAATATATACAGGGTGTAGGGGAAGCCGGGACAACTCTTAGAATTTGTGATAGGGTATACTTTTAGGGAGCAAATAAAATTATTATGACAAAATATCTTCTTCCGTTTTCGAGTAATTGACGTTCAAATTCCACAATACCAAGACCTTATTTTCGCATAAAAGTCAGCTGTAACGTAGAGTTATTCACATGAAATCTAACTACGTTTTTATTTTTTTTCTCCCAAGAATAGTTCCTATAATAACCCCATAAAACCAGTTTTTGTCACTGTAATTCTATTTCTTAAAATTGTTATGATTTTGTCAAGGTTCCAGTTTTTTTTTTCCTCTTATAATGATTTTGATTTGAGATTACTTTTGCGATTGAATATAAAAGTTTTTGTAACGCTTTGGGTTTATTTTATGTTTACGGTGAGCTTTGATTTATGTGAAGTATATATAGAATACTATATATATATATATATATATATATATATATATCGGCATTGAAGAATATTTTTAGTGTTATTGGGACGCAAGTACCATTTATTGGCACTAGACGGAGTCTACATAGCGGAAGCACTGGCGACTGCGGGGGATCCAAACGAGTGTATAAATACCACGTGTAATCGTATTAACGACTCACTTGTTTGCCGGCAGTCGCACAGTGCGGTCGTGTAGAAACTGTCTCGCGTTCCGTATTTATAGTGTTCCGTGATTATAGTTTCAAAGTTAAATATCTTCGAACTTCTTTTATTCACCCAGCACTTCCCAGTATACGCCCAAGTTATCACCAAAATGTCTGATAGCAATCCTGCCGCGCCGTCATCAGAAGTGGGATCGGTGCTGGTACAGGACCAAAGTGAGGATCGTTGGCGGGTCATTTTGGAACAGCAGAATGCTAATATGCGAGCCCTTATCGAAGCCCTGCAAGCTCCGAAGACAAGCACCCTAGTGGACCTGCCCGAGTTTGACCCTGACAAATCGGACACGGATGCGAGACTTTGGTGCACGACAGCAGATTTGTGTTTTGCCGAGAATCCACTTCACGGCAGTCAACTTGTCGTCGTGATCAGCAAAGCCCTAAAAGGTACTGCTTCGACGTGGCTATCGCAAATAGCATACCAAGGAATGACATGGGGACATAAGCGATCAGAGTGTAGGAGCAGACCCATTAACACCCAAGGACGAGCTACGACATCTGTACCTCTAAGGCAAATGACTTGGCAGCAGCCACCAGTGAAGACCCCGACTTGCTTCAAATGTGGAAAACCTGGTCACATAGCGATCCATTGCACAAATGCAAGCAGCACTACTGGCGGTGTGGGTGCAGCAGGGACCGAGAGGAGGGTGGATGTCTGCTTTGTTAAACCACCTTAAGGCTCATTAGAACATAAGGGTAAGCGGTATTCTTTTTCTTACGATTCTGGTGCTGAATGCTCATTGATCAAAGAAAGCTTAGCTGAACATTTTTGTGGTAAACGTACAAACAATGTAGTTACAATGACCGGTATTGGACAGACTTGTGTATTCAGCACAGAACAAATTCTATCTTGTATTGTAATTAACGATAATCCTCTTGATGTTTTATTTCATGTTTTACCTGACAGCTACATGCAAAGCGATATAATGATTGGTCGAGAGATTTTAAACCAAGTGTAGACGATAGCAGATTAAAATGAGGAGCAGTGGAAAAAAGCAGCTGACATATGACGAATTTATTTGACAACTTCAATTTAATAAAAAAACAATAAGAAACGAACACAATATAAACCATAAATAAGTATCAAAACAGTTTCCAACATCGTCCCCACCGTGTAGGGACGCTACACTATTGTGTCTTCTGAGAGCAGAGCCAGTTTCCGAACGGGCCTCTTTAAAATTCCTGCTTTAGTGGCCACATCTGCTACTCGCACGACTCCATCCCTACCTGGGTATACCTTAGCTATCCGACCCATAGGCCATACTCCTCTGGGCAAAGCTGGGTCTACAACGAGGACGACGTCGCCTATTTCGAGGTTGATATATTTCCGACCTTGCTGGGATCTTGGTCTTAGGCTAGTCATATATTCTTTGAGCCACCTGTTCCAGAAATGCTCTGAAGGGCGGAGCACTTTCTGCCAATTCTTCCGCAAAGAAAATACTCCATCATCCAAATGTCTCGGTATCTGAGTGTTCGAAGAAGTCCCGATGAGAAAGTGGAATGGTGTGAGACTTTCATATTCACCATTTTGTGTGACATACGTCAAAGGTCTCGAGTTGACCAAAGACTCTACTTCCAGAAGAAGGGTGTGGAGAAGTTCTTCTTTTGGTGCCCTCTCGTTGAGAGTCACAGAAAGCGCGTTCTTTACTGTTCGCACCAAGCGTTCCCAGCAGCCTCCCATGAACGGCGATGCAGGCGGTATAAAGATCCACTCGCTGTGCATAGAGCCGGCAAACTCTTGTACGGGCTCACTGAAGAACTCTTTCAAATGGCGATTGGCTCCTACGAAGGATGTCCCATTATCGGATAAAATCTTACGAGGAACGCCACGACGTGCTATAAATCGACGTAATCCAGATATGGCTGAATCTGCTGTCAGACTATTATCAATTTCCAGGTGAATGGCACGCGTCGTCATACATGTGAACAGTGCAATCCAGCGTTTTTCTCGGTGACGGCCGACTGTTACATCCAACGGTCCAAAATAGTCCAATCCCACGTTGGTAAATGGGCGAACATTATGTTCGAGGCGAACATCGGGGAGGTCTCCTGTCGGAGGTATTTGAGGCCTTGCTTTTCGTTTGATGCAAAAACCACATCTCTTTGCAACCATCCGGACTTCTGTACGGCAGCGGAGGATCCAGTAAAGTTGTTTTATTTCATTCACAACCAATTCATTAAATGAATGTGCAGCTTTCGAGTGATAGTGCCTAATGAGTAATCGTACAGCTGGATGGCGTCCGTCGAGAATAATGTGTGAAGCAGTTTCCTTATTAATGTTTTTCATATTTTTGACACGGCTATCTAATCTCAACAAGCCAACATCGTCTATAATTGGAGACAATGAAAACAATTTACTAGACTTTGGCAAAGCTTTGGAGTCGTGCAGTAGGGCCAACTCAGGGCTGAAACAGTCTATCTGCGACTTTCTCAAGATTGCTTCTTTCGCTTTTTCGAGATATGCGGCAGTCAACGGAAGGAGCTTGGGAGGAAAGTTATTATTAGTGTGTAATTTAGAATTTGGATCTTTGTTTGTTAAAAGAGAACGAAATTTGGCCGTGCACTGAAAAACGCGCGCAGTGGCACGCATTAATCGTAGCCACTCACTGAATCGTGAGGGGTCTGGAAGAACCGATGAAGGTCTATCCAGAAGAAGACTCACCTGCACTTTAGAAGGTTTTAGTTCTTCTAAAACGGGTGAGATTTTAGGAATCGATGGTTCTGCGGGCCACTTGGCGACTGGCTCTAATAGAAAATCAGGTCCAGAAAACCATCGATTCAGGTCAATGTCTCGATCTTTGAGTCTTGTCGCATCATCCGCAACATTCAAGCTACCGGGTACGAATTTCCAATTATTAATGTTTGTAACTTCGGTGATTTCACCAACACGATTAGCGACAAATGGCTTAAATGTTCGCGCATCACTGCGAATCCAACTCAGTACTGTGGTCGAATCAGACCAAAAATAAATTTCGACCGGCTTAACATCGTGACCTATACATACGGTATTAGCAAACCTAGCCGCAATCAGGGCCGCTTGGAGCTCTAACCGGGGTATAGAGGTAGGTTTTAGAGGCGCTAGCCGTGCTTTGCCACCAATGAGAGGAAGCTTCACAGAACCATCTACAAAAGAAAATCGCCAATATGCGACACACGAATATGCTTGTTCGCTAGCGTCTGCGAATATGTGAAGCTGCCTATCATGGATGTCTTTACCTAGGAAACCACATCTGTACCACCGAGGAATTTTGATGTTTGAAATTGTAGCTAACTGTCGAGTCCAAAACAACCATCTCTGAACAGTATCTGATTGCAGCTCAGTATCCCAATCTACGCCAGTCCTCCAAGTTTGCTGAAAGAGAATGCGGCCTTGGATTACTAATGGAGTGAGAAGACCGAGAGGGTCATAGAGACACATTAAATGAGACAACACTTTCCGCTTTGTCAATTTCTCAACGTCAGAAATTTGGGAACCATTGCGAAAACTATATGTGTTGTCACTTTGAGGATGCCAGATGAGTCCTAATGTCCTAAAAAAAGCCTCAGGACGGAGGTGGATGTTGTCAAGTGGCGCAGCTTTATCAACGTCTTTTCGCCGCAACATACCAACCTCAAACCTATCAGAAGGCAGACGTTTTGTCGAGGTATCTAATATTTCTAAAGCATGTTCGTCATCTTTGGACAGTAAGGTTTCTAACTTTGAAATACCAATAGCGTCGAGACGAAAATACTCTTTGATGAAGTCATCCGTGACAGGGTCCCTACGGTCTTCAAGTAAAGTAATATGGTTTACGAAATGAATAGATTCAGTCAAAGTGCTACATTTACCATGCAGTACCCATCCTAATGCTGTGCGAGTAGCTACAGGTTGATTCTTAGTACCTTCTCTAACATCGCGACTAACGGTCAAATACCAGTGCTCGGCGCCCAATATAATTTTTGGTTTTCCGTCTACAACTGTGAGCTGATCAACTAAATCTGTCAAGTGTGAAAAGTGCTCCAAATCTTCACGGCTAATATTTTGGGTGAACAGTGACAATGAATCAATAGCTTTAGCATTTTTAATGTGATAAGTTTCGGAGCTATTCTCACCCTTGATTGAAAAACTTACGTGCTGAATGGGCTTAAGTAATGACATTCCGGCAACGCCGTCAACCTTAATCGAATCGGTAGGACCTGTGGCTCCAATCTGATGAGCCACCTCGGAATCAATCAAGGTTGCCGTCGAACCGTCATCTAGCAAAGCAAAAGTGTTATATTTACCTTTCGGACCGCTGACCTCAACCGGAATTATTTTTAAAAACACGCGTGTCCGTTCAGGTATGGTCAATGTGTTAGAAATTGTTACAGTCTTATCGCTTTGATTAGGATCGGTAGCAGGAGCATTATAGGACGAAGACGGAGACTCGTTGGTAGTGAGGGTCGCGTGTTGCATCTGCTCTGGATGCAATAAAGGGTTGTGGAATCGCTCGCAACCGTCAAAACCACATCGTGCAATTCTACAAGTCTTCCAACGATGTGCCTTAGATTTAAGGCATTTATAACATACCTTAGTCTCACGTAACCACTGCCACTTATCATCTAGAGGCAGAGATTTAAAACTATTGCAATTCATGAGCGTGTGTTTCTGTTTGCAATATCGACATGGCTCATTTGTATTGTGTCGCGTTGTTGATGAAACGTGAATGTTTTCTCGCCGATACGAGTTGTTGAGCGGTTGGGCAGCGGGGCGTTTAGCGTATTCAGCAATCAAACCAAACCTATTATGTTTGTCAGCTTCGACACATAGAAAATCGGATAGTAATTGAAGTTTCGGTATAGACTGATTACTATTATATGCAAAATCCTTCCACTGACTGTGCAATATGGGGGTGAGTTTGCTTAGTACGGTGTGAAAGATTTCTATGGAGTACAAATACTCTTTCTGTTCCAAACTATTAATGACGGCTATGCAATTGCGTATCCTACAAGCAAAAGAATTTAGATCTTTTTGGTCAAAGCTTATCTTTGGTAAATTACGAACAAGAGAAATCTCGTGCAGAATGATAGTCTCGGGCAGCGCAAATGTCTGCTCTAACATGTCGATGACTTCGTCTGGTCGCTCGGCCGTATACAGCAGCGCCGATACACTCTCGAGAGCGCGACCTCGAAGAGCACCGCGCAAGCGAGCGAGATTTTCTGTGGGTGTAAATAAGTGATAAGTATCCCGATAAGTGCGTTTGAACATCAACCATTCGGTAGGCTTTCCGCTAAATGGGATCAAATCGACAAACTTGTAAGAAATGTTATGCGGACGCAATGCAGTATTCGGAGCAGTTAAAAATTCGGATCTATTTGGAAGAGTTTGTTCAAGCTGTTTTTCGTTTGAATGTTGAGTATTGAACGCCGGCCGCCGGCATGATACGTCATTGACGTCTTTGAAATTGTGAGCATTTTTGTTTACATCGTTAACCCACGATGATGTGCGTAATAATGAAGAACGACAACTAACCGACTTGGAGCCGCCTAGAGCGGCTAGACTCGCCTCCATTTCCAGTTCTTCAACCTTACGCTGGCTCTCGAGGAGCTGTTGCTCGCGCTCCAGGTTACGGCGGGCGAGTTGTGCCTCCGCGGTCAATCTGCGTGCCCTTATAGTGTTAGACGTTGACCGCGAAGACCCCGATAAGCGTGACCTGGAACTTATACTATGTGATTGTAAGTTGTTCGTGGGATTGTCTGTTGCTTTTGCGGATCCAGGACCAACGGATGAATGTGTGGAGTCAGTCGCAACGTGGCTCTCTGGGAGCCGACTGATCCCATCCGTGATGGAGGTACCTGGTTCCGCGCTAGCAAAGTTGTCATCCCGTGCCAGCTGCTTGGCTTTCGATCTCGTGTTCATTTTCAAAAATAACGGTGAAGGACCAAAATGTAGACGATAGCAGATTAAAATGAGGAGCAGTGGAAAAAAGCAGCTGACATATGACGAATTTATTTGACAACTTCAATTTAATAAAAAAACAATAAGAAACGAACACAATATAAACCATAAATAAGTATCAAAACAGTTTCCAACACCAAGGCTTTTCTATTAACATGACATCAACAGAATTATCGTTGCATAAAAATGTGAGTCGTGTAGTAAATTCAGTTAGTAATAAAAAGCAACAACTTAGTCTGAGTACCGTCAATACCAACGTCACGGGTAAAGACAAGTCTGAACTTTTGAGAACTTTAAATCAATTTTCTGAATTCTTTATTTCGGGTATGCCTACGACTCGTGTAAATAAGGGTGAGTTGAAAATTAAGTTAATTGATGCCAATCGTACTGTACAGCGGCGACCGTATAGGATGTCTGCAGACGAACGCAGTGTGATTCGGGATCGTATCAAACAACTTCGTGAAGCGAATATTATTTGGCCTAGTTATTCCCCTTTTGCAAGCCCTGCTCTTTTAGTAAAGAAACGTGACGGAACAGACAGAATGTGTATTGATTACCGTGAGCTCAATAGTAATACTGTTCCAGACCGGTATCCACTTCCCCTCATCTCCGACCAGATAGCACGTCTTAGTAATGCTAATTTCTTTTCAAAATTAGATTGTGCCAGTGGCTTTCATTTGATTCCAGTAAGTGAAGAGTCCATCGAGAAAACTGCATTTATAACGCCGGATGGCCATTTTGAATTTCTGACCATGCCCTTTGGCTTAAAAAAATGCAATTTCCGTTTTTCAAAGAGCCATTATGAATGCTTTAGGTGACCTTGCTTATGACTACGTGATCGTTTATGTTGATGACATACTAATCGTCTCTCCCAGTGTACAGGTTGGATTGGAAAGGCTTTTCATTGTGCTGGAGATTCTAACTAAGGCTGGTTTCTCTTTGAACCTCGGGAAATGCTCCTTCCTTGAGACGAAGGTAGAATTCTTAGGGTTTGAAGTAAAAGCTGGCCAGATAAGACCCAATCGCAGAAAAGTAGAGGCATTAACAGCACTGCCACCACCCCAAACAGTGACCCAATTAAGGCAGTTTATCGGGCTAGCATCTTATTTTCGCCAATTCGTACAAAATTTCTCTAGTGTAATGGCCCCACTTTACCGGTTGACCTCGCTTAAAGGTGACTTGCTTTGGAGACCAGAACATGAGAATATCCGTCAAAATATCATAGCAAGTTTGACTAATAGCCCGGTTCTCATGATTTTTGATCCCCAATATGCAGTAGAACTTCATACCGACGCTAGCAGTCTTGGGTATGGAGCAATCCTTTTTCAAGTTGTTAATGGTAAGCGTCAAGTAATAGCTTACTTTAGCAAGCGGACATCCCCAGCAGAAAGTAAATATCACTCTTATGAGCTGGAGACGCTCGCCGCCGTCAACTCCATTAAGCATTTTAGGCACTATCTTCACGGCAGAAAATTTACCGTAGTTACAGATTGCAACTCATTAAAATCATCACAGACCAAACATGACTTGACTCCTCGCGCACATAGATGGTGGGCTTTTCTCCAGTCATTTGAGTTTGACATCATTTACAGGGATGGAAAGCGGATGTCACACGTGGACTTCCTTTCACGTAATCCACTGCCGATCTTAGCCAATCCTAACCTGTCAAATTCCCAGTTAGAGCAGAAACGCATTGATGTCACGGAGCTGTCTCCAAATTGGCTCCAAGCCGAACAAATGCGTGATGTAGAAATCTCTAAGATAGTTAGTGATTTAGAAAGTGGTCAATTGAACGACGAACTAGCTAGGACCTATACACTTCGTTCAGGAATTCTTCACCGTGAGGTTCAACGCAATGGCAGATCTAAATGCTTACCCTACTTACCCCGAGCGTTAAGGTGGTCTGTCGTTAATAATTTTCATGAGTCCCTCATTCACCTTGGTGTTGACAAAACACGTGACAAGCTTTTTGACTTTTATTGGTTTCCCGGTATGACTTCGTATGTGAAAAAGTTAATTGACAGTTGTGTAACGTGTAAAATCGCAAAGTCACATTCCGGAAAAATACAGGCTGAACTTCACCCAATACCAAAAGTAACGACCCCTTGGCACACAGTTCACATAGATGCGACCGGTAAATTAAGTGGTAAAAACGACAGCAAAGAGTATGTTTTTGTTCTTGTTGACGCTTTTACAATGTTTGTTCTATTATTTCACGCGACTAATATTAACTCTACGAGTAGTATATGCGCGGTAACTCAAAGTGTAGCACTTTTCGGAGCCCCGACACGAATTATAGCTGATCAAGGCAGATGCTTTGCTAGCAAAGAGTTTCGCGACTTTTGCGAAAGCAAAAACATTAACTTGCACCTTATAGCTACGGGTTCCTCTCGTGCAAACGGTCAAGTAGAGCGTGTTATGAGTGTCCTGAAAGCAATGTTAACCGCTGTAGAAATAAGTGACAGTAAGTCGTGGCAAGATGCGTTGGGTGAAGTACAACTTGCAATCAATTGTACAGTTAACCGCATTACTAAAGCTTCACCACTTGAGCTTTTAATTGGCAAAATCGCGCGGCCTTTGTCCCTAATGTGTTGTGACGTAGTTGACACCGAAGTTGACATTGATACGGTTCGCGAAGTAGCATCAAATAATATTCAGAGGAGTTCGGAATACGATAAGGTTAGATTTGATAGTACAAAAGCAAAGATAGTAAAGTTTTCGGTCGGTGATTTTGTTTTATTAGAGAATGAAGAACGGAATCAGACTAAGTTGGATGCTAAGTTCAAGGGTCCGTTTAGGGTTGAAGAAGTGTTAGAGGGTGATAGGTACACGTTAAAAGCCCTAAACTCTAATCGAACTTACAAGTATGCCCACGATAGATTAAGACCGATGCCAGTAGGTCATGTACCAGTTGAAGTAAGTGACGATGAAGGGTGTGATAATGATGAAAATGCCTAATTGACTGGGAATTCGCAGAACGTCTCTAATGGCCGTAGTACTGTTGGTAATGTTGACCACATTAGTAGCTATTACGTAGCCGTAGCCCAGTGAAATCAGAGTCTCTTGGGGGAGCCCAAGTGGTCTGTGGGTGAGCGGTGCGCGTTTAGTGCTGATGGAAGTGGAGGTCTGGAGAGACCGGCCGTGTGTAGTCACGGAGTTTTATCGTCGGCTAAGAGAGCCGTGGCATTAGAGAGGTTCTACGTATAGTTGTGATTAGTTAACATTTAAATGGTTATGGTACATGACTCTGGCTTAAGCATTCTGTTAATCTTAGCATATCGTAAGTTTTAAGTTGAATCGTTAGAGATCATTGAAGATTAAAAAAAAAAAAAATGTTAGAAATTCGATGTCGATTTATTTCCTTTTAAGTAAAGATGGGTCAGAGGTGGCCGAGACGAACGAATACTTTCGTGACTTCTTTGGTTACAGATTCAATTTCACACGAGGACGTGTGCTAGCAGGATGGCCGTATCGGCATTGAAGAATATTTTTAGTGTTATTGGGACGCAAGTACCATTTATTGGCACTAGACGGAGTCTACATAGCGGAAGCACTGGCGACTGGGGGGGATCGGAACGAGTGTATAAATACCACGTGTAATCGTATTAACGACTCACTTGTTTGCCGGCAGTCGCACAGTGCGGTCGTGTAGAAACTGTCTCGCGTTCCGTATTTATAGTGTTCCGTGATTATAGTTTCAAAGTTAAATATCTTTGAACTTCTTTTATTCACCCAGCACTTCCCAGTATACGCCCAAGTTATCACCAAAATGTCTGATAGCAATCCTGCCGCGCCGTCATATAAATGCAATTTGTAGCGATTTAGAAGTTGATGAATTAACTGAGAGTTAGAAATTTTTCCCCCCCACGTTCGCGATTAGATACAAACAGAAGAGAGGAAAAGTTTTGGCACGACATGGAGAGTTTATGGTGTAATGTGAAGGTTGGTATAATTTAGAATATATACAAATATGAATGAAAAGTTGTGTGATATTGAACTTCTCCCCCACGTTCGCGATTTTATACAAACCGAGGAGGAGAAGTATTGGCACGAAATGAAGTAATTATTTATCACTTGAAGGGTTTTTTTTGAATATATATAATTGCAATTTGCACTAATGTGCAATTTTATGAGTGAAAAGTTGAGTGTTGATCAAACCTCTCCCCCACGTTCGCGATTTTATACAAACAGAGGGGGAGAGATTTTGGCACGACATGAGGAATTATGAAATAACTAAAGGTTTTTCTTGGTGGTGATTGAAGATATCTATACAGATAAATAAAATTGAAGTGTCTGTTTGTAATTCCAAAATTACAGCTTTTCACTAAATGCATATGAAAGTTTACACGCTACTGACACTAAAAAACCAAGTTTTAAATTTTTTCTCTGTCTGTCCGTCTGTCTGTCTGTCTGTTTGTCTGTTTGTTCCGGGTAATCTCTGAAACGGCTGGACCGATTTTAACGGGACTTTCACTGGCAGGTAGCTGATGTTTCATGGAGTAACTTAGGCTACTTTGAATTATTAAAATTATTAGGGTTCCGCGACAATAAGGATGAAACTAAATCTACGCGGGTGAAACCGCGGGGCACAGCTAGTAAAATAATATAAATAGAAGAATATAAATGTATAAATGCACTGCTGTGCAAATAATTGAGTTTGCGATGTGTGGGTAATGAAACTTTCCTCCTTGTTCGCGATGTGATACAAACCAAGGAGGAAAGTATTGGCACTAGATGATGAAGTTATGATGTCAAGTTGTTTGGTTTGATTGATTGTACATATATATATATTTTTTAATATTTATACATATATAAGTACATATATAAATATCTTATTGCACTAATAAAAGAATTGTGAATATACAAAATGTGAGTGTTCGAATAGACAATCGAAGTGATTCATACTCCTGTGAACTCTGATAACCTCGAACGGGCTCAATTGAATTAGGTAAAAGACAGACCGATGATTTACAAAGAAATGCCGCCACAAGAATCAAAGTTACTGCCGGCTTTTCGGTACGATATCAAAGACTCCGCGCGGCATCATTAAAAAAGCGCGGTGTCTTTGAGTTCGGGCGGCACGTGCAAGTAAACAGATATCGCGGCAACTTTCGGCAGTACAGATTCAACAATTTACTCTTGTAGTAGAACACTCATTTAAAGACAACACAATTTTAAACAAGAATACCCGAGATATCTAGCTTTTAATATCACGTACTATATGCTCACGCTATCCCAGAAGGGTCCCGAAGGGGCAAGCAGAGGTGTTGTAACAACAACACCCACATGTGACCGAAGTGCCAACGTGACAGAGACCATCCGTATCAGGCACTGTACATACGTCTTTGAATTACTTCTCAGACATATGCCGATATAGGTTTCCTCACGATGTTTTCCTTCACCGTAAAGCACGTGGTATGAAATCACTGCACATAAGTTTTTTAGAAAAACTCATTGGTACAGGCCCCGCTGGGATTCGAACTTGCGTCGCTTGCGTAGCAGGTGACTCCTCAAACCCCAAGGCCACCACGGCTGACGAAATATAATAAATATAAGCTATTTATAGTTTTATACTCAGTGTTAAAAATAAATATATCCTAATTATAATTTTAAAAATAAATTAAGATTTAATAAATAGTTAGGTAGTTATTTATTACCTTGTGTTGCTAAAATAGCAGACTGGTCAGTGGCCTGCCTGCAAGTCTAGAGGTCAAGGGTTCGTTCACCGCACATTTATGAAGTGCATACGAGTATTTTGTACTTTAGTCACATTCGTTGCGTATACAAACGTAAAATATGTATGTCACAATACAGTCACAGAGTTTATTTATATATGTTTTGATATCGTCCGCGTATTCTGCAATTGATTTAAAAATCGATCTGTTTCGGAAATAGTCACTACACAGTCCGTCGACCTTATCTTATTTAAAAAGTCTAATCTATCAATCAACAATCAATCTTAGTCTCTCGGAACTAGTAGGCTTATTACTAGACTAGCTGTGCCCCGCGGTTCCACCCGCGTAGATCAAGTTTCATGCTTCATGTCGCGAAACTCTAATATTTTAAATAAATAAAGGTAGCCTAAGTTACTCCTTAAAACATTAGCTACCTGCCATTGAAAGTCCCGTTAAAATCCGTCCAGCCGTTTCAGAGATTACCCGGAACAAACAGACAGGCAGACGGACAGACAGACAGAGAAAAAATTTAAAACTTGGTTTTTCAGTGTCAGTAGTGTGTATACAATCATATGTATTTAGGGAAAAGCTGTTATTTTGGAATTACAAACAGACACTTCAATTTTATTTATCTGTATGTATAGATTGTGCAATGATAAGTGATTACCGTCACGAGATAAGAGCGCTCAGCGCAAATAGTAGATGTACTATCTACGCAATGCACATGTATTTGATTCGCGTCACGCCATACAGACAGAGAGATAAAATTACTAATACGCGTTCAAAGTCAGCGCTTATAACTCGTGACGGCACCTATACCTATACCTAATGTTTTATTTACAAAGGAAAGATGCCACAAAATTTTCTTTGCTTGCTCTAATTCTTGATCTAAGATCTAATTGATATATATACATCCGGATAAAATATGCAGGAATGCGCGGATTCCGAAGAAGCAGACACAGTAAACAACTAAATTAAAATGAGTACTGTCAAACCGTTTCGTCTTTTTTATTAGTCTGGGCTACGCGTACGAAAACTGTCTACCCGCTAAGCGATTTTAGCGCTTTAAACTTATATTTCGTGCCTATTCATTGTAAAAACGTATTTATGAATAATACATTACATTTAACTAGTTGCTTCTTTGTTGGATCATAATTTGTGTAAAAATCAAATGTGATTTAACTTATTTATTTATAACAAATTAGTAAACAAAAATCTCTTTTGGTAATTACAATGCAAATATACAGCTTTTTGAGCGGTATCGTAATACTAAGTAAAAAAAAAATTACTTCAATGTTTTGGACCCGTAGACAAAGCAACATTATCCTCACACTTCGCTAGTAGAAACGATACAAAATGTACGGGAATGACATATTATGTCACGTGACCATACATTTTTTATCGTTTATATTAGCGCTAGCTCGATAGAATGTTTTTACTAGGAAAGCTTCTTAATGTGTAACGCGCGCGTCCGCCGCGCAGCCCGTCGAGCGCTTTTCCAAAGTCACGCCAGCGCGCTTTCGCTTTGGGGAGTGGACAAAATAGTGGTATCACTCACTGGCTTTCAATTCATTCAGTCGCTCGGAGGTCGGTCGTCAGTACCGTCAGTAACACACTCTACTTTGTGTTAGCTTACCCCAACAACTTGTTATCTTGCTCCTCCAAAATTTGTGCCCTCAAATACTGTTTGATGTTGTTTTGTAACTGTGTTTGTGTATTATGAGTGTGTTGTAAGTGCTTAGTGGGTTAATTTTTATAGGAAATGACACTATAAGGTAAATACAATTATTATTATAGTAATATTTTTTTTGAAGTGTGTTTTGAATAGCTATAGAGAAGACGACACTTACCCACCTCACAGATCGATTACTTTATAGGCATATATAAGTTTTTTTTTTTATATCATAACTTTGCGATAAAGTATCCATAGTGCAATGTTATGATAAAAAACAAAATCATGGCAATTTGCTAGGACACTTGAGAGTATTAGCTTTAAGTACTATAGACACTTACTATTGATTCCAATTAAAATAACAACCGGGTACGAACATTTTAATTGGGAGGCAGAGCTTAATTAACATTTACTACACGAAATAAAAATTTACCCAACATTGTTAACGTAATCTTATCCTCATAAACAGATAAAGATAAATAAATAAAATATTCTTTTGTTCAATAAATGTTTTTAAAAAATTTAAACAAGAAGCCATGCTCATATATTAATCTGACATATTTAAGAAAACTTTAAGTAATTATGAGTATTGACATTTAGCTAACAATCGTATAAATTAATTTATGTTTTGCGATATTATCAATGATTATATAAACAAATACGGTTTCAGATTTAAATTAACCTTCCTGAAAGTTATTTAAATATAGAAAAGAAAAAAATTCAGCACCATGCTGTGGTCCAATGGGAATTAATTTATTTATTCCAAGAATCGAATCTAATTGAATATCGCCCGCAAATCATTATATTGGTTCTTTCCAGTGTCTATCCGTATCAAGTTACAAAACTCGATTCAAAACCTTAGGAAACAATCTCCGCATACCTTACAGTACTCAACAACAAGGAAAAAATATTTGTATTGAAACAAGCTGGATTTCTATAGCCGCAACCGCCTAACTCCCATTATCTTATCAGTAATGTAATGTTAGGGTCAGTTGAACTACAAGCATACTATTACATTGTTATATCGAGGCTGCACTTGATTGTAACTGTGAAACTATGATTTATAATGTTTCGATGAAATGTACATGATGCCTGGCCGAGTTTCTTGCCGGTTCTTCTTAGAAGGCTAGATTCCGAACCGCTGGTAAATTTTCGACATTCATAACTGCCTTACCGGGGCCCTAACTGAATAAATATTTTTCATTTTCATTTTCTAAACTAATTGTGAAGCTGCCAATGATGTATGCTGCGCCCCGCAACTTACGTTATATATTCAATATTTCCGGCATATCAACTTTCTACAGTTACTAAAGTCTAAATTCAATCCGTCTTGTCATTTGCACTTGAAGAAGTAACAAACACCAGTGCAAACACCCATACAAGCATAATTATTGCCAAGTGAGCAACATTTGTAATACGAACCCCGGACGTGTATACTACTTAAGTGACAAACAAGCATGCGACCCACCCTAGGTTATTTGGCTATCGGAGCCTATGGGTGCTTATTGCACTAGGGACAGCGCTTAACTTTTACTGAACCTGTAAAATTATCTTCAAATCCTTTAAGAAACCTCCGCTACCTATGTACTCACTTGGAAAATCGGCGTTGGGAATTCATTCCATAGCCTGACTGTTTGGTGCAAAGAGCTACCTCTCTGAAATCGCATTGTGAGATGTATTCTCACGGCGATCGGCGGCCGTGGCCATTATGAAAAATAATTCCTGTGAACACATGTAACGTCCCATGTACAGGAAGAAAAACACACAAAAAAGCAGTGTCTCCGCAGACTGGTTCCACCCTGCTTGTGGGCTCGGGATACGTCACTAAATTCTGACAGTACTTTTCTAAATCGAGTCAAGAAACCAATCAGCAGTAGTATTCAATACTGGGTTTGTTACGGTTGCAGTTTTTGACTGATTCGTAGTCAAAGGGCAGCACGGCGGTCTGGCCCCACAGAGCTTTACAGACAGACGGAGACGTGTTGTAGAGCCAGCGGTCGAGCTCCAATCGCAAATGAGTACCTGAAAACTACTCAATGCTACCAATACCACGATACCTCTCTCTACTTTTATTGTTCATTGTTTTAGGTTTTTACACTTGTAGGGAATCCTTTTCACTCCACACCTGTCTGTTCACCAACATAGACTTTTTTTTTCATCTTCTTGAGAGACGCACGAAACTAGTCCGGCGATGAATCGCAACTAATTCACCTTAGCCTCATGCATATTGCAATTATGCTAATCACTTTTTTGTAAAGTTTTATACATACTACGCAGTACGACGATCGTGGGTTAATGCACCAGCCAATGTGAACAAAGTCGTAATAAAAGTCCTTGAAACGAACTAACCTTCTCGTGCTCTCAATGATTTGAATTGCGTTTGATTCGTCTTCAATGTGCGCAATTCCACTTCACAGATATAGATGGGACATGTTACTAACACCAGAATATTAAGAATAAAAAAATACGGAAGAAACCTCATCTCATTATGCCTGAAGCATGCAAATACCCGCTGATATAGGTGTATGCGTGGCATACATCACTTCTTATAGAGTGTGTATTTGTGTGAGTGAATGTCATGTATTTATAAACGAATTGTGTAGGAACTTGCAAATATAACATTATGTCCGTATTTTTTTTTATAATCGTCGTTAGGGGTAATCAACCTCTGACTCATTAACTAACAAGCACTCTTGTGACTGTGTGATCTCACTATCAACAGCATCAGATGGTGAGCCTCTGCCACTGCCCTGTAAGTTACAGGTTGCTGAGTTGAGTGAAACTGTGGAACAAATAAACCTATGTCCACCTGGACAAAAAACAATTGTGTATTCAGATAAAATTGGTAGGAACTTTAGTAGCCTTTTAAATAAAAGTATAACTCATTCAGTTATAAATTATTGTATGCCAGGGGCCTCATACAGGCAAATAGTTGATAAAATTGTTAGTAACAAACACGACAGTCACACCACAGTTATTTTATTAGTCGGACAAACTCCAAACATTAGTAAAGGGGAAATAATAAATAGTTTTGGACAGTTGACAGACCTGCATGTAGGTAGGGTTATATTATGTACCATACCGTATAGCATAAGCTACACTGAAGCACAAAACAAACATTTATATTACATAAATAGCTTATTACATAACATGACTTCCCATAATGACAAGTTTGTGCTCTTCGATTTAAACAATTTTATTAGTAATGTTAAGGCAACGCGGGGATCACTTTTTATTCCCCAGAAAATTAGACAGAAGCTCGCTACATTGTTAGCTTATAATATTAATAACCCTGTTATAGTGAAAATAACACAGCTTAGATTAAGTGACGAACCAGTGATAGATAGATGTTCTACTAGCACTGTGATTGATCCTATTGATACTTTAAACCTTTAAGTAAGACAACAGAGAAGTCAGATGCATGTATTATGCGACTGCTACACCAGAATATCAACCGCTTCTCTGGCAAAATTCTTGATTTAGAAGTATTATTAGACAGAATACCAATTGATTTAATTTGTTTACTTAACTGAAACCTGGTTAAAACCAGATACCATGATATTTAATATTAGTAATTACACCATTGCCAGTTTTTATAACAGACTCTCAGCCGAGGGTGGTGGTGCTATTATTTTACTGAATAATAACATCAAGTCCAAAGACAGGAAGGATATTACCAGCCTGTCTGTGGAACGGGTCTGTGAAGCGGCTTGTGCAGAGTTAGACAACTATATAATTGTATGTGTATATAGACCTCCATCCTCTGATTTTCACTCATTTTGTTTAACAATGGAGGCTATTCTTAAGACATTTTGAAAAATACTTCTGAGGCGCGTTTATTTATATCTCTTTTTGAAACATTCAACTTAGACTTTATATTTAATGAGCGATATTAACGAATAACGGCCACTTCTTCTACTTGCATTGATAATATAATAACAAATGCAAATATCATAAAACACTCACAGATAAGTGGCATTAGATCTGACCATATGGCACAACTAGTTGAGTTGCAGTGCAGAAGGCAATCTTGTAAATCTTTTAGAGAATCTAAAGCTTTGACTAACCATAGATTGCTTAAGTTTAAAAATAATGTTGAGTCGAAAATAAAAAAAACAGAGTCTAGCGAGCCAAATAAATACTTTAATCAGTTACATAATGTCATATGTAAAGAATTTAACAAGGCATGTCCTAAGCAACAAAGTAAAGTAAATAATAAATTACAGTTTAGTAACTGGGCAACTAGGGGCATTAGGAAAAGTAGGGATACCCTGTATGAACTATACCACAAGAAAGCCCAAACAACCAATGCCGCTTCTCACAACCATGTTAGGACGTATTCCAAATTATACAAAAAAGTTTGCCATGTAGCTAAATCGAGACACATAAGTAGCGAAATAAGCCGTTCTGATAATAAAATAAAAACAGTATGGAAAGTTATAAATAGGGAGACGGGAAAAAATAAAAATAAAGAGCAGGTTAGTGAACTTAAAATTAATGATGATATTGTCTCAGACAAGTTAGATGTCGCGACCGCATTTGAGAAATTCTTTGCTCAAATACCAGCGGAAACTACTAAACACCTAAACTCATGTCCGAATAAAGCTGAAAGATTACTTAAACAATCATTTCATACGATTGTCCCAGATTTTAGTTTTCAACATGTACTTGCTAATGATATAATTAAAGCTTTTAAGTCACTTAACATGAAAAATACGGAGGATTTATGGGGACTTTCAATTAAAGTTATTCAATCGATTATAACAACGATTGCTCCTGCATTAGCCACTATTTTTAATTCGTGTATTGATCAGGGTGTCTTTCCGGATCTTATGAAATATAGTAAAATAATTCCAATCTTTAAGGCAGGTTCCAGAGAAAATCCTTCTGATTATAGGCCTATATCAATACTTCCTGCACTTAGTAAGATATTTGAGAAAATAATGCTAAATCAGATGTTAGCCCATTTTAACATAAATAACATATTGCACGATCACCATTTTGGTTTCACTAAAGGTAGATCCACAACGGACGCGGCGGCAAAATTAATAAAACATATATTTGAGGCATGGGAGGGCGCCTATGACGCTTTAGGAGTCTTCTGTGATCTCTCAAAAGCTTTTGATTGCGTCGACCATCGTACGCTAATTCTGAAGCTTAAATATTATGGTATTTGCGGAACCGCCCTCGATCTTGTTTCCTCTTACCTGTCCAATCGTCATCAGAAAGTTGGCGTCAGTGGTATAACATCTAAAGGGTCATTAATTAAAACAGGCGTGCCGCAAGGCTCCATATTAGGTCCATTCCTATTTCTAGCGTACATAAATGACCTACCACTTGTTGTAGAAAGTATCTGTGATATTTTTCTGTTTGCAGATGATACATCTTTAGTTTTTAAAGTGAGCAGGAAAGATAAGGAGCTTAATACTCTGAATGAAACACTAACATCTGTTTCAAATTGGTTTGACGCCAATAACCTCGTTTTAAATTCTAAAAAAACTAAATGTATTCGATTTTCACCACCTAATACATCGCAAATAGCTACAAATATATCACTAGATGGTGGTAAACTGGATTTGGTTGATAGTACGGTATTCTTAGGGCTAACAGTAGATTCAAAATTATAATGGGGCTCTCATATTGAAACATTGCCAAGAAAACTTAGCTCAGCAGCATTTGCGGTTAGGAAAATCAAACAAATGACGGATGTCGATACTGCCAGATTAGTTTACTACGCATACTTTCATAGTCTTATGTCATATGACTTATTGTTATGGGGTTCCGCGGCAGACCTAGATTCTATATTTATACTTCAAAAAAGAACCATCAGGGCAATATACTCGTTGGAACCCCGGGAATGCTTGAGGGATAAATTTAAAGAAATTAATATACTCACTTTACCCTCACTTTACATTTATGAGAATTTATTGTACATGAAAAAAAACATTCATCTCTTTAATTTAAACTGTGATGATCATTCGATTTGTACGCGAAATAAACACAAAATTGTGGCTCCTAGATTCAGATTAGTTAAAGTAAATAAATCATTCATGGGGAACTGTTTTCGCTTCTACAATAAAATCCCACAATCAATAATCGCGTAAAATTATGATAAATTTAAAACACATGTCAAAACTGTTTTGATGAAGAAAGCATATTATAAAATTTCGGATTATATAAATGACAAGGATATATGGAACTAGGTAAATCACTCTGCACAAGTAGCTCCTGGCAAATACATGGTATGCAAACACTTGTAAATCTATCTGGTATTGCTATTTTTTTTATCTCTTTGATTTTGTTTTATACTGACTTGCATGCTAATACAATTTGTCACTATTGTGAATATTTATACCTATTATCAAATTTGATTTTGGATGATGATTTCATATGATTTATATTGTTTCGATGATATGTACATGATGCCTGGCTGAGTTTCTTGCCGGTTCTTCTCAGAAGGCTAGTTTCCGAACCGGTGGTAAATTCTCGACTTTCATAAGTGCCTTACCAGATCCTAAACTGAATAAATATTTTTCATTTTCTGTTCCAAATTTAACAATGAAGCAAATTCTGTTGTTTGATAGGCATGCTAATTTCTTAACGGCTGAACCGTATTATACAGGATTTCAACTGAAATGTAGTCGATTTTCAAAGGTTTGTCGAAAATATTAGAGAAAAACTAGGCTCTCAGTTTGACATAAAAATTTTCAAATTATCTAATAACCTTAACAATATAGTAATCGGTGGACAAAATTCCCTTACCTTAAATCGGTTTATTTAATTTGTGCCCTCCAAACTACGTAACAATATAATCATTGAGGTCGTTGCCTGAAGTTTCATTTTACCCGATTCATGCTTATTCTGTGAAACCATGGACTATGGCAATAAATTATTAAATACGTGCCACTACAGTCACAAGCTTTATTAGTTACGGCCTAGGTACGTTGCAAATTGCAAACATTAAACTTTCCGTAGAAACTGTGTACAGAATACAGTGTTACCTTCATCCGGCAACATACTTTAGCACTGAATAGATTGACTAACAAAAGTTCCATGCCTAATCTTTCAGTTTTTGTCTCCATCTGGTGTATTCAATGTTCTGAGGGCCTAGTGCGAGTTTTTCACTGCCGCCGCCACAAGTCACCGCGTCGATGTAAACGAAGATTTGTATAGGATCGGAACAGCGACTCTGTCGGCCTAAAGATGACACTATTGTGAGCCCATACAAAGCTGCGTTTACGTCGACGCGATGACTTGTGACGGCGATTTTATGAAAACTCGCATTAGGCACTCTGACCGACTGACTTAATATATCTGCGTACAGTCTTAACCGACGTATGATGTATGTATGTTTCCTGAGACGGCGATAGACTCCTCAACTTTCACGTTGGCACTTAATAATCTTCGGTGTTGTCATTAGAGCATCACTGCCTACCCCTTCGAGGAATACAGGCGTGAGCATATGTATGAAGTCTAAGCCGCTACCTACCTACTAACCTACTTCCTGCTGGTCACAAAGAACACCCTCAGAAAGGATTTTCCAAAATTCCAACCCCAATCATGTAAAAAGGGTTTTAAAGTTTTTGTGTGAAGTCGTTACTGCTACTATGGCGACGGCGGAGATGCGGCCGACAGCTTTAAGGAACTAAGAAACAAAATCGCATTTACACCAGTAGAATGCTTTCCTTAAATTGTGAAATTGTTTTTAAACGCCATTATATATTGGGCAAATGTTATATTTACCTCCCATATCAACTAATGGTATACCTACATCTCTTGTTAAGACATAATTACTTACTAAATACACAGTACAAACAAACACACGTGGGTACACCTCATTAAGTTATGTATTGTATGATTGTTTCCAAAGCCGTGGTAGCCGATTGTTTAGATCAGTCGGTTGCGCAAGCGATTTGATAGCTTATGCAGTAGTTCGTCGATTAAGATCGGCATATTCATAAGATATTTTGCCAAATAAGACGAACACAACTGTCGAGTAGCCAAGTGCGATAATATCATATTTTTTTGCCCGATTACATTAACTAAATAACAATGAATACATCGGAGGTGGTTGGTTAATAAACCCAAAAATATGAATTATTTCACTAATTTCCATTGATTTTTGTTGTGTCTCCAAAGTCATACTTTGTTAATAGGATTTTATTTTGTTCCAGATTCAACGTTGCAATATTGAGAGCAAGATAACAGTTATACACTAAATTATCATGAATTTATAAATATATTTAATAACGGAAATTTACAAAAATGAGTAACGGTGAGTAGGCAGTTGCAACAGTAGTTAATCAACATCAAAATATAGTCTACACAGAAATGTTCACCAATTTGCTCCTGAAATTTATATTACTTTTCAGAAAATATTTATAAGCTCATCACCGAGTTTGATTTGAGTAAACCAATGAAAGTTGAAATACAATATGAAGAAATCGACGACAAAGACTTTTCATCGGATAATGTTGATGCAGAAACTGCCCCTTGCCAATTGCTGCTGAACCACCATTCCTCAATAAATGGAAGAGACAACAGCTCATCTATCAGTGATAAACGTGATAAAAGAAACAAACAACCAGTGCAACATTTTGATGCAAACATCCCATTTCGAAATAATATCCATGTTGGTCCTGCTAAATCTTTGTCAACTAACCAAAATGCTAATGGTTTAGATACACTCATCAAAAAGATGTCAGCGACACTAATAAAGGTTATAATAATGTCCCGTTCAAGCGTCAAATTTACAAAAATTAAGTATAATTTATATGGAAAAACATTAAACACGATACAATTATTATTGCGACAGGAAGACATAAGCGACAGTGTGAATAAAATAATAGGGCGCACATTAGATTTTACTATAAATTTAGGAATTATTTGTACTCGTACAGAAGTTGAAATGCTATTACTAGATATGATTGAATGGGCGAAATTTCAGAAATCCCAAACTATTGCCGAAAATACGGTAAACGTTGACTCAAATTATAATCACTCTTCACCTTCAACAACAAATGACAATAATAACCCGAAGAATATAGTCTGCATTTATAAACATGGACCTCCAGAAAGCGAAGTCACACTATCGATCGATTCAACAATGTTACAAGCTGCACTGCCAGAACCAGTAGCTAAATATTTAGATTCAAACTACAATTTCAATACGGACTCAAGCGCTTCCACTAATAATGACAACCGAAACGCAGTTAAGAGACCCGCAACTACAAATACTCGGCGTACGGCCAAACGTGGTTCAAGACAAAATATACCACATCCAGATAGATTGGACAAAAGACACCCAGCATCGTATGCTCCTTATCCCAATGTCCCACAGATAACACCTCGACCTAAGTTACCCATGCATAATCAAGCCCCACCTTGGTTTGATTCAAATTACAATGATTCTCATCTCCCACCAAGAGCTCAAATGCCTCAACTTTCAGCTTTTAATGAAGGCACGTCTTGGCAAACTCCGCAAATTAGGGATCCTTCACATTTCCAATGTGGAGCAGCACCATCGTACTCAGAAGCTCATTTTCAATTTGGTTATAATTCTCATAGAGTGACTGGTTCATATACAATTCCAGTCGGATCATCTCCGCCTATATTGCCACAAAGGCAATCCCCGCCTTATCAAGAAGCGCGGTTACCCCCAGACCAATTTACACTATCAAATTCCTTTAGGATGGATTCACAACGAGCGAACATACTCACTCCCTATGTAGATAACTTCCAATCTAAAGAAACTGCTATGCCAAATAATGCACTTTTATCAAGAAATACTGGGAATACAAATCAAAATGACCCACAGTGCCAGGTAATTGATATGTTTAAAATTTTTTTTATTTATTAAATATTCAAGAAGTTGGAATGTCTAAAGTTTTAATCAATTACAGCACAGTGGAATTAATGCAAACAACAATTCAGAACTGCTAGCACATCTTACTTCATTGAACAAGCCATCCTACAGTACTGTGAATGGCGTCTGTAACATTTGTGGAGAACATGCTAAAAGTAAATGTGCGTATCGACATCTACTACAATGACGAATTGAAATCCTACTATAAAGATGCAGGTAAATAATGACATACGAAAATCTAAACATATACAGGGTGTCGGAGAAAAAGAAACAGTTGACTTCTAGAAGTTGTAGGGTTATATTAATATATCATTTATGTTCACTTCGATGACCGTAAAAGTCCAAATAAAAACGCAACGCTTCACCAGTATTACCCCTTGCCATTCCATAGGCCAAAACAATGTCGGTATACTGAACATTTGAGAACTGAAAGTTCGTCAATATAATACTAATTAAGTAGTTAGTAGGTAAGTACCTAACAAACTAACGAGATAATTAACGTAACAAGGCCAAGACGGAAACAAAAAACTTTGCTTACAAGCACACGCTCGCGACCATTATCCGAATTAGACTGATTTTGAAACATAAACAGGTACTAAATCATAAAAGTGCGAATGAAATCGGGGTGTCACACACTTTTTTCATAATTTAACTTTTAACAAACGAATTAGGTTGTGACTCCGACTAGTAACACAATATGTGGATTAGACATCGCTTATCAAGCGTAGACGTGCCGGTTCTAATCCCAGCATCAAAACTTTACACATTTCCCCTTGGTTTAATAAAAAGTAGTGATACCTTTCTGTAATACGGATATCAAAAGGGATGGACATAGTTTTAGTTAGAGTTTGGTCTAGTGAAAATGTAAATGGAAATTATTTATTTAGTTTAGGCCCGTAGAATATTAGTCTTGGCTTAGACGATGTATTGTAAAATTAATCATTTTTCAAATTCATTCATTCTTTTTATTTATTCACGTTAAGAATAAAATTAAAATAAATTAAGAGCGTGAATTAATTTAATACCTCCGAAGAGGGTTCGTGGAACAAGTAGAGTAAATAGACCATGTTCGACAGCCCTAATAAAGTTCTATCATAGAGGCGCGGCGCGGCGGCAGCGTGTAGCGGCGGCACTTGCGAAATAGGGATGGGATGGGATGCTACGAACGATAGACTTATCCAAACATAAATTAAATTACTGAATACTAATGATAAAAACAAATCATGGAACCGATTTAATAAAGTTACGTTATTATGGAGGTACAATGTACATAGTACGTGATATTTAAAGCTAGATATCTCAGGTATTCTTGTTTAAAATTGTGTTGTCTTTAAGCGAGTGCTCTACTACAAGAGTAAATTGTTGATCCGTACGTTTTCTCTAAAACTGTTTCAACTAACTATTTTTCATACAGACTCATTCATGTAGGTATTGTAGTGAAAGTTAATCTTAGATAATAATTAAGGTAAGTAGTTTATTTAATATCAGAATCCTAGGAAATCACTAATTGTATTGAGGATTAGAAATACACTACCTACCTACCTACAAAAGTTCTACAATCCAAATACTACAATAACGTAAGTACCTAGGTTTTTCACTTAGTCTATGCGACTACTAAACTAACTAATGCGAACAATGAATTGGTATTTATGACTAATGGTAGCTTTAGGTACTTTTACTTTTAATCGAGTGATCGATTAAAAATAATCCCATCACTAATAAACACAAAGCGAGCCGCGCGCTGCCGAAAGTTGCCGCGATATCTGTTTATTTGCACGTGCCGCCTGCACTCAAAGACACCGCGCTTTTTTAATGATGCCGCGCCGTCTCTTTGATATCGTACCGAAAAGCCAGCGGTAACTTTTAATCTTGAGGCGGTATTTCTTTGATATTCATCGGTTGATTGAACCCGTTCGAGGTTATGTTCAGAGTTCACATTAGTATGAACTATAACGATGACCTCAAAAATCATAACAATAATAAGAAGTAGATTAACCGTTTTGAAAAATGGTTTCATGGGGTTATATCAGGAACTATTCAAGGGAGAAAAAAAAAAAAAAAACGTAGTTAGATTTCACGTGAATAACTCTTACGTCACGTGAATAACTCTTACGTCACGTGAATAACTCTTACGTCAAGACTTTATGCGAAAATAAAGTCTTGATATGGTCAACTTTGAGCGTCAATTACTCGAAAACGGAACATATTCCGTTCCGTTTTCGAGAAATTGACTTCATCACTCCATTTTTACATAATAATTTTAATCGCTTCCTAAAATTATACACTATCACATATTTTAAGAGCTGTCCCGGTTTCCCCGACAGCCTGTATATAACTGACTGACTGACATTGATAGTGATCTATCAACGCACAGCCTAAACCACTGGACGGTTCGGGCTAAAATTTGGCATGCAGGTAGATGTTATGACGTAGGCATCCGCTAAGAAAGGATTTTGATTAATTCTACCCCCAAGGGGATAAAATAGGGGATGAATGTTTGTATGAAACTTTGTCAATTTTAAACCGATCGGGCTGAGACTTTGCATGCTAATTTATTTATAAAAAATATTAGGGTGCCGCGAAATTAAGCAAGAAACTAATTCTACACGGGTGAAACCGCGTAAATAACTTGACACATTTTTTTGGCTACAAATGAAGTCGAAAATACACAATCTGCTTAAAATTACCTTGTTATTTGACTTGTTCGTTATTAAAATTGAGGCAAAGTTATATACGAAGCTTAAGTCGGAAACCACATGATAGATGCCTTTACACATCAATCAATAATCTATACAGATAAATAAAATTGTAGTGTCTGTTTGTAACTGCAAAATAACAGTTTTTCACTAAATGCATATGAAATCTATACAGATAAATAAAATTGAAGTGTGTGTTTGTAACTGCAAAATAACAGTTTTTCACTAAATGTATATGAAAGTATACACGCTATTGACACAAAAAAACCAAGTTTTAAAAATTTTCTCTGTCTGTCTGTTTGTTCCGGGTAATCTCTGAAACGGCTGGACCGATTTTAACGGGACTTTCCCTGGCAGGTAGCTGATATATCAAGGGGTAACTTTTATTTATTAAAAATATTAGGATTCCGCGACAATAAGGATGAAACTAAATCTACGCGGGTGAAACCGCAGGGCACAGCTAGTCTAAAATAAGAAGATTTCATCCATAAACTATACTGGCCAATGCTTTGGAACGAATTTGATGATTTTGTAGTAGATATTCATGCATGATAAAGACTTCCTATTTCAAGGGTCAAATTTTTGATGCTTTATCCCTTTTAAATATTTTATTTTGTTTCAGGGTGCAAGTACTTAACGGAAGATGTAAATATAAGCATTAAACAATCTACTTAGTATTAAAATTATTAAAGACTGATTATATAAACCCTCATTCACTTATTTCACTAACCTGAACCTTTCTTTACTATAACAGCAAGCAAAGCTGCATTTTGCGATGTGGCATAGTCTACCAAATAATAAAGACAGGATTCAATTGCCTAGTTCAAGGATTTTTTACTCAAAAGATTAGTATACTTCTTGTTATTAACATTTTATTATTGCTGATAATTGGGTGAGACTTTTGAAGAAAATGGTATGACACAGTGTCGCTTTACCCAGTGACTTGTGAATTTGGAGGGTATATTGTAGTGTATAAGGTAATTAGGTATTGTTTATGCTAACTTATCAGTGTTGCAACAGTTTTGTTTGCATTGTACAAATATGAGTTGTGCCTGATGCACTTTGACTGAAATTGTGCAGGATGCAAAAAATTTAGGAAAAACCTGTTTTAATCGTCGACGGCGAGCAGTGAACAGTGGTGAGAGCTGAATCTGAGCTGTTGTCATGTCAGCGGATTGCAGAGGAGTGTGGAGTTTGTTTATTTTTGGTAGGTATCTTCTATCGCAGTTGGTAGGAGGGAGCTACCTGCACAAAAGGCCTAAGGGCCTCCAGCCGAGCTTAAACATAAAAGCCAAGCAACACAGCTAAGGGCTCCCCAGTGTGGAGCTCGGACCTCGGCTAAGGTCGTTGCTGGGGGATATGCTAGGGAGCTGGATCTGAATGGTATTATTCAGGGACGTGTTTAAGTCTAATCGCTCGGTACGCGCCGACTCTAGCAAGAAACGGGGGGGATGATGACGAAGAGTTCGCGACGAGCCTCACCTGTCTTAGCAAACTTGTCTGTCTTTATGTCTGCCAACCCTAAGATTCGATTGGCCCATATCTGCTTCAAAACGCTTTCTAGTTTCAAAATATAGATAATAATAGATACAATAAAATGGGACCATTAATTTAAGATACTTGTGCAAAGCAAATTTTACCCATTTCAATTTATCAAAACTACAAACTCCTATCGCTAGTTTGCATCGAACGAATATTATTATAGAACAGTGCTATTCATAGGAAATGTGTTATCATCTCATTACCCGACTACGGAGAAGCACAAAGAAGGGTTATGATTTTACCGGTATGTATGTATGTTCATCTGTTCCCTCAGAACTCCAAAACTACTTATCATAATTCGACAAATGGTATCGTTGAATGCGTTGATTGTCCGCTGGTTATATGCTATAAAAGATCACATAAAATTGGATATAGCGCCCGCTAGAGGTGAACTAAAAAAAATATTCTTATTCTGCCGTGCTTGGTATCAAATGAGAGGGCTTAATGAACACATTTCACAATTATAAATATATTGTTAGCGGCTTATCCTGCATGCATCCGATAAATGTGAATGTTTTTTAAAATCACGCTACAGAATGTGATACAAAAATAATTTCCATTCAAAAATACAAAATACTACCCCAAATTTATTGAAATAAAATGAGGTAGTTTGGTAACTGAAACCCGCCCGACTACTGACACGACAAATCACGATCTAAAAGTATAATATACCTAAGTGATCGTGGTCTTATGCCACGTACTTTAGTAAAACTATACATTCTAATAGTTTAGTGGACACAAGAAAGAAAAACATCTTTCAAAGTTCTGTGGTCCAACCGGCTATATCGGTGCCTGTAATGTGCATGTTGTTACCTATATTACTTTTCCTCCGAAATGTAGAGTTATTATTTTGCGATTTCTATAATTTTTAGATTCTTTCGAATTGGTTCAAAACTGACTTTTATTATATGTTTATGTAATTAGCTCTGGATTTTTGCTTAAAGTACACTATTTGAAAAATCTTTGAATCCAGTTTAAACACAGCATTATAATGGCTTTGCTATCTGAAGAAATCAAAGTATTTCCAAGATTTCAGTTTTTTAAGTTACAACGTTTAACCATCTCTAAATCACCGAGCTATACAATTACTATAACCATCTACCTAGTGTAGAACATTGGCATCCTAAATATATTATTTATATTTATATTGACACAGTATAACATATTTGGCTGCAAGATCTACGACTTTGGTGCTGGTCTTTTTTTTTATTAAAAACTATATAACAAAATGATAGCCAAATGTCAATTGACAGCTGACATAAAAAAAGTAGGAAGACAAATTGATTAGATCGCGTCGAAGTTGATCGAACAAGATGTGATGTGAGTGAAAAATACGATTGAATTAGAATTTTATCACATAAAAAATTAAGTTGAACTATCTTAAAAACGATATAACTCATTGTCAGACATCGAATGTAGTCTGACTCCAAATACTTCATTAACTTGGACATAAAATGAATTAAAACGACAGCGTTACACACAACACAACACACATTATCCAAACAAAATGTGCTTGAAAATGCTAATGTCAAAGCTAAACGAAGACAACAAATGAAAAAAAAATGTTGTATTTGATTTCCCACCACCCGGAATATTGTAATATAAACTGTGATGAACGTATTATAGCACTTTCTAAAATGTGGTATGCCGCTTTAGTGAGATTTATACGCAGACGGCTAGTTTTAGGGATTATATTTGCATCTTCGCTTACTTACTGTATTGTCAGCTTCATTAGAGAGGTCAGTATTATTTAATATTAAACTGCATGAGTGATGCTGGTATATATGCTAAAAAACTGTCGTAATCATTAAAACATTTCGTAATTTTTGTGATTCACATAATTAGGTATAACCTAAAAGACTCTGCTAGTGTGACAAGTATGTATTGTCACACTAGCTTGAGTCTTTCTGGCTCTCTTTGGGTGTCGCCTTTTTGACTACTTAAGTGGAGGTTCCTCCACCATCCAACTGCAAGGAGCAATAATTCAAGGAAAATCCCAGACTCACTTCCAGCAGACTCACTTGAGATAGTTAGTGGGAACAGTATAATTGATTATTTGATACCCATCTTCCACCTCCTCACTCAGGGCTTCAACACTACAGAAATGTGTAGCACCATTCTTGTACATTAAATCAAGTATTGCCTTTCTATCCGTCTAAGTTCAGAAGTGTCACGGCACAACACTCTTAGTAATACCTACCTTTATGTAAAGAAAAAATTATCCTTTCAATGTTACCGTTTCAGGGTCACAATAGGAATATGATTTACCAAGATATATCAATTGAAAGAAAACCTTTTGTGTGGCGAACTCTACAAGAGCACAATGACACACATGACAATACTATATGCAGAAATTCTGTCCAAGGGAAGATGTTACTTATCGATGATAGAGGTAAACAACAAATTTCAAACAGATTTTTTTGTTCTGTTCTGTTCTACAAACAATATCCTATATACATCCTACCCTACAATCCTAAATTAAAAAAATCTGTACTTTTATTGCTACATTTATAACTTTAATTCATTGGAGACTTGCTGTCCTCTAAGCGAGGTAGGCCAACAGCCAGGCAGGCCAGACATCTAAAAAGCCAACTGGCAACCCTAGGTGTAGACAACATCGCTGGCCAAATAACTTGGTGAGGATGCACTAAATGACGTCAACACCTCGTTGTGTTTAGTTAACATGAATGTCACTCAGCTGCGTTATTCTGTAAGATATCTCAATGGCGAAGTTGGTGACGACTTTTTAGTTCAAATCCCATAGGCTCAGGTAAAGTGTTTGTTTTTTCTTATCAGTGATTGTTATTCAATCTCCATTCCAGGTTATGTATGTCAGAGAATGGATGTACTGAAAAATGGTTGCTGCAATCCTGAGAGTGATTTCACTGAGAGGTACAGCTGTGACACATGCAAAGACAACAACTGCTGTATTATATATGAGTATTGTGTGTCCTGTTGTTTGGATCCTGGCAAGGTACTTTGAATATGTTTATCCCTATAGCAATATTTATAGTACACACACACACAGACATAGTATGCCTTATTCCCTGAATATAGACAGAGGTGTTTAAAGTTGTATGTAAAATGGGGCAAGCCTCTTACCATCCTCATCTGCTGCTGAGAAATAACAATTTGATAAACACTTCCCCACCCAGGCTGATCAAAATCCATGTACCTCATGTTCCACAGCAGCACCACAGCTAGACAAATGAGGCAGTCTATAATATTCCATAAGATGGGAGTATTGTTCCCAGGTGGTCAACTGCTAATTTGAATGGAGAGGAGCCCTTGCCTATAAATGCTCCTCAGGCCCAACATAAATAAATCTGTACTTATATATAAACTTATCCGATTTGAAAAAATCTTTCAGTGTTAGATAGACCATTTATCAGTGAAGCTTATAGCCTATATTATGTCATCAAGACCAATCACGGGTTAAAGTTAGTGTTAGCCCAAAGTATATATTCCATGTGGACGAAGTTGCGGGCAGAAGCTAGGAATAATAATTATGCTGTGAATGTTGTGAAAAGTGGATTCGAGTAACACATTGATATATTGTCTGTTTTTATTTTACAGAGAGATATGTTACAACTAGTGTTGTCAAAACTATCAACAGAGAGGAATGTATTGTTTCGTTCACTAAGTGATGACTACGAGTTGTGCTTAACTAAATGCCGCACGAGTTCCCACAGTGTGCTACATGAGAACTCATACAAAGATCCTGCACATAAACATTGCTTTGGGGACGAACCGCCTAGAACAAGACCACCCGACTAGTAAACACTTGACTTTAGATTGTTATTTGTACTAACGTCTAAGTAAGTATATAGGTTTATTTATGCTTAGCATAAATGAGGAAGCCCAAATGTTGAGCAACATGTGAATAGCTTCATATATTTATAAGATAATGCAAAATTGTATCCTGAAATTTATGGAAATGTTAAATTGTTGCTTTTCTGTGGGAGATTAAAAATTTATTGATATTTTTTCATAAGTTCTTATATTTAAACTGCAGTATGTAAGGAATGTTTATATTTTAAGTGAGGGACTAAATGTCTTATACTATGAAGATATATGTAGGCAATAAATGCATAGGTATATAAATTATTTTTGTACTATAGTGTATCATCTAGATATTAAAATAACCGACTAAGTGCCTCAGTCCATACTAAATAGGTTATTAATATGTAGATAATTACATTTTAAAATAATATGAAAGGTTAACAAATGAAGTTATTAACTTGTTATTATGATATATTTGTCGCTGTGTGCATGACTTGGACGAGTCTGTTGTTTAGATGTACTAACTATGGGATATTTTTTTGTTACTTAATGGAGTGGAATACTTTTGTGTATTTGACTTTATAGTTTCTTTGTGGCTCAAATAACGCTAAGAAAAAACTAATTGTGTTGGTATAAGGTGTATACCACGTGACACATCCCTGGTTAGATAAACACGCGGTGAAGGCGCTACACTCAATGAAGTCAACACCTTTACCGAATAAAGCGCATATGATCGCGGCTCAGCTGCGTTATTCTGCAAGATATCTCGACAGCGAAGTGTACGTCGAGTTCTCCATTTATATCATAACAAATTGATACTTCACTAGCGGACGTCGCGCGGATTCACACGCGTAGTTCTCGTTCCCGTGGGAGTATGGGGATAAAAAATAGCCTATGTTACTCTCCGATGATTTAGCTATCCATTGCAGAGTTCTCAAGATCGGTCAAGTAGTTTCGGAGCCTATTCAATGCAAACAAACAAAAAAACAATCAAATCTTTCCCCTTTATAATATTTGTGCAAATAAAGTTCAATTTCTTATGTTAGAAACTAACAGCTCGACGTCGCTTTCGCTTTCGAGGTGTCTTAGTATTAACTGCAGATTAAGAATGGAGTTGAATTGTGATTTGTTCACACTATCTAAGGTGTCTTTTAATTATTAATACTTAAGTTAACATTGTGAACTACAGATTGATGATGACATTGTGATCTACTGAATGAATGGAAGCTACCTCGCGCAATGAACTGAATGATCTTTACCTAAGTCGGTCATAATCTTCGGCTGTAGCGCTAATATGCACTTGTACCAAGTACCTACATTGTTGACTGTTTTATAGAAATGTACTTAGAAACTGTTTCACACAGACATACAGGAAACAGATCGGAGATCTCTATAAAAATAGCCCCTATTACCTTCGTTGCATTATGGTTATTGATTATAGCCCCACACTGGCATTCCGTGTATAACGTTCGGCACATGAAATACAGATAAAATAACTGCAGTTTAAACATATGTTATGCTACGATTGATGCTAATGATTATGTGCTTTATCATAATAAAATATATATAACTTAATGCTATCTTGTTGAATACATACAATTTGAACTACGAAATAAATTAATATGGTCTTATGAGAAGAACTAGCATTCCTTGGGTTGCTCGGATTATAGATTCTTGATCTATCAAATTAATTAAGCAAAATTGATAAACTCACAATATTATGCTGGGTTAAATTTCGGCTTTGTTATGTTGGTTCACATTAACGTATGGACCGAATACAAGTTATTTAAGGCTGAATTGTTTATAGGTAAGTGATTTAGATCCACACTTCATTGCCCGGAAGCGTGTGAATTTCAGCAGTTAACTGCGAAATTGTATTTACTTTAAATATATTCCTTTGTTTTCAAATTAGTTTCCCAATGGTATTAATAATTATGCTGAAATTATAATCTTTGACTGGGTTAACGTAAATGAACTCTAGTTAGGTACCCAAATTGTATTGATAGCGAAATGAAAAACATTTCCTGCTGTTAATTGATATTAAATAAATAATATATTAAGGTTTCGCTATTCAAAGCTAAAACACCAAAATGTGCATGAACTTTCGAGAAGATAGACGTGATATTTTGTACTAAATAAGATATCTGTTATGAGCATTTGTTACCATACTGTCGTATAAGTGAATGGAAATAAATGTGTGAGGCTATCTCTAAGTTAAAGACAGAATTTTATACATATTATTGAATAAATGAAATAATTTATTTATGTATATGAAACATTTTTTATTTCCAACAGTGTGGGGGAAGGCATAGCGAGAATCTTCCGTCCAAATTACAGAGCTGGGAAAATACTTTTTGTATATATTGTATATATTAATAATTATTATATTAATATATACAAGAAGTATTTATAATTAGTGTAATTGGCTTTTAGCCGTTCTAATTAAGTAATACATTTGTAAATAAATAAATACGTCAACAATATTTTAGAAAGATGAAAGAGAAAATTTTGATTTAGTTATTTATATTTTAGCCTTAGATTAGTGTTGTGTTCCTGCGGTGAATAAGGTCGCTAGTGCTAAAAGTCACTGTAAGCACGGGATAAGTCGCTGGTATATTGTATCACTTTATTTATTTATTATTGACGTTTAAAATTTGTTCCTGGAAATTAATAGTACATATATAAGCAAGTGAGTGAAAGAAATAGCGCCATACAAAACCTCCTAAATGGGACGTTTTCTTGTTTGCTTCGCGCGCTAATGATGAATAAAGTTTCATTGTTGTCGCAGCGGTTCATTTCCAAATTGTGTGTTTTGTATTGCATGGGTCCATACTGTCCACAGGCTGCTGGAGTCGCTTACCATACGTCGCGGATAAAAGCTTTTTTAAACCAAATCTAATAAAAAAACCAGCAGACGTACCTTTGCCCCACGCGGGCTAGCTTGATACGTTTGTATCTATTATTGATAAAAAGCAATGATTGCTTTTATTATCTACTAGCTGTGACCCACGGTTTCACCCGCGTCGAGTTAATTTCATAGGTGTCCCTCGAAACACTATGATTTTTTCAATTAAAATTAGCCTATGTCACTCCTTGAAACATCAGGTACTTATCTGCAAGTGAAAGTCTGCGGTCTAGCCGTTTACGCGCGATGCTGTGACCAAGGGAAATGAGAGAAGACAAGTTTTTACCCGCGTACCCTCAATCTCTAAGCGATCCCAATGTACCCATCAACATTTTAGCAAAATCGGTTCAGCCGTGAGCAAAGGATAACAGACAGACAGACACACTTTCTCAAATATAATATTAGGATTGGTTAATTTTTTCTGGAGGTGACAATAGACAAACATGTCATTATTAAATCCACGAGCTTATTAAACGTTAAAAAATTTATGGGTTTTTCAAGTTGCTGGGCAGCTAGCTCACACAATATAGACTTTAAAATTAACATAATAATGCTAATATCAAAAAGAATAAATTGTTTGGACACTCGGTTAGCGGTCGCAATTTGAAGAAGTTTAAAACAATCAGATCTTTGACTTCTGAGTCTTTATCGTATTTCAGCAACGTATAGTCTTATTTATAAGTGCGCATGTCGCGAAAGAAATGTCTAGGAATTTATTTGAAGAGCCTAAATACTTTATTTTCACAAATATGCGAATTAAAATGGTCGCGCCACGCCGCCACGAAGTGGATGAAGGAGTAATAAAATTAGCATGCGATTTTCACAATGAACCGCGTGGATTGATTCGCGAGGTAGGTTTGTAAATATATTTGATTAAATATTTTTCGGACATTATCATACAGCGCCTTACGTAGGTACCTACTTCATTTAATTTACCAATAAATTGGCTTAACTACAAAATATTTGTTGATAAAGTCTGAAAATAACTTCACTACATACCTTCCGACGTGGATAGGGTCAGGCGAGGGCACAGCACTATCTACGATGAAATTAACCTAATCCTATTTTTAGGGAATATCTATACATCTATATTTATACCTACTCTATACAGATAAATAAAATTGAAGTGTCTGTTTGTAATTCCAAAATAACAGTTTTTCACTCAATGCATATGAAAGTAAGTATACAAGGTACAGACATTAAAACACCCTTTATTTTATTTTTCTCTGTCTGTCTGTTTGTTCCGGGTAATCTCCGAAACGGCTGGACCGATTATCACGGGACTTTCACTGGCAAATAGATAATGTTTCAAGGAGTATGATAGGTTACTTTTAAAAAATAAACTATATGGGTTCCGCGGGACACCCATGAAATTAACTATGCGGATGAAACCGCGGGGCACAGCTAGTCTATACAGATAAATAAAATTGAAGTGTCTGTTTGTAATTCCAAAATAACAGTTTTTCACTAAATGCATATGAAAGTATACACGATACTAACACTAAAAAACCAAGTTTTAAATATTTTCTCTGTCTGTCTGTCTGTTTGTTCCGGGTTATCTCTGAAACGGCTGGACGGATTTTAACGGGACTTTCACTGGTAGGTAGCTGATGTTCCATGGAGTAACTTAGGCTACTTTTATTTATTAAAAATATTAGGGTTCTGCGACAATAAGGAAGAAACTAAATCTACGCGGGTGAAACCGCGGGGCACAGCTAGTTAGTAAATATAATACTAAATACTTATTATTATTTTATTATTAGTAAATATAATACTAAATACTTATTATTAGTACGTGTTGCAGTCATAACAATTAGCATTCTAATCCAGTTTAAAACCGGGTAAACTAGTTTTACTAAAGCATGATACTCAAATTTAGATGAAAATGACGTGTCGCTCACTTCCCTCTATAATGGTTGAGGAGGGCGATGGCTGGCATTCTCGTCATACTTGTGAACAGGTGCTGCTTGTGGGGGCTAGTCATCTCAAGCTACGCATTTAGACATAAATAGAACTACTAGACTTTTCTTTATGTTAATTTTTATCGACATTTGTACATTGGAACTGTGTCCATGGGCTTACATTTCTCAAATGATTTATTTAGTTTTTTTTTTTATTGTATAATATTTTTGAAAAGAGTAATTACTGAGTTTCTTGCCAGGTTCTTCTCAGTAAAAGCAACCTTCCGAACCTGGCGGTAGCATGTATAATCCTGTAAATTGTGTCATTCTGACGATTTGAAAGTGCTTTGTATAAAGTCTAATCGAATAAAGATATTTTTGACTTTGACTTTGACTTAGAAGATACGGGTTCTTAAGTATGTAAGTATAATTAAGATTCGTCACTAGGACTTGAATTAAATACCTACTATTGTCACCTCCATGTTTACGGATCCGATTCCCAATTTTATTTGTTGGGGTCAGCGCTTGGATGTGGCTTTTCACCAAATTTTTATACAAAGCGAGGAATAAAAGTAATTTGGGTTAAACCAGTTGTCAGACTTTTTAGACATCCGACTGACCTGTAACGATTGCCAAATCGGGCATCCAACCACTGGCTTAGGGGTTGCTTAACTTCGCTAATCAAATGATATGCGCAATAACAACTGTGCCACGAGCTTCTCGATGGCGCCTAACAAAACAAAGAATAATCCTGTCAGACTAAACTCAAACAAATGCTTACTTTCTAAAAAAAGTCACTACGATTCGACGTCGTTGACCATAGATAGGTACCTACTTGATCAAAAAAGTTGTTACACGGCTACGCTTTCTTTTAAGCTAAGCTACTTTTACTTCTATAACAATTTTAAGGCATTAGATAAGACATATGTGCAGTATTTCGTAACAGTAGAGTAAAATATCGGTCAAAGAACGTTCATGGCCATGGGGGCCTACTTATGCCCTTCGAATGTATCAAGTAAATTATTGTACACCAGCTTCTATTCGACTATTAATAATTTTGCACTGCAAATGCAAGAGGTAATGTTACTACTAGGCTGGTACCTAAACCCACATACATACATGTGACGCACCTGATGGCAAGTGCTCACCGCAGCCTATTTGATGGTCGCTTGCAATACCTACCAGGGGCCTCACACGCGCAAAGTAGGGCTGCAAGATCCTTTTAAAAAATCGAGTTTATGGATTGTATGCTACTGAATCGATCATTGAATCTCATCCTCTTGAATCGATCTCACAAAAATCGATTAAATCTTTTCTATTAGAATACTAGCTGTGCCCCGCGGTTTCACCCGCGTAGATTTTAATTTCATGGTTGCCCGCGGATCCCTAATGTTTTAAAAAAATATAAGTAGCCTAAGTTACTCCTTGTTAGGCGTGCAGACGCCATTATATTATGGCAATCAGAAGATAAGGTTAATTAATTTTTCCTCGAAACACTGACATCCTTTTAATTATCTAATAACAAACAGTTTTTACGAAATTAGCCCACATACATTCTAGATATCATCAGTGGAGCCATCAAAAAATCACGATTAAGCTCTCTTAAGGTCGAAACAAGCACGGCTATCACTCGATAACGGTTTGATAAGGCGAGCCTTTGTCGAAATTATCAATACGATCTGCTGTACCTTTGACTCGGTTCACTTAAAAATTGTAATAAAGCAAATCGATTCAAAAAATTCTAGAACTTGAATCGATCTTCATCTTATTGTAACGTACATCCCTATTGCGTTGCTGACTCTGTAAATATCGTTCACGTCCTCCTTAAAAACCCCAAGCACCACGTACCAGTCTTATGTTCATGTGATGTACCTATGTGTATGAAAATATTGATACCTCATTTTTATATATTCGAGTAGACTTAACTACGCACAATGCTCATTAGTGTAATACAACATGAATCATGATGACATAAGAAGTGTATGATCATGAATGAATAGTCTTTACGTGGACGCGCCTAGTGCCGTCACGAAGATCAGGGAAATACTTGACTTTAAAGGTAAAAAGTGTTTTGTATTCGTCAGTATACACCTACCATGTTTACTAAAGGATCTATTTATCATTATGTTTTCCCCATCGCGCAACAATTAGTTCTAATAGGAAGGCGCATCCTTTAATTCTAAGCATATATTGAAAACGTTGAAACCCATGAAGGACTTGCGCCGTACACATATATAGCATACTAATATATCCGTGTAATTTCGCTCAGTCCTATGATTTGATACGGACTAGGTTTGATTTCCCGGTCGATCCCAGGTCGATCAAATACATTTAATGAATAATATGATGCAGACCAAACTATAGGTTAGGCTTATATTTTGTTGATACATGACTTCAATCACCAATTGACATGATGTTGAAAAATACATGAAATTTATTAAATATTCGGCACTGGTTATGATGATCTTATAGACTCAAGGTATAAATTTCCGAAAATGCGTTTCAAACCTTCTTGTATAATTTCCATCGGAAAATCTACAGGTTGTGTCAGATCAAACAATGCTGCTTAGATACTTATCGCATATAAATGGACGTCTAGCACAAATAGAAAAGATTGTTCAAATTGGGATCCCACAAACATGACACACGACGACATAATATAGCAGACATTGCTAAACTCAGTGTATAGAAAAAAAACAATAGAGCACTCAGTGCCATAACGGTAAACACTCTGCACAATGATCGTCAGAGTCAAAATATAATCTATTCAAAAAAATATTATTATTTCGTATGTCCTCTTTGAAATTTGCTGCCTTACAGATGTTAATACGAAGCTAGAAAACACACCGCCATGTGTGAAATAAAAACTAGGCTTAATGATAATAAAACCTTCATCGACGATTGAACTATTGGATAATGAGAATGAATGTAGGCGTAGGTACTCGATGCTTTGCATAGAAACATTTCTAAGCGATGCAAACAGCATACAGATACAAGTGTTAAATATTGAATTACGAAAGCTTTACACATTGGACCGTTGGTTATATCAGATGCGTAATTAAAAATATTAATAATTAATGAATTAGACCGTTATATCGACTTTCTTCAATTTCCATTTTGGTAAAGTCATGGCCGTCCGTTTCCGCAAATCTGCGGTCTTCGGACGTGATTCAGTTAGTTATGATAAATTAAATAATGGCATTTAGTAATTCCTAGTGTACTGTATTACGTAGATCGTGGTACGTTGTCAAATGTGACGACCTTAGCATCGCATCGACTCTCGCGCAGTCTGTGCGAAGTGGCGCGCAGGAGTAGTTGTGCTAGTTGCGAAAATGAAGTAAGTGACACTATATTATAGTAACGCAATATATTGACACGTAACTTGTCACTTACAATACGGTACAAACTAAAGTCTACATAAATATTATTACAATTGTATTTTTGTGTGTAAATCGACATGCTTTTCTTTGAAATTTTAGGTTTAAGCTAGGTAATGGTGTTAATAATATAAGTATTCTGTTAATCTACGTTACATAGTTTTGTATTTATTGAGGATGTAAGTCTCACATTCGACGGTTACTATTTGATAGCATGTATATACATTGTGACATTCAGAATCTAATACGAAACGAACCGATCCCAAAAACTGGTTCTGGCTTCTGCCTAACTGGCATATAACTCTATATGCTCTGAATTATATAGGTGTATCTTAACTTCTATGTAGATACCTCAATATATAATTCAATGAATAATACTAATGCTACTAACTACATTACTTATGTGATTGTACTTTATATCCTATGATGAGATTTATTTATAAATTCACGGTACCTAACGCAATACTAAGTACACGCGTACCGATACGAATTTCACCATTGAGTGAAGTAGTTTCGTTGCTAGGCTGTACATTGTTCCATTTTGTGACGGCACCGTTGGTAAGTAATACCTGACTGCTATGCTATGCTATGCCTGAGTCGCGGGATCGATTGTTGAGTCGGAAAAACTAGCTTTGTTTAGTTTGGGACTAAATGTTTTCAAACATTTATTATCGTTACATTCATGCATATGCTCACGCCTGAATCCACCCTAGTGGTAGGCAGATGTGTCCCACATTTCGCTAGTTCGGTATACATATAAATCCCATGTAATAGAGAGCAAGCCTTTTACCATAACCCGTGCACCAATCCAGTCTCCGTGCTGTTACTAGGAAATTACAATATGAAAAACCCAATAACACTGCCGAACCCGGGGATCGAACCTGTTCTTACGACCACCAGCCCAACAAGGCAATTAATTCAATTATTATTTTAATGTTTCTCTTTAAGTATTTTATTTTGGTAAAATTCATCTTCACTTTGATTTATTTAATAAACCAGTTAATACTTTGTTCATAACGATTTAACTTCTATATTTTTTATTTTATTTACATACTAGCTGTGCCCCGCGGTTTCACCCGCGTAGATTTAGTTTAGTTTAGTATCGCGGTACCCTAATATTTTTAATAAATAAAAGTAGCCTAAGTTACTCCTCCATAAACATCAGCTACCTGTCAGTGAAAGTCCCGTTAAAATCGGTCCAGCCGTTTCAGAGATTACCCGGAACAAACAGACAGACAGAGAAAATTTTTAATACTTGGTTTTTTAGTGTCAGTAGCGTGTATCATATGCATTTAGTGAAAAGCTGTTATTTTGGAATTACAAACAGACACTTCAATTTTATTTATCTGTATAGATTTTTTAAAGTATCCGCGTTTTCCGAAATTGTTTAAGTAAATCATAGAAAGTCGTTGATTCTGACGCTTTCTATGTTTTCGTATGAACAGGAAGGAAGAATAAATTAACAGATTTTATTATCAGAATGCCATTCAATGATCATTCAATACACATGTGACACAATGCGAAGATATCCTGAGAGCGTTCTCGTCATTCATTCATAAAATACGACTTCGATGTTTTATTTAGGTGAAAAAAACGGATGCATCTCGCTCTATGCGTGTGTTTAATTTCAAGCACTTTGAATAAATAACTGAAATTCATTACCTCCGAATAATTATAGGTAAAGATGTACTGCAAAAATAAAATTTTCCTATACTCAAATCTGTTGTTGATTCTGCCTCTTCCGTTCGATTTAATAAATGTTTTGATTTACGTGAATTATTTTAGGTATGTACTTCATGATATTATCTGAAAATTATAAATAACTTATTTTTAACTACCGTGTGATTGATAATTTAATCGGAGCCGTTCATTGAAATAGCACAATATGTGCGCAGATATCTTTGGCATGAATTGAGACTGATTTTGTGTTTGACCTCATTCTGATTTGACTTGTTCAATCTAGTTTGGGTACGTGTGTAATAACATTGACCCTAAATCATTATTATTATGTAGGATTGATAAAAAATCCAATGAGCTCAAAGTGTTTCAACGAGATCAAAAGACGGACCAACAAATTATATTGATGTTTTTTTAAATACCAGATCTAGCTAAAAGTCATAATTATGATATATGTATTATATTCACAGATGTTTTATATATCTTTTGTCGTGTTTATCGTACCATGTATCTGGTTCTCAGTTTGCGCAGGCATACCTAGGCGTTAACTAGGTGCGTTAATAAATATACTTAGTTATTTTTCTTATCATTCTCTATTTAAATCTTGCGTGAATAAAATGTAATGCGAATGCTTTTTTAGTTAATTACTCTGAAATTTTGAGCAAGGAATGTTGAAGGCAGTAAAATACGATTAAATTCCTACATAACGAAATTTACAATCAAATTAAATAACTTGGAACATTTTTTCCAAGATAAGTTAATAGTCCTTAAATGATTCGATACTGAAATTTAACTAATAAATATGAATAAGCACCAACTGGTTTTGTAGGTAATCATAACGTCTCCGCATACTGAGATATGCGAAATACATCCTTTTATAATTTACCTACTTAAGTACTTATATCTTTAAAGTTTTATGGAATCTGTCATTGATCGATATGACTAAGTAAGTATATAACCGGTACCTTTTTTATCATTCAAAGATTTATGCAGGTACATTTAATTTTGTTTTAAATAAGATTCTCAATCTTATAACTTCGGTCATCGCACCGTTCTTAGTGTGCCGAAGGACCATCAAATGGTAATATAATGCCGATTGCCATTTTAATTTTACAGTACACTTTTTGCCAACAAACGTGATAGGATAAAATATAATTAGGAGAAACTAAGTTAATGAGTGTCGTTTTTTCTTAGTCGAAGCATACCTTTGTATTTCCGTGTCGACGCAAATACAATTAGGCAAGTGAAGTGAGTCCATTAATATTTTAAGGTACCTATAAGATTGGTCATGAGGTACATACATTGAAAAATGTGCTCATCTTTTTATTTATAACTAGCGGACATCATGAGGTTTTACCCGCGTAGTTCCCGTTCCCGTGGGAGTACGGGGACAAAATATATCCTATTTTACTGGCTGATGATGTAGCTATCCGTTGCTGAAAGAAGGTCATTTCAAGCTCAGTCAAGTAGTTTTGGAGCCAATTCAATGCAAACAAACAAACAAACAAACAATCAAATCTTTCCTCTTTATAATATTACTGTAGATTTGCGTTTAACGGTTCATGTTGCAATTACTTACATATCAATAAAAAACATTTAATAAAATAACATTCAATCCCACGTTGGGATTCCCTCTATCACGGAACTAATAAGCAATGATGATCACTGAAGAAAATATTTTTCCTTCACCATATATTAAACTAATTAGGTAGGTAGTTACGACTTCTGTCGGCAGATATTTATCTTATTTGCCTAGATTAATACTGACTTATCTTTATGCTTTAACTGATAGGTAGGTAATTGTGTCTACACGTCGCATGGCATAATGTGTACCTACAGTTTTACATAGTATAGGTACAATTTGCATAATTTCCACACTGTACACCTTGTAATTGCGTAATTATGTACTTAAAGGGTCACGTCAGATATTTGTGTTTGGTCGCGTGTCCATTGCATTGACCTTGTGCCTAAATAATTAGGTTTACGTGCCAACTATCAAGGAGACGAATTAGGGGAATGCTCTCTTATGCAATAACTTCGTCCGCGTGCAATAGTTACTTTGGGCTAACGCTAACTTTACCTCGCGATGGGTCTTAGCGTGATGTAATATAGCCTTATAGCTTCATCGATAAATCCGCTTTCATATACTGGTTTTTTGAAATCTGTGATCGGACCAGTCGTTTCTGAGATAAGCGCGTTCGAGCAAACAAATAAACAAACTCTTCAGCTTTACATATTAGTATATAGATATTCAAAGACTGACAACATTTAAACCTACCTATAACATGAAATCAAACCTATACTCGGAGTAAGACAAAGAAGAAGACGCTTGTTTTTATATCAGAACAAAAAATCTGTGTGACGACGTTACGGAAAAGTATTATTGCTTGCGTGTCTTTTTGTGTGCATTATGTTTGATATAATTTCAACCAATCTTTATATGTCAGCACAGAATAGAATTTTAATAAAATTCTTGACATTATTGTAAGTTTACCAAAGGGGACGTAAGGTACAAACACCTGTCTAAACCGTGACTACAAATGCCTTAATTTATTAGGTAGTTAGGTACTACGTTATGTGTACTATAATTACCTACAAAAAACAAATCTGAGTAGAACATCGTTATATTTTCCACATAGTTTATTCTCTATATTTTAAAATTATCATTGTGTTAATGAGGCAGGAGGCCCAACTGCATAGTAACATTTCAATTACTTAGGTAACGATAAGTTATCTTAAAACGAATACGAAAGACTATTGGAATAAATACTTCATTCCTCTCTATCCCATGGCAATTAGGTAGGTATGTAATAAATTAACTATAACTGTATAAACTAATACCAAACCTTCTTTAATTATTTAAAGATTTTCTTTAACATACCGACAATGTTCTTGTTCAGATTCTGGGTAAACATTAACTACGGCTATTTTCAACGAAACTATTTGCCATTACATTACCAAGGCACTTATAATTAAGTAGCTCTTGTACGTTAACAATAGATAAATAATTGAGTTAGTGGACGTAGGTATCGACCGAAATAATATCGGCCGCATTGGAACAATTTATTTTGTACGAGTCCTTTGGATCGTATGTACCTACCTACAAAATCAGTTTGTCTGAAGGGAACCTAATATTTTAGTTCTACATCATTTTCTTTTTTTAAACTAAATGTTTATCGTGGAGCCTTCTGAGAACGCGTCAGCTAATTTTATTTTTATTACCTGGAACAAACTGGCGGCAGACAAGCAAAGATAATGAAAAAAACTTCCTTATATGTATACTAATAATTGTAACACTATTTAATGATAATAAAAACTCTTTATTGTCGACCACAAAGAAAACAAAAAACAAAGAAAATTATGAAAAAAGAGTATTCAAAAGGCGGCTTTATCGCTAAAGCGATCTATTCCAGACAACCTCCTTGTACAGGAGAGAGAAAAAGATAGAGAAAAAGAGAGGAAATAATAAGGGGGAAATGGGTACACTCTTAGATTAATGAAAATAAATAATATTTGAATTAAGCATAAGTCATTTTAATAAATAAACTGTTAATGGCAAACAGATAGATTTTACTGGATATACTTTAAACTTTTAAGGATTGCTTCACAGTAGGTAGTTAAAAACATAGATATAGAAAAAAAAATTGGTTAAAAAGTTTAAGCTTTTAGAAAAATAAGTACCTTTTTGATTGTATCACCAATGAGTTTCAATTAAGTTCTTATTACTGGCTGTTCAAAATAAAAGAGCCATCTAAACTTTTAATCTTTACTTGAAAGCCAAAATTTTCAGCATGCGAATAAATTTGCCCGGAATAATAAATTAGAAAGTGATGTGAATTGAAGAGGGTAGATTTTAAAGCGTTTGTTTGTGAACTGTCAGGCTTTGTGGGTCGCGGCGTTGGTGTGTAGTGGTCAGCGTGTTAAGCGCGGCGTTGGTGGCAGCTGCGCTGGTGGCCGTGCTGGTGGTGCAGCCGTGGTCCGGCTCCGACCACCCGCGCTTCCCGCGCGCTGCTCTCGCCGCCAATGGCCATGAATGCGCCTCTATCGGACGGTATGTACTTACATCATCATCATCATCATCATCCTTCTTATATTTTAAATGTGAAAGTTTATATGTCAGGATGTATGGATGTTTGTTTGTTACTCTCACGCAATAACGACTGAATGGATTTTAATGAAACTTTACAATACTATTGTTATACATCAGAATAACACATAGGCATTCATATAGATATTGTGTGTATTGTAGCATTCTAATAGTGACAGATTTTTTTAAATCGGCCGTGTACTTTTTAACTAGAACAGTTATACCTGGTGTCATACCTGGGGAACCACCTTCCCCAGGCATGACACTCGCCTGAATGGAGATGAGCATCATCACTCGCTCTCTCCACACCATTCATTACAGACAAACAAATCTTCCTCCTCTTTGTTGAAGATATCTTATATCCCGGTATTCATTATTCCACGGCCGGTGATGATTTTTAATCTCCTATCCATAGGGTTACTGATATCTCCAAATAAAAAAAACGATTCCGCAGCTTATTCGTGGGAAGAAAGCAGACAGACAAGCTTCTTCTCACAAGATGGCGCCACACGTCAGCTAGATCCAATGACTAGATCGCGCAATACGTTTATAGATGTTTCATAATATTTGACCTTTACCTTGACACTTTTTCATCTTGTATTCCTTAAGTCTGAGGTATCTCTATTTAGAGCCGGTCAGATACCATACTTGTTACGAACCGGTATTAGCTAGCATAGATCATATAATAATTCATATTAACAGGCTCATCGACATTTATCGCTGCTTTACTTACTAGATCCTAAATCATTCCAATATCGTACCTACAGACTAATATTGTATTAATTAATTAAGTTTATCGTAATTTTTTCATTATGTAGGTACCTACTACGTACTTACTCAATATCTATGAATATTGAATTATCTATGAAATTGCAATTCATATCTTAATTATGTGAATGAACATTGTTTGACGATAATGTGATAATATGTAAGACTAGGTACCTAAGTACCGCATGAACAAAATATGTCGTATATGTAGCTACCATAGCCAACAATTACTTGTGAAATTTATATTTCCCAGCTTAAGTATACTTATGTTGTATCAGTGAAAGCAAACCCAAACCACTAACTCAGTCTGTCCAATAAAATGACGTATACCTAGATAGAATACTAACTAGGATGTTATATAAGTACGTTATTAATAAATGCATAGGTAGGTAATATGGCACCATTTGAAAACTTTCTCAGCGGAATCTAAGGCTTATTAAAGTGGTCTGGCAGGGTTTATCTATAAATTTTAATTTAGAAAAGCCATTAACTTATTATTAGCGTCATTCACTCTCTGCCTTATAGGCGCTGTCCTATAGGCCTTTATCTCCCTTATTACAAAACATGGATTAAACGAAGTCTAGACCAAACCAAAACGATGTCCAAAATGTCCATTTGTCCATCCCTGTTAAAATCCGTATTATGTATCACAAATGAGATAGAGCTACGTTTAAACCTAGGATTAGTTTCAGGATCAACTTAAATTACTTACTTTTAATGCTTATAAACAGAGGAATCCTTGAGAAGAATGGTTCCGCCGCGGACGCGGCGATAGCTATGCTATTCTGCGAAGGCATATCGTGCGCACAATGCATGGGTCTCGGCGGCGGGTTCCTGGCGACGGTGTACGACGCGCCCACCGGCCGCGTGCGCGTGCTGAACGCGCGCGAGCGGGCGCCCGCCGCGACCAGGGAGGATATGTACGCGAACGCTTCCTCCATCGTCGGTAATACAAATAACCATATATTTCTATTGACATACATTCACTTAAATATAATTAGGTAGGAGAGAGAGCTTCTCCAGCTTACACCATGTAGGACCATCTTAAGATAGTCCCAACTACTTATGTTTACTGAGGAAGTTTTAACTACCTACGCGTTTTCTTTTTCGGACTTTTTTAGCCTTATAGACGAATTGGAGATTATTGGAGCGTACCTATTTGTTTAAAAGTGAGCAGCCTTCAGCGTATCTACTTACGATTATGACAAGTCAGAAAATTATCATCAACGCCGTCAATCGTAACGCATTTGCAATCAGCTCCTTTTTCCCACTTATGGCAGCTGGTATCGTATGTTGGTATAGCACTGAAAGTTAGTGATATAAAATGTGTTGTTGTACAAAGGCGGTCTAGCCGTCGCCGTGCCGGGCGAGTTGCGAGGCTACGGAGCCCTGTACCGGGAGTACGGGCGGCTGCCGTGGCGGGAGCTGGTCCAGCCCACGGCAGACCTGTGCCGGCGCGGACACATCGTCAACGCTTACATGGCACGCGTCCTCAACACCTACAGCGACGCTATCAAAGCAGAGCCTTCTATGAGGTACGTAACATAACTTATTTAAATAGTTTAAATTGAAGTCGCTCTTTCCATACAAAACTATTTTGTCTGTTTGGACGCATCGTTTTTATAAACTACATTACGGATTGTGATACGGTTTACTAAATAAGAGATAAACTCCAATTAAATATTACATATTCAATTTAAAGACAGTCACGAATAGTCAACGTTTTTAATAGTCGTAAAAATCCTAAGCGTGACGGGGGGTCGCTACGCTACTACGGTTTTAAATCATTATTGATTTCCAATCCTATTTTTCCTAATTAACAATCGTGAATTAATCCTGACTGCATTTTCTGTTCATTAATTATAATGATTGGCTATTTGAATAAGAGGGCCAATAACTGTAGACCTAATGCATGATAGTTGATGGATTACAGACGGGCTGAAAGTGTAATATTGAAGTCCAAACAAACCTACTTATTATGTACTCGTAAATGGTTGACACAGCAATCATGTCATCACAAATTAGTATTAGGATAGGTATGCTCCGTGGATAATTTGCGGTCAATTTGAACTATGTCTGCCTACTTCCGTGGAATTGTAATGCACCCATTTAGAGTTGTATATTGCACATGATTAGCGCTTTACTGCATAATAGTATAATACAAAATCTAGGTGGATTGTTCATAGGAGATATTTATACTATACGGATCAGTGTACGTGCACTTAAGGGAAAAACCTTATCAACCTAATGACGTTCGGAGCTGCAGGACTAGGGACTGTACTACCGCCTTAGAGATAATAGCAGTCAAATAATAATTAAAGCCTAGTTGCATTACTTTGGTGAATATGATCGCCAGTGCTGCATGGACGGAGACGATTGGAGGCGTCGTGGTAAGGGGGCGTCCATAAATTACGTGAGATGATTTAGGATTTAGGGGGGGAGGGGGTCGAGTCAAATCTCATATAATCTCACGTTAGGGAGAGGGAGGGTCTCGACAAATATCACGCAATTTTTGTTCTGATTGAAACAAAAAATAATTATACTATTTTGGTCCGTTCAATCCAAATTTTTATTACATTTATAACTCTCAGCAATATTGATTACTAGTCTTAACTAGTCGTAAATAAAAGCACGAAGCAAATTGTTTTTTTCTTTCTACAATAACAACCCAACGCGCTTACGTAAGAAACCCACATTCTGAAAAATTTGAAATTGAGATTGGGTGATGGGGGAGGGGGTTGAACAAATCTCACGACATCTCACCAACGGGGGAGGGAGGGACAGAAAATTTAAAAAAACACCTCACGTAATTTATGGACGCCCCCTAACTATACTTAGTAAACTATCGTTACACTATTTTAGCACATTCAACTTTCCATGAATGATCCGCCAATAAATAACCGTTTATTAGCAAATCCTTTGAAATTATGGAATTAAAGAAATTATTAAATTTTAAAATTAGATTTGGTGTTTCTTGTCCGTACTTTTATCATTGAGCTCCAGTTTAATAATGTACGGTATTTGATGCAATAGGGAGGTGTACGTGAACACGGCGACGGGCGAGGTGTGGAAAGAAGGCGATTTGATTCCTCTACTGACATTAGCCAAAACACTCGACGTGATAGCGGAGGAGGGTCCAGAGGCGATACACAATGGCACCCTAACAGCGCAGCTCGCACAAGATATCCAAGCCTTTGGTGGCATCGTCACAGAAGACGACCTGAGGAACTTCAGGTTTGTCACACATAAGTAGATACAAGCTTTATAGGAGTAGGTATGTATTGCACGCCAATCCTTGCAGTGCCACTTCCTCTTGCTCCTACGAGAATTCCCACCTATGTACTCGTATTGTTACCCGCTACGAAAACCCAGTCATATTTTCCTTTATTATAAAGAATAGTCAAATTCTTCTCCAAGGAAAAGATTATAAGAAACAAACGATGTACACACTAACAATAGGTACCTGAACAAATGACGTATAAGGTAAATTTACTAATACTCGTATATAAACGTACAGTAAAATTTCCTATGGTAATTCCCATTGAGGCAAAATAGCGTTATTTTTTATGAACAGGGTAGAGTGGCAAGATCCAATCGCCATCCCGCTAACTCCAGAGCACACGCTCTACTCGGTACCGCTCCCCGGCTCCGGGTCGGTGCTGGCCTTCATCCTGAACATGCTGCGCGATTGGGTCGGCGCCGGCACGCCCGCCCCCGTCGGGTCACAGCTCTACTGGCACCGGGTGGTAGAAACCTTCAAGTACGCGTACGCCAAGCGCACCGGCCTCGGCGACCCTTCACGCTTTAACCTCACGTATGACATTCGCGAGGTGACTATTATTACCATTTACTTATATACTTTTAAGTGTTGCATCTAGGTTATAATTGTTTTAGTTGAGTTTGACAAGGTTTATACGAACATAATGCAATGGTGAAAGTAGAACCTGCCATTAGTTAAGTTGTTTATGACTAGGGTCAGCAAAAATCTGTTCCGCGCTCCGACCAAACAGACGGAACACTCATCTTACATTTGCAACCAAGAACTCTTGTCTTCTACTACTATTATTTATGTCCACTGCTATTTATTATGTCTCTTTTATGTCAAGTAATTTTACGAGCTATAGTGCATGCTCTGTAATTCTAAACCGCAAGCCTATGATGTCGCACGAAATAAAAGTCAGAACCACTTCCAAGACTATGATGAATGGTGGAGTTTTAATAAGCCAATACATCCAGGTGCCGGTGTCTAACCCTTGTTTTTGCTCGTTCTAAGTTGGAACGCAATCTGTCGGATGCGGCGTGGGCGCGGTCATACCGCGAGCTAGTGAACGATTCACGCACTTACTCCGACTGGGAACACTATGGTGCCTCATTCGACGGCGCTGATGACCACGGCACGGCACACCTCGTCGTCATTGCTCCTGATGGCAGCGCTGTTTCCGCTACAAGCACCATCAATTACATGTGAGATTCATCTCTACCTACTTACAACATCATTATCCTGCCCCTATGCCATTGTATTTGGTGTCACGCAATTTGTTTTTCTCCTCCGTTTCTTCCATCAGTCGTCATATCTGTATTCACTCCCTATCATACCATAGGTATCACCTTTCACAAAATACATCCATCGATTCATAGGGCTTCCTCTTTCCTTAAATATCCTACAACGTAACCACATCAATGATAAAAAAAACTGTTGAACATTAAGAACTTGAACTTGAACTTGAAAAGATTGTAGAGTGTAATCATAATTGCGGTTATCACTCTATGTAGGTAATTTCCATGTGCCAAACGTAAAAATATCTTACAACTAACCTGACATCGCACTATAAAAATAAATCTTATGCAATATCTTTTATTTGAAATTCCAGCTGGGGCGCCCAAAGACGATCACAGAGCTTAGGCATCATGCTTAACAATGAGATGGACGACTTCGCAATTCCAAACCTGGAGTCATCCTATGGGCTACCTCCATCGCCTGCCAACTTCTTGTCCCCTGGTCTCCAGCCTCTCAGTTCAATGGTGCCGAGTATCGTGCTGACCCAGAATGGACGAGTTGACCTTATCCTTGGAGGAGCAGGAGGCACTAAGATCACCACACAGGTTGCCCTGGTAAGACTGCATTCACAAATATCTAGCCAAAAGAAACATAATTAAAATCGTGCCTGAGCTTAGGGAACTTGGGGAGATTAAACATATTTTTATCATGAAAGTGGCACGAAAAATTCCAGATGCGTAATAAATTCATAGATAATTCAGGTTTCGGTGGACACATACATTCAATTTTCTGATATAAAGATAGTTAGTTAGTTAGTTATCGTAACAATGATATTTCTAACTGAATGAATGTTCTCCTCTTTCAAGATAACACGCCACACTCTTCTAGAAGGCAGCGAGCTGCCTGAGGTGGTCGATCGGCCGCGTCTCCATCACCAGTTGATCCCTATGGAAGTGCAGCATGAAGAAGACTTCGATCAGGTGAGGAAACTGTAGTCAATACTGCCTTTGTTTACCTAGCTTTTGAAAAACCAAATCACTTTACAAATTACCTCACCTTTTTAACGCAACTTGTCTTTTCTTGGTAGGTAAAATGTGCACCTAGGTATTCACTATTCACACTCTGACCTTGCAATCGGAATTGTAAGTAGATATTTGGTTTTCCTTAATCGACATTAAATTGTGACAATACTACGTTACTTAGTAGAAAAATAAGTGGCTATTAGGCTGCATGCATCACAGACCTTGGAGATTCGCCACGAAAGTATACGTTTTTATTCAAGTAAGTAGGTAGGTACCTGCTCAATACAAATGTTCACGATTTCGTTAAGTACTCGAGAGAATTTATTTCTTGGTGAATTAAACTTCCAATTTACATATTACATACATTACTTCCTCTATCTCTACATATTGGTTTAGTTAGAGCATCACATGTCTATGTATCGTAAACCTATAGAGTCTTACAGCTTACAGGCCTTATGTCTCGTCATCCACAGTAAATTTAAAGCTAGAGCAAAAAATAGTGATATTAAAAAAAAAGACATGCGTTCATTCATTGGCCCTATAAATTATTGTACCTATAAAACCAACATAGGCATAGGCCTTTAGAAGTGAGTAAATCGCGACATCAACATACATGTCACCATAGTCCGTGATATTACTACGAATGTACGTGATACCATGAATGGCATGAATATAACTAGATACACAGAATACTGAGCCTGTCGGCTGCACGATCAAACATACAATAGAGATTGCTCGCCACGATCTTTACATTTAACCTATTCAGCCTTATCATTATTGAACAATAAACCTGAACCGCTACTTAAGACCACAAACGTTGTTCATCATGCTCGTTATTGATATAGTCTAATATTGTTTTAACTTGTGTGCTTGTAATATCTTGCTATCAGATTTATCATAGGAATATTATCCAATGAAAGCATGAGCTATGCATATACATTCTTTGTTCCTACTTTGTCTGTGCTAAATACCTAGGTATACGTTGTAACTTGTAAGCTATAGGTACATTAGGTACATACAACTAATGTACCAATTCAATAAATCAAGTGATTAAATTGACTTGTGAAACTATCGCGACTTCAATCGTTGCTTGGATTCTAACGAAACGTTTTTCGCTGGGTGCTTAGTTTAATTTATTATACCTACAAGTGTGCGCGTATCACGTACTTACCTAAACGTGACGATATAGGAAACACTGTGTAAGGCGGTATTCGATAAAACGTTATCATCTGTAAATAAAATAGTAGCGGTACATGCCAATTAAATCAAACATAGTCGCTATGTCTGTACAATGCCTTATTCAAAGCAAACGTAGGTAATTTATTTTGCAAAATGAGGATCTATGATTAAAGAAAGTTTGAAAGAGTGATATTAACCACATTTCTGTACAGCTCAAATTTTGAATACCTAACCTTAATTTTTTTGTTGAGCGTTCTAGCGACTATGCTACTTTCATTATATCTGGGCCTGTAAACAAAGTAACATTATCCTCACGCTTCGCTATCAGAAACGATGCAAAATGTGCAGGAATGACATACGTCATATCAAGACCTACTGACTACACCTACAGAAATAATCCACTCCAAATAATCTACGATGATACGATGACAAGAGCGGGTCGGCCTCTTGGCAGTTATTAATAGTATATTTATTTCCACAGGATGTTATCAGATCTCTCCGTGAGAAGGGTCATGCAACCACTGAGCTGGGCCCCACTGCAGGATTCGCAGCAATAGTCGCCGCATCACGAGACTCCAACGGATACCTCCTGCCGCAAACGGATCGCCGTCGAGTGGGCAGCGTCGACGGTTTCTAGTCTCTAGTCATTTCTACGGACTGACTATGTTTTGAGGATCTTAATAGAATATAATTTTAGTAGTTACCTCGTGCATTCGCGAACAATGCACTAACCAGTGTAGATCATTAGATACAACTTGTTTGATCAAATTATTGTAAGCTTTTTACTGTCAGTGATTCTGTCGTGTTTAGGTTTATTATTATATAAAGTATTTTGAAAGCATTTATTAAATATTTACCTACACTACACGCCCTCCCCGACGGAGAGGGCTAAGGCCATTTTTATAATTTGTTTTAGTATACCTACAAGTTCACGCAAAACTGTATGATTAAAATTTAGTTAGGTATTTATAAGAATTATAAAGAACTTAATTACAAATCTGTTGTGATATTGTGTGATGTACAAACAATTCATTATAATTATTATCATAAGTACCTACCGCCACGAGTTTTGAACGCTTAGCGATTTAAGTATTTGTTCGTGCTCGCTCCATGTAAGTCAAAAACTACTAGAGCGCATTCAAGTCAATCATAGCTCGTGACGGCACCTATATTTCTAATAGATTGTTAGGTCGATCGATATATGCAAGTTGTAAGTATTATTTTTGTTATAGGTTTTATGTAGGGCACAACGTGCCTATGTGTTGTTATAATTTCTATAAATAAAATATTTGCAACGGATTTACTTGAGTTTTATTTTAAGAAAAAATGATTTTTTTATGGAAATGAACGTATACAGTTTTTATGGTGATTCCTGTATGTGGCAGATAAGCTGTTTTGCAGCCTTAGTTAGTTCATAGATAATGAAAAAAAATCGTTTCCTTAATTGGTTAGAATGAAAAGCAACATTGAAGTAAATAAGAAACGTCAAATAAATGTCATTGTGGTGTCAACTGATCTGTCCTATCTCTCATGTCATGTGTCATGTCATACCTCTCGATTTTCGCGCGGTTAGGTTTGGCAGGCCGGTAGAAGCAAATAAATACAAATTTCCTATCAAGAGTTATTGTTTCACATTGAATAATAAGACATTTTCTTATTCCTCATCCCTTTTTTCCATTTCTAGACACTGTCTAGTGGTTGGTGCGTTGCTTAAAAAAACAATTTCTAAATGGCGTATAAACTTTCGGAAGGCTCTTTAGAGGTAGGTGCATTATCTTTATTTTCATCTACTTACTTCAAAATAAGACTTGTTATGTTATAAACCGAAATTATTTCGTACTAATCCGTATCTAACGAAGCAGAGGAAAAAACTGCCTTTTTGTATTGGTTCTTTAAGTCTAGTTTTCCTACATAAAAGGAACCAGGTAGGTAACTGGTAAATAACTTATAGTGAGTAGGTACCATATTAAATAGCGTTGGTAGGTATAGATGGAAAATAATTACGTTTAGCTTTCGTTACATCAATGTAACACCCAATGTGTGTAACAATTGTGTATTATTTATTACCAGGTGATTATGAATGGTGGCAGTTATGATAAGCCAGTAATGCAAGTACTAGGGAGTAAGAAGATCCAAGGAAGTGGGGCCAATGAGAGGTTTAGGCTCCTGGTGTCAGATGGGAAGCATTCCCACAGCTTTGCAATGCTTGCCACACAGTTAAATGACAAACTTATCACTGGCGAGCTGTCGGATTACTCTGTTGTGCAGATTGATCGATTTGTCACTTCACTGCTTAAGAACACTGGCAAGAGTGAAAAGTAAGTGTCACTATAATAATAACTCTGATACAAAGATCTGAAAGGAGTCATTATGATATAGTTTTAAAGAGAGAAGTGCAACTATTATGGCATGTCCTTATGTCCTCTAAGTTCTCATTTTGATTAAATTATTTTATTATTGGTGTGTTAGATTGGTTATTTGCAGCATTTAAATTATAGTTTTATCAAATTCTAAGGGTACAAAATATTTGACAAATGAGGTACAAGCAGCTCAGTTGGAAGAGCAACTGCATGGCAGGATGCTGGTTTCGGTTATGGAATCCATCTTAGATTTGTATTTTTCCTAACCATTTCAAACATGTACAAATATGTTATGTTAAGATCACCAATATAATGGTTGATAATTTTTCATTACAGGCGAGTAATGATAATCTTGGACCTCACAATATTAGCTGCAGGCTCAGAAGTTGGAATGAAGCTGGGCAATCCTCAGACCTGGTCTGAAGAGTCTGCCCCACCTCCTCAGGCAGCTCAACCTGTACCTAAACTTGCTGCCCCAATATCAAGATCAACCCCTGGGCCCAGCCTAGATTCCAGTCTGCTGTCCTCGGCTAGGACTAATCCTATTTCTAGCCTTAGCCCATATCAGAATAAGTATGTACAAATTATATTTTTTATTAGTTGAGTACTAAATTGATAATTTTTTTCTGTGTGTTTTTTTGCCAGTGACTTGATTTAGGCTTTGCTATACAATTCAATTAACAGAATTCATTTGGAATCAAAACAGATTTTTATATGCCTATAATATATACAAACAAATAGTAGCAGTAAGTATATTATAAAGTTAGTTAGCCCTAGCTATAACCTGCCTTCATCTAGTGATCACAAATTCTTCTGTGGAACATCTCAATGGCAATAGGCTCTTCACCTGTTATATGGGACTTAGACATAATTGGCAATATATGGGTGTACTATAACCACACCTCTGCCTGTCCCTTTGGGGAATACAAGCTTTAACACAAATAAATTTCTAACATGGATATGCCACAGATATGATATACACTTTATAAGTATTAAATGTTGTCTGTTAGATGGGTGATCAAAGCCCGTGTGATGACAAAGTCACCATTGCGGACATGGAGCAATGCTAAAGGTGAAGGCAAGTTATTCAGTATGGACCTCTGTGATGAAACTGGCGAGATCAGAGCAACTGCCTTCAGGAATGAATGTGACAAGTTCTATGATATGATACAGGTAAATATTTATAATGTTATTCTTGTTTGCCTGACTATTGATGATTGTTGTATCTCCAATGTATAGATCTATTTAGGCTTAACTTTGTAAAAATGCAAAAAGTTATTCAGTTTGTTTTGGATTTGGTAGTTTGGTCGTTTGGTAGTCTCAGCAATGACTCTAACCATTTGCATTATATGTCCTGCGGAATCATTCTGCTTTATAATTAGTTCTTGTAAAAAGCATACAATACCAACTAAGGATTGGTTAGGTACTGTATTTAATGCAGAAAATTGTTTGATGTTTAAGGTTGATAAAGTATACTATATAAGTCGGTGCCAACTAAAAACAGCCAACAAACAGTACACATCCCTGAAGAATGACTATGAGATGACATTTACCTCAGAGACAGTGGTGGCGGAGTGCACTGAAGACTCAACTGATATGCCCACCATCAAGTATGACTTTCAACCCATCAGTGAAATTGCTAATAAAAACCCGGATACTTTACTTGGTATGTTTATCATCTGTTATCATTTTGCCTTGTTTTCCATTTACCAACGATTTTCTTAGCTCAACCTTAGTTCCGATCTTTCTCGCTAGGGGCGCCTTAAATCAACATACTGTGTATCTTTGTATGGAATAGCTGCTGTTGTTGTGTCTTACTACTTAATTTAGTACTGACTTGATAGTATTATATAAGGTCTGGTCGTGTCGGATTGCCGTCCCATAGGACTATGAGAGTATGTAAATAAAGAGTGCACCTGTGTTTGCGCACACACTTGAACCCTATTATATCTCCTGCGCAGATTAACCACCGTGACCGATGTTCGGTTAGGATATCATCGTCATCATCATCATCATATAAAGGTCCATCATATGCTATAACTTTTTATAAAATCTTGTAGATGTGATTGGAGTATGCAAACACGCAGCTGATGTCCAAGAACTCACTGCAAGAAACACTGGCAAGTTACTCAAAAAGCGAGAAGTCACACTTGTGGATTCTTCAGGCAGCGCTGTAAGTACCATTACATTGGGCTTCCATTATGAACTACTATATCCTATGTTAGATTGCTAGTAAAGTTGAAGTATGCACAACGAGAGATGAAACAATTTTTTATTAATAAATAAGCAAATACTATATACCTACTAATTTTATAGCTTAAACTAGCTGTGCCCTGCGGTTTCACCCGCGTAGATTTAATTTGATTCTCGCGGAACCCCAAATGTTCTTTTTAAATAAAAGTTAGTTGTAACATCGGCTATCTGCAAGTGAAAGTCCCGTTAAAATCGGTCCAGCCGTTGCAGAGATTTAAAGCTATTTGGCAAATAACTCATTATTAGGTACCAATTCTTTGCATTGTTATACTCCTGATAATTTCTCAACAAATAGTCCGATTGGAATAAGACAAACGGTATTTTACTTCTAGACGAATACCCTTGATAGCATAATGCTTAATTTGCTTAAGGATTAATCTATACTAATATTATAAAGCTGAAGAGTTTGTTTGTTTGTTTGTTTGAACGCTCTAATCTCAGGAACTACTGGTCCGATTTCAAAAATTCTTTCAGTGTTGGATAGTCCATTTATCGAGGAAGGCTATAGGCTACATTTCATTCTCATAAAAATTAGGGGTCCGTAAGTAAATTGCAATTTTCTAACCTAAGGTGTAAAATCTAAAACCTATTTATGCGTACGCTGCAAAAACTATTGACAATAGAACAAAATGATGTACTACGGGTTTGTAGGTCTTATTAAGATCTACAAAAAAGTCCGCGAGAGCATATATCTAACTCTCATAGTTTAGTCACAATAACCGCTTTAATGTTCTTAAAAAAAATTTTATCGCCTTAAGAACGAAACTACGTTAAATGTGTATCATAATATTAATTCTTATCCAAATCAAGCATTATTCTATCAAGGGTATTCATGTAGAAGTAAAATACTGTTTGTTTTATTCCAATAGGACATTGCGTTTAGAAATTATCACGAGTATAAAAACGCAAAGAATTGGTGCCTAATAATGAGTTATTTGCCAAAGAGTAATCTTTTAAACGGCTAGACCGATTTTAACGGGACTTTCACTGGCAGATAGCTAATGTTACAGGGAGTACCATGGGCTTTTTATTTATAAAGAAAATTTAGGGTTCCGCGGTAATCAAATTAAATCTACGCGGGTGAAACCGCAGGGCACAGCTAGTATTAAGATACACATTTAACGTAGTTTCTTTCTTCAGAGGATTTAATATTTTTTATGAACATAAAAGCGATTATTATGACTTAAACTATGATAGCTAGATATATGCTCTCGCAGACTTTTTTGTAGATCTCAATAAGACCTACAAACCCGTAGTACATCATTTTGTTCTATTGTCAATAGTTTTTTCAGCGCACGCATAAATAGGTTTTCGATTTTACACCTTGGGTTACAAAATCGCAATTTTCTTACGGATCCCTAATTCTTATGAGAATAAAATATAACCTATAGCCTTCCTCGATAAATGGACTATCCAACACTGAAAGAATTTTTTAAATCGGATCAGTAGTTCCTGAGATTACAGCGTTCAAACAAACAAACAAACTCTGCAGCTTTATAATATTAGTATAGATTTATACTATATAGTTTACTAATAAAAGTATTGTACTAATTTTAATTATTTTTACTGCAAATTCTGTATCAAATCGCAGAAATACATTCCACCAAAAGGTTGTAGTAACATATCTTTGTAATATTATAAAAAACCATTTTTTTCAGATTGCCTTAACAATGTGGGGTAATGAAGCAGAAGCTTTCGATGGAAGTACTAATCCAGTTGTATCTGCTAAGGTAAGTTCATAATGATTGTAAGAAATGTGTAGAAACACTTGCCTTAGCTGCTGAAACTGCACCGTTAAATTGTAGCTTTCGCACACATCGAGTTTTTCATCCTATTAAATGTGAATGTGTTTATGCACAAAGATATTTGTACAAGTTTCAAGTAGCTTTTCTGTTGCTTTGGGTTAGTAATTACGAATCTACAAAACTGCTTCAGTGATCGGACGCGATTGACTACTGCTGAATAGGTTATAGGGCCACATACAAATAAAAACTTGCATGTGTGATCGCCGGCCTCTAGTGGTCGCAAGTGCTACCGCGGAACACGAGGTCCTGTGTTTGATACCGGGTTCGGGCAAATTGTTATATGTTGTTAAACTGTATTGCAAATCGTTCAAAAAATATACCTGCATAGGACTGAGAAGTAATTCAAAAAGTCGTATATATAATACCTGATCTGTCACGTTAGCACTTAATCATCTTCAGTGAAAAGTGGGTGTTGTTATTACAACACCTCTTCCTACCTCTTCGGGGAATACAGACGTGAGCATATGTATGTATGTATGTTATAGCATATATGAATGCGAATTCATATAATGTATATGTGTGGTATACAGGGTGCGCGCCTGACGGAGTTCAACGGTAGCAAGTCGTTGTCGTGCCTGGCGAGCACCATGCTGCGGTACAACCCCGACCTGCCCGAGGCGCACCGCCTGCGTGGCTGGTACGACAACGGCGGCGCTAACCAAGAAGTCGCTAACATCTCCGCCAAGTAAACACTTCACACAACACTTATCGTTATTATGCATCTCAGTGAACAAAAAACTAAATATAAAGAATTTTGTTTTTTTTTTTCGATTTTACTTGGATAGCCAAGTGAATCTATGAGAATTAAGATCGCCTACGCAAATGGTAATGCACGAAGTTTTAAATAAAAGAACTTCAAATTAGATATTAGACGTGCGTGAAACGACGAAACAATAACAATGTAAAAAAAATACAGGTGCATTCGACTTTTAGTGAACCGAGGAAAAACTGTCGTATGACCCTAGAATATTACTTTATATCTCAACACAAATTTAGTCTCCAAAGCTCGAGTTCGTTGGTTCGATCCCCAATGTGGCCTGATATTATATCTCATTCTGAGAAAAATATGAGAATTATTTGGAATCATACCTGCGAGACTTGGCTCCTAATTGTGTACCAACACTTCGCATTGGTTATACTTTGAACGTTTCGGAAATAACCTTATAGTGCAACTACAATATAACACCTACTTCCTAATCAATACAAACCTATGTGTACAGAACGGGGGGCTATTCCGGAGGCAGCAACGAATGGCTGACATTCTCAGAAGCCGAGAGTCGCCAACTAGGTGCTGGTGAGAAGGGCGACTACTTCAGTTTGCTCGGAGTGCTCACGTACACGTTCGCTGACAACGCCGTGTATAAGGCGTGTCCGCAAGAACAGTGCAACAAGAAACTGGTCGACCAAGACAACGGCCTATATCGCTGCGAGAAGTGTAACAGAGAATATCCCAATTACAAGTACCGGCTTCTGTTGGCGGTGAGTCTTGTTTTAGAAACATCAATGTTATATGTTACTGACTATTCTGGGGTTTGTAAAATATGATGTTGGGCGGTTTCCCACTGCCACGATATCGTCCGCCGATACTTGACTACAACGACAGTGTGAAATCGTTCAGTAGTTGTATCAAGCTACTAGTCCTACGATATCGTGTCGTTACTGTTATCATCCAATGTGAAAGCGCCCATTGAATTTCATGCCTTAGTTATTTAAAATAAATGTTATTCGTGTGTGGCAACATGTTATTGTGAGCTTGTAAATGTTCAGCGAAAATATTCCACACTTATTACAACTTACCAATAAATGTTTCCAGGCAAATGTGTCAGATGCGACTGGCGACCAGCGAGTGACGGCATTCAATGAATCCGCTGAGGCGATGCTGGGCAAGAACGCGGCGGATATCGGCCGCATGTTCGACTACGACAAGAACGGGTACACGGAGCTCTTCGAAGAGGTCAAGTTCCACACTTACGTCTTCAAATTCCGGACCAAAATGGAGAATTACAATGTAAGTGTCTTTTACTTTCCTAGAGGGTATACAAACCTCTCGAAGGGATGAGAGTATTTAAAAATCACACTTAATGAACATATGAATTCTTGGTGTGAGCTACGCAAGCGATGCAAGTTCGAATCCCAGCGGCCTGCACCAATGAGTTTACTGAAAACTTATGTCCATTGATTTCGCACCACATGCGATACCATGAAGGGAAAAATAGTAAACAATTCTGCATATGTCTTGGAAGTAATTCAGACGTATGTATAGTGTATATAAGTATGTAAGGATCGTAGCATGTGGCAAACGGTGGTCTGCCTACCCCCATGGGATACAGGCGCGTGAGCATATGTATGTAAGTAAAATAAGTTGTTTATCTGCAATAGGACGAAGCCAGACTAAAGACCACAGTGATGAGCGTACAGCCAGTAGACTACAAGGATGCCAACTCCAGACTCATCAAAAGTATAAAAGCCGCGACAGGTATCGAGATATGATCTGATTATTGTTTACTTTTAAAATTCCCATCGTGTCTAGTTTTGAGTTTTAATTATAGTTTGATTCTCGTATGTTATACCCGTACAATAATGGTTAAATATTTGTAATTAATTATAATGATACTCTTAAGAAGTTAAAATTATGAAAGTTAATTTTATACCCAATAAAAATATAATGTGATAAAATACAATTTCTCGTTTTGGATTATATTGTGAACAAATTCAACTTACTCTAATTAGTATTCTAGTTTGCTTAATCATTCTGAATAAAAAGGAAAAAAGAAAAAGGAATATATTTGACAAAAAAAAACACAATTTACATACTAATAAACTTTATTCAATATCTCTTGATATGACTCGGAATTTGGCTAAAAAATTTGAATTCTATTGATGTACTTGGGCAACTTTTATATAAACCAAATAAATATGAGGATAATAAAAATATCAGTCCATTCATAAATTGATGCAAAATCAAAGGTATTTTTTTTTTAATTTTTCACAATAATTACACAAAAAAAAAGTTTGTTAAAATAACATGTTCTTAAACAGTATTCAATAGAGCGTTACATTTCATTACGAAATATGGCCACTGTCTTGCTACTTTTGTTCTTATTTTACACCAATTGACTAGTTCCACTCTTAACGCCCAAGTACTGTTTGTGGCGCTTGAAACATATTGACTGCTATGACGGAGTTATCATTCTATTCAATGTACAATTATGGATTTAAAATACATTTTAAAATTAACAACTATTACCTATTTAAATTATGACTTCTAAATGATCATGTTAAGTGGCAGTGAATGAACAGTTTGTGTTATAGTAAGTAGGAAGGTATTTTAAATTTTAATGCTAATTTAATACCATAAATACTCGATAGGCATACATATTACTAACACTTCTTACATAAAAAACTAAACATTTATTATAAGTAATGCTAATACAATATAATATTGGGGATATTAGGCTTAAAAGTGAAATTTGATTAGTTTTAATGAGCTGCCTTTTAAATGTCTTATATCTATACAGATAAATAAAATTGAAGTGTCTGTTTGTAATTCCAAAATAACAGCTTTTCACAAAATGCATGTGAAAGTACACACGCTAAAAATTTTCTCTGTCTGTCTGTCTGTTTGTTCCGGGTAATCTCTGAAACGGTTTTAACGGAACTTTCAGTGGCAGGTAGCTGATGTTTCAAGGAGTAACTTCGGCTACTTTTATTTATTAAATATATTAGGGTTCCGCGACAATAAGGATGAAACTAAATCTACGCGGGTGAAACCGCGAAACCACGTGGCACTAGTTTTAAATAATTGTTGAAATATATTTTAACAATACATGGCCAGTGCCTCTAGCCACTTATATTCGTCGGTGACAGTTCTGATTACTGTTTTGGCGTTTTACTCTTCTTTCTGGACCTTAGACCGAAGCTTTTAAACTGGCTTGCGAGTTACTTGATGCTATGATTTGTAAATAAATTATTAAATTAAAGCCATAACCAAGAAATTGTAGAAGTAAGCAATATCATTACACTATTTTCTAATTAATCCAATTTGAGACATAAAACATAAGTTGTCAAATCTTAACATCAATTTCACACTTTACCATAACAATAAAATTTTACATTTTACTGGAGTTATACTAAATATATTGATAATTGTCTTCGTTATAATATTATACGATAAATATTAAGAAAATATAATATCATTATAAAATAATTTTCAATTCCAAAAGATCCTTAGAGATTCACGGAAAAATATATAAATTAATTTATGTATGAGATTCCAGAATATCACTCAAGTTTAATAAAATAACCTCGACTTATAGACTTACCGGTATAACTACATGAACATTCATATTTCATATTAAAACACATTCGCTGCAAACATGCTTTATACAGTTAATATGTATCGGAGTTGCGCTTAAGGCTGAATGCTGAGACGAGATAAGATTGATCTTTTACTTGTCTCTGTATTCTGCGAGCACGAACAAGACATGAAACAATTAGGTTCGGTTTTGGGCTGTTATCGCCAAGAGTAACAAATCTCACGTTAATCCATTATCGCTGAGCGTTTTGCCGAACCACAACGTTTTTAAACGTTACTTTAATCAAATCATACATTTAAATTCCATTAGTTATCTCAGTATTAATAGCCCGGTATATAATTGCATTCCACTTATATAGAACGTCAGTTTACAAGCACGCGCTGAATCGCGAGCCTAGTAGTCCTCGCGGCAATGTCGTAGTCCACTTATAATTAACACTTCTACACTAATTGTGCACTAACACTATACGTAAGTCCGTATTACAAAAACGCAGGTTAGTAAAGTGATACAGATACATTAGAGCGAGCGGTAGCAGTCGTCGCGGGTCGCCTGCCCGAGCCGGCGCCTGTCGCCTGTTGCCTGTCGCCTGTCGCTGTCGCCGCACACCCACGCACCCATGCACCCACGCACACCGACCACACCCACATGCACACCCACACGCGCCACGGATAATGCCAAAGCAAACTACAGAAACAATATATTTACACGAGTAACTAAGGACGAATTAATAAATTAAAGCGAATAAATAAAGAAACGCTCTTTGGAACGGATTACATTCGAGGTACTGGCGTACAGACAGGGATCTGAATGTGTTCCGCCCGGCGCGGAGCGAGGTCGCGGGAAGAGAACCGACGGCCGAGATACACGTACTCACTAAATAATTATATACGTCCGCCTACAAACAACTTAAAACGTAATTAAAAGCTTAACATCACATCATTATGGCCCCGGTAAAGGCAAATCTCACTCGTCTATTCTCGTTATTTGTAATCTTTCAAAAATACATAACCTGAGTACTTTCTTAAAAACAAATGTAATACTGAACAACCTTAGCGGTTTCAATTAAATAAAATTTGTAATATTTCACAACCAAAAATAATACAAACAATAGATTCATGCCGATATTGTTAGAGAAGGTATCTTCTCTTTGTAAACATGACGGCGATATCGACGCACGTAAACTATGATCGAAAATAATCTATGCGTAATTTATTTCATATTATAGTATTAACTATAAGTTAATGTTATTTCTTTTTTAAACGAAATGCGTCACAAAGAATCGATAATGTATTATTAATCAAAGTACGTCCTAATTCAACAAATTGATTCAAACCATATAATTAAATCACAATAAATTTAGAGGCTCTCTTTCAACTCCAACCGAAATAAGTGTAACTGAACTAGAACAATGTAAAATTATGACATACCGGTGAATGCTCGCCTTTTTAAACTCGTAGATATATAAACTAAAACTTCTATGCTTCGCTTGAGAATTGAGAATATAGAGCGTAGCTACGATTCCACTGCGCATATTCGGTACATACCTTTGGCACAAATTAAATAGATATAGAATATCGCCTCTGTACAGAAACGCGTACGCATGAATCACTGTAGGCCTAGACAAAGTAACATTGTCTCGCGCTTGCGCTAATAGACACGATACAAAATGTATGGAAACGACATAAATCAGTCGCGTGACATATGTCATTCCCGTACATTTTGTATCGTCTACTAGCGAAGCGTGAGATTAATGTTACTTTGTCTACAGGCCCAGATCAAGTCCTGTCGAATACGCGTTTATGTATGGTAGCTTTATATTTACTTTGTGCCTCTGGAAGCGTTCATGATCGCTCACCACCGGGATCGCGCTCGATTTCCACTTTCATAACATAAAAAATAATCGGCGAGAGCACCGGCAAACTGATAGTAACAAGTAATGTCGGCTATGGTGTATTAGGGTGTCGGGGCGGCGGGGGGAGGATGCGCGCGGCGGGGCGCTCAGCGGCCTCACGGCACCAGGTCGGGCAGGCGCCCGCGGCCCTAGGGGCGGCCCGCGCCCTCGCACTGCACCACCTGCACACAACACACGTGGCTAACTAACCTCAATACACTTGGGACGCTCACCTCTACACACCACCTACGATACTCTTGTTTACACTCATCTCTACACACTTACTACAACACCTGAGTAACCTCACCTGTTCATACTTACTTTACAATACACGAGTAACCTAATCTCCACATACCAACAACAATACACTTGTAACAATCACTTTACAACAAACAGTAATGCTCACCTCTGCACACTGACAACATTACAGTAACACTCACCTCTGCACACTGACAACAATACACTCACAACACCGATCACCTCTCTATTACAACAAGATATCTCTATTCTAAATTTGAACCTCAGCTCAGTTCAGCGGTTTAGGCGTGAAAAAGAACATGACAGACAGAGGTACTCTCCCATTTATACTATCCCTACTAATCCCAATATTATAAATGCGAAAGTAACTCTGTCTGTCTGTTACGCTTTCCCGCTTAAACCTCTCAACCGATTTTGATGAAATTTGGCACAGACAATCTTTAGATCCTGATAGAGGACATAGGCTACCTTTTATTTATAAAAAATATTAGGTTTCCGCGACCATAAGGATGAAACTAAATCTACGCGGGTGAAACCGCGGGGCACAGCTAGTTAGTATATATGTATGGAAACTCACTTTCCGCTCCTTGTAGTAGAGCTCCTCGCTCTCTTTGTCGCAGAGCAGGAGGACGACGGCCCCGAACAGGAAGATGGCGGCGCCCCAACCCACGCCGTATGCCCACCCGAACTCCCACACAGACCTATTGCCTACAAATAAAAACACCCATATGTTTACAATCCAACTACAAATCTCTTTTCGTCGCTGTTAATAGTATATATAATTAGACTATTTATTGGACGCTATAATTAGACTTATATATTTATTTCCCTGTTGCTGATTCAATCCTTTTTTTATTTCATCTTTCCTCAACTTGCTTTTACTTTCTAATTCTGTTTGGACTTTGATAATCAAATAAATTGTGTAATTAATGGGATAGTAATTTGCCAAATTTTACGTTATGTACCTATTTTATTTATATATATTGTGTGTATTTCACTGCAAAGATCATGATGACAAATCACTGTGAATTCCTAATTAAATTGAAAAAGGATTGACCTTTCCGTCAATATCCAGGCGTCGCAGTACTTGGGAGACGACCACTTAAACCACAAGGCCACCGCGACACCATTATATCGTATATTCAAAATTCCATAATTAGCGGAATATATATATTGCTACATTTAATGTTAATATAATCAAACTGACTTACCTAAATTTAACTCGGCGGCAAAGCATACTGGATAAATCACTAGCGCAATTAAAATGCACATTACTGAAAAAGAAATGGGATCAATAAGACTTTAATTTTACATTGCACAGTATTTAATTTTACATTGCCATTTCTATAAAAAGATTATTTTCGTGATCACCTCAGCAAGTCCTTTATTTGATACCCATACTTTGGTAGTGCAGTAACTATTCCGCAATATTTGAATTAGAATGACGTCACATCATCACATATTATCACATAGCATCTGACATAGCAGTTCAATCGGTAAAATATATCTGATTTAAAATTCAGTTACAAGATTCCACCCGGACAAAAATACATAATATATTGCAAGTTTATTAAATGCTTGTAAAATAAACACACAGAATAAAGAGACCCGATACTTTGTATGGTGCAGGAGCAACGCATCACATAGGACTTTATTCAATACGGCTATAATTATCCGTCCCTTTGAATATACGGAGACAAAGCTTATTGGTGATCGTAATCGATATGTCTTTGAATATTATAATATCGCCTCTCTTTGTTGCCTTTACAAAAACCTGTAATAAACTTCTTCTAAACATACTATTGACAATAGGACATAATTTCATGCATCCAAGGAACTTCGTAAACAAAGTCGTTTCAGATATTTAACCACGTAAAATCCATAGACATCATGAATTTAAGAATAAATGACAGATGGATAGAATATTGTACACGGCCGTTAGGCAGATACCGATTCCTAGGAAATTTCATAGAATAATATAAAAAAGGCAAGGAAAGTACATACATGCTAGTGCCATGGCGAGCACGGCGAACCGATAGTATCTGAACTTGGTGCGGTGGTCGGCGGAGCGCAGCCCGAGCCCCGTCAGCAGCGCGCCGCACACGTCCGCCGCTAGGGTTGCCACGCACAGACCAGCGGCAGCCCTATACACATTTTAGCACTTACTTAACTCAATACTTTCAGCACTATCTATGGGCCTCACGACCAAATTCACACATAGCTGAGAATAACGCAATATATCAAAGAAATATGGTTTTCATTAAAAATTATATCGTCATCATCGCCTGATGTCGGACATACTACTCCAAACTAACCCAGTAGGCAAACATAGCTGTTTCTGGTTTGCGTACATTGCAGCCGAGGGACTGTTTAGTCTGAGATGATACTTCAGTTAAAGGGAGCAAGCAAAACGATTTAGATAAGTATATGTTGCAGTGTTGCTGAATTAAGGTTGCGTGTTAACTTCGTAAGTTTTTCGAGATTATCAATCTCGTAAAACGGTCCTAAAGTGAACATACTTAATGTAAGGGGCGGGTCTGGCGGCATAGCAGCCGGGCTGCGCGGTAATATCGAAGGGTAGAGGCGTCGGTGCCTCGGGGTCGATGCAGTGCATGAACAGCCCCTGCCGCCATCCCGCTGCCATCAGCCAGTCCGCAGACGCGAGACCCAATACCATCAGGATCACCACTAAAAGCCCACAGATGAGGGCTATCACCTGAAAATAAATGTAAAAGTAAATCAATCCAGCTGTACTGTGTAGAATTGAGCTGTTTTGCCTGCATGTAACTATTTTATTTCCTCGTCATAGTATTCATTTGCATGAGGATTAACATAAAGGGACTCCTATTATAAATTTGATCTGTTAATCAAATCTATATAATAATCTAGGCGATACTGTTACTAACTTCATAGCCCTTGATTTTTTGACTGAACAATTTCACCAGTAATTCGATTAAGTAAATGTATACTAATATTATAAAGAGGAAAGATTTTATTGTTTTTTTGTTTATGTTTGCATTGAATAGGCACCGAAACTACTTGATCTTGATCTTTCAGCAATGGATAGCTACATCATCAGCAATTAAAATAGGCTATATTTTTCCCCGTACTCCTACGGGAACGGGAACTACACGGGTGAAACCGCGTTACATTCGCTAGTATTAAATATTTTTACATCAAATTTTCGAGTACGATACTTTACATTCATTACAACGAGCATCATAAAAGGCATATTCATTTGCATACGACGTTGCATAACGACATCCAATCACGTTCAGCGCGCAAATGAGAGGCAGGCGAGAAATAGGAATCATAACAACAAAGGCGCGCACGAAGGTACCTTATATTCAAGGGAAAGAAAAGCGGGAAAGTGAGAGGCGGGTGTCTAGAGGTGAGGCGGCGAGGGGTGTAGCTATCGATCCGGGCTCGCCGGGGCCGCCGTCAGCTGTTCACCGACAATCCTCTCGGACCGACGAGCCCTCTTCACGTCACGTGATCCTCTAACTCCTGTAGTTTTATCCCTTCGTCGCATACTTTTTACGTTTACTCGCCCGCCACCCCAATCTTGTTACACAAAAAATATACTAGCCCTTCATAATGTCAAGGATAAAAAATTATACCCAACCGATTCCAAATCATTTGTATTGAACTGCTCGAAATCAATTTAAATAATGGTCATACATTAGTAAACGGATGCGTCGGTCATCAGTCAGAGGATCCCATTTATACAAAACATAAAGCAACGTGAGCTCACTCAGTCAGTGTGTCCTTTACAATGAGGGACTATTTAATTCGAACAATATTATAATTTATGTAAAGTTTCAACATTTAAATGTTTGTTAATCAATCATACAATAACGGCTGAACGGAATTGGATAAAATTTGGCATGTAGCTAATTATTGCTTTTTTTAACAAGGAGAATCAGTGATGGGTACATCAACCGAGGGGGTGGAGTAAGATAGATCATTTCCCTTGATTTAACGCATGAAACAAAAATTAAACGTTTTATTCCTGAATTTAAGTCCTCCTGTATTATCAAATAAAATAGAAGAATAGAAAAACATATAGAAGACACATATTATGATTTATTAGGTGCAATGTTTTACTGGTTTTTAGTTTTCTTTATCTCTCTTGTATATCCACAAACAAGTCTGAGTTCGAGACTCAAATGTATTCAATTCAATATGTTACATAAATCAGTTTATTAAGGTTTCCGTTGAGCATACGGGTACTAAACTATTACTCCCACATTGAGACATAAATTTATAACTTACTATTGCTGCCATATAAGCTCATACACGAATAGTTAATACACAATGAAATAAAGCCAGAACAGGAATCCAATTTCCGTTTTCATAAAATACGTCATCAATCTCGTTTTAGTTGCTGTCGATATGAGCGCAAAATTAATGCCGAGTGTAGTGGCAACAATTGCTTACCTATCCAATTAAGTGTACATATTTTATTGTGTACAGATCATACAAATCAGATTCGAAGCGTCAACCGTCAGAACCAATTGATAAAGTTAGCAAATCTCCATGAAATCTCGGTTCCATGCCTCGTTGGTCTAGTGGTCGCAAACGCTACGGCGGTACACGAGGTCGAGTGCTCGGACAGTGTTATAAAAATTTTCCATCTATAATTTTAGATGACTAAACGGGGTATTTATAATAAAACCGAAGTTGATGTAAGGAATACTCTTAGATCGAATTTCAGAACGGTGAAATTTGTATTGGAAAAGTATTACATTAAATTAAGCTGCAAATTATACAACACCATTGAGCACAAGGTCGAGGTTTAAGTATGGAAGGCTGCATTATTGTAGAAAAACACTGTGAAACAGCGTTACTACGAAACAATACACCTAGTGGTAGTCAAAAAACTCAGGTGAATTATTTCCTACTGATTGATCAGGAGGTAAGTACAATTATTTATTCTGGCTTCACCAGAGGCATTAAAGTTTATAGATCGTATATGCGAGGCATAAACCCTTATTACTTCATGTTATATACATTTCGTGATTTGTACCGTGCACCATGCCCCAACCTATACTTGAGCTACTGAGTCGAACAATCAGAAACGGAATAAGAGTTGATGCGTAGAAGTGTGTTGTCCTTTGCGTGTTATGGTACGTCCTCTAGTCTCGTTGATACCTGTGCAATCTGATTGGTCGGCATGTCGTCTTGTTCAGTGGCGAACTGCGGCGGGGGAGGCAGTACGGGCGGGAGGGCGCGCGGGAGTGTGCGGAGCCCGCCCGGCCGTGCGCCCGCGCGCCCCTGCATGCGGTGCACTCAACACATCACACTACAACACTAACATTCAACACCACCGCTGCTGTTTTTGCACTAGATTATATTCTCGATGCACTCTTTTAAAAAAATATTTTGAAACAAACTCGTTAGACGGCAGTTGCTTCGTCAATAGGAGCTATTATTTCTTGAAAATACTCTGTATTTTTTTGTTTATATTAATATTTCGATATCTGACTACGAGTATAAATAATCGAGATGTTTGTATAATTTTAGAAGAAAGAAGCCCACAACGTTAGGATTTGCCAATGCAAACATAGTTCATTTGGGACAGAGAAACTCCCCCTATACTAGTTTAATGATAATGAACGAGTTAACACGAAAAGCCTTATGATTAAAGAAATCTCTGCAAGGAAATCTACATGATGACCGAGAATATATTTAATCGTCAAAATGATTTCGTACTGGAAATATGGCTACAAACTTGCCAATAATCATCTCTCTCATTACCTAGTTACTTGGACGTCTCGACTCGAAATAGGTCAGAAGAGGGACATGCTTCCGTTTTAGGGAAAAAAGAGTCGCCGAATGAGGTCGTCAACTGGACGTTAAAGAATCGCTGACGAAAGCACCTCTATACAACATGATGTGAATAGAATAGAAAAAATATTTCTAAAGAGTATTTTAATCCAGATACAAGTGAAGCATTGCAGCATTCAAACATTTGTTTATTTTCATAGGATCGACTCGGCATTTAGGTCTCATTATCTTGCGATAACAAACACAAACGAGGGCTGAGCAACTACACAAACATCTTAATTGGACAGATAGCATTGTAAGGCGCCTGTTTGTTATTTTACCAAGATCCGGAACACACACAGAAGTAAGGCATGTAAGAAAAGCTTATTGTAACGAATGCTATGCGTGAGAATGAAACGTCATATTATGCCCCATTGAACTTACAAGTCGAGAGAAATCTGGAGAGTACGATCAGCGCACTTGAAAGTGAATGGGAGATAGTTTTAATAATGGCATTTGAAACAAAAACGAAATAAGATATGAAGAAAATTACATTTTATGAAACAATGACATGACATTGTTGGTCACCAAACGGTATAAGTTTTTTATGTCGTCAAGATTGATGTCGAAGACTATGTAGTTCGTGTATAATTGTTTATCTTAACATTTGACCCGTCCGAATGAGTTTATCGTGTCGTTGAAAACTGTATTATTGGCCCCAATTACTGCTCATGTCAAATTACTTTTTTCTTCGTACATATGTGAAAGGCTCAAATCAAAACTAACAATCGATAGTCCACGTAATCAGGTCAGCCAAATGGGACACATTATTAATTGCGCGGTTTAATTTAATAGATGTCCCCATTTAGTTCGAACCACATAACTCAATTTATCAATTGAGTTTTGCTTCAGTCATTTAAATATTCGAAACAAGAAAGAGCCATTCCATTATGTTAATAGTTTGATTTTGAAGTCATATGTATCTCACATAAGACTCGATAGTGAATACCTAACATAGAATATTTTTCCGTTCTACTTTTTCGGCTCTTTTGCGAGATTTGCGCATTGAGTCGCGCCGTTGCTGGTTTCTACATAGATATCACCTTATTCAAAGTTTTATATTAGGAAACACAGTCACTTAACGCATACAATTACTTAAATATAATATACAAAGGTCTAGTATTGTATCGATGACTATTGTGTGGGATACGTGCGCAGGGCGGACCGTCGGTAGTTGGGCGGCGAGACTGTGCGACACAGCGTCTGACGCGGGACTGCCGCCGCCCGCCCTACCGCCTGTCGCCCTCCTACCTACCCCTCACATTCATAGCCCTCCGGGCGCCATCAAAACACAAATTATAGAGAAACATTTATTAGCCAAAACACTACTTAAACATCGACCGTTCTACAACACAAACACCATTATTGCTTAGCAGTCTAGAGTCTAGACTTAATACTAACTGACCAAATTATGTTTACAATATCAATTTACATTATAGTCAATTTACATGAGCCAAACTTAGCATACAACATTGTCTCGTTACAAATTCCAATAGTATCTCGTTCGTAGTTTACACCTGTGTGATCTGCAGACGAGGAGGATGCGGCTGCCGTTTGGGGGGCCGGCGCGGTCGCTGCCTGCACCAACCTCCGATGGCTCGGAGCCGCCGCGAGCACGCCGCACGCGATGGTAGCTTCACCCATTTACGCCCCTCTTGAGCCCCAAAAGTTGTAGACATCCTGTCGCCGGGCTTCGACATATCGTACACAATTTTCGGACTGCCAACCGTATCTGTTCCAGGAGCGATTCTGTACTTAGCTCCAGATATAGCCTTTTTTATTCCATTTAAAGCTCGCCTCGCTGGGTTTTCATCCTCTTTGACGTCAAAAGTTGTTTCCCTAGGTATGGCGGTGAGGCGGCCAGTGGGAAGATTGGGATGGCTCGGTGGCACATCTTGTTTACGTTTTAGCATTGTTCTCAGTGTTGAAAGTACTGTAGGTGGAGGATCCGTATTTGTGCCCACTGTGCACACGCGGGGACCGTACTCGTGCACACATTCTGAGGTGTCTGTGTATAATTGTGAAGGTAAAGTAGCTGCTCGTCTGGGCAACGGGTCATCTTGTAAGTATGCGACGTGCAGTGTACTAATGCTGAGTGGCTGGTGCGGCGTGGGCCATAGCTCCCTGGTCGGCGGGACGGGCGCGGGCCGCTCGCCGAGCATGCGGCGGGCAAACTCCCCGGGCTGCCAAAGGTAGCTAACAGTCAAGTTCCCGTGCGTTTGCATCACGGCGTGGATCTTCACTAACGCGAACTGACTCGCTAATCCAATACTGGGCTTCTCGCACTTGTCGGTGTTCACGTTGTACGTCGCGTAAAGGTTTTTTAAATTGGATCAAGTCTAAGAATATGTAATAAACGAACGAGCGAATAAATTCTTATGTTCTAGGTTCCAGGCATGATGATGAAATGAATATTTGAGACTTACAGATTGATACCTAGTTTATTATTTAACACTTAAATAGTTTACAACTTAAAAATGCAATTGATTTGGCAGTAAGCAGACTTAAAAGCCGATTTTCTTACTAATAATGTATTAATTAGATTCTATTTAAATAGTTTATTTGTTTAGTTATAATGTTTTCTTCATAAATTGTAAAAAGCATATAGCCACCCCAGTCCCACTTACAACTACAACAAAAATAAAACTCGATCATGTTGCTTGATCACCTAGCCTCTCACTACAATGTAGTACTGACTCAGTAGTCTGAAACTCATTAGCTTCTTGTCGGTTCTTCTCAGAAAGCTAGTTTTCGAACCACTGCTAATGTATCAACATTCCTAAGTGTCCAAATCATTTTTATTTTCAACTAGCTGTGCCCTGCGGTTTCACCCGCGTAGATTTAGTTTCATCCTTATTGTCGCGGAACCCTAATATTTTTAAGAAATAAAAGTAGCCTAAGTTACTCCTTGAAACATCACCTACCTGCCAATGAAAGTCCCATTAAAATCGGTCCAGCCGTTTCGGAGATTACCCGGAACAAACAGACAGACAGACAGACGGACAGACAGACAGACAGACAGTGAAAAAAAGTATAACTTGGTTTTTTAGTGTCAGTAGCGTGTATACTTTTAGATGAATTTAGTGAAAAACTGTTATTTTGGAATTACAAACAGACACTTCAATTTTATTTATCTGTATAGATAAATGGAACAAATGATAGTCTAAGCTTTGTCCAGGCTATTTCATCAATACATACTCATAAATGTATTTTCATATACTTGCTTACTTTTTATCACATTTAGATGTAGTATAATAAGAGTGAAGGAAAAAAGATAAGAAAAAGGCTAACCTTGAGTGGTCGAGTTATTGTAACTGTTTCTATCATTGTAGTTGAAGCCATCTCGCTGTATTTTCTTCCTGAAAAAGAAAACAATTTAGTAACATATTTTCATAGGAAGTGAAGTAGGTATTGGAGAGGAATTGAAGTTCTTAACCACACAAACAAATATTTGTGATTTTTCCTACGAGATGGTAAATTCTATCGAAACTAATTACTAAATTATGCAAGATGTATCAATTGAAATAGCACAGCAAAACTCAAGACTTAGGTAAATTAGGAAAATAAATAGCATCCTGTAACTGGGTTTCTTTTCCTTAAATTTTTGACACAAAAATTTACTTTTGTGCTTTAGTTTTGACTATGGCGATTATATGAGCATTGCCAATTTTCAGGAGTAATAAAAACATGGTGAAAATCTCTTAATATTTAAAAGAATTTATAGGTAGTGAGTATGTTTGATTTAAAAGTTGCAAAGTGAATAAAATTTATGAGTAGGCTACTTTCAACAAGGTAAATGTGTTTACAATGATTCATAGCAACCTTCATTGCAAAGAGAAAATATATTAAATGTAGATCCTTTTCAAATTAACTGAACCCATATACAATATAGCAATATTTCTCATAGGCACATAATATAATAAGCAGATAGTCTGCTAAATCTGAGAATAATCATCACTTTAGAATAAATATATATATATATATGTAGGAGACAAGCTTTGAGCATTAATATTGTTTACATCCTTTGCTCCAATAATAACATATAACATGTATATTAACTATTAATAAAATAAGTTCTAGAGGTGAATGCAGTGTAACAGTGTAACCAAAGACAAAATAATAACATTTTGGTGGAAAGAATTGTAAATTTCTTTTGTGACTCAATGTTTTGTACCGTGTTCCTACTGTTATTCACAACAATATTTTGCTTTGCATTTGAAGACCGAATATTAATTTGTCGTTGAGAAAAACGCTTTGCCATAACCCTTGAAAATAGGATTATGAGAATGAGAAGAAATTTTATATTTTAAAAGTGATCCCTAACACAGAAATCAAAGTAGTTTAGGTCCTGAGTTTGAGGAACGGCATTACCTTCACAGATGATCCGTTGATTTTATTATAAACGATTCACTGATCTCTTATATTAAAACTACTCTCGAGATTATATACATTATCTCGAAATTTAGGAAGGCAGTAAAGAACGAATACACTACACACAGTCACAATTTCTATTTTCTTGCGCAGCGCAAGCAAACATGCAAGCAAAGCAAAGTAACGCACGCAATATGAATGAATGAATGAGTGAAATGAATGAACAAAAAATAGAAAAGTCAACCACTGTCAATGTTGAACAGAATGTCATAAATTATAATCATAAGTTATAAACTAAAAGTGAAAATTGTTCTTTGTCTATGCTAAAAGCCAAGAATTCGTGAAATGGTCCTTAAGTAACCATAGACAATACAGTGTATATTGAAAAGTATATAGTGTGTATTGAAAAGATAAAGAAAAGGTTTGACTGGAAACCATGATTCTTGAAACCAAAGCACTAAATATATATTTACATAGACTGGAGAAAAACCAGCATGGAATAAACCGGAACCATTAGAGGAACCGGCTATATTTCGATTTCAAATTTACCGTTAGCTGGTTAATCATAATCCAATTATTCTTGTGGGAAATTGATTTTCAACTCGATAATAAAATCTTAGACATTTAAAAATGTACTTATAATATTATGTATTACAAAAAAATTAAATGATTAGCATAGCAACATTCCATTAGTCGGTGCCTATTTCTGTTCTGACAGACAGTCATGTCAAGTCAATTTTGAAATATTGCCCTTTGCGTCAATTTCAATGCGTCTTGTTTTGTAAAGTGTGGCTGGTTGTGCTTCCCGCTTGGGAACGTTGAAAACGAAAATAATTTCGTTGGCGCGAAAGGAAATATTTCTTTCACTACTGATTATTTACGATGGCAGGCGTAAAATCTTTAGTTGTGAGGGGCATACGAAGCTTTGGACCGGATGATAGCGACGAACAACGAATAGCTTTTGAAAAGCCATTAACTTTAATCTTAGGTCAAAATGGATGTGGCAAAACTACTATCATTGAATGTTTACGTTATGCCATCACTGGACAAATGCCGCCCGGCAGCCGCAACGAGTGTTTTGTACATGATGCGAAAATTAATAGATCCACCGAAGTCCTAGCTCAAGTTAAACTGAAGGTAAATTTTGTATCCATCTGAACTGCATGTATGCTGTCATTTCAAGAAATGCCGGTTTTTGATTTTATATATCACATTTTATGTTTTAGCAATTGTTCGTAATTGCCTCGATGTCCATATTCGTTTTAGATAATAATTATTTCCATGGTTTTCATTAACTACCCATTCAATATGCATAAAAATATGACTACAAAAACAACCTATTGATATCCCATGTTACAGATTGTTAATGCAAAGGATAAGCAGCTGGAGGTGTCAAGATCTATGAAAGTGACTTCACTGCAGAAGAAAAAGACAAAATTTCAAACTTTGGATTCATTCCTGTCCATTATTGATGAGAGTGGGAAAGCCAAGGATTTATCATCCAGATGTGCTGATCTGGACTTTGTTATGCATGAGGAACTAGGTGAAACCTTTATTGTAACTAACAATTTAATGTAAGAAACAGTTATCCTGTTTAAAAGCTAATTAATATTTCTTGTTGGCTGCAACACTGCACATAAATACTCTAGATGTGGAATGTTCCATACAATATTGGTGTTGCCTACAACAGACGCAGCCAAGCTACTTTTTTGATTGTTATTTTTAGTTGGTAGTACAAAGTAAGAGTATGATGGGACTGGTATGAAATAATGTACAAAAGTCCCAAATAATACATTTCAAAAAACCTTCATAGATTTTCTACTTGTGACTGTCCAGGAGTTGTGTGTTTAGTAAAAGATGCCCTATGTTAAAGCACTCAAGGCTTGTTTCCTACTAGTGAAATTAAATGTCAGTAACATACCAGATTTCTAGAGACAGGTTGCAATATGTGATTGTGAGCTCATCATTTCCACACATCCTCTAAGCTTAGAAGTTCTTATTAAAAGTTGTTTGACAAACTTAGTTGATCCCCAGATGATGTTACTCACTACAGGAACACATTATAACTCATCTTATGTTAAATGGAGGTATAGTCCTGAGTTGGCCAGCTTTGAAATTCCAATGTAATTCATAAAACTGGTTTAGATGACTTGAAACTGATAGAATTTGAGTTTATATATAATATAATATTATGTTTTAATCCAGGTGTATCTAAGGCAATACTGAATTCAGTAGTGTTTTGTCACCAAGAAGACTCTGGATGGCCCCTGGATGAGGGCAAGAAGGTGAAGGACCGCTTTGATGAGATCTTTGACTCTGACAAGTACAGTGACTGCTTTGATCGGCTCAGAAAGATCAGGAAAGAGTATGCTGTGTCCCTCAAATTGCTAGGTATAATTTGCAGTATATTGTTGACAATAAAAAGTTATTATGGAAGTAAGAATCTATTATATTAACTGTTACTCAACAATCATTTTGTATAGAATTATAATAGATGATGGTACAAGTAGTATGGGCTTAGTTGTTTTTTTTATAAGACACTTCAAAAGGATATGTTTTTTAAATTTGTAGTACTTAATTGTATCAATATTATCTCTAATAGGTAAATGAATATAACTTATATATGTTAGACAGTACTTCTTAAACATCAAAAAACAAGGGAAGGAAAAATTTGATGCTCGAATATCTCAGTTGGCAGAGCAACTGCACCATTTGCAGAGGTTGTGGGTTCAAGTCCTGCCTTGTGTTTGTATTATTCCTTACCATTTTTAAGAATTTGGAGTAATTATTTCATTAATTATTCAATTTCAGAACAAGAGGTTGCACATTTGAAAGAAAAGAAAGAAGAACTAGATAAGAAGAAAATAGATGTAGTTAACACGGAGAATAGAATCTCAGAAGCTGAGCTGAAGGTGGCTGAGTTGGCTCACAATCTGAAGCCTGTCTCGGAGAAACTTCAGGCTATTAAGACACTGGAGAACAATCTCCTCACATATGAATCTAAGAGAGAGAAAATTAAAGTCAGGTATATTATTTATGTAATCAGACAAATAGTTGCTATCACTTTTATAAGTTTTGTTTATGAATGTGGATGGTTACAAGGGGAAAGGAAGACCTAAGAAGCAATGGATGGTTTGTGTAAAGATGATATGGCTGGAATGGGAGTGAATACAGATATGACGGATGATACAGAGAAATGAAAGAGAAGAATACATTGCATCAACCCCAAAAAATATGTGATATAGGCAGGATGATGATGATGAGTTACTATCACCTTTGAATGGGACCTTTTCTTGTTTGAAACAAATAAAATGAATAAATAATTAAATGTCTGTCTGTATATTGGTCAGTTCTACAAACAGCAATACAGTGACATAATGTGATATGATTTTTTGGCATGAAGGCTGATTTACGAATTTGTGTTACTTTGTACTCTGACCATATTGACAGTTCTTTTGTTTTAGATTAGAACATTGCCGAACTCAGGAACAGGAACTGAAGAAAGCTATCAAAACAATTTTTGAAGGGACCCTTAAAGAGCTACAAGATAATCTAAGTAAGTTGTAATCTGGATACAAGTTAGCTGTTGGTATGTAATAGTCATAGTAATGTTATGTAGTAATGTAATTCTCAGTTCTTCTCAGTAAAAGCAACCTTCCGAACCTGGCGGTAGCATGTATAATCCTGTGTTATCATGTCATTCTGATGATTTGAAAGTACTTTGTTAAAAGTCTAATCAAATAAAGATATTTTGAATTGAATTGAATGAATAGTTGTGTCACAAATGAAACCAAGCAGTCTTAAAACAAAATCAGCTTTTTTTACTTTATTCCACTAAATATAGATAGATATTTGTATGTGATTAAAGCATTTGAAGACTTGTTCAAACATAACAGTCACAAATCTTCTACAACACAGATAATTATGAAAAAACAACTGAAGCTAAAAAGAAGGAATTAGAAGCGTCATACATGAAGAACTTCTCGTTCAACAAAGAAGAGGAGAAAATAGCAAATGAAAAGACTTCAAATGAGATCAAATTCAACAAGTTTTTGCACTTGGAGAGTCAGAACCAGGAGAAAATGGACAAGAGGAACAAAATGATTGTGGATACTGCTAAACTGGCTGGTAAGATATAATCATAGTTATATACATATGCGAAAGTGTGTCCGTTTTAATGTTGCTAGGTAGACATGATGATGATACCATTCCAAATAAATTCTTGTATCCATCCATATACTCTCATTCACTGGAATACCATTTAAGATTACAGAATTGTTATTTGTTAAAAGCAACGCCTTACTAACTTCTTAGCTTTCACATTTAATTTTGGTATCACAAAACGAAACGTCAAAGCTAAGAAGTTTGTAGTACGCTTTGCTTAAACCTACAAGATGGTAAGCCCCCAGAATGTTTTTGAATGACTAAGGCGCTACAATATCGTTACTGTTTAATTATGTGAATCGACTGCCTCTGTTTGTATTAACTTGATCCATTTATTTGTAAGAGATTGAGAGCATAACAGAAGTAACAAACGAAGAGGCGGAGAAAGCAATAGGCATAGTCAATGAGAAGGTGGTCTGTCTGAAGAAGGAGCTAAGTGAACAGAAGGCCCTGGCTGATGCTGAGGAGAAGAAGATGCAACTCCTCATTGATGGCAGTCGAGATGCATTGGTAAGGCTATGTTCCATAATCAATACTATAGATACGTACGTAGTAATAATGCCTAATACAGTACCCGATCACGAGTTATGGGCGCGTACCTTAAATGCGCGGTAGTCATTTTATGAATGTCTCGCAAAAACACGTTAAGCTCCATAAATTTAATAAACATAAGTGAAAAAAAAAATACAGTCGAATTGATAAACTCCTCCTTTTTTCAAAGTCGGTTGAAAATAATCTAATAATCTGAACTGGTAAATTTCTTTAAAAGAGCCTAAATACCGATTTTAAATGAAAATTATTTATTCAGTTTCAGCCTTGGTAAGCTACTTATTCCTATTATTTCAGGTAGGTTTCTGGGATAGGTTTTTAGTAGTACTTTTATCCACGCCCATTTTATCTCCTTGGGAGTAAGCTCGTAAGGGTCGCTAGTCGCTATGCTAGTAGTATTGTTATCCGATTTTTCCTTATTCTAGATCTATAACTCTTTTTTTTGTTTTAGTCGCGCCATAAACAAAAAATTGTGAGCAAGGAATCTGAAATCCAGAAGAATAAGAGAGAAAGTGTCAAATTGGAAAGAGAAATTACATCTGCGAATGAATCTAAGAACCGTTTGGAAGTCGTCGAGAAGAAACTGAGCACTGCCGAAGAGTAAATATATATTTTTATACCCCATAGTATAATATGCAATAGATACTAAGTGACGTCTCACAAGTTAGGTCGATTTTACACCTCTCAATCGCTTTTATGAGCGAGATATTTGACTAATGGACTGCAAAACAATGCTAACTAACACTTACCTTATTTATTAAATATCCAAAAACATTGAGCGATAGAGTTGTTTATTCTCCACTGCACAAGGCAAAAAAATTGTCGGCAGTGTAATAAGCAATATTATAGTTTACATATGTAACAACATGTTTATTTGAAAATAGCAATACATATATATCTATAAAGATAAATAAAATAAAAAAAAAACTATGTAATTCCAAATTAACAGCTTTTCACTAAATGATTATGAAATAATTTTATTGACATGGTCTCTCACAGTTGGTACGGGGGAGTTACCTCCACTGCTTAACCGGACTATGCATATGAAAACATATACTGTAACGTATATATACAGAATGAAAGAGCAACTAATTTAAAAAAATGCTCTATTTGTCCCGGCTAATCTCTGAAACAGCTGGACTGAGTTAAACGGGACTCACTGATGTTACAAGCTCAAATAGGCCAGTTTATTTAAAAAAAATAGGGCTCATCGTAATTTATTTATACATGTATTAATTAGAACGGCTAAAAGCCAATTACACTATTAAGAGTAAGAGTAATATAGCCGCCCATTGAATTAGGCCTATCTAATGCGTTCTTATACAAACATGAAATAGTATGTCTCAAAGGTTATTTTACATTGTATGACAGAGAGTACAATGAAGCCCAGAATGAACTGAACACTGAAGAGTGTCAACAGGAGATCAATGATGATGAGAAAATGATAGAGACACATGAAAAGGAACTTGAGGAACTTGATGCCAAGGTAATAAAAATATGATACATTTACCTTAATTATGTTAACCACAACATAACTCATTGCATAGTTTATAAGCCATCTCACTGGTCCTATTAAATTTATTTTCTGGCACTTGATTCAATGCGCCACCAGATTCTTAGTAAAACCATGCCTGTTTTAGATAACTACACTACAAAAACAATCATCTAAGATAAAGGAGCGCGATTTGATTGATGAGTCGTTGAAGCAAAAGGATAAAAAGTTCACAGTACTGAAGAATAAACACAAGGCGGCTATGGCCGAGTTGCTTGGGACTGTTCCCGAACAAAACTTTGCTATGGCCGTGAACCACTACGAATGTAATATACGCAGCGAGGTGGACTCATTGAAGAAGAAATTGAAGGAAATACAAATAGAGGTACTGTTGAATTAATATTTGTCGGTTTCAAGCAGACAGGTTCATTCCATTAATGACGTGGGGTTTTTAGAATTTTTTCTTTCCTATTAAAATTTTTGTGACTATTATGCATATAACATTACCCGCTGGTCCTACAGGCATGAAATTTAGACTCACTAACCCCCTTATTAAAATATACACCAAGGTGGTCTTTGGTCTAAAAGTAGCGCCATCACTTTGAGATGAAATGGGGGGTTGAATTTTCTGAATATTTTTTATAATAGTCTACATTAATATTATAAAGAGGAAAGATTTGGTTGTTTTTTTGTTTGTTTGTTTGCAATGAATCGGCTCCGAAAGTACTTGACCGATCTTGAAATTCTTTCAGCAATGGATAGCTACTTCATCAGCGAGTAACATAGCGTACTCCCACGGGAACGGAAACTACTACTAAAAGTATTGTATAATGTGCCTTAACCTCTAGTACATAGAATACGTATTTACAGATGACGACAGTGGAAGCCGAGCGCAAGCACGTGCGTGAAGTTCTAACAGAGAGGCGTAATGAGCTGGCAACGGCTGAAGATAGCATGTACCGAGCCTGTGGCACGCAGCCCTATGACGTCACACTAGCCAAGATCTCCGCCAACGTTGAAAAGTTACAGGTTTGACACTAATACTACTATTTATTTATTATATTCATAGTATTCCCCGAAGTGGTAGGCAGCGGTGTTGTAATAACACCACCCACTTTTCACCGAAGATGATGTAAGTGCCAACGTTACAGATGCCGTTTTTTTATTGCCGTTTCAGGCACTCTGCATACGTAAATTTTTGTATTAAATATAATTGTATTGTTTATTTTCATTAATAAAAAAAAAAAAAAAAAGCATGTGGTGTGAAATCACCGCACATAAGTCTTTAGACAAACTGATTGATGCAGGCCGCTGGGATTCGAACTTGCGTCGATGGCGTAGCAGGCCACCACGGCGCTTCATCCAACAATTAATTGTATAATGTGTTTGTCAGGAAGATCAAAACATGCTGCGGTCTTCAATGTTCATCATAGCCAAGTACAAGGGACAGCTGAAGGACAACAACTGCTGCCCTCTGTGCAACCGTGGCTTCGATAACGAGACAGAGGTAACATATATAATTATAATAATGTTCGAACATCATCACACAGACATCAAGTCCCAAACTAAGCAAAAGCTACGGAGCAACGGATATAATCTATACTAATATATAAAGCTGAAAAGTTTGTTTATTTGCTTCGACGCGCCAATTTAAGGAACTATTTGTCCGAATTTTTTTTTTGTGTTACATGTTATCGAAGAAGGCTATATATCATCACGATGTAAGTGAAGTCGCAGGTTAAAGTTAGTATAGCCCAAAGTAACTATTCCACGGGGACGAAGTCGCAGACTGAAGCTAGTACTTATTCTGATTCGGGGCTTTCCCCTTAGATCTGTGATAAGAGTCAATTCTTTATAGGCACTCTGTATACTAAAAATATTATAAACCTGAATTTTTTTACGTTATATTGAACGCGCCAATTTTTGGAACTACTGGTTCGAATTGTAATATTATTTTTGTGTTAGACAGTTCATTAACCGAGAAAGAATTAAGGCTTTATAAAAACCAATAGGAGCGAAACATCATTGGAAAAATTTACAACAACGGGAAAAATTATCCCAAGTTTTTATTGTTAATCCGCACAGGATTAAATTGGTAAAGTTACTATGGTATTCGTATGTAAACTAGTGTACGTACGTAAGTACATATTTATTGATGTATGGCGTAGGTGTCAGATCTGATCTCCCAACTGGCGACGCAAGTACTGACAGTGCCCGCGAAGCTGGAGAAGGCGACCGAGGAGCTGCAGCGCGCCTCCGCTAAGAAGGACGAACTGATCGCCATGAAATCACTCAACGACAAGATCACCGCGCTCAAGGAGAAGGATATACCACTCTTGGAGAAACGACTCGCTGATGTTGATTCGGTAAAATTATATTACACTCGTTTTTAATCTATATCTTTATTAAACAGAAGATAGATAAAATTGAAGTAAACCATTGGTAATTCCAAAATAACAGCTTTTCACTAAATGCAAATGGTACCAACGTAAACAAATAATTATTAAAAAAAAATTCTCTATCGTGTTTGTTTCGGCTAAACTCTGTAATGGCTATACACACACGAAAATAAAAATTAAAAACATCAATATAAGAAATAAACATGTTACAGAAAATCAACGAGTTGACCCAGTCATCTGAAGAGCTGTCGATGTCGCTCATAGAGCCGGAGCAGAAGCTGCAGACCGCCAAGCAAATACAGGGAGACATGCCTCTCCTCGATGGGTTCCTGCAGGAAATTAAAACTATCACCAAAAAGGTTTGTTACTTCATACTTTATGCTTTTCCATCGACCTTTGTGACGTAACTAGTCTTTATTACTCCCTTATTACAAAATGAAGACTAAAATAGTCTTTGATTAAAAAATTGCATTATCTGTTACTGTGATACGGATTTAAAAAGAGATACACATAGTTTTGTGCGAGTTTAGTCTAGTCTTCGCTTAAACCTTGTTTTGTAAAGGGGGTTAGTGTTTTTGATGTGGCCTTCGGGTTTCATTCTCATTGAAGCATTGATTTCAAGATACTTTTAGCCGACTTCAAAAAACTTCAAGACATAATATATCATCAAACTTCACATAGCTCCAATCCATATAAAGTCTCTGCATTGAATTCAATATTATAATCAAAATGTCTGTCTGTCAAAGGTGAAAACAGCCGCGTTATTTTCTTCTCTTCTCTCTATTCTTCTTCTCGTCGGGAGTCGTATTGACAAACCTTACAGAATAACGATTAACTAAATATAGAAAATAGAGTCACATTGCATCTGACTTTTGTTTGAATCAGTTGGAACAAGTGCGCGTGGAATGTATGGAGGTAGATACCAGTATGACCCTCGACGAGGCGAGCGAGCAGCAGACGGCCTTGAAGCAGAAGATCGCAACATTAAGGGCGAGAGTGAAGGCGGCGCAGAAGAAACTGAACGCGCACAACAAACGCTTGCAACAAATGGCTGACAAGAAGAACAAAATCAAAGAGGAACTACTCAATATAAAGAAAAAGGTATGTTCTCCATATCCTTGATTTACTTGAAAATTGTTAGAAAAACGAACTCACGATGGCATTCGTATTCTGTCGTTATTTTAATTGTAACATTGTACATACCTACATATGAGGCTTATGTATGCTCCATGTAATGGGGTGTGTGTTTTTAGCCATTAACCGGCCAACGGGCTACTACTAGGACATATTAGAGGTATATCCCCTACCAACACGATGATGTTAGTCGCTGGCTGGCTAGATGGCTGGTTTGTAAATTTATACGTGGAAAACCCAATAGCACTGTGGAATCGAACTCAGTACCTCGTATTCCGCAGTAGCATTTGCGACGAGACCAACGATGCAGTAACATCATCATCATCATCAGCCGGAAGACGTCCACTGCTGAACATAGGCCTCCCCCTTGGACCGCCACGCCACGCAGTAACATTAGATATTATCTATTAGTTATGGTTTACCCAGACAGGCCCTTCAACACGCAAGGGGAAGAAAAATTCAACAAAACCCCCTCATAAGTAGTTTTATAGGGGAGGTGGGATTTCAATTCCACCTTTTGATGGTATTCCTCCTAAACTTTCTTAAGAATTTAGAATAAAATCTTAAAAATATTCCTTGATTTATTAATTATGATGTGTATTTCGTAGCGCACTTAATTTCAGTACATGTTAATTGTCTAAGATAGGTGCTAAACTTATCGTATCGTATCGTACCTAGTAGAATAATTCAATCGATTCAGAAGTCGTATATTATACGGGATTCGATCATTGATTAATACATATAAATTGTACTTACAACATATTGTATGAACAGGTACAAGAAATAGTCAACCTTCAAGAAACAAAGAAGCAACTGGAAGAGGATGTCGAGAAATTCCAAACAGAGTTGAAAGAATTACAGGAATCGAAGGCACCTCTAGAGGCTGATGTTAAAAGCAAAGAAGCTGACAAAAACGAAATCATTAAGAAGAACAGGTACCTAGTTATTTTATTAAATTAATATTAGATATCCATACATATGCTCTCGACTATGTTCCCTGAAGGCGTAGTATTACATATTTTATTGAACTTACTAAAAAAGGAAAGTACTAACATGCATGGTGCTACAGAGGTTTTCATGTTATCAGTAAAAATGTGACTTGTTAACCCCGCCCACTCTATAGCAATAGATTCCATATGATTTGTACCGTAATTACTATCTCACAGATACATATTATGCTCATACCTGCATTCCCCACATTTTGTCAGTTATGTTTCAGTCCCATGTAATAAATAGGGTTGAGCTTAATGCCATTAACTGGGCACTTATACCAGACTCCGGGCTGTTACTGGGAAATTACAAATGTAACAACACAATAACACTTTGCCAGACCCGAGGGTCGAATTCAGGACCTCGTGTCCCGTAGTAGCGCTTGCAACCGCTAGGCCAACGAGGCAGTCTACTTATTAATTACTATCTCATCATCGTCTATTTTGTAAGCAAATTTATTCATCAAATCGCAATTCCCATAGAAGTTGCTAATATAAGCCAATGTACCAAACAAATTAAAATGGTGCTATTACTCTTGCCCTACATTATTTGTATCGTATTTAACAGGGGCCTGATAGAAACGAAGAATAATTACATAATGAAGGTAGTGGGTGCTTTCGATAAGATAAAATCGATAGAGTCCGAAATAAAACAACACAATGAGAAAAACATTCCGCGCGAGAAAGAGAAGATCAAAGAAGCGAACGACAATTTGATGGAGAAACAGAAGCAAATTATGAACGACAGACAAGCGCTTACCAAGAGAATTGATACTCTGAAAGACGAAATCGCTAAGCAAGAAGTAAGTTTAAGGAATCCCAGAATCTATTCTTAATGCAACGGAGACAATAAAAGATTTTTTTATGAAATATTAGTGAACTTCTTTAAAACCTATAAAGTCCCACTTTAGCTAGCACAGTTACATCTTCATTTACAAATAACTCCATGAAATCGTTTCTCGTGGCGATTTTGTCTATTCTATATATATATATACATAAATATTTCATACATGTTTTTATTTTTAGATTTACAAAAGAGATTTAGAAGATAATTTAAAATTACGTAAAGCCCAAACTGAAATAGCCAGTTCTGAGAAAGAAGACGCGGAGATAAATGAAAAATTAAGTGGAGTCAATAGAGAAATGCTCACGGAGAAGGAATCATTGATAGGCGAACAAACGAAATTGTTCCGTGAAAAGGCACAGACTGAAGGCATGTTGAGCGAATTACAGGTAACACTATTATTTTGAATCTGATTGAATGAAAAATTTCAGAATGTTTCTTAAAATAGTGGTATTTTGCATAACATCTGCGCCCCAAGTATATGTTTTACGTTGGCGATAACGCCTGCATATTTTTATTTCATTCACATTACTCTTAATCTTATGTTTGATCCTGCAAATATTTGATGAATAAAAATGAAAATAATTTATTCAGTTTAGGCCCCGGTAAGGCACTTTTGAGCGTCGATTAATTCAGAAACTAGCTGTTGAAACCAAAAAGTATATTGAAAAATTATTTTAACCGTTATCCCGTAATGTGCAGGAGAGACTGAAGCTGAACAAAGTAGAATTAAAAAAGGCACAGAGTAAAGACGTTGAGAATAAGTTCAGACGTAAATTCTATGAGATGCACGTGACGAAGGCGATAGATAAGGACGTGAAGGACTACGCTATGGCTCTAGAGAAATGCCTCATGGAGTTCCACAGGGAGAAGATGGAGAATATCAATCTTATTATAAGGTAAAGGACGTCAAACCTTTCAAACGCCCGTCTTTTCAAATTTGACTACTACTATAATACACATTCTTATCGTTAGTTTAATGATATAGAAATAATACATATATCAAGTGCAATGAATATGTCTAATGGCTATAAATGTATGAGAATTAGAGAATTGATTAATATTGAGCATGTTTTTATCCTTCTTCAGGGATCTTTGGAGGAAGATATACAGAGGGAATGACATTGATTACATTGAAATAAAGACTGAAGGCAGTATGACAGTGGATTCAGAGAGACGTAAATATGATTACAGGTATGTCCGTTGATTTCACCATTTTCGAACTACACGGAATTTTAATGACGTAACTACTTCCGAGTAGTTCGATAGGCATTCTGTGCCCCAAGTATAGGTTTGAACACGTTCGAACTTCGTCGCTAACCTTGCGTTTCGCTATTTCGCATGAAACTTCCAACACTCGCCGCTTGAGGCTCTTTTTAACGCTCCGATACAAAATAAGGAAAATATAAATACAGAGAATAATACGCAGGCGATATACCTGGGGCATTGACGTTCTGAATTACAGTCAACGATCCTGGTAAAAATAACGGGTTTCTGTTGAAATCAATCTATTCCTGTAGATGCAATATATTGTTTAAATGAAACTGTCTTCCCAACTCATGTCTCCCAAATGAGATAAAGCATATTTTTTCAGAGTTGTTCAAATCAAAAATGGCGTTGAAATCGACATGCGAGGCAGATGTAGTTCTGGTCAAAAAGTGTTAGCTTGTCTCATAATTCGGTTGGCGTTAGCAGAAACATTTAGCTCCAGGTAATATTCACCATATTTATATACCCTATACCCTAAAGGGGCCATGACATATATAACGATCTGAAATATCTACTTCCTAAACGTTCTTATGTATATATTTATGTCATGAAAATAAACAACCACTTTTGTTCTAGTGAATAAAGTAAGTGTTTGTAAGAGTGTAAACTAAGGAATGTTCATTATTTCAGGTTTGGTATCTTAGCATTAGACGAACCGACGACAAACTTGGATCAAGAGAACATTAGGAGCCTTTGTGTTGCTTTAGGTGAAATAGTACAAGAACGAATGTTACAGAAGAACTTTATGTTCATTATTATCACTCACGATAAAGAATTCATTGAATCTCTCGGAAATATTGATAAGGTTACACATTATTATGAAGTGTCCAGAAATGACGACGGCAAGTCTAGGATTAAGAGGATTAGGTTTACGTAACCATATTTTAGTTGGCGCTTCCATTTTGGTTAAGAATATAAGTTGAAAGGCTGTGCCTTACATAATTAATTCATTAACCTTTATAATCATAACATTTTATAAGAAGTTAAGAATAAAACTCATTTTAGTAATATACATAGTTTTATTCATATAATAATTTAATATAAGAAATTTTTTTTAAAATACTGGACCTTAAATATAGCTGGGAGATGAGAGCCTAACCCAATGTAAAACTGCGCCCCTCTACCACAATCTACTAGTGACGCGCTGTTGATAGTTTTAGACATCTCAACCACTTCCATACGGTGAAACAAATAATAACATGAAGATACCATGATTAATTAACAACCAATCCTGTAATAGTACTCAATGGTTCGCATATTCCATTCTGATCAATTTGCAGAATCATACTTTCTTGGAGTACTGTCAAAGTAACCCCTAGTAACTCTGCTATGTGAGTGGAAGGAAACGATTGCGACAAACACTTTGTCATATACGGGACCAAGTCTTCAGAGAAGCATACACAGAATGACACGAAATTCTGTCTCTCCACTTCAGTGAATCCTTGCTGTTCTCTGTGATAGAAAGTCATCAAAACCTGCACGGCTTTCTTCAATGATTCTCTAAATGCATTGTACACTTCCTTTACTATATTCAATGGTGCGGTAACTCTAAACGAATTCAGTACTGTCAATAAACCGTTGCAATATTCAGCTAAAGGATAGTAGTCTAACAAATTTTCTGGTGGACCTGTCATTTCATTTTCATTCACAGGCCTCGTAACATTTTTTATATTTGGAACTTTGTATGATCGCATTTGACTTTCAAAGTTACTGTCAGCTTTTTCCAAACCGGTGTGGAATTGAGTCACGATGTTATTTCTGAACAATGGTGTCAACACACATCTCATGTCAGCTCCAACTCTGCCAAATGACAAACAGAGGTACATACACTGGTTTAACAGCGATTCAAAACTTGATTCATCTTCCTTTGGTAAATCTTGGTTCAGTATGTGCGCAAAGATTTCAACCTGTAATAATATCACAATAAGGTTTAGGTCAAAGATATCAATTTGAAGTTTTATAATATGAATTGAAATGTTTAATTATTATATATATATTATTGGAAAGCTCAAAAAAGTTTTATATATTTTATAACTATATTTTCAATAAAATGTATGGTGAAGATATTGATTGTTTGTGAAAGTTCTAAATAAACAATTAATAAGATTTGTACCTTCAATTTCAGCCAACAAGATAGAGCACTTGTGCCACTCAGTTCATCATCTTTTACTTTCGATTCTTGGGTATCTGAGAGAAATATTGACTTATGTTGTGTCAGGACATTGAAAAGATGGATCCTGTGTAGTTCTACTATTCGTCTGAGAAGCCTTTCAGATGCTGAAATATAAAATGCCAGAATTGGAAATGATATTTTAAAGAGAGGATGGATTCCATTCAAATTTCGAAGCTGTAAAACAGGAGACTGTCCCTTAAAAGTTTGTAGGATATATGTAAGGTCTCCAATGTTGCAATAGAGGGGAGGAGTGGTGCAGGGGTGCTTAAATTGATTGGAGTAGAGAAAAAGAAGTCAGGGTCCCACTTTCTTCTATCAATTCAGGTTGCAACTCCCACCCTTGACTTGCTTCTGGTTACAATTTTTTTCAGACTTACAAAATAATGCTTTTCACAACTAATTATACACCTACCTACATGTTAGTAAAAGTAATATCAAGTACCGTAACAGACAAAAATAAATTATTATGGAATGGTAACTGCAATTTATACTATTTAAAGATAGGCAAAATGCAAATGATACCTCAGGTGTTGCCAGTACTAATAAGCTACAGTCACTGATTACTATAGGATGGGCTGAGTGCCTAGTGCGAGTTTTCTTAATATCGCCGTCACAAGTCATCGCGTCGACGTAACGCAGATTTGTATGGGCTCACAATAGTATCATGTTTAGGCCGACAGAGGCGCTGTTTCGATCCCATACAAATCTGCGTTAACTTTGACGCGGTGACTTGTGACGGCGGCAGTGAAAAACTCGCACTAGGCACTCTTTTTCATAAACAATGTGATTTAAAAATATAGGATACACCTACTTTCAGTATTCCTTGCATCATCCAATGCTTTCTCAAACCAAGCATTTCTAGCTTTTAGAAAGTGAAGATGAAGGCCATCTGAAGTACTGCTAGTTTTGGTGCCTGATGCATACTGTGACGTGGACTCATCCTCATCAGTGGATCTGTACACTGTGTTGGCTCGCCGCAAATACCCTAGGATCTAACAATAAATGGGGAGGTGAAAAAGAGAAGAATTAGTAAATAAATAATGTTCGGACATTATCACAGCCCTATCTAGTGGTGGATATAATACTTATATTCATATTAATTGATAATATGATAAAGAGACCTCCTTTTTTTACATTATCACAGCCCTATCTAGTGGTGGATATAATACTTATATTCATATTAATTGATAATATGATAAAGAGACCTCCTTTTTTTACATTATCACAGCCCCATCTAGTGGTGGATATAATACTTATATTCATATTAATTGATAATATGACAGAGATCTCCTTTTTTTCATCATCATCATGATAATGATGAAAAAAATGATGAGGTTTTTTTTATAAGATTTTATTTTTTATTTTAGACTAGTCACCTGCCAATGCTTTGGTTACGATTGAAGACTATCTTCGAACACAAACTTTTCTCTACTATTAATAAATATATTATGGATTTTTTTATTAGAACAATATGTTTAATCTGACAATATTATTTGGATGGAAATAGCAACTTTAATATATATACTATTTAAAGAAATCTAGAAGATATAACATACTTACTTGTAAACATTGAGGCAATGGTAAGTCATACCGAAGTTGATTAAACAGATGGTATAATGTCTCAAACCATAGAGTCATTATTTCTGAAGTTGTATTCTGAAAGATAATAAAATACACAACATATCCATTAAATTTTCTACATAGAAAAATTGTTGAAATTAAATAACATATCTAAATTACCTGAACAATAGGAATGTCAAAGTATCTTTTGGAGAGGTTTCGTACAAATGTGAATATGTCAAGGGCACTCTCATAGTCCTCGGCATTCAGGGCTTCCCTCATCAATGATGGCAGCTCCAACAACTCTAACAGCTTGTCGCTCTGACTCCTGATTGAGCTGTAGTGACTAAAACAACATTATATTCAAAAACTACCTGTGCCTCATGGTTTTACCCACATAGGATTAACAATAAAATATAATATATGTTACTTAGTGCTATTCATATGAAAGTCCTGTTAAAATCCATCCAGTGCTTTCAGAGATTAGCCAGAACAAATAGGCTGACAAAAAAAGTTATAATATATATTTTTTATGTAAGTACCATACAAACTTTCATAACGCATCTAGTGAGAAGCTGTTAATTCGAGTTTACAAACAGACACTTCAACCTTATTTATGTGAATAGCATAAATAGAAGATAATAGCATTACATACTAATATTTCAATACTTATCAAATGTGGATAGCTTCTATCTGGCTGCTTCACTTATTAAGACAAGTAAAATTAAAATATGTTATGTATTTGGGTAAGTAGTTCCATACCTTTTCTCTTTAACAATATTTCCAGCGATTTGAGAGAACTTTTCACATTCCTGAATAAATATTGGTGTTGTATCAAGATAGGCAGCTAATGACTCCTTGGATCTTCCCAGGTCTTTCATGATTGTGCGGGATATCTCTGCAGTTTCCACGAATGTTTTATAGTTTGTAAATGCAAGTTCCTGGGTTTGCTCTATGAGCTGTTTCATCTCTTCGGTCAACCGTTCTGGCTCTTTGCGTATATGTTCCCAATTCTGTGATCCTAGTTTCCTAATGTAATCATTGATGTCATTAAAGTACTCTACAGATTCTGAAACAAACATAATTTTATATATCACGCCTTGAGCCCGATGGGGAGTAGACTTGGTTGTTGTTAAGTGCTACCGTATACCTTGGTCTGAGATACTGATAAGATTTAAACTTACCTCCACTGGAGTCCTGAAACAAGAGTTGACACAATTCCTTAAGCTCTTGAGCCATAGCTGAATTCAGAATAAATTACAATTCATTTAAAAAATCGATTTCAAGACTCCTTCTTTCCTTTCTTGCAGGAATTCGTTTGATGTTTTACTGAAATTTATTTCAGTAACTTTATTCACAATTTTGACATTGTGACGACGACAAGTCGACAACAACAATCGTCAATCAATCATGCAAGATAGACAAAAATTATATTGTCAGTGATATGTCAGCTGTGTCAGCAATGGTTTCAGTTAAACAAATGTCAATAATTCTCACCGTGCACATTCTACTTTTCACTTTTGATATTTTAAAATTAAATTTAATGTTTAACTAACTGTCTATTGTGGTAAAATTTTACTTACCTAGAGTCTAAAAACATAAGTTTTAATTTTTAACTTTTTGCAGTCAGTCAGTGTGACATTCCACTATCATCAATTTAATATTCTTTGTTTCAGTGACTAATGAATTAGATTAAAGAAAGATACTTCCTCATTGCTGTGGTCTGAGACCACATTATAGTCTAAAGAAAAATAAAATATTTAAAAATTGTTTTATAATGTTTTTTTTTTCAATAAAAACACGGGCTCGTGTGTCACATTTTGTTACGTAAAAAGCGTTCTAACTCCTTACATTTACGTCGTCTGTCACCTCTTTAAATTATACCATAAATAAAATACTGTTAAGCTTCTTTTTTAGTTAGCTCGTTTCTTGCTGGTTTTGTAATTAGCTCTCTCTCCGTTCATAGATCTTATGTCTATGGCGGAAAAAAATAAAACATACTGCTTTCTTGTCTATGAATAAGTGAGTGAGTGAAGAAAAGAAATGGATGATACATAGCCATTTGTGAGATTAAATAATCCAATATTTCCTCAGAGGAATTCATTTTTAATGATCTTATTTGTCCATCTTACATTAATTAAGTAATTACCAGGTTGGTGCATTCATTTTTTTGGTGATGACTTTGGTTATATTATTGTTTTCATCTTCGGTGAACTATGATAAGTTCTATGATTGCGTCATGTAAACGTATAGATATAGTGTAACGTAGTTTCCATTAACGTGTCTGTCAGCTTTTCTCTATACGGCTGATATGATTTCTTTCTGAAATATAAAAAAAAATATGAAAAATTAACTTTACTATAGTTAACCTTTTCATTTGACAGGGATAACCTAAGCCTTCCGTTTTATTCTGACACCATTTTTGTTCCGTCTTTCAGTTTTTATTATTAGAATTGGTTTGAATGACCTGTTTTAGTGATACTTTGTTATAACAACAATTTTTAAGTGATAAATTAACTTTCATAAATGTTAATAGACGATTAGGTTATGTTGATGTTTTGGTAGTGTACAGAAATGTTGACAAGTCAGTTAGGGCGCCTGGATCGGCTTATAATCTGACATCATTTCAGTGACATGCCTGAAATTGATTGAAAATTACAGAATTTATAAGATAATCCTTAACAACACAAAGGCGATTAGTATTGAATTGTACATAAATGATAGAATTTGTAGATTGAAGCCAGCCATGCCATAGCTGATGATGGATGGGGTTACTGAGGACTTCAACCTCCAGTGGGAGGAAGTTGGAACAAAGGTATGTAACAACCATCAAATCTTACTGACTTTTTATCTTATCACAAAGTTCCCATTTAGATTTTTCACTTATCCTTAAAAATCTTCTTAAATGATTAAAAAGTTTAATATATTTAACAGAGGAATAAAGACACTATATAATCTTATTCCTTTATAGCATAACCCAGGAGTGGTGGTTGGAGGAGAAATATGTGGCCTTGATAATGTTCAGTCGGGGCCTTATACAAACATGGTAATAAATTAATTGCTCTATGCACTATGTTACAACCATGTCATAGTTTTCCAAATATACCCTGGAATACACAGTTGAATTATGAACATCTACATTTTATCCATACTTATAATATTATGCTTCATAACATGTTTATATAAGTATCAACCTTTCCATTTGCAAATTAGTCTTTTAATTTTATATTCCAAATAGACATCAGAAGAAATTATTGCGGATACTGATCAAATGGCAGCTGAGAACCTGATGTTCTTATCACAAGATGTGGTCAGTTACACTGAGACTGCTGAGCTGGCTGATGACCCTAACGTGGAATGTGTCACTGAGGAGGTCATCACTGATGACTGGGTCATAACTGGAGGGCAAGACAGGTAAGGCTTTTATTTTAATTAACTTACTGCCTTGACCATGAATGCAGTCATTACAAAAAAAATTACTTACTTGAAATTGTATTAATATTTTTGAGTTTCTTGCAAGGATCTTCTCAGTAAAAGCAACTGCCAGAGCCTGGCGATAACATGTATAATCCTGTATAGTTATTTTGTTCTAAGGATTTGAAAGTACTTTGTTTAAAGTCTAATCAAATAAAGGAATTTTTGAATTTGACTTTGAGTGTCTGTATGGCATGATGCAAATAAATGATATGCATATTATTACCATTCTGCTGAGCACTTGTTACTCATGATGGCACTTGTACCATATATAAAGTGTAGCAACACATGTACAGCTTGCAGATTTTATGCAAATTAAATGCTGCGAAATTGAACTGTCTGTTAGAACTCACAAGAAATTTTATTGTGAAATTACAAAGTGGATTCTTTTTTTTTCAGAGTGGAAGTCCCTATAGACCACCTGGCAAATCCAGTATTAGATGTGAAAGAAGAAAATGACATAGATGTGCCTTTACCAACTGATCAAGTAAGATTATAGTTAACTACTGTTGTAAATGTTACATCTATTGTAATAGATATAACACAGCCATCCACTGATGATGCTGCCATCAGAAAAGTAATACAACAGTAATTGTTGCTCAGTTTCTTTATTGTAGCCACACCTGTGGACTTACTCTTATTCAAAAAAATATTTGAGTTCCTAGCATTATTCTTATTCATTCTAAAATTGCCTCTGAATTTTTATGTATTATAAACCTACTTTAATTAAAATATTTAATAAATAAACATTTGAGTAACACTTTAAGCTGTAAGTAGGGGACGATTCAATGTCATCATAAATGGGGTAAACGGTAAAGTAGAGAATATTTGTAATGTCCCCATAGGATGAGTACACGGCTATGCGTCCGTGGCCGTGCGACTTCTGCTCGCGTCGGTTCCGTAAGAAAGCAGCTCTGATGAACCACATGGTCGCGCATCAGAACGACCGCCCGCACGCGTGCAACCTCTGTGGAGTGCGATATGTGCGCAAGTGCGACCTTATGAACCATCTCAAGGTGCACGCATTCGTGCCTGACAATGAAGATACAGCTGATTTTGGTGAGTGATGACAAAGTGCATGCTTCATGTGTCGTATATGTAAGAATCTGTTAGGGCTTGCCACAATAGTGACTCTTGTAGTTCATTTGGTAGGTAATATGATGTTGCCAGTGATAGCCCAGTAAAAAAATATTAAAATTAAGTTGTAGGTATTTGAATGATATAAGTAATATAATTTTACAAATTTCCTAGTACTTGTGTTGTGCATATTGTTGTAAGTAGTCAAAACTAAACTGTACTTTTGATTGCAGAAGACATGATAGATGGTAGTCAATTAATAAAACCAAAGAAAAAGAGGGGAAGGCGGAAAAAAAACCCGGAACCTGTGGAAGTAAGTTCTTCATAAATTGTAAAATTAATGTTACCATTCCTGTGGAAAAAAAACAGGTAGTTGCCTTGAGAACTCATTTGAATACTGAATATTGATAATACATGATCATACATATGTGTGTGGGAAGTCTATGTACAATGTATTGATGGTCCCATAGTATGAGGCTTAATTCACAAATATGTTTTTGTACAATTGTCTTAAGATGCTTTCACCTGCTATGCTACATCTCGCCTCTCTGAGATAATTGTGCGATATTTTATTCAAAGTAAGTCTTAAATTGAGGTTGTGTTAGTACCCTCTGCTTGCCTATAACGCGTTAACGAAGCAAATGCGATGTGAACGCGTACAACTGCCTGTTCTGATAATACAAAATTAATATTTGCTTCTGCAACTTGGGAAGCTCCCAAATAAATGTCGATAACTGATACTACTACTGGAGTTAGTCAATTTGATTCGAGGTCCTTGTCGTTATTGCGATCGTGACAGGTTCTCGACTTCCACTTATACCTTTCAGCTTTCTTATTCTTTAATGGTGTGATATTTCAACCGAGATCTTTGTCGTCGGTGCATGCGAGAGAAGTTCTCGCCTTCCACTTATATCTACCAGCTATCTTATTCTTTAATTGTGTGATGGTGTCAGGAGGAGGTGTGGGAGAACATGACGTCAGCTCGCACGCAGCAGTGGTCGCGGCGCGCGCGCTCTCCGGCCAAGCGGCCCCCCTCCCCCTCCCCGCCGCCCTCACCCGCCCCGGCCTCGCCCTTGCCGCCCCCCGCCGACCCCGCTCGACCCTTCGTCTGTCGCCACTGCGGCGTCGGCTTCGCGAGGGAGAAGGCACTACAGTCACATGCCCGGGTGAGTTAAAACTGGAAATCACTTCTATTTATGGATATGCTCACACCTGTATTCCCCGAAGGGGTAGGCAGAGGTATAACACTCACTTTTCATCAAAGATGTTTAAGTGGTAAAGTGACAGATGGCGAGTCTAGTGGCACCATAAATAATCTTTGAAATACTTCTCAGATACATTCAGGTTTCCTCACCTTGCTTTCCTTCACAGTAAAGCATGTTCCATTATACCAAATTGTATATGTGTCTGTATGTTGGAGAGCACCATGTGGAAATTGAGGTATATATCCTTGCGCAAATCACACGTCATTAAATGTTCATTATTGATAATGCTAGGTCGACACGGTGACTTGTGACGGCATCAGTGAAAAATTCGCACTAGGCCCTATGTACCCCTATCACGAGTTTGCCACCGTTTTCGTAATCTACACTCGCTGGCGTCTCCGCCGAATATTTGTATGAGAAATTGTACAGCGCCTCCAAGCGGTGACGTGAAGAACATATTTTAATATGTCATACAAATATTGTCGGAGACGCTAGCGAGTGTAGATTACGAAAACGGTACAAAACTCGTAATACAGAGCCGTCACAAGTCACCGCGGCAAAGTAAACGCAGATTTGTATAGGATCGGAACAACGCCTCTGTCGGCCTAAAGATGACACTATTGTGAGCCCATACAAATATGCGATTACGTCGCCGCGATGACTTGTGACGGCGATTTTAAGAAACTCGCATTAGACCCTCTGTACAATAATTAGCCACAGTGTACAGTGTATGCATGTGACGTCAGGTGCACGGCGGCGACTCCCCGCTGGAGTGCCAAACGTGCGGCGAGCTGTGTTGGTCGCGGGAAGCACTGGCCTCGCACGCCGCGCTCCGCCACCCGCACCTACCGCGCCCGCCACCACAAGCGAAGGACGCCTTCCAGGATACAGACTCTGGTAACTATAATCCACATTACACTGGTTTACACTGGAGCGTCATGACAATTATGCATGCTCTAGAACACGGTTTCCAAAACTTTTTTCCAATATCTATATTTTGACATGTAAATAAAATTGAAGTGTATATTTGTAATTGCAAATTGACAGGTTTTCACTATTAATTAATGATGCACACAATTTTTATTCTGTTTTTTTCTGGCTATACTTTGGCTAGCTGTTTCAGGTAGTAGCCGGAACAAACAGAGAGAAAGACAAAATATTAAAAAAAGTTTTACGTTAATACCGTATTTACTTAGTGTATATGTATTAAGTGAAAAGCTGTTATTTTGGAAATACAAGTACACACTTAAACTTTATTTACGTGTATGTATGGATATATTAAATGGTGCGTCCCATAGGTGACGATACGGAGTTCCAGTTGTCGCCAGTGTCGGGCGGCGGCGAGCGCGCCGTGTTCGACACGATGCGGGGCCCAGAGCTGTTCTGCCAGGACTGCGGCGTTGCCTTCCAGCGGGCTGATCTGCTCAGGAGACACGTCGCCGCTGCCCACAGGTACACATATACACTTGCAACCGCGGCACCGTGCATTCTACCTGAGTACCCTTTCCTGAAGGTAACACATTGTGTGTCATTGTAGTTATAAACGACACGACAGCACGAGCAGCACGTGGGGCGAGCACACGTGTGACGTGTGCGGCGAGAGCTGCACGGACGCGCTCCAACTACTGGCCCACGCCGAGCGACACGCCGACCGACCCCGGACACACTCCGCCGCACCCAGGTTACACCCACTAACACTATACTAGTACACTGTCTGTGCTACGTGTGTGGCGAGAGCTGCACGGACGCGCTCCAACTACTGGCCCACGCCGACCGACCCCGGACAGACTCCGCCGTACCCAGGTTACACCCACTAACACTATACTAGTACACTGTCTGTGCTGCGTGTGTGGCGAGAGCTGTACGGACGCGCTCCAATTACTGGCCCACGCCGACCGACCCCGGACACACTCCGCCGCACCCAGGTTACACCCACTAACACTATACTAGTACACTGTCTGTGCTACGTGTGTGGCGAGAGCTGTACGGACGCGCTCCAACTACTGGCCCACGCCGACCGACCCCGGACACACTCCGCCGCACCCAGGTTACACCCACTAACACTATACTAGTACACTGTCTGTGCTACGTGTGTGGCGAGAGCTGTACGGACGCGCTCCAACTACTGGCCCACGCCGACCGACCCCGGACACACTCCGCCGTACCCAGGTTACACCCACTAACACTATACTAGTACACTGTCTGTGCTGCGTGTGTGGCGAGAGCTGTACGGACGCGCTCCAACTACTGGCCCACGCCGACCGACCCCGGACACACTCCGCCGCACCCAGGTTACACCCACTAACACTATACTAGTACACTGTCTGTGCTACGTGTGTGGCGAGAGCTGCACGGACGCTCTCCAACTACTGGCCCACGCCGACCGACCCCGGACACACTCCGCCGCATCCAGGTTACACCCACTGACACTATACTAGTACACTATCTGTACTACGTGTGCGGCGAGAGCTGTACGGACTCTGGTGTTGTAATGTTCTTAGGCTGTAGTTGCTGCTTACCATCCGACCGTGCAATAGTTTGGCACCTTTGGTGTTTAAAAAGTTAAACATGTCTAGTAGTGACACTTCAAAATCATATTTGTTTCAGATTAAAAAGAATGGCTCGAGGTCGAAATAACACATCATCATCGAGTAATTCAAGACAGTTCCCATGTCGAGAATGTGGTAAGTGCACCTAAGCAAATTCATACTGAGTATGTAACATGTACATTTATCATTGACTAAAATAATAATATGAAGCTTAATTAGCACAATTGATTGCGCCTGTTTGCACTATTTCAACGCATGTCATATTATTAGACCTAAATGTAATTCATTAAGTGCAAAATTTATTTGAAATCATTTTATTTATATTTTCAAACTGAATATTTTTATTCGATGTCAGTGTATGACAAAAATGTTTTATCTATCTGATTTGCCAAAATATTTTGTAGGCAAGGTGTTCGGGTCCCGCAGTTCGCAACAGATCCACATCCGCATCCACACAGGCGAGCGGCCCTACGCCTGCCGCTTCTGCTGGAAGGCCTTCGCCGACGGCGGCACGCTGCGGAAACACGAGCGGATACACACAGGTGAACCTGACCTTGAACTTGACCTAGACTGGTACATGTCAAATCGTGATTACCTGTAGATAAAGTATCATTCCCTCGCGCTCTGGAAATAACTGGACCCCCTAGACTTTTTTCCAAATAATGAAATTATAAAAAGAAATTTTTTACCCAGTAAGGTATGACACCTTACATAGTGTTAATGTTATGAACCTATATTTTTATAACCTTGTAAAATTTCTAGTTTTGTTTTCCCGTTAATCAATATGATAGATTGCCGGTTTCTAGCATAAAAAAATCATAAATATAGTCACGCCATCCCAGAAGGGTTTCTGGGATGAGTTGAGGTGTTACAGCATCCGCAGAGCATGGTTTAAGTGTCAAAGTATTACTGATGAGTCCATCTTAGTCTCAGGCCGTAGTACTAAGTGTGTATTGTGTGATGCAGGAGAGAAGCCATACGCGTGCGCGGTATGTCCGCGAGCATTCAACCAGCGAGTTGTCCTCCGCGAACACGTGCGATCCCACCACTCCGCGCCCGACCGCCGCGCCAATGGTAATCATTACACACCATATTAATATAGGTGCCATCACGAGTTATGAGTGCTGACTTTGAATCCGTTGTTTAGTGAGTTTTTGGTCAAGTATTGAGCGACAGTGAACAAAAAATAATTAAATCGGTTCTTGGTTTTTAAAGAGGTACTCCAAAAACTGCAAAAAATAATATTTTTTATTCATATTATATTTTTTTGAGTTTTAATATTTACAATTTTTTATGGCATTTAAGTATACGAAGCAATCGTTTGTCTACTCGCGATCACGATTGGTGTAACTCAATCGAAACGTCGAGGTACGTTATTTTCAAAATATTATCGTGATAAGTCCCGAGTAACTTTTAAAAAATGAATTTAAATCGCGTAAGTTTAAGAAATATAATCGTTTTGTTGTTTGAGTGCGTGATATTAGTTTTCTGCAAGTCGAACTATAATTAGTGTTGATATAATGTTAACTAGGCGGGCCGGCGTACTGCTGCGTGGTGTGCGGCCGCACGCTGCACTCGAGCGGTGAGCTGGTGCAGCATCTCATACAGCACTGCGACGCCAACACTGCGCTCAAGAGGCAGCCACAGGTATACACACACCTTTGTCCGCATTACAGATATCCTGTGTAATAAATGTGTAGCTTCAGAAGTCTGGCAAAAGAATTGAATCATGCAGCTTATCAGTATTTGGCCATTTTGTTGGTTTGAATACTTGTCTTGTCTTTCAGCTTTGTGTACAAGATGCCTAGCTGGGTTACTTGCCGGTTCTCCTCAGATGGCTAGTTTCCAAACCGGTGATGATTTTTCGACTATTACCAGGGCTTATCCTGGATAAATCATATTATTTTTTTTCACGATCATCAGGTTCTCTTTAAACCTACTTCAAAAAAGGAGGAAGTTTCTCAATTCGACCGTTTATACATTTTCACATTGAAATAATTTCGGAACTTGACAATATTTATGTGTGCTCTATGACAGACGGGTCCTCGGAAGTACAAGCGGCGGCGGAAGCTGAAGTCGGAGATGACAAGCCCGGTGCGTCGGTCGTGGAGCCGGTCGGTGTCCCCCCCGGCGCCGTCGTCGCCCGCCTCCGCGCCGCCCTCGCCCTCCCCCCCCTCGCCAGCCTCGGCCCCCTCGCCCCCGTCGCCGCCGTCCCCGGCCGCCCCGCCGCCCGCCCCCCGGCGCCGCCGCCCGCGCGCCCCGCCGCCCCCGCGCCCGCGCATGATACACACCGAGGAACCGAAACGTACACCCAAACAGGTAAACACTTTACACGCCCTATGCTTCTAAGTGAAATGGCAATTAACGGGCCTCATGTGAACACTCTACTTTTTCTGTTTTATCACTTTTTTAGAATTCTTTATTGCTCACAGAGTTTTTCTCAAAAACTTATGTGCAGTGATTTCACACCAAGGAAAACATCGTGAGGAAACCTGCATATGTCTTAGAAGTTATTCAAAGACGCATGTATAGTGCCTGAGACGGCGATAGGCCACCATTTGTCACGTTGGCAATTAATCATCTTCGGTGAAAAGTGGGTGTTGTTACACCTCTGCCTACGCCTTCGGGGAATACAGACGTGAGTGTATTTATTGCAACTGAACCAATAGAATCGCTTTATTTACCTCGCCTTGCTCAGCGCAGTAACGCAGTGCTTAACTGTGTACTTAAATCGCTCTTTGGAATAATGACGAAAACTAATCAATCGATTACACATGACTGCCACATTGGTCTAGCGGCCGCACACTCTACGTTTTCCCCAGAACACGAAGTCCTGGGTGCCATCCCCGGATCGGGCAGTGTTATTGGGTTTATCTGGTAAAGAGTCCGTTTAATGGCACTTAAACGTTACTCTACCCTTCGGATGTAGGTGTGAGGCGTAATGTGCTAATAATGATGTGATTTGTCGGTAACCCTAACGTATGTTGTAGGTAGTCCGCACGCGGCGTCCCCCGCGCCGGCCGGCGGACGACCTGCGCGCCATCGGTCCGCGCTCGCCGCCCGCCGCCGGGGCCCGGGGGGAGGGGGAGGGGGAGGAGGGACCCTTCAAGTGCGAAATGTGCTCACTCCAGTTCCCGCGGCGTGACGCCTTATTACTCCACGTGCCCGTGCACATATGACCCCGGCGCGGTACCAAACGAGCCCGCCGCGCCGCTCCCACTAAAAACTTGTAGTGCTCCTGTGAAATCTGCGATTTCTTTGCGAATTTACAAAATCGCTCCTGCTGGGTGATCCTATTGATCTGTACAGCACTGTAGGCACACTGAATGCCCAGTGCGAGTTTACTTAAAATCGCCGTCACAAGTCATCGCGTTGACGTGGTCAAAACAGCGCCATCTACAGATGGCACTATTATGTGACGGCGGCAATGACAAACTCGCACTAGGCACTCAGGAATGAGCCTGGATTTGCAATGAAAGTGAGTAACCATGGCAACCATAATGATTGGCTTTACCATGGTTTACCTTCGATAAACTTGTTGCGGCGATTTTTGCAAGGAGCTCGAGTGCATTCGCCTTTTACGGTTCGCGCGGGCAATCAATGTACAGTAATACGATTTAGATTAATGTATGAATATGCGGAACGATGCAATTATGACTGGTGTTGTAAATGTTCAGTGCGCACGAAGTAGACCTGTGTTCACGTTGGATAGTGTTGTTATACAGCGGTTGTTACTTGTTAGCTATCAGTTTTTCTAACTTGATCATGCTTTTGATCGCACAGGACAATGTATAGACCAATGTTTACTTTATATAGGAAAGTGCGCATTTATTGTATGCTTGCGAGGCTAGTTCAATAAGATGAAATTTATTCTGTAAAGAGACATGGCGCATTATCATATTTTGTTCGTCGTGTTTTGTAGGTAATGGTATTTCTTGATGTATTCGACTACGCTTTTAATAATCAGCATCCTAGAAGTATTTAGGATTCAAACGTTTTTTCACCAAACGATCGCGTGTAATGATATTTTCGAAAATATTTGTTCATGTAAGGATTTTAATTCCAGCCAATAAAATTATGTGTGTTATGTTTATTATGCCGTACGAGTCATTGCTACTCGTATTTATACTTCTATGAATTTGTTATAATGTAAAGCCAACTTTTACATAAATTATTGAATATTCACCGTTAGACTTCCCTTGACCGACTTGATACTTACTCGGTACGCGTAACAGGCTACTGATTGTATTTTACTAATTGACTGATTAATCGATTAGTTAAATGTATCTATTACGCTAGTGTATAACGATGTAAATAAATAAAAATATGTAATTAATGTTTGCGACTATTTTAGTGTTTTCTTAATTAGTACAAAACGCTATATGCCTTGGGGTTTTATAACAATTTACATTTTACTTGTGCAATTTTATTCGTTTCGTGCCATGAGACAGCTTTGCGGCTCAGATAAGCCCCTGCTTTTTATTTCCTGATTTTCGATTATTTTTGGAATATAAAAGTGATTGTCATTGTCTAATGGGACATTTGATTGCAGGCAACGCTTTATCACACAACCAACTTATATATTAGTATTAAAATGTGCAATACATTCCCCAAACGTATGATCATAGTGCACGTATCATAAGTTTTGAATTTTTAATACACAATTTTTTTGACTTCCTTATTTCAAAATGTTATTGTCCATACAAGACTAATAAAATAAAATATTTATGCACTTATTAAATTTATTTTAGCCTGACTAATCCATCTAATTACTGAACCGGAAAAAAAACAATAGTAAATCTATGTACCGACTTGAAATCAAACAATTTTTATTTATTTTTGTTTGTATTATTTTTCAAGCAAAGTTCATTTTGTGAGTATATGAGTACACAACTTAAAAGCTGGAATTCCTAAATTATTATAGTTTAACACAAATAAGGAACCACTGTTTAAGTCATTCAAAAATAATTGTATGAATATGCTCTGTGAAGTACATTAATTCTCCTCGCTAACATAGTAACGTTGAGAGAAATAAGCGATCAAGAGAACGAAAAAGGTCAATGAGCATGTTTGAGAGTAACACTAAGGAAGGAGAGAGGCAACATTTTTTTTGCGTCCATACTCGTTACCTTTAAAGCTATTATGTATCTGTGGAGTATTTATTGTACGTCTCTGCTATATTAAATAATACATCGTTTATCTGTGCCGTTGTCTTTGCGAGTTTGTCATATGTCAGTATGACTTAATTGTGTTGTGTGGATGTATTTCAGTTTTGATTTGCAACTCAATTTATTAATAAAAATTGGAAATTATCTCTAATCTTTTGACTATTTGGTAATAAAGCTGTGACGTTTATGATTTAGAATTGTCACTATTAATCGCCTGACTAAGAATCCAGGGTTGTAATCTAGAAGAAGGGAAAACTAGAAATAGTGAGAAAGAAAAAGTAGTTGAAAATAGAAACTAAACTTGATTTCATCATTGTTTACACTTAAATTTATCCAAAACGGCGGGCCGTAGCAATATGAGACGAGCCAGAGACAGTTACCAATACCAGCCGTTACCAAGGGTGACAACCGAAGATGCACTTGAACACGAAAATGATCGCATGGCAGAAGAACTTAGCGGAAAGATAGCCTCCTTAAAGGATATATCTATAGAATTAGGTAATGAAGTACGCTATCAGGGGAAAATGCTGAATGGACTCGATGATGATGTTGATAGAAGTTCAGGCTTCCTCGGTAAAACTATGGGGAGAGTCTTGAAATTGGGCAAAGGGAATCACAATTATTATGTATTTTATTTATTCCTCTTCTCCATATTTGTGTTCTTTTTGCTTTACATTGTAATAAAATTTAGGTGATTTGAAAATATGTAACTACTTTACCGACAATTTTGTTCTTGGCTTTCTTTCATTCCTGTTTATTTAACATTATACCCATGTAAATAAAGATCTTGATATTTTATTGTTCTTTTGTTTTAATACAACAAAAATTCCTTCAGTTTTTTTGCTTAGTTCATTTGCCTTTTTGCATACATAAAATAATAAAAACAGAGCTATGGAGACTGCTTTAATTTAAGGAACTTATTATTAGTACAATATAATTCCTTTAAAACATTACAATATTCTTCAGTCACATTATTCTTATTTATAGCAATATACAATCTACAAGGAGCCTGTAAAACCGTAGCACAGCTGTTGATTGTATCAATCAGGAAAGCTACTATACCGCATGCCATTTGGATGTTATTATTACCGCTGAATGAATTCAAATCATCTAATATTACTGTAGATGGTATGTTATGCCAATCAGGCAGATTAGATAAGCTTTCTAATAGTGAGTCCTGACATTTGACATATAGAAAACTTATCAATTTCATATAATGTATATTCAATGATGAAGCATTATGCGATAACTCTGGCAGTTCACTCAGTTCTTCATTTAGTATGTACAAAACTTTGCCTTGTTTCACATATTGTAATGCCTCTTCAAAAAGTCCTTTGCGATTTGTTGTTGAGTCCTCATCATAAAAAATAATATTGTTTGAAATGTTCTCCATTTTCATGCCCAAAAAATCTGTTTGCTCAGGAAAAGTAATAGAGTAAGGTGGTATTTTATATAGTTTTGAATGAAAATATCTGAACTGTTTTTTGTCAAAGCTGATTCTGTAGTGGTGGTGTTCTACTTGTTGGTTGAAGAAAAAACAAACGTGCTAACAGTCGTTTATGACAAACATGATCAGAGTCTTTTACCAATGAGAAAGAACAATGCAATTTTTATTGATCAACATATTTAGATAAAAAAATCCGCAAAGCTCTATTCATTCAAACAGAATATTGATTACAGATAAATCCAGACAAACTTCAGCCCAACCAAAATAATAATAATTAATTGTCACAATAATCTGTCAGTGTCAGTCAATGATCAATGTCATGTTAAATTTAGGCAAATTGATTGACTGGTCATTGGCGGTATACTTGTACTTTTTATACTGAAGTACGAGCTCGTCGCCAATAAATAAAAGAAATCGAATCGAAGTCGCATTAGATAATACATACATACAACATACATACAAGTACATAGATACAACAAACAAAACGACCCAACGAAAGTTGTTCGGTTGTTCACCCTTTACATTAGAAGGAATTAATAAACCCGCAGCTACCAAAACCAGTATTGGTTGTTAATTTGTAATTTTTGTTTAAACTCTTATTACATCGAAATTGAAGCATCCTAGCTCAAAACTGTTAAAAAATAGGAATTACTAGGACGAGTGGGGTTTCTCCGCATTCAAGTTTACAATTTAGCATGAATATTAAACATTTGTGTAAGCGATAGGTCCATCGTTGTAAAATGTAACGACAGATTAAACTAACGCCACTAACTAACAACAGATAGTCCTTGGTATAAAACTATATTTAGTATTATAGGGGTAGGTATTCTATTTTGCAGTATATTGGTGTATTAGAGAAGACCATGACCAGTGTGTAAAGCAAAACAACTTAATATTTATAGTAAATAGTTTATTTAATTATTTCACGAATTTACAAAATCAAAGATAACATCGTTACATTACATGTTAATTAGTGCCTACTATGAATTACAGGCACTCAAGGCCTCAATAACTAGGTACTCCTATTCTTAGTAATATAAAGGGCAGTTGTTGTAAATAAAATTATGTTGGTGCGGCCCTAGAAGTATCTTATATGTACAAGGAACAACTGAACAATTACTGTACAGTTTGTTTAGTGTAAAAAGAATTACACAATAGAGAAGGAAATTAACACTTACTTTTCATGAACTTTTTGCATTGATTTTATTAAGCAAATTTTTATTTAGCTTTTTTGTGGTAATACAATATTATACCGTTTTCACAAATATTAATTTTTTTTTAAATCTCATATGTCACAAAGTAATATTATCATTTTCAGAAAAAAAACCCTATTTCTCTGCGCGTTTGACTATTACTATCAACACGAATATTTACAGGTTTGGTCTAGCTACCTTTAAGTGCGTTTATTGAGCTAATTCAGGCGAAAAGGGATTCATAATTTATAAATTGACGGTCGTAAAGCGCATAACATTGGTGCATTCAATGGAAGCACGCAGTTTACAGAAGTAACATTTTAAGAAACACACTTAAAGTTAATTTCCTTCCGATGATAGGTTGTGATCTTGATATCAAACTGATTTAATGAAATAAAAAAACTATGTTTTGTTCGCTACATAATGCAGGAAGGCATTTGCTCTTTTAGTTCACCATAATGTTTAATCCCGGTAGCAGAGATGAGCTGATACGATGTAAATGAATAAGTGACGGCCAATTTGTAGACCATGGCAGCATTTCAAATTATTTTGGTGACACTTTTGAGCTCGTGTTCCTTGTTTCTACTCAACGCAATCGCACTCACTCAACCTAACAATACGAAAATTACCTAAGAGTAAATTATGATATATTTTTAACCGCCATTAATGAATGTCGCTCCGACAGATGCTTATGTACTATATATAATATTGCTTATATTGTATTTTGAATATCCAGACCAAATCAATGAGATGAGAGACGACACTGCGGCTACTAGTTGTGGTGCTATTTAAATGTTTCTTGGTCTATGCTACACACATATTTTAGCCTTAGAAAATTTATTTTTTTTAAGCATAAGCAGAGAAATAAATAATAACCATAATCATCTGCGAGTTTAAAAGTATTAAAGTGAAATTTCTCAGAAAAGCATTTGATATAAGTATGTAAAAAAACACTGTCCCATGTATTATTTCCATTTAAAATTAAATCCGTTTAAATGCAATGCACACGCATTGTGATATGTAAATAACATTTACAGACATACAAGACTTGTGCGCCTCGTTTGTGGGGTATAATTTATTTACAAATTAATATAATTGAAATACAAAATCACTCCAACGCCTAGCTCTATGTTCCGCCTATCTTATTATTTTGGTCTGAATTTGTTTTTAGGCAATATTCAAACTTCGATGCACACCATTCTACACGTGTAGAATTTAACAATTACGATTCCATTTTACTGTCGTCACTTCAGTCAAATTATAATAACATGTGATCAAGTCAATAGTCTATATTCTACTCCTGTGCTTTGCTAGCTTCCGTGATGGACTCGTATTGTTCCTTGTCGAGCTCCGTCATGGTCAGGCTGCCGTCGGGCAATAGGAGCACCACTCGCCGCGTTCCACCTGCGATATAATACAATATTTTAAATTTCTGCATACGATGTAATTGAATGAGGTACATAATCAACGTGGATTTAAATTGACTTAGTTTCATTAAATTGCGATAAAAAAATCGATTTATATGTTTGTTACATTGAATTTTGGTACGTCACACACACTTCCCGCTGTGTTGAGTGATAGTATGCGAGTCGCCGCCCGGCATAAGCCGTTACATAGTGTGTGGTGGTATAACCTGGTGAGGGCAGGTCGGCCTGCAGAAGCTGGGCGATGACCTGCGTGGCGTCCTCGCCGGGCTCGCCCTCGACCTGCACGGCCACCTGCTGCAGCGCCGGTGCGTCGCCGCCCGGCATCAGCTGCGCCAGCTGTGCGCCGTCGATGGCCAGGACGTCCTAACACAATTACACCCATTTTAGAACACCCTGTCTACAGTTATACTTCAACTGCAAGTTTAGCTGTCTTGATTCGATTGTCTTATTTACTGAAATCTTTAAGAAATAAAATAGAATAAACAGAACTGACCTGTCCATCTTCCCTGGTGACATACATGACGTCGCCTTCGCCCTCGACCGCTCCTTCGACGCCTTCCACGGCGTCTTCGACTCCCTCGGCCGCCACTAGCAGCGTTTGACCTGCTTCGTTCTCACCAGCCACCTACGAAATAATAATCATATTGGTTGAGAAGTTGGATTTGTCGAGAAGTATCGTAGCAGGCTGACGAAAGAAAGTAGGGTGACTAAGGGTACAACAGCCCGCAGTGACTCGCGACAATCCCCCCTAAAATGTTTGCCAATATGTTAAGGTTGCGTTAGAGAAACATAATAATACCTGATAGAGCACGCCATCCTCGCCGCGGATCATGATGGGCGGGTGACCAGAGTGCAGCAAACTGACCTCTTCACCCTCGTCCACTCCCACACCTTCTTCCAGCAACTGTTTCACAGCGCTTGCTTCTACTTTCACTTCCGTCTATAAACAATGGTATATTATAGTATAGGGCTACTGTTACTACTTAATTGTCTACAAGCAAACCATACAAACGGTAACCAGTCGCACACAACATTGCCACGTCTGCAAATATCTCTCACATCATTACTTTTCATAAGGGTCCTCTTCAGTGGCGTGCATTGCATATAAGCAGGTAAGCAGAAGTTACAATTTGTGATCACTGAATACACTCGTGTCGTGTGTGTGTGTGTGTGTGTGTGTTTATGTTCGTATGTGTATCTTTACCAAGACGTACGTGCCTACGCCGCGTCACATAGGTATGTACTTAGCCTGCCTACCTACCTACTTATTGTTTATCACTACCCCTCTAAAAATCCAATGCACGCCCCTGGTCCTCTTAGTAATTGATCTTGTGGAGACAATGGTAATATTTTGAGAGCTCTAATACGTGTACAATACATAATATAGGTCGACTTACCCCATCCTCGTCTGTTAGTACGGGCAGAGAAGGTCCACTGGAGCCGTCGCCTTGCACGAGCATACCCGTCGTGCCGCCGGGAGACATCTCCACCTAAACACGATTATTATAATTAATTTCTTCGATTTGAACTGTGCGCATTCGCAAATACCTTCAGACAGCCATACCTTCGATTATTTTATGTTGGTGTATAATCCGCCAGGGTATAGGGACAAAACCAGCTATTTGGTCAAATAGCTACCTTCATGAGCATGGTGTCGGTGGGCACGGGCGGGTACCTTCATGAGCATGGTGTCGGTGGGCACGGGCGGGTACCTTCATGAGCATGGTGTTGGTAGGCACGGGCGGCGGCGTGGGCGGCGGCGAGGGCGTGGGCGGCGGCGTGGGCTCGCCCTCGGCGCGGGCGAGGCGGCGGCCGGTGAGCGGGCACAGGGACAGCGGCCGCTCGGGGCTGTCCGGCGGCAAGGGGCCCAGCTCGCGCGGGAACGGGTCCTCGATGCCGTCCGACGAGTCCGACGATGGCTCCGACTGGACCACAACATTACAATTACATATAGAACTAGCACAACAATTAAAACTATGTTACTAAACGATAAAAGAAATTCTAAAATAAAATGTAGCCTATGTTACTATTTATAACATCAACTAGTTGTAGTGCAAAGTTGAGCTCTATGCTTGATTTGATTGTTTTACCTGTTCGAATTCGAATGCGATGGGAGGTTTCTCTCGCAGCCGCACGATGTTCCCGGCGGCCGTGGCCACGGACATACCGCCGCGGCCTCGACCTCGAACACTGCCGCCGCGACGCAATAGACTGTCGCCCTACAAACACGGGTGAACAAAACATTACTAATTTATCACTACAGTTACCAATATAACTACATTTAAAAAATACATAATATAAATAGTTGATGAATAACATGTAAGATAGAAGACACATTGGAATTAAAATTTAAAAACAAATATGATGAAACTATATTATGTATACTTTAAAGTAAAAATTAATAAATACTCAATAATTTACGCATACCATGGATACATCTAAAACACACATATAAAAAATGGGAAATCGCAGTGGACTTACATGTTTTTACAGGCCGTCCTCAAAGAGAAAAACTTAATAGTTCGTAACACTGACGACTCTAAAACAGCTGATGTAAGTGCAAATAAGCGTGAGGTAACAAAACATGGTGCTTATTGTAAATCTACCATCACTCACTCAACACAATGGATATGCGAACCTGCGCTAGTTTTTTATTAAGTATAGTAACCGGTGATTTCCCTTCGACCGGGGCGGCTGGTCGCTGGATCGTCCGCTGAATGATCTTCTGACCTGAAGGAGTGATGATCGTCTTCTCAGTCACTTGTTGCCCGCCAGAGCCGTATGTCTTCCTTACCTAAAACATACCAAACATTTATTTATACTGTTTCACCACTGTTGGAAATACTTATAACACTAATGAAATGTTAGAGGCATGGGCGGGATTTTTGTTGTTTGTGATGATCACTAAACCATTATCGAATTTTTTTTATTAATCTATCTTTGTGAAAAATATACGGTAATGTGATTATCTATCTACAGATAGATATATGCTTGTAAGTAAAATAAATATGTGACTCACATTTGACGGCATAGGTGTCCTTACCGGTGAACTTTTTTTATTCTCCTCAATTTTTTTCTGTAATCAGGAATAGTGATGAATAGATATAAATTTTATAATCAACGCAATATTATTACAATACATTTGTCAATTCATACCTGTTTAGCGGCCATGATTTGTTTTCTGATGACATCCTGATCGATGTTCAGACCCGGACCGAGCTTGCCGGGGGAGTCGATTTTCATTATCCCAGAGCTCTTTGACATTATGTACACACCTATGAATAAAAAACTAAACTCAACACTAATATTCCGATAAGTTCACGAATGTTTAGCGAAATACAGATAAGGTCTGCTGCTCAAAATTTTGTTCAACATGCACATTTCAATTTGAAGCTCAAATTCTGATCTGTATGAAATATCGTCATTCTCATACATACTTATGATGTTTCTAAGTGTAAGTGATGTACCTGTAGTAAGATTGGGCATATGTTTGGGGTCAACTTTGATGACACCTTTGATGTTCGGCATCCCCTTTCCACCGAGGCCAAGGGATTTCACCAGCTCCGGGTCCAGCGCAGATTTGGGCGACGACTGTCCATTTAGTACTTTCTTGTCCACTAGAAGTATGCCACTTATATACACTACTATTATGTATGCGCAAGTTTTTATTACTTCTGCACGCTCATACGGTGAAACGGGTGGACCAAGGGGGACCAAATAGCATATAGGCTACATTACATATTAAATTTAATAGAGCTGGATCAATCGGTTTGGCAGCATTAATTGAACGGCAAATCCATCCCGAAGCAATTGCTTCATAACATGTTATATTTAATTCGATTCGGCATTATTTGTTGAAATTTTTTTTCATAACATAACCGATTTTACCTCCCATTTACCATCAGCACGTTTGTTTGTCGCCTTTTTTTGACGATTTGCCTTAGTGGCTTTTTGTTTATATGCACCCATTAGCGGTAGTTAAAAAATATAACTGACTCTTAGTAGGCGGCGGTAGTTCATTGTCGGAGTAATCGTCATCGTCGCTGGAGGCCTCCTTCTTGACCTTCTTGGCGAGCGGCTCACCCTCCTCCGCGCCACACCACGCCTTCACCTGGTCCAGAGCCTTCACCTTGCTCGACCGCTGCAGACGACTGACGTAACACACCAATATATATTACTGACAATGTCTAATAAGGTTTCCAGAATGTATATAATATATAAGTGATGTGCTGCCGATAGAGGGTAACATTCAATTATAGTTACTTTCTAGCTGTGCCACATAGTTCCACCCGCGTAGACAAAATTACATGGGACAATTTCATAAAGAATTAAGAATATGGGTGTAAAAAATGTCCTTCGTTCATCCTTACACACTGTATTTATATTAGTGGGTGGATGATGGGTTTGAACCAGTATAATCTTTGCAGGCACACATCGACACAGTTATTGGCAGGCAACAGAGATATGGAGCTTTTGCTTACCCAGTAGGAGTCATAGCAGGGCTCTCAGTCTTCACAACTTGTTTCACGACTTGAGGTAAAGGAGTGCCCACTTGTTTGACCTGTTAGTAAATATTACAATGTGATCTATATTATTGAATTTGAGTCAAACTTGATGGAAATCCAGTATGAAAATCAATCCATTTACTCTTGTCTCTAACAAGCAGTTACACAATTAATATTTGAAATTTGGTAGTCAAAATTGTTATACATCTATATTTTTTATTCAGAATCACATAGGATATATGTACTTTAATCTTACATGGTAAATGTCAGCTCCATTGTGCTTACACATCACATCAACAATCATTGACCATACACAGCAGTGGTCGTTTGAGTTTGAGGCCAACGACACAGCAAACAATTTTAGTAGATAATGGCCTCAACTCCCAACAAAAACACGCTAAAGCTAAGTTTAAGTCATCTGTCACTTTTATTCATAGCAGCAATAAAAAGTATAGAAAGTAATAAATTTTTTTGTCAATTGACTGGTGGTCAACTAAATGATCCAAGAATGTGCGGCTTGCAGTTACCTCACATTGTCCTAAGTTGCCCTTGACCAGAAATGTGTGACAACTGCTAATGTAGAGCAATAAAATAATAGTAAATCACTAGCCTGCACAGGATGTTGTTGTTGTTGCTGCTGTGCCCGCAGCGCCTTCAGTTCCTTCTGCCGCGCGAGCTGCTTCTCAAACGCCTCCAGCAGATGTTTGCAAGTCTCCATATTCTCTACCGGCTCCCATGTGTTCTGGTCACTGCGCAATGCCATTAAATACAGTACATGTAATTTTTTTTATGAAAAAACGGTCCATATAAACTTTTCTAGTGAACAATATAAGCACGGGAAGATAATATAAATTAAATATTTTAAAACTAAGCTACACAAACTCCCTCTCGATAATGCAATTTTAGTTAACTCAATATCTGAGCTAAACTTGTAAACAGGGATGGATGTAATTTTTCATTAATTGATACTATAATTAAAATGCTAAAAATTGCCATAGGGTTTGCTCAAAGCATTATTTTGACTACTTTTTATTCTATTCCTATTCAAGTTAATATAAAATATATCACTGACTGTGGGTATCCCTCCCATTTGAGCAGGTACTCATATTGTTTCCGCCGTGGATTGAACCTCTTGGCGAGTATTTTCTCTACGACGAACTCGCCGGCCTGCGCGTCGCCCGCCCGCTCCGACCGCCGAGCGATCCGCTCGCCCGCCGGTACCATCTCTTGCGCCGCTCGCACTTGTTCCAACTCCTGTAGGTATATTCATAGTCATGAGCGTAACTAACCGTAAGCTCATTACCATTAAGTAGTAATTTTTTGTATGGAGGGTCTTTGTATAGGGTTTTTGTAGGGGCCTTGCATGGAGTGAGCATGAACAAATACATGTGCAGTTATCCTTACTATTTTCACACTCTTCCCTAAATAGACCAATAATATGTCTCAAGATATCTGTGGTAGCATGCTGTCATCTTCAAAGAAATTTAGTTAGCTTGGGACCCGCTGTTCCTAATGATATCTACAAAGTATCAACGCCTAGCCAATGGACAGCCAGGAAAATTGGTGATTGCGGTTAAATCTGTAAATTGAGTCTTTCTTAAGCATCCAACTACCCTTTAACGAAAAAGATGTTAATATTACATAACTTTAATCATTTTGAATTATAACATACCTTGCTCTTAAGGATATGTTGTGATATTGGTAGTTTGGTGACACCCTTCATTGCAGGACTAGCTCTGACCATGCCATCACTCTCCTCGCCAGAGGGCTGTGTCTCAGAGTCCTCCTGAAACACAACTGTATATTAGTTCACACATCCCACACAAAACACAGCACATATTCACACAATCTACTGAAAAAAACCAAACCGCTCTTTAAGTTGCTCTTTTGGTTCTTTATTAACACGCTTTTATTAGCTTCACCTGTATGTATGTATTCTTTCAAGCACACTGCATAATAAATAACAAAATTTACATTTAATGTGTGTGAAGACACAGAGCATCATATATGAACACCTTTACTCTCATTATACAACCTGACATGATAATGATATCCAGAATGCTTGGAATGCAATTCTTTTTCTAAAAAACTCTACTAGAGCTCATTCAGGAACATAAAATAGTATTCACTATGTAAATAGACAAATAAACATACCGGTCTAGGTATCTTCCGGGGTCTGCCTCGCTTCCGTACTTCTGTAACCGGAGTCTGAACAGGCACTTGTTGGTCATCTTGCTTTAATTCCATCTAAAAGAGACATTAGGTTATAAACAACAATTTCATCAAAAGAGTATGAATACAATTAAACTGTGCAAATAACATAAATTTGACTTACAACTTTAGCATGTGCAAATTTAGACAGAGCCTGAACATTGGCGCCAGCAGTGATCCATGCAGTGCGCTGAGCCTCAGGCATGCGACACCACTGCTGGTACAGCTTCCAACTGTTGTCCGTGTTGATAGTGGACCCATCACGGGCTGATGAACATTTCCATAAGAGGAATGCCCATACTTGTGCTTTGCTTTCATTCTAGACAAAACAAACAATATTGTACTTTTTTAACTGCATATAAATAAGATTACCGCCAGGAGACTGAACCGCGGCGACATCCTATGATGGACTTGAGATGATGGTCTCAATTCCTTACACAAGAAATTACCCGCACAACACATTTGATTATGGTCTGGCGACAGATAGCAAATACAAAATTAAAAAAATTTTTCATTCAAGTCCTGAAGTTTGAATTTGGTCTGAACTAAATTTATCAACATCTTCCACAACTGATGGCTCACTCATTTACAGGGCTTTTACATAATCTTTGGTGACCACAACAAATACCTTGAGTGTGATGAAAGACACCCATAAAGATTTGTGTATGTTGGTAAAACAGTAGGGCACATCTAGATGAATAAAAATTATAATTAAGTAATGTTACTTACACTGTCCCTAACTGGAGACTTCCCGGTACAGTTGCTAGCATCCTTGTGCTCCTTGTATTCCTCAATGAAATGGAATGCTGAGTGGCACTGTCCACAAACAAGGACATCTAGTGTTGCCATTTGTTCATGGGCTTCTGTAAATAGTGTTTCAATACAATAAGGTTGGCTTCTATAAGCAAGCTTTATTTAAACATTCAGCGAATTGAGTAAGTAAGTAGTTGCTGGAAAACTATACCTTTCAGAGCAGTGGGGTTCTTCGTAAGTTCTTCAGGATTTCCCGCCGGAATTTCTTCCGACGTTGTTTCACCTTCTTCCACAGAAGTCATTGTTACGTCTCAATCTACAATCGAATTGTCAAAACTGTAGTACGGAGTAAAGAAAACTCTTAGGTTTGAGACGGCTTATAATTTAATGCCATTCATTTTCATTAGGCTACGATAACCTTACAAATGGACCGGTGCATTCCCGCCAACTCAAATGCGTCACAATATCACGATGGCGAGAATTTAGGCTTGCACAAATCAATAATATACTACGAGAACTAACACACGATCTCAGCAGCACACGATAAACACAGAAATATTTTCATTCATGAAACAAATTATTGGATGTTAAACTATTTCAACTTCTGCATTTCACTGATCGACGCTCATAGAATACATTGCTTGCTACCGAAGTAATAAAATTTGATGCATTTGAAGTTGTTTATAAAGAAAGCATTTTCAAAGCAATGTTAAAATTACTTCAACGAATACAAAACAAGCAAATTGTCACTCACGAAAACAATGATTTTTTTTCTCAAATTAAAACTTTTTAGAGGATTCGGGAGCATCAATTCAACGCAAAACGGAACAAATCACTCCAACAATCGAATATTCAATGACGAAAAAAAAGCTTCACCGACACGCACCAAACTGCCCCCTAGTGAACGCCGTCAAATTTTGTTTTCAGTATGTATCTGGTCATAACCGACCAATAGGCAAACAGCTAAAATATATAATGGACCAATAGAAAAATAGTAGTTGTGTGACATATCTTAACAAACTTGCAGTATAACCATCGGCGTACTTTTTTGCCGACGTGTAAACTTGGCCGACATATTTTGACAACAACCTTTAAATACACACGAAAACCCTTATATCTAATACCCTTATATCTTACAAAATACCTTATATCTAATACCTTGATAAATATGAAATGTAATACTAGTATTTAGCTATAAGTAATATGTTTAAGGCTAAAAAGATTTTTAAAATATAGAAGCATCGAAGATCTTAGGTTGACTTTTCTCTGATTTTAGTTGGAAAAGTACTCACAGCTTAATATACATACAAAAACAATATTTTTAGAGCCTTGGGTCAAGTAGAAGCCTAGTAGTTCTATTGGCTAGCTTAAACTTAATCCTTGGGCTGTAGTACGTAGACCGCCGTAGCCGTGACATTAGTGGTATAGCTGCACTCAAGCTTGGCATTTAAGTAGGTAATTTTTTTTTAATTCTAAATATTGCATAATTTCAGGAGACGTTTCTTTATTTAATTTGTATTTAACTTAGTTTGGATAGTACCTTTTCTACCAAGGAGATAGAGATTTGAAACGACAGCGACGATTACTATGCTATGCTATGAACTTACATATTATCTTGATTTACAAAATCATTGGCTTGAGTATCATACTGTGTAAAATCTATGAGCACCCACCTAATTGTTTTAGTAAACATAAAATATTTTATTATGAAAATCAACGAGCAAAAACCGGTTTTTGACTGTTTACTCCGATTTCGGACATCGACCCCAACCTGGTACTGAATTCAGTTTAGGTTTCGGTAGACTGTAAGTTTGTAAACTTCCGAACCTTCATGAGAAGGAAATCGCTTTTCAGCAATTCCAATTGAAGCAGATTTATTCAATTGGAGTTTCTACCGTGGTTCTAGAGTCGGTACAAAAACCGATTGATTTCGTTCGAGGAACCGATTTAATTTCGACCTTCTATTAATCCTGAAACCTGTTTATTACTACAACTCAATTTATTGCACTTAGCGGTTATTAGAGGGAACCCTTAGAGAGAACGGAAATTAAACCCAGTCTCAAGCATCCAAGTACCTATGTGACATTTTTTTGAAAGGATCAAAACCATAGTAGGTATAGTAATCATAGGATGTTACTCTTCATATTCGTGGGATTCTTCATTAGATAATCAAATTTCAACGCTAAAATAGATCGTATGATTGCCGAACGAGTTGAAAGCATGACATAATGTCATGTTAACCGCCTTGGAATTGCGTAAAACAATCCCAAAAATTCAAACTTACTGAGTAAATTTATGCAACATGCAAAATAAAGTATCTTTTATTTGAATTTATGTATATTTTATTTTAAAAACAATTTTGACATTTCTGAATTTATTTTGTATTAGTTAAGGATACATATTTGCTGCGTTTTGTGATTGAGGCTTTGGGGTTTTGGGTTTGGGATAGGCTTTATCCCAAACCCAAAACACTAGCAACTCCTTTCTTTATTATACTTTGACAAGTGACAATCACGGGTTTATTTTTTGCACATCTATACTTTTTGAATATTGTTGGTGTGATGCTCTCCAGAGCTAATTAATATAACCAATAGTAACATTACAGTTGGAGCGCTATGGACAAAAGTGTGAACATAGATTAGACATACAACAGAAGCGCTGTACTGTTTTGTTTGAATTTACGGCTTGCCTACTAGTAATGATCGTCCTTCTTACTGAAACGACACGCGCCTTCCATGATTAAATTCTAACAAGTTATAAAGAGGACCAATTTGTTAAAGAACAATTAATATTTTTCTAGGTTTCCGGTGGATGAATTAATTGCGCCAAAAATGGATTTATGTTGTCCGTAAACAAAGAAGCGAACATCATTGGCAGCCTACTAAACATAACAGAATTTGTTCAGATAATTTTCAAACAAATATACATCAGCTAACGGACGTATACTATGAATAAAACGGCCGTTCCTGATTTAAAAGTGACTTGATGACTTTAAGGTATTTTTGGTAGCAACAATGAGAGCGTATCAATTATAATCAATTAATATGAAATTTCATAAATTTAAACCCTCGGATGTGGCTATAAAGAATGCAGTCCGTCCGATGGTGAGTGGCTTATGCAGGCTATGAACGTGCCTATAACCAATACCAGAGTGTTACTAATGCATTGCCTACTTTATAAATCATGGAATCAGTCTGCTAAAATAGTAAAAGCACACGAACTTGGTCACCGTAGAAATATTATCTTATTCTCAGGTACCACTTTTGCCTATCTGAAAGGTGCAGGTACAATACCCACACGGGCTGCGTACATTCCAGTACAAAATTAGTTCAAGCAGAGTGATTTTGCGTCCGTTCCATATTTAGGGCACGATGATATATTCATTTCATTTTAGAATAGTAAATATTCATGCATGGCGGCAACAGTGACGGTGAGATTAATCATCCCCGTCGGCCGGCCATATAATTATTTTTACTAACATTTAAAAACTCTCTAAAAAGTCTCTTTTGATTATTGTTTTATGTTCCATTCAAATGCAAACAAAAAAAACTTCCTTAATATGGCGCTAATTCAAAACCACATCCCGTATAGTGGTTTTATTTGAAAGCTGGTACTTACTACCTATTATAAGATGTTTAGCATGGAATTTAGTTGCGGATCCTTAGCTAGTATAAGATAAATCATGTTTATTTTATTCTTTTTAGAAATTTGAGAATCCACCCCTCCGGTCTAACCACGGGTCCGACACTCCCAACAGTCTTGAAAACTTAGACATATCCGATATGAAAATGAAAATGAAAATGATTTATTCAGTTTAGGCCCTGGTAAGGCACTTATGAACGTCGAGGAATCTACCACCGGTTCGGAAACTAGCCTTCTGAGAAGAACCGGCAAGAAACTCAGCTGGCATCATGTACATTTCATTACACAGTAAAATAATAATAATTACAAAAAAAAAAACATCATAAATTATTCACAATAGTGAAAATTGTATCAGCATGCATGTGTAAAAAATAATAATTAAAAACGTAAAAACAATACCAAATGATTTACATATCATGTTTGCATACCATGTCATTGGCAGGAGCTACTTGTGCAGAGTTTTAATTCCATATGTCTTTATCATTTATGTAATCCGAAATTGTATAATAAGCTTTCTTCATCAGTACAGTTTTAATGTGTGTCTTAAATTTATCATAATTTAACGCGTTTATTGACTGTGGGATTTTATTGTAGAAACGAACACAATTCCCCATGAATGATTTATTTACCTTTGCTAACCTGAATCTAGGAGCTACAATTTTGTGTTTATTTCGTGTTGAAATTGAATGAATGTCCGAGTTTAAATTGAATAGATGAATATTTTTTTTCATGTATAGCAAATTCTCATAAATGTACAGTGACGGTAGGGTGAGAATATTTATTTCTTTAAATTTATCTCTAAGAGAATCTCGGGGGTCCAGCGAGTATATTGCCTTGATGGCTCTCTTTTGAAGTATAAAAATTGAATCTAAGTCTGTTGCGGAACCCCATAACAATACGCCATATGACATGACACTATGAAAGTAAGCGTAGTAGACTAATCTAGCAGTATCAATATCCGTCATTTGTTTAATTTTTCTAACCGCAAACGCAGCTGAACTAAGCTTTTTTGACAATGCTTCAATATGGGCGCCCCATTGTAATTTTGAATCTAAGGTAAGACCTAAGAATACTGTGCTTTCGACCAACTCCAATTGACTCCCAACTAATGATATATTTGTATCTATTTGCGATGTATTAGGTGGTGAAAATCGGATACATTTTGTTTTTTTAGAATTTAAAACGAGATTATTGGCATCAAACCATTTTGAAACAGATGTTAGAGTTTCATTTAGTGCCTTAAGATCGTTGTCTTTTCTACTCACTTTGAAAACTAAAGATGTATCATCTGCAAATAGAACAATATCACAGATATTTTCTACAACAAGTGGTAGGTCATTGATATACGCTAGAAACAGGAATGGGCCTAGTATGGAGCCTTGCGGCACGCCTGTTTTGATTATTGACCCCTTGGATGTTACACCACCGACGCCAACTTTCTGATGACGATTTGATAGGTACGAGGATAAAAGGTCGAGAGCATTTCCGCGAATTCCATAAAAGTTTAGCTTAAGAAGTAGCGTACGATGATCCACACAGTCAAAAGCTTTAGAAAGGTCACAGAAGACTCCTACTGCGTCATAGGCGCCCTCCCAAGCCTCAAAAATGTGTTTTATTAATTTTGCTGCCGCGTCCGGATATGGATTATATATTCGATTCCCCTGAAAAGTTCGCACTGAAGAAACGAATTCGACGACTTGCTCTCGAAAAGGAAGGAGTACAATAAATAAATAAGATTCTGACCCAAAATATAAGAGGTTATAAATAAGAATTTTAAAATTGAAAAATATTCTTAACATATTGAAGTAAAAACATATTCTAGAAGAGAAAAAAAAACATACAGTCGAATTGATAGCCTCCTCCTATTAGTGAAGTCGGTTAAAAAATTAAATAGGTTTCTTTATGTAAAAACCGTATATACTTTAGCGAATTACATAGAGTTCAAATGGATTTATGTGTATAGGTTAAGGTTTTATTTAATGAATGTAACTTACAGCTATCATTTCTCTATACTAAATATTGTTAGTTTATTTTTCGTTAAATGTTATTAAAAATAACTGATGATGATATAAAGCTATTAGGCTTTATCCTCGAGACTTGTGCCTTCTATCATCTAGTCTTTATTTTACGACTTCAGTGTGGTATAGCCATACATATAAAAAATGTTACTATTTTAGCGTAGTACAATTTATTTTTCCATGGTGATATTCAAAGATAAATATTTTATACTTTTATAAATATTGTAAGCCTAAAAATTTTTGTTTTGGTTATTCCTCGCTCATCGACTCGTCATACAGATTATAAAAATTGTCTCATAATCTTTGTACCATAGAGGACAAAATAGATGGACATCACTATTTTGCTGCTCTGTTAGTCTATTCTCTTTTTTTTTCCTTTCTTGTCTATTCGTTTCGTGTTCGTTCGTTTCTTCGTTCGTGGGACGCTTGTTCGCGCCGCAAAATAAATATTTTTTCCTCTAAAATCCAATCAAAATTGAAAATAACATAATAAGTAAGTATGGATTACTATGGGCATAATTTAAAGAGTTATTGACAGGTACTTGTAAACAAATTGCTTTGGTATTCTAGGCAATGTCGGGGATAGCAAGTGCACGTTTAGCTGAAGAGAGAAAAGCTTGGCGCAAGGACCATCCCTTTGTAAGTAATGTTTTTTGTTATTGGTCGTAGCAACTCATTGAATTGTGACCATTACAAAACTGTTCCGTCTTTTTTAGGGTTTCGTAGCTCGACCCATGAAGAATCCCGATGGATCTTTGAATCTGATGACATGGGAATGTGCAATTCCTGGTAAAAAGGGGGTTAGTATTTCTAGAATTATTATTAGTTAAAAATTCATATGCTCAAGTGTTCTATCAGAGTCAAGTGCATATTATGCCATATGTCTGTACATTCCATGCAGTACTAATGGCATTTAGTACTGTACTTTAGTGTATTAATTTACTTTACTTCATTACACAATTTTTTTTGATTCAGATTTTATTAAGTAACATTATTTTGTTACAGACTCCATGGGAAGGTGGTCTGTATAAGTTGCGCATGATTTTCAAAGATGACTACCCATCCAGTCCACCCAAATGCAAGTTTGAACCTCCACTGTTCCACCCTAATGTGTACCCTTCAGGGACAGTGTGCTTGTCACTCCTCGATGAAGAGAAAGATTGGCGCCCTGCAATCACTATCAAACAAATCCTACTTGGGATTCAAGACCTTCTCAACGAGCCTAATGTCAAAGATCCAGCACAAGCTGAGGCATATACAATCTACTGGTAAGCATTTGCATGATTAATCATTTACAAGCACACAAACCACAAGCCTTACTGTGAAGGAAAATGTTGTGAGGAAACCTGCATTTGTCTTAGAAGTAATTCAAAGAATGTATAGTGCCTGAGATTGCAATGAACACTGCATCTGTCACATTGGAACAATCATCTTTGATGATAAGATGTTAATACAACACCTCTTCACAATCATTAAAATAATGTGTGCTAAAATGTGGATGTATTTAACTTGTGTTTTTTTTTCAGCCAAAATCGATTAGAGTATGATAAGAGAGTACGAGCTCAGGCGCGTGCTATGGCTGCCACTGAATGAACTTCTACCACCAGATATGTGTCGGCCACAGCCATTTACAATGCTATGTGACAGGAGAGGGGATATTCTAATGCCATCCTTTGATATGGATGAACTATTACATCAAATCTTTTTCCATCCTCCAAATCCAGACATATCCATATTCAATCTATTCCATACATATATATGTACTATTTGAACATTGCTGAATGAGAGATTGTTTAAGACTGTAACTTAGGTGTTGTGCATATATTCCCTGAAGCAGTATAAAATGTGTAAAAATAGTTTGCTTGTTGTCTCCTGTCACATGGCCTGTTAGTTATGGCTCAATTAATGTAAGTGTTAAGGCATTGCTGATTTTCTTGCTGTTTATACAACAGCGAGTAAGTTAGTTGTGATGAATCTAGAGATTCCAATAAATACATCAGATGATAAGGTACCATTCTGCTTGATGTTCACATTCTAGAACTAACTGACTAATGTCTTAGGTTTATTTATTATGATATCAGCATTTGCAAGACAGTATTTGATGGGGTGAACATTAAAATATAAGTGTATAACATCTTGTAAAATAATCTCATGATTTGAATATGATAGCTATGGTGACGATCTACACTATTATTTTAAACTATTTTTGTATCTTATGTTAGTCTTATCAAACAATAAATTTCTTAAATTATTGGTGTGTTTTTCTGATTTAAATAAAAAAATACTCGGTGATAAAATGATTTCACGCAGCCCCATCAGATGTCCCAGTGTGAAAAAAATGGTATGTTACTCCTCGGTCGCTAAATTAAAATTGATGTATCTATTATTTTTAATTTTAATTTTAACCTAATTTTGAATAATTAACTTCCAGGTATTATACTTTAATAATATACTAGCTTTTGACTTTATGATACGCTAGCGGACGTCACGCGGTTTCACCCGCATAGTTCCCGCTCCCTTGAGAGCATGGGATGAGATATAAAGCCTATGTAGCCCACCGATGATGTAGTTATCCATTGCTGAAAGAATTTTCAAGATCGGTCTAGTAGTGTCGGAGCCCATTCAATAATATCAATACAAACTAAAAATCAAGGAATCACGTTGTCCCAAACTTTGCCCCCTTTTTCACGCCCACGTCTAAGTCAAAGTCAAAAGTCAAAAATATCTTTATTCGATTAGACTTTATACAAAGCACTTTCAAATCGTCAGAATGACACAATTTACAGGATTATACATGCTACCGTCATTCAAGGAACACACCCTTCAAGTTGCAGGTCAGCGGTTTAAGCTAAAGACGACTATTCTATACTACGGAGTTGTCTGTGCGTTGATTCAAACAGCATTCTTTTTAAATTATAGCCTATATGTTATTCTGATGTGTAAGCTATATTATTGCGAAGTTTCATCAAAACCATTCAGTAGTTTTTGCGTGAAAGAGTAACAACTCCATACTCACAAACTTGCACGTTCATAATATAAGTAGGATATTTCATTTCACATTGGTTTTGTCAAAATATCCAATGACAAAGAAGTTTCATAGCATATTTTATTGATTTATTTAAGGGCCACGAGTTTGAGTACAGATTGATTAGTTAGCGATTAGCTGACTGACATCTGGCTGATAGACACCATGATAAATGACAGTGTAACCTGTGACACTACTGACACTGACAGAAATGTATATTAACTATTTAAATAATTGAATCGTATTGTATTTGTTTGTTTGTATTTGATTGAATTATTTCAGTTTTCCTGTATTTCATTATTATCAGATTTTAGTACAGTAATTTTATTGCTTAATTAAGTACTCTTAATTTGTATATACTATCTTTTGTAAAGAGTATTCAATCTAAACTCACTGTAATCAGCATAATGGCAGACGAAGAGCAGGATCCAAAAGAATACCGGTGGGAAACAGGTTACGAAAAGACCTGGTAAGTTATGTATATAACAATAAAAAATTGTATTTCATTTTCAATGTCGTTTACATACTCTTAGATTTTTCTTTACTTATGTCTCGTTTCACGAAAGGGAAGCTATCAAAGAAGACGAAGATGGGTTGGTGGAGGGTTTGGTCGCAGAGTTCGCCCAGAAGGCGGCGCGCAAGGCGGCGGCGCCGCGCCGGGGGCCCGTGCGGCTCGGGATGATGCGCCACCTGCTTGTGGCCGTCGACTGCTCCGAGGCTATGAACTCACAGGACTTGAAACCCTCAAGGTTTTTGTGTACTCTAAAGGTAACAACATCAAACTAATATTATAACCATTAAGGTTTAGGAGTATGTGTGTTTGTTACTCTTTCACGCTAAAACTACTGACTAGGTTTTAATGAAACTTTCCAGTAATAGCTAGTTTTTGCTTACACTATTTGTTTTGTTGTATGTTTCAGTTGTTGGAGAAATTTGTGGAAGAGTTCTTTGATCAGAACCCGCTGAGTCAGCTTGGTATCATAGGGCTAAAGAACAAAAGAGCTGAAAAAATTACAGAACTGTCTGGCAATGTTAGAAAACATATAAAAGCAGTACAAGGGTAAGTTATACTGACCAAAAATATTATTAGTTGTTAACTCTTTATTCATCATCATCATCATCATCTTCCTGCCCTTATCCCATGTTATTTGGGGTCGGCGCAATGTGTTCTTCTCTTCCATTTCTCTTTATCAGCCGTCATATCTGTATTCACTCCCATTCTAGCCATATCATCTTTCACACAATCCATCCATCGTTTCTTAGGTCTTCCTTTCCCCTTGTAACCATCCACATTCATAAACAAAACTTTATTATAAGAAAGTAAACATTTACACTGACACTGTTAAGTTCATTGGATATTTAGTGAATTATTGAATATTTTTGCATAGGATAAAAGGCCACAATTGATATTTATACATATATAATGCTTAACAAACAATATTCTTGAATAATAATCATCTTAATAATAATCTATTATTATAGTTGATATAAAATATCAATTGTGGCCTTTTATCCTATGCAAAAATATACAATAATTCATTTTGAAAATTGCAAAACCTACATTTAAATAAAGATTAAATTGTAAAATGCCAATAATAAAATAACAACTGTAATTTTTGTTAAATATTTGGTTTCAGTCTATCGAGTCTAACACTAACTGGAGAACCGTCACTGCAGAACACTTTAGAGCTTGCAGGCAGAATATTGAAACCGCTGCCCGGTCATTCATCTCGGGAGCTTCTAGTCCTATTTGCATCTCTCACAACATGTGACCCTGGAGACATCAATGCATCTATACAGGTTAATCCTTGTTTTTGATGTTACTGTTATTTATGAGGCGGTTTCATGGGTGGCTTTATCTCATGGAATAAATTTTATAAATATATTTTTTTATTTGAAAAATAAAAATTGCTTAGTTAACATCCCGTTAAAATCGGTATAGCTGTTTCGTAGAGATTAGTCGGAATAAACCAACATTTCAAGAAAAAGTACCATATTACTTACATACAGAAACTTCCATTTATGTAGATTAAGTATTAATTGATTATTTTCATTTTTTGTAGGCATTAAAGACTGAAGGCATCAGGTGTTCAGTGATTGGACTTGCTGCTGAAGTAAGAATTTGCAAAAAGTTATGTCAAGACACTGGAGGAGAATATGGGGTATGTAATGTTATATATATTTATTCCGTGATGTTCATCATGCTTGCTACTTTACTTGCTGGTTCTTCTAAAGGCTAGTGTCCGAACAAATGGTCACTTCTCTACTGGGCTCACTGATCTACCTGATTGCCGCTGACGAGAGCTGTTCATGTAATCTACACTGTATCTAAAGTAATAAACTAGTGTTGTATTATAAGTATCATTCTCTCGCGCATGCGCTAATAGAAACGACACAAAATGTATGGAATTGACATAAATCAATCACAGGTATGTCATTCCCGTACATTTTGTATCGGTTCTTCTAGCGAACCGTGAGGATAATGCTGCTTTCTCTAAGCTTACAGGGGCGTATATGATTGTAGGTGGTATTGGACGACGTTCACTACCGTTCCCTCCTGTTAGAGAACACGAGTCCCCCGGCGCGGGCGCGAGCCTTGGACGCGGGGCTCGTGAAGATGGGCTTCCCGCACGCCGCGCCGCCAGAACACGGCGACGCCGCCTCCACACAGGGACCGCCCATTACTCTCTGCATGTGGTCAGCACAATACATTATATCAATGCGTAAATTTAGTTTCATACACACTTTCATCCCCTATGTTATCCCCTTAGGGGTAGAATTAATCAAAAATGTCTCTTTATTTTTCTTTCTTAGTGGATTACTACGTCATAGCATCCTGCATGCCGAATTTCAGCCCGATCCGTCCAGTGGTTTGGGTTGTGCGTTGATAGATCACTATGTCAGTCAGTCACGTTTGAGTTATACATATTTAGATATATTTATCCAAAAATTTACCTGCTATAACTATTGATACCGCCCATGTTTCTGCGCCAGATTGTAAAATGAAACAATAATAATAATACTGTAACTGTCAATGATAAATAGAATAGTGTTTTTTTAGTTGTTTTGTTCTGTTCTAGTCACGTGGAGGAGGGTGAGGGCGAAAGTACGTGCGGCGAAGGCCACCTTTGTCCGCAGTGCCGCAGCAAGTACTGCTCGCTGCCGGCGCAGTGCCGCACCTGCTCGCTCACACTGGCCTCCGCGCCCCATCTAGCCAGGTATTAACTGAGCCACTCTCAGGCACAAGTACAGCTCGCTGCCGGCGCAGTGCCGCACCTGCTCGCTCACACTGGCCTCCGCGCCCCATCTAGCCAGGTATTAACTGAGCCACTCTCAGGCACAAGTACAGCTCGCTGCCGGCGCAGTGCCGCACCTGCTCGCTCACACTGGCCTCCGCGCCCCATCTAGCCAGGTATTAACTGAGCCACTCTCAGGCACAAGTACAGCTCGCTGCCGGCGCAGTGCCGCACCTGCTCGCTCACACTGGCCTCCGCGCCCCATCTAGCCAGGTATTAACTGAGCCACTCTCAGGCACAAGTACAGCTCGCTGCCGGCGCAGTGCCGCACCTGCTCGCTCACACTGGCCTCCGCGCCCCATCTAGCCAGGTATTAACTGAGCCACTCTCAGGCACAAGTACAGCTCGCTGCCGGCGCAGTGCCGCACCTGCTCGCTCACACTGGCCTCCGCGCCCCATCTAGCCAGGTATTAACTGAGCCACTCTCAGGCACCAGTACAGCTCGCTGCCGGCGCAGTGCCGCACCTGCTCGCTCACACTGGCCTCCGCGCCCCATCTAGCCAGGTATTAACTGAGCCACTCTCAGGCACCAGTACAGCTCGCTGCCGGCGCAATGCCGCACCTGCTCGCTCACACTGGCCTCCGCGCCCCATCTAGCCAGGTATTAACTGAGCCACTCTCAGGCACCAGTACTGCTCGCTGCCGGCGCAGTGCCGCACCTGCTCGCTCACACTGGCCTCCGCGCCCCATCTAGCCAGGTATTAACTGAGCCACTCTCAGGCACCAGTACTGCTCGCTGCCGGCGCAGTGCCGCACCTGCTCGCTCACACTGGCCTCCGCGCCCCATCTAGCCAGGTATTAACTGAGCCACTCTCAGGCACCAGTACTGCTCGCTGCCGGCGCAGTGCCGCACCTGCTCGGTCACGCTGACCTCCGCGCCTCATCTAGCCAGGTACTAACTGAGCCACTCTCAGGTACTAGTACTGCTCGAGTCCGGCGCATTATTGAACAAGTTTCTCACATAATTTCTGATGTAATGCAGCTACGTTTGGATGTAATTCTACATAATATTTGCAATATTGTTACAGATCATATCACCACCTATTCCCCGTTGACCCTTACGAGGAGCTGGTGAATGACGGACAGGCACAGTACTGCTTCGCTTGCCTAAGAACATTCACAGATGTCGATAAACAGGTAAAATACAAACTTTAAATTGATGTTATTTCATGTTACTTAATAACTTGATTGATTGACATGCATATTGTGTCCACCGTGACCGTATTGACATTGACAGAGTTATTTATCAGAATTCAATACATGCCGATGACCTCTTCTAATCGTAGAAAAAGAAAAAAAGTTTTAAGGAGGGATTTTACTAACGTATGAAAAGGGGTTTGCTAGTTTAGATGACATTTTGAAGACCATTTTTTTCACGCAATGAATCCGCTATGGATACACCAAACGCCGCGGGGGCAGCGGAAGGGTTATGTCACACCGACTGAATTCCACGGTGTTTTACCAGAGGGCCTAGTGCGAGTTTTCTTAAAATTGCCGTCACAAGTCACCGCGTCGAAGTAAACGCAGATTTGTATGGGCTCACAACAGTGTCATCTTTAGGCCGACAGAGGCGCTGCTTCGATCCCATACAAATTGCGTTAACTTGTGACGGCGGCAGTGGAAAACTCGCACTAGGCACACTGGTCGCTAACTCGGGGTTGCACGTGTTATATCTTCACATGCTTCACCTTGACCCCCGAGACATTTTGAAGACCTAACGTGCGGTTGACAGCTAATTGTGAGGTGTTTGTGTAGATATTCCAGTGCACCCGTTGCCTGGAGCACTACTGCTGGGAGTGCGAGGGCATGGTGTCGGCCACTCTGCACGTGTGTCCCGGCTGCGCGGCCAGACCCCACCTCTACCAGAGACTGCCTGAAACATCATGACACCAACGCATTCATTAACATGAGAAAATAAATGTATTAAATAAATGCACTGACATTTAATGGGCTAATATTGAAGTCGAACACAATTTAGGTGTAATTTTATTTATATAAATAAAATGCGTTACAATGATTTAACATGTTTATTTAAACTTATCTTAACTAGGAATTTCCTACAATATACTTAGTAGAAAAATAACATATTAATTTTATTATAAGGTGCTTAACCGAGACTGTACCTATAGGTCGTGAGATGGTAATGGATGAGGTGAACCTTTAACAAATATGCAACAACCTCTCTCTTTGCAACTACCCCGATATGTCACATTTTGACGTCCCTCCATTCAAAGCAGCTACCCTGGTATGTCTCATTATGGAGCTTACATTCTTGCAGGAACCGTGTCAAGTTAAGAAATGCTACAAGTCCATGTACCTAATTCATACATACATATGCTCACGCCTGTATTCCCTTAAGGGGTAGGCAGAGGTGTTGTAATAACATCCACCTTATATATATCAAATTATTATGTATAAATAACTCGGTCGTAAGATCACAGATAAAAATCTCTCTTCACTATACTAATTCTCACAGCGTGAAGTGAAACACGGTATAGTCGGTATATAACACAGCCCAAAGGCCTAAATATTGATTTACTTATATAGTAAGGCAATAAGCTGTCTTTTATTCAAGCTATCAGTCTGATTGCACATGTGCAGCTGATTTATCGATATTTATTTGCAGACGGCTATTATTCCTTGGGGCATCGCATAAATGACTTAAAAAAAGATTTAAAGATTTTTCGCGATAATTTCTATTTATCAACTATGTACAGTGCCCCAAGTATAGCTATAGGTTTTAACGCGTTGGAATGTTGTCGCTGGACCTTACGATTAGCGTTTTATTTTTTATGAAGACGTAAACTTTTTTTAAAAACCATGTACTTGGGGCAACTATGCGGTCAACGAAGACACAATGAGTCCACCCACCCCACTTTTGTGTACAATGACTTGAGTCACCTTTGGTTACAGTTGAACATACTAACTGTGCACATATGCAGTCTGTCTGATGCAGCAGTACATAAGCCTATTCAACTCGCGAGCACAATGTCAAGAGTAAACAATAGTTATTTCATTATAAATAAATACGTGGATACACACAGGTATTCATATTAGATCATTATGCTAAGTTGGTACCTACATATTATGTTTCTTGCAGAAACATAAACGTACCGACGTAGGTACGCTGACATAGTAAATGCATTATTTTATAATGATAAAGGTACATTTATTTAATTACAAAATACCATGTAGTTAGGTAAATTGTGCCCTTGCTTAGTGTTTTTTTTATAAAAATAATACCCGGGTGTACTCATAGAATTTGATTATATACATATACTAGCTGTGCTCCGCGGTTTTACCCGTTTAGAGTTCATTTTATGGTTAAGTAACCGGCGGAACATTAGGTATGTTTAAAAAAAAAGTAAAAGTACCTACCTAAAAAGTAGCCTAAATTACTTCTTGTAACGATAGTTATCTACCAATGAAAGTTCCGTTGAAATCAGTCCAGCCGTTTCGGAGATTAGCTGGAACAAAGAAACAAACAGACATTTTTTTTTAAGTTGTTTTATCATCGTCTGTAGCGTGTTATTTTAGAATTACAAACAGACACTTAAATTTTATTTATCTGTATAGATTTGATTGTTGTAAATACGTCACTAGTACCGCAGTGTTATTCACTCAATATCTCAAGTAATTATACCTAACTATCTATCACTGTAGTTAAATATCACATAATATGCCGCGCTTAAGTACAAAATATCACTTTTAGACGCGTTGGCCGTCCGTTTCTAACTTCTTGCGCGTTTGCCACAATATGTTTGGTTTCTGGTAATACTGCTCAATCTGTAGGAGGGACTTGCCCTTTGTCTCGGGGAGGAGGAGGAAGAGGACGATGGTCGCTAGCGTGGAGGTGGTAGCGAAGAGGCCGAATACGCCGGCTATGCCGATGCTGTTCTTCATGATGGGGTAGAGCTTGGTGAAGCCGAAGAGAACTATGTTGAAGAGACCGAAGATATACCCGCCGCAGAGGCCGCGCACTTTGGTGGGAAGGAGCTCGCCGATCATGAGCCCGGGAAGGAGGAAGAATCCGAGCGTGTTGAAAGCGACGTAGCCGAGTATGAGGATGGGCGGCGCGACCCCCTCGCCCGGGCCCGAGGCCAGCAGCGCGGCCAGCGCCAGCGTGCACACCGCCGTGCCCGCACCCGACACCAGCACCAGCGCGCGCCGTGTCACGCGTAGCAACATTATACACGCTACCACCGTCACGCATAGACGGACCAACGCGCTTGCGTTAGCTGCAGTCTGCAACCAAACATTTTAAAAAACATATTCTATTTACTGAGCTGCGGTGACCGTGGGGTTTGAGCAGTTGCCTGCTACGCATGCATGTTCGAATACCAGTGGCCTGCACCAATGAGTTTTTCTAAAAAACTTAAGTTCCGTCATTTCACCTCACGTGTTTTGCGGTAGAGGAAAATATCGCGAGGAAACCTACATATGTCTGAGTAGTAATTCAAAGACGTATGTATAGAGCCTGGGATGGCGATGGACTCACTCTCTGTCACATTGGCACTTAATCATATGTGGTGAAGTGTGGGCTGTTATGACTCTTAACCCCTTCGGGGACTCTTATGGGATTTTTTTTAATCCTAATTTCTTGTTATATGCCAAACTGAAGAAGGCTTAATGCAACGATGATAATGATCTTGGTAACTTTAGTAGAATAGCTTTGTCTCACCGTAGGTTTGAGTGATCCTCCTGAGTCGGTAACAATGTCCACAGCGTAGAATATGACGACGTAGCTGCCGGACATGATCTGCAGCATGTTGAAGGCGTTGATGAGCAGCAGCGGCTTCAGTACCGGCGGTCGCATCACCGTCGCGATGAAGTTTATGTTCTCTTCTCCTCGCGCCTTCTCCTTCTCCCGCGCTGATATCAACTCGTGCAGTTCACGTTGTGCCTGACAAATAGCCTTGGATTAAGATTTCTTCTTGGTTGATGAGCTAACTTTATCAACCTATCACCTAAAGCCTATCACTTTGCATATAAATTAGGTAATTCAAATCCGAGATCCGAGAGACTCTCAAATAAGTATATCTACTAAGTATGCTTTAAGTGCCAATATAGCTCACTTTTGTAAAATTCAAACTCAGTTTCGCAACATTATCATACCTAAACCTAAGAAGTAGTTATTCCATGTAGGTTGGCATAACATACATGTAAGTAGGTACTTAGATATGTATTACGTAACGTTCATTTTTCCAAGGTTTTTTCTAAACTTTTTTTTGTCAACACTAAGCTTACTTCAAATTAACTACTGTTGGCAAAAAACAGTAGCTCACGAGACGGATGAGACCAATTAATACTTAGCGATGCAAATAGGTACATACTTTATAATAACTGAAAAGATTGATGGGAAGAGAATTCAAAGAATACCTTACAAAGGAAACACTAGGCAAGTATTCTATAGGTCTCATCACGACTTATAAGCGCTAGCCTTGACGACAGTTAGGTACCTAGCAGATCCCACACAAAGCTATTAAAGAGTCCCGTTATGCCATTATTTCTCCTCGTGCACAGATAACTGTTAGGTGCAAGTGTAGATTAGACCTAACATACATCATGGTTCATTAATAAATATTGTTGTTCCTCTGCATGAATTTGTTTGTGTCCACACTTGTTCGAGAAAATTACATATCAATTGGCTCGCGGCCCTTGCGCCTCCTTCCTCGTTGAGCTCATTGAGACATCGTTAAGGGGAATGGAATCACATTTCTAGAACCGAAGGCAATTGCGATATATCAACAAACATAACTACATCCTAATGTGTATACATACACAGTATCGCAGTGTTAGTCATGTCAGTAATCTTACATGTAAAACAACCGTCAATAACCTATGTTGTAAATGGAATTATTTTAGGAGATCCTTAGTCTAACAGGCAGTTACTACCAAATACGATACTCAAAAGTGTTGTTTTGTATTTCTATAGCCAGGTTTATAACTGAAGAGAACCTTTAAGAGGTGCTTGTGGCTTCCTCGATGCTTCATCTCGTCTCATAAAGTTATTACATATACATGGGAGTGACGGAAGTGTAACCTAATGCGGGCCAAATTAGTTTGCAATGATCGGTTTATTAAAACATCACCCGAATCGTTTGTTTGCCACAATTTAAAACTATACTTATGTTGTAGGTAGGTATGATATAGAATAACTGGAGTTTTTCATACATTAATGAGGTATAAAAAATGCTTATTCATGATGTTAATGAACCGGCTGAGGTTGTGTGTCACTTACAGTGTCAGGGTCGCCACGCAAACGTGCCATGGCCGCCATCGCCTCGTGGAAGCGCCCGCGCCGCGCCAGCCACGTGGGGCTCTCTGGTGAGAAGCACAGCGCTAGGAAAGCAAGCGCAGGCAGAACAGTGGATAGGTGTGCCACCGACCGCCACGGTAGCATTGCCCCTAGCGCATACACATATAGAACGCCCAAAGAGTACGCCACGAACGGAGTGCCGATCAGTAGACCTCTCAATCTTGGCTCTGATATCTCGCCTAGGTAGACCTATTGGAGTGAAAAGAGAATAAATATGAGTGAGATTTATTTTTGTTCTAACTAGGTATCACCATCAATGTTCACTCAATGCGAATGTAATTCTGACGCGTCGACGAATATCGAAGTCGTTGATGTTTTTTCAGAATTGCAAGCAAAGATGGCTGCGCAATCTTTACTACGAAATACGCCAACTTTTTCAAATATCAAAACCTATTATTTGGCTACAATAGGAAACTGGAAATACATATCACGGGGACAAATTCGCAGGTTATATATACATACATCGTACGTACCTGTGAAGGCGCAGCCATGATACCGACGGCAAATCCGCAGACGATCCTCCCGACGAGTAGGAAAGCGTGATGTGTGGCGGTGCCTATGATGATCCAGCCGACGATGAGGGGCAGCGTGCAGGCCTGCAGGGTGCGCCGCCGCCCGATGGCCTCCATTACAGGGCCCGAGAGCATCGAGCCGAGCGGCGTGGCTGCCGAGTGTATGCTTGCTGCAACACAACACCCACCAAAATCTTTTGAAACGGTTGATTCAGTACCTATTGCTATGTTGCGCGTATTACTTGGAACTCTCAAAGGGTGCTAACAACTGCTCTTATAAATATTATTATTATAAAAGGTAGGTACTCTGGCTAATTAATGTTACCAAAAGTTACCAACTAGTTAGGTTTATATCCTATGCCCGTCAAAACCTAGGTATGCATTGCCCCAAGTATATATATATATATAGGTTTAAATATGTTCAAAGGTCGCTTGATCTTCGCGTCGATCATCGCTTTTTAGCATTTTACTTTTTCGGAGACGGGTTGTGGTTGAATACCAAAGATAGCGGATCAAAACGCATGGTCAAGCGACGACGCCTAAGCATTGGCAAATCTATACTAACGGCTAAGGGAAAACATAATAACATTGTACTATACATACCCAAGAAGAAGCATGATATTTTTTTGTTAATGTATGCATTTATTGAAAAGCTGTCAATTTAGAATTATAGACACTATTTACCTGTAGTTATAAATAAATCTGGCATTCATCAAACTTAAAAAATATTGATGTGTATTTAGCTTACTACATTAACATTATTCCGATACTTATAACTGTAGCTGGTACCTAACTTGAATATATGCAAAATGATCAATTCACTTACCAACCTACCAATGAGGAAAATTCATAAATTGTTAGGTAAGTATAATAACCTCGAGCCAGTATTCAAATGTACATTAATCAATTTTAATTTATGTTATCTACATCATTAACATTATAAATGGAAAAATGTCTCTGTCTGTCTGTCTGTCACCTTTTCACGGCTAAATAGCTAAACCGCGATATTGCTACAATTTGGCTCACGGTTTTTGACCCCAAGGACAGACCTATGATATTTAAAAATCACTAGGTACGCGGGCGAAGTCTTAGGTAAGCTAAATCGTGAATTAATAATTATAAAGCTATAGTCCATTGAAAAGTTACATTTAGGGTTGCGTTTCTTAGAGGACGCAATTTTATTTTTTTGATGTGTAGGGGGGGTAAGTGTAAAGCTAAAATCAAGTTTGTGGGGTCGCCACCCTTGTCCCACGGCCGCCATCTTGAAAATAGGGATTGAAACGGTTTTTACGATATATCTCTTAAACTATATATCTGATAAAAAAAAATTCTTAACGTTTTTTGTTGCAAATTAAATTCTCTATAACTTTGGTCCAGTAATTTTTTGTCGTAAAACTATAAATAAAAAAGTTATAAGTGAAAATGTTCAGATATTCGAGAAAAAAAAATATATTTTTCGATATAACTTTTTATTTTATCATTTTACGAAAAAACGATATCAGACCATTTTTGTAGATCGTTTTTTAAGGAACAACTTTTATATGCAACATTTTTTCATTAAGTCAATAGCTAAGGTTTTACAGCGCTCCGAAGTGAGTACTATTTTTCAGTACTCTTAACTATACATATTTCATACGTGGGTACTAATAATGTGTCATCAGTTATTTTTAATTTTTTTTTATTTTGTTATTATAATTCTTTTAATTAGTAATTTTGCAATGTTATTAATAATTAATTATTAATTTTGAAAAATATTAATTTTTTTCTCGAATTTCTGAACATTTTCACTTATAACTTTTTTATTTATAGTTTTACGACAAAAAATTACTGGACCAAAGTTATAGAGAATTTAATTTGCAACAAAAAATGTTTTTTTTTTATCAGATAAATAGTTTAAGAGATATATCGTAAAAACCGTTTCAACCGTTGCTAGATAATTCGTTTCTTCACAAGCTGGTGAATGGCGTCCTAGACACCCCTTACTTACTCTCTAAAATAAATTTTAGGGCTCCTTCTAAGCTGCCTAGATTTTCGTCTTATACACCTTTTGTGGATAAACTATCACGTTCAAGGCAGGGACGCTATTCGCCAATAAACAGATTGGTAATTGGTTACAACGCTGTGCACAGAATTGTATCTAAACAAATTAGTGAAACAACCCCAGTTGATATCTTCTTTGATAGTCTAATAAACTTCAAAAAGAAATTGAATGCCATAGTCCCGTCCTCTCTAAAATAGTTAATATTTTGTTTTTTTGTCAATAAACACTTACTCTTCCATTTGGTTCTATTCAAGGTTTTTTATTTTTTATTTTGTATGGGATAACACATTTTTTTTTTCCTCTTTCTATATTAATTTCTTTCATTAAACCACAATAAGAATTCAGGTAATTTATACTTACTTATTTTGTAATTAGACGTACTTCTTAATATAAGCTAGCGTGTAACACCTATAATTAAGATTTCACTCTGACTAAACCGTATTGTATAAGATTTATAATCATAAGTGCAGTGTATATCTTGTTGGTGTTAATAAAATAAATAAATAAATAAATAAATAAATAAACCCCTATTTTCAAGATGGCGGCCGTGGGACAAGGGTGGCGACCCCACAAACTTGATTTTAGCTTTACACTTACCCCCCTACACATCAAAAAAATAAAATTGCGTCCTCTAAGAAACGCAAGGTAAGGCCTAAAAAATGGAACATTTCAATGCACTACTATTCGTTATGGAAATCAGTGCAAGGTTTTATTCAAGATTTGATTGCAAACAACGGAAAGTATAGTTAGCACTAGCTGTGCCCCGCGGTTTCAATCGCGTAGATTTAGTTTCATCCTTATTGTCGCGGAATTCTAATAAAAGCAGCCTAAGTTACTCCCTGAAATATCAGCTACCTACCAGTGAAAGCCCCGTTAAAATCCGTTCAGCCGTTTCAGAGATTACCCGGAACAAACAGACAGACAGGCAGAGATAAATTGTAAAACTTGGTTTTTTATGTCAGTAGCGTGTATACTTTCATATGCATTTAGTGAAGAGCTGTAATTTTGAAATTACAAACAGACACTTCAATTTTATTTATCTGCATGTACATGTATGTATGTATATATGTATGTATGTAGTTAGTATGTATGTATATGTATAGATATTGATAGATAATGCTATAGTACTCTTCCTTATCGTGCAAATTAGCCACAACGATTTTAATTAGTAAAACAGATGCTCATGCCACATGGTTCTGACATATTTTATTAATATAGATAGCCAAAAATAAAAAAAGGAACTGGGGCCCAACCATGAGCTCTTATTGCAATGATAATACAGTTGTGCGAAAGTGACAGATGTATGCACGTCACATACATCTGTCTCATAAATGAGTGAACCTATCATGGCAATAAGAGCTCATGGTAAGGCCCCAGGGGGCTGACTATGACGTCTTATAGCAATGTCATTGTAAGCTTATACAACATCATCAATAGCAGGCTTACAACCCTATAAAACAATATTGTTTTCTCAGCAGGATTAGTGACGTCACCTACAAATCATTCGGTTATTTCGTTTCATAACGCGGTTTTTGAAGAATAATCGTTCATTTTCTTGTCAAAACTGTAATAATTTTTAAAGCTAATAAAAGTATTTAAATAAAATTAATAATTTTAGTTCTACACGTCACCGCTTGGGGGCGCTGTACAATTTCTCATACAAATATTTGGCGGAGACGCTAGCGATTACGAAAACGGTGCCAAACGTGATAGGGGTGTGGTGTTCCCTAGCACTTTTGAAGTTTTGTAGTCGGTGTTTGTTACTGAATAAAAAGTAACATAATGGTAGGTGTGCATTTTGTTGGTTTTAAGGGTTCTTGATGTAACAGCAGCGCTCTATAAAATAAGCACGTACATTGTAGGTACCTGCGGTACGTTTCGTACCAACTCGTGAAAATGAAAATGCACTTGGTGAGTTCATAGGATGCAAACACGCATTTGTTACCTATACAGATAAATAAAATTGAAGTGTCCGTTTGTAATTCCAAAATAACAGCTTTTCACTAAATGCATATGAAAGTATACACGCTTCTGACACAAAAAAACCAAGAGTTAAAATTTTTCTCTGTCTGTCTGTTTGTTCCGGGTAATCTCCGAAACGGCTGGACGGATTTTAACGGGACTTTCACTGATAGGTAGGTGATGTTTCAAGGAGTAACTTAGGCTACTTTTATTTATTAAAAATATTAGGGTTCCGCGACAATAAGGATGAAACGAAATCTACGCGGGTGTAACCGCGGGGTTCAGCTATATACATAAATAACATCACAATGAAGCTAGGTGACTAACCGAGAAAAGTGTAGCAAAAGATATAAAGTTTCCGATGATAATTCCATTATCGTTTCCTAAATGTCTGTGATTTTCATACATGTTATGTTCACACCTTTTAGTATCTTATATGATTGATATTTTCTGTGACATCTGGGTAAACTGTATGATAATCTGGTATATAAATAACATTGCAGTTATGTAGGTTCCTACTTAGTGAGGTAAATTCTTGCGAACATTTTGAAGGTCAATGTTCCGACTGTCAATGTGAGTACATTTTATGAGTGATGATTTTGTGATTGATCCGATAAGTAGGTAAGTAGATACTTACGGATAGGCATATTTGCTCATTGAATTCAGCTGCGGGATGTACAGATATAACAATAGTTCTGTTATATGTACAGGTTGTTGACTTTTGGGCGTAAAATTTTGGCAAGGCATCGGTAGGTGATACATATAAATATTAAAAAAAAAATGTCCCCTTAACTTATTTCTGAAGCTAAGTGTAGTTTTAAGGGTTTATTAAAGGTTCGATGATTATTAGATGCTATGTGCAACATAAGAAAATACTAATTTTTATGAGAATAAAATTTTAAAAAAGCAGCGCTATATAAAATTTGTGACTTTTTTTTAATTTTTATAAATTGATATGTACTAGTACCTGCAACCGACGCTTTGTGCCAAAAATTTACGCCTTGAAAGTCTGCACCTTGTACAGGATAAAAAAAAAACGGATCACTCATCAAAATCACGAAAATGATAAACGCTTGTAAGTTTGTGAGGTTGTAAGGGGTAATCTCTGGATCACCAATAGGAATCTACGTTATTGTTGCGTGTCAAAGGCTATTATAATTTCCAAATATTACGCTGGACAAACGGGCCGGAACAAAAATATTTCTAACGCGGAACAGAGTTCGCGGGCACTGCTAGTACATTATACAATCAGACTTCTCCATATTTGTCTTATTAAAAGTGTCTACGCTCAGTTACTCACCTATCCAGGAACCCATCTCATCGTCTATCTTCATGGTGGTGTTCTCATCGCGCAGCTGCGGCAGGGCAACCGCTGAGAACCCGATGGGATGACCCGCGCCTGCCGCCAGGATCAGCACCGCGCATGTTATTAAACACTGCAACATAGGGAATTATTAACAACAATGCTTTGGGTTCCAAAAAGTGGTGACCTTAGGGCGTATTGGAAGATGTAAGATTTTTTTTAAAATTATCTTTAATAGTTCTGGCGGCCTATTATCATTGTTATTTATATCACTAACGTCTTAGCTTTGACGTTTCATTTTAGTACCGTAAAATTAAATGTCAAAACTAAGGATTACTCAATACGCGCTGCTTTAACGATCATAGTTGGCTCCCAGTCAGTACCTACTTCTTGTTTGTTTACGAGATTTGAGTTACCAACATGGATTAAGGCGCTGTGTACACCTGTAGTCTAAAATTACATATCGGGTTTGCCACCGTTTTTGTAATCGCTAGCGTCTCCGTCGAGTATTTGTATGAGACGTTGTACAGCGCCTCCAGCGTCGTTAATCGGTGACGTGAAGTACTAAAATATTTCATACAAATATTATCGGAGACGATAGCGACCGTAGATTAGGAAGCCGGTGGCAAACTCTTGATATGGGTACTGAAGCCACTGGAGGGGTATTACATCGCGTTTTCATCGGTGGTATTACAAAGAATGTTTAAATTTGCTGCATTTATTTAGGTAATAATAGTAGGTAATAATAGGTAATTCTATAATTCGTTAACTGAGCTCATAAATCATGTTATCTACTTGTATTTCTGTCATAGAGTTTAAAAAGTAATTACTAACTTTAGTTAGACATAATTATATATGAGCGTTTCGCTAATACACTAATTTAATATACATTTACAGCGGTAGGTACTATTAGCGAGAAGACTTTCATACTTTGCAGTTTGAAGAAAATTATATACCTAATAATTTTATAGAATATCTAGTTAATACGCAAAAAATGCTGGAATCCTTATACGGGAAGGGGGTGAGTATATACTATACTTTAATGAATGTAGGCATCCTACAATGTTTATATTTACCTGATTAAACACGCCCCTAGTGGAAGAGTAGGTTTCGCCTTTTACGTACGGAGGGAGAGTGGCCGTGGAGCTGATGCTACGGAGAAAGCTCTGCAAAGCTTCGTAGTCGTCCTGTTTCCTGGTTTCCTTGCTGGTAATCTGAGGCACCTGGCCTCCACCGAGCATGGCCTCGTGAGCTCCATCGCTGCACAAATACAACATTTATTAAATTAAATTCTCTATTTGGGGCATCAAACAAATGTACATTATTTAAATCATACATTGCGGAGAAAGATGTCTTCACTTCGATATCCCTGATATTTTGGTATCTTTAGACATGTCGGAGTATGGGGGAGCGGGGGTAGTACGACTAAACGCAAATTCTTGTCATCGCAGTCCGCAGTATACCCCTTTTCGTCGTACCCCTGTGCCTCGCTGGTGAGGTTCATAATAACGGTCTGTATACTTGCATGCAAATGCTTCTGAATAGGTATAAAATTTAACGCAGTGAAATAGCATTACCTACTTATAGAAAGGGAAAGTATAATTTGTTTTAAATGATTTCTATATCACTTTCTATGTACTTACTTAGGTACCAATTTCTGCCTGCTCCTTTACTTTGAAAAGGCTGAAAGAGATTAATCTATAAAATCAAAACATCATGAATGTAAATATGCGTGGATATATATGTTATGCGTTGTATGTATGTATGTAGGTATTACGTATCTAATTGGGTTCGTGGTAATGCTTACGTCAAGTATTAGAAAAGTCGTAAAATCCAACCTTGGCAATGAAAGAGTGAATCTAGCCAAGTCTAAAAATAATCACCTTTAGTCTCGTTACGCTAATTCAGCCTTAGTTTTTCGACCTACTCTCGCATGCAATGCTACGGCATTCTTATAGAAATTGCATATGAATCGGAATTATTATCGGTGTCGATCATATGTGCAGACTGAATACACAGTAAAATTTGAAGGGATACAGTGATTGAGATGAGCATTATTTTCTTATAAGCCATATCACGTGGCTAATTACAATTGGCACGCATCAGCTCGTAAGTTCGGCATCGCACGCGATCAATACATGTTTTTTTAATGTGTTTAGTTGACTTTTTTACCATTTAATAATAAAGTGTATTACTTTTATTTTCACAACACGTCCGCCGAAAAAGTGTAAACACATTTCGACGCTTAAACGCAACGTCGTTCGTCGACGGTTGAAAATGCCAAAGTTTAACCTTGAGCAATAATAGGTATATTTTGAACTGATATGCGCGGGTGGTACATAGTTATCTTCTTAGAAAGGTCAGTTATCGGTCAACAGAAATGCTTCATCACGAATCATGTTAACACAACTAGGTACAAGATCCATCTCACAACTAATAAATTTATGTAAATCTTCGACATAAGTATATTTAAAATATTTTGAATACTAGCTGAACGTCGAGACCTACCGCGAAGATATCTTTGCCTATTGTGCCTATGTGTTATTCTGATGTATAAGCTATATTATTGTAAAGGTTCATTAAAATCCATTCATTAGTTGTTGCGGGAAAGAGTAACAAATATCCATCTATCCATCCATCCATACTCACAAAGTTTCACGTTAAATATATAAGTAAGTAGGATAAAATAGGGACTAACCTTTGTATTTTTACGATCCAAAATTTCTGTCCATAATACACTGCGTAACCACACAATGATATAAACATATTAACGTAAAGAGAGACGCCTCCCGATCTTGCAGGAATACTAGGACATGCGACGGAGCAAACAAAGTGCCAAGTGCATTGTTATCATCGACCTTTCACCTCAATTAAATACGTAAACCATACCTCCCTGACGTCATACTCAGTTAATTGATTAAGTTTACGAGTGTGTGTACCTACTGTGTATTTAAACTAAAGTCATTACCGTTTGCATAATAGGGTTATCTCAGTAATGTCTAATACTCAAGGTTTGATTCGTTATCATTCTAGTATTGTATATAAAAATGCAACATTTTGCTCTCAATACTTTAATTCCGTCCCAGTAATCAGAATCAAAGACAATCTTGAGACTTTTGACTTTATTGCCACCATAGTTCCACTGACAGTGACAGACTTATACACGTCATATACATCTGTCACATATTAAGAGTTAAACTACCATGGCAATAAGATGTCATGGGGCACCTGATATGAGGACTCGATAAGTTTGATAGAAAGTTGATCTTTGACCTCTTTGAAATGCAGCATTAGTAGCCTTTGAACTAGGTTTATCCCAATTCAAATCCTAGTTAAATTCGTGCATACACCATTTATCACCAACACATCTACAACCGGTCATTATGAAAAAAAATTATACGCACAGGATGCCGAATGTACCAGAGTATAGGTAGAAATTAGGTGTATCTACCATGTATCTACTAACAAAGTAACTACACTGCTCATATAGGTACTCATACGTAGTACTCATATTTAGTATGGGTATAGTTAAGAATAATGAAAAAAAATGTTTTTATTATGCTAAAATATTATTTGTCAAAGGATTCAGATGTAGCGCGAATATTGATGACCCCTATGACCATAGATCAAACAAAAAACTGCTACGCTCAGCTAACTTTAATTCTATGTTAGGACACAGAATTAACATTTTCTGGTTTAAATCAATGTACTTACTTACCTTACAATGTACATTGTAAGTCATCTAAGAAGATATGGCCGACCTTATTTAAATAATAACAAAAACTTTTAATAAGCAACGTCACGATGTGCAATGTTGTAAGTTAAACAAATACAATTAATATGATGTAATGAAATCCTAAAAAACCAACCCACTAAATTTACTTCAGCTCTGAAACGGTGCATCTACTTATTGTTACAGATAGTCAGTACCAAAATCGTACTAAAAAGTCAATGTCAAACAGTCAATTAATCTGTGTTTAAGAATATGACTTGAATTAGACTTTTGGACCCAGTAATCATTCGTTAATTTGTGGACGACTGATGTTGGGTTCACGAAGATGATGTCATACATAGCATAAGTAGTTACCAGCTAATGGGTACTTGGCATGTCATGCGGATTTAAATAAGCTCCATTGTTCGTGTAAATTAGATTTTTTTTATTCGCTCAATGGCTGGCAGTTTTGCATTCGTGGTTAGCAGTGATAACTATACCCATCAAATACAAGTGTTTCTCTAGTTGTTGAATACAAGGCAAGTAGGTCTCTTTGTGTATGTGTACTAAAGGCTGTGCTATGATGTGATTGATAGGAACGATGTGAATGGTCACTCTGTTTAATTTCCTGCGTGGGAAGGAACATGTTTATTACAACATCCGCGATCTATCTACTTATCTACAGCTGGTTGAAATTACAGAACGAAAAAAAAAAATATATTTCAGTATACCTAATCAAAGATTTTTTCTATACCTACTGCCTGTTAATCAAATAAGAAGCTTTGCCCCGTGTAGACTTAATTTAACGTCATAGGTGGCATAATTTTAATTATCTATATGTAATAGATGTGGATACCTATCATGATCATTTGTAGGGGATAGAATAGGTAACTTCATTACGTAATGTTTACATTGGCGCCATCCTCACAGTAACTTTAATAAAGTAGAGTAGACAACACCCGTATTGAAACTAGCAGTAGTTATGGAAAAATATACTGAGTAAATAACCTAGTAGTAGGTACCTAAGTAACCTACTCTAGTCTAAGTTCTTACCAACAGTAGTCAAGATAAATATTTATTAACAAAAATCGCTCTTCTGATGAAGCCAAGAAAATTAAATGTACTTCTGTTTAGGTTAGTGATGTGAAACTGCTCATCGGGTATGAGCACTTTTTCCAAGCACTCAAAAAAAAACATAATTTGACCAGATGACCGGTCTAGAATAATCCTTGGTTTAAAAGTAGTTCCATATCTTTTTGTGATACGGATTTCAAAAGGTATGGACATTAGTCCGAGTTTGGTTTAAACAATGTTTTGTAATAAGGTTTACCTAATGTGTAAAATTTGGATGATATTCTCGATAGAAAAATGGACACAGTACAGCTGTCGAATGTCAACGGAAAACATAACTAATATAGAGTGAACCGATATTGGTGGTAAACCAACAAATATCGGTCCAGCGCCACACTAAAATAACTGGACCAATTAGATGAAACTTTGTGATGTTAAATTCCATGCGGCCAGTATAGATTTTGACACCTTCGGACGTCATCGCTTAACGTTGCGTATTTCACTTCTTTTATACAGGTACTTTTGTATAGAGACGTAACACTTCCTACACTCGCCGCCTGGTGCGCTTTTTAACGTTCCTATTCAAAATGGGGAAAATACGTACCCAGGTGAATTCGTCAGCGTAAAAAAATTTTAAAACCTTGTGTTATACTTGTGGCACAGAAACACTTGTTGTAGCTCTTACTTAGAAGCCTAAACATAAATACGTACGTAAATAAAATACCTACATGTCAGTGGACGAATGTCAGTGATATGACTAAACTTTTTATTTCTATTTTTCAGATCGATAAATAAAAGGCACAATTATTAAATGTAAAAAATAAAGTCTTGTATATACCAGATTACCTAATTAATTGCACAGGCTATTTTTGGCGATAATTTATTCATCTTTAAAGGATTTACAGAACTTCATTCGGAGCCAGTTCGCAGCCCACGTTTTTGCAAATTAATGTTGAGAAATGTGACCCAGTCCGATGGGTTCTTTCCAAATCGAAAGTCAATAATAATGAATTATCATTTATGCTAAACATTCACCCTAGTTACGTATAACAATTGACTATTGTACTTTGTATATTTTTTAGTTCGCTTTTACGCTCTTCATTTGATTTATGATATTTTATTTGTCTTTTCGTGTATCTACTTCACCACACAAAAATAAACGAGTTTTTTTTCGCGTGAGTGATAGTTATTTGTTCAGATAAAATTATTTTATTAAATATATTATTTAAAAAAAATTATGTAAGAAATGTATGACTAAACTATTTTGCAAGCTTTGCAAGGTATAACTTGCGTGTGCCCTTGAATGCTCAGCTGATTTCAGTTAGGTAGGTAAGTTTTTAGGCACTGTTTGTTTCGTCGCAAAAATATGGCACGTGGAGCCTTGATACTTCTAAATAATCTGTTGATACCAAGTTTACACTCAGAGCTAATGTACAGGTACATAAATATATTTTTTATTTATTGTTTCGGTTGTTAAATGTATGACAGCTCCCCCAAATTAAACAGCGATATGTATCAGCATTAGTTTGCTAAGCGCCTTAAGGGAGCAACGGGGCAAGCATGCGGAGTCCTGTCTCCTTTATTACACTTGAGCACCAAATACCTACTAATAATGCAAACAATGTTCAACTTACCTTATTTTCTTATCCTTCATGATGTAAATGACGTCATAAAGCTCTAATTTCAAATTTCCTTCTTAACTTTCACATTAAATAAATGTAAAAATATTGTTTAATTAAACTCGCAATGTGAGGTACAAATCAGTGGTAAAAAGCGTTTACTATAATAGTATATGTAGCACCAAGAGGCCTTGTTTGCAATTTCATTGGAGTTGTCAAAACATTATGAATGAAAGCGATCAATAGAGAAAGTGGAGCGTAACGGCTTCGCTCCGAACGATGCGTGCGGCTTGCCAGCGGGCGACTGGGAGCGGGCAAGGCGCCGACCGACTGTGAGCGGTGCCGCCGGCTGCCGCGCCAAGCGAGCCCGACCACTCTGACGTAGACACAAATCAATCGCCATCGCTGACCTTCATCATCATACACATTCGCGAGGATAGCCACACGAACTCCACGTTACACAACCACAATGCGTTTGGCTATAGAGATACAATACACGCGTGCACCCTCGATAAGTAGCAGTAGATAAGAACGGACAGAAGAACGTGATTTTTACTCACGTTCCGCATCCATAGATCGGCCAACGATAAGGCCCTATGAAAGATACAGTGATCAATTACCTTTACCTATATCATTTCAAGGAGTTTTTGAGAGGGTTCTTGTATATTTATTTTCAGGTAGTACGATGGTGTTTTACTGTACCATAATTGAAAGTGTTATACCAACCGTGCAACGCTGGGCAACTGTAAGCTTGGAGACCAGCTGCAACTAGAGATAGAATGGAGTTGTTGTTCGGTTCCCGTAGTAGCACAACTGTGTATTTAAGTAGGTACCTAGAAGCAAGCCAAGCATGTTAAGCCGTTGGTCCTACGCCTGATCTCTCTCCGGTCGTGTCGTATTGCCGTCCCATCGGACTATGAGAGTGCATCTGTGTTTGCGCACACACTTATACACGCGCGCACTATAATACCTCCTGCGCAGATGGCTGATCCTCGTTGAGATTAGCCGCCGTAACCGAAATTCGATAGGTGATCATTATTATTATTTTATTATTAATTAGGTAAGTACATAAGTTTTTTGGTATTTAACTCTACAAAAACTTGTTATTTATAATGACCTACCTGACCTGAACGACTCTTCATAGGTACCTATCTATCTAAGCCAAAAGGTATGGGATGTCGTGTGTGGGCCTGAGGGGTAATTTCTGTATAAATATTGCTGTAACGACCTTGTGCTAAGGATTCGCTGTGGAGCAACAGTTGTCCCCGCGAGATTATTACGCGTTAAATATTGTGCAAAACAGTTAAACTTCATGACGATAATAAACGTAATTAGCATTTGCTCCTAATGCATCCTCTTGAGATGTAATGTTTTCAGATATCGCCGGCTATTATCTCGTCCAATATCTGTTGTAAATTACAATAGTAGGTACCTACTGCTGATTAAACTAGTAAGTACCTACCTATCCACTTCTAACGTTTAATAACCAGTACCTGAATTATTTTTTAGAAGCAGAACGTTGAGGCTCCTTAAATTATAAAAATTTGCAAATTACCTACATGAAGTTATGTCTTGCAACAGATGGCAGAACATATAAAAAGGTTTATACATGAAGATACCTACCTAGGTAGGTCACGGAGACTTCTAATATATTCATTTACGTACATCACCTATACATCTTTCAGTTTAAAATGTGTAACACCCGTCTAAATGGAAGTACAAAGTATTGGTTACTTCGCGCAATCGGTTGATTGTGAGGTCAAGTACAAGAGGAAGTCACTATGTTATCTTTACCTTTTAACGTTACAGTTAAGATTTGAAACAGTATTTTTTACGAAAAGTGGACCAATTAAATATACCGATTCTCGCACCAAGGTACTTATAAAAAAAAGGCTACAAGCCTATTTTTAAATAATTATGTTAGTAGTATGACGGGAACATATGTTCCCGAAGTACTACTAGACTGGTCAATGGTACTTGGTAGGTAGTAATAGTAACATGGGCAACAAAGGAAAAATCTGTAGAGCCTCACAACTTTTTTGACTATAACTTTTCTATCTTGACAATGGTGATCGTGACTCCATCTTTTCGTTTTTGTACCGAAAAATTTAACGTCAAAACTAATAAGTTCTTAATTAGCATCGCCTAGATGCTTAAACGATCATAGTTGGTCCCCAGTTGTAAGTAAGTAGTAATGAGATTGGCTCTTCACCAGTTTTACGAGAGTGTAAACCTTAACCTAGGTGTAGCGCGAGAGGCAATCATCCGTAATATTATTTTACTTCCTTTTAGATAACCTGTTTTATGATCCATAACCAAAGTGAGGTCACCACTGAGTTTCCGTTTTTACCTCGTGACGATTGTCTAGGACAGGCCAATCAACTAGGGATCAAGATGTCTTGTCTTTTATTTTACTGTGTTTAAACATGATATGTATCTATGTCAGTCAATTTACCTTCATAGGACTACCTAATACTAGTGTCAACAGTGTCACGCGGGATGAGTTGTTTGTTGTAGGTACTCATGAATATAGAAAAAAAATAGCTTACGTTCTACCATCTATACATATATACAGATAAATAAAATTGAAGTGTCTATTTGTAATTCCAAAATTACAGCTTTTCAATAAATGCATATGAAAGTATACACGCTACTGACACTAAAAAACCAAATTTTAAATTTTTTCTCTGTTTGTCTGTCCGTTTGTTCCCGGTAATCCCTGAAACGGCTTGACGGATTTTAACGGGACTTTCACTGGTAGGTAGCTGATGTTTCAAGGAGTAACTAAGGCTACTTTTATTTTTTTTAAGTATTAGGGTTCCGCGACAATAATGATGAAACTAAATCTACGCGGGTGAAACCGCGGGGCACAGCTAGTTACTAATATAAACACAATTTTTCTTTCTCATTGGAACTGAATAGTGTAGAATCTCTCTGCATAACTTCAGAAATTTTTACTTTATACCTTTTTTGAGATTATTGTTATAAGGTAACTGACGGTAATAAAAGCCGTTGATTTTTAAATAAGCTACCCGACCTTTATAGGCACCTAGTACCTAACATCTACCTGCATATTTTTATTGATTCAGGGAGCAGGTTAACACTGATATGGGTTATGAAACTTGAGTTTTGTTTTACTACTGGTTTGCGTCGCGTCGGTATCAGACCAAGGCGTGTTTTGTTTCCATCCGGTACTCAACTTGCGAACCTTCTGATCAACGTAGATTTCAAACAAAGATTATATTATTATCTGTCTATCTACTGGGTTTGATCAGGGCCCAAACCATGAGCTCTTATTGCAATGATACTTCAGCTGTGCGAAAGTGACAGATGTATGCACGTCATATACATCTGTCTCATAAATGAGTGAAACTATCATGGCAATAAGAGCTCATGGTTTAGCCTCAGTTCAATTTGGAGAAAAAATTTCTGTAATATACTTTATTACCTTTCGCTGCCTGTTTTTTTCGTCTTTTCCAACTTCAACTTCACGGAGATTTTCATTGATGAGAAATCCTGACGCTTCCTTGATCTTATATGCCGCTTCTGGAGAAATTTTCCCTATACTTACGTAATAGCGGTAGGTATTGCAAAGGGACATGTTAATCTGCATGACTAATTAGTCATGATTTAGTGCTGGTCGTAATCCTCATGTCGACGACGCCCTAACGGGCGACGGTTAAAAATTTAAGGGTACCCCACGGGTTAGGAAGAGGTGAATTTTTGGACCCCTTATTACTAACATAGACTAGGATAAAAGTAGTTTCATCTCTTTTTGTGTTATGGATTTCAAAAGGGACGGACACAGTTTTAGTCCGAATTTGGTCTAGTCTTGGTTAAAACCATGTTTTGTGATAAGGGGGTAGGTGTCAAATGGCTTGATGGCCACATCGCCGTCGTTGTCTCTTCAGCCTTCACCAGGTAACACTTATCATAATCAATAGGTCAACCTTCTCGGACATAAGTATGAAGGTTAGTTGAACAACCGATTGGTGTCGAATGACCTAAGCAGGAAACTAGTAGTTAGTTGTAGCAGTAACTTAGTAGGTTTCGTAGACATGCCATCATCTATACAGATAAATAAAATTGAAGTGTCTGTTTGTAATTCCAAAATAACAGCTTTTCACTAAATGCATATGAAAGTATACACGCTACTGACACAAAAAAACCAAGTTTTAAAATTTTTCTCTGTCTGTCTGTCTGTTTGTTCCGGGTAATCTCCGAAACGGCTGGACGGATTTTGACGGGACTTTCACTGACGGATAGCTAATGTTACAAGGAGTAACTTAGGCTACTTAGATTTTTAAAAAACATTAGGGATCCGCGGGCAACCGTGAAATTAAAATCTACGCGAGTGAAACCGCGGGGCACAGCTAGTCTAAATATATAAACTCAAAGGTGACTGACTGACCGACTGACATAGTGATCTATCAACGCACAGCTCAAACCACTGGACGGATCGGGCTGAAATTTGGCATGCAGGTAGATGTTACGACGTAGGCATCCGCTAAGAAAGGATTTTGATTAATTCTACCCCCAAGGGGATAAAATAGGGGATGAAAGTTTGTATGAAACTAAATTTACGAGGGGCACAGCTAGTCTTTCACAGAAGTGACTTAATTGCCAGTAACAAATGATAAAAAATATTCATAAATAAACCAATTTTATTAGTAATCCAAGCAGTATTATATGTACCTAATTACGTCATGATGCCATTAATAAAGGGATGAACGATGGCAATACAAGGAATTCGTGTGTTTGTTTAGGTTCAGTAAAGTTTATTACCATTCATATTGCGAAAGTGACTCAACAGGCCTTGACAATGACTGATAAATAAACTTTGTGCCTGATCTATAGTTCGACTGGATTTGAGTTACAACAATCATAATAAACCTACAACATAACACAAGTACCTAAACATGATATGAATTTGTACTTTTCCTTGGCTAACTTGGTTTGAACAGGTATCTAAAAATATTTTAAGTTCCTACGTTCCTACAAAAATTACAATTAAATATGTTTGCAACAAATTACAGCAATCTGTAGATAGTAGGGTGTTTATTAACGGTATCTATCACTATACCGATAAAGGCAAAGTTTTTGGGTATTACCCACGGAAAACGAACGCGTAAAGAATTTCGCAAAGTTATGGTGACACGATACAGTATTCGTTACCGTTCCATAACGTTTACTGCAGTGCCGCGTTATTCACTAAGGTTTCTCAGCGTCGCACTCGTCGTCGAATGTCGGTTTTGAAGATACGAGATTGAACCTTATCATCTAAGTATTAGTACCTGGTTGACCGAGCTGTGCTCGGTTTCTTTTTCTCACAAAAAACTAAACTTTTTCCCACAAAACAAAAAACTTGACGTTTTCTCAAAAAAGCTAGTAGAAAATAAAAGAACCAAAAGAAAAAAATAGAACCGGTGAACCTCAGTCTCGAACCGGGGTACTCTAGTTTCGTTATCACCTCGTAAGCTGACAGCCTCACCTCTGAGCTATCATACCTTGACAGTTATCGGCGAAATTTACTGTCGTATTCTATTGATATTTTATGAGTTTTTCAGAGCATGAAAACATGGTCAAAACGATGTTTTCTGAAAGTGAAACCTAGCTAGATCAATTTTTTGCCCCCGAAACCCCCTACATACAACATTTCATGGAAATCGTTGCATTCGTTCCCGAGATCCAGATTATATATATACAAGAATTGCTCGTTTAAAGGTATAAGATAAGATGTATCAATTTCCTATGATTGAAACGCTCGTCATCGAGTTCCACGCTGAGAAACCTTAGTGAATTACGCGGCTGGTCCTATGAATATGAGTCGAGGACGTGATAATTGGAATCGCACATATGTCCCGTTACGTTTCCAAAAACACCTCGGTAACATAAATAAATGCACCAGATGTGTGTCATCGAACGTTAGTTAGTGCTCCTATAAAACGGACGGACACTCATGCTTGTACTATACTGGGATAAGCTTCCGTGCCCTGAACTCCAGAGTATTTACATCGAACTCAAAATGGCATACAACTATAAGATAATTGGCATCTTTATACTCATGGTGTTTGTGATTCTCGTTCAAGCAAAACCTATGGAGGAATCAAAAGCTGTAGCGGCATCACAGGATGATGAGATCATGGAAGTGGCAGAAGGACAGAATCCATTCTTACCGCGCTTCGCTATGAAAAGATTGAAAGAGAGGAGGGAACAGGCAAAGGCCCAAAGAAGGAATAATCAGAATTACCAAACCACCAATCAAGGCCGGCGAAATGGGTCTATGAATCGGCCGTATAGAGTCCGATGCCCCCACGACCGATATTACGTAAGTACCTACTCATTGTAAATAATAGAAGGTAGGTAATTTCACCTACCCAATATAAATCACCTTTAAATCCTATTAATATTATTATAAACGCGTATGTTATGTTTGTTTCTCTTTCACGAAAAAGCGACTGAATAGATTTTGATGAAATCATTTAATAATATAGTTACAAATCAGAATAACAAATATGCTATAATAAAGATATTGTGTGAATACTGTGAATTGGCAAAAATATAAAGATATGTAAGTTAAATCCTGCGCAGAGACGCGGGCATCAGCTAGTTAGGAAATATTTTGTTCTTACAAACTGATTTCCCAGCGTAATATTCATTGTTTGGCTAAGAAATAAAGACGATATACTTCTGTTTCGGGTATACTTACTTTCTAATAGATCTAAATTTTTCAATAAACAAATATTTGTATGTGGTAAGGAGCACCTTTCTTTGACCCACATGTTTATAATATAAGTCTACAGAGGGAACTACTTTGCACATTTTACAAGGTGCTCTACACACGAGTATATCTGTAACGGCATTTACATTTTCAGAAAAAATGAATGCGCGAGTCATAATATTGTGGACACTGGGTCTTGTCGGCGTGATTGCAACTCCAATTTTAAAACAAACAACCGCAACTGATAACACCAAACCACCTTTGTTAGAAAGCAGTGATTCAGAAACAAAAGGCGAAGTTACATTAAACAAAGAAACTGATGAAACGAACTCTGGGGAAAAAGAAAACTGTGAAACCGGAGTTGATATTAATGACGATAAACCGAAGGATGAGGGCCTCAGCGTTGAAGTGCTTATTGAAGATGACGTAGTAGAACCAGTTAATGATTTTCCCGGAATAATCGATGAAGACAACTTTAGCGTAAATCAGGGTTTCCCAGACGAAGCTGTGGCTAAAATACAGGACGAAATTATGGAGACAGCTGCTGGATTCCCACCGTTAACAATATTCAGAAGAAGGAACAAGCAGAGACCCACCCGACGATATGCAACACGCCGATATTATAGGAAAAAGCCCATGCATCACATGAAGCGCCCACAATTCTACCCGTATTACGCATTCTTTCACCCAAGTAGCTCTCTAAGATTTTACTATTAACTGATATATACTTGCCTTCGCTTAGCCTTAATTTAATTAGGTAAACTTTAAGTACAAATAAAAAAATAATATAATTTTCAGTACTTTTATTTCCTATAAAATCGCCCCATTTTAATTGGTAGGCATAAATCCCTTATGCTTAATTTTAAATTATAAATTATATTACATATTAAATTCATTTATTTACAATTATTATCCTGAAATATACTTTGCTCGCTAATATCGCACCACTTACATAATTATAATGTTGTACAGTGAATTGTATGACAATAATGGCGGTTGTATCATAAATGGTTCCTTCGTTTACAACATACTTACATGGACTTACGAATACTCCACCGTCTTTTATGTTATAAACATAATATGACACTAAAATATTATACGATTACTAAATACTAAGTAGGTAAGTAAATACGCCTACCATAAAATTTGCGTGGTCATTGTTGTATGAAATATAAATTGATGATAAACAACGTCTACGCATTGAGAAAAATATGATTAATTTAACCTTAAACTTGAATAAATAAAATGATCAACATAAATAATGATAGCACAAGTGATCGTTACGTACCATGGATTCTTGATTAATTAAACGCAACATGCTGTGGCTCGCTGTGTATCGTGCGCTGATCGCGTGTTAGTGAGGTCAGGTGGGTCGAGCTCACTTGCCGGGGCCCACGAGCGCCTCGTCCATGAGCTCGTCGTCGGTGATGCCGGGCGAGTTGGAGTGCGGCGAGGGCACCACCAGCGGCGAGGCCGCGGGGCTCTTGGCCAGCAGCAGCGCGGGCGACGCCGGGTATACCGGCCGCACCGCCACCATACCCGACACTTTACTCCCCGACGATGACGAGAAATCTAAAAGCATTTCCGCCGCCTCTTGTGGCGTGGTCGCTCCACTCCGCGCCACAGACCCACTCGCCGGCGGCTTCATGCACGAGTCCGCACCCTTTCTGTCTTCCGAGCTGCCTTTCGGCGTGGCGAACCCTTTGGTCATATCGGTTTTGAAATCTAGCGGTAATAGTGGAAATGATCCAGGGTAACTTTCTTTGGATTCATCTTTGCTTCGCTGTTGACTCTCTACTTTGGATATGCTATCTGAAATAGCTTTTGAGTATTCTAAGGGTCGATCGGGTTGATCCCCTTTACCGGGTAGTATAGTTTTCGGGCTCATGCTACCCATATTGAGAAGCGGCTTCGGCACGTTTAGGGGATACGCTGATTTCTGCATCGAATCCCCAGATCTAGCGTTGGGATTATCAAAATGTGGGAAACCATATTTATTTTGTTCAATAGACCTAGCAAAATCGTTTACCATGGATCGACTGTCGTACTGAGACCCGGGACTATTTTTATCTGGTGTATTTTGGTTTTTTAATTTTGGAATTTGAAATTTACTAGTATCTAGGGATTTACTGATTAAGCCCTCCACGAGAAAATTTGCGTCTTTGGAGGGTTTATACCGATCACCATCGACGTCATCTCTAGAACTACTGGGGCTAGAATGCCTTTCAGATTTAGAGGAAAAAATTGATTTTTCGGAATTGTTCATTAGTTTTGTTCGCGCTTTTTCGCGTTCCCTATCCCTGATTATTTTAGAGAGATCTGCGCTACCGCTTTTAGGGGAGCCTGATTTCGAAGCGGACTTGGACAAGTTGATACCAGCACTGCTGGAGCTAGATGACTTTGAATAAGGCACTTTGGGCATGGAGCCACTGGCAACGTCCGAGGGGCTCAAATTGGCTTTAGGCGGAGTGGAACCTGGAGTGAGGCTGCCAGATTTGGATGACTGCATCACTTGAGTTTTTTTTGAGGCGGGTCCACTAATAACACCAGGTTTTAGACCGGTGTGGGTTTTAGGCGATCCTTGACTGGGCGGCGTGAGCTGGGGTGACGATTGTTTATTTGAATTTGAGCTACTATAGCTTAGTTTGGAACTACCACTGGAGGATTCTTTAGTTCTGGTTTTGTTAATTGTTATTTTCATTCCATCAGAACTAGGTTTCACCATGTACTCCTGATTTTTGCTCTCGCTGAGTTTACTGCTGCCGCCGCCCGTCATGCTGTTTTTTGGATCTGAGAATTTGTTACTACTACTAGACGAGCTACTGGACTTGGGAACTAATTCGGTGTCTGTGCCACAGTGCTGGGCTGATTTTAATTTGTCTATAACTGCGCTTAAAGAGCCCTTACGATTGCGAGCTTGACTTGGCGCGTTGGATTTGTTAACTTCGACGTTAGGTGGCGATATCAACGGTTCAGTCACTGGACTATCACAGGTTATTGGGGTTATTTCTAATTGCTTGAGTTTCATTGGGTTTTTTAGTTTGGGGCTACTTCTATCAGAGCTAGAAAAAGACAAACTGGAATGTTTTTTTTCTTTATCTCGCGATGTTGTCGAGCTAGATCCATAGCTGTCTTTAGAAATCTTTTTTGACAAATCGTAGCCGGTGGTTCCAGATTTTCCTGATGGAGATCCACTGGTAGCAGATTTCAGCGCTGACATGCTTGGTTTTCCTGAGCCCGATGAGCTGTGCTTAGGAGAAGAAATGCTGTGGTTTTTTGGACTTGAATACCCTGTCAAATGTTTCGGGCTGTTTTGAACCGGTGAGTGTCGCGGGCTGCTGTGGTGGCTTGAAGAGCCGGAAGGCTTGCCTAGCCCCTTCACCGCGCTGGGGCTCGGGGACTTCGTGATCGACACAGAGCGCGTCGGACTCGGGCTAAATTTTCTTAGAAGCGAGTTTGGGGAGGTCGCTCGTAAAGGGGACCCGTCGGTGGGCTTGATGCTGACTGACACAGGCTTCGTCAAGGGGTCTTGTTTCGGCGGTACTTTCTCTGGTGGCCCCATCGAGTCGTCCCTTCGCCGTTTCTTTTTCTTCTCCTTGCTGCGTTCCTCGCCGGACTTGGACTTCTTCTCAGACTTTATACGGTCGTCGAGAGATTTAATCTGTGACGTGGTGATAGGTGTTATAGTAATGGAGGAGGGTAGCGTGGCGGGCGCGGGCGCGGAGATGGGTATGATCTCGATGCCGGGGCGGCGGTCGAGGCACAGCACGGAGGCGAGCCCGGGCGCGCTGCCGATGGGCGTGATGCTCACTGAGGAGGGCATGTATGATTTACCTTCGGTCAGGTCCAGCAGCAGCGAGGACGTACTCCTACTACTCCGAGATTCCGTGTCTTTGCTTTTAAGCTTCTGCCTTTTGTGCTCAGACTTCTGAAAAGAATTCCTGTGAAAAAAAGCAACCGTTAATTTAAACAATATAATGTTCATTTGTTTTGGTAAGAGCACAAAATGTTCGCACTCAAAAAAAATTTCGAATTCGGACGACATATTCAGTGTTGTAACATTATAATAAAATTGAATACATTCAGTGCACTTGTAATGCGAAATCATATTTTAATAAATGAAGAATTATTCTGTTTCTCCATTTGCAGTATATCACGAAAATGTTGAGTTATGTATTAAAATTATTCCATTTGTCATTCCTTGCATTTCAGATTTTTTTTCTAAACATTAAGTAATTAATTGTTCAGGTACATAATTGTTGATAGCAATTCAGAATAAAAAAATACGAAATGATAAAGAAGAAATTGCTGATACGTAACAAGCTAACAATAGCCTGGATATGATAAATTCTCTACTTGTTTTGTTGTTATACAAATGAGCCTTCTCAAGCCCTAAACTTTATGGCGATAATCATTATTATGGCATATAATGATGAAGTGCAAACCTGATAATGTCTTCAACGTCGCCATCGTTCGAGTTGTCCATATCGGAAGAGATCCTATTGTCCTGGGCAGCCATTGTTTCGATGCCGTCCATTCCAGAGAGTTCTAGATCTGAAGCGAACTCATTTTGAGACACTGATGACTCCCTCCCCTCTATTTCGTCGTTAGTAGAGTTACTGTTCATAGTGTTTTCGTCTTCGTTCACATATTCGGAGTTATCACTCTCGCTGTCCGACTCCATCATATCGCCGATACCTTTGCCTCTCTTCTGGCTCGCGGACCAAACGTCTGAGTCGGATTTTCTTTTCTTGGACTTGCGTTCCTCGGACAGCTGTGGCTTAGTCTCACCAGCTTCCGCGCACATCATTGACAGGTGGTGCTGCTGGTCCGAGAGGTAGGATCCTGTGGGATGATCATTGTTAATATTGACCACACTCATGGGAATCTTAATGATTTAAATTTCAACCATGCAATCTTTATTCCTGTACACTATGCGCCACGTCACCAAAAAAATATTATCAATGGAGCAATATGAAAATATCTTTAACTTTTACGGAAATACCAAAAAAGAATAAACCTCGTCATATGTCGAAGACAATTTTAGAAAAAATATTTTTCTTATCGCAGATTAAAGATTTATATCATAGTAGCTAGGAGTTGTATGTACCTGTGTGATGCGGATGTCCAGAGGAAGGGTATATAGTGCGATGTGGCTCGTGTTTGGGTTCGCCCCCAGGGTCGAGGCCGCCCAGGCCGCCGCTAAAATTTGGCTCTAAAGCCGAGTATCCGCCATTAACTTGCTTAGCCGCCGCCTCACGCTCCCAAACTTTCACTAATGCTCTGTAGAAATAAACACTGTTGTACTTAGCATAATTTTGAGAGTACGATTGAAGCTTAACACATAGAACATTCAGACTTAAAAGGGCTTTAGGTCAGAATATCATTCTTACAGAAGATCAGACTCATATGACGCACCATAATTTTCTCGTGACATTACCGTGTCAGCTAAAAGCTTTAGATCCTCAGTATTGTGGTGTGTTAACTCTTTATAACACTTCCGCTAAGCGTAGTTTCCATTCACGACATACAACTGTGGTCTTTATACAGTAGACTGTTGGATTTCCAGCTCAAAAAGTAGAATTTCTAAGTCGGCACATGTCAACTACTCAGGAATAAATTGTAAATTATTTATTGTGTATGATTAGTCATTATTGTTACCTCATATTGTCTGTGATAACTCTCAGAAATAAAAACATTTTCTTTTGGGGAAAATTCATATAATACGGGGAATTTAGTTTCAATCCTACTTGAGCAATACCTGAGCATGATGGGTATGGAGTGTGTGTTGTGCAGCACGCGCGTGATGTAGTCGTCGAGGTGGTCGCGGGGAGGGTCGGCGCAGAGGCGGGCGCGGGGCGCGGCGGGGTCGGCCAGCTCCAGCTCCACGGTGGCCAGCCCCTCGCCCGCCGGCTGCTCCAGCGACACCGACACCTGCGCCCACGACACCGCGCTCACTTCGAACATCACCGCGTTCTCCACGTCTGCTATGTCTGAACATACACAAAACTACATTGACGAGGATGAACACGCGCTCACTTCGAACATCACCGCGTTCTCCACGTCCGCTATGTCTGAACATACACCAAAAACTACATTGCCAAGGATGTTTAATTAAAGACGCTGCTGGGGAAGGTTTAATTTGTCTACTACTTTAAAAAGGACGCCAACTGCGGATCGATGCTCAGTTCGAGTCTGTACGCACATTTCGCCAATTATGTATGTTTAATTCCTATGCAGTAGGGGGCGAGCCTGTTGCCAACAACCGGGTGCTAATGCAGACTTCAGGACTTTGCTGATGGAAAATTCAATAGCACTTGGCAAAAAAAAAAAAACTTACTCTGTAGCCTGACGCAGCTGGCGATGAGAGTATTGAAGAGTGCCTGTTGCCTGAGGCAGGCGAGCAGCGCGGGCACGTGCGCCGGCTGAGTGAAGGGCACGCTGCGCACCACGCAGCCTGACAGTGCACGCGACGGGATCAGGAAGAAACACTGGCTCTGCTCCGGCAGGTTCTACACACAACATACATTCAATTGTTTATTTACTAGCTGCACCTTTATTAGTCTTATACCGTAGGTTGTACCCGCGTAGGATTAACAGTAAAAAATATGTTACTTAGTGATCAGTTATATTTCTGAATTCAAAGCCAGAATTACTCCTAACATTAGATATGTCAATGAAATTCCAAAAGAGAATTCTTTTTTTTTACCACTTATATTTTCAGTTGTATTTAGTGCATTGTTACAAATATAAACTTCAATTTTATTTATCTGTATACATTAGTTGTCTGTCGATTTTGTTTCAATTGTGAATAGAGATAGCTTGAACAACTAGGACTGACACAGGGTGAATGAAATGAAATCTATGAAAAATTTAATGAAATGAAAACACACAAATGAAATCATAAGTTTCTAATAGTACTAATGTTAAGGGAAAATATACAAACCACGAATAATCCTTTGCTGAGGTTGAGTTCGATGTTCTTGCCGGGCGCCAGCTTGTTGTACGACTGCTGAGCCACCAGACTCAGCATGGGCTGCGCGTTGGCCCAGTCGCCTGACACTTCCACCTTTATACATAAATTACATATATAACACGACTGATACAGAAAAATAAGAAATCGGGGAGTTTGTTTCGCTATTTCTTCACCCGATTGGCTTGAATTTGGACATGATGGTAAAGTAACCTATATTGAAAATGACGTTCAGTGTGACGAAGAGATATTTCTCTTATAACAAAACATAATTTACGATAGTCCTTCCTTGGTCTAAAAGCATTTTGTGATACGGATTTCAAAAAGGATGGATATAGTCGTAGTTACCATGTAATAAGGGGGATTGCGCCGACACCAAATATTTTTTTAATTTTTAATTATTTATTTATAATTTGAATATATACAGCTAGTGCCAATGCGCTTATATATAAAACTAGCTGTGCCCTGCGATTTCACCCGCGCAGAGTTAATTTAATTCCTGCAGAACCCCAAATGTTCTTTTTAAATAAAAGTTAGTTACTCCTTGTAATATTAGCTATCTGCCAGTGAAAGTCCCGTTAAAATCGGTCCAGCCGTTGCAGAGATTACCCGGAATAAAGAGACGTGTTGATAAAACTTTTTAGCAAATAACTCATTATTAGGTACCATGCGTTTTTATACTCGTGATAATTTCTCAACGAAATGTCCGATTGGAATAAAACAAACGGTATTTTACTTCTACATGAATACCCTTGATAGCATAATGCTTAATTTGCATAAGGATTAATATTAAGTTACACATTTAACGTAGTTTCTTTCTTCAGACGATTTAATATTTTTTATGAACATAAAAGCGGTTATTGTGACTAAACTATGATAGTTAGATATATGCTCTCGCGGACTTTTTTGTAGATCTTAATAAGACCTACAACTCCGTAGTACATCATTTTGTTCTATTGTCAATAGTTTTGGCAGCGCACGCATAAATAGGTTTTCGATTTTACACCTTGGGTTACAAATTCGCAATTTTCTTACGGACCCATAATTTTTATGAGAATAAAATATAGCCTATAGCCTTCCTCGATAAATGGACTATCCAACACTGAAAGAATTTTTGAAATCGGACCAGTAGTTCCTGAGATTAGAGCGTTCAAACAAACAAACAAACAAACAAACTCTTCAGCTTTATAATATTAGTATAGATAAATAAAGAAACTATATCTATGTTAGAAGCATAAATTGTTGATACGATACTGAAGTATATGATGATAAAGTACCTCAGTGGTGGCGTGCATGATTTTGGCGAGTCCAGCGCAGAGCGGCATCGGCTGCGACAATTTGAGGGTGAAGCACGCCGGCAGCATAGCGCTGTTCTGAGGCACCAGCTGCGCGTACACTGGACCATTGCTGGACACAATACATCATTTAAATAACAAAATAATTAAATGTGCTCACGCCATACCAGAAAGGAAAAGAGGAGACCAAGGCTAATACATGGGAAAAGTTAAAGAAAAGGTGTCAGTCATGACGTATAAGGAGGTCAAAGAGTAGGCACTGGACGGAGACAAATGGAAAGAGTTGCATCGGTTACACCGAAAGAGTTTCATAACTCATAAATTCATGATGATGAGACCAGAAGGGCTCCCAAAGGGGTAAGCAGTCGTGTTGTAACAACAGCACTCACATTTCACCCAATATGATTAAGTGGCAAATTGACTGAAGGTGAGTCCATCGCCATCTCAGGCACTATAAATATGACTATGCATTACTTCTCAGACAAATGCAAGTTTCCACACGATGTTTTCCTACCGTAAAGCGTAAAGTGGGATGAAATTACTGCACTTAAATTTTTCTGCTTAAATGACGAAACTGTTAAATTTTATTTACCCCTTTCCTGGCCTTTGTCCTCCAGATATGATAGGCGATAGTTGCAATTTATTTGCAGTAGAACCTTCCAATAATACAGTGGCCGAGTGTCCCACTAGTGTATGCGAGGGTGCGACCAGCGAAGCCAGACCGCTGGACGCGGCAGGTTTGCCTAGTGTTAGGAGCTCTACTGTCAGTGGTTGAAGCCCTTTTTCCTTGTCTAGTAGCTCGTAAGGTGAGACGAAGTATGTGAGGCGCATGGCATGACCTAGAAAAAATAACATCTAATGAGTAATTATGCATAAAATATATGCAAAAAAAATGTGCATTGATTTTTGGCTGGGCTTAGATAAAATTTTGAAAGAAAATTTCCTTTAATAAACACAAGATTAGACTGATATTATATAGAACATAGGTATTTCAAATGGGTTCAAAGTCCAAATGGGATTCTACGACTACTTACTCTCAATTATACATATTGTTTTTGAATTCATTGGAAGATGGAATGATGAAAAAAGACAAAAAGTAATTCCATACCTCCTCTCCGTTTTTGCAAGAAACCAATAGGACTCTTGTGGACTTGGGCCCAAGGGTCTTTGATGAAGCTCTGTAGTTGTCTCAATGTACAAAGGTCTTCTTCTAAGCTCTGAAGGGCACTGAAGGCTTTGCATTTAACCTAAAAACATATGCCATTGTATTTTTATAAAAAAATTAGGGAGCACTTGGAATGAGTTCATTCCGGTCAGGTTTTTATATGAGAATTTACTATTTTGTGATTGGTGAGTTGCTATACTACTTTAGCTGTCAGTGTGACAATGTGTTAATGTGCTAGAACTGAATAGAATATAAATATTCTTGTTGTAGAGATTGAATAATACTCACTTTCTTTTCAGCATTTAATTGGTACACAGCTGTTAAGCCCTCAAGCTGTGCTGTAAAGTCAGCAAAGTCCCCTCTTGATATGCATGCCACTAGCTCTTCACAACTTTGCTGTTCTATCTGATAAATACCAAAGACAATTAGTAATATGCTGTTGCTTTGCCAACAGGCTGCCTGGAGGGTAGGCAAAGGCAAACACACACACAGGATGCACTGAAGATGACTATGGTTTGATCACTTATCAAGTGATGTCATACTATAAACATTATGTTGAAGGAAAACTTAAGCTTGTATTAAATTACATGTCTGAAAAGAATATGAAATGTTTAAGTGTCAACTGTGCGATGTACTCATCTGTTACATTGGAACCTTTGTTGAAGTGGGTTTTGAAAAACCTCTGCCTAGCCCTTCAGGGACTATAATGTGTTCTTGAAGAAGTATGTAAATGAGTTCAAATGATAATAATTATAGTTTAAAACACAATTTTAGCTAGATACCAGTAATATCAACTTAATCAATCAGAAAATTGCATTCTATAGTTGTTAAATTAAATCCTATATCAAAATGAATCTTACCCTTCCTTCATGATGGATTTTGACATCTTTGATTGAACCCGAGGACTCCACAAGTATCTCTAGGTAAAACATATCTGATGATATGAATAAATTCACTCCTGATGTGCCCACTACAAATTTCAATCTAAAAAGATAATAAAATGAAATCAAAATATGCAATAATGTATACATATATAATTTATTTTAACTAGCTAACTGCCTGCAAGTTCAGCGGTAAGTATATACAGTTTCCTCCTAAAATGTGATAAGTTTATAGAGAGGTAATAAATAACATAAAAATGTGTATAAAAAAATGCAACAAATTACCCAAGTTGGCGAGACAAGCACTCAAGCCTTTCAATGAGACTTTGCAGTGAGGTGATTTTGATGCAGTGTTGTAAGCTGTCCAGGCACTTCTGCAGGATCATCTTGTCCACACTATCCACTGCCCACCGTTTGTCCTGTACATACCAATATACAATTTATAGTGGATGTCATGCGGTTTCACCTACATAGTTCCTGTTCCCGTGGGGGTACAGTACAAAGTATAGCCTACAATAATCTGTGATAATGTAGCATTGAAATGGTGAAAGATTTTTTTTAATTGGTCCAGTACTTTTGAACCAATCTTACATACAAATCTTTCCTCTTTATAATATTATATTATAGTATAAAGTAGCAATTAACAGTAAAGTTAATACTGATGGGTTACAGGTAAGAGGGCATAGGGCACCATGGTGAAGTGGTTACTCTTAATCACCCTCACACCCCTGCTACTATCAAAACCCCTTATATTGACAAACTAATGTTAAGTAAAATGTTACAAAAAAATATGAAAGTTATAAAAATATTAGATTAATAATTATAAGAATTTAATCATGCAAACATAGCTATTTATTGAACTGCATTCTGTGGTGATGATTTAGCTAAGTATAATAAGTAAATTTTTTTAAAGTATTTATTTGTATAGAGAGATGAATACGTACGAGTAAAGTCATTCGAACAGCTTTAGCAGTCTCAGTTAAGTTCTTATATTGTGATGTTTTGGATCTCAGCTTTTCCATAAGGATCTCTTTCTGTAGCTCCTTGGACTTGTCTATAAGTCCGTTTGCCATTGGCAAGACTGGTCCGTTCGTCTCCGTCATTTTGGAACAATTATTCAGCACTTGATAAACACTATTCACAGAATAACCGAAATAACGATATCACTAGTCAACCACGAAACATCTGATTGAAGATTTGTTGTCGTTTATATTTTCTTGGTTAAGTTCTGAAACCTTATCACATAACAGTATTGATTATAGCGCCATTTAAATTAAGCTATATACAAAAATATCTTAATATTAATTAAGTTTTAATGATAAAAATAATTAATTTCATGCTCAGCAGAAAATTTTCATTTTCACGCGATGCGATGCCATTTGCTTGCTATGCTATAATGCACATGTGTTATAAGTTTCTATATACTGTTTTATCCTGGCGCTAGTGAGTTATGGAAACCACACAAGAGTAAGCGAGAGACCAGAATAGTCTAAGAAATATTTAGCTGCAATTTGATTTAGCCGGATTATAGTCAGTCAATTTAAATGCCATCAAACAAAATGTCAAATGTCAATGCCAACATGAACGCCGTTCAGAAACTAAAAACCGTACAACCTGCAGTCAGTAGCAGTTAAACATTTAAGAAGACAGAATACTTAAATAAATTAGCATTTTCGTACTAGTATAATTTACACTCCACATATTAAATTATGTGTAGTCCTAGGTTCTATCCCCGGGCCGAGTGAAGCTGTCATATAGGACTCAAACATAACTCGCGAAATATGGATATAGCCACTACAATTACACCGCAGCCTGCCCGTCCGGAGTACTATGAAAGTATTATGTTAACTTTCCAAATAGGCCGTAGTTTAGGTTAATCAACTAACTCAGTCGAAAATTCTCAGTAAAATCAATATATTAAAAAAAACGATTTGAGAACCGCCCCCTTTTTTTTTTAATCGGCCAAAAAATATCGATGGCCCCACCCTTGCATGGATAAGGTGTTGGTAGCTAGGTACACCTACCTAAATTAATTGCCTTTACGGTAATTTTAGGTTTGAAACTATAATTAAAAGAAATAATAATAACGTTTTATTGGAATATTCACCATAATATTATGATATTATGGACTATTCCAATAAAATTTGTAAGTAAGCTAAATAGTGAAAAATAACTACCTAGTAACTAAAACTAAGTAGGTTGTCCTGTGGGAAAATTATTTTTCAAAATGAGAATATTTTTTGTTCGTGAAACCTTCTCACGTTTTCGAACCGACCGAAGGATCAGCCGCTTGGGATAAGTGGACACGAAAAGTCAAACAAATCAAATTAGGGACGAAAAGAGGAATGAGGACGCTTCTCGATCTTCAACAATTTACATTTTATGTATAACAGAGAATTAGTGCCTACTTTGAATAGTTTTATATTGTCAAACAATAATGTAGGTGCTTACAAGTGGCAGAGTAAAATTTAAAAATTACTGGAATGAGGATTACTAAATACCAAAGAAATACTTAACCCTCCCTTGGAGTTGTGTTGGTAGTACCAACCTGCATGCACTTTGCTGCAGGCGCCCATGGTCCCTTGAATTAAAGGGTCATTAGAACTCTTTTTTATGCTATATGTATATATACAGGGTTACTTACTCACTGTCTGAAGGTTATCGACGAAGAAATCGTTGAATTTACTGAAATAAATGGATAATCCAGCCAACAGATGGCGCAAGACGGCTCCTAAATCACAAAACTAGACATGAGGTGAGATCACGAGTAGGTAACTCACGAGCAGCGTAACTATTTATTATATTTTGAGGTCATAGATTAGAGTTTCGCCTCGTGTTCGTACTTTTCCTAACCATTTTAAGAACTTAGAATCAAAACACGTGTGCCATGCATAACAATTAAATGTTTAAATGGACTTCATCGGAAATACCTGAAGACTTTTTAAATGAAAGGATTTATATTATGGGCTTCAAAGACATCGAGAAAAAAACATGACCAATTGAACCTAAGTAAGTAGTCTACTTGAGCGTATTTTTGGTAGCTAGTGATCTCTACTAGGTAGCACCCCTTAGTTAATAATAATAATAATAATATTTTTATTTTAGGCAAATGAACAATAAAGACTTATCAGTATTTATACCACTAAAATTACATAAAAAATAACATACCTTCAAAACAAAAAACAAAACATAAACAAGACAAAAGTATATAAACAAGACTAATTAAACATAAGATAGGTGTTATACAACAATTTCCTTAGTTAATAATTACAGATATTAAATAATCGTAATTACGTAAAAACATATTTCTTTCTGCAATGTATGATGGTATGCATAATTATGTGCTTTGATTTGAACATCTGCTTAGTTCGATTTCTAACAGCAATGAGATTGAAATCTACCCTCCGTACTAGTATTAAACTGTATGACGGCAAGGTAGGCCCCAACGTCCTTTGTGTTCTAGTTTACTACGAACATTTATAGTATAAGCAAAGATTTGAGACAAATTATTTTTGGTTAGTATCATACAATCAAAGTGAGGTGATAGTATGAGCAAAAACTTCAATTCAATATATTATCTACATAATATATATAAGGTTTAGTAGCAGTAGTATTAGTAGTAGTAGTGTATAGTGTAGTAGTGTGTAGTGTAGTAGTGTGTATTTATGAGTAGTAAGAATATCCATGTATATAGCAATTTGTATTATTTATGTCCTGTCAACATTCCATCCAAAAAAAAACGAGATACAAACGTTATAGTACTAAATTTTCAGTATCAGAATAGTCAAGCTCTACAAGATATTCGTGAATAATTTTGCTACAGCAATACTTTGAAAGATTGCTGATTTCAAGTATTTTATTTAACTTGTTATAAATAAATGGTCCAAGGTACGGCAAAAATCTGTTACAGAACTTAGCTTTACACATCGGTGTATTATAAACGATATCATTTCGCCTTTTATGAACAAACTTGGAATCAGGAGGTATTTTATGTTGGTTTAATATTAATAATTTAATAAATAGTTGACGCACTGTTAATACAGACGCATCCTTATAGAGCTGTGTGGTCGGGTAACGAAACTTTTTATTTAGCATAACTTTGAAAACTTAAGTTATACTTATATAACCAGTAAACCTGTATGCATAAAGCGAATAGCTTTCAAAAGTCTCATCTAATATACACAGAGGCGTACAGAGACAAAATTACAGTTTAATGAGTCATTTGTTTGAGGTCTCTTCACAAGCGCATGGCATGTCGGAAGTAGTTAGAAGTTAATGAGAAATAGTGGCCTTTGAAAGCTTTCCGCGACTGAATGTCTATCACATTGACGTGGTTGACGGTCGGATTGATAATTATGCTGGCGGATACGGCTGGAGGTTAGTTCCAAGTTAAATAATGTATGTTGAAATGATATGACAATTTGACAGGTGGAGCTAATAAGGGGTTAATATTGATAGGCGATGGCTTAAAGTACCGATTAAGTAAGTTGCACGTTTTCCGAGGATATAATGGACTAGCTGTGCCCCACGGTTTTAACCAAGGCTTTATTTTGTAGAATCCAATTTTCCTCCTAAATAAAGTAGCCTTATTAGTACATAGAAATATTATAACAAAAGTTGTTATTTTGGAATAACAAAACAGACACTTAAATTGTATAGATTACATTATTTTTATAGGCAAATTATAGCGTACAATACAATATTCAGTTTTTCTAATTTTGCCTAAACCCCTTTCTCGCAAGAAAATAATTTTATGCCGCTTTTATGAAATCCCTAAATGCCGTTTAGTTCTAATTTATTAATACTCTATATACACTAGGTAGATGCTATGAGGGAGGTAACGACAGTAATTAACATTTCATGGCACCTTACAATGTCACGAGTGTCTCAGAAGCATTAATCGAAGATTCCTGAGTATAACTAGGAATGCACTCGTTGGTTATCGCTTTGGCACTAGCTAACATTCTACATACTTAAGCATACATATACTCTCCTCTGTATTCCCCGAAGGGGAAGACTTAGTGCTGTAATAACAACACCCCCTTTTCACCGAAGATGATTAAGTACCAACGCGACAGAGGGTGACTCCATCGCCGTCTCAGGCACTATACATAAGTCTTTGAATACTTTTCGGACATGTAAAAGTTTCCCCACGATGTTTTACCTTACACTTACTGAGTAAGTTTGTAGGTACGCACGTACCAAGGCAACAGAGACGCGCTACGCGACCTTATGTTGAGCTTTATTTTCACACCTAAACAAATGTAAACATTGTTTAAGTTATTAATTAAATTTTATACAAAAGCGGTGATTTATGTTTTAGCACCTTTTTATCTTAAGATCTTTAAGAAATTAAACTTTGGGCTTATCTTATCTTGCTATTATTATGAAATTTGTAAGTTAGTTCGTGAGAATATGGAGATGTTTGTTACTCTTTCACGAAATCTACTAAACATTATTTCGTACATCAGAATTACCGGCTACTATATTTCAACTTCACGAGTGAAGTTCCCATTTGGAAAATTTAGTTTCAATGGTGAAATAGGTAATCGATAGCGTGGTCTAGTCTGAGCGACTCTTAGGTTGGTACACTTTATTTAAATAAATTGGTTAATTATTCTTTGTTACCTAAGTAGGTTGCGTAGGTACTTACTAAGTAGTTAGTTACCAAAATATAAAAGCATTTTGAATTTGTTTCCATACTACCTAATTAAGAAAGCCGTTTAAACACAAATAATGAATTAAGAAAATTATTTCATGATTTCTAAATTGTTAAAGATTATGGATTTGTTTGTGTCATGAATGGTGAATTTCCTTTGAAAACTCAGTGGTGAAAACTTTTTCCTACATTCTAAGAAATTGGAACGTAATTAACACAGTAATAAATTTAATATAATAATGTAAATGAAAATAATTGAATCTGCTAAGGCGGTAAGGTAGAGTATTTGACATCTCGTAGTCGTTAGATTACAGTCAAGACTAACAAATACATAAGTGTTAGTTGTAGCCCGCGGTTTCACCCGTGTAGACTCAATTTCATGTGTAGCTTCATTTCACGGTACCCTAATTTTTAAACGTAACGCACGTCTTCATAACATCAGCTAAGTAAAAGTACCGTTAAAATCGGTCCAGCCGTTTCAGAGATGATCCGGAACAAACAGACTACCTAATATGATGTGTTCATATATATTGGGATTTCAAAACATTTCTTAGTTGGAATCTGATAACGTTATCGACTCCATGAATTCTTTCACTGGACTTCGCTTATTGAAAATCCCCATAGTGCAATCTGTTATTGTAAGAAAATATCTGAAGCTACTTATGCACTTAGCCAAAAAGCCACTGGTCGAGATGTAGAGAACAAGTTATTATCTCATCCTTCTAAAATCTCTCAAGCTGTAAATATTAGCACAACTAATAGGGTGCTCCTGACAGTAACGCTATTTGTTTTATCATAGCACCTCAAACGTTCTGGGGTCACATGGAAATTAGTTATTTAACCGCCCTTAGCGAAGGTCGGTCGTTACAGTCTCTCTTCCAATTTTAATTAATGCGGGTACGTTGATGTTTTTTTTAAGAAGCCTACAAGAAACTTACAAGATGCTACCTGAAGAAGTATTCTGCTGTTTTACAGCATTAAACTACTCGCTCGGCATGGAATTTGAAATGATGGGATTTTTTCTATAGACAAAATTAATAGGCGTGAGTATATGTACAACCAATTGGTCACGTAATGATTACCGCGGTTATTACTCAGACCAAAATGGTCACATAAATGTAACTGGAGTATCAATGTAGAGCAAATTAATTAAGCGTAGCAGGGGTCACTTATCGTTATTTTCGTAACATATAAGTATGTGACTTTTATACTGCACAATGGAAGTATGAAGTAGGCTCTTTTTGCGTTATATAGACCTATATAGAATCAAATACTGTTTGCTGATTTGATGAAATCCAATTTAAAGTATTGATACGATCCGATAAACAACGTATATTACTCGGTAATAGCTTGGATTCTGTTTTATTCACTGTTTGGCTTGGATGTTCCACGTACATAAAAGACCATAAAACATACATTACCCACAAATACCCGGCCAATATATATTACAACCAATATGTATGATCAAAGGACTCTTTATGACCCTCGTGACACTTTGATAATATTTTTTATTGCGAAAGCATCTAAGCACCTACGCATCCTAATAACATTATGGATACGTTTACAACTCACATTTCATCTCCAATACTACTTAATACTTTACTTCAGTTGATCTATTTCCTGGCTACTCAAAGATCGGCGAATATTGTTCGAGTAATTAATGTGTAGGTAAAGACAGATTATGAGAACTAATGCGAATCGCGACGAATACGCTTATAAAACGTTTGAATACGGCTACATTCCCCGAAGGGGTTTGCAGAGGTGTAGTTATAGTACACCCACATTCCGACAGCTATGTATATAATCCCCAATATTAAAAGTCCATGTAATAAGGGGGCGAGTTTATTGCCATTAAACGGACACTTATCCAGACTAGCATTTCCGATAATAAGACCAATGAAGCAGTCTATTGTTTACTTAGCATGTTTAAACTTTAAACTTGATTAAGTTAGAGCTTATGTCATGTTGGCACCTAGTTAATGGATCCGAGTAGAATTCTTCAATTTAGGATTAGTGGAGTTCTTGAAAACTTTGGGTCTTAAGTATTTTGATGGATGAGTTTACTCGAAGACTGATCATTGGATTACTAATATAACTTAGAAAAAAACAAGTATAAAAATATTTTTGTGTAATGCAATAAAAACTAATTTGAAGTGTTGTTCGCAGATTTTTAAACTATAGGGAATTTAGCTAATTAGGTTATTAAACTGAATAACAAGGCAAAATATATAAGGATGATAGGTTCGAGGTAATTTAAAGTTTGTGTTGGACATTTCGACTCAAAGTTGAAGGCTCATGCATTGTTGTGAAGTTAACTGAAGCTTCGGAGCAGGCAATTTGCGAATTTATGCGGGACCAAATCCAATCTAAACGTTGAATTCATGATCGATGGCATTGGATCGGCTTAGTATCTTTTAACAAGTTCGAACTTATGATGCATATTAAGTAGATGGTAGGACGTTACGCCCTGTCATGCTAAATAATTTTAACTAGATTTGCGGCTGATAATGTGATCTGCGTTGGTAAAACACGTTCCGTCCAGCTTAATCAAATTTGTCTACATAATAAGGATGCAAAATTTAAGGGTATCTACTATTACTCGAAACCAGTGGGCATGGTGTGGGCATGTGTGACTGTGACAGTTTTAGACACGTATTTGTCTCATAAGTACCTACTTACTATGAGTCTGATTATCATGGTTAGGACCTCAGATCGAGGACGCTCTCTTCTGCCTACCTCATGTTGGCACCGGTGTGTTGGTATTGTATGAATATTGAGATTCAGACCAGATTTATACATCATAAAATTACAGTCAGCGCTTACCTTGAACTACTTATTTGCACCTATCCTTGGATATTTCATTACTTTTAAATATAGTTGTATAACTATGTGCAAAATTTAAAATCCATCTAGCTTCTAAGCTAGCTGGACTGATTTAAGCAGTATAACTTATTAATATTTGGTGACAAAATTAAGGTTAGCTTTGAATGTACAAATTCAAAACGACTTTGTCATTGAAAGAAGCTTTTGTTTGTTAAATAGTACATTTCATTATTACTAACCGTAATTTTTCTGAGTTGTTATTTCAGGTTGATTAAATTTCTCAGACATGATTTTAAGTGCATTTTATGATATAATAATAGTTTCTCGAAATACTACCAATTGGCCTTAAAGAGGGTCCATTTTAATCTGGTTTAAAAGAAAAATCTCATTCGCTGGAGGTCTAGGTCTGAGTAAATATCTATAGATCCACGGATTACTCATTTCTAAGAGATTGCTACTTTGAGGATAAGTGAAGTCGTCTCTTGAGGAGATACAGGTCAAGCGCTCTTTTAATGCGATATGATTGAAATCAATAAGATTGCTTTAAGATGCCGCAATATATTCAAATTAAAACTAGCTGTGCCCCGCGGTCTCACCCGCGTAGATCTAGTTTCATCCTTAGTGTCGCGGAACCCTAATATTTTTGATAAATAAAAGTAGCCCAAGTTACTCCTTGAAACATCAGCTACCTACCAGTGAAAGTCCCGGTAAAATCCGTCCAGCTGTTTCAAAGATTATCCGGAACAAACAGACAGACAGACAGACAGACGGACAGACATACAGAGAAAAAATGTAAACCTTGGTTTTTTTGTGTCAGTAGCGTGTATACTTTCATGTGCATTTACTGAAAAGCTGTTATTTTGGAGTTACAAACAGACACTTAAATTTTATTTATCTGTATGTATGTATGTATGTATGTATAGATGTATAGATAATAATGTAATGGACGTATACATTTACCCCGAAGGTATAAACAGCAGTGCTGTTAACTACAACACTCTTCACCAAGGATAATTCAATTAAGTGTCAACGTCAGTAATGGTAAGTCCATCGTCTCAGGTACTATCAATGCACGCTTTTCATTCACTTCTTAGGCACATTATGCAGGTTTCTTCACGATATTTTCCTTTACTTTAGTGAAGCTGTGTGACGTGAAATCACTGCACTTAAGTTTTTAGAAAATCTCATATATGCAGACCGCTGCGATTTGTACTTGCTCCACTTGCGAGCAGGCGACTATTGCAACCACTCGATCATCGGGATTAGAAGATACACGTGCCATGCACATATGCTATATATATACCTTACTAGGTAGGTAGTAGAAGTGAGTTGTCGTAGAAAATTTTGTAACTAAATAATATAGGTACTCGACTACTCGTAGACCCGTTTGCCCGATCGTAGTCCGAAATAAGTTGAATGAATAATAAATTAAAGCCCTCCGATGTCTTTGCTTGAGATACACTCCATGAATAGTAAGTAAACATGCACCTTATAGTGGAATAACCTGGATTTCATCCATTCTTTAGTTAATTATTCAACTTGGCTCATCGTGAATATTCGGAAAGACACCGAATAAAATCTACAAGGACACAGGAAGTTACAAATGTTACAATAATAGCTGTCACTTTTATTTCGTTTCTTATATTTGTTTTCATGCCATCGTGTCATGTTATAGGCCAAATACACACATATAACTCTATAATGTACACTAACACCGAAGCTGAATGTTTTGGTTTTACTGTATGCTACGCTTATCTACGCGCCGTAGAAGCACTTCGTAGCCGCCTAGATAAGTAGGTTCTTTTGAGATTCACTGTTCAGATGTAGATAAGACTTACATATGCTATGTCATATGTACGGCAATATTGATGTCAGGCGAGAGCAATTTGTATGGATAATCTAAGCACAGTATATACATTATAATGCAATAGTATAATAGCATACGGTCTCTTCCCTTTTATATATTATGTAGTATAGCATAGTGCAAACGCTCATTGATGCTGTTTGCATCTTCTTTAGGTTTAAAGAATTTATTTCTCATAAGAACTTAATTGGTTCACTTAAAATGAGATTACAGTAAAATAAATAATTTTTGAATACAATGTTTACCTCTAGTGTGTTGGATAAGCTAGTTAGTTATTTTACAATAGTTTAGCCACATATTGTTTAAGTTTGTTTTTGTATATATTAATATTATCACATTCAGTTATTTCCTTTGGCAATTTATTAAAAAGTTGTGCTCCTTCAAATAGTATTGTCTTCCTTCCGTAATTAGTGCGTGCATTGGGCAACTCAAGCTTATGGTTATTTCTCAAATTATGACTTCGAATTTTTCTTGACAATTTTATATTGGATTGGATGGAACTAGTATTAATTTTTTTAATTAATATGCAGGTAGAATATGTATAAATTTGTTTGATATTAAATAGCTTTGTTTTATTATATAGTTCTTTAGTTGGTGTTAGATGATGATAGCGGAATAATACCTTAATAATCTTGTTTTGAACTCTCTGTAAAGATTTGTTACGGCGGCCAATCCCCATACTTTCATTGAGTAAACACATTTTCAAAATGCTCTTATTTGGAGCTTGTTTGCATGACCGTGGTAATGAAAGGTGATATTGCAAAGGGAGTTTTTAACTGAGTCTTTTGAAAATCTGGAGTAATGGGGTAGTCACATCGTTCATTCATAATCTGATGTTTTCCATTATCAAACATGACTACGGGGTTCTCAAAGATAAGGTTTTCGTTTAAATGAAAAGTAGGCGTGAGACCTAAAGAAATATATAAATGATACCAGTTGTCAGTTGTAATTAAACGTACCCTAATATATTATTTAACTAGCTGAGTCCCGCGGCTTCACCCACATAGACATTAATTCGCAGTTCCCTATTTAAATAAAAATTAAAGTAGCCCTAGTTACTCATTGCCAGTGAAAGTACCGTTAAATTTTGATATTAAAAAAAGACACTTTAATTTTATTTAACTGTATAGATTTAATAATATGATCAGTATTGCAGTTTTTGAATAGTATATATGTAAGTAATTGTTGTTTCAACAGGATTAAATCAACATATTTTCAATGGATTTGATGAATATTTAAGTTTAAGTAAGTTATGAGAGATAATATTTAGTTTTGAAGTCTATTTTGCTTTGGAGTGGAGTTATTGTGGTAGCCGTACAAGAATGATTAGATTCCGGACTAGGACGCGTAAATGAGATAAGTTTAAACTTAATTAAAATTATATTATCTATACTGAGTACTAAGTTAGTACTTTGATCCAAAAAGCTTTCACAAATACGCTGACAAAGGTAGTGTTTCATTTGTTTTAATGAGATAACGCCGCATTGGTGAAGTTAGCTTTAAAGTTGGTGTGCAGTGTGCAATATCATCAAATTTAAATCGAGAGTTGCTCCTCGGTAGAGAGTGTGTGCTTCGGCAACTATTTGTCCTTGCTCACATTGTTTGAACAGTTTGTGACTCAGAAACTGAGCCACGTAAATGTTGGTTACAAATTGATTAGCATAAAAGATAACATTATACGAAAAAAATATTAAAATCTGTAATTTATCGGTGCAAATATAATTCAATTTATATTCAGATTATCTAATTAGAGATTAGCTTTCGTGGTTTATCTCGAGTTGACCTACTATATTATGGTTTTCCATCCTGTAAGCCTAACATTCACAATTTATAACAATATTATAAAACATTTTTTGCAATCGTTGCAATAGTTTTTAAGTTTATTCACAGGGAGCACAAATATAAATATTTTCTCTTTACAGTGTTAGTATTAGTTCAAGTAGTATAGAAAAAGTATATTTGAACTTGCTTGTTCCTCGCGTTTTACCTAGGTATGATTAACAGTAAAAACTGTTACTAAGTAATATTTTTTTCCGTTTTTATATTTTCCATTAATGCTCCTATTAGTCGCATCGTGATAAAGCCTTCCTAGATAATCCAACACATTTTGGCATAATAATATTAAGTATAGATTAGTATCTTCACCGTACTTTCGAGTATTATTCCTTTGATGGAAATGCGTTTAAATTTGACAATTAGGTGCACGAAAATGCTCCTGTCAGTCCAGTGTCACACCCCTCACATGTGCCTATTATTAATTTAATTGTCTGCATGTCGTGGATTGCCACTGGCTAAATCGTTGATTACCATTTCTGATTTAGTCACTTGTATTACCCGTGTACGGCGAACAAAAAAGAGGGTTATGATTTTGACGGGTAAGTACATACTTACCGGTCAAATCATAACCCTGATTTTCAGATACATATAACATTAAAGCCCTGACGGACTGAATTGGTGAAATGTACCTAATTATTCGCTAAGTTTTTCTGAAAGACCTTTGCTTTCAGAAAACCAATATTCTTAAGGGGTGAACTGGGTGGTTGCATTTTTTGTGAATCTTTTATTCCCACGGTTTGATAACTACGTGGGCGAAGCCACAGCTCAGCTTACAGGAAAAGGTCACTGCAGCCTTTGAATACGCTTAGTGCTTTAGACAGCGATGAACTCACGATCTGTTCGTTGGCACTGAATGATCTACGGTGAAAAATTGTTGTAACACTGCCTAACTTAGTGGTGACTCTTTTGAGATGTCGTGAACATATTTTTTCATAACTTTTCCCTCTTTAATGATGTCGTTATGAATCTACATACAAGGGAGAAGTAATATACTCTCGCAGTTAATAAAGTACAAAGTAATCGTATGTTTAAAATGTTCACGTTCCCTATGTCGGATCGGATATTTGAGCATCTATTCGGAGCATTAATGAAATGTGAAATTAATTTCGCTCAGGATGTTTTCAACTTTTTGCTTTTATTTCGCCTCGTGCCGCTGGAATACTTCAGTGTACTTGTTTGCGAATTATTTTCTAGTTAGCACTTCGGACTGCCATTCTGATTTGATCTATTTATTCGTTCAAATTTGCCAGCACGTTTTACAGTGACTAAGTTTGCTTTATTTTGTTAAGGAACTAAATAAACATTTAGGCAAATTCTCTCATAATTATCCTTTAATCAGTTTTTTTTATATTATGATAGCCACACTCGATAAATACAGTAAGCAGCAATAAAATTACTTAGTTAATTTATTTTCAGTTTTCAGAAACATGTTCTATTATAGCTTCAAGTATTTAAGAATATTATAAATCCATCAAAAATCATCAATACGAAGCAATTTCAAACATTACTTATTGTGCGTCTTTTATTCATATATGTATAACTTAAATTAGCACGCCCACCAAAAACATAAATACTTATTACTCCATCAATATTTCCAAATGATGAATTATGGCACTCCTAAATCAACTATGTATAAAAAATAAGTATTTCTAATGAAAATCCTTCACAAATGGTTACCTTTTTTATATGCAAATCTATAAGAATTGGCTTATACACGAAAATGCTTTTCATTGCCTTTGCCAGTCCATCGTCACTCCACGCCCTCACATATGCGCCTTGGATTAATTTGATTGTCCGTGTATCAAGGCTTGCCATCGGCTAAATCGTTGATTAATCAAATAGGTACTTTCACACCTTAATCAACATTTCAGATTCAGTAAATATTTACTCAATTTACATTTTACTAAATTTTGTTTCATGTGTTTTAGTTTACTTATCTAATTGAACTAATAATAATTATGTATTATCATATAGATATAAAGTAATATTTTGTGTTCGTGATAAGGTGGACGAATGAATTTTCAACAAACAACCAATTAATTTCATTAATTGATCTACTCGCAATGCGGTCGCAAATTAACCACACTTTGGTAAGTTACGGTAAATTAGTCGGAGCTTCTGTACCCCGAGGCTATTTATTACTTGAGAGCCAACATCCCCATCTTTCACCTGATTGAACTTCGTAATAATAATACTTATAGTAATGAGAATTCACGATGCGCGTCTCTCATATGAGACATGACTTTACATATTCGTATGTTTCTTTGTAGAATGCAAGCAGTTGCTCTCACGATATTTCCCGTATTGTTTGTAATGTAGAAAATTACTGAAATCTAGTATTGACCCAGGTTTTGTTTAGGTTTCAATCTGAACATCCTCAATTTGCAGGATAACATAGCTAAGTATGTGCTTATAAGGAGTGATAAATAAATAGCGGGTGCCGTTAGGAACATTGATAGTTTTATTAATAATTTGTTCATAATAAAATAATACAAACAATCATAACATGCTATGCATCAAATTACATTGATAAAATCATTTATATGTAGGTACACTTGTTTCGTAATACTAGTTTTGGATAATGCTGATCTTCATGATTTAAAATCTAAACCTCTCCCTCCTTATTAATATCGTAATAACAGATAAATGTACATACCTTATATCATAATATTTGGAATAGGTAAGCGAGTAATTTCCCTAGCTTAATACCGCGGCGGTCGATAATCCACCACAGTAATAAAATTGCATTTTAATGCAAATGGGTGACAAAGTACAACACTTAACAAATGTCTTACTGAACTCATTGAAAGTACAGATTATAAGACTGACTTAGATAGAGTATTAAGTTGAGATTCGATAACATTTGACATGACACAGATATATAATGCGTTGGTTAACATTTTAAGAAAGGAAGTCAACAGACACGTGGCTTTGAAGGGTCATGTTTAAAGGGCATGAGGCGCCAGCGGGAAGTCCTGGGACCTCTTGGAACCGATGGGGAAGTGGGAGAGGTCGATCTCGTCCATGGGGTAGTCTGGTCTGTACCTCTTCTTGTCGAAGCTTGAACTAGAAACAAACAATCGACTTAAAATACACTGCAATAAGAGAAACACATAATCAGATGAGGAGCCAAAAGATGCAGAATATTGAAAAATCTGATGTACTTAGATACGATTTTTTATACTTTCTTGCAGTGGTGAATCACCATTCGATTGATTGAATTGCGAGTATGACTTGTGTATATATTTTATTTATGAATAGTCTATTAAAATGCTGATTAAACTTTACTTCTAATAAACACCGTTCACAATTTTTTTATAATTATATGTCAAACCCTGAATACTATGTAAACGGTTGAATAAATCAATTCCATATTTATTAACTTTTGTGGAGAATTCCCTTCAGTGAAAGTCAGAAACTAGTTTGACGAGAGATAGCTAAGTTAGAAAACAAACAACGTTTGTCCGACCGTAGTTAGTCAGCTGGAGTTCCCAGATAATTAATGGTGAATAAAGTGTGTTCATGATTCACACTGACTCTTAACTCTACGTTTGTTAGGATTTGTATGAGTTACGGAACCAAGGATGGAGAAATCTATCATTATGTCCTTACTTTCATTCCAATAACTTATTGCTAGATTACCTTATCATGAAAATGAATGAAAGGGTGTGGATACATCAAATCTGATAGATAACTGGGCATAGCATTACATCTGTAAACATTGATAGATTATTAAAACCAGCCGTTGTAAATTTGAACAACGAACTAGTGTAGGTTTTAAAAAAACAATCCTACCTCAGTGAAACCTTTTCATAGCATAATATGTTAGTTACGCTAGAAATATTATAATTTCATGTTGTTTTAGGGTCGGTTCTAATAGCTAGAGTATTAATTTAATACCATTTTAATTATACAGGCACCTAATACGGTCTTTGTAAAAATAATGAATACTATATATATATGAGTAGATAAGCGTATTAACTCAATATGGGATGGGATCTGAGGGATTTTGTGCTCTCTCAAATTGCATCACGTCCAATAAACCTATTGGACTGATTCAGGATTAGACGCGATTTGCTTCTACAGAGCCCTCACGTAGGATATTGATATGAAAACATAGCTTAGATTCCCATGAGATTTTCTGAGAAGAGAAAGCCTAATATTTGATGCCGTTTGTGTTGGACGTTGTCTCCATGAAACTGGCATATTTCTAAGAAAGACACTATTCGAGAGACACTATTTTTAATATCTAAGGAAATATTTAATACTAACATAAATTGTACACTCACTATCGTTATGGAAACATTGGGTATCTTTTATAAGAACTATGAAAAATAATATAACACAACCAGCAATTGTTAAATTAAGTATGCATTACTTAATTAATTAATAAAAGAGGAGTGGTCCTGTAATCGGAAAGCAGAATTACCTAAAGACACACAACGGTGTTGACGTATTTGTGATATGGGTGTAAGTTATGATGCCTAAATTGGGGTGCAGTTTAAAGAAGAACTGTGGTGAATTACGTTATTAATTGTGTCATCAATAAATTCTTCCGTATATTTATACGAAAATATTTGATTATTTTGGTGCATTTTTTTCGAGATTGGTGTAGAAATTGTTTGAATCTTGTAGAAGGTATAGTATTATTTTTGCCACGAAAATATCATGCAGACGAAGTCGCGGGTAAAAGTTAAAGTTATAAATAATTTTCTAAGAGGATCTAGAGTTTGTATGCAATTGTAGGCAAGTGTTTCTCCCTGTGGCTTGTAATGTGACGTGAAGCACGTCTTACGCTGGGGTCTCAAGGTCAATGTAGTTGGTTCCGTACAGGTGGTAGAACCGTTTAGTAGCGTAGGGGAACGACATCGAAGAGCGGTCGATCTCGTCGAAGTTACGCTTCCTCACGAACGTGTCGAGGCCCGATCTGCAAAATTTCGAACAACGCTTAGACACTTAAATGCGACTTATGCTGCGGGACTGTTGCGCGAACCAGAATTTCATACTTTAGACGGAAGAAGTGTGATAGCCAGTTTGACTTTTAACGATGTAGTATTGAAATTCGAATGTCTTCTGCTTTGTAGGACTCGAGAAGGCTGCGGTGTTTATTACAAAAGTGAGCTTTACAGATTTGGACGACGGCGCGGAAGCTGCGCTGTTAACGTTCTATTGTGAAAGCACCCTTATACGAGCCCCAAATATAACACAATAACTTTATCAAGCACAAAATATTCATATTGAACATTTTTTTTACTTTTCCCGATGTCAGATCAAATATTAGCATCTATTCGAAGGAATAACGAAATGTGAAATTAATTTCTCTTAAAAGGCTTTCAACTTTTCGCTTTTATGTCCCATCGTGCCGGTTGAATATTTCAGTGTAATTGCGTCTTATTTCAGCCCCAGACTTAACACTTTGGACTTCCATTGCGATTTCAAATGAACGTTATTTCAGTGAGTGAGTAAAAAGTATTCGTTTAAAAAACTACTAGCCCTTTGCAGACAAACGTCAAAGGTTTAGTTACTTTGTTAAAGAGACTAAAAAAACATTTGAACAAATTCAATTAAGGGCGAAAAGCTTTCACATTTTTAGTACGTAATAATTTATTAGGTGGGCTAAAGTTTTCTTCACAAGTCAAGTTACGGCAAATAGTAGTAAGTCAATTCACTTGTGCATGTAGGTACGTACTTTACTCAAAAGCTTCCTATGAACAATGATCTGAAACTTTAAGAAGTCACCGGATAAAAATCTAAAGTAATTTTAAAAGGTATTCTGGATAAATTGTCACGTACCTGTCGATTTCATCAAAATTGCGCTTAGGGAATCCATCTCCGTAATATCCGCCGTACTCGGCCGGCATCATGGGCCACGCGTTCTCTCGCTTGCCGCCGTACGGGCTGCGGAAACACTCATTTCAGAAACATACACTACTCATTAACACCTTGCGGTAGATGCTATACTTTACACTCATGTGCATCCATAGTTTTTTTGCCGAATGCAAGATAGAAGATAAGCAATACCTTACCTTATGGAAAATGGTATCACAGTGCCAAAATAGTAAGAGACAAAGGGTCTCGCTATAGCCAGAACAGCGCCTCAACTCCTCCCTACATGAAGCACTGGCGATCTTACTCACCGCAGGAACACAATAGGTACTCTACTCTCAATTCACTATAGTCTGCGGTCGTATTATTTGACTGCGATTATCTGTTAGGTGGAGGGGGTAGAGGTACAGTCTCAATCGGGTAGTTCCGAATTCCACACGGGATTTCCGTTGTGCTTTTATTACTTCCCTTTACCTTATTAATCCTGCAGCTAGTATACACTTAAAATTTACAGCTACCATTATAATTCCAGCAGTACTATGAAAAAGGGCCTGCTTGTATCATCATTACCTATACGTCATAAATAAATAAACTATTGTTTAAATAGTACAAAATACTGTCTACCTATTCAGGATAATTAATTAATTAGCGGAATGTTAACTGTCAATTTACTAATGCATGAAGTTGATTTAATTGAAAGGTCACACAAATATATTGAATTTCATTATAACAAGGCCGTTTTCAGAAATACGAGAGTTAATTTCAATTGTTAAATTACTAAATATACTTTTATTTATTTTCTAGTACTGATGAGGTAAGTAGAATTGAACTTTATGGGAGATCATTAGAGTTTATTGTTACATGACAAGCGTGCATAGTTACCAATCAAGGTATGCATCGCAGCGGGCTGCCTTTCATTCCAGTTGTACCCCCTACTGGCTTAATATCCAATTAGAACTTGATTTATAAGACTAGTTCTATTTACAAATGAAAATACACTTTTATAAGCTAAGGCATTGAAATAATTTCCTTTTTATCTAGGTTTCAAAATAAGGCGAAGAAAAGCTTTTAGAAATGGGGGCCAACTATGATCGTTTAAACCAGCACATCTTAAGAACTAGAATTTAGTTTCGTGGGATGCTTTGACGTTTCAATTAGGTACCATAAAATTAAACCTCGAAGCTAAGAAGTTCTTAATACTGCTGCTCAAGCGATCATAGCTGGGGTGATTGTTCGAAGTTGTGTTGTGTATATGAGAATAATAAGAATAGAATAGGCGTGGTGGTCGCCTATTACATAAACAAAATCTATCCTCTTGTGGAAACCTCCGATGAAAATGAATAACTTTGGCATCTAAACAACATAAGCAAAAACTCTTCTATCTATAAGCTTCTATAATAATACATATACGACTTACTTAATTTAGTTATCTATAGACTAACTGTGCCCCTGTGTCTTAGTGTGATTCTATATCGCCTTCTTCGATAAATGGTTTATCTACCAATAAAATATTTTTTTCAAATCTGACCAGTTATTATTTGTAAGATGTACCCAGGCTAAGAAATACCTTGGTCAGTTTTTATGAAATGGAATTAACATCTGTTAGGCATGGTTATAGTCCGGATTTAATCTGGTGGCTTAAAGTAAACCTTCATTTGTAATGAAGGGCGTTTGTCTTAAGCCGCCTCAACAGAGAGTCACAGGGCTTCACAAAGTCATAATAAGCTTTGGTTGCATCATTTGACTTTGTCTTTTACAGATTATTCAAGTACTGGTTAGGTAAAAAAAATTTAATCATTTTAAATTTGTCAAATGCCGGTTTTAAAATGGTGCAACAAATGCTCATGTTTTTCTGGTTAAAGCTATTCTTATTAAAATTTACCAATTGACAGCTTAATTTTGATGCAACGCATTTCGCTGTCAAAGCTAAGTTAATATTTTATACTAACTAGCGATAGAGATAAGCGGGAGCAAACAGACAGACAAATATTGATCGTTATTTATTTTGTAAGTACCGTTTAAACTTTCAAATGCATTTAGTGAAAAGCTATTTATTTGGAATTACAAACAGACACTTCAATTTTATTTATATGTATCTTATATATAGATACATCTGCCTTTAGCTTCAGCTTTAACAACTATTATCGTGCAACCAAGCCTAAGTTTGTTAATCGTGTATGCTCACCTGGCATAGTTTAAAGCCCTTGCCATAAAATATGGTATGGAGCCGGATCGTCTGATGTCCCGCACTTCGCGGATTAGGTTGCCGCCGCCGAGTGGGTCCAGGTTCCGCGTTTTCTGACCTAATTATACCATTACACAACATTGTTTACTCACTTACATTATAACAGGTGCCATATCGAGTTTTGAGAGCTGGGCTTAAATTCGCAGCTATATTTTTTGGGTCTATGTGGTGCGAACACGTGTACAATATGCGCAAATTCCCTCACTACTTTCGCTAAGCGCTCAAAATTCGCTACGCCACCTGTACCATATGCAATTTGGTATCTTACCTTCTTTTCAACAGCCATGTAACAATTGGGAAAAGTAAAAGAAGTGATCTAAAGTTGCTAAGTATTTATTTTAAAACATCAACACCGAATCAAGAATAACGGCAAATACAATAAGTAAGTTCCTATGTAGGTATCACATTTATTACGCTGTACAATCGGGATATATTGATAGGGGTAGAATAACTAGTATAGGATTGCTGAACGCTTTTAAACAAAATTACCGCCTCCAATAGAGTCTAGTTGTCGGACAAAGTTGCCGCCTCCGAGGGAATCCAGTTGTCTGACAAAGTTACCGCCGCCCAAGGAGTCCAGGTTCCTTTTAACTAGATTCGGCCCACCAAGTTGATCGAGGTTTTTCTTTACGAAATTTCCTCCGCCAATAGAGTCCAAGTTACGAACGAAGTTGCCGCCTCCGAGTGAGTCAATAAATCTGGAATATCTCTTATCTCCCACGGTATCTCTTCCAAGTAGTGATGACCCACCAAGGCCATTGAGGTTGTTTCTGTTGGGCACCAGACCGGGGTAAACCTCTCGGCCGAGTAGGGAGCTCCCTCCGAGGCCGTTGACGTTCCTCCCTAATAAAGTGCTGCCGCCAATTCCGTTCGAATTCCTGCCCAATAGGGAAGATCCTCCAAGCCCACCGAGACCATTTCGCGTGCCATAAGCATTTTCATATTGAGTAAGAAATCGTAAGAAATTGTTTAGCTCTTCTTGCTGTCTATATTCTGTAACAAATAGTGTATTATGAAAAGTTTTCTTATATACGTATTGTTATATTTTATTCAAGTGCATATTTTCACAAAGTGGTACTTACCGTATGAGACAAGAAACACAGATGTGCGAAGTACCGTTGTGCAAACACAGATTAAGTGATGATTAGTGCGTAACTCCATCACCAGATGGTTTTCTTGTTGAGAAATAGTTGAAAGCTATTTAGTGAGATAAGTGCGTCTTAGTGTGTGGGTAAAAATAGACAATGTTGTACATATAAAGGTCCAATGTGCAAGGGGTCTCGGCACGTTTAACCAGTCAAAGTGGTACTCGTCCGCGGAAAACGATGTGCTAGAAATGTTGTGATAGTGTGGGGTTTAGTTTTATTAACACGTTTCAAACGTTAACAGTGGATTCAAATATTTCTTCCAAAACTAGGAAGGTTTTGTTCTAAAATTTTAGGTATGCATGTATAATGCTGGAAATTTGAATCCAATGATAATAAAATTGTCAAGGATCTTCTCAACTAGTCCACGTTTGAGAATAAGTGCAGGATGGGATGTGATTCCATATTATGTGTGCGGAGACGTATATAAGTATATTAAGTTGTTAGTGTGCATATATGAAACACTTAAAGTATTGCTTACCATTTGCATCGTAGCGATCGCCAGAGGTATGCTCACTGGCGCTTATGTCCTGATCCTGTATATAACATAGGCATTAGTGAAACAAGTACAATATACACAACAACTTGTGACACCTGCCTTCCAATAAGGAAGCTTTCGAGCGGTAAGATTATCTAGGCTTAACATACGTGTTGTTTTATTTTCTCTCTCGTATGAAGGTTATCTCACGATGATTTCCTTCACTGCGAAACTCGTTTTCCGTAAGAAATAAAGAACCCACTTCAGTAGTTTCAAACAAAAACCTTTTAATTTACGAACGTAAAACAGATGTTTTATATGCAAATATTGTGTTGCTTATGTATGTATGTCGGATTGGCAATAGGAAAGAGTATGCAATCAGACAAATTGACAGTTTGTCGAATGATTGAAACCTCTTTGAGATCTTCGTAAGGTGTATTTTAATTTTGTAAATTGTAGGGTACATTTTAATAAGTGTAACGATTAATGGCTGATTGAAAGCTTAAAATGTTATTGTGTTTCCAGCGCGAGGCTCGCGAAAAATAAATTGGGAGTGGGAATTATATAGTTAATTAAACATTCTGTTTGCTGCCTCTGTAATTTTGCGAGGCAATATTTTGTACCACCTTTTACAGTTTCAAGAGAAGTGTTGTCAGGAGATTAAACCAGCGAAATTTCTGGAAAAACACTTAAATTTTTTACACCGAAAAGTTCCAAGTATAATATTAATGCGAAATTAAGAATGGTGTCAATATAACAAATACCAAATAAGTTTGTAAAGCTGCAAGCAAAGAGAAGAATTTTTTTAACAAACTTTATCCTTTCTCACGTAGGCGCATTAAACATTTCGATAATTGGATGGTTCATTGTTTGCAGACTTGTTCGATCAAAATATTTGTCGATACTATTTCATTGGTCTATCTATTTAATTTGTTGATATAATTATGAATACTGATGCATTCACAATAATATTGAAATAAAGCTAAATAAAATGATTGGTTACACAAAAGTCGGTCAAGTCCATGTTTCTTGTTATGTACGCATGAAAAACGTAGCTTAATTAGAGTGCCTGTGCGTAGGTTGCAACGTACGTGAAATGCCAATTACTTACTTTTATTTACGTTTATTTGTAAGGTGAATAGTTAAGGCGAACTAATATCATTAGGAGACAGATTCCGATTGCGTAAGTGCCAAGATAATAAATAGATAGGTCGTCTCCATATATAGTGCTTTATTTTTAATGTAAGTGTACTATTAGCGTCATTACCGGATGGGGATCGGCGCTGCAGGCTACCAGCAAGGTGGCGACGGCAATCGCCAACAGTCCGGACGCTCCACGCATTGTAACACCTGGCTACAAACAATAAATATCAATACAATGTATATACTTAATAATAAGGAAGGCTGGGCATAAGGAGAACTGCAGTACCACCATACAGAAGTTCGCTGCCAAATAAGGTAGTTCCTTAGAGTAACGCTATGACTCTATGGTAAGTAAGGTCGCTACTTCATGAGGGGGATGAGGAGGGGACGCATTGTGTTAGCTATAGTGGGACCATTTGGTCTTTTATTGTGCTTTGGTTCCTATAAATTTTAAATATATGTTTTTATAGGTACCAATAAAAAATTGCTACATAATTTTCCAGTAAGAACAAAAATATTTATTTTCGTGAATACTTTTACATTCAATTAAAGTATAATTGCAATATTAAAATAAGAATTAATTATACGTTGTCAAATGTCTAGATAGTGTCACTGTAGTCACTGCTACTAGTATCGTCGTAGAGGGTGCTACGTGAAGAGCTACGCGATGAGATAGCTGTAAGTTACTATGTTTTTTAAGATATAATATATTTGTTAGGTGGAATTTGTTTCATAATCAATAAATATGAACATTTAGGGTATTCGAATTAATAACCGAATATTTGAAAATGTTGTGAAACTTTACAGACCCAATAATGCGTAATGTGGTTAAAGGGAACTTTCGTATCGAACAAACGATGGCAAAATAATATGTATTAAAAATATTTACATGTTTAAAATTGTTCCAAAGTTCGAATAAATTTCGAACCATTCTAAAATTGTTGTTAGAATTATATGTTGTTATTTTGAATAGTAAATATTTCGTTAGGTATTTACCGTTCGAGTTAAGAATGTTCCGAGGTAGCGTCACATTTTAATATAATGTTCCCGATAAAGTACCTCGACTGCCAGTATCCAATGCAATAATCTAATATTGCATCGCTCGTGCCAATAAAATGTGAAATATTTAATCAAATCGTAACCGTTCCGTAGAGTTCTGACACATTTCATACCCGTGGCAGATAAGTATTTACTCCATTTTCGTATAAGATTAAAAGACTTCAACGCGCTACTGCTTCATCCATACTTGTATTTTACAAGACGAAATCCTAAGGGCATAAATCTTTCTATGATACGGCAGTTTATTCTCGCCTTGTCCACATTCTTAAAATTGTTGAAAGGGATTTATTTTACTAGTAATAAACATAAGTAAGTAGGAAGACTTACAACTTAATTCGATTACACTGAAATTTGTTGTAAAAAAGTTTGAGCTGAGCTGTGAGGAAGGATAACCGATCTTTTTTCATAAAAACGATCGATGAGCAGGGGCCTTACCATGAGCTCTTATTGCCATGATAGTTTCACTCATTTATGAGACACGTGTATATGACGTGTATACATCTATCACTGTCGCACAACTGAATTATCATTGCAATAAGAGCTCATGGTTGGGCCCCAGAAAATAATGTGTTTGGTATAAAATTTTTTTCCTCTCTCCTTTTCGGTCATATTTTCTATATTCAAACGCAGGTACTAAGTGACTGTGGCCTGTGAGATTAGATTTAGCTGACGCTTTTTTCCGCCGAACTTACGACTCTAGATGATGATAATGTTCGTATTTGTATATTAACTAAACAACATTAATGGTAAATACCTCGAATTTCGTCTTAATTTTTTATATCAAATGAAAATGAGTGGGAATCGAACATCTATTTTTTTTACATATTTATACAAAAGGGTGTCACAACACCCAATGATCGAACATTAAGTCCTAACGTCGTATATGTATTATATATATTTTTGTAAGTTTCCTTACGTATATATTATTTATCCGAAGCAATACAGTTCAATTTCGTTCGATTCATGGACAACTTCCAGTTCGTAAACGAATCCACGTGCAAGTAATCACCGAGCATTGGGTTAAAGCAATTTTTTATCTAAATATAGACTTATTACTAGCGGTGCCCCGCGGTTTCACCCGCGTAGACTTAATTTAATGGGTATTATATACTAACAGTAGCCCATGTTACACCTTATATCATGAGCTATCAGGTGGAAGTCATCAGCTGTTTCAGAGATTAGCTGGAACAGACAGACAGGCAGACAGAAAAAGTTTATAAAATGGTTTTTTTATGTCAGGACCGAATATGAAATGAAAAGCTTTTAATTTGAGATTACAAACAGACACTCCAATTTTATTTATCTGTATAGATAGTATGCCATCGCCTACACGCATTGTATCTTTGACATATTTTAGCTTACTTTGCGATAGCTGACGCAAAATTAAGGGTATATTCTGAGGAAATAATGTATAATTGAACGAGGTGAAACTGGCCTCTGGGGTGCCTCTTGTAATGAATCGCTTGAATATTTAAAAAGGTAGCGCAAAGTAGTGAGCAGTTCACTTAATTCATATGTTAATCGTAATCTGAAGCTTTCCCATAGATTTATAAAATTGATTCTGAACTATTATTTCCGAATTTGTTATATTGAGTTAGATAAGGTTCTTATAATATGTAAAATAACTATTTATAAAATACTCTTTATAGATATATACATTTTTATACAAGCTTTCTTTCTCTCGTCAGGATTCTGTAGTTAACAAGTTTGTTTATAAAATTAAAATCAATCTCTTGAATTTATTTGTAAAAAAATGCTTTAAGTTGTCTTTTATCTAGTTTATGAATTTATTTCACATAAATTAATAGTTATATTTTCCTTACATTAGAATCACTTTTGAATGACGTATCTATGTATAATATAGAGAATTATAGTGATTGGTGGAGAATACGACCAAACAGGAAAACAAGTATTACGTGGGATGGTAATTTAGAGAATATCAGCCCGACACGAGTAGAAATAATCGTTCTCAAAGGTAACTTTTACATATATATATAAACTTCAACTAGAATTAAAGCGTTTAAATAATTATAATTAATTACGTAAACTTTGTCGTTTTCTTCTACTAATAAAAAGGAACATGTTGAAAACATAAGTACCTTCATATTTCATTTTATACAATTTCTCTTTTTGGATATGAAAAATATAATATTAGTAAATTGAGTTATGACTGTAGCTGACTGGTTAATACTATTTCTCGAATATATAGTTACAGATCGACACTAATGTTATGATATTATTATTAAAAAATGTTTATGATATTTGCTTTTTTATAAGAGTTCAAAAGTTGATGTTAAACATTACCGCTATTTTGAACTTTAAACTAAGCTCCGAGCTCTCTTCGGAAAACTACTTAAATATTGTTGTGATTTTTTTACAGCAATTATCCATAAAAATAAATAATTATTAAATACCGAAGGAAAGTGAATGAAAAATAAAGTAATACGGGAGGTACCAACCTGTTTTCTGTAGAGGGTGGAAGCGTTTGTAGTGGTCGGTGGTTGTGGTGCGTTGTGCCGCTGAGTCGCCGCGCCGAGCTTATATACCCACGGCGTCTGGGCGGCTGCCGCCCAAGCGTACAGCAACAAAATAAAAAAATACAGAAAACCAACCTCCACACATTTACAGTAACAAGCCTACCGACCTACATATACTATGAGCGTCTTGGTTTAAACCTACTACTGGTATAAAGGTAAAGATAAAAATGTTCACTTCTATTACCTAAAACTTAGTTACACTAAAATAATGGTAACCTATTCGAGCTTATTAATAGAGCGATAAGGCCGAAATATTTTTAGATCCTCGTACACACTTGTGAATATTGACTACTAATGTAGAAAGCTGCCTTCCTGTTAAGTTCTATTTTGAACGGCGCTCGTTAAGTCCGCGCCCACGGTGCAACCACCACCCCGAATAATCGCTAATAACCAATTTGATGGATTTCACTGATTTTTGCCAGTTCTGTCGAATATTCACTGTACTGTGTGTGTAGGTGAAATTGTCATTTGGTGGCATCTATATATAAAATTCATTTATTGATGTTCAGTTTGTTTATACATTGGTCAATTTATTATGTGATTTTTATAGTGGTCATAGTAAGCACTTAATCAATTGTCATTCACTGTAAAGTCTGTAGACATGATATCAACAAACAATACATCCTAGGGTGTTGTAAAAGCATGGTGTTAATAATTAGAAATTCAAATTAGCGTTGCAAACATGTATTAATAAAAAAAATACATACATTCTTTTAGCAATAACCGATTTTAAAGGCTGAAAAAAAGCTGATTGATACGACCTTTCAAATGCATATTGTGCGAGAGTATCTAAAACTGTAAAGACTGGTTCATTCATGGCTGTCGATACTGTATATTGCGACTATTACACTCACGATCACAAATATACTGAGTCTTATAAGTATATAGAGTGTATTGACTAATAGAAGAATTGTAGTGGAGTCCAACAACGACGCTAGTTTCAAAGGTCTGTTTGTTATGAGTTTTACTAGAAAACATGAGTGCTGATGATATGAGATCAATGAAGGTAAATGCCTAAGGCGGAATAAGAAAAGTGGGTGCTGTTTCATCTTTGCCTACTCATTATATACCTAGCTCACGCCTTCCCTCCAACCCTTCCGTATAGGGTGCCCTTCCTGGAAGGGGTTTTGATTTGTGCACATTTTTATGACCGAGATTGCACAGGCTGCATGTGACAACCTTCGACATTGCACCGCTCTATTGCGTTTTTTTATCTTGCATTGCATTTGATAGGAATTGAGAACACAGTGTAGTATTTCATAGAGTGATCTAAACATGTTTTAAAAGCTTCCCATCCATTCCCATAATGTAGTAATAAAATTGTGTTGTATTAGTTACATGCTTTATTTCGCGGAACCCTAATAGTAGGGGAGCCCAAGCGGGGATTTCGTGTTTTCCTAAAGCGCGGCAGATTAATATACAGGGGGATACCTTGTACCCGGTTAAGTACCTCCACCAAATATGAACCTCATAAGTAAGGCCGCGCGTCCAGGATAAAGGATATTTAAAAAAAAAAAAAAATTTATGTCAGATTAGGCGATTCCCTCTAGATAATCGTCAGATTATGAGACAACACGTTTAGGACATAAAGATAAACTATATATATCTTAATCTGACGCGCTTGAGTATTTCAAAATGGCGAATTTTTTTTCATATTATAATAATGGCCGCGATTTTGCGTCTATTTCGAAATCGTCTGATTATTGCATGAGAGCTTTATTTAAGGTTCACTTAACACCCCATAAGAAAAATTTTTTTTTTCATTTTAAACCCTTTCATACGACCACCCCCATCATGCAAACGATCAAATTAAAATACATTCATTATTAAAAATCCGTAGGACATTTATGCCATCAATATCTGACGCGCTCGAGTATGTCCACATAACATAAGTTTTTTTACAAATTTGCTATAGCTATAGCCGCTTCCCCCACCGATGAAAAGGTATACATTATATGACATTCTTTTCTTATTATCATCTAAGCTTGCAACCCAATAGGTCTTTATGACGCTCGAGTAAATCCCCATTTAGCATCGTGGGCTCCCCTACTATAATATATTTTCTAAAATCTTATTTCTTTCTATATTTTATAAAGTCTAATCGAATAAAGATATATTTGAGTTTGAGTTTGAGTTTTGAATTTAAGTTAAATAAAATTAGCCTGTGTCACTCCTTGAAACATCCGTTATTATGCCAGTGAAATTCCCGTTAAAATGGGTCCAGCCGTTCACGCGTGATGGCGCATGGCGTGACCAAGGGAAATAGGGATTCATTTTTATAAATTACGTAAAATTTGACACTTATTTAAATTTTAATTAAGTTTTATATTTTACCGACTTCAAAAAAGGAGGAGGTTTCTTATTCGACCCTATGTCCAGGCATAAAAGTCACCTGGCTGGAAGATCTGTCCTTGAGACATTGGTGAACATGTTGTAAAAGTCATACGATCACATTATGGCATTTTACCTGATGCACTGTCCCTCTGACCTGCTGCGTAAACTCCTTTTGGACGACTAGGTTGGGTCGCTGGGCATTCGTTCATATCTCTATTTGAAAATCTATTTATTCAAATGTAATGTATAATGCTACGGGTAATATCGCAGTTAATGCAAGCTTAAAAGTGATTTCAATTTGTAACTGAGAAATTTCTTTCAAAAATATTCACGTACATTTTAGTAAACCTCATGTCTTCTACTGAAGGTAATTTTATATTACCAATATAAATGACCCAACAAAATATTAAAGCACATTTGTGTTGTATTATGTTGTAGTAATTTAGTATAACGAGTTTCAACCAACTTCAAGAAACGATGAGTATTTTTAGTTCTAGCAAATAAATTTAATACATCAATTCTGCGTCTCTCTGTACGTATGTACGGATTGGTGAGAGCAATGTCTAGTTATACGGTTCATTCACCAGTACATAGACTGATTTATAAGGAAAGTTATTATTAGCTCTTTATATAATAGTATATTTATACCTCAACGATGGTACAACAAACCGACAATAGAGATAATAGCCGAAAGATAATAATCGGTCAAAACTAGAGATTATTTTACACTTCCTGCGATACACATTTGCACAGGTAGACTTATACCATAGTAATTCTCAATCTCTGCTAGCAACCCTTTGGGTGATGCAAAGATGGATATGATAAATGTTATATAAAATTCCCAGAATGTAGATAACATTAGTTATTATCATATTATAATAATGTTATCTACAATAATATTATAAAGAGAAAAGATTTAATTGGTTTTTTTGACCACTACTTGACCAATCTTGAAAATTCTTCCGGCAATGGATAGCTACATCATCAGCGAGTAACATTGGCTTATTTTATCTCCGTACTCCCACGGGAGCGGGAACTTCGCGGGTGAAACCGCATGACGTCTGCTAGTCAAGAATATATTTTATATTGTAATTAATTATATAGAATATCCAGAGGATAATTACAACGGGTAATTATTATTACAATCCGTTAAGGACATTAGTGGTTAGCCATACTGAATACATTAGTTTGTTTCTGATTGATTTCATTGCAAATTATAGTTTTTATGTACGTATTAATGAACTATTTACCTAGATTAATCGTTAAAATGGCCGATTAAACACATCATTATTATAAATAATTTTCTGACTAATTATATAATTGGGATAGTTCTTTAGGTTGGGAATATGTATTTTATTTATTTTTCGTAAGAACGCACGGATTTGATGCAACTCTGCAGTAATAATATCAATCACACCAGAATAAGTCCCTTAAACAGCATAAAAGGAAGTCGCCATTTCCAAAAATATATACTTATTGGTTGTTTATGTGCGTACCGTATATAAATGCATTTAGTGAAAAGCTGTTAATTTGGAATTACAAACAGACAGTTGAATTATTTATTTTTATGTATTGTATGTAGATTATGATTAGATTATATAGATATTGATTGTGATTAAGTATCATTAAAACATAAAACAGACTTTCTTTTTGAAAGTAGTAAAAATAATATAAAACTTTATTAATCGTAGGATTAATTTATGTTAAGCCAATTCGCCGGTACCTATCTCAGAACGGATATTACTCTGTAAAATAATTTCCTGCACCCGATCAATAAAACTATTAGTTGTTACGCGACATCAAACTTTATTCCCGGGTACTTTGATCCTCCAAGACCTTTCTTAGTCAATTAACAAAAGCATATCAACGTATGAATTGTTTTAGGACATAGGCTTAGGCTGAAAGAATGGAAGAAACTAGATACCTAAGTTCGTGTATGTTAATTCCACCGGTTTGGTTTGTGTAAGTTTCTCTACGTGGACCCAATTTTTTTTGACATATTTTTTATTTGAGACCGGCGAAATAATCTGATCAAATAAAAATTTTCTCAAATCTGTTTCAACTGCTTTGATAACCACAACCGTATATTTATTTATATGGTTATGTGATAAGAAATAATCGTACAAGTATCTCCCCCTAAACAAAATCACGTGTAAGGCTGTTAACCAATAAATACGTAGTTCGTGTTATCAACATGCATATAGTTACGAACAGAATTCATATATAGCATATTTTCTAGTTCGATTCACCATAATATTTAGTGCATACACATTGGTTCTTAGACTGGAATCAAACTGTAACTCTAGTGTAGGGGTAACTTTTTTTTTTTTTTTTTTTTATTGACGAGGGGGAAACCTTCTAAAGGTCCCCGACCGCCCTGGGAGAGGCAGATCGGGGTATGTGGGATTTTTACCGCACTAAAACCCCCCCGGTGGCCATCCTCAGTGCTCAGGGGGGACTCCGGGTACTCTGATAGATGTCCGGTGTCCCCCACACTTTGCCGGAGCACATCCCCGGGGGAGCAGTCGCCGCCCCTTGAGACCTCGCTGTGCAAGGCAGCGCGAGCCACATCGCGCTGCCACCTTCCCGGGACCGCGGCTCGGTGGTCAAAGCTCCCACCCCGACCACCGCCAGCCGGCCCTCCGGCCCCCTTTTAGTCGCCTCTTACGACAGGCAGGGGATACCATAGCCATATTCTTAGACCCTGGCTTTTGGGTGGAGTGTAGGGGTAACCTACACTATGATGATAATGTTAAAACTGATAACTTGATAAAAAATGATATTGATATTGAGTGCCGAATGCGGGGGAAATAAAACGGCTCCGTCCGAATGATATAAATGCTGACTTTAATTGTTGTTTGCTTAACCTAAATATGCTATAATGTGAATAATATATGATGTTTTTTTTGTAATTATTATTATTTTACTGTGTAATGAAATGTACATGATTCCAGCTGAGTTTCTTGCCGGTTCTTCTCAGAAGGCTAGTTTCCGAACCGGTGGTAAATTCCTCGACATTCATAAGTGCCTTACCAGGGCCAAAACTGAATAAATCATTTTCATTTTCATTTTCATGCGTCGGCGTCGACCGCTGACGCTGCACATTTTGCATACATGTACGGAAACCCGTACATCTAGTATTGACTCGCTTCCTCACTACACCAACTGCCTCATTTGTTTTTGACGTAAATACTGAGTGGAATATTTAGATAGCACTCAAGCTGAAAGGTATGACCTTATGATAAACAACATAACATAGGCAGTATTAAATAAGTTGTATTACAACCAATTCCATCACGGAACCGAGGGGTTTATCAATAAGACAATAAAATGATAAGCAAATCTAAAAGCCGCTCCCACATAAAATATTGTGTAGGTACTTGATATTTACCAAGGTTTATCCAATTTTACTATTGCGAGTACTGAAAGGTTCGCTGAAAAGGTTAGTCCGTAAGATGCAGTGATATTTTTGTATTTTATCTTAAACATCGGACGCGTGTAGCACCAGTTGAATCTCTATAATAAAATGTTACGTTTCATTGTTAATCAATTTAATTTTTTTTAGCATATGATTAGTAAGTTATATTTTTTAAATAATATAATAATATAACACGTTGGTGTTATTATAACATATCTGCTTACCCCTTCGGGGAATATAGGGTTATCATATGTGTGTATGTATATATACAAATAATGATATTGTTTCATTCGAATCTGTTTCGAGTTATTGACAAACATGCAAACATATATCACACATAATATCTAAGGAGAAAACGGAATGACTTTACGAAAGAAGGTATCTACGTAGATATTTGGGTAACTTTCTACGTTAGTAGGTAAATAGGTTGGTACTCTATTAACATATTTTGCAATTTGAGTGTCATTTACTTCTGGGTTCTCGCCCTAATCTGTCACGTAGAAAATTAAGTAACACTTTGTAGTAATATTCATATTTCGTCGGTCACTCTCGGTTATTTTGTCAACATTTGCAAGTCTTTGAGAGTCGGCATGTATGCTAGGCACGTACTTGTCATCTTTATTAACTACGGGATGTTTTATTTTTCTTTAATATTTACATCACGTGGTATCCGAGCTTATAATTGTTGCCGCCGCGGCGCCGGCTATGGACTGCCTGTATTATATTCTAATTGAGATGACAGCTCGTTAGAGATACTGTTTCGTAAAATGTTGTCTATGGCATCATTTATACTAGTTCATTTTTCGTTTGTTACAAAAACTTAATTGTTCAAATAAACAAAGAAACATTGCTTATAATAAAAACTACAACTTGAAAACTCGAACCAAATCAAAAAGGTTTAAAACTTTTATATTTACAACGACTTAATCAACAAATATTTGATCGGACCTCAAGTAAAACGCTTTGTCGGAGGAGTAAAATAAAAGTAAATAATTTTTTTTTTTGTTAGTTATTCACAAATGCACATACATAACATATGGTCACGGCTGTATCCAGTGAGGGTAACTATTGTGCGCCATGTATGTAGGTACTACGACTTCGTTGAAGACGTCTTTCGTTTCATCTACACACAAGCACCTCTTCATTATTTGCTTGATTTTAAAAGCGACTACATCCGTGTGCTATGATGAGCTACGAGTGGCTACAAGTGCTACGTCGTAGAACAATTACGTACGTGGAGTACATTCTTCGTAATTAATGAAAATGAAAATGATTTATTCAGTTTAGGCCCTGGTAAGGCACTTATGAATGTCGAGGAATTTACCACCGGTTCGGAAACTAGCCTTCTGAGAAGAACCGGCAAGAAACTCACTCTAATCTGAGAACTACATACTACTACCACCTTAATGTAAGTATAATAAATAGCTTGTTTCCGCATTTCCTTCCATAAAGAAAACCTCATTAAATTTCCGAACCCTTGTCGGACCAGATTGGGCTAACATAAGCCCCCAATTACTTGCTATGTAACAATAACACTACTTTCTCCGCGTTATTAGTCACAAAGACGAACAAAACTCATAAGTTCCCGGTGGCCGCAGGCCGTCCGGCTATTTCAAAGGACTGTTATATGCTTGCTACGTATTGTTTTCTTTTTGTATTTTTGGTCAACAGAGTAAGCGGTACTACTAATATTCAATCATCATATTATTAATAATGTACAGTGCTTTTCACACCGCTTATGTACAGTGGTCACACACGGGGAAGGAAAACATCGTGAGGAAACCTGCATATGACTGAGAAGCAATTCATAGACGTATGTATAGTACCTGAGACGCCGATAGACTCGCCATCTGTCACGGTGGCACTTAATCATATTCGGTGAAAAATGGGTGATCCTATTACAACATCTCTGCCAGCAGCCATACAGGCGTGAGCATATGTATGTATGTATGTTATTCATAACTTGTGTAGTGACCTAGTAAAAGTGATCTTAATCTGAAACGATGACGTTTACCTGACTTTGATTAGGACCTAAATAGAAGTAATATTTGTTGAAGTAGAAGGAATGTTTGTTGAAAATATTACAATACAAACATATACTGACCGTATGTCCATAAGAAGCTAAGTGCCTACCCACTCCCTTGATGAAATGGAAAGTTTAAAAGGTACTTGCGACCAGTGGTCTGAAGAGATTTATGTATTTTGATGAAGAGAAATCTGAAAACCTACCGTGAAATGGCGCTCACATATTATTACGATGAGGCTCGTTCGGTTCGTTTTTCAGTGTGGGTTTTATTGTTTTAACAAGCAATTAAGTTATATGGAGAGTGTTAATTAATGGGAATAAATCTTATTTTTATTTTAGTAATTATTTCCAGAACAATTTGTGAGCAAATTCCGTTATTATTTTTATGACTGACATATATCAATGCACAACCTCAACTCCTGATCCTAGAGACATTAATATTTTTCTGGATTTGTTTTTGGTGAGGTGTTGGTATCCACTAAGAAGTTACACACCTATAGAGGCTAAATGGAGGTTAATAGTATGTATTTGTACTAACACACAGGCGAAGCTGCTATTTATTAAATTATATTATTTTCCAATTTATTACCTTTCCTTTCATATTATGCTTCAAGTTAAATTCTTATAAGGGGGCCAAATATGATTGTTCAAGCTGCGCGTATTAAGAATTTCTTAGCAAGGTCGTATAATTTTACGGTACCAAAATGAAACGTCAAACCTGAGAAGTTAGACGTCACTGCTATAACGATGGTAGTAGGCCCCCTGACCTGTTGTAGGGTATTAATAAGAGAGCTGGAGCACAACGAAATAGATTCGATTCGACCCCTTAAAAAGACGATAGCAAAATGTTACTCAAATAATGTTTTACTTTCGTTACTAATTTTGGCATATGTACCCATTTAGTTCGTTTTTAATTTACGAGTGACCAATGAAATTAAAAAGGGTCGCTATAATTCGGTGCGTTTCGATTTGGCATAGAGGATATGCCCAGTGGCAATTCCATTATCTAGAGTGCTCTCATAGTTTAATAACCGCTCTTGAGTTGGAGTGCGGTGCGATACAAATCTCACTACAGCGATATGCCCTCGGATGATGTCACGCGCATTGCGTCAATACATATAGGTACTCAGATAGGATGGGCAGGTACTTATCGAAAAAAAAAGCACGATTTTTTTTCTTTTAAAACGCCATAAAAAAGATAAAGAGTAAATAAAAGGCATCACTTGTCATCATTTGGAATGCGAGTATAGCATGATAATATAAAAAGACTGGTTAATATGTGTATTAATCCTGAGGTTTATTACCCGACTTCAAAAAAAGGAAGAGGTAATCAATTCGACTGAGAAAAATAAGATTATCTGAAATAAATTGTTCCGTGTCGTGTTCCAAATGATGCCAAATAATGGTTTTTATATACTCTCACAAAGTCCAGGGGGCGCACCATCAACGCTTTAAGCAGAGCGTATTAAGAAATTCTGATCTTTGACGTTTTATTTTGGTACTGTAAAATTAAACACCCAAGCTAAGAAGTTTATTTTATTATATACTAGCTGACCCGGCGAACTTCGTACCGCCTAACAGTCAATGAATGTCGTGTTACTTTTTAGCTGAACTAATTTAGGCTTTGATGAACGTAAACAATGATACAAAATAATATATTTATATAGATAGAAACAAAAAAGTATTTTATTATGATGAATGATGATGAAACGCTGCTCGATTCAAATCAATACTTGAACCATTTCTTCTTGCACTTCGAAGATTATTCTTCTGTTCATCTGCACGATAAGCTCGAAGATTTCTCGTTTCTAACCTAGCCGTTTCACGGGCTGCCTCTCTTTGCTCTTGTGTTTGAGAATTAAGGCCCTTCTTTGCTCCATACTAACGCGGCGCTGTTCTCGTGCAATTTCTCGTTCTCCATCAGATAATTGACTCGCGATATTCTCTCCATCAGATAATTGACTCGCGATATTCTCTCCATCAGATAATTGACTCGCGATATTCCGTTGCCTAATTGCATTACGGCTTCGCTGGGAAAGATTAGATCTTCTAGGACGCGGCATTGTTATTAAAATGTGCACTCGCATAAAACCACCAAATATAATAACAGTGCCTGAACTTTCGAGACATAGACAATAGCTCAAAGAGTATATAACCACTACGTATGAATAGCTTATCCAGAAAAATCATAGACAACCTATAAAAAGACATTTACACTTTTGTTAACCTGTAGATTTTTTTTCCTTAATCTTATAACCTTTAGCAACTGATTTTTTATTCCCTAAATTCCGTTCCTTTCCGATGATTTTATGTTATTATTTTCGGGAGTTAAAAATTAAATAATTACTAAATAATTTTCGAAAATTAATGTCTAAAACAAAGAAATATAATAGTACCTGAACTTTGTAGACATTTTACAAAAAATAAATTTCGGAACGCACACATGATGTCTTCAGAAAAAAATAAAGTTGTGGCTTATGCTTAGGCCATAAGCTCCGAAAAAAAAAAAATAGTTGTTACACTATTTGACAGGATTGGACAACAAATGTTTGACATGTAATAAACAAATCAGCATCTATTGAAATGATTAAGTATTCATTACACATATCGAGCTTTCATTGTTTTTAAGATGTATTCTGCTATTCGGGACGGACACAAATTCAAAAAATCAAAAACCATGGCAATCAGTCCAGCCGTTCTCGAGTTATAAGTGTTGTAACAAACACGACTTTCTTTTATATATATAGATTTGTAATTGATTTTATTACGTCTAAGATCTAAAATATTTATCGACATAAGCAGAGTTTATCTTGTAAATTCGTATTGGCCACAGGTACATGTACATGAATGAAACACGTTAATAAGAACAGGATTTAAATTCACTTACTGGGAAAGCCCGGTAGCTTGTTTATTAATTAAAATGTACAAGGTACCTTGTTTGATATAGATAATTTCATAACGTTGCGAAACGCCTTCTTATATTTGCTATTATGTAACTAGCTGTGCCCCGCGGTTTCACCTGCGTAGATTTAGTTTCATCCTTATTGTCGCATAAAAATATGAATATAAGGGTTCCTTATATGAATATTTTTAATAAATAAAAGTAGCTCTTTGAAACAACAGCTGCCAGTGAAAGTCCCGTTAAAATCGGTCCAGCAGTTTCAGAAATTACCCGGAACAAACAGACAGACAGACAGAGAAAAAATTATAAGCTTGGTTTTTTTGTGTCAGTAGTGTGTATACTTTCATATGCATTTAGTAATAAGTTGTTATTTTGGAATTACAAACAGACACTTAAATTTTATTTATCTGTATAGAAGATATATATAGATGGGGAATTAACCATATTATAAGGACAACACGCCACAAATAAAAAAACAATATACCGAATATTTTTACCGGTAGATATAGATAATTAATTATTTTAAAAAATCTGCCAAGTTGATAATTTGCTCCTTCATTTGAAATCGGTATTTTTTTACATATTATGTTTTTAAAGAAAAGACGTGATCAACCAACACACATGTAAGAGTTATTTGCTATATAAAACAGACCCATCTAAGTAATTAATAAGATGTTTCTTTATATTTACTCACAATAACAACAGGATATTACGAATATTTGCTCGGCTTGGAAGACATAACTAATGTATCATTTCCTTTGAAAGCAATCAAGAGTGTTTACTTGAAGACTGGGGAAGAACATAAGATTCTATTCATCTTTAGGGACGGAAAAATATGTAAGTGAATCACAAGGGAAATGTCCAGAAATATTATTTCACCTCCACATATAAGTATATAGCAGTATTTCCCAAAAAGATAACGTCCCCTTAAGGACGCTGGAAGCCTAAAAGGGGGCGGTAGGGGTCTTAATAACTGGTCTTTTTCCATTATAATTAAACGAGAGTGGGTTATTCAGCTACGTTTTATTCTGGAAAATTTTAATAGATAGGAGAATAAACCACCCACTTATATTTAGCTCAAGACAGATTTTTCAATTACCACGGGCTCTATCGCATCCTTAGGTGTAATTACTTATTCTGTACCTACCTTCAGTATCTAAGTCGAATTGATTTAGTCTACTATCTTTCGCTAGATCTTCAAAGTGGAATTATATTGTGTTTTCGGAAAATCTTTCTTTTTCATGCTATTACGAGCTATTTTATTTCTAACTAAACAAAAAAGATTGCCTTTCCCACGGTGTTCTCTTACTGAACAGACTCTACAATTGCCTAAACTTGGCATCTCATTTGAAATTTTACGTTTGAATTGAACTTTCACTGTATATCACCCATTTGTAAAAACACTGGGTGCAGTTAGAACAAAAAGATAGGAGTCGTATCAATAAAACTTTCAATTCCATTTACGCTTTACAATCAAAGGGCGGCCAATGTTGATCTACTTTCCCATAGTAGACTATTCGTTACTCACGGGGCCAACCACAAGCTCTTATTGCCATGATAGTTCCACTGTGTGACAGTGACAGACTTATACACGTCATATACATCTGTCTCATAATAAGAGTTAAACTATCATGGCAATAAGAGGTCATGGTAAGGCCCTATATTCTTGAATTATGTACTCGATCAAGTATCATAATAAATATGCTTACGCCATCCGAGAAAGGTCAGAGATGTTCCCATTTTCACCGAAGATTATTTAAACGACAACGTGGCAGATGGTGGGTCCAACTATATGCAACTTGCATATAGTCTGAGAAGAAGTTTCCTTAGGATATTTTCCTTCACGATAAGGGTCGTGTGAAATAATTATAAAAGTTTTTAGAAAAAAGTTTTTGTAGCAGGCGACTTCGAAAACCTTTCGGAGATCGCGGTTTTATATTATTCTTATTATTTAACTTATTTCTGTATATTCTGCTATTTCCAATGAAAGAAAAATATGCCGCAATCGTGTTCATCATTCATAAAATATGTATGAAAGTATCGTCCTGACAGCGTGATGCGTTACATGTCAATATTTCTAAAGTCTCCAGTGTATTTGATGTAGGTGACCCATTTTTTTTACAAAGTGAGTTTTTTTTGGTTAGGTACATTAAAGGCGTTCGATTGCGTTTAGACGTCATGGAAAACTCACGGGATTCGACCTCAACCAAACGTTCGAAGCGAAAAATCATTCGCATTGTAACAATACAAATTGATGTATTATATTTTCTTTAAGTATATTTTCTTAAAATCGTATACAATTTTTTTAAGGCGTTACGGATCATGTTTCTATCGTCATTATTTTAGATTTGCCTGTAAATTTATTAACTCAATACTATCTATAATCCATAATGTTTCCATACATACATATAATGTATATAAGCTCCACAGTGGGAGACTGTCTCTTGTTTTGACTTAACCTACAATTACCAAGTTTTGTCACGAAAACGCTTACCTACATACTTAATACCAATTGGAGTAAATATATATCTATAATAGTTAGGTATATACATTTCCACTACTTTCAAAGTTGCCTCACTAAAGACCAGATAAACTAATAATCAGATCCTTCCCAGTTCTGTGCGTGGGGTGTCTATTCAATTCAATAGAGCATCGGATTCTTGTTCAGTGACAACTTTACTGTTTAGGCTCCCGAAATTTCCATAACCAGTCGTATCTCGAACCTCCAACCCGTTGGTTTGAGCTTAAACGAAAATACATAATCTGCATTAAAATTGTTTCCGCTCTCAACGGCGCATTTTGTCGATGTCTAAACTTACAGATAACAGAGGCTAGATTTGTTGGAAATCCTTTTAAATTGGAAAAGTTGATTAATGAATCCCCATTGTGGTGACAACTCTCGAGTGATTGCGGGCGACAGCCGAGTCGCACCACCGCACACCCAGCACTTTACACGAGCTGTGATCGACGAAAAGTATTTTAGGGAGAAAAATCTACAACGGATTGATTAATACTTATCTAGGAATTCGATTAGTTCATCTAATTCCTAATGTAGACTAGAATTTAATATTTAGTATTAGATTGTTATCCGTTGTTAAACTTGAAAGCTCACCGAATATGATTTTAGATTTCGAATATCAATTAAATTTTGAAAATAACAAATCACCAGTCTGAATGTACGTGAACAAAAATATGAATGGATCGATGTTGCTCGTGTGCGAACTTAAGTTCTTATGATGATACTTGAGCTATAGTCTTCTACTCTATCTCTGGATGGTGGTTACGGAGAACTAACTTGAAGAGGCACCACGCAATTTACCTCATACTTATGACTTTCTTATTTTTATGTATTGGGTACAAGTAAAATTATAAGTAAAGGTGAAATAAAATGCTTCAAAAATATGAATGTTTTTTCTATTTGTTCTATCGAATGATAACGAGGGTCAATCTCGAAAAAGTTTAATTATTTCCTTGCGGGTCTTTTGGCAGTGAGATCTTGAACTGCAAAAGAACTATCAAATAGATCGCTATCATACTTACTGCCTGAAAAACATAAAAGGCATTTCATTAAGTCAATACTTGTAAAGAGTCTTAGTGCCCCTTATAAAATCGTAAGGAGTAGTAATAGTTCTTAAATTTACCGATGTGAGCAGTTCCCTGTTGACGTGTGCGTATCCCTTCAAGCTCACGACTGCCGGGTTCATCTCTATGGCTTGAATGAAGTGGTCGATCTGTAAGAACCAGGAAATTTAATAGACGCTACTAGTGCCGAATATCTCTACATATATTTTGTGCTTTCGATGGCACAATTGAAATAGAAACTTAATTCAAAGCATAGTGCATCGGCTTGTGAAAGGACAAGGGCAAGAGTTCTTATTAGAATGATGTTAAAAAATACATTAAAAGATATGTTTTGTTAAAGGTGTCGATACGAGTTATGAGGGCACAATGAAAAGTGGAGGTGTTGAATATTACCTCATAACTCGTGACGGCACCTATATGGGCTGAAGAAGGTTGTAAAAAGTCACTTGAATCCGTTCGAGCGTACCGGTATCGTTCGGTTTTTGGGTCGAGAACGCAATGCAAACAAAACTTCAACCGTTTGAAATCAAACTGATTCCTACGTGTGTTTATCCGAATAAAACAAATATCACCCGCCTGGCCGCCGTAGATAAACGATTTTTGGGTAATAAAAGGTTTGTATACGGTATTCCTGATATTTGACTTCATACAGTACGTTATTTTTACCTCTTTTTGCGTTGGACGATCGACAGCTAGAACATCAATGGATAGCAATGTATCCTGTACACCAGCGGCTACCTGTGAGTTAACTAGACAATCAAAATACAAATAATGATCATAATGCAGGTCTCATCAATATCATTCTCTTAATCGACAACCATTAACGAGCTTCATGGTGAAGGAAAACATCGTCAATAAACAATCTGAGAATAAATCTCAAAGCCTCGTATGACAGAACATAGCCTAAGATAATCCTTGGTTACAAAGTAGTAAAATTTTTTGTGCTATGGTTTCAAATGGAAAGCATAACTTTAGTCCCAGTATGGTCTTTAAGCCATGTTTTGTAATATGGGGATGTGTGCCTAAGACAGCGATGGACTAACCCCCTTCTGTCAGCTTGTTGGCACCTAATAATCTTCGGTGAAAAGTGGGAGTTTTTAAAGACATTTGTCTACTTCATTGAGGGCTTTTCCATTACCCCACGGCAGTCAAATTCCAAATTGAAATATGACTGCAGAAACCGACCTTTAAAGTAGACTTGTGAGAGCAGTCAGCGAAGATGAACAGTAACGAAGAGCAATAGGCAGCGTCAACAAATAGCCCCACTTCCTTGAAACTGAACCCAAACCCGTGGTCCACGATCTCAGATAATGCCCCGTAAACTGCGATTGTGATATTTGTGAACCTGGAGTAGCAAGAAGATTCGAGATCACACACCCATGAGATTGAAACAAAGAAAAGTGTTAACTTTTAAACAGCAGAACAGATTTTGGTTATGAAAATCATGTAGGTACTTAGGTGAAACATAAACCTGGATAATCAAACATAATATAGGTTGGTAGTCGTATTTTCCCCCGACCCGGAATGTCAGTCTAAATCTTTTACCACCCTGCAGGCTTGTATTTCTTTCTATTTCCATCTATTCTAAAATATACCGAAGCGTAATATTACGAGTAATAAGGCTACAATTCTTCCTTACATGAACAGGCAATAAGTGGAATAAGTTCGGGCATAAGCATTACCCAGCGATTGTAATAGCTCCGACAGATTCAACCATAGGTACCGATACCGTGATATCAATTTTGCCGAACAATCCATGCTCACATCCTGAAACAATATTTTTTTGCATTTGCATTTACATTTCTATGGATAGGTAACCTTTTCGATTATTTTAATACAATTTCATTTATGTTATCAATACAAATACGTATTTCAATCTGAAATCTTGCTTAATTTGCATACTCGAATTTACGTTAAATAAATGGTAGGTATCACTTCGGACCCTTATCGTTTCGTAAACCTGTATTATTATTTATTATAACAGCTAAGAAAACGTGTAACGTACATTTTAATTTCGTTACACAAATGTTATTAAAAAGTTGTAAGGAAGATAATTACTTACCCTGCGGAAACATTCGGAGAGGCTTTGAGAGGCAATTTTGATAGCTTTGCAATTAATATACCAAAGAGCGCAGTTCATGTTAATCATGGTAATGATGTGGTAATACGCTGTGGTATGTTTCAGCAGAAACCCGTCCAGGAGAGCGCAAAGACTCAGCAGGAAGCACACGGCGAGGAGTAGGCAGCCTACGCTTATGACCACTATTGACGATTTCAAATTGGGGAATTGGAGGTTCTCCCCGGTGACGCGGTAGTATCGCACCTGGGAACCATGTTAAAGTAAGCAACCTACTACTTCCTTGGCAGGTATAAAGGTATGTATTCAACGGACATTCAATCAATAAAGTCGGTAAATAAGCGTTTAAAGGAAAGGAAAGGTGTAAGTGTGAATTTTCAGTATATTATACCAGTACAAATTCACGAAGAACCAGAGTTAGGTACATAGTACCTTCCTAGAATCTTGAAAGGCTGATTCAAGAATGCTGGACATTTATCACCTATTAGACAAAACCTACCTGGTGCTATTAGACAAAATCATATTTCAATGATATTTTTTTAATTTGGTACTTAAATACACCCTTAAATACATAGGTTCGTATATAATCCATTTCTTATTGACACTTACCTGAAACTTGCCCCAGTTGGTTTTGTAGATAGCTACCTGGTGAGCTACCCCCCAGCCCACGAACGGTATCCAGAAATGCGGTACCAAGAACACCACGAAGAGCACAGCGTAGATGTAGTCGTCGAACTTTCTAATGGATCGTAGGATCATGACTCGTTCGTAGCCCACGAGCAGCACCACCACGGTGGCTGCGATGTAGAAGCAGATCGCGTATGCTGTGGCTGATGACTTCCAACTGAATGTGATGGTGCCTATGAGTAACCAAAGCAAGCGGTTTATTGGTGCTATGATATTGCGGAATAAAAAAAACATATTTAGCAATTTACCCATCTTAAAAAGATTAGAAGCTATTTGCACCTACTGCTATATCCATATTTACTATCCGTTAAAACTAAGTAGTTTTAAATTAACAAGTTTTCCATTTTGTACAAAAGCTGTTTGTTTTCCAAATATGTAAGTAATTACTTTGCCGCTGAGCTTATTTTGCTTAATTTGGTGGGTAGCTTTGACTCAAAGGACAGACATTATTAAAAATAATTACTCGGACCTTTTCCCGGCTAGTTAATTCATAAGTATAATGCTTCTTAAACCGTAGCGTAGATACCTGGGCGAGACCTGGTGATGGGCATGACAGCAAGGGCCCTGAACAACACGAGCAGCAGCTTATGGTCCCTGTAGAACTGGTCGTGAGTCTCACACGTGTCACCATCTTGAGACGATAGCAGGTCGCGTTGCTCCTGCTCCTAATTGTTAGATGGGGGTGCATTTTAATTATTCTATTAATTGTAATAAAATAAAAATGTCTCTTTATACCTATTTCCAAATTAACAGCTTTTCACAAAAGGCAAAACTCTGTCCGTCTATTTGTTCCGGCTGATCTCTGAAATGGCTGGATCGAACGGGACTTTCACTGACAAATAGAATAAAATAAATTAGGCTACGTTTTTTTTTTAATTAGTTTACAGCGAAATAAAGTCACTCATATTCGCGGGTGAAGTCGCATAATATAAAAAAAAATTAAACTCGAAAAAAAAAGAATATTATGTACCTATGTAAGTACCTATTTACCTATAATAATCTAGCGTTCGAAAAACAGCTTTATCGTCAGTCATCAATTAGGATCTAATGTTAAATCTATAGTATGTACCTACCTATTGCAAAAGGATGTAAGAATCTCTACAAGTTCTTCTTAAAGAGCAATACATAATATAAGTACTTCACGAGCATAATTACGCTCTGTGTACTTACATAATCTTTTTGTGTTTTCTCATGCACGGTGTTCGAGCGCTGTACGTGTTTCATATCACTTAACAATGTGTTGTTCAACCCTACATCAAAGAGATAATCTGGGATCATTTTGCTGACGAAGAGTACCGAAAGCTTAAACGTCATGTACCGAAATGGCGTGATAAGTAATAGTTCCACCGTAACTGTGTAAATTTCATTAAGTTTTAAAGCAAACGACGGGGTCGCTTTATGAATATCAAGAGCCAAGCCTACCTGGCGACGTTAACGACTTTTAAATTGGCTACCATTTGTTTTCCCAATAAAACTGTATTTAAGGCCTTCGAAAAGCATGAAGGTAGGTACACTATAGCTACTACAAGATGACCCTGACAAGTTCTTGGAAGTATTTTTACTTGGAACTATATTGCGCTCTCGAAATAAAATACGTCCAAGAACTTGTCGGGGGATTTAGGACGGTAGTGACCAAAATTTTCTCACTATTTCTTACTGCTACGTTCAGCCTACCGTCTTATTAACCGACTTCAGAAAAAGGAGGAGGTTATCAATTCGACTGTATGTTTTTTTTAATGTCATCTTAGCTTACCATGTCTTTCCACTGCTATCATAGATTGACAATGATTACGAGACTGATGTATATGATGTGTATAAGTCTATCACTGTCACACTGTCAAACTATCATGGCAATAAGGGTATGATAAGGGCCCAGCGGAACTATTATGGGTTATAATGAAATATCAATTCATTTTAGGTGGAAAGGCACTACTTAAACAATACTATTAACAATAGAATAAATAAGCAAGACTTTTGATTAACATATATTTAATAATAATTTCAGCTTTCCAAGTTTTTCAAGTCCGAAACTAAAGTCTAACATGAGATTAACAAAAAAACTATCTTATTGATAAATATTACTAAGGTAATTATCACAGTTATTTCCATGCTGGACGAACGTACAATAACCATTTCATAATCACAACGTAGTAGGTATAGGTAGTATTAACTCAAAGCCTGCGCAAGCCTGGGTTGCATCAACTGAATTTAGCTATTAAACAATGTTAAAGTACTGGGGCCTTACCATGAGCTCTTATTGCAATGATAATTCAGTTGTGCGACAGTGATAGTTGTATACACGGCACATACACCTGTCTCATAAATGAGTGAAACTATCACGGCAATAAGAGCTCATGGTAAGGCCCCTGGTTAGGCGAAACATTTGCACCATTTTAAAATAGTCATAACGCATCGTGACTTTAACCACCCATGTTGGTTAAAGCTATTGCTAAGTTATAACGTTTAAAGACCAACATTACAGCAATGTAAAATTTTCCAGATGTCAGCGTAAGGTGTAACGCATTGCGCCGGCAATGCTTTAGCTTTAATAACTATTATCGTGCAACCAAGCCAAACTATAGACTTTCACAACATCCTTGGATTTTTATTCCAACTATTATAATAGACTTGAATAAAGAATAGTTTTTTATTCACAATATGGACAGATTTGGATGTAAACATTACATGATATGTTTTCTAGCTTATACTATGCAACCAGTATGTAATGTTTTTAGAAACGCATTTCTTATAAATTGATAGATTTTTTTATTGACTCCATAATTTATTTGATTGCATACAGCGAGTATACCCTATCACTTTATCAACATAGTAACAATATAAAAGCACGATTGATTAATAATCATCCTTATTTTCTAGGGGTTTGTGATATACTACGACTTGAGTTTAGCTAACTGTGCTATTAGTTCCTTGTCCGCATCCGAGGTGGAAGCACCGAGTTTGTTCCTTGAAACTGATGGGGCATCTGCCATCTGAAAAACAAAACAAAAGTTGAATCTTTTTGATCATTAAACCAAGTATTTGCCAACTGAAACTCATGAGTTTCAGTTGGCAAATACTTCACATGTGAAAGTATAAGATAGAAATTGTCAGTTACCTTCCCAGTGATCTCAATGCCGATCTCGTCCAGCACTTGGTTCACAATTCCCTCAGTTTCTTCTTCATCACCTGATTCATCCATAATATCGTCCAATGTATCTGAAACTGAATAAGTGCAAGTTTTAGTACTTTGACATAAAGTGCATAATTGATTGTCATATGATAAGAACTGGATAGTATTCATATTTCTCAATTTAAATAATCAGTGAAGCACACATGGTCAAGATACATATCATATATCATATTATTGTATCCAACACATTTGTCAATAAATTTTTTTTTCTAATTTAAGTGCAATGTAAAATATTGACTGTAATAGCAGTACAATCTGCATATATGCCTCTGATGGCAATACACTCATTATTAAACATGCACACATTCTGAGAAGTATGTGAGCTTAGATGCAGAATAAATGCAGAAAAATCTTACTCATTTCGTCAGTCATGTCCATCTTAGCATTAGCCTGTTTGAAGGCTTCCATGTCTTTAGCAATTTGGTGTGGGTTCATGACCTTGTTCATATTGCCCATGGTCTTGGCCGTCGTGCCCATGGCGCCCGCGATCGCTATGTTCGCTCCCATCGCCTTGTTGTGGATTTGCACACTGGATATCTATAAGAAACATTTTCTCATGTTGTATACTTGTTGCAGAGAAACGCACATCATGTGTGTGACACAAATAGTTATGTGTATTTCCAATGCAAGTGGTGAGCCTATCTATATATCTAGACTCCAGGCCTTTACTAGGCCAGGGATTCCTGATTATATAAAATTACCCCAGCCTATGGACGAATGCAAGACTAAGTGCATAGCTACGATGTTACCGACTGTCTCTTCTCTCTCTTGAAAATCTCTTCTGAACCTTCTTAAAGAGCTCTATTACTGTACTCACTCAGGAAACCCATGCAGCTCTTACTTCTCTTTCCCTAGTACCATACCTTACTATTAGCTGAGTATATTCTATTCTTCTGTTTCCGCAGTTGAACCAACTGTTTAGCCAAAATTTTACAGCCATCATTGTTTCCTTCATTTGCCATCTTCTTTATCTCCATTTCCTGGAAGAATTATCTTTGTTTTGTAGGTGGTATAGATACATAAAATTCATTATGTTAAAATGTGCCAAAGAATTGTGTTTTAAAATGTGTGGTATTTAAAAAAATAGTGAGTTCACAATGAACACATTATTATAAAATTCAATTTCTAAAATAAAAACACTGGGTTTGGTCCAATACTATATATACAGAACCAACAGCTGATAGAGTAAAATGGAGGGGTAAAATAATTGCATCATCTACAAAATAAAATTATATAAGGGCAGGAGAATATTAAAGTTTTCTTGCCAGGTTCTTCTCAACAAAAGCAACCTTCTGAGCCCCATGGTAACATTTATCATGGTAATCATGTATAATGTATTTTTGTGTCCTTCTGACGATTTGAAAGTATTTTGAAAGAAGTCTAAAACAAATAAAGATATTTTGAATTTGAATTTGAAAATGAAAATGGCTTAATGTATGATAATTTAAGCATGTAAGTTGTTTGCTCTTACAAGTTTTTTTTCTTCTCTCTCTAGGGCAGCTTTGTCCCTGTCTAGATCTCTGGTAGCTTTGCGAAGCTCCCGGTCATTCTCTCTTTGTTGTTCTGGAAATAAATCACATAAAAATATCCCCAAGACAAGAAATATATTGTTTAAGTGGAGAAGCCAAATCATATGTATTTTTTATTGTCAAGGTATACAAGCATATAAGCACGAAACTTATGTGATTTCATCACATCTACTTTATATGCAAGGACACTGGATGAATCATCACTGTACTAATATCATAAGTAGGAAAGATACACACTCCTAAATGTGCATGCTTTAAATTAAACCACGAACTCACCTTTAACAGTAGGGGCCTTTCTAAAGAAGTTCATTGTGGGATATATATATAGTAATTACAAAACATTTAGTTGATCAATAGCACGTTAATAGTTAGTAATAGTTTCACAAAATTACGAAGTAAAGATCAACAACAACGAAACAGTTTTGATATGATTGACTTGACTCAGTTTTCTGTCAGTTCGGATTGACATACGTACCTTGACAACGACGTGACCGTGACAACTTCGACATTTTAAATTTCTGTGGCAATCAACATTTTTTCTATATCTATGGTGGCAATGAGAAACGTACACGTTAGAGTCTGTGGTTTCCTTTATAGAATCGTAAACTATGCATTTGATCATGTCATGATCTTCTGTTATACATGAGCCCACGTAGTTTTCTGTGTTGATACGACCAATCTTCGACAGATGGCGCCAAAATTATTCCAATGAACGAATGAAACAGCGGTACAGCTAGTATGGAAGCAAATTTTTAATCGTTTTTGTACCTTTTGTAGTTCTAGTTTATGTATACGGGTCTACCTCCTTTCTGCAGACCAGTCATGTCACGCATAAGGTGCTTTGGAAAAAATGATAAATACCATTGCACCAATACTAGTGTAGCTGGTATTGCCACCAAGGTACGATTACCAAGGCGGGCGAGTAGGATCTGCCAGTGCATACAGAAATAATGAGATACATTTCACCTTGACTTGTTACAAATACTAAACTTAACTTAATAAAGGAAAAGGGGAAAAGGGTAGCATTAAAAAGGTAAAAATCTCGTAGTCTAAGTCATCATAGCAGATCGGATGATGAAAAGTGGATCGAATAAAGATGTCGTAGGTATGTACTTAATTAAAAAATAAGAGAAGTTGTTGAGAGATTTATCGAAAGGATAACATAAGTGCGGTCAGTGAACATTTAAAAAGGCAACGTGAGCGGAAAAGTATTCTATCAATTATATTATGTTTCAGAAAGGAGCACTGTTACGCAACCGAAGGAATTGTATAGGTAGGAAGAGATACATGTATGTGGACACAGCGGAACCATTGTTACGATTAAGGATCGTAGCGTGTGACACATGATGTACGCTGCAAGCAGTTGCCCACGTAGTTTGCCTATTGCAGGCGTGAACATAAAATATGCATTTAACGCCTTTCAAAATCGACTTTCGGGGATTTCTGATGACAAATTACATACTTACAGTACCTATATACACAGGTTGATAAAATAATAACAAAACATCCAATATTATGATTTATTATTTATTTTCGAGAGCAAAATCGAAAATGCATAATTGCAGTCACTTCATATTTATTAAGAATCTACACACAATTGAAATAAAATAATTATATAAGTACACATAACTAACAAATAAATTGCATCTATTTACGAAAATACATAAGTACTTGCAGTATATTAAGTACAGGTGCATATTAGCTATTTGTGACCTGTAAGAAATTATTTATGTCATATTTACGGAGACTTAAGGTCATCTTTATATGAGTAAAAAAATTAATTGCCGCGAACTGGCAATATAAGATTATTGTTCAGCCCGGTAGATAGGCACATGTGATACTATTATACATTTACTTCAACACATAAGTACACGTTTATACACAATGAACACTGACGAGACCAACATAAATTCAATAAATAATATCTTATTCCTCTACATTCTAGGTACAATGATAGTTATAGTAATTGTATTAAAAGGTATTAACTCAAGAAAGACTGTATATCGGACGATTTTGAACAACTTGGAACTCTACTTAATGCAATCAAAATAACAGATATGAATTGTTTATTGTTTGGAATTGCCTTGAATACTAGATGGACCCTCGGGGATAAAAGTTGCTAAATAGATGGCGTGATGAACCAAACCTTACTAAATAATAAAAAAATATTATGAAATTATTGAGACAGAGATTCACCACGACCATCTTGGCTTATAGGTGCCAAAAGCCCATTTGTCCGGGAGTGTAGTATGAGTTACGTTTTCAAACTTGGTTTCTGACCATTGGAAGGCAGGTACTACATCTCGGTTGAGGAATTCTAGAGTTTCCTGCTCTGCTTCTTCCAGCTGTTGTTTGACCAAGTCCCTGATCTCCAGGCCATCAATAGTAGGTTTGTCATCGAACTGGTCTGTGTAAATAGCCGCTATGTTTCCTTTGTTCACTGGTACCGTTTCGTTGACATTTGGCAGTCTAGTGTATGGTGGTCCTGCTACTGCGATGAATTCTAGGGCTGTTCTGTTTAGAACACCTGGAATTATAAGTCGTGAGTTAATATTAGTCTGTTTTCATGCCGCTGTAAATCTAACTTCCTTTATTGTGTTTATTGTAATTCTCTTATCGTAATTACAATATTAACATAAGTAGATAAAACTATTAATAGCGTTGTAGTATTATTATTACATATTGAAACGTGACGATGATTCAGTTCGTTTAGTACCTACATAGGTACGTTTTTAATGCAATGTATTCTTAGACATGTTTCCAAGTTTCCTCTTGTATTCGTCCTATTCCAAAATAAAGTTGAAACATAATCGTTGTAACAATTACCCACGTGTAAGTAAGCGCACTTCGATATAATATATACTTAGATAATGTTTCTTACCTACTACCTATAATTCTAATCGAAATAAAAGTCTAATCGAATAAAGATATATTTGAGTTGAGTTGAGTTGAGTAGGTAGGTACTTAATATTAAAATTTTCTCAATAGGCAACTCTTCATAAATGAACCATAGGTAATATAAATAAGGTACAAAACGTTAAATATAATACTTACAGCTTACAACTTTGGTATCGATGACTCCATAGGCCTGTTGAAAATTATTGACAAGATCTCCTCGCACTCCAAGCACTGACCAATAACCACGTTCCTTCAACAAGCAATCTGTGTCGTTTGAACATTCTCTAGTCTCGTTGCCGACTCTGTTCATGGCAGTCAAGTTGTTCTGTCGCATTAGTGCTATGATGGATTCTAGGGTCGTGGCATTTTTGTATCCTTGCTTGAATAGCAGAGCTCGTTGGGACTCCGACTTGGAGTATATATTCCCGTGTAACTCCTCCATTTTGTTGACATGTGTGGCTTCAGCAACATCCTTAAAGAAGGAAACATATTTTTGATTGATTGGGTAACGAACACTAAAACCGTATTTAGTAGAAGCTGATAATATTTACTTTGAAATAAGGCAACCCATAGAGTGCGAAGTATTCCTGTTCCAAGACGATATCGGAGAGGTCAAAGAAATGCGTAAGCGCTGGAACCTGCTCGAGTAATCCTACCAGCCCTTTCGCGTGTCCGTCGGTGCCCCGATACACTACGGTGTGTTTTACGTTCCTGGAAGAAAGGTTTTAAATTAAATCGTCGTGCTTCACTGAACTATAATTTCTTACCGATATGTAAGTTTCTTGTTGGTTCGGGTTGAATCAAGTGCCGACCTCAACAATGTATGGGATAAGGTCAGGGAGATGATGATGTAAGTTTCTTGCAAAAAAATACCTTTATTGCATTATAACAAAATTTTGCTAACGTAATTGCTAAGTACTTAATAGCAACATCACTTACTTGTTAACAGTGGTCTCTGTGACGATTTCTTTTCGTGGCCTGGTGTCATTGTATTTGACCGCGTGGAGGCTGTCAAACTTGTTGAAGTCAACGATGAGCCACTGCTTGCTACCGGTGCCTGAGTTAGAGGTGGCGAGAGCGTGGCCCCACGCGCTTATGTTGGTGGCTAACCGGTTCGCTACTGCCACTCGAGGGCTGATGGGAATCTGAAAGAAAATTATCCCAGGGTTTAAATAACTAAGAAGCAAGCAGTAAGCATTGAAATAACTGTAGTGGTACGCAATGTAGGATTCAACCTCCAGAAAATTAAGGGTTAAAGAAAACATAATTTGATTCTGTCGACTGAGAAGTAATTAAAATACGTAAACTCTTACGATTACTTCATATACGCTTCGCTTCCAAGACATCTCTAGTCTCTCATCTCTTATGATTTATTCAGTTTAGCTAATTAATGCAGTTTTAAAGTATATTATTTCCACTCACTTGTTCGGTAATATTGACTTCCTTCCAAAGTTTGCTGTTATAATTTCTTAATGGTGTTCCTGTGATGGCCATTCTATGATTATCTCCTTTGACGATGTAAAATTCATCTTGACTTGTAATGGAGCCGGGGTAACTTGAAAAGTCGATAGAAGTGCCCTGAACTAATGTTGAACTCTTCGCTGTCACATGGAAGTTGAGTTTATATCTCTTCAGTATGCGAGTCATTGAGTTGTAACTGGAATTAAGACATTGTGTGATATTAATGTATTTAAAATGTTAATAGAAATTAGGAATAAAATATTGTTAAATGGGCTTTGCATAATCTTGGCATGAGGGTAATTTGCAAGGATATTTACCTTCCAGCAGCATTTTGCGCCATGTACATTTTTTTGGTTATTATACCGTCCTCGGTTGCGTTGGTCATTCGTATGAAAGCGCTGGACAAATCTGGTATATTATACAAAGCAGCGTTGTCTATTGTAAGGTTCAGTTTCTGTTGAAGCTCTGCTACTTCTGCCACTGCGTTCAGCCAGTAAAGGTCGGATATATCGGTTTCGTAAGTTACCATCTTACGCTCTACACCGTGCTTCCATCCAGTATATATTCCGCTTATTTGTGTGTAGTACAGAGATACCTGCCATAATAAACAGTGCTGTTAATGGGATGTGCATCACAATATATGGACAAGTACATACATATTTTTTGGATCAAACACCATACGTGGTTTATCATAGCCTCGGAGCACAGAGTCCTCTATATCCTCACTCTTCTTTTTTGGCACTATTTTACTACAAGACCGCCAGTTACATACAGGCGTTTGGTCAAGGATTGTTATACATATATTTTATAGCATTCTCACCTGATGCCAGAAGGGGTCTACGTTGTTTCTTTCCGATGCGTGCGATTTCCAAACTTTGACGGACATGTCCAAGGCATCTTTCAGCTTGTTGCATTGCTTGTGCATTGGCTCCTTGCACTTGGGTCGGATGGTGTTCTCCAGGTGTGAGTGGATGAGAGACCACGTGAGCGCGCCCTCCACGATGCCTGCTGCGTAAGCTTGCACCTCGTCCGGATACGAACTGTCTGTTTCCACTTCTAGCATTGACCAACTGTAAGTAAAGAATAGGTACTAAATGTTATTCATTGTAATTTAATACGAGATGTAATTAAATTCTCTCTCTATGAAAACTATTGGCTTTACTGATATGTAAACGAGTGTAAGAAAGCTACACTAAATATGGTAAAACTGTCCAGTCCATCCTTCTTTTCTTTTAACACAAATTTACTGTATTGCATTACTCTCCAGATAGTATTAATTTTTAACTTAGGATAATGTCATTACCTAAAATTGTTGTTATCTAGAATACTTCCATCAAAGCATTACTTTCTCGAACTGCGTCTAATCAAATTATAGGTAAAATAAATTATCTTTTTTCCATCATTTATATCCTATTAATTTATAAGGTAATATACAAAAATATTTATTCAAAGTCTGCCAATAAATAAAGTCGATTCATGGGCATGCCTAGTAAGGTATTTAAATATAAATAAAGCTGAATCTATCTCCGGATTACGTTAATCCTATGCACACAAACACGTGCTGTAGCGGTTACTCTTGAAGCATTTATTTAGTGTTCTTAGCTTAATTTAGGAGGAATGTAAACAGCGTGATTAAAATAAACCGCACAAGATTATATTTACCCGTCGGTGTCGATGTCCATTCGAAAGTGTGCGCGTGCGACTCCTTTAGGTATGTTCGCCAGCTCGTTGCTCTGGCCCCAGTATTCGATGCGGTAACCAGTCTTGTCTGAGTAAAATACAGTTGCTGTGTAATTACCATCTTCTTGAATTCTGCAAAGATCAAAGAAATCTTATACTCTCGAGTACATAATATGCCAATAAATGTGGGGGAAACATTCATCTTCCGATAAAATTAGTCTGTATAATTTATTACTAACCAAACTCAATAACTAAGTATAGGTTGATTGTGCTGGTTGTAAATGTATATATATATAAATTTTTTTATTGCTTAATTAGTCTATTTTTTTCGGTTAGTAATCAGTAACAAATAATATTTTTATCGTTTCTTTTATATAAAATATTTTTTGTAAATGTCAGGTTTTTTTCTAGTTTTAGCCGGAATTTGCGCGGTACGGTAGCTTTTATATAAAAATTGCGCGTTTGCTTGTTTGCTTGGAGTTAAATTGTGTGTTTTTAATTCTAACAGATCAGTAATGGTTAATGTCAACTACTAAGTAAACAGTCAACAGTACGGCGCTTAAGAAATAGCATTGCAAGAATATTATTTAATAAAAATCAGGATGAAATACCAACCTTTCCATCTGTCCAACGATCAGTGCCAAAATAGCGAGGATGCCCAGTATTCCGAGGATGTAGGAGCTGATTTTCGTCTGCAGCCAAGAGGCGCCGACCACCTTCAATATCTTACTCATTTTGCTTTTCCAACAATACAAATGTGTACAATAAAATATAAATATAAACTATAAGATGTAGAATATGTTGAGGAACTTAATAATAATGAAGTGACAGAGCGTGTAGATAATATTCTCCAGCGGGAGATGGACCATCAAAGATGGTATGTGTCCAGGTGTTCACGGTGTTGGGGTCCCGGCGACAGCGGTGCGCGGTGCCCACATTGGATACGGCTTGCGTGCGGGATATCGCTGTGGTGTCACTTTACACCAGCTTCACTATTTTTTTCTTTTTACCCTGTAATAAAGTAAACACGCTATTAGATCATAAATATCGAAAAACTTTAAGGTTTAAGTGCTCGTACCGATATAAGTTTAATTTAACTAACAAATGTAATTGGTTCGCCGTTTTTGTTAAATAAATATATGATAAATAACTGATTTAAGTCTCTTACAGATTTATTGAATAAAAACTTAAATATTTAAGTTTTTTTAAATCGTTGTTAATATCATCTTCCCTTATAAATAAATAAAAAGGTAAATTTTTCATGCATAGAAAAAATACTTATAGAATTTACTGTACTGCTCCGGTGACAGCACCTCAGATGCAATTTGTCATTGTGTTGCAAATCGACCATTAAGTACGGCGCTACGGTGCCACAGCATGGAAGATTTTCCAATTGTGATTGCAATACAACGACAAAATACATATAAGTACTTAACACTGTGTTGACGCACGCACTACATACGATGTAAATAGATTTATTATTTATCAATGGAAACATACCGACCAACCGACAATTCGTAGAAAATCTATTTCCGAATACTTTGCGATTAAGAATGTTATGAAAATATCAAACGAACAGCTGGCACTTATTTCGGTTGATGCACTCGTCTGTTCCAGAAGGTGTACTGATGAGATACACTAGTCAGTAATTCAGTATACACCGCGTTATCATAATATCAATAGAACATACTTTAATGTTTAAGGATTGCGCTCTCCGTTATCTATACCTAAATGTAATAACCTTAACTGAAATACTTATACGTCAAATGTATGTTTACAAGTTGTATTTTTATATTTATTAGTGACTGTGCCCCGCGGTTTCATCCGCATGGACTTAATTTTTTACTGAGTTGCTTTATTAATATTAAGGGTCCACTCCTTAATATGAGTGTGTGCAATACTTTCGAAAATCGATATTTCCTAGTGGCGTTTAATACCAGATATTTTACCACTTATTTTTTTCTCGATGGCCTCTTTTTCTGTGGGGAATTCCAATATTATTTTTTTAACATAAGGAGCATACTCTTTGTAACATTAGCAATCGGCCAGAAAAATTCTCGCTCAAATATTAGCCGGAACAAACAGACAGATGGTTTGGACTTTGGTTTTTATGTAAGTGTCCTAAGTATGTAACCTTTATATGCATTTAGTGATAATGTGTTAATTTATAATAAAAAATACAGTTATATAAATAATTAATATTTTAAAACAAGAGTTTTACATTCATGTCAGCAAATAAAAAATAAGATTTCGCAAAGTAATATTATTATATGTTATGTGTATTCATACCATTTCGAAGAACACAAACAATCATAACAACAATGGGGTGCCTATATTTATGCACTATTATTAGTTATTAATACGTACTGAAGTTACTAAAATTTATTATAGCACATTGCACTCACATGAAACACTTATTTTTGGAGAAAAACACTTGTTTTTATATAAATAGATAAGTCAATAGATAGCGGGGCGCGGCTAGAGCTAGTGAGCTAGTAGAGACGTAAGTGCGAGTGCAACAATGGACCGAACCTGAAATCATACACTACCTACCACCTTACACGTGGTATTCCTTAGGCAATTATATATAGGGCTGGCTCTATTTTATACCTATTACAGATTTACAAGTAAGTGATTTATTTATAAAACTTAAAAGTAAGTAATATTGTAGATTACATCGCACAAGTATTTCAGCGTAGTAAACCTTATCACAACAGTACATCATAAATTATAAAGCGTGCTCTTGTTGTCTGGTTAACACTAAGCATGCCTCGGGGTTTCGCTTGCACTAAATATGAATAATCTTGACTCTCCGTACAAAATGTTTTGGAAGGAATGGAAGGAATAATCTACCAAATTTAAAGTTACTCGTGACTTATCGCAAGCAGACAGTTTGAAGCACGATTGTTGTAACCCTATCGAAACGGTCGTTAATATCTTCAAAATATTATCGTGATAAGTCCCTAGTAACTTTAAATATGAATTTAAATCGCAAAAGTTTAGTCTAGGTATACCAGTTTAGACAGTACGTTGATTTTTTTCACACATTTGATTCACACATTTAGTTAATTCACGATACAATTACATACAATTGAAGCAAACATACAAACTCATATATATTCAAATGATTTCTATGAATTGACAACCCTAAGTAAAAATAGCCAATCTATAAATTATTTAGGTAAGGAATCAAGTTCATGCGCACTATATAATAAATTACAATCCACGACTTTTATAATCGCTTACGAGTAAATCGAATACACAACGCTCAAAAAATGATTTATTTTGTTTAAAATATAAGTATTCAGTTTAATTTCTTGACGCACACGTGGGGAAATGTTTTTCACTGCGTAAACTTTATTCTGGTTAGAAAAATAAATATGGCTATATCATATCAGATCATAATTTTTATGGGCTGATGTTGGCAACTATCCCAGTTAATTTTAAATGTACATTTCTAGATATAAATCGTCATCACATTTTGCTATGCCTTTTCATACGTATCTACAGATAAATAATCTATACATCTATATCTATTCTATTCTATACAGATAAATAAAATTGAAGTGTCTGTTTGTTATTTCAAAATAACAGATTTTCACTAAATGCATATGAATGTATACACGCTACTGACACTAAAAAAACATCTCCAAAACGGCTGGACTGATTTTATCGGGACTTTCACTGGTAGGTAGCTGATGTTTCAAGGAGTAACTTAGGCTATTTTTATTTATCAAAAATTTTAGGGTTCCGCAACAATAAGGATGAAACTAAATCTACGCGGGTGAAACCGCGGGGCACAGCTAGTATTTAAATAGAATTCGCCCGCAGCTTCACGTGCAAGGCAGCAAGGTTTCAGGTAGAAACTACCATTTCACCCCTTGAGGGGGGAATTCCGAAAAACTCTTAATTGGTGTATTCATATACCCTCAAATTTCATGCCTCTAGCAACAGCGGGTTAGGTTGTGTGTTGTATAAGCTAGCCAGGACTTTATATGCATTTTATATGTATAGATAGATGGCCTGTTTTTGAACTCATCCCAGTTGTCTTATTACTGGGATTTTCAAATTGCTAATTATCAATTAGAATACTTCTTTTGCACTAAAAAGTTTCGATTGTAGAACTTAATCAAATATAAATGTATAATTCTATTAGTCACTGTAATTAAATTATATTATATTTTCTGACATATTGTTATATCTATATGGTGAGTACATTTCACTTCAATATTCCCTGCAGAACGTTAAATAAAACGATACGTAAGTTAGGAAATAAGGAATTTACGAATATTTTCCTGACAATGAACAATGGGACCGTGGATTTCAGTACCGGCTTATTAAACACGCATTGTGCGTACCAAACACACCGCTTACACTTTCACCGCACTTCATAATTATTGTGAATTATGTACACTTGTAGTATATACTTTACATAGTTATATGTTATGAGCATATACCTCGTATATGCTGCATACATAATTGAGGTGTCTATTTGTAATTCCAAAAAAAAACTGTTATTACCATATTCATGCTTGAAAAAAATATTTTAAATTTATCGCTTTTTGTCCCTCTGACTAATTTCTGTAAGGGTTGGCCCGATTTGTAACGGGATTTTCACTGACAGATATATGATGTTGCAAAGAGTAACTAAAGATTACAAAAAAGAGTTCTGCGGTCAAAGCCACCCATGAAAATAAGTTTAAGCGGGTAAAACCACGGGGCACAGCTACTCTTTAGTATTAACGTTAATATGCTGTTATTGTGAATTATAGTTCAAGATCAGAAAATAATAATTTACTGACCTTTAGTATAACCTCATATAAAAGACATCAACGCATTCTCTTCCTTGAAATTAATTATTTTAAATGTTGTTAAGAAGATCGGTAGTTCGGAGTATTTTACTACTTAATCTAAAATAATCTCTTGCAAAATATTAATACTTTAAGATATTATATAGAATTATTGCCGCAGGAATCAACAATGAGAACATCAAATACATATATTTGATGTTCTCATTGTTGATTCCTGTGGCATTTGGGGACTTTTAACTGCTTCTAGGGACGTCAAGCACTAGCCAAAAATGGAAATGTGTTTTGTTTCAGTGTCTGCGCAGTTCTCACCAGCAGGCCCAGACAAAATAGCATTTTCAAACGATAAACGTATGGAAGTGACATAAATCAATCACGTGACATATGTCATTTGCTCGCATCACAAACTCTATAATTAGTTTCGCGATGATAGACAGATGAGAGTTTGAATCGCGAGCGAGCAAGAATGCTTCTGATTATTCTTTACATAAAAGTTTTACTTCAGAGCCCAATGTCGGCATATTGATGTAAAACAAACACATTCACAAGCACACGTATGCCATATGTGCGCGTCACTAAGTATATTTATATTCACGTGGATGTAAATTATGGTTTTATTATTTACAATAGATCTTATACTTAATCTTCTCATAGAGTACCAAATACGCACTTCATAAAGGAGTTTTTAGAAAGAAATATACGACTTGTCTGATGAATGGATACAGACATTAATTTTCAGCTTGTATTGTTACTAAGTGTTTCTTTGATTGTGACTGTGCATTAAATGTGATGAACCATGTACGTTACCCTATGAACCATTTTAATTCCAGGGAATGATAATAGGATGATACCATGGTATTGCAAAGTATTGAGCTATTGAGGTCCGAGGAAGAGAAAACCCTTTCAGAGTACTCTCATAGTCACTAGCTTTGCTAGCTACTTAAAGGCTGAATAACAGTCATTCATCAACCTTAACTTGTCCTTAAGTTTACTAAGGTAGCAAACAAACATGCGGCCCACCTAATGGTACGTGGCTACCGCAGTGGTCGCTTGCAATACCAGGTACCTTTAAGAACCCTAATGATTGCCTAAATGAATAGATACTTCTCTGTCATGTTACGTTTAAAGTTCAGTTTCTTCTAGTATTGCAAGATGACGTATAAAACCCACTTGATATACGATTCACTGGCCACGACGCCGACGCCTGCGCAAGTGTTAGCGCCATGGCAACTAGGAGCCGGCTCCTATTCCAATCTACTTCCTATTACACTATTAGATAACAAGTGTCCGTTACACAACTAGCTTTATCTATTTTAAACTATGCACCGGTTCTGCAAAGGACACGCATTAAATTATGTTAATCTTGTTAGACTTCTCAAAATAGCAATTCTAAATTATTTATTAAGTTATAATGTTTTGGTGTTTTAGAATCCTTATTTAATTCAGGATTTCCTAAGCCTTGAAACTAAAAAGATCGATAATATACTTTAGCTACCTACTTACCTACTTTAGTTTATATTTGGGGCGGGTGGAGGCTGAAGTTGATAATTTTTTTGAGTAATAACTTAATTATATATACAAAATTCAGTAACTAAAATGTCTAAGTCCTAATTTATCAAAGTTAATTCCTAATTTAGCCAAAGTTATCAACTCACGCAGCTTGAGTGCGCCTAGAGACTTAACATCTATATCTATACATCTATACATACAGATAAATAAAATTGAAGTGTCTGTTTGTAATTCCAAAATAACAGCTTTTCACTAAAAGCAATTGAAAGTATACACGCTACTGACACAAAAAAACTAAGTTTTAAATTTTTTCTCTGTCTGTCTGTCTGTCTGTTTGTTCCGGGTAATCTCTGAAAATGCTGGATGGATTTTAACGGGATTTTCACTGGTAGGTAGCTGATGTTTCAAGGAGTAACTTAGGCTACTTTTATTTATCAAAAATATTAGGGTTCCGCGACAATAAGGATGAAACTAAATCTACGCGGGTGAAACCGCGGGGCACAGCTAGTTATGAACTAAATTTCAACTCGATCATGCTCTATCACGCCAGACTTTTGAAGAAAGCTAAACGAAAACACCACTTACCAGAGAATCTTGAGGAGATAAAATCAAAAAGTGATCACAAAATATAGACCGATTCATAGAACAAGTACATTCCTAAGCCTAAAAGTCTTATGTCATATGGCTTATTGTTATGGGGTTCCGCGGCAGACCTAGATTCTATATTTATACTTCAAAAAAGAGCCATCAGGGCAATATACTCGTTGGAACCCCGTGAATGCTTGAGGGATAAATTTAAAGAAATTAATATACTCACTTTACCCTCACTTTACATTTATGAGAATTTATTGTACATGAAAAAAAACATTCATCTCTTTAATTTAAACTGTGATGTTCATTCGATTTGTACGCGAAATAAACACAAAATTATGGCTCCTAGATTCAGATTAGTTAAAGTAAATAAATCATTCATGGGGAACTGTGTTCGCTTCTACAATAAAATCCCACAATCAATAATCGCGTTAAATTATGATAAATTTAAAACACATGTCAAAACTGTTTTGATGAAGAAAGCATATTATAAAATTTCGGATTATATAAATGACAAGGATATATGGAACTAGGTAAATCACTCTGCACAAGTAGCTCCTGGCAAATACATGGTATGCAAACACTTGTAAATCTATCTGGTATTGTTATTTTTTTATCTCTTTGATTTTGTTTTATAATGACTTGCATGCTAATACAATTTGTCACTATTGTGAATATTTATACCTATTATCAAATTTGATTTTGTATTATGATTTCATTATGATTTATATTGTTTCGATGTTATGTACATGATGCCTGGCTGAGTTTCTTGCCGGTTCTTCTCAGAAGGCTAGTTTCCGAACCGGTGGTAAATTCTCGACTTTCATAAGTGCCTTACCAGGGCCTAAACTGAATAAATATGTTTCATTTTCATTTTCATTTTCATTTTTCAAGCCGCAAGGAAAATTATCAGCCCCGTATGCTTGTGGATATGGAACCGAAATAAGACCAGCATCAAATCGTACGCGTTTCTATTTTGGTAGTACACACTGACTTATGTTATTTATTTTATTATAAATATTAGAACCGACTTTGCAAAAGTACGTCCGTCGAATACGTAAACACATCGGGAGTAAATCAATGCCCCTGGATCCAGAGCTATTCCTGCATTTAATTTAATCAATTTTATGATGTTCTACCGTGAAATAATGAGTATTTATATCTACACACCTTTTACCAGATCTTGGGTTCAATGGTTTCCTTCAAGTCACATAATTTCGAGTGCAATTTTGATCCTTTATCGGCACCAGAAAGGTCCCGTTCTTTCAGTGGTATCTCGGTAACTGACATTTACAGTATCCACAAATTAAATAATTTTAGTAACTATCACATTTCATATTATCTAAAGCTGGGCTCAATTAAGTCAAATATTAGTATTATTTAAAAGCTATACCATTATGAGATAAAATGGATTTCATCGTTTTGACGTCATTTTCAAACACGCAGCTAAAATACAAGGTTCACTCGTTTATGTTTTGCAATGTCAACTCTGATTTCTTGATTACATCGTCTTTATTTTTAATAAAAATACTTATTATTTCATTTCTCCTGTTGCCTACTGTTGTTGCTGACTCCGATGTTTATTTGACTTCAATAACAGACATGCCTAAAATATTCTTTTGCGTCATTGAAACCATTTCGCGAGTGCTCTCAAGTAAGTAATGGGAACGATCAATGGATTTGTGTAGCAGATGATCGTTCGCTATCATCCTCGAATTTATAGCGCACTTATCTTGTTTGAAAGCATGTTTGTAAATGGAGTTACTTACAAATACGTAAAAGTATTAAAGACGCTAGAAAGTTGTTTGTTCTTGATTTTTGGCCTATTTGGGTACCGATAGCGAATTCACGTACGTTATTTCTGAAAATTTGGCGTAAATATATAGTAGTTCTCGTTGGGGGAATATTTATTGAATAAAAACTTAATTGTATATACAAGGAACAATACTTAAGACTAATTAAAGGTAAAAAACTTGTCCCAAGTCGGTGTCTCTCGGGATCGTGCTAAGAATACTGGTAGTTCTTAAGTAAGTTTAATAATTTTCTATTTGCGGACGAAATCTATGCCAACGTATATTTAGGTACTACCAAGTTAAGTATTACTAAATAGATAAAATTAATAGTGTCAAATACTACCTACCTACTTTGAACAAGTATAATATTTCTGCTTGCATCGCAATTTGCTGGCGCCATAGAAATAAAAACTAGGCAAATGTATTTCACATGTTTTTATATATTGCATAAAATATGCATCATCATAGGAGTAGATCCGATTTCATCACTTATTGCATGTTTTATTTAATTATAATTTCAGTAATCAAGTAATTATCGATTCTTTACGCTTAGTTAGGTACGAGGGCTTGTGATAAAGTAGATTATATTGGGTGTGATTTATGAAAGAAGAAATCCAAATACGATTATAACATTATTGTCGACTTTCGAGCGCTTTAAGGTGTTTTCAAAGCTTTAATGTTCACCAACTTAGCAACGCAACTCAAGTTCCTAGATAAAAAACATTCATTGAACAAAGTTATTTGTTTATTTATTATACACAAGTTATAAACTTTTATTATTACTGTTAAAATATTTTTTTATAATTTTATAATATTATAAAATATATATTTAGGAGATAATAATTATTTATATTCTGTAATATACCGAAGTCGAAAATTCACCTGAAATTTTGAACTGATTAAAAGGCTACCCACATATTCACAATTCGTTATTAGTAATCTATACTAATATTATAAAGCTGAAGAGTTTGTTTGTTTGTTTGTTTGTTTGAACGCTCTAATCTCAGGAACTACTGGTCCGATTTCAAAAATTATTTCAGTGTTGGATAGTCCATTTATCGAGGAAGGCTATAGGCTATATTTTATTCTCATAAAAATTAAGGGTTCGTAAGAAAATTGCGAATTTGTAACCCAAGGTGTAAAATCGAAAACATATTTATGCGTGCGCTGCAAAAACTATTGACAATAGAACAAAATGATGTACTACGAAATTGTAGGTCTTATAAAGATCTACAAAAAAGTCCGCGAGAGCTTATATCTAACTATCATAGTTTAGTCACAATAACCGCTTTTATGTTCATAAAAAATATTAAATCATCTGAAGAAAGAAACTACGTTAAATGTGTATCTTAATATTAATCCTTATGCAAATTAAGCAATATGCTATCAAGGGTATTAATGTAGAAGTAAAATACCGTTTGTTTTATTCCAATCGGACATTTCGTTGAGAAATTATCACGAGTATAAAAACGCAAAGAATTGGTTCCTAATAATGAGTTATTTGCTAAAGAGTTTTATCAACACGTCTCTTTATTCCGGGTAATCTCTGCAACGGCTGGACCGATTTTAACGGGACTTTCACTGGCAGATAGCTAATATTACAAGGAGAAACTAACTTTTATTTAAAAAGAACATTTGGGGTTCCGCGGGAATTAAATTAACTCTGCGCGGGTGAAACCGCAGGGCACAGCTAGTCAATGTATAAAAATAAAATGCCCGTTCGACATCCTGACATTCTATCAATGGCAAAATTTTAACGGAGTTTCGTTTGACCTCATTCGACCCTAAGGGTAATTTGCATACAGCCGGAAATACCCGTCTGGTTAAAGGCTGCGTGTAGTAACTCGTGCGCACCATACGGCACGCGGTACTTTACAATACCGCTCTTTGATGGCATCTGCTAGGTATTATATTTTGTAAGTACATACATATGCTCACGCCTGTATTCCCCGAAGGGGTAGGCAGAGGTGTTGTAATAACAAACCACTTTTCACCGAAGATGATTAAGTGCCGGACGGACATGACGGATGGTAGTCTATCGCCGTCTCAGGTACATCATTAAATTACTTTTCAGACATATGCAGGTTTCCTCACGATGTTTTCCTTCACCGTGAAACACGTGGTGTGAAATCACTGTACAAGTTTTTAGAAAAACTCTTGGTACAGGCCCCGCTGGGATTCGAACTTGCGTAGCAGGCGATGGTCAAACCCCACGGCCACCACGGCTATATTAAGTAAGTATGTTGCGAATTATGTAAACCTCATGGAAAACATAATATTTTAAATTATAAGTGCCAAACAACACGTTTTAATACAATCGCGTTCAAAGTATGTCTTATTTTCAGCAAAAATTTTAAAAGTTACATCAGCCACATTGATACAACGCGTACCTATTTAGTCATATTAAATGTATTACAGGTAACTAACCTCGACTATTGCTGGAACATTGAAAGTTCAACGTGACCTTTGCACGATGTTAGTGGAACATAGTAAAAAAAGTAAATACTTAGGCATATTTTATCATGTCTGCGCGGTTCAGTGAATGCGCTTGCAACACTGAATGCGTCTTTATTAGGGTCAATGGACCACGCTGACTTCGAGCAAGTCCTTAATAACCCTACATTACGTTAAAGCATATTAACATATCTCTCAGACATACAACTATGCCTATTTAAATCTATTTAATAGAGTAATTCTACGAAAAAATATCTTGTTTTTTAATTTATGTGCTTCTATGATACCGTCTCATCAGCATTCCGATGAGAAACATCTCGAAAACAACATAACGTATATTTTGATATTATTAATATTTCTGGTTAGTAACCAGCATAGATAATTATAGCTATGTAAATTACTATATATTTTTTGATGTTGTATTTCGACGAGGAAAGTGTCCACCCGCTTCTTCCGAATTTGGACGCTCGCACTCAACCTTTAATTTTGTGTCAATGATAATATCCATTAAATTCAAACCAAAGATGTATAATTTTAACCGAAGTACGAAAGCTAGTCAATGACGCTAATCAGAATACCACGCAACTATGTACTTCCCTGTGTAATATTTAGTTGGTGGACGCCTAATATACAAGAAGCCACAATTGGCTGCGGTTTAATTTCAAAGTGGTTCAATGTCTTTTACCATATATAGACTTCAAAAGAGGCGTAGGTTGGTAGGTTCTCAGTTACTTGGAATCTATTTTTTAAATAATAATTTGTATTATTTTATTTCTGTTCATCATATTGTTCATATAATTAATTTTGGCGTGTGTAGCAGCTTTTTAATCTATGATTGCATAAGCCATTACTTTTTCTACTTTTATTGACGAATTTGCGGCTAATTATAAACATGTGCTTATATATAATATGCCTGTACTACTTACAAGTTATGTTTAAAATATACCTACTTAGGTTAAATAAATCATCAAATTTAAATATACTGCCAATTACTTGAATAATATATCTATAATATTTAGTGCAAAGTAAAGGTAATACTTACAGCGTCAGTGGTATCACCACAAACACAAGATGTCGGCGTTCTCAACCCATCGGGACAGGAGTGTACGGGACGGCGGGAGACGGTAGACCAATCTAGACCGCTATTGATCTGTAACAACACAATTATCAACATTTACAACAATACTATATTCGTCCAAGTACCAATTTGACAGCTCTGGCAATTTACTCCAATGATTCACTAATCAATATAAAGTAAATAATGTTGGCATGTTAGACGAATTCCCTTTTAACCCCACCGCAATTATTTAGATCAAATAACCAGACAATTGATATAAATTATTTTGAAACTTCTGGAATTTTCATACGTAAACAAGAAACTTCTAGTATTCCTCTAAAATCTCTTTCTAATAGGTAGGTAGGTATTTGGGTAACCTTAAGCCATGAATCAATCTGTTTGACGAAAGTAATGCATTGAATTGAAGCCAAGTTCCAAAATGGAGCTCTTATATTGGGTGTATTTATGCTGTTTATCAAGAATATATATTTGCTAAAAGTAGGTGAGCGTTTGCGATAAGGGATCATACCTACATAGTGTTACAATTTGTATCGAGAACGTAGTTTGCATTCCATACCGATAACCCAAAACCTTTTGAAACGAAAAAAACTTTTATATTCTAAACTCTACAATGTAGAGATTTAAATATCTCTTTTTCAAATTGCTGTAAGACTCGTAAGTCATTAAGTAATAAGGATTGGTATCTTCCTATTAAAGCATAGAAAATACTGATTGGTAAAGTGGTTTCCCAGTAAAATTGTTACGGACAAGGTCCGATGGTTTAAGTACTTTGCGCACACAGCTACTCGGGTAAGACCCCTTCAATGTTCTAGATAAATACCGATAAGAAAACGAAGCGTGATTAACACGTTCGCGGTCTTTCCACAAACTTACACGTGTTACAACTTTACCTACTTCTATAACTAACATTTTAAAAATAACATTATATAACACTAACTCGCAATGAATATAATTATAAATATGAATTGGAAGCATAACGGTTTTATTCCTAGCAAGCAGTATTTCACTTCGAAAGAGGTTCCATTTGCTTTACTCTCTAGCTCTAAGAATTCTCGAATACTTCAAAGGCTTAGAATCCTAAGTAGCTATGCTAAATATATTTTTGTATGTGTTGATCCGCCATCTTTCAAATTCAATCACAATCCACATCCAAAAAAGTATCAACGCATTTCCAGCCGCACTAAACAAAACCTAAGTATACTTGGGGTACTGATAGATAAGTCTTTTCTACGATCTTGAATATCCTCTACAGAACGATCTGTCTCCATGACGACAATCAAAACAAAGACAAGAGATCGTCTCAATTACCAAACCGAATAAGAGATCCTTAATCGTTAAGTGGAAACATCTCACTGATTCGTGTGAAGCACTTCCCACTAGCACCTACCACTCACTTATAGCAGGTTATAGAACACTTGGATACGACGGCGGCGGTCACTCAACACCTTACGACCGTAATTAGTGCGATTATCACCTGTCGGTATGAACAAACCATCGTCTGGGACAGAGATAAACAATTAGCGCGGGCGCTCAGAGGTGGTCCTATTATACCTTTATATGTATTAGCTGACAGACAGACACAGGTACTTTTATTATAGTCCCGTCACGAGTTAAGAACAAGAATGCGTTTGAATGAAGTCTGTCTCTGTCTATATGTATTGTGCGAGGCGAATAAAAACATGCGTATCTCTACTATTTCTCGCTGCGCGTTCTTTACTCGTGACGGGACCTAAATGTATGTATTGCATCGTAGCAGTTTTGTTTGGATATCAGTTTATATTAAAAGAGAGTCAGGTCTGGCCCATTTCATCCTTAGATACCAAACTAACGATTATAATTGCAATAGATTTAAGAGGCTTCTGAGAAGCCTGTAGAAAATCCCAGTGGTATTCATTAATTCATATAAAGTAGGTACTTATTTATGTGACCCTTTATAAGTGGAATTGCGTTTAACTTATCTTAATAATAATAATAATAATAATAAACGTTTTTATTTAAATTACAAGTTTAGGATGACAGTGGTTGGGACATCTTCTTTTAAGTTACAATAACCTGTATTAGAAGAGTCCCCTCTTTTCCGTGGTCTTAAATTATGTAAAGACGCTTGTAGCGTTTGTGACAAATTTTGAGTAGATAAAAATACATAAATAAGTAGTAAAATGTAATCTATTTGAATATATTTAAACTAAAATATTTCAAGGATGTTTTATTAATTCTGAAGGTTGACGGCATGTCATGGGACGACTGCCTCTGCAAAGTAATTGTTTGCGAAAAATCAGGTAAAGGTCGTCATTTTATCAAGTATAATAAATACATAGCGCTTACGAAACGCGTCTAAATTAGTATGCTATTTATTGTGTGTCAAATGTTTAAAGTACACTACATACTACATAAGGCTAAATAGTTAATTATTATTAATATTATTGAGAAGACATTATGCACCAGGCCTTTTAATTTTAAATCTCATTTTTACTGAATGGAAGTTTCCTTTAAACTGATGACTTTTTTTTATAAGCAGCAACAGTAATAAAATACTTATTCAAAGAAAGCGTCATAAATCTCACACTTGTATTCGTTTCTCAGAGATCACGTTGATTTATTGCAGTCAGGTCGAATGGGGATCAATGAAGGTTTATTTCACTTTCAACTTTAATTCAGTGCAATAAAGTTTTTAATGTCAGTAACGATGTTAATATTCCAATGTAGAGCATGATTAGAGGCTACAAAAAATTCGGTCAGCTCTGTGCGCTTTCATTGTGGTGTGCGTACACTAGATCGCGTCATTCAGTTTTTCCGTGAAGCAGAGTGGTGATACAAGTATAGTTTTATTTCGAGCCTAATGAATGACGTACACCGGTATGTACTCTTAAGAATGTCACAAGACCACGAGACTAGACTGGCAATGTGTCAATAAATTCGGCCGCAAAATGATAAGGCGGCTCGTTTCTGACGTCACACCGTTCTATCGTGACCAAAGTCATAGAACTAGTCGAGTACCAACATAGTTATCGCATGACAAACTATGCTAACCAACAGTCACCGGAAAAGATCGAGATCTAATTGATAAGAAGGTTATATTGAGAGTTTAATATGTATCTTTGGAAAACAATCGGTATTGCATATTGCATCAGGTGCAATATTGCCTAGCCTATTGCATAAAGCTATGATATTGATTGGAAAATTTACGATCGACATAAATATTTTACACTTTATTTTATACGTAATATTTTTAAATGAAAAATAGAACAAAAACCCCCTTCTGCAGATCCAAAATTATGATATTATATAATTAATGGTAGTTATTACATTAATTTTACTGTACTAAGTAAATTTACTTATAGACCTTATTATAATTATGCAGTTGTTAGAACAACAAACATAATAAGTCCATAGGACAAACACATTTACGTTCAATCGAGAATAATGTTGTCTTTGACTTGAAAATAACTACATTTTCACACAACATAAACATAATCCACCAGTAGTGTAAAAGAAATAGCATTTACTTACTCTAGAACTGACGAACATATGCCACGATGGCTAAGACGCGGCCTTCGCAAGCGTGAGATTTTGTGAAACTAACAGCTATTTAAAAAACCACTTATAACGACTTCAACATAAGAGTAGCAAAGCGATAACAGTTAAAAGTTAACAATCATGTACAATTACACGCAAATGAGTTTCGTACGTGTGACAAAGAGGCTTAGAACACGTGCCTTTTGACTTCTGGCGGATCACACGCGGCGCCTGCGCGTGCGCATGCAATCAGTTGCTCTAATTGTTTACATCATACACAATTATTTCGAACCTTATCATCGCAATTAAGTCTATAGATCATCATCTCCCTGGCCTTATCCCATACATTGTTGGGGTCGGCACTTGATTCAACCCGATGTGGCTGATCACCTGATTTTTATACGAAGCGACTGCCATCTGACCTTCGCAACCCCATTTAGGAGGAAAATCTGTGATCTAGGTTAAACCAGTTGTCAGATAATTTTGAAGCCTCCGACTGACCTGTAACGATTGCCAATGATGTTAAATTGGCAACCGGGACCGACGGCTTAACGTGCTCTCCGAGGCACGGAGGGAACTCGGGCGGTCACCCATCCAACTACTGGCTAGGCGTAGGGTTGCTTAACTTCACTGATCGAATGATATGCGCAATAGCAACTGTGCCACGAGCTCCTCCTCCAATTAAGTCTATAGATATGACGCTTTATATTGTATCTGCTAGTCTGGTTGTCTTTGTAGTTTTAAACTTGTACACCCTTATTACAATATCATGTTTAAACGGCGTATAAATAAACGCCGTACATAATACCTTTTACTTTACATATCATTATAGGTACCATTACATTTTACCATGGGTAACAATATCACAGAGTTTACAACTATGAAGGAGGGTAACTATCGAGAGAGAAAAGAGGAATGGAAAGGAGATGCCTATCAGAAGTATCAAAAGTAACTAACATAATCAGTGACCTAACTTTAACTAACAATGCATACATAGGAAGGGTCTTTGCAGAGAACAATAGGAAAAAGGAAAATGTTGAGTTTATTTGATTCTTCTCATTTGAACACGATACGGAATCAATTCACTTCCTTCAATTAGCTTACAGTTGAGGAAGTGCGTTGTCATGAATACTACCCCTAAAAAGATAAAAATAATATCCTATTATACCAAAATCGACAAATAATCCTAAAAAAAACCACAAAAAACAAAAACTCTTTGGTATCCGTGGGAACTCACTCAATGAATGTCGTCTCCGTTCTCAATGCATATAAAAAGCATTTTGAATGAGAGAAGCTCATTGTGTTTGAAAACGTTAACCTCTAAGCGTATATTTTCACTGGAGAAGTACAAAATTTTTATTAATTACTCGCAAGTTTTTAATGAAGTGTCCAAGACACACCGAGGTTAAGTAGCGTGGTTTCGCACACAATAGGTACCTTCCATTTTAACGTGCCTATGTAATAGAAACGTTTGACGTAGGTCATCCATCACGAATATCAGCCATTATTAACATATGGCCACCAATCGTTATCTTACGATCTTAAATATACAATTGTGGAAATACGATCTCGTGCCTACGACTTCGTCTGCGCAGGATTTGTTATTCTTTCGCGTTTATAATATTAATAGGAATAGGATTAAGTAGAGTAGCATTAGTAGAATTGTGTCTTAGAGACTTATAACTCCGCACTAAAATCAAACATTCTACCCAGAAAAGTCGCCGAAGAAACTGTTCGCATATCGCTTAACTGAACTCTTACCTGGATATATTAATTTAATTCGTTGAAATTGGAGTTATAAAATATGATTTAATTTTGTATTCAATTGTATGTTGATCAACGGTTTTATCCGCGTCAAATTTGGATCTTAGCACACTATTTTGTTAGCTTATCTACCTATATCTAATCTCGACCAACGAGCTATTAAACGCAAAAATATTTTTCGAGTGAGATTAGCGCGTTCAACAAACAAACCCTTTAACAATGCGAGCCTCAATTTAGATAATGTTTTAGGTATAGTTCATTCTACATAAATAAGCTGTCAAAGATTCACAAATATTTGGAGTGGTATGGTGTCATGTCGTACAAGGAAGTCAAAGTGTTAGCGGACAATAGAGAGGGTTGGCGATTGCTTCACCGACAAGAGCCTAGCTCTTAAATAAATGAATGGTATTACCAGTTCGCCAATATTCCTTCTATATATAAAAGGAACATTGATCTTGGCATGCACTTCCGTCATACTTCTACTATCCTTCACAAAGCCTTATTCTATTAGTCTCTCGCTTTGGTCGTCATTTTCTACAACCGTTGCATTAATTTGTCAGGATATTTACAACCTTCTATTTGGTGGACTGGGTAGACAATCTTCATTAAATTAAACGCGTACAGCAATGTCTATTTACCTTCGGATTTAGGAGCTTAGTAATGCCATCATTTTTAAAAATGTCAATTGCCTTATCCATTTTAGGCATCTTCAAATACCTTATAAATATATCCTAAAAGTACCACACCGTTGTCGCTTCAGCAACCCATACTTTTCGTATATTTGGTGGCTACGTTATCGCTAATTGTCAACTTATCGCATAGCAACAGAGCGTTCAAACCAACTAGTTATGATCCGTAAATTGACAATATACGGGTTTTCAGCAATTAGGTAAGTAATTCTTGTCTTTCAGCGCCAGATAAAAGAATATTGGAGGCAAAAAAGGTAGGTTTATTGAAGGAAGCTAATAATTCATGGTTTGTAATTAGTATGTGTGTCCAGGGGGTATTACTACGGACGTCTTGAAACGTGTTCCAAATATGTAAGCACGTGTTAGCAAGGGGAGCATTGTTCGGAGCGGTTCAATCTCTGATTTGGGGTCACACGACTCACGCGATGTTTAGACGTGATCTGACAAACCTCGATGGACACACCGACGTATTTTTTTGGACACACATGTATGTTTAGAACTAATTAAATGAAGTAAATTTTCAAACAATGTTTCCTTTGTTTCTAGAAATGTTCAAAGCATGAATATCCTCATTTTGTTGATAAAGCGTGCTGAATATACTACTTCCACGTTACTTTAGTCGAGAGAAAGTTGTTGTAATCAAGTCCTTGGTCTAATGCTATAGTGATTGATTTCCCTGAGAGTGTAACTAATATTTTCAATTCAAATGAAAATATATGTCCTTTGAAAGTTGTGCAATATGTTATGAATCATTAATTAAGAAATACTGAAAATTATGAATACTTACGTTTTCATCGATTTTCCTCTCGAAATTCAGAAGTTAGCCTTTAACGCGGGTGACACGAAGGGGACTACATTTGAAAAAACACTATTGAGGGCTTTCGTGCGAACTATAATAAGCCCTGTAGCGACGCGACTACTCGTGATTACATCGAAGTGACGAGTGGCTCGGGCTGCGCTGGCGCCCGCGCCGCGCCGCGTTCCCTCCGCTATCGGACGCGTTCATTATCCACTATTTTACGGAAAACCACACTTTGATACAAATTTGTAGTAGTTACACGTAGTTTGGTGCACTAACTAGTAGGTGAATGTACCTTCAAAATATGGTAATTCATTGTTAGTTATTTTGTTCAGTCGGCATGTACATAAAACAGTATATTTCGTATAATCAATCTACTCATAGGTATCACAAGTATAAAAGAACACCTTAATAACGTCATAACGTGCATTCATTCGAAATAAATAAGCATTTTAAAGTTATAAACGTAGTCGGCTGCTGATAAAGTTTTAAATTGTAATTAATCATCTTCACTAAAGCAACGTTAGTGTTATGTTTAAGTTAACGTTCATCTTAATTATTGTAACAAGTAGCGCCATCTCTACGGGCTGTGTAGAATTAAGTCGAAAACAAGTATTAAACGCGGAATTCTATGCAAAGTACTTGATTCAAACATGATAAGAATAACAAGAACCTAGTGGATTTTTTAAAAGAACTGTTTTATGTATACTATATGCAAATTATGTTTGTGAGTAATTTGTATGTGGCTCGGTCTTTAAAAAGATTGGCACGCCAAGAGAGGTTCAATAGTGATATATGAATATGAAAGAGTTTGCTCTTTAAGTTTTGGTTAAGTATAATATTGTACCTCCCTGTGTCGAGTATAGATGGCGCTAGTAGTATGCAGGCAAACATGGGAATCACACATACTTTTCCAATAATATCAGTGCTATGTTGCTCTTAGCAATTATTTTTTTAAATACTACTGTGAGTATACATAGTATGGGTAATATTCAAACATAAATAGACTAAATATACTTATAAGTACTTATAAACGGTATAATAATTTTTTAACAGCAATGACTGCAGTTTTTTCTGACGTTCTGGCAGACACAACACACAGTTTAGCCGATGGATCCAATAGATAAGAAATTTAAAGGAAACATTTTTTACTAGACTTCCCGAGGGGTGCGCAAAGGACTTCATCCCTCCCTTAAAAATTATAAATGAGAAAGATTTCTTCAGTCTGGGCCCTGAGGAGGCATTTATGAACGACGAAAATTAACCACCGGTTCGGAAACTAGCATTCTGAGAAACACTGGCAAGAAACTCAGCAAGTGAACGGAGAAGGTAACAGCCGCGTTTTTCACTTAGGTTTCTCAGCGTCGCACTCGTCGTCGAGTGTCGGTTTTAAAGTTTCCTCCAACGCTCGTCGTCGAGTGTCGGTTTTAAAGTTTCCTCCAACGCTCGTCGTCGAGTTCGACGCTGAGAAACTAAGTGAATGACACGGCAGTTTGTAAATCTTTCAGCGTGGGTGTGGGGGTGATCTTTAGACACAAATATTACTAATTAAAAAGCATGGATTAAACCAAGACTAGCCCTAACCGTTTTGAAGTCCGTATGCCAAAAACAGATGGAACTACTTTTAAGTCAAATATTATCTATATCATATATTGTCCGTATTAAGAGGGAAAAGCTTTTATTTGAACCCAATGGGAACACACGCCACATAGGAACAAAAAATAACATAAAAAAGGTATTATACCTACTTATAAGTAGGCATGCCTACTAAAATTAACTTGATGACCCTGACAACACTCGCATAATCTCACGGGCAAAATATGTTTATTAACAGTTGAATAAATTAAAGAATTCTAAAGAAAGATAATGATATCTAAAATAAACTCCTTTCAGAACAATTGCGGTCGAAGTATTTGGCACTGTAACAAATTATTGTAAGTATGTACTTTCTTTCAAGCATTTCAACTGAGGAATAAAATATACGCAAGTCCAATATAAGCTGGTGCCTTACCATGAGCTCTTATTGCCATGATAGTTTCACTCATTTATGAGACAGATGTATGTGACGTGCATACATCTGTCACTATCGCACAACTGAACTAACATTGCAATAAGAGCTCATGGTTGGGCCCCAGAACTCTAAATGTACGACAACCATGCAACCGCGTTATTCACTAAGATTTCTCAGCGTCGCACTCGCCGTTGAGTATCGGTTTGAAAGAAACGAAATTGAACTTTATCATCTATGTATTTCCTATTATTGAAACCATTCCTATCTATATCTAGTTAGACGCTGAGAAACCTTAGTAAATAACACGGCAGATCCCATGCTTGGTCAGTGGAGTGATAGTGAAAATGTGCGTATTTAATTATGTACCAAGTTGTTGTATATGTACAACATTATCTTTTATCTTTATCTTTGTATCTAAAAGGTCCTACTTAATAATCTAATTTGGAAGTGTTGGTAAGTTACTTCCTAATACATAATAGTAATCTAATCGACATTATGAAGGTGGGTACAGGGTACAGCAGCTATGATCGTTTAAGTAGCGCGTATTAAAAACTTTGACGTTTAATTTTACGGTACCAAAAGTTCTTAATACACTCTGCTTTAGCCGACACGCTGGAACAATGTCCAGCTTGGACTGTCCAGCGCGGTGTTCTCGTAGCTCATACCGGAGGTCAGCTTCGCTGTCGACCCTGGTTCGCGCCATGGTCGGCAGCTCCCAGGCATGGGATGCGGCCGTGTCCTTCTATGACGACGTAATGTCGTCGAAAGAAATGGCGGAGCGGGGCCGAGAGGAAGATCCTCCGCCGTAGAAAGGCTGGTAGACGGAGGCTAAGCATGTGAAAACATTATCACGTGCACCCTCCTTAGTGACCAGAGGGCCTAGTGCGAGTTTTCACTGCCGCCGTCATAAGTCACCGCGTCGACGTAAACGTAGATTTGTATAGGATCGAAGGGCTTAGTACGAGTTTTGCACTGCCGCAGTCACAAGTCACCGCGTCGATGCAAACGCAGATTTGTATATGATCGGAACAGTGCCTCTGTCGGCCTAAAGACACTATTGTGAGCCCATACAAATCTGCGTTTACGTCGACGCGATGACTTGTGACGGCGATTTTAAGAAAATTCGCACTAGGCACTCAGGAGGAACACCGTGGAGTTTAGTCAGTGCGAGTCCGACATAACCCTTCCGCTGCCCCCGCGGCAGTTGATGTATCGATAAAGGATTCTTCACGTTAAAAAACATATTATCGCCCCCGGGTACCGTCAAGAGTTATGGTTTTTTCATTCGATCATTTTATGAATCTGTCTCTGTCTGGTGATATACTGAGAGATATATGACAGATATACTGAGACAGACTCATATATGGCCGAATGAAAAAAACCTTAACTCGTGACGGGACCTGAATTATTATCATATTCGCTATCTCAGTTTGGTATGTTATTATTAAGAGGTCAATGAAATAACGCAAATTCATCGCTCAACTAGTACGCAATTTGGGCTTTGCATTTTGGTATAATGAGTACAATCACCTTAGTTTAGTAATAGAATAAATAACAGTAGTAAATACCTAACTAAAATTACGTATCGTGTAAGTATTAGACACAGTGCCCCAAGTACCTTTAAGGTATGAATGGTTAAGGACGTCGAATTACGACGAATTTTTAGTGTGATCCGAAATGTGTTAATACTTTTTCGGAGCGGGTTGTGTTTGAATTTCAAAGATGGCTGATCAACATATTTCGAGCCATGCAACGATATTCGATGATTTTGAAAAAAAAAGAAAACCTATACTTAGGCCAACTCGATGTATGTAACGGTGATAACGTATCCAACTCGCATTTACAAGTCCTCATTTGCCATCGAAAGGTAGATTTTTAATTTGTTCCTTTGGAGAGTTTTATTGCATGTGCTCACGCCTGTATCCCCCGAAGGGGTAGACAGAGGAGTTGTAATTTTCAACACCCACATTTCACCGAATATGATTAAGTGCCAACGTGACAGAGGGTGAGTCCATCGCCGTCTCAGGCACTATACATACGTATTTGAATTATTTCTTAGACATATGCAGGTTTCCTCACGATGTTTTCCTTCACCGTAAAGCACGAGGTGTAAAATCACTGTACATAAGTTTTTAGAAAAACTCATAGGTACAGGCCTCGCTGGGATTCGAACTTGCGTCACTTGCGTAGCAGGCGACTGCTCTAACCCCGAGGCCACAACGGCTCACGAGAGTTTTATTATGTACTTAAATGTCTCGCAGACCTGTTGTAACGAATGTTTATTAATATTAGAAAAGTTAATTTGAGTTGCAGATTAACCGCGGAATCAAAAAAATGTCAGCCAAGTGGGAGTCGGACTCTCGTACGAAGGGTTCGGCACTAAAATTATAAACGCGAATGTTAGTAAGAATGGATGTTAAGTAAGTATATTTGTTACTGTTTCACGCAAAAACTAATGAATGGATTTTGATGAAACTTCACAATAATATATAGCTTATATACCAGAATAATACATGGGATATTAGAAATACATTTTCGTCGTACTTAGTTCAATTATACGCAGGGGATCATTAGTTATGTTTAAAAACGAAAAGTGATGCCTGTTATTTGGGATCCCCCTTAAATATTCATTTTATTTTTATTTAATTACTAGCTGTGCCCCGCGGTTTCACCCGCGTAGATTTAGTTTCATCCCTATTGTCGCATAACCCTAATATTTTTAATAAATAAAAGTAGCCTAAGTTACTCCTTGGAACATCAGCTACCTGCCAGTGAAACTCCCGTTAAAATCGGTCCAGCTGTTTCAGAAATTACCCGGAACAAACAGACAGACAGACAGACGGACAGACAGACAGACAGAGAAAAAAATTTAAAATTTGGTTTTTTGGTGTCAGTTGCGTGTATACTTTCATATGCATTTAGTGAAATGCTGTTATTTTGGAATTACAAACAGACACTTCAATTTTATTTATCTGTATGTATAGATTTACTATTGAAGTGAATCAGTAACTAAATATTTCAGGCGTCTGATGACGTTATCTATATTGAGCAAAAAGGAGCAAAAAAATAATTTGGTTCTGTTTTGAACGAAACTACTTATCACAGGTCATAAGATACACGGTGACTGACAGACAACGAAGTCTTAGTAATAGAGTCCTTAGTAGTAATAGGGTTACATTTTTTACCCTCTGAGACGGAATCCCAAAAATCAACAAAGATAACATCAGGAGAAAATCTTATAAGGAATGTGAAATTTGCAAAATTGAGGTTGGATGTGTTCTGGTAGGCTTATATTTTAAACGATGTGGCCTTTAGATAAGTATAATATATATATCTTGATCAGTTTATAAAACTGGTGCATGATACTGTAAGGTTTCTCAGCGTCGAACTCGACGACGAGCGTTGGTTTCAATCATAGGAAATTGATACATAATACATAGAGGATAAGGTTCTAATCATCATAAATCTTTAAAACCGACACTCGACGACGAGTGCGACGCTCGGAAACCTTAGTGAATAACGCGGCTGGTATAATTAACATGTAGATGTAGTCAATATAAAGGTTATTCTTTGGTCACTTGCGTGTTGATATTCGCACTTATGCATATTTAAATTTAATCAATCAATCAATCAATCAAATATATCTTTATTCGATTAGACTTCATACAAAGTACTTTCAAATCGTCAGAATGACACAATTACACAGGATTATACATGCTACCGCCAGGTTCGGAAGGTTGATTTTACTGAGAAGAACCTGGCAAGAAACTCAGTAATTACTCTTTTAAAGAATATTATACAGTTTTAAAAATACAAAATAAATTGTTCAAGCAACTATAAGCCCATGGACACAGTTCTAATGCTCAATTGTCAAAAATAAAAACTAAAAATATAGTACAAATATATGTGAGCATTAGATTGATAAATACATAAACGACATTATTTTATAAGTAAGTAAATAGTAGGTAGGTATGCATTTTGTTTGTACGGCTGTGTGCGGCTTTATTGTTTCGTATGTGCTGTAGGTGTGTGTGATCGATGGCAAGGCAACTCGGTTCCCAGCCCCGACCTGCCCCAAGCTTGACGAGTGATGGCTCATGGCTCATCGTCACAACCTCGCGGTCGATGAACTACGCCACATATAGCTACACATACATACATATTTACACACATACACAATCATATGGACGTTGGAGACATGCTGCTCAACGCCTTCCCACGGACTTGGGAGTTTTCATTTAAAACATCCTGTATTGTTTGATCAACGCTTCAATACCTAATACTAACCGCTTTTTAAGTAGGTAACTAAGTAGGTATACTATACAGGGGTTTTTATAGGATGAGCTCTGACACTTCGTATTCAAAACACAATAGAGACGGAAGTTAATAATTGTTTTTGTTTTCAAGCACATATATACTATTATACTATTTGTGAATATCTTATACTGACGTATACATATATAATATACATAAATATACTGACGTATAGACATACATATATAATATCCTGATATCCGAGACCTCGAAAATATTCGAAAAATATGGTTAATCTCAGCTTATTTGCAATCAAAGTACTTACCTATGATTTGAACTAAAACTGATTACGCAAATATGTTCTTGCAACTGCCTCTGTAATTACGCTTTAGCACATAATTATTTATATAAGATAAGTGCCTACATATTATAGCTTAAATTACGCTGCTCCAACATCACGTTTTACAAAAAAAACCAGCCGAGTTGAGCGCCTACTAATTAGATGATCCTGTCCTATCTATGAATGTACTTACTAAATCCTAGAATTTTAATAGTAAATTACTTCTTATAAAGAAATATTCTAGTATTGATTGTAACGAGGAGGTACCATGATTTATAAATATTGATATTGTAGCGTGCTATGCAAGTGACGCAACGTTGGTAAAAAGTGGTCGTGTGGGTCAGGGGTCTCTTCAGAGGTTATGCTTATACCATAAAGTAATCAGTGGATTCATAAAAAAAATTGTATTCATATCTAGTACTAGTACTAGTAGCGTACCAATTTTAACTAACCTTAAAGTGTGTTAAAAAGATACCTAACTAGGTAAGTACGTATGATTTTGGCCACATTGTTTGTGATTATTGTGCGCTTCCCATCATCGGCATTTAAGTAGAGAATATAAAAAACTTCTGAGCTTTGACATTTCATTTTGGTAGCTTAAAATTAAACGCCAAAGCTAAGTTCTTATTACCTACGCGCTGCTTAAATGATCATAGTTAGCCCCCCCTAGAAGCACCACTAGTAACAAAGGAGGTAATATGTTGCTACACTTCCAACCATTTGGATTTCCGCATTAAGCAATTGAATCGTATCAAGTACCTATAGGTCCCTGTACCTACCGTAATTAATAACATCATCCTCGTGCCTCAAGTCAGTTAACCGAGATAATGATCCTAATTACTAGCTACCAATAAAAATATACTTACTTACTTATCAATGTGGATTGTGTGGGCAATAGTCGTGTCATTGGCTGGCTTACGCATGTCACAGTTCTAATTTGAGAAGATATTTTCAGTGTATTTTCAGCATCAGGAAATTGGTCCAATTTGCTCCGTATTGTGAACTTGAGGTTTTTATACTAACTTACTAACTTAACTTATCGTAACTGTCTTTTATTTTTCAGACATCTCATCTACCTTAATAATTTCACCAGACTTCATTTCAGAGGTTTTTCTCGGCTTCAGTTTGAAAGAAGCGTTGATATTTTTTTATTAAATAACGACTAATGTATGGATGTTATAAATGGATGAGATAAAGGGATCATGGGTAATTTGAATAAAAAACCTCTATTTCACCTAGTTCCGAATGTAACCCAACCATATTTAAATAAGAAACAAATTAGCTTAAAAACTTCTATTCAAAATACAATCTGGCCACTAAATACACTAAGGTATTTTATTAGACTAAAATATAAAAGAGACACTTTGAATATTAAATAGATAAAATACAGTTAAAATTAAAACACCTCAATAACGAGGGGCAAAACAATGTAAACATTCACAGGCTTTTGGTATCGATAACAAACTTTCTGCTGAACTTTTTTAATTTGTAATAAAAACCCGCTTGAACTAAGATTAAAAAGCGACCTTATAGTACCCAGCACTAACGAGGTCCAGTAATTCAAAAACATAAGCTAACAACAAACCCTGGGTAGTTGGGAGTTGGGACTAAATTTGGCACGACGAAAAACCGTGAGGTCGTGCGTTCCGTCACTACACTTATAATTTGTTACTGTTACCACAGTAGCAATAAGTCCGGTGTACTCCCTAGTATTTGATTAAAATATAAATAGTTATTGTGGTATTTGTAGGCAGTATTTGATGGTGTGAGCACGGTCCCCAGTGGCACCGCAGCGCGGACAGCGGAGCCCGCGCAGCACGGGGCACCTCACCCGGCCGCGCCCGTCCCGCAGTTGATGACACGAGTACCAAGACGCTGCCTCGCCGTTTTTCTTGCAGAACGCACAACCCTACAGAATTAAAAAAATTACAAAATGTGCCCAAAATAAAGAGGAATTATTCACGCATCCGAAGACAACATAAGTGCAACTAACCAACCAAATCTATACTTGGGGTACTGAAGGAACACCGTGAAGTTTAATCGGTGCGAGTCCGGAAAAACCCTTCCTCTGCCCCCGCGATTGTCGGTGTAACCATATAGGATTATCTACATTAAAAAAATATATACATATATTCGACGAAATTACCAATGGTTTAGATACTAGAAAGCTTCTTAAAAGCACAGTAAAGAAACTCATTTTCGCATGCTTGATACCTCGTTAACTCGATGAGAACATCAGAAAATTGTATTCACTATCGACTTATTTAGTGGGTTAGGTGGGTGATGTGATCCTATTAGCTCAAATAAAAATCTACCTGACGTCTGTAAATAAATATGAAAACACATAGTACCTACCAATGTTTTAATTTTTCTACACGTGTATCTCTATAGCAAAATGTAGGTAAGTGCTCTTAACACTGAAAAAAACTACCATGTCATTATGTTGTTTAGGTAAAAAGTAAGCTGATGTATTCTTTAATATCTTAACTAGCTGCCCCGATTCCCGGCTTCGCACGATCGAAGATTCAAGATTAAAATAAAAAATGTACATTAAGTATTAATACATTACACATGAGCCTTCGTTTTCATATCTTAATGGTGGTATAATTTATAGTTGAGCGAACTCTGTCCGTCCAATACGCAAAAAGCAAATTCATTTGATATTAGATAGCTGTGCCCCGCGGTTTCACTTACCACGTAAACTTTTTTTTTGTAAATAAAAGTAGCCTATGTTACTCTTGTAAAATCTATTTGCCAGTTTAAGTCCAGTTGAAATTGGTCCTGCCGTTTCAGAGATTAGCCGGATTAAACAGACAAACAGAGGATTTTTTTAATGTATGTACCGTAATACATTCGCATTTAGTAAAACAGACGCTTAAATTTTACTAAACTTTATACATTTGGATTGAAAAACCGCTATGCAGCGAATGTTTATTCCTTGCAGTTCTGGCAGATACTTGCCCAATATTCGACTTATACCTATGGCAACCAGTAACGGGATAATATGATGATTCCAAAGATCTTATTCAAGAAAGCAACCATATATTCACGCCACGTGCCGAAACATCGATTGATTCCAGGAAGCAAATAACTTGAATGTTAGATGTTGAAGGCTTTCTATTCCCAATAGTTATTATATTATACTACATGTGTGCGTAGTCCTTATCATGATCTCTGATTGTAAGTTTTATTCAATAAGAATCAAATACTTATAATTATCACATACATTTATCTTTTTCAATTCAATGCAATTCAAAAATATCTTTATTTTAATTTAGTCTCTTACAGAAAGTCGAGCTAACATCACAAAAGCATTTGATAGTACGACGTATGTCCAGGGGCCTACCACGAACCTCTTAGTATCAGGTAGATTGACAATGACTAAGAGACGGATGTATACGACTTGTATAAGCCTGTCACTGTAACACAATCAAACTGTGGTGGCAATAAGAGCTTTAGGGTAAAGCCCCAGGATGCAGTGGGGTGAGTGAATGCAGCCAGTATTGATCGCTGCACCCTGTCTGCACTTCTCTCCACAGGACACAGTATACTTATTTTTACTGCACAGCCCTCCGTCTGCGCTCGCTCGCCCTCTAGTTAACTCGTTTTCTTCTTTTCTACATTTTATAGGATCTAGACTTTTTAAGCAAACATATTTGGCAGTTGGTGTACACGGTTGACGGTCAATATCAATTAAAATTTTTATAAAAAATCCCTTAACATTTATTTAGATTTATGACATTTGTCTTATAATTTTTGATAAGTACCATCTACTGCGCTGTGTCAAAAATTACCACCTAAGAAGTCTACATCCCGTATATCACTGTACAGCACGACAGTTTCTTGTTTGTTCCAAGAAGTCTTCCGTTATATTTAAATTACTTTCTATGTGTAAAAATGTGAATATTTATGTATAGCCGCATCGATTTGATTGAATTTAGAACAAAAACCTACTTACTATCTTTTGAACACAAAGAAAGAATAATAACACAAAATATAGGTAGGCACTTAGGTAAATAATCCACCCAGTCGGTTAATTAAGTATTGAAAATATGTCCTCAATATTTAAGAAAATATTTTTCAATAACATACTTATTCAATTGACTTAAATTACACAGAAATATTAAACAATTTGACAAGAGTTCAATCGTACCATGGCACACTTATTTGACGGGGTGTTTCGCTGGTTACGTAGAGTATCGGCGTATCTGAGGAGTAAGTCGAGTAAACCAGGGGCGAGAGACATGAGTGCCGCTTCTTGCTCAGCCACGATGGTCTCAAAGGTATCTGGCAAAGCTGGAACAACAAACTGAGGTTAATAACACCGACATATTTTCTCATACACGTGCCGCAAAACATTGGCCAAAGTCTTATCGAGCACACGGAGCTTCGTTAATGAATCAACGATATCAGCGTCCTCTTAGTAATAGGTATGTTTTGGTTACTGGTGCACGACCCCTTTCTTCCGTCTTTTTAATAGATTTAACTTTACTTTATCTAATTAGTAAATATATTTTTTACGAGTATGTTTTGGTCTTGCTAGTCATTCACGTTAATTTATAAAAACCCGTGTATTTGATATGAAAATGATTTAAACAGTTTAAGTCCTGGTTTGCTAGACACCGGTTCAGAAATTAGCATTCTGAGAAGAGCCGGCAAGAAACTCAGAGGCATCATGTACATTTCATTATTAATTATTGCTAGATGAATAAACCCCAAGTTTATTCATGAATATTTTCTTCGGTAGTTGTACTTAACCAATATCATCAACTCGTCAATATCAATAAATAGGGCTAGCTTTCAATAATAATATTATATTTCGACAAAACAATAACAATAAGATTTACAAGACCAATATGAAATTCAATAGCATTTCATTCAGTAAGTCATTATTAATTACAATAAAATTCATTTAAAATTATTATTCATATATAGATTATATTATTGATGTATTAGGTAGGTAGACATAATGTAAGTAAATGCCGTAAGCAAGAAAAACTTTCTGCGTGAGTATGTACCTAATCGATTTGTACCATTCGCACAAAAATATCATAACCATTTTTTCGGTTGAAATATTCCTAAAATAGCCCAAGAAAGAAGAAATGGAAATAGCACAGTGAGTGAACCTTTTGCACGATAGGAAATTAGCGTATTGATGAATTTGACACAGGCGAGGTGAAGTGGCGCTCGGTCCCACTGCTTAACCGGACAAGGAACTCGACTTGATAAACTGACTTCACAAAGAAGGAGGTTGGTTCTATGTTCTTCGAGTAAGTTTTGTAACTTGATGTGTGCTGCGGTTTTGACAGTGCATGGAGGCTTCTGACTCACTCATTTTTTTATATTATTATTATGGAGATTTTTTAACCGTTTTCCATCGGATATTTGAAACATTTTCATAGCAATCGAAAATTACGAATATAACAAAGGTGAATCACCATTAAGTACATTCTATTCACCATCTATGATTCTTTATATTCAAATACTAGCTGTGCCCTGAGGTTTCACCCGCGGAGATTTAATTTGATCCCCGCGGAATCCTAAATGTTCTTTTTAAATAAAAGTTAGTTTAGCTATCTGCCAGTGAAAGTCCCGTTAAAATCGGTCCAGCCGTTGCAGAGATTACCCGGAATAAATAAACGTGTTGATAAAACTCTTCGGCAAATAACTCATTATTAGGTACCAATTATTTGCGTTTTTATACTCGTGATAATTTCTCAACGAAATGTCCGATTGGTATATAACAAACGGTATTTTACTTCTAGATAACATAATGCTTAATTTGGCTAAGGATTAATATTAAGATACACATTTAACGTAGTTTCTTTCTTCAGACGATTTAATATTTTTTATGAACAAACACAAAAGCGGTTATTGTGACTAAACTATGATAGTTAGATATATGCACTCGCGGACTTTTTTGTAGACCTTAATAAGACCTACAAACCCGTAGTACATAATTTTGTTCTATTCTCAATAGTTTTTGCAGCGCACGCATAAATAGGTCTGTTTGTATGTCTGTTTGTTCCGGGTAATGTCTGAAACGGCTGGACAGGGTTTCGCGACATGAAGCATGAAACTGAATCTACGTGGGTGAAACCTCGGGGAACAGCTATAATAAAATAAACCTACTCGGGCTACTCGTACTTCCTCTCCCGTCGTCACTGGGCGCTGGATCATCATGTAATGTTTGTTTTTGCTTGTTGGTGGTGGTGATTTGCGCTTCCAACACTGCCGGGTCCAGCTTAACGGCCTCTAAAGCATCTGGAAAATAGTATATGTTAGAAAATTTGAAGGGTGTGTTTTTTCAGAGGATGAAAAAAAAAATTTAATATGCTAATAAATAATCATAAAATATTCAGTTTATGAATGTCGAGATATTAACACCGGTTCGGAAACTATCCTTCTGAGAAGAACCGGCAAGAAACTCAGCCAGGCATCATGTACATTTCATCGAAACAATATTTAAATCATACGAAATCATCATACAAAATCTAATTTAAGGTTTAAGTCCATGCACTAAGAAAGACCAAAATTCCAGCCCTAAGAGGGTGAAAAGGGATATGATTTGCTAGTACTTAATTTATAAAAGCTTTTGCTGAAAATTTTGCAGCTGCTTTACATTTGACTAACTAAGCTACTACTATTCTACTAGCTATGACCCGTGGTTTCACCCGAGTAGATATAGTTTCAGGCTTCATGTCGCGGAACCCTAATAGTTTTAATAAATAAAAGTATCCTAAGCTACTTACTCCTTGAAACATGAGAAAAGAAAAAGCTCACTAATATTGATATCAAACTGTACTTATTAAGAAAATAAATAAATCGTTATTATAAAGTGTTTATATTTCAAAATCAATGAGTTGTAGATGTCTGAAAACAAGGCTCCAAATTCGATTGTGAATATTATAAAAATTGCTTCATGTTTTCGAAATGACACCATTCAGGCCGAAAGTTATGAATAATGGGTGGTTCTGACCACGCTTACATTAGCTTATATTAATTATAGCTTAACTTTCCCAGCCATAATTGCATGGTCTCTAAGACCTCTTGCATTCTACAAGCATGTTTTGTATCACTTCGGGGGTCTACTCTCGAACGAAAATCAAAAGGAGTATCATTTTGTTGTTATCAAACTCAAATTTTCGTTCGTTTAATAATTAAGTTAAAGTACCTTTAGAGTACATAAACGTCAAAGTTTTCTTGCGGACCACGTTAGTGTGTAATTTTAGAACGAATAAGAACCGTGGTTGGAACTTTCGACCAAAACTTCGTATTTCGTTGAATAAGTGTAGGCCCCCTGCTATCCATATCAGGGGCCCTACCATAAGCTTTTATTGCCATCATAGTTCCTCTGTGGGACAGTGACAGACTTATACACCTCACATATATCTGTCATAATAAGAGTTTAACTATCATGGCAATAAGAGGTCATTGTAGGACCTCAGGACACAGTACATGTAGGATCATGCTTCAAATTCAAATGATGCCAATAAATAATCTATATCTATACATATACATACATACAGATAAATAAAATTGAAGTGTCTCTTTGTAATTCCAAAATAACAGCTTTTCACTAAATGCATATGAAAGTATACACGCTACTGACACAAAAAAATTAAGATAAATTTTTTTTCTCTGTCTGTCTGTTTGTTCCGGGTAATCTCTGAAACGGCTGAACCGATTTTAACGGGCTGGTAGCTGATGCTCCAAGGAGTAACTTAGGCTACTTTTATTTATAAAAAAATATTAGGGTTCCGCGAAATTAAGCATGAAACTAAATCTACGCGGGTGAAACCGCGGGGTACAGCTAGTTTAAAGTATATTTCGTAACAGCACCTTTAGATATGCTGAAAAAGTTCTATTACATACCTAAATAAACGAAGACTTGATCTGATATAATAATGCTAAGTCGCTTTATTTAATATGTTTAAATTGAGCGGGTTTCTATGGCATTGTAATCACAGGGTTTAGTAAGAACTGTGAGTTCATATTTTACTTAGAAAGAAATAAAAAATAACGTAAAAGTATAATTCTTTTGTGACTATCAATATAATAAATAAGTTAATCATAAAGTACAAGTCCAACTGTCACTAGGTTAGCAAATATCGGGGATTGATTGCCAGAATTGCTAATGGAACGTGTAATCATGTAACATTATAATTATGTATTATATCACGAATACCATTTATGTAATTGGCCTAGCATCAACCAGATTGCAGCTGACTTACCTGACAGTGTATCAGCTGGTCCGAAAGGATTCTGCAACAAATATGGTCAAAATATAATACCACGTTGTAATAGTATAATGAACCAATAGTATGTGGTAAAAGTTTTTTAAGTATCGTATTAAAATTGCTTTAATGTCGGTCTTACCATCTAGTTATACCGGTCATATTAACATGATGCGATCAACTTCTAGTTTAGTAGTTCTTTATTAGAAAATTTATTACCAGATGAAATTAATTATATTCAAATGAAACAATAATTTGAAATCCTTTATTGCAAAAGCGCAACTTTCTAATGAATTGGCAGATAAAAGTTTCTACTTTAGAATGCGGTGTTAAAATTGTGTACGTTGTTGAAATTTGAGCGAACAAAACACAATGATGAACACAATACTCACATTACACGTTTTATCGGTCACGTTTGAGTCAATTTTTGCGATTACTTCCATAGTTTAAACGTTTGATTTAATTTACTTTAATAACTTAGAACATAAATCGTAATAAATAACATGTAACACACCACCGTTCACATTCGGACGCACTCAAATAATGCAAATGCAATCAAGTGAGGTTACTCATTGTTGAAAATGTTTAGCTACCTGCTCTAAAGGACTTATTATATAGTGATTCTACGATTAACTTTAGATACTACCCCAAACGGCAGAAATATACAATTATGACTGATGTCTGCATATTTCCGCCGCTTAAGGTTTTCTGCACACACTGCCGCGGCCCCACATTGCTGCGAAGTAGAATTTAAGTAGCAGCGAGCAAGTGTGTCCACGCAGGTCGCGTCCCACACAAGGGGCTTCCCGATACTCCAGGGAACTAACGTCATCCCATCAGTAGGCCTAGACAAAGTAACATTCTCTCGCGCTTGCGCTAATAGAAACGATACAAAATGTATGGAAATTACATAAATCAGTCACGTGACAGATGTCATTACCGTACATTTCGTAACGTTTCTATTAGCGAAGTGTGAGGATAATATTACTTTGTCTACAGGCTCAGGTCTTCTGCCATCGTCTCGTGCAATACCGTTCGGCTCTAGGATTGCCGGCACGTTGACGGTGACAAAGGCCCTGCGAATGACGTCATTCAAAGTGGAATGTCGGGATAAGCGACCCGCACTGCGGCGACAAGAGAGACCATGATGACCAAATTGGTCGACGTCCCCGCAGACACAGCGATGGGGCTCATTAGTTTTGCAGCCCAGTCGCAGGCTGGCAGCTAAAGAGAATGAAACGTTGTCGAGCATAGTACCGATGTTGGCAGATGGTAGTGCCTGGAGCCAGTGCCCCGACTCATGTTCAGAGACGGCAAGGAGACGGGCCTTTTCTGCGCTGGCTTCACTTGTTTGAATTAGGTTAAACTTGGCTTTTTTGCAGAGCGGCTCGTCCCATTGCCTTTGGGATTTGGGATTTTGAGGAATGCTTTCACTCGGACAAGCTGCAGACCAAGCCTCCCTGGCATCGACACAGCAGTCAATCTGGACGTCCCCAAGAGAAGGTTGAATAATTTTATTAAAGAGTCCTGCTGTACTGTGGGTCGAAGACAGGAAAGCCGGGTGCGCAACCCTGGAAATGTTCCTAACGCCCAGACCTCCAAATCGTATCGGGAGAGATGCTTGGGTCCAAGATCGATCGGTCATTGGACAATTTAGAATTTGTATGACAACTTTTTTTATCTCGTTATCCATTGTTTTTAGCTCTTCAGAAAATTTCCAGAATGGTCCACATCTTAGAGTATACATTAATTTTGGAACAAAACGCATCAAATGAAATGCCATATGGGAGTTAATTTTGATAAGACGGTCAGAAAAGGCGGAGAATTTTGACGTTTGCTCTTTAATGAAAAAGGGTATGGATTCCTGGAGGACAGGAGCCCCTAGAAGACGAAGGGAACCTTTATCCATTTTGACTGGAGGGTCGAAATGATGGGGTGGATAGTGAGACTAAACAGAGCTGGTCCGAGTGGATCCCCCTGTTGACAGCCTGCCTCTGAGCGGAGGAGATGGTGTCGAAACGTTAACCTGGATGGTGCCCCGTAACACTGGTGAATGTAGTTGTAAATTTCGGGTATTTTATTCTCTACTTCGGACAGCATGGCAGTTCTGTCAACAGAGTTAAAAGCATTTTTAACATCCATCTTCAAAACAACATCACCCCCATTACTGTTGAGGAAAGTACGTAGTGAATGTAGGTTTTGGGTCAAGGGGAGGATGTGAGGCAGCACTCACATCCTCCCCTTGACCCAAAACCTAACTGAATCGGTTGAAACTTTTCAACAAGATCTGGGAGGATGTGCTTGCAGCAGATTTTGCAGTCGATTCTGCGTAAGGTACTGCCTACAGCAATGGGCCTTATACCACCATCCTTCTTTTTGAGAGCACATAGATTGGCCCCGAAAAGAATGTCGCGGATATCCGGATGAACAGTATTTTGTAAAATAAAATTGATTAATTTAGTAACATCACCCAAGAAAGTCTTGCCCGCGTCCCCATTGGAGCCACAAACCAAATCTTTCAGGTGCTGTGGAGTGAGTCCATCAAGGCCGCCGGCTGATCCATTCTTGAATGACATAATTGCTGCCAAAACATCTTTTTGTGAAGCCTGAAGGGAATTTAAGTTGTCAGCAGGAGGAGCTAGTAAGGGAGCTGGAGAAGATGGATGTTTATCAAACAGAGCCGAAAGAGTCTCCGGACAGTCGGGGGCGATGACGTCGTTTGCAAAAAGAATGTGTGCAGCACCTTTAAGGTCACCATCACTAATTTTCGATTCTACGATTTGACGTACGTCTGGAAGGGCTCTTTGTTTGAATTGGTGATGGGGGATGGTATTTATTGAAATGTTACAATTTTCTTTTATAGCTTGGGTGCCCGAAATGGTTCTGTTGGTAGCTAGGTTGATGTGGAGAATTTTGAATGGTGACACTAAAAATTGTTCCCAGGCACGAACGGAATTTTCCTTTAAAATGTTGTTGATGAGTCGTGAAAATGTCTGTGCCACGGAGGGTCTTGCGCCCCGTGGTATACGCTTAACTATTGGTGATGAATCAAACATTTTGCTTAATTTCGGAATGTGACAGGTGTTTGACTTATCAATAATATGTTAGCTATATTAGCCTATTTTTGACTTATTAATTATAATAGCCTCTGCTAGCGATTTCTTCCACGTGGAAATGTATACACAAAAATGTCCAACAACTAAGGGCTTCACACTTAAAACAATTTAAGTACTTATATTCCCAAAATCGGCGAACGAACTATCTAGACAAAATATATGCTAGTCATTTTCATAAAGGCCAGTTGTTTGATGGCGGTGTACTGCAAAAGTACCAAAAAATATTTATCTTTGTAAGCTTCAGATGTAATGAGGAGGTTGGTCAATGTTCGCGACATATTTGACACGCGTAATTAAAAAATTATGGATGTAATCATAAATTTTAGAAAAATATAGGAAATCGAGCAGAGCCCTTTAAACGTGACTTTCAATATTCATGAGTCCTGCCAGATTTAGAAGTGTTTGGAAAGATTATCATCAGGTACAATGCATATTTTTCACAGTTTCAAGCTTGCCACCATTGTGGGAAAAAAATCTCTAGAATTTTTTTAAACTGTTTTTGGAAAACAAATCTAAATCAAAGAGAAATCGCTCAATACACCCCCAAAAGTAATTAATTATAGCATAAGACGAAGTTTTATAAATTCGAAACACGATGCAGAAAACATGTATCAAGGAGTAGGAGAAAAGTTCAATCGCACATCAATGGGACCCGCCATTAATGTTTCTAACAAATTGCGTAGCAAGGCATTAATTTCCTACCAGCAACTTTCACCGTGTGAAAAGTTCGCGTCTAAATTCTCTCACTTTTTTGATCCTCTGTATTGTAAATTTCTAATAGTATCTATAGTATAGGTACCTGTCCGAACATAAGTAGGTAAAAAGGTAATTCTGGATCTCCCTCAATAGTACAATGCTCAATATAAAAGAGAACATTACACGTGACTCATGTTAAATAAACAAAAGTAAAAAAGAACTGTTATTTATAAGAAGGTACAATTTTGTGATTTGGTTTTTTTTATTTACAAAATTATACCTTAAAATAGGTCTATCAAGCGTAAGACGATTTACTCCCTTATGATATTATCCCTTATTCAAGGTTGTTCTTGGCTGAGATAGCGTCCCATCGGACTGTGAGAGTGAGGGAATAAAGAGTGCACCCGTGTTTGCGCATACACTTGTGCACTATTATATCTCTAGCGCAGGTGGCTTGTCCCCGTTGAGATTAGGTAGGAGATCATTATTACACTTTCGTTTATTTTGCATTGCTAACACGAGTGAGCTGAATATTCTCGGCTCTCTTAATTCTCACCCTCTACGGATAGCAGTTTTATTAGAAGGAAATAATAGCACACAAGTAATTTAGACCATTAGCTAGGTCCTTTATTCAATTCTTATAATTATTACTTTTCTAACTAGTTTCAGAGCTTCGCAGTCAAGGTACAGACAGTTAGAAAAACCAAAATTAAAATCATGTTTCTGAAATGACGTACCGTAAATTCTTCTTTTTCAATAATATTCAGTGTACATAAATTCAACATGTACATAGAATTGGTTTCGACAAATAACATAAATACTAGGTTCCATTATCAAGTAATTTCTCCATTGAAAAATATATTATAACGAATACATAATTTTTAAATTAAATATATTGCCAAGTCATGTAATCTGACGTTTTTTACTGTTTCCCTGCAACATGACGCAATTTAATGAAGAGATTCAAAATTCTGCATTTTATTAATTCTCTACCAATACAATAGTCTTATAAAAACGGTTTTTTCCTAATGTTATCCTCGCGAGAGAATGAGGGACATACTTTAATTAATTTATTGAACAACTTTCGAATTCAACCTCTGTTGTTAGTGCTTGTGTAATCTTTCTGGTTTAGCATATTCAGACAGTGGTCAACAAGAAATTTGCTTTTGTAAGCTAATTAATTTGCTTATATTATAGCTTTGATCGAAATGGTCCACTTCGCTTAAAAAAAAATTAAATTCGAATTCTTTTTAATATCGATAATTGTACCGACACCAAATAACATAGGATAAGGGCAGGTCATGATCAATAGAAATGTACTTATCAACATCGCAAATGATTTTCTTCATATCTAGATCAGTAGGTAGGTCGTAACTTGTAAAAATATATTCAGAATAGCATATATAATTCTTGATTTTCACAGATTATTAAAACTATGTCCTAAGCTCAGTACCAATACAATTAAGAAACTATAGATCGAAGCAGAGACATTAAAACATGTTAATTTATAACAAAAGGAAATACATATTTTTACTAATATAATCTAAATAGATTGGTATTTACAAAAAATACAAATATATTTATAATCAATAACCAATAACCAGTACTTATCCCGCAAAATCCTTGCAAGTAGATTAGCACTTCGCCACGCTTGATAGCAAGGAACACTCCGAGACATAAGATTATAAGATATGCAGCACTTATATCTCGGAATGTCCGATTCCCGTAAAGCAAACAATTGAAAAATCGAAGACAAATGCGGTATTCACGTGTTCCAAACCCGTAATTGAATAGCACTTAGACAACTCAATTTGATCGGAACCAGACGGTTTCTCTGAAGACTTGAATTGACAACATATTGATTTAATAATTTTAATCGGGTAACTAAATCGGGCAGCAGAATGAGAATTGTCATCCAGCCTGTGATTTCTTTATCAAGAAACACGATTTCATGTGCATTATAATGCTTATCAAATTCATTTGCTACACAAGGTGACGTATTGAGTGATTTCTTACGTCAGTGAGTGATGTAAATGATATAACTATATTTTTAGTATTGTGATATGCGTGCTTATCGTTTTTCTTTGGTGCATTTACGTCTCTGCCAGCATAATCATGATAACATCGTAAGTACCTTACTGCATTCGCACACTTGTTTGCGTATCCTGAGGGGCTAGTGCGAGTTTTTCATTGCCGCCGTCACAAATCACCGCGTCGACGTAAACGCAGATTTGTATAGGATCTGAACAGCGCCTCTGTCGGCCTAAAGATGACACTATTGTGAACCCATACAAAACTGCGTTACGTCTAGGGATGGCGATCTGAGATCGATTAATCGAAGAATCGATTTTTCGAGCCAAATAAATCGATTTTTTAGATCGATATGTAACACTGAATCGATTCAGTGAATCGATATTTCACCCTAGAGAATCGACACTCGATTTTTTCTTTCGACACGATTTTCATCTATTCAGTAGTTTTAAAATTAAAATTTGAAATCAGTATTTCTTTTGTTAAAATTATTACTTAATATAACAAATACATTTAATAAAGTAAAATTATGTCTTCTTTTTTACCTGATACTTTCATATTGTTATAAAAATGATTGTGAAAAAATTCCCTGATTTTAATACTAAGTGATCGCTTATTATGATATCTTGTTTTTCATAAAATGGATTTATATTTACATTGTAAATGCAGACTCGAGAAAAAATCGATTTTTTAGAAATCGTTCTTTTTGACCTCGATTAGCACACATTACTGAATAATCAGTAACACGGATAAGATAATACTGTTAAACTATTTATACTGTTAATCAATACTTAAAATTATAAAGGGGAAGGCAAAACTTAAATGTAGGTGATAATCATAGAAAAACTTATGTAACTTCAATACTTATCTCATCAATAGTTAAAATGGGGTTTAAATTGAATGCGTTATTTCCATAAACACACATTTTTATTGTTTGACTAGCTGTGCCACGCGGTTTCACCCGCGTAGATTTAGTTTCATGCGTAATTTCGCGGAACCCTAATATTTTTTATGAATAAAAGTAGCTTAAGTTACTCCTTGAAACATCAGCTACCTACCAGTGAAAGTCCCGTTACGAGTGTGTGCCTATAGCTAAAGAAGTTAAACAAGAATCCAAACCATTTTATTTAACACACTAAGGTGAGCCTGCCTCGTGGAGATCACTTATTCTAAATTCACAAATAACATAACACAACGCAATGCTTTGACCAAAAGGAGGTTTTAATAATTTGTATCATACGAGTACAAAGCACGGCCATCTTTCTTAGGGCCTTACCATGAGCTCTTATTGCCATGATAGTTTCACTCATTTATGAGACAGATGTATGTGACGTGCATACATCTGTCACCGTCGCACAACTGAATTAACATTGCAATAAGAGCTCATGGTTGGGCCCCTGGGGACCTACCATGAGCTCTTATTTCCATTATAGTTGATCCCATTTTATTAGATAGATGTATATGACTTGTATACATCTGTCACTGTTACGCAACTGAACTATCAGTGCCATAAGAGCTCATGGTTGGGCCCCTATCCTCCCCCGGAAAATAACTCTAACTTACTTTTTATCACTTTCTGAATTATAAATTAAACGTACCCTAAGTATGTATAGTATTTATTTATCTTTTTTGATAAAATATATATTCAGAATGTAAGCTGAGTTTCGACTTCTTGTTTTTCTTCTTGGAATACTTATAGTATCTGAACCGGTGGTAAATATTATGTTGTCGTTATTAGAGCCACGAAAAGAATGAACAATTTTCAATAATTTCAGGAGCTTCACGAATATTCTTATATGGATGTTTATCTATTCTAGACTAAAATGATAAAGCTAAAGAGTTTGTTATTAATGAAGTCGGAGCATAAACCGCTCCTGATATCAGGAAATGTAACTGAAACCGCAGGTATCAACTAGTATTCAACGTAACAACTATTATTTGTGAATAGCTTAAGTGGGCGCACTTAATTTTATTCCATTATAAAATATTATACTTATTTGCCAATTAATTAAATGCATTATATTAAAATCCCAAGGGTAACTTCTCGCTATCCCTGCTCAATATTATAAATGCGAAAGTAACTCTGTCTGTCTGTCTGTTACGCTTTCCCGCTTAAACCTCTGAACCGATTTAGATGAAATTTGGAACAGACAATCTTTAGACCCTGAGAAAGGACATAGGCTACTTTTTATTTATTAAAAATATTAGGTTTCCGCGACCATAAGGATGAAACTAAATCTACGCGGGTGAAACCGCGGGGCACAGCTAGTAATGTTATAAATAGGCGTTAAGTATACAGGGTGTCGGTTAATTCCGGGCAGCTCTTAAAATGTGTGATAGGGTATAATTTTAGGAAGCAATTAAAATAATTACGACAAAAATATCTTCTTCCGTTTTCGAGTAATTCACGTTCAAACTTCGCCATTTCAATACCTTATTTTCGCATAAAAGTCAGCTGTAACGTAAAGTTATGCACGTGAAATCTAACTACGTTTTTATTTTTTTTCTCCCACGAATAGTTCCTGAAATAACCCCATGAAACCTGTTTTCGAAACTATTTATCTACTTCTTAAAATTTTTATGATTTTTGAGGTCATCGTTACAGTTCATACTCCTGTGAACTCTGATTACCTCTAACGGGTTCAATTGAATTAGGTAAAAGACAGACCGATGATTTACAAAGAAATGCCGCCACAAGAATCAAAGTTACTGCCGGCTTTTCGGTACGATATCAAAGACACCGCGCGGCATCATTAAAAAAGCGCGGTGTCTTTGAGTTCAGGCGGCACGTGCAAATAAAGAGATATCGCGGCGACTTTCGGCAGCGCGCGGCACGCTTTGTGTTTATTAGTGTGTGTGTGTTTATTAGTGTGTGTGTTTATTAGTGGTGGGATTATTTTAATCGATCACTCGATTAAAAGAAAAAGTACCTAATGCTTCCATTAGTAGTAAATACCAATTCATTGTTCGCATAGACTAAGTGAAAAACCTAGGTACTTGCGTTATTGTAGTAATTGGATAGTAGAACTTTTGTAGGTAAATGTAATGTAGTTAGGTAGAGTATTTCTAATTCTCAATAAAATTTGTGATTTTATAAGATTCTGATATTAAATAAACTACTTACCTTAATTATCATCTGAGTACAGATTCAATCATTTACTCTTGTAGTAGAGCACTCACTTAAAGACAACACAATTTTAAACAAGAATACCCGAGATATCTTTTAATATCACGTACTATGTAAATTGTACCTACATAATAACGTAACTTTATTAAATCGGTTCTGTGATTTGTTTTTATTATCAGTATTCAGTAATTTAATTTATGTTTCGATAAGTCTATCGATAATAGCGTCCCATCCCATCCCTATTTCGTACGTGCCCTCGCGCCGCGCCGCTATGATAGAACTGTATTAGGGCTGTCGAACATGGTCTATTTACTCTACTTGTTCCACGAACCCTGTTCGTAGGTATTAAATTAATTCACGCTCTTAATTTATTTTAATTTTATTCTTAACGTGAATAAATAAAAAGAAAGAATGAATTTGAAAAATGTTTATTTTTACAAAACATCGTCTAAACCAAGACTACTATTCTACGGATCTTCTCAGAAAGCTAGTTTCCGAACCGGTGGTAAATTATTCGACATTCATAAGTGCCTTACCAGGGCCTAAACAGAATAAATCATTTCCATTTTCATTTTCACTAGACCAAACTCTGACTAAAACTATGTCCATCCCTTTTGATATCTGTATCACAAAAAGAGATAGCACTACTTTTAATTAAACCAAGGGGAAATGGGTAAAGTTTTGATACCGGGATTAGAACCGGCACGTCTACGCTTGATAAGCGATGTCTAATCCACATATTGTGTTACCAGTCGGAGTCAAAACTAAATCAAAATAATTCGTAAGTTAAAAGTTGTATCTTGAAAAAAGTGTGTGACACCCCTATTTCATTCGCACTTTTATGATTTAGTACCTATTTATTTGTTTCAAAATCAGTCTTATTCGGATAATGGTCGCGGGCGTGTGCTTCTAAGCAAAGTTTTTTGTTTCCGTCGTGACCTTGTTACTTTCATTTTCTCGTTAGTTTGTTAGGTACTTAGTACCTACTTAATTAGTATTATCATGCCGAACTTTCAGTACTCAGATGTTCAGTATACCGACATGGTTTTGGCCTATGCAATAGCAAGCTGCAAGGGGTAATACTGGTGAAGCGTTGCGTTTTTATTTGGACTTTTACGGTCATCGAAGTGATGAGTGCGTGCCCTCTTCAGGTAGAGTGCTTATGAGAGTTGTGCAACGGCTGAGGGATAACGGAAGTCCAAACTCAGGCTTGTTTGGATGTGCAAGGGCGCAATTTAGAAACACTTGCCCATTTAGAAGTTGACTGAACTAGCGGTAATAATGCTTTCAGTGATAACAATGTTTTGTATGTGAGTGAAGTGATATGGTCCAGACTAAGGTGTATCCTGTCATAAATAAGGTCAGTTAACTAAATGATTTGAAGTAGGTACCTACCTATACTTACGTAGATTATTACCGCGTACGTAATGTAGGTGAACGCGGCCGCGCGTTCATGCAACCTGGCTTAAGGCCGCGAGCTCTTCGACTATAGCTTATAACTACGTTATTGTTGGAGCTAGATATTTACGACTTCAACATAGTGCTATATTCATATAACCCTACAACTTCTATAAGACTACTGTTTCGAATTCTCCGACACCCTGTATAGTCGTTCATTTCCAATCACTTATACAGTTGAGAGAGAATAATGATTGACTATACTTACACCTAAATAGTGTAATAGATACGTAGGTATTTCGATAAATTTCAATGGCTGCACTAATTCTCGTTCACTTCTTTATTAGAAATAATAAAATGTTCTAAGGATTTATTCCGTGTTTTATACACTTACATACCTAATCTTAGTCTTGCTACACTTACGGCCAACTTTGGTCTATTTCCGCTGTGCTAAGTTTCTACCTTATCGTTTTAGCAGAACTTCTTAGCTTCGACGTTTACTTTTGGTACCAAAATGAAACGTCAAAGCCCAGAAGTTCTTAATACTCTTTGCTTAAACCCATGATGATAAGCCTCCAGCTGTTTTAAATTTATTGCCATTCTATTAATTAGAATAAATTGACGCCAAAGAATTTTCTGGCGGACCAAGTTTGGACGTAATTTGAAATCTAATAAGAACCGTGGTCGAAACTTTTGGCCGAAGCTTCGTTATTCAGAGAAAGCGAGGAGACCCCCAGTACCCATGATGCCACACCACATGCTTAACGGTGAAGGAAAACATCGTCAGTACCTGTATTAAACATATATTCCGTGAAGAAATTTGAGACCTGACTTAAGACGGTTTTAGACTCACTATCCGGCACGTTGGCAACTTCTTTAGTGAAATGTGAGTGTTATTATACCTCTTCCCCACTCAGGCTGAAGACGACCAGCAAAAGCGATCAATCACAAGAAAAGAAGGCAGAAATAAAATATTATACTGTAATTTTGCCACGAGTTCACGGAAATATTTAAGGAAATAAACCTCATTTTCCCTGGATAAATTAGTTTGTATATATTTTATATGTACATGTTTTTTCAACTTACTTCTAAAGCAGATTATATCGTACCAGGCGAAAATTCGTTGGTCGAAAACGAAATAGTTACTAAGTAAGCTGCAAAAAGGTGTTTTAGGTATATGATGACAAGCAAAATAAACAAGGTGAAACTTATTCAATTATCCGTATCACACGACTTCCAGGCAGAGGTTTCTTGCTTAGCAACAAGATCATAATAGACAGTGGCATTTTTTCTAAGTAGTTTAAAACAATTTACTGAGAAGAAAAGTCCTTGAAGCTTGTATTATGTGCTAGAATCGCGATTTACATTCAAATTTATTCTAGAACAGAATAGTATTTTATTTACCTACATTGCAGGCTTAAGGTGTGTAAATATCGATACCTCCTGGTGTATCAATAGACAAAGATAAAATAGTGATACGGGGAGCAAACTAGCAAATTTAGGAACTTCTTAGCATTGAGGTATCATTTTCTGATTTAAATATTTATTTATTACTTATGTATATTATGATATATAGCCGGTTTTATTACAGTCTTCAATCAATCATACAACACCAGCCGCGTTATTCTGTAAGGTCTGGCAGCGTCGAACTCGACGTCTCAGTTTCAATCATAGGAAATTGACACTGACACTCGACGTCAAGTGCAACGCTGAGAAACCTTACAGATTAACACGACAGGTTCAAAGATTACAACCCTGGAATATGACGGATAGTCATATTCAAGCAAGCAAGCAAAGCTGCGGGCGGGAGTTAACTGCATATATTTTGTTCTTTTAAACATAGTCGTCATAATCATAACCTTCTTTTATGTTTCGCCGCAGCCGGGTAAAGAATATCAAAAGTAGTTCTGTCACGCTTAAGATGATTTTGACTAATTACAGATGACTTGTATTAATTATTGTAACTCGTCATATAGGAACGTTAAACGATTTCAAAGTAAGCTTGAAAAACGCCAACTATATGAGAACATGAAAAATTATCATAATGATCAGTGGAAAAATAATGAGCTCATTAAAATGTCATAAATAAACATTCCATGAACTCGGCACGTGTAAGATTTTCTCTCAGGACTCTATACTAAATGTATATATAAATACGATTAAGATATAAGGTAGGCAAAACTTAATTAAATCCTGTACGTAGGTACTTTTTGTCCGATACGAAACCAACCAATGTCGTTTAGTAAATAATTACTTAGGTACCTACCATTGAAGTATTATTAAGTACCAATACAGAATCAATAATGCCAATACATAGTACATTATAGTTCAATGGTGAGTGGCGACTAAAGCCTTTAAAGTTTTTAGTTACCAGTCAGTCATCTACTTAAACGTGAGAGGAAAAAACCCTTGCCCACTTGCCGAAAGAGGATCCTACCACACGACATGCAGACTCTTAAATTATGATGAGAAAGAAGGAAGAAAGAGAGAAAATGTATTCTTCATAACAAAAATGTGACGCAGCATTAATTAAAATTATGATAAGCAGGGGCTAATTTTTAGCCGCAGAAAATGTGTATCCTTGACCAATGCCAAAATATCATCAGCGGTTTAGGCGCTTCTACCGCAGCACACCAGCGGCAGCAGAAACAACCGCCACTGAGGTGCCAGGAAGATAGGATGGAGCCAGAGTATCGACACAAGTGGCAGTCGTGGTACTGCCTCGATCTTTTCAGCTTCGACGACATACCTCCGGCCATCATCAAGCACCAGGCCGTCAGTTTACCTTGGGGGTTCCTACTGACCAGTAGCCCCAGACAAATTAACATTCACTCGCGCTTTCGCTAGTGGAAACGATTCAAAATGTATGAATATGACATAAAACAGTCTCGTGACATAGGTATGTCATACATTTTGTATCGTTTCTACTAGCGAAGCGTGACGATAATGTTACTTGTCTACAGGCCCAGGGCCCCGTACTACGGGTCAGGAGCCTAGAAACAAAGAAACATTCTCTTGCGCTTGCGCTAATAGAAGCGATACAAAATGTATGGAAATTACATAAAACAGCTTCTGTCCACCTGTCTGGGAATACATGCGTGAGCATATAGACAGAAAGAGAAAATGAGTAAAAACATATTTATATAATGTAATTAAGTACCGTATAAACTTTCATATTATGCATTTAGTGAAAAGCTGTTAATTTGGAATTACAAACATACACTTAAATTTAATTTCTATAGATCAGAGAGATATGAGACCTACTTAGCCCAGTTGAGTAAAGTAATTTAAAATATAGTTATTCAATGAAAGCTTATAAAGGTCCTTAAAAAATATTCTAGTTGCGTCATTGGCGGTATATATGCTGCTATGTTGCAAACTAAAACTAGTCGCTGTTATAATTTGGCTGTAATTTGCATACACAATATACATATTATACAGGTTGTCCTGAATGCCAACTTTTATACCGTAAGCTATGGATAAGCATAGGATTATTGAACATGCTGGCAAAACATGAGAGACTTCAAGAACCCAGTTATTGGTGCTGTCACGAGATATGAGTTCCTTTGATGCCCAGTAGTTATTTTATAAGTCTGTCTGTCTGTGTGTATGGTGCGACGCGAATAAAATGTGTGCGCAGTTACCCCCCACTGTTTTCAGTGAGCGCTCATAGCTCGTGACGACGACGGCACCTGCTCCTAGATATACTGATTGGTAATAACGAAACATACATGTATAACTATTGTGGGAAGAGCAAAGTGATCTTATCCCCAGCAAAGGGAAGATTTTCCAGCCAAGTGAATGTTACGTCGGAGGAACCGCGGCTCCAACTGTTCAAGTTGGAAACTTGTATAGGTATATACTGCAATGCGCTTCAAACTCTTATAGCGCGATTTAGGTTCTCGTGTATGTGTACTCAAACTTCTTATTTATTTGCGAGTAGCGCCATCTGTTAGCGAGTGGAGAAACGCTGCTGGACTATTAATTAAGCTTGCATGAAACTACGCATGTGGTCACGAAGACTTCAAACAAATATTATATCTCAAAGATGTCCAATATCAGTATCTCATAATTATCCATACTTTTTGGTATAAATGGTGGCTTTAAGGACATTCTGTGTTATCGTTATTACCGCCATTTTCGTTATCAACCCGTGAAATCTCATATGAATTTATTCCAGTTTTATGGCTTATGGTCACATGCTCCTATGTCACATCTAAAGCTTCAGAAGATAACGTTTTATACTTCAATTATATACTATATTCAAATTTAGAAATAACTGTGTTTTTTTAGCTTGTAGAATAACTTTTTGGCTGTTTCCCTGAAAATGTGAGAGGGATAATATTACAATCCAAAGTCAATATCACCCAAACCGACGGAACAGGGAAAACTGAAATATCTATTTAGGATGTGCTTTCGAAAACACGTGTTCTTTGATGTTCTATCCAACAAAAATATCAACATTGAATAGGTACCGCAGAGGGAAATCGCGGGCAACAGCCAAGTGTTCAAATAATATCCTTAGTCATATTAATAAGGTCTCGATAAAGATAAGAGAGAAAGAGAGAAATATCCTTCTTCCTACTAGTCCTACTAATATTATAAACGCGAAAGTTTGTTTGTATTAGTGATGTAACGAATATTCGCATTCGCATTCGTGGATATTCGTATTCGCATTTGCATTCGCAACATTTCTGCGAATGTTTTGCGAATATGAATATAAGAAAAAATATTATTTGAAGATAATGATAGGTCAAAAAAATCAAAATCCATTCATTTCTTATGTTTTAAATGCAAGAAAAAGTTACTTAACCTCATAACCACATTAACAGTTTTCACTTTATCATTTCGGTATTATTTATTCATTATTTTACTTTGGGCTTATTAATTAAATTTTCATTAAAACATATACATTCGCATTCGCGAATGTCAGTAGCAGACATTTGCATTCGCATTCGCGATTGTTTAAAAAAATACATTCGTTCCATCACTAGTTTGTATGGATATATGTAAGAGTAACTAGTTTCCGAGCTGGTGGTAAATTCCTCGACATTCGTAAGTGCCTTAACAAGGCCTAAACTGAATTAATCATTTTCATTTTCATAACAACTCGTTCCCGCAACAACTACTGAATGGTTTTTAATGAAACTTTACAATAATATAGCTCATACTTCAGAATAACACATAAGCTGAAATTTATAAATATATTATGTGAATTGTCTATACTAATATCATAAAGAGGAAATATTTGTTTGTTTGTTTGTATTGAATAGGTTCCGACACTACTAGACCAATCTTGAAAATTCTTTCAGCAATGGATAGCTATATCATCACCGAGTAACATAGGCTATATTTTATCCCCGTGCTCCCACGGGAACGGGAACTACGTGGGTGAGGCCTCTGCGTGAGGACCTCACGCAGTTTCTATTCAAAAATATAAAGATAAGTAGAATCCTGCGTAGACGGAATCGCGGGTACCTAGTAGTTACATATATGTAAACTTTTAATATCAGAGTGCCTAGTGCGAGTTTTCTTAAAATCGCCGCCACAGGTGATCGCGTCGACGTAAACGCAGATTTGTATGGGCTCACAATAGAGTCATCTTTAGGGCGACAGAGGCGCTGTTCTGATCCTATACAAATCTGCGTTTAGGTCGACGCGGTAACTTGTGACGGCGGCAGTGAAAAACTCACACTAGGCCCTCAGGACATCATGATCAGGTGGGGTTTCACTGATGACGCCAACATAGGATGTGTGTGTGCTGCGCCCCAAACTATGGCCTACGTCATATCGTGCCCTGCGTGACCCACCAGCTACACGCGGGAGGATCTAATGGCTGCCACCAATAATGCTATTGAAGTAGCCAAGTTCGAGATATCGACGAGATAAGAAGAAGAATACCATCTAAATTCTCATCGAATTACCTTGAAACTGCCGCATTTGTGAATCTTTTACTTAGTTTATCGCAAATCAAAGTAGTTTTTTCCCACGAGTGTTCGGGACATTATCCGTAGGTACATGTAAATGAGTTGTTTGTTGGCGACGGCCACGGGTCACCCTCCATACATTATACATGGAAATTGATTCTGCTGCAACGTGTGACTACATTGGCGTATCCCGCCGTCGACTGCGCATAGCAAATAACTCGTGCTTTAATATAAAACAATGGAAAAGCGACGCTCAGGATGAATATTTTCACTGTATACATATTTATCTATACATCTATATCTATACTCCATTCAAATTAATAAAAAAATGTGTCTGTTTGTAATTCCAAACAAACAGCTTTTTTTATCTGTATAGATTTCTAAACTTACATAAAATTTTCGGTATTCCTTTCAAAAAATCATATAAATTCGAATCCGACTGCTCAAAATCACGCTCTCAAAAGTATGTTCAGACGAAAGCCGTAGTCGTATAAATTCGTAGCATTGAATCTTGATGAAATAAAAAAATCGAAGACTTGCATTGATGCAGACGAGCTAAAGAAATATGTTTAACAATGTGACGTCGTAGCATGTGACAAACATTAGTCTCTGCCTAGCTCCATAAGATAAGCTTTTTTTTCATTCCTTATGTGACTGTATTTTTCCATTTTTATATTATATTATTATCTATTACGGATCTTCCAGCACGTCGTAAATAGCGAAGGATAATTGGGAACAATTAATCAATTAAGAAAGTATTTACAAAATAAAAGTATGTTTGTAATTCAGTATTATATTCGTTGCCTGGTGCTCCTAGTACAAGCTTTGCTTATTCGGGGACCAGATGGAGCTGTGTGATAATTTCCAAACATTATTTATTTATAATTAATAAGGTGATACACATTACTTCCTTACACTTACACTGATACTTACGGTGATACACTTACTTCTTATCGCAATGAAGGATGCAAGCCAATTTGTCTATTTATTAAACAAACACTGTCTAATTGAATAACAACATCGAACCGATAAAGAAACTCGACCACGACCTTTGTTCTATCCGCGTTATTCACTAAGGTTTCTCAGCGACGATCTCGACGACGAGCGTTGGTTACAATAATTAGAAATTGATACATAATACAAATATTTTTTAAGAAAAATTTTAGTAATTAAGAGATGTTCGACAAGCATGTACTTTGTTACGGCGCTTCAGCCCACAGCGTTGCAGAATAATCAGGATACGGCCAAATCACTATTCGTGGCTACTCTAGTTACAACACCTCTGCATAGGTATGCACACCGAACAGGTGTTCGGGGAGCTGCTGGGATGGCGTGAGCATTATTTATTTTACCTAGAAGCACCCTCCCTCCGACTTGGCACTATTTATGAATACGAATATGACCATTTATTGCCTATGCTATATTCCTCCATCGACCACCGATGACCATTAGTGAGAACTTTTACTACACATAATTTAAATAGTTTCGAATTCATCAATATTTCAATTAGGTATGATAATTTTGATTTGGTATGATAAAAAGTTATCTTGAAATTTGGACATTGTTTGTCTCGTAGATTCTAACAACCAATTAGCCTTCTTTTTACCGCTTTTCGTACCAAAAGTTCAATATCCGTTAACAAAAAAAATTGTAAAAAAAATAATTTAAATTAGGTTTTGTCTGCGACTTTGCCCGTGTTAAGTTTTGATTTTAAAACTCTGAAATAATTGGGTTCGGAGAAAAATTCAACATGTGTCAGTAATTCCACAGAAACCTATTTTTTTCCAAGATATAAAGTATCCCATCGAACATGTCAAACTCGGTAATAAATATTAATCAAATTCAAAAACGTTAGATTTTATACACTAGACTTGGATAGATCTTTATGAAAATTCACAAACTTTCTGAATCATAACTAAATATGGATGGTAAATCTCACTGGCTACATAACCATTGAAAACTGCTTGAATTTAATTTGGAGAAATTAAAGCTATTTAAGATCGCAAAAGCTTCCAACTCTTGTTAGAATATATAATGTACCTACTTACATTCTAAATATATTTTATGCTTAGGAATGTTTTGAGATGACGTCAACATGGCAACAAGCACCACTCGTATATAGCAACACTGTTGCAAATCACTGGGGCACATTATGCAGTGCAAATAGGTTATCTGCACTTTGTCTACACCTACAAAGTTGCAGCATACATAAATAGCTGTTTATAATACACTAGCGGACGTCACGCGGTTTCACCCGCGTAGTTCCCGTTCCCGTAGGAGTACGAGTATAAAATATAGCCTATATTACTCTCTGATAATGTAGCTATACATTGCAGAAAGTATTTTTAAGATCGGTCAAGTAGTTTCGGAGCCTATTCAATACAAACAAACAAACAAATCTTTCCTCTTTATAATATTAGTATAGATTACTGTCTCTGTACAATATTCTAGAATTGCTAGAAGTTTATTGGCTATTGTTTTTGTCTAAAGACTTTATACAGGTCTTCAGCCAGATACGAAATTGTACCTCCTATAATTGAAACCAACGCTCGTCGTCGAATTCGATGCTGAGAAACTTTAGTGAATAAGGCGACTGATCAAAGAAAGACATTAGCGTTTGATACTGGGGCCCAACCATGAGCTCTTATTGCAATGTTAATTCAGTTGTGCGACAGTGACAAATGTATGCACGTCACATACATCTGTCTCATAAATGAGTGAAACTATCATGGCAATAAGAGCTCATGGTAAGGCCCCTGAGCGTGCGTGCATGCATATGAAAGATCTCAGAGACTACAACTAAAATGGTGGGGCTACTGCGCATGTCGAGCTTGCCGATTAGTTTGCATAAGACTTTTCCCAAACTACCAGGGCTTATTTAATTTAACCGACTTCAAAAAAGGAGGAGGTGATCAATTCGGCTCTATGATTTTTTTTTATAAAAACCTATTTGGTTTTGATAAGAAGATAACTACAGAAGGAAGGAATAGTCTTTATTACACAGAAAAAAACCAAGTAGTCAAAGCCTATGTTAAGAAGGACTGCAACTTGACTTCTTATAGTAAATTTCGATAATTAAATAAAATACACATGTTTTAAAGCTCTAGAACACATTAAAATACCAATATATTTATTATTACCTATCCATGTATTTAATAACCTTTTTAATAGCTAACTGAAAAATGCTTGCTTTAATGTAGGTACATACCTAGTATGGTCTGGTCAAATATACATTATTTTATTGACATAATTATATAATGTTTCATTTAGGGATGGAACGAATGTAATTTTTTAAGCAATGTGAATGCGAATGCAAATGTTTGTTACTGACATTAGCGAATGCGAATGTATAAGTTTTAATGAAAATTTAATTATTAAGCCCAAAGTAAAATAATGAATAAATAATACCAAAATGATAAAGTGAAGACGGTTAATGTGCTTATGAGGTAACGTTACTTTTTCTTGCATTTAAAACATAAGAAATGAATGGATTTTGATTTTATTGACCTACCAATATCTTCAAATTGTTTTTTTTCTGATATTCACATTCGCAAAACATTCGCAGAAATTTGCAGAATGCGAATACGAATATGCAAAAATATGCGAATATCCGCGAATACGAATGCGAATGCGAATATGCGTTACATCACTAGTTCCAATGATTGTGTATATAACTACAGAATAAATACCTCTCTAATACGTAAGTCGTTGATAATACTTGCTCAGCGACCCAGCATTGGCACCCGATAATAAGATTATTTATTTTAACAATGCGTTTATTTAATATTAACAGTGCTATAATCTATAATATAAAAATGAAGCGCTTTGTTGCTAAGCGCAAATCTCGAGAGCAGCTGAACCGATTCTGCTAATTATTTTTTTATAATATTCCTTGAAGTACGAGGATGGTTCTAACGGAGAGAGAATTTAAAAAAATTGCCTGAAAAGGTATTTCTATACTCCCATACAATCGATTCGTTATAATACTTAGAAGTATATTTGAACTCTAATACCATGCAATTAAGTTTTAGTGTTAGTGGAGAGGTTCCGGGAAGGCAAAACAATTGAGTGACGTTAGTATCGTATTAAAATTAATGTCAATATTTATACGATGGTAACATTACTCAAAAATAAATTGTCTATGGTAAAATATAAATTGTCTGTGGAACCTACCAGTATTTTTTATTTTTTGACATAACGTAATTGTTTACTTTAACTTTCTTCTTCCTTTTTCCTTTACCCGGTCCCAAATAGCAGAATAATTATAAAATTTTTTTTAATGAATCGACTGTTAGGCGACACGCAGTTCGCCAGGTCATCTAGCTAGGTTATACAGATAAATAAAATTGTATGATATAAAAATATAGTTTGAGTTTTCGTCTGCAGCCCGAGAACTCAAGTTCAAATGTCAACCAATTTCAAAAGTCCTTTCATACACATTCAAAATGAGCTCTCAGGTAGGTGAAGCGGCAGACTGAAGCTAGGATGTATGACGTAGTTCACTGCAATCATCAGAATTCATATCTATTTATATGCTTCCTACATATCTATGTGAATGTAGGCACTTGGTTGGATCGAGCTCTCAAAATTGCATCAGTATTTATAAATGTGATGCAAGTGCAGTGGAAAACGAATGGAAAAGTACCTAATAATAGCATTAGCATTCATAGTTACTATAGTCACGGCTTCTTACAGCCAAATGAATGTGTCATTAAATATGTATTGGATACTATGTAGTTAGTTTGTTGCAGTAGAGATGAACTAGGTATTTAATGTTACTTTTCCCTACTATATAAAGATCAACAAAAATATATCAAAAGTAACTCTGACTTTGACTGTCACCGACCGAACTATTTCTTTATTATAAGCCTATTGTGTCCCAGTGCTGTGCAAAGACATAACATTTTTATTTCTTTTTATATATTTTAGTTTGAACGGTTGATTTATAAGGCTTCCAGATTTTCTAGCATCTATACTTTAGGTACTTATTACCTATAAGCGGGAAAAATATTCCTTGACAGGTGAGGAGAACAGTTATTAGGGATTTAAGAAATCATTCTATTGATGAAGTGCATGTAGAACGAGGGAGTAACAAATATAATCGTAAAGAGGAAGAAAATTGCCTACATAGGTAGGTGGTAGATAGACGGTAAGATCGGTATCAAATATTAAATTTCGTAAGGTACCATCCCGTAAGGTGCTCTGTCCACCCTTGGCAGAGGTGTGATAACAACAGCAACTTTTCACGGAGTAAGTCCGTCGCCGTTTCTGGCACTATAGGTACATACGTGTTTGAAATAACTGCGTTGTTCAAGGACAGGTTTCCTCACTATGTTTTCCTACGTAGTAAGGCTCGCAGCCTAAGTTTTAAGAAAAACTCATTTATGCAGGCCCCTGGATGTCGCTTACGTAGCAGGCGAGTACTCAACCCTCACGACCACCACACCTGTATAGTCTTCAATTCATTTATTTCTCTTAACTTTAAATACCTTCTTAATATTTTAAATTTACACAGTTGAGGTAAAATGTGTATATTTACAGGGTGTGTTTACAATTCCAGGTACTTTCCCGGGCCCAAGGTTTTGTTATTGGCAATGAGATATAAATAGACGAGCTTCTCCATTAAATATTTACCTTATTTCCTGGAAGGTGGCTGATTATTCGTTTAATATTTAATTCGTTGTTACTTTTTCCACATAATAAATAGGTTGTTACAAACTTTACAAATTTACTTACCTGAACAGTGAACACGAAGGTATTTTCCTAGTAATATGTGTCAGATTAGTGCCTATGATAACGTATAAGTAGGTAGGTCAGGCAGACAAGGAGTTAGTGAGACCATCTAGTGTGGTATGTTAGTAGTTACTGGGCACACGAAGACAAAACAAATCTATACATCTACACAGATACATAAAATTGTAGTGGTTGTTTGTATTTTTTCTATATACGGTACTCATATAAAAAAAAACAATTATAAAAAAATCTCTGTCTGTCTGTGCGTCTCTCTATCTGTCTGTTTGTTCAGGCTAATCTCCGAAACGGCTGGAGCGATTTTACCGGGAGTTTCATTCGCAGATAGCCAATGTTACATGGATTAACTAAGGCTACTTTCGGGTTTCGCGGGCTACCCATGAAAATCTACGTGGGTAACACCGCGGGGTACAGCTACTAAATAAATAAAGTTGTAACTTGCGTCGCTTGCGTGGATTGCGTAGCAGGCACTCAAACCATTTGTTCGCCATACGTAAGAGATTTGTAGGTATGTAGTAGTGTGAACCTACTATTACGTCAGCACAATAACTAATAGTTAATAAAAAAAGCACCTGAAGGTCAATACCAAGTTATACACTTACTTAGAAAACACATGAATCAGCAATGTTGTGAAAAATGTTAAAAAAACGTTCAAGCAATAAAGCAGGTAAGTAATATAACACCCTATTCTAAGACTAGGCCATGGGTGATGTGATAGCTGAATTGACAAGAATACCAAAGACAGTAGTGATAGTAAAAATAAGAACATCTAGGTAATTAAACAATTGCAGGGAACAAGCAGTTTAAGCTAACGATACGGATGCCGTCACGAACTATGACCGCTGACTTTAAATGCGCAGTAGTCATTTTATGAGTATTTTATCACTGTCTGTCTGTATAAAACACATGCGCAGCTACTACCACTATTTTCTCTGAGCGCTCATGCCGGCGGCACCTCTAACGAACACACAGACACATGCCTAAAATACGAACTTCTATATTGACACCGACCTCACGCACTATATATTGATTGCCTCGGTTTGTCTACTAAAAACGAGACCTATTATTTATTCTAAGATAGACATACGTATGTACCCCAATATATATCAATATTAACTGAGCATAGGCTTAGCTATCTAAGAACTGCACTGCCACAGGAACCCAAAGAAAAGGGCTTTGAAAAGAATGGAGTAGCCGGCTCTCGAAGATAGCACGCGTTAAGCCTGCCCAAAAGTTTTTTTTATCATGCTACATGAACATTTGCAATAATAGAAGTCCTACTTTAAGACCGGCGAAGAGGGGAAATGGAAAGGTAATAGTTATTTACCTTTGAGCGTAATGTGTTTTTTCTTCCATTTCTTGACAAACCAAGTAATTTTTGGTAAGAATTTCGCTATTAGCTTTTAAAATATTAATTGGCATGAAAGCCATTATTGTTGCAATTATTTTGGTCTGGCAAATATTACGTACCTAGTAGAATGATATTTACCTTACGAATATGAATTATATAATGTTGAAATCGAGATTGTTGGAATCGGTAGGATCGCGAAAAGTCGCTCAAGGTCATGATGGAGCGTCACCCGGGCAACCGGGAGCGTGCCAAGGGCGGCTTGGGAGCTGGCTGATCAGATGGCTGGGCCCTACCACGGTACCTCACTTCTCACGTGTCTAATGACCAACACGACGAGTAAAGTTATTATGATTACATAAATTTAAAAGTAGACGCTTACAACCTTTGTACTGTTCTTGAACAGGGGCCTTACCATGAGCTCTTATTGCCATGATAGTTTCACTCATTTATGAGACAGATGTACGCGACGTGTATACATCTGTCACTGTCGCACAACTGAATTATCATTGCAATAAGAGCTCATGGTTAGGCCCCAGTACCGAGTTACTACCAAAATAATTCTTATTCAACTTCACTTACTAGTAGTTAATGATGAACATCCTTCCACTTGTCTCTGTCCAATGCTGCCACTCTTATCTCTCTCTTTTAACCTTCTTATCAGACGTGGCGGCTACTTTATCCTTCAATTGTTAGGCATCAAAGTTATGTCCAATTCGCAAGGTTTCGCAAAGTTTAATTCAGACCTTGATAGGGGCGTTGGGAACCCTGCGTTCGTTGCCAAGCAACCAAGTGGAGCGAGCCAGCCACTCCCGGCCGTTCTGGCTGCAGCCATCGCCCACGCACATCGCCATTTAATTTAAACCTTAACTACCCCATATAAAGCTCATAATTATACTTTCCACCCATCACTTACACCATTCATGGAGTTTTCAGATAAGTTACAAGATTGGTTTTTCGTTGTTGGAAAACCAATTTTCCAGAAAGGTTATAAGGCATGATTTCCTGGAATTTTAGAACGATATAGCCCTTTTTCGTGCATTTGTAAATAAGAAAAAATCCCAAGGATATTTATTTAATTTACATTAGTATAGTTAGGTACAAATATGCTTCATTCTGATATTGTAACATTACACGTTTAATAAAAATTTTTTAAAGAACTAACTCGTATTGATAATAGTATATCCGTGGATCAATTTACTCTGGTCAGCCATTCAGTCAGTGAGGACATTGAATTTAATGTGTTCCTGTAGATAAACAAAGTTGTTCAATTACAAGAACCCAGTGCCCTAAGCTTAAGGACTCGAAAGTCTTACACGATTTTGTGCGAACAGAAATCCTTCAAAAATATAACATTATATATGGTGGGGCTGACTGACACAAAGAGGTGAAATGCTCAGCTTTAGCTTGCTTCTTTCCTTGGAGTACCTAATCCAAGACTAGTTAGTTCGACTGGGTGGGCTTTCCCATATTCAAGATGGCTGAGTTTAGAAGAGACTCGAGACTTTTCTCGCGAGAGGGCTGCGAGGACTCCGGCAGACACCGGTCACGAGATATTTTATGCCCGTTCTGGTTAGGAGTTGAAGGCGTGAAGTATCTGAAATGAAATTAAAATATCTCTGCCCTGAGAAACGGCAACAAGGTGGCAGAGCGTGGGTTTCTCTAGAAATCTAGCACATCTAAAAGTGCAGTTATGCATTCTACGTCCGATTGGGATGAATTTTATTCTTTTGGAAGGGGGGGACCGATGGATAATGTGAAAGATGATGTGGCTAGAAAGGGCATTAATAGGCTATATACTGGCTGACTGATAGATAAAAATGGAAACACATTGTACCTACAATAAAGGGCAGGATGGGAGAAGTAGCGGCATTTTGGTTTGGTATTTTTTTGACTAGAGCAATTTATGTGGAACTGCCAAAGAAAGGATATTCCACAGTAAATGTTATACTTACAAAGCCACGACATTTGCATTAAGTCTTTTTTATTACTTACTTCACCGAACAAAACGCGAAATACCTGTAAACTTCTTATTGTCAAATTGGCAAGCAGTTAACTGTCCGATTGTTTTGTAAAAGTTTGGTAAAATTTTTAAAGAAAGTTTTGGTAAAAATGTGTTACCACCTACAAACATAATACAGTGCAAATCGCAATATGCCTTTTAGACTAATCAGAATGTACGACTAGCAATTGCACAAAGCCACCCCATTCTACCATGTATGCTATAGATTCTAGATGCAAATTGTTTTAACATCCCAACCCATTTGAAAAAGGCCAGGCGGCTGGATGGCCGAAGTCTCTCCGAGTACTTACTGTGATGGACGTCATTTCCTATTGTTAGTACGTACCTAGTAGCGATATTGAAACATGCATATGAGATGAACGGAATTTCAATCCAAATGCGTCATCGTGGGTATTGTGAAGACTGTATATATCGCGCTACATCTACCTAACTACCGGTAGTACGAATAATAGGAATAGACTGCAGCCACCCAAATAAACATAAGTATAGAAGGACAGATCCCAAACATTCGCGGTAACAGGCGCACGCACATACACATATATTTGCTGGAATTAGGCTGATATGTTCCAAAACGCGCTTTGATCCCGTCGTCGTGTCGACGCTCGAATAATGTCGGAAGCCGACTGTCTGTTACCGTCCTATATAGTGCTGCAGCTGTCCGAGTTAGCCGAGAGATGGTGAGACCATTCACGATATAAAAGAAAACAAGACTTTGGGTCGACGACCGAGCAATGTCACCTTTACTCGACGAGATTAACCCTCTCTCCCGCGCCGTCCCCGCTGTTATCTCTGCTCTGACACGTTCCGCAGCTGTAGGTATTTGTAACGTTGGTAGTAGGTATAATTATGTTATACTGTGCTCTAACTGCACCTCCTGTTATCAATGCATGAACATTGAACGCTGCTTGTTGTTACTTACCTACCAGATGAGTTTCGACGAAACTGGAACCTACCATTCGTTGATTACTTTTACCTTCAAATTATGTTATGTAGGCTACCTATAACCATTTTATAGATGGGGTTGAACCGGATGGGAAACCTATAAAAAAAATTATCTAAATAAAATTAAATATGAAATCAATGGCAATGACGTCTTCAAACGGGTAGGCCTATTTTTATAATTTTTGGTGTATAATTAGGTTATTTAAAGGTAAATTTGCATTCCTGTCTTGAAAATAGAGTGCATATTCCAGCATATTTTCTACTTCTTGGGCAGAAGCTATTAGTATTAATCTATACATCTATACAGATAAATAAAATTGAAGTGTCTGTTTGTAACTGCAAAATAACTGTTTTTCACTAAATGCAAATGAAAGTATACACGGTACTGACATAGAAATAGTTATTTGTTATACAACAGTGCAAAGTTGCTTTTTAACCGCGTGTTCAATTTTGATGACCGAGCAAGCGAAGAATTCTAAAATTGAATCACGAGCGCAGCGAGTGGTTCAAAATTAGAATCCTGAGCGTTAGCGAGGGAATCAAAAGAGCACGAGGTGAAAAATGCACTCGAGTGCAACACGTAACTTTTCATTCCACCTCAGCGAGGAAATGACTAAATGCAAAAAAAAACGTTTACAATCACAAGATAGGTACACTTTTATTTCAGTTTAGGTATTAATTACTACATTATGACAGGTAAGTATTACAGAATAATCTTTTTAATTCACAAACTTACTTGCACACGATGTTCTAAATTCAATTTACTTTATCCTCTAGAGAATAAAAACGGCTTTTCCACTCAGATATTGAAGATTAAAAATACTCTTTCCGAGATGGTGGGATGAAAAAGCAATTTTTAATTTTTTTCTCTGTCTGTCTGTCTGTTTGTTCCGGGTAATCTCCGAAACGGCTGGACAGATTTGACCGGGACTTTCACTGACGGATAGCGTATGTTACAAGGAGTAACTTAGGCTAGTTAGATTTTTTTTAAACATTAGGGATCCGCGGGCAACCATGAAATTAAAATCTACGCGGGTGAAACCGCGAGGCACAGCTAGTATATAATAACTTTGTTAAGTAGTATAAACTACTCTTTTCTAATAGAACTACCTACTTATATGTTTAAAGGATCTATTCTGATACCAATTTGTACATGTATACAAAAATCAAACAGTAGAATAATTTGAACAAAAACCGTTTTCCGATTCCGATCCGGAATAAGTTTTCAAATCGGGTACCAGCCGCGAGCCACCCGCGCTCGAAACAAGTCACCTTCAACTTACATTAGGTAGGTACTAGGTATACATTTGATGCATGTGTCTGCTACAGTCACGCACACAATAGCGTCGGAGCTCGAGACGGAATTTCATTTTGGAAGGGCACCTTCAAACGATGCCGTTGACCGTGGTCAGGGACGCGCGGGCCCTGACCGAGCCGCTCGCGCCACATTCCGCGCTTGGCCCAAATTACCCTGACGTAACAACACCAATTCAATTACTACTTATATCACTGTTGCTAGCTCAGCAGCTCACTTAATAGCAACAGCAAGTCACTTTGACTCACCAACTATCTATTTAAGTTTAATTTTTAAGAGAATTGAGAAACCCCTCTTTTTTTTAAGTCGGCAAAATGAGCTCAGACTTCTACGTTACATATTGTACACTTTAACATACGAATACGAACTAGAAAGTCTTTTTACTTAGGTACAACAAGTTTTTAGCAACATAGGTCCCAACGAATGAAGGCGTAAGAAGACGAGCTTCGTTTTAAAACTTATACCTAGTAATACAATACCTACCTACCACACTAACGCAGACGACATCACAATGTAGGAATACCTATGTAATGAATTTGTCACGACTCGTGCAACGTGACAATAAACGGTCGCATCGCATCGTCACATCATTGGCGACTTAAACATACATTATCATAAAAACCTCAACCAGTTTCATACATGTAATAATGGTTTGTTCTTTCCATGTCGATTTCCTTGTGGAATGTACTGACTTCGGGAAGAAAAAGGGATTTGAGTTACAATGTAGAATTACTATAACTATTTTATATGATCTCTAGACGTTCCGATGTCATGTATATACCTACTTCTTGTTCATGTTCATAAACTTAGGTATGATGGATTTTGTAATTCTACCTGGAAACCCAATCCATCAATTTTTTCCCGTATATAACCTAAAATAGAAATAGATGTTAGAAATAAATTCAAAATTTAATTCCATCAAAACATTTTATTATGCACATCTATAAATGGTAACACTTACATTACACAAAGAGCTCTTAACAGTAATTCACTTCAATACGCGATAGCTGAAGATAAAACATCAGGGGGCTAATTTATCAATACACAACCGTCTCTGAATTGTCTTACAAGTATACAGCTCTAATACGTAGCTTAACTTATTGTGTGCTTGCATAGGCGTTGAAACTTTAATTGACAAGACAAGTAATCCGATTGCTGAAGCAGCATTAAGTAAAGTTTAGAAAACGCGCAACATGCCGTCGGTGAACACGAGACCAATTTCTGAGACGATTGCCAATAAACTTAGATCTTGGCTCCCGGGTATTTAATCCTATCATTACAGACAATAGTTTCATTCAGCATAATTAGCCATTCACGACCGTACAATGAACGGCCAGTGCTTATAATATAAAAATGTATAACGTGACGTCATTTCACGTCGGTCCCGCTAATATCAGACACATGATTGAACTGATCTCCTCGATCACAACCTCGACTATGACTTATGAGTGTCATACAATAAATGTAACATTACCCTGCTAAAGGACAAACTTGTCTAAACATTAACAAGTATTCTAGACGGTTTCGTCCCACGTACGAACATTAGTTATTACCTACTTACTATGTACATGAAAATCTATTCATTTTACAAATTCACTTATTTCATCCCACCCTGGCACGGTTTCTTGTGGTAAGTATCTCCAATATTATTTAATTACGACAATATAGAAACGCTTAATATACCAGTTTAGGCTTTAGGTAAACATTTAATAATTTAGGCAAACTCTGACCCATTTAATCTAAGATATTAGATTTTTTGAGTACGCAGAACGTAGCTCAATCAAGCTTCTCTCAATAGTAGGTACAAGTACACAGTGACTATCACTTTGATAGATTTTACATTTATTTAAAAAACAAATAAATAGTAAGACGAAGAAATTTCTCAGCAACTTTGCTGTCCTAGCCTAGCATGAATCTGAGAATAGTATCAGAATTAGGTTAGGGTCGCCTGCTAAGTATAAACAATTGTTTGGTTATTTACACATTTCTAAAGCATAAACCTACCTACTTATTTTCATTCTAGAATATAGGAAGAACCGAAAAACATGTTAAGGTCAATGAGAAAATCCAAACAAAGGGCTTTAGATGAGATCAAAATGAAATTCGTCTGGGCAAGAATAGTACCCACCTACCAAACCAACCTGACATCTCATACTTTTAGGCGAGGCAATAAGTAGGAAAAGTCAGTAGTATGATATCTCTTTATGGTTAGTATATAAAATTCCTAGTCTTGACTGACTGATTTATATACTGAGACAGCGCGAAACCGCTTAAAAACATGAAATTTGGGGGTGTGTTCTTGATGAGGTGTATGTAGACACTAAGAAAGGATTTTATTCAAATTTTACTTCTAAGGGGGTAAATGGGGGTTGAAAGTCTGTACGTTAAATCGTACTGCCACGCAGACGAAACTAGTGGTATGTATACCATCATTACGTAATGAAGGTAGCTACAATTACATATTAATTTTGTAACTTATTTGTACTGTAGTAGGTAAATGAGATGAAAATGTCTCATCGATTGTATTTGTTCTTTTGAATGAATATAGAGAATTATTTTCATTTCTACTTAGCGAAAACCTACATTGGATCATCTCTTGGTTCAAAAGACAACGCGAATACATTCGTACGAATATTTGAACCTTGGATGAAGTTGCAAATAGGTAAAGTTACTATTAAAAATTATATTGATATGCTGGCCTAATTCGATGTGTTTTCAGTCATATTTTACCTTTATACATATCATCAATTATTTATATGGTTTTGCTTGCAGCACCCTCGATAATGTCATGACAAAGCTAACTCTGCTGCGTTAAATGATGAACGAATAATGTTTCTCAGCGTCGCGCTCGTAGTCTCGTAATGTAGCTTTTAAAAATACGAAATTAAACCTTATCCTTTCATCCCTACTTATATTATAAATGCGAAAGTAACTCTGTCTGTCTGTCTGTTACGCTTTCCCGCTTAAACCTCTCAACCGATTTTGAATAAATTTGGCACAGACAATCTTTAGACCCTGAGAAAGGACATAGGCTACCTTTTATTAAAAATATTAGGGTGCCGCGACAATAAGGATGAAACTAAATCTACGCGGGTGAAACCGCGGGGCACAGCTAGTAATATATAATTATGAATCAATTTCCTATGATCGAAGTCGTCGAGTTCGACGCTGTGAAACCTTAGTGAATAAGGCGGCAGATAGGATGACTGATAATGCTTATATATCTACGTTAAACATACCACAGTGTTCCAACTATTGGTTATGACATGTTCAAACGTCCACGAATTCCTTCGACTTCAATTGCAACCCGCCTCAGAAAGAGCATCAACACATTTCAAGCCACGCTAATACACACGATGACGATATTAGTCGATGATTTATCATGCCAAAACCGCTTGGGGTACAGAGTGCGAAAAAGAACGAGTCGAACGAAGTACGTCAGAGATGACGTTTTTATTGTGAGACGCTGTATCAAGAAGCTAATATTATCGATAAGTGAAATAATAAGAATATAATTGAATGATGGCTCAGAAGAACTCCCAAGCTTTGGGATTTATATGGTAATCATTTGAAGTGCAAACTCTATACATCGAAAGAATACAACCAGCCAGTCTCAATATACTTGTAGTTAGATCATACACATTTTGTTGCTGCGCAGGAGTTGGACCCGCCATCTCGATGACCTGACGTGCTATGTCAAATGATAAAAAGTGAGGAGGTATATGTAACTTTTAAGACAATATTGGGGTTCCTACATAATAAGTAAATAGGCAACTAGTTTGAAGGTTTGTTGTAATTTGGCACACATTTACAAAAAATCTAAGCATACTCTTTTGTTTTGTCTTAGAGGTTTATCATAAAATGACTACTGCTTCAAGATCAGCGCAAATAACCTGTACCTATCACACAAAATCTGTTTAAGAAGGAAAATTTTATCCTTCATTTCAATTCATGATGTTCATGTATATTTTAATAATTACAATGCATAACATCCAATGTTGTATTAGGTATATAGGTATAAATAATAAGAGATAATTTTCAGAACTTTTCCCTAAATTTGTGTGACTGAATGTTGGTGATCTTTACCAAGGCACATTCAGATCTCCAGACTAAATTATTGTTATAGTTTGGTTGCTACTAGTATCAGCTGCACAATCAATTCTTTATATTATTATTATAATGAATGAATATTCACATAGTATCCAGAAATCATGTTTTTTCAAATAAATTGTAGGTATATATGGGTAATACAAATCATTGTTTAAATAATCATAAATGAAATTCATTATTACTCTTGTTACCCTTTGTTGATGTAAAACCTGCTTTTGGCTCAATGCCAAGGTTGACATAAATAATGAAATTAAATTAATATCAAAATACTGTACATGTACTTTGATCATATTAACTGCCCTAGCTACACAAATCCATATTTTTCAATAATTTGTAATCTGTATTCATCCCTTAGGAACAAAAATTATAATTCTTAAGGAGCCATAAATTCAAAACCTGAAAGCCTAGTGTCCACTGTGTCTCTTTAACAGTTCACAATTGTCAAAATCACTTTCGGATTTTTTCCGTTTCCTAGAATCAAATCGGATTCCAGTCTCTTGAACCACTTTTTCACTGTTTTTGATGGCAGTAATAATGTTTTCTTTTGAAGGTGGCACTAACTTTAACTCATCATTGTTCTCACTAGCGGATGGCTCCACAAGGTGCATCACAATCCGCTTAAGACGTTCCGGATGCTCTACCTGCACCTCGTCCACTTCTGGCATGTAATTGTTCTGTGGTTTGTCTGCATCCACTATTACTGAATATTTACGCTTCATCTCTTCCATCATCCGACGGCCATAGTCTTCTCCTATAACACTATTGACACAAACAAAGCTTTGAACATTCTTAGTATCTTTATCAATTTCGAGAAAGCCTCGGGTTCTCATGTATATAAAATGGCCTGATCTACTCATCAGTCTATAATATGATTCACCAAACTCTTTACTTTCATCATACATTTGGCGTAGAACACAAATGACCCAGCGGACATCTTCTTTATGCATGAACACAAAGGCAGACGTGCCGGTCACTTCTTCAGTCATGTAGCCAATTGCCAGTGATATGCTTTGGTCACACTGAACAATATGGCCATCTATCAAGTGTCGTGTCCAGTACTCCGAGTATGCTGTGGGTGGCAAGATTCTGGGTGGTAAGTTGCTTGGAACTACATGAATCATCCCAATAAAAACAAAGTCATTACCACTTGATGAAAAGGTACGGTTGGTTCTAACCCTTTGCCTTCGAATAATTTGCTCATCCTGGACTCCATTAGCAGTTGCTCTGTCGGAGCGCCTCAGCCAGCCATCGATACGACATCGCTCATAGCGAGGAGGGTCGGCCCTTGCCCCTGCTCTCATTAGGCGTATGTGGAAGTTGTGATGTTGCTCAAATAGGCGGCTCTCACATCCCGTTTGCAACTCTGGCGGGTAGATATGACGCCGCAATATGTCTTTATCTTCATTATGTATATAGTTGTAAATATCTTGGCCCAGTAGGTCCACATGGCAATACCCCAACTTATCTTGAACATTTGGGGACATGACAAAAATCTTACCCCGGCATGTGATAGAAAACATAACTCCTCCAAGAAGATCAAAAAACTTGACAATTGCAGAAGACCAAGTTTCTAGATGGTGGCATTTGATAGTATCACCAAAAACATGTTCATTTCTAAGTTTATTAGCTGCCAGTCTCAGTACGCTGGTCTTATCAACTTTCCTCTGTGACTGCACAATGTCCGAGAGTAGCGTCATCATCTGGCTGATCTGGCCATTGTATAGACTCCGTCGTTGCTTCTCTGCTATGATGCGCGACTCGCGATCACTGGCCTTAGCACACGGCATCTCCGGCGAATGTGACTCTGAGGAGGAGTCGCCGCAACTTCCACTTGTGGTCTGGAGCTCGAAGTCAATCCCCTGAGGTAGGGTACCAACAGTCAAACCGAACTCAACCGGCTGCTGACCACCCTGTCCCGAATGAGTATTCATCGTTGACACTGTTCAATTGTGTATTGAGGCAGGTAAGAGCATCTGATATATTTTTTCACGAACGTCCTTGTGTGATATCAACATATCAATAACATCACAATCCAATAACCTTAAACATTATGATCGTCGTCACTTCGTATAGTGATGTGAAACCGTAACAGTATCTCAGTTTACCTAGCATATTTAAAAACAAACTTCGTTACTCTTTCACGACACAATGAAAAATTACACTAATAAAGTCTTACTAAGCATGCACGCAGTCTTTTGAAAATATGAATCTTGCTTGCAACTTGCAAGTTAGAGCGTCTAACTAACTGTAGGTATCTGCTAACACTCCCTTCCCTTCCCTTCCTTCACGCCTCCTTCAGCCAGCAGGCCGCGCGAGCTCGACTGTCAATGTCAGTGTCAGTTCCAGATGAGTCACGTCAGTAGCCACTGGCTGCCCCAGATAAGAACTCAATATAAATTTATATCGTCTCTCAAATCAACATCAAGTAAAAAAATATTACAAACATTTTATTACAAATTAATTGATCTGACTGATAGACTGGAAACGGATATAACTAAATACGCTACTGGATATCATTGTAACACTACATCTCGTGAGAATAAATAAGTACAAAGTAATGAAAGTAAATTATTAGTACAAGTTAGGTGAGTAAAAGAGATCGTCAAGAGTGTTTGAAAACGTCCCAATTAAGACATTTTCGTTTCGTGTCTTCCCCTTGCTAATCACCTATGTGTACATCCTTATTTTATATTAAGACATTGATTAAATTCACTTGGGTGACATTTTTATATCAGCGCGATCGGAACTTTGGATACGAACTGCCCATCAAATTATTACTATCCTATGGACATTTTAAATTTGTAAAATTTTAAAATAATATGTCTTGCTGTATTCGATCTTTGTATGTGACCGTAAGAGCTTTGCCATTTAAAAAAACTGACCTATATTATACAAGTACGCAGGATTAGCTGACATTCCACAGAGACAGTAATATGAGACATTTTTCATTATCTAAAGCATAGACAAACAAAAAAATTCAAGCATCTAAAGCCAATACTTTTTTTTTTAAGTCAACACAGAACTATGACTTGACAGTGACACACCAAGTCAGTCAGTCAAGTCAAATCCATGACGAGAAGTCAATCAAAATGTCAGACGGATAAATCTTCGGAACTTACATTCAATTTAAAATTGCCGTTTGTGGAAATCATTTTGTACTGCGTTATTTATTTATGACTGTGTGAAGTGTGCGAATGCGGGCAGTTAATGCATGTCTAATCAAAGTTCTACATTTAACAGTTGGTTAATTTAATTGCTGTTCAATCACATCACTTAAAAATATATATTTAATTCGAACACCTAAATTATTTACATTTTGTTAAAGTGTTAATGTTGATAATGAAACTTAATTAAATGTTACACGAATAGGACTATAAAAAAAATCAAAATTAGTATTTGGGAATGCGTAAAAACTAAACCGGTTTTTTGTTTACGAGCAAAATGCGGCTAATGACGAATCTAATATTTTCGCTCAACTTAATCTTCATAAGTTTCATAACTGCAGATGATGGTAAGTCAATAACATTTGCAATTCAAGATTATTTAGTCTTTAAGCCTAATAAAAACAACCCATTAGAAACTTACTTTCAAAGTATACAAATCAAATTATAATATTTTCCTTGAGATTTTATATGTATGTTAATCTTACCTTTTGAAGATACAGTTGAATGTGTTTCTTAATAAATATTATGAATTCTAACAATCTTTGTATCATTTAATTTAATTGAAAGAATAATATTATGGACAGTGTTGATGGTCCTTAATTATTTTTCAGTACTAGTTTAATATATCTAAAATATTATATAAATAACAAAAAAAAAAAAAACTTTATGGTATTTTAATGTATAATTCCAATCCATAGAATTTTTTTCAACTATACAGAGTCTTACTATGTCTTAGTCTTGATTTGCCTGGAATATATAAAAACTACTAGCTATGCCCGGTAAACATTGTGTTGCCACATATTTTTTGGGGTATGAATAATATAAGTATAGATGTTGGCCGATTCACATACCCACACAAAAATTCATGCTAACCGATCCAGCTGGTTTGAAGTAATTTGGTTACATGGAATTTATGTAATAAGATTGTTTCATAGTGTTATGTAGACTAATATTTATGATATTTCTATGTTTTGGTATGATTGTGAATAAGATGTAAACAATAATACCTCTTAAGTGATAAGGGTGGTCCACCCCAAAAATATATATGGAAAAACATTGTTTGCTGGGAAGTAAATATATAAAAATTGGGGATATCACTGATAATATTCCCAGTTTCAAATATGATTACAGAAATCTAAAAAAAAAAAATTGTCATCCCAGATACTAAAAAAATCCTGGTATTTCAGTTGGTGATGAGTGCACACCTAATGCCAGTTTAAGAGAAGGCATTTGCACTGTGACACAACAATGTGAACCAGCTGTCAGGTATGTTCTGATTAAATTGTGAAAACAAGGTTTTCATTGCTTTAACTGGATTTTTTTTATTATTTTGAACATTCAAAATGTTGGAGTCCTTGGAAAAACTTTCTCACAATTTAATACTTAGATCTGTTGTGTTTTCTGTTCAAATATTATGTGGATATATGCAAAAGTTTTTTCTTCTGCCTTTAAAAGCTAAACAAATTTGAGACCCTGGCCAACATCTGCCAAAAATGGGTGGGTAATGCCTACAGCTAGTGAAGTAGAAATAATTAAATCTTCCTGCTGTTCTATTATTGAGTGTCATATACATTTTCAGGGCCTTAAAAAAGCAACAACAGCATGGGTTCCAAAGGTGTGGGTTTGACGGTTTCCAGGAAATTGTCTGTTGTCCAGTCACCACACCTAAATTTGGTACTTATATCCTACTTATTACTACTGCTACATTTATTCTAAATTGATGGCCATTACAGTCCATTTTCAGATTCCGTCACGAGTTTGGAAAACAAACAGCTATTACTTATATAAAACAGTTAATGTTACATGATTTAAAACACATAAGCCTTCAGTTTTCGCAGACAGAAAATAAAGATACTAGTCAGTCAATGAGACAATTATTTGAAATTTCCATACCCAAAAAATTACAACTGCTCGTTGAAAACCAGCACTCAAAACTCATGACGTCACCCACCTTAAGATCAAATATCATTTGCACCTGAAACAAGGAATATTTTCGTTTGCACATTTATACATTAATTGACGTCATAACGAGCACAAGATTCCAAATAGATCGCATAAAGCCATCACTTAAGGCTTAAGCTATCGAGCGTAGCGAATGATTGGTAAAGCTCATTCTTGGCCATCCTTGCCTAATAATTTGAACATAATAACTTGTTTTAGGTGACCTGCCAAAGACAAATGATAATGCCTTCGAATCAACACGAAGAATTGTTGAGAGAGGTTGGTTTACTTTAATTACTTATATTTCTTAATAAAGCTTACTACTTATTATTCACTAAGTTCTACACGCGGCTTCGCCTTGTCGGTATACTTAGCCTATGTCCATCCTGATAGTGCTTCGGAAAGGTGAAAAAATATTGACATAGACGATTTCCATGCTTACTTTCCTCCTCTTTACAAACCCACAATTTTTACCACTTCTTTATATTATTATATTTCTCTCTATAATATACCGTACCCTTTATAATATACCTACTCATAGATAACAATAAAATCCCTTGAAAGAGGGAGTTGGAAAAAATCAAACCAGTGCGTTGGGACTCGCGCATTGAGGATTCCGTCTCGTCACATGAGGGTATATTTTTTTTGTGCTGAATGAGTGAGTTATGTACTTATAATTGTTTAATGGTTGTGTGTTACCGGTTTAACTTTAGAGTAAAAACAATAAAAAACACGTCTGCAAAAAAACAGTTGAAAAACGGCCTTTTTTCTTTTTGATTTTGTTTTCATCGCAGATGCTACAATAACACTTATTCCATGAAATGATAGGTATTTGGTTAATTACAACTGTTTAATGGATCTAAAACATGTACCTATGGCGTAGACGTAATAAACTTAGAATAGACTTAGAGGTGGACACCTAAGGAGTTTAATAAATACACATTTTAGCATCCCTATCTATCTTCTTTCACCACATCAAACTCATACTATATTCTATAGGTAGGTATATAATACTAGATTCTATAGGTACTAATACAAACGATTTTCATTGGATTGGCTTCACCTCACTGTTTTTAAACTTGACCAATGTTTGCAGAATGTCGAAAAATCTTAGAAACCAGTGTTCCTCCCCTGGACCTGCATATCCTGGGAGGCGAGATGGCGTCACTTGGCGAGTTTCCCCAAATGGTGCGTTATATTTCAAACAATAACACCTTTATTATGATTTGCCCTATACCTACCACAAACCATATTAAGAGGACAAATGTATATAATTTAATTCTTATTAAGTCTGGCAGATCTGAAGGTCTTATTTTAATTATGTATTGTTATTGTGCTTTGTATTTACCTAGTATTGTAATATTGTATAACAAATACATCCATGACTCGGGGCTTACCATGAGCTCGTATTGTCATGATAGTTCGACTCATTTTATGAGAAAGATCTATATGACGTATACATATAATTATGACACTGCCATGCAGCCTATTATCTGTCACAGATATGTCACACTAGCTTTACGGAGAATGAAACCATCATGAGAAAATCTGAGATCCATTCAAAGGCGTACCTATGCGATGTTGAGAGTAATAGTATGGAAAGCTACCGCTTTGTTTACTAAGGTTTCTCAGCGTCGCACTCGTCGTTGAGTATCGGTTTCAAAGACACGAAATTGAACCTTATCCTGTTTGTATTATGTATCAATTTCCTATGATTGGAACCAACGCTCGTAGTCGAGTTTGACGCTGAGAAACCTTATGGTATATACCCAACAGTCCTTTACCATCTCACGATATCATTCGCAATGGGCTTGAGTTTAGATGCGTTAATTACAATGAAAATACAAGATGATTAATGGTAGTTCCCAAAATTTTTATGAAAAGGCTTTTTTTTATATGGACTTACCAAACTCAAATGATTCCAAGGTCATTGCACCGTTAATGACGTCATTGCCCCTTTACCTAACTAATGACACTTAATTAAGCTCGCATTTTAACATCGCATGTATCTGAAGCTAATTCTTGCATTCAAAACGCATTATGGATAGCGGTATTAATCGTATTTTAAGCTGTTATTACCGTCATTGTGTCTAATTGGTGGTGACGTCATTTGTAGGTATGAGTACTAAAACTTACGGCTTATGCTGAGTCGAACAGTTAGAATGTTTGCGTAGTAAAAAGGTGATTTAAAGAAAAATGGGGACTGAAGACAAGTCCCGTTCGTACTACCTACCTACCACAATATATGTCATCATCCTCCTGCCCTTATCCCATGTTATTTGAGGTCGGCGCAATGTATTCTTCTCTTCCATTTCTCTCTATCAGCCGTCATATCTGCATTCACTCCCATTCTACCCATGTCAACTTTCACACAATCCATCCATCGTTTCTTAGGTCTTCCTTTCCCCTTGTTACCATCCACATTCATAAACAAAACTATTTGCCACGACAAATGTTTATTCTTCAACTTGTCAGTCGCTGGTGCTACTTTCATACCTATTTATTTATTTATTTTAATAATATATATAATAATAAAAACGCAAGTTTTGAACGACTTATAACACATTACACGCCTATGTATATATAAAACTAGCTGTGCCCTGCGGTTTCACCCGCGTAGATTTAGTTTCATCCTTATTGTCGCGGAACCCTAATATTTTTAAGAAATAAAGGAGTAACTTATCCTTAAAACATCACCTACCTGCCAGTGAAAGTCCCGTTAAAATCTGTCCAGCCGTTTTGGAGATTGCCCGGAACAAACAGACAGACAGACAGACAGAGAAAAAAATGTATAACTTGGTTTTTTAGTGTCATTAGAGTGTATACTTTCAGATGCATTTAGTGAAAAACTGTTATTTTGGATTTACAAACAGACACTTCAATTTTATTTATCTGTATATGTATATAGATGTATAGATGTACGATACAAATGTTAGTTATAAGGATGACTTCAATATATGCAAAAGCAAACAAAATGATTGTTATGTCGACCTACTACAATAACTTGTTTAGTCAAGCGCCCAAACCTCGGAGACAAGGCAACTAAGGAAAATGAAGCTATGCTACCTTTATTTTGAGAAGTTTGTCATAATTATTAAAACATAAACATATTGAATCCGGGCGAGGTCACTGCGATAAGCGTTGTTGACATCACACCATTCGCCACTAACAATTATACTAACTAAGTAATTTGCATTGAACTTTTCGAGTTTCCTTGTAACTTATTATCTAGTCATTAGACAGGATTTCAATTATTATTTATCTATTGATGACCTTTTGAAGATAGAATTATATGAATACCAAACCAAGACTCCTTTTTTTCAATCAAACTCATTTACGCATTCACTAAATTCTTCCTTGAATTATTGGACCATGTCTTCTACCGACATCTAAAAAGTACCTTCAAATGATTTCCATCACAGTGCAAAGTATACAAGAAAGAAACTTCTTTGTATGTTTTGTGGTTGTAAGTACGTTTTTTGTTTAGGTTTGTACGTAACATCCACATTACGACTTATTATATTTTGTTATTAATAGTTAGTCTGTCACAAAAAACAGCAGTTCCATATTTGCTAACATACGACCGCGTTGTTCTGTAAGGTTTCTCAGCGTCGCACTCGATGTCGAGTGTCCGTTTCATAGATACGAAATGGAACTTTATCATGTATGTAATATGGATCAATTTCCTATGATTTAAACCGATTGCCGTTAAACATACATAAATTCATATGCTCACGCCTGCATCCCATGGGGGTACGCAGAGACCACCGTTCGCCACATGCTACGATCCTTACATACTTCTTTCCCTTCATCCACATTGATGCAACTCTTCAGAATAATGTGACTGGCATATTATGTTCGCTCTCGCTCCATACAAAAAAAATACTACTACGCAATCAAGGCGCTGATCTACCTAGGCTGTAAATGTGTCGGACATTTACAGTAATACAAACCTCATTATTTTTGCAGGCCGGCCTAGGCTTCGACCGAGGCAATGGGTACACGTTCGAATGTGGCGGCTCTCTGCTTTCCGACAGATACCTCCTGACTGCTGCACACTGTGTCGACACCATAGACCAGTAAGTTTTATGGCTCATCTGCGATGGTATTACTATTTTTTTATACCACAAAGACGGCAAGCAAGTACTGGCCGCCTGCAGTCTATGAACGTGAACAACACCAAGGATGTCACGCATTGCCTACATTATAAAAAGTAGTTTTTATCCGTGGCTTTGCTTGCATAAAATAGAAATAAAATAATAATAAAAAGTATCCTATGCTACCTCTAATACCTCCAAAAATATGTGTACGAAGTACTCGTATCATAATTCGGTGATCAGTTAAGTAGTTTTCGCGTGAAAGTCTAACGAAGAAACACATTTATAATTTATACATTTATTTATTATTATTAAGGTTAAAATCGGCACAAAAATGATCCGTTGAAACCCTTGCTTACCTTATTACAAAACATATACTAAGATAGTTCTTGCTTTAATGGTAGCTCCATCTCATTCTGTGATACCGATTTTAATAGAGATGAACGTAGCTTGAACGAGTTTGGTCTATTCTTCGCTTAAAACACGTGTTGTAATAAGCGGGATAGAGTGTATAGTGTGGAATTCCTTAATCCTATTGTTATGTATGCACGCCACCTGACGGTGTCATTATGAGATACCGCTGCAAGTCTTGGTAAGAGTATTTAGTCAATTCTTGTATCACGATGCTCATGAGTTGCCAGTTCTGTCTATGTCATTACATGCTCAATAAAATCGCGTCAGTGCGATTACAACTACGGGTCGTTTCACTACTTAGCACCTATAATAGATGCTTTACGCATCGAGCACTTGCTACAAGTATTTAATTGCCATCCGCTTTGCTTAAATTATTTGGTGATAAGTTGTGTTATCGTAAAACTACACTAGGTATTTGTTAGGTATTTCCTTTGTAGCTGATCGAATTGTTTGTACCGACGATACATGACAGGTACCTACCGACATTAAGTGCTGTACCAACAATTCTTATGGTATTTTTATGATAGCATGAACCACATGCTTTTATTCTAAATTCTGATTCAAACGCCTACGAAAAATTCGAACACGTTCCATGCTCTGCCAATAGAGATCATTTTTCCTACCCTTATTTGCGCGTTAAGGGCGGTTCCTCACGCCATCTTGTTGCCTGATTCATTCAAAACCAACTGACAAGTCTAATGTTGCAATTACCCACATATCAAATCAGTGACGCAATCCCGATCTTACGGCTGTATTCCCCGAAGGTAGGCAGAGGTATTATAATATTGACACCCGCTTTTCACCGAAGATAATTAAGTAAAAACACTACCAACGTGACAGAAGGTGAGTCTATCCCCGTCTCAGGCACTTCAGACACACGTTACTTCTCAGACATATGCAGGTTTCCTCACGAGATTTTCTTCCATGGTAATGCACGTGGTGTTAAATCACCGTGCTATAACTAATAGCACTATAAGTAAAAAAAAAAGTTGAGAAATTCTTTCAAGGCCAAAAATGTACGCCTAAAAATTCTACAAAGAGTCAGTCCTCTGATTGTCGTGTATTTTGTTTGAAGGATCCAACCGACGATGGTCCGTATGGGCGTGATAGACATCGGCTCCGAGGCTTGGAATGATGAGACCGACCACCAGATAGCGGAGCTGATCCTACATCCCAACTACACCCGCCGCGAGAAGTACAACGACTTGGCGTTGGTCAGGTTAGTCAGTAGGTCTAGACAAAGTAACATTATCTCGCGCTGGCACTATAGAAGCGATATAAAATGTATGGAAGTGACATAAATCAAGCACGTGATATGTAATTCCTATACATTTCGAATCTCTGCTATATGCGACGCGTGAGGATAATGTTACCTCGTAGCATCTGCCCTGAGCCTATGCTAAGGGCAGATGTTTGTCTTGAGAACACGATTGTTACTATATTTTTTTATTCATTCCCGATTTTTGGACTAGCTGTGCCCCTCGGTTTCGCCTGCGTAGTCTTAATTTCATGGGTAGATTGGCTTTTTCACAAAATATTTAACAAAAAAGGTATTTACAATAAATAAAGGTCCAAGCATATCCTATCTACCTAACTTCAGAGATTAGCATGAACAAACAGACAGACAGCCAGAGCATTTCATAATGCAGTACATAGTACAAGATATTTATAGTAGCACCCATCGAGATCTGGCTAAAAAAAGTTAGACATGCACATTATTTTATTAGTTCGGTATTCAAAAACGATAGTTTATTTCTATTTTTGTTGATTTTATTTTATTTTTTTGAAGGTTACAAAATCCAGTGACGTTCTCGAGCAATTTAAACCCGGTGTGTCTAGACACAGACATGGAGGATCCGGTCGGGCCACTCACAGTGACCGGTTGGGGCAAGACCAGTAATACCAGTGAGGTTTATTGTTTACATTTAGAACACCTTGTCATAACATTTGCATTCAAATTGTCATGACGTCAAAGCGCATTGCAATGTCGCAATCAACACAAAAAAAATCTAAAGAAACCCGATCCGTTTTATGTGTTTATTTTTTATATTATTTGTAACTTAACCACACTGACACTACTGAATGATGATTAGAAGACTAAATTATGTATGTGACTAAAACATATAATTTGTAATATGGAATCAAAGTTCACTTAGGTGTATTTTTTAAAAAACAATGTTCAGAACAATCTTAAAGTTCAATATCAAACCTGGCCTCCACGCCGTAAAAGTCTACCTTAATACGTCCTACCATCGCGCTAAATTATTCATAACTGACTAGTGCCCGCGCCTGTCTGCGCAGGATTTCACTTATCTTAATATTTTGGACAATTCACACTGTATATTTATAAATTATGGCCTATGTTATTCTGATGTAATGTCTGAAAACTATCATTATTTTTATAAATTTTTATCACAATCCATACATAAATACTCACTCACGCCTGTATTCCCCGAAGGGTTAGGCAGAGGTGTTATAATAACAACACCCACATTTCACCGAAATGTGATTAGGTGCCAACGTGCCAGATGGTGAGTCTATCTTCGTCTCAGGCACTATACATACGTCTTTGAATTACTTCTTACTCAGACATATGCAGGTTTCCTCACGATGACGAAATTGATTGATGATTCCTTCACCGTATAGCAATCACAATCCATTGAGTAATTTTTGTGTGAAAGAGTAACAAACATACATACATACAAATTTACACGTTTATAATTTTATAATATTAGTATATGATATGTCCTCAATATGTGAAACGTATAATATGTTGTGTTATAGGAGATGTGCGTAGTCGCATGTTGTTGAAGACGAACGTGACGGTAGTAGCGACCTCCCGCTGCGGCCAGTCCTACACCAACTGGCGCAAACTGCCGCAAGGGATCATATCCACGCAGCTCTGCGCCGGAGACTCCACCAGCCAACACGATACCTGCCAGGTCATTACACCAAGGATTCAAAGTCAAAGTCAAAAATATCTTTATTCGATTAGACTTTATACAAAGCACTTTCAAATCGTCAGAATGACACAATTTACATGCTACCGATTAGTTGCACTATAGTCAAAGTCAAATCTTTATTCGATTAGACTTTTTACAAAGTACTTTCAAATCGTCAGAATGACATTATTATACAGGACTAGCTGCCCCGCGATATCACCCGCGTAGATTTAGTTTCATGATTTATATCCCGTTAAAATCGGTCAAGCCGTTCACGCGTGATGGCGTGACCAAGGAAAATAGGGATTCATTTTTATATATATAGATACTTGTTTAAGCTGTGGGGAGAGCGAGTGATCATGCTCATCCGCAGCAAAGGGAAGATCTTCCAGCCAGGCGGATGTCATGCCTGGGGAACCGTGGCTCCAACTGTTCTAGTTGGAAATTTGTATATATACTGCAATGCGCTTGAAAACTCTTATGGCGCGATTTAGGTTCTCGTGTAATTAAATGTACTCAAACTTAGCATTTGTTAGCGATATTAGATGTAAATTTAACTTGTAACTAAATTTCAGGGCGATTCTGGTGGTCCGCTGTTAAAGACTGGTAGGTCTGGAGAGTACATGCTGGTGGGAGTGACGTCATTCGGGCGAGGGTGCGGCTCCACTGTCCCCGGCGTGTACACGAGGGTCGCTGCCCACCTGCCCTGGATACAATCACTTGTCTGGCCTCGCTGACTCCACACACATACCACATCACTATATAATATACCAGAGACCGAGGTTCATACAAGCTGCAGTGCTAATAAAGGACGTATTAACCGTAGTCCAACGGGTAATATTTTTTACCCATAGACCCACTGCTCTAGTTTTAATTTATCCTTTTCAATATGTCAGTTTCTGTGAACACATGGACCAAAATTCTAGCTTATCATTCAAGAGTGATTCGGGTATCGCCTAACATAACTCGTGATGGCACTAACGCACCTGTACTCTCACAACATAGTTTGTACTCTGTCAGTGCGTACGTGAGTTCGTCAGTGAGTGCCTATGTGTGGGTGTGCTGCAGCGCGCTGCTTGTATGAAGCTAGGTCTCTGGTAGAATATTTACTCTGCACATACTATAACATTAACGGCCAGTATCACTTATCTTTCTCAACACTAAAAATTATGTAATTATAAACATATAGGTAATGTTGTCATCTGAGTATGTTTATTATGAATTTGCATAGATAGCAATTGCTTATGAATATTTCCATTATTATTGTACTACAGAGTGTGGTTGACACTACAACCTGTTACAATCTTACCCATTATGTATGAATCATATATTTTTTTATTAGGTGCCTATATTTATTGATAGTGCAAGTGCCAAATAGGTTAAACAGTACCTAACTTCTGTAATTAATATCTCTGTTATAGGCATAATAGTTGTGTCATTATTTTGTATTTAAGAGTACTTATGTCAAAGTGTTTTTAATCATTTTTATAAATATGGCAGTAAGAACGGCGGATGGTTATTAATTAATATGATTTATAAATAAATATATTATTTATGCTCTTCTTCATAAAGTTATATATTACTAGTGAAGTCACGCTCAATGGCGTCTCATATAGCGTTAGAATGGTCAAAGGACTAGTGTATTAATCAGTTTTAATTCAACAGAGCACAAACAAACAATGATATAATGTTACAAATTATAAACCAAGATGAGTGCATTAAATATCTAACTACAATTTATTTATCTATGTTACACAAACACATTGAGATCAGCCGCGTTATAATCTAAGGTTTCTCTGCGTCGCATTCGTCGTCGATACGAATTTTACGTTTTAAAGATACGAAATTGAACCTTGTCCTGTAGGTCTAAAACGGCCACTTTGGGAGAATCATAATGTGATCCGAATATGATTCAGGAATGATTCATATTTCGCAATTCACCTGTTTGACACTTTCCTATGAAGATTCCTAAAATGGTCCATCAAATTTAAATTGCTTTTGTGACAAATAGCAGAACCATAAAAAGTTACATAGGGACTAACATCTACAATTATTGTAATCATTCGTGAATCATAAATATGAATTGTACTTAAGTGACCATTTTGTCATGTCGGTGATGAATCATATTCGGAGCACATTGTGATTCTCCCAAAGTGGCCTTTTTAGACCTACTGTATGCAGTATGTATCAATTTCCTATGATTTAAACTAATGCTCGTCGCGTTCGACGCTGACGCTTAGTAAATAACGCGACAGCACAAATTACACGATATTATTTTATATAATACGAACTGAGACAATCGAGTGCCTTCATATTTATAAAAACAATTTGACTTGCAAAGCATTGTGTAATCTCTAGTCAAATGGAATAATGCTCTCTTTGTGTCGTCAACGTATACGAATAGAACAAATAAACTCTTTATAACAATAACATGTTGTATTTATTTATACAAAGCTACCTTTCAAATGAGCGATAGTTCATTTTTCACTAGAATTTTTTTATTTGTTTATATTATACAAGCTGTGCCCCGCGGTTTCACCCGCGTAGAGTTAATTTCATGGGTGACCCGCAGAAAACTTATGTTTTTTTAAATAAGATTAGTCTGTATCATCAGCTATATGCTAGTGAAAGTCCCGTTAAAATCGGTCTAGCCGTTTACGCGTAATGCCATGACCAAGGGAAATAGGGAGTAATTTTTATATACATAGAAGATAGACTAGTCTAGACTACGGGTTATATAATATTGGTATTTTTAGCTATAAATATACCCATCGGAGTTCAACTCCCACATGTTAGTAAAATCCGTATCAAGAACCGTAATGTAGTTAAGAAGAAATGGTGACTTCAATGTATACTAAGTATTCAATAGCTTCGTGTATTCTGCAGTGAGAATTTCTACCTGCCCTTCTCCCATATATTGCTGGTACTTAATTCAACCCGGTGTGGCTTATCACCCGATTCTTACAAAAAGGGACTGCCATCTCATTTTGTTTAGGAACGTTAAAAAGCACCACAGGCGGTGAGTGTAGGAAGTTTTACGACTCCATACAAACAGGCGCAAAACGCAAGGTCAAACGACGAAGTTCGAACGTATCAAAACCTATATATTTGGGCACTGACATTTGTAACTCCTTTTACGACAAAAACTATACTTTTCAATAGTGGAGAAAAGTCGTTTTGTAATAGTCTTAAAAACGTAGGTTTAACCCGAAGTGAAGCGAGGCCGAGCGAGTCACCGTCGCCGCTAGTAATCTATGAAAAGAACAAATTGCTTTCTCGCATGCGCTTCATGTTAAAGCGTGAAAATGAAATCCCCTTGTAAACTGCAGCGGTGTTGCCAGCAGCTAAAAACTATAACGCAGTTCCTTAAAACCTTTGTTATTTCATATGGCAACCTGAATAAATGTAGCAAATGAAATTGCAAAGTGATGATAAAAGGTACAGAAGACAAATTCGGTTGTGCATAAAAGGTGCAGAGTCGAGACTTTTTATGAGCACATTTTTGGCACAGAGCATCAGCTGGTGATACATATCAATTTAAAAACAAAATATAATTCCCTTTAAATATACAATTTACAGCTTCGACTATTCTTGATTGAACGTGCTTGCTATTTTAATTGACGTTTGAAAAAGACTTGTATTTACTGTACATTTCACTTTTTGCCTTTTTGACTGTCTTGTTGGTCTAATGGTTGCAAACGCTGTTAGGGTACATTAGTACTAAAGGTTTGATCCCCGGGTCGGACAAAGTGTTATTGGATTTTTGCAAGTTCCCAGTAACAGTTCTGAGTGTGGATTAGTGCCTGGTTAATCCCAATACGTTCGCCCCTTATTAATTGGGACTGTACATAACTGGCGTTATGTGGGTCTAGTACATTAGCAAATGTTATGTACTATTATAACATCAATTGCGAGATTAAAAGTGTTGTAAAAGGGAAATAAAATATTAATTTTCGTAAATATCTGAAAGAATATTATCACATTACGAATTTAATATAAATAAATTATAAGTTAATAATAATTAATATAAACCTTACATTGTATCTATAAAAATATATAGTCATAAATCATGTATAATATAGGTTATATTTTAAAGGAATACCTTGTCTGTTTCACAAACAGTTAATCTGTGTCACGAAACGAACCATAAACTACAGTCCAATCACTAGCAAGCAATGATGCCAACTTAGCTACTATATATTTAGCTCTAGCTAATTAATTGGTGACAGACAGAATCAATTAAATGAATTTGTAGCTAAACTTTTTAGCCAGGTACTTCTGGCAGCTTTTTTTTTCATAATGCGATGTGAAGGCACAGATATAGGTAGGTAATATTTATGTATGCGTGAAGTTATCGAGATACGTAGATTAGAGTATTAAACGAAAGAAAAAAGTCAAAAAAGTATTATGAGCTGGGAATGATTTTGATAACTCTGAACTCAATCTTCTGCATTTGGATTCCCTCAGGAAGAGTGGTGAATTTTCAATAATAAAAATTGTTCAATAACCTTCACATAATTATTATACTCTCTTTTTAGAGGCAATGAAAATAAAAAAGAGTGTCAGAAATTGACTAATTATTGTAACATACTTTCTGACATTTAGCTTATCTAGCAACTTTTTGGGGTAAAAACTGGCAATCTAGTAACATTTTGAAAAATTTCTGGTTATAATATAGAGCTGACAGTTGGCAACACTGCTAGCAAGGAAAGTGAAGTAGCAAGCAAGCATCGGCGCGGCGCAGCGTTCTCGGGGATTTCCCACAAAATTGACGCCAGCGAATGCAGGCAGGCTGGTACATTCATTTAGTTAGTTTTTGCGGTCAGCTACGGTCAGACTGACTTCATATTCTCAGTGTTTGTTCCCGAGTTGACAGGCCCGTCAGTCAAGTATATAATTTTCAACTAAGATAATAAACGCAGTGGTAGTTTTGTGATGATATTTTGGGAATTGTAAGTACGTAGCTACAATTAATTATTTTTGTACCTTCTAGATACTAAGTAGATGTACCTGTACAATATGATAAGGCAATGATGCAATCGCATTTGACGCTTAAATGCGCGAATTTGCTACGCTGCTTCTGAAATCTTACAGAATGTGACCTTATCTTATGCTGACTGTCTTTAATTTATCAGCATGTACGAAAAGTTTCCGTCACGAGATATGAGCGCTGACCTTGAAAGCGCAGTAGTATATTGATTGGTCTTATAAAGAAGTGGACAAATTCATGCGCAGTTTAACCCCACATTTTTTGTTGAGCTCTCATAACTCGTGACTGCAGCGGTTTTAAATGCTAAAACTGTGAATTAGTCATCGTCTACTGGCAATACTAGGACTTTGATATCATCAGTCAGTCAGAGCCCTACATAATACAATAGCTAAGTACTTACACATAACATATTATTATTATATCAAAATATCGTAACATAATACAATACTCACTCATAAGCACAGCTCATAGCGCGAGAGGATGTTGTTTATCTCAATAATATACTCGAACATAATGTGGGTATACATCAGATACATACATAAGTACCTATTCTATTTATTGTGTCGCCGACAGATTCCATACCTACTCCATTTGCGTATTATAAACGGCGTCCTCTGCTATGATTTCTCAGAACGGTGTCGGTTTTATAGAAACGAAATTGAACTATGTCTTCCGTGTATTATGTATAAATTTCCTACGAAATTGTTCCATAAAACATTGAGGATAAGGTTCAATTTCGTGTCTTCAAAACTGACACTCGACGACGAGTGCGACGCTGAGAAACCTTAATCTTACTAGGTACATTCTCTGAAAATTGTAGCGATAGTGCGACTCTCAGAGGACAGCAAGTTTTTTAAATTGGTTTTTTTATGTGTGTACCGTATATACTTTTATTGAAATATGTATTAATTGAAAAGCTGTTAATTTGGATTTCAAATAGGCATTTAAATTTTATTTATCTGTATAGATATAGGTATGTAGATAGATTGGCGTAAGGCAAATGACTCACTGAGAACAATGCGAAGGAACATGAACCCAAAGCATCATAAACCTATCAACTTACTTATACAAAACATGATTCATTCATTACGTTCTATTTAAGTGCGTACGGTACTTAGATTCCTATGTAAATGTAAACAAACTATTAGGTAGGTAGGTTTGTGTTTCGTTAATTGTTTTTAATACAGGCAGTAAATACAATTTATAACGTGGCCGATTATTTCCGAACGGAATATTTCATCTGTAGCCCAGGGAAATTACGGTTTGACCCGGAACTATTTAAAACTTGCAATTTTTTTTCAGAATATTATTTTTGGACATAGCTCTCGTGTATGTTAATGAAAATTAACCACTAAGTATATCGGCAACACCCTCATTTTTTTAAATTGGCAATTAATTGCAATACTCCCAGTCTACAAATATCAACGCTGTAAACTTTTCAGAATATTTAACAAATTCTTCAAAATTATATATTATTATAAAATTAACCTTGTAACAACTCGGCAACTTAGATAATTTTCAAATATTGTATCAGAATCGGTAAACTTCAAATAGCTCGATAGCCAAAATATCAAACGGAAAGAAATTTTGTGTTTTACCATATTGACTTTATTGCGAACACGAACCATGGAAAATTAACCTGCTGATTATAAAGCTTTGTATTTTTTTTAATCAATTTTGTGCTTTCTTGATTTATGAGTCATCCATAAATATAAACAGGCAAAACTTGGGTAGACTATATTATTCTTCATATTTTACACTCAATAATGGCAGAATTAACCTACTAATCGTTTAGCAACATAACAAAAATAACCAAGTAAGAAGGCCTTCAAACGCCAACATATTCCGTACACGCGAAATCGTTCTTATACTTACAGCAATAAAGTCCATTACAGAATACAATAAGTGTATCGTTCAAGGTCGTGCGAGTGTAAGCGTAGGTACAATACGACGAGCGTCGAGTAGTGCCGGGCCGCGTCCGTCATTTATTTTGTGTGACATGATGTAGATACGCTTTTTAACCGACTTTAAAAAAAAAGGGGCAGGTTGGTTTTTTTCTAATTTTTGTTACCTCAGAACTTTTGACTGGGTGAACCGATTTTGATGATTCTTTTTTTATTCGAAAGATGATGCGCCCCAAGTAGTTCCATTTTAATTTGGCTGAGTTCTGATGATGGTATGCATAAGAAATCGAGGGGAACCTTCTAAAATCTTAGTGGCAACTAGTGCGTTTGTTAATTACGTTCATTAAGTATTTCAAGCTAACTAAACTACTATTAAATGGAGGTGTAAATTCAGTACCTACTATTTGGGCTTGATTGATTCGTATTGACGAGAACTTTACACATAGATTTGTGACTGGATTAGGTGTACTTTACAAAAAAACACTTAAAAGTGCGAATTCTATTTTTACATAAATGTAAACCGCCTTCAAGAAGAGAAAACTAAAATTATTTTAAAGAAATAATTTCTGAAATTCATAAGGTAGGTACTTACATTGATTATATTTGTTAAACCATACTACAATAAACAAAATTTGAATTTGAGTTGTTTGAGTGGTCCACACCGCTTTTACTTACCTACACACCGATTTAAAAACAGAAGGAGATATATAATAAGAAGTAAAATGGAATAAAAAGGAAAAAGGAATATTAAAATAAAAAGGATTTTTATTTTATAAACTACTTATGTACATAATCAATGTAATATTTATTTTTAAAGATAACTTTGACCTTCGTTCTTGATATTACGTAGAATGTGAACTCTGTAGCTAAATAAAATAAGCTTAACACTTTCAGTGTCACTGACACACCAGGCGTGTAGATGTTTCTTCAGATGCCGGTAACCCGCCAGGCGTGTTAAGAATGTTTTTTAAATATATCGAAGAATAAGCTTTATTTTCGATCCAAAATAAAAGTATAGTCTTACAAGCTTATTGTCTTACTGGCGGAGCGCATGAAGCAAGCATTCTAGTATTTTAAATAACACAACGGTCTGATGTAGTGCCCGTGACACGCAAACCATGTTCATTAGCATTGGTCGTCAAGCTTTTAACCAAGTGACAATTTTATTATGAATGAGCTTTTGTGAAAATAGACAACTGATCTTGACGGAACTTTCACTGGCAGATAGCTAATGTGACAACAAGTGCCTATAGCTTGCTTGCTTTTATCAGAAAGGGTTATGCGAAATAGATCCACCGATAAAATTAAGTCTACGCGGGAATAACCTAGTATAATATTAAAAACGTGAATGTGTGTAAGAATGTATGTCTGGATGTTTGGATGTATGATTGTTGCTCTTTGACGCAAAAAATACTGAATGCATTATGATGAAACTTTAAAATAAAAACAAAATATAATAAAATATATAAATAAATACATTTAAATCAATATAAGCGGTGAAGACACGTGGTTTGACATTATGATCACATCTGCCCCCTCCTTAGTCCCAATCAACGGTCAATATCCCGCTCCTAGTTTCTCCCATCATGATCTCATCTTCCTATCGTATGTACAGAAACCTCCGAAACCAAGACCCAAGGTTCTGCACAGACGTTTTTTTGGACGTATGGATTTTCCGAAGTTACTGCGGGATGCCTCGACTGCTCGATCATGTAGCGACTGTTGAAGAAAAGGTGCAGATTGCCGATTTTTCCTCTAAAAAGGGGTTACCAAGGTCAGATGGCAGTCGCTTGGTATAAAAATCAGGTGATCAGCCACATCGGGCTGAACTAAGTGCCGACCTCACATATATGGGACAAGGCCAGGGAGATGATGATGATCCTCTATGACTATCTCACTTTTAGTTCTCTCCCAACCCAAAGATTGACTGGTAGAAAATGCCTATGGCATTAAGTCCGCCTATGCAAATATGTTTTGCAGGAAGTTTTAAAATAAATAAAATGAAATAATACAGCTTACATATCAGAATACGAAATAGGTTATAATCCATATGAATATTAAGTGTCTCTGTCTGTTTGCTACCTTTTCACAGCAAAACCGTTGACCGAATTGGCTGGTATAGAGTATCAAATATTGTATAGATGTAGTTTGAACCCCAACTAGGAACATAGCGTACTTTAAACATAAAACTCAACCCCTTAAGGGATTTTATTGGGGTTATGGTGTATCCAAGATGGCACACATGGATTTTTTGCTGTCCTTGTAATTTGGGATGCGGAAAACTACACCCATTTTGAATTGGTGAAATGTGTCATGGGGATCGTTGTTTAACTTGGATTTTAGTTTGATCTCAATTCCACGGCCCTCACAACCATGAACAATCGTTGTCGGGGTAATTTGGGATGTTGTACACTAAAAGTCACCTTTTTTTAATTCAAAAAGGTGAATATGGATGTTTTTGTTAACTTGTCTTGGGTATGCTAGATAACTTTGAATACGACTGTATTTTATAGGCAACACGAGAAGAAGGAAATTAGACGTCTACTCAGCCCCTTTCCTTCGTAAACTTTTTCTAAATTATCCCATGCTTGACGAGCTGTTTTCGCTCTCCTAAGGTGGGTTAGAACTGTCGGCTCTACCAATATTCGTGCCAACGCCTTTCTTTGCTCTTTATTCTCCGCTTCCCATTTTTCCTCCACTGCATCCCACAAATCCTCGTGAATGAGTAACATTCTCGACAGAAATTTCCAAGAGGCGCAGTCCTCGACGCCGCATAATTTTTTTAATGAAACACGCGTAGAGTCGGCCATCGTGACTGGAGATGGTTTACGAAAAATTTGTTTGAAAATTTGGGATCACGGAAATTTGTCTTGGACGTCAAACTGGGTAGGTGATGTTTGGGACCTGGGCTTGAAAGAAAGGGATCAGGGTTTCGTCGTAGTAGCCTGGGGAGAGCCGCTCTAATTGGGGTGTACTTCTCTCCCAACAGGACCCGTGCTGAGTTTGAGGCCTTCTTGGACGAGGTTGGAGCGGCGGTGAAAGAGCATCACCACTGCCAATGGTTGTCCTGCTACAAATATTCTTGGCGAAACCGTAATGTCGACCGCGGTGTGAAGGAATGGGCAACATTGCCGGGGTCTCCATCTTAAGATGGAGACCGGGGATCCGTTAGCCCCTACGTACGGTGGCAGGGAGAGTCTATTGTGGATATTTCATTCGCATATCCTGTTGTCGCATCGCGAGTATAGGGCTGGCGGGTTCCTTAAGGGGTTAGCACACTGTCCGATCACCGGTATATCCGGTTCGACGTCTCCCCCACGATAGGGAATCAGAGTAGTAGAAGAGGTCAGACACGTCGTAAAACGTTTGTCAGGTGGGCGCTGGTCATCTCAAGCTACGCATTTAGATATAAGTACAACTACTAGACTTTTCTTTATGTAAATTTTTATTGACATTTGTGCATTGGAACTGTGTCCATGGGCTTACATTTCTCAAGTGATTTACTTTGTTTTTTAAAATTGTATAATATTTTTTTAAAAGAGTAATTACTGAGTTTCTTGCCAGGTTCTTCTCAGTAAAAGCAACCTTCCGAACCTGGCAGTAGCATGTATAATCCATGTCGTTCTGACGATTTGAAAGTACTTTGTAAAAAGTCTAATCGAATAAAGATATTTTTGACTTTGACTTTGACTTTGACTTTGAAAATGGACAATTACTTACTTGAGGAGGCGGCCTTCGTACGGTCTTGGCTCTCGCAGCCTCCGTCGCGCAAAGAGGCGGCATGGTTCCAGGAGTCAATGACGGGGGTGTGTAGTGAGTCATGCCACGTGCACAGCGCCGACCTCCGAAGAGAGCGGTGTATTGGTGGTCGGCGGTGATTGCAACCCTCCTTTAGAACAGCGTCGCTCCGCGTCGAGCCCTTAAGTGGGCACGCCGGAGGCGATTGCGCGACGAGGTAAGAGAAGGTCACTGTACAATGCTTACAAATTGAGTAAGAAGACTGCATCTGGCCATCGTACTGGCGAAGACCAGAGCCGAGAGGAGATGCTGGATGATCTCAGTCGAAATCCGTGGGGCCGCCCATACAGGTATGCGCGCAAACAGCTTCGTGGTCAGGTCGCCCCACTGAGACTCTCCAGTCTCGCCTCCTCAGGAAAGTTGTGGTGGTGCTGTTCCCCGCAAGGACTGACTTGTACCAATATGGGATGTGACAGTAACGTCGCTCCTCTAACAGATGACGTAATGGGAGCGGCGATCTTACGGCTCCGTGTTAAAAAGACTGCCCCAAGGCCCGATGGAGTTCCAGGCCGTGTGTTGGTCCTGGCCCTGGGAGCGCTCGAGGCCTGTTTCAGTGGATTACTCGACGCATGCCTAGCACGAGGGCGGCTCCCCTCGATATGGAAGCAGGGCTTACTCGTCTTGCTCAGGAAGGAACGTCGTCCTCTTGACTCGTCGTCAGGAATTCGGTCCATTGTGCTTCTGGATGAGGCGGCCCAGCTCTATGAGCGCATAATCGCTGCCCGTATCAAAGACCACTTGCGCACAGTGGGCCCGGATCTGGCTACCAGCCAATACTGCTTCCGGGAGGGACGTTCCACGCTGGACGCAATTTTACACCTTGCCTTTGCTTGCGGCGGCGACAGGATGACGGGTCGCCCATTTCCCTCTATTATGGTTGAGGAGGGTGATGGCTGGCATTCTCGTCATACTTCTGAACAGATGCTGCTTGTGGGGGCTGGTCATCTAAAGCTACGCATTTAGATATAAGTAGAACTTCTAAATTTTTCTTTATGTTAATTTTGATCGACATTTGTGCATTGGAACTGTGTCCATGGGCTTGCATTTCTCAAGTGATTTATTTTGTTTTTTAAAACTATATTAATTTTGAAAAGAGTAGTTGCTGAATTTCTTGCCAGGTTCTTCTCAGTAAAAGCAACCTTCCGAACTTGGCGGTGGCGTTTATAATCCTGTAATTTAATGTCATTCTGATGATTTAAAAGTACTTTGTAAAAAGTCTAATCGAATAAAGATATTTTTGACTTTGTTTGATATTGACTGTGCTTTGACACGTAAAATCCCTTTCCGAAGCAACCGTCGCGGGGATGGGGTGATATTGGCAGTCTCGTTGGACATCTCCAACACCTTCAACACCATCCCCATCAGTAGGCTGAGGCGCTCCGGTACGATCGTGCGCCAGTGTACCTCCGACGGGTTTTGGAGTACTACCTTCTGGCAGGTGTGTCGTCTGCATCGATGGGGACGGAGAGTTGTTTCGCCAGCGTGTCGAGTGCGGTGTTATGATGAAAGTTACACTAATGCGAAAAAACAATAAACAAATTAAAATTTAATTTGTTAAATGTTTTTATAATAAAAACAGAAGATTAAACGGTGGAATGGAATAAATAAATACAGTAAATGAATAGTATTCTTTATAACGCGATCATATCTGTGTCGACCAAGGTGTAGAGGCAAACAGCTTAAAGCGCGCCTGGCGATATGGGCGCGCTAGGTGTTACTATGTAGGTATGATACGACATAATTTTCAATTGTTGAAGCGAAATCGCAGCAACACAATTGTGTTGATGAATATGAGCGAGATGGTATGACTACAGTTGTGAGCAATAGCAACCCCGTAGGATGGGTTCTAAAAAACTGTATCGTACTCAGTTTTAGTTGATTCAGAAAATACGTTTTTAGTTATCTTTATTCCCAACCTTTTAATGGTGTTTGGATTTGCACCCGGTAGACGAGTCCTGGGAATGACAACTACATAAAGATGCGACTCGGGAGCCGGTTTGTGGGCACACGACCAAATTGTTTTATACCCGAGTGCTGGGCGCTAAAAGTGCTGATGCATTCATGCCATATTTACAGAGATTGATATGTTCATTGAATATATTTCTTTTGTAAAATGAATCATCAAAAATATTACATCGCTTAATATAGCTCTCAGTGTTATATTCAATATATGAACAGTTGTATATTTAGCTATAGTCAATTATGACGTCATATAACAATTGCAAAATGGTGCATTAATGTTTTTGCATACCCAGAAAGTACTTCAATTATTTGGTTATAGCTAAACTTAGTTGGTGCAATCCACCCTTGAAATCAGACCTGTAATAATCCGTAGCCCAGATCCTCATAATCCGATGTTTGAGTTAAAACTTCTGGACCTGTCCTAAATCCTATGCTGCAAACGAAGTCATAGGGTCACACATTTGTTTTACTCTTTATTTTTCATAGAAAAATAAAATAATTTACGCTCTATTTTTCTTTATAAAATATAACTAAATGAAATAAATTTTTTTTACAAAATGATTCACTAATTCCATTTTTCTTTTTAGGTTAGGAACCACATTCAAAAAGAGAAAAATAAAATTATGTGAAATTAATTACTTACTTTAGAAGTTGGTGATTGTACACCGAGTTTGATGCTATATTTGACATAACATAACTAGTAAAAATTTTGTAAAAAAAAAAAAAAAACATGCTTTTCTTTGACTTTTTGCAAAGTGCACATAAACCAGCCATCTAGGTGTAGATTTCACATCGATACGAATGAATCAAGTGCAAACACTCGGTCGGTACTTGCTGTAAATCGTTGAGGAGTTCCTTCAACTGTCTTTCGGGTCTATCATCAGATGGACTCCACATCATCATTAAAATAGTGCTTCAAATATTACATGAAAATATTTTACCAACGCTCAAGTCACTACTAATATTTTCGAAGGTTCCCCTTGATTTCACATGGATGAGAAACTGAATCAAATTAAAATCGGACTACTTGAAAAGCACCACTTTCCAAATAAAAAAAGAATCATCGACATCGGTTCACCCAGGCATAAGTTCTAGTAACAAACATTAAAAAAAACATACCGTCGAATTGATAACTCCTTTTTTGAAGTCGGTTAAAAATTACTTATTTGGTATAACGTTAATCTTGAAAGAAGTATTAATGCAATAAATAATGGGTGAAGTTAATAGGAACCAAAAATGCAAAAATAATTTCGCGATCTATAAATCGGAACAAACAAGCTAACGATCGACCGTGGCAAGTCGTCGCGCGGGGCCGCGTTGGGTGACGGAGGTCATCGAACGTACGGCACGTGCGATCAGCGAGCGTCCCGCCCGACTCTCCAGCCCCCGCCGTCGTCCAGCGCGAGTGTATATTTTCATACGTTAGAAAATAGTCGTTAAAGAATATTTGCCTTAACAAAAACAGGTTAATTTTTAATCAAGTATGTCCGTTTCATAATTTTTGATATTGTTAACCAAAAATCCGTCGATTTAGTATTTTGCCTCGGCGGTGACAACAGTTTTTATCAAATCAGCTAACTTATAAATCTAATTAGTTTAACAATGATATAAAATAGTTAAACAATAAATCTTGAGACTATAATAAAAAGTTTACCGTGATAAAAATTTTGCCGCCATCGGAAATAATTAAAAACTTATTTTTATTTTTTTATTTAAAATGCGTGAGCTAATATGGCAGATTTTTCCATCATTGTGTAGTGTCTAAAATTAGGTATTACACAAATAAAAATCAGCTCGTTGATGTTTTTGGTTAACGAGGAATAAAGCTTCACTGAAATTTGATTTTTTTTTCTATGTTGTAATGTAATTTTTTTTCCCATTTTATTTTTTACAATCTTTTTTTAATCTAATAGTGCAAATCAGCATTTAACATTGGAGTTTAGAATTAGTGCTAACCCCTCCATACAAACTCTCGTAATTTCCCTGGGCTACTGTGCCCGGTCGGAGACGGAAAGAACTATCCCTCCCCGCTCCCGCGCCCCGCGCAGTCGCGGATGAACCAATAAGAACGTCGGTATCGCGTGACGCGCAAGAACGGCAACCGCGCCGTAAGATCAGACTGCCTGTGCGCTTCATGTAACGACTCTCTGTAATTGTATTATTTTATTGTGTGTGCTTTCCCTTTTGTATCTTTATTCCATTATACCTTCTGATTCTTACCACGTCACGTAGTTTTTTATTACGAAAAGCCACCACAGCCACCCATCACGAACTCATACGACCCAACACGAGAAAGAGAACCTCATGCTCACTACAAATTCAATTTTATTTATCTGTATAGATATAGATACATACGAACTACTCCCCGTAGGCTTTGACAAAGTATCATGCTCTCACGCTTGCGCTAATAGAAGCGATACAAAATGAACGGTAATGACATAAATCAGTCACGTGACTGTCATAGTCAGACACTGATATGTCATTCGTATAAAACCCTAAAGTTTGAACATTCACAAACCAATACTAGAGCTAGAAAATATTGTTACAGCTAATATATGACATTCTATTCGTACTCATGTAACTAAGTTACCCACCGATTAAGTATTAACATAAATAATTAAATATGACTTATTTTTTTTATAGATCGCCAGAAAATCATGAATGAAGATGATGAAAAACCTGGTAAGAAACCTATGCAATGTATTTATTTATACTTACAAGTATTTCAAATGCTAAGGTTTACGTGTCTATGTGCTAGTTTGTTAGATGGGTGGGTATAGTGTACCTGGAATCACGATTTTTGAGCCTAGAATGCGCAGAAGTAAGTAATTTTTTAGGTTTATTCGGCGCCCCAGCGCGAAAAAAATCCTAACATGCTCAGGGGCCTTACCATGAGCTCTTATTGCCATGATAGTTTCACTCATTTATGAGACAGATGTATGTGCCGTGTATACATCTGTCACTTTCGCACAAGGGAATTATCATTGCAATAAGAGCTCATGGTTGGGCCCCAGTTCTCCCAACTATTTTCACTGAGCGCTCGAAAATCGTGGCCTCTATCGGGGCCCTTAGGCAATGCAATTCTCGAGACCCTTTAATTTACCGTTTTCTTACCTTTCAAAGCATATGTTTCTCTTTATTCTCGGGCCCTAGGGGTCACTGTAGGGCCCCTAGGCACTTGTTTTATCTGCCTTATGGATTATCCGGCCCTGACCAGCCGCGTTATTCACGAAGGTGTCTCAGCGTCGTCGAGTTTGACTTATTTAACTAGTGGTTTCAATCATAGGAAATTGATACATAGTACATCGAGGATAAGGTTCAGTTTCGTAACTTTAAAACCGACACTTGACGAGTGCGACACTGACAAACCTTAGTGAATAAACGCGGCAGGGGGAACACCGTGGAGTTTAGTCGGTGCGAGTCCGACATAACATAACTCTTCCGCTGCCTCCGCGGCGGTTGCTAATCCATGTAAAAAAAGAAGTAGAACGAAAAAAATACTATCTAAGTAAGGTCTTCACAGTCAAACGGCGAGACGAGTTTAGAAGAACTTCGAAATAGACATCATAACGGTATAATGGGTATAATTTATAGGTACCTACTATGTACCTTGTCCAACTAATAATAAGTAGCCCACAGGAGATACCTACATATGGGCTACTTATTCGTTGAGCAATAGAGTTTGCTTAGTTAATTTTCGTTAATCGGGTGGTACAAAATGTGAACATTATCAGGGCCTTCGTCAGGCGTGACCAGGCACAGACACATTAACCGCGCCGGCGGCGGCGAATTATGGCGCAACCGAAGCATAAGTCGAGGCCCCCAACAGGGGGCTCTACCACCAAGACGACCTGAAAGAGGTAAATTAAAGTAATTTTTTTAGCATAGATGCAGTTTACATGACTGAACCACATGAAGACCAACCTACCTAAATAAAGTATATTCATGTCTTGCGGCGCTCCTTGGTCGTCACTTTTACATCACGTATTTTACTTTTTATTTACATAATAAATACCGAAGTACATGTATATGTACTACATGTGTATTATATTTATGCTTCGATCGAAGTTCTTTGGATTTCTTACTTACACAAGACAGAAATATTTAAGAGTAGGTAAAGGGAATCAATAGTTGTATGGCGTTTGCTATGTTCGCAGGTCCCCGTCAGCTGTCGGGTTGCCGTATGATGCCGGATGCTCGACGCCCAAATAATCGGAATAACTACAACAATCGACGGGATAGTAATGGAACCAATCAAAACAAATATCATGGAAATGCTCCAAACCAAAATAGAGCATTCGTGGGTTTTAGAACATTGGAAGAAATATCTCGTTCAGATATCAAAGAAATTCTTATAAAGATTAATGAGAAACGGACTGGATTTTTCAACTTGTTAGATTCACCAATCGATAGAAACGACGTATACGTATTGATTGTGGAAGTTATCTCAAAAGTTTGTGAATCTAACTTCAACGAGCTAAAATTAAAAATGCTTTTGAATATTTGCCAGTCTCAGTTCATGAATAATCTACGGAATTATATTATGGACTTGCCTTATACAACATTGAAAACATCAAACAATTTATATTGGAACAATCAAATTGAATTTTGGAAGAATTTCATAAAATTTTGTGAATACATCGTAAACTTGTCTCCGTCTACAGCCCTACAGAAATGTCGCTCGTTGATAGAGGCCAGCTCCAAGGCTTCATTGGAAGGGTTGAGTGAGCGCCATGCGTTTGCCTTGCCTGAAGAATACTCACTCAAAATGACTGAAATACGCGATAAATTAAGAGTATTAGAAACCGAGGTAAGCCAAACGTTTTTTAAATGTAATGTAGACCGTAGCTATGGTAACTGGCCTGGTAGTTAATTTAAGCATCCATATAAATAAATACGAAAATATGCAAAGAAGCATTAATGAAGAACTTCATATTTTATAAGCTCAATGGATGTATTTTTTACCGGACAAATAGATTTCACTTTAAACGGGATAATGGAGATCTCCGTGTACCTACATTTCATTGAATTTTAAATGAGAACATAAAGCATAGAATCGGCAAGAAACTCAGCCAGGCCTCATACACCGAGGTACATTTCATTCGAAATGCATAAACTTTATGAATGAATAACTGTGCTCTTCTTAAATAAATGAGACCTTTTATTTGGATAAGTACCTACTCTTATCTGGTACATTTTATCGATCAGGTGGAGCAGCCAGCAAATAAGCGGAAGAGAGAAGGATTCGTGGACGAAGGTGAACCCACAGAGAGTTTCCGGCAGCTGAGCATCGTGCCGACCCCGGACGACATGCTCGAGCTCAAGCCGTTCCTGCGGCCCAACATCGTCGCCGGCGCATACGAAGACACCGAACACTACTTAGACGTCCAGTTCAGATTATTGAGAGAAGATTGCTTCGGTCCGCTCCGCGAAGGAATAAGTAATGTTCCATGCACCATCATTCAACACCTATCTTGACTATATTTAAAGTTACCAATTGAATGCGTCCCAAACCTTATATTACTAAGTACTTACTTACCTACTGATTCGCAGATTATGATTGACGTTTACAATATGTTTTAATTTCAGTGAAATTCAAGGATGATCCTAATAAAAATAGATATGATAATATACGGTGAGTAAGATTTAAGTATTAGGTACCTACCTAATATGAACTAATAAAACAGATACATACCAATAATAATTTACATTGTGTTCGCAGTGTATTTCGTAACGTGAGGTTTGTGGGCCCGTATATATCACGAACCAAAGTAGGTTGTCTGGTGCAAATAGATATGAGGGCTAACAGAGCAATGAGGAGGATTAATTGGGCTCACAGCAAGAGATTCATATTTGGTTCGCTTTTATTGTTCACGCGGGATAATTGCAGAACATTCATCGTTGGCACAATTCTTGATCGCGACGTAAAACTACTCACTGAGGGAAAGGTAAACTTATGAATAACCATTAATATAAATAAATATGTTTTGTACGTCGAGCTTCAGGCAGGCGCACCAATTAATTAAGTAGGTTCTTGCCTACCTATAATTTACTGAGGAACTTAATCATACATTAAATACGTACAGGTACTTTCTAAGTATACGCAATCATGAAGATAATTTGATAACTTTTTTAATTTACTTAGTGGTAAATAAGCAAAATGTTATAATTAAGATGCTCTTTTATTAAGCACTAGGGTAGGTATATAAGGGTTATCAAATTAAATTCAAATTAGATCCCAAACCAAAAGGACATAATTTTAACAGGGTTATAAATGTTACCGATGTAGCGCCGAAGCCTGTTTCTTATCGAAAACTTATTACAGATTATTTATTTTAGGTAACCGTGACACTTTTTGGCGAGTTTAACGAGGCAATATACGCAGATACCGACCCATATGTCATGATAGAGAGCGAAATTTACTATGAGCCTTATTATCATGTTCTTAAGGCTTTAGGTGACGCTGAATTCCCGGATCACTTAGCAATGCAAAAGTATATAGTTAAAGTCGATGTAAGTACTTAGGATTATATTTTTTTAGCAAAAACTACATTGTGTGCCCTACTAACTAATAAAATAATTTTTACTTTTGGATAAATAATAAGTATTTGATATATTTTATTTCAGCCTGACCCAAATCATCCTAAATATATGAATGCGGCGAAGGAGTTTGTTATATTAGATAACGAATCAAAAATAGAAGCCAGGCATGATGACCAAGATGATTATTACGAGGAACTAGTTGAAGAAACATCGAGACTAGGTTGTAAAAAGTTCAAAGTACTAGAAACTGATTCGTGGCCCTCCAGAGTGGAGCTTAAATTGAATGCAAGTCAATTTGAGGCCTTTCAATTAGCGCTCACGCACGAGTTTGCTGTCATACAAGGTCCGCCAGGAACGGGTAAAACATATTTGGGAGTCAAAGTGGCGAAAACATTACTGCAAAATCTGTCCTCTATAAAAGGGTGTCTTATGCTTGTTATTTGTTACACCAATCATGCTCTGGACCAGTTTTTGGAAGCTATTATGCAGGTCACCGGGTCTATTGTCCGTATTGGCGGCCAATCACGCAGCGAAGCTATGAAGAATATTAATTTGACTAATTTAAGGAAGGAACAAACACAAAATGCAGCGCACAAGCTTTACATTTCCGAGAAATACAATTTAAAAGATAAAATTACTGAATTTAAAACATGCTTAGCAGAACTGGATGCATACAACAATGGAATCATCAACGGGGGCTGTCTTGCTGGCAATATTCCAGAAATACAACTGCTTGGAGAATTTTATCATAAAATGGGTGGATCAGGAGGACAAGACCCCTTGAACCATTGGCTATTTGAACATAGCTATATGTATCCAGTAGAATTTGATGCCATTCTATTAGATGATTATTCAGATGTTTCAAATAACCCCGACGATGAAAATTTAAAAAGAACACAGGTTGATCTAGACGATGTTGAAGATGAAGTTGAAAATAAAGGAGTAACAGTAGCAGATTTGGCCTCATTTACGTTGACTGATGCTAGAGCCAAACTCAAAATGTTAGTTAGCAACTACAACAGAGCTCAAATTAATCAGAAACACCATTTTCGGTATGAAATAGAGAAAATAGCGTCTCAAATAAGGATGTTCAACGTAAGTAGGAATTTTTCACATAACGTGCGCGTGCCTAAGACCTATAATTACCTAATCTTATTTGCAGGAAATGTCAGCGCATCGATCAGACCAAACCCGGATCCGAATCAACAATGCAACCAATTTTTCACGTATTCAGATGGTAGATCGGTGGATTCTATATTTCAAGTGGATACAGAGACCTATGGACAGGGTCATAGCAGCAGCCGCCAGACTGCAGGTACAGACAGAATATATAAGTACAGAGTATCCATCACTTTCCAACAGCGGACCATTATAGAGGATTTGTATGAAGTTTCAATCTTAAAGTATTAATTAGGTATTTTTAACATAGCATACCCACCTACAGTATACTTTCCGTCATGTCTGTTCATATTTTTTTACCACTACGAATGGTAAGTGATTACTGCAGTCTATGGATGCTTACGAGGGCAGGGGCATCACGTGCCCGTTGCTGATCCTTCTACCTACTCGCTAGAAATAGGGGAGCTTATTCTTAAAATTTTGGTAGCTTCGCTATGTCAATGCTTCCTCATAAGTCGTAATAACTTCGATTTATAAATATAACAAGCGACCCGCACTCGCTTTACATCAGGATTTCTAAGACCATTGAAATTGTTGCATTTTATTACGTACCTAGCAGCAGCAGTTTTCTCTGCTTTCTATAGGTACATAATAATATGGAATTACTTTCTTATAAACACACTTTTCTACTCCTAGATGTTAGTAAAAACCTTATCAAAATCCTTAACGAAGTTTAGGAGGACGATGCGATCAATCAGACAAACTCATTTTGTATGGAAATTTACTTCTACTGGAAAGGACTTAAATTTATAAATGTTGTTACTTTTAGGCAAATGTGAACAGAGCAACCGCAACTTACGAAGAAGCGAGGGCGGTGTCAGACGTACAGTTGTTATCAAACACCAGAGTAATCGGCATGACCACCAGCGGTGCTGCCAGGATGCGGACACTACTCACCGCATTGGCGCCACCCATTGGTATGCTTCTTTGTATAGCCGACACCAGGGCCGGATTAACTTTATTGGCGCCCCTAGACAATGCAATTCTCAAGACATTATCTTTTCTCAATTAAAAAAAAAATCTTTCCTCCTTTAATCTCGGCCCCTACCCCTTGGCAGTTGCCTTATCTGCCTTATTGGTAATCTGGCCCTGGACGACACGATCAAATAGAGTAAGATCCCAGGGCCACCAGACGTCACGTATTTTCTGACGAAGGAACTAAGAACGCATGCCTAACTGCTAGCTTGCTTAGCCGGCCAATTTTCAGGTATCAGGTAATCAAGGTACGTAAAAACATTACTTACCTCACGTAAATTCTGAAAGCTGATTTTTACGTATATTCTAGGCAATATCCTTAAAAATAAGTCGCCAATACTCCCAGACACTTTCCGTCGGCCGTATTGCTTTACAGACGCTTTAAATCTCCCAAAATAAGTACTTAACTTCACGTAAATTCTGATGCTCCGTTTTTATATATGTCCACCAGACAGCTAATTCCTTCGTCAGAAAATACGTGACGTCTGGTAGCCCTGGGATCTTGGAATAAAATGCTAGTTTTAATTAATCAATTACAATATAGGCACTTATTATCTCGCTTACCACAATAAAGTTAAAGCTAAGAATATGTCATGATTATGAGGTCCGATTGATGAAGATTAAACCTATTTCGAAATATAGATCAAATATTGATATTCTCACGCAGTGATTGTAGAAGAGGCCGCTGAGGTTTTGGAACAACACATCATCACATCTTTAACTAAAGACTGCAAGCATCTTATTCTAATCGGTAAGCATAATTCTACCTATAGGTAAATATAAATACATTAAATAAATACAATTGAAGTTGTTGATGATGTAAATGAAAGCTGAATGGACTGTATGAAAAATTTAATTATTTGATTGATGAATACATGGTAATGAATAGATGAATAGCGCGCTTGTGTACGTCTGTTCGATGCGCTGGCACAGAATGAATGAATTGGTAGTGGGAGCGTTGCAGTTGGTCGGCGGCGCACCGGCGCTGTGTTCTCCCTGTATGTCTATGCATTCTTAACATGCCCCCCGAAGTTGAAACCCTGGGTTTCGACAGTATCCTTGGGTTGAGTTGGTAGTGGACAGATCTTCTGACATGAGCGACGGATAATCCCTTTTTTGGTTTGAATGTCTGCTACTCGATTAACACCGTCAGCGCCTGCATAAACGCGATGAATGCGTCCAAGGCTCCATTTTAATGGTGGCAAGCCATCTTCTTTAATGAGGACCATGGCTCCTTCTTCAAGCTGGCCCTTTGAATGTCTCCACTTGACCTTTTGCTGTAGTTCTGACACGTACTCCTTTTGCCAGCGAACCCAAAAGTGTTGTCTCAGCTGTTCTACTCTGTCCCATCGTTGAAGCCTATTCGGTTTTGTGTCAAGCAGGCTTGGAGTAGGTAGTGCCGTCAGAGGTCGTCCGACCAAAAAATGACCAGGTGTGAGTGGACTCAAGTCGGCAGGATCAGGGGATATAGGTGATAAGGGACGCGAGTTCAGAATTGATTCGATCTGTACTAATGTGGTGTACAACTCTTCAAATGTTAATCGTGCGTTACCTAACACTCTAATCAAGTGATGCTTTACTGACTTCACACCAGCCTCCCACAGTCCCCCGAAATGAGGTGAGTAGGCTGGAATGAATTTGAAATCAATACCTTCATGGGCCATGCCCTCTGTTAATGAAAATGAATTTTGATTGAGAAATTTATTGATTTCATTTTTAGCCCCAACAAATTGTGTGCCATTGTCTGAGAACATAGTTGACGGCTTTGACCGACGTGCTATGAATCTGCGCAAGGCAGCAATGTAAGCGTCCTTAGTCAAATCGGTAACCAACTCTAGATGGATCGCCTTCGTGGTGAAGCAAACGAAGACAGCAATATATACCTTAATGAGTTTGCTTCCACGACCGCGCCTATCAGCAGCCAGCAGAGGTCCGGCGTAGTCTACACCCGTAGTTTGAAAAGGGTAACCAGGAGTGACGCGCTTCTCAGGCAGTTGTCCCATTATTGGGTTGACTGCTTGTGCTCTCATCCTAAAACACTTCGGACATGTGTGTACGACTTGTCTAGCCAAATTCCTACCTCCTAGCGGCCAAAATTCTTGTCTGACTGAATATAAAAGTAACTGAGGGGCTGCATGAAATAAACGAACATGTTCATCTTCGAATATTAAACGTGCAATAGAATGTTTACATGATATAAGTACGGGATGTTTTTTATTGAAACTGAATTGGGAGTTATCCAATCGTCCACCTACCCGTATTAGTCCTGATTCGTCCATGTATGGTGATAATTGTAACAGAGAACATTTCGAGGGTAATGAATTTTTATGTTTTATCGTGTTGTATTCTTTAAATGATTGAATTTGTGTCTGTTTTAATAATGTTTTGAATGCGTCTTCTAGTTCGATGCTAGTTAAAGGACCCGTTCTGCGGGTATTGTGTTTTTTACAATTGTTTACGAATCTTAATGCATAGGCGAGTGTACGTTTGATTTTAGAAAGTTTAGAAAATCGATCATAGTCGATTATCTGATTATCGGTTTGTGAGGATACAATGTTAGAAGTTATTTCAGGTAAATTGACTTTCTCATTTTTGAATGGATTTTCGGGCCAAGCTGATTCACTTTTGCGTAAATATGAAGGACCTACCCACCATAAATCTAAATTGTTGATTTGAGACATGTTTACTCCTCTAGTCAACAAGTCTGCAGGATTTTGTTTTGTTGGAACATAACGCCAATCAAAGTTTTGTGTCAACTCTTGTATTTCTGCGACGCGATTTTTAACGAATACCTTTAGGTTACTGGGTGATGTTTGCAGCCATCCTAAGACGACTGATGAATCTGTCCATAAGATGCATCGGTGTATGGGCAATCTGAGGGCTTTGAGGACCTTATGAGTCAAACGTGCAGCTATGGTCGCACCACATAGCTCTAACCGAGGAATAGTTAAAGGCTTTAATGGCGCAACTTTACTTTTTGCGCAAAGCAAATGAGTCTCTGTATTGTTATTGTTTGAAGAACTTCGCAAAAAGACACAAGCTCCATATGCGTTTTGAGACGCGTCTGAAAAGGTATGTATTTCTAATATTATTGGATCATTACATGTGGCACACCGAGGTATCTGTAGGCTATTTAAAAAATGTAATTCTGAAATGAATTTAAGCCAATTTTGTGCAACCTCTACCGGCAACGGTTCATCCCATGAAACTTTGTGAAGCCAAAGTTTTTGGAGAATTATCTTAGCCTGAATGACAAAGACTGCAAGCACACCAAGTGGATCAAAGATTTGTCCAATTGTGGACAGAACTGACCGCTTGGTTGGGTTTTGAATCAATAAGTGATCATGCGGGAAGCACAGCATGTCTGATGACGGTATCCATCCAAGACCCAACGTGCTTGTGGAATTTTGCTGCCCTAAATTGAGTGGAACGCATGGTTCTGAGCTTGTTGACTCAAAATTATCGATGTTTGATTGAATTTTGCGTAAATTAAAACAGCCAGTGGCTAAAACTTCTGTAACATCATTTTTGATTTTGATCAATTCTTCCGGCGTTTGTGAACCTGTAACTAGGTCGTCAACATAAAAATCTTTGCTAATGATGTCAGAAATTGTACCATCTTCGCACTCATATGCGAGCTGTTTTAAGCAACGAACTGCCAAGAAAGGAGCTGAAGCAGTGCCATATGTCACGGTGTTTAATTGATAAATATTAATGTCTTTCGTTGGGTCATCCCTCCAAATTATGTTTTGCAAGTGTCTTTGTGCCTCATGAATCAATACTTGCCTATACATTCTCTCTATGTCTCCTGTCATCACATATGAATAATGTCTAAACCTTAATAAAATGGAAAAAAGGTCATCTTGTATTGTGGGTCCTACCATTTGCAGATCGTTAAATGATACGCCTGTTGTGGTAGGGGCACTAGCGTTGAACACAGCTCTGAGTTTTGTTGTAGTGCTTTTCTCCTTTAAAACGCCGTGATGGGGTAAGAAATGTAAATTTGATTCAGTACCTTTGGTGACAAGAGACATGTGACCCGAGTTCTCGTACTCAGCCATAAAGTCAGTATATAGTCGTTTTAGTGTTGGGTGTTTTTCTAACTTTCTTTCTAGTGATTTGAAGCATTGCAAAGCTCGATCGAATGAATTACCTAAGTGTGATTCTGGTTTCTTTAGTGGTATCGCAACTGAAAATCGACCACTAGGCAATCGCGTAAATTTATTTACAAAGTCTTCTTCGCATAGGCGTTCCTCTAATGAATACACTTGTTTGGTAGAATAATCGTGAGTTTCCTCGATCGACCAAAATTTTATTAATTGTTCTTGTATATCTGGAATATCATTTTGAATGAGATTACATGAAATATATTGTTTAGGTGATGTATCTAGACCACTAGTGGGGCCTGAGATTATGTAACCAAACTTAGTTTGTTGTAGAATAGGACAATTTTTGCCTAAATGTATTTGATTTGCTTGTATCAGATCCCAAAAAACATCTGCACCCAATAATATGTCAACATTGGCTGGATTAAAGTATTCAGGATCTGCCATGACTATGTTTGCAGGAATCTGCAAATCTTGTGTGCGCACCCTGTTGCTACATAAATTTGTGATGTTTGGCAGAACAAGAAAGGATATATCAACTGTGTATGGTGCCACTCTTGAATGAATTGATGTCTCACATCGTTTGGTTATGTTTGTGACTGTGTTGTTGATTCCTACTACTGTTGTTTGTGTATGTTTGTGATTGAGTTGTAACTTGTGTAATAATTGTTCAGTCATGAACGATGCTTGGCTCCCTGAATCGAGAACAGCTCTAGCTTCATGATGCTGATTGTTTTTACCCATTATGTATATCACTGCAGTCGAAAGCAATACTGGCTCTGTCATATGAGCTGAGAGCGTAGTGGTTCTCTCAACTGGTGTTGATGGATTGGTATTTTGATTATGATGAATGTGAGTGTCCTCGTGTAACAACGTGTTATGCTTCTGAGAGCATTTCGTGCAGGTTCCCAAGGCGCAACGGTTCGCAAAATGGCCTGATCGTAAACAGTTGCTGCAAAGCTTGAGTCGACGCACTGTTTCTGCCCTCTCACTAATGGATTGATTACGGAATGTGTCACACATAAATATCTTATGTGTGCTTCTGCATAAAGGACATCTCGGTGTGTATGGCTGTGTATTTAACAATCCTTTAATATGGTCGTGTTTTATTTTGTCCACAACGTTCTGTGTTTGTATTGTCTCAAGTAAATCCGCTTTGTTTTTCAAAAATTGTGTAAAATCTGTCAATTTAATGTGTTCGAATTTAAACTTACGTTCTTCCCACTCCCTAGATGTTTTCGCATCCAATTTTGAATTAATAAGATATATAACTAGCGTATCCCAATGTAGTGTCGGTTCACCTAGTGATTGCAAAGACCTCAAGTTTTTAGAAAATGTATCTATAATGGAACGAATTGCTGAGGCGGATTCTCGTTTCATTTTGTCAATACCAAACAATGACTGAACATGATTTTGTATGAGAAGCTTTTCAGTGTTATAACGGTCACACAACAAGTCCCAGGCTATGCTGTAGTTGTTGGATGAGAAGGCAAGCGATCGAATTACCTGAGCAGCACCTCCCTCCAAAGAAGCCCTTAAATAGTGAAACTTCTGTATACCGCTAATCGTGGCGTTGTCATGAATGAGAGATGTAAACGTATCACGGAACTCCAGCCAGTCCTCGTACTGGCCGCCGAACTTAGGAACCTGAATGGTGGGCAATCTGACACTCGTGCGTGTCTTAGTTGGCTTCACCCCGCCAGGTGTTCCATTATCGTTGGAGACGCAAGTATTAACCTCATCGTCGTCATCACTGTCAACCCTGTTAGTCAAACAGTTTTTATGAATGTATTTTGCTTTGGCTATAACTGAATAACATTGACTTTCGAACTCTTCCCTCTCTTTATACTGCACTTGCGCTTCGTCCGACTCAACTAAACATTCAATGCTGCTTTGAATTTGATCGAATTGATCAAGCAATTGTTCCGTTTTCGTTATACGAATTTCAAGCTCTGTGCTCGTTATGGGCGACAATGTATCGTCTAATGAATTAACAAAATTTGCAAACATCGTAAGGCGTCCCTTGACTGATGCACGCTTTTTTACTAAATCTTTGAAGCTATCGGCCATGATTATAGACTTAAATGACAGTGAAATAAAGGTGTGAATTCAATAAAGCAATCACAATCTTAGATAATACAAAAGTTGTTTACTAGTTAGGGAATGCGCTTTTATAATTAACTAAACTGAACCTTATTGCTTCGGCGTAAGGAAATGAATCAGTAACACAAAACTGCATACAAAAAAACTAGCTGGCTGCCGGCCGCAAGAACAAAAGATCCTTATCAGTTGCTCGCATTCCAATGTCTCATCGCACAGTTTTAATGTTTGCAATGAATCTAATTTAAATCGAATATTGACGTTGATGTCGTATTATGTTTATTACTGAATTATTATGTTTTGTTAAAATTAGAGGAAATATGGGAGGGAATTAAATGGAACGGACTCACTCTGTTGGCTTCTTTAGGTACTCCTTTGAGGTTGATTTTCGGACTTTTGGTTGAGTTCTTCTTCCAGATGTCCGGTTCGAAGACCAGAAATTGTATGTTGATGATGTAAATGAAAGCTGAATGGACTGTATGAAAAATGTAATTATTTGATTGATGAATACATGGTAATGAATAGATGAATAGCGCGCTTGTGTACGTCTGTTCGATGCGCTGGCACAGAATGAATGAATTGGTAGTGGGAGCGTTGCAGTTGGTCGGCGGCGCACCGGCGCTGTGTTCTCCCTGTATGTCTATGCATTCTTAACAGAAGTGTCTGTTTGTAGTTACAAATTAACAGCTACTAAATACAGTGCACACGTTACTAACAAAAAAAAACAACAATGATTTTTAACCGACTTCATAAAAAAGCGGAGGTTATCAATTCGAATGTATGTTTTTTGAAGACTATCAAAACGTTGAATTCTTCTTTAAATGTAATTCGTTTTTTTTAGTTAAGAGCCCAACTAATTTCGTCTCCTACACGTTAATAAAAAACGTATCAAGATCTGTAACGTAGTTTAAAAGAATGATGCGTTCAAATAAACAAAATAATTTTATACGGAAATGGCGACTACAACATACATTTGTATGTGGAAGTCAGATGTGTTGTAATAACATCACCCACTTTTCACCGAAAATTATTAAGTAAATTAATGCAGGTTTCCTCACGATGTTTTCCTTCACCGTAAAGCACGTGGTTTGAAATCACTGCACATACGTTTTTTTAGAAAAACTCATTCATTTATGTCCCGCTGGGATTCGAACTTACGTCAGTTCCGCAGGCGACTGGTTAAACCGCACGGCCACCACGGCGACTTCAACTTATGCTATTTAAAGATAAGTATTGGTTGTTCTCTAGGCGACCACCAGCAGCTGCGGCCGTCAGCGTCGCACATGAAGTTGGCGCGCCACTACGGTATTGAGGTGTCGTTGTTCGAGCGCATGATTAAGAACGGCATCCACAGCCGCCGGCTGGGGGTCCAGCACCGCATGCGGCCGGAGCTCGCCGCTCTCATCTCTCCGCACATCTACCCCGAGTTAGAGAACCACCCGGACGTGCTCACCTTCCCCGATGTACTTGGAATGGCCAACAACCTTTACTTCTTCACACACGATCACAAGGAACAGGTAATCTTATTCTTTATTGACAACTAGCTGTGCCTTGCGGTTTCACCCGTGTAGATTTAATTTGATTCCCGCGGAACCCTAAATTTTCTTTACAAATAAAAAGTAGTCCATGTTACTTCTTGTGACATTAGCTATCTGCCAGTGAATGTCCCGTTAAAATCGATGTAGCCGTTTCAGAGATTACTCTTTGGCAAATAACTCATTATTACGTACCAATTCTTTGCGTTTTTATACTCGAGATTATTTCTCGAAATGTCCGATTGGAATAAAACAAACAGTATTTTACTTCTACGTGAATACTCTTGATATCATTATGCATAATTTGGATATGAATTAATATTATGATACACATTTAACGTAGTTTCTTTCTTCAGGCGATTTTTTTTTTTATGAACATTAAAGCGGTTATTGTGACTAAACTATGAGAGTTAGATATATGCTCTCGCGGACGTTTTTGTAGATCTTAATAAGACCTACAAACCCGTAGTACATAATTTTGTTCTATTGTCAATAGTTTTTGCAGCGTACGCATAAATAGGTTTTCAAGTTTACACCTTGGGTTACAAAATCGCAATTTCCTTACGGATCCATAATTATTTTGAAAATTTAATATACCCTATAGCCTTCCTCGATAAATGGACTATCCAACACTGAAAGAATTTTTGAAATCGGACTAGTAGTTCCTGAGATTAGAGCGTTCAAACAAACAAACAAACTCTTCAGCTTTATAATATTAGTATAGATGACAATGGCAACGGCAAGCCGAAGACAGGGCGCTATGGCATTCCTTAGACCTCCCCTAATGAATGCCATAGCGCCCTGCCTATATCCAGCAGTGGACAAACGTAGGTTGCAGATAGATAGACAATGAAATTGCAAGGCATTATTACATTGAATTACATTAGTACATTGAAACTGTCCATGGGCTTATATTTTTGTGATATATTTTGTAGCACCTAATCAAAATAATTTCTTATCTTTTTTTATTTCTCTCTACAATCATGTCATTCTGATGATTTTAAAAAAAATACGTTGAAAAATATTTTTTTAAGTCAGTACCCTCGATTGCTTAAACAGATGATGGTAGGTTCTGTGTTTCACTGTCACTTTCTTGAGTACCTATAGGTTTTAACATATTTAAACACGACTATTACGTTTGCATATTGCTGTGTGGCTTGAGATGGGTTGAAAGTTTTTCGGTGGCTGTTTGTGGTTGAATTCCAAAGATGGCAGATCAACAGATTTCGAGCCACACGAATTACACCAAATAAGCAATCAAATGTCGACATCGCTTAAACATGTTCAAACCAATACTTCGGGCACAGTTTGAGTGTGATATCTACGTGAGTGTCACTATACCGAAGCGACCGCACTCGAAATTGCATTTAAACAAATCATTAAAATGTGTTATTTGTTTCAGGATATCGATGACAATTCGAGTCGATCCAATCACTCGGAAGCCGATATGGTCCTGGCCACAGCCAACTACATCATGCAACAAGGATATGCCCCTGAGGACGTCACAATACTTGCTGGTTATTCTGGTCAAATGATCTATATGAGAAATGTACGTATCTATCTATCTATATATTATGTATTTTAAGTAGAATGCTACCTATCTTCTTATTCCCAGTGCCGTAAATAGGGCGGTGCCACCAGTGCAGGCTAAGGGCGTAGACTCTGGGCGGCGCAAGAATGGCCATACCAGGCAGTACTATTATTTTTTCGGTTTACAAAATATTACATTGGTCCACCAACACCAAAAAAATATCTCTTGTGCTTTATTTTTTCACCCTGAATGAAATATAGTAGACCTATACATATAATTGCTATAGCTATGGTACCTCTAATATCTAAAAAAATACAAGGGTGCAGTTATAGAAACTCGCAAAGAGCGCAGAAAAGGCTATTTACGGCACTGCTTATGTCTATACAGTATGGTTCCATTTAGTCTGATTGTAATCGAATGAACCCACTTTTGTGACTTAAGCATCAATGTGATTGAAACAAATTACATACAGTCGTGTACTAGAATATATAAATGTTCACGCCAACTCAACAACACCCGCTTTTCACCGAAGATGATTAAGCACCAACAAAAAAACAAGGGTGAGTCGATCGCCGTCTTAGGCACTAAACAATGACGTATCTTTGAATAACTTCTCAGACATATGCAGATTTTCTCACTATGTTTTCCTTCACCGTAAAGCACGTGCAGCGAAATTACTGTACTCAAGTTTTTTTTTAAATTAAATGGTATGGGGCCCGCTGGGATTTGAACTTGTGTCGCTTGCGTTGCAGGCAATAGAAATAGAAATAGAAATAATATTTATTCACATGAAATATGGTACAATATAGGTGTTATAAAGGTCACAAGAATCACATATTTCACCCAATTCTAGGGCATGTAAATATTAACTTAATTGTCTACTTAGCTACTGCAGTTACATTTTAACCACATATTAATATTAAACATACTAGAATATATATTTTTTTTTATAATTATATAAGTATGAGCAATTATAATATTATATACATTTTTCTTTATTATTAATATATTGCACACTTAAAAAAAATACTATGTAGTAAGTAATAAAAGGTATAATTAATTTCTAATTGTATTCTCTATACCTGCATGAGATCTTCCATAAATTCAGTAATTGTGTAAAAGCATTTTTTAACTAGCCATTTAAACAAGGTACTTTTAAATGTATTTGGTGGTAAGGTTTTCCATTTTTCTGGTATTTTATTGTAAATTGAAATACACATCCTGTAGCTATTTTGGGAAAAACATTGAGTTTGTGATGAGGGTAAAGTTAACTTATTTGGGAACCTGGTGTTAAATTTACACTGCAGTTTTCTTTTCTCAAAAATGGTCAGGTGGGAGTGAACGAATATGCATACTTCAAATATGTAAAGGCAAGGTAAAGTAAGAATATTGTTAGTCTGAAATAGGGGTTTACAAGAAGTTAAAGGGTGTACACCGCATATGGCTCGGATACATTTTTTTTGTATAATAAAGCCACGGTTCATATGTACAGAGTTACCCCATAACAGTATACCATATCGGAGGACAGAGCCGACATAGCCGTGATATGCTGTGAGAGCAGCTTGTTGACTCACTGTTTTACGGATAAAGTGCAACGCGAATACAAATCTATTTAGTTTCTTACATATTATATCTATTTCAATTTTCCAGTTTAAATGGTTGTCTATCAGTAGTCCTAAAAACTTTGCGGAAGTAGATTCTTCTATGGGTTGGTTTCGATATGTAACATTTAATTTGGCAAATGGAATTGTAGGTAGGTAGATTTTTGTACATTTACTTGTAAATTATTATTAACTAACCATTTCTCAATCTGTGTAATTTGTTTGTTTATCTCCTCGGTATGGTTTGACTTCTTATCACTTTTTACAATGAGGGATATATCATCAGCATATAGTATACATTTTTGATCAATTATGTGAGGCAAGTCGTTAATATATATCAAGAAAAGGAGAGGGCCTAATATGCTACCTTGAGGTACTCCAGAAGAATTATGTTTTTGTTCGGACTTATGAATTATTGTTTGCAGTTCTTTATTTAAATTCGTTATTTCAACATGTTGTATTCTATGCGCCAGATAACTATCGATCCATTTTAATGCAACTCCACGGATACCATAATGTTCACATTTATTTAGGAGAATTGAATGTGAAACATAGTCGAAGGCCTTGCTCATATCAAAGAGAACTGCTGATACTGGTGATTTTTTATTCATGCACTCCGATATTTCTTTAATAAGTTGGAATATTGCAAGGGTAGTGGACTTTCCCTTTTGGAAACCAAATTGATTTGACGATATAATATTGCATTTATTTAGAAATGTTATGAAATATTCTTTCGAATAATTTCGATAATATAGGTATTAGTGTGATAGGTCTGTAATTGTTTGCATCTTTCTTATTACCCTTTTTGAACAGTGGTTTGACTATAGATATTTTTAAAGCTGATGGAAATATCCCTTCTGAGAGAGATTTATTTATAAGATGGGTTAGTACCGAGGCAAGTTGGGGGGCCGCTTGTTTCAAAATTCTAGTCGAAATGTTATCATATCCCGTTGCATTCGTTTCTTTAAGAGCTTTAATGTTTGTTACGATTTCATTTTCATTGCATGGATTTAAGAATATAGTTTTATTGTTTTGAATTTTTTGTGGAAGTTTCGTGGCTCCCAGTGGTTGTTTAGTATTATTTATTGGATTTAGATTTAAGAAGTGATTATTAAATATATTTGCGATCTCGACTGGGTCATGTTATAATTATCATATTGACCAGCTTGCAATCTTTGTTAAAGGAACGCAAGAACTTTGTGCACTTAACTGATGTCAAAATAACTCTCGTGGACAATTACCAAGGAGAAGAATCAAAGATTATCCTACTGTCGCTGGTCAGAAACAACGACCAAAATAAAATTGGATTTTTGGGAACTGAGAACAGAATTTGCGTGGCGCTCTCTAGGGCACGAGAAGGTAATATTTGCTTACAAGTTTTATAAGCATTATTCTGTACCCGGTACCGTTTATTATAGGTGATCACTTATTATGTGACATTTGTATAATTATATGTATATATAGAACTATAAATATATGTTTACTTACTAAATCATCAACAGTGGGTGGTTACTATTTAAACTTTAATAGACAGAGCACTAGACAACGACTGCCTCTGTAGGTCGTAAGCTCTATTGCAGAACATAAGGTCCTAGTTTCGTTCCCTGGGTTGGATAGTGTTATTGGGAATATCATCTGTTATTTTCCAATAGCAACCCGAATTCTGGATTACTGGGTTAGTGGCAATATGTCCTTAACACAAGGATTTTAAACATAACTGGCGAAATGTGTGTGAGTGAGTATATAAGTAGTCCTGTGCCTACCTTTTCGGGGAATACAGGCGTAAGCAGATGCTAACTTTAATATCTAATTGTCAAAGTTATGGTAGTTACCTACGCCACAATCTGCAATGCTAGTTTGTATTAAGGACAAGGGTCTACCATGACCTCTTATTGCCATGATAGTTTAACTATTATAATGAGAAACGTGTATATGACGTGCATAAGTCTGTCACTGTCACACTGTGGAACTATGGTGGCAATAATTAGCTTATGGTAAGGCCCAAGGTATTGTTCTGCGCTCTTATAAGACGAGTGGGATTCGGCAAATACGTAGTAACATAACATAGTAACAACAAAAACACCGTAGCCCTCAATTATATTATAAATTTATTTCCTTACAACTACAGGATTTTATATATTTGGGAATATCGATATTCTGAAAAAGAACTCTCAATTGTGGAGGAATATCGCAAGTACATTAGAAAGCAATAACTCAGTGGGACCAAACTTGATTTTGAGATGTCAAAATCATCCAAAACAAACAACCCTTGTAAGTTTTGTTTACATATTTCTACTTTTGACATAGGTACATACTTAGGTACTTAATTTTCATGGATGTTTCAAGGAGTAACTTACTTTTATTCATTAAAAATATAAGGGTTCCGCGACAATAAGGATGAAACTAAATCCACGCGGGTGAAACCGCAGGGCACAGCTAGTTATTGAATTTAAATGGTACATAGTTATTGAACGTATTAAAAATGTGATAGTATCTATGTCTGTCTATACATTTTAATCCATAAACCACTAAACCGATTAGGCTGAAATTTGGAAAAGAGATATTAGCTTTGACTACCGAAGACTGATATTAGCATAGGTAAAAATCATAACGCGGGCAATTTGCTTGTAAAAGCTAGTACTTATTTGAATAATCCAAAGATTAAACAGCTTTTTTTTGCTTTACGTCTATTCTTCTCATTCAGGTTTCAACACCAGAAGATTTCGTAATGGTTCCCGAAGGGGGATGTCTAAACAAATGCAATTTCACCATGAAATGTGGGCATGTATGTCCGCACGTCTGTCATGGCTATGATCGAAATCACATCACCAAATGGACGAATTGTAGAGTTAAATGTGAAAGGTAAGGAAAATAGGTAATAAGGGTTTACCTGCTTAACTGCTTCATGTAAAGCTGCCTAAGAACAACCGTAACCGTGTTAAAATTTAATATCAGAACGCATTCATAATTATAAAATTCAAAGTCGTGACTGACTTATATACCAACGCACAGCCTAAACCGCTGGTCCCAACAGTGGACATAAAATTTAGAGAATGCGTTTTTCGTGAGGTCGTTTTTTGTTAACCCCTAAATGGGGTTAAAATCTTACGCAGGCGAAATTGCGGGCCCAAGCTAGTTCGAAATATTATTTAATTGAAAATGGGTCCTACTGCTGATTTCGTACCGTAGTACAATCTCAGCCAGCTACAAATACCAAAGGTTTAACACGATTCAACGTCCTTTACTACGCAACGATTGTTTTTTTTTTTTATTACAAATTATTCGTTGCGTAGGTACACATTGACAATATTGGGCATAAACAATGTACCTAAGTAAGTATGTGCTTTTTTTTAAGGATACTTTGCGATCTCGGCCACGGTTGTCCATCATTGTGCTTTGAACAATGTCAGCCTTGCAAACAACTGATGCGCAAGACTCTGCCGTGCGGTCACGAGGCTGATGTTTTCTGTTATTTGGAGCCTGATGACCCGTCCATACAATGCTGGACTGAAATCACCGTAACTCTACCCGATTGTGGACACCAGGTAATTGCTTTATGCCTATATTTTGAAACGGGAACACGTGGCTGCCAGTCTTGTTGGTCTAGTGAGCGCTTTTGCGGAACACGAGGACCTGGGTTTAATCTCCTGTTGTCCTAGTCAAAGTAGGGTTCTCTCTATCTGTAATTTCCCAGGCCAAGTCCGGAGGCTGGATTAGTGCTCTGTTATGTGGAACTTACCTGAAACATTACTGGTGAAATGTGGGTGCACTATAACTACACCTCTGCCAATCCCTTCGAACACAGCCGTGAGCGTATGAGTGAAACACATGTAAGAAAAACTAAGGGGCTAGTTTTGCCGTTTCATTTCATGTCAAGCTTAATTTGGAAACTGTAGTAAAATTAACCTACGCAAGTCTTAAAAATTACATTATTTGATTTTCTTTTTATGTTACTTTTTTTTTTCAGCAAAAGAAACCTTGTCACGTGCAAATACAATCAGTTCAATGCACGACCCGCTGCGAGAATCGCGTCGAGAAGTGTGGCCATGCGTGCCGCCGCAACTGTCACGTAAATGATGACCCCGACCATGTTAAGGTTTGTACCCTTAATAATAATGTGGCCGCTTCCGTCTATCTGATGGACCTACAGATAGGCGTGTCTTTAGAACATCAGATAGAAGACCAGTCATGGTAAGAAGCGACAGTCTGTGACTTGCCACTAGTAGTAGGTGTAAAGGGAGATACGGAATAACGGGGCGCGGTTCGAAGTTTGGAGCTGCCCAAATTTCGAAATACCTTCACCTTACAGAAGATCACAGTAAAATAACCTTAGAGTAGTAGGTACTTATGTTACTGAGGTAAGTGAAGACTACTACTAGAAGAGTAAGTGCTAGCAATAGTCTGCCTTTCGTCTCTTACTATGTTGGCACAAGGATTCCATTCTGTATTATAAGGTAGGCAATGTGATACTCTGGTGTTCGGCACGTTTGTAGGCTGCAGTAGCCGATTACCACCAGGTGAAGTGTACGCTTCGTTGGTATGTACATGTGTAGTTAATAAAACGTACCTTCTTACAGTAATCATGATCGTTTATTCATTTTTATTTCAGTACTTGTGTCACAAAGCGTGTGCTAAAGCGAAAAATGGCTGCACAGCTAACTTAACCGAAGACCGCGGGGATCATCAGTGTATGAAAAAGTGCTATGAAACCTGCGATGACTGCCAAGTACAGGTAACACTGATTTCATGCATCAAGTGTTTCAGAAAATCTGGTTTAACCGCGCTAAGACCTACTGCGACGGACTCGGCCTCCAAGAAGATTTTTTTAATCCTATGAAATTAATATCGTCATATACGTCATGCTGATGCTGGCTATAGCATCAGGTCGAAGTTATAAATTCATTGTCATTTAATGATTATCATTTTGGCAAAGAGCTGATACTATTACACTGGTGGATAGATGTAAACCAAACATCATCAGCTAAGAACCACTGCAAGGAAAATAATTTTCAAATGAAAAAACCGCATCGAAATCGGTCCATCTGTTTCAGACCTACAATGTCATAGACAAATACACACACACAGACAGACATCGACGTGAAACTTATTACGACGCGCTTAAAACGATCGTAGTAGGCTCCTAGTTCACAATTTATTGATACCTCGCTAGACAGACTTAAATCATGCGGTGACATTTACATATTGTACATTATGTGCAGGTTGTGAAGAGAAGATCAACATGTAAGCATTTGCAACCTATGTTCTGCTGTGAGAACATAGAGGCGACGCCTTGTCGCAAGAATTGCGCTCGCATACTGGATTGTAAGCACCATTGTAAGAAGAAATGTTTCGAGGAATGCGGAGATTGCAACCAAATGGTAAATTGAACTTGAAGTCCATACAAAATGCTTTATGGGTTATCTTACTGAAACATGTTTGAACATTGATTTGCATTTATAGAATATTTCTCTAGGAAATCATAATATAAGTAAGTAAGTATGTTAATTATATTTATTTTTATTATGAGTCATCATCAATATGCTTTGATTTTAAATCAACGCTAAAACAAGAGAAGGGAATAAAATTTGGCAGGGCAAAAACAGCACGGTTTGCAGAGGTCGTGGGTTCAAATCACGCCTTGTTCTCGTTAGTTTTCTAACCATAATTTATTTCCAGGTAACAAAGACAATATCGGATTGTCAGCATCAAGTTAAAATAGCATGTAAGCTGGAGGTAACTCGTGAGCATTGCAAAGCTAAGTGCGAACGTACGATGGAGTGCGGCCATCGTTGTAAGGGACGGTGCGCGGCGCCCTGCGACCCCACGCTCTGCACCGAACCCTCTACCACTAAACTACGAGCACCCTGCGGACATTATGTTGTACTTCCTTGCTACGTTGCCGCCTCTTCTAACAATGGTAACATATAATTTTTCCCACTACGCACGGACACTTGCCAGGGCCCCCATTAGTTACCCAACAGATCACCAAACCATAATAATTATCGAAATATGTATTTACCTACTTCAATCGATAATGACATGACGCTCTGTGACTATTCCGATTTCAGCATATACTTAAAACATATAAACTACAATGTATGTCCAACAAACATGTAAGTACCACTACTATCGGCGATCAAGTGCAATTTCGTAGGCTTTACATTTTAGTTTCTTTTATCCAGACTCAAAGGAGCGTCTCCCGCCAAAATTGATATACCTAAGCCCATTATTAAATCACAGGAGCTTATTGTCCTGATGTGGGGAGACCCTAGTTTCCAATAAGACGGTCCTGTCGCATTAGAACTAAATGAGCTGTAATTCTTATGAAGATATCGAGCCAGAGAAGTTGTTGAAGTACTGCAACGAGCCGTGCAAGGTGACACTGGGGTGTGACCACAAGTGCAGCGGCACGTGCGCCGGCTGCTACCAGGGCCGTCTGCACCAGCCCTGCTCGCAGACCTGCCACCAAACCCTCATCTGCGGACATCAGTACGTATAGGTGCCATCACGATATGTGAGCGCTCGGACAAAATAGTAGGAATAATTGCGTAATCTATCTCCATAACATTAAGTCCATTCCATCCGTTGTATCAAATGCTTAACGTATTCTTTAACTTCTCAGTCACTGGTTCTACTTAAAAACTTCCCCTAATAAACTCATTCATATCCTTGGGGCCTACCATCATTGGTTCATGCAGAGCGTATTAAGAACTTCTGAGCTTTGACGTTTCATTTTGGTACCGTTAATTTAAAGATCAAAGCTAAGAAGTTCCTAATAGGCTGTGCTTAAACGATCATAGTTGCCCCCGGGTCCAATCTTGTTATGTTACGCCCTAAACATTCAGATCCATACAGGACAGCTGGCCTTATCATGCGGGAATCTGCATAGTCTACGTAATTACCTCCTCAAAATATTGTCTCTTTTGGAATAATTAATTTCGTCAACACATTCTCATGACTACACCCTTTTGCTTACCATCAATAAACTGTTGATGATTTACTAGATGCCAGGAGCCTTGCAACCAGGTGTGCCCTCCTTGCAAGAAGCGATGCGAAGTCCAATGCGAACACTCCAAGTGCGGTCGACTATGCGGCGCGCCTTGTGTGCCCTGCAAGGTACTTATACCTACCTACGCCCTGATTGCTCTTGTAAATGAGTTCTGATACCGTATAAGATAAACAGTTTTTTATGCATGACATTACATTTTAAATTCTTAAAAATGGTTAGGAAAAATACAAACACAAAGTGGCCCCTAAAACCGCAAAAAACAACTCGTGTTCGTATTTTTCCTAACCATTTTTAAGAATTAGCAAAACAGTTCTAAATACTCGCCAATATTACGATCATAGTTGGCCAACAGCTTATGCATCTCTACATTAGTAAGTGCTTATGTGTTGAAGGAACTACAGCTTGCATGGTTACTTTCGCTGCTTCGCGATTATTTTGTAACTGAAACGGCAGAGGTGTTAAATGATGATAAAGTGCCAACGTGACAAATGGAGAGTCCATCGCCGTTTTAAGCAATATTCATAGGTACTTCTTTCATATTTGAATTACTCCTCAGAGATATGCAGATTTCCTCACGATATTTCGCAGCCACAGAAAGCTCGTGGTCGTCTAGTGACAGCCTTAGTTTCACATTAACATCTTCAACATACAGCAGGATCCCTTTTTACAAGCGCTTATATAATGTATTGTGTAATTTCTGTATGTATCCCGTTGGAAACTTGGCATTGAAACTGGATCTGTAACCAATTGAGTTGAAACTTGGTATACATGCTTATTTTGGATGTCAATGCATACTTAGCTATGTGACGTCATTCTACTTTCAAAATGGTGGATCATCCAAGATGGCGGAATATTTATTTGGCTGCTCTACATCATGTGTATCAAATGCTTCCCGAGGACAATACGAACATTTATTTTATCTTGAAATTCTTTTTCATTTTTATAAAGCTTGTTTTTAAGGAAAAAAATCTATATATCTTTCGGAATCCTGCGTATATAAGAGTTGTGTGTGCAGGAGCATTGTAAGCGGCGCTGTGTACACCTTGGTCGTTGCACGCGGCACTGCGACGCGGCGTGCTCGCGTGGGCCGTGCGACCAGCGCTGCGAGGAAAAGCTCGCTTGCGGCCACCCCTGCCGCGGCCTCTGCGGGGAGCCTTGCCCCGACATCTGCAACACGTGCCGCCCCGACACATTCCCTACTGAGTTCACCGGAGAAGCATTCACCGACGACAATGTGTATGACAACACTATAAATATAAAGTACAGACGAAGTCATGGTCAATTATTTATAAATTTGCGCAATTTAAATCTAGACACGTTAATTTGCTCTGAATGTTTTACCACCCTCGAAGTACCTAATAAGCTGTAAACCCCAACGGTGGCTATTACTTCGAGCTCCATATACTTTCTGACTAATATCGTATTTTTTTCTATTTAGTTTCGTCCAGTTACAAGACTGCAACCATGTACTGGAAGCCGAAGACATGGATAACCTTATGCAGGGAGATCAAGAAACGGTGTCTATCAGACAGTGTCCTTTCTGCCGCAAGCCTATCATTAACACGACTCGATACAAAGATCTAATCAATAAGACTATCAAGAATGAAATCAATCCTATTAAGGAAAAGGTTTATGGCACTAAAGCACAGATAAAAGATAACTTGGAGTTGTTAAGCGCAAGAGTCAAGAAATTTGCTGCGGACCAGACTAACATACTGAAAAGTGAGTGCTTTATGCTGTGACATAAACTTTACTTAATTACACGTACATTTTGAATAAGGCTTCTCAGAAGGCTAGTTTCCGAACCGGTGATAAATTCCTCGACATTCATAAGTGCCTTACCAGGGCCTAAACTGAATAAATCATTTTCATTTTCAATAATAAAAAAATATGCTCACGCCATCCCAAAAAGGTCTCCGAAGGGGTAAGCAGAGGTGCTATAATAACAACACCCACGTATCTCTAAAGATGATTATGTACCAACGTGACAGATGGTCAGTCCATCGCCGTCTCAGGCACTAGGCGTCTTTGAATATTACTTCACAGACATGCAGGTTTCCTTACTTGACCGTAAACCTCGTAGTGTGAAACTTCTGCACTTAAGTTTTTAGATAAACTCATTGGTTCAGGCCGCTGCTGGTATTCGAATTTCCGTACGTACGTACTGGGTTGATAAAAAAACGTAATGATTTTGGGTATAAAATGGGACACAAATAGATACACAATTTATATATTTTCAATTCTTTAATTATTCAATTTTTAATTTTTCCAGAAAACGACCATATCAACTTGAAATTTAGGCAACTGCTTTTAGTGCACAAGAACACAAAAGTTTCGTTGCTAGATTTAGAAGTCCAAACAATATTTTTGAGTATATTGGAAATTATCGCTCAATCCTGTAAAGGGTATTACGAAAACGACTGCCAGGAACTGCTATTTGAAGTAGGATGTCAAATTAAAATGATATGCAGTGTGCTGAATGTAAAAGGTGGGCGTCCATTGACTATCATGAAGATAAGCCAGCAACAACAGCGTGAAGCGAACATCGAGTTAAAACGCCTTAATTCCATCATGCATTTGTGTCGAATTTTCGATAATCTATATTACAAGGCCAATAAAAACGCTGAAAGTATTCAAGATGCTGCCAAAAAAGCTAAAGATGCTGTATTCAATACATCCATATTTGAAGAGGACAAAGCACTAGAAGCTCTTAAATGCCTCGCTGATTCTGTGAAAGTAACAGGTGTAAGTAAACAAGAAAGAGATATGGTTGTGAAAGCCATAGGGCTAAAGGCGGGACATTGGTATAAATGTCCCAACAATCACTTCTATTGCATCGCAGACTGCGGTGGCGCTATGGTTGTGAGTAAGTGCATTGAATGTGGAGAAAAAGTCGGAGGGACAAGCCATACTCTACTCGAGAGTAACGCGCACGCACCAGAAATGGACGGCTCTCGTTTCCCCGCATGGTCTGAGGCGTACAATAACATGGCTAATTTTAACATAGAATGAAAATGTTTCGATTGTTTATAACAGCGGTAGTAAAGAAGAAGATGAAGAAAGAGAAGAGGGGTAGGAATATACCTAACATCTGAAGTTGCTATTTTTAATTACTTATGGATAATGGATTATAATGAATGCGAAAGTCTGCTTGCAACGATGCAACCTGTTGATTATACAAACCACTTAACCGATTTTGCTGTAGGTAGTGTCATTATAGTAGGTGCCTATAATTATGTTGTAGAGGTGTAGCTAACTATTCGTTTTCTATTTTTTTTAATGTAGGTAGAAGACAAACCCATAAAACAATATTCTCGGTTCTGTCTGCCTGTCATAATTCATTGTGTTTGGTTAATCTCGGTGTGGGAGACCGAACTCTTTTTGGGCTGGTTTTTTCGATCCCTTGATCGCAATATGGTTAATACCTGCCTACTTTTACCATACCATCCTAGTTTGTAATTTGAATGTGTTATCCATATTGTCACTCTTATCACCTTGAACTTTTTATGTATTCATTAAATACGTTCGTCTAATAAAAAACGTTTTTTTTACTTAAATTGTTACCATTACGTGTAAAGTCGCAAAGCGCAACAGTTCTCTTACTTGTTTCTTACTTAAAGTAAAACGTCGTAACGACCCAGACGACAATGTAACTAGAGAGAGAGAGACTGGCTTCCAAAGTTCCGAAATTCGGACCAAATATGGTTCGTATTTTTCTGTATCCAGAATCTACGTATGTTTTAACAAATTTGCATAATAGCTCTCACTAGCTGCGCCTCGCTCACTAGATTCCGGTTTCATCCGCGTAGATTTAATTTGATTCCCGCGGAACCCTAAATGTTATTTTTAAATAAAAGTAGCAAAAGTTACTCCTTGTAACATTAGCTATCTGTCAGTGAAAGCCCCGTCAAAATCGGTCCTGCCTTTTCAAAGAGTACTCGGAACAAACAGACAGACAGACAGACAAGAAAAAAAAAATTGTTGTTTTAATGTCTGTACCGTGTATACTTTCATATGCATTTAGTGAAATACTGTTATTTTTGATTTACAAACAGACGCTTCAATTTTATTTATCTGTAAAGATATAGATGTCTGTATATATTAGGCTAAATGGGCATAATTAACAGTATCTACCTTCGCGCCAAAAAGTTAATTAACGTTCCGTTTCGTAACATAACGCACACTCTTCGCCTTGTCACACAAAATAGAAAGTAAATACTAACTGCGACTTTGTTTTTTTTTAAGACATTTCCTAATATGTATAACGCATAGATATAGATAAAATTGCATAAACCTAAACTAAAATAGCAGCTTGATGGAAGTACGTAGATCTACGAACTATTCACAAACTATTTTTACAAATTCTACTTATTTTATTTGTCAAACCCCGTCTACGCTTTTTTTTAAATCTGAGTTGGCAACACTGCACACAACTGTCAGTCGTAAACTAACAATCTATTTCAATCTGCTGAATAATTTAATTTGAAATTCTGTCTATCTGTCCCTATTTCTACAACTTCAACCAACCTCTAATCCAAGCATAGTTCCAACAAATATAAAAAATGCGTATTTTTGTTTACTAAAAATATTAATAGTAAGCTTTGCTTCTCACCTTAGAAAGAGAAGAAATTAAAAACAGATGGGACTTGTATTCTTCAATAACAACATTTGAGGTGTATTTCATGAACAAGTTCACGTATCCACGAAGATTTATTTGAATATAATGCACCTATCCTAATTTCACTTACTTTATAGGTGCTTATAGTTTTGTTGAAATAATACTGAACTAATTACGTAATAATGATATTACGCCAACTTTACAACAATATTCTAGCAAACAAATCCAGCTATGCCAGATTGTATTCAACTATACCATTTCCTGATATTAACCTAGAATACTATTGTAATGAACAATATTCTAGCGAAATAAGGAATAACATTTTGATAAGAAAAGGTGTTGGTAACATAGACACTGTTATAGAGACATACAAAATGTTGAAGAGTGTACCCAAAGAGCATTCTACATACCAGGATATCAGGGAAACCTTGTATAAAGCTCTGTCGATGTTACCTAACAATACACATCCTTCAATAGCAGACAAACAGGAGCCTTGTGTTATAAATGAAATCAATGAGAAGAGGAATTTTGGGAAGCATGTCCCATTGGAGTTTAGTGAAATAACTCGACTTATGAACTTGGTCAGGACAGAGAAGCTGGGCCTCACATGCGGGCACAAGAGTTACTACTTCTTAGGGGCCCTGGCCGAGCTGGAAGAAGCACTTATAAAATATACCGTTGCAGCTCTGTTGAAGAAGGATTTTAAATTGGTTTCAGTACCTGATATCTTACCAAGTAGTGTGTTACAGAGCTGTGGCATGATGATCAACAATGATCGGACACAGGTAAATTAAATGATTTTTAAAACTAAGTTGACTCCGTAAATATTTCAAAAATATAATGTAAATGCACCTTCCACATCTATCCCATTCACAAGCTGTAATAAGTATGAATAATAATATGATAGGATGTTTGTTCCCCAAGATACTTTCATCCTGCAATTCTGTGAGTTTTGTGTAAATACATGTTGATGTATGTAGCCTATGTTCTCCATTCTTGGAACTGGTTAACAGCGAGACCGATGGGCAGAGATATTTTATAATAGATGATCAAACGAACTTCACAAGCGAAGTTCGATCACTATTATATGAATAGCTCCATTCGAAGATATAAGTAAGTTAAGTTTTTTACCAGGTAGTACCTTTAACCTACAGGTAGTCCATCGCACGTTTCAGATTTTTAATCGATTTACAATCGATATCAAAAAAGCATGTCTCGTATTCTCAGCTGTCACACCACCCTATTTGTCAATTCATTTCTTCAGAGCGACCTCAAAAACTTTTTGCGGGTGTGGAGGGAGGGTTCCTATATCTTCGAATGGAGCTATTCATATAATAGTGATCGAACTTCGCTTGTGAAGTTCGTTTGATCATCTATTATATTTCACAGCTCCATTCTTCAGATATAAGTAAGTTAAGTTTTTTACCAGGTAGATGTTCAGAGTAATTACCTGAATGGTTACATAAAAAGTTTTTGAAATTATAGGTGAGTTAAATGCTTACTTTACCTTTGATGGAATAATACAAAGGTAATAAATCACATCACAGCCTTTATTCATATAATGATAGCTTATTAAATAAGTAGCTTATATGCTATTTGAGAAAAAAAAAACAAAAGGAAATTATTTATTACTATAGAGTATGAGTACAAAATGATTTACTATACCTATATATTATTAAATATATGTAAATAATAATCAAGTTAGGTGATTAGGTGTAATGATTGAGCTTGCAAAGTTTTCTTGGATCAAAGGTCGGTTATAAAACCTTGCAAACGTTTGCGAATTGGGTGTCCAGCCAGCTGTTTTTCGGATAACATCTACAGAGATGCCCGCTAAACACGCTTGCGATGTCGAAGCATGCCGCACGCTATGTGCGCTGAATGTCGCCACATCTATACCGCTCATGCCCAGCACTTCTTTAATCCATCGACTGATGGTTTGAGCGGTAGCGCGCTTGTGTGGGCGTTTGTGAGTTATTAATAAGCTGGTTAACGAAATTGATTCGCGAATATTTTTAGTAAGAACCAAATAATCCTCTAAACATCTGGCTGGGCAGATATTGGGCTTATCCCTGAAATATGGCAACAATAGTACAGGCTGCTCGCGTCCAGCGGCTGAAGTCTTAATGATATCGGAAATGTTGATTTGAATTTGATTACTAGAAATCGCAATATCACTAACTTTAATTACTGATAGTGTCTGTACGCGATGAGCGGTGCATAATGCGAGAAGGGTTACTAACTTTTTGGTTATTTGATCGAGAGGTAAGTTATTGTTGGGATACCAACTAGATAAGAAATCAAGCACAGTTTGGGGGTCCCAAATAAATTTGTACTTTGGCAGACTTGGCCTTAGTTTGTAAGCTCCTTTTAGCAACCTAGACACGTCCTCATTAGAACCAATCTTATTACCTAAGAGCAATGAAATAGCTGAGCGGTGAGTATTTAGCGAGCCATACGAAGTTCCTTTTTTAAACAATTCACTTAAGAATAATAAGAGAGAATTTATAGGTGCCTCCAAAAAATCTACATTATTGCTTAGGCAATAGTTCCACCACAATTTGTACGTGGTGTTATATTGTTTGACCGTTGCTGGTGCAAGTGAAGCTACCATGAGATCTATAGCTTCTGGCGGTACACCACGGTGTTTGAAAGCTTGCCTGAGACAATCGCAGCACCCAGGGTAATCTCCGGAGGTATGTGAACCCTGTAATGAGACCGTAATGCCTTATTTAAGAATAAAATCTCTGATTGTAATAACTCTGATAGAAGGGGAAACCATGCCTGCGAAGGCCAGTAAGGGAAGACTATTATTCCTGTTGACTGTTCGTATACAATTTTTTGTAAACATTTAAGAATCAGTGAGAATGGTGGAAAACAATAGAAGAAATAGGAATTCCAGCAAAACGTGAAAGCATCCACCTTGACAGCGTCAGGGTCTGGTTTCCATGAAGCGAATAGATTACATTTAGCATTGGTTCGGGATGCGAACAGGTCTATATCAGGTTCACCAAACTGATCAACAATAAAATTATAGGCATCTGCGCTAATTTCTAATTCTGTATCCGGGTTGACTCTCCTGGATTCTTCATCGGCTTCCCTATTGTCTTTCGTGTTTATATATGAGGCAAATAACCATAGACCGCGTATCTCGCACCATTGCCAAATGTCCCTAGCTAGTTGATTTAGGTGTGGGAACTGTATTCCACCCATTCTGTTTATATAGCTAATAGCTGTCGTGTTATCTATGCGCATCAATATAGCACAATTCGAATGTTTTTCTGCAAAACATTTAAGGCCAAAAAAGGCTGCCTGCAATTCTAAATAGTTTATATGGGACGGCAGTTCGTTTTCCTTCCAATGACCATTTGCCCGTTTATTGCAACAGACCGCGCCCCAACCTGATCTCGAAGCATCGGTAAAAATTTCTAAGGCGTATGTAGGCGGGACAAGGGTATTCCTGGTACTTAAAATATTGTTCTTCCACCATAGTATATCGGATAGAATTGAAGTCGGAAGTTTGAATTTTGAATCGTAATTTCCATTCTTACGAAGAGCGAGGAATTTCTCTCTCTCCAACGTTTTTGTGTACAGCCAACCGTATTTTACGGCTGGGCATGCCGCTGTCAGTACACCTATGAACTGAGAAAATTCTCGTATGCTACATCGCGGAAGAAGGGAATACTTTTGAGTCATTTCTAATATACTATGACGTTTGCTCGTGGGTAGAAATATAGACATGTCTACAGAATCAAATATGAAACCTAAAAATTTGCATTGTTGTTTAGGTTCCAATACACTTTTATCATAGTTGATTACGAAACCTAAGCATTCGAGAAGTTTTACAGTTTCTGTAACATTTTTCAAGCATTCTTCATAGCTCCTTCCGATGCAAAATGTGTCATCTAAGTATGAGACCGAACTAAATCCACGGCTTCTTAAATGACTTACGACTTCTTTCATGATTTTTGTAAAAGTACGAGGTGCTGTTGAGAGGCCGTAAGGCATAGCATTGAACTCGTAGCAGGTTTTCGTAGTACTGTCGGTCCTAACTTGGAACCTTAGGTATTTTCGGTCTTCTGGATGAATAGGAACAAGTAAATAAGCATCGCGTAAATCAATCGTGGCAAGGTAACCATTGACAGGAATTAAACTACAGGCCGTTCTATAATCTTCCATTTTAAAGTGCTCTTTAAGTACAAATTTATTAAACTTCTTCAAGTTTAAAATAAATCTATAAGTACCATTAGGCTTCGGTGTTAAAAATATGGGTGAAATAAACTGTGATTTTTCGACAGCACAAAGGGATATTGCTCCTAAGCATATCAGGTTATCAATGGCCGATTGTATCTCCTTACATTGCTTAGCGGACATTTTGTCCGAAAAGCTATGTTTCTCATTGATTACTTTTGTTACTGGGATCCTATAACCATTTAAAATACAATCTAATACAAATTCATTTTTTGTGACTGATAACCAACAACTAAAGTAGTGTTGTAAACGGCCCGCGTGTACCTGAGTTACTGCCGTGTTGGGGCACGTTGTCTGCTCGGGGGATGTCTGTTTTGTAGAGGCGCTGCTATTAGATTCGATGCCGGTAGCGGGATCTGATGATGGGCCCTCCTGTAGCTGTAGCCCGGGCCAGCTCTGATCGCAGAGTACATCCCTCCTCGCCCCCCCCTGCTCATCGACGAGGGATATCGAGGCGGGGCAGACCAGTTTCCCGCTGAGCGGGGCCTGATCGATGTTTGTTGATGAATTGTGACCTTTGATGTGGAAGGCGCATTTCGTTTTATTTGTAAGCCTTGTTTTTCTATCGCTTTTGCTGCCTTTATTTTTTCAGATATATTATTTCCGAAAAGTGTATCGTCTCTTTCTTCACCCTGTATAATATTTAAGAAAGATTTGTCTAAGCAGGGGGTTATTAATTTGGTACGCGTCTGCGTTTCTATATGGTGAAGATCGGTCAAGATTCTACATCCGTCTGATAATAATTTAATAACTTCAACTTTTTTCCCATCGGACAGCACCATAGACATTGCTCGAGAAATAGCCGTTATACCCAAACCAAGTTGACCTTGTATACCTTCCATTTTCTTGTCTCTAGATCGGACTACGTCCGGAATAGCAGCGGCTATCTCTGGGTTAAGGCTGGGGGCTTTTAAAAGTCTGCAGTTGTCTGGCACATTGTACTCCTTAAGAATTGTATCTTTTACCTCCTTCACTAGACCCTTGCGTAACACAGGTAACCAACGTTGTGCTAAATCAGCGTGGATATTTTCTCCATAAATTGGCACCTCATCGCCCGGGTCACCTAATGCTAATTTTATCTCGGGCTCTAACTCAGACGCTAGAGTAGTCGATTCTTCAGGTGTTTGAATATTTTGTGACGCATCTGGAAAAGTGGCTGGTTCCACATTTTCATTTGCCGGGGTGTTAACGTTAGGTACAATGTCAGTAGGTAATAATGATTGGATGGGATCTGTTTCTACGACACCAAGGGGCTCGTCGTGACAATAAGGATTCATTGTCATCGATTCGTCTTGAATTGTTTCGAATTCTGTAAATATAACGTTGTCTGGTTACATAAAATATATGAAGGTAGACAAAAAAAATATTTTTTAACAATACTTTCGTGAATGACCCGCAGTCAAACATCCAAGTTTTTTATCGCATCATGTCTAGCCTTCGTGTATAACTCGCAGTTACCCTCCCGGCAGACTTAGAGATGCATAAGGAGCACATATCAACATAAATAGTGAAACATACCTTGGTTATTTTCGATGTCGGATTCCGAATCGGAATATACAATAACTCGGCGTCGAACACTAATTTTATTCTTGTTTTTTATTTTCTTAATTTTGGATTTGTATAACTTTAACAATTCTTCATCACTTTTGCGTTTCGGCATATTTAAAATGATTTCAAACTTGGAATGATTTTTGAGCGTGGAATACGTGCGCGTCCTACCTCGCACGAAAAAGGAATGAATTGACAAATAGGGTGGTGTGACAGCTGAGAATACGAGACATGCTTTTTTGATATCGATTGTAAATCGATTAAAAATCTGAAACGTGCGATGGACTACCTGTAGGTTAAAGGTACTACCTGGTAAAAAACTTAACTTACTTATATCTGAAGAATGGAGCTGTGAAATATAATTTACACATACTATGTTAAATCCAAGGATATGGCGATTAATTCTTATTTCAAACTATGATTGCAGATATACTCATTGGATCCCATCCATCATGGTCCTGATCTATACTTGTCTGGAACTGCTGAAATGTCACTTGCAGGCTTGCTCATGAATTCTAATCATATGAAGAAAGACTTGCCTTTGAAGTTAGCAGCAGTCAGTAGATGCTACCGTGCTGAAACATCCAATGTTATTGAAGAGAGAGGAATATACAGGTGACTTTATGTATAACTAGCTGGTGCTTGCAACTTTGTCCGTGCAGGATTTGACTTATGTTTATATTTTAGACAAATACCACAATATTTTTATAAATAATTGTGTTACTCTGATGTTAATATTATATTGTTGTAAAGTTTCATTAAAATCCATTAAGTAGTTTTTCAGTTAAAGAGTAACATTTTTAACTTTTGTGTTTATAATATTAGGATATTTTGTAATCATTAATTTTAATTTGTATTTGGATGTGAAACAATGTTATATGTTTATTTTCTTATATATTATAGAGTACACCAATTTACAAAAGTGGAAATGTTTGCTGTCACCACCCCTGAACAATCTGAAGATATGCTTGAATATTTGAGAAAGACACAGGAAGAACTGTTCACGCCTTTGGGATTTCACATGAGAATATTGGATATGCCACCTTATGAATTGGGTGCACCTGCATACAGGTATTGTTAGCAAATAAAACAGAATGTACAGTACTGATCTTAAACTAGTCAATGGACTTGAAATAAACTTATACCAAAACCATTCTCCACATATCGGAACATGGCAGGTAAGTAAGACATGCATTGGGTTTTCACAGGGGTAGGCATAAACAATAAGTAGGTAGGTAGGCAGGTTAAAGTACATACCAATGTGGTGTGGTGTAGGTACATATGTTTCGGTACACCTGTACCAAAACATGTATATGGGTGTGTATATTCACACACACACAAGTCATGAGTGTATTCAGTCATCACAAATTGTAAGCAGTGCTTATCTGCTTATATGCAATGCACATTCTTGGACAGAGGTTTTATAATAAGTGAAGTTAAAATGATGATTAATTTTACAGGAAATATGACATAGAAGCCTGGATGCCTGGACGCAAGGCATACGGTGAAGTGTCTAGTTGCAGCAACTGTACCGACTATCAATCTAGACGGCTCAATGTCAAATATCTTGAAGACAACCAGTATAAATATGTTCACACACTAAATGGAACTGCTTGTGCAATCCCCAGGATGCTGATTGCATTACTGGAAACTCACCAAGATCCAAAAGGAAAGATATTCATACCTCAAATATTACAACCATACATGAATGGAAAGCAACTTATTACCAAAAATACTACTGTTCCTGAACTAAAGCTGATTAAAACAAAGAGATGATAACAAAGTCTTCATTTATTTATTTAAAGTGAATCTATTCTTTAACAGTTTTTTTATTCACTAATTCCTTGTGTTGTTTTGAATACTTTTTCATTTTTGCCTTCAACTGCTTTATATCCACCGTGGATTCGGTAATTGACGGTGCCACAGATGTTTCTTCTGGAGGTATAAAATCTTTTTGACGTTGTTCTTGTTTAGCTTTCTTGGCCTGAGCTTGTTTTTCTTCCTTCTCATGGCGGTGTTTGGCCCTCTTCTGCTCATCCTTGGGGAAGTACTCACCAGTAGCAAGTTCCCGATCAACCTTGCTCTCGGGTTGTGGCGGAGGGAATGGTGTATAAGGTTTCTTCACCTTCTTCTTAGGTTGTTTCCTGGGAACATTTTTGCTCTTAAATTTGGGCAAAAATCTATCCCAGCTCTCGTTATTTAGCTTTGGATCTTTCATTAGCTCCCGTTTTATCATCAAACTCTTAATATTATACATAGGATGTATATTTTTCATTGTATCCTCAACTATGCGCCTGACTTGAACCAAGCCTTTGTATGGTCCTACTGCAGACACAGTATTGCCCTGTACAAGGACATAGCACTCTGTCAATAGTTCAATTGATTTCAGTGTAACCCCATTCGGACCTATCAAGCGTTGCCGCCTTTTAAGAAATGTTTCCTTTTTGCGGACAAATGAATTTAGTTTTATAATGTCACATCCAATTTCGTCCTCTAAAACCCGCGCTGCTTGCTCAAAAGGTACACTTCTAGAAAGTAGTTTAATTAAATCTCTTGCTTTAATAATAATGTATGGATCCCAAGTTTTTCTCGTAGTTTTCACGGTTATGCTTCCTTCAATAAGATCTAATTCAGCCACTATGTGGTGATCTTTTAATACTTTTTGAACAAGTGGCCAGCATTCTTTTAGATATTGTTCTCTATATTTTGGAAATAATGTTGCGAATTTGCTTTCTTCTAAAAGACCATGTGGATTATCGTCTGGAGTAAACTTAGGTATTTTCATCGCCCATGCATTTTCCACCGGTCCTACCGGTTGATGTTCTTCGTCTGTATCTTGATTGTCCATATTTGACTGTTTTAGCACAGATTTTCGCAGAGTTTAACAGTGTGATGTGAAATTATTATAACTTTTGTTTGGAGCAGAACTTAAAAATAATACATCCATGTATTAAACGACAGATGCCTGACAGATAGACATTGATATAGATTTAAATTGACAGTTGGTTGACATAACAGCCAAAACAACGCACAGAATAAAAATGTACAAAGTATAGATTAGGCAACTTAAAGATTATAATAATTAACCTAGAAATATATAAAATAAAATCCACAGACCAATGAGGCTCAGCTGTAAATGCTGCACAGATCGAGTGGTGTAGGGTCAGAGTGCCGGACAAAGGGGTCACAGACGTCATTTTAATCAAATTAGCAGTGTTATGGAGTGGATTTAATTCTGGGGGTGGTAATGCTCTTAAATGAAAATGATTTATTCAGTTTAGGCCCTGGTAAGGCACTTATGAACGTCGAGGAATCTACCACCGGTTCGGAAACTAGCCTTCTGAGAAGAACCGGCAAGAAACTCAAACTCTTAAATTCGCAATAGTCATCTGATGAGTGTCTCTGTGTCTGCAAGGCGTGATGAGAATAAAATACACATATCCAATATCCATCTAGTAGGTATTCATTCGGTATGGATCATACATAAAGAAAAAAATTCGCTTGTGTGATGATCAGTCTGTGATGTCATGTGATGTTCTTTGTGTGATCAAATGTCAGTTGTGTCAAGTGTAAAGCTGTCAGTTCAGTTTTTGGCGCCCTTTTCGTGTCAGTAAATTTCTTTTCTGTAAGTTGTACGAGAATTAAGAAGATAAACTTGTGTGTTTCTTTAACTTTTCTTCTCGTCTCGGATAAAAAATATTTTTTTATCAGAATATATAAACAGAGATTAGAGCTTTTATCTGAATCGCAAAATAAGTAGCATGAATAAAATCGTATTATGTCCTAGTAGGTAACATAGGTAACTGAAAATATGCCTGTGAGAAATTCCAGTCCCCAATCAGGGAGCCCAGGGGGAAAGAACACTAGCAACGGTGATGAAAACTGTACGGGTTCACCTCAAAGGTTTGTACACTTGTTTATTATTGTATAATTTGATATAGTAAAGTGGTAAAATTATTCATTTGACCTAGTGGTGTAATTGAATTCAATTTATATTCCACTGTAAACATCTCTTATTCTCATAGTCTTAGTTGTTGTGTGATTATTGTTTAAAGAAAAAAGCAGTAATATGTTGTACTTATTATAGAATATTACGAAAATCCCCACGCAATCAGCCCAAGATAACCAGCATGTTCCCATCCAAGAGGGGTCGTTGTGATGATGCGAGTGATGTCATTGAACCTGTAAGTTTTTTATTCACTTATACTAAGCTTCTGTAAGTAGGTAATAATTACTCTGTAATTTCTTTAATTGGTGTGCAATAAAGTGTTATTGTATTATATTGTATTGTATTGACCAATGATATAAGATCTTTTAGGAAAGAGGTAGAAATGGCACTAGTGTGCGGAAATTGAGGCATTTGTCAGAACTCTAGCCTCTATCCTCAGTTGCTCTTAATATTTTATATGACTTATTTGACAAATGATAAATAAATATGAATATTACTTTTGTGAGCATATGATGTTAATACTGTAGAAGAGCTTGTGGCCCAGTTATGCATGTCATCAGTAGTCTTATGGGTGACTGTCATGTTAAGCCATCGGTCCCAGTTGCATCTTTGGCAATTGTTACAGGTCAGTCGGAGGCCTAAGAGTCTGAAAACTGATCTAACCCAGATCAGTGAGTTTCCTCATAAAATGTCTGATAGGCACTTTGTATAAATATCTGGTGATCAGCCACATCGGGTTGAAACAAGTGCCGACCCCAGCAATGTTTGGGATAAGGCCAGGGACATGATGATGATAATGTATCTATATTACATATGCTTTTAATATCATTGTGTACTACTATTTGTGTATTGTTAAATGGTCCAATTTCCTTGCAGAAAAAGCTTAAGATGGACACAGAATCAAATGACCCAGGTCACCTAGATGCAAAAGATGTGGACTTTGCAAACAAAAAAGATATTAATCCTGACCTCATTGAACTCAAAGAAAAAGGAGATACACACCAAGAGCTTGGTGAGAGTGAAAAAATAACTACTGAAACTGATACCACTGCTAATAAACATAGCACTCAAGAAAGTATCAAAACTGATGATGCAAGTAACATCAACCACAGTAAGGATAATAATGTGACTTTCAATAATAACAACACAATTACCCATGAAGGTAACAAAGCGACTGATAATGAGCAATGTGACATCTGCGGCCAGTTCCTCAATGATTCAGACATAATATACTATCAGGGACACCCTCAGGATGCAGTGGAAGAGTACATTGCGTTAACTAATGAGAAATTAGTGCTGGCATCAGGTAATAATCCATATTAGAATTTAAAAAAATTTAAAAATTGTCTCTGTCAACTACCTTTTCATACTAAGCCTAGCTAAGCCACTGACTTGATTTTGCTGATATTTGATAAAGGAACTGAAGTAGTTACAAAAGAAAAATTTACTCCAATGATGGACATAGGACTTCCTAAAAATGATATTATAGGTAAAGTCTTGGATATTTATATAATTATATAAATATTTTTGTATCATGCCCCTCATGAAGTGGGAAGGGAATACAATAAAGTTACAAAACTTTTTCACTTGATCTAGTTTAATAATTTTTGTATGTTATAATATAATATAGTTTTGTAGCTGTTGCTTTAGGTATTAACATTATATCAACTTTTGCCAAAGTACTAATTCAATATCCACAGGATTTCAAAGAGGAATATGGATATTTTAATGAGGTTATATTATTCATATGTAAAATAGGAATTCCAAATGGACAATTAGCCAAGCCAAATGAAAAAAACTGTATTTATTAGCAGTATCTACTTTCAGGTGATGAAGGAGATATCATGGAAAGACCTCAAACAAACCTTACTGGATTTTCAATATTTGATCGGCACGGGCACCTGTGTCCTATAGATGGAGGTCTTATTGAGAGTGATGTCAGAATTTACATGTCTGGCTATTTGAAGTCAATTTGTGCTGACTCATTTGAAATTGACGAAGAGTCAATACCCGTGAAGGATGTTGGACCTATTATAGAATGGTAATACTGATTTTTTGCACAAGTACTGGTGCTGTTACGAGTAATGAGCTCTCAGTGGAAATAATGGGGATAACTACTCATGTATTTATGCTCGTTCCATGTAAAACTGATGCACAATTAGCCGGTCAGCATTCAAATTCGAGATGGCACTTCACTTCTAGTCTGATTCAAGCTGTCACGTGTGTCTGCTTAATTTTTTAGTAAATAGAAACCTAATAGAGTAGTCATAAGATTTATTTTTCAAATGTTTCATTTTGAGCAAATAAAAAACCTAATAGAATTGACGTAAGATTCATTTTTCAACGTATTTCGTCGCGACACGGATCCGTGACAAAGCAGACGAGAGGCTAATCTGCATTACATTTTACTAATGCAGACATTATATCCTTAACCAGTTTTTCATATTCCCATCAGATTTTGAATGTGCATTGCAAGTATATCTGTTTATTTTTGTAGGTTTATACATGGCTTCGATGGAGGAAACAGAAACTGTATAACTCTGTCCACTGAGTTTGGGGAGTACAACCTGATGAACCCCAGCGAGGCATACACACCTCTTATGAACAATTTGTATGAGAAAATATGGCTGAGTAAAGTTGTTGTAGAATACTTGGAAAAGTATCATTACCTCCAACCATCATATGAGGATCTGCTTGAAGTAATTAGGGAAGCCACCATTCCTGAACTTGATAATAAGAAAATGACGGAAGAAATGCTTCACAAACATGCTCAATTTGTATGTGACCAAGTCGTCAGCCTCGAAACAGACGAAGATGACGACCCATTAATTACTTTGCCGTGCATAAGAGAACTTATCAAGTTGATGGGTATAAAATTCGGCAAGCGGAAAGTGCGTGCAAAAATAGATTACAAAAAGGTCGATAAAAAAGCCTGGACGAAAGCAACCACTACGCCATTAGTGAGAAAGACATTTGAGAGTTTTTTCTCGAATCAATTGGATAAAACCAACCATGAATTAGTGTTGAGAAGAAAACGCTGTGGTATCTGTGAAGCTTGCCAGCTGCCTGACTGTGGGGAGTGTAATGCATGCAGAGCGATGGCCAAATTCGGTGGTCACGGCCGCACGAAAAAGGCTTGCGTTCGGAGATTCTGCCCAAACATGGCCGTGCAACAAGCAGAGGACTCTGAACCTGATGATGAAGAGGAATACCAACAAATGGCTGAGAAAAAACAACATGATAAAATAGAGGATACAGTACCAGTGAAGCTTACAGGAGTAAATAATAGGAAAATAAAATGGGTCAATGAGCCAGTTAAAGTGGATGCCACTAAGGTGTACTATGAGAAGGTTGAGATAGATGGTGCGGAACTCAGTGTTGGCGACTTTGTCATGGTTGAAACCTCTCAGGCAAACATCCCTGCACTTGTTGCTAGGGTTGTATATATGTGGAAAGACATAAACAACTCGAAACAAGGATATTTCCATGGTGAAGTGTTCATCAGATCCTCTGATACAGTGCTGGGCGAAGTGGGTCACCCGAGAGAAGTATTTTTGGGCGACAGGTGCTGTCACGGTGCCCCACTTTCATCAATTCTCAGAAAAGCTTTTGTTGACCGCAAACACACTCCTGAAGACTGGTTTAAACTTGGCGGTAAAGAAGTAAATGATGAAATATTCGAAGATGATGGTAAAACTTACTTTTACAACAAATATTATGAAAGATTTACGGCACGTTTCGAGGATCTACCTGAGGATCCAATATGTCCAAACGAATTACGTAAACACAGATTTTGTGCCTCTTGTGAACGTAAAACGAAAAGAGACGCAAAAAATATACCCAAAGTTTCTGGGAAAATAATGGAGAAATCTGATGTTGTAAAAGAATCTAGTAGAACCGAATGGACATTAGTTAGATGGCAAGATAACGACTACAAGAAGGGTTGCGGAGTGTTCCTCAAGCCGGGAACGTTTAAACTTAAAAATAGCTTAAACATTCCAAATACAAGTGTTAAATTACAAAAATTAGAGAAGGTCGACGAAAACATCTACACAGAGTACTATAGGAAAAGCGACAACAATACGCGTGGATCGAATGCTGATACCGGCGAACCGTTTTGTGTGGGGTATATAGCTGCGGTGACGGCGGCCGGCGACGGGCCGCTCATCGTGCCCCAAGATATCTACCTTAAAGTTAACGTCCTTTACAGACCGGAAAACACAACAAGCAAATTCCCACAAAACGAGGACCTAAACGTAGTCTACTGGAGCGATGAGATTAAGGACGTTCCCTTCTCCGCGGTGGCGGGACCCTGCCATTTGATATACGAGCTAAATGTGCCGCAACAGGAGTCGCTGCAAGACTGGCTAGAGCGGGACCCGAGTCGGTTCTACTTCAGGAAGGCCTTCGACAGGAGCACTGGCGAGTTCCGGGAGCCGCCGCAACACGCGACCGGCGTCGGGCGCACCGACCGCGGCAAGGGCAAGGGGAAGGGCAAGTCGAGCCAGCGTGGCGCGGGTGGCGCCGGCGAGGTGAGCGTGCGGCCGCTGCGCACGCTGGACGTGTTCGCGGGCTGCGGCGGGCTGTCCGAGGGGCTGCACCGCGCCGGCGCCGCCGACTGCCGCTGGGCCGTCGAGAACGTGGAGGCGGCCGCGCACGCCTACTCGCTCAACAACCGCGCCTGCTGCGTGTTCAACGACGACTGCAACGAGCTGCTGCGCCGCGCCATGGAGGGCCAGCCGCACAGCGCCGCCGGCCTGCGCCTGCCGCGCCCCGGCGAGGTCGAGCTGCTCTGCGGCGGCCCGCCCTGCCAGGGCTTCTCCGGCATGAACCGCTTCAATTCCAGGGAGTATTCCAACTTCAAGAACTCCCTCGTCGCCTCCTACCTTTCCTACTGCGACTTCTACCGTCCCAAGTATTTTATACTCGAAAACGTCCGAAACTTCGTCGCGTTCAAGAAGGGCATGGTTCTGAAGCTAACGCTGCGCGCGCTGCTCGACATGGGATACCAGTGCACGTTCGGGATCCTGCAGGCGGGGAACTACGGCGTGCCGCAGACGCGGCGGCGGCTGATAGTGCTGGCGGCGGCGCCGGGCTACTCGCTGCCGCTGTATCCGGAGCCGACGCACGTGTTCAGCCGGCGCGCGTGCTCGCTCACGGCGACGGTGGACGGCAAGCGGTTCGCGAGCAACCTGCGCTGGGAGGAGGGCGCGCCGCGGCGCACGTGCACCATCCGCGACGCCATGAGCGACCTGCCCGCCATCGACAACGGCGCCGCCCGCCACGACATGGACTACGGCTCGGCGCCGCAGAGCCACTTCCAGCGGCTGCTGCGCGGCGCGGGCCAGCGGCTGCGCGACCACGTGTGCAAGAACATGGCGCCGCTCATCCAGGCGCGCATGCGCCGCGTGCCGCCCGCGCCCGGCGCCGACTGGCGCGACCTGCCCAACCTCTCCGTGCCGCTCGCCGACGGCACGCACTGCAAGGTCACGCTCCCACCACCACTCTGAACTCTCTTCCGACTTGATATATAGGGTGTTCATAATATCCCTGGTTTGTAGGTGTTGCAGTACCGCTACGGCGGCAGCGGCGACACGCCGGCGCGGGGCGTGTGCGCGTGCGCAGTGGGCGGGCCGTGCAACCCTCAGGACAAGCAGGAGAACACGCTCATCCCCTGGTGCTTGCCGCACACCGCCAACAGACACAACAACTGGGCCGGCCTTTATGGTAAACTAAGCAGTTTTTATATTATACAAATCTCTAATCCGTATAGAGTGCACTAAGTATAGTGCTCGCTTCGCTTCGTTCACGTTATACTTGCAAAATGGAAGTCAGCGTTGTGTGAATGGCCAAAGTAAAGTATAAGTTGTTAGGTCGCGTGTCGTGGGACGGGTACTTCAGCACGACGGTGACGGACCCGGAGCCGATGGGCAAGCAGGGCCGCGTGCTGCACCCCGAGCAGCACCGCGTGGTGTCGGTGCGCGAGTGCGCGCGCTCGCAGGGCTTCCCCGACACATACTTGCTGGCCGGCTCGCTGCAGGACAAGCATCGACAGGTACCACTGCACTCATCTACATTCATACTACACTCTCTTGTATAGGTGCTGTCACGAATTATGAGCTGCTGACCTTTTATAATAATTTTTTGGGTCTTGTATGGAGCGAGCGTGAAAGAATACATGCGCAGTTATTTTCACTGAGCGCTCAAACCTCGTGACACCTATAATTAACTAAACCCCACACTAGGCTCAACACAAGCATAGACATTTTCATAGAAACATATCTTTAAGCACGTGTAATATTTACAGGTTGGGAATGCGGTACCGCCGCCACTAGGGGCCGCTTTAGGCAGGGAAATAAGAAAAGCGCTGGCAGCAAGCACCCCGACTTGATTTCGTTGAAGTGGAAACAGAATGACGTAATAAATAGTGTATAATTGTCTATGTGATATTATACATAGCTTAAGTGCCTTATCTTGACGTTTGTAGCCGAGAAATTATATGGAACCATTGTGATATAGGATAAACATGGTAGAAACTTGACAATCGAAATTACAAGTAGAGAATTTTCAATTCTATGACTTGCATAAATACCAGCCAAAATGTACATTGTTTGCATTGTATCGCTTGTTTGTTAGATGATAATGAAAATAGCAGTAGTCATTTGCTACTGTTAATATTTTCATAATTTTATTTTTGAGGCTGTTTTTTATTTTAGTTTCAGAAGTGTAAAAACCCTACCATTATGTCTCTAGAGTTTCCAGTGTGCGTATCAAATTAACTGTTATTTTATATAAAATGTTGACGTCTTTTAAGAATCACTTTTTTAATTAATATATTTATAGTATTTGTGACAGAATTTGTAGTTTCATTTCCAAATTTCTTGCGTTAAATAATATAAATAATGGATTTGAGTAAAATTTTATTGTTTTAAAATATTCTTTGTTTTTCGTTTAATATTCTTCACTAAAATATTCAATTCGTTATCAACTTTAGATATCTTGGGAAGTGGACTCTCTGCAGGCGAATCGGCTGGCCGCCTTCTTAACTTCTCTTGAATTAGTTTCTCCATGTTCTTTGTTTTCTTATAGTTGGGATCAGTCGGGTCTATATTGAACAGATGCGAATTGTACAAAGCAGAGAATCTACTATCATCTACATTTATGTCAAAGTCTGGTACTGCTTCCTTTTGTTCTAACATTTTCTGTTTTAACTTCTTTTTCATCTTTGACTTTTTGCTTCCTTCAGCTTCTTGAATCTTCTTCAAACTGAAGTGAGCTTTGCCATCATCATCATCCAATAACAGTTCCAGTTCTGCTTTCCTCTTCTCTTCATCCTGGTCTGTCTCACTATTATTAGTATTCTGCTTGCTTCTTTTTGATACCTTAGCTTTTTTGAACTCTGGTTTATTGAATTCTTCAGCAAAGTAAGGGTCATTCATATCAACATCAGAAGGCACATCGTCAGATGAACCCTCATCAGACTCTTCACCATCACTGTTCTTCTCACTTTTTTGTTGTTTCTCCAACATCTTCTGCTTCTTCTTTTCTTTCTTCTTCTGGAGTAACTTTTCAAAAGGTGTTAAATCTTTGTTCTCTGCAATAAAAATACTCAAAATAACCTCCAAATTTAGGATTATTTAGGGTTTGTAGAGGAATTAAAAATCAAAAATACCTTTATTTGATTAGACTTCTTACAAAGTACTTCCAAATTGTCAGGAGGACACAGAAATTACATACAGAAAATACATATACAGGATTATAAAAGATACCACCGGATTCGGAAGGATGCTAGCGAGACTATGAAGTATATAATAATAAAGTCTATATTTTGGTATATATAAATAAAAAAGCATACTGCTGCATATCGATAATATAATAATACAAAAGAAACATCAACTTTGTGTTTTTACGTAATATGTGGATTTGTTTCTTTGGTTTTCAAGTTAAAAGAGTTTCGAATATTAAAAAGTTCATTATAAGTAAGTAGAAATAAATACCTTGATTAATTTTCTTTTTGACGAGCTCCTCAGCCTTCTCTTTGATGCCCAACCCCCAAGTTATCTCCATCTCCATCTCCTTGTTCTTTTTCTTGTCTTCTTTCTTCTCAATATCTTGAAGAAGCATCTTGTATTTTTGTATTGGATCGCCGTCTTCGTTGTCTGATTGAGCATCCTTCACTTCTGTTGAATCTTCATCTACAAAAGATGTAATTATTTTGTAACCATCCTACTTTCTACTAATATTATAATCCCGCAAGTTTATAGGAATCTATGTATTTTGATATATGTACTTTACTTATAGATAAGAATGAACAGACTAACATATAGGCTTAGAGCCACACATTTTAGTGGTAGTTACATTATACGCGGGTGTAACCGCGGGGTTCAGCTAGTATTATATAAATGTACACTCGACATTCATAAGTGCTTTACCAGGGCCTAAACATAAATCATTTTCGTTCTCGCACCGTACATGCAGACAGACTCAAAGAATTACTGCACCTTCAAGGTACGCGCCCATAACTCGTAAGAATTAGGTGATCCTAATGAAAACCTCATTAGGATAGCCTTCTCACCATCGCTATCACTACTCGACGTTAACAAGATACAAATAACCTAATGAGATGTTACCATCGCTTTCACTGCTCGACGCTAAGTAGTCCTTCAAGTCGAGGTCGTCTATTTTGCCATCGAGAGCTCCCTTGATAACTTCTGTGCGATTGGGGTTGGTAGCGTCCCAAGTGAGCTCTACTTTCGCCTGTTGCAGGGCCGTGGTTGTAAACAGACGTGGCTTGTATTTTTTCATATCTGGCAGTTTGTCACATACTTCGCGGGGCTCCTGTAAGTTTAAAATCACAATACCAGACATAAGTGTCAAGTTTTGGTAACAAATTAAGTTATTTTTAAGATTGGAGAGATGTGATGGCCGTGGATCCGAGCAGTCGCATGCTAAGGAAGCAACGCAAGTTTGAATCCTAGCGGCCTGTACCAATGAGTTTTTAAAAAAAAACTTAAGTATTGTAATTTGGTGAAGGAAAACGTGAGGAATCTTGCATGTCTTAGAAGTATTTCAAAGATATGTATGTATAGTGTATAAGAGGGCGATGGACTCACACTCTGTCATCTTCATTTACACTCAATCACCTTCAGTGAAAAGTGGATGTTGTAGTTGCAACACCACTGCTTAAATAATACTCATGTTCAAAAAATTATTACTCTTTTGGATAGATTTTCACAAATTAAAATGAGATTACATATTGCACATTCTCAGAAGGCTAGTAAATTCTTCGACATTCTTAAGTGCCTCACCAGGGCTTAAATTGGACAAATCATTTTCATATAATCTACCTGGTCAAAGGTGACGTCATCAGGAATGAATCTCATATCAAGTCGAGTAGCACTGCTCTCGTACTCCATGCCGTCGCACTCGCTGTATAACTTGTCCGCCGTCGATACACTGTCGCACTCGACCACAGCATAGTAATACTTCAACCTGTTTAGCTGGTAGCGACGGAGCTTCTCCATATGAAATGTGGAACCTAAGAATAAATTGTCTTCTGTACTCCTAAATCGTCTTCATCATACAATACATTAACACTTTGTTGCACACCATTTAAGAAAATTACTTACATTTTTAAATTTTACAGAACAACAAAAAATATAATATGTAAGTAAGTGAAATATGCACAAGGCAGTTACTTTATCACCAGGCAATATCACCAGCAATCTCCTAGACAACCTTTGGGTACATAAGGGGAAAACATTTAGTTCTGCAGGTGTGTACATAAAGGGAAGAAATTGTTATGTAGATGTGAATAATTAATACTCCCAATTAACACAAAATTACTTTTTATAATCACAATATAACTATCATCCAGTGGCCAATGGCCTACTGTATGTAGTTATTGGCTTAAAATATGCTTTAGAATTAAATTATTTTAATACAGATCAATTTTGGTGGGCAATAATTTCAATGTGCTTGAAAGAAAATTGTCAACCAACCTTCTTCATTGCCTCCATCATCTGACAAGTCATCAGCTTTTTCTTCTGTCAATTCTATTGGACCACGAACTTCCTCTTCTTGCATTCTTTTAAGTCCATATTCTGATGGGTATATCTAAAAAATCATATAGGAATAACAATAAAAATTTTAATTGTTTTTAATAAAGATTTCATAAAAAAAACTATATTTACCGTTACTTTATGGATTAATGCTCCAGGTGGTAGGAATGAGTTGAGCAAAACCAACAGGTCTACAGCTTTGATATTGTCCCAGTCCATGTTGCAGATAGCAATTCTGTAATGTCATTGAAATTTTACAGCTGTGCATTGGATTTTCAGAGGGGTAAGCAAAAACATTAAGTAGGTAAGTACATAGCAATGTGGTGCAGCATAAGTCATATGTTTTGGTATAGACACACACACAAGTTTTTTCAGTCATCAAAATGGTAAGCACTGCTTATTTATTTGCTTATATGGAATGCATGCCTCTGAATGCTACATACTAATGATATTGACAAATTTAGGGAATACTACACCAGTTGTAACCTCTAGACAGCTTTTCATGTTACTACCCTCATGACATAACAAGAATACTTTTAATTTTCAGCAAACTCAGCCTCAGCTTAGAAATACAAAATATTAACAGAATAAACATTGAGACATAACACCTCCTAGTGGATTCATCGGTAGTGCCGGCATCAGCATCCAGCTGTCCCCATTCATGTTCCAGGTCACTGTCCACTTCTCCTTCACTGCTGTCTTCATCCGAGGAACTATCTGTCTGCAGCACACCTAAAAAATATAAGAATAGGTTATTTCTTAATTTATTTCTCCTAGAGTTAAAATACTAATTTCTTCCAAGCTGCATAGTTTGTGTGACCAATACAATTTTTTTATACACAAACAGTTCTCATAACACAATTTGCGTGTTTGAACACAATGTAAATGTGAGGGCACACACTTCCATAACATTAAAGTATATGAAAAATTCTTACACAACAGTGTAAAACATTTTTGACCAAATTAAATGAAAAGAGGAGGTATTTAATGTGACTATGTTATTTTCGAATTGGAATGTTTTTTTTTATAATAGCTTAAATGCTTGTTCAATAAAATCAATTAGGAGGTTGCAATGATGTCCATCTAGGTAATGGTTCACAATATGTTGGTTAATTTATGAAAGCTAAGTAAATCTGACCATTATCACATTAAATGCAACTTTGGAAATACATTTTATGGAATTACCTTCTCCCCTCGCATAATCTATGTCGAGGTCTAATAACTTATCCTTAGTCTTGCGGTCCAATTTGCCCCTAGTCAGTATATCGTTTTCTGATTTGGTATCCTTTACTGCATCATCGTCACTTTCCGGCCGCTTCACAAATTGGCCAGGCTTCAATTCCTCACTATCTGCCTTCTCATCATCGACTTCCTCATCATCTGAACTCTCTGACTCATCCAAATCATAATACTTTCTCAAGTTCTCAGTAGACGTCTCATTTATAGGCCGCCCACGTTTATCCACTGTGTATTTCACCTTAAACTTATCATCTTTGAACATGGACTGAAACCTCTTATCAATTTTAACTTTCCTTTCATGTTTGGGTATCTGACGATATCGAGGATCATTGAGATATTTTGCGAAACGACTATCCTTTAAAATATCACCCATATTTGCACCTTAAATCGCTGTTTATATTACAGCTGAATTAGACACAAACGATATCTTCTTATCCAATTTATGTTTTATTTACTTATCAAATTACACTCTCCAGTTATTTAAAAACATACATAACATAACCTCTATCTAGGTCTACATGCCGTACTCAGCTGTAACCTCACAACTCACAAGTCTCGCAACCAAAACTGACTTTGTCTGTCAAGCAATATATGACACGGACACACTAATGTAAAGGAATATTTTTCTTTCTGGATTACATCACAGATGACGGGACATATTGTTTGTAGTAATAAATATTTATAAATTTGTCGTTTTCACTTATCTGGCAAGCTGCACTTTTTTGATAGCTCGTTATTTCGATGGTCTTATAAAACTCGGAATAGATGACTACGACAATTGAAATGTATTGCAGTACAAGCGAGATGATGAGAATTTTACATTGAACAAATTACTACTAAAAAACCTTACAATTGTGAGAGTCCGACTTGTGCAGGAAGGGTTTCGTACCATTACCTCTTATAACAACCCAAAAATTACGTAAGCCGTTTATCATCAAACTCAAAAATAATTATTCGATTAATCTTTTAACAAAGTACTTTCAAATCGTCAGAATGACATAATAATACAGGATTATACATGCTACCGCCATGAGATATAGCCTGGTGACAGACGTTCAGACGGACAGTGTAGTCTTAGTAGTAGGGTCCGGTTTCTACCCTTTGGGTGTAGAACCCTAAAATACAACATTTGGATGGATAACACATGTCTATGGATATTTATGCGGATATCCGCCTCTCGCTCGGTTCGGCGTAGCTGTCACTGTCAAGCAAGTGTCAGGGTCAAGTCAATTTTGAAGTACCTAAGTACACCACCCTTTAAAAGTATTACCGATTTGATGATTTCTGTGTTTTTTTGTATCAAGTGCAAATTGCAACAATAGTTTAAATATGAATAGTATTGGCGAAGAATGCACAGAGCTGAAGAAGAAGTATGACGACTGCTTCAATAGTTGGTTTTCGGAGAGATTTCTTAAAGGCGACCACGACGATTCCGTGTGCGCCGGAATCTTCAAAGTTTATCAGGAATGTGTAAAGGTATAATTTGATAAGATTTTATGTATCTATGTTAGGTTATTCGCCATCATATTTAATACATCATTAATAAGAATTATTTTCCTGCCCCGTTGTGACACCGAGTGCGAGTTAGAAGAAATAAGATAAAAAAATAAAATTGACTCAAAACAACACCTATGGATACTCATCTACTATCGTTTCTGCTGTCCCCATAAGAGTTGCAGGGTTATTTATTTGAGTTGATAAATAAGACTGATCAGATCTCAATCAATGTAATTTTAAGTGATTTTATGTGTGACCATTTCTAATGTACCTTCCTAATTTCAGAATGCAATGAAGCAACAAAACATAGATTTCAAAGAAGTTGACAAAGATGTGTTAGGGACAGAGAATGAATCCAAACCACCCCCGTCAGGCAACAGCAGTTGACAGAATTACATGCTGTGTGCATTCAACCCAGCTACATGTTGGAGCTTACTTTTTGGAAACATGTTCAAGCTTCAAGAACAAAAGATAGATTACTTAGATGAAGACATTATAAAGTACCATGAAACCAATACTTGTAAATATAATTAGGTATAATTTTATTATTTATGGAATGAAATAAAGTGCAATGTGCTCCTACTATTCTATGAATAGTCTACTAAATGTATGATGTTATGTTATTATTATCTTGTACTTCACACAATTTATTTTTTGTCTAATAAAATGTCTCTATTATGTAGTGCAATGTGGGCCAACTTTTATTTGCATTTATCCACCTCACCTTGTTAATCTAGTTTAGTCATGTTTATAAATGACTTTAGTGAACACCATCTTAAAAGACTTCACATTTTATTTACTAAGTGTAGAAAGATACAGTGTTGTTTGAAAATATTAACCTTTGTAAAATCTTGTTTTGTTATAGTGCTGGATATTGAAAATGATTATTAAGTTAACTTCTCACTAAAGAGATACACATGTTCATCATTACACTGCCTGGTTTCCATCATTCATCACTTAATACTTACATGCCACTTTCATTTTCATTTACATGCATTAGATAAATTTTATAAATCTACCAATAAGTTCTACACCTACCTATGTACATTCAATTAACATGTTTCTATAGCACAGCACTCCTGGTATAAGGAAAAACTTAAAGAAAAATAAATTTTGATGAATTTTACAAATGTATTGTATTGTAATCAATATCAGGATCCATGAAGGGTTCTGTTTAGATGGAGGACTCTTATAAATAGTAGTTTATAGATAGGTAGTTAATTAAAGTGAGTATGAAGTATTTTCATTATCTTTGACTTGTGTCTCTGGGTCGATACACAAAACCACGGCTCTTCATTTCTCTTATGACTCCAGCTGGTAGACGCCCTGACACTGATATGGCATACACTCCTTTGCAAAACCGATCTGAAATAGAAAATATTGTTTCAGCATTAAAATTTATATTTAATTTAAATACATATACTCACGCCTGTATTCCCGGAAGGGCTAGGCAGACGTGTTGTAATTAAAACACCCACTTTTCTACATGGCAAAGTGCCAATGTGACAGATGGTAAGTATATTGGCATCTCAGGCACTATGCATAATATGTCTATGAATTACTTCTCAGACATATGCAGGTTTGCTCAAAACATTTTCTTCACCATAAAGCATGTGGTGTGAAATGTAGTGTACACAAGTTTTTAGAAAAGTCATAGGTACAGGCCCACTGGGATTCGAACTTGCATCGCTTGCATAGCAGGCAACTGTTCAAACTTTAAAGCCATCACAACTCAATATTCTCGATACTTAAATTATATAAAATATGCATCTGCATTGGTAACTACCAATCCATATTAATATTATAGATGAAATTTATATCAGTTGCATGTAATAGCATAATAGCAATCTCAAAATTATGTGTGATATACTCTATTATGTTTTCATAACTCAACTGAATTTGCTGATAATTAAATAGAGGTAGCTTAACTTCCAAGGATGGTCATGGTATACTCTAAGCCTGTTTCTAGTCTAGTCCAAACTCTTGTTCTTGCTGTATGGGCATCAGACTTTGAAGCCATACTGGGGCATATATATTGTCTTTATCTCCAAATACATATTGTGTTTTAACAGAAGTTCTCTACTTGCTTGATTGACATCTACCTTGCTTGTGCCGTGGATAGGCACAGGTGAAAATTCTGTTTTATTTATATTTCTTTTGGTATTAGGTTAGCTAAGTAGATTCTTGTTACATATTATTAAATCACTTTGGACGTGAACCTGAATAATACTTCAGAATACTCACTAATTCGTTGCCATTTGCAAACCCAGCTGTCTTCAGGACTCATAACAGCGATCATTCTGTAACACAAAAAACTGTTTATGAGATCCTTTGAAGACAGTTGTACCATTGTTATTTTGAGTGATTTTTGTAAGGACGGTGTCCAGTCGGTTGTACGGTATAATAAGGTGCCTTACCCATCAAAGTTATTGCTAGTGCAGTCATAAACATTGTCTTTATTATTCTTCATACGAAGAAATTCATCGCAATTGTCACAGCCATCGAACTCGAACTGTTCAAATGTCTAGAAAGTGCAAGTACATAATAAAGACATGAAACATACAAATTGTTGGTAAAATACGAATAAATAAAAGGACCAAACCTTTATTAACGAGCACACTAAACAAGCTCGTAACCCTCTTAAATCTTTTGGAACTGTCTCCAGGGACATACTTGAATATGTTTTATCTAGTTTGTTTTTTAATTTAAATATTATATACAATACTGTACAGTTTACTTTATTGGTTCTTAGTGCAAGAAGATTATTTATTGTAGGTATTTCAAAACCTATTTATTTTAAAAGCTTTTGCTTGACGGATGAAGCACGTCACGTTCGTTTCGTTCTGATTGACAATTGGCTGTCATACAGTTTGACATTACTTTGACTACTGACCTCTTATAGGTATGCTAGCTGGCTTTATCATTGTCTATGGGATAGAATAGTACGAAGCGAATACCTCTTTCTCACTTATACATTTTATGTCGAATTGAAACTCCCCTAGCGAGAGGGCTTTAAACTGAATTTGACGTTAAGAGAAAACATTTTTATGTTCTATTATTTGTTTTGCAGAACTTCTTAGAACTCTCGCTACATACCGATCAATGAAATTATGTCATTGATTATATAGAGAATATATCATTGAGAATAAACACAGCACCTTATGCATTCGATCATCTATTATAATACAAAAACACGTACGAGCTTCCTACGACATTACTATACATAGCAAAGCCAGCCCTCCGTGTAGTCTAGTGGGATACTGAGACTGTGGAGTGGAAAACTGGGGACCAAATAGTTTTCTGTGTTGGGGACATCGGACTATAGTACCTACCTAGAGTTTTATGTAGGTACATCATAGGAACATTAAGGGAGGGCATAAGCCATGAACTGCAAAACTTGATAAGATATGTACCAAGTAGGCCAACTAATTGATAAATTGGACCTATCTTGGATCTGGTATTTCAGTCTATTTTTTTCCGCTCCAACCAGCGACGTGAAATAAAGTGGTAAGTTTCTATGTGACGTACTTAGGTAGTTGTCGGATGCTATCGATACAAGGTAATGACGCGGCAACGACCGTACCTACTAGAGAGTCAGTCAGAAAAAGTAGGTAATGTAAGTTCTTAAGTAGCTAAGATTTGGCAATCTGGAATCCCAAACATGGTCATTTCTACTAATATATTTTGGCTTCTACCTACATATGTTTGTCTGATTGCGGGATTTCTATTGGAACGATTTGATGAAACGTTGTAAAAGCTAAGGATTAACAGAAAATATTTTGTTTCGATGCCATATTGGTAATTTATACGTTATAGATTGCATCACATGTAAAATCTGATCATCGCGGTTGAAATCGCAGGTGAAAGTTAGTAGGTACATATGCATGAAATTTTATTAATTTGATCTACAAAATACAAAGTTGCTTTAATTGGACACTGCTTTGATTACGAGGCAGTAAATTGAACAATAACTAGCAAGATATTTTGTTTATCAGTGTCATTTGTTATTAGCGTAGTAGAGTTCTGTGAATGAACGGGTCACCCGGGTCGAGCGAGAGCCCTTGGTGCTGACGTCATGTGGACAGCTGCGCCGGCACCGTGTGTCTAAGTGGAAATCCGCTACTGCGTCGTAAAATTGTATTGATCTTCACTAGAAATTCAAGATAATGCGAAGTTGGTTTTATATGATTAAGCGATTAAGTTTTTCTTTCCGATATAAGAACCGTGATGGCCGAGTGGTTTGAATAGTTGACTGCTACCCTAGCGACGCAAGCTCAAATCCCAACGGTCTTTACCTAACAATTGCTTTATCTAAAAGTTTAATTGCATCTCAAGCTCTACGGAGACAGAAAACATCACGAGAAAGCTTGCATGGGTCAAATCATACGTCTTGTAGGTGCGTGATTCAGCGACGGAATGGAGATGGACTTACCTTTTCATTTTGGATGGAACTTAATCATTTTCGGTGAAAAGTGGGTCTTGGTACCTACCCCTTACCCCTTTGGTCTTTTCTGGGAAAGCATACAAATGCTTGTTGCATGTTGCATAAGCATACGTGTTGTGGTTTATTGAATACTAAAGATGGTGATTCAACATATTTCGTGCTATACCAATTAAACGAAACACGTGATCAAATGTCGACAACGTACAATTATGAATAAACCTATTGGGATACTGATTCCACGCAGTAGCTTCAGCACATAAGCTAAATCCTATCGGTCTTCTCACCTTCAGCTAGTTATGGTCATGTTTTACGCACCTAGGTAGATTGATATCATATATCTACCTACCTAATATTTTGACGCTTTGAGATATCTTCAGAATTATTTATTTATTAAAATTTATGGAGCGTGCTTTATACGAGTATGTATTGTTACGGTTCAAACAAAAGAGATGGATAGGGCATTCCTTTTGGGTCGAGGGCCTCTCGCCGATATCTTTTAAATATTTATTTGAATTTAAATTTTTATATTCTCTCTTTAAGTACATTAAGTTGGAAATGTTAATAGAATATGTATTTGTAAGGATTTCGATTCCAAAGTAATAATTTAAGTAACATCAGGAAGCTAAAATACTTTGCGTTTTAAATTAAATTCCTACAGGGCACGGTTTCGTTTTATGGGTGCTGAAATGGAACTTTATGTAGTAGTTATGTTTAGTTAAACCGGTCCCGGGCTGAGTGCCATGTAGGAATGTGTTATTGGAACCAACAGCCAATTTTACAACTTCAAATATCCAAGTATTACAAAGAAAGGTCGACTCGAGACTTTCCTCTCGATCGGGCTCTCAGTCAACCTCGTAAGTAATAAATAACACGACAGTTAGTTATTCTAAAATCAGTATTAGTACCTAGTTTCGAATAAAGTTACCTTTATTTCTGTATACTTATTAATTAACTGTCTAATGTAGAAGGAACAATATTGTCTGTAGGTGTCTAAAGAAGAAATTCCTACTTAACGTAAAATGTATTTACTTACCCATACTATTTCTCACTTGTTTCTCGTCTGTCATTTGTATACGTCTTACCATTTTAATCACTTTATCACCAAAAAGTTGACTGGAATAAAATTCCTATTAGCACTAAGTCCACCAGAGCATTATTTTATAAGAAATGTTTAAACATTAAAACAAAACAAAATATTCCTTATCCCTACTTTATTTTAATATTATAAATGCGAAAGTAACTCTGTGTGTCTGTTACGCTTTCCCGCTTAAACCTCTCTAACCTATTTTGATGAAATTTGGCACAAACAATCTTTAGACCATAAGAAAGGACATAGGCTACCTTTTATTTATTAAAAATATTAAGTTTCCGCGACCATAAGGATGAAACTAAATCTACGCGGGTGAAACCGCGGGGCACAGCTAGTTTCTAATAAGTAGATAAGATTGCTTAGAACTTATACTTTACATTATATTATACCTTCTTTGAATTAGTATCTAATAAATTATATTCTGATGAAGAAGAACGAACCCAGGTGGCAGTCGCCTGCGGTTACAAAAATCAGGTGATCAGCCACATCGGATTAAATCAAGTGCCGACCCTAAGAATACACGGGATATGACCAGTGAGATGATCATGAAGAAGAGCGGTAAATCCATAACAAGAAGGCGTATGCATGAATTAACGCACGCACAAATTGTATTCTTACGCATGCATAATTAATTTCGAGCTCCACATTACTTCACAATCGTATTGCGTCTCATAAATTAGAAGACCCCATTAATTAGAGCATTATCGGCAGCTATTAAATATATGTTTAAGTACCTAATAAACAACGCAGATGGTGGTCCGTCAAAGATATGCAATCACGTAATGACCAAGCAAATACTCGTACATCATAAAGTATCCTAAGGGCAAATTACTGTGTAAGTACATTGGGAATTAAGTAAGAATTAGTTACTTAAAAACATTTCTTAGGGGGACACTTAATTCTCACTGAAATTTTATAACTAGGTAACGCTTAGTTTATTGTCGTGTCAAGTAGACATAGATAGAGGAATAAGTGCATCAAAATTTTTATTTCTATGGTACTTACTTAGACTAGATATCATTCAAAATTCTTTGCCTGAAGGCTTGTATTGCGCGGTGCCTTTATTGTGCATCCACGCTGTGTCAACATGCCTTCTTAAATAAAAATATTTTTTCAATAAACTCTTCTTTAATATGTAGAATTTCCTGTTTTTATTTATATTATTAGAACATTTCTTTAGATTACATTTAAATTAAAACTAAACTTAAATTTAAACTACAATAAAAATAAAAATTATAAGTAAAAAACAGAATTAAAATTAGTGTCTGCGGGAATGGTGCCCAGTAAGCTGGCTGCGTTACCTCGCTGGATCGCTAAACTGATCCTCTGACCGAGGTAGGAACCAGCTCGGCGGTCACCGGAGACGTCAACCAGGCGTTTTGCAAGATCCTTAAAAAGGATTTTCGCATTTGGACCCCATGGTCCCAAAGTCTCAACCCCAAACGGCAGAAATATACAATTATGACTTATGTCTGCATATTTCCGCCGCTTGAGGTTTTCTGCACACACTGCCGCGGCCCCAGCTTGCTGCGAAGTAGAATTTAAGTGGCAGCGAGCAAGTGTGTCCACGCAGGTCGCGTCCCACACAAGGGGCTTCCCGACACTCCAGGGAACTATCGTCATCCCATCAGGTCTTCTGCCATCGTCTCGTGCAATACCGTTCGGCTCTAGGATTGCCGGCACGATAAACTATACAAGTTTTTGGGAACCTCACGCACGACAGATCGAATCAGTACCTACCTAAATATCCACAGGGGATAGTCTGAGAATAGCTAAAGTTATATAAATACTGTTTAATGGTATGCAGACAGACAGGTCACCCTAGTTCAGCAATAGTTGGCTTGGTTAGAAATGTCAGGTGTTCAATGTAAGACGATCGCAGACAGGGCGGCGGCGCGGCACGGTGATACCGCAACCGCAACATATTGCTTCACTCGGACACTTTTAGAACATTGCAATTGCTGCATGAGCCAAGCTGTAGGGTATAGATCTCGAAGATCTATCTACGATCATGCGTTTAGGTTTTAGTTTACCTCCAAAGTCCCTGTACCTCTGAACATGCAGATATCAACGATTTTAATTCTTATATCACAGGCATAGCTATGTTACATAAGAATTAGTCAGATGTCATGCGTAGCCATTAATTTAAGTAGCTAACTACCTAGCTACCTACTAGCATGTGTAGCACAAATATATTTGACTGTGATGAAAATAGATTTTTGCGGTGTTCGTTACTCACACTCTAATAACCAATCACTACTTGAACGACCTAGTTACTATGTATTTAGGTAGGTACCTACAATGCTTGTATTTAAAATACGCAGCACTTATTTAAGGTACAATGTGGAATAGATGGACAATTTGGCGCTGATTTATGGACAATTTGGCGCTGATTTATGGACAATAGAACTTGGTGACAATTCCAAATGATTCCAGTGGAGGTAGGTAGATACTCTAGGTAAGTACTACGTATCTGCAGCCCATGGTCGGACAGCACGGAATTTCAAACGGGAGATCCGCTGCGGGGAGGGCAGCGGATGGGTTATGCCTGGCTCAAGTCAGTAAGGACCCGGCCGGTCCCTTTCTCTCTTATACAAAACATGGTTTAAACCAAGACAAGATCAAACTCAGACTAAAACCATGTCCATCCCTTTTGAAATCCACAGCACAAAAAGAGATACAACTATTTTTAAACTCAGGGCTATCTTAGTCATTGTTTTGATTAAGGGGGTAATGTTTCTCCTTTCGGGGGGGCGTATATTGTCAATAATTGCCGTGCAGTGGGGCTTCGGTTGTGAGGCCCTGCTCACTGCTTACGCCTATTAAATAAACAAAAGAAATATATCACGAAAACTGAACCCTCCTTTAGGATAACTATAAACTGGGATAATAAAATATAGAATCATGACCCGTGCTGATACCAGTGGTGGCGCAGATGATTAACCAAAAGCGAAGCAGTATATGTCGATAGGTAGGTATAAGTACTAAGGTACTTAAGCATGTTGTAAATGTAAATATAGGCATTTTGCGTAGGACGAGGGCCGGTTGGCTTACCGCCAGCTAGGCATTTCCCAGCAAACAGTTAGGTGATAAAGTGAAACATTTATATGACATTGAGATTTATAAATGGTTTATATGTCTGTAATTTTTTAAATATTTTAACTTATATGCCTCATGTAGTTATTATATTGTATTCATAACGAATTTAAACCGTCTAGGTACTTGAATGTACGTTAATTTCAAGTTTATCTTATTATAACTTCTAAAAATTGTATTATACTCACCAGAAAAAAATACAGTTGAAATGAGAACCGCCGCCTTCTTTAGAATATGTGTCAAACTATCATGGCCATAGATATAGAAAAAATTTTGATCATGGCAATAAGAGTTCATGTTAAGGACCCAAGTTTGGCGTGGAGTGAGCTCTAGTTGACAGTCGGACAAAGATGAAAAAAACGATGGATTCGATTTTTACATTGCAAAATAGTATTCCCCTAATATTATTTTGTCAAATGTTCAATGTTGCAGAATTTGACCATTTACGTAGTTTTTATTATTAACTGGGTATAGATATTATCAATATATCCACATACAAGACATCGGCCACATTATGAATGAAATGGAAGATTGTTAGTGTGGCTAACGTCTTCCTAGTGTGTGGGCAGGTAGTAGTACGTAAGTAAAAACGTAGGAGGACGCGGCGCGCCGCGAGACGTGCGCATCGGTGCGGGTAGCAGTGATTCACATCCACCAGCGAGCAGCCAGCGTAGACTTGTTTACAGACCAGACGTACATAAATCACTGCGGTTTATATGTCTTGTCTTATTGTTATTTGTGGAATTGGCTCGCACCTTGAAATGTTCCCTTTTTCGTGGAGTCGTAAAATTGAGATTGTTTGGGTGGGCTCGTGAAGGACATTTGCAGTCTCACAGATATTGTCGCTAGAGTTGGCAGTTGGCCAGACTGCCCACTGCGAGCCGTCCATCGGCCCTTTACAGCTGAACTACATTTAAGATTCCCATAGTCAGTGCGATATGTAAAACCAAAATACAAGCAAGAACTATCATAGTACGGCACCACGACGACTAGACGCGGTGGCACCGTGCGCTCGCGCACGTGCTTCAATCAGTGAGGATGCAACTGTTTCAATCAATCACTATACACTGCTAGGGAACTAAAAACATTACCTCCGTACTTGGTTAATTACTTATGTATTATTTGTATGATAATGAACAACCCTATTGTTTATTTAAGACGTTCTACGACTCTATGATCACTATTAATTGTTTATTTAATATGTGGGTCACGTGCAGCGGGTAATTAAGATTTCCTTGAATTAATATTCTCTTTCTGTATCGTGAGAACATTTGAATACAGGAAAACGATGGGGAAAACGAAATGCATCCACGACGATTTGTCATTTTGCAGCTAAACGTTTCATATTAAATTATATAAATCACTTCCACGTAATGCTGTAAAAGTATTTTAAGGCAATTGCCCGAATTCAGCCAGCGTGAATACTTAAGTGTCAGCTAGCAAGTAAGCTTTATTCGTATATGGAAAATGCGAATATTTATAGAGTTTAAATAACGTGCCAGCTGGGATAACTCACTTCGGTGTAACTAAGTACTCCATTAAGTGTCAACCTCCTGAAGCTATTCTCGTAGCAGTGTGGGTACTGTTCTGGTCAGAAATGTAAAATTTTATATTATGTTGGACTTCCAACGAACGGTCCAGGTAATTCTAGTTACATCAATGTAGGTACTTAAGTATGTACGAAACGAGGGTTTGGAGAACATGGGCAAAGAAGAATTATTAGAATAGTTTCTCTATTCTAATAATTCTTAATCTACCTACAAATTCTTATGGCATATCAGTGGTACATTTATGTCTAGGTAGGTATTCTCTATTTGTATCACTTAAACAACACTTATATAATGTAAATAAATATATCACTCGTAAACCCATGACAAAGTCGTGTCTACAAAAATTCGTTTTTAAATCTTTAGTTTAAATAGTAACCGATACTTATATGTCTTTCTGCAATGTTTGTCTGTCTTTCTGTGCATGTATTGCAATTTGGTATGTAATAGGTAATAATATCTACTGCTCAGAGAATCAGCATTGCTATTCAGCGTAACAATGCCGCCAGCCTTCTTGATGACAGATTTACTGAATGAAACACTGAATTTTATTTCATTCAATGAAGAATTAAGCAAGAAAGAGATGTGAATATAGAGATCTGGGGCCCAACCATGAGCTCTTATTGCAATGTTTATTCAGTTGTGCGACAGTGACAGATGTATGTACGTCACATACATCTATCTCAAAAATGAGTGAAACTATCATGGCAATAAGAGCTCATGGTAAGGCCCCAGTTCCATAGACATTCCCAATTTACGGTTTAGGAGGCCATTTATTTGAACTAAAAGGAATATTACAAATAAATATTTTATTAGGTAAATCTTTATCTATACTTTATACAGATAAATAAAATTCAAGTGTCTGTTTGTAATTCAAAAATAACAGCTTTTCACTAAATGCATATGACGCTACTGACACTAAAAAAACAAGTTTAAAAAAAATTATCTGTCTGTTTGCTAATCTGGGTAATCTCTGAAACGTCTGGCGGGACTTTCACTGGCAGGTAGCTGGTGTTTCAAGGAGTAACTTAGGCTACTTTTATTTATTTAAAATATAAGGTATCCGCGACAATAAGGTTGAAAATAACTCTACGCGGGTGAAACCGCGGAGCACAAGCCTCGCAAACAAAATTAGTATAAAATGTCACTGAAAAATCTCTTAGAATTTAAATTTCTGTGATTCTGTGGAAGAAATGTGGGGTTCGCCATCGCGGTCGCCAATCGGGACATTACTACATACCTACTATTAATCGGATACATGTTACATTTTTATACTATTGTTGTAATTACAATTTTCATCACCATTTGGTGATATGTAATCAAATTCGCTTATAATGAGTAACAGTTTGAATCATCGTTATATAGCGTGATGTTATGCGAATAGTTGTAGTAATTAGTTCTAATCATCATTGACGTCTTTATTTATCAGCAGGAGACCGAAGGCGTCGTCTGTAGCACCCTGACATTATCCAATCTGTATTTTTTTTGTTAAGAGAAATTGCTGTGTTTCTTGCCGGTTTTTCCTCAATAAAAGCAACGTTGCGGTAGATAAATTCTAACTAATTTGACGATTCGAAAATACTTTGTAAGATGTTTAATTATTTTTTTCGAGTTACACTCTTAGTGTTAAAAGTTTCTTTGGGTGGCTGTTGTCGCTCAGGTACCCACGCTTCAGGATGAAGACAGAACTACTTAGTAAAATAATCGTTCTCATTTCATCAGTCGACTTTAAATAGCTCACATGATGAAAATGCGCAATAGCCACTTTGCCACGAGCCGCCGGTCTTATCAAATGATAGGTCCAATTAATAATGATAAACTTTCAGTAGTAGTAACCCTAATTAACAGCCCATTAAAACAAAACCAGTATACTAACGCGACTCGACTTGACCTTTCTTGCATTAATTTCAGGTTGATCATGCATCAATTAAATGAAGTTCGAAGAACTACGACTAAGGTAATCAAGAAAGAACGTATACATAGATACGTATTTTAATTCTTAGCACAGTAACACAGTATTATATTATAACATTTATGTAACTAACGTGTCGAAGTACCGGTGTGGGTAGGTAGGTAGCGCGCGCGACGCGGGTGCATCTAATGCTTCGCTGTTGCTATAGTATAAATAATTAGTATAGCTTTATGAAGCCTAACACATGGCGTAGCAAAGCATTGTTCAACTCGGTATGCCTGATTTACAAAACATAGATCAAAAAACCCATCGCAAATTTTTTTTTTTTTCATTAGACAAATATTATGTGAATCTTGTGCGAAATCAATACCACCTTAACCAACGTCGTTCCATGTCCAATTGTTCTTATTTGGTAAATAAAATATGGAATGAAGTGTAAGAGATAACTGGAGCTTCCAATGTTAATAAAAAATACTTTGTCAAGGTTATACCTTTTTTGTCCCATCACAAGGGAATTTATTATCTTGTCACGCATGCGCACGCGATAAAGCTTGCGTATGCGATAAGAAGGCTTTATTGTAGCCGACGACGGCCCTATACCCCTCCATGGATATGTTTAACATCCAACGGTAAAGAAGGACGAAGAAGTTATAGGAAATTGGTTTCTGGATCCGGACAATAGAAAACAGGGAGCCAACTATGATCGTTTAAGCAGCGCGTATTAAGAACTACTTAGCTTTGCTTTTAATTTGACGGTAGCAAAATGAAACGACAAAGCTCAGAAGTTCTAAACGCGCTCTGCTCAAACCGATTATGGTAGGCCCCCTGGAGGGACAAGATTGGACACCTATAACGATATAATTGAAACGATTCACCCAATTTAAATTTAATCTTATGAGAGCAACTGCTTCTAGAGAGTGGTAAGGTTTCTATTACGCATATCATGCAATCAGTGAAGTTAAGCAACCGGTGGGGTTGCTTAACATCATTGATAAGCCATGGTTGGGTGGATGACCGCCCGAATTCCCTCCAAACGTCGCTTTCGGTCCCGGTTTTCAATCATACATTTTTGGCATCGTTACAGATCAGTTAGAAGCTTACAAAGTCTGACAAGTGGTTTACCCGATTTTCGTCATAAAAAAAGCTGTCGTTTTTGTGTAAACATCAATGTTTGGATTAAATCCGTCAACGAAGTTTACCTAATATAAGGGATAAGGCCAGGGAAGTGATGAGAGCAGCTTCAAATAAGTTTTTAAATAAGCATGTAGGTAGGTAAGTACACGTATTTTATGACGGTCTCAGTCTGTGAAATGAAAGCTACTAAAACTATGTAATGGCCTTCTAGTCCTCTTGCGAGAAGGGTTTATGTTATTAACGTCAAGTAACTGCAATTATCATCCCGGTCACTTCTCAGTCATATTATATTTCAATTAACTAACATTGGAGCTAAAGCCTCCTTTTCTCTGCCTCTCAGTAATTAATATTTAACATTGTAGAGGGCTTGTATGAGTCCATTTACATGATATTAGGTTCATTTGGTAGAGAAAAGTCATAGGGTAATTGGTAGAAAGTCCGCTATATTTTGCCTTTGCACTAAGCTACGGAGGAGGCTTCTATGATTATTTTATAAAAAAATATAATATACTAGCTGTGCCCTGCGGTTTCACCCGCGTAGATTTAATTTCATTACCGCGGAACCCTAAATTTTCTTTATAAATAAAAAGCCCATGGTACTCCCTGTAACATTAGTTATCTGCCAGTGAAAGTCCCGTTAAAATCGGTCTAGCCGTTTCAGAGATTACTCTTTGGCAAATAACTCATTATTAGGTACCAATTCTTTGCGTTTTTATACTCGTGATAATTTCTAAACGCAATGTCCTATTGGAATAAAAAAAACAGTATTTTACTTCTACATGAATACCCTTGATAGCATAATGCTTGATTTGGATAAGAATTAATATTATAATACACATTTAACGTAGTTTCTTTCTTCAGGTGATTAAATTTTTTATGAACATTAAAGCGGTTATTGTGACTAAACTATGAGCGTTAGATATATGCTCTCGCAGACTTTTTTGTAGATCTTAATAAGACCTACAAACCCGTACTACATCATTTTGTTCTATTGTCAATAGTTTTTGCAGCGTACGCATAATTAGGTTTTCGATTTTACACCTTAGGTTACAAAATTGCAATTTACTTACGGACCCCTAATTTTTATGAGAATAAAATTGCCTATAGCCTATAGCCTTCCTCGATAAATGGACTATCCAACACTGAAAGAATTATTGAAATCGGACCAGTAGTTCCTGAGATTAGAGCGTTCAAACAAACAAACAAACTCTATAGCTTTATAATATTATATAGATATAGATTTAAGAGATAGCCATCGCACTGTCAATTGTTTATTCTATGAACTGACCTTCTAAATTGGAAATCACACGTGTACACGCGGGGCACAGAGTACCTTTTTAGCTATAAGTACTATAGTGTTAACTGGAGGCAACAAATCTTTTAAAAATGGTTTTTTCTTCAATTTAATTTATAGAAAGATTTTATATCAGTTCGCGGCTTCTACAATTTATAAAATCTGAAGACACGATCCCTTAATGTTATGGCCTATGAGAGGTCGTATCAGGATCGATTTATAAAGTAAGAATTAAAATTAAGAACTAAAACTCGAGTACCTATATTTAGTTTATTACATAAAACTGGTATACGAACAACAGAAAAACACAAGAAGCAACACAAGACTGGTCAAGTCTCAAGAGAACTCAACGGGAAAAATTCAAAACTAAACCATAAATAAATGTAAAGACAAGCACCTAGCTTTTTAATTTAGAACAAAGGTCTCTAAAAAAAATTACACATTTATTTAAATATGGCCACTATGATACAGGTAGGGTTCATGAAGGAGCTTGTATATTATAGCAGGATGGATATAATAGAAGGTAGTGTTCAATTAAATACACTAGGCGTTGAACAGAGAGTAAAGAGTAGATACCATAGAGCTCCGTTACGAATCTTCTACCCCTCAGTCGAATCAAACCTCGTGGAAAATGGAACGGATTCTAGTGACATTTTAAAGGTGCTAATAACATCGCAACCTGAAATAAAACTTTTAGAGACACTATTATCTTTAGATTTTAAGTACCTACGAGTACTTACTAGCCTATCAACGAACACATTTTCATCAAACAATACTTTAAATTCGAGCCGAATGACATGTAACAAATAAATTATTTTTATAAACTACAAAACCTGAATAAGCTTTTTTCTAACTTAAACTTACTTACAAAAGATTTTTTGAATAGGAATTGTTGAATCATTTACTATAATGGATGATGCAACTGCGTCTAATGCTACGTCAGGGTAAAAGTACCTACGCGATTCTGCTACTAGTCTACTACTTACTACTGCAATTCACAACAGATTACTTATTTACTTGCTTTACTAGGTACTCGTAAGTTAACTTGTATGTTTACCTACCACAAAGGTTACATACACTTACAAGTTTACAACGTAAATTACGCCGCATCGGATGAGACCCTAATACAGCGGCACGTAGATATTCAAACTGAACATGGTTACTTATGACTAGTGAGTACTGGTTAATATAAGTGCCTAGTTAATAATAATGTAATAAGTGAATGAGCATGCGGGTCGGGCGCAGCGTGCACTTCTTCGTCCAGTGACAACAATGTTTATTGATTGGCCGCGTGCGTATCGCCGGTTATCGCTGTCACCTATAGGCCGGCCCACTCATTCATATGTCATTTGAATTGCAACAATAATAAACGATTAATGATATCGTATCGCGTAGTAGTGTAATGATTTTGACGTAGAACTGAATGTAGATATAGCGGCGAGCAGCGTCGTGCGCGCTTCCCTTGGTACATATAAAGAGCGCGGGCGGCACCCGGCATCACTCCAGCACGCTCCGGCACCCGCTGCGCCCCGCTGTACTGTAATCGTTGCTGACCGCTCCGAGCTTCGGCATCACTCACCATGAAGCAAGGCCTGTTCCTACTCCTCGCCTTCTGTGCGCTCTCTGCCGCCATGGTACCTCGTGTTCGGGTAAGTTCCCTCTGTCACTGTATTAATAATCGTGTGCTTTATTTAATAACTGACGGGAGTACTACCTAAGTAAAGAGTGATAAGAAGTAGCGTTAAGGGCTGTTTGTGTTCCTAAGTTTAGTTTCCGCGTAAAGTTTATCGCCTCATTGACATGTGGTGCGTTTCAAGATAATTCCAATGCACGCACTGCAAAGTTATGACGTTTTATTTCAATTTAATTACTACCAAACTAACCAGCCATGCCAAAATCTTTTGTGAATATTGCGAAAGCTACTTATGTAAAATAACAGAACTTACTTTATTATTAGCGTGATTATGTTTTAATTAATTTAAACTTACTGTTATGTGGACTATCAACATTTTTATAGAATAATTCCTTTCCATGATACCCTATCACAAGTTTGCAAGCGATCACCCTGTCGAATTGAATTCAGATCGGTCGGTGTACCTTTGCCGTGCCTTTTATTTGACAACCATCTTGTCACGTACGCCATTTTAGATTACGTCACTTTGCTAATTGTATCCAAAACTGTGTGTTCTTCTCTACTTCTACTAAACTTCAGTTCAATCGGTTTAGGACGGAATGTAGGAACGGCTGAAAATTCCATGTTAAAATATATTTTCCTAACCTTCATATAACTAAAAGGTGGAGTTGCGTCACTATGTACAGAAACATGTTATAAAACCACACTTCATACTAAGTACTTCATGTTTTGTGTGAATTATATGATAGGCACACCATTACAAGCCCCCAGCGGGTCTATATAACTTATGTATGTGTATGGATTGCAAAGAAAGTTTCAATCCGGTTTTAGTAGAAAATCATGACGGAAAATAATCTACATCTACACTAATATTATAAAGAGGAAAGATTTGATTGTTCTTTTGTTTGTTTCTTTGCATTGAATAGGCTCCGAAACTATTTTACCGATCTTGAAATTTATTTCAGCAATTGATAGCTATATCATCAGCGAGTAACATAGGCAAATTTTTGATCCCCGTACTCTCACGGGAACGGGAACTACGCGGGTGAAACCGCGTGACGTCCTCTAGTGGTTTATAAGTTCCTTAGTTATAGGTTTCAATCAGGATTTTCACTCTTCTTCTTCTTTTTCTCTGCTTCCTCTTTTATGGATTGAAACTCATTGAAACAAAGTACATAAACCACAGGCTCCCGCCTGTTATTCGCATTTCAATTGCTTTCATACAAATTTAAGTTAACTGATGTCAATTGTGTCCGTATAGCTAGCGTACACATGGTGGAATCCAGGGTCGGGAGTAGCCTTAAAAAATAGTGCCTAAATAGTGCCTAATAAGTGCCATATTAAAAAAAATTGTGCCACAATATTTAGGGAAATATAGGGCTTTCTTTTTGGTACGCTAGCTTGATGTCAAGCTAGCGTACACATCCTAGATCTCGATAACGGCTTGCACTAGGATGATGCTTTAACTGTCAAAAAATAGTGCCTCCGGAATGCAAATTTTCAGAAAGATTGCTCCACGGAGAGCTTCACAAATAGGCAAGCAACTCAAATGACATTCGTCCCATCGTCAAGCTAGCGTACACACGCTGTTCATAGGGAAAGGCGATGGCACTAATTATGAGTATGATATAAAATAGTGCCTGAAATAGTGCCTCCAGACCTGCAAAAATATACTGGAAATTCGCAGAGGAACCGTTTCAAAAATCGATGTAAACTTCTACATACAAAATGACTTTTGTACAGTCGCGCACAGCAATAAATCATTTTTATTTTACAGAGGTGATACTTTGATCAAACTGTATTTTTGTCATCATTGTATTTATTAGTGTACAGTAATAATAATAAAAACTCACCTCTGTACATAAAAAGAAGTATAGTTTCTTTATATATATAATATTAGTGTGAGCAATACATCGATATCAAACATTTTACTAAATTATTTTGATTGGAGGAGGACCTCGTTTTGTGCGAGTCCAACACATGCACCGTAGGTTCTTCCCGTTTACTACGTAAGTGGATTTAATGTCTTAAAGGAAAAAAATCGCAATTATATAATTGCAGTACCCAAAGTAAGTATATTATGCTTTAACGTAGACCATATGGTCAATAAGCAATCGATATAGATTGCTTATTTTAACTTAAAACTTCCTACATTCGTCGCTAAGGGCGTTTTTACGTTCCCATATAAAATGAGGAAAATAATAACATGTTTTAATGTAAAATCTATACTTGGGGTACGTCTGGCTCGGTGATGGGTGGTAGTACCCCTTCGTGGACCTAAGTCGAAAGCGTCAAGATGATTGAACGCGGTTCCTGTTCTTTTATCCCGGAATCTTAGGGAAGGCAGAAGCTAGAAATAAATGTGATTTTTTTCAGTCGTCAAACAAAAGACTGTGAGTACCAAGTGGGTGGATACGAGTTGATTATTATATTATTAGATCACTTAAATTATGATCTTACCCTACGACCTAATAAAATTACAAGTTGCGTAAATGTTTCATTGATCCTTTTATTGAATAATAGCGGAAATCACGCGGTTTCACCCGCGTAGTTCCCGTTCCCGTGGAAGTACGGAGATTAACCATATATAGCCTGTATTAATCAGTGATTATGTAGCATTCAAATGGTGAAAGAATTTAAAAATCAGTCCAGTATTTTTTGAGCCAATCGTTACAAACATACTTATATACAAATCTTTTTATTTAGTGTGGTTTGTGGTTTTAGTCTATTGTGTTCCTGCCTTACTATGTAAGCCTTTTAGGTATTACGTGAAAACTTAATAATATATAAGTATATACAAGATACAGTACTTAAAACCAATTATAAATAGAAAACATGACCCAATTTGGTGTCTCTCTAACCAGCATGAATCAATATAATTAGGTTGGTTTGACACGTTAGAACTAGCAACCGATCTTGGGTTTTCTTTCGTGCCAACTGGGGCTGAGTGATTGCTATTTAAGTAACGGTAGGTATTGTATTCCGATCAACGGTATGTAGTGCATACTACATACTAGACATATCCAGTATAAGCTGACCTCGCATTGTAAAATATGCTTTCATATACCTAAATTTTTACTGAAAATTTAGGTATAGCTTACTTTTGCAATAAGTGTAACCGTAAATAGGAATCTACTTGGCTTTTAAATGGAAAACACATGAGTGTACTTACTAATATATACTTATAATAGTAAAAACGCTGAAGATTATGTTAATCAGTTTGCTTGAACCCTCTTATCTAAGAACTAATGCTTTGATTGAATTGAAAAATTATTTTTATGTTGGATAGTTAATTCATCCAGAAAGGCTTTTGTAGGAGCCGACCAATAGGAGCGAAGCATCAATATACAATGTTACAAAAACGGAAAAAAATATGCACGTGGTGGAGTTGCGGGCAACAGCTAGTGTATAATAAAATAATTCCTACTCTTCATGCACATACCTACCACGGCGTGCGAGTAACACGTGAGAGCTTTTGTTTTTTACATGAGCTGAATCATGCCCCGCGTCTCGGTATTTTATTAGTTTTCATAAACATGTTTGTTTCGTTCGCGAGTCAAGCCGGTCAGCTGGCCAATCATTTCAATGATAAATGCAATTTTAAGACCAGAAGTCGTTGGACTTTCAGAGTTGGGAATAATATTTATCTTTCACGTGTTTTCAGGAGTAGGCAGAGGTACTCTAGTTACATTAATGGTATGGTTTGCGCGTACGGTTATAAGTAGTAGTCGTCCACACCTATAATAGCTACTATAACATAACTACATAATTTGTAATCTAGATTCAGTATAATAATACACTGAGTAAGAACCCAGTTCAGCATAGCCGCGTTAGAGAGCTAAAAACAATTATACGTTCATCATGTCTCTCTTCAATCGAAATGCTCAAATCATTTTATTCAAACACCGAAGTTAAGTAATCCCCTCAGAGATAGGTAGTAGTTGGTTGGGTGATTGGCCGTCAATGACATAGGTATTGGCTATACCTATGTCATTGGCGGTCGATCTGACGTGCTTCGATCGTTGCCAATGTATTTTAGCAATCGTTAAAGTGTCAGTCAGAAGCCTAATAAAGTTAATTTGAGAACTACAATTCTGGTATCATTGCATGTTGCCGGTGTTTCCTGTAAAAGGATTGTGAAGGTCAATAGGGCAGGTTAAATTCCAAAGATCAACATATTTTCTACCATGCACCACTCTTATAGGTACGTAATAAAATTCGTCAATGGTGAAACATGTTTAAAACCTACACTTGGGGTAGATACTGAACAGTTATAGTTTTTACATAGTAAACATTTTTTCTCTCATGCAAGTACAAGGACTTTGGAAAATAAATTAATGATGTATGCGTAAAAGTCAATTCCTGAATGTTAGTTTCAATGACTTAAAAAACGGGTTGATTTGAAAAATCTTCCTAACATAATAATTGGTTTAAAACTAGTTACATCTCTTTTTGTGATACGGATTTCAAAAAGGATAGACATAGTTTTAGCACGAGTTTGGTCTAGTTTTGATTTGAGCAAAGCTTTTTAAAATGGTGGAATGGGAAACATGGCAGGGCCAACTAGCATCGATCCTCCTTCTTTTACTGAAGTGGGATAATAATAAGCAATGTTTACTGTTACTCTACACAGTACGGCAACATAATGAATATGTTTACATCATTATTATGTTTATGTCAAATAATGGAAAATTCGGCGCAACGCAAAATAAAAACAACGGCGTAGTTTGCTTGACGTGTAGGTACTTGCCTAGTCGTAATAATATCAGTAGTTGGTCAATGACCCACATTAGTACCTACTCCCTAAAGTCATTTCCTGTTTACATTTTCACTATACGTGACAACTTTATAATTTAAAAAGGGGAATTTTCTTTAGGTACGTTTTTGCAAAAAATAAGGTTACCTTTTTCAAGATGAAATCTTAAATGTTATATTATTATTCTTGGAGGCATCTGGGGGCTGTATTGTGTTTCAATCAAGTCTCAATATTGGGACAGGCATTTTATTCTTTAAAATAACCTATTGCATTGAAAATTTAATGATAAGATTTGACCTACAACTAAGTATGTTGCTAGTACTACTTGTCAAATTCGTGTAAGTATAATAGTTTCAGAGAAAATCCAATATACGCCACTCCGTTATCAGTCCATTCAAACGAGTCAACGCATGTTTGTTTAATATGCAAGTTATCAACACGCGTGCCGGCGATCGGAGGCAACGGCATGGATTACGATCAAGGGCGACAATCGTACGATACTTTGTGCTTCTTTTGATAAAGGCAACATGTGCCTACGTCCAAAATTAATGATGTATGTCTCCCATCCGAGATTCAAATTAATCTTGGATTGCAGCACATAGTTTCGATCGATGGCTAAACGTCGTGCCAATAATTTCGGCAATCACAACACTCTTTGACGGCAGATACTTACTTAGCTAGCAATCCATTCGTTCAGGTAACGGAGAGGAGCTTTAGTGCTATTATTTATTCTATTGCCTTTTAACCTATAGGGGTAAGGTTTCATAAATATTTGATTAGACTTCGATCAGATAATCAGATAGTATATTTTAACTTAATGCAATTTCGTTCTCAACTCACGGGTACATTGTTTTTTTGCGAAAAATATTGTGCAATATATCAATATTGCGAACCTAATTGAGAAGAATTTCGAACGTTCAATTTAACTAAAATTTAACACAAACTTCGTAGCATAAGACAGACAAAATGGTTAGTGGTTCGAGAAACGCTTGGCTCAGTGCCCAGAGAAAGTTCATTAAATTGTGATGGCCGTTATTGTTTAGCGTGTTGCAAACATGATCAATATGATGCAATATTTATTTTACTCTTAACAAACAATTTATGCTATCGATGAAAAAGTTTATAACTTACAGCATGAAACAATGCACATTGACGCACTTAGGTAAACCATTCGATAACTTAGTGCCCTTTGAGACAATGTTATCATTCATATTACTTCTCTCGATAAAAATTACTTTAGAACTATTAGAGAAATATCTACTTCATTCCTCTTTTGATTTATAATGAAAGAATCATTGAAAGCGATCGCTTGAGGAGTGATTATAGATATATATATATAGAAACGAATTATCAAAAATCGATTGCATTAAACTTAAGATGAAGAACTAGGTATGTTATTTATTACATATACAAAACATAACACACGTGAAAAGTAACTTTCTGCTACTTGCGTCTTCATGAAAATAGCTTAAATATTTATTTCAACATATTTTTATATTCAATATAAACTTTGAAAGAACTTTGAAAATATCTTGGGCAGGGGCGGATCTACTTAAAGGTTTTTTGGGCTGCAGCCCAGGGCCCCTCGAATACAGAGGGCCCCCAAACGAAATTACTACAGAAAACAGTTTCTTGTCAAAATGGAAATTAGTTCAGTAATTAGGGCCCCTAAGCAGTATTAGCCCAGGGCTCCACAAATTCAAGATCCGCCCCTGATCTTGGGTTGCGTAAATAAGTATAAACTTATTTTACGTAGTTTTTATTGTCGTGTAGCAAAATGTAATAGGTACCTAATTATAAAAAAATTGTTGGCACGAAGGACATAGAGCATGGGAGTGGGACGCAGACCACGGACAGCCCAAAGCACGCGGAGAATATTTCACATTAGCCAAGGTTTTAACATGTTTAACGTTGACGATATCGATTGCGTATTTTCCTCATTTATAATGGGAAATGGGAATGCGTCGCTTAAGTTCTAACCCCGCGAAAGTCAAAATGCGTAACTTTTGAGGAAATCAATAAACCATTTAATTTTTCATCAAGCAACTACTTAAGACATGAGACAAGTCAAGGAAAATGTATCTGCCATGACGTATAGGGAGGTCAAGGAAATGGCACTGGATAGAGACAAATGGAAGAAGTTGCATCAGTTACACCGACAAGAGTCACAACTCTTAAATTCATGATGAACTACTTTCCACGTGCTAACAAAAATAATAAGTTAATAGTCCAGGCTCTTGTGTTTAATTCGTCAAGTGATTCTCTATCGAATGACATGCGAAACATATTTCGTTCAAAGTATAACTTCCGCGGTGTTAGAACTTAAGCGACGATATATAGTTTTTATGAATACGTTTGTATAACCTAAGAATGTATCCTTTTCAGCGGACAACGAACGCGACCGTTGTAACACGAATCTGCGCGCGACAAACCCCGTGCGCCTGGGCGACTTATGAGCGAAACGTTAAGATCATACAACAAAGTATCAACAATACATAGTAAGTATTACAATCTACACATCTACAAAGATGCATACAATTGAAGTGTCTGTTTGTAATTCCAAACAGTTTTTCACTAAATGCACGTGACACGGTACAGACATTAAGTCACCAATTTTTATTTGTTTTGTCGATCTGTCTGTCTGTCTGTTTGTTCCGGGTAATAACGGGATTTTCACTGGCAGGTAGCTGATGTTTCAAGGAGTAACGTAGGCTTTTATTTATTAAAAATGTTAGGGTTCCGCGACGTGAAGCATGAAAATAAATCTACGCGGGTGAAACCGCGGAGCACAGCTAGTATATAAATAAAGTATTGCCCGGGCTTGTATCCAGTGTACTTTAACAACTTGAACACTAAATAGGATCTGGGCACACAAACTATTCATCGCACGCATATATATAAGATAGATTATTTTAGTTACAATGAATACTTTTTATTCCAGTTGCACATGCGCTGCAAATATGGCGTGTAGGGTGACTGAAGATGACACTGAAGCCAGCGCGTATATTTACCACTGTCGGGACCCTTTGGAACCTATCGAGCTGATTCACGACCGATGACCCACAGAGCCACGCACACCCTCGCCTAGCGCCTGCTCCTCCACCCAGAGACAAATCTCAATCAAAAAAGCTAACATACATTAGCGGTAACATACTTACGAGAGTCTCACTCTTAAATTACTACTGGAATACCAATTTTGTTTTACTTCAATATTCTGTTCCTATATAATTGATGAAATGTTTGTACAATATATGCCATCAAGTTTCTGTCCGATTATTCTCAAGAGGGTCTTTTTCCGAACCAATGGTAATTTGCGGTAAAGCCATAAAAGGCCAAAACTGGACACTTTGTGTTATATATTCTTCTGTCAAACCTTCTGTCATATGAACCCGACTACGGCGAAACAAAAAGAAGGTCATGATTGTGATGCGTCTTGTCTTGATGTCTTTGGTATCGTTTAATGCGTCTTAATTATCCGCTGGTTACTGTTACTTTATAAAATCACACAAAATTTGACGTGGCGCCCTCCCTCTAAAGTACAAAAAGTAGTGAATTGAAAAAAAAATCTAATAGACCGTGTTTGTTATTAAATTAAAGAGCTTAATGAATCATCAAATAAAAATAAGTATATTAAAATAGCAAATATTAATGTGAATAAAGAAATTAAGTTTAAAAACTAAAACCCCACTAATGAAATCATGTTCTCAAAAGCATGACGAGTGATGTTCGGGGTCATACGTTTACATATATATATATGCTCACGCCTGTATCCCGTGGGGGTAGGCAGAAACCACCGTTTGCCATAAAATAATATTATATTCTAAAGTAATAAGTATAAAAATAAGTAGTACTTAGCATATAATCACGGCAATCCTCTGAACGTGTGATTTTTCAGTAGTCGGGAATAGTTTTTAATCTTCTTTTTTCTTGTAAAAGGCTCAGGACTTTAATAGTATATCTGTGTACTTTGATATGCAATAAATTATAAGCTTATCTAGTAAGAGAGTGGGCCAAACGATGATTTATTTCGGAGAAAAAATGTGGACGCATCTTTGATTGGGTAGGTATAATGGGTTAATGGGGCCAACATGCCACGATTTTTTTGGATCGAGACTATGCAATCAAACAAAATGGTATTAAGACAGAAATGTGTAACTTTACACAGGGAGCCCAAACAAATAGAGCATTTGACGATAAGTCACATAGATTAGAAAAATATATCCAATCTTTGTTAAATTATTATGCGCTCCTATTTCCAAATTCGAAATTGTTTATATGTCTGTTGAAAAGGAAGTTGTTTTTAAAAGAAATAATCATTATATTCAAGATGCACTTTGGTATCTCTCTAGTTTGTGATTATATTGAGTGAAGTTTTATTTGTTTGGACCGCCTGTATTATCGGGTTTAACTCTTAACCTCTGAAACTGATGTTTTGTTCAACATTAACCCAATCTAGACCATGAAATTATGACTATCAGCCTTTTGCTGATATGTACACGAGGTTTATTTGTGAGTTCACAATATTTGATACTGTTGAGTTATGTTTAAAGAAAGTACTATCTACCTAGTGTTAGTAAGGTAGACATAGACCATAACATTACATTCAAATCCTGTCTGCAACTTTTCAGTACCTAAATACAATAAAGCTTGTGTCCCCTGTGTTACGAACTAATATGTTTAATTTTCATTGATACTAACCTAAAAAATCGGTATATATGTATCAGTAAAAGCACTATTTTGTAATTTCATATAGGTAAGTCCACACCTTATTTGCAAGGAATCTCGTGTGTAATCAGAATAAGGGTTTAGCTTTTTTTTGTGTCTATTGCAGTAGTCCAACAGATATTTCACCCAGTTAAATGTTCCCAGTTCGACAAAACGTCAATTTCATAAGTAAACAAAGACCTAGGCTTGTAGACAAAGTAACATTATCCTCCCGCTTCGCTTTTAGAACCGATACGACTGATACTTTGTCTAGGCCTACTGATTGATCGCCTGTGTCGATAGACATTAATGGGGCTTTGAAGGCGCCTAAAGCACGTCTGCGTGTCGTTCCGCCTGGTCATGTTCGATTACATGTATCTGTTACAAATTATGTATATGTAAAGATATATTTTTCAATTTCAGTATGAAAACCTCATTCATTGAGTAATAGGTGTTGGTTTTAACTATGAATCATAATAAGATAATAGTACTTACTAGATGTAATATAGTATTAGTAAGCATTGATTTCGATCATTCATCTGTTTTGAAAATATGTATAAGTGTGTTTAAGTTTACGATTAAGGACATCGTTTTTATAGTTCCTATTTCTTTTGTATTATTTCAATGTAATTTGAAAATGCTATCTTTTTATGACATTACTCTTAATTCTACTTTGTATTTGAAAATAAATATTATGAGATAAACCCATGATTGTAGTTCAGGTGCCGTCACGAGCTATGAACGCTGACCTTGAATGCGCAGAAGTACCAAATTTTTTGGATCATGTATGGAGCGAGTGCAAACGAATACATGCGTCGATATCCCTACTATTTTTGCTTAGCGTTCATAACTTGTGCCGACATCTGTTCCTACCATTATTATATTGCTCCACTTTCCCATGTCCCAATACGCTGCAAGTCGCAGCAAACATATCTTATCAAAAACCAGACCAAGAGGTGGTAACTCTTCAAACTACCCAAATACATGTGCTAGCTAACGTGGCAGACGGTAATATTGGTAAGGCTTGTCTAGTCGTCTCTTACCACTTTACGAGTATATACATCCTTGATCATCTATGACGTGTGCATCACATGCACAGTGTTATCAAATTCGATACAAAAATTTGAAATATGTAAAGTTACAGCCGAACTAACTAACCAGGCACTACAACCTATATACTATATTAGATAAGAATATTGGAGTAATCGTGCAGTGTGCGGTTTAACTTAACTTTAACTTAAATTCTCGACTCAGAATTGATTTATAACTTATTGGGGGGTAGAAGTATATTTTTGAGCCTCATCTAGAACAGGTTAATCTTGTGCGTTGATATACAATAATGTAGGTACACTTAGAGGGCATCGTTTGTTGTATAAATTGTGAGTCTCCGAACTGGAAAGTTCTTTTCATCGTATCCCTCGACTTGGACAGAGCAATTAATTTAACATTTTGGTTAAAAGTATATTGTATTTTATTTATATTCAGTGTTAATGGATTCCATGTCTTACAATTTTGGGTTGGAAGAGAAGAAACAAACGTTTATCTCCAACACCGACACGAAACCTCTAGGAACGGTACGTATTTTTGGTAATATTTTTACCATAATGACGGTGTATTAATAATTAATGTCAACATTGTGTTTATTATAAGCAAGGTAATGTTGGATATATGGATGATAGTAATCTGGAATACAATAATAATTTGTAAGGAATAATAGTTTAATCTTACACGAGGGTGTATTTCTATATCCTTGCAGTTTGTTTTAAATCAAATTGAGCATAACTTGGCAGCGGCTGTCGCGGGTAATTTTATAAATACGATTAAAGGGTAACCGAGTTTCTTTGCAATCGGTTTGTACTATACAGGAGAGCTTCACTGCGATGGATAAGGCTCTGGCTGGACCTCAAGAGAGTGCATTTTCTCCGCTGGCGCCCCCGTTCCAGGGCCGCGGCAACAGCGACCTGCTCACCATGCTGGCTCTGCAAGAGCCCAGGGCTGCCGACCCCGGTAAGTGGTTTTTATACTATAAAAGTAACGAGCCGGTATCCTAGCGGGGAAGCGTATGTAGCTTGTCAACGCTTGTGGGGGCGTATTCAATTAATTCCAAATCATTATATAGTACACAGTACAGTAGTAAGCCTCGAGTAATTTGATTTTCAATTGGGTCACTCCTCCACTGTTCGAGTCTGACTGGGATGGATATAACCGATTTTGATGCAATTTAGGAGGGATACCTTACGGGTTATACATAGTTGCCTTGACTTTAACTACTTACTTCTTGCAAGTATTTACGACGTACGCTATTATTAGGTATTGACTAAGCGGAAACAACATTTTCTTATAGCTCCCGCTACTACGGAGTTAGAGGACGCTTTTATGAATTTTCGAATGAGCGGTTCCGAGATGCTATTTGATGATGAACAGAACTCTCAGAACTATTATATGGGTAAGTTATCGATAGTTTTATTAAGCTATGAGAGATTATAAATACCAAAATAATTTTTTTATAAAAGTAAATGGGGGGTAGATTTGTTCAATTTAGCGTGGCTGACGAAGTTGACAAAGTAACGACGATGCCTTTCTGATTCTAAAAATGATGTTATTGGAACTTTCATACAGGTGGTTCAGGATTTTTAACCAACTTAAAAAAAAAGAGGGTGGATTCTATGATTGATTCGTGTATATAGGAAAATAGAAACTTATGGCATTTTAGGATTGTAGTTAATCTACCTTTCTTTTGCAGGAAGCGGCGGCAGCAGGCAGGAGTCTGTGCTAACGTCCAATATTTGGGGAGATGGATCCAGCGTGTCAAGCGCCAGGAATGGGGAAATGATGGACACTTTCGATTTCCTTATTAAAAGTGAGGTTTATAACAACACTTCCTAGATGATAATGTTGATACTATTTGTTATATACCTAAATATACTAGCGTTTTTTAATAATGCGACTTGAAGAAAGTCTTTATCAGTTCTGTTGGTTCATGGCTATGCGAGGTAGTCAAGGTGTCCAGCCTATTTGCTACGACATTAGATGTGACGACAACAACAGTAACCACTCCTAGGTCTGTCCGCAGCCAACAACTACGTGTCGATGTTGACTCGCGAGCAGCTTTTCGTGCTGCGCTCCATCCGCCCCAGCCTGCTCTACGACTTCCTGCAGGAGGTGACCAAGGTGCGCTGTGACAGACGCGTTCGCCGGGCATTGCCTAACGTAAGTTCACAATTATACTTTACAATTCACAACACATAATGCTTTCCTATACGTATACCCAACATAAAACCGTGGAATTTAGCCGCTACTTTCAGGATCATTATTGGCAAGTTTTTGTAGCCCAAATCTAAAACGAGATGCGGTGCTTACCTTCTTGATCTACATATATTGTTGCTGACCTGACCACCTGTTCGTATTGTCCGAGACACTGAAAAGATGACACGACAGAGTGTTGCTCAGATTTCATATATACGATGGTTTTCAGGAATGTGCATTCTGCAAGAATAATGGGGAGAATGAGGAGTGCTACACGTCGCATGCGCTGAAAGACTGGCGTGGGCGGGTGCTGTGCCCCGTGCTGCGCGCCTTCCGCTGCCCACGCTGCGGCGCCACCGGCGACCGTGCACACACCATCAAGTACTGCCCCGAGAACGACTCCAGTATGTATCTTTTCATTTATGCGTTGCTTCCTTTCGGGTCCCAGCTGAACGTAACTCTTACTCTGAGTTATAAACTTTCATATGTAAGGCCATCAGCTTCGTCTCGCTACTTCGATAATCACTGGAGCTGTAGGCATGTCACTCACAATTTTATGCCGAATAGTTAATTATAGCATTGCCAATGTAACTTTTTGATACTGTATACATACATATGGGCTTACTACGAGCAGGTCGGAATCTAGGGCTAAATCGTTAGAAATAACATCATACCTTTTGAATAGAAGCGACTCCGGTGTAATTTCAGTAAGAAGTGTCACGTCGTGGCCGAACGCGTTCACCTACTTACATCGTATTTAAGTGATTTACTGACTTTTAATTCTTTAAAATGAATTTAAATCTACAAATCTATATTATTGGGGGCAAACTTATTCAAGCAAATTTCAAAAAGTTGGACAAGTTTCCATACTTCTTAGTAAGTTTATAAATATACTGTGCTTTCGTTGTAGTGTCCGACCGATCGGGACGCCGAGTGCTGCCGACCTCCGCGCCGCTACTGGGCAACCCTCGCTCGTCACCGTCCACGCCTGCGGCACCTGTATCCTCGCCTGCACCATCTACCGCCGGCTTGGCTTCCTTCTGGTCTACCACGCAGCTTGGTGGACCTTTCAACTAAAGACAACCAAACGGAACAATCAAATAGAAGCTTGTAGAACTACCTTTAGGTAAAGAGTACTGTAGGTAATATCTACATGTGCAAGCTTCTGTTTTCGGCGCTCCCTCATTACTTGTGTATACTTTCAGATGCCTTAGTATTCCACTTAAATTTAATTTGTTTCTTTGGGAAGAAAACAATTTTTATGTCATAGGGATGTTTGTAGCTCATTAATGTTTCACGACAACGTTAATGTAGACTCAGAGTACCAGCATATTTACATTGATTATTTAGTATTAACGTGTTACTACATACTTTTGGTACAGTTTCCTTAACTACTGGTACAGTAGGAAAGTGAAATGGTCCAACAGCTTCCGATCCCATTGTTCAAAACAGTATGCGGGTCATACTAATTTGAATAGCATTGGGTTCCAATGTTACGTAACTCATTTTGTGTGTATTTTCTTTAGTCAATTTTTCATTGGGTATTGAAGTCCAATCTTGGGTTTTTAATAATTTATCGTCAATACATCTTCCATTATAAACAATACAATTCAATTATGATTCTAAATTTAATGAATTTATCGTTGAATTTATCAATATCTCAATATGCAAATAAATTAATACCATCTATAATACCAACGTCACAATAAAGTTTTAACTTGGCTGAATACTGTGTAATCGTACCAATGAAAATATTGTCTCCTTCAAACTCTTGCTTTGTTTCATTATTGCACATTTTAAAATATATTTTTGTTATTGCAAATTTAAATCTGTTTTATTTTACACCTTCTACCAACACCACAAATAACAATGTTTAGTGTAGCATTGAAATTAAGGTAAAGTTTTATCAGTTAATAGTTTTTATAAATCGGTGCTTGTAGACAAAGTAACATTATCCTCGCGCTTCGCTAGTAGAAACGATACAAAATGTACGCGAATGACATATGTCACGTGACTGATTTATGTCTTCCATACATTTTATATCGCTTTAGCGAAAGCAGGAGAGAGTTTGGCTTTGTCTAAGCCTACAGTCGAAATAGATTTAGGTGTGTAAACGTGGTAAGTCAAAATACATAAATATCATTTAGATTATTTTATTCAAATACAACTATTCATGTGGATAATACATAACAGTATAACAGAGTATTGACTTGTATCTCGTTCTTATATTAATTGTATCCGATCACCGTAATTATATCAACAATGTGCCATCGTACATATATGGCACCTATCAAGGTAAAGTACACTACCCCAAGTAGGTATACGTTCTGACATGTTTCAACGTTAACGAAATTCGTTACGTATGTGATTGGAAATGTGTTGATACTTACCAGATCGAATTCAAAGGATGACAAATTTCCGGTCCCACTGATACGCAAAGAAATTCGTCAACGTGGAAACATGTCAAAATAGGAACTTACTTCGAGTACTGGACTATAAATAGTAACCATTTCTTAGATTATCGATACTATTATTTAAGTAAACAATGCGAAGTCTGACAAACTTTAGGCATATATAAAAACTAGCTGTGCCCCGCGGTTTCACCCGCGTAGATTTAGTTTCTTCCTTATTATCGCGGAACCATAATAATAGATGTATCAAGGTAGTCCCAAATCGCACCTTTTCTATACAGATAAATAAAATTTAAGTGTCTGTTTGTAATTCAAAAATTACAGCTTTTCACTAAATGCATACACGCTACCGACACTGAAAAACCAAGTTTTAATTTTTTTCTGTCTGTCTGTCTGTCTGTTTGTTCCGGGTAATCTCTGAAACGGCTGAATGGATTTTAACGGGACTTTCACTGGCAGATAGCTGATGTTTCAAGGAGTAACTTAGGCTACTTTTATTTATTAAAAATAAAATATTAGGGTTCCGCGACAATAAGGACGAAACTAAATCTACGCGGGTGAAACCGCGGGGCACAGCTAGTATATAATAAACACGGTTACACAATTAGAGGTCTCGATTAAGGCCTGCCGCCGTGATAAGCTATATCTTTATGTAGGTTTTTATACATTTTTTTCAACCTTCGCGATTTGACGTCATAGATGCAGTTTATGTTGTGAATATCATAACTCGACGTTTCGAGTCGATTGCACTTATCGTGCAAGCTGTAGTCGCGAGTTGATTGAACCCAATTGAAACGTCGAGAAATGTTATAACATACAATATAGTCCTAAGAAACTGCAACTACCCATAGTTGCAGTATTATTTCAGTATTTGCAAAAAAACATATTGAAATTGTAAAAGGTGTTCAGGAAAACCAGTTCAACACAGAGATTTTAAATCAAGCAGTATTTCTCTAAACATTATTTGGTATTTGGAATTATACCAAATATGAAAATATACTCATGAAAATAATAATTTCTTAAAAATATGTATTATTAAGCCTCAAACTTGCACGAGCACAATTTAATTATTATGTAGCAAGCAAATCATTCGCTGCAAATAGTATATAAACTGTTTGAATAATCCTAATTCATTCAGTTACTTGCGATGTTGGCTCAGTGAAATGTTCGATAGTTCATTCGACCGGCAGAGTTTCAAAGAGAGCAGCGAATGTGTACTTTATAAGTATATTTAGAGTATAACATAACAAAACATAGTCACACCATACATGTATTATCACGAATTACATTAAATACACAGCTATAATATACGACAATAGCAATATTTTAACATGCATTCAACAATAAACAGCACTGAATCTATGTATTTATTTAAGTAAATTCATCGAAATATCAACCGGAATAGTAGACCTTATGTAACTGAGCACAAAAGGCAAAGTCTAAAAGCACCACGAAAGTAACTTTGATAACGTAACCAATGGAATGGTAGACGAATAAAAATGCTCCTGGAAAATAGAACAGGTAAGTACTTAGAATAGGTAAAATGCGGATGTCATATTTAAATTTATGTAATTTTGGTAGGTATATTCTCAATTCTTAGAGTAATGTAATAGTAGTGTTTTATTAAAATGTACGTGTTTATTTAAAAAAAATTATGCATAGTAAAAACATTTATCGAAAAGTTTAAAAACGGAATAGGTTGTGGAATACAATAGAAAAGAGAGAAGTCAGGAAAGAAGTGAAAGTGACATTCGCATGAATTATTTATTAAATAGATTCTAACTCCAGGGGCGTTACCATCAACTCTTATTAGAAATGTTATTCGATTGAGTGACAGTGAGAGGAGCTCGTGGCACAGTTGCTATTGCGCATATCATTCGATCAGCGAAGTTAAGCAACCCTAGCCCTAGCCAGTAATTGGATGGGTGACCGCCCGAGTTCCCTCCGTGCCTCGGAGAGCACGTTAAGCCGTCGGTCCCGGTTGCCAATTTATCATCTTTGGCAATCGTTATAGGTCAGTCAGAGGCCTCAAATAGTCTGACAACTGGTTTAACCCAGATCACTGATTTTCCTCGTTAAAGGGGTTGCGAAGGTCAGATGGCAGTCGCTCCGTATAAAAATCATGTGATCAGCCACATCGGGTTGAATCAAGTGCCGACCCCAAATACATGGGATAAGGCCAGGGAGATGATTCGATTGAGTGACAGTGATGCAGGTCCCGCAACGAGTGAATCAGTAAAAAACGAGTACCTTTGCAGTTGTCAGTTTTTTTTACGATATGGTCTCTCGCAATTGTTAGGGGAGACTTACCTCCACTGCTTAACCGGGCAAAAGAGCGAGACCCATGGGCCTCCACTCTGTCTATATGTACGGCGCGAGGCGAATAAAAACATGCGCAATATCCCCTATATTTTTCCTTGCGCTCGTGACGCGACCTGTATATACATGTTGTGAGTAGTAGTGTAGTGAGTCGAACATACCACAATAGTAGTTGGTGGTACAGCCCCAGTTCAGTTAAACTCCTGTTATTCAAAACTTTATCGAATGGAACAAACATACATTTATGTAAAATTGGCAAGTTTACTGATATCTCAATAGGTACATACTTATAATACTAAATTATTATAAAAATTACAATATAAAAATACACGTTAAAAGCATAGCTTGAGATTCATAATTTATGAGCCAACACGACACAGTACAAATACATTCAACCAATCTAAATACGAATTTCATGGAATGAACTGGATACCAATTTAAATGACACAGGAATGTAAAAAACAGTATATTTTATATACTCTTCATAACAGATTTTTTAGTGAATCTCGATAACAATAGCAGTACAATATATCTTTGGTTTAATATATAGAACACCCAATTCTTCGACTCCACATCTTAAGGTACTTGTACATACACTCGCACAGTACTTGGAAAGTAAGTAAATTTATTGATTTGCACGCTTAATGTTCAAAAGCTGGGCCCTAATTATCTTATAAGACGGGAGTTACGTGAGAGTGATTTCAGACAACAGTGCTAGCTGACGATTTTAATCAATATTTTTTATTAGTCAGTTTGTGACAAAGATTACTCTCGTCATATGAACTTTGACGCACTATCCAAATGTAGACATGCATGTACATGCCTGCATGCATAGTGATAGCAAATAAGGGCCGTGCGTTCGCATATGTTATAAACTAACAGTCTGTTGACGGTCAAATTAAGTGGAAGGACGAGCACTTTTAAACAGTCTCTTAGCATGACCACATAGTTTATTCTGTTAGAATGAACTTTAATTTACTCGTACTCATTTTATTTTATAATCACCTTCAGCCCGCGACTCTTTCCGCGTGGAATAGTTGCTATGGGCTACCGCTGACTTTAAGCCGCGATTGGTTTTAGCGACATAATCTATAAATAGCCTCGATAAATGGGCTACCAGTAGTTCTTGAGATTAGTGCGTTCAAGCAAACAAACAAACAAACTCTTATAATAATAATAATAAAAACATTTATTGATAACAAAAAGCTCTTCAGCTTTGTATGTTAGTATAAATAATAAAAGGTGATTGAATGAGTCTTATAACAATAGAGCTCCAGAATTGGGGCCGAATAACAACAATATAATTTAACAGTAAAATCGTGGATGCGAAGGCACACTTCATTGAGAGCCAATCATAAATATAGTTTCCATAAAATTGTACCTTTCAATGCAAAAGTATTTTAATTCATATAATACTTTTGCAATAACGTTGAAAATTATCACGTGTCTGACCCGTTTAATGGAGTAATTGAACATTTTAATACATGGACCCTTATTTATAAAAGAAATCCAGGCTATTTTTTTCAGGAGTAAAATAATGTATATCTTTTCCAACTACATATAACAAAAACAGACGGCACTACCTTTACGCCTGTGGTCATCTATGGTTAATCTCAATTTATGTACGGTTATACTTAAGTGGTTATATGGAAGTAACAAAATGGCATACATTCTATTAACGTGTGATAATTTGGCATCATATTAATTTTATTGTATAATAGCTCTAAAAGCCTCGATTATAATTTTATAGAGATCACTTCATAATATTTTTAAAACAAAGTATAAAATCGAAGAATTACAAAAATCATTTTGATGATTTATCTCACTACAAACAGACCAACATTTAGTAATATATAATTGAGTGCATGTTTTATCAGTTACGTCTTTAAAAGCGTAACTTACGTACTAAATTGAAGTACACTTTATTCAAATAAAATCAACGTTATATGAGTCATATGCTTATAGACGTAGAGTCGCTAATGCAGTGTTATCTACAGTACTTAAATGTAAATTCTAAAATTGTATTCTGAAGTATATTTTTTGTGAATTCAAATAGGGAACTAAACGAGGTAAATATTAGTTAATTACAAATATTATTAAACCATACCTTTGCTGGAACTTGCGTACACAATATCAAACTACAAATAAGTCACCACTTGCATCCATAATAAAGTTTATGTGATTACCATTTCATGGGGCAAATTGAGTCAACTATCAATTCAAAAGGTGTGAACCGTTCCCGGTGAACTACATTCGTTGTATGGTCGATATAACGTCAATGTATTGATAACGGACTCGCCTGCCCAAAATCGGATGGTAAGCAACTTTAATCGGTGTGGTCACCACAGCCATCGTCGCCCGAAAGCGCGCTGCGTGCGTCATTCGCTTGCTTGTTCGCCTGGAAGAAAAAAAAAATTAATACCTACATTTTTAATATTTTAGCACTTAACTATCTATCTACACACATTAGCAATGATTATTTAGTCATATTATATATTATATATTCTCAGTTATTTTTCGGAATATTGATCATTGCCGGTATTCAGAGTTAGTCACCACATTGAATAATTGAAAAACAATTGAATAATTTTATACGAATTTTATTGTAATTAATAATTATTTACTATGTAGTGCACAATGATGCCAGGTGAGTTTATTGCCGGTTCTTCTCAGAAGGCTAGTTACCGGTCAATTCTTCGACGTTCATAAGAGCCTTACCAGGACCTAAACTGATAAATCATTTTCATACGCCTTTGAAATTGTATGAAGGAAAAATGTGTGTTATATCAATGTGCATAGAGTGTATAATGCAGTGGCATACCGTCGTTGTTGTTGTGTTTGGCTCGCACGAGCCGCTCGGGATGTGAGTGAGCGGCTCGTGCGCGCCAAACACAACAACAAGGTAAAATATGTGTTATGATAGTGTGTTTAGGGTGTATAATGCAGTGGCATACCGTCGTTGTTGTTGTGTTTGGCTCGCACGAGCCGCTCGGGATGTGAGTGAGCGGGTCGTGCGCGCCAAACACAACAACAAGGTAAAATATGTGTTATGATAGTGTGTTTAGGGTGTATAATGCAGTGGCATACCGTCGTTGTTGTTGTGTTTGGCTCGCACGAGCCGCTCGGGGTGCGAGTGAGCCAGTTGCGTGTAGTCGCGGAACACCTCGTTGTAAGTATCGTCGTTCGATGACATCTCACTCTCGCGCATCTCCTCATTCAACTTCGTCAAGCGCAATCTAAAACGAAATTTTGTATTAACGGTACAATTATTAGAATTTTTAAATATAGGGTATGGGATGGTTGCCAAGGCTACTACGAAACCCGTCATCCTTCCTGGGTTCGATCGCCAGGGATGCCCATTCATCCCAGGCAGTATTATTGGGAAGCCCGGAAGCCGGATTATTGCCTGTATGTGCATGATTTATTAGTGAAAACAATTCAAATTCATACAGAAACTTTTAGAGTGTGTTCATTACAAGAATACAAATCTTTTCTCATAATAATTGATGTATAGAACTATCAAACGGAATAATTTGATTGGAATTTAAATCAAATTTTAAAATTCCGATAATTTGGATAGTATGTAATTAGTGACAAAATGAAACAGGTAACATGTCTTACAGTGTGACAATATCAGCGTTCGCATTAGTGACAGCAATGTCCAGCGGTGTCTGGCCCTCGTTGTCCACCAAGGACTGGTCAGCGCGGTACCTCAGCAACAGGCATACCTGACAACACATACATTACAAACATCATTTAACAGAAGTTAAAGATAGATAATAAGAATGATATATTGAATAAAGGTAGATGTTATCATCCGAGAGCTGTGGTGGCCGTGGGGTTTGAGCAGTCGCCTTATACGCAAGTGACGCAAGTTCGAATCCCAGCGGCCTGCATTAATGAGTTTTTCTAATAATTTAAATGCAGTAATTTCATCCAACGTGCTTTACCTGTGCGGTATGTCCGGCTTCGGTCGCTAAATGTAGAGGAGTTCGTCCATCTTCGTCTTGAACGTTCATTTTACTGCCGTTCAGCAACAGGAAGGAACACGCCATCACCGAGCCCTAGGTAAAACAGATATTTATTCAGTGTAAAAATAGGTATATCTATATATATATAAATGAATCCCCATTTCCCTTGGTCACGGCATCACGCGTGAACGGCTGGACCGATTCTACCGGGACTTTTACTGGCTGATAGCTGAAGTTTCAACGAGTGTTTTAGGCTAATTTTATTTAAAAAAACATCATCAAACTAAATCTACGCGGGTGAAACCGCGGGGCACAGCTAGTTAAATATAAATATAGTAACTCTGATTGGAAAGCTAAATGTCTCAAGTTTGGTCCCATCTACTTGTTTATCCTTTACTCAGTGGGAACCACTGGCGCTGTCAATACTGCGCTTGTATTTTATTCGCATCGCGCCATACAGACAGACTCATAAAATGACTACTGTCAATTCAAGCTCAGCGTTCATAGCTCGTTATGGCATCTACATCAGCTCATGAATACGAATCAATGGTAGAAATAGTACCGCGGAGCTCTTTGGGAATGGTGTTGTATTGTTATTGGGCTTGTGGGTTGCGGCCAGTGACGCTCTTGTCCTTGGTGTGCTACGGTGTGTAAGTTTGCGTCCGTCAGGTGATCACGGCCACGTAGTAGAGTGAGGTAGCAGTGTGTGGTACATACGCTGAGCACGGCGGTCACGGCCACGTAGTAGAGTGAGGTAGCAGTGTGTGGTACATACGCTGAGCACGGCGGTCACGGCCACGTAGTAGAGTGAGGTAGCAGTGTGTGGTACATACGCTGAGCACGGCGGCGTGGAGCGGCGTGCGCTGCAGGGCGGCGGGCGCGTGGAGGTCCGCGCCGGCGCCGAGCGCGGCCCGCATTACGGCCACGTTGTGTGCGCGCGCCGCCCGCCACAGTACCGCGGACGCACTCAAAGCGCTCGCTTCCTCTGCACCTGGTATGGTAACCAACTTCTTTACACAGGTGTCCCAAAATAGAAAGTTCAACATACGACCAGGATGAAAAAAATCTTAATCAATTATTTAGTAAATTTTTTTAAAATCCCTACATATACTATCAAAATTTATCGTATTCACCGTTATTAACGGCACCTATCACTCGGTATACATTTCAATCACACTACAGCAGGACGTGTGGACTGTATATACGAGTGTGATGTGGCGTATCTGTAAACTCCCAGCGACTTACCAAGTTCATCGGCATCCTCGCCTTCAGTGGAGTCATGGTCGGAAGGTAGACTGAGATCGATTCCGCGCTCGCTCGCCAGTTCAGTGCCGATCAGAAGCACTGGACTGCTTGAGTCGGATTTACTCGAACTCTCTGATACTAGCAAAAAAAACAGAAATTAATTACCAAGTTTGATTTGACATTTGTTTGACCTTCAAAACTTGCCAATAGTTCAAAACGCAGAACACAATAACGTTTATAGTATTATAAAAATTATAAAAAAATAGCATACCACTAGTATTACTGTTCGCGTCGCTCTTTTCATCACTGATTGTATCTGGCACTGATGGCGGCACGCGTACTCTGAAACAAAGATATAATTGACTGTCTACTCTCAGAATGCATATACTAATGATAGCGGGAGATAGACAACAATATGTATATATATATAAAAACGAATCTCTATTTCCCTTGGTCACGTCATCACGCGTGAACGGCTGGACCGATTTTACCGGGACTTTCACTGGCAGATAGGTGATGTTTAAAGGAGTGACATAGGCATAGGCTTAGGCTTAATATTATTTAATAAAAATATAAGGGTTCCGCGAAATAAAACATGAAACTAAATCTACGTGGATGAAACCGCGGGGCACAGCTAATTGACAATAAATGTTAAATTTAGTTCCAGAGACCCTCGACGATGAAGCTTCAAATTGAAACAAAATGCAGTTTCCCTAATCGTTGCTAGCTTTTTTGTCGAGCATAGCGAGCACTTGCAAAATTAGTTTTGCAAGATGTGATTACCTATCTATGTATGTGGTCGATAGGCTGCTTGTTTGCCACCTTTGTGTCATCAAAAAGTAACAATGTTTTATTGTTAATCCGCGGGTAAAACCAAGAGGCACATAGTATATAGTACGTGGTGGTATATAGTACCTGCGTCTAGCTCGTCGCACGGACCAGCGGCGACCACCGCGCTGAGGAGACGCGGGGCCGACCTCGCCCACGAGGTCCTTCACGAACGTCAGCGACACGTACTTGGCGCGGATCCACGCCTCGCGCACTCCGCTATAATATACACACGCATCTCAACGCTATTATATCCCACTGTACAATAATATACTCAAGTTTACGATGCCTGCCCATGATTCTGTCACATTTAAATACAATCTCAAATATTATTACATATATGCTCATGCTCGTGGGTGTTGTAATAACAACACTTACTTTTCACCGACTTTTCATTAAGTGCCAACGTGACAGACGGTGAGTCCATCGACGTCTCAGGCACTATACATACGTCTTTGAAGTACTTCTAAAACCTCACTCAAATTATGCTACCTCAATGTAGTACATATACACAGTAGTACGGCTCTCTCATAGCAACATTTCAGGCATCAAGGTTCTAAGTGGTGATACTTGATGGAGATACTTAAAGAAAGAGTAGAGAAACAAAATGTAAGCTCACGTTTCACAATCAGGTGTAGCTCTCGTAATGTTGGTCCCCTCGGTGTTGGCTTCGTAAATTAAATTCACTATTTTGTTCCCAAGCTCAGCCATTACCTAAAAACAAACATTTTAGTTTAAAAATCCAACAAATCAGCTATAAGGGAACCCATAACCCATGATGCGATTAAACCTCTTACCTTGATAATATCAGGTTCCCAATCATCTAAAGTAAGTGATCTCACTTTGCTGACGTGCACGCCAAGAGATCGATGGATTCCAGAACATTCTGGAAAAAATAATGTATTTTTAGATATTGGAAACAATCAGAAAAAATACTAATGATCTTTGCTTTCAATAAGGACAGGAAGAAAGAAAAGAAGGACGTTCACTAACCTATACAAAGAGTAATGCCAAGGTTAATGCTGGCCCATCTGGGGTTAGGGCTGCCGCAGTCACAGCAGTAATTGTTACCGGGGATGCTAAGCAGCTGCTCCCAGATTCTGAAACGAATGACAACCTTTAAATCGTCTTGGTAATACATAAAATGGGTCTGTGTTGCCTTCTATAAGTTCACACATCGTTCGCCCGATTGGTTTGAAAGTTTGGTGGGTTTATTTATTTATCAACTTATATCTATTCTTTCTACCAAGAGCGCTCTCTTGGTAGATAGAATAGATAGCCGTTAGCCGCGCTATTCACTAAGGTTTCGCAGCGTCGAACTCGACGATAGCGTTGGTTTCAATCATAGGAAATTGATACGTAATACAAAGAGAACATGGTTCAATTTCGTATCTTTAAAACCGACACTCGACGACGAATGCGACGCTGAGAAACCTTAGTGAATAATGCGGCAGTAAGAGAGGTAGGGCATAACGGAGTTTCCCGTACGAAATTCAGAGCTGCCCGACTGGTCAAAGACCCGTCATAGTGACTAAAGCTGTTATCACAATTTAGTCATCACTAAATATGTTGCTTTGATAAGAGAAGGAAATATACACATATTTCTATCAGTTCAAACGAAATTATCATCAGGTTACGCTCAATCACACTATGTAAATAGTTGTCAATACATATGCTCATTAAATGTTTTCAAGGACACTCTTCGTAGTCGTGATAAAAGCACCTAAACTTATTAAATCAAATTGATCGCGGGATCGTTAAGAGTACTCTTAAAGGTAAGGTAAATTCGGAAAACATGTCTGGCTAGCAAGAAGTAAGTACTTAAATGGATGAAGCGTGAATGTGGTAAGCTAAAATTAAAGATTAAATTTAATATCATAGGATAACAAGGTCTACTTTCGTTTGCACTTTGAATGTGACAGTTTGTTGTTATGATATCTAACAAGAACACTCACGCGTATTCCAAATCTAGTGAAATTATATTACTTAGGTCTTGTTGTCAAACTTGTTGGCCGACCTGGCATTGATGTAAATATAAGTGTAGTTACCTGACTTTCTTCATGGCGACATTGGCGACGTTATGTCTATTGTCTGAAGGTCGACTATCGTCTGGCACCAGCACCAGCTGCGACTCAGGGTTCTCACGACTCTGCCCTTGTTGGATCGCCGACCTGATTCCGTTTTGTAACGCCGTGATCCACGAGTTCAGCATTTCTTCCGAGTCCGCTTGTAGCATATGACTTCTGTACAATTAGAAAATAATAAATATAATCATCATCGTAAACAACGTATCTTATAAAAAGCCTTTATGGCTACATTATTGAGTAGAGCGTTAACCCCATCATCCCTATCTAAACTCGGACTAAAGCTATGCCCTTCCCTTTATGAAATCCATTTCTCAAAATGAGATGGTACTGCTTTTAGACCAAGGAATATCTTAAGCGTTGTTTTGTAATAAGGTTGAATATGATAGGTAAAAAAATTGGTTATCCTCTCCGCAATGCAATTCGCATTTGACGTTTATAAATTCCTCACCATTATTATTGTTCTTTACGCAATAAGAAATGTGTTCTTAGTTTGATTTGTCAATGTAGAACAACTCCAAAAATTCAATGTTAAATAAAAAAAAATGTTGCCACCAAATAATTATTTTCATGAAACTCATGTGAACAAAAAAACATTAGTAATGGATTACCTCTTAAGATATGATTTCTCAGAACAATCAAATTAATTTAACATACATTTTTATTTTTATCTGTCATAATAATATATCCCACCATCATAGAAACCTCCATAAAAAAGTAAAACGACTTACTTGCAAGGCGACAGTACTTCAAAACAATAACGCCTCTCGCCGTCCGTGACCGGTCGCACGGTACACAGTCTGAGATCTTCCTCCATCACTGTTACATTCAATTCTCCCGTCCTTTTCCTAAAACAAATAATACGCTTTATTCTCTGTGCGCTAAGGATTTAATTCCGGCAAAAGAGGAATGAAGAGAGAAGAGAAGAAAAAAAATTAATAAAGGATTTATATAAAGAAATACAACAGCTGAACCTATAAATTTTAATTTGGATGAAATAATGTTAGATTATTACTTAATTTAAGGGTGTGTTCACTAAATAGGGATCCTTTATATTCCTAGTGAAGGGTGGTTTTTATGAAGATAAGGCACTATCCAAATTTAATCAGGCCGAAATCGCTGAGCCTTAAAGTTGAATGCAGCGATATAAAGATACCTTGATATATAATGACTTTACAATATGCAGACGAGGAGAAAGCGGTAGAAGGATTGATACGCAATAGTAAGCAGAGTCCACAAAAGGAAACATTTAATACAATCATTACAGCACCATATACGTAATAGGTTACACTTAAGTAATTACATCTAAAGATAATGCAAATTATCTCACACCGCACAAACGAAACCGGCTCAAATAATATGGATTCGGGTCAAAAACTCTCTAACACGTGAAGCAAGCAAAAAATGTTACATTATTATTGGCACCAACATTATATACGGCACGAGGTGTCTTTTAACAATGGCTAACAATACAAAATATGTCAATTTAAATGGCCGTGACGTTACTGGCGACCTACTTGCAAACAAAAGCTTCCTTTAGCCTTCGAATAAAAAAAACGATACGCACTAACAGTGACCCCTGTTGATTTAGGCACACTCCTGAAGTTAGGACCCCAGGAATACTTCAAATTGTTATTCACCGGATTCAGTTGAGTTTATCTAAAAATGTAAGTATTTCACCCCAAGTGATTTACAGTGAAGAAAAACGTCGCGACGAAGCCTGCATATGTCTGAGAAGTAATTCAAAGATGTATGTATAGTGCCTGAGGAGGGATGGACTCACCCTATGTCACGTTGGCACTTAGTCATCTCCGGTGGGTTGGTTACAACACTTTAGCTTACCCCTTCGGGGACCTTTCTGGGATGGCTTGAGCATAATTTATTATTTTTATGATAAGGTTACATGACACATGAGAAGTCTCAGCCACTAATACATACGGATTTGCTTACTTACAAAGTAAAGTTCAATAAGAATAAATACCTGTAAACCAGCCGATTATCGTAGAGATAGAACCATCTTCTATTCCATGTTTTGAAGGCATTCGAAGTTCTTTTGTAGAGGTAACCCTGCATGCGAGGTAGATTCTGAAGCGGGCAGACGGGCAGCAGACCGTCTTTACAATCGCTGTCCCTATCCGCCTTACAACTAGGCAGCACTGTGTCTTTACTGTTCACTATCGTGTGACGGTTCTCCATCTCTTTGTCCAACGTTTTGGTATCGATACGCATTGTTGACACCTGCAAATGTGCACATTTGCGGCTAATACAGCTGCAGTTAAAATGATTTAACCCAAACCCAAACTCAAAAATATCTTTAGTTTATTAGACATTTAACAAAGTACTTCCTAATTGTTAGATCACTGACTCAGTCGGCTACCACCAAGTTCGGAAGGTTGCTTTTACTGAGATGAAACTCTGTAGCCTGACAAGGAACTCAGTAATCACTTAATAAACCACTACATTTATAATTGCTTGACCAGTAGCAATTAGCATAAGTATTTTACATTATACACACTAAGTGATTGCTGTTAATGCTACTGCGTATTTGTTTAAATATGAGAATTTGTGACTTGTGTGTAAATTATTGGTAGGTACCTCTTCAGCAGTTGATTTGAGGAACGGTTCCAAATCTTCGGACAAATCAGCGCCCTGATGGTAGTAAGTGCAGCACGCCTGGAGGTACGACTGGAACTAAAACAAACGAATTATATTAAATAAATAAATACTGCTATTTTAGTTTTTCTCAATCGCTTGTTCAAAATTTCACTTTCTAATTCTCTCAAGTGGAACAGACAACTTTTCTGAAGACCAAAAAGAACGAAGCTAAAATATTGGTTTCAAAATGGAGAAATTTAGTAGATTTGTAATTCAAACAAATTGATACAATTAATAATTGTACCTACTCAGTTCCACGAACACACTTTCTAAATTAGATCTATACAGATAAATAAGATTGCAGTGTCTGTTTGTAATTCCAAAATAACAGCTTTTCACTAAATGCATATGAAAGTATACACGATACTGCCACTAAAAAACCAAGTTTTAAATTTTTCTCTGTCTGTCTGTCTGTTTGTTCCGGGTAATCTCTGAAACGGCTGGACGGATTTTAACGGGACTTGCACTGGTAGGTAGCATTATTTATTAAAAATATTAGGGTTCCGCGACAATAAGGAAGAAACTAAATCTACGCGGGTGAAACCGCGGGGCACAGCTAGTTAACAATAAAAACTACTTAGTGATATTTTTGCCGTATTTATAATATTTTCCATACATACATTTGCTCACGCCTGTATTCCATGGGGATAGGCGGAGACCACCGTTTGCCACATGCTACGATCCTTACACACTTCTATAGCTTCATCCACATTCATGCATCTCTTGCTTGATACACTTCCTTGGGTTGCGAGCGATTTATAATATTTTCCATTGATTAAATGTATGTTGAAAACAAACAACATTCTGCCTTCCAAATTACTTTATTAGAAATGATACAATCAATTTCAATTCAATGCACAGTGAATATAATTAAATTCGCTATGCATACAAAATAAGATTAGCGTTGTTAAAAAATTACAATCGACCTACGATCTGTGCCAAGATCGCCTCTGATCATTACAGCAATAATTGATTTGTATCACCGATTATAATTACTTAATGTGTGGTATAAAATTTTAATTTGTTGAAAATCACTAAGGTTTAGAAAACCATACTGGTAACTGAACTGGTAAAACTGAACCCGCATAACTACGCGATGCAGGCGCCTAATTAAGCCACATGGCCACCTCGGCTTCGCACATAATTGGTTAAGTATTAGATTTGCTATTGACTCATCAATCGGAATAAAACACTTATCTACGTAGTTACCTAAGTTGCTTCTACCTATGTTATGTGTGTTTCCTTGAATGACTCAGCAAAGTAAAACAGTATTTTAATAACTATTTATACGTGCAATATCGGAGAGCTATGCTATGTATCGTAGTAATGACATGCATTGATGCATTTATGATAGCAAGCATGCCACTGTAAATATTCGACTTTACTATTGCAAATTTATTCGACAACCACACCAATAAAGGACATGTTCTTAATTGTATTCCTCTTCCAATTAACCTAAGGTAAGGTTGTCAAGAGGAGAAGAGATTGCTTGTCCTATAACTGCCGTTATTCTACCCTTTACGTGTAGCTTGTTCTTCTATGTAATGTTTTATATTATGTAATGTTATATAAATTGTATGTAAAAAACGTTTGATAAATAAATAATGTTTGCGTATCCCGAACCTAGAAATAACTTCTTGATTTCCTAACTGTTTGCTGACTTTGGCAGTCGTTTATGTATGTTTATTAAGAAGAGAAAGTCGATATCTGAGTATTAATCATAAATTACAGCTTTTTATTCCCTAGTACCTGCCGCGCTTAGTCTATTATTTGTGAGATAATTACAACTAGGTAAGTTATTTAATTATTATATAAACTTCCTGTCAGCTGCACTTGGTTTGTGGTTAATCTACGATCGACGAGATAACAGCGATCACAATACTAATTAAAAATGTTTACTTACAGTAATACAATTAAAACAATAAAAATTACCTCTAAATCAGGTCCAGGGAAAAGTCTTCATATCCACAAATTCGTCACAGAATCATTAGACTATGAACACTGTTATTTTGGCAAGAAAAACTTATCGGAGCACTTTGCAACAACACAATACGTAACTGTCTCGGTAAGACGCTGCAGGTAGATTAGTTTTGACAGTTAGTCATGCAGCCTCGCGGTCGTACCTATTGCAAAACGAACTCCTCAATATCGAGACGACATTGTAATAAACGGTGCTAATGACTAACAGCCTTAAACCTCCGCAAAGTCGACGAAACTGTACAATAGCTGAATTCATTATCTTTGCCAAGAAATCATGCTATCGCTGATAAGTATTGTTATCAGTAGGTAATTAGGTCGATAGTCTTAAGGCTTTAGAAAGCAAGGCATAATATAAAGTCAACTAGTAGTTATTCAGACACTAATTTCTTTTTTTTTTTAGTTTTTTTCATTGCTGCCTAATATTTTATTACCATTAATAAATATTTTAATAACATTGTCTTTTGTCACATAGCACATGGTAAGACTATATAATTAATTATACATATAGGTCAAATATAGCTGGAACATACATCTTCTTTTGAAGTCGGTTTAAACTTTCATTGGTCTTACTCAACCCAACGAAGTAGGTGAAATAACTGACCCACTCGATGTATCACGGTCGACTGCACTCTCTATTAGGGATATAGGTATTACTGCAATATAGTTCGAAATATTTCTCTGGAAACGATCTACTATAACGGTGGAAAGAGCTGAGGAATTTTGCGTCCCTTGGTATTGGCACCCCGGCTATCGATCATTGATCGGGGCAGTCTGAGCTTCTAGTCACACAGACAGTCAGACAGATATCACACAGTCTTTGTAAAACCTATTAGGATACCGCAACTAAGTTTAAAGTCTACCCGATACCAATCCAAGCGCAAACGTAGATTATTTCGTAGCAAAACACGCACGTCGTGTCGAATATAGGATGTAAACAAAGGCAAATGAGTCACGATTATAAAAAACAATATACACGAATACACGATAGACATCAAATTAAGCGGCTAGGTTTGGTGTAAGTAAGAACAGTTAGTAACATTCGCAAGCCTATATGTTACGTCGTCGCCTTGGAATAATTGTACAATCAATATTTATTGTTATATAACTATTATGAAACGATTAATATTTATCCTTCAGTTGTTGGCAGGTAATTGAATTGAAGACCCACTTAGTGACCGCCTACTTATGTTGCCGCGGTGAACTCGACGTCATCTTAGATTATAATAATACTAAGTTGTGCCCGCGACGTCGTTCGCGTGGGAGTCATTTTGGGCTAACGCTAACTTCAACCGGCGATTGGTATTAGTCTGATAGTCTTTTTCGATAAATGGTCTATATAACAAATCAAACAAATAAATTCTTCAGCCTTATGTATTATTAGGTACATAGATGACACCTAACCTTTACTTTATATAGAAACTTGTTTTAGATGAAGAATTTATCCAGATATTAAATAGAAATCTTATTTAAAATATGTAATGATCTTAAGTCGATTGGATTTATCTAATCAAAAAAAGTCACAAAAAAGTAAACATTCTATCGTGGCCTGAGACGATGGCCTGCCTAGGGTATTTCACACACTATGAACTTTTAGAGGAAGGATGTTGTCGTAAGACACGAATAAACTAATTAACTTTTCTTGTTAAACACACCAAGTTAAAGCAACCCAAAACAAGGCTTTTTGCCCTCAATAAAGGTGGGTCGGAGCCTACACAAAGAGGGTAGAATCTAGCGGGGATTACCAAAATAGGATGATTTTTCACGATCCATAGTTTGTATCGATAATTATTTAGTCAATACAGTAAGCATGTTTATAACGATATAGTGTGCCTTATTCAATTAAGGCCAATGTGGTGGTGTGGTGAAGTAGTGATGATGACTTCTTATGTCGTTAGAAAAAGTGTTGATTTGCCTATGCATACGCTGCGCGATACATATTTAGTTAATGAGGAAAATCATTCTATATTAGGTACAATAACTTACGCGTTTGCTATACTAAAAAAATAATCATATAAATGGATCTATTAATAAATAAGCATCCAAACGTCGTTATTACGACATTAAGTTATTAAATTTTGTATTATACCCACTGCCGTCGTCGGGGTCATCAAATATACGACACAATGGGCTTGGCTTCACACCACTTAATTAATTTGATAATGTAGATAGGTAACTGACCCAAATTCAAGTATGAAACGAAACTCTAACCTATGTAATTTCACACATACCTCATTCACACACAGAACATTTATCACAATTTTATTAGAGAATCTCGAACGACATTAGTCCCGAATCTGGATCAAAGTTTAACGCAATTAAAAACGCAAAAGTATATTGGGGGCAATTTCCGAGAAAGAAAACGGAACGACTACCGCGCGGTTGTTAACCCATTGAAAGAGGGTCGCCTATTGTCTCTGTGTTGTCGTCGCCATGACGTCCGATGATTGATTATGTACAAAAGAAAGCTCAACGGGTAAAGTGTTAAACCAATCCATTTGCGGCTAAATTTGAGTGTTGCAAATAAGGGTGAAACCCACAGACGTGAGCAGCATAGACCCCCTTTTATGGGGCTAGTCAACAAGCAAACATGTAGAAGTGGAGGAATAGCTAAATTGGCAGAACAGCTGCGTGGTTTGCAGGCACCTTGCGGTGGTATTTTTCCTACCTATGTTTAAGTTGAGGTGGTATCATTTTGACTGACTAAAATCTAAATGATTTATACTCCAGTTTGATAAAACACAACATTGTTTTCGTTTTAAAATTAAGTATATAATTTCAAGAAATAAATTAGGCTTTATTCTCGCTGCTACTTCGTATCTCGCTCCAAGTACATTTTTACTTGTTGGCTCTTAACTACAAGAATATTGGAACTATGAGAAATGCGCTTGTACATATGTCTGAATATCACCCTTAGCTAGTGAGCACTTTTTTTGCAAATTAGGTAGGAGATAGGACTTACAGTAGCAAGTATCTCGTGTCTCTTTCTCGCCTGTAACATGGTGATCTTCTGTACGTGGTCCAAGGCGGTGTGTCGGAAGCACGAGCGTGTCGCCAGCAGGAGGTTCACGACCTCTTCCACGTCCATTAACTTATGACGGGACACCTGTTATCGAAACAAAATTAGCAAGAGTTGTTTGATTTCATATAAATTCTTTATCTACATGGGAATCGAAATATGCAGAACAATTTTTTTCATAAAAGAAGTAAATTTCAAAATAATATGAGCCTTATTTACAAAAATGATGTAATTATACATAAATAGCGGACATCACGCGGTTTCACCCGCATAGGTCCCGTTCCCGTCGGAGTACGGGGATAAAATATAGCCTATGTTGCTCGATGATGTAGCTATTCATTGCTGAAAGAATTTTCAAGATCGGTCAAGTAGTTTCGGAGCCTATTCAATGCAAACAAACAAACAAAAAAACTATCAAATCTTTCCTCTTTATAATATAAAATAGATAGTAGATAAAATATGCTTGATGTATTCCCTAAGGTGTAGACAGACATGTTTTAATATTAAAACCAAGTAAAATGTGTTATTCCAATAAACTAGGGCTGGACATAACTATATAACATAACATGGACTAACAATTCAATTCAATTTTATTTCAACTTATTCATAATAATTATAATAAATACATGACATGTTATACCGCTATCTAGTCCCAAACTAAGCAGAGCTATTGCTATGGGTACCAAACAAATGAGCATAAGCACTTTGTGTAATTCGCTACCAATGGCAATGGCTCCAAGGGGCTTTTGAATAAAATGCGTGGTCACCTAATACCACCGGCGATCAGTCATCAACGAATTATTATATAAGTACTTTACTAAACATTAAACACAAATATTACTAATAATAATAGTAAAAGCTATGATTTTAATAAATATTTTATTACTTAATTTCAAAGTTAAAAAAGGTTCTTAAGAAAATGTAATTCAAGGATAAAATAAAGAGTAAACTCAAAACTAGACCATTTTCAACAATATTTATAATAACTTTTTAGAACGGGTAAACGACGAGGAAAGAAGCTAGTACGGTTTTTTTTATTTACCTGTGAATTCCTTATTAAAGCTATGTCAAGATCATTTGAGATTTTGTCAAAATGGTGTTTGCTTTCTTTGACCCCTTTGATGTCCCTGAAACAAAAGAGGAGCTACAAATTACGAGAACAGGATGTGGGGCCAACAAGCTGTTGTTCAATCAGATAGGGTGACTCATGAGTACCGGTTCAAAATTGATTATGGATGGTAATTGCTGTTTACTGAGTCAAATCACATTATGCATGTGATTTGATTTACCTACAGACACAACAACAATATGTAGGTAAATAAAATGGTGTGTGCTTGTGATTAATATTGTAATACTAGCTGTACCCGCGATTTCAGCAACATAGATTTTAATTTCAGGATAGACCTGCGGAACCCTAATGTTTTAAAAAAAACTAAAAGTAGTAGCAAGTTATTATTGTAAAATTATGATTTTTTTTAAATAGTATTTTCTATGTTAGTACCCTGTATACTTTCATATGCATTTAGTGAACAGCTGTAATTTTGCAATTACAAACAGACACTTAAATTTTATCTGTATGTATGCATGTATATGTATAGATGTATAGACTGTAGCTGTGACCCGTGGTTTAAGCAGCAGACTTAATTTCATGGGTGGCTTTATTTCGTGTAATAATCAGATGTATCTTGTATGTATTGAATACATACAAGGTTTCATGAGAGGGCTTTAGGGCTTGAGCCTAGTTAGGTCTCTTCACTGATAAGGAATGAACATTTTCCCCTTCATTACAAAACATTGTTTAAAGCAAGATTTGCCTCATACTAACACTATATCTCCTTTGTACTCCATATCACAAAAAAAGATGTAACTGCTCTTAAACCTAGGACCATCTCAAGCGATTTTTGTAATAAGGGGTTTATGTTTTCAAATGTAGGTAGGTAGGCTAGCAGAAATCTTGCTTATTATAGGTTTCCTATATATTTTCTTTCACCAACAAGGTGTTATATGAATAAAATGTACTTGCAATACTTTAAAAATAAATACTTACACTTTAATAAATGCAGTGAGATTCTTGAGCACAGTCCTTGAAGCCTGTTCCAACAGAATGGAGTGGTATTTATTCATCTCCTGCAAGGCATGGATCATTTTGTTGAGGGTCGCCATTACTGGCGGGTCCTCGGAGAAGCAGCTGGTCAAGTCCCACAGGGCATTTGTGAATGTGCTGTTATAAAATAACAGACAATTTTATTTATTGGCATGTCCATATTTATGTATGGATATCACCTATACTAATATTAAAAGGAAAGATTTGTTTGTTTGTATTGAATAGGCTCTGACACTACTAGACCGATCTTGGAAATTCTTTCAGCAATGGATAGCTACATCATCAGCAAGTAATTTAAATATATTTTATCCCCATACTCCCACAGGAAGGGGAATTATGGACGTGAAACCCTGTGACGTCTGCTATAATTAATAAACACAAGTTGTTCTTCAACAGATATAAACAGATATCTGGTATATTAAACAAATATATCTGGTATATTAAATAAGTATATCAGATAAACTCTCTTTCATGCAGTCCTATACCTATCTGTAAAAACAAATGGAATGTTTTTGTGATAATCTAATGGTGTCATAATTTATTTATTTATTCAATAAATAATAATAATAAAGTAAGTAATATATATTTATGCATAGGACCATTAATTACTCTATTAAAAAATAAAACAAACATTACAAACATGACTTCTAAGTCTAGACAATAACCTAATCCTTTATAAAAAAAACTTATTGCATTGATTATTTTTTCTATGAATGAATATCTAAATAGAACTTGAACTGCTAGTCAACTATGCAAGTGAAGTCACTTTATATAAAAGGCTGCCTTATCTTTTAAAAATATTATAAGCATTAATTGCTCGTAAATGTAAACACGTAAAAAGAAAGGAGCACACAGTACTGACCCTCTATGACTCATGTATGTTTTTCCTGATTCTATCATAAGTGAACAAGCCTTTAGTACTTTATCCAATTTCTGCTCCAAGCCATCGATGCTGGCTTCTTCTGTCTCCAACTGCTCCCTACAATAACACATCAGGATGACTATAGCAATAATTAACACGCACAACACGTACAAATTTTCACTTTCTGCTAATAACTTTCATTGATTCAAACGTTTCTTGTTACCTAAATTTAGGAGAATCTCTGAGACATTCGTCAAAATCTATTAAGGGCTTCATATTTCGTTCTTCTAAACTACTTTGACAGACAACAGTTTTACAACATTTCTATTTCATTGTCTCACAAAAAAGGAAGAAATAATACTACTAGAGATAAATGGTTGTACTTATTTGCCTTCTTTAGACTGACCGAACTGAATGTGAAAAAACTGACAGATAAGACAGCTATTACAACTGACAAGCAACTGACAGGCAGCATTTGACGTGAATATGATATATTACACGATAACTTTATCGTTACCATATAGTTTTTATTCTATGGAAGGTACCAAATTTATTAAGAGTTAGCGAAATTAAATTAAGCTCTACATTATATTTACAAACTATCGTTAAAGGAAACTAAATATTATGTCAACTTAAATATTGTGTAAAAATAAATATGATACTGACTTACTTAAAACAGTAATTTTATATCGATATTTTCATAAAAATCATAACGTAACGGTGCATCCCAACGATTTTCAAGGTTCAACAATATTTTGCATGCTAAGTTAATTATCAAATACTGTATTAACCTTTAACATAAATATTAATCTATTCTACCTGACTGACTATGTAGAGAGATATATTTAAAAGCCAAATAGACTAGTCTTCAGAGAGGACGTTTGCGCTAATTCACCCATTTATTTATTGGGTTTTGGAGTGAATTGGATGGAGGACTTTCTTTTCTTACTATCAGTAAAGTTTATCATATTTACCTACTCGTGTTCATAATATATCTTATGTTAAATAAAAATTATACGTGACAATGATCCCAACGACAGAAAAACATATAAAAAATGATCACATTATAACTGTTTTACTATGTGCTATCGCGATACCGCTTTCCATGTCGATGTGGATTATAAATATAATTTATTCAAAGTTCATTGTGAGGAATGAAGGTTTTGATGGTAAGAAATTTTATTAAAATCAAATTTATTTAAGTGAATTAGAGTATTATACTATATACCTGTCTATGAATGTTAAGAACTTTTTAAATTTGTTAATATGTTGTATTTCATCAAAAAAAACTGTTGTTTCAGAGCCAGTAGTGATATCACCTGGTCGGTGGCTTGTCTCATGTTTGATACCACTTGTGATAGCTGTATACGGGTTCCGGAAGAGGAGTGTGAGCCTTAGTGGAGCTTTATTTGGATTTGTTGTTGCATTCATCCTTACATTGAGCAGCTACTGCTTCCTGGCAACCCTATTTACTTTCTTTGTCACATCTTCAAAGGCAACTAAACTCCGTCCACATTTGAAAAGAAAGATAGAAGAAGATTTTAAAGAAGGTAGGTATTTTATTTCATAATGAGTTTCATACATGCTATTACCTCACATAAGTAGATTTTTTTTTTTTCATAAAAATATTATCACTTATGCTTCCTGTGTAACTGAGTAAGTAAATATAGGCTATAATTCAACCATTTATATTTCAGGAGGACAAAGGACATGGGTCCAAGTGCTATGCAACTCGGGCATGGCCACACAATTGGCCATTTTGTACTTACTAGATGTTGGAGCATCTGAGAGACCAATAGACTTTGTTAAGGATTATAGAGCTTCTTGGCTTTCCATGGGAGTGCTTGGTGAGTTATCACCTATGGCTACAGACCGAAGTATACAAATTATAAAGACTTTATATGAAAAGTATAGTATTTCAAATACATACATACTGAATGTCCCGATTGCCTTCTGAATTTAAAATAAGAAGATATAATGCAAGCATATTAACTATGTTATCCAAATCTTTAGATATTAAAGGTGGTATTCAAAAGATCCTATTAATAAACAAAAATCTGCAAATTTAAAATCATTTTCCAGTAACTGATAATAATAATAAATTGATGTGTGCTATATAAAATATTCCAGAGGTCAAACTTGGAATTAATATTGTATTATCAACTGTTTCAATTAGGTCAATGTATGCTGATAAACATCAGTGCTTAGGGTCTTAGGATCCACATAAGTACCATAAAATGATAAGGGTATTCCAGTATACAATGGTTATGGTTATAAGTTATATATTCAAAATTAAAAAGGCTAAAGTTCAAAATAAAAACAAATGCAATGAGACAACTCCAAAATATGTATGGTATCTATTGACAAAGGTATCAATCAACTATTAAAAACATATACTTTAAACGACTATTGTTACAGGTGTATTTGCAACATGTAATGGGGACACATGGGCTTCAGAGTTAGGCACAGTTTTTTCCAAGTCCGATCCATTTCTAGTCACCACCTGCAAAAGAGTACCAAGAGGTACAAACGGAGGAATCAGTGTAGTAGGAACACTTTTCAGTGCTTGTGGAGGAATGACAATAGGATTATCTCATTATTTGGCAGTTTTATACTTTAGTGATGCAAACATGTGGACATATGCACCTCCACAGTGGCCTGTTATTATGTTTGGGACCTTGGCAGGGTTTCTAGGCAGTCTAATAGATTCAATACTAGGCGCAACAGTGCAATATTCAGGTCAGCTTTATTTTAAATATTATTTTTATTATTTTGTTAAAAAGTATTACTTCAATATTAATCTTATTTTTTGCATTTTTCAGGTTTAGATAAAGATGGGAAAATAATATCACACTCAAAATCAACATTAAAACATATCAGTGGAAGGAACATCCTAGACAATCATAGTGTGAATCTCATAAGTACTATAATAATGGGATTACTTATGCCCACACTTTGCAAGCATATTTGGCCCATTGTTTGACCTACACATCTAAACTAATTACTGGATTATGACTGAAAACCTGTAATCTGAATTGCAATCAATATAATGTTTTATATTTTGTTAATTTTTTAACTATTTTTTAAGGTAACACAAGCAACATAATATTGTACCTAGGGATTTAAATATACTCAGTTATCAACATTCAGTAGTCTCATTTTCTCCACACTTGCCAACTACCTCACGTACTGAATTGCTTAACTCGAGTAATACAAAGGTACTTTATGTATAGAGTCTATTTGAAGCGCTCCTAGCGAGGGGGCCCGGAACTAGATTTGACGTAAGTACGGGCTCTGCCTATTTCATCGCTATCACAGAATTTGTTTGTTCTAAATTCTGTGGTGTCCTATAATATAGCCATATACCAATTTATCGACAAAAAAAATTTACCACATACTAGGTCAATGAAATCAATGAAGCACCGACTTGTACAGTAGAGGTCAGTATGACAATCCAAAATTATTGACAATTTATTTGCAGAAACAGATATTAAATAGTTTACTCTTCTATTATTACTTCTGTGGTTACAAATTGATAAATATATAGGATTTTTTATGAGAATTGTGCGCAGCTTTTTGTATCTGTATTATCCATAGAAATAATACGCGTAGTACCATCTATATAAATGTATTTATTAGGTCTAAGAATTGCCTTAGTGAAATATTAAGCTGCTGACCTCTACTATACAAGTAGTACACGACAAGCATAGAAAAAGTCAGTAGCTTAAACTGAAACTCTGTCATGAAATGAATCTGGAACGCAATTTTAATAAATTTGTTCAATATTGTGTTGTGTTCCATACCATTTCCGACAATTACGACCATTCTTTGCATTCTAATTTCCGCTCTGTAATTTACTTCGATTCCTTTGTTTACAAACCTAAAAATTAATAAAGCTAATCTTGTTGGCTGTCTAGTTGTATTGTATTGAAAACTGAGAAGTCTGTGAGTGACTCATACAATAGATTGTGGCTAATCCTTTCAACTAAATAATGGATAATTCGCTGTTTCTCTTGTGTTGACAGTATTTAGAAATAAAATCACAACGTCTTATTAGTGGAAAAGTTGCGTTTTCAATAAGTTATGGTGATAACAATTTCATTATAATCATGTCATTGCCAATTGATGAGAGCCCTATTCTAAACGCCGATATAGAGCATGATGTGACGAGTAGTCGTCAGAATCTTGTTGGGACTGAGTTTGGTAAGTGATTTTCTTTTAGAGATTTAGTCATAATGAATAGGGATATGTGACATTCATCACAAAAGAGTCTACATTACGATTGTGTTTAAATCAATACAAAAACAACCATGCAAGTTAAGGGTGGAGCTTAGCTTTACTCCCACCTTAGCCTTCCAACATAGCACATAGAACACTGGTACATTATATTGCAACCTGAGCAGGGCCAATGCTGAAAGGTTCCGGTAATAATTTTCACAAACTCTAATAATTTTCAACTGTATGATATTGATGTAATACTTATCAACTGTTATTGTCTATCTTGCTTACTGTTATATCCAGCTTGCTGAATTTAGCGAAATGATTGGCTGTTTAGCCTTTTAACTGAATTGCTAAATAAAGTATGTCAATGTATGCAGAAACATTTTTTTTGATGAATATCAAAAGAAAAATCCACTCACTATGTTATACATGCATATGCTCACACCTGAATTCGATGCTATGGCATAAAGCAGACAGTAGTCTGCTACATGGAATAGGTAGGCAGAGGTTTTCTTAGTCTGTAATAGGGGTGAGCCTAATATATTATAAGTTATAAATAACCTATTTAAAATATTTCTTTGTAGTTGAAGAAACAACAGGATGGATAAAATGTCGCACTGTGCTTGGTATCATGGGCTTTTTGGGGTTTGCCAGTGTCTATGCAATGAGGGTGAACTTATCAGTGGCCATAGTGGCTATGGTCAACACCACCAACCCAGTTCCATCTAGCAACACTACACTAGATGTCTGCCCGGCCGCCCCAGCCAGTAACAGTACACCAAGTGTGAGCATCATTATTTAAATATTTATATGTTATTACAATATGCCCTTTAAGAACTATATTAGATTTCTCAAAAAAAATTTCACATCCCTTCCATCATTGGGGTCAAAACTATCCCCAAAACCAAATTTCAGCCTAATTGGTTCACTTTTCACACTAAACTGTGTGAAAAGTTTACAGATGGAAAGATAAGAAATACATTGTCATTTAAATACATATATGGGTGAATCAACTATTTTACCCACACTTTGCTGTCCCCGGCCATTTCTTATTTAAATACTCCATTTGGTTATATGTACGCACATAATTTGTATAGCTATAGTATCTATGATTATTAGGCACAGCGGGAAACTCGATAAACTTCTCGAAAATAGATAATTTCCGTGAAAATTTATGTTAAAATATGCTGATTGTCTGCGGAGTTACCTGTATACTGAGGTACATTAGCGGTAACTCCATAGACATTCTTGGTGTGGGTAAAAAAGTTGATTCACCCATATACCTGTTGATTGGTTTCTAGATGAAACTTAGCTAAATATTTTCTCTGAGTTAATGCACTTGTTGCATGTAAAATGAACAGAGTTACTGTGTTACGCAATATTTAATTTTAAATGCACTGTTTTCAGACCAGTGGTGAATTCAATTGGTCCGTTGAACAACAAAGTATAATATTGGGATCATTCTTTTATGGATATGTTTTGACGCAGGTATAGTAATTTGCTACTATCTAAAATGTTGTATATATGTTTTCAAAAGAGTTTCCATTGTAAAGTTTTTTGTGTAGGTCCCAGGAGGCAGAATAGCAGAAATGTATGGAGGGAAGTTAGTGTATGGTATAGGAGTGCTATTCACAGCTATCTTCACACTACTCAGTCCAATAGCTGCATACACTGATTACTCGTTCTTCATTGCTGTCCGTGCCCTTGCTGGGTTGGCTGAGGGTGTCACATACCCAGCAATGCATGCTATGCTGGCCAAGTGGATACCGCCTTTGGAAAGGTCTAAGTTTGCTGCTTTTGTCTATGCGGGTGAGTACAAAAGGTTTTATTTAACAGTATATGTGGGTAAGAATGCGCGAAGGACTTTTTTCAGCAGTCTTTTTTCTCGTCCTAAATATGTAAAAAAATATACTCTTAATTATGGATAATACGTAATTTACAAAATTATTTGGTTTTATTTTCCTAATTTCATTTATCTCGTAATAAATGCCTACATAAACAAACCACGGAACATGTTGTGTCCCACCGATTTAACCCCGTCCCTTTCCTTTGTATTCCCGCCGCCTCTTGCGTTGATTGTTTGGAGACAGGACGGCCCTTTAGATTTTTCCGAGTAGGAAGTCTGTTAGGAACGAGGTTAAATGTATAATTTTGTATTTTCCAGGTTCAAACATAGGTACAGTGGTGACACTCCCGATATCTGGATGGTTATGTACCATAGAGTTTGCAGGGGGTTGGCCCCTCTGCTTCTACATATTTGGTGGTCTAGGAGTTGTGTGGTTCATTGGATGGATGTTCTTTGTCTATGACTCTCCACACACACATCCCAGAATTTGCCCCAAGGAGATTGAGTACATCACCATGTCTATAGGCACGGCGGTGAGTACTTATTGTTTTAATATATCTATACAGATACATTAAATTGAAGCGTCTGTTTGGAATTCCAAATTAACAAGTTTGCACTGAATGCATATGAAACATTATATGGTACTTCCATGAAAAAAGCAGTTTTTCTCTGTCTGTCTGTTTGTTCCGATTCTGAAAAGGCCGGACCAATTATAACAGGGCTTCACTAGCAGATAGCCAATGTAACAGGGATTAGTCTGCTTTTATTAAAAAAAAAAATTTGCTTTTGCATAATACAGATGAAATAAACTCTACAAGGTTGAAATCGTGGGACACAACTAGTATTAATATAAACAAAAGATATTCCAGTGTCATTACAAATGCAAGTCTATCATCAATTCTTTTACATTATCTATTGATATTTAATTAAACTGATATTCAAGGTGACTAATATTATAATAAATTATAAAAGACAACAGTTGTCTTGGTGTGATAACACATTTTATCCTTTTTACTGTGCCAATGTTAATAATTCGATCACATTTAATCTTAAAGGCTGCAACAGTCGGCGATGTAGCACGGTATGTTAATATAACCTAATATATTAATATAATTCAAATTCGGCATTTTCTTTATTTCATTAGACATTTAACAAAGTACTTTGAAATCGTCAAAACGACATGATTATACAGGATTATACATGCTATTGCCGGGTTCGGAAGGTTGCTTTTACTGAGAACCCGGCTAGTAACTTTCCGTCAAGTAATAACTCTATTCAAAAAAAATAAATGGAAAGTTTAGTAATACATTTTAAATCCCAAAAATATATAAGCGACACAATATACCACGGTATAGCACGATATATCATGGTATACTAATTTATCGTAATATAAGGGAATACGGTTATATTAATATCTACTAGCTGTGCCCTGCGGTTTCACCCGCGTAGATTTAGTTTCATCCTTATTATCTCGGAACCCTAATATTTTTAATGAATAAAAGTAGCCTAAGTTACTCCTTGAAACATCAGCTAGCTACCTGCCAGTTAAAGTCCCATAAAAATCCGTCCAGCCGTTTCAGAGATTACCCGGAACAAACAGACAGACAGACAGACAGATATTTTTTTTAAAGCTTGGTGTTTTAGTGTCAGTAGCGTGTATACTTTCGTATGCATTTAGAGAAAAGCTGTAATTTTGGAATTACAAACAGACACTTCATCTGTATAGATGTATAGATTACAGCGCCGTCTGTTGCAGTCTTGAAGGGAATATTCGATATTATAAAATGTCCAGTCCAAAAACCTCAACAAGATGTGTGTTGCAATTGTAAATACATAGCCATTATCAACTGTGTAGGATGTTTGTTGTGATTCACGCCGTGACCTCACAGCTGTTCTGTTTTAGTACATCATTACAGAAATCTGGTATATATACAGCATTGCAACACTACTGTTCATAAGTTTAAGTACTAATTTACTTTAACGGAATTTAATTTTAATTAACATAATTGTTTATTAGGGACATAATGCAGTCTGAAATTAACACTCTTTAATTACAGTTTTGAATAATTTTATAATTTTAATCTTGAAAGTTAACTAACTAATTACAGTACTTTCACGTTATATAAATGTGTGATAATTAGAATTATAATAATATGCTTATGACGTATTATTTACAATGGACTGGCTTTCTGTGACCGCTTCGTATGAAATGATTACGTAAGCGTCTAGTATTGGTATTCGATTTGATTCGGTGCATATTGTGTATTGTATTAGTTGATTATGAACAAGTACAGAACCATCTCCGTTTGGTATACGAAGTTTAAAAGGGATCGACATAGTTTAGTCCGAGTTTGGTCTAGTCTTGCTTTAAACCATGTATTGGGGACTTGTATATGTCATCTTTAATGTAATTTTTATAGGAAGATAAGCCGCCGATGTCAATCCCATGGTGCAAATTCCTGAAGTGCGTGCCTCTGTGGGCGATCCTCATCGCGCAGTGCGGCCAGTCCTGGGTGTTCTACACGCAGTTCACTGAGCTGCCTTCCTACATGAACAACATATTGCACTTCGATATTGTATCTGTAAGATTATTTACCTACTAGCTGGTGCCCGCGACTCTGTCTACGCAGGATTTTACTTATCTTTATATTTTGGAGAATTCACAAAATATTAGTGTTATTCTGATGTATAAGCTATATTATTGTAAAGTTTCATTAAAATCTATTCAAAAGGTTTTGCGTGAAAGAGTAATAAACATACATCCAAACCATCCATACACACAAACTTTTGCGTTTATAATGTATAGGATAATATATAGGGTGTAAGATGTACTAATACTCTGTGATTTTTTATGTACTGCATTTCGTTCTTAAATACCCTATGCCTGTTCTTGGGATCAAAGATCTATACAAACCAAAATTTAGCAAAATGTATTCACCGGTTTAGCCGTCAAAAGCTAGCAGACAGGCAGACAAAGACAGTAGCTTATTACTATAAGCTACTGTCTTTGTCTGCCTGTTAAGTATACATTATAGTATAAATTATTACGTAGATACTTATCTCTCCGCGCCAATTTGACGAATCTCACAAGCTCTTTGAGATAATAAAGCACACGTTCTAAACGCGCGTAGACATCATCTCTTTGACTCAATAGAACAAAGAGACAAATAATTAAGTTCTATACTTGGATGGGTATTTTAAACTATTTGATCCTAATGATTAAATACAAGTCCTTTGTTCGCATCCATATCACAAAACTTGAGTGACAGCAAGATAGTCGTATTTCGTCATGCAAAATAGTATATAATTCGATTACAATAACAATAGGTTATTTTCATTGACGAGCTAAATTAACCTTTAGTTTTATGAAAATATAGTCGAATTTCCATTGTATTTTTTTTGTATAGAATGCGCGATTGAGTGCCGTGCCGTATCTGACGGCGTGGGTGGGCGGCATCTTGCTGTGTATATTCGCGGACTGGCTGCTTGCTAGAGCCTGGATCTCACGCATTAACAGCATGAAACTGTGGAATACTATATGTGAGTACGCACACACACATTGATATCTGAGAATGAATAGTATGTTTTACAGGTGAATGTATAGCACATATACATAGTTCATTCATCGTCGCCTTGGCCTTATCCTGTGCATTGTTTTGTTTATTTGAATCTCAAGAAAATCAATTACCACACATAAACCAGTTGTGTTGATTTTAAATTTTTACACAAAGCGATGGAAGTCGTGCGGCCCTTTAGAAAGGAAAATTACTAATCTGGGTTGAACCAGAGGATTTTAGGCTACCGTCCAACTGACTTTTTTGATGTTTGATTATAGATAAGTACCATATGTGTAAAATTGCCATTCATTACTAGAAAATAAAACAATATTATAGAGAACCCTCATAAATATTGGTGTTAGGTGATTAAGGGCGCTATATATATCAGATATTTCCAGAAATGAACATAATATAAGTATGTTTTGTGTTTCAGCGGCGACAGTGCCAGCCCTGGGCCTGGTGGGCATTGCCTGGGCCGGCTGCGACCGAGTCGCCGTCATGTTGCTGCTCAGCGCTGCTTCAGCATTCGGCGGCGCCGCTTATGCCGGTAAACTTATTGCTATTCAATTATATACATAGCTTTTAACATTATTTTTTATTAGAATTTTTACTTTTAGGGCGTTTTAGCGTTTTTGAAGTGGTTTTGATTGATAGAGTTTTTTTTAAAGGGAGTATTTCAACGAACGTGCCCTTGAAAGCTGAGATTTTACACTATTGCGCAATGATATTAGACTTTTAATGAGATAGATATGGCACTAGAGTGCCGAAACTGAGGTGTTCGAGTTGTCATAATTCTTACCTTCACGTGACAATTTATAACAAAAAGACACCCTTTACTAAACATAAGTTACTTGAGAATGTACAGGTGTCGCCATGGGCTTTGAGCGCTCAGCGAAAATAGTGGGGGAACTGCGCCTATATTTTATTTGCGTCACGCCATAAGATTAGTTTTGCGCATTCAAGATCAGCGGTCAAACTTCGTGATGGAATCTGTATCAGTTAATTTTTCATTTTGTATTAATACAGCTAAAATTCTGAACGAAAACATCGTGTGGAAACCTACATATGTCTGTGAAATAATTCAAAGACGGATGTATAGTGCATAAGACGGCGATAGACTCGCCATCTGTCACGTTGGCACTTAATCATCTTCGGTGAAAATTGGGTGGAATTCAGGCGTGAGCATAATGTATGTATGTATGTATGTACAAAAAGCGACTGCCAACTGATCTTTTTAAGTGAAAAATCGCTAATCTAGGTTAAACCATTTGTCAGAGAATTTAGAGTACCGTCCAACTGACCTTTTAGAGCATATGTATGTACCTATGTCTGAAAAAAGTGTGAAGACGACAAAACCATTAATAAGGAGAAATGTTATAACGTCCATCCATTAACCAACATTATGTGATATTGTCAGGCAACCAGATGAACCACATCGACCTCTCGCCGCAGTTCGCGGGCACCATGTACGGCATCACTAACGCCGCCAGCAACATCTGCGGCTTCCTCGCTCCATACGTCGTCGGACTCATCATCAGCCCCGAACAGGTAATAAAACACAAACAAACCATTTACATACAAAAGCCATTTCATTTTAGTTGATTTTTATATCGTACATACATCCAAGCCATCTGAAGTGTTTGTGAATTCCAGGAACATCGGGTCCGATTTAAAAAAAAAAACTTTCAGTGTTAGTTTGCCCATTTATCGCGGAAGACTATAGGCTATATATCATCACGCTAAAACCAATTGTGGGTTAAAGTTAGCGTTTGTAAAGTAACTATTCAACGCGGACAGAAGCTTGTTATGGTATACTAGATAACTTAGCTTACAAAGTTATCTTTGAATCTATTTGGTATATTATTCTTGTTTTTCTACCCTTCATATAATATTATTATTCCAGCAAACCCTGGGTCAATGGCGTGAAGTGTTCTACCTGGCGGCGGCCATTGACCTCGGCGCTAATCTGTTCTACTTGTTCTTCGCTAGCACTGATGAGGAGGTAACCTTAAACTACTTTATACTCTGCAATAGTCATGGAGGGGCGAGCGGGAGATCATTCTCAGCTCATACATATGCTCTCGCCTGGATTCTTCGAAAGGGTTGGCAGAGATGTAATAACAACACCCACTTTTCACCGATTTTTGATGATTAAGTGCCAACGTGACAGATGGTGAGTCTATCGCCGTCTCAGCCACTACACATTACAAAGGCTTTGAATTACTTCTCAGATATTCAGATTTCCTCACTATGTTTCCCTCACCGTAAAGCATGTGGTGTGAAATCACTGTACATAAGTTGTTAGAAAAACTCATTGGTACATCCGGGCACTAATACAGGCTGCCAATGTGAAATTACAAAATGAAAAACTCAGCATAACTCGAACGAACCGGATATGGAATCCATAACCTCGCGTTCCGAAGTAGCGTTTGTGCTACTAGACAATTAGATAACGAAACCTTTTTGTATGGAAAAAAACAAATGTGTTTACCAGGATTGGTCCCGAGCGGACAGTGAAGACCTGACAGCGTCAGCGCCCGTGGAGAGCATCCTCTTCCCGGAATCCTAGGGTTCCCGCGCCGGACTCCACACCGGCGACACCTCTCTCTAGCTCAATACCACCTGTACTCACCACTTAACTTTAACACCTTGGTAAATCTGTCACATTCGCACAAATGACAATAACACAGGCCTTGGAAATCAGGTATGTGGCCCTTTATTGCCAATACTACGTCGTTAACGAAACGTCAAATTGTACTTAGGCTTAGTAAGCGTTCAAGTCTGTAGACAAAGTAGCATTCTCTCGCGCTTGCGCTAATAGAAACGATAAAAAATGTATGGAAATGACATAAATCAGTCACGTGACATATGTCATTCCCGGACGTTTTGTATCGTTTCTACTAGCGAAGCGTGAGGATAATGTTACTTTGTCTACAGGCCTTTGACACCAAACCTATAATTGTAGAGTATGTATGTCTGTTACCTAATTCACTGTGACTTGTCTAAAATAAAGTATAGTGATAGCTTGAAGAAGGATTAATTTGCCTTTTGTCTGAAAAAACATAATTTGCGGGCGAAATAGCAGGTTAGTCTGGCAATAAAATTAAGTTACATTATAGTGTCTGTCTGTTTGTTGCTTACTTACAAAATTAATTTTGGTGATTTGATAATTCGAAAAAGGTTACAACTCAATCTTGATATACCTTTAGTAAATAGTATTAAGATAAAGTAACTTTTCTTCGCGTCTGTCTGTTCGCTTATTTCTTCTAAATTAAACATTGGATTTTGATATTAAAAATCCGGAATGTTAATATTTGGTCGGCTGAGAGAGCGTTACCAGATTTGTCAAAAAATACTAAGTACTACTAAAACAAAAAAAGACCTTATGAGATGCAAAGGATTTTCGATCTTAAAGTCTCGCTTTAAACCCGTTTTTTATAAAGTATGGAGATGATCGACGGCTGCGTGAAGTCGGTAAGCGTAAGCTAGTAAGACTATAAATACATTTCAAAGTTAAACTTGATTGTATCGTGAGACTGTGATGGTATATTATTCGTAACGAGTAGGTTCCTACGTGTTAAAGGGCTATATGGACGGAATTAATAATTTCAGTATATGTTTATGATTAATAAAAAGGCAAGTAATTATAATTTCTAGGTTACTCGCGAACAAAAACCATGCTATGGTAATCCAAAGATGGCTGTCTAGTAAAAATCTCTTGCGAACTAAAGACAGTTAAGTATTTTAAAATTAAATTATTGATTTCGTGTAAGTAAAATTAACTATTCGGAAACGGTGCTTTGACAACAATAAAAAATTACAGAAAGCTGCCAAAGATATATTGTTTTTTATCGCAATAATACCATGCAAGTGAACAAATATAAAAATTATTTCGTTCAATCACGTGACGTCACCCTTTTTTATATTTTTGTATGGTAAGAAAAAAGTCTTAATCATTTCAACACAATTATCCATTATTTTATTATATTAGACGTACGATAAAATTCACTCTCACATATCCAGTGTTTTTATAAAATATTTTAATGAAGTCTTAGCAACGTCATACTCGTATCACATTAAAGTGATAAGTATTAAATAACTTATGAATAAAGTACCCACAAAGTAATATATTTTTTACCCTAAAAATAGTCAATTGGCTCCAAAATCAAACTCAATTTTATTAAATTATATCAATGTTAAAGTCTCGATTCTGTATATAGCTTGATGTTTTTTAAATAAATATTATAGTGACCATTGAATTTGGTTCTGCCTAAAATTACGTTTCTGTTGTCTTTTTAATAATAATACCGTATTCAGAATATCAATAAACCATTCAACTTATGAATTGTTATTAGTACTTTCCGTTTATTAATTTTATAGTGTTTTGTATATATTTAAAGTGTACGTTAATTCTGGTGCTAGCACAATACTTAAAGTTATTATTTTTTATTAAATGATAATTATACCTTAACACATTCAGAATACGGTCCCTGAATGGGTGAAAAGAGAAGTCGTAAAACCAAAAACAGTTACCGAGTGGTTTTACGTTAATTAAAAAATATCCTTTTTTTAAAGAAACATACTCAAATTGGAAACAGCGCTTTCAACATTCCCAAATAAATACAACGTATGATTAAGTTAAGTGAGCTCAACAATACAGTATTCACATGTGATGGAATTTTGTTATTGAAAACGCTATATTTATTTTATATGCCCATGTTATTTACATTTTAATTATTTTCTAAAAAAGATGTAACTTGAGTTAATTCTGCATTCGTTTCTAAAGTATGTGAAGTTCCAAGGCAAATATTCCAATTCTGTGAATGCAGGCAACTCGATTAAATATATTAGCCAAATGTAGATAATAATGTTCTAGCCTAATTTATTCGCTTACTCAGTTTGTATGTATATAAAGATATAAATATATTTTGTATTGTACGTATAATCGTCCTCGTAACCCCAGTATACTGTTGGGCATACATTGCTTGTATTGAATCTCTTATATTTTAATTTGTATTTGGTCCCAGTTTAAATTTCCCTCGTTGTAAGGGATCTGAGATGAATTGAGAATTGTAAAGTGGTTACTTAAATCCATTTATGTATAAACGTATGTATATTTTTATACTTTGTCCAACGAACAAATAGCCGGGAGGTTTTGTAAAGGTAAACATCTACGAAATATACGAATCAAAATCGAATATCAATTTATAGTCTATAATATCGATATTCACTGTGTAATCGCTTCTTTATCGTACAGGGCATCACTTTTAGATTTATCTCGTGCTACCTACTTATTCTTTGGACAGGGTATACGTTTCTGGGGGCCTACTCGCTTTCTCCGAAAGACGAAGCTTCGGTCGAAAATTCGCAAAGTTCCTACCACGGTTCTCTTTCGTTCTAAAATTACATCCAAACGTGGTCTGCTAGAATATTCTTTAACGTTTATATATTCTAAACCCACTTTACTTTAATTATTTAACGAACAAAAGTTAGAGTTTGATAAAAACAAAGCGATATTGAAACTACGTTTCATTTTCGTTTGCTTCCGTAATTTTCGGAGAAAGAGAGTAGACCCCCTGTTCAACTATATAACCCACATGCTCATTGATCATTTAAGATATGTTTTGTCTCGTTTCGGTAAATGACACGTGTGAAAACGAGATGTAACGTATATGGCACATCAATTTCCAAGTGAAATGTATACTTCTAAGATTTATAAGCAGGTGTTAATTTGCTGTGATTTGTATTCGACAGTAATAAGATATAAAATAATTAAATAGATGTATTTTTCTAGTACTGGCAAATAAAGTTTATAAACAATATTTACTCGTATTATTTTAATAGTACCTGGTTGACCGGGCTGTGCTCGGTTTCTTTTCTCACAAAAAACTAAAGTTCTTCCCACAAAAGAAAAATCTTGACGGTTTCCCAAAAATCTAGAAAAAAAAAGGAACCAAAAGAAAAAAATCGAATTATCACCTCGTAAGCTGACAGCCTCACCTATGAGCTATAATAACTTGACAGTTATCTGCGAAATTTACTGTCGTATTGTATTAATATTTTATGAGTTTTTCAGTGCATGAAAACATCGTCAAACCGATGTTTTCTGAAAGTGAAACCTAGCTAGATCAATTTATTGCCCCCAAAACCCCATACATACAAAATTTCATGAAAATCGTTGCAGCCGTTCCCGAGATCTAGATTCTATATATACAAGAATTGCTCATTTAAAGATATAAAAGATAATAATTATCTGCTCAGTTCTCTGTTGATAATTTGCAGTGTTATGAAGGTAATTTATATTTTTCCCACAATAATACTATGATTCATGGTGATGGTAGAGATTTTCCTTTTTTCTTAGGTACTCACAGAAAGCAATGTAGGTAAGTTCTTGCCATTATCACTTTCAACAATCTAAGATGATCGCGGTAAATTAAAATATTTCTGAAATTGGGAGCCAAAAATTGGACAGACTGTAATAACGCGTTAGTTTTTGTGTATCCTAATTGCATACGCGTCGACTGCGAGAAAATTATAACTTGCGGCAAAGTAAGGGAGCGGGCGAAATTCACCTGCAATCATTACACTATCGCCTCCGTAATTATGGAGTGTGAACGACCGCGCGTCAATACTAATATTTGTTTTCGCCCCGGAGTGAGACTTTTTGTCCGGGATGTGACCGTTTATCGCATAACGAGGTGGGGCTCATGGGTAATCATCACAGTCGCCAATTTCCAAATGATCTTTTTATAGGCAGGTGGCTCTCCAATGTTCAGGAGTGGCGTGATTGTGTGCTTTAAACTTATCATTACAGCCTATCACTGGACACGTGAATTGTTAAAGCCGTCATTCTTGTACAATGAGCAGATTTCATATCTGCCACAGAAACTATACAAGTAGTGCCGATAGGGGTACTCAGTTAAAATACAATAAAGCGTTTCAGTCTGTGGGTATGTTGTTAGTAAAATAATGTATATTGTATTTTTTAATGGGTGGAGATGCCGAAATACAACGAAAGGCAATAAAAATTAATAGCAAAAACGCCGTGTAAACCTTTCTGCGACGTCGTAAAGTGAGTGGGAGAAGAGTTCCCAACAATGGCGCAGTTATTGGCGAACCCTTGCAATTAACTGTTAACTAAGTATTACGGCGAGTTAAGCGCGTGTTTGCCAAACATTTTGGTCGCTATTGTCCTTTTAGAATACGCCTCAACCCCACGATTTCACCAGAGATCCGAAGGGCGTCTGGGATATTTGAGAAAAAACTTTACGAGCCGCCAAAGGCACAAGGCGAACGTTGGCAACAAAACTTCATGGTCGGCATTTACGGCGTTCGCACTGTTTTGTTGATGGAAACAATGGACGATCGTTGCATCTCCATCTATTAAAACATAACGGTGCTGTGATTTTGAGCTCTAATATAACAAAATACCTACCAAAAAGTTGTAAAACTTGTAATAGGTACTTAAGCATCACATTCATGTGACTGCTGTATGATGCTCATGGAGGTGTGTAGGCACGTGGTTATAATTGGCAGCAATTTGATGGCGGAGGGGAATCTAGCTTCCGATCGCGTAGTCTGATAATTTTGCGTGCTGAAATCGCAGATACGTACGATTTGAGGCATTCGGGAAGACTAAAGGAAAGGAATAGAAAAACAACGTTACTATACATTAACGCAAGTAAAATACACTCAGCTAGTAGGTTTTAAGAAATGTCGTTATTTTTATATCGTTTGCAGGAAACTCTTCAGAAATAAATATTTATTTTCGTAGTTACTTTATTGTAGAAAAGGGATCCTGGCGCGTGCGTTGTTTATTTTTGCTTATAAATAGTATCCGCAGCAGAAGTCACAAAATTTTACTACATACCTATGTTCTGCAGTTTTCAACAGACAAAATAGTCGGGCGTCATAATTTGCAGACAGACTTCACGCATCTCCCCGTTTTAGTCACGGTGTTAAACGCATAATTACGCAGGGACGGAATAAGAATTTCTTAAGAAAACTAATTATATAGCGGTTCCAAAAAGCTCTTTTGGTTTCGGTAGCAATAAAAGTTGCGTTGTCATCAACAAAAAGGGTTTGTTTTGCCCTCGGAGGAAGGCAGCCTTCCCCGAATCGTGAACAAATAAACTCGCAGCGCTGATGTGGCCGAGTGTTTGTTGCCAATGCCAACCGAGCCTAATCGCGTGTCGTTCGGAATAATAGGCGGGGAATGAGAAGCAACGTGGCCACGCTCATTACACACCGGTAGTGGCTTTGTTTCGAGGTGGGCTGCGAGTGATGCATACAGCCTACCTAATCACTATGCGGATAACGTGTGCCACAGACGCCGCAGTTATACGTGGCGACAAGTAAATCGACTTTCAAAATACCTACCCATTAAGCTGTATAATGGACCAATTATGTAAATACTACTTGTTTGTATCCTTTGTATGTACCTACAATAAAATAAATATTACAGCTGATTGAAAGTCGTGAATATCCACTACGACTACTTAAATATTAATCTCCGGGATTATACTTATAGCCAAACTAGCCTCTCCACTTAGCATGGGCTTAAAATATACATCTTCTTCTTGTGGTGCCTCTCCACTAATGGAGGTTGGCCGTCAGCTCCGCAAATTTGTCCTTATTTTTTGCAAGCTTAAACAATTCTTCGACGCTGTTTATCCCAGTCCATTGCCTTAGGTTTCGGAGCCATGACAACTTCCTCCTTCCGACACGCCTTTTCCCTGCAATTTTTCCCATCATTATAATCTGGAGAAGGTTGTAGCGCTCATGTCGCAGCACATGTCCGAGATATACATGCTAACTATATAAATATAACTTGGGTAACAACCTAACACTAGGTCGATAAATGGGTGGCGTCGCGCCATATATTATAAGTAAGTATTAGGTATATCTACGTAATAAGTTAAAAAACAAATAGACAATCACATTTTGCAAGGAAGACAGAAAGAGACAATCTTCGGTTCCACTAATAATGAAGTTGTACCGAATTAGAATAATAAACAATATTCTAACATCCCCGTAGGGTTGCAAACTTTTTTTATAAGAAATAAAGTACAATATTCAGGTCTGTTAAAAAATTTAAACAGTATTACAAAAAATTACAGTATTTTAATTATTTATAATTTTTAATACATATTTTTTATAACTTCTCGCGCAACTTAATAATTTACAATCTTTTTATAAACTTCATACGTAACAGTATTTTATATACTTTATTTTTGTTCAACAGTAAAAAGTATAATTGAGTCAAAAACAGTATAATACTGATGAAAACAGTATAGTTGGCAACCCTAAATCCCCGTGACGCACGGAAGCTAGGGTATACCTACGTAAATGATTCCTTGAGGAACCTATTATTTTTGTTGAAATGATTAACAAAGACGACTGAAGAGATTGAACTATATTTAGAATATTATAGTATAATAGTAATGTTGACTTTTTAATGGTAAGGCAATGTCTGTATTTGAGTGTGCAAAGCGTGCATACTTTCAATGTTATTTATATTTAGGTATGTGTAAGATAGATTCATGATTGTGAGTCCCCCACAGGTCACTGGATCGGTACGAATATTACGTATTCGCACAAGCTAAAAATTAATACCAACTAAATAAAAGTAAGACCGTTTAAAATAACGGTTAAAACAAGATCCTTGTCAAAAAACAAAACTGTAACACATTTTTTGTCACTTTCAATGGCTTGCTCCATTTTTGGTCATAAAATTAGTAAAATAGAGCAAGTCTATTGTGTCCCCAATGTTTTTACCACGAGTAACTGACGGCAATAAAGAACGATTCGTTAAAAAATATTGGCTCCGTTAATTGTAACAGTCAATTGTTTACAGTTATGTTGTTTTGGGATGCTTTAGGAACCGGCATTCTTTGAATTTAACAGTGCCACCGACCATTACGTAACTGTAAAATTTTTGGGAACTTCTTTGTATAATTATGTTAACAGCAAAAATATTTGCTACGCCGATACAATTGAATGGCAAAGCCGTGTTCGGACGCAATTCGTGACATCATCATTATGATAACCAAAACATATTTTTATGTATGTGGTGGATACAAAGCAGACTGAGTTGATCAGCGGTTAGGGTATGCTATGATCTCTTGTAAAACCATACATCCATCTTCACGTTGATCGCCAAGTCATTATCTTGCATAGCTTATAGCTTAAGTGAGTTAGCACAGCGGTATCTTACGCTCGAAATTCGGAAAATGAAAATGATTCAATTCAGTTTGGGCCCTGGTAAGGCACTATGAACGTCGAAAATTTACCACGGGTCCGGAGCTAGTCGACTGGGGATTGTTACCTCAACTCAACCTTACAGAAAATAGCAGCCAGATATTACTGCGTGCCGTCACGAGTTATGATCGCTCAACGAAAATAGTGGTAAATGCGTATTTTATTCACATTGCGCTATGCAGACAGAGACAGAAACATAAAATGACTACGGCGCATTCAAGGTCAGCGCTCATACCTCATGACAGCACATGTACCTTAAACTAGTCCTGTGTTTCTATAAGGTCACCGCTTACCATAATGTGGATCGTACGCGTGTTTGTTAAAAAGAAAGCCGCCGCGGCGTTATTGAAAATATTTCTGTTAGTCTAAGAGCTAATCTGTCAATGGTATCCTATCCTATTGCATTTTGTTAACTAAAGCAGTTCAGAAGCAAGCAATAGCCTGAATATATACTTATGATGTATATCAGTGTACCTCAAGCAAGCAAATAAATAGAACAATAGAGCGCCTGTATACGAGATCTTAACTTTATGGGACAATGCCGGCGGTCGCGCATATGCTTAGCAGAGGCTGCGTGTTTTAGATACACACTCGCTTTGATGTAGGCGACCGACAGACGCGTACAAATTTATGCCCACTGTCAATACATTAGAGACGAGCGGCGTCGCGAGTGATGTCAGCCGCACAACTAGCTGAATAATGAGCTACTGTGCACGTTGTACGACGTCAATATCATATCACACCTATTTCCCTTCCTATTTGTTACTTTGGAAACCTTACCTACTTGAGGAAAGTTGGACTACTGTTTGTAACATAAGCTCATTCCACATGTGTGATATTGCAAGCTGAATTAAGTGCAGTCATAATCGTAACGATTTCATAATGACTCGGAAATTATGAGACTTATATCGCTTCTATTAGCGCAGGTGCGAAGAATGTTACTTTGTTTAGGCTTACTGAAAAAACTTTGCATTGTATATAGTCCATTTATTAAGCTCGTTAATATACAAGCAAACTTATAGAGACGCTATCGACGATGAAAATATATGTATTATAGGTCATCATTGGATGTGCGATAAATTCTTCTTAAACCCAAATAGCTATATATTAAATCTGCCTTAATAATACTATAATACGAACTAATAAGAGAAGATGAAAAACTTAATGAATAGTAAGAGGAAAACGTGTATAAATGGAAACGTGTCCAACAATGCGGTGCGGAGGCACGCGAGAGCCAGCGTGTAGCAGCGGTCGCGTGCCTGCTATCTGCGCTCGCTGCGCCTGCCGCCGGCCGCCCGCCAGTCGCGCGTCGCACGCCACACGGAACGGACGCCTCTTACTTCAATTATTTCAGCTACACGTTTGAATACGTGCGTACTTTATGATACGTGTCCAGTGACTGTTATGAAGTTAAGTGACTCTTAGAAGCATGGTGACGGGAAGCCCTCAGCAGGTCGCATCCAGCTCGGTGGGCAGCATGAGCCCACAGGCGATAGAGAAGAAGTCCTCCGGGGATAATAGACGGGTCAGTTGCAATTTCATCTCAAAGTTCAATGTTTTTAAACTTATTTTTATTAAGAAGACATTATTCTTTTGTTATTTAAATCATCGGTAATTAACGTCAGTTTAAAAATATTTAAGTACATACAAATACCTAAATAAGTAGGTGTTAATAAATGTATGGATGCGAACCAACTATTAACATCATATAAATATTTGTTAAACACGCCATTGATTTGTCGGCATGATAAGGTGCTACGGAGGTGCTACGAGCGTCGGCGTTAAGGCTACGAATTAGATGTTTTGGACTCGCATTATAATCACGGCCAAAGACATCAACGCGTTGTCATTTAAATTTACTATAAGATTATCCATAACTGCTTATATTGTTAACTTGTTTTTAGTGGTCTATACTTCTTTCCAACACTGTAAGCAAGCATTTTTTTTACAAAGAGCGACGAAATGTGTCACTAGTTATAAAAAAGATCATAAAGTATCCCCGTAAACAAATACAATTGTTATTGAAGTTTACTGTGAAAGTAGTTAGCGGCCAGCGCGGGTGAAACCTCAGGGCTGGCTAATTATTCTAAACATACATTTTCTCACATAAGACCACTCCTTTTATTGGAAAATTGATTTGATGGATTCGCTATTTATAGCTAGCAATAAAAAGGATAATTCTAAAAACGTCTGAAAAATAACATGAATACAGTGAACGATACCGCCCCAACATATGTAACTACTAAACTGTATAATTCATAAACAAATAATTAAGTTACTTATACAGGTAGGTCGTGCAAAATGAGTTATTTTCGCGACCATCACATGGACACTTGTAGCACGTCGCTTTAGCGGAGAGTCGCAAACAGAGCGAATCAATAAGTCACGCCTCGGTCGTGATGTCCGATGACACGGCCGGCTCACTGTCATACGCGTAACGTGCAATTTGTGCACGTTTCGAGGACCTTGGGGCCAACTATATCGTTTTAAGCAACGAATTATTGTTACATTTTGGCTTTGACTCTTAATTTAATTGATTGATTACTAAGCGCCACCGTTGAGCTAATTGTTTAGCTTTTGCTACGCTAGGTATCGCGGGCTCAATTCCAGCATCAGCGCAAATATTTCAATAATCTTTGGATTCTATGTGTTTGATGTATTCATAATTATCTATGATAATTAGAAAAAAATATGTAAGTGGGATGAAAGTTGCTCCCATCCAAGTAAGTACCATAGACAAACTTTGTTTACTTTGGAATGGCGCTGTGTGATAATGTCCGACACAATTATTTAATTTAACTTAATAAGGGTAATTAATGATCCCTTAGAAGTTCCAAATACTCGCTGCTTAAAACGATAGATGCCCCCTTCCTAGTATACAAGCTTAAAACTTATATGAACTTTACTGATTCTATGTAAATAAAAAAACAATAACATTGCTAAGACACACAGAAATATTGATCGCTAGCTTCTTTCCGCGGCTTTGCCCGCGTGTCATTAGGGAACTAGAATTACAATGTAACTACTTAGGTAATAATATAGCGTTCTATTACTAAAATATTTTTTAAAATTCCTCCATTGTTTTCTATTTATAATAGTAAATTTGGATTACTACTGGGTTTAGTCTTTTCGATACTATGTAAACGAAGTCACAGTCAGAGCTAGACTGTATAAATTGAGTTATATGAATTGTAATCGTGTTTTAAATTACTTATTTAGCCAAATAGTCGTATATCTCAATTTTTGCATCGCTTTTATATTAGCATCCCATTTAAAACTCTACAATGCATAATAGGACATGAATAAAACACCTTTTCACAAAGGCCAAATCAACTTGTCAAGTCAAGCACTTAATGCAAAAAGCGTTCCCACACACGAGCCATTGGAGCTTAGTGGCTATTGTCGGTTGTTATTGTTGAACCTACGTCGGCAACTTAACACCGAGTAAGGCCTGGCGCAAGCGGGTAACCAACCACAGCAACTGGAGCCGGAGCAATTCATACGCTTCACACACACCTTTTTTTGAAGCTGTGACCCGCCGTTTCAGCCGCGACAAATGCGTGCAACAAATAGACAGACAGACAGACGGACAGACTGAAAAAAATTGTATTTTAATATGAGTAGCGTGTATAGTTTCACATGCAGTAAGTAAAAAGCTGTAATTTGGAAATACAAACAGACGCTTCAAATTTATTTATCTACATGTTTTCATACTTGTCGATACCATTGGGGTCTGCAGTCTGTGGCCCGTTTGCGCCAAGCCTAATGGTAGGCAGTGTAGGCACAGCCACCCACAATCCTATTATCTCCCGACGCGACGCCCGCCTAAGTATACACTGTGCTCCATGTCCATAATAGGTATGATTACACTAGGGCTGACTGCTGGGCTTGTCCAAATGTCCAAAAGTAGGCATAAATAATGAGCTACGAGTATGTTTTTCTTAGTTCATTTGGATAGTAATGTGCTTTAGGTACAGCATCTTTTTGGTATATAGACTCTATACCAAGAGGAATGCTTTATACTATAGAAGATTATGACATTCAATATTACCTATCTATCTGGGCAGATGGTACCGATATGTACTGTAATGTATGCTCGAATTTGTATGTAATCTTTTGAAATAAAACGTAGCTTACGTTTGTTTATAAATGCGGTACATTGTAAACGAATTATGTCAACAAGTAACCTTTTGTGTTGCTACTGTTAAGGTGCGCGTGAATATTGCGGTGATCAAATAGGTATATTTAAATAGGTATCTACTTAGTATAACCCGTCTTTTATCTGCGGTATGTACTTTACATCGTGACTCAAATAATGGACTATATTGTTTACAATACAAATATTGCAACATTTTGTAGTAAAATTATACCGTGTTTTTTTAGATATCAGGTAGTACAGTAAAAAAATCAATATCCATGTACAATTTTAAATAAGTACTTTCGGTAGTATGACACAGGGGCCTGCAAACTATCTCACATTTACATAATCAATTTGTTCGATATTATCAGAGTATTATTCTGCGTGTTATATTTTTCCCTTGTTCATCATAGAATCGTAGAGAATGTAGTAAATGTAGACAGGCAACCCTAGGCGAGTAGACAGTAGAGTGTGGCGGTGGCTTGGAGTGAGTCAAGCGGCGCACGGCGGCGGCGGCGGCGTAGGTCGTGCGTGGGTGACCGTGGGCTAATTGTCGTGGGAACGCGCCCGCCTCGCCCACGCCTGCGCCACCCGCCGCACGCTCCATCCTCCATATTAGGATCTACACACACTCATACACGTCAACATTGCCGCACATTGTAGTAAACGCTAAATAAGAAGATACTCTATTCTAATCGCTTCATACTCCAAATCGGTTCGGCACTTCGGCATAGTCATTTTAACAACATAGTTCAAAATCAGATTCGAATGCAATAATACTAACTTAAACAAAGAAATTTTCGCTTATGAAATCATTGCACTTAAGTAGTTGGAATAGGGATTTGTAGAAGTTTAAAAAAAGTAGCGATTAGTTAACAAATTACGCATATGCTAGAGAGGTAGGTCGTCTGTGTGTGAGCGTCAGCATTGGAGGCAGGTATATCATTCATCATAGAACGATAAACATCGGGGAGATGGCGCGCCGCTACTTGCTAGTGACGGCACGGCTCCCACGCGCCGCGCCGCCCGCCCGCCACACCGCGTCGCGATTACTAGATAAGCCTAATTATTATATACCGCGTTCGATGGTTATTTGGAACCATTTACACGCGTGTGTATATGTCAACAGTACGAGACACACGGTATGCGAGCACTTAAATTAAATAATTATCAGATAGAAACTGTCGCACCTGATTGCCTGTTACCTATTTTAGATACACGAGTGGTGTACTACTGACAAGTGTCTAGATTAGATAATATAATATATACCTAAAATATGCTACTTTAAATTATAGTAATTGTAGTTTTTAATCTAAACCTCATTATATCCTCTCAAATAGGAAGTAATCATATTTTTAATTTGAGTGTGTGACCTTCAATGCGTGTTCCGGAAAACGGAAATTAGGATGGAACGAGTTGATTAAATACGGTAGCGTATTGAATGATGATGGCTTTTTATAACTAAAGAAGAGCGAACAACTATTTAATATAACAATGGCGTATCCATCATAAGTTTATTCAATAGAGCGCGCGTGCCGGAAGTTTGGCGTCCGCTCCCACGCTTTGGCACGCGACGCCAAACATGACACACGTGCGGGCCAACCTCCAACAATAGGCCAACATTGGCTACTGTGGGCCAACACTGCCGGCCCACTGTCCATAGATACTGTTGCCAAGTTTCACCAGCGCTGCAGCGTGCCGACCACGCCGCGCGACCTATGGCATTCCGTTGGGGATATTTTGAGCATTCCGAGAATCTGGCTTGATTATTAGAGAATTAAATTTAAAAAGTTAAAGTCCGAGCGAGAGATTTAAAGCACTCGCATATTATGCCACATATCAAAGATAGCGTTCACTTGATAAAGTTAATTAAATTACCAGCCGTTTTCGCTCGAAGATTGTGTTAAAATACCGATTCATCTAAATGATATAAACTTAACAGCATATTTTTTGTGTAATAATATTGCAGAGATTTAAAGATTATAACGTATAACTAAGATGTATTAAGTGTCCATCTGTATTTACGCGGAATATTTATCGCCAGCTAGGAGTAATAAACGAAACGTTTAGTCTCATACATGTCTAGTAGTTAGTTGGCAGATGTAAGCGGTCGTAGTGTCACTGGCTGTGTGCCAATCGATTAAAATTAGCCGGCGTCTACATCGGCACCCTTCACTATATCAACATGCTTTTAATTTTGAACTGTCATCGCTATAAGTATTTCAAAAGTCGATAGAAAACCTAGAGGTGGGAATCTTCGTAAGTCTAGCTCGTTGTTACTTTTCCTACGAGCTGTTCAGCTGTAGTTCTTTGCAAGCTCTTGGATCGTTTTCATTGCAGATACCCAATAGTATGTCATAGTGATCTTACTTAAAGAGTTCTAAGCAATTTCAAATTTTAATAGTGGTAATTAAGTGTATGCAAAGTGTGGTTGAGATGAAGTGAATTATGTGTAAAATATATAGTTTAAACAGAAGCGGTTGATGTGTAAAATGTATAGGTTTATCTAAAGTGTATGTGTACCGAGCCTGTTGTCGGCACGTGTCATGTCGGCCGCCACCGCTGGCGCCGCGAGACTAAATCTATTCCGCAGTCCGCATGACTCGCCAAACGTTACGTAAATCCGTCACGTTGGACGACGGTTGCTCCCTCCTGCACTTTCTGTGTTGTTTGCCAGTTCACACTTTCATCAGCTTCCACTTGCACTCGTTTACAATTTATGGACACTGTAAAAGAGAGCGTTCAAATATTTACTTGAAAACACTTTCGTATAGTGTCTGATTTGACATCTCGTGCTTCTGGTTATCTTATTAAATCGTTTAAATAGCTACGCTTATCTATAATTCTTATTATTCACAGACCTACAGTATAATTCCATATTGGTATAGAACATTTTGCAAACAATACGGCTGTATTTTTGCTGGTTAAATTCGTAAGAAATATTAAGTATAACACAAGGGAATTTGTTCTTTGAGCGACCCTGATCGTGACAGGGAAACCATTCTAACCTTTATTGAAATTTTATTTCATGTTCAGCTTAGAAACTTGACTAGTCTACGTTATTAGTAACTAAATATCCTTAGCAAGTGTGCAAGTATTTGCGAGAAGAATTAGTACCTCGGTTTCTACTTCACTCAGTATAGGTATCAGATAAACAAACCTTCTATATATAGCGGGTAATGCTAATTGCATACATATTTCAAGTAGCGAGTGTATATTACCATCTGTACCCAAGCGAAGACGACACGTGTAGCGTGGAAATGAGGGACACGTGTTCTAGTTTGCGAAGGTATTATAAAAGCCGGAACTGAAAACTGTAGGCTGCAGACCTTAGGTAAGGCATTTTCAATTTTAGTACAACTAATTGGACTAAAATTGTGGGTTGCCTTGTAATACATACAGAGTTTGTAGCCATCGCATGTACCTATTTTAATCAATTTCTGTAAAATGAAACAATAGTAGGTATTATTGAAATGCATTGTGATTATTATTAGTCGTGTAATGTGATGTACTTATATTATCAAATAACATTAGCATATTATGTGATAGGAAGGGCATCCGATACTGTATATAATTACATGTTGCGTTTCCTGGTTAGAGGTCGCGCCCACTTTTATGTGCGGCTCTACTAACCATCATTAACCAATGATTAGTCTTATATTAATACGTACAGACAGTACATTACAGTACATTACCCTATTACATTGTTTCATTTAAAGGTAAGTATAAGTAGTATATCAGTAGTTACTCTTGGAGGAATTTCGTTTTGTTACTACGGAACATTACACGGAGTCGGGTATCGTTAATTAAGCCCCAGTCCAACTAATTTACCTATTAGAAAAATCAATATGTATTATTACGGTAGGTATATTGTAGTAAGTCTTCAGAGAATCGTATTCTAACGTTAATTTAACAGCAACAAAAATATTTTAGCATCGTTCATTGGATAGATCGAAATGCCGTCTCGAGCTCATAAAATGTAGTTATGTCTGACGGCCAAACGAACTGGCAAAAGTAGAATATAGTTATAATCTGTGTTTAAAAAAAAGCGAACATTGGCCCCTATTGTGATCGGGACATTGGCAGATATCACGTCTTCGGTCACGTGGTGCGGGCACGCGTGACGCGTCACGTCACGTCGACGTCGCGACAATAAGACCTTCACCTTGATCACGCGCCGGCGTCACCGCGTAACGCGAGATTAATGCCTCTTTTTGTCACGCGCCTTACTTGGGTTCACACGACGATACATGATAAAGATCTATAATGCGTTACCACGACGCTAAAAACAAGTATTGTTCGGATAACATTGTAATGCCATCGTGTACCCAAGAACCATACTCGTCACGGTGGTGATATTTTCATATAACTAAGCAGAATAATTGAGATAGTTGACAAGATGGAGCAGTATTGACATGGTAGCACCGTAATTATACTTAATATGGCGTGCACGCTTTGAAAGTGACATAGGTTGTTTGTCAACCTTCACCTTGTATCTCACATTCAAGTTCCTACCACGTGTATTTAGATGCAAATTAAATGGTGGCCGCGGTATAACTTACAAGGATGTCTGTCGACTAGTTCTTGTAACGAGTTCGTTTTTGTCAATATTCAGCGAAGAGTAAATCAATTGTTAGATGTAGTACTTAAAGATGGTTTTTGCGTTGTTACAGAGCAACAAGCCGATAATGGAGAAGCGGCGACGAGCGCGCATCAACAATTGCCTCAACGAGCTCAAGGCTCTTATCCTCGACGCCATGAAAAAAGATGTAAGTAAAGAACTCGAAACACTAATGAAGCTCAGTCAAACAACATAATAGACGCAACCTAATGCCTTGCTTTCATTTTAAAAGAAACGTTTTTAATTTGCAGCCTGCTCGTCATTCAAAGTTGGAGAAGGCCGATATTTTAGAAATGACTGTGAAGCATTTGGAAGGCCTCCGGTCGGAAGGCGGGTCATCTCCAGACCGGTTCCTGGCAGGGTACCAGCACTGCGTGACCGAGGTGGCGAGGTTCCAGGGGTTGGATGCGGGGCTGAGGAGGCGGCTCGTCAGGCATTTGGAAGGCAGTGCGACAACGGGCGCGAGGCCGGCCGCTGCTCCCACGCCGCCCTCAGACACTGAAGACGTGGCGCCGCCCTCGCAGCACTCGACCATATTCATTTCTGGTTAGTATCATTAAGCAAGTTATTGCAAATTAATGTCGTGAATATCGATCAATGAGCCTTTTTGATAAATTCAGGGGTTTTTTATACTAACAATATGCTCACGGGGTATCCGATGGGAGTAGGCGGAGACCAATGCCAAATGCTACGATCTTTATATTCATATTTCACTTCGTCTACATTCATACATCTCTTCATACGCTTCCTTTGGTTATGAGTGCTCCGAATTTGACTTGCATAGAGAAGATTTTATACATTTGTCTTTGACGTGTCAACTAACTAGCATTTCACTTTTGCCAGCTGGACCAGGTTCAGGAGTGCGACTTGTCCCCACTCGACTTGCAAATGGAGACATCGCTCTGGTGCTTCCAGCGGGAGTGAACGCGAGCGCATTGGGAGCAGTGCCCACTCTAGTGCCGCTGTCTCCGACCTCCGAGGCGCGCTGCCTATCCCCCGTGAGCTCTGGCTGGGGCAGCCCCCCGCCCCCCGCAGATGAACCAGCCCCCCTCGCCCTCGTCACCAGGAAGCAACCCCCCGATGATAAGCCCTGGAGACCGTGGTGACAACACCTTCATTCCTTTCCCCTCAACTCTGTGATATATTGTTACTTGTACATATAATTATGTATTGAACTGTCAATGGACAGTGATGAAGTTCCTAATGCTTTGTATTAGGCATGATATATTATTTTGATACATAGCGTAGGTTATATTGAGGTCAGTATGAACTTTTGAGTGAGTTATTATTGTAAGTAAGAAAATGAATGCGATCTTATCGATATGTTTTGTCGTTTTAATTCATATTATTAATAGTTATTATGTTAATTTGTATATTTGTGGATGACATCTGAGGCAGTATTTCTTGTATACAGAGGGCTGAATGCCCTATTGTTTTATAGCATAATATTAGAACTATATAGTGCCATTTATTCACGTATAAACCAATAGTTTAGCTTGTGTAAGTACAATTTATTTAGTAACCACAATCTGTGTTAACGTTTTGTGAGAGCATGAATTATGTGTGCCTTAAACAGCAAAATCGTACAGTCTTCCGTTGTAGTTTTATGTTAATTTGTAACTTTAGACGGATAAATATGTAATTTACATACAATAAGGGACATAAACATGGATTTGCAAAATCGTCAATTTTTTTTGTTTTTTCGAGTAACGTCAGCATAAGAGTGAATTACGTAACTTCGTTGCTAGCAACTTTACAATAGAAATAATCTGTAACAGACCTCTCATATTGATTCTACTCAGCTCGATTGAAACAATATTAAATCGACTAAAAGAACTGAAATACTAATTATGCATAGCAGAGTTACGTAGTCGAGCCTGTTACCGATATAATAGAACCAATAATAGTTTTATATTTTAATTAACTTGTCTTCCTTTGTCAGTTACCGTGCGTGGACAGTATATCTTATAGACATATAACATTTAGCATGACTATAATTATTATAGATTATATTATTTTACATAATTATGCAGAGGAACTAGTAAAACTATAATTAAAATATTATGTAAGTAAAAGTAAATGAACCGTGTATTTATTATTTATAGTTTGTGTTTTATGTACCGATATGTATTTAGTAACAGTAAGCATTCATTATAATTTGCCGGCAAATGTTTATATTTAAGAAAAATACAGTGATATTATTTAAGGAATTCCTAGAATAAGATAAAGAGATGTACCTAAAAGAATTACGCCATTATTTTAGAGATTAAATATAATACATAAATAATATTGAAAGGTTTTATTTTATTTTTAGACTTAGGTAACAATCATGAGACCCTGTCTTGAGTTAGACATATCGTTCGTAACTATAGCAGATGTAGGTAAAATGTACGGTTTAGCCCAGACAGACGGAAAGCTGTTTGGAAGTAAATTCAAAATACCTAATATTTGCTACAACCAAATATCTAAAATAAATTTTCTCATAAGGGATGAAACACGACAAAAATCCTGGTGCCTTGCCGACCGTGTGTCGATACCGTTGAGATACTTGCTGTGAGTCAAAACATACCATACAATATCTACAAATAATATGAGGATCTGATCTCTCAACTGTTAGCGCACAGGCTCTTCCATATACTCCTATTAACGACGTTGCAAGTTTACGCTCTTCAAAGTGTGAAGGATGTCTCAAGCTAATTCATCAAGAGTATTTTATTGGGGTACTTTTATTATAATTTTAACAGGCATCGAGGTCCATATTAGTATTACTGTAATATAACTAGCTGTGTACTGCACACGCATAGACTCAATTTAAATGTACTCTACAAATAAAATCCAAGTGGTGTTCGTCATTACAAATTTACATCTTAGCACTAAATGCATATGAAAGTATATACGATTGGTACATACACAATATAAACAATTTAAAAAAATATCTGCCTGTTCTGGCCAATCTTCGAAATGGCTGGACGTCTGAACAGAATTAATTGAAGGAATTACACATTATATTTGTTAATGAACACATTACGGTAAACAGTTCCCCGGTGGTCGTCACCAATTCACAGCAGTTAATTGATAACGATATTAATGTTTATTAATGGTTATTAACCAACGGTTGGTTTGTAAGGTTTGCTCGGTCGCACAATTAATAGCGGGGTATCGGAGGAAATATTGCGCCGGCACCTGTAATTTCCCTTAATTAATGCTTCCAACCACTAAATTATTTCCAATATTTGTCTTTGCTACCTGGGTGGTTACGCCTTAGACGTATACATTATATCTATACATTATTCAGTATGAAAGACTTGAATAAGAGCTAGAAGTAAATTATCTTCTAAATATAATACTTATACACTACACTGCTACCCGCCCTCGCTTCACTTCAGCTAACGATTTCTAAGACAATTAGAAATCGTTGACATTTCTCTACTATCCTATACTATGGATTTTTTAGCTATAAGCCCATCGGAGTTCACCTCTTATTTATTTGTAAAAACCGAATCAAGATTCGTAACGTTAGTAAGAAAAACTATGTGCTCAAAATAACTTAATAATTTTGTAAGAAAACGGTGACGTCAATTTATAATATTTAAAGATGGAGATTTTTATTATGAATGCAATCATGATATTCACATTAACCTGTCTGTTATATTTAACACAAACAAACTGCTCTTTGGGAACTAGAAAGTGCTAGTTTTTAGCTAATTAGTCATTCAGTTTCTGCAACATTCGAATTAATTTGCATATAAATATTCGTAGAAATTATGGTAAATAAAGAAGTTTCTTACATTACACGTCTGCGTTGATCCGATTATACGTTTATTAACTTCATTAAAATTCATGAGGTGATGTGTGTGCACGTGTAATGTTCGTAATATCAGTCTCTAACGACCGAAAGTAATTGAAACGTGATTTTTCATAAATTTCGCCGACATCTGCCGAGCCACCCAAGTTGCCGAGCGCGGGCGCAGTGTTTGCCTCAACACCGCAATCATTTTGATTCCCATGCAATTTTATTATCGATTTTGATTTGGAAGGTAAGGTACAAATTCATTGATTCAACTTTCTTGATTGCTCTTTTATCGAGAGCTTTGCTTTGGCTTAATTTTATATATTTATCATGGTTTTTCATCGAAGGGTACTGAATGCATATAGATAAATTAGTTCCACCTGAGTTCCCTATTCATAAAAGACTTTCCACTTTCCACTATGAATGTGATGCAAATAATTTTGGTGTACTTCTTTTCTAAGCTACTCTAGGATCATTATCTACAAATTTTTACTTATAAGCTTTCACTGATTTATATGTTGGTTATATGTCAGTCAATCATTGTCCTGTTTAACAGGTAGATAATAAAGTCTAAGCTAGAAACTGCCACCACTAAATTGCACTAATATGCAATGTTGTCTCATCACTTTTGTGCGCGGGAGTATGTTAGTTAGACGTTTTCAAAAGAAATAGGTGTGTGCAGGGCCTACATTGGCCATATAATGTAGGTACTGCAGAGCACATTTAAATGTAAGTGAGTCCAAAGTGGGATTGTCGGCGCGGCCCTCGCGCCCTGCCGGCCGTTTGACTGACAGCTCCTCGTTACCGAGAGGTCGTTGCTTGCCTGTTGTCATTATTCCTTTTATTCCTCTCTTTGTATTCGTATCAGTACGTCGGAGGCCAATTAATCAGTGTTATGACGCGTGACACGACCTAATGAGCGGCGCAGAGTGACTGGTGCATACAAATTGCAATATTATTCGCGACTACATACATTTTACTCCTTGCTGTCTTATCTACCTTGACGAAGTCTCCGCTCTGATGTCAAGAAGTTGAAACAATAGAGTTTTCTTTCTTGGTGGCCTAATTCTGAGGTGGTCTAACTTTTTGTTTAAAGTTCTCTTCGAATAGGTAGTTAGTAAGAGGAACAATCGGACTAGGTGGTCGCTAGTCGGTGGTCGAATTCAGACTTAGCCAAAGCATGGGCCGACTCGCAACAATTTGTAGTATTTCGTCATTGTCAACAAAATATCTAGAGGTTTTCCGTGAAACATACGTGAGGACGGGAAAATATTCTGTTCTTACCTTAAATTCAAGATAAACTCATCGCATGTTCAACGTTGTCATAATAAGAAGTATATCAATGGACATGATGTGTTCATTAAGAGGTTTGTTATAAAAAGTAATGTTTAGGGTCAAATTGTGGCTTGCATTAGGCGAGCAGGGTGGGCTCGATTGGGAGCTTTTAATAATGGCAATTTGAACCAAATCCAAATTGAGCACCTCCGGCCGGAGCTTGTAATTTTTGTGAATTCAGCTACAGCATCCCAGGCGTGGGAAGGGAAGCGATTTAAAACAATATGCAAACATACATCACTACTATAGAGTGCATAACTCACTTTTATGAAAAGTTATATTTTTATAACACTTCTGTCTACCTTCCTGATACTTTTGGGGATCCTCGTAGGAAGCCGTGAAGATATCTTTATCTAAGAATAATTACAATAACTACAGTATTTTTTTATAATTGTAAAATCAATATTAATGTAGAATTTGCATTCGTATATTACTTGCATATAATGTTGAAATGCAGGTCTATAAAATTAGCAGTAAGTCGGAATGTGCCGCCGGGGTGGCCGAAAGGGATACTACATGGTGATCATGTGCCGGCTTAGACAAAAAATGCGAAAAAACACGATTCACCACCCACGGCGAAGGCAGGCCAAGCCACGTGCGGTCACTTCCATTTGACAGCCGACCCATGTTTCATACCTCTGGTTTTTCAATATCTTTTTTCTGACTCTGCGCTTGAAACTTAGCAACGTGACCCCAATCAACAACATAAAACCTCTCATGATCTTGTCAGTTCAACCTTGTATAATTATCTACCACTACAAGCTCGTCTACTTAGATACGTGTAGATTGTATCTCTCTATACTACAAAGCATAGTTAGTTTGTAGTTCGATTCATTCCGAACATGCCTTCTATATGTCCGATCTCGATACGAAGAAAGAATCGATTCTTTTGAGCGAACATTAATCGTTCCAATTAGAGCGGCGCGGGCGCTCGGTGCGTGTCGCTTGAATGGAAGCTATCCCTTCAAATTAATTGAATTGATGAACCAATTGAATTTAGCGCAATTTAGTTTTTGTGCAGCTCGCGGCGTGCGACAAGCGATTACGTGAGAGGGATTATTGTCGAGACACCTATGCCAATACTTTAATTAGAGATCCGCCAATTTGCGGTTTGATAAAATTACCTTAGCGCACGACCAGTTATGCCAGAATGATCATTGGAAATAAATATTTATGGCATGATTTGAATACGTAATAAAGCTTTGTTATATTATCATCAACGACTTAAGAAACTTTGAAACTGTGTTATATTTAGTAACATTGTATTAATGTCTTTTTAAAGACTGTTTCCATTTTATTTATTTATTTTTTATTTTAATCTGATACGTTTCTCGTTTAGAACTATCGATGCCCCCTAAATAATGTACCTACATATGTATATTTAATGAGTACACTTTATAAGTATACTAGGGTACCATTATATTATAAACGCGAAAGTTTTTATGTATGTCTGTCACTCTTTCACGCAAAAACTACCAAATGGATCTTAATGTAAGTTCACAAAAGAATATAGTTTATACAGCAGAATTACACATAGGCGATAATTGTCAAGTTGGAAAGAATCTAAGTAATCCTGCGCATACGCAATCGCTATCTCCACCAGCTAGTAAAAATAAAAGCTAGAGTCGGTCACGTCAGTCACAGCTTTACTTTACAACTGAATTTAATAACTGAAATCATTATCGTCTCTTCATCGTGTCAACTTACTTGGCACCCGTCCGCACATGTGTGCGTGCCAAGAAGGCAAATTCTACCACCTATTATTTTTAAACAGCGAAATAAATTACGAGCTGACTGACAAACTGGCTGGTCTGATAGTTAAGTCTTACTGAATCAGCTTGAAATCCCACTGAGCTGAGAGCAGATATTTGCGTCATGAACATGTATTTGTACTGGTTTTGGGTGTTTCCTAGTTTGATATAAGTCATGTTAACTTTTCTATGTAAATCATTGCTATTTGTAAGTTAAGTAGGTAAATCAATTTATGCGGAACTAGCAACCGCTCGCACTTCTTCCGCGTGGCGATGAAATACTAAAACGTCGAATTATTTTCTATGTCTGACAATTTTAGTGCAGATTTCGTAATAATTACATGAGTATTTGAGGCGTGAAAGCTTAACAAACACATTCCTACACATTTATAAGGACTAAAGTTTTATTTAAAGGAAGAAATCAAAGTATTATACATAATTAGTTTGAAAAAAAAAGTTTCTCTACGAAAACATGATCTGCGTGTCTGTCTGTGTGATGAACTCTACAACAATAATGACCCTCACGGCTCACTTCACTGCACTCGCCGAGACGTTATTAATGATGTATATAAAGTATATACTGACGTCAAGTTGAGAGACGGCGACAATCGATGCTTAATTATCACAGTTGTTTAAACGCGCCTTAAAACAAAACCAAACAAGCATTTATTGAGCCTCAGGGCTACTACCACAAGGCAACCGTCTTCGTTTTATACGACAAAAACGTTCGACGGTTTTTTACCGTCTAGGTCTAATTGTTTCTTTGAAAATGTTTTTGTCCTTTGTTGACGTTCCTCGTGCTTCTCTACCGTAAACGGATATTGGCTTACTTGTTACACTGAGGTTAAGTACCTACGCCAGTGTCAATTATAAGTGCTCAGGAAATGCGTAATTATGTGCGATCGGTGTCAAGAGTTCCGCGTACTATTTTTTTAAAATTGGGTCCTGGAAAATATAAAACCCTGATGTCGGTGGGTTTTTAATTACAAGTGTTTATTTCACACATATTTTCTAAGCCGTAATTCTCTGGTTTTAAGGAAACTGTTCGTGCTAAAGAAAACGAAGGGATTGAGAACATGAACGAAAAATAATACCGAGTACTTGGCCAACTATGATAATTTTAGGCAGCACGTATTAAATTTTTTATGACGTTTCACTTTGATGAAATGAAATATCAATGTAATGAGTATAAATATGCGCTGTATGTAGGATCATATTAGGTCCCCTGGCAGGCGAATCGCGCCTGACGAGGGTTATCTTCAGCACTGGAGAGACACATGCTGAAAAGTCAAGGAAAACGTGTGAAAATTAGAAGGGGGAATTTTATCACACTACTTAAATAACATGTCTTAATCAAAATTAACATTGTTTTTTATAATCAAGATGATTATACATAATAAACGGTAAAATATAAACTTTATGTAGAACACAATAAAAGTGCAAAGAAGTATCTCGTAAAATGTAGGGATGTGCTAAAAGTCAAATGCATTATATATATAGTCAAGGTCATTGACTGGGTTCACAATGGATGCATGCAGTGTTTTATAGCTATTTTACTGCCTCATAAAATCTATATACAGCTAATTAAGCATTTAAAGTTTTTGTTACTGAGGCAGAAGTTAATTAAAGCCACAAATTTAGTTCAGCGCGGATACTTTTGGATTGCTTGTTTTGGTACAGTTTTATAGACACTATTTGATACAATTTTATATGCGAGCTGTAAATACAAATAAATACGTACCAATTTAAGGTTAGATCGTGCAGTTCGCGTAAGAAAATACCCTTTATAGCACCATTTCATTATGTCTGTCTCTCAATACTGATCCAAGATAAGACTGCGCTGCATAATTAGAACACATTAAAATAAACTTATAATTTTAAACTATTAAAATTATATTTTATAAAAATATCTTAGCACCTACTTATGAAATGTTCTCCGTTGAGATGGAGAAGAAAAGGCTTATATTTTTTTATTCGTTATCAATTTACTGCGAATTTCATGCTTTGGCAGTAAATTTTAAGTTTAAACAACGATCACATTTGCAAGACTTCTTAAAGATTCTCTGACCATAAAAATACTAAATTGCAGGTTCATGTTGCGGCCTCATTATTCTGATTCGACAAGTGTCTGAACTCTTAACGTGATGTTGCCTTTACAAGCTATGAATGAAGCTGAGCTGAGCTTCGAATTTATAGGAATATTTGGTGTTCTACTTTGCTTACGATTTCAGACTGTATTCTCATAGAGGAACCTAAAGTAGAAAATATCTACATATGTATAAGTTCAAGACGTACTTACAAGTGTGTGCAGCATCCTCGATCTAGAGTATAATGATGGCACTACACAGACAGCCATACTGCCTGTGTAGTGTTCGGTGGCCCTTATGCTCTTACCATATACATCGCATTCACAGTATAATTATTTAGGTAGGTACCTTTAATGCTGACCTTAATATTTCGCGTGCGGTGGAGCGCGCGTGCGGCGGGAGGACGGCTCTGTCACGAACCACTAGGGCTGACATCAAGGAGATTTCATTAATGTGTCCTTTTTTGAAATACGGAAAAAAATCGCTTGAAAATTAACAAAGCAACGAGGAGTCTCTTCTCTCCTTGGAGGAAAATGTGTGAATACCTTATTGTCTGAGAACACACGCCTGTCAATAACTAGCAGTAAATGCATATATACTTTCAAACTAATGAGCGTTTTGTACAAAATATGTCGCCTTATTTTTTTATTTACATTATGGTACGATTTTACGCCACTTCTAAACAACGACTTGATGAAAGTTGATGAAGAAATATGAAAGTTGTAAAAGTAGTATGTAAATAGAAGTATGGTAGCCCTATGTAGTGGTGTAGTGCGGTACGGTTGGAATAATTATAGGTGCACCATGCAGCCTTGCGCGTGTGAACACCACGAGCACCACGCATGGGCTCACCAAGCATTACGGTGAAAAATAGGCCATTATTCGTAAATGGACTGCGAGTACATTACTGTATTTTAGTTTTGAAGCAATTTTATCCTGATTGGTACTTGTGGAAATGATTGCGATCTACGAATAAATACTTTGGACGATGAAATTGAAAATATTTTTTACTTGAAATACTTTATTATTTTTGCTTTATTTTTTTATTTTAATGCAAAATTTCGGAATAAAAGCGGTAAGCGCGACTGATAAGCCTATATACATATATTAAAATCCTTCAATGAAAATCACCAGATCTACAAGAAATTAATTTTATAAATCAAATTCCTTGTAAAGGAGGGGGTGTTGTAAAATTGTATCAAGAATATTGTGCAGTTAATAACAAGTACACCGAATTCTACTCATCCTCGTACCTTCTGAATCGGAATAATCTATTTCAGTCGGTAGATAAATAAGTGTAGGCAGTAGTGATAGCGTGGGTGCTATTTAGCCCTCAAGGTGGTGCGCTGGGGCCACTTCGTGACTTACCGCCGCGCGGCTAATAAGAAATAAACGCCCACGCGCCGCCTTTAAAAATGTTAAAATAAATAAAATGCACACGTCCCGGCTTATCTCGTCGGCGGCGCGGCGCGGGCGCATAGCCGAGGACGGCCAAGGGCGACCGTGCACTGGACTGATTGATTTACTTTTATCATATCATTCTTACAAAGGCTACATATTTATATCAAATCAAAGGCATGACTTTTTACTGGTAAAATAACGAACAATGAAAAATGCAGACATGAAAGAGTTGGTATACAAATTATTTCTACGGAACAAGGTGGCCAACTATGATCGTGTAAGCAGCAATTTTACGGTACATAAATGAAACATCAAAGCTCAGAAGTTCTTAATACGCTTTGCTTAAACCGATGATGGCAGGCCCCAAGTTAAAGTTACACCAGAAAATGATTATATTCTCAACAAACTAATGCTAAGTAATCAGTGTAAGTTAAAGACAATCAGTAGAATGAGGTATATTAATGGTAAGTAAGAAGAAGATACCAGTGTGCATGGGGCTCTATTGGCGTGTGCCCGCGGCAGGTGCGCGTGCAGACCGGTCCGCTCCACAATACTGCACCGCACGCACTCACTGCCATCATATCGTATACCGTCTTGCATTTACGCGGAGATTCACTCTTGAGAATAGACAACTATTAAACTCTTCAAATAACCTTTAGCTTTTTCCTTTCTCTACCATACCACTTCTCATTTTCACTTTGCAAAAGACGCTGATACGGTACACCCGGAACTGGGTGTTGCTGCTTTCCTGTTGTTGTTGAACAGAAAAACCTGAAAACAATGCAAGATAAATTATGTAGGTATCCCATATCCAATATTTATAAATTGAACGAACGCCTTCTTTCATCGAATTACCTACTTGCATCCCTTTTATCCAAAAACGGTATAAAGTCGAAGGTTGACGGATCAAGAGATTTCTACCCTTTGTTTCTGTTAAGCATATTACGGTCTTGTCTTGTATAATGCGTATTTAGATATCGGCCAATCTCGCACTCTCATGCCAACTGCAGTATTTTCCTCTAACTCAACATTCGGTAAATGCCTGTACTTTCATTGTATGCATAATATTTTTAAATAATGCATTTAAAATATTTCCTTATTTAAAAAGTTTACTTATAACAACGTAATTACATTTAATTGCAAGTAATTTATCCAGTCATAGTTTCTGTAATGCAATTTTAATGTTCTTGTTTTACAAAGAATGCAAGCGGTTGTCTTTCATCGCTGCCATACAAATCAGTCCATGGTTGAGTGCCTACGCATGCAGCCAAGATGACTGGCGAAATGCAACCTCTTTAAATTGCATTCACCGACTATAATTTCATTCTACATTCAAGCTTTTATACAAAAGTCTGTAAGTAACGACAAAGAAGCACATTAAAGACAGGTTATCATGATGTTCCTCGTTATACGGTGGAACTCTTCTAATTATATTAAGTTTCTTTCTTCAAATAATAGCCACTACAGTGTCATTACAGCGAAATTTTTCGATATCTATTGACACTACATCAACAAAACTGTCAACTACCTACCTTTTACCCGACTACGGAGAAGTAGAAATACTATTTATATAGTAGGATAATTATTTATTTATCTATACTTTTAAGAGCGTGATTGTTCAGTAGTCGGGTTATAGTTTTTTAACCTACTTTTTTATATTTGTATTATTTTCAGAACTAACAGATATTATGTTTTATGTGTAAATGAATCCCCGATGTCCACGAGTGCGATTAGCTTCGTCAGTCAACTAACAATTACGGATGATTAAATTACCAACCGGCGATTATTAGTGTCACTGCAAAAATTCTCATTAAAAATAAAAAGTGACTTAAAGTGTATGCCTAAGACGCCGCCGACTGAGCTACCTCACGTTAAGGCTCCTACAGACTATAGCTTTGAACTCTACCGGTAGAGTAACTTATTTGATCAACTTTCTGAATGTTCAGGAAAAAGTTTTCTCGCTTTTAAGCCGACGACGCTCGGAATTTCCGAACAATACTTATTCTAGCTTACTTATAATTTAAGTCTAGTTTTAATCTCTCCCATATTAAGAATCCATAACACTACATTAACGACTGACGTATGACGTATGTATGGTGCCTGAGACGGCGATTTGTCACGTTGGCACTTAATCATCATCGGTGAAAAGTGGATATTGTTATTACAACACTTATACGTTATTATATTCAACACTTATATGTTACATATTCGAGGAATACAATCCTGAGCATATGTATGTATGTATTTATGACTGAGTAAGTGCCTAAAGTATAGTTATTGGTATATGACCTGACTATAGATATGACATGAAGATTGTAAGAGATAGTTTTATCGTTGTCTCCAACGCGATACTTCGCTTCAGTTTGTATAAACCTTAAATAAAAGTATCGAGCTTTTAAATCCGCAAATCCGGTTCCAGTAACATCGGCCTTTCTACAAACTACGTTTGTTTTTTCGTTCGCAAAACTGTCTTATTTACGTTAATTAAGTGAAGTATAAGTTCGTGACTAGCACTGTGGGAGCGACCCAGGTTCCACAGAAACGTGACGCTCTTTTCTCTCAGTGTTCTTGCTGTCATAAAGCTGAATTTTTATACATACAATACATATTGCATGGTGCATATTGAGGAGCTTGTTATATTGAAGCGTATGGGCATTTTATATTCTTGTTCAACGCGAAGCTTATGCATTTGTTGCATAAATTCCATGTCAAGTTTCGCATGTAGTATTGTAAATTCAATATCAGCTTCGCTCTTAACTATTTCATTACGACTATTTCCCAGACAAGATTTTAGCTTAAACATATCCGTAGGTACTCTATTTGCCTCTAGTCTCTACCATGGTTGAAATATAAAAACAATACAAATGGTACAAGAATACTTATATTGGACATTCCTCATAGGAAGCTGATGGTAAGATTTCTTAATTAGCAACGGTTCCAAGTATTTCTTAAAGAAAAAAAAATCTCTTTCCCGGTCTGTGGGCGTTGCTGAACGGTAACATTGTACACCTCACATTAAACCTTGTGTTTATGGCGACTAGGAGGCATAAGATTAAGAGGAAGCGTCCGTGAAAGCACCGCGTTAACATTGTTCACATTATCGCATTAAATTTACGTATCGTTAGTATGAGGTTTATCTTTAATCAATTGAGATAAGGAAAGTGTACATATGCATGCATTTACATACACTTACCTGTTGTTTTACTTTTGTAGCCAATTAGAATGCAAGTTATTCTAATTCTTCATCGCAGTAATTATTACTACCTTACCAAGGATATTTAATGATTTGAAAAACCATACAATTAAGAGAAGATTACAATTTTTTTTATGTTTAAAATGTAAAGAACTTCTACAGCGAATTTTCTTCGCATTCTATAATGTGATATGTGTTTTAAAAGTTAGTAATGAAATAATCCTTCTAGTACAAAATAATCTACCTCCCACCTACCATTACACTTTGAAACGCTTAGCCACTGGCTATCCTTTTTCACCTTTTGAGGATTTAAAAAAAGCAAAGTTCCTCACTTCCATCATCACCTGAGTCTCATAAATTTGGTAATTACAAAAATTTACAAATTTCAAACGCGCGTGATAATTTTAAGTTGTATGTATTACTTTTTTTATTAGGAACAGAATATCAGATATTGTGGAGTTAAATTTCGTATGTACAGCCACTAACATTTACTTTGCATTCCAGTAGAACGCTTTGCCACCATGTTTCATGACGCAACGTGTTATTTGACGTACCGTGAAAAGCCAACGGACGTTTAGTCATGAGCGTGACCGAGCTCGCGATTTGTCTGTCGGTCTGTCTTGGCATCAGTTACGCCTATCGTCCGCCGGATACGTGCAACTTCATACGAGAAATCTCATAAGGAGTAAATGTATTATAGTTAAAATGACAAAATAAAGCAAAGTCATCGAATGTAACGAGCATTCAGTGAGTTATTTCGGGATGTTTGCAATCACAGAAGTACCTATATAACAATTTAGTACTGTAATGAGCAGGTGCATAGTTTGTAATTTAGTTGGGCATCTATTCGGCTTGCGCAAGAGTGGCGGCTGGCGCGCGCGGCTACTGGTATTACCGCCTCATCGTGAGCCGGGGTTTAATTCCATGGATTGCAGGCTGCAAATTAAAGCCCGTGTAACAACCTTGGCGGAATCCGTTTCAAGGGGATAACATATTCAGCAACATTGAAGCTTGCCTGTAATTGCATTATTTTACTACGTGACTGAGATATGTATATTATGCTTGACTAATTGAATGCCTACAGATGTCCCAGTTTACTATGTTTTTAAGTAAAACATTGTTGGACATCAGATAGAGCATTTCATAGAGTTTTGTCAATATGTGTATAGTGTTTGTGATAAAAGGGGCTGTGACTGATGAGGACTCACGTTGCTCACGTGCTTCTGCGCTGATTGATGGGCTTGTAATTACTTTGTCAGAAAAATTCGCGCTCGTCCTGCCTCTTTTGTTGTAGGTACTATGAGATCAATCATTGAGCCTTTGACTATTACATATTATAATCTAAGTGGTTACGAAATTAACATTGGTCCTTACTACTTGCATGTTTTGAAACAGTGTGATGTGAAAACTAGATAGGTATGGTGAGATATTCAGAGATTATAATAGTCAGCTGTGAAGTGTATTGAGATGTTTGCAGGTAACAAAAGGCCGTATACAATGGGCGCGATTGTGAGAGGTAGCTTCTCTCTGTGGGCCCGGCTCGTCACGAGCGGCGTGGAGCGTCAGCGCGGCGCGGTAGGCTAGCGGCGCACGACCATGCATAAATTACTAATGACGCCCGCGCCGCCTCGCATCAATACACGCCTTCAGAGCGGTATAATTGTCTACAGAATATTCAAGTAACATTATGAGATCATTTGATAATGTTCCCTAAGTTTGCTGGCAAATGTTGGCAAACAATTAGAACCCTAGCTTCTTAATAAAATCCTCATGATTTCACATAGATGACAAGTAGCAGACGCTACTAAAAATAAAGTTTATTACAATCAACCAGTAGGAACATTCAGCATTCATTTCAAGCATTATAATGTTCGTATGTTAATAGTATAAGTTCGATGAATGTAATGTATAGAATGTCTGCAATAATGTACCGTACCTACAGGTAGAAATACTAATTACAGTAACTAATGGTGAATAGATATAAGGGCCCGGTTTAGCGGCCGTGGCGCGACCTCGCGGTGATCTTCCTCGCACACGCAAGAGGCTACGGCATGAACTGTGATTATATCCTAATGTTTGATGGAATTTAATGTGCGCAATATTTCACGGCACGACGGTAATAACGTTGCAGTTAGTGCGTTCACGCGGACCTCGTGACTTGCTTTGCTTGCTCTTTTTGCACATAATACTGCGGCTTTATATGTTTCGAGTGTAAAGTAAAACCAAAACCTAAATTATCTTGATGATCGGTAGCATTCGACCTTAATCGGGCTCATTTGGTCGACATTGCTTAGTAATCGTTGGTTTTTATGGGAAATATGCATTGCAGCGTTTTCAGTCCATAAAGACCATTCATTCACTTGGAAAAATCTGTGCCTATTAGTAGATTTTTTTTTAGCAATTAACAGCTATGGAGCAGCGTATAAAAATATTTTATAGCAGAATGTGAACATTTTACAAGTTCAGCAACCATGGCTCTTTAGTTTACGTAGTGTGTGGTTGTTTACCACCGTTTGCTCTTTGGCTAGGTTGTAGGTTCCATTTCCATCAAATTATCGTGCGGACTATGCCTACGAAAGTCACCATTTGAAAAACTTTAGCAGCCTAATATGGTCAGAAGTTACTGGCCTTACCATGGAACCAGCTTTCTCAAGAAAATGGGCTGTCCAGTATAGAAAGGTGATTTGAGATAAAGATGACCCTATCATCTCCAAGACGTAGATACTTTTATCTAAATGCGAAAAATCGTATCGCAGCTGTAAAACGCAACTAAGTAGAGGTTTTCCTTTACAGTCCCTTAAAGTCCATGAGTACAGAGAATCAACCAACACCCATAATATCAAACTTCCGTTTATCATGTCTTGAGATACCAGAGTTGATCTTCGATATGAATAAAATACTACATGGGCTAGGCTTCCACATGACTGCTAACGTCGTATACTCAAAGCTGTTCGTGATCTCCGACGTGAGATGTAGACAATAGATTGTTTTTACGAGCTTTCCTACTCGTGTGATCGTTGTCTGTGTGAAGAGAGAGACGTACATAGAAATAAATATGTGTGTGGTATAGCGCGCATGCGCGGTGCGGTCGCGCGTTGGGCGCGGGCGGCGCGTGCCTGGGAACCGGCGGCGCGCGCGCGTTCTCACGGCCTCGGTGACCTGCAGCCTTCCACCTCTCCCCCCGACCTCAGCCCGCCCCCCACGCCCTCCGTGCCTCCTGTCGTGCAGCACCGAGCCTTTCCTCGCGCTCATCTCAACCACCACCTTAGCTATACTTAGCCAGCGAGCCATTCCGCATGCGCAGTCGACCGATTTATAGTATTAGCTCCATGGAAGCATTTTAGCATACACTTTCCATTAATTTCAGTAAAAAATCCTACCGTATTAAAATAAAGCCTGGCGTAAAAACAGGCATGTAAAAGTACATTGAAGTATGTTTTAAGTGGGGCTTGAAAGAATCTGGAGATCGACAGAGATAATAAGTTTCACAATCAACCGCTATCAAGGGTACAAGTCCTCGGCGTGTTCCTCAGTAATGACGCTGGTAGGGTTATTTTTTAAGCGGTAAAGCTGATTGTGATGCTCGCAGTTCAAAAGAATGCTACATAGCTTCCCACGAGCCTCAGGTGTGTATTACCGGGATAATGGGTACACGGCACACATAGCCCTGAGGTTTTTGCGCAAAGTGCATTACACAAGAAGTAGGAGAACCATTACTCGTTAGAGGCTGAATTATGGCTAAACACATCAATAAACCAAGTGATAATCATAAATTTATGCCACTCGCGGCTCTTGATATCTTTATACTCCAATTAGATAGAGTTTTAGATCAGCTAGGTAATATGCTATAATCCATACTAATCTAGCCACATAAATAAAATTGAAGTGTCGTCGGTTAATTTATAAATCTGTTTCTAATTTCAAACAGCTTTTCACTAAATGCATATAAAAATATAAGGGATAGACGGTAAGCACGTACATAGTTACTACGTAAGTAGTTACATAAAAAATCTATTAAATGTATTTTCTCCGTCTGATTTCAATAGGGCTTCAACTTTGCAGCAAGAAGATGTTACAAAGAGTAACTTAAAGGGCTAATTTCTTTAGAACAAAGCCACCCACGAAACTAAGTCTACGCAGGAGAAACTGCTAGTTAACCGCTAAAAACAGCTAGTTTTTACTTATATTATACAACTAGCTGTGCCTCGCGGTTTCACCCGCGTAGATTTAGTTTCATTCTTATTGTCGCGGAACTTTAATATTTTTCATAACTAAAAGTAGCCGCAGTTACTCTTTGATACATCAGCTACCTGCCATGACAGTGAAAGTCCCGTTAAAATCGGTCCAGCCGTTTCAGAGATTACCCGGAACAAACAGACAGACAGACAGAGAAGAGAAATATTTTAAAACTTGGTTTTTTAGTGTCAGTAGATTGTATACTTCCATCCACATTTAGTGAAAAACTGTATTTTGGAATTACAAACAGACACTTCAATTTTATTTATCTGTATAGATAACTCTGCCCCGCGGTTTCACCCTCGAAGACTTAATTACATGGGTCGGTAGCCAACAGAACCCTAATTATTTTTTTAATTTAAAGTAGTCTAGGTAACATTATCTATTCTGCAATTGAAAGTCCCTTTAAAATCGGTCCAGCACTTTCGGACATTATCCGGAACAGACAGACGTCGGATATATTTTTTTTTAATAGATTTTTCTTTGTCAATATCGTTTATACTTTCAGATGCTTTCATACATATTGGAATTATAATCATACACTTCAATTGTAGGTATTTATCTGTATAAATATAGATGTAAAGATAAACCATTTACCTTAAAACAGCAATGGCGACGCGTGTTGACTACACACACAACATTATGTGTTATTATCATTCTTTTCAACATTAAAGCAGGTCTGAAATTGTTGTTTGGACAACAACCCGACGCTCGGCAGCGACTAAATATTAGTATAGAGACGAGCAAACAGAGTCGAGGCGAAATATTAAAAGCTCAAAAGATACCGATTTCAAAGATCTTCTATAATTGGGCGCGACGTATGCGTATTGTACTACCCACATAATACATAGTACACACAGCTACTTATCCAACTATACAACCATGTCCATGACGACCAATATAAGCTGACCTCGCATTGTGAGGTTGGTTTATACTGAAACATTCACTTGGCTGTATGTAGGTACTGCCTATACATGGATTAACTACATAGGACTATGTAGCCAGTATATCTCTGTATTCTCTGAAGGAACTCATTATTATCCTTCATGGCATTCAAATACCTTAGTGCAACTAATGAATAATAAATTATAAAATTAATAATATAGGACTTATATATACGACTGCCTCGCTGGTTTAGTTAGTGATCGCTTTCGCTACTGCGGAACTCTTTTATTTGCATATTATGAATTTTCACCAACACCCACTTTTCACCGAAGATAACTAAGTGCCAACGTGACAGATAGTGAGTCTACCGCGGCCGTCTCAGGCACTATACAATATATATACTAATTACATATAAATAGATATAATATAATTAAATGCGTATAACACAAAAAAGTCCAATAACATGTAGGAAATAAACAACACAAGTAGGAGTAAGCTCTAGATTATAGAGTATGAGAACGAGAACGAGTCACAGATCGTTCATTTTCGTTGATCAGAGTTTAACTTGAAATGGTTACAACAGATTTTTTTGGGAATTTAAAGAAAAGAGTTTCGTCTCTTTTTAAGTAGCGTATGAAAACACCTGGTGATAATCATCAGCTAATGACAAATAATGAAACTTTTATTGTTATATAAGAATAGTAGTACAGGGTCCATAGATGCGCCGGCGCAGGCGGCTTGGTTGAGTCAAGGCTCAGCACGTTCCGACGACACAGCGCAGATGCAATCTGTTTGCTTTACGAGCCCTCGCCGGCGCGCTTTGTGCCGCTGATAATATTATAAAACACCTACACGGACACCTAATCTATACATATACCAGATACGCACGACCCGATGCCTTTGTTTGAATATTCTCTGGATGACGTAACCACCTATTTGTAAAGATGTTCGGGCCTAAAGGGTAAACAAGATACCAAAAGTACTTTTTACTCTCATTCAAAAGATTTGTATTATTTGAAAAAGAACAGTCAACGTCGTTGTGAAAATTGAAAAGAAGAGGGCTATGTTCAACTTTTGAGAACCCTTGACAAAAATGATTTAAATGATAAATCTAAGATGAATAAAATTTTACATATGACTTGCATTTCGATATGTTTTAATTAAAACAATATTTTAAAATGTGCAGTGCATGCAGGTTAAACATGCGACGGCATACGATGTCAGTTTGTGTTAAACAATGAGATGGCATAAACAGACAGGCATAGTCCGCGCACGTTCATACTTAATCTAGCGCGACATTAGTTGTATCGCGTGCGTTAACGCTTCGCTATTTACTTAATGTATGAAGCATGAAACATCAATGTTGATGTTTATTGTCCCATATGTTGGTCACGTGCCCAGCTCGCTTCAGACGCAAATAAAATCACAACACCCACCTCAAATTAGTCGAGCGAGGCAAAAACGCGCTACCTGCGCCCGCAGCATCATCCACGGCCGCACGACGTGTTATACAGAGACCGCCTTGCTCGCGTCTAACCATAATTATGAACCTAAAGAATGAGAAAAACATATAGCAGAGTGTAAGAGGGAGTAGAAGATCCGAACCCTTTTAAGTTAAGGGTTATGTCAAAGGCGGTTGGTAGCCGAAACAAGTTATTTAAATTCATCGGTCGTCTGGGGACTGCTTCATAAACGTACGCCTCAGGGAACTAAGCTCCTAAATTCTGGAATTTGGAAAAAAATCTAGCGACGGCGAGGAAAATGAAATTAATTCCTAATTCCTGCCATTATAACATTCTGGCACACAATTGGCCAGCCTACTGCATACCATTGTTTGTAGGAGTAAGTACTCGTGTCCCAAGCCTCACGGTTCATGGTTTCTCGTACAACTCAATCAAAATAATAATGTATTTATGTGATTTAATCACATTTACATTTTCCTTATTTTTAAATTGCCATAGGGCTAAAACAAACTTTATATGGGATTATAAGTGTTACCACCGTTGGTTGATAAGTTACTGTCATATGATTGTAGTTGTTTGACCTCTTTCTAGATTTCACAAAAAATTAAGAAATTTCGCGATGCTATCTCCACACCATTATATATATCTATATCTGGGATATGCGTGTGATCAATAAAGTAATCATCTGGGCCAATTACAGCGACACTCAAACGCTGGCGATCGAAAATTAAAATTTAATTGACGGCGCGCAGGCCCGCCAGCTCTGTAAGTATCTTACGGCGCGCTGCACTGCCTGCCCCCGCCTCATGCCATTTATGCGAATCTTGTTAATTTAATTACATTACTTACACTCGATAAAAAGATTTTCACAAAATAATTCCCATATTTTGTACTTGTCGGCACCCGGCAGAAGGAAATCCTTAGGTACAGCTTTATTGTAAGACATTATGTAAGTAGATAACTTATGAACAATCGTCGTTTATATTCCGAAGCTAAGGACTCCCATATAACGACTATTTAAGAGGCTGGAGTCGTGCCTCCGCTATAAATGGGAATGCAAATGTTGATTTTCAAACAAGCTTTGCGCGACAATGATTGACTTTTAAATGGATATAAATATCCGGTTAATCGGCATATCTGAAAGCCGAGTACGCACATTACGCACGGATAGAAAGTTCGGGTCCAGTGCGGCCGGCGGCGGCTGATGAAGCACGTTCGCCCAACTTGTACTCAATTACTCATAACATAGCCAATATAAAAAACGTCCCACACTTCAGTTTTTTACCGAAAAAGGATCGTCACTTACCATTTTCACAAAGAGCGCTTGAGGTAATATGTTTTGGACTGTGTGGCACGGCTGAATGGTTCGACGGGCTATGGCATGTGAGCAGAGTGCTCACTCGCATACATATGAGCTACGCCGACGACTTGCTTCTTAGACAGGGGGTCCCAAATTCACAATTATTTCTCTTCTCCCGATGTTATTGTAGTGTGCCGCCGCCGCCGGCCGCTGCGCTGCGCCGCGCCGCCTCGCTGTTTATAAAGAACCTCAGTCATTATGGATTCGTACATAATCTTCTCTGGTAGGCTTTTGGTTGTCTTATATTACTTTTATTTAAATTTTAAAGTAACTTAAATTATAATTTATCTTTAGCAAAACATGTCAATTAAAATACTGCAAAAACATCGGTGCGTGTTAATTGCGTCCCGGGTCAGCCCTAATGTAGAAGTGAGATTAAATTGTGTGCAATTTAGTCTCATTGACCGTTGAGATTATTTAATACGGCCGGTTTCAAGGTGGCAAATAAGAATCGAGTGGGCATATTCAGAAATCGATTAAGCGAGACATGATTAAGTACCAGCGTTTTTGTATTGCCTGGGATATCTGGCCGATACGATTGTGGCGAGTGTCCATGTTAAAATGTTTGCGTTCGCGCACAATGCAATCATAAGGTAAATAATAACGTTGCCGCGGTCCCTTTCAGCTGACCGTAACGCCATAATTACTTCAATTCAGTCGAGGCGGCACGTAATGTATGTAATATCTCATAATTTCCCTTGTAAAGGCAATAAGGTATATTAAGTTAAAAAGAAATATCCTCATCAAAGCAATATTTATTCGTTAAAATGACGGAGCTACATGTAATTAGTTAATTGAAAAGTCAACAAATATCAGTAAAATGTGCCATGAGATAATTCATGCGAGACAGCCGGTTCGCGACGCGCCCACCGATGCGATTTAATTACAAAATCAATAATCGAATTGCGAAGGAGAGTTAATTGATTGTCTCCTGATACGAGATGCCGCTATCGATTTGCGTGCATCGGCGCTTTAAATAAAAATAAATTTAATATCACAACGCCAAGGCGCTCATAAAATAGAGTCTAATTTAAGCTCGAAATGTAAGGCTCAAATAAATTATAAGAATATTTTCAATACATTTAATAGGCGCACTAGTTGCGCGTGTGCGACGTGTAAGTCGTTTTATTTATTGAGTTTCAATAAGGCTGTTTGTTATAAAGAAGCAGTGTAAGCAATGTATCGTTTCTTATATCTGAAAATAGCAATTTAAAATATGCTTTAGAACTATTTGTTCTTATTTCAATTAGATGCTACATAATTTTGTTATTTACAACGATAGGGAACAATTTAGTCCAATGGTGAGCGGTTGTAATATCAATTGCAGCACCTAGGGCGCAACCCTTGGCGATTTACTTATGTTTATAATGACGAATGAAACTAACTATAATACCGATAAGAGAGCTCATAATAAACCTACCGCATGCATAGTACCGGATCCAAATAAAGTACCTATCAATAGCGTTATTCAGATTTACAAGCAAATAGACGGCAGGCGACTTTATTACTGCTTCGAAATAAACGTTAAGTGTAACCACAGTATACATATAAGCTTACATATTATGTATCATTATATATATATGATATATAGCGTTGAGGTACAGCCGTCTCTGCGTCTCTAACGGTGGTATCAAACCATCCTTGTTCATTAAAAGACGGAGCGAGAAACAAAATGATAAGATTTTGAGAAACGCGTAAACACTAAGTAATTTAACGTGAACCTAACTGTTCCGGAGCTATTACAACGCATTTGTAGGGCAACAAAAAGCTTCGGTTGCGGCGCGCCGCCAACGCTGTGCGGTCATTAAAAACACATCAACGTGCGATAAATTATTTTATTAAATGTCGATTCACACCTTTGCCCCGGTCGAGCGTGTCTAATCGACCGAGACCTTGTCCATGTTTTATGGCACTCAATAATTTTATTGCGACACATTTGACATAGAACATGTATCTTCAAAAGGTCCGGTTTCCTGATTTTTTTCATTTAAAACCGATGATCATACTTAAGTATTCATTGTGAATACTTACCTATTGTTGTGACATTTTTCACATTGGTTTTGCAGACGGGATTATGCACCTCTCTTGATTTACAGACGTTATACGCTTCGATTGTTTGCGTCATTTAGCATTTAGGATTTTTCGTAATTCCACCCCTAAGCTGGTAAAACGGTGGTTTCAAGTTTGTAAATGAAATCTTACAGACACGCAGGAAGTTAGTTGATGCATATACTTACATATAGGTTCCATTCACTGCATCATACTTTACCGGTGACTAGTAAACCATAGTACACGCATCTCGGCCACCGTGCCTCTATGTACGCCGTAGGCTTATCTTGAAATTGGATTCCATGTCTATTAAAATAGGAGTTTTATTAATTAGACAGCGTTTAGGAGTAATAGCATGCAATACATTTAGCGATGAGTATCGCCGAAGCATGCAGATAATGAGTGCCATGTTACAATTTAGCAATTACATGGCTATTATAATCTTGTTATCTGCTGCTTAATTAGTCGGCATAATCGAAGGAGCATGAAACAGGGCTGGGTACTTTTCAGCTTCTGATGTCTATTTTTTTGCTTGAGTTGAGTTGAGAACCTACCTCTTATCTTTTACGTGATAATGGAATACCTACTTATGTATGATATAATTTTGGATTGATTTAATAGATTATTAGTTTCAAGAATAAAAAAGTTACTATAAAGTACCTGTCAAGATCGCTTTCTGCCAGTTCGAAACAGTGACAGATTTATTATGTTAGATTAATATCTTTCATCATTAGAAGTGGTACTAACATATTAATTATCAACAAGAGCTTATGGAAATCTGCCGACGTGTAATGTTTTCTGTATTCCCAATATATTAAGATCATTATGTTAAAATGTTTATTACTATTTATGTTGTTATATCCAAAACAATTTAGCTAGACCAAGCCCCAAATCACGTACATTTCACCTCTGATGCTATCTCGTTAATTGAATGTTGCGTTTCTGTCGATCTCTATCTCTGCAACTTTTTATGTGCACTTTTGCCGGCCAGTAACAACACTCTAATCACTTTACATGCTAGCAAGATTGCATTCTCTTAAAATAGATTACCTAGAATGGTAGAACGCAACAGAGGATTCAGTTACCGCTCTTGTATATTTTATTAATAGTACTACCACTAGTGGCATGGGGAAAAAATTCTTCGCGTAGTACTTACTACCAAGCAGTCTAGTAATATATTTTTCGCGTCGATGACAAATATTATTTATGATAACAACACGAGGGTCTATAGTGTCTCGTATCGTTTCCGTCCAAACGCTACTGCGAAACACTAGGTCCTGGGTTCGATCACCGGGTTGTATAAAGTGTTATTGAGTATTGTATTTCCATCTCTCATTTCCCAGTAGCAGCCCGGAGTCCTCTGCATATTTGTTCGCAATTGGCGAAATGTGGATGTACTATAATCTCTAGTTGCTTCGTCAGGGAATACAGGCGTGAGTATGTGTGTACATACTATTTGATATGTGCCAAGCTTTTTTGGACCATTAAGGTGTAATTGCTTATAGCATAGAGGTTGCATAAGCTGATGGACGCGTACAACTCTTACACTCAGGCATTGCCGGCATGACTTGTATCTCTGTTGAAGAACCTTAGCAAAAGACCCCTTTGGAGATACAGTGGTAAATTAAATTGGAACCCATGACAATGCTAGAAGCAGAGCAAAGATAAAAATCAAATTATATTTTTTTTAATACTTGATGACATGAGTATGTCGACGGTTGTATGTAAAGTTGACATTCAGTTAATATAAGATTTATTAAACATTGTATTAAGCAATATAAAATTTTAAGCTTAATTTTGTTTAAAATTTACAAAGTAATTTTAAATTAAATTTAAAAGGTGATGTTAAGTTCCGTGTCAGTTTCAGTTTATGAGTTTACTTCGTGGTGGTATTATAATATTTAAAGAATATTCGGATACTACACCGAGTGTTTTCCATTAATAATTAACGTGTTGCTCATAAAGAAATAAGTGGCCGTAGTAAAGTGTCCTTTAATGTGCTTATTAACTTCGGTAATTTACAGCAGATGCTATGGTTTTATTGCTTTAATTTACTTTATTACTTTAAGGTCAGGCGAATGTATTATGTTGTTGCGAGGATTTAAAAGCAATAAAATTATAAGTACTAAATTATAAATGCAAATTTAGTTTTTCTACTAGATTTGTTGATCTTTCACCTGTAGTACGCGTAAATTTTGCTAAAGAATTCAATGGCTTTATCCCAATACATTGTTGGGGTCGGCACTTGATTCAATCCGATGTGGCTGATCACCTGATTTTTATACAAAGCGACTGCCATCTGACCAAATTTTCTTAAAGATATCCTTAACAAAGGGCCAAAAAGGTATAACGCATCAATTTTCCTAAAGATCTCCCTGGATTTATCCCAATACATTGTTGGGGTCGGCACTTGATTCAACCCGATGTGGCTGATCACCTGATTTTTATACAAAGCGACTGCCATCTGACCAAATTTTCCTAAAGATATCCTTAACAAAGGGCCAAAAGGTATATTTTTTAAATGGATGGTTCATAGAGAGGACATGAGCTACATAGACTCAGCTTGACTGTTATTCTTAGTATTCTATAAACAAAAACTAACAAAGGCATTTCCCTTCATGCAAATTAAACGTTAATTACGTTTGATAAGTGGTGCAAAAAAATAAGCATATAATTATAGCAATTAATAGTAATTACATTGAGTATTATGGTTAACGAAGATTCAATGATGAGATATCTAAGATAATATTCCCCGATAAGAACGCACGTCTACACATCAAGCTTCAGAAACCCAATATAAGCTGATCGCAAATTATTCGGAAACCCTATAGAATGGAAGGTCATCTCATACTGGACATGAATGGCGTAATGAAATAAATTGTACACACGGCTACGTGTTTATTTCAATTAAATAAAGCTGTGCTTAATTCAAATACTTTGTATAATCGAAAGCAGTTACTACACTCTGACACGCTGAAGTACTACACGTTTTTACTAACCACCAATTAAGTGTCTAATCATTAATCAATCTAGCGGACAATTTAATTAATTAAGCGAGTAATAGATCAACGGGCTGTTTTAACTCTTTTAACGTTTTCATCCTTTTATTGTATGACTCCATAGGCACTCAACCAGTGCTCTTGTGGTCTGTGGGAACAGCGTGGAAAATATGTTTAAGCTACATTCTATATTCCATTCCTTATCAATCTTACTAAAGCAGTCAGCTAACCTTCAAATAACACCTAGGGGCCTATCATCATCGCTTTAACCAGAGCGTATTAGTATACTAATGCTGCTTAAACGATCATAGTTGGTCCCCTGTCATCTAACCAAGTAAAGAATTCTACATTGAATAACCAACATTATTGTGCACGAAGCTTTACGATAGAAGACTGATTAATTGATTGAATCGGACAATGATAATTGCAACAATTTACCATGATCTTATACCGTGACGATAGTTACGCGGTCAACTATTGTATTATTGTAAGTGACACCGAGTCTTTATCATGGTGTAGTATCGCACATTAATACCTTCAATCGATAGTAAAGTGGCAGGCAATGGCAGTGAACCATCGCGGTGCAACCACCGTGACAGATTCGATTTGTCCATTGTCCGGTAGCGTTAACGATTCGTTACGGGAACGCTCGGTGCCACAACTTACTTAACCAAACCAAGGTTACAATAGTCAGCTATAAGAAAAAATAAGACGGTGTATTTGGATAATTCGTGGTTCTACCAAATTAGGATTGACTTCAATTCATAAGTAACCATATCCATACAAAATGATTTTCTGTTTTTTCACATCGTTCTTCACAGCGGAGAAAATTCAACATTATCCAATTGTCTCAAAAATCGTAGCCCAAAGCGAAGTGAGGGCAGATCGCTTTTATTAAATAAGTTTTAATTCGCTCTCTTAGTTTAGTGTAAATTATATAATTTAAGCAGAAAATATTAAATATATATTAGCAATAATGTTCACGCGATATAATTACAAATAACCTTATTTTAAGTAAGTAAGCGATAGCGTAGCACAAACATAGATAGATCGACTATTAAGATGCTTGCCGTAATAGATTACCTGCTCACTTATTTTCGCTACTAGAATTAAGCTACTAATTAAACCATCGTCAGTAAACCTGGGAAAACTAGTTAGAATAATTGGTGTGACCGTCTGTGCACCGCGGTACATTTTATCAGTGGCATCGATTCAATTAGCAGTAGAACAATGGAATTGCCGCTGCCGGAACAGTTCGCGTGGCTACCCGTAGACATCCGTAGCAAATACTACGTAATATATAACACGTAGCACCACTAGAGCGGCCACGGTACCAATACCACGGGCCACGACTCGTGACTTATGGGACTTTGACCTGCGACCATACATTTCACGGACTAACTCAAGTTATATCTAACAGCATACCATTATATATTCTCGCACATTTTTATTCCCTCTAATTACAAAGCATGATTTAAACCACTACTAGGCTAAGCTCAGATAAACTTCCACCCCTTTTGAAATCCGTATCACAAAAACAGATGTAACTACTTTTTAAACTAAGGATTATTTTAGGCGATTTTTTGCAATACCCCCATTATTTGGTTTAGTTTATAATGTTCATTGTGATTTCTATACATTTTAATTGGTGCTTTACGGTTAAGTCTGTAAGTAAGTACAGTGATCGCAGTCATCAAGATCGCACTTACCAAGAATATTTTTATCAAATGAACAGGCTACCAGCGGTAGCTTCTCAGAAGCTTAGGTGATATTTTATATCGACGTTACAAGGACCAAAACAGAATAAATCATTTTCATTTTCATCGCGCAAACTGGTTTTTACACCAATTTTGCAAGTCAAAAAAATCCTTGCATGTAAAAGTAAGACAAAGAACTGTATAAATAAATTATGCAAACCAGAAACACTATAACTATTCCCCGAACAGTAGGACCAGTGAAACGATTCCATCGTTAAAGGAGAATATTCCAACATAGTAAAGGAGCCTGACAACAGACCGCGGAGGCCGAGGCTCGTAAATACCCGCTCGGGTGTTATTCCAGGGGTCGGCACCGAGTAAACAGAGCCATCAATAAGCTGCCTTGAATTTATCACCGGCCGAGGAGTGTAAGGACGTTTTAATCCTCGGAGCGTGGGCGACGCCTTACGTCTCTTGAAAGTTGTCATCCAGTGAAGGACACGAACTTAATGTCTTCTAACAAATGGGATATTATACTTAGTACTAAACATATTTGAGGAGTCATTTAATGAGTCTGTCTGTATGGCGAGACGCGAATTAAATACATGCACAGTTACCCCCACTATTTTAGGTGACCGCTCATTACTCGTGTAAAATTGAAACTATCTTTTAAACATACGCATTTTGAAAACTGGAACTGAAGTAGATTAAAGCTTAGTAAACACTCTACGAAATATGATTGAATACCATTTCGAATGGTTAAGGGAAACAAAACAATACCTAGCTTAGGTACATTCTAACCTGGTTATAGTTTCAAAGTCAAAGTCAAAAATATCTTTAATCGATTAGACTTTTTACAAAGCACTTGCAAATCGTCATAATGACACAATTTACAGGATTATACATGCTACCGTTTTGTTTACCAAATTATCACTTATTCACTTCATTTGACTCAATAATGACACGAGTGAAGTTGCATTTTGATCTACAATCTGATTTTCTTTGTTTTCTTTAGTAATAAGTTTTGATTAATACTCGACAAGTTGCATGACCATTAATATAAATTGAAAGCAGGCTTTTATTGAGTTGTCTCAATACAAGCGAATTGTCTTTGATTAAGTATGGCGGGTCTGATTAATGGCCTACTAATAACAACGACATAGTGAATATGTATCGTAATGCTTGAACCGGTACGTCCAGCGTTTGGATTGGGTCAATAATTATATCAAGTTTAAAGTGCTGAAATATGTCTACTGATTTTCAAAGTTTTCAAGCATACTTGGGCTCATGTAAAAAATAATAATGACTATATAGCATCATAAATATAAGAGATTAGCTGACCCGACAGACGTTGTCCTGTCTTGATTATGACAATGCAGCACGTATTCTGTCAATTCTATGTCAAACGTCATAAGGTTACATCAAAAGTTTTTATTGTCCAAAGCGCTAAGGTTATATTTAAGAAGAATAATTTTATATGGTGGTTAAGTATTCTTAAATTTTCAAATTTTTCACGTAATTTTCTTAGTTTTTTCTTTCATAAGAACCATCTCCAGACAATAATGAACACAACAATTTTTTTTTATCGAAATTGGTCCAGCCGTTCACCCGTGATGTCGTGACCAAGAGAAATGGGGATTCATTTTTATATATTAAGATTTTATTGTATGTGTATCCCTCTACAAACTAGAGGCCATGGCAGTCAGATTTGAAATAAAAATCGTTACTCAATTAGTATCATCGTGGCTTATACGAGTACTGTGATGATGCACATCACGGTAAATTTTTTTAAATTAATTAATTAAAAAATTGTATGATCGATACAGCTGTAAAGGGCAATTATTTTGATAGCAAAATTATCTGCTTAAGCGTATGCCTTCTTTAATGTGCTTACCTATTTAAATAATCAAAGGTAATTACAATAAACCGCACTCATAAATGTGACTAACATGTCGTTAGCTACAATGTCAGAGACTAAAATAGCAATTTATTAAGCCGTTAAAAATCACTTAAGTGCAAAGATTACTCGCCAAACAAAACGCGCCTAAGGGTGTGCGGACACGTGACATTACATTAATTACGCCGCTCTTGTCAAAAAGCGAAAGATAAAACAAATATCATTGGAAGTGTACATTAAGGAGTGCGTCGGTTTATCGCAAAATGGCTTAACATTTCAATTAATGCGACGATTAAGAAATTAAACGTAATGAGCGCTTGGAGCCAAAGGTGCTGATTACAGTAGCCGGTGGATTTACGAGGCACACATGTGCAGTAATTGGCAGCATTTAGAGGCAGCCATACGTCAATCAGCGATGTTCAATTTATCAGTCAACCCCGCGAGTGCGCCTTCCAAATAATGCCGCGAAATACCTTGTGTGCCTTGTTTAAATTAGCTCACATCATGTTTGTCAAGTATAATGAATCAACTTGATACTCTAATTATAATATGAAGGGAGAAAAAAATCTACCGTTAACCGTGTATATTGTATAATGCAGAGGAGTCTCATTAAAGTGAGGTGCGGGCAAGGCTGCATTGTTCGACATCTTTCTGTACTCCGTTCGCTCCGTAATTGGGAGACACCACTCTGTATAATCAGTACGTACGTCTAGAACATTGCGTGGGTACAAGTAGGTAGCCTTTGGTTCGCTACTCATTATTACAGTAGCTTTACGACTCGGTAATGACGTTTGATGACTGATTGATGCGTTGTACAGATGATAATATACTTCAAATGATCAAAATAATATATTATAGACGATACAACATATTACACCCCACGCGCACATAATTATACGCTTTTCCTCCACATCGGGTCGTATGAATACTTTAAAAAAAAAAACTGTGTTCAAAAAAAAAATTCAACATAAGGAACACTTGAAACACTCATTGAACGTTTTTTTTAGTATTATATTTATTAATTTACTATCACTTCCAAATTGAAGCCTGTTGTGAGAAAAATATCAAAAAAGTGCAATCTTTAGGAGTTATTCAAATTATTGAGTTTTGCTTCCCATAGATTCAATCTTTAATTCCAATCTACCACTTGAAATTAGCAGATTCGATGCAAAAACGTTAAATCTAAATAAAACTTAGCTCTATATCACAAATCGAAAATCAAGCAAAAATATTGCCCTTTCCATAAAGGATCCCGTAAATGGATTATTCACCAAAAATGGCCACAAAAACTGGTACCAAGTACGAGTACGCACGATCCAGGCCTTATGAGATGACAGCGCGCTCGCGTCGAACAAAGAATGATACAAGAAATAATTACGCCCATTGATCGGAGCTCATTAAAACGGACCAATAGGCTGAGAGTACAAAAAGGAATACAATCGTAGCGCGGTTAAATGCAATTTGCTGCGGCGCCGCTGCCCTTTCATACTACAGCTTATAACCTGCCACCACTTTATTCAATTAGAGATATGCTTTAAACTTCGGTAATATTCATTATAATACAGTGCGGATTCTCTGAAGGATTGATCCAGTAAACAAAAAGTTGTAGGTCAAAGTAAAAGTTTAGTATGCATTGTGATACAATAGGAATTTCATTGAAAACAAATGACGGCCAAACAGTGGATCAGGAATTTTCTTTTTTTAAACCACGACGATTACAAACAATGCCATACCTCACTTAATGGCAAGTGGCTAATGCAAAATTTGAACGCTTGCAAAAGATTCGCGCGATGCCTCCCTTATAACGAACCTACCAACCATTCATAAAGCAGTAAGATACAAAGTAAATGATCAAAGTGTCTGTGCAATCTAAATACCCGTAGTTATGTAATTGCCTATGAATTATCCACAAAACGATAAGTTCAGCATTAAAAGCGCAGTCAAGATCATTGGAAAGTATTTAAATGTGAACATTACTAGCAGTTAGGGAAGGTAAGTAAATTTATACCTGACAAGGTGACAGGGCTCAGTTTGATAATTAGATGTAATCGCCCGTTGATGTCTTTACTACGGCTACGACTTGTGCTACACCACAACAGGCGTTTACGCTACGATTTTAATACATGGCTACTTTACGTCTTATTTGCATTATTGTAACATTTGTAACTTGTCTTACTAACATTTTGAAGTTAGAATATGATTTCCTTAATACCTAAATACTAATATGTCTCGGTCTTATTTTTATCTTTCTTATTTCTTAGTTATCTTTGATTCTTCTATGCTACCTACTTAAATGCAAAGTAAAATTTCACTGTCTTTAGTTTTAGTTCATCTTCCTTAGGTTACTTTTTAACTACGCATTCTAGCTACACTATCTATGTTACTTAAATATTAGGTTGCTACAATGAAGATCACTATTTACCACTCAAGCACTATTTCTAGGATGCATGAAATGTAGGTTCATGCAGTATGAAAAGGATCTGTGAAGGGATAGATGTTACAACATTATATTTTCATTGAAGACAGCAAAGTTTCTACTATGACAGATGGTGAGCTCATCACCGATTCAGAACCTATACATTTTTGAATTTAAGAAGTTTTGCTTTAAAATTTCGTAGACCGTGGTGTGACATCATTCTACAACAGTGTACATAATATGAACTTAATATAAGCAGTCTGGAATTGAGGAATGACACTAACATAGACGCGCGATTCTACGACATTATAAGCGACCCTGGCGTAATGTCAGTAAGGGATGTCACGTCAACGCCGTCATGAAAGTGTTTTACAGACATCACCAAAATACCTTATATCTAAAAACAGAGACAGGGAAATAAGGAGTAAATTTTAAAATCTTTATGATTGACAACCCTCACACTCAATGAAGGAAATATTCTTATTTAAAAAAATACGCCTTATTGCTTGTAAAACTTATATTTGTACTGTGACTATACCCTAGTAATTTGAAATTAGTACAGTACCTGACCGGTGATACTGGCATTCACATCGCTTTCGTAGTGATCTATTTATGTATAGTTTTCACTTCGGTGAAAACCGGTTGTTATAACACCTCTATCTTCATATTGTCGATAGAAATATTAAAATAAATAATAACCAATTTCTAATTACAACTATCGGCTTCAACCTATGAGAGGTTATTATAAATCACACCAATCGTATAATAGTTAATTTTTATGTTTGTTATCAATTGATTTATTGCTTCAATTAATTAGGATTCAATTAAATAATAGCGTATTATCGATTACTGTAATAAGAATGTACGTGGCTATCTTAATTAAGAAACGTTCATAAATCTAAGAAGACGACGATACATTTATTATGTGTAGATATAGATACCACTGTGATTAAGTTTCTTTCATCCGACATCCAAATTAACAGCTTTTCATTAAATGCATATAATGTCTGTTTGTTCCGATTTCCGACTAATCTCTAAAATGACTGAACTCATTTTCATTGGCTGATGTTACAAGGAACAACTTAGTTTATTTTTTTTATCAGATTCCGCGTAATTAAGCCACCCCCATGAAATTAAGTTTACACGACTAACACTGCGGGGCACAGCTGGTAATTAATAAAAAGTTTTAACAGAATCATATATAATTACAGATTTATATGAAAAGGTAATCAAGTATACATTTCACTCTAACGGCAGGTGGGTGTCTAATTTTTTAGGGCAATTTTTTTATAGATGCCTCCTCCAGTCAAGTCTTATTGCGATGGTTACACGATTGAGTGTCAGAGACAAATGTACACACGTCGGAATCCGTCGGATACGTCTGTCCTTACAATAAGAGTTGATACCCAAAGAAAGGACTTTTTGTGTTTTGTGGAGTGGATGGTAGTTGTTGGTGTCGTCATAACTCACATTCTAACGAAGTGAAGTGAAGGTTTTTACATGCTTTATAAATTAACGATGTCGTCTACGTATGGGAACGCCCCAAGCGACGAGTATAGGAAGTTTTGCGTCTCCCTACATCAAAAGCGCAAAAACGCAACGTCAAGCGACGACGTTCGAACGTATCAAAACCTATTCTTGGGGCACAGTAGTCTTATATTTATAATTGTATCGTAGTTTTGAATAGTTTTGGCTAAGAAGCAAGAACACTGTGTGATATTTTGTCCGAGTATTATTGTATATTATGTGTAAGTATAATAAAAGCAGCTTGTTTACGCATACTTAATTATTTTATGTCCAAGAGCAACGTCGCGATTTTCAAATGACATTAAACAGCGGCTCCCCATACAACGGCCTCGTCTGAATAATGACACTGCCTAATGAGACAGGCTGACACTCCTCTGCTACTTTCATTCAATAAGAAACGTGCCGGTGAAAAATATGTACGAAGTCAGAGGAAACTTACGGCTATCACATTACTATTATAAATGCGAAAGTTTGTGTTTGTTTGTGAAGTTAAGCAGTTTTTTCTTTTTCACGCTCAAACGACCTTTTGAAAGAAATTCGCTATGCTTTATTTCAGCTTTGGACTCAGAAATTTATTATAATGACAATAACTAATAAATAGACTACTTACATATGAAACCGCCCATAAATAAGTTTTGGTTGAGTTAGTATATTGTTACGAGGCGATATTTTGTTAATTTTATTGAAGTTTATTTCATTTGTGCTACTACAATTGCGTAATTGGAATTAAAGGATTAACACTAAATATCTTCAAAATGTCATCAAATTTATAACAAATTATATGTCAACAAATTATACTTGACAAATAAAAAAATTGCATGTCACGAGCAGAATTGCAGTTTTGCTACACTGACTGAACAGATTGAATGTATAATTCTCATTTAACAAAACCCTCTCCATGCATGAGATAATGAAATGAAACGTATTCGTATATTAATTATATTGATACATGATGATCAGTGATGCGCTCGTCGCTAGCGGATGTTGTTGAACAATTGAGATGCAATTAAAGATTCCCCTCACCTCGCACAGACAACAAAAAACAATCACGTCCTTGTCGATACTGAAACAAATACTTGTAACGTTAGTTAGTTTCAAGTACGAGTGGGCTCGTCAGTTTTTGTGCGCGCCGTATCAATGGAGAGCTGAATGATCGAGGCGGCATCGCAAAAAGCGCCGCGCCGCGTGTCGCCATTAGTATGTGCGCTGGCGGCCCAATGTGAGCATTAATTTATTGATATTATTGTGTTGAATAATGCACCCATCGGCCCTGTGGCTCGAGCACGCGCTCTCTTCCTGTACATTTCGGTAGCGTTTTTGTGTACTGTGGGCTTGAATGAGCTCGCCAATGCCTCATTTTGGTGGGTTAACTGTAGTGACATTAAAATAAAATGCGTATATAAATTATTCAGAACTTTTACTGACTATGACAAACAAATCAATAATCTTTATTCTATCTATTATCATATCTCGATTAGTAGTTTGTATAATAATATGCAAATAGCAACTAGAAACATTTAGTTAGGAGCGCGATAAAACGATTACTGCGCATTTAAGGTACTCATAATATCCGAGGTCATTATAAAACGCTGTTAGTTTCATCTTTCGTAGATAATAACTAGTTTAACCATTACTTTGATAAACCGACCAATATTTATTTAGTAAATGAAATTTTCCGTTTTTCACGAGTTGGTGTCAACGTTCTTGCGCGCTTCAATTAGGAGCACTTGTAACTGTTATCACAAAACCGTAAACTGTGAAAGTTGCGATAGTATGCTGTTGCTCGTATTTTGTTCACAAAGGGACTGAAGTTTATGTTTATTTCTGGTGACATTAATTAAATTGGTTGGAGCAAAAAAGACATTTGTAAAAACTTACTCCTACAATCATCGGCTTAAGCAAAGCGTATTATTATAGCTTTCGTTTGAGCGGACGTTTAATTTTATACCTATTACCAAAATTCATCCTCTCTGCTTAAAAGTTAATACACGCTGCCGAAAACGACTACTGATTGTCAATAAATGTTTTCGAGATCAGTTTAAGTTATTTTTATTTCCACGCACTTTTTTGATCAAAAATGTTTAATAATATAATTTTTGCTCTCAGACTTTAGGATGGTGTCGTTGTCATTGGACACTGCAATTTTTTTATACGTACTTGTCATTATACGCATACCTTTGTGTTTGTAATATGTAAATGTTTGTAAAAGTTTACCATCTTGGTAGATGACAAAAAATAAAAGGTCCGAAGGGCGACTTCCAAAATTGATCGAGAATCTCAAAGTACGAGGCTCTTGAATCAGGTTGGGGATCCGTTAGTTAGTGCAGATAGGGAGACGCTCATTCGTATGCTTTTTAGAACCATATAATATTTTCATCATCATCCTAGCTTTATCCCATAGATTGATGGGGTGGGCAATTTTTTTTTTTTTTTATTAACGAGGTAGAAACCTTCAAAAGGTCCCCGACCGCCCTGGGAGAGGCAGATCGGGGTATGTGGGATTTTTACTGCACTAAAACCCCCCCGGTGGCCATCCTCAGTGTTCAGGGGGGAATCCGGGTACTCTGATAGATGGCACCGATGTCCTCCCACACTTTGCCGGGGCACATCCCCGGGGCAGTTGTATCGCCGCCCCTGAAGACCTCGCTGTGCAAGGCAGCGCGAGCCACATCGCGCTGCCACCTTCTCGGGCCCGCGGCTCGGTGGGCACTTGGATCAAAAATGTAGGCGATTACCAGATTTTTACACAAAGTGACGGCCACCTTCTCTGTCTGACCTTCGCAACCCCTATTACGAGGAAAATCGGTAGCCTGGGTTAAACAAGTGCTCAGACTCTCTTAGGCCTCCTACAAATCTGTAACGATTCCCAATGATGTTCACAATTGAAGATCGGCGTCGGTTCGGACGGACCGACGTCCGTCCGAAACTCAGGCGGTCCCATCCAACTGCCTTGGGTTAGGGCTGCTCAACTTCACTAATCGAATGATATGCGAGATAGCGATTATGCCACGCTTCTCCATCCATCCACCATCTACAATATAATATGTTAACGCCAATATACGGAAGCTGGTCTTCTGTAAGTTTCAATCTCGTGCCTATATTATGTTACGCGGTCTACGCTCCTCCCGTACATTGACAGCCGATTGACAATGAACTCTCATTAACTCAACTTGTTCGCAACCCGACTCGTTGGATCGAATTTCACTCATGACTTGTTTGCAAAGAAAATTATCTTGATGTACATTTTAAGGTCAGTACATTCCCAGTCTTATAATGTAAATCGTGAGTAATTAGTTCGATTCAAAGTGATCTCGAGTTTGTTGATAACAATTCGAGCTATACCTAGAGGTGATGTAGAGACATTCTAGTAAAAAACGCTAAGCCAACATACACAATTTATATTGGACTTAGTTCTAACCATTGGTTTTCAATATTTATAAACTAAAGAGCACAAAGTCAATACATTAAATTTAATTTTAATAAATCAAATCAATCGAACAATTTACCATATCATAGCTAGGTAAGCTACGAATACGAGGTCATGTGTTCGATCATCGGGTGAGGCAAAGTATTATTGGAATATTCCACCTTTAATAAACCCGGATTATAATGATAATTTTGCCCGTTTAATGTCAATAGACTCGTCCCCTATTACATGGTGCCTAAACATAACATAACTGGCGAAATATTAAATTTCTCCAGTTATGTACAATTCTGCCTACCCCATCTGGGAATATGGGCGTGAGCATACTATGTTTGTTTGTACTTACCTAGAAAGTACATAACCGTGTCATCTATCATTTGCTGAACACATTAAGGCTACAAGCATTTATAGCAATGAAATGAGTGTTGAATAGCTGGCAGCGCCTCTGGACTGATATGACAATGATTTATACGTTGTCATGCAAGCACCGCGAGCGTTACTTTCTACATTGTACCTTAGCACATGCTGCCAGTTAAAGCGATTAATAACTGTCTGTCATAGGGTTTCTAACATGACTGCAAAATTTAGTTCCTTAGGTCCATTCTGATATGGAACTCAGTTCGGCCAAAACATGGTTTTATTCAAGACTAGGGTAAGTACTTAAATCCAGATAAAGTCACACAAAGGGTTAAAACTATTTGTAGCTTTAGAACAGTTGATGAGATCAACTGTTGTAAAGTCAGAGTGATGTTTCTTTAGTGATTTCTAGAGAGACTTTCATTTGTCGAACATAACCATGAAAATTAGCAACCCGCCCGCGCCGATGAGATATACTCATAAAATGTTAAAGGATTTTTGACCACGTGCCGGATTTATTTGTTTATCTTGAATTCTTCATTTACATTTTTAAGGATTTTTTTATACTTAAATATGCTCACGTCTACTGTATTCCCCGAAGAGGAAGGCAGAGGTGTGATTATAGTACTACCACATTTCGCCAGTTTTGTTTAAGTAACATTTGTAACAAGGGGCAAACCTATTAACCGTACACTAATACATGGAATAGTTAATAATAATAATAAACTTAAAAATAATGAGCGAATGTATAAAGAATATAATTCCAAAGTAAGTAGTTGATATTTGAAAAAAAGTTTGATGTTTTTAAACAGGTTCTTATTGTGTAAATTATATATGTCCAGTAAAATATTGCTTGCATATTGACTGATTATTATTCGATGAACAACTTATTTATTCAGCGAACGATGCGAATGTTTATCGGAATGTCGCCATTACAAGTGCAAATATGAATTTAATGGTTGTATTTAAGGGTTATTTAAATTGTAAATAGTAGGAGTGAGGGCCACTTTCTTGCGTGGGTTCGATGGGCAACAATTACACGAGATCGAAATACCGACAGCATCCTCTTATGTTTATTCAAGTAATAAAGCGGCCCAGGAATCCTCGGCATCGCGGCAAAAACCTGCCCACGGTCCGCACCCACCGCTCAGCCCTGTTATTTGTCAAAAATAAAATTATGTTGTGATTATTATTTGAAGCGGAGATGTGCGCGGCATCCGCCCGCAGAGGACGCCGATTCACGCGATAAAGCGACAATAAAATATATAAATAATTCATGCCAGCGACGCGAGTATTGATTCGCAAGAACGTGTTTCAAATGTTTTACAGCAAGTATTAATAAATGGGGCAGATGTATGGGCCCGTTGTTCTTGTCCGCGCGATATTGTCCGGTTGCCAGTTCAATTAATAAGTTAATATTTCTGCTGCACTTCTACTGGTAGTAGCTTTCTGAGCCCTCGAGTTCTGTCAAGTAGGGAACATGAGCGTTAGTGCTAGCTACATAATTTTTCTACCGAGTAGGTATGTCGTAAGGTTATTGATAATTTTTTCAAGATATTATGGTTAAATATTAATTATATTACGTTACGGTTAATTGTTTAAAGTTATCAACATTGAAGGCATCAATAAGAAAAGTAAATATTAAGTATTTTTATAAGTAATTGTATTGGGTAAAATAATTGTATCTTTGAATTCCTGTAACCATTAATACATTCAGTAAAAAGTTGACAATCGTGTACTTCGTCAAGGTTTACAATTACACCCATTCTTCTGGTACAAAACAATAAGTATGGTCATACTGGCCAATGATTGGAGAGATACAACATTGCTCGTTGAGGAGGCGGCGCTGAAGCAAGGTCTACTTGTATGCTAGTAGACGCACATAATTTAAACATACTGAAGGTTAGCCTCCTTACAAGGCGGGGACAGGCGCACGCACACATACAAAGTCTACTTACGAGCGTTACGTTCTCAATATCGATACTGGAATTAGACTTTATTCGATACTCATACGCAAACACCTAAGATTTTCGATCAATAATGTAGGAAACCACCTTTCTGTATTTTTTTAATTTATGATACACGAGACGACAGAACACGGAGAGACATAAATAAATAAATGTTTCGTGAAGGTTAAATTCTCTCATGAACTACCTACGAATGCCTACTCAATACAAAGCCGTATAAAAATGCAAATTTATCGTTCTCCAATGAACATGTTCCATTGCTTCATTAATACTTTTTCATTAATAAAACATTGGCTTTTATGAAAACATGCGTTATGACCTTGTTATATATACTTACTTACCTATACATATTTATATGTGAAAAGGTACTTATAATTATATGGATGGGACGGTAATTTAAAGCAATACCGTGTATTTTCTCTACCGAGTATACTAAACATAAATTTAATAAGAAATAAGAAGTGATTAATAACGCTTTGATTGCATTTAAAAGACATGCTACGCTGTATACCAACCAAAAAACTGGTAGCATTAATAAAAATAGGCCAATTATGTTCGTATTTATAGGACGTAAGAGGCGGTACATCAAAATTAAATAATATTGTGGTGGCATCAAAGAGGCCGCGGAATGAAGATTTGCTCCACAAAATGTCAACGAGACGCGCCGACAAAGCGACGCGAAAGGCAAGGGTCGGGCATCCGAGGAGCGCCACGCTTGCTCCAAGGTAATCGGTTAATTGTGCACCCTTAACGAGTGCCGGAGTGGCCCGAATGCTGCGCGGTTCAATCATTACCAAATTTTACTGTTCCACTCTACCTGCCTGTATTATGACTTTGCATAGATCAGATACTCGGTAACGTCACGTCACCACATTGATAACAGCGCAATATTTGTTTAAGCAAGTGTAGCGTGTCTAGCTTATCGGAATACATATAGATTTTTAAGCATTACAATAAAGATAGAAAGAGAAAAAGCAGATTAGAAATTATTCCTAGCGCGACTTCTTCCAAGCTTTTGATTCAGGATGCTTTCAGCAATAGGTAGGAACTATTGAAACCCATGGAAAGCTAAATTTATACACTCGATTCATAAAATATAATATGTAAGGTAAAGAATACCACGTCGTTTCGGGTAGTATGGTAAGTTAACCGGAATACAAATGGGATACAATCTGTTCTAAATTCAATAATATCGCAATAAACATTTTGCATAACTGCAAATGGGCGATATGCGCGGCGCGCCGACGAGCCAGTCCACATTTGTTGATAAATATTGAAATTCGCAATGATTTCCATTAAGGACCACACACGGCGAGCCTGTTTCGCCATATTTTAACGGTTTATTGCGCATATTAACACAAATGACATTGATGACGGACGCAATCGCCTTTATCTTCGCGACAAAGAATCCGATTAATCCTTGATTAAAATAATTAGCCATTCGCCACGGCCCGGGCGCACGAGGGTAGCAAGCCACACAAAAAGAACAAATAAATTAAAGCTATCTTCTTATATTGTCAGCGCAACCAAAGTACAAAACCTTTTAATTGGCTCGGTAAGGGAATGCCTTGAGGTATGCATTTACGTAAAAACCAACAACGGTTCTTTTATTTAGCTCTCAGATAGGTAGTAGATAAGGTGCCTTGGAAATATTTCCTTTTTTCAGATTTAAAAGCACTTTAATTATTTCTCGCTGGTTAACGTTTAAAACTGTAATATTTTGTTTGAACGCGTTATAATTTAAACTTGATAAAAGGCATCATACTTACCTACTTTCCTTATTGGTAATTAATTTTATGGTTTATCTATCAAGCTATATATAGTAAACTACGCAATCAACAACAATGTTTCTTCATAAGCTTCTAAGCCTTTGTTCTCTTAATAATCGAGCTTTTGATTACACTGGAGATCGGCTACAGCACAAGCATTAGAAACAACTATTTAATAGGACCTAGGTACCAATGCAGATTCCTACTAAATTCAAAACATGCTAGGATCAATTTACTCGGAATAAAATTTGCCCACTTTAAGATTCAAGATAACATATTAAACTAATGATTAAATCTTAAGCTTAACTCATCTTTGCATATGAATCTAAACTACCTACCTGCGTAAGCCGGTTTCAATGATTCCAAGCGTAAGTCGCATTGCGATTTGAAAAAGCGCATCTGATAATTCAAAGTGTGCAATCAATACTTTTTGTACGAAGGTCGGTCCATTGTCGCCTTTTTCTGTGATTTGACGTATCTATCCCACGACTACCTCATAAAGCCACAGCCACGAAATCATTTTTGCACCCTTTTAGTCCCCATCCCTTTTCTCACGTCAACAAATGCTCACTTGTGACTATCGTTTATTGTTTTTTTATGCTACTAAAGTGGCAAACAAATATAGCTGCAGTTCCTTGATGATATAAGTAAGCATTTAGGTACCTACTGCAGCCTATGAATACGTATGATACCCACGGCACATCACTATGATAGACTTTTACGGATTGTCGCTTCTCAACTATCCGGGTTGCACGCTGCTATCTCGTATTGTGACACTGTCCTTGTTTCGCAAAACCCTACCCATAGACTGCGTTCTTGAGGTTTGAAGCCGCAGAACCACCGCAAAGGCTACGAAATGAAGCCTAATGAATCTAGCAACAATTAACTCAGAAAAAAAGTGAATTACAGACATTCTCCAGGACAATGAGGATATCACCGCATATTGTGGGAGTCGCATTTATGAATAGACAGGACGACAGGACAGGTCGCTCTCTTTTGTTGAAGGACACTTGCCCAGCTTGTGGCCGTGGGAAGGTGCGATTGAGTGAATCGTGAGAACTACGCGATCTCACACATCTTATGTGAAGATTTCGATCCGAATTGTGTTTCTAACAACATGAAAAATAGTCCGGTCCAGTGAGAGTTGGACTTGCGCTTTTTTTTTTAGATCTAACTACAAATTTACAATTTTAGCTTAACTACATAAGACATTGCTATTTGCAAAATATCATGATTCTTGGAAGTAAGTAAGTTCGTAAGTACCTAAAATATGAGGAAGGAATAAGAGGAAGTAACCTACCTAAAATATGAGGCTGCGCCGACTAAGAACTCTTATTTTTTCGCAGCCACAAATTTATTTGACATTCTACTTGAAATCTCCACGCGTTCCTGAGAAAATTTTTGCAGACGAATCATCTGACGAACAAAGTAATGAAATTAAATTTTTTTCTATTGACATAACCCTAATAAACCTTAGGTACAGCTTGACAGCGAAAAAATGCCTCATGTGATTTTGCTAAATTATACAGAAAATATATGCGGTACCAAGAAATCTTTTTGATTTATTATAAATTTTTTTTACATTTACGAGAGGTGGGTACGCTTAGGTATATCATTACAGGTACGAATATTAATGATTTTATTGGCTTCTTCATACCCCTGATGAACGTAATCATAATTTAATTTAATAGCTCTATCATTTTATTTTTGGAGACTTAATGAGTGTGGGGCACAAGTGAGTAAGCACCTAGCAATAAACTCTTTATGGGTGTATATATCTTATTTTAACAGCTTATTAACGTTCCTGGCCGAAGCCTTCCATGTAATGAGTCATAATCACTGTTCATCGTGGGTTATCAAAGTTTTTATGTATTTACGTACCTACTCGCAATATTATTATTACCTACCTAATTATTTTCTCTTCAAAATAAGAGGAAAACCTTGATACTTATATATACTCAGACAACTTATAATTTACCTACAGAACAAGAGAAAGAAAAAAAAACGCTAATAAAAATGTCGGGTAGTTTTTACCAGTCATTAACTATTGTATATTTTCTCATTGTTGCGCACGTGTTATAGATGCATTTCTAATAAATTATCAAGTCATGAATATGCATAACTATCGATAATGGACGGTTTGATTGAATAAAAAATCTATACCTTCTCATGAGTAGGTCTTTGTGCGCATTAAACCCTTTCAGCAAAGTATGGAGAACAAAATGCCCTTTCAATTGATCCCCATCAATATCTATTGGCAAAATCATGAATATGCACAAGTGACAATTAAAATTAACAATATTGGCTTTGATCTTCAATTTGGGATGAGTCATCCCGCAGTCATTAAGATCATTCTACTTCTGCGTGCACACCCTGTTTTATGAAGGGTTCCATACAATGGGAAAGCCCACCTGCTTTGTGATTTGGATAGGTTAGATATAGCATGGGTATTGCTTTATTCTTAAGGTCGTCCCAGCGTCGCTTTTCTCAATTATGAGGGCAGAAATCTTACCAGGAGCCTAACCATGAGGTCTTATCGCAATGATACTTCAGTTGTGTGGCAGTGACAGATGTATCACGTCATATACATCTGTCTCATAATATGAGTTAAACTATCATGGCAATAAGAGCTTATGGTAAGACCCTGTTTGAAACGATATGTCGCCAAATGTAGGTGTCCGTATAGCTAGCGTACACATGGTGACTTTTGACCCAACTTTTGGCTTCATACATGGGGTACTTAGTATTTTGTGGTCCCGTGTGGTGCGAATTTGGTATCAACGCCCAATGCGTTGATTCATCACCCATCATTCGGTTGATGATTTCAATCATCAGTTGGATTCGAATGAGCTTTCAATCATCAGTTAGTACTAAGTTACTTCGACATCGAATTAGATACCTAGATAGCGAAATAAACGGTAATCCGTCTAATGGTTTGGGCTGTGCGTTGATAGATCACTCAACTCACAATGGTTAATTTAATTCATCGATAAGTAGGTATTGTTAACTGTAAATATACTTATAATTTTAACTTTTAATCTAGTGTCGTATCCCCATCATTTTCAATAGAGTAAGCGCCTACCGCGAACGCAAAATATTATTATCTTCCGTGCGTGTTCTTTGTGAATCACGAATAGGCGCTTCTCTCCTTGTTCGAGTATTGAAGGTACCCGTTTGGGGACTGTACCCATTAGGGGTTTTATAGGGATATCCATATTATAAATGGTAAAATGTCCTTGTCTGCATGTTTCTTTTTCGTGGCTGAATCGCTAAGCCGATTTAGCTGGAATGTGCAATAGGGATAGCTTCGACCCCAAAGGACGGCCAGCGTTAGTACCTACATAAAAAAAATTCAGAGGTCTGTTAAGGGTATAAGTTTCTATTCTTTTTATCTTTCATCGATCCTCAATCATCGATTTGATTCCAGGCAAATAATAGAATTTTCTAAAATCTAACGATGGCGGAGTTTTGTTGTTCATTAAAATCGGGTCTTTGAGTATTTCTCGCTATATTTAATAGTTCTTCCACGCCCACATGAAAAAACCATCATATGCATGTCCCATGAAATGACAAAAATAAAGATTGTTTAAAAAAAATAGTCAAGTTTTATTGGAAGTACACATTTTCGTGCCAAAATACGTATTTTTCATATCATATCACAATCGCTTACACTCACATTTATATTCAGGCCACATACAAAAATACACAAATCATTCAGTCACTGGATAATGTTTTGAGAATGTTTCTTGACTAAATTATTTTCTTTTTTTATCAGCTACCAGCTTATATGGCTGGTGCAAAAGCATTTTTTAAACGTGGAACATTGAGACCATATTTTTAAAGAGTATTAAAAATTTTATGTAGGATTCTATAATTTGGAGATCCAATCCTGCAAAGCCTTGATATCATCTGGGTTGTCGTCATCTCCGGTGTTAGCAGAGCACTCCGCGATATCGACGCGGCATCCGAGGTGGGAGAACTCAAAGTCCTTGCCCTGCTTACCGAGATACGTGTTTTTGCTATGGGACTGGTCGACGGACTGGAGTTGGCTTGACTTTGTAACGCGCACCAGGTTGCTGAAACAATATCGTAAGTATTTTAGGGAATATTAATTGTATTTGCTTTGTTGAGATCAATGGACACGTCATCTTCTTGCAGTAGTCACTTTGGTAAACTTCTATCTGTCCTTCGCGAGGTGGAAGTTCTCAGTTGATAAGCACTGATGAATCATGATACACAATGTTGTTGGAGTTCTACTCGCGAATATTGCGCAGCCACGACTTCCTCTTTCAGCCATGGTTTGCTTGTGAAAAGGTAACACAGGCAGAGACACATTTTCGCACTTATAATATTAGTATAGATATAGACTCCCAAATATAATATAGATCTGCTTCTGATCTGTATACTTACGTGTAGCTTTCATAAATTAATTTTCTATGATTGTCCACTTGAGCTTGACACTACCTTTTTATTTTGTTTAAAGAAACTAGCATGAAGCACTTTGAAGAAGACTTAAGATATGATGTATTAGGATAGTATATTTTTGGTTTAATTATAAATTGGTGTTGAGTAAGTTATTTAATCTTCTGGTACTTACATTTCCTTTTCGAGGAGAGTCTTGATGACCTGACTACCCTTGGCAAGGGGTTGGTCTTGTTTGTTGCAAAGGATCAAGAGTGGGGGGCAGTTGCTCTGGACTACTGGGTCCAGCAGGATGGTGTACAAGTATCTGCAAGTTATAATTTTAGACATAACCAATTTGTCTTTTTGCCTGTCTGCCTATTCAGAACTGAGTGTTATTTTTGTACATACAAATTCCGCACGGTATTTACCTCTACCCACAGCAGTATATATGAAGAGGCATAATGTATGATTATTAATTTGTCACCAAGCCGCAGATTGTAAGTTAAAGCAGTCATAGACTAACATTGCTTAAAGGTTTATTAAACATTATCCTACTAGATGGCAGCATGGAGATTCATGGTTCTTCTCAGTAAAATCAACCTTCCGAACCTGGCGGTAGCATGTATAATCCTGTGTTATTGTGTCATTCTGACGATTTGAAAGTACTTTGTATAAAGTCTAATCGAATAAAGATATATTTGAGTTGAGTTGAGTTGAGTTGACCTACTAACTTATGCAAGGAGAAGAGCCAATGAAATAAATTCTATTTAATTCTTGAAAATGGTTATGAACATGCAGCATTTGCACTGCCAACGAAGCTACTCATGATCACACCTCATGCATAAAATTTTTCCTTCCCTTGTTTTTGCAGTTAAGGAACCTTTGTCTGCAATTTCTACTTACTCTGCAACATCCCTAATCTCTTTCTGAATGGCGATGGAGTCCACAACATAAACAATGGCTTTAGCACTGTTCTTGTATTGGTCAAAGAACTTGTTTCTCAGCCTCTCCTGGCCGGGCAGATCTACAATCCTCAGAGTTGTCTGGAATTACAGAACATGTACTTAGATATAATTAAAAATTATACTTATAATTATGGTGTTGGTATCATAGACTGGAGTAGACCCTTAGGTGGGATGTACACGTGTTAACAACCTAATTTAGCATTAAAAAAATTGGGGATATAATTGCAATTTTAAATTACATTATGTGTATTGTAATGTGTGACACAATCAAACTTTGCAGATTGGCCTTGCATTTCAGCATGACTCAAAATATGTTGATACTTCTATAGAAGCAGGTATTGTATACATTTTGAACCAAGCTAAAACAAAAGGTGAAGTGATGATTGAACATTTACAAAATCTTGGTGTACAGTACAGTACATACCAGTGTAGCCATATAATTATTACAAAATTGCAAGCCTTCATTATACAACAAGCAGCATTGCTTTTGTTAAGAATTGCTATTAATTACTACAATTTTTATTAATCATAGTTGAATAAGGCATGTGCGAGTGAGTGTGTGTATACTTACATTAGGAGTAATGTAATCCTCAACATTCTCCCTCATAGATGTGAATGTCTGTCTAAACTGTGAGTACACAAGCCTGACAAACAATAGTGTTTTGCCTGAGTCAGAAAGACCAGTCAGCAGCACACTTCTGCGACTTTGGCGTCTCCTCGAGAAACACCACCAGAATACTGAAACATGGCAACACACATTTCTAGATTATTACCAGGGCTTTTGGGCTCCCAAACAACATAATGAAAGTGACAAACTGAATAATAATGAAAGTGAGATAAACAAACCAATTTTTTTTTACTATTTAATACAAGTAAATTCTGCCCTTTAATTTGTAAGACTGCAAAATAATGTCTAAGATGAGAATTTATAAAGTGGTATTTTTTTTTGGTAAAATTATTGTAGCAACAAAAAAAACGTTATTGACGTCATGGGTAATATATGGGTATCAATAGAATCTATCTGCAAAAGGTTTCTCTGAAACATGTGCCACTTATTTTTGAAAAACTTACCAAGAGTGAAAATCAGCACTATTACACTCAGTAAGGTTATATATCTGGGGTCGTTAAGAACAGGTTCAGTGTGGATCTTTTCTTTTAAAACATCTGAATCCATAATGAAAGATGGTATTACTCCAAAAATAAGTAGATTTCGAGCGAAAAGTTCAAATGTTGAGAAATGTAAAAGGCAGCAGAAAACTGACAAACAGAAACACAAATGAAATAGTGAATGTGAAAGGAATGACGTGACGTGACGTGACTTGACGTGTCATTCAATGTTGCCAATTTCCATTCCACTGTAGGAACCAATCTATCAACCACTTTATCTATGTAAAAAACCAAATACTACGTCTTCCTCTTTGTATAATGGCGACGAGCTTGAATACAGCTATTCCGCCAATGTCACGTCTCGTAGTTGTTTGGTCGGATTTTAGTTTCCTCGTCAAAATGTGCCCAAAGGCGCCATATGACAGTAACTATGACATTCTTAATGTGTCATTGACTTAAGTATTTATTGACTTGTCAGTCGGTCGACATATTTTATCATTATCAGCAACGTAACGTACTGAATTAAGTTTGGTACCTACTTCTACTATTGTCAATGTTTGTTATTAATTTGATTTAACAATCTCATCCAAAAATCGAATATTAAGTAGGTAGATAGACTAGACGTGTTCTTATCAGACTATTCAAGCCACGACTTACCGGGCGGGCATTACTTATCATTATCAGTGAAATACCAGTGGTATCGTAGTGTTTTTACATCATCACATCTTCCAGTAGAGCTGCATGGGTGTTAAGCATTTGAACTTGTTGAAAAATTTTAACCTAAATTTACGCAAAATGAGTATCGATATTGGAGGTATGTTTTATACTATATATATTTTTTTGACTTTAAGTTGAACTAATGTTAAATAAGAAAGTAATACGATTTATTCCAGGAATGAGAATAAGGTACAAAGACAAAGATCAGACATTCCTTGAGAAACATTTAGTATCGAAAGAACCATTTGGACAGTTTAAGAATTGGTTTGAAGAAGCCTGTGAGAGGAAGGAAATACTGGAACCAAATGCCATGTGCCTAGCGACTGTATCTAAGTAGGTATCCAACAATAATTAACACTACCCTCTGTTTATATATGGAGTATGTCAATGTATGCAAATAATTTTTGTGCAGGGAAGGATTTCCATCAGCAAGATTTGTACTATGCAAGGGATATGGTAAAGATGGGTTCAAATTCTTCTCCAATTATGGAAGCAGAAAAGCCAAAGAAATGGTAAATATCAACTGCTTATATTCTCCCACTTATAAATATTCCTCTATTCTTTGTACTCATTAGTTTTTGAGAATGAATAATAGTTATTTTAATTGTTTGATTATCCAACAGAATATAATATTAATATGATGCCTATATATTTTAATTATGTATTTGACAGGAAGAAAACCCTAATGTGGCAGCAACATTTTACTGGGAGGTCCTGAACAGATCAGTGAGGATTGAAGGCCATGTGGAGAAGCTTTCCGAGGAGGAGTCAACTAGATATTTCCATTCTCGACCTGTCCCCAGTCAGGTTGCCGCTTGTGCCAGTTATCAGAGTACACCCATTGAGTCCAGGGATATTCTTTGTGAAAGAGAGTCTGTCCTAGAATCAGAGTACATTATTCCTCAGAAAGAAGTTCCTAAACCGGACTTTTGGTAATGTGCCAGTCATCTAATAAATTTTTCTACGGTTGCCATAGACCTAAAAATTTTTTTTGTAGTTGGTAATTCTTTTCAATGTATTTTATTTACAGGGGTGGCTACATAATTCGTCCGAGAGCAGTGGAGTTCTGGCAGGGTCAGAGGGATCGCCTACATGACAGGATCAAGTTTAGGCAACCAAAGGATGGTGAAGTGCCTGATGGGAAACTACTGCATGAGGGAGAAGATGGATGGGTTTACGAAAGATTATCACCATAATATTGTTTTACAAGTACATTTTATTATTTACAAATGAACATGATCAATGTCTTCCACTTAAATTTAAGATTAGCAAATAAAATATGAAATCAAATGGAAATCAGAATAATATGTTTACATTTATCAAAATATGATTTCTACTAGAATTGAACCTAATTTAGCTCCTTTGCAGTTTTTAATATAATTACAATACCAGTTATATTTTAGTGTTAGAAAATATTAGGCTATTAATATCAGGTTTGATTTGAGGCCAGCCAGCATAATAATATTTTGTATTGAGAAAATAACAATTGACAAGAAAAATTTTTTTTCACTAGTTAATGTTGCCAACTGTAATATATGTAGATAAAGTTAATTCTGTTGTTTTTTATCTACCTTAATTTTATTTCAATATAAAGTTTGAAATGAAGCTAAATGGATATAAGGGGATACATTTTTGGAGAAGCATTTGGGGTCAAAGGAGCCTCTAGACCAAATTAAATATTAGTTTGATCAAGTATGAGCCAAAGAGATACAGCCAGGAGCCATGTGTATGTGCTTAGCCATGTCTTCCAAGTAAGTAGCCAATCCAGAATTTTATCACATTGTTTATAGAGTTTAATGAGAACTTCTTAAAAGGCTCTCATCAGCAAGATTTGCAGGTTTTTAAATTTTTCACAAATTATAAAATCAGGAGAGATTTGGAGATTGTAAGTATGAATATGATCAGGTACAGAATTTAGATGCCAATATTTAATGATTAGAGGATGAAAATATAAATGAAGCTGCTGTATTTGACCGGCCCTTACTGAACAGACCTCTGACTGAGGATAGAGTATCACATCAAAGAATTGTCTGAAGCCAGATATCATCTTGTACAAGTCATCAGAACACCTCATTTGGCCTGCAATTGGTTTTGTGTGAAAGGAAAGCTGCTTTGGAGGCAGATGTTATATATGGAACACCAATTCCAAAACCTGATTATTGGTAAGTCATTTTTATATCTTTATGGTAAAAATAAAATCCTATGATGTAAAGGGCAAGTGAAGCTGTTGTCTAACTCATCATCATCATCATCCTGCCCTCATCCCATATTGTTTGGGGTTAGTGCAATGTATTCTTCACTTAAATTTTTTAATTTCAAGCTGTTGTAACTAGTAGAATGGTATTTATAGTTGCTACATCTCAGTAAAAGCAACCTTCCAAATCCAGTGGTAGTGGACATTTAGAATCCTGTATAACTGTTTTTCAAAGTATAATTGAATGAAGAATTTTATTTGTTTCAAATTGCTTATTAATTTATTTTCAGGCGGGTTACACTATTCCACCAAGAGCCATTGAATTCTGACAATGTCAGTGGGACCGCTTACATGTCGGCTTTAAGTTCAAAAGACCCAGACAGGGTGATGTGCTACATGGTAAACTCTTGCACCTGGGAGAGAATGGGTGGGTTTTTGAAAGAAGCCCATGTTACCTCATAAATTACATATACTGCTTTACATAATATAATTATGATTTTCTTGTTATTTTTAAGATTTCTCTTTGTATACCGCCTGTGCTCTTCCAGCACACTTCACTTTTCAACGAGCCATTAATTTCAATACATTTTTCAAACTGTCTTGTTCCACCTCCAACTCCAAAGTAGTATGTTTTAGCAGCAACATACACTGTGCCACCAGTAGTTAATCTTTTTAAGAACAGTGATATTAATTTTTCATAGTTGCAGTCATTGTAAATAGTTTCACAGGTGAATATGTAGTTGAATGTTTCAGTATCAGGGAGCAGCTTGTTGAATGATGCCCAATCACCTGAGTAGAATTTACATTTCTTTACATTTGTTTCTCTCTCTTCATCTTCAATATTCAGTAAAACATTGGGTATAGTAATCAGTTCTAGTACTTCTTTGTTCTGAGAAAAAAAGAATAAGAAATTTAGTTTCAGAATTGTAATACTGTCAAAACATTGTTTACTTGTTTTGCTACACTTCATGTAAGAGACATGTAAACAAGTAAACTATTATTATTTAACACTCTTGTTGGTGTAAAATTGGTATTGCAACACAAGTCTGTTGAAAATTTAAGTGTATGTACTACAGTCTTGGTACATTTATGAAACACATGGTATGTTTTGCTACATTCAATGTGTTTAGGGAATAAAAATAATTGAATAAGGAAATAATTCACTCACATAGTCTTGAAATGTAACAGAAGCTCCTTTCATGAATGCATAAATACCTAAGATACCAGCTCCACAACCCAAATCCAAAACTTTTGTATCTTTCAAATCATCTGTATCACTACTTTCTGATAAATATTGTATAAAATCCTCTGTACATTCCCAAATTTTCAAGCCACCTGAAAATAATAACATTTAAGTGCTAATTTATAGTAAAATTTAAAATATTGTTTTCCTGAATAATATATTATTAACATTATCAGTAAAATTACAATCTTACTGTAACTTAACTTATTGTACTATAAGAATACTACAAGTATGTACCTTCATATTTGCCTGCTACAAGATCACTGTGCTCTTTCTCAGATAGTTCAATTGCATTTTTTAATCCAATGTCATCAATACTTGCTATTACATTGCTCAATAGCAGGTGCCCAATCTCTACATCATTACATGTAAACATCTTTGCTTGCACAGCAATCTCATCAAGTTCCACTATCTGTTTCCCAGGTAGTACCTCTTCACTCTCTAGCCATTGGATCTCTTCCCCTGGTTCTGTTTAATTAATAAATCAAATAATTATGATCTTATCAATAATTCGAAAGCCGGTGATTGAGATGGAAGAGGTTATTAACTTGCCATCGGTAGATTTAATCTCTTCGTCGCCAGAAAAGTTGAACCTGAACGTAGTCATTGTTGAGTATTTGATTATTTTTAGCAGATTGTAAGGAGTAGCAGGCGAAAATAAATTAACATCAAAAATGAGTACACGTGTACTTGTTTTGGTTAAACTTTCGTTTAATTGATGTTCATATGCTTGCTGTCGCCTGTCAGATATTTTGACACCTGACATTCGTACGGTAATTTGATGACAGCCGCCTCTATGGCGAAATGTACTGCGTTCACAGTTAAAAAAATATAATAATTTATATATTTATTCGATTATCAATCGTGTTTTCCTTTTCCCTACTTACCTACTTTTTTAAAGATTTTCTCAAGGAGATTGAATAACGGAAAAAATAAATATCTCTTAAAATTAAAAAGTATATAAAGTCATGCTGTCATTAAAAGCGTAAAAAAAATATTCAATAAAAATAATGGAAACTGATTCAAGCTTAGATAAAATTATGAAAAGGGTAAGCTAGATAATTTATTTGTAACTAGTCCAAATGAACAACAATTTTTTTGAACGCTCCCAAACTATCAAAACCTAATTCATATTTCACTTGACTGTATTTCACTCATTCATGTACACGACTTGTTATTAGTAGAACTTTTAAGATTTCTACTATTAATTTACCAATTAAAGGGTTTGCATACCATAAAACCCTTATAAATTAATCCGATACAATGACAGACGTTGCGAAAAAGGTAAAATGTTTATTACTTCTTGTGAGTTGCTTTGTTTGACTTGACATGAGTGGTAAAGTACTTTGATTAGTGTGCGTGACCTTACCATTCAGCGGAAAATCACATGAAATATTGCTAATAATTGATACAGAGTGATCGAATATTGACGAAGTAGTTTGTGGTGTGTGCGTTGTGCGTTTTTGATAAAGATGAGCTCAGTAAGTGTTGGCATAAGGACTACATAACCTAAGAGCCGCGGCCGCGGGCGATGCCATGGTGTCGCCCTCGGCTTGACAGGCTGCCCTAACATTCTCAAACAATCCACGTGTTCGCAGGTACAGGACTATAAGGACTCCCTTAAGCAGAAGGCTGAACATTTAATAATTAAAGGATTCCCAGAGAAAATTGTGAAGCTAAATGAACTTCTAGAAACAGCAAATTTCCAAAATCGTGATTTAGCTGATGTTCATCAGGTGGGTAATCAATTATATTGTTGTATTTTATCAGTGATTATTGAGGATAAGGTAGTCATTAGTATTGTTTATTGTCATATGTTCATTTTAGCATCAATGTTGGACAAGTGGTATAGGTTCATTCCCTATGCTTCTAATATCAATTTTAGTTAAAATATTAAAAATATTATTAATATTAACAATATTGTTAATATATAGTGTTAATATCTAACTGTTTTATGGTTAGATTTCCCAAATTCCCCAATGTTTTCTATCAGGTCACTATGAAAAGAGATGTAATGCAATGAATAATTATTTCAGGATCTAAACATTCCAATACCGCCTCCAGCATCATCAGTAAATGAGCCAAATGCTAAACGTGCAAGATTATTGGACTCCTCAGAGGTGTCCAGTAATACAACGCTTGAAGGTACACGGGTGTACTCCCTGCCCAATGGGACAGTGCCGTGCAACAAACCTCTCAGTGACCTCATACACCTCGTCAAGCCACACATCAGGGAACTTGTTGAGGATTCCAATCTGGTGAGTCATCAATGAAATTATTTTATTTAGTTTAGGCCCTAGTAATGCGGCGGTTGGTGTATCCATATTGGATACTGCACTTAAAAAAAAAGGCCCTAGTACTTAAGGCACTTATCAATCTCTATGAACTGACCATGTGTTCGGAAACTAGCCTTCTGAGAAGAACCAGCAAGAGACTAGTAGCAGTATAAAGCAGGGGCGTGCATTGGATTTACAGAGGGGTAGGCATAAACAACAAGTAGGTAGGTAGGCAGGTTAAGTACATACCTATGTGACGCGGCGTAGGTACATCTTGGTAAAGATACACATAAACACACACACAAGACACAAGTGTATTCAGTGATCACAAATTGTAACTTCTGCTTACCTGCTTATATGCAATGCACGCCACTGGTATAAAGTAGGGTGATTATGACAGTAATATTGAGAAAGTACTTTGTATTGTAATGTAGTATTAACAATAAAAACTACATTACTCAGCGATATTTTTTTCAAAAATAAAAGTTGATTTTAAATTGGTCTAGTGTTTCAGAGATTATCCAGATCAAAAAAAACACTTATTTTAAATACTTGTGAAACCGGTTTTGGAATTACAAACAGACACTTACATTTTATTTATATGTATAGATGTGATGTGTGATTAAGCTTAACTGATGAAGCATTGAATATGAGTCAGTTAAATTATATTGATTAAAGTTCCCAGAAGACCATGATATGTTAAATCAGTCCATAGAACCTTAAACTGTTAACTATTGATATTGCTCTGATCACTGTGGATAAGAGTAATATATTTAGCCTTTCAATCTCTAGTAAATATAAAAATAAAGTAATTTTCATAGTTATAAACCCATCCAAGTGCAACTAATACATGTTAGTAAAAAGTATATCAAGAGCCATAGCTTAAACCCTGTTTAGAAGAATGATGCACTCTAACAGAAGAATTTTGTATGGAGCTTCAAATTATACTATTTTAGATTGGTATATATATTACATATATTTTATTCCATTTCACAGCTCAAAATGTGGATCTCATTCATGATTCCCAAAATAGAGGATGGTAACAATTTTGGTGTATCAATACAAGAGGACACGCTAGCAGAGGTCCAGTCTGTAGAGTCTGAGGCGGCGGCGTTCTTTGACCAAATTTCACGGTACTTCATATCCAGGGCAAAGATTGTGTCCAAAGTTGCCAAATATCCACACATTGACGACTACAGGAGAGCAGTTAGGGTAAGTTTGTCTTCATCCTTAGTACAGTTATATTCTTACTAGCGGACGTCACGCGGTGTCACCCGCGTAGTTGCCGTTCCCGTGGTAGTACGGGGAAAAAATTTAGCCTATGTTACTCGCTGATGATGTAGCTATCCATTGCTGAAAGAATTTTCAAGATTGGTCATGTAGCTTTGGAGCCTATTCAATGCAAACAAACAAAAAAACAATCAAATCTTTCCTCTAAATGTAGATGAGTTTGTTCTTTTTCGAAAGTGGACATAGTGTGTCGAAAGTCAATAGACATGCCCAAGATATCTTTGTGGATCAGTCACTGAGTGCTACTTTAAACTATGTTTTGGTTCAGTATTATTTTTGTTGCAGTCTGTTTCAAGCCAATGTAATTATTATTTAATATATGTGCCTCATGTTTCAACTCATATTGACTACTGTAATATGGGACTTAGACATATTAGTGTACATATTCGGCACAGGGCAATGGTAGGTAGGTACATATAAATTTAAAAAATATCCCGTTACTTTCTTAAAGAAGTTCTAATAATTATGTAGTGAACTCAAACATAAAAATAACGACGAGAAAATTACTACTCTGTGCCAAAAAACTTAGCCTAAAAAGCGTCCGTCGATGCATATTGCTTTATTTCAGTATAGTCAGATAAGCATATGCCCCCCTTAATGCAATATCTTAAACTCATATGAGACTTGATTATGGTAATTGTTTGTCAGGAATTGGATGAGAAAGAGTACCTGTCCCTTTGGCTGGTGATGTGCGAGATCCGCAACCGCTACTGCTCGCTGCACGACATCGTCATCAAGAACCTCGAGAAAATTAAAAAACCGCGCTCCTCAAACGCGGAGTCTCTGTACTAGGTCATCCCAATCTCAACTCTCACTTAGTCATGCAATTGTAAGAGTAATTCCTTGTGAATTTGAGGGTCAATGAACCCAATCTCTTATTTTTTATTCACTAGACAATATCCATGTAAATACTTCTTGCCTCCGCGAAGAGCACGAAGACATGTGACATCCATCATATTTTTGTATTTGTTTGAACTCCCATCTTGTTATAATTAAGGCTTACCGCATATTTTGTAGATAATTTGTTTTGTTTCAATTCAACAGTAAATAGATTACATAAGTGCTAGCTGTGTTATCTAGTGAGTGGAAAATGGACGCCATTCTCATATTGTAGTGTTGTAGCAACGAGATACGAGAATGTATTATGATAAGAGACTGATGTGTCCTATGATTCTATGAGGGTATTCATAAATGACAATTTGTAACATGTTTCACATGCCACGATGCTACTATGATTTTATGTGTGTTTTGTATTGAATGGCCTACATTTGTTGGTGGGTGCAGTTAGTTAAGTATTTTAATTGTGAACTTTGTTGATGATAACTGAATATTCAACTTGCTATGACACTACAATATGATTGTTTCAACTTCTATGACACCAGTGATTCCAAACTATTCATAATAAGGACAAAAATAAGCAACTATACATACCTTTGTTGTAATTGTTACTTAAATATTGAATTTTTAGAGCAATGAAGACGTTGACGACCGGTATATATTGACAACTTCCATCTCAATTTAATTTTGGCCTCAGTAAATATTTTATTTAAGAACTATGTACCGAAATCTATAAATAAAATAAATTTTTAAGAATAAATAGTGCATTGTTTTTTTTCGTAAGATGAGGAATTGTATGTGAATATGACGGATAGCTAAATATTTTACGATACCGAGTCGCGACTTGTGTACCTACTAGCTTTACTATCTTGCATTGCTATATATTCCTACCGAATTTAAATCAACTGCTCGGTTTTTAAATAATAAAAAAACTGCTCGGCGGTATCACCGGTCCTAAGAGATTCCCAAGAATTTGGATTTGCAATTTGATGAATAGTCTTGGCAACAATGTGTTTTCCTTTAAAATCCAACTCCAAACTTACGTAAGTCAACTCAATAAACCTCCAATTAGCAGACAGTTATTACGCTGATACTTGAAATTACTTTCCTCCTTCATATTTTAGTGATATTAACATAAAATAATATATCTGGATGGAGCAAGAAGTTCATCCGTGTTCCATAAAATAACAACCTCAGTAAATTTATTATATTCAGTTCCTATCCGATTAGAACCCTTTGGTCGGAATAAAGTTATACCTAGATATAGTTTTCCAGTACCTAAGGTAGCAGCTGTATCAAAAAAATCAGTATCATATAAGAGGTAGGTACTGGCCACACAAGAAGTGTCATTTTGTGTATAAAAACAATTATTTTGACGTAATATTATTTTAAGGTAAGTATTTTTTTATGAACCATTTATTCACTTTTTATGATTGATTTCGATCGGGTTTATTTCCATAGTTTGATAAAATAATGGTATTCAACTTGTAAAGGGTTCAATTGTCGCAATGGCGAGCGACATCGACAAGGGGAATTTTGGTGACAACGCAAGAAACAAACCCCAGTATGATTTGAAGAGAAATTCCAACCATGTGTTCGACGGGGCCGGTGAGAACATTCAGTACCACAGTGATTCGGAGTCGCTCGCGTCGAGGAAGAGCCGCACGCGGTACATTAACCCGGCCATATACGTTGAGCCCGTGGAGGCAACCCACTCGGCGACATCCCTCCATACCGACTCGTCGAGCGTGGATGACGTCACTCCGCATCCACACAGCACCTACCGGAGCAACTCTACGCCTCTACTCAGCGGGCGCGAGTCAAGCTGCTCATCCGGGAGTGTTAAGAGAAAGTCTTGTAGACTGTTGGGCCCGGACCTGGGTTGCATCGAGCAAGATGAGCCAGAGGAGCCCACTCCGCGGTATGATCGCACTTACCGCGAGGAGGGGCCTGACACCTTCCGCCTTTCCGTTGCTTCCATGTCCACTACAACTACTGCCAAAGAAGAGAGGGAACGTAATGAGAAGAAGAAAGAGGAAGCTTTCAAGCAGTGGTTGGCACGTAAGGAACAAGAGGTGAGTTACATTACTACGTTAATTATAATGACTGATATGACTTCCAGTTCGAAGAACTAATTAATGTATTGAAGACGGCAGTGGATGGAGAAAGCTTATATGGTGGTGGGATTCAGCATTTGAAGAAGCACACGTTCAGCTTAGTGGGTTCTAGTACGCTGAATGCTTGGTTGAATGCTTTTAATTTTCCAGATTCTAGCCATGATTTATGAAACGCAATAAAAATAAGTTAAGTTGTTAAAATAACGAATTACGCAAGTAGGTAGTAGGTACATGCTTAAGACATGTGTATCTAGGACAGGAAAAAAGGTAGGACTATCTTTTTATTATTACCTAGCTAGCTATAATTTTAATAGATAGTAGTAGTACAAGATGATAATTTAGAATTTGAAGTTTGATGAATTGTACAACGATGTTGGAACAGAGACGCGACAAGGCCCGCCTAGAGAAAATGAAGCGACAAGTGGCGCCGACGACATCACAGGAGCAGCGCGAGGAGTCGTACCGGCGCTGGTTGGAGCGCAAGCGCGCGCAGAACGAGCGGCGCCGCGCCGAGGAGATCATGCGCCAGTACCGCACCACAGAGCAGGTCGACCGCGAGCGCAGTAAGCGCGAGGCGGCCAAGGAGGAGAAACTCGCCGAGTGGATACGGAAGAAAGAGGAGGAAATGAAAGGTAATCCAATGAAGAGATTCTAATATACATGTCCTTAATAATATTATAGTTAAATGGTAAAAGAGCCTTGTCAGTTGTCAGATGAGGAGATATATTACAGATTTTTGCCTTTTCACGACTGAACCGTTGGACAAATTTTGCTATAATTTGGAAAAGAGCAACCTATTATCCCTACCTATATTGGATGTGGATACAGCTCTTCGACCATGTGCTTTACCCAGGCGATAGTTGAGACACTCGTCAAGAAGGGTAGGAAGCTTTTTATATGGTAGCTTGAATGCTGCTGAAATTGCAAGCGTTCATAGCTGCGTAAACATTTACCATCTGTGCTATCTTCTCTGCCCGTGTACTGTTTGCCAACCTATAACTACTTTGTCCTTCGAATAATTTCCCAGTGATTTTTAACAATAAATGCAAGAAAAGGAGCTGATAATCAAAACAATTTAAGAAATTAATACTAATACAAATTTGTACCTACTAGAGTTAGATCGATACTCACTGTGTAATCCAATCGGTAACTGCATAGGGCAACACTTTTTAGCTTGGCCATTCTTAGGTGTAGTCTAAAATATTGTGTGGTACAGTGATGAAGACCCGTGAGGAGCGTAGGGCGGCTCGCATCGCCATCGACGAGGAGCGTCGCCGTGCTACCAACGAGCGCGCCTACCGTGACTGGCTGCGCACCAGCAAGAAGAAACCGCTGCCCGTGCCCCTCAACCAGGGAGTGCTCAGTGAGTTGCATATTACATATCTGCATAAGCATCACCTACGACATATTATGTTTAAACCACATTTTAAAAGCATTGTAGTAAACCAAGCGAACAAATTCTATATTTAGTTTTTTTGGTTGATGGCTAAAAGTTGAATATCAAGGATTGCAATGGTCTATTATAACCGTTATGCTTAGTTGTAATAGAGCCGTGGTGGCTTGAGCAGTCGCCTGCCACGCAAGCGACGCAAGTTCAAATCCCAGCGGGGCCTGTACCTTATGTGCAGTGATTTCACACCACGTGCTTTATTGTGAAGGAAAACGTTGTGAGGAAACCTGCATATGTCTGAGAAGTAATTCAAAGACGTATGTATAGTGCCTGAGACTGTGATAGACTCCACATCTGTCACGTTGGCACTTAATCATCTTCGGAGCAATGTGGGTGTTATTACAACACCTCTGCCTACCCCTTCGGGGAATAGGTATAAGCGTGAGCATATGTGTATGCATTTAGTTATATGTAGTATCAACTACTTTCTCGAAAGTAGCGTGTTTAATCACTAGTTTGGAATGATATGGTGCCTTACTTGACGTTCATATAAAAATCCGTCTAAGTGAGTGTTTAGTCCCTCAAAGCAGATTTTGTCTAAGAAAGAAGTAACTAGGCTCCTTTTAGATTCAGCTAACCATTTGCCTCCGTGCCCGCAGGTATGCGTGGCTCCATCTCGCAAATGTACATAAACCCAATCCCATGGCAGCCGTTGACCTGACTTCGACAGAATCATTTAACGCTTCTAGGAATGAAGGTTGTATTGTATTTGGTTGACTTCAAAATCAAACATAAGTCTTGTCATATTCCCGATGTTTGTAACCTATCTGTTAGTTACTCGTATTATTTAATAGTTATTATGTACTTTGTTTTAGAATAAATTTTGGATTTTTAGATTAATGTTTTGTTCTAGTAGTGTTTACTTCATGTTATCTGCAAGATAATTTAACAAACTGGATTAAATAAAACAGTATTGTTGTTTCGAGATGCATCTTTTATATTCTTTGCTAATTACGTATTCATTAGGATATTTATCAATAGGGTCCCGTCAAGTATAAATTACATGAATTATATGACGACTATACTTATGATAGGTTTAATTACTTATTTACTTACTATCGATAACATTCGGCACGCAATCTTTTACATCAATTAATTAATTCTAATTAGGTACATACCTACTACAATGCTAATACAAAATGTTGCAGATTGCAATTATACGTGCATCGTAAAAAGCATTGTAATATAATCGTTCCATATTCATTCTTACCCATTTAGTATCACCGTAAATATAATCTCAGATTTTGATGGCATCACAGCCTTTATAAATGTTTACATAAAACCACCCCATGCATTATCATCACAACAACCAAGCTTCCAACCTTAAGTGTTTCAACTCTGTGCAGTTCAATATACGTCCTCTTCTTCCTTGAGCCGAAGTATTTCTGATTTGTTCATGAAATAGTAGGAAGGCTGCCGTCCTTTGAGGTCCTTGAGCACTCGTTTTGCTCCCGCGCGGATCAAAATCCTGCTCAGAGATTCTATCTTGTCCACTCCCATCGCGTAATGCAGTGGCGTGCGCTCCAGCTGGAATAAACCAAAATACAACAAGAATCTAAGTAAGTATTCCAGGATCGACAAGGTAGAGTTCGTGTTGTACGACTTACGTTATCTCCAACGCGAAGTAGCTCCGGATATGTTTGGGCTAAATGTGCGACAATGTCCTCATGTTGTGCCAACACCGCCACATGAAGTGCCGTTCTGCCGAATGTGTTTTGGCTGCGGGCGAGAGGGCGTCCGCCGTCTACTAACATATCTGTTACCGATGATAGCTCTCCACGTCTGACCGCAGCGTGTAAGGTCTCACGAGATTCCTAAAACGCAAATGAGTTTTCTTAAATAAAAAATTAAATATCGATTTATCTATAAAAGAGGATAAATTACTTCAAAAGCAGGTATCGATGCTAGAAGGTCGCTCATTTCACTATTCCCTCGCTGTGAAATGACGTCAGTAATTGGCACACTTTCCTCGTCGGTCACGTCTAGTATGTGGTCGTATCCTTCTAAGATGAGTTCCATTATCGTTTCTGTGTTACCTTCAAGTAAAAGAAAAAAGGTACAAGTGTCGGTTTGGACCTTTTATCACATATTGCTGTGTAAGGCTTGCTTGCTCACCTCTGGCAGCCAAATGTAGAACCCATTTGTCGATTTCAGCGGTATTTTCTGGCACGTTGGCCTGAATGGAGACATCTCTCGCAGTTCTGTACAGTTCGTCTCTGTAAGCCAGGCTGACGTCGGACTCTTGGAGGAGTTGGAACAGAGCGTTGCGTGCATGCGTGCGAGCTGCGGCAAAGTGCAGCATTGACTGGCCGTGTTCATCCTGGTAAGAAGTTGTCGTTTTTGTTGGGTCGAATACAATCGGACTAATTTAGGCATTCCGTACGATATGGAGCTGTATCAATGTTCTTTAAACGAAATTAAACCTCACAGCGTAGTTTAGGTAAATAATCATTCCACAGTAAGTACCTTCCACTTCGTACTAGCGCCGATACAGTTAGCTTCACCTGAATCCATGTTTATTTATGTGGGAACAAATTTGAAGGTCATTCAATGAAAGAAACTTATCTAAGAATAGCGAATGCATTTAAATAATTGGTTGAAGGAGGCATAGAAATGTGCGTCTTCAGTGTGTTTGTTTACCCTATTGACGCTGCTGAAAGCGATTTCAGGGGCGTCGGGGCTGGTCACTGGCTGGGGGTCGACGGTGACGACGTCAATGGGCCTTGGCCGCGGGGCGGTGCGCTCGCGGGCCTGGCTCCTTACTGGCTCGGCTCGTGGTGGTGCTGCTGCTACGAGCGGTGCTGCGACCAATGCTGCGCCCAACGGCTGCGCCTCGTTCTCTACTTCGCCCGCCCCTTGCGTTACTATCAGCTTTGATTCCTGGGTCACAATTTAGTTTAACACTGTGTTCGTTTGGTAGTTGATAATAAGCGATGAATGAAAATGAAGCGATTCTACTATTTTACTAGTGAATATTTAACCAAGGTATGGTCTAGAACTTAAAAAACTAAAGGGGTACGCAAAAAAAATCGAATTACTTTGTAAACGGATGCTTGCAAATGTAGCCTACATTGCTTGACTAAAAATATACCCAAGTTAAATTAAAAAGCACTTACTTAGATAACATAAAGATACATAGGTACCTACATGGACAAAACACACGACGTTACATCTTAAACATGTATCTAAACAGAGATAGTCCCTAAATTGAATAATAAAATCTTACCTCCGTACCTAATTGCGCTTTCTCCTTAGTTTCCGGGAAATTGTGGAGAAAACTGGCTAGGAATGCGACTGGGTCCTTGGGCTTTGCATTGGCGACTTCGGTCAGACCTTTGATCAAAGGATCGCCGAGAGCTGCGAAGACGTCATCCGTGTAAACGTTACTCGACACTTTATCCATTATTAAGTTAAATAAATAAACTTTAAAGAGCTTACACTTTGCGAGGTATCTGCCCTCTTCGGTGTGAAACATGGGAATGTCCATTTGTCCATTGTCTGCGTTGGCCGGCCCTGAAAGCGATCAATTATTCAGTATTGGCCTTGCCCGCAGTGGTGTGAGTCGAACATGTGCATGTAAACCGGTACACCTGGGGGGTGCCACCATGATGGCGGCGGAAATCGGGTAGAAAGCCTCTATTAGCACACGCCACTCATAATTGATAATAATGGCCTATGCTATCGATCGGCTGATCGCTATACCATGTTTTGTATTCAATTGCAATGCGGAAGGTTTATAAATATTTAAGTGTATTATTGTACGTAGACAAGGGCGTTCTTTCGATCAATCAATGATAAGCTAGTAGGCACGATGTATATTTGTTTGATTTGTTTACCTAAAAATAACTTAAGATACCTAAGTAGTATGTTTTTACTTGAAGTAAGCGAAACACAGAACGTCACAGTAATATCTAATGTTGGAAAGACAAGTATTGGCCATTAGTGAGCGTGCAATAGAATGCAAAAGCATTTGCTATTTTAATTCGTGTAAAAGCGTGATTGCACTCACTTCGTGTAAAACTCGCACGAACACGTCACTTCACATCACGAATATCGCTTATTCAATACTAACCTAATTTATTTTCTGTTGTCATATGAACCTAGATGATGCATAACGCCGCTTCAGCCAAAAGTAGGTAAACTGCACCTACGAATCTTTCCAACATTCGATAAAATATAATCAGTGTATAGTGCTTAGTAACTGTGATTTTAAGTTTTAAACTATAGTTATTGTTAAACATAAGTCTTTTTCAATTTTTCTCAGGGATTTCTACGTCAACAATGCTACTTCTTTTTCTTTTGAAAATATTCGATAGCATCGAAGCAATATGCGCAGAATTTTGCATAGATAAATCTTTTTCTAAATGGAGAAGGTTAGATGACGCTGTTGCAAAATCATTGAAGCAGTTTGTTTCTGTCACACTGAGGCTCTGATAGTTACTTATTCTAGCAATGTCAGAGGTCAATGTCTCTCGATACTGCAGTCCCCTCATGGCACACAATTGTTTCATATTTTCAGGGTCCTTAGATAGTCCCGAAAAATTAACTATGAGGCTGAATCGGATCCCTGCTCCCAAAAATGAAGGTCTACTGGATAGATGACCGAGTTTGTCATGCCAAACGAATTCGAGCTTTTCATGGAGATATGTCATGATGTAGGACAATTTACTAAAGGGTAGACCTATTTCTCCCGGAGAGTCTGTCGGCGTCGATACAACAACTCGCACGTGATCGTGTACATTGATCCAAACAGCAACGGTTCTGTCGTCACTTACGAATACTCCTCGGCCATAAGGCCAGTGCTTTCCGTGCAGGCGGGTGCAGTCATCTATTTCATCGCGGTCGCAAAGCGCTATCAGTAAACCACTTGATGCAAGTGCAGCACATATTTCAGATGGCTTTTCTAAAACTTCGTTCAATGTATAATAAGTCCCATTTTTCTGATCAGATTCCGGACTAGATTGTTCGTGATATTTAGCAAAATCATCTTGCATTAATATGGTAGTGACAATTCTTTCAATAGTTTCCAACTTGCCGACTTTTAGATTTAGTGGCAACTCGAATGCCTTTATATTACGTGAACATTCTATTGTTCCAGATAGTACGAATTCATCATTTTCATCAATGTTTAGTTCTACAAGCGGTTCAGAAGATAGCTTCACAGATGTGGTTTTCAAAAAGTCTGATTGAGGATGTATGGGTAGATCGGACTGTATATTAATGTTATGAAGATCTTTTATAAGCGGTGTCAAAAATTCATGAAATACTTCGTACACATAATAATCTGGAGCTGTTATTCCTCCAGGAAAATCTTCCTCGACAGTTTGTATCATATTCCTGTTGTCAGGTAGCTTTTTCACTGCTGGCCAAATTACATCAAACAGATCGTGATCCAACTTTGTAACCCTATTTTTCAGTGATTCATAAATAGGCTTTTTAAGAAATCTTCCTAGCACTATCGATGGCGCTGCTTTATTTGACGACGCAGATAACGGAGTTCGTGTGGATCTAGCAGACGCAAGCAGGCGGTAACATCGTTCTATAGTGTCCAAAGCTTCGGGTGTATTCAACATTCGCCGAGCTGAGACGGTATCGCCAGGAACTAATACATATTTCAATTCAATTAGGTTATTTTATTATGAGTGATTTAAAAGAAAACTGACAATGAAACACAAACCTTTATCAGAAAACATGTCGCGCGACTCCTCTTCAGTGATACCAAAATCCGTTATCAGCTGGTTGAAAGGTAGCAATTGTGGGTTATTGTAGTAATCGTCTGCGGATTTGCCGCCCTGTAATATGTATGTTTTAATAAATGACCTAGTCTCACAAAAATGTGTAGGTGAGAACAACATAGCGATAATAAAACATAATGTACAAGAAGCACACATATAGAACATAAAAAGCCACAAAAGAAGCTGCACGAAATACACACAAAACTGTAACAATCATTTGTTAAGATGAAGTGGCCAATGATTATGATGATGATGATTCATAGAAGATCGAGGAATGAGATAAGTACATAATACTCTAGCCCTTTACACAAACGGCTGCTTAGCGTAAATATTATCCGTGTTTTACATGATATTCTTAGGTTTCACCTCTAGCCACGTTGGTAATTAATATTATATGTTAGTTTTTACAGTATGTCTTACATCATCCAAGTCTTTAGCGTTGGCACCAAGTTGTTGTAGTAAATTATAATAGTGACCATTGTCTGGTAAGACAGCTGCATAATGTAACGCCGTTCTACCTTCAAAATCCACTGCCGACAATGTCTCCGGAAATCTGAGAATAAGAATCAAACATGTTTCATGGAAGTTGGTACGATATAAATATCGTTTTCGTCCACTTAATAATTCTATTCTAACCTGCCCCCTAAGTATTTTATAATATTTGTTTTTCCATATATGGTGGCCACGTGCAATGGTGTGGCTCCGTTGGCTGACGTCGGGTCGCGTGCTATAGCGAATTTTCGCCGATCTAGCGCTGATTGAAGCTCCTTTATATTTCCATCCTTTGCAGCTGCATGAACTTTTTTGATTTTTTGCTAAAATAAAATCAAATTAATCAAAAGTTTTATATCCAATATACATTTAGTAAGACACGTACCATTTAAAAAAAAAATACTAAGTAAGAAGGTACTCACCATATAAGTTGGAACATTATCTAAGAAAGCTTGCAAATCTGAATTCCCTGATCTTCTACCAATCAATCTTGAACCTTCACCGTTTAAGACCAACGTTGCTAACATCTCCATATTCGCGGTATTTATTAATTCAGTGACTTCGGGATCTATTTCATTGTCCTGCAGATTATAAGAAATAAATAAGTAGTAAGTAATCACCAAAAAATTCCACTCATATTTTTTATTTGTGTTAGGCATTCGCGGCTAATTGTTGTAATGACAGACATATAACTAAGAAGCCGGCAAATCAATTCATGACGGTGGTGTTACTAGGTGTTTGTGAGTAATACAGGGTGCCACAATAATGCTTCTATTCTAATGAACACCACAATCGAGTAATCAATTTCCTTATTACCTTCTTTAGTTGATTGTTTCATAGTTGACTTTATTACTATGATACTTACAACAACAAGAACTTTTTCGTGAACCGATCCATCTCTCTGAGTTATACTTGCATCCTGAGAGTCCTGTTCAGCTTCGCCCCTGATAACACCTTCTATGAGACTTTCCTGTGTATTTCGGCCGTCGTTCACGTTTCCTTAATTAGCAAAATAATTATAAATATTGAACTTGTCAGGGACCCATCTTATACCTTTACTATTATATTATGAGGATTAGGTTTTTATTATTTCCTGTATGGTGCTTGAAGAGATATCACCATTACCTCTCTTAGCACTTCCAGAGTGAGATTTATCGATCGTGATTTTATGATTTAAATCACAATATTCGGAATTTGTATCCCCTTGCACTTGTACATCATCATCGTCTTCAGTGTGTTCACTACTGTTATTACCTTCTTTCGTAGAGGCTGCAGACCTCTGTCTGTCATGTGGGTTAGGGTGGTCTGTTTTTTCATCAGTGTTGGGCTTTTGGTCAGCAAGTTTTTCGTCCGAAGAATCATTTACTTCTTTGGAATTGGTTTCCGTCGTCATATTATTTTCATTATCAATTTCTTCTTTGTCGTCATGAACTATGGTACGTTCTGGAATATCACTACCCGCTTCATTTTGTGCTTGCTCATGGGCTTGCACATGTTCTTTAGCATCACATTCCGGTTCTTCGTCATTTACAACCTTGCTTTCAATGGCGATAGGTTCTTCTAATTTTTTATCATCAATTAGATCATTGTCACCTTGTTTTTCGTTAATTTTAACGTCTTCATATTTGTGTTCTTCCTCATGTTCCTCAGTTTCTTCTTCAGTTTCATTACCCGTAAGAGGTACGTCATGGATATCTGTATCGTCTAATTCAGTTTTTGGATTTTCGTGACTTTCTTTAGATTCTTTTTCAGCTACTTCAACACTCTCATTTGTTTCTTCATGTTCTGTGGTATCATCATCTTTCTCTGCAACTTCTGCATTTGGTGTTTCATCATTTTCTTCTTGTTTAGCGTTGTCTACTGTATTTTCATGGTCGTCAACTATTTCTGTTTCCTAAAATGCACAGAATCCAATTCATGCAAATGTTAACGGAAAAGCAACGCAAATCAAGTATAACTGCATTCCGTGATCAAACGCATGCAATGCTCACCTTATGAATTCCATTCCTACTATCGTCTAGTTCAGGCAGTCCTTTTATATATTCATGCGTATTACTACCCTTCATAGCACCACCCCTGTATTCTGTGCTATCAGAAACCGTATTTGTATTATTTTTTGACGATATATTTTCATTAGAGGCCTTCATATTCTTTCGTCTGGGTTTTTTATTTACCTCCACGATATTATCAGAGTCTAATAATTTCCAGTCCCAGTTAGGGGGGTAAGCACTAGATGCGGTTCTCGGTGCTTCTGGTAGCATTTTTAATAGATTTTTATCAATATCTTGAGGCCGATTGATATAATAGCCTGGAGTTCTATTCTTCTACAAATTGAAAAAGTAAATCAGTAAGTATGTTATTCAAAGTAACCTTTTATTTAATAAAGTAAGTTTTTATTGTTATATTTTACGCAGTACGGTTACGTGATGTAAGACTTACGTTATCAACTGCTCCCTGGTCAGCTCCGAGGCTAATAAGTGTGTTGAACACGTGTTGTTCATCTCTGACGGCAGCAGCGTAGTGAAGTGGTGTTCGACCATCGTTGTCTATGTCGTTTATACCTTGAGGATACCTATCCACGATGTAGTTCATTATACCGCCGTGGCCTAATCCTGCCGCCTTAACAAACAAAAATAAGTTAATTGATTCACAAGTACCTAAAATGCTATAAATAATTCAGTCGGTCTTAGTATTAATTAAGGCTTTGCAATTACGACCACTTGGTAAATTTTGAGCAATTTACGAGACATCAATTACAAATTTAATATTACATAATTTTGGCCGATCCAGTTCTAATATGAACAATATTTACTTAGTTCTATTAGTAAAGTATGTTTTAATAGGCGTACTAAATCCACTTAGAATCAACCCAATGTTCTCAATATATATCTATATAAGTATCTTCCGTCCGTGGCGTTGCTCGCTTTTTGTAAGGCAATATAGAAATGTAATGAATAAATATGCCTCCCGATCTGCCCAATTTATTATTATTATCTAGTCTTGTCTTCAAGCGGTAACCATAGTCAATCTTGGCTCATTCTTGCTTTCTAGTTTATTCAATAAAATTGTGAATATTATACCTTGTGCAGAACAGTCATATTGTGGGAGTCTCTGCTTGAGAGGATCTGGGGAGGCACCGGATCCCCGGCGAGTTTCATTAAGCCTTCTAAATCATTCTTGATGACCACGCCGTGGATGTCTCGGATCGTGTTCTGAAATTATTATGGAACAATATTACCATAAGTCTTATATATCCTAAAAATAAAAACCTTGATAGGGTACATACGTCATTCTAATATTTCAAAGATCTAGCTAGTGTGCATAGTCAGCCAATCTCAGGCAATAACTTGGAAAAGGCAAACTCGTGGAAAGCGACGACGACCGTTAAAACCTTTTGTTTAGACAATCCTAAAAATTTGCTTATTTTTAAAATTCAGTCAACTTCGCATTTGGCTGTCATGAATTGTATGGTGCCTAAAATTGGTGTTTTGTAGTTTGAGGGATACACAAATGTATATTATCACGCTGACTAGGGAAAGCGTATAAGTAATCAGAGAGAATAGAGCGCTATTTCAATAATATATGATATATGATGATCTTGTGGACTAAGCTAGTGATCATACTTATCCACAGCAAACTGGAAACTTTTTAAATATCGTTACGATGCGTTATAGTGCGATTTAAGTTCTCGGGTATGTACAAATACCCGAGAACTTAAATCGCAAACGTTAAATTGTTAGCGAGTAGCGCCATCTATATAGCGAATGGAAAAACGCTGCTTTAAACTCACCATGATGTAAGGCACAGCCTCCAAGAAGCGCTTCACCACCGGCTGGTTGGAGACCTCCATGAGCAGCTTGGTTCCGTGCCCTTCCCACACGACGCGCTGCAGCCGCGCCATGTCCGAGTCGTGGCACCATATTCGGATGTTGTGGCGTTTTATCACCAAACCTGCGACATCATTTTAACGACTACTTTTAGGACATGAAGTCGATGCAAATACGAGTACCTGAATAATTTCTAATTCTTACAACAAAAAATATTGAAATACTTAATATGAGTAGTTGTTCCGTGGCAGAAGTTCCGCAAGGAACTAGTTCCTCCCAAAGACTTACTTATTAGACAACAAAATTAAATTGGGGCAAGTCCAATGAGTGACATTTACATTCTTCAAAACCTATAACGTTGGCTTTCGAAAAATTTATCAACAATTACCTATAACAAATTTTATTTGCGTGCTCACTACATGAGGATAAGCGAGTTGGATACACGAATGAGATTGACTGACATATCTGCCTAAACTAGAAAGCGTAAAATTTTGAATCTTCAAATTACCTTTATCTTTTACCTATACTCACATTTACATAAAAAAAAACAATGCTGCCAATATGCATAATTATAGTGAGTAACAAAATTCCGAGATGCACCAAACTTTGCATTGAATACCTAAACAATCAATATGCAATTCCAATGATCAGTATGAAGGTAACTAAAACGTTTTCATACCTGGAATAGCAATCGATGTGTAAGTTCAAGGCGAAGGGCCATTCAAAGGGGGACAAGGAAAGTGGCAGCATTCTTAACAGCTTGAATTAATTACCGCGTGATCAAGATTTATTGAACTCGCTTTTATAAGGGTTAGTTTCGATAATGTGCGATATTATTTGCAGGTGGTAAGAAGGTATATGAAAATTCAAAATAAACACCGTTTAAATCGTGTTAAAATTCACAACCGCATATTTTGGTATAAATAGCGTAGTTATTGCTATTGTGCCTAGCATTATTAGCGTTGCAAGTAGCGCAATAGCACATTAATTTTCTTATTTATGTGGCAGCAAGAATTTAAACACCATGGCATTGAAGGACACTGGCCATGAATATTTATACTAGACTCGAGCAACACGGCAATTCAACAGTGGCATGTGAGTAGCATAAAATACTTTATCGAGCCACTTATAAAAACAACTGTTTTACTTCTAAATTACTTTCAAAGGAAAGCTTAAGGTTTTTATAAGATTCTAAAACTTTGTTAATATGCTAAGTCTACGAGTCGATAAAAAAAGTGATTATCGTTAGTTCGTTTAGCCTTTAGGTGCGTGCCTGCGATCGGACGTTGATTTCAATCAAATCGATTATTTTTGTGTGTTAACTTGATTAACTATTCCTGTTATTTTATGGCAAATGTATTTTTCATAGAAATACGTGATATGCGTTTTTCAGTAAGTTTAAGGTAGGTTTAAGGTTACTATTCATTGTGTTGAATATGAATAGTAACGTGTGACAAAGGAGTCTGAATGTTTTTGGGCCTTTGATCAGCGTTCGTGACCTGTATGTTCTGTGACGTGGCTATAACATGGACTGACTGAACAATGGTTAAGGGTCAAACGTAAGGATAGAATAATGTGCCCTCTGCACACAAAACTATAGAACCATATTAATGAACACCGAGAGAAAACGTGAGAACATCTTAGAAATAATATTGCGAATGTAACCTTGCACCATTTAACAAGATTTTGAATGCATAGGCGACTGACTAATAAATCCTGCGAGAAAAGGTTTTGTAGTTACCATAGGATATTTTTTTTCGATGTGAGTCGTCGTTTTCAAGCGCAACTTCAGCCGCGTTATTCCATAAGGTTTCTCATTGTCGCACTCGTCGTCGAGTGTCGGTTTTAAAGATACGAAATTGGACCTCATCATCTATTTATTATGTATCAGTTTCCTATGGTTGAAACAAACGATTGTCGTCGAGTTCGACGCTGAGAAACCTTAGTGATTAACGCGGCAACAAAGGCTCTAGGATTCAATTATGGTGTTTTATATAATTTTTAGAAGTGAACCACAACCTTTTTTTAAACAAATATCCAGCAACTATTTGCTCTACCCGGAGAACCATTCTAACGTACGAGTCAAGACAAGGTACTACAGAGCTACGAAACCATTATACTTAAGTATAATATTTTGGAATAATGATTTTCACATCGTAAATCGATTAAGCCTCAACAGACAAAACACCATCAATTTGTTCGAAATACTTATTAACCGTACCGAGTATCGAGCAGTGGGCCATATGTCAAGGTTGGTGATTGTATTATTCAGAATGAAGGCACGTTTCAATGTTTAATGACTTTCGATCGATGACACACACACCTGCCTAGACTACAGCCCTCATGACTCGCGGGTCGTCGTCACACACATTAATATTTACACGATACTGCTATCTCTAAGCTAATTTAGGGCTTACGTTTAAAGGTGCCTGCCCGCATAGTTTTATCGTCAGGAATTCAAAAACCAGTTTTTAACTGACAAATGAGTTTTTAAATAACAGGTAATTAAGAAAGGGTTGGGCCCACATTGTATTGCTTTTAATTTTAAAGTCAGACCGAGGCAATGGTCTTCTATTATAAGATGGCTAAAGGAACGTAAGATCAGTCAAGAGCGTGCTTTACCATTTTACCAACTCGTACCTAGTATAGTATATATCTATACGAACATACATATAAATAAACACATACATACACATAGCTACAGATACACAGATATATTGTAATTCAAAAATAACAGCTTTTCAAGACAGACAGACCGACAGAAAACATTGTTTTTTGTCGGTCTGTCTGTCTTGAAAACTTGTCTGTTTTTTCCGGGACCAATTTTAGAAGGTCTTTCACAGGCAGATATGTGATGTCACAAGGAGTAAAAAGGCTACTTTTATTTAGAAAAAAGGTATCCTCGGGAGGTGGAAAGGTAATGCAATTTTACACTTCAACAAATTCGTCGTTTCTTAGCAGCATTGTTTAGCTTAAAGCTAAATCAACAGGTTTGCGTGTCCAAAAGGTACTGTGACGCAGATTACCATAACGGGGACTAGCAAAACACTTGAAAACAAAACGATAAACATCGTTTACGAATTCTGAGCGAAGGGTGTTCAAATTGTTGATAAATTATGTAATAGGTGCTAATATACGTAATCGAAATACGTCACGTTGGAATGTCGTTTTAGTTTAATTTATGTATTCTATCCAATACTTTCTTCATGATTCAACACTAATATTTTACAAAATACTTCAAAAATACGGTTTAAGTTCCTACGTGGCTATTTGCATGATCATCAATCGAAGAAGCAAGAATAAATAGAACTTAGTTTTTTGTGATTTGTACGAAAATAACAGTGCTACACAATCTATCCGATTCCTAAAAGATGATAGCTTTTTAATTAAATACATTTGATTGTATATCGATAGGATAAACAGATGGTAGTTATGTAAGTGTCGTCTTATTTTGAGAAGAAGCGAAAGAAGTTTGCAAGGATGTCTGCCAACCTTCTTGGCATATGTATTTGGCGTATGTATGACATGATACCATATGTACCTTCAATTAAAGTCGTTTATTTGGTATTGATGAGTCGCTAAGTCACCTAAAATAAAGAAATTAAACTGATGTCCTCGCGAGATTAACGTGGAGTGACCAGAACTTTTATTTGGACGAAAATAAAACGTAATAATGAGGTGGGGCGGTCAGAAATAGAAGGCCTTTATGAAATAAATATTCATAACCACGCGACTACCCCGCCCTGCAGCCAAGCCTTTACACGCTAATGAAATTAGTGTGTCCATGATGTGTGCTATAGGCAGGAGGCGTCTAACCTACTGATGACACTCTATTGTGATTTGACACCAGGATTTCGTGGAATATGCTTTCAATTACGAACTAAATGGCTCTACGGAGTAATTAAAAAAAAACATTCAGTTTTGTTATAATAGTAAAGATCAGGGGCCCAACCATTAGCTCTTATTGCAATGTTAATTCAGTTGTGCGACAGTGACAGATGTATGCACGTCACATACATCTGTCTCATAAATGAGTGAAACTATCATGGCAATAAGAGCTCATGGTAAGGCCCGTGGTGTAGGACCAACACGCTTAACTTGCTTTCCGAGGCACGGAGGTGGAAATAAGCTTCCAAACTCCGGCCATTTATTTTGAACTAGATGTGCTCCGCGGTTTTACCCGCGTAGTCTTAATTTAATGGGTGGCCCTGGAATTCCAATGTTTTTTGTAAATAAAAATATCCAAAGTTACTCTTCGTAACGTATGCTATCTACCAATAAAATCCCATTAAAATCGGTCCAGCCGTTTCGGAGATCAACTGGAACAAACAAACAGACAGACGGACAAACATATAGATGGAGGAAAAAGGTTTAAATTATACTTACTTAAAGAAACAAATTATTCAAAATTTTCTCTTTACACCTGTTTGTTTGTTTTGGCTTATAATCATTATTAGGACTTTCACTGTCAAATAGCTGACGTTATTTTTTTTATTTAATTTATATAAAAATGGAGTTCCGCGAAAGAAAGCCACCTATGAAATTAAGGAATTTGTGTCTCATTTTTTAACTAGTCTGTGCGAGAAATAGTTATTTGTTATACGAGAGTGCAAAGTTGCTTTTTAACCGCGTGTTCAATTTTGATGACCGAGCAAGCGAAGGATTCTAAAATTAGGATCCTGAGCGTTAGCGAGGGAATCAAAAGAGCACGAGGTGAAAAATCTTTGCACTCGAGTGCAACACGTAACTTTTCATTCCACTTCAGCGAGGAAATGACTAAATGCAAAAAAAAAAAACGTTTACAATCACAAGATAGGTACACTTTTATTTCAGTTTAGGTATTAATTACTACATTATGACAGGTAAGTATTACAGAATAATCTTTTTAATTCACAAACTTAGTGCACACGATGTTCTAAATTCAATTTACTTTATCCTCTAGAGAATAAAAACGGCTTTTCCACTCAGATATTGAAGATTAAAAATACTCTTTCCGAGATGGTGGGATGAAAAAGTATTTTTTCCTTCTCTCTTACTGTATGCGCATGTATAATCGTTAAGGTAAGGCATCTCAACACAATCCTCAGCCAATCAAAACCAATGTTAACATATTTTATCAAAAGTAATCGCATCTTTACTGCTACAAATAACGTGCTAACTTTGTTCCTCAGTAAAATGTACGTATCTAGTTTGTAAAACAATTTCAACCAATCCCAGTAATTGTAGGATACACACGTCATATGAATGTTTATAATGGCTTTGATCATACAGATAAGCTTGCTGCCATAGATTAAAAATGTTTATCTATGCTTGCCTAGAATAGGAACGTGGCTTGCAGCGTGAGCTTACGGCGAAATAGCTCCTAATTGCATTCCATAACTGGTGATTGATAGGTACATAGATGGCGATTTACAATTTAATTGCTCCTCTATATTGCTACCGTTTCTATGATCAATACTAAAATACTGCCCGCCGTAGACACAGTTGAAATATAAGCCTTACAGACAGTTAGGAATCTAGGAAAAAAATATTGAATTACACACTCACACAGACGCTTACATCTACGAGAAAATTAGTAGAATAAGACATGACAGTAAGAGGTGTCACGTCGAGGCCGATTGCGTATACGTCATTCACGTGTTTAAGCGACGTTTTTCAAAACTTGAAAGCTACAAATCTACATCATTTCTACAGTAAATAAAAGAAAAAAAATTAAGATTTTTAAGATCACGCTCAAAGGAGCAAAGTTCTTATTTCAGAAATAAAGTCAAAGTCAAAAATATCTTTATTCGATCAGACTTTTTACAAAGCACTTTCAAATCGTCAGAATGACACAATTTACAGGATTATACATGCTACCGCCAGGTTCGGAAGGTTGCTTTTACTGAGAAGAACCTGGCAAGAAACTCAGTAATTACTCTTAGCTGTGCTTAGATGTCTTACAACTAGCTGTGCCCGCGGTTTCACCCGCGTAGATTTCGTTTCATGGTTCATGTCGCAGAACCCTAATATTTTTAATAAATAAAAGTTAGCCTAAGTTACTCCTTGAAACATCAGCTACCTGCCAGTGAAAGTCCCGTTAAAATCGGTCCAGCCGTTTCAGAGATTACCCGGAACAAACAGACAGACAGACAGACGGACAGACAGAGAAAATTTTTAAAACTTGGTTTTTCAGTGTCAGTAGCGTGTATACTTTCATAAGCATTTAGTGAAAAGCTGTAATTTTGGAATTACAAACAGACACTTCAATTTTATTTATCTGTATAGCTGTATATGTATTTAAAAAAAACAAAATAAATCACTTGAGAAAAGTAAGCTCATGGACACAGTTGCAATGCACAAATGTCGATAAAAATTAACATAAAGAAAAGTCTGGTAGTTCTACTACTAAATAGGCCTAGATTATAGGCATAGATCCACACTGTTAGTTAAGCTTTTTTATATTTATACTGTGCCACAGATGTGTGCTGCAACATTATGAGGCGTATTAATTATGGTATCAGGGTTTATTATAGCTGTACCTCGTAGACTTAATCTCATGGGTGGCATTTATAAAATAAAAGTAGCCTTATAAAATCAGCTATCTGCTATTAAAAAACCCGTTAAAATTGATCTAGTCGTTCCGGAGATTGGTTGGAAGAGACTGACAGACAGCGTTCAATTTGTTCAAAAAGTTCAATTTATTTTAGATAAAAAAAAATTTATGAATCTGTGCACGATCATTTAAATGGTTTTCCAAGTAGTATACATATTAAATTATCAATTAAGTAGGCGCTGTTCATAAATACAGTATCTAGTTAACTCCAAAATATAAAGTTCAAGTAAAAATAAAAGCTTCGTAACCTCATTACCTACTCGCGAGAAATAACATTGCTAACGAGAATGTCAATCAAAGCTTTTTGTATTCATCTTGACGCAGGTGGGGTGATTATGGAAGGCTGGACTGGGGAATGTAGCTGACTGTGAAGACTAAATGGGGATTATGTATCTATGGCGGATCATTTGAAATTCTATTTCACCTTTTCAAAATTTAACAGGATGATTTGCTATTTTTTGTAATGTTTGGTTCTTTTTTTAATCACACAAATCTGCGTGAATATTTAGAATAGTATATTATTTGGCATGGAAGGATATACGTAATAAATAAGTTATTAATATTTTAATAATGATAACGTAGATATATGAATGCAAGTTCACAAAATCTTCAGTAGCCGCTACCAGGCCGGCGGGCCGTTCATAAATTTGTATACCACTTAGTTTAGAGTCAAATTAGCCCTGAATATTTTCTAATACAGAACTTTTAATTTATTATTATTAGTGCATTGGAATTTTGTCCATGGGCAGATTTTTAACTGATTTTGTGTTTATAAAAATTGTGAACAATTTTCAGGAAGAGTACTTAATTGTTGAATTTCCAAACCGGTGGTAACATTTATAATCTCTCTATAGTTATAATCATGCCATTCTGATAATTAGAAAGTACTTTTCAATACTTAAGTTTAATCAAATAAAAATATTTTGAACTTGAGCTTGAATCCCCATATTATGCATAGACATTATAAAAAAGTCAGTTAAAATGGGAAATTAATGTTGTATGTAAAGTGTAAAGTAGTGGGTACTTACCGGTGGGGTTCTTGTTGGGCGGCATGTCCGGCGAGGCGGGCAGCGCGAGCAGAGTGCGCGCGGCGCCGCGGTAGAAGGCGGGCGTGCGGCCGGCGGCGTCGCGCGCCCCCCGCGCCGCGCCCGCGCCCTCCAGCAGCGCCGCCGCCGCCGCCTCGTCGCGACACATGCCCACGTAGTGCAGCGCCGTGCGACCTTCCTTAACACAACAACAACTATGCTACGACACCAGCTCTAAGGCCTTACTAAGCTCTTGTTGCCCTGAGGGCCTAGTGTGAGTTTTTCACTGCCGCCGTCACAAGTCACTGCGTCGACGTAAACGCAGATTTGTATAGGATCGAAACAGCGCCTCTGTCGGCCTGAAGATGACACTATGTTGATCCCATACAAATCTGCGTTTACGTCGAAACGATGACTTGTGACGGTGATAATAAGAAAACTCGCACTTGGCACTCTGATAGTTTTTTATTCCCAGTAGTTCTATGACGGAATTAGTGCGACTTTTTTTCCCATTAATTCTGCTTGGTCAAGGATACATATTTTCTGCGTTTGCGGTTGAAACTCTGGGGCCTTGGGGTTCGGATACTCATCAGCTTTTCAAAGAGCTTGCACGTCGTCTGGTAGAAGCCTCTCGTGACAAGAGAGCTGGGGCTTTTCTCGCTCAGAGAATCAGCATTGCTATTCAACGTGGCAATGCTGCCAGCCTTCTTGGCACGATCCCGAGAGACACCGACTTGGGACAAGTTTTCTACCTTTAATTAGTTTTAAGTACTGTTCCTTGTATATATAATTAAATTCAATTCTGCAGAACAAGTCAGACTTGGCTGTGTGAAAACGACAGACTTATACAAGTCATAATCATTGTCAATCTATCATGGACCATGGTTTCCATACCTACTACCTGAGAGGTTGGAAGGATATTTGATCTTAATGATAGACGAGCCGTGATCATGAGCCGTTTCAATGACGTAAGTTTGTGGGCGTATGAGCCCCGAACCAATCCGAACCTTTACTTTTCTAATCTTCTCTTTTGTCACGTAACAAACAAGCACAGTTAGCCTAACAAGAACCCATGTAATATTTAGCTTGCCCTGGGGTCCATACTTTGTTCCCAGACAACTGTAGCCTAAACAATATAAAATAGTTATCTGAAGCACTTCCACAAGAAAAATAGACACACTGTCGCATGCGATAAAAGGCACCCGTTGAAAATGCATAATTATTAGTTCTGTAGAGGCTGATCCCCAGTGAATAACTGTCAGTTTGATAATTAACTACGTGCCGTGGGACGATGAACTATGTAAACAACACTTGCACCAGTAGCGTGTACGTTACTTCCTAACGTTTACAATGTTGCTACAAAAATCGATACACAGAATAGTATAACGAATGTAAAACTATGAATAAACGAAGGCTGTTTTTCAGGAACCTGATAAAAATAAGACAGTTTTCTTACATACGCTTGCCGAAGGAGTAGCAGAGGTGTACTTATTGTTTAATTTATATTGTAGTAAGTTGCAAGAAGGCCAGGGCCTATATGAATACTGGCCTTCTATGATTAAAAATAAGAATGATTTAAATTTAAAAATAGTTCGATAGTCTTTTGTTTTTTTGTTCTATTACTATTGCTATAGTATTTCATTTTAGTCTTGTAAATCTCATTGTTGTTTTGTCGAAATATAATATTATTTTTTAAAGTTAGCCCTATTATTGATATTGACGAGTTGAAGATATTGGTTAAGTACAACTACCGAAGAAAAATATTTATGAATAAACTTAGGGTTTATTCACTTATGATACACCCACATTTAGTCAGCTATGTTTTAGTTAATACCCCATGTATTAATAGAGAGCGAGCCGATTGCCATTAGTCAGACAGCCCCGAGCATCGATCCCGGGACCTTGTGCTCCGCAGTAGGGTCTGCAACCACTAGACCATCTAGGCAGTAAATTTTCTTATCTTTCAAATTGATGTTGGAGTGAAGCCTACGTTCAAAGAAATAACCAACATTATCGACTTAACTGGATAACATATCCATTCTAGTGCAACACCTTTATTGCCAGGGAAATACAAAAATAAATTTAGTCGTGTCTATAGTAGTTTTTACTCAGGCGAATAAAGAAAGACCGAAAAGAATTTCAATAATCTATAATGAATTATAATGTCCGAATATTATTATTAAGCTCAAAGTAAATACTCACTGCATCTTTCTGGTGCACGAGTTGTGGGTAGTTCTTGACGAGCCACTCTGCTATGTCCATGTAGTCGTAGAATATGGCCTTGTGCAGGAGTCCCACGCCCGCTTCATCGAGACACGTGATGTACTTGCGCCGGTTGTAGTCTTCTCCCACGAGCTCCTGGTATCAACGGAACCATACAATATTCTTCATCACCGTCATAGTAAAGGCATGGCAAAGGCAAGGCAATGAGTTTTGGGCACTGAAATTTAATGCGCAGTAGTCATTTTCATGCACCGATCTTCTTGGCGGTTGATCTCAGAAGGCAGAAGTTTCCGAACCGGTAGGCAGTTCTTCGAAGTTCATAGGTTCTCTATTAAGGTCTGACCTAAATAAATCATTATAATTTAAATTATGATCTTATATGGCGCGAGAACGAACAAATTCATGCGCTCTTATCCCCACTATTTACGCTGAGCGCTCAAAACACATGTCGGCACCTGTATCATTACTGGAGCCAGCAATGTACAGATGAAATACAGAGTTCGTGAGATATGATTATGCGAAGATACATACGACCCCTTGGTCCCACAGGTTGGTCTAGCATATTCTAGCTGGCAGGTTCAAGTCCGCGTCAATATGTGATGAGAATTTTGTGTTGGTCCTAGATCTGGTGTTTGCTATGTATAATAAGTTTGAATAAAAAAAAATATATTTTTATTTAAATAAGAAGATATATTTTTTAAAGCTTTGTTGATTTGGGAGTTGGGACTAGATGGCGCTGTGTGATAGTTCCCACATTTTTACAATTATTTTACTATATACTACCACAATATCAGATCCTTGTTCTATATTCTTTTGGCATATGGAGCGAAGTATCTTGTCGACAACTAATTCAAGTTTCGTAGTTTCACACTTGTGTCATCTAAAGCATGTGCTACGGCGTAGCAGTTCGTAGCACTGACGACATTGTACCCAAAAGTTGAACATTTAATTATTTGTTTATTAATGCTACAAGAGTGTTGTAAACTTTATTTTTACAATTTCGCACATTTTTAACTCCTTTTATACTATATATAGCTTTGTAGCGCATCGCCACTCTAGTCGATTAGCCGTAACCGCCCACATCTCATACTGTACAATTTAATATTTTATGTAAGTTTGCTGCTTAAAACTAGTCAAGAGCAGCCGTTTAGCTAATGTAAGCTAGCTTCAACGATCCACAACGTTTCACAGTCTAGGGGGCCTACCATCATCGGTTTCAGCAGAGAGTATTAAGAACTTCTGACTTTAGACGTACCTTAGACTGCTTTAACTCTTTAAAAAAATGTAGTTGACTGTAATGCTATGGTGAATGATTACAATAGTTACCAGTAATACCTGTAGCTCGTGCAGTGAGCCGCGCTCGAGGGCGGCGTGCAGTGCCTGGCACTTGGCGACGAGGCGAGGCAGGTGCGAGGCGAGGGGCAGTGCCTCGGCCTCGGCCAGCAGCCGGCGCCCCTGGCCCGCCAGCACGGCGCCCTCCAGCCTGCTCTCCGCGCCGCCGCGCGCCCACAGCCGTAACTGCGCCGCTGTCACTACACCCACCACTGCAACCATGCTTATATTATTCACTTTGCTCTTGATATTTTACATTATTTTCTGGTTGTCTCTAGGTTTAGATATTCTTGGCTGAGCCACAATATGTCTGTAGTTCTGACCAAGGATACACTGCATTTTTTGTTACGGAACATCAGAGGTTGGATTTAAAAAAACTAATAATTTCAAAAACTTGTTCTGATAAATTATCACGATATATATTATACACCCTGTTTTCTAACTTCTGTGGCACCAGCAGATTAGACCGTGGGCTGTCTATTAGTGAGTGAGTGGGTCCGGATTGAAATTTAGATACGTACATATATGACTATAACCTTGTACTTACAATAAGAAGGTATTTTTTCTCTGCCTCGTAACACTCAATTAAAATTATATTTTACCACTTTACATGGAGCAAGAAATTTATTGTCACATTATAAACAAAATTATAAAATACATATTTTATACTGGTGAGGTGAGCTTTGGGAATGTGTAAAGCGAGTTATACAGTCAAATGGAAAGTGATCTGAAAATGTAGCGAGCAGCGATCGTCGCCTACGATGTTACAACCTGTGATTTACTGAATACTCTTATACAGGCTGCTATTATCGTTGCAATGATAGTCATATCATCAAAAAGTGTAACAAATTTATAGAAGAGGAGGTCCCGCGCAGAACTCTAGAAGACGGACTCAATATCAATACAGATAAATAAAATTGAAGTGTCCGTTTGTAATTCCAAAATAACAGTGATTGATTAAAATCAATTCTCATAGTTATTTATAAATAGTCCGATAGCATTAGTACTTTTATTGTATAATGGCGCTATTTTCACCCAAAAAATATTATAAACTTATGACAATCAATGAGCCGCTTGTTACCTGTGTTATTTGTCAATTCAGGTATCAGCGTTGAGTAAAAAAAATACAATGCTCAGTTGTTTTGAAGCACCCCGTTGCTAACTTTACGTAGACTTTATGGCATGGTTCAAGATTACAAGATTTATGCGTTAATAGCCTGCTCGCGGCTTATCGCAATATCTACTGACCTTTACACTTCATGAGACTTGCATTTATTATTTAACTAACTGTGCCCTGCGGTCTCACTCGCGTAGATTTAGTTTCATCCTTATTGTCGCGGAACCCTAATATTTTTAATAAATAAAAGTAGTCTAAGTCACATCAGCTACCTGCCAGTGAAAATCCCGTTAAAATCGGTCCAGCCGTTTCAGAGATTACCCGGAACAAACAGACAGGTAGAGATTTTTTTTGTTTTTTAGCGTCAGTAGCGTGTATACTTTCATATGCATTTAGTGAAAAGCTGTTATTTTGGAATGACAAACAGACATTTCAATTTTATTTATCTGTATAGAGTATAGATGTATAGATTACTCGCATGTAACTTACGAACCGGTTACATTGACATGAAGGATGTGGATTTTATATTCATATACTATGACATAGTCGCACTGAATGAAAATTAATTGCGTACATACATACATACATATGCTCACGCCTGTATTCACAAACCCACTTTTCACCGAAGATGCCAACGAGATAGATGGTGAGTCTATCGCCGTCTCAGACACTACATACTTCTTTGAATTACTTTTCAGACATATGCAGGTTTCCTCACAATGTTTTCCTTCACCGTAAAGCACGTGGTGTGAAAACACTGCACATAAGTTTTTTACTGCACACTATTTATTTACTATCATCATAGTCGCACTGAATGAAAATTAATTATGTGCACTAAGAAATTGTTAAATGAGTAGTCTATATCTTTACGCCTAATTCCGTGTATAGCAAAACACAGAATAAGGCGTAAGAGAGGGGGAAATAGAGGACGAAGGCAAAGAGAAGGGGACCAACACTTCACTGTGAAGGTGTCTACCAAAAATAATTATATTGTTGGTAAATATTGTCCCGTTTTTGGACAAACTCGCTATGTATTTTTGTTAAAATAATATTCGAAGCTCTTTTTATATTTTAATAACGTCCTGTAGAATAATATTAATCAAATACTTTATAATATCAAGATATAGAAACCACGCCATTTCCTTATTTTAAAATTCGCCTTGAGCTAGAACTTGCACAGCAAAATCGATGAAATTTTAATGCAAACCTCCGTTTCATATCGACTGAAAGTTACTCAGTATCGATAATTATATTTCTGTGGCGCTCTCAACCTAGCGATGTGGGTTAATATTTTAACCGTCATAAAAAAATTAGGAGGTTCTAAATTCAACTGCATGCTTTTTTTTCATTTACTAAGTAGACTGTCACTAGTTGATTGAATAAATAGTTAGTCACTAGTATATTTCAGTTTATGTTCTAAATTGCGGTAAGGTAACTACTTAACTTACCTTTAATCTCAGAGGAATTGTAAGCTAGTACTAAGGTACTGGCTTGTGCCTGCAGCTTTGCCCGCGTGAAAAGCAAGATTTTACATACATACCTGAAACATCTATTTAATCCTGTCAGGGGTGGAATTTCGGTAAGCCCTTTTTATTTTATATCTACACCTCACCAAGAACACATCCTCCAATTGAATGTCTCTAGGACCAGCAGTTTAGGCAGTCTGTTGATTTCAGAACGGCAGGACCTTTGTATGTTTAGATTAGAACATCTTCTTAGACACGTCTCGACCAGAATACTAGCTATTTAATTCAGGTAAGGGAGCCACACATCATCAGCTTAGAGAGCGCGTATTAAGAACTGAGCTTTGACGTTCCATTTCGCTACCGCAAAATAAAACGTGAGAGCTAAGAAGTTCTTATGTGCTGCTTAAGCAATCATAGTTTGTCCCAAGGTCTAAAGTAGGTACAGTTATTTACTTAAAATACGTTTATGATTGTGTAATGAACGCGTATATACCTAGAAATGTATATTGGGTTAATTAGTAGGCACACTAAAAACAACATAATAACGTAAATAAATTGTGAACAACTAATGGGTGTTAAATTTAAGAAATTAAATTAATAAGGTTAGGTTAGTTCTATGTTTAATCATTATGTTACTGGACATACAGTTTAAGACCAATTAAAGAAGATTGAGTAGAAGTTATTTGATTTACTACAAATGTATTTATTTATCATTCCTCTTCATTCTGCTGACTCCTTATTGCAATTATATTATTATATATTAAGTTTCGTGTATTTTCCTATACCTGGGAGGAAAAGGAGCTCGTCCAGCGAAGTTAAGCAACTCCAACAAACCCAAGACAGAAGTTGGATGGTTGACCACCCGAGTTCCCTCCATGCCTCTGAGATCTCGGTTGCCAAAGATGATTTGTTCATCTTTGGCAATCGTAACAGGTCAGTCGAAGACCTAAGATAGTCTGATTGGCTTAGCCCAGATTACCGATTTTCCTTTTAAAAGGACTTACGATGCTAAGATTACTTTGAATTTTAATCGGATTGAATCAAGTGTGATTCCAACAATACATGGGATAAGGCCAGGGAGATTATGTTTTCCTATACCTGGAAGTTTTGTATACCTTTATAGTATGTGCCCAAAGTTATATGAGCTCATATTATTTTCTTCCCCGACAGGTTTCCTATAAGTAAAGACCCATGTGCAGTGCTTCCCAGGAATCTATGTCACGACATTGTCCTCAATGTCACTTTCACATGAGCATACATAACATACATTAATAATTTAACACGAGGCAACTTCACAATAAAAGGGAAATTGTATGGTTTTATGCACCTGGCGAATTATAACATAAACACAGTGAAGGTACATACATATAACCTTACTACAAACAGAATGGTAATTAAGAAATCATTTTTTCGATACGGCGCACTCACACAGACGCACGCATCTACGAAATTCTAAGCTCTCCTTCTACAGTGCGCGTCATTTTTAAGTAATTGTTTTCCCAACATTTTTCACGACGAGAAATTTACATTACTTTGAGAGTAAATTAAGAAGAATACTTCAGGAGTGCCCCTTATGCTAAAATGTGTCATTTAAAAAGTAGGCCTAGTTATCATACTGCTTGTAGTTGTATACTGTGACATAATGAACAAACTTAGTTTTTTAACGCAAGCAATATTATATTTTGTAGAAGTTCGTTTTCTGAATAATTACAACAATACCGCCTCATGGACTTATGGTAAAATTGTAATTCATTAGCGAGTAATTGTTGTTTAAACCTAAGAAGTTAGTGCTAGCACGCGACGGACAGGCGAGACGGAACAAAGTGTTTACTCAGTGTCCTGGCAGGTTCGTTGCCTGTTCTTTATTGTGATCTCACACGAATTCACTATTGCTCCTGTCTATGTTACCACGTAGGTATTATAGGTATCCACCATATAGGTATCACCGAGTCGACTTTCTATGTTCTGTGTGTAGAGGAATCCAGAAGACTTGCAGGAGATGATTGGGACAAATCATCTTAAGAACATCTTATTCGCCTCCGACCGTGTCTCACGGGGTGGCGAATAGCCGCCAGTAGGGCCTTTTGCAGCAGAGACGTGTGAAGATGCGATGTTCATAACAAACACATCCCTTACTACACTCGTAGATCCCTGGGGATCATCTGATGATCTGGGGAAACGGGTACCTATTTACTTAAAACATAAACAAAGTCACGGGTGAGAGCTAGCAAAGTTATAACTTACATTTTGGCGGGCTGTAGTGCACGTAGAGTCCGTTCTTCTTAGCAGTTCTGTCAGACAACCATTTCTTCACGCTCTCCATCAAAACCAGGATTAAGGACAAATAGCCCACTATTAGATAACCCACTAGCCCTATTATTTGATATTGGTCCAGAATTCAAGACGCGGATCAACACTGCTCCGTGTGAACAGTAATCAAATAGTTGCCACTTGAATACCTTGCATGTCGTGTATGAATTCTTAAACTACCGGCTATCAGCACCAACCTATCTTCCAACAATTGAACTACAAAAAATCTACCAGAAGACCTGAATAGGGAAGTCCAATCGATTTTGTTGCTTGTTAGTCAAATTGTAGGTATCTTATGAAATATTTATAGGTATCGACTGACACCGATTGGCGTCGTGGCCTGGTATTGAAAATTGCCTCACTTATGCACTAGGAATTTAACTTCAACTAAGGAACACGCGAGTAATGTGTAGGTATTCTATACATACACTGATGGTATCGTTTCCCACGAGACGATTAAAACACCAATGCAGTGACAATAGGTACGCTTAAGCGAACAAGTGGTTCGCTCTTTGCAAAAATAGATCTATGTTTTTTGATGAAAATATTGAAAGACAAAAATGTTTCTAAAATGAGGTCGAGGAAGACCATACATTAAAAAATAACTTTAACTTTTAATTTTAAAGATACTAGCGGAAGCGATAAAAAGAAATTAAAAGGCCTGGGAGATAATCTATACTAGGCGAAAGTTAATAATTTCTGCCTGAAGATGAAGTAAAACTGGATTGAATTGCAATACACTATCACATCTCACATAGTATGGAGCATGTTTGTTTCAAGCAGTGTCTGTGGACATAAAGTACAATTGGTGTGATTTTTGGATTGAGCTAGTAAATGTTCGTAAATTATATGCTTATTTGATCAAATGACCTTAATTAAAAATCTCCAAAACATTAAAAATCCATCTCCAAAGTTATTTTAATGAATGTTAACTCAATCAAATAACTGGAAGAAATGTACGATTGCAATTGACAAATCGCAAATTGTCGCACACACAAAAATATTTAGTGGGATAAATAACTGTTACCTACTCGATTAAAAGCCAAGAAGATCGAGTTATTCTCAAAAAAAACATTTTCAAATAAAAAAGTTTAGTTCAAGCACTTTATAGCACCAGTGTTCCTGATTCAGCAGAAAATACAAAATTAAAAATGTGTCGGTATAAAGAACCGCTGACGTCGTTATTAATGACTTTGTGATGCGCCAACATTATTTTACCTAATTGCACAAGCTTTTGACATAAAAGGGTGTTATCGCTCTCCTTTTTAACTGAACCAAACAGAATATAAGGTGTTAAATTCGGTATTTTACGAGTTTATAATTAGGATCTGTCGATGGTAATCATTCTGGGAAAGCTTGATTATAAGAAATATAATATAGAAATAATCTTCGATCGTGTGTGAAAAAGGAACCAGGTCAGCTAGTTGGTTAATCTATAATTGACAAGCAGCTGACACAATAATTGAAAATCTACGAGTATATTATATGGTTCAATAAACAAAAGGTTAACCTATAATTTGGACAGCTGCGCCACTTCACAATAGTGTGTAGTACCTAGACAAAGTAAATTATACCTTATTCTTATGTTCGGATTTATTCCGCCGTGGAATGGTTTGGATCAGGGGTACTATTTTGCGTATACGGGTAATTTAGGATTTTCGGTACACGCACATTTACTTAACTAAACATAAATTTTCGTCAAATACATTTTTTTATGTAAGAAGGCAATACTCGTAATGCATTTAGTGAAAAGCAACAGCAATTTGGAATTGAACACAGACTTTCATTTCTGCACAGACTATAATTAATATCAAAGCATAATAAATAAAATCAAACTGTAAAAATGTAATAGTTACAAGAAAAATATATATACTTCTACGTCGATAATCTTCGTAATTTAGGTAGCTATGCTTAATGGTTCATTTTTTATTTAGATCTTCAGCGCTGTTTGAAAGTGTAATATTAATGTTGAATCCGATATCTTTCTTGTGAGACGTCTCAGTGAGAGCCTTTGTAGCTTCTGTATATTCAATTGCTGTAAAAAGCATAAAAAATAAGTCTTAGCATGAAAAAAGGAATTGATATCGAAGGAAGATAGAAGGGTACTCACCATTGTTTACTTGTACTTTGAGAATCCGATGATAAAGTTCATTAAACTTCTTCTGTCGCTTCATATTTGAAGGCGTGCGGACTACCAATGTGGGAAGTAATATGAAATGCTCTAGATTTGGCTCTTCCCGAGAGTGTTTACGGCGAGGTCCTTCTTTTTTAATTACTAAACGAGGAGTCCTTGCCTTGCACGTGGACCCACTACTGCCGCTAGTCATCTCTGGTTTTCCACCAGTTTTATTCGGTGGTCGAGTAGAAGCCAAGTTTCTGTCGGGCTTAGTTGGACTACTTGTGTGATAACAACAGGTAGGCTCCCTGCTGGGCGCCGGTCGCGACATGTAACTCGGGCCTGGAGAGCAGTCCTCAGCTCTCTGCCGTTTCGGTTTAGCCTCCGGAATCACCAGTCGGTCGTGACTCCGATGACTCCTACGTGAAGCTTGCTCTTCCCAGCGCCGTTCTGCCATCATCGAACTTGTAGCATTCTGATCGCTAGCTATAACGTCCTCGCTAGTTTTTCGGTTCTTGTGACTGGCAACTATGATATCCCCAGTTTTACCGACTGGCCTGCAGCTCTCATGACGATGATTTAATTTAACTATCCTATAGTGACGTCGTCTTCTACGCTCAACGTGAGCAACTCTTTCTCTCAAAAGACTGTCTATTAGTCGCTGCAGCTCACATCTCGTGCTGCATCGCTCCGGATGTCCTCGGCGCCCCAAGCGAGCATTCGGCCAATGTGTACGACACACATCTTCCCATATTATATCACTGAGTACCGCTTCACGAGATGGTGTTAGTTTTATTCCATCGTCTCGAGGAGCAAACTCGCCTTGAGCTAAGTAATGAACTGTATCCATTAGGCGGTAGTCTCGCACAGGATTAAGCTTGTGCCGTATCTTGTGTACTCTCTCAGCCGCCATCTTTGGCATATCACTACGCTTGCAGGGCACAGAGGCACACTGGCGACGGCCGCGGGCCGTTATTCCATCGTAAGTGGTAAAGTCCCGTCCATATTGTTCCGAGTTGTGTTCTTTCTCAAGGGTCGTAGCCTTGCTCGGGGACAACGGTGCCGCTTGTTGGGTGTACCTTTGGAAAGCAGACGTTTCTGGCACGTGGCTATACTGCTCAATGTAGCTACATCCAGCCCGCCCCATTCCAGACGTACTCCTCATTATATTCTCTTTCGAATCTTCGTCTGACGAAGACAGAGGTATGTTAGGATCTAAACAACGGAAAACCATTTCTTGCCTTAGAATTTTACGCTCCAAATGATCAATTCTTTTATGCAATTTGTTAATTGTACTAGTAGATGGTTGTGCTGAATCTTCTGAGGACGTATTAGTTATTATAAGTGTAGCTATGTCAACTTTATCAGGGTTCACTCTCACTTTATCTATTTGTGCTTCAACTTTGGGTAGTCTCATGTTCAGCTGTGGCTGAGTGTATAAATAACATTTTTCCGCAGACCTTTGTTTATTATTGTAAACATTTATTTTTGGGGGTAAGTCTTCAGCTTGCGAACATTTCGATACGACTGTAGAGCTCTCTATCTGTATGGTGATGGACGATGCTCTATCTGCTTCTGTTTCGCGTTTTGCTCGTTGACGCTCCGTACCGCAGGCAATGGAGGTCACTATATTTGAATCATCTTCACTTATACCTACAAAATGTTTATTATTTCTTAACTAAATACTCATGAGGCTTAAACTACGTATTTGGTCTAGTGGAAATATTATTGAAAACTTACGAGTGGTAATTGAAGAATGGTCTCCAATCGCAAGACGTGATGCTGGTCTATCTGTGTTCTGGAAAAGTTACAACACCATTTAATTTATACTAATAAATGAGGAAAATAAATAAGATAAATAAATATTGTTTTACTTTTTTATGATTAAATCGGCTTTTCTCTGCTATGTAAAGGGTTTTGATGGCAGGTGCACGCGGCTTAATGGATACTAGCACTCTCTGTGACTCCTTGCGGGTCGAGGGACTCTTCTGGAGAATTTCTAAATCGGGAAAAAATAATTATTTCTATATTACACAATTTAGGTACAGGGTGCTATCAGGGACAAGTTAGGTACCTAGGAACAGCTGTTTTTTAGGAAATCGGGACGAGCCACCCACGAGAGAATCGTAGTCGACTTCGCGTATTAATTTTTCTTCTTGGATGGATATTAATTTATTCTTAGATGGCGACTGTTTATTTTCCATCACATTTTATTTTCCTCTTCCCCGGCATAGTTATAGTAAAGCGTGCGGACTTCGAAATAAACTGGCAAAAACAATAATTTGGATAAATTTAAAAAGGAAATTTTTACATTATCGTGACAGATTTAATGACGGGTATAGATTTTCTTCTGTGCGACCTCCTTATCATTGATACACTTTCTGTCATTAAAGAGTTCCTAATACAGATCAGATACGAAGTAAAATTATAGTAATATCTTACTTTTTGTAGAGGCACAACATTTTAAGGATTTAAATGGGTAGCTGAGATGGGTAGAATAATATTGGAGCTCCATATAGAATTATATCTTTCTTGTTTTGTGATTAATTTTCATCATCATCATCATCATCATCTTCCTGCCTTTATACCATGTTATTTGGGGTCGGCGCAATGTGTTCTTCTCTTCCATTTCTCTCTATCAGCCGTCATATCTGTATTCACTCCCATTCTAGCCATATCATCTTTCACACAATCCATCCATCGTTTCTTAGGTCTTCCTTTCCCCTTGTAACCATCCACATTCATAAACAAAATTTTATCACAAATTTATTCTTGTAACAAAACCAAGCAAACCACTCAACTTCCATACACTTGGAGTGGAGTAACTTAGCAAGCGGACCCGGGTACGTCCTTAAACTACGACCAGCCACCGATGGGACGGGCAGCAGCGTCCTTTATAACTTTCGGTGAACTCTCTGCGATCCCCAAGCCGCCTGCCAAGCGTGGGGATTATGGCAACCCCCCCCCCCCCCCCCCCCCCCTGGGGGAGGCCTATGTTCAGCAGTGGACGTTTTCCGGCTAATGATGATGATGATGATGAACTTAGCAAGTAAGTAATCGACCTCTGAAGCGTTGTAGCGATACATTTTTAATACGGTTAGTAAACATTTCAAAATTAGAAGTCGTTGAAAAACAAGAAAGTTGCCTGTCAAAATTTGGCGTGACGTTCTCCACGTTTGTGCTTTTCAAAAATTGCTAGCCAATTTTTTGGTGACAAATTAGTGAGATTTTAGGATAGGTACATAGGGCGTATGGATGTTTGTTCTTTGTAAATAATGTCTGAACAAGAAAAGAAAAGCGGCAAGGAGGCTTTGCCACTGGTTGTGGTGGAGCAGTCTACGGAGAGCAGGCACAAGCAATACCGGCCCACCGACGAACAGCCGGAACTGCACCCGAAGAGATCGCGAGCGCCCGCCGTGCTATGTATGACTTCTATTACATTATAATAAAGACTATTTTACTTGAAGCTCGTCATACAAATGCCATTTTAATCAATAATACAGTGCTTGAAACATTTTTGTAGCTCGGCAATAGAGTGTAAACTTATTCCAATATACTTTGATTTGTCGAGTAAGTAGGTACCTTTGAAAGTAGTAGGTAGTCGAATACAATCAATTGTTGATGGTGTTAACTATAACAAGACGGTGGGTTAAAAGCACTTAAAGTGAACTCTTAACTAATAAGTACCTTCATTGAATTTAAATAATAATGAATCAATATCAACTTTAATTTTCACTGCATTTTAGAAGAGGAGTAATGTTTTTGAAAATTTTGATCGTATCTTAGATACAAAACTATGATAGTTATATATCAACCGTTTCAAGAACATAATTATTTATTAACCCTTCAGCTGTAGCCGAGGAATTGAAAGACGCCGCAGCAAAGAATATGGACTCTAAAGAACGCAGAGAAAGTGAACATGGTGAGGACAATATATTCAAATGAACCTTTGCTATCAATATCATACAAAATAATACAGCCGTAGTCATCGTTGAATTTTGTTCATTTTTGTTTGTAGCTATTACTACTGAAAAACATAAACATAGCGTCGCCAAGAAATTATCTTCGAGCACCAAGAGGCGGGATCATTCACCAGAAGCAATAACATTGGCACCTATTGAGGTTGAGGCACCTATACAGGTAACAAACTGGCTTAAGTACTGTCTGTAAGTATAGGCTATACTTGTTTTCAACGTCGACGAGTTTCATTGCGCATTTATACTTTTTCGGAGGCGGCTTGTAGCTTAGTTCAGAATATGGTGGATCACACCAAAACACAATTCGACGACGTTAAAAACATGAAACCTATACTTGGAACGCTAATTTTATTTAGCTTTCGTTCTAGTCTAAATGTTTTGGCTACTTCAACCAGTTTTAGTTGTACCACTGGTTACACTAACATTGTGGCGGCCTTTTTGAATACCAATTACAGTACAATCTCACTAATCCGGCACTTCGATAGATCGGCACGTCCAATAATTCGGCACCCTCCGCCCACTATCTGGCAAAGATATTATAATTCTTCGCAACATGCGAGAAAAGGTTTTTAAGCAAGGACTACAAGTTGCACAAAAGCAGACCTCAATTAAGGATTATTTCAAAACTTAATTTTTTTAGACATTATATACATTTATTCTCTCTATGAAATGCTTTATTTTATTTATTACCTACGACTTTTTCAGTATAATCCAGTAATCCGAACATTCCAATAATCCGGCATCCTCCGGTTTTTAATAGTGCCGGATTAGTGAGATTACACTGTACCCACAAATCAATGGCGGATAACATGGCGTGACTAAAAAAATCTATACGTCATAGGATAATACATAATATATAATAGCCCGTTTCGACGTTTGTTGTTTATCCGCAACTTCTCATATTAGGTAAACTTAAGGAGAAATGCTTGAAACAGAAGCTGCAATCGTGGAAATTATAAAGTCATTGACACGACGTATTTGCATATGAATATTATTAAAATAAACTGAGAATACCACGCCACACTGAGGGTTACGTCTGGAAATAAATTAATTGAGTAACTAGCTATGTTTTATAGGAACGTTCGGCATTACTTGCCACACAGTTATCGGTTCGTGTAAAACCTTTAATATGGCAAAGTGTTAATATAGATCACAATGTAGTAGAATAGTCCGAATCACGCAATGCAATTACGAAGATAAGCGATCAGTTACTGGACATTAATGATGTAACGTCGCGTTGTTACATTGCTTGGAAAATGGAACGGCTTCACGCCATGTTACATGATAGATGTTTAGTAGTTAGGCGTTTGCCATGAATGCACAGTGTGTATTGCGAGGGAAGGGTAGGGATCGCCCGTTCGAAACTCCGAGCTGACTACGAGTATACCTCCCTTTTCGGACTACGATTAGCCAAATAATGCTATCTTCAATTATTATTGTGTTTTTGTGGTGTGTAAGGTCGCCAGTGCTTCATGAAGGGTGACAAAGAGTGGAGACACTGTGCTAGGTATTGCAGAACTCTTTCGCCTTTACTATATTGGACTTACAATGATTACACTCATTATAAAGTTGACAATGCACTAGTGGAAAGACTCTGATATTGGTCACATACATAGGCTACAGTAGCCGCTTCTCGTCAGGTCAGGTGACTACAAATTTGTTTGCGATCTTGAAGCATATATATTTTTTTTTACAGCAGGAGCGTGTGAGCGTGCCGTCGGCGCAACCTGTGTCTCCCGCCGTCGTGGTCCCCAGCACTGCCACTAAACAATCCGTCATCAAGACTGCGCCGGCAGATAAAGATACAGCGAAACATGACGACGAAGACAGCATAACTGATGAAGTTGAAGACTTGCGGACTGCCGGATCAGTCAAGAAATCTTCGGAATGGGTAATTATCTTTGTTCCGTTTCACGGCAACAAATGTTTTGCTTGGAATTACGTTTGATTAAAAAAATCTCAAAGCGTGTTCTTTAGTTCATAGGTTGCTCAAATTATTCATCGTATAAGTAGGTATCTTACTTTTTGCTCAAAGGTGAAATATAAATAAAATGAGACCAAACATGAGCAAAGTGTGTATTTGCGCGGCAGCCCGCATGCTATTTACTCCTTTCTTGTACTACTAACGAAATCGCTAAGCTGAGTCGGTTCTTAAAGTTGTACCGTTGTATGGGATGCACGGATAGCTCTCCCGCGCTGCACATCTAGCGCTTTATCGTGTACCTTCATCCTTCCCTTATATTATTGTCCCTTGGGAATCATCTCAGTGAAGCGATAGAGCGATAGTGATGTTAGTGATTGGTTGTTATAGTCAGACGAGGAAGAGGCGGGCGGGCTGCCGCGCAGTGAGTCACGCGCCTCACGCGTGTCCCGCGCCGTACGCCAGCTGCTCTGCTGCGGGATGTCCTACGAGGCCCCCTCTGAGGACAATGTTGGCTCGCCACGCGTCAATGGAATATAGACCTGCAAGCCATGCGCACCCCACATCCCGCTCACATCTCCCGATGTCATAGTAGCTGGCCATTTCCAATCGCCACGTATCAATAGCAACCTCATATCATCAACGGCTGTGTGGTATATTCGAAGTCTCCGACCGGGTCAATGGCAGGTAAAGTCGATTGGGAATGGCCGGCTGAACATATTGGAGAATATACTTTATATGTGAAATATGCGTATGTGTGTATATACAATTACTATAAATGGCAATATTTACATTGCGTGGAAGCTTTCTTACCTTAGAAATTGTTCCATAGACTCTAGTAAGTTTTTTGTTAGATAATACATAATTTTTACATTTTTATCCGTGTCTCATGAATATTGTCACTGATTAGGTATAATATAACTCTGTGTTGTGAAATACAATGTAGACATTAAAGCTTGTAATGTGATAAATAACTAAACGATTTTCAATTTGATGCTAACTTAGCTAGCCCATCAGACCATGGCACAAACATTTACATTTGTAATACAAAGTGAATTTTGCACCGGGTACTTCCCAGATTTTTATACGACACATAGTATGTCAACTCATTAGTAATACACTACACTGCACTACTTAAAACTTAAGTTATAGAATAAATTGAATCGCAGTCGCCTGGAACTAACTTGGAACTGGTTTTATAGTTGCTAAAGAGCAACATTACACTAGAGAGCAAAATCTTTCCAAGAAAGAAAATCATACAGATTTCAAAACTGATATTTTGTAGGTTGACAATGAAAAAGTTGACGAAGAGTTAACGAAGGAAGAGCAGGACGCTATAGGAACTATTGAACAGATCCACAAGCTCGATGAATATCCCATAGCTGTCTCGGAAGAGAAGAACAACATGGTACCAACGTTGGAGGTTGAAGAGGGGATACAATTTATTCGAACGGTTAGTTTTGACGTACATTTTTACCAAAGTCTAAATTATAATTATGCATTGTATACCCGATAAAATTGAGCACCTTTTGATAAGGAATCATTCCCTTGTCGTCGATTCTCGATGGGGAATGGTAAAAACAGGGCCATTGCAACCTAAGCTCACTCTTTATTCCATCCAGTTAATGCATGATGAACCATTATTAAAATCCAAATTCTAGTACGAATGAAATCCGTCTGTCCTTTTTTTGAATCAAGTTCTAATTCTACTTCAACATTGTTTCTGTTATGCTATTCCTCTGGAAACAGATTGAAACTTGATTGAAGGTTTCTACAAGAGTTTAAGAGAGACTTGTTAAATTTAAAGGCTTCTCCGAGCAACAGTGAAGAAGATGATACTGATCAAGCACTTAAGGAAGTCGAGGGGTCGGACTCCCGAGGTACTGGCACTTTTGATGAACCTATGACTGCGTTTGGGCAAGAAAAGAATATACATTTCTTATCTCTGACTAATGAAGGCGGCGAGGTCTTCCAGCTGAATCAAATGGTTGGTGGTTTATCTTCGTATATCTACATGTCTTCATACTAGTTTATTGTCCCCGAAGAGATAGCCAGTTTTCATAACACACACTGTTAACCACGTGTCAAGTTAAGTTCAAATGCTACTTTAATGTCATTGAATTTTCACAGACAGAACTACAATAGTATTTCGTTCAAAAAATTTTTGCTCTGTAACATTGTCTATAAAAAGTAAAAGATCTTGTTTAATTTGACAGATAAAGAGTTCACCCAACATGTGCAATGCTCCGAAAAAGAAAGGGATTACTTGGGAGGACAACGAATATCTGGAGAGAATACCTTTACAGGTAATTATTTGAAAGGATTATAAATTCAACCGATGGGAATTCAAAGAACAGTGGTGAGAAAATATGTCTGTACCTAAGACTTATATAGGTATAAGCTACGTACGAAAATGGAACGATGTTGGGACTTTTTCAGGAAATGTCCGTTCGGAGTCAACCCTGGATGTCGGTGGAACGCAAAGCATCAGTGGGGCCGTGCTTCAAGTCTGGGATGCCTTTCTCAGGACCCTCGGGCATTATGCTTTCGTTACCTAGGGTACTTATTTGTTTCATATACACACATGCACATGATTTACGAATATTTATGAAGATGGTTCTGTTACATCTATACAGATAAATAAAATTGAAGTGTCTGTTTGTAATTCCAAAATTACAGCTTTTCACTAAATGCATATGAAAGTATACACGCTACTGACACTAAAAAACTAAGTATTAAAATTTTTCTCTGTCTGTTTGTTCCGGGTAATCTCCGAAACGGCTGGATGGATTTTGACGGGACTTTCACTGACGGATAGCTAATGTTACAAGGAGTAACTTAGGCTACTTAGATTATAAAAAAACATTAGGGATGCGCGGGCAATCATGAAATTAAAATCTACGCGGGTGAAATCGCGGGGCACAGCTAGTTCTATATAAGGTTTTATCCTCTCATCTCTTTTTGTGATATTTACCCATACTAATATTTATAAAGCTGAAGAGAGTTTGTTTGATTGAACGCGTTTATCTTATGAACTAGTGATTTGAATACTACTTTTATACTGTCCGGACTTAGCGCACTCAGTATAATTATTTAACTGTATTTATTTATCCATAGAAACCGATGAAAACTGTAGCGGATAGCTTGAAATCGATGCCTTCAGGAATTAATATCACCGTGTCAAAGGTACACTTACAATTATTATGATGCTTATGTACGACGTGTGACAAATCTCTTAAGATCAATTAATTGTTTTGTAGAAGAATATTGCCGACCGACCAAAGTCCAGGGTCAGTGGCCAGCAAACCAACCACAAATCTCTGGAAAGAGTTATGGAAAGAAGCACTAAGGTGGTATTTACCTTCTCTAAGATACTAGCTTGCTTAATATACAGTAGTGTAATAAGTACCAAAGATGATTTGTACTGTCGTTCAAGTCCGAAATAGTCGCAACGCCAGAAAATTTTACTACTTAATAGTATGGTAATATTTGTATCAAATAAATTCAGTCTGACATTTATTTCAGAACTTTTAAATTTTTTGTAGTGTTAAAAGTGACAAAATAGTCCTTTATAGATTTGGAATATATTGTAAGGTTGTTCCAATAATCCCCACCAATGGGGAATAGTGGAAATAAAGTCCAAAAATCCCCACTGCGATCGAAAGCAGCTTGGAATGGGGATTTTTGGACACATTTTCCACAAATCCTCATTAGGTTTAAAATTAAATATGAACAACATACTGTATAAGAATGAGGAAAGGCGAAGTTATTTTAGAAATCAAACAATTTCATGTAATAAGGCAAAGCCTAAATTTAAATTATTTAATGTTGAAGAACGAAATCCCCAATCCAAGCTGCTTTCGATCGCGGTGGGGATTTTTGGACTTTTTTTTCCCCAAAGGGGAATAGTGGATTGGTGGGGATTTTCAATGAGGATTATTGGAACAACCCGTATTGTAGGTAATCTATGTATTCTTTCAGAGAGTGGAAGAGTCTTACGTCAAGTTTGTTGGCATGCTCCGAGGAAAGTTAGACAACGTGCGCGGAAAAATAAAAAATGTAATCAATTTGTAATTTTAATTTACATTCGATTGTATAGTTTTTTTATTTGGTGAATGTTCAGAGTTTTTATTATATTTATTTTATTAGTAAATTAAAGATTGATTTGTTCTTATATTGTCTTTTGATATTAATATAATTTTCATAGAATTTATTAAATTTAAACAAAAGATACAAAATTACAAATTATCTGTTACAAGGTTTTTACTTGAGGAACGCATTTTATTAGATTAGTTCGCATGGGGTTAATTAAATTAAAGATTAAATACTGAACCTACATATACAGTGTTAGCAGTTAGAATAGAAGAATGAAATATCAATTCCTAATACAAACCTTTATGATATCCAATAGGATGAATCAAGGATAGGCCTTTGCCAGACGTACACGCCTGGATTTTCAACAATACGTTAACGTCAATATTATTGATTATGCACACAAGGGTTTTTGTTCTTCTCCCTTCGTTCCTGTTCGATGCGAATACTGCGTGGTAGGCGGCACTCCCAGCAGGCAGCACTCTTGAGTGGCATCTGGTGCGTGAGGTTGGCAGCGCGAGCCGCGTCGTAGTCCACCTCGCGCGGCCTCCAGCACAGCTCAGTGCTGCCGCACTTACACGTCATCTCACGACAGATCTAATACATGCAATTAACATATGTTATTCATATATTTTTAGTAGAGTCGCATTATAGTGCCAGGGCCTGTAAACAAAGTAACATTATTCTCGCGCTTAACTTATAGAAGTTATATAAAATGTACGGGAATAACATATGTCGAGTGCCTGATATGTCATTCCCATACAATTTGTATTGAACAATTTGTATCGCTTCTATTAGCGAAGCGCGAGGAGAAAGTTACTTTGCCTAGGCCTACAGACATTTCGTGCGATATCGCCTTTAGACGACGGAACCTCTATTACTTAAGATTATATCTGACTTTATTCATGCCCTAAATTAAAACTATATAACAATCTAAAACGAATAAGTAGCCTAGATGAGCTTTTGTAATTATTGACAATTGAATACCTACAAAACGAATAATAATTTGTATTAGAGTTAAATCAATACTCACAGTGAGTATCGCTAATCGAATCGGTACAGCACAAGGCATCACTTTTTGGCTCTATTTCAGGACTACTTATTCGTTGGTCAAAGTATAGCATGATTATATCATGATATATATGTAATGATATCACAGTATATTAGCAACTGTCAATTACCGCGTAGCGATGCTACCGCGTAGACGAGCTACGAGGCTACGAGCGACGTAGCATTAAATAATTGACATTGACACTTCTATAGTAAGTTGTACTTTACGCATACAGACCGAAGCTAGGTATTCGTCTCGGCAGGTGTCTGGGCAGTCGCAGGTCCAGTTGACGGGCGGCACGCACGGCACGACTGGCGGCGTGTGGCACGTGCAAGGGTGCGCGTAGCACGAAGCACAGCAACATTGTTGGCACATTGTATACACCTAACAGAACATTCACCTCATATTATACTAGCACTAGCTTCGTGTATTAGTTTTTTTATTTAAATTGAATTTTCGCAGATTTCACAGAAGTCTAACATTAATGATATAAAAAAGTTTATCCAACTCCGTTCAGACGTTTTTGCTGCAATGAGTAACAAATATGCAAATATGCCAAAATCTAAACATCAGATTCATAAATATTAGTAGATACTGCAGCTTGCAAGCTTTTAAACCGTATAACAACATCAATCCAAAAATGTATCATACCAGCCAAATGGCTCTAGCGATTTCATTACGGACGTAAGGCAGGCAGTTGCACAGAAGACAATTCTCAAACTTGCTCAGTTCAGGAATACCCAAATTCTTCTCTATACCAGACGGACCGAGGACAACCTGCAGAGACAAACAATATGGTCAGTAACATATCTAAATGTAAAGGTACTTAGTAAATATTTCACTTCAATTGCTACAATTCGAGTTATTAAGTAATAGATACCACAGTAAGCAGTACGGAATTTAGGAACAAATCATTCGAATTTACATACTCCCACAGACGCGCGTATCTACGAGATAATAGGCAGCGTGATGTCAGTAGGGTGTCACGTCGTGGTCGATCGTATAAATAGGTAAATGAAATTTACGTGTTTCAGACATATTTTTACAAAATTAAACCCTCACGCTTTATGGAGCAAATGATCTTATTTCAATAATCTGGTCTAGATTCCATACTGCTTGGTAAGCTTCCATAGTGAACTTACTTCACTAGCAAAAAACTGACAGTCGGGCGCACAAGTGCCCAAACTGTCGACGTACGCGCATTGGACCACTTTCTTGCCGCCCTGCAAGCCTTTGACTACGTTGATAGTAGTGCGCGCCACGGCGTACGCACCAGCGAGGCACGGGGTCTCTTTACAATCCCCCTTCGCTGCACACACTGCCTCCGTACCACTCATTATACAAGACGTCACGCATTCCACCTGAACATTACAAAATTATAAACATATAGGCCCTAAATTACAACCCTTATACCGGGATAAGGCCAGGGAGATGATGATACCCTGGTAATTTTTTTGTTCGATTATCTGCACTTTCATAAAAACAAAAGTGAGTTTCTACATAAACAAATTCAACCAGCTGCTTTACACAGCTTATTAATCACTATATAAAAAGTTTCAACTTTGCCTTGACATTGTGCGACTGGAATTGTCCACATTGAACTACTACGAGTATTTAACCTTTCACGTTTTGCAGAATGCTCCGCAAAATTCGAAAACATTGTTCTTCTGAGGGCATATGTATAAGTATACGAATACTGACATACGTACATGTCAGGATTTACCTGTTCACACACGTTTACCTGTTCCTGGGACATAGTGCAGGGATGCACAGCGGCAGAGAGGACAGGCACCATGGTCTGCGGCGTGGCGCCCCCGATGACCGGCACGCGGACGGCCTCAGGAGGCACTCTCAGGAAGTCAGCGAGCGCAGTATTCGCCCTCACGCAGTTCAACTCCACACAACCCAGCAACGAACGCGGGTTGTACACACAGCGCAACCTTTGGATCTCACCGACCAGAGGGACCATACTCTCAACAGGCTCTGTTGCTACTATTGTGAAGGCCTGTAATTCAAAAAGTAAATATTTCTAGGACATCATCACACACGCCGTCTAGATTCTAAATAAGCAATACTTGTTCTATGTAAACCAGACAAGGCATATAAAACTCAAATAAAGGTGTATAAAATTATTCATGAGTACCAAACACCCGCCCCAAGGCTAAATAAATGTTCGTTTCTCATATTAAATGTCTGCACTACAGTTTAGCAGCAAGAATAAATGTAGTAAGAAAACATGATTTGTTTAAGTAAGCAACCAGTAAGCTATGACATTTTATAACCAAGTATAAAAGAGACGTATAGATTAACTTACCGAGGGACAAACATTACAGATTTGCAGCGCTATTTCAGTGAGAATGGGCGCGCTTTCCTCAAAAGTATCGCCTGCGTTCCTTGCTACTATCACCACCACTTTTGCACCCTGTGAATTCAATTATAAAATACAATTAATGTTTAAGATTACGCTATTAGCTATATTACAAGTTTTTAAAATATCTCCACTTGGTTTGACCTATCTCGTCATCCTGCGATGGTTTTTGAAGTTGTTGTAGTCGTAACTGACTGGACTGTATATTTGTACGTATGAAGATAATGATTATGTTAAAATTTAGGCTCTGGTAAGACACCAGAGCCTAAACTTACCATACTAAATACTAATGTAAATGTAATGTACATTACTAAATGTACCATTTGTGTATGTACTTGTTGGTCGCCTGAAAAAGTACTACCTTCAATGCATCACAGAGCATGTGTCTCCCGGAGAAGGAAGACACCTTGCACTTGGTATCGACGTGACTGAGCTCCATGCCGTAGCCGCACGTCGCGCTGATGTCGTACAACGCTATCTCATCCAAGAGAGGACTTTGCTTCAGCAGCAGGGCCAGTGGTTGACCTTGATGGAGAAATAAAAATATTTTATTTCATGAATATTAAAGAATTTTGGGCCCTGGTAGAGCACTCATGAATGTCGAAAAATTACCACGGGTTCGGAAACTAGCCTTCCGAGAAAAACCGGCCAGCAACTCCGCCTGAAACACACATATTGACCTATTCCGTTGGTTTTAAAAATTATAAATGGTCGTCATGATTAAAGTGACATACTTCCTAGCAGTGCAAAGTGGGCGTTGTTGTTAAAACCCCCCGCTTACCCGTTCGGGGAATACAGGCGGGAGCATATATGTTTTAATGTATGTAATTGCTAGTAAATTGCAGTCTGCAAAGGATTCCACAGGCGTATGTGAAGTTGTATCTGAGAGACGGCGAAAAAGCATATCACGTTACTACCTAAATATTTGGTGTAAACCCACTGGATGTACGACTTGCCTATTCATTCAATATCTTTGTGAGGAACCGTGACATATTGAACGCATAAATTATATGTTTTCGGTAAAGTTCACAGTCGTTTGGGTGGCTTAAGATGTAGGTATTGGTTTATTTTCCAAGTTACAATTTGGAATAGATTATACTGAATTGCAGAAAAATACACAGATTGCAAAATTCATATTTCAGTGATAAGCACATATTTAGAGGTATTCATTTTGAAATGTCTACCTAATTAAGTAGGATAACATAAAATTATGCGTTTTAAAAGTTATACATACCAGTGCATCCAGCAGCTCCACAGATTGTGACCTTCATACCAGCAGGGCAGGTGCTGTAACATTGATTACGAGGTTCCCAGTACTTTCGCAGGTCGTTAGTCACGTTCCAAGATGTGTCCATAATAAGGCGTTTGACCAAGCTATACGCTCCCCAACTTCTTCGAATAATTTGCATTTTTTTATATTTTTACACAATTTTAATAAAAAATTAAAAAAACATTTCGTTCGTCTAAATCATAACCAATTTGACGGTTGTGATTTGATCAATCAAATGAATCAAACAAACTTTCTTAAAGTCTTGACATTTAACGAAAGACCTTCTCAATTAAAAGTTTGTTCAAAAAGAATCGTCTCTTTATTCCCCTGAAAGCGGTTTTTACTCAGCATGTTTCTTTTCTCATTAGCTTAAGTTGTGAAATTATCGGCTTAGTGCTTACAACTTGAAATCGACCTGGGTTCATCCCCCGGATACCTAAATATGCCTAGCAAATATGTAGGTACATACAGTACACGAAACATTGGTACGTGTAAATACTAGTTATGTATAACGTGGCGTGACTTCTACAACGATTCTAAATGCCATCATGTAATCTAAAAATAATATATAATATAATAGTAAAAACCCAATTTTCATTTTCTGTCGGTCTATCTGTCTGTTTGTTTTAGCTAATCTCTGAAACTGCTGAATCGATTTTGATCTCTCACTGGCATATAGCTAACGTTACAAGGAGTAATTTAGGCTACTTTTTGTTTAATTTTGTTCCGCGACATAAAGTCATTAATCAAATTATCTACGTTAGTGAAACCCACTGTAATACGCGGTATATAATATTGATTTGGGTACAACACAGCTGTTAGGAAGGAAAAGTGGATGGCGATATGTTTGCTATACCTAGTCAGAAAGATTAAAGTACATCATAAAACTTTTACAAAAAAAGTGAAGTATACACGTAGGTATAAGAAGTCCAAAACCATTCTACACACACGTGGGCAGGTAATACATGGTAATACAACAAACACATTTAGAAAACAATCACGCAAGGAGACTGTTATGTCACCGTTATGGATATCTTAATGATAGCGTTTTAATTACCGTGTAGTGCACTCAGACACGGCCTTACTATGAATAATTAAACGACCGATGCTATCTACACTACTGGGGTAAATAAAAAGCTCGCAATATTCTAATGACTGCATTTTGTTGGTAGCGCTTAAACTGTAAGTTTGGATAGTCATTCGAAAATGGTCATTTTTATACAAAACATTCGTCAAAATCCAAACGACAAAATAACTATGTATAAGACATTCAAACCCCTTTATATGGTGTTGTCTGTACTCGGCTTGTTCCCTTGCAGTATCAAACAAAGCAAGTGTGGTATTGTAGTGATACAGAAATCTGTGTACATAAATGCTCTGAGTGCCATATCAATTAATTTGGCAATGTGTTCGTTTCTTGCCTTTCACATTCAACATATTTACACAGCCACTGAAGACAACACTCTTACTGAAACCAATATGACACAACTCAACTACATCGTCGAATTGATAAACCTAACTATTTTCTGTATCGTCGCGTACTTTTGCGCTTATTATTACAGATCGACGTACGTGGATACTTTAGCAAAAGCTTCAACTTACATAAATACTGGGGAGAATTTTGACGGTATCCTAACACGACTTCGTTTGAAAATCAATGTCGCTATGGGAGTCCTGTTAATAATAACAACGTTACAAATGTGTGTGAACTGCACTCGACAAGACAGTATATTTAAAATTGTACTGGTCACCTTTACTTTCATACTACCACAGACTATCCAGTTCGTGTCCATTTGGTTTTATTACGTGCTTGTTCTCATGATTGTATCGCTTTTAAACGTCATCAAAGAACAGATGTACAGAATCATTAGACAAAGAAACACAAATATCATAAAGGTACAGTCGAGAAAACAAGTATCTATAAAAGAAATTGAGTTTCTCTATGTGAAAACGTTCGAGATGAAGCGAGATGTGAACAAGGCGTTCCAAGCTCCGATATTGATATCTCTGATGCAGTGTTTCCACTCAATGGTGAGCGAGTCCCACATCATATACCACGGAGCCATTCACATGAGGTTCAATGTTCACGAAATAGTCAACTGCAGTATCTGGGTCATATGTCAGATATTGAAAGTGTACGTGCTAGCCAATTCTGGGAGTATGTTAAATATTGAGGTATTTACTTTCCATATAAGTCTTCCAAATTCCTAAACCGGTGCCATGCCTTAAGGTGTGATCGTCCAAATTGTTTTTTTCCAGACTATGAAAATTGGTCGCCTTCTTCATAATATACCCACTGAAAAACAAGATTTAAGATTTTTATTTGAGGTAAGATTAGATTTATGGTAAACACGTGAATTAAATTAAAATCAAGATATCATCTCCTTCTCAATTATAGTTGTAAACTAGCTGTGCCCCGCGGTTTCACCCGCGTATGTTTTAATTCCATGGTGCTCGCGGATCCCTAATGTTTTTAAAAAATCTAATTAGCCTAAGTTACTCCTTGTAATATTAGCTATCCGTCAGTGAAAATCCCGTTAAAATCCGTCCATACGTTTCGGAGATTACCCGGAACAAACAGACAGAGAATTAAAAAATTGGTTTTTCTATGTTAGTACCGTGTATACTTTTATATGCATTTAGTGAAAAACTGTTATTTTGCAGTTACAAATAGACACTTCAATTTTATTTATCTGTATAGATGTATAGATTATACCTAACTTATGAAGACTAAAAGGAGACATTATCCACATTATGCTCTATACAAGTATCACTGTTATACAATTATATCACTATTCATAAATACTCATGATACAACCAACATCCTTTAATTTTAACGATATTTCAGATTCAACACTTCTCAACATTAATGAAATATCAGGGTAATGAATTAACTGTATTCGGATATTTTCCTCTAGATTCCACTCTAATTTTCAAGGTAAGAAAATCATACATTATTTAATTATATATATTTTAATAACTTCATTATTATGTCAGTAGGTACTCGTATGTATATAATTTTCTGCAGGTAATCAGCAATTTTATTCTGTTCATCGGTCGTATAAGTACTTATATAATTTTGTGAATATGTCTACCAATAGCTATTATTCAATTTTGGCAATTTCTTAGGTAAGTACTTAGGTACTTACCTCAGAAAATAATACTTATGGATTTTTTTATTTACAGGTGATTGCATCAGCGGCCATGTATCTTATAATTTTAGTGCAATTTGATAATAAGATTTAAAAAATAACTTATTTTCTTGGTATTCTACCTATGATATAAGAAATATTTGAATATCGCCGTACCTATTCTACTGAAACTACTTTTACAGTTCCGTACCAAAAGGTGAAAAATAGGATCGGTTAATAACTAGCGAACCACTCAACCTATCAACTTGAAAGGCATTGGTAAAGATGGATTTACGTAGTTCCTTCTGTAGGTACCCCAAGCCTATAGTAATTTTATTTATGTCTATGACCCCAAGTACCTACCTATAGGTTAGCGTATTAGTGTGTGTAGATTTCGGTTGCTTTAATTGGTGTGTGTCCAAACATGTTGGAAAATCATTCACAACCCGCCTCCGACATTTCGACCCACACTAATATTCAATCATATTTCGAGCATGTCGTCATGTCATGACATAACATATACCTACAGCTGTCGTCACGAGTTATGAGCGCGCTGTACACTTAGGAAAACAAAGTGTCAATGCAGTGATAATTACTTGCAAATTTGTTTTTTTTTAATTGCTATCCGAAATTGGAGTAAAATAAAAAAGTTCAGCAACGCACGTGCGGGGCACGAGGCATTTTGAGGTAATTTTGTTTACAAGATCCAAAATAAGTTTTAATTGCGCACAAACGGGGCGAAGAGTGATAAATATTTTTTAGACCCTTCATAATAAGACAATAATTACTATCCTAATAGTTTTCGTCAAGTAGATCAGAGTAGTTACCTAGGTTAGGAAGCAACAAGTTTTCATGACAGAGTGTAGGTAGCTACCTAACAATTACACCAATATGACCATTTACCTACCTAATTATTTTCAATTATGTAGTTAAATAGTCTGTAAGTCGAGAGATAGTTGGAAGAAGACATTACAAGAGCAGAATGGGTTGGTATGCAAAGATGAACTACTTAAGTAGATAAGTGCCTAGTACAAGCGTGCATAATGACCATGATAATATGAATAATAATAATATTGTTTTTTAATTATTATTTTTAATTATAAATTATTATTCCTGTTTAATAATGTTTTGTATAGTAAAAATAAAAAAAAAATCTGAACAAAATTTGACTGTCCCCTTTTATTTTGCATTCCCCCATTTTAAAAACGAATTACGAGTTTCCAATGTTAAATTGTAAGAGAAAGGGAAATGCTAATATTCTCACAATATGGCATTCAACTCCTTTATCGTATTTTACTTACTGCTCTAAGACTTCACTGAATAAATTGTCTATGACAACCTTTTATTAAAGTTGGCAATTTTAAATGTCAAACAAATTGTTTCGTTCTTATTTCATTCAATGAATGAAGGAAATGTACGAAAGTATGCATCATTCAATCAATTCATTCACAATTTTATTCGGTGCAAATCTGTGTCGTGCGGGAGTAATATAATTTGTCCTTTTTTATTTAGAAAATAATTGGTAATATAAATATAGCCTTGAAATTTGCATTAATTACAATTTCAGTCTTCGTTTATAATCTCTTCAAATATATTTCACAGGACGAAAACAGTCTATTTCACCTTGGCAAGAAAAATGGTAAGTCATTGCACCTAAGTATTATACGTCTTTTACCCCATCCGAGACTGAATTTGTTCGTCAAATCATATTACTTATGTTATTTACATGTCAAGCAACGCTTTAAATTGTATTTGAGGCAAAACGGTTTTGAAAGTGTTGCGAAACAGGAACAAAATGTATGCATTTTACCGGCATGCGGCATGGTGTAGCACACTGTAGCCATCTTGAGTTACTGTAATGGCCGGCGCCATGTCACTATTAATCTAATCACGTTCTGATTCTAGAATTTAACTCAATTCTATCTTACATCTGTGAATTATACCGTACGTTTAACAGTGATTAAACATTACCTGTAACTTCGCGTACGTATGTCTGTGTAAGTTATTGGTTTATGTAGCCGGCGTTAACAAACTTGCAGAAAAAACTTTATTTAGGTAGTTAAAACTAGGTACCTACTAGGTACATTAGTTTACCTACTTTCTAATGACAAAATGGTCGAATACAATTAATATTAATTTATGCCTTAGTGAATACTTAGGTACTTACGTATTGGTTTGTTGTTGTTAGCTGGATGGTAACATGGTGCACGCTGGAGTAGTGCACGGCGGCGTGATGCCGGCGGTGGTTCACGGGCTGCCGGTGCACGGCGCGGGCCCGGACGGCGAGCACGCGCCCCACGGCCCGCGCCGCCGCTACCAGAACCGACCCAAACCACCCAACAACTTGGAGAGGCTGCCACTTGACGAGGCTGCTAAGAGGGTAATCATAATATTTATACCACAATCATCAAAAACATAGTCAATGATACCTTGAATCTCAGTTCTCTGATAAAACTCAATTGTGTTCCTTTTGCTTTATGTAAATAAAGATCAGCTGTGGCACAGCTGATGATACAAATTCTGTCAGATGTCTTAAGTAAGTACCTACAAGTAAGAGGTACTGTGCTAATATTTTACGTAGGTGAGGTTTTCCTTGAAAAAAGTTAATACATTTTCATAAAATTGGATTTAAGGAATCAAATCTGTTACCTTAACCTTTATTGTAAATGTAATGAATTTCAAACTTAAATTCCAGGAGATGGAGTCCTTACCAACAAAGACTCCGGTGTCTGTACTGCAAGAGCTGCTGGCTCGCCGTGGCACCGTGCCCAAGTATGAGCTGGTGCAGATTGAGGGCATGATCCACGAGCCTACATTCCGCTATAGAGTCACCGTGGCAGATCTAGTTGGTGAGTACCATAATGAAACAAAAGGTATTTAACCAGTTCTCCAGCAAACTTCTACTGCTTGGGAAATGAGCCTTAAAAGAAACTGACACACATCTTATCAATTCTATTATGGACTAGCTGTGCCCCGCGGTTTCACCTGCATAGATTTAGTTTCTTCCTTATTGTCGTGGAACCCTAATATTTTTAATAAATAAAAGTAGCCTACGTTACTCCTTGAAACATCAGCTACCCACCAGTGAAAGTCCCGTTAAAATCCGTCCAGCCATTTCAGAGATTACTCGGAATAAACACAGACAGACAGACAGAGAAAAATTTTAAAACTTGGTTTTTTAGTGTCAGTATCAGTCATATGCATTTAGTGAAAAGCTATTATTTTGGAATTACAAACACACTTCAATTTTATTTATCTGTATAGATAGATAGGTAACACGGATAAGGATATTTATTTTCTTATTAGCATTCTGGATAGCACAATCAGAGGGCAGAATATTATAGGAAGCAGAATAAAATTCAATTTAAATCTAATAATTGTTTTAGGCACACTGAACACATTTTCCAATTGCATGATTTAAAACATGAAACAAAAACATGAAAAAAAAACATTCAACTTGCGATCCTCTTCCTTTTATTTGAAGTTGGTTCAAATAACAGCATTAAAAATAATATTTTCATTTACTCTCGGGATTATTACTAAAGCTAGTGAATACTTTGTTGACAGCAATGGGAACTGGGCGCTCAAAGAAGGAGGCCAAGCATTCAGCTGCCAAAGCTCTTCTTGACAAGTTGACTGGTGCCACACCACCTGATCAGAACACCAATGGAAATGTGCCCGAGACGTGAGTACATTAAATACAGCATATGCCTTCATCTTCTTCAAGGAAGTATCTATGGATCATTGCATGTGGCAAATGGTGGTCTCTGTCTACCTAAACTGAGATTTTTAATCTACTTCATCAATCATTATTGGTTGTGGCATGTTGCTACTGGGGACACTATTATATATGTTTATATGATATATTGTTTTTGCTTTTTTAATTATAATTTTTTACACATGCAATGCTGATATAATTTTCTCTATTGTGAATAATTTTTACATTTTTTTTTTGTAATTATCATTGTTTACTGTGTAATGAAATGTACATGAAGGCAGCTGATTTTCTTGTCGGTGCTTCTCAGAAAGCTAGTTTCCGAACCGATGGTATATTCCTCGACATTCATAAGTGCCTTATCAGTAGTACATCATTTTCATTTTCATTATAAACATATATTATAGTGCTAGTGACATGTGAAAAACCAGCACACTTTTTAATCATAATTCCAATCATAAAACACTTTCCCATATCATTATTGGCATTAATACTTAACCTTAATATATACTAAAGAAGAGGGTGTTACCTGACAATAAATTGTGATTATTATGTATTTCTACAATTATTATTCTTACAATCTACCTCCAGGATGGATCCAGTAGGTATCCAAGGGTATGTATATATAATACTATTTAGATACGTATCTTAAATTTGTTTTGTCACATCATTTTAGTCCTGATATGGTACAGAATCTCTTTTAATATCGGTATTTTTTTATAATGTTTGGATAATTAATAAACAACAAAAAATGCTATACATTTTGGAAGCATAATAAACCAGATCAATACAGATGAATAAAATTGAAGTGGTTGTTTGTAAATCCAAAATAACAGCTTTTCACTAAATGCATATGAAAGAATATACGGTAGTAACCTAAAAAAAAAAAATTATAAAAAAAATCTCGTCTGTCTGTCCGCCAGGCCGGTTCCGGCTAATTTCCGAAACGGCTGGACCGATTTTAACGGGACTTTCACTAGCAGAAAGCTTATTTTACAAGGAGTAAAAAAAAATTGGGTTTCACGGGTCACCTTTGAAAATAACTTTACGCGGGTAAAACCGCGGGGCACAGCTACACATTTATATAGTAAGCGGACCTAAGCTCAGACTTATAGAAATTTAATGTTGAGTTAGGCATGTTATGAGAATATTCAAATGTTTCAGTGCTAATGTGGTGACGTCATTCGAAGACAAGTTGATGGGCAACCCTGTGGGATGGCTGCAGGAGCTGTGCATGTCGCGGTTTTGGCCTCCGCCCTCCTACCATGCTGATAGCGACGACAATGTCAACAGGCGTATGTTACATATTATTTTAATATGATCATATGAGTAACAAACTAGTATACAAAGAAAACAAGCACATGAACTTTCACTTTCTTAATATTTTTGATATTTAATGTTGTAAATTTTTTCTTTTAGCATCTTATTGCTTTATTTAAAGTAATATTTTACATTCAGTACTTTTAATATGTATTTTAGCGTAGAGTTAAAAGTAAATTAGATGGTCCAAATAAAATAATTAGTATTAATACATTCAATTAATTTTTATTATTTGTTGATGGCTTCTATACATCTCTACTTAATTTTGACTGATGAATTTGTATTTCTGCAGGTCTCCCTCACGAGCGCCAATTTACGATTGTGTGCACTCTTTTAAAGCGGCGTGAAGTTGGTACTGGCAAGTCTAAGAAGCTTGCCAAACGCCAGGCTGCCTACAAGATGTGGCAGGCTCTGCAGGATAACCCCCCAGAATCTTTCCAGCCTGAAGAAGAGGTAGTTAGATTTTTTACCCTGAGGTGCCTAATCATCAGCCCCTACTGTTTGCTCTAAATTAATATTTTTTGATGCATATTAACTATGCTCAATTTTTATATCCAAACTAACAAACTTTTTTATTAATAAATTTCATGATAAATGCAATACACTAAAAAGCCCTTAAGAAGTTATTAAAATTCTAAAACTAAAATAGCATTCGAAATAAACCTTTGTCACTAATTTATCGACAGATTCCAAACGATCGTCAGCCATCCGAGTGGCTTTAATCATACCCATGAGGTTAGCACTTGGCCAGGTGTTTTACTATCTTTCGGTCGGCTTGTGCAGGCTCGACGGACGAATGGTGACTTACGTCAAATGAACTGTGTGTGATAACCCGTGTTGTGTTCTAGGGCGGCGTTGCGGCCCGCTATGCCGACTTGAAAGATAGTAAAATCTCCACTCTCACCACAAGCCACAGCCACAAGGTGTCGCAGTTTCACAAACATCTCAAACAGTCTGTCGGCCCCAACCTGGCCAAGTTGCAGGTACGGCATGTTCACATTATTTTGCATGAACTGTTCAACCAATAATTATTTGATTTAATAAAATGTTGCATGCATGTAAACTTTACTTGGACACAAATCAGTTTATTTTGCCTCGTTTGTTGCGTGAGCAAACGGGAGTTTGCAATTTTACAATGAACAATCAGTAAAAACAACAAAATATTTAGTAGACAATGTCCAAGTATAATTTATAAATGAAGTTAATGACTTTTCTGTCGTAGTTAGCAACGTCAGTCGTAAAGTTGTGTATTCACTATGTTCTTGCATTTAAAAATGTTCTAATGGTAGTCATATTGGTATATTTGAAAATCAATATGAAACAAAGTATGTTCCATAACTTAAATTAGACACTAAATAATTAGACTTTAAATAAACACGCTACAAGCTCTGTTCAAGCTTATTTTTGTATTAGAACCATCACTTGGCTGGAGTGTGGCTTTGCAAATGCAAGTCCAATAAAAAGTACTCTGCAATCGAGTAAATACTAGGGCGTCCGAGCTATATCCATGAACATAGTGCATACACCCAAAGCACCAGGGTGCCGATGGCCTAATGTGCATCTTGAACAGGTGACTCCGTTGAACAACAAGGACTTCAACTTCGTGCAGTTCCTTCAGGAGATCGCGTCGGAGCAGGCGTTCGAGGTGACGTACGTGGACATCGAGGAGAAGTCGATGAGCGGGCGCTGCCAGTGCTTGGTGCAGCTGTCCACGCTCCCCGTGGCCGTGTGCTACGGCTCCGGCCTCACCAGCAAGGACGCCCAGTCCTCCGCCGCACAGAACGCGCTCGAATACCTCAAGATCATGACCAAGAAGTGAGTGCTCAACTTCTCGCGACATCAATACAAACGCCCCACCTGACGAACAATCGTCGCGGTGCATCGCTCTGATTGATGTCGCTAGGTTTTGAGCCTATACTTATCTTAATCACCACTTCCCATTTGAGCAGGGCATTGCGCCCGTGACTGCACTTCGGGCTATGCTTTATAACTGGCATGTTTGCAGTATCTTACTAGTGATTCTTCGTTCATGATGAGGTTGTCCCAGTATTTTAGTCCAGTGTTTTTTACATTATATTTTATACATTTTATTTTGCATGATAATTTATTTTAAAGTCACAAGTGATTACACTTGTACTATTACTGCCAACGTGCGAGGGTAAATTGCATAGCCCGTAAAACTAAAGAAACAAAGTATGGAGTGGTCATATAACAAAATACAAGCTATACTTTGCATAGAATTAGTGTAATTTTCCCAGCGTGGAAATTACTTAAAAAAATAAAAAATACAAAAAAAATATAAAATATATTAAAAATACAAAAAAAGTGTGGACTATATTTCCAGTTTAATATTCAGCATTATTTAGGCATGATTTCTGCATTCATATTGAAATGAAATTGTATACTTGTATAAAAAATTAAAGTCTTAGCTTTTAATGTAATAATATATTGTAATCAAGTTATAGTCAAACATTGTTTAACTTTTGTTAAACTACAGCTGATTATATTATCTTTTACCAATTTAGTTAAGTGTGGTGTGTTAAGATGTATTCTAACATGCTGAGCATTAAACGGAAAAAGTATTCTCAGCTAGTATTGTCTTGTAGACGAACTGCCCGACCTTTGCTTTGTAACAAGCTCCGATATCGCGGTTGACTCACTTGAACTCAAAAACTTATTACAAAGTGCAGGGTTGGTACCTGTGGTTGAATCGCGACAGGCAGGATTGCATGTTGATTTTATTTATACACCAGTGATGTTTAGGGTTTTCTTTTATATTCATGATGGAAAACTTTGCAGGGAAGCTGAGAACTAAGTGTTAGAGTGAATATATATCACTGGAATTAGTGATTGCGAAGTTAGGATCCCTTGCCTGTGAAAATGGGCATTATTTTAATGCAAAGTATAGAGGTTGTAACGATTTCTACCAGTGCGGTGTCGTCGCCGGTTCCCGGAGAGGGCAGCGGCGGCGATATTGCACGCACCAAGTTTCTTTTAAATTGAATGGTGTGAGTTCAACCTGCCTTGTAAGACATCGCACTGTTCAAGTTAGAAAAGACTACTCGAGTAAAGGATTGGAGTTCTGTTCAACCAAGACCAACTAAATAATTACAATGTCGCCGCTGTCGAGGCATTGATGTTCAAGAGTTATTTTTGTGTTTAGTGAGTCTTGGTTTTACTTGTTCTTGTGATTTATCTCAAGGATAATAATAATGTTAGTCGTAGTATATTGTCATTTTAAATCGTATCACACTGTTTACCCATTTATATAAAGTCCTTTTAAAAATGTAACGATGTAATTTAATTTTTGCTTTGCATTGTTTCTGCTAAAATAATGTCAATAAAATTTTGGTGTTGCTTCAAATGGTATTTTTTCTTGATTCCCAATAATTTTCATTGGCATAGTTTCGTTATAATATAGCAACCTAAATATAATTTTATTGAGTTGGTGCTTGTTTATATCGCAAAATAAGTTACGCGTCAATTTACATGATTTTTTTTAACGTATGTGCATATCTATTGCTCGAACTACCTACATATCATAAGACATCATAGTCTACACATAATTGCTATCCACTTTTCAGAGAAATTATCGTTCTACCCGATCCACTTTGGATGGATATTTTCTACTAACAGAAAAGTTTAATATTGTTTTTATGGAAGTACATACCTTATTTACTTTCTGAAGTATTTTATGAAAAGTTATTAAATTGAAAGTGAACAGACGGAAAAACGAACAGTGTCTGTTCGTTATTCGATATCTTTATATCGAAGTATAAATGAACGCAATACGTTTGGCGGCGTAATACGAACACTTATTTTTAATCATAAAGTACAAACGATATTTATATAAAGATAAATTAATATAATTACTTAATTTAAAAATAACAATGAGGGGAGAGTATTTATTTATTTTCAGAGGAACAAATTACATTTTCAATTTATTTTTATGAAATTTGTACTGCCCTAATCTGGCTTGTCTTGACGTATGATTATAATGCGTTTTGATATTATTGAACCCAACAGGGATATTTTGATGTACTACCGTGTAAGATGTATTTGGTTCTGGGAATAAATTATTATCTTCCCAATCGCGAGATAACGTCCATGTTTCTACTTCTCTTGAAGGGCTCAATTCAATATTAAGTGGCTTTTCTTCAAAAATACCTGTGTTATATAGTAGTGTGCTTGAATCATCCACTGAATTGTTGTCAGGTGAATAGCTTGGACTTGCATCACCAAACTCCGGTGGAGGTGGTACGATTTCTAATCCTTCGTTGTTCATACATTGTAGAAGTGCCTTTGGATCCAACATAGAATTATCAATATTTGCATAAGGATCACACGCTTCTATTCCAAAAGTGTCCTCTGTAGTAATGGGCTCATTTTCACCCAACTGATCTGTTTCTAAAATTAAACGATCTAGTTCTATTTGCTCCTTGGAATCTCTATCTCTATTGACTCTTGATAGAATTACTTTGGGTTCGGGTTTCTCCGCCCGCATTTCTTTATCGGTTTGGTATATTGGGGATGCATTTGGACCAAGATCATTATCCATAATATTTTTTGGTATAGGAGCATTCAAATTTGGTAGAGCTCTTATTGTAAAAGGCCTTTTTGCTTTACCGTGTAATGTTTTGTTTTTGTTGTTGTCATTGACAACTGGGGAGTGGACTGTTTCCTTATCATTCTTATTTATTTGACTGAAAAAATAATTTTTAATTGAAATAGTGTGAACAAAATATATCGATATCAAGAGACCTATTCTAGAAGAGAGAAAAACAGACAAAGACATGTACACACCTATGTACATTAAGCTCACATAATATAATATAGCGTTAATAGACAATAATATCTTACATGCAAATTTAAATAATTTCTGATAGAGTAGATAGAAAGATTGAAATACCTGAAAATATGGCTATACTTTTGTAAGATATTCCCCACATTCTTCTCAGTATGAACTGCATTTGCATTCATTGGCTTATCATAGTTACAAATCACAGGTTTTTGGGTGCGTTCTTCTGTAACTTGCTTAATATTCTCCTCTGGCTTAGAAATATTATGTATAACATTGTTCTCAATATTATTCGTAAGACAGCGTACTGGCTCTGGCTCCTTAACATTTGTTATACTTTTCGGAGTTTCATAGTGTGCATGTGTTGGTTCATCCAAACTTAGATATTTCGCCTTCGATGGTACATTAACTTTGTTTGATTGTTGTAACCCTTTATTTGATGCAACAGAACATATCGCTAGTACAGGTGTACCATTTATTTTATAGTCATTGAATTCGTCATTAAAATCTTCTATCTTAAGATTAGAATAGTTTTCACCCTCTTCATTTACCTCATGCTTTTCTCTCACACAAATTTTCTCTTCAGTAACTATTTCAGTTACGCCCAGGTCCAATTTTAGTTTCCTCACAACACGAACACGGTGTTCTGGTAATTCATTTGTAAAAACATCGATTTTTGTAGCTGTATAAGAATATTTGTTGATTCTTTGATTGCTTTCATTAAAACAACTATTGGCTGAAATGTATGGATGTAAAACTCTTTTTGATAAAGTCATGAGAGATTTCGTATTCGATTCCTTATTTCCTAAATATGTAGGTTGTGTGAAATCGGCTCTTTGTGTAGATAATGGGCTCACTGTAAGGGTTTTGTCTTTATTGTCATCTATTGTAAAACTTGATACCGGTATCGTAATTTCTCGATCATGAAGTTCACATTTATTGTCATTATAATCAGGTTTTCGATTACCACTCTCTTGAAATACAACCATGTCCCTTACGTTTACTGCATCCACTTCTGTTCTGGTTGTTTCATCACAAATCTTTGTATTCATGCTTATTGGATCGTTGGTAATGAATGCATTGGCAACATCCTTATGAATCCCCACAAATGGAGATCTTTGTAAACCATTTTCGCTTGTGAGACTTCCATCAAAATTATTTGTGTTTGGAGTTTCTTGTATTTGGTTACCAATTATTTCGTTAAGTTTTTCGCATCCCTCTTTAGTATCGAATTCTGTATTTTTGCATTTTACTTCATTACATTCAAAGTCTTGCATATACGTATGGTCCTTTTCTTCGTAATTAGTTTCTTTGACTTTCTTACTCTGGGATACGTCATCTAATAAGACTTTTAGTGACAAATCAGTGGTGTTCGTAGTTTTTTGTGTATTGTGCAGGTATTTGTTAATTTGATGTTTTATAGCGTCTGAAAATCCAGTTTGTTTTTCAGTTTTTACATCTTTACATTGATCGTCGTCACTTAGGTCCATATTTTTTTCTAGTAGATCTATAAAATTATAGTTAGATTTATTCATTGGGCGTTGTCTTCCTTTGGTTAATGTCTTCAAAGAAACAGAGATATGGGGAGCCGTGTAAATTGAAGTTTTATACTGTTTATCTTGAATTATTGGAGTGGCTGATTTATTTGATTCCTTAGATATTTCATATTCAATTTCACTTAAAATGCAATTTATTTTTTCATCATCCATAAATTCATCACTGTCTTCGGCCTCAATACTGATTGCATCAGAGCACACTGGAGTAAATTGACCTCCTACGACTTCATTTCTAGTGACATTGACTTTTTCAATAGGGAGAATTTCCATTACTTTATAGGTAGGGACGGGTGCCGTTGACTGAGTGAGGTCATGCATTATTTGATTAGACATCTGAGCAGATTCATTAAGATTTTCTTTCATGAGTTTTGACGTGACTCCAAATGATTCCTTAAGATATTTAAATCTTTCAATTAGAGCGTTTTCTCGCTTCTTCTTTTCTTTCGATTGAGTTATATCAGTATTATTCCTCCTCTTGCGTTCTTTAAACGTGTCAGTGATACTAGTCTGTTTCTTAGTACATTTTTTCGGTTCGTGTTTCTGCACTTCTCGGTTATGAGACATTTGTGGTTTATGAGGTTCCAAGTTTTGAAATACATATTCACAGTTATCATCAATACCGACTGCAAGAGAAAAATAGCGAATGAAAATAACCTTTGCAAATTTTGTAGTTAGTACCTTTTGTTATTATTTATACTCACCATAAGTAGAACTAATGCAGTGTGCAAAGATTTTATATTCAGAATTGTGTTGTCTCGTTATATCATACGACAGATATCCACCGTAAACACTGATCAAATCTCTATCCCTGTAAAAATTATGTTAATGAGATTACCTTAAATTCTCCATATTAACATTCTCTGCAAACTGTACCAATCTATTAGTGACAAAAATCCTATCCTACTATCCTAGGTATTTATATAAAAAACGTCAAAGTTTGTGTGTAAGGTTTGGTTTGTTATTCTTTATCGCAAAAACTACTGAATCGATTTAACTGAAACTTTACAATAATTTGACTTATAGGTACATCAGAATAACACATGACATTAATTTATAAGATATTGCGTGAATTTGTCCAAAATATAAGAAGTCAAATACTGCGCAAACGAAATCGCAGGCACCTTATGCTATAATAATATCAATAATTCTAGGACTTGGAAATTAAAACGACGGGTAACTAGGTACTTATATTGAGGTATGATTCTTACTTAATAGCTGTGAACAATAAGAGCTTGTTATCTGAATCACCAACAATGATGTAGCATTTATGAGCGTCACCGGCTGTCAGTTGGTCTATGTTCTCCGCTAAGTGATTCTGATTCAGCAATTGGAGCTGTATTGTAACTGTCCTCTCATCTCCTGGCTTTACATAGAGCTGGTACTTGGGGAGCAAACTGATTTGTTTTCGGATAACATTGCCGGCTGGAGCACCTTTATTCATTATCTAAAAATATACGATGAACCCGTGTAATTTAGCCGTGAGGAGTTATAAGCTTTACCTTGCATGCACAGCCGCGTTATCCACTAAGGTTTCTCAGTGTCGAGATATTAAATTGAACCTTATCCTTTATGTGTTATCTATCAATTTCCTATAATTGAAACCAACGCTCGTCGTCGAGCTGAATTATTCCCGTGACGTCGATTCCCTCAACGCCGAATCGCTTTGCCTCGCTATGTCGAGCCTAAAACAATTGCCTGCTACTACATGCCGAGTGTGTACTATTAAGAACATAACTGCTACGTGGATCGTAAAATCTTGACGCTAAGAAACCTTAGTGAATTACATGGCAGTAGTCATTTTTTTAGTCTTGCATAGACCGAGCGCGAACAAATATATGCGCAGTCATCCCCACTGTTTTCGCTGAGCTCTCATAACTTGGACCGCATCTGTATTATATGTAAATTGAGCTCTCAGCCAAAGTTAACTAGGTAGGTATTTAAAGGGCTACGTACCCTTTCCAAATCCCTAGGATTGCTTTCCTCCAACAATCTGAAGTTAACCTTTCCAGCTGTAGCTAACAGCGTACTGAATGTTGGTCCGATGCCTTTCAATTGTTTGCTGACATACGGCGAATTCTCCCACAAATGTGCTGCCACACATTTAGCGAGGATCAAAGCATTCAGCACAGCTGAATAGTATAAAGGCTTCTGGCATATTAAATCTGGACGAGTGACGTAAGCCACCAAACCTTACAAACGATACAATTTAAAAATGTATTACAAAAATAAAACATAAAGTCGAATTGATTATGTCCTTCTTTTTTTGAAGTCGGTTAATAAGGACTTGTGGTGAAAACGACAGATATACTTACACCTGCAAATCCTATCAGCAATTCTCATAATCTTCATTGCTTCTTGGTTTAACGCTGGATCTGGTATGGGTAAGCAACCTAGAACTGCTTGAATTACACTGCAATAGTTAAATTGGATTTCAGAACATTTTTGAATCATTTTCGTTAAAGCACAATAGTACCTATCTTGTGTCAACATAAACATACCAATTCAGCTTCATCTGCCTTGTGCTAATCTTGCCTTTCATAGGGAACCGAATGGTGGGCGCAGCGTTGTTCCTGTTCAAAGCATTCAGACACCGTCGCTCGTCTATTCGAAGATGCATATCTGCTAGCTCGTGGCTCTCGCAAATTATCCAAAGCAGCCTCTCCAACGTTTCCGTACCATCAATCTGTTTCATATACAAAACACTCAGAATATTTTCGGTTGAAACTCATTAAAATTTAATTTTTTTTATTGTATGATATCACCACTGTTTGACATATTACCTATATTTTGTAATCTTCATCATTAATTTAAGAGTCTGACTCTTGTCGGTGTAACCGATGTAATTTCTTCCATTCGTCTCTATCCATGGCTTTGACCTCCTTATACGTCATGAGAGAAACCGTTATATATTTTTAATATGTAATATATAATGAGTCACGAAGATCCTTGCCCAAGGCAAATACACCCTTATTCGTATAGTATTTGAGAGAATACTACCTAATATACAAACACATACTGTCATGATATACTTCATAGTTTCCAGGTCCAAGTAGAATATAGACATGAGACGTCCAGCTTCAGTTGAAGTGATACAACTTGCTTCGTCCATAGATATCAACCCCGAAGAAGCTAATCCGTTCATTGCTTTTACACATAATTCTGGAATAAGTAGAGTCAACCTGAGTATTACGCATTTTTTATTCATTAATAGCTGTGATTTTACCCGCGTTGAGTTAAAATAATGGGTAACCCGCGGAATACCAATTTTTTTTTAATAATTGTGACCTTAGTTACTCCTTGTAAAATTAGCTAACTGCCAGTGAAAAAGAAATCAAAAAAGATATGTATCTTTTATTTAGGTAAGTGGTACCGTTTATACCAACTTACTTTCATATGCATTTAGTAAAAATCTGTTAATTTGGAATCACAGACACTTCAATTTAATTTATTAGTGTTAGACTACTCATGGTTTAATGTGACATGACCTTTAAGCGTAACATTCTTTTGTAACAGTCCTTATTCAGGAATGGTATTAAATATATCATATTTATTAGACATAAACTAGTTCTCATTAGAAAACTATGCAAGATAATTCTTCCCGCAGCAAAAAAATCTAATAAAGTGCAATCAGTGTCAATAAAATTACAATTGAAAGGGAGATGAATAAACATTATAATCGTTATAACGACTTGGTATTTACAGACGCTTACAATTTAGCACAAAGATGCACTCGTTATGTGAATCCGTTGACATCACTTACAAATAGCTTTACGTCTAAAGGTCATACGACAGCCGGCGGTATAAGTTGCTAAGCGGAATTCATTTCTATTCTGACATCGTTTATAACATTGTTTTTTTTTTATTTATCTATGCTTAAGCTAGTAAAGTATTGTTTGTATGTTCGACTTTGCATGTTTGAAAGCATAGGCTTTAAATAATAATTAATCTCTACCGAGTTATAGCGCGCAATTATTTCATAAATTTTTATTTAAACTATATGATCGAAGTCGCATGTAACACCTAGTATAATAGTTTAGGTAATTCATTCTCTGAACATGGTATTATTTGCATACATATTTCAAATACGCAATTTATAATAACCTATAGGTACACAACTATCTGATGAACACTAAAATATCTGGTATGAATATCAAATTGATTTATTAGAGACAATTCACTTTTTTATGATGAATCGTAAACGTTGGTAGATGGTATACGAGTTGAAAAGGTCAGATGAAAACGGGATTTTTGTGGTGTAATTCTGGATTTACGATGAGGACTCGAAGGAAAATAGGGCTTTGCGCGTAATTCTGTAAGGTTTAAGCGTCGCGCCCTACGTCGAGTGTGGCAGGTATATTGGGTACATAAGCCACGTCAGGACACTCGGCCAACGCCCCAATTACAAAGCAAGCTGAGGTTACCAGTATAACTGGGGGATTCATGGTGAAGCATATGAAGACATAACACGTGCACTTGCGACCAGGAGGAACACCGTGGAGTTTATTCGGTGCGAGTCTGACATTACCCTCATGCTGCCCCTGCGGCGGTTGGTGTATCCATAACAGATTCTCCACGTAAAAAAAAGATTACTGGTATAAATTATAATATTACTATAGCTACAGGAAATACGGCAGAAGCTGTCTGTATAGATTAGTGTATTAGTAAAGATGAAGGCACAGGGCGACAGGGACAAAACTTATAGAATAACGCCTTATCTTGTGCTTTGTACCAAGATGGTATCGCGTGCAACAACTAATGCTAAGGAGCAATGTGTAGACGGGTTCCTCCATCAATCACGTTCCGGAACTACTGAGCGGGAATCAGAAGCTGTGAATTTAACTATCTATAGACCATAAAGAACGTAGGTATGGATTTATCTTTACGAGATTGTTTATTTTAATTCTCCTTTGAACATTATTTTTTTAATCAACTAGAGGATGTGGGTTCAAAATGTTGTTATTACTGGTATTTCCGAACATTTATTGAGTACCTATATACTTTTTTTACCGTATATGTATATAGATAATTAAGTAAATAAGTACCTAGTTATTAAGAAGAATAATTCGGTTGTTGCGATTTAATAAGTATCTATCAAGTAACATAGGCCTAAAGCCCAGTATACAATTAAGCTGGCTTATATTTTTTTACTGCCTAAGGCCTAGAGAATGGATTAAAAAAAAATTTGTAGTTAAAAGTTACGGACCATATTTTTTGCTTCTTTAAGTAAGATATGCTATAGCGAAGCGATTACGCCAACATGCATGGCTCGACGCTTTTATTACATTTTTATGTTTATTGTGTAGTTATGGTATAAATGTACCTATAGCTAACATCAGAAACAAAGAACATATTATGCATATTACACATACTAGTCTTATCCCTCACCAAGCGGAAAATACTCATGGTTTTTTCAATTAATTGATGTTACGATTTGGCATTTTAAGAGGTAGGTAACTAACACACGCAGTGTAATCACGCAAAATTGGCGTATCAAATGAACGCATGATAAATACCAACAAACTATGTAGATCCTTCACGGATCAATTATAATGATTGTTTAAAGTATTTTATAAATACACGATAAATATGTTTACAAAAAGTCTATTATATTTGTAATTACCTTATATTGCGGTAATCGGAATACCCAAAAGATTTAAAAGCTCACCACCGAATTGTACCTACACACGTTAGCATAGACAAAAGAAGAGTCGTAGTGACCCAGTCGCCTGTTATGCCACCGATCCAAGTTCCAATCTCACTGTTTGTTCTAATGAGTATTTTTTAAAACCTATTTTTACATTTACACCATGAGTTTAATGGAGAAATATGCTTAGGTATGTTAGACATATACAATTTTCCTTTAGATATTTCGCTTCAGACGAAGAAATTCAGAGATGTACGTATAGTGCCTGAGACGTTGATATCTACGGACACCACACGGTTCCCGTTCACTTGGGAGTACGGGAATATACTCTATGTCACTCTCTGACAATCTCATCCATTCATCCATCGGTGAAAGAATTTTCAAGACCACTAGTAGTTTCGGAGCCTATTCAATTCAAACAAACAATTAAAATGTTCCTCTTTATAATATTAGTACATTAAGATATATAGATTTAAGCATCTCTGTTGAAATATGATCTGATCTTTATCTGCCTGCTAGTTCAGGGAATATTTGAGGAGTCAGGTGCGTAGAGCATAAGGGCAAGGGCTGCACAAAAGATCCCAATGGTCGACGTGCTTCCGGGCAATCGGACCCAATAATGCCACAACAACATAAGATAAGATAAGATCTCTGTTGAAAACTGGGTGTTGTGTCATCACTGCCTACCTCTACGAAGACCGTATTACTTTGTGATAACTTTTATTTAATTTTAAAGAAAACATTCATAATTTTTCAGTTAGTAGCAAACATAATGTTTAATTACATTTATTCATTCGTATTATTACAAAGCTCGAGATAACATCCAACAGTCATTACAGCGTAGATAAACGCGCGATTATCCTGTCATACTGAAAATAAAGCGGCCATCCATCAACGGACTGAGGCAAAACAAAAGTTCACGGTTTTGTCTTATTTTAGTGCAAATTGTAGATGACTCGAGGAGATTGATCGCGTAATGTGTAATTGTTTCGACAAAAGAGGCCATTGCAATTAGTTCTTATCCACTAATTTACTTAGGTCTATTTTTGTAATTTGCATAAACTCCCAGGCAAATCAATTTTGTTGTTTTCTTAATCTTTAGCGTATAATGTGTGTACGTCTATGTAAATTCATATTTTTAAACTATATAATATTTATATTATATATGATATGATGGTAAGTGGTTACCGCAGGCTATGGATGCCTGCAAGTGGCTTCTTGTTGCCGACCCTGAAAGATAAACTGGAAGGCAAAAGCTAGCTAGCTCCTACTTCCCTATGCGTGTTCTACTATTTACATGTAGTTAGTCGAAAATACTTTGATGCATGAAGATACTTACTTCGAGAAAATTTATTCAGAACTAGCTGTGCCCCGCGGTTTCACCCGCGTAGAGTTAATTTCATGGATGTCCCGCGAAACCATTATGTTTTAAATTAAAATTAGCCTAAGTTACTCCTTGTACCATTAGCTACCTTCCAGTAAAAGTCCCGTTAAAATCTGTCCAGCCGTTTCGGAGATTACCCGGAACAAAACGACAGACAGAGGGAATTTTAAAATGAAGGAAGATTTAAAAAAAAAATGGTTACTTTGACAGAATCGTGTATACTTTCATATGCATTTAGTGAAAAACTGTTAATTTGGAATTACAGACTTCAATTTTATCTGTATGTATGTATATATACAGATGTATAAATAATTGTTATATGAATTAACTTACCCTCAATTTTCTTGGATATTAATTGATGTGGTGCGTTGGGATGTAAGCCTAGGTACCTGCAATAAAAAATAAATTCCTGTTAAATAATGTTTTACAAATCCTTATTATTATTATTATAAATAACTTATCCTTACCTATGTCACTATGTGCATATGTATTTGAATACCAACTAAATAGTGGAGTCGCTCACGGGGTAGGTACAGAAATGAGCGTCTTGCTACAAAAAGGCATATTTTGAAAGTTGGAAGACTAATTGTTACTTATAATCACACTATCTTACCTTTTCGGATCTCGGGCTGCTCTGACATACAAAAATGTCGATCGCAACCATTGCACGCACTGAGCTACGTCTCCGACGGTACCTAAAGCTGCCTCGCTGTTCAGGTTCTCGGCCAAACGCCTGTGCAAGTAGCTCTGAAGAGGCTCACTGCCACCAACCAAGGATTGGTATCTTTGCTGCAAACGAAAAGTTACTGGGAGCCAAATATGATCGTTTTAGCAGCGCGTAAGAACTTCTTAGCTTGGAAGTTTTATTTAACGGTAGCAAAATGAGACGTCTAAGCTCTTAAGTTCTTAATACATTCTGCTTAAGCCGATGATGGTAGGCCCCCTGACCCACCAGTCTGTTTAGAAAGAGAACCGACGTTGGATTGATGTGACAATAGCTCGTCTGTATTATTTGGATACCTTATTTGTTTGTTAATTGACTATGACAGTAATAAACTAACACAGATGGCAGGGATGAGCTGCCATGTGGAAACCGTAACGTTAGTTCACGACTTTCTGAACATTACCTACAGACTTAGTTGTTGGTAACTGCATCCAAAAGAAACAAATTAAATACTTATTATGTAACTGGTTACCCGTTTCCTTGTCACGCATGTGTCACAAGTTTATAAATTTCTAAAGTTGACGTAGTTGACGTTTGATATATTTTGTACATAAGTGAGGGATTTATATAATTTAAAGTAATTGTCAAATTGCTAAAATGGCTTTAACTAAAGAAGAGAAAAAAGCGAAAAAAGAGGCGAAACGACTCGAAAAGCTCAAGGCAGAAGCCGATACGAGGAAAAGGTTGAAGAGAGAGGAATTGAAACGTGAGATTGATGCTCAAACTCTAAGACGAAACGAACTCGACAGATCCTGGCGAGAAATGATGCTCAAAATTAAAGAACCCATCTTCAGGCAAGACATTGAAGTGCTGTGGCATACATTTGAAAGGGCCTCCGACAAGAAAGAATATCTTATAAATTATACAATGCATCTCATGGATATAGCCGACGACCAGTTCCAAAGAACTATCGCTAGCTTTTGCGATACCATCGACAACATGATTATTAAGTTTCTGGCCGATTTAGAGGCGATGTCCAAAGAAAATGATCGTAGAACTGCTGAGCTCCTTAAAAGGGGAGAAGATGATGCCGATCGCATTATGAAGGACCACAACGCAGCCGAAACACATCTCCAGCTGCTACTCTACCATGCTCATACTACTTCAGATGCTCAAGCCTGGACCACACGCGGAGAAAATTTGGTCAAAGAAGATGAAGAGCGAATGAAATACAGCAACGAACGTGAACATCTTCGTTCTTTACTAGAAAATAATTACAATGCCACTTGGGATGAATATAAAGTTGTTTTAAAATCCTATGTTGTCAATACTGCGGAAAATCAAAAACAAGTACGCAAATTGCGAATGAAAGAAAATATGATGGCCGACATCATTGCCTCCCAAGGTAAGAAAATAGCGAACAGCGATGGTTTATTGAAACGTTTACGAGCTGAGCTAGCTGCCTACGAATCTGGCACTAAACAAGCCGTTTTTCGTGATCGTCGAGACCGCCACAGGATGGCTTTCTTTAAATTAAAAAAATGTCTATACGACGGCGTTGACACCGATGTTAAGCGATTAAACACATTAGTTAAAGCTTCCGATATAGCTATAGAATGGTTGGAAGCGGGTCATAAAAAGGGGGAAAAAATTCTTCGAATGGCTGCACTTTGCCGAAAGTTTGAAACTCAACATGAAAAAATTTTACCTTACGGTTCAAACGAGCCACATTCACCAACACAAACAAAGACAAATCTGCGCAAACAACAATCTGACGACTCGTTAGTGATTAATGCTATATCATCGACATCTGGACTCACAAGGTTGTGGCATCGCATATCTAAGGCGGAATTGACAAAAAGAGCATTGCTTCGTGAAAAAATATTGCTCGAGCATGAGAACATGATGATCATGGAAAGGTTACAAGAGTATAATGAAATGGGCATGGGACCATCCTCGCAAAAATATAAGTATGACTCCAACCCGCAAAAATCTGGAATATATCACCCAGTTGCTATAGACGGACCGTCGGAACTCAAAAAATATAGATACAAATAGCTTTCGTGTGATATTTATATTTATTTGCTGTTACTACAACATATTATTGATATATTACATTATTTATTCTACGACATTGTTTTCGTGAAGAAGCATCACGAGACTCGTTAATTAGTGCCCTGTTCCGTGGGTGAAATGTGGTGTGATTTCACGGGATGCTTATGTAGTTTGAATGGATCGTGGCGGTGGAGAAGATACGCGCGCGCCTTTCGCAATGACACACGAGGCGCAAACGATGCTACTTTGACCTCACCCACTTTAAAAAACTATGGTACATGTATAGATCGAACAGTGAATTGCCATATTCATTACAATTCGTGTTCGGTTAATTCAAATAAACAGGGGAACGCAGTCCGCATTCATTCACAATTTATCATAATGAATAGCTTCTCGTTACACCGAATCCTTGTTTTGCGTTACAAAACCTAAGTCAAAAAATACAAATTCTCAAAGTGCACCAACATTTGACTTACTGGAAGATCCCATAATTTTATTAGATCGCAAAATAAATTTACATGTCCAATTACCCTTCTAAATATAAAATTTTAACTAATTTTTTTACATGATTTAATTCTACTACGCGAATCTTTGGAAACTCAAGTAGCTTAATATTTAAGCTACTTGAGTTGATGAGTATTTTTAATTTAGGTACGTTAGAATACCTTAGGAATGTAGTCATTCTCAAATGGTATTTCAATAGCTCGTTATTTATTTATATCCTTGTACCATTTAGCGCAGGTTACTCATCCGTAAATGTACGTTCATTAGGCACAAGATTCGTCGCATGCGCAACACATGACAGACGTATTTTACCATAAAGGCGATTGTTGTGTGAAAATATATATAAACGCAAAAATAACAACCTTGCTCTTCATACGTACTTCAATTAGATATATACTGGATTTAATGAACAAAATACGATTATGATCGCTTTCACACGTCATTTTCAAAGGACTTGTTCTGTATAACGCAATTACATATTTTTCTTTAATAAAAATCTCATGAAGTGTATGAGTTCAATTTTGTGTGAAACAAAGGCTAATTACGAAAATAATACAGTCGTATAACACCGATGTGTATATAGGCATAGTTTAGAATCTTATTAAGAGCTATTTAGCCTAATAATACTTAGCCAATCGAGAGACATAGAGTGCATAAGGCACGTAAATACTAATACGACCTTTATAACTCATCGCGAAAGTCTCAATCTATACGAATAGATTAAAGATGAGCGTCATTATAAACCGCTATTATGGGAATATCAAGAATAAACCGCATATGTCTTGGAACAATAAAATTACAATTTATCATTTGATTGCCATATAATGATACAACATTTCTTACAAATATAGAATATTCAATGAAATATAACATTATCTTAATTAATACAGGTATTTACAACGAAATAACGATAATTGTAGGTAATGTTCCATCAATAATGCTAAAAATATTAAAGTAGCCTTAAAATCTAGTGTATCATGAGTGTATCTTCACTTATTGAGCCAATATCCGATGTATAAAGATCTAAAAGCAACATTGTTAGTATAGATAGCCTATATGTCACAAGTTGTATCCGAGTCAAATAAGGTCAGTTAGAATTCATTTGAAAATCATGTCGGCGATCATAAACGTTCAATATATGAGTGACTTCCTCATGATGAGAGCGCTGAATGACAGTCGCTTTCACCGGTACAGTAAGGATAGCTACAAGGAAGAAGGGCCGCCCTACTTTACCATAATGAACTATATTGTGTCGAGCTCTATGTAATTCGTTCTCTAGATACGACTAATTCTTGTAAGCACGACGGTTTATTGTCCGCGTCGTCGCAATACATTGTCACAAAGCTTTTAATAACTTTGGTAATAACTTCGTATTTGGATAGGTATTTGCATAAATGTTGTGAATCCTCACTAAAATCGAAGAAAAATGTTATTAACTGGCAATCCAAAAATAATTAAATGTTCACGGTCACATTTGATATTTTAATTGGTTGATAACCAAGCCACGCGTACACAAAGCCGACACATTATGAAATAATTACCAACACAATGGCAACAAAATACGCAGACCTACACGTGTTACGAAAAGTTTGGTAAAGTTTGATCACGCGAGGAAATTGGTGTCACTGATGGTCATATGGGATAGGCAGGCTTTTTAGAAGCTTGTTAGCCTGTTATGTTTGATGAATGTGAGTTAATCGCGCGAATTAATTCATAGGTGGAATCGTTGGTATTTAGGTATTATCAGAGCTAAGATCTGTATGTGTGCAGGGACATCCATCACGATAGGGCGACATTGCGGCATCTTCGCCGTGGCGCGCCGCCGTGGGGTGCGTATATAAGCCGCGGACGGGGCCGGGGCGCGCCACCAGTCAGCCTAACACTGCAACCGACGACCATTGTCACCAGTACATAGTACCTACTATTGCTATACATTGTGTAGTGTCGTGATATTTGTGTTTCAAACAATTAAAGGTGAGTCCGTTAGATCGCGCACGAATGAAATTCTTGGCTGAAAAATGTTCATCCATTAATTTAAAAAAAAACCTTTTTGTAAATTTGTAACCCCCTGAAAGAAAATCTAATAATTAACTAAAAAATATGAATGTGTAAAATCCTCCTCACAATTTATTCTTGACAATGAAGAGGTGATAGAAGTTATCAGTTTAAATTCTACCAGCAAACTGAAAAATAACTTTCCTGCTAAGTATCATTTAAATGAATAATCTAATCTCAACATATTATAACATGCCACACCAAACTATTAGTAGTTACAACCCTAAAGTTAATCTGCAAAGTTGGACTTTTGAACTCTTGTTTAAAGTATCACAATTTGTCTGAGCTTCTAATTAAGTTTAAAACCAACACAAATTTGTAACTTTTACACTAATTATACTCATTACCTTGCTATGCATCAATTACCTAGATTGTTATCAATTGCATAGTCTTGACATGAAAATCGATTGTCACCTAAAAAACGTGGGAAAAGTCGACATATGTATTATCTGTGTGTATTACAGTATTGATTTATTGCATACGGTTAACAGTGGAAATGAGCAAATCACTGTAGAAACGACGTGTCGCCACCCTTAGCAGTTTTTATATAGATAATTAATTAACTTACAAAAAAAATATGTAAAAAGTAGAGGGTTTGTTTAAGTGGGTTCAAATAATCTAGCTTGTGTATGTAGTCCAAATAAGAAAATAGAAAAATGTCCATCCCTTATAAGTAGACTATTTTCGTTACTTACAAGCCTGTACATACCTTAAGTACATATATGTGAGATTTAAACCGTGGTCCAACAGTTTGTATATGTTCAAACGTCGTCGCTTAACATTGCATTTTAGTGTGGCTCAAAATGTGTTGATCCACCATATTTGGCATTCGACTACAACCCGCCTCTGAAAAAGTATCAACACATTTTGTTTTGGGGCCAAGGCAAAAAAATTTTGGGACGTTTGAATGTGTCAGATCCTATACTTGGGGCACTCAATAACATAGGTTAGGTTAGGTATCTGATACTGTATTAGCATTGACCATGATTGAAGGTCAATTTGAAATCAGATCATTTTAACCTCAGTCAGGATAACAACAGGTAAAGTAATTGATACGTTTGTATCGTATTACAAAGGGATAGGGTGCTCTTGATAATACACTTGGTGTTTGTCGATTACAGGTATAGGTATATAGTTATGGTAAAAACTTCAATATCCAATATCTATCTATTATTCAATATCTAGTATTCAATATCAATTCTATCTATTATCATTTAAGAAAATACAGTAAGGATATTGTATGTGTACTTATTTATATTTCTTACTTGCCACCCCCCCTCGCTTAACTTCGAATTACGGTTTCATTAAGACTTCCAAAAAATTTTATGTTCGCTTATACGCGCTAATCTCAGGAACTACTGCTCCGGTTTCAAAAATACTTTCAGTGTTAGATAGCCCATTTATAGAGTAAGACTGTAGTGTATAAATCATCACGCTACGCAAACGATGTCCCGGGTTAAAATGAGCGTTAGCCCAAAGTAACTATTCCACGCGGATGAAGTCCCAGGCCAAAGCTAGTATAGTATATACCACAAGAGCGAAGCTGCTGATGGAAGCTAGTGACGTGACGTACTAAAACGTTATAATTAACCGACTTCAAAAAAAGGAGGAAGTTATCAATTCGACTGTTTTTTTTTTCTGTGCTGTGTAATAATAATTGCCGTCTGATGTACGAACTATGAATGTTTTCGTTTTAATTCGTATGATTGCGTGTTTTCATAGCGAATAATCAACTGCACATTGTCAGGCTTTGTTTTTACTCATTAACAGTGGTTTTATGGACAAGAAGCATGCCTTGATTTGTTATTATATATAGTTATCTATACTTGTATTTGAGGTATTATCCAAGTTACTTTAAATAGGTTCATTTTGGTTTTTACTTAAATGGCATACAATGTCGTTATTATTAGTATGGATGAGCTTAAAATTACGAGATTTTTTTTTTATAAAGATACCATATTTATTAAGGTTAGGTCATTTACCCTATATGACATACCATTTATTAGGGAAAGACGCTTTTTTGGCATATTAGATTTCTTCTTTTTTTCTTATTTACATAAGAAATCAATAAATGAAGATGTTATCTCATTCATTCATCATTTACAAACATCAGATTTATTTTCAATAAATATATTATACAAGCTAAATAAATTAGAATTGATAACAGATAGGTTCATACCCGAAACCCATTATTATACAGCAGAGTTCTTATTTGTTTTTAACCGACTTCAAAAAAAGGAGGAGGTTTTCAATTCGCCTGTATGTTAACTGTATGGAAAATATATTTGCAGGCTGAAATTCTTGTTGGTTTTTCTCAGAAGGGTTCCTTGCTGCTGACCGCCCACATTAGGTTGATGATGCTGGTGATGAACAGAATCAGAATAGCATAATATCCTACTGAACAAAAGGGATTTCAAATCCTAAATATCTTTACTGATGTTGCAGTTTGCTGCTGACAGCCTGCATTAGGTCCATAATACAAACAGAATAGCATAATATATTATTGAACAAAAACGGCTTAAAATCCTTAATATCCATAATTACCTTACTGATTTTGCAAATATATCATAGGTGATGAATAGAACTAAGTATACCCGTCCCGTGGGAGCTAGGTAGCTGAGTAACCTAAGAACCGAAACGAATTAAAATGACGTCACCAGTTGTGTGGTTCACGGTTATAGTACTAAGTACATACCATTGGCTTAAGCATCTGCTACCATTACAAAAAAAAATAGGTAAGCTCAAAAGGTTGCGTCGATATAATCGTCGCAAGGTAAATGCATTTCATTCTATATTTTCATTGACAAAAACCGTTAAATAGTGCGCAATCACACGTCTACGAGTACACAAGATTGCGGTGCGACAAGACAAAACAATTCAAAGTAATTTTCCCGTAGGATCAATCACGCGAGGCCAGGCGGATCACAATAGCAACAACTTATACGTACCTCAATGTTTATGCAGATAGCCCATTCCATTAAATACAATTTAATTAACCTTTTTGTGAATATCAAATTAGATATTTCACTCTTATTGAACTTGACTTAAAAGTGGTACCTACCTATGGTTCTAATATAAATTATCAAACTAATATATTCAGAAAAGAAATGAATCTTTATCGCTGGAAATTACCACATTAAAACATTATAGCCATGATTAATTCCGAGAAAAGAAAAATATATTTTAAGAAGATATTAAGCTATTAAAACATGAAACATGTTTTTAAATATTTGTGACATATGCTTACTTCATTCTAGTTCATTAATGTAAATATTCACAATAGCAGTTTTTATATTAAGGAGGTCATTAACACGGGATCAACTAATTCTCACGTTAAGATCAAGCGGAATTCGTGCGTGCGCAACATCTAGGATTGCTTATCCGACAAACAATGGGAAAGGCGCCAAAGAAAACCCATTATTTGCACTAATAGTTACCTCAATGGTATGTCATTAGACTGACTAGCTAAGTTGTAAATTGATACATTTATTATGAATATTTAAACCAGATCAATTTACCTGTGCAATGTATTAGCAGTAATTTGGACACGAAACTTATAATAAATCAAAATACAATCACCTACAAGCTATATATTATGCAACCATTGCCTAAATTTCTTCCTATACAAACGAATTTTGATTAAAATTTGAAAACAAAGTACTTATAGATGTACGTATATATTCAATCCTGCTTGACGTCCTTCAACTGCCGATGTATTATAATAGAAACACAATCATTCAGAAATCTGTGATTGGTAGTAATTTGCATTCCTCAAATCATTACCTCTTCAAGTATTGAGAGATATTTTTCAAGTCAATTTAAAGTAATAGGCATCTTCTGTAAATACTAATCGTAATGAATGCAAGCGTGCTTTGTCCCACGATGCTCGATCACGATTATTTATCCGAAGCGCATCTATCAAATGGCAATAATGTCGCTAATGTTGAATCTGTTGAACAATTTAGCTGATTTATTGCTGAGATTTATGTTGTAGCAAAATGTCGTTGACTTGTCATGAAATGTATCCACAAAATACTCAGCCGCTATTTACATTAATTCACATTTTAAAGATCGGATTTATAAAATCAATGCTACTTAATCATTCGATAAAACTTCAACTCATCCTTTATGATCACTACAAACATTTAATATTTGTTTTAAAATAATTCGCAAACGATTTGATTTATAAATTGAGAATTTAACACAAAGTTTCAATTTCGAATATTCTTGCAATAAATTCTGAGCATCCTCACATACCTTCTTAGATAATGATAAAAATACATTTTACAAAATTTACCGATCTATGTTATTATTCTGCTTTTTTATTGGATTGAAATATTTTCTATGGATACACTAGGTGTGCTGTACCTACGTTACGATATTTATTCGCAATATAAAAGATGTCAATTCATGTAGCATTCAATTAACATAAATCCCGAAAACAATGTAGATTCTGCAGCGGATAAACGCATGCTCACACGTCTCAGGCCTTCTAATTGACTTAAATGTTTTCCAAATCAGTAATATTTTGTCGCCATTTATTAATAGGTTTTTCAGAGTTCAAAGTTGAATAAATAATTCTTATTTTCATGACACCTATATTATTTTATGTTGAACAGATGTCTTCAATGAAGTGGTTTGCATGTGCGCTCGTGATCGTGTGCGTGAGCTTAAGGCAAGCGACGGCGGCGCCCGCTCCTCAACAGGAAGAGAACCAACCTCCGATGCCGGTGAGTTATTTATTATTTACCTCCTTGATTACTATCCCAGATGATTAAATGCATATGTCTATTATCCTTGAATAATATACTAAATTATGACACACTACGAAGGCGACAAATATGCGTGATTAACGCGTACTGTAGATTATTAACAGAACATTGCTTTAAAAGTTTATTAAAGCAGTTTTCTTAAGATCTTCAGCTTACTTTTTTGTAACAATAGCTCTATTTATGGAAATACTACTACTTTTGGCTCAAAGCCTATACACATCCGTAAAATACCCATAAACCTTTGAATGAGCATCACTTCTAAAATTCAGCATGCATGCTAACTTCTGAGGTTAACTTAAACTTCAAGAAGAATTTAATTTCTAAAGCGTTATGCTTTAATTATTAAAGGACTCTAGGTATTGGTTTCATATGGTTTTTATGTATTTCAATTGCATTAGCTTCATTTAACATCAAAATAGGAGACGACACAAGAACTGTGAAACATCTTCCCATTTGTGGTAAGAATTTGAGGTCGCGTGCGATCTAGTTCACGATACAATGTTAATCGAAATAACGCACCTTTGATGATCGATCGATCATTATACTGCGCATCTTATACCCTTATTAGGTAACGCAGCATCTTTGTTGGCTTAGAACAATGTGCCGTTTTTCTTTGCATTTTTGTCACTTCATACCATATCTGTATTGTGAGCATTGATGGTAATTAAGTATCCGTAGTGTAGTAAACTATTATGGACTTTCTATGGTAGAAGGAAGGTTAGATAAATTATTACTTATTTGTTTTTTATCTGGTATATTTAAAGCCAATAATGAAAAATATACTTACCTATATTATAACACTCTTTGGTTATCGCGAAAGATTTGTTTGTTTGTAACGAATAGGCTGTGAAATTTCGGGACCGATATTAAAATTATATCACAATTATAAACATACATTATCACTGTGTTAGTAGTGAGTAGTATAGGAAAATAGCCTATCCTCGATTAAAAAAATATTGATTACCGAATTAATTTGAGGATGCCTAGTAACAAAGAAAAACACGAAAAAAATTTATATCACTGTTTTTTAGAGCCCAAAAATTACAAATTCATACTGTGCTTCGCTCGTGTTGGGAGTAACCAGTTTGTCTCTATATCAAATAGATTAATATAACGGATTTGGCATCCCAGACATAACATCATTTATCTCAATCTGATCTCATAACGGGGTAACATACATGTCTTAAAATTCAAGACTTCCTTAGTTTTATCTAGAATAACAGTGAAATACGTGTGAGACGTGACATGTCTTGACTCAACGAAAGTAGTAACTGTTTTACGAATAGACATAATTATCGTCAATTTTATGGAATCGGGATATCGTATCTTATATAGGAACTTGTAAACGCAACCCTTTACTCGAGAGTAGTTATTATTAAAATGAAACGACTTATTGTTCCTGTTGGACATACAGTTGGCGTATATTTTCAACTGCAGACTGAGTTACGCTGCAATTATTTGTAGGTTAAGCTATGGTGTGATAAGCTCAATCTTAATACCATTTGTGAGCAAAAAATAAAAAAACGGGATTAATATCTAAGTACTATTAGGACACTGATTTTTATAAAAGGTATTATTTGCTCACATTATAATTGGTCTATAAATTGGCAGTAGATTCGCATAAACCTAAAAATACTAACGCATATAACTGTACGACCTTTAATAACAGTTAATTATCTACACACTAATAAATACCATAAAATGTCCCCTGGTAATTACAATAGTAGTTATTAAAAGGCAGATAGAACTAAAAGTTGTCTGCCTTAACATATTCTTGTGCTCCAAGCAAGGATACGTCGTCAATAATTTAAACAAAACGTGCGTACCTTTGACCTGCAGTTACATCTGCAGGCTGTTAAGGCAGATGCCACCTAGTGACACACTTTTCTACTGTTTCAACTTATTCAGACACTGCTTCGAGCTACCGCGTATGTATACCTACATAATTAATCAGTATAGAAAATGAAGCCTAGTTGCTGAATCAGTGATCTTTTTTTATCGACATTCATAAGATGCTTGCTAGAGGTTAGGCTGAATAAATCATTTGAAGTTTAGAAGCAACAAGAATTAAAAAAGTTTAAATCGTTAGCTAGGTACTATACTTTAATATTTCTGAAAAGTTCATGAATAATTACATTCTACTTTGATTCCCATGGAAAGTGTTAAGTAAATAAGATTATGAGTAGGTACTACTCTGATAAAATCATTGGATTTATTATTTACCTTATACTGTAAATGTACGCTCTTTTATATAAAATATGTCACATAATATGTCAGTTACGTGTTTCCCTTTTAACGAATCATCTTCCAAGATAAGAACATCGTGACAGAATATATCTAGACTTCATGCTTTCATGTTCCTTAACGAGGTCTGCGCTTTGCTATATTCAAACTTTCCTTAGTACTTGCATTACATAAAACCTTAATAAATTGTATCGTATCTAAGTAGTTGTTTCTTAATTTTCCATACAAATAAAATATATAGTTAAATTACTGTATTAAATTTAATTCGTCCTTCGAATATAAATGTGACCATTATGATTACAATTAACGATAATATTTAACATAGCCACTTATTACCGTCGTAAAATAACTTTTTATTTAAATAAGGCAATAAAATAAAATACATATTGTTGGTTAATATTCCCCAACGTCTATAAAAGTATAAACGTTCTTAACTCTTGTAATGACAATTTAAACGAGATAGCTCGTAAAAGGAAAATGCTGTCAAGAAGCAGTTAAGGACAATAATAATAGTTAATGAATCATTAAAACAATTACTGTCAAATGATCAAAGATAATACGCTGATTATCGGCTAATAGGAGAGATAGAATGATACTTGCGGATTTAATTAATAATATCATGATCACGGCTTGGATCACCATAAAATGTATATTTATAATTAGTCATTTCAGAAAGGAGTTAAATTATGGGGCTACTCATTATGCAGAGAACCAATTATGTTCGGGTTCCTTTCATGTTTCAATCCTATTTCTGGCAGACAGGTATAGCGGAAAAACATGATTTTCTATAAATGATTAAGATCACGAAAATTTGAGTAAAATCATTATTTTGCCCCATATTTATTCATGAGGAAATAATTGAAAGTGAATAAAAAACGTAATACATAATAGCCCGGCAAGTCGAGTATTATACATATGTGTACACATACACATAAATGGAAAATTGTGTGATTGATAATAATTTTCTTTCAAAAGACATCAACGCGCTCAGAGCATAATGAAAAAATATTGTTTTTTTATTGCTCGATTGGGGTAGCCAATGTTAAAAATATTATGAAGCAATTAACTTTTTAAACTTAAAAAAAATTATAAGTTATATTGTGATAACACCTCAACAGAAAAAATATATTTCACAGCCTTGTTGTACCGGAAACATTTATCCTAATCGTTGAAAAAAAAGAGACATAAAACAATAAAAACATAATACACAAATACGCATAGTTTATTTTTACGATCGAAAATAAGTTGTTAAAGTACAGAAGTGCACGACGTATAGTGGAGCGTAAAATACTCGTATATGATTGAATCATAATTGTAAACCAAAATGCATATAAAAAGTCGCTAAGCTGTGTCTCCAACTGTATTTATATGGGCTTAAGCCGTTTTATTCGCGGGAACATTATCGGCTGCATCTCGCGGCCATTATTCTAACGATGTGAACACTCACGCCGCAAACTCTACTAATTGGACGCAATTGCGTTCAGCTGGCTTTGTGCGCGTTATTCTAACATTATCTCGTTCCGATCGCTATTAATTGCTAACACAAACAGTAAAGAGCTAATTTAATCACATGGCATATGCGGACAGTCCTAATGTTTTAATTCTCATAAATTGTAAAGGCCATTCATTCAAAAGTCATTCTTTTATAGACGTAGAACATTCTTTCGTTGTTGTTCGTGACATCTCGATGCATCGGGATTGTTTTCAATGGCAGTCGATGGTAACGAGTCTGACTCGTCACTGATCGATCTCGGCATGCATCGTGTCGGCGCGACTCGTACCATCGCTTACATCGAAACATCAACAAATCTCTCGATTGTCTCATCACCAGGGCGAGTCGATGGTTGACTCGATGGTCAATTTGACAGACTCCTATTGTTTCGATTGAAACATCACGCAATCACGCATCGCTGGCCCGATTTCTTTGGAGCGTCCTTGCGTATTCAGACGTGGTTGTTCCCCCAAGTGATCACTTCACTAAAAAACGAAAGTGTTCCCTCAGAGCAAGAAGTCTTGGTTCTCATTCTTGCCCGTAAATATTTTAAAATCGATCTTTCGTTTACACAATACAATCAAGTTTTATTCCAAGATTTTCATTCGTATAGTCTAAATGCACTTTAATATTAATATCAGACCCTATGAGCATTTTAATTATAAAGATACGTCATTCCTTTGTTTTTCGTACACGAGTTTAGTAATCTCGCGAAATGATACGCTGTCAAGCTCAGTAAACGCTGTCGTAACTGAAAATGTTAATTAACATAAACGAAATGTTTCTAACGTCACTTAGGTTACATTTGAGATGCTTCTGTTGTACAGCAATTAACATGTAACTATTATCTCATAATTTGGTAATGGCGACCATGGAATTTACAAATATTCAAACCTATTAGCTCATTATCATAAAAATAGCTTGATATTTTCGTACAAAACATATTTTATGGTAATTACAGTCGCAATATTTGGTTACACGTTTTATATATAAAATTTAAGTAATTAAGTTTATCATATCGATACTAATAAGATACTTTGTTAAAATATTATAGAAGAAATTTACATTATTTTACATAAATACTGTAAGCCGCCTCTCATTAATATTATGTAAGGACTAGCTGTGCCCTGCGGTTTCACCCGCGTAGATTTAATTTGCTTCCCGCGGAACCCTAAATTTTCTTTATAAATAAAAAGTAGTCCATGTTACTCCTTGTGACATTAGCTATCTGCCAGTGAAAGTACCGTTAAAATCGGTGTAGCCGTTTCAGAGATTACTCTTTGGCAAATAACTCATTATTACGTACCAATTCTTTGCGTTTTTATACTCGTGATTATTTCTCAACGAAATGTCCGATTGGAATAAAACAAACAGTATTTTACTTCTACATGAATACTCTTGATAGCATTATGCTTAATTTGGATATGAATTAATATTATGATACACATTTAACGTAGTTTCTTTCTTCAGGCGATTTAATTTTTTTTATGAACATGAAAGCGGTTATTGTGACTAAACTATGAGAGTTAGATATATGCTCTCGCGGACTTTTTTGTAGATCTTAATAAGACCTACAAACCCATAGTACATCATTTTGTTCTATTGTCAATAGTTTTTGCAGCGTACGCATAAATAGGTTTTCAAGTTTACACCTTGGGTTACAAAATCGCAATTTCCTTACGGATCCCTAATTATTTTGAAAATTTTATATACCCTATAGCCTTCCTTGATAAATGGACTATCCAAAACAGAAAGAATTTTTGAAATCGGACCAGTAGTTCCTGAGATTAGAGCGTTCAAACAAACAAACAAACAAACTCTTCAGCTTTATAATATTAGTATAGATTATGGTCTTATGATGCATCTAGCGTTAATCTTTACAATGAACAATGCATATATACGTTATTAAATTATCCAGAGAAACATGAAAATGTATAAATCACGAGCTATCTGATTGTCAATGAAGTCACGCTTAAGACTTGAAGACGCAGTAATTTTATTTTCATACTTAGGTAGTACATATGGTAACGTTAAACTATGAAACACACAATGTTTTTAAGAAGGAATAAAAATTTTTTTAGGAACATTGTTCTATACGAACTTATTTTTTGTGATTGTATTACCAGAGAAATATAATAAGAAAAAACAAAAAATACATAGATAGATTCCCTTTGCCTAAAAGTGTTTCGTCCATCATCATTAAACATTGCGCATGTTTAATGATGATGGACGAAACACTTTGACCCACCATATGAATATCATAATATATAATCTGACTAACATACGGATATTCAGACCACCTGAATCCCGAGATACTTTCCAACAATATTAATTTCAGTTACTTTCGGCTGATGCTAGCTTTAATCCGTGATGATATATTGCCTATAGCCTTCCTCGATAAATGGGCTATCTAACACTGAAATATATTCTCAAATCGGACCCAGTATTTACTGATTAGCGATGCTGAGATTAGCGAATACTCAGATTATTCATATATTAAGTATTCACATACATATCAAATAAAGTCATAACATAAATTAAGTTCTTAATTAGTCTACTTGCGAGCTCGAACGGAGAGCTTAAATTAAATACCAATATGTTTAAACATTGACATTGTTTTTCTATTTTTTTAATCCCAACAATACGGTGGTATTGTTTAATCCCACCCTACCCCTAAGGATATGGTAAGGAGCAGTTCCAGAGGTATAACATACTAACTTAATGGCATTGTCTTTCCATAGTACGAGTACAAATACGACGTAGAAGATCAAGAGAAGCTCCTTTACTTCGGCGCCAACGAAGCCGGGGACGCGGAAGGGAAAGTTATTGGTGGATACAAAGTCCTACTCCCCGACGGTCGTCTTATGACTGTCGAGTACACAGTGCAAGGAGACAGCGGGTTTGTTCCCAAAATCAGCTTCGAGAACAATGCCAACCCCTTCGGTAAAAGTCAATAAATACTCAAGACTGCCCCAATCATGATATTATATACGAGTTAGGTCAATATTCGCCAGTGAAAAAAAATTCGAGTCGAAATTAGAACACTCACAAAAATACATTTTAGAATTCTCGAAGTCAGTTAATAATTTACGAATAAGTTTTTTTTTTCTGTGCTAAAGTTGTTTTTTTTTCAACTATGTATGGAGGTGCACATCCACACATAAGATCGGTAAATTTTCAGTTTTAAATTTTTCGTTTGATTTTCCGTTCCATAGATTATTATATTGTATCTAGCCTTATAATAGCAGTCTTTACATACCTTCTGCAACTTTTAAAGACAATAGTAATAAGAGCAATAAAACTTTAAGCAACCACGTCCTATTTTCTATATCTTAGCCTTTATTATAAGCAAGATTCAACCGTATGTACTCAACAATAAGGCGATCTCTGCTGAATGATTGGTGTATGAGTTACCATTTCTGTGATGATACTAACATGTCTCCAGAAGTCATTGTTGCCATTAATTGTAATGTTACCATAATTAAACATTTTGTACGCGTATCGATAATGTTATCCCATTTAGATTTTGTACTTGTATGATAAACATTTTTTGTATCGAATTATTGTTTTATTTCAAGCCACTTTTATCTACGTAATGTTTTTATAATATTTATATAATAGTTATAATTATGAAAATTTGAATTGTTTACTCATCGACCTTCGTAGAGACACTTCCGTGAAGACTAACAATTGGACGCACAGTTATATTACAATGTACAAGTAAACATAATTTATCATAATATTATCGTTATGAACCTAAAAACATCTATACTCAGTTAAATAAAACTGAAGCGTCTGTTTGTAATTCCAAAATAACAGCTTTTCACTAAATGCATGTGAAAGTATATACGGTACATTAAAAAAATCCCCCTTTATTCTAAACCTCTAGGAGGAAAAGGAAATGCTGGAAGGTGAAGCTTCAGGCACAAAGTAGTTCTGTATAAGTACAAATAGATCAGTATCCAACACCACAGACATAAAAATATAAATTCTGTATTCATAGTTATACTCCACTACATATCGCCTTGTACTTTATCACATTTGAAAAAAACGCGGTTAAGGGCTACTATTTTTTATCACATACCTTATCTTCAAGCCTCGTCATGATAACCGCAGTAGCTTCAGTGTCGAACTGCGGTCGACCTGCGCGACCCACCATCTGGAGAACTGTGCTAATGCTGTACTCCTGGTAGAAAATACATACATACGTGAGTTAGTAGTAATACGTACATACGTGAGTTCGCAGTAATACATGCAAACGTGAGTTAGCAGTAATAGATACATACGTGAGTTGTTAGTGAGAGAGTTAGCAGTTCGAAGTGTCAAAAGGTTTTTAAAAGTATTGCAATATAGGCTGTGCCTATAACGGGATCGGCGCGCAGTCCGTCCATAAAGTAAAAATTAAAAATGTCTTTATTCGATTAGATTTCTTACAAAGTACTTTCAAATCGTCAGAAGACCATAGAAAAAATACAAACAAGATTATTAAGATTATTAAACTTTACCAACGGATTCAGAAGGTTGCTTTTACTAAGAATAACCCGGCATGAAACGCAGCAATTACTCCTTTCAAAAAAATGTTATGGTTGCAACATATACATGTTAACCAAACAAAAAGGATGACGGGGGAATAAGACCGTACCTATAAATGAGTCTTATCCACGTGACTGCCTCATAATAAAAGTATTGCTAAACAGATTAATTTAGTATGAAACTAGCTTCTCTAAGAAGAACAAAAAAGACAGTGAGCTGGCAACTTATCCAGTTCATAAAAAAAAATATTACAGTGAGTTGGAAAAAAGTGAGCTGTTTGTTGACACGGCTTACCTGATACGATCCATTGACGTACTGCTGGGTGTTTTTGACTATGACAAGATGTGCTGGTAAATTTACTCCCATCGCTAAAACAAGAACAAGAGTTTCAAAGAAGAAATAATTTAGATATCAGAAGACTCTCTTTACCTGATTTTTATAGTAAGAGGTTGTTTTATAATATATTGACTGGTCACTACCACTATTTTCCATACAGAACTGATAAGTGGTTGATTAGACTAGCGGTACGATTTTCAAAAAAATTCATAATCAATTTAACGAAGTAAAGCAGAGTAGCTTACCCAACGTGGTAGTAGTGATGAGAATAGGTAGGTCTCTATTCCTGAACGCTCGTTCAATGTTTAGTCTTTCTTCGTACAAGAGTCCCGCGTGGTGACACCCCACGCCACTGAGCACTAACGCCTACAATTTATATTATATAACGAAATAGAAAATGATTTATTCAGTTTAGGCCCTGGTAATGAATGTCGAAGAATTTACCACCGGTTCGGAACTTAGCCTTCTGAGAAAAACCGGCAAGAAACTCGGCTGGTACCATGTACATTTCATTACATAGTCATTATATAGTAAGTACTAATATTATTCTTAATTCATCTATGGTAAAACAAGGGATAAATTCGATCCAGATAAGTAAATGGTTAAAACAAAACAATAGAAACTTACAACCACCTGAGTAGAAACAGTGCATATTAATGTAGAATTTTGATGTTTGGATACTTGAATGTTCATGACACATTTAATCAAAAGCGCTTGAACGGATTCTGATAAAAGTAATTACACACATTGTTTATTACCTGGATTGAAAAAGGACACTCTGCGTCATGGATAAAGCCGAATCCCAAATCCGAATCCCAAAGAGATCAAACTACTTTTAAACCAAGGATAGTCTTAGGTGACGTTTTATTACAAGGCTTTTACTTCAAGCCGGGGAATGCGTACCTGTAGTTTTTTGTTCTTGATAGTAGCAGCTACTGCAGCTAATTTAGACTTCTGCTCCGGGCTGAAGCTAACTGTGATTTCTCTTGACAAAGTCTCCGCTGTTAGCGCCACACTCTTTCGCGTATTGCAGAATATCTGCACCAGGATATTATAATATAGCTATGTAATTTGTATCATGTTTTACTGAGCTAATACAACGTACGTCGTTGCGGTTGCAGTTTTTCTAAAAGTGCTTGAATTTCTTACTTTCTTCTAATACGAGTATTATAAAGAGGGAAGATTTGATTGTTTGTTTGTTGGCATTGAATAAGTTCCGAATCCGTACTCCCACAGGAACGGAAACTACGCGGGTGAAACCGCGTGACATCCGCTAGTCTTAGATATAATAAATTTACCACTACGACTTCTCTAACTAACACTAATGTTTTTAATTGATTCCATGAACAATCAATTGCATTTATTACATCCATTAGTAATAGGGCTCAAACCCTCGACTGTAGCATAACTTGATCTTACCAGTGTAGGTTTCCCATCGTGGTACTTTTGTATGATAGGCCACAGTTTGTAGTTCAGTATGATATCAAACTTGAATATACTAGACCCCTTCGCGCAAGGATAGCCTTCGACTATACGCTTCAACTTCACGGGACGACATTCATCGCCGAATCTACAAATTTAACACTCTGTGAACACTTGTGGCAAAGATATAACATACAATACATACATATGCTCACGTCTGTATTCCCCGAAGGGGTAGGCTGAAGTGTTTTAATAACAACACCGACTTTTCACTGAAGATGATTAAGTGCCAACGTGACAGAGGGTGAGTCTATCCGTCTCAGGCACTATACGAAGGTCTTTGAATTACTTCTCAGATATATGCAGGCTTCCTCACGATGTTTATCTACACCGTAAAGCGCATGGTGTGAAATCACTGCACATAAGTTTTTAAAAAGACTCTTTATTGGTACAGGCCCCGCTGGGATTCTAACTTGCGTCTCTTGCATAGTAGGCGACTGCTTAAACCTCACGGCCATCACCTAAACATAGATATGCGTTAAAACTTAGGTACATATTTTTTTTTAATTTATCTGAAAATTATTTTAATTAAATCAGCTTACTTGTGATAAACAGCTGGTTTATCATCAGAACCAAGCCAGGTGGCGACGTCTTCAGGATTGCTGACAGTGGCTGAGACCGCCACGAACCTGATCCTCGGGGGAGGAGGGTCTTGGGTGGATGGAGTGGCTCCACCTTGGTACTGCTTTTGGAGTAACTCTATGCGGTGGGCGGATTGGGCTGAAGACTGAGTAGTAATTTTTAAAGATGTATCATCATAATGCGTTACGATAAGAAGTATATTGAATAGAATCAAGTGTTACTTTACGGAAGTTCGCGTTTATGGTATTATACGATATTTTTTATAGATAATTATAAGATATTAAATGCTTAATTCTTCTATTACAAATATACAAATGACAGTTATATCAATGAATAATCCAAGGTTTGTAAATGTTCAAACGTCGTTGACCCTTGTGTGGCTTAAAATGTGTTGATCCACTATCTTTGACATTCAACTACAACCCGACTCCGATAAATTATCAACACATTTTGAGTCACGGAAGGTCAAGCGATGACGTTTCAACGTGTCAAAACCTATACTTGGGCCACTGATGTACATAACGCTTAATCCTTAATGCATAGCACCTCAATAGTCTTCATCCTGCTGACGACAGCTTCCAACACCGGCCCTCGTGTCTCGTCGTTGAGGATATGAACCTCATCAATGAGGAATAGCTTGATGACTTCCACCAGAGCCTTGTGGTCGCGCCACCGACGCGTCAACATGTCCCACTTCTCAGGAGTAGTTATAATGACTCTACGGTTTGAACATTAACGTATTTTTACCCGACTACGGCGAAGCTAAAAGTAGGGTTATATATGTATGTTCATCTGTTCCCTCAGAACTCTAAAACTAATAATCATAATTTTGACTAATGAGGTATCGTTGGATGCGTCTTGATTGCCCGCTGGTTATAATGAAAATGAAAATGAAAATGATTTATTCAGTTTAGGCACTGGTAAGGCACTTATGAATGTCGAGGAATTTACCACCTTCTTATATAGGCTATATGAGATCACATAAAATTTGAAGTAGCACCCTTAGGGCCGTAAAAGCGAGCTGAACTATGTTTTTAGTAGACGGGTTTTAAACTTTAAAGACTAATGCGATCATTATCTATATCTATCTATATTAGTACTACCCATGCCTTGCGGTTTTACCCGCATAAAACAATAAAATCGATGTTATTAAGTGTTTTTTTTAACAAACGTATAGCTATTTGCCAGTGAAAGTCCCGTTAAAATTGGCCCAGCCGTTTGAGAGATTAAAATAGAAGAAATAGAGAGACAGACAGATATTAAAATATAATTCCACCTATAGGTACAGCTCAAAATACTCAATTGTAGTGTTATGGTGAGTCCTTGTATGTATTAACTACAACTGCTTCTTTCCATCGTAGAGATTCATCGAGAGGAATGTAATCTACTTACGGATAAAATCAACAAACCAAACTCACCTGTAAGGTTTCAATTGAGAAAAATCTACTTCTGTGTCTCCAGTGACCTCGATACATAGAAGGCCAAGCTTAGTGAATTTGGAGTACCACTCCGTTAGTCTCTCTGTGCAAAGCGCTTTTACAGGGGCCACTGAAACGATAGGGTATATTCGCTATTCGAACTTTACTCTGGCACTATTTACGATGGTCACGAGTTTTGGGTGTTCAGCAAAATAAAGGGGATACAGCCGCGATATTCACTAAGGTTTCTCAGCGTCGCACTCGTTGTCGAGTGTCGGTTTTAAAGATACGAAATTGAACCTTATCCTCTATGTAGGTAGTATACATTGCCTGTGATTGAAACCAACGCTCGTCGTCGAGTTCGACGCGGCAGCTGGCTTCACTAATAATGAGGGTACCTCATCAAGGTCAGTATATAACTGAGTTTGCGCTGGCACCATACATGGCTTAAGAAATTACTAAGCGAAGGCCAGCGCTCAAAACTCGTGAAGGTTGCTCAGGCACCTACCCAGAATACAGCATAGCGTATTAGCTACTTAAGTACCGTGAAGAACACGGCGCGATGATATTTGAATTCAGAACCAGAATGGAGGGTAAGAATTGGTTGATACATTTTATACATGATAACGATTATGAGAATGCGTTTAGGAGTTCGAATAAATATGTTGTACACCTGTGGGAGGTTTACTGAGACGTTCCTATTCCAAAAGAGATAAATGCCAAAACTTAACTGTAAATAATTTTAAAGTCCCCAGTGTAATGCTTGTCATCAATATCCATCAATAACTGGACTATAGCCATTTCGAATATCACAGTCTTGCCGGATCCTGTGGGCGCACACACCACGATCGAGTTGTCTGTGAATGCAAGAAATTTGTTCTAAATACCTACTTAGGTAGTTTGTCTATCTTGAAAATTATTTCAGCAATGGATAGCTATATCATCAGCGAGTAACGTAGGCTATATTTTATCCCCATACTCTCACGGGAACGGGAACTACGCGGGTGAAACCGCGTGACGTCCGCTAGTATAAACTAATTTAGGCGGTGTGAGTCCGACATAACCCTTCCGCTGACCCCGCGTTGATTGGAGTAGGTATCTATAGCGAAATCCGATGTGTTCCAATATTTTACAGCAGTTACAACTTAACATAAATTACCTTAAAAAATATATGAGGAAACCCGTATGAGCCGACAGTTCCGAAAGAAACAAATGGAAATGCAATTTGAGAAGTCAACAGTTGTCTGTAACAGTTGACGCTCAGGTGCATTGGAAAAATCCACTACGTACCTAGTATAAGTACATTTATAATATTTGAACAGTAGTTACGTACCAGTGTACAAGGCGTCTTCTATTACTCTCGATTGAACCAGATTGTAAAATGGATAAGAAAAAACATCACGAAATTTTGGATCTGAAAAATATGAGTCACGTCAATACGTTGCTCTGTAACTGGGTGAGTTACTGTCTGTCTTCAACTTGCAAAAAAATGAGGGTAGGTACATATTTATTTAAAAAAATATATTTAATTGATTTGAACAGTGACACTTACCTATTTCTTCAACACTACGAAAATGTCCATATTGCCCAGTCCTTTTTGAGGGCCTAGCTAGCAAATCTGTACCTATATTTTGTTTTTCAAAACGATCTTGATGCAAAGCTTCAGAGTTATTTGTAGACGGAAAAGAAGGTTGGGAGTCACCTATCTCATCTCCTAAGATGTCCGTGAAACTCTCTCTAAAAAAATATTGTATAAATCAGTACTCGTAGGTATTGTACGTAAATGTCTATTAATTTTATAAATGCAGCAATATTTTATTCTTCTTACAGATTGGATGCCATGGCTGATTTTGAAAAACTGGAATTTGAATAGGCTTAAACTATTATTTGGCACTTTTAATAGTTAATAATTTCTTTCCCAAATATAACTTTTTCTTCGTTTAAACTTCAAACTTAACCCGCGACTTGCTTGACTGGCGGAACTAAATTCAGGAAGTTTTCAAATCCCGCCATTTTACATTGAGTATTACTAGTATGAAAAATGGGGAGAACAAACAACGATTTTTTCCATACTATGATATACGGTGCATTATAGACCTAGTATTTTTTCTATATTTATAATCTACGTTGAATAAAGTCATATTTTCAAAATAAACTATGTTAACGTAATGTTTGTCTGTGTAACAATTTTATTTTCTACATATATGTACAGTAGAGGTCAGTCAGTAAAATTCTAATAGTATACAAGTCACAAAACAGTTGGCTGTCTGTCAGTTATTTAGTAATGTAATTTTATTGTCAGAGAATGATAGACATTAAGGTGAGAGTTGCATCCAACCAAAGGTTCCGAGAAATGGTATGGTAATTTTCGTTCGAGTCAGGAAAAGATTGTGTATTTCTGAAAGATTTTCCTCATACGCTATAGTGGCCATAGTCACGGTTTAATAACATTACCAACAGAACAGACAGCAATACAATTATTTCCTTGAGCGGTGAGGACATTCTGTTGCCTGTAACTAATATTATGTTATTCTTCAGTAAATAGAATTCGCTATTAGAGCACAAAGAAAAGGGAGTTGTGTTTCGAAAACAATGTGAGTATTTTTTTTCTTAGTTTCGGTTCATATCTTATTTATCACCTTGTAAAAACATGTATGTTTGATTTATAGGGAAATCATGAAAGATTACGAATGTCTCGATACCGTAAGTATCGACACCCTTACTTTAGAAAATTTAATAATAGAAGAACGATCAAAGGAGATTGCACAATTGAATTCTTTGAGTGAAAAAGTATGTTTCTTACACACTGATGTCCTGTATTATCGAAATGCGAAGTCAAAAATGGGTAATGCATGCTACGAGGCATGGAGGACCCTGGTGAAGAAAGTAGGTGGTACACCAAATGGATGGAGAGATTTAGGATATGCACTGGGAATATCACGAGATGATTTGGACGTGAGTATCATATTTAATAAAATATTTTCATATATGTATAGTAAAAATTAAGTCACAGTAGTCAAAATAATTGGCACTATTTTTATCATTATGAGGATCAAAAATATATAAATCCCTGCTTAAAAGATATTAATTACTTTAGGAAAAGTGATTTTGTTTAATTATTTACTATTTTTACTGTGTATTATCTCGTCAGCTTATTTTCATAACAATTTTCCTCATTGGCAAAAAAAGTTTTGATTGAGGAAAATGGTGCCAAAAATTCAAGTGCTTGTTTGTGTACATGTTTATGTTTTATCTTTGATAAGTCTTATCTTATTTTAAATGATACTTGCAGTACATCATGAACTCAGTAAGGGACGACCCAGCAGATATGGTTCTAAAAGTATTTAGACAAAGTGAGAAAGCGACCATAGATAAGATATTAGATGCTTTTATAAAAATGAAGAGATATGACATTCTAAAGGCAGTGGAAGAGCCTCTTTGTAATATATCACAATATTTCAACAAGGATGATAGTGGCTATCAAAGCAAGGGGAAGAGCAGCGGGCATAGAGAAATTATAACACTGAAGAACCTACCCAATAATTTACCACCTGCATTGAATAAACAATTTGTATTCAATCCCAAGAAACCTAAAGAGCCAGCTCTCCAACCACCATTATCAAAGACTGAACCCATAATAAATGAAGAACCAATTTTATTCCTAACATATGCCTCAGACGGCTTACCAACAGCTATAAACATTAGGGAGTATGTTGATAATTGGGTGGAGATGCCAGGAGTCAAAGTAATTACACTCAATGCTAAGAAAGATGAAATCTATCAAAACCCAGAAAAGTTTATAAGAGAATATTTTGAAAAAGTAAGTAATATCATTATTGTCATACATTCAAAAGGTCTCTTTTGGATGTCATTCCCTCAATTTTTCTCTGTCCAGTGCCATCTCTTTGTCTTCCTTATATATCAATGATGGATATTTACATCTTTGGTAAATATTCCCAGTAAATCCTACCTGCCAAGCTTGGTGTGGATATTGTAATTGTGATTTTGTCAACTTGACAGAGATTCAACTTGATCATATTTTTTTTTATCTAATCCCTATTAATAAGATAAATGCAAAAGTAACTCTGTCTGTCTGTTACGCTTTCCCGCTTAAACCTCTCAACCGATTTTGATGAAATTTGGCACAGACAATCTTTAGACCCTGAGAAAGGACATAGACTACCTTTTATTTATTAAAAATATTAGGTTTCCGCGACCATAAGGATGAAACTAAATCTATGCGGGTGAAACAGTGGGGCACAGCTATTTTGAACTTGAATTATTATACTCCACCTGTGAATAACATGTTGGGTTTAATCGTCAATCATAGTCTGTACATAACTATAGGCTATTGCAATACTTTGTATGTACTTAGTTTTTATGTCTATTATCTTTGTTTTCAGGCAAATTTCATAGTACCAATTATAACATCTGGATACATCAAAGAAATAAAGTCTCACAACATCAATATACCAAATACAAGTGACAGCTTGGATCATAAATATGTAAATTTTATCTATAATTTAATTTCGAATCACTACATTCATGCAACAGGATGTTTGAACAAGAAAGTAAGAAGTGTACTACCTCAAAATGCAAATATTGATTTGTTTAGAGATATCTACATGTATCCTGATTTACTCCCGTGGACTTATGAGACAAACTTTGATGAACAATTTCAAGCATTTTTGCGAAAACAATACTCTGACTTATAATCTTTATTGGTTAGTTGCTTGGTCGCCATTTGATACAATTCATCATTCATTCACAATTCATTTTATATTTGACTTTCAAGTAAATTGGATGAGTACCTGTTGTCTTTGACATTACTAAAATGTAAATAATGTATTTATAAATAATTTTATACTATTTTTGATAGTGAATAGTTGAGTAAGTTTAAAATAAATTATATTTATTATACTACTCATTGTGTTTTGCACTTATTTTATAAATAATAAAATATTACTTTTACTTTATTGCATTTATTATTAAAAAAAACCTTTGATGAAGAACAAAAATAAAGTGCATTTATTAATTTAAATAACTAAATCAGTGAATTTAATACTTACCAGTTACATCTAAACATATGCTATGAACTGATTAAATGTTTTCTATCAGTCTCAGCATAACTAATACTCTTTTAAGATTATACAATAAATTATTATCTATTATTTAATAAGTGAAATATAGTTAGGTATGAGGAAGTGAAGAATTTGCAGTGAACATTGAGCTACTATAAAAAAATATTGTAACAGATCTTAAACAGAGGGCACAATGTTATTTAGAACATTTAATTGTTGATTAGTACTAAGAAATAATCAAGCTGTATCAAAGCTAGATTATAATATTGTGATATTTGGTGAACTATTTAAAAAATAAGCTATATATTGAATTAGTTATCATTAGCGGTAGATGTGTCTCCTTCAGTAGTCTCATCAGCCGTACTGACATCATTGACATCAATACCAGTGTCATCCCTACTGGTGTTCTGTAACTCCTCCTGAAATTACAAAATAATATTTACCAGCGGACATCACGCGGCTTCACCCACATAGTTCCCGATCCCATAGGAGTATGGAGATAAAATATTAATCAGTGATTATGTAGCATTCAAATGGTGAAAGATTTTTTTTTTATATTAGTCCAGTACTTTTTGTCAATTCTTGTTTAGACGATGTAAAGATGTTTTTATTCACCTCGCACCATACATATAGACAGAGACAGACTCATATAATGATTACTGTTCTAAAGCTGCTAACTTGAGAATAAATAATGTAGTAACAGAGTACTATAGAGAACAATCCAAAATTGAAGGGGAAAGATGATTGGCCATCTTATGCGACATGACAGCTTCTATAAACACATAGTAGAAGGGAAGAGAGGAAGAGGAAGACCAAGGCTTACAGAAAAGGTGTGTGTCATGTTGTATAGGTCAAAGAGATGGCACTGGACAGAGACTAATGGAAAGAGTTGCATCGGTTACACCGACAAGAGTCTCATTACTCTTAAATTCATGATGGTGATGATTTTTTGTAAGATTTTGTGCATGTATTAATGAAAATGATTTATTCAGTTTAGGCCCTGGTAAGGCACTTATGAATGTCGAGGAATTTACCACTATAATAATAATACTACCTTAATAATAATACCTTAATAACTTCAACAAAGCTATTAGCTTCGTCTAACATCTGTTTGATCTGTTTGTTTTCCTCCTTTAGATCTTCTATGATTTTACGAAGTTTCTCATTTTCTTCCAAAGCATCTTGTAGGGCAACTCTGACAAAAAAACATAATTTTATAGAAGTTTGTTCATAACATTATTTATGTCACAATTTTGACAATGCACTCTAAAATATCACTCATTCTTTACATACTAGACCTATCATAAGATCTGATATCTGGAAATATCAGATTATGTTAAAATGACTTACTTACTTCAAAATTTTATAAATAAATATTTTGTATACTACATATCGTTGTTGTGCGTTCAAAAGTAGCTATGTGTTTTTACACACTTAAGGAGACGTAGAATATGATCTTCTCGAAATATGGCCCGAGTATTAAAAAAAAAATTCTTACTATTGATACATATAACAAATTTACATAGTTTTTTTTAGATTAATGTTGGATAGATATTATTATTAATAATGACAAAATTAAACATTACTAGAAATTTTGACACAAGAGTTCATGAAATACACATAGAGACTTTTGCATGCGCAACTACGATATACAGTACTGCCATGAATTATCAAGTGCAGCAATAAAAGTGGGGATATTATGCATGTTTTTATTCACCTTGCACCATACATAAAAACGGAATCAGACTTATAAAATGACTCCTAGGCATTCAAGATACACACATGCATTGCACATAAGCAGGTAAGCAGAAGTTACAATTTGTGATCACTGAATACACTTGTGTCGTGTGTGTGCATTTATGTTTGTATGTGTATCTTTACCAAGATGTACATACCTATGCCGCATCACATCGGTATGTATTTTACCTGCCTACCTACCTACTTATTGTTTATGCCTACCACTCTGAAAATCCAATGCACCAGTATGTAAAGTTCATCAATTTTAGTTCCTATATCATTATTTGGGACTAGGTCAACTTTTACTAACAGTTTAAATCACAAAATATACTCATTGATTATATTATTTAACTGTATACATACTGTCTCTTGTCAGCTAAGATTTCCCAATACTTCTCAGAAGCTCCATCAGGGTTAGTCAGGTCATCAGCAGAGACTTTGGCATCAAAGCTAGCCTGGGTTTCTTTTGAAGATAAGTTCTTCCTCTTCACTTCTACATCACTAAAAAGCAAAACAAAATAACTATCTATATTTCATGGATTTGGATACAGATTTATCAATATTGTGATAAAATATAAAGCAACTTACACTGGAGAATCTTGGAGGAGCTGATGTTTTAAACTTTTCGACGGTCTACCCACTAAATTTTCCCTGTCAGTAGCAGTATGTTGCAACGTTTTGAGGGATTTCCTAGTTATTCTTGTAGTTTCCTGAAGTATAAGAAAACAAAAGGTACAACATCGAATACACACTGAAGATTTACAACGAAAACAAAAATAAATAACTTTGCGACATAACCTGCAAGTCGTGACCGCTCATTTTGCTTTTAAGTAAAACTTGTCCTCCTAAATTATAAGATAATGTTATACAGTAATTGAACTGAAGCTGTGGCGTTTCTTTTTTGTTGTTTTCGTATTGTTTGTTTTGCTCCCAAACAAAAATAGAAAAGTAAATCTGTTGATGCAGAAACACAGCACACAGCACAAGTGACAACGAACTGACAGGTATTTTCCCGCCGTTTCAAGTTTCCCACACCAGTAATGTTTTTTATAAATCGTGTTAATACGACGTAATAAACGTTACTCAAACAGTCAAAATTTCAGTGAGCACTACTTTAAATATTTTTTAATACTTTTGATTATGATGTCTATACAGATAAATAAAATTAAATTGTTTGTTTGAATCCCAAATTAACAAACATTAATTTAAAAAAAAATTCTGTTTGTTTGTTCCAGTTAATTTCTGATACAGCTGGATAATGGGACTATCACTGGCGGATAGCTGATGTAATAAGGAGTAAATATAACAAAATTGGTTTTAGAAAAAAAAATGCATGACCAGTGATTCATAAAACTGTTGCTCGCTTAGTAATGAGTAGGTTTATGAAACGACAGGACGCAAGTTGGTAAAAACTGCTGGCAACAATGCAATCTTGGGTAAAAAATGGCATATTATATTAATGTAAAATTTTTTAGTTCCTTTCTTGGGAAATGTTAGTTGTTCTGCCACAAATACATCGTTTCCAAATTTCATCTAAATCATCTGTCATTTGTATGTCATCAGTCTGTCACTGTCATTAAATGACATTGTTATGCGTTAGGTAAACGGTGAGGACGAGCGATCAATTAAATAAATAAAATCAAATAAATGCATGACGAGCAGGGTGTCGTGCGTTTGTGCTGCAAAGTTAAATTTGTTTTGTTTTGTTGTTGTGTTTAAAGCTAAATAAACATAAATGTGCTGAATGCGGTGCAATATGCTGAGATCTTAAGAACTGAGATCATAATGTAAAAATTAAAATAAAATCTTATTAATTCTAACATTATTTGTTCGAGCCTTTATCTTATCTCGACGGTCTACCTTTCGTATCGTGTGCCGTGCGTTTAATAGAAATTTGCTGTACTTTAGAAGCAATTATTGCTAGCTACAAGTACTGTAATCCCCGATAACTGGTACTCTAGGGGGAAGATTGTTTAGAAAATTGAAATGGATACTTTACGGTAAGTAATATTGAAATTTTCATATCAAAACGAGTTATTGCAAGTCTACTGAAGGTTGTGCTATTGCGTCAATGACGAAAGGAGTCAAGGTTGAATAAAAACAGATCAGAAAATATGTACTACTTAACTTTTATTATGTTTTAGGTTCTACTTTGTGACATGGAATGTGGCAACCAAATCTCCTGGGCAGGACATGAACGCCCTTTTAGACTTTCCCTCCCAGTTCAACAAGAATAAGCCTCTTCCAGACTTTTTTGTTATTGGGTGAGTTCTAAGCATTTAATTATTTTATAATTATACATATTTATAATTGTGTCTGAGAGATGGTGAAAGCCTTACTCTGGCAAATTTCTATAACAACAACAAAAACATGTATGGTTTTCTCTTCACATCAATAAGATATGAATGAAGCAAGGTGATATCATTGTTTAAGCTGGCTTTTTTACATAATTTTTGTCTTATGTCATCTTACGAGTACAATACTAAAAAAAAATCACTCTATTGTTAAATAATTACCAAAACATTAATGAGTGCATAAATACTTACAAATGTTTATTATTATTTAAAAAAATACTGGTATGCAATAACTCTGCGACACAGAAAAAAATTTTTTTTAATGAAATTCTTTTTTTAAATTTCATTTTAAATATAAGGTTGTTCTATTTTTTAAATGAGTATATATGTTTTTTTTAAGGTTGCAAGAAGTGAAGTCTCAACCACAGAACATGCTAATGGACAGTCTGTTCACTGATGCATGGACATCTACATTCAGCAAGATCCTCTGTAGACAAGGGTACATCATAGCCAAGAGCACCAGACTGCAGGGTATACTATTATTGGTGTACACACAGATGAAGCATGTTACTCATTTGAGAGACATTGAGGCGCAGTACACTAAAACTGGCTTGGGCGGGATGTGGGTAAGTTTATATTTTTAGATTTAACCTTTGATATAATATTTTATTTCATGAAGTTGTAAAAGTAACAGGTTGATTTAATTTTTTATTACTTAATTAAATTCTAAATTAATGACTTCAATGACTTGTTGTTAAAGTTGCCTTGGCATATATTTAAAAATTTGATTCATTTATTAAAAACATAACATTAATTGTTTAATTTACTGCAAATTTGTATGCATACAATTTTGGTAAATATTTAACAATGTCATTGTAAAATACTATACCCCCTTGTTGCAGAACATGGTTAAAATAAAGACTAGACTAAACTCAGACTATGCATATCTCTTTTTAATTCTGTATCACAGAATACTTTTAAAAAAGTATATGTATGTCTTTGTTTTATAATAAGGGGATAAGCTGAATTACCTTAATTTTTTTATTTTTCTTTATTAGGGTAATAAAGGAGCAGTGAGCATCAGGTTCAATATCTATGGATGCTCTATGTGTCTTGTGAACTGTCATTTGACTGCACATGAGCATTTGCTAGCAGACCGCATCAATGACTACAATACCATCATAAAACAGCATCTGTATCATGTCAGCGAGACTTCTAACATCCTGTATCATGAGTAAGTTACATATTTAGTAAGAATTTTCATCGCTTTAGCATTCACCGAAAGGTCCCTTTGAAGAAAGATTGCTTTTAACTGTCGCTTTTCCGGAGTCCTTTTTATTTGTTAACATAATTATTTGGGAAGTAAACCTGTATACAAGATTTGACCACGGCCTCTATATGCAACCATTTTATTTTTTTACATGAGACTCCCCTTTCTGAATGCCATATCCGCTATGGGGGCAGCAAATGGGTTGGTACCGTCTAAACCCCATGGTGTTTCTCCAGCTCGCGTTTTGTGGGGGACACATGATACATTCTCACAAAGGCCGTGAGCCCCCCCTCTATATGCTACCCTAGTTGTCGCCTTAAAGTCTCTATCTGTAGATATTCTTGTCAAAGAATCTTGCAGGTTTATTTCTCGCACTGAATATTGAGTCATAATAGCGCCTCTTGAGTTATTTGATTTATTCTGTGTTGTAGGTAAACAGTAGGTAGGTTGTGAAACGTGAAACACAATACCCAACAATAAAGGTGAACTCTGACCTTTAGGCCATGAGTTAAGTACACAATTCGTCGTACAACGCGTAGGATTGATGACGTTAGTGCGGTATATTTTTTTCCATAAACTGTATTGAAATCAAATTGTAATGTTTATTGTAATGCTTAATTTTATATCAGCACAAGCAAGTAATTTAGCACCTTGGCGTTATCGACTTTAGGGAGTACTTTTCCTATAAAATGAGTAAATATAAAAATTAGTATCAGTTTTCCACAGTAGCGATTGCGACCACTCCATGTTATGAATAAGCAGTCTCATTTATTAGATATTATTTGATGCAAACTTTTATTTAAAAAAAATGAATATTATTTATACTGCACTGTGGACTGGGGGTCTACTCTCTCCGAAAACGAAACATCGCCAAGGAACGAAAATCTAATTTAGTTTTAGAACAACTTTCGACCGAGACTTCATATTGAATAAGTGGGGGCCTGCTCGCTTTCTCCGAAAAACAGGACTTTGGCCGAAAATTTTCAAAGAGCCTATCACGGTTCTCATTCGTTCTAAAATTAAGCCCAAACTTTGACGTTCTAAACGTTTTAAGTTCTTTGACGTTCCTGTTTTAAACCTGTTTAAAAAAAAAATTAGTTCGATTAAAACAAAACGATACCGAATCTTCGTTTGTTTTTCGTTAGATTGCGAAGTTTCGTTTTCGGACAAGAGAGTGGACCCGCTCGTCTTGAATGCTCCAATTCGCATTGCGTTATGTTTCGCCAGTATTTCATTACAGATGCTTTCTATACTGTTAAGTAAGCGGGTATATAAATTTCTGCCTATCTAGGTTTTTTGCTTTGATAAAATGTATCAAGATGTTCAAGATACCGGGTTTTCACTTAGTTCTGTTACCACTTTACAGGAACACTTAATATTATCAATGACTAATGTCTTTCTTTCAAGTACCATTCAAATCTATCCATAGAATGGAAGTGACTAATTTCGTTTTTTGTTTCGGTGAAAAAAAAAGCAAATCGCTAACATGAAGCCAAAAGAACGTAACATTTAGGTTACTTTTTATTGAACCTAGTTGTTATCGGTGCTGGACTGTAGATCACACTTTATCTTATGCTAACATTGGATAGATATCTGACTGATTAGTTTGTATGCGTCTATAATTTAGTTCATAGCAGTGAGATAAGTATTGATAACTCAATAAATAATCGCGAAGAAAAGTTTTTTTTGGGTAGACGAATTATTACAAATTTTCAATCCATGTTATAATTATTCAATTTCACCGGGCGTCACCTTCACGTAGCTATTGTGGAAAATATTCCCAATAATCCCTAACCCTAAATCTATTAGATATGAATGTATGTTTCGTTAACAATCACCGAACAATATGGACGTACATTTTTACAGTTACGTATTTTGGATCGGCGACTTAAACTTTCGGACAGACCATCCGACCGGTAGCAGCCCTACGTCAGATGAAATAGTGGCAGCCCTGCAGAGGATCGAGAAAGACAAATACGCTAATCTACTAAAACACGATCAGCTGATGGCGGTGATGGACTCGGGGGACGCATTTTCAGAGTTCTCAGAGCCTGAGATACGTTTCCCACCCACATACAAGTTTCTTATTGGTGGTGATGAGTATGACATCAAGTGAGTATTTACCTTTGCATCATTTATTAGCGCTCGCGAAATAGATCTTGTTGTTATGTTCTAGTTTTCCATCAGAGATATGCAAGGATTTGTTTTAAGAGTTAGAATCGCTTCATTTAGCCTCCCTGAGGTCCCTTCTGGCACATCTTAGGTGGAAACACACCATTCATCAAATTCTACAGAAGAGACGTGAATCATGTGCACAAGTGAGATACTGATCTCACCTGTATCGCCGACCTATGAACCGACCTCAAGTACATAGGAAAATGTATCAAAACTAGCTACGATAATACGCAACAAATTCCGTCAACGTTAAACGTGATTGACAGAGCTTATACTTGCGGGCACAGAGAATAATGTGAGAAAACGCAACCGCAGCTGTGGGTATAAACCTTTTTACGTTTAGTTCTGCTAATTAATTGCAGTTCTTGTGATTGAATCCAATCAGTGAGTGACTAGTAGACTGACACAATTCTACGGTACTTTACTCAGGTGTTAGAATAATATGACGCGTCTGCATTTACGAACAGTTTGTTTATTTGTTTGCTTGAACGCACTATTCTAGAACTGGTCCGATTTGAAAAAATATTGCAATGTTAGATAGCTCATGAACGAAATCGCGGGTTTAAGTTAAAACATAGCCAATGTAACTATTCCATGCGGACAAATCGCAGACAGAACCTAGCCATTAAAAAACAGAAGCAAATAGTTTTATTTTGCCTTTAATTGGGGCACGTAAAGACCTGGTTAGTTGGCGAGTTCAGTCTAAGGGAGTTGAATACATGTTATGTTTATTATAAACAGTAACCCCTAATATTTCGCATTGTGTAGCTCTTATTTTATTTATTTAACTATGTATGTAGCCAATATCTGCCTTAGGGTCTAATGCATTACGCATTCCATTATAATACGATAAACACAAAGCATGCTTGTTTATTCATTTGATTTTCCAGGAAAATTATTTTAGGATAAAATACTTATTATATACGCGTGTAATACCTACATTGTTATTATACGTTATTAATAACAATATAATTAGGTAGACACTAGCTTTTGGTTGCGACTTCTATCGCAAATCGGTAATATTTTACTCCTTTAAGGAAAAAATGTCCTATTTAAGGTTTATGATGCGTTAAAACAAAAAATACATTATAACTGTTCCACTAAAAACTGATCGGAAAAACAGCCTATTAGGTAATTTCTTGTGATCAAACAAACTGACAGACAGATAGCTTTTTTTTGTAGTTTTCAAAGTGCAGACACACCCGTTACCGTTTTATGATGTGTCTTTACATATATAATTCGTAAGTTGGCTGATGTGAAGTTTTGCAATGTAAACCTTGATGTCACAGTGATCTGAGAAATCACTTGCTATGATTTTTATTTACTTTCTGACGTCATTCGATACTAAATGCATTTTAGGAGCAGTATGTACTTATATTTATGGAAAAAAAATGTTCTTAACTATTATTTGTAATTGTTATTATCAACAATATCTCTTCTAAATATCAGAACGTAGTAAATATATAATATATATATAAATAATACTGTTGACTGTAAAAATAGTTAATTAATTTATCATAATTATTACTCGTAAATTGTATTGCTATTTGTTTTCCCAAAAAAGTTAAATCCAAAATACAATAACATAAATTTGCATAAGAAATAAATGTTATTCAGTTGGTATTTCTATAAAAAAATCTTATCAAACATAAATATGAGATCACTATTAACTCCTTGTCTGACCTAAACGCAAATATCGTGGCACAGACCGTGTTGATATATTAGTAACTAGCTGTGCCCCGCGGTTTCACCCGCGTGGAATTAGGTTCATCCTTATTGTCGCGGAACCCTAATATTTTTGATAAATAAAAGTTACTCCTTGATATAACAGCTACCTGCCAGTGAAAGTCCCGTTAAAATCGGTCCAGCCGTTCCAGAGTTTACCCGGAACAAACAGACAGACAGACAGAGAAAAATTTTAAAACTTGTTTTTTTTTGTGTCAATAGCGTGTATACTTTCATATGCATTTAGTGAAAAGCTGTTATTTTGGAATTACAAACAGACACTCCAATTTTATTTATCTGTATAGATTTATTTTGTCTATGTTTGATGATTTCAAATATTTTTTCTAAACTTAAACCATGTTAAAACGCAGATTAAGATAGTTGGTTTAAAGTAATCTCTTTCTGTGATACGGATTTAGAAGGGGATGGACGCAGTTTTAGTCAGAATTTGGTTTATTCTTGGTTTAAACCATGTTCTGTAATAAAGGGCTAATTGTTTAATGTTTGATATAACTTGAGAAAGTTTATCCTAAAGTGTTATTTTTGTTTGTTTCTTTTCAGACGAAAACCTTCGTGGACAGATAGGGTATTGTACAAGGTGATAGCTAATAATTACGAGAACATCACTCTGCGAGCTGACCTGGTGTCCTACCATCATATACCGCACTATACTGTGAGCGACCATAAGCCAGTAGTCGCGCAATACAACATTAAGGTTAGTTATTATATGCTTGTAACGCTAGCACTACGAAATAAATATATACAGATGGTCAACTCTCATATATATGGCGTCCAACTTGGGCTAAGTCGTTTACTTTGATGAACTCTTTTACCGAGTCTCATTCAATAAAATAAACATGTTCTTTTTAATCGCTCGACTGATAAGATTTGACTCGTAAGCCGTGTGAATTAATTACGCTGTCTAGATGAACGACTGAATATTATCCTCAGATCTGAGTGAGTTCATTTAATGGCCATATCAATGAATACTTACGGCCGTCTCTACCTGAAGTAATTACTAGGTGGAATTTATTTGATTCGATCCGTGATTTACATATGAGCGTACCTTTCTAGTGACGATTCCTGAGAAATGTTTGTGAGTTGACCTGTTGTCTGTAATTTTTTTCTGCTAGTGCGTATGCGAACGTGACATTGTAGGTAACTGGGTTAAGGTCAAGTTTATTTTTACACACGTTGCACGTATTGCTGTTTGTTGATAATCTTATGATCGATAAGCCACTTCATATATTTGAGGATTGTTTGTGGCTTCCAAATGTTAATGGAATATTTAAAGAATTTTGGAAGTTTAAAAAACTACTAAAAATACCTCTTAATAGTTTATAATTAATTTTAGATGTAGGTAACGAAGTACAGGATACTCTTCAGTGCGGAGAAGAGCTGTTACATAAAGCAATATTGTTCAAAATTTAAGACACCTTGCATGTTTCAAGTTTCCTAATAAGCGTTCCTAGTTGCTAGTAATGTAACAGGACCAACGCGTGTGCTCATGGTATTTACAGTTTACATATTAGAATTTAATTTGAACTTACTTTTTCTTCAAAGATCAGCAATAATACACTCACTTTTTTTAATATAACAAGCATGTTCAATTAGCCTGCATGTAAACCTTTAGAAGTATTCAGGACCTTGGTACCTTTTGGTGACAGTTCTTATTAACAAAGTAATTTACCGCGTTTTTTTACAATAATGGCTCTTTGGTATGGTACACATTTCTAGCCATACTAATAAGCAACAAAATTCGACGATGTTGAAACATGTCTCTTATTGATAGTTCAACTGTGTGACAGTGATATGTATACACGAGATACATACATCTGTCTCATGATATGAATCAAAGTAAGGCCTCAGGTTGATGAAATGAAGCGGACCAATGACGGCGCTGACTGCTTGGTCCATTTTCAAATGCAACTGTCACCAGCCACTCAGCACAATACACATACCCCCTTATTACAAAACATGGTTTAAACCAAGACTAGACAAAACTACGTCCATCCTTTCGAAATCCGTATCATAAAAAGAGATCTAACTTCACGAAAACCATGGCCTACCTTTGTCAATGTTTTCTAATAAGGGGTTGCTTTGCATCCTAGTATAAAAACTAACCTACCGTTCCCCGCGCCGCACGTTAGATCCGCCACGGGTTTATTCTACGTGTTCTATCGGAGTCGCCTCGGGCCGCTAGATCTATGGTTCACATGCGATCAGCACTCGTCGACTCTGTACCTGAAGATGTTGACACTTTCACAACACATTCTGTAGCCTCTACCGCTGCTACTGATATAGTTGATGCGCCTGCGCAGGTAATTATATTAACGCTTACTTAATTATGCATGGCTTAACACGAACTATACGCAGTCTGATGTTGATACTGAACATGACTAAATATTACAGATCTCCGTTATCCTACATATTGTATTTTATTTCATGTGGGCTTATCACAATAAGCCATAACTTAAAGGTGACTTTTCCTGAGATTTAGTTGACTTAAATTATTTGGTGTTTCATACAAGGAGAGTTTATTCTGGCTGTGTTTAGTTCGATGTGTAGCCGATTTTGCATGGCATTGAAATGCGTTTGTGATCAGGGGGTCTATTCAGTCCGCGAACGAAACTTCGCACACGAACGAAAATCAAACAAAGTTTCAGAATTTATAATTCACTCAAATTTTCGTTCGTAAAAGAATTTGATTAAAGTAGAATAGTGTAGCTTAGAATATAATAATGCCAAAGAATTTTCTTGCGGACCACGTTCGGACATAATTTTAAAACGTTTGCGAACTTTCGATCGAAACTTCGTATTTCGCTGACAAAGAATATGTTCAAAGTCTTTAGCGAAGAAAAAAAAAATTATTGTTTGGTTGTGGTTCAATATTTTTATCAGAATAAGTCGTGCAATAACGTCTCATTGTCTTTTTTTGTGTGGCCTTTGGATATATTATGAACCCATTTATAATAAGCATTGAATTGCATGTAATATATGCATCCACTTTAAATATGTTTTTAATAGTTAATAATATGTTGCATGTGCATTTGTAACGCATTTGGTGTTTGCATTTCTTATGTATTTTATATGTTCAGACTTGTATGTTATTTTATATTACCCTATGATAATGTTAAGTCAAGTTTTAATTTAATTTACTTCAGCCAAGACTGTATTCTGTTTTTGTTTAGAATAATACCTTAATGAATTTCAAAGAAGGCGAAAGATCTCGACAAAGTTTTTCATTCTTCTGAGGATAGGTCAGAAATCTAAAACATTCTTCTTGTTACAGACATTCTCAAACTACACAGAGAAAATAGTAGAATTCGCTCCAATTACAAGGATATGGTACATCGGTGATGTGGACTTTAGGACACAATGTACTCTCTCACCGGACGTACAAGTACACCCCAACGATTGGATTGGTATCTATGATGTAAGTGAACTTTAAGTAGTTGAGATAGAATTGAAAATCAATTGAGTGCCTATAAACATACAATGTCTTTTAATTGGCAATTCTTAATATTATGATGATACTAACTTAGTAGTAAAATGGTGAATGAATAAAATAAAACTACATCTGTGGCGTGTACACAGGTCACTCATTCAGCTGATCTTCAATCGTGAGAGTGTGAGCCATCCTTGTGTTTTTACTTTTTTTATTATTATGACTCTTCCGTTAAGGAACCCCTTCCCTCTTTAAAATCAGTTTCGTTTCCCATCAGGCGGACTGTACGCTTGTTTGCCACTTGGTATTATAAAAAAAAATAAGATCAATAATATTGAAGTGTCTGTTTGTATGAATCTATATATAATACATAATATTTACATGTTTTTACATACTAAAATCAAATCTCACAGGTTGTGACATAATATGGTGGCTGTCGTCGTCTTTCCTAACAATTTCGCATACAATTTGTTCTTAGACGTAGGCACTGTGAATTTTAGTTCCCTACGCATTGCAATAACTACAGATAACTGCTGAATTAAGCCTTAAGTAATAGTCACTATGTTCGTTTTTTCTTTGCAGGCTAACTTCCAGAACTTAGACGACTACATAGCGTACGAGTACTTGGCGAAAGTGAGTGTGACCCACACCCAGCCGATTCCCAATCAATCTCTGACGATTACCCTCAGCTTCCCCGTGGGGAGTGGAGTTCGAACCCCTGGCTTTTATAGATTCATCTACTTCAGCCAGCCCAATAATGACGTCAGGAGTGTTCTTGGTAAGACATTTACTTCTTACGAGTAAACTTATGAGTAAATCTTATGATATTCTATCCGCGCTTCATCTGCCTTTTATTAGGGATCACTAATTTAACTCAATTATCAATATAATTATATTAAATACATATATAATAATATTATAAAATAAAGTAGGTCTAGTAGTTTTTTTATTAGGAACAAAAATAAAAGCATTTTCTGTTTATAATGTTAGCAAATATAAAATAGCTAAAAGTGTGTCTGTTACTTATACGATATCGAAGCAACTGATCCGAAAGCCTTAAGCCAAGAGTCTCAAGTTCAGATCAACTGAAACTGAGACGGTAAAATCTATAGACGTTTTGAAACTTTATGAAACACTTTTAACCAACTTCAAAAAAGTAAGAAAGATCTTAAAAAACATTTTGTAAAACCGAATCCTTATCTTTGTAACCAGGTATATCAGAACCGTTCGAAGTGAGTAGCCGAGAAGACAAGTTGGTAGCGACCGACCCGACCGACCAAGCGTCCACAAGTACTTCACCGAGACGGTCGAAGCCGACAACGGCTACAACGGACATATTCACAGATTTCACCGGATTAGACGTCGCTAAACTATCAAGACATTTCTCCAACGACCTTAGTATTGATTGACTAAAAGTCAACCTTCCCGGCACGCCTCGCCGCGACTTTAGCCATTAGGAGTAAGTTACCGTACATGACATTTGGTCACAATTTTTTTTTTACTTTAAAGCCTATTGAGTACCCTTTTACTTATAAAAACGTCTTATCTCCTTACTGCAGCCCCTTAGCCCTCCTTACTGTATTCACGTAGCGACTTAGTCGATTACAGTGTTTTCGTATGTGTATCAAAGCAAAAAGGGAATAGTTCAGTCGTCGTGAAAACGTCCTATTGAACTAAAGTCCTATCATACCACGATTTCGGATCCCGTGAATACTACATTGGGAGAGGATTTCGATTTAATGACTTTAATCGTTCAATAATATTTCGATTGCTTGTTTTACGCGAATCGATGAACGGGTTAACGTTGCGGGGACTTTTAGTTCAATTTGATTTAGATTTTTGCTAAGCTGATTGTTAAAATTGTTTTTTTAAGTAAGAGGGTTATGAAATAGGGACTAGTCATCCGATTTTTTTAAATATGTAGAAGACAATGTAAGAAATAGCAATCAATTAAAATACTGCTACTACCCGGTAAGTTTGGATAATTGCCGGTTGTTTACTGACACGATGTAATTTCTTATGAGAAATAACTTTGATTATTTGTATTAGGCCTTGATAAATACGTACAGGTCACGAGTTAAGAAGGAGTACCTTTGAATGCGCAGTAGTCATTTTATGAGTCTGACTGTGTTTACATATGTATGGCGCGAGGCGAATACTACCATATACTACCACTATTTTTCACTGCGCGTTCTTTACTCGTGACGGGACCTACATAATGCTAACTCTAATGCTAGAGCTTAGAAATTAGATCTTAGCTCTCTAATGTAATCAAAAAGTATTCTAAAGTTATTCTTATAAAGCCCGAGATTAATTTGGATGTATCGAAAGCTTTTTAGACAATAAAAGGGTGGAAGTTTGTAATAGCGGTATGTTGTAGTTACCTAAATTAATTTATTAGAGCTGTAGTCACAAACCCCCTTATTACTAAACATAGACTAAGATATATATACATATATAAATCCTAATATACACTAAGATATACTAAGATATATTATATCCTTGGTTTCCAAAGTCCATCGCTTTCTGTATAACGGATTTTAAAAGGGATGGCCATAGCTTTAGTTCTAGTTTGGTCTAGTCTTCGCTTAAACTATGTTTTGTAATAAGGTTTTATCTGTCTATATAATATACGTATCTTTAAATATGTATTCGGCAAATCTTTTGCGACATAAAGTAGGTATTTGCTAATAATTCCTAATGCTTTTTGGTTAGTGCATTTTAATTGAGCTACAAGTGTATTTGTTAACACGTAATTATGTTTTAATTATTGTAGAATGAGCTCTGATTGCTAGTGTTATCATTTCAACGTGTATGTATAGAAATTTTTGTTAACAACTCTCTGCGTCGAAGTTTCACCCGTGTAGGATTAACAATAGCATATGTTACTCCGTGATCATGTAGCATTATATTTGTAACAACATTTTAAAGTCGGTGCAGTAATTTTTGAGTTAATTTATTGTAAACTAATCGTGCTCCGCGGTTTCACCCGCCCAGACTTTAGTGTGCTATATGACCATTTTTTTCAAGTTTCAAGAGAGCGGTATAAAAAATATATATATCCTATGTCCTTCTCCTGGTTCTAAGCTACCTCCCCACCAATTTTCAGCCAAATCGGTGCAGCCGTTCTTGAGTTATAAGTAGTGTAATTAACACGACTTTCTTTTATATATATAGATAAACATTTATTTTCTCCATATATAGTATTTGAATAGATCAATGGTGTGCAAACTTTCTTAAAGGAGGGCCACAAAGTTTAAGAAACTTCAATTTTATATTTGGGTACCTTCAGAAACACTGTGTTCTTGTGAAAAAGTGGGGTCCCCTAAGAAGAAATTCTTAGAATTATAGCCCCGAGTGGGGAATTATAAAGAGAGCACTGTACTAAGAAGAAGAGTCTTCTTTATACTTCTGTACCGCCAAAATATTACTGCCCCCTATACTGTTCATCTCGAAGAACCGTCGGCGAGCCGGTTGAAATGATTTCGCGGGCCACTTTTGCCACCACTGATATGAATGGTAGGCGATATATAAAAAAGTATTATGGGCCGTGGCTATTGTGTTTCATGTGAAATTCCCATATAAAACTCGTCAGAGCTCATTATATAATAACTTAATTAAAGAGTGATATATGATTAGTACAATGTCTCATAACTGTTTTGAACAAGCAGTAGAGGCACACCTGAGATTAAAAAATAAAGTACATTCCTTTGTTTAAAATAAGTGACAAGGTTTTAAATTTTTTTTTTTTTTTGGGTAGGATCTCTTTGCGATGTTAAGATTCTTATGGAAGTTCCAATACGCGATAATGATCTCTAAAATGGTTGATATAAAGTCGATAATTAAAGCAAACCTTGACAGTCGCTACTGACTATATTGTTTAGTTAGCAGTCAATTATCAACTTTATATTAACATAACACAAGGTATACTATCGTTTGAGACAGTGTTGAAATTGTACCAGCTTAGAATATTACATTATATTCTAGTATGGGACCTTTGTTTTATATACCTATATATATCTGTATCTGTATGTACGTTTGTATATTGTTAGCGGGAAATATATCAGAAATTGCTTCTTATGTTAAGATGTTACAAAATATTAGCAAATTGTTATTTAACGTGAATGAGAAGCATATTATATATATTCGCTTATAAAAAGTATTATTGTAAAAGAAAGTAATATTGGTAGATTATTTAATAATGACCCTTAAATACGCATCTTCGAGAGTTGACCGAATCCAAATGTACCTTGTCCATGTATCTAATTTTATAAGAGAAATCGTGTCTCCGGTATCAGAAAAGTAAATCTCTAAATACTCTCCTTAAAAGTTCCTACACACGCCGTCAAGAACATGAAAACCTGGGGCCCAACCATGAGCTCTTATTGCCGTGATAGTTTCACTCATTTATGAGACAGATGTATGTGACGTGTATACATCTATCACTGTCGCACAACTGAACTATCATTGCAATAAGAGCTCATGGTTGGGCCCCTGTTCTTGGGGTTTGTTTTCGCGCTATCAGAGTTTAAACGTCGATTAATGAACTTCGACACCTATTTTACAATATAATTGGTCAAATAGCCCCTTTACTTAACACTAAGCAATAAAACGTATACTGTTAATACCAAACGATGTTATTTTACTCCATTGTGTTTTGTCAATTTTTAGATATTCACTAGATATTGAAAAAAAATTATAAAGGCTCTCGTGACCTTGCCATAGTAACTAATCAAATCAAATAATTTTATTCAATAGTAGCTGTGTCCCGCGGTTTTACCAGCGTAGACTTAATTTAATAGGTAGACCGCGTAACCCTAATGTTTTTTTTTTATAAAAGTATACTAAGTCACTACTTGAAACATCAGCTATCTGCCAGTGAAAGTCCCGATATAATCAGACAACGAACAAACAGGCAGACAGAGATGAATTTTAAATATTTTTTTTTTTTAGTGAAAAGCTGTTAATTTGTAAAACAAACAGACACTTCAATTTTATTTATCTGTATAGATTAATAAAATTTATGAAATGAATAGTTGGCGCAACGTTGGTTCATGACAATAACGTATTGAAACATATTAGGGTTGTGAAACTAATATAAAGTGTTATGATTTATGCATGAAACACGTGCATCTTAAGAATGTACAATATATTAGGTTTTTTTAGCCAAAATATTGCCGTCCCCATTAAATGCGCTTTTAGTACAATTTGAGATTGTTTTTTTTAAATACTACTTATGTTATAACGAGCGACCACCGATTTTTATTTTATTTTTTCAGTTATGTGTTAGTAATAGCTAAGTGATAGTACAATTACTTATTCTCATGATTTTATTGAATTATAAATTATTATTTTATTTGTTTTCATCAAAAAACACTTAAAAATATTGGACGTCTAAGTCATGATGGGTCCTAGGAAAATATTGCGTTGACTCTACCACGTGTACATAACCTACGTAGATACTCGTAATATACATTCATGGAGATACAATAAATAGGAACACACAACTTAATCGGGCTGTACGACATGGAATGCGTCAAATTGTAAAAGATTTTGTTTATTTCTTCCTACTCTAGGTGTCGTTCGGTAACCGTACGACGTATGGACTCATCAAAACTGCCTTTTAGTACTTACTATGTCGGTCAATAAATCGACATAAAAAAATCAAAGTCTTGATTAAGTGACTTATATATCAACGCACAGTCATACAATTTGGAGAATGTATTCTTTGTACCCATCTAATCTAGGTATACCTACGTCCTACACTATAAAGGGTTTTTTCATTTCAATCCCAAGAGGTGTAAATAGTCTGTTATACTTTAAATAATCCGTACACGATAAAGAATATTTACTTGATATTAGCCGCGTCACCGGTTTTCTACCACATACAATCCGGTACCGTTATTTACTGGGTCGTCGTATAAGTTGTAATATACGTGTAAGTAAAGTTCAAATGTATAAATATACCAACAAACTTGCCAGCTATCCGCCTGATGGAAGCGATAGGAAATATAATAGAGTAATAGTTGCTTACTTATCTGAATTATGTCGGCTTATCATAATATGATGTACACTAATAGATATCGACATTACAATAATATGTAATCATATGTAGAGGTTTCTTGGGAAAAATAATGGGTGTCTCGGATGAGGGCCTTTCTAGATATTTATGGTCGTAGTAATTAGTTGTGTCCCTTGCAGTTAAACAACAAAAAGTTAAATTTTTCATACAATTGATTAATGTTGTGTAATTTTTTCATTTTTCGATGGGAAGCTAAAACAATGAGATTAAATAGGAATGTGTTTTTATTCCTAAATTAATTATCATCGATTTTAAGGCAAAACTGTAACCCAGTACAAACCATGTTTATAAATGATGATTACATTTTTTTCTCTTCCAATTACTGATTACTTTTGGTGTGAGGTGTATTTTATTGGATAACTGATGAGCTTATTTTAATTTGTATTGGTGTGGTAGTCTTAAGTGTGAGATAATAACGGACATTTACGATATATGTATTAATCCCTACACGTATATTGTAAAAGAGTTTCATACGAAATTTTACCTCATCGAGCAGCCGCGTTATTCACTAAGGTTTCTCAGTGTCGAACTTGAACTTGAACTTGACTATGAACGTTGGTTTCAATCACAGGAAAATTGATACATAATACATAAAAGATAAGGTTTAATTTCGTATCTTTAAAACCGACAATCGATGACGAGTGCGACGTTGAGAAACCTTAGCGAATAACGCGGCAGGTATGTATTAGTACACTACTTTGCCGAGCATTTTGCATTCACAGAAATTAGGAAACACTTGCTTTTACAATCAAAGGTCAGTGTTATTCATAATAATACGTATAGGTATTTTCATGGTCAGAAATTTTAGAATGTATATGTTTAGGTCCGTCTGAATTTGTCACAAACCACGTACCTACTAGTTAAGTTAAATAGCTACTTGTAATACCTATTATACGCTGTTCAAATAATTTATTGTTAAGTCGTAGTACAAAATGTTTTATTTTGTAGTTGTGTTAAATAATGGGAATATAATTTATATAGTTGGTAACATTTTGTTTTATTGTATCGTGGTATATCCCTGCTAATTGAAGTGTCGCGGCGCGGCCTTCGCCGAACGTGTCTTTCGAATATCGTCGATAGGTGTGTCGTTTGTTATCTAACATCGTATGCGATAACGACTGCACTGATGTTATACCAACATACCATACTATCTTACTTATTATTAGTCAAGCGCTATAACGCTACATATGTTTTAAATAGGGTAATGATGTTGATAAATCAATGAATGTTTGATAAGATGTAAATTTGAAACAGTAAGCGCTATTTCTAGTTTTGTGCACTATGTTGTGGTTTGGTTCTAAACAGTTGCAAGTGCGTTGATGTCGAACGTGGTGCGTGGAGCTCAGTCCGTAGCTAATGTAGTCACTGAAGTATTGTGCCGTAGCAGCTCGGAGCTATCGGAAAAGCGCGGGAAATTGTAAGCGGCTGGCGCTCGCTTCAGTAGGCTCGTAGGCCGCCGACAGACATGGACGGGTCCACGCGCGCGCTAGTTCTCGCACTCGCGGTTATCGCGCTCGCGTCCGCGCGCGCCCACATACCGTCTCACGATAACATACTCCGAGTACAGCTGTGGGACGCCGAGGGTCTCAGCCGGGAGCCCATCACCACGCTGGCCCCTACCACGACGCCACCGGCGCGTCGCAAGTTTAAAGTTAACTTGGACTCTTTATACCATGCGATGCTGGAGGAAGGTCACGAAGGTGGCTTCGGGAGGTTCACGAGGCATAAAGTGCGGCATAAGCGGCGTCGGCCGCGGGAGAGCGGCTCGGAGCTGCCGTGGCGGTTCCACGCCGGGTCGCAGCTGGTGAACGTGGCGGTGTTCGCGGACGAGGTGCCGTGGGAAGTGATCGAAGCGAGCGGCCCGGTCAGTGTAGTGAGTGATACCAGTGCCAGGCCGGTCGAGTCGGCCGACTCGTCGGACGGGACGAGGGACGTGGGGCCCCCGATGACGCTGAGCCAGCACTCGGACGAGGTAATGAGCCAGGGCAAACACACGCCCCACAATAATGTAACGCCTTTCATCGTTATCGTCGCCCCGAGGTGGTTAATAGCCATTCACTGAACTGATAGCCTGCCGGCGCTGCCTGGGGGGCTCTATTCATTGCTGCCTTTCAGCACACCCTCGAGCGACGGTGCGTTGATAAAAGTGAATGCCCTTCATTGTTTTAAAAAATATTTTCTCACCGGGTGCATGTAGATTGTATCTAAGTACCGCGCGGTCGCAGCGGTTATATTTTTCAGTGGAGATTGGCTCGTAATCTCTTATCAGTAGATTGTATTTTGCGGATAAGCGGCGTTGAAAGGCGACGATGTTTATATTTGTACGTGTTTATTCATGATTTCGTTATCGTCGCGATTCGACCGCTTTGTGTAAACTTCACTCCATTTTATTGAAAGAACTTCCTTAAAAACCTATAGCATAACGTAAATATTTCTCTTCACTAAACAAGCTAAAATGTGTCAAACAAGTTGATACTAAGTGCTTTAACTTGTTAAAAGTTAGTTGTCGCTAGCGTTCCGTTTTATGATAAGGTAGAGGGAGAAAATGTGCTGCATATGGAGCTCTAACTTTCCAATTAAACGCAAGGTGTTAACTGCTACTTGGAAGTGACACCACAGGTGGCTCCACAATCAGTGTCTAACCCCATTCTTTAATTGCTATAAAGATCAATGTTGTTATTAGAGTATCTGTATTGTAATCTGTATTGTAATGGCTATTAATATCCAATTAATTGGTACTTAGGAACAAAAAATCGAGTTGTTATCTTGTTCTTCTAGGTATATTTATTTACCTTTGTTAAGGTTTAGCTGAAAATAAATTCTAGTATGTTAAATTATGTCGGATCAATTTTGCTACCCGAAATAAGCAAGTTAGTATCCGTCATCGGGAAAAAAAAATTTTTTTTAACTATTGTGTTGGTACTTCGTAAGTGATTTAATTTGTTAAGCTCAGAGGATTTGTTCAAACAACGCCGTCCACATTTGCTATTTATAAAGGAAACTATCTCATTCAGCTCTACATGGGTGATTTTTAGTTGCCATTAACCCTATTAACCTTTTCGGAAACTAGGGTTCTCCAACCCCCCCAAGGGTTCCCTTGCATTATGTTCGCACATTTGTTCACGGGTATTTATTATATTTCAAGGCAATAACCGTTTTAATGTCCCATTTACTCTTTTACAATGTATTCGAAACATGCTTTTATGAATACATTTAAATTGTATTTTATGTTCGCTAATTTATGATATTTTGTTTAGCTTCCCTATAAAGGGATTGTTTTTTTATTACATATCCTTTGTTTCTATTCTAATGAGTAATTGAGTTATCTGGGGGCCAACTATGATCTAAGTAGCTCGTATTAAGAACTTAGCTTTGTTGTTTACTTTACGGTACCAAAATTAAACGTCAAAGCTCAGATACTTACGCCTTGCTTAAACTGTTATACTGAACCAATCAAACTGTTATATTCCGCTATCTCGAATCCAAACATTTAAATCCGTCCAGCCGCCCCACGAGGAAATGATAAAATTAACAAATTTTATTTTCATTAAACTTTTAGTCTAGGAATACAAAACTGGTCACGAGAAAAGTAGAAAAAACCATGAGGTTCGATAGCCAATTACCTGTCGAACCGATAGCAAGAGCTAGATAACCTATAAGGTAGAGTCTAGACGCAAATTAAACCATCACCCGCATGCAATGCACACCTATAAATAATTTAAATACCTACCTGTACAGTCGCTTCGAAATTTGGATTGGCAATCAATACGAATCATCGAACCGTACGTTATCTGTGTGTGTTAATTGGTGAGTGTAACGTTACAGCCGTGACCACCACGCACGCCTACCCGTACCACGCCACGCCAATCAACAGGAAATTAGGCACAAATCAATAATTTCCCTCCCAATGCTGTCCACTCGTGTCGCTAATAGACTCTGATTGAGTACTGATTGTACATCCGAACTTAAAATTCAGTGCTGTTCAATGTTGATGAGCTAAAACACTGTACAAAAAATATCGAATAAATCCTCTACTCAGGTTCAAATCAGTGTTTTTCACTCATTGCAATTACCTAATGACTAGGTGCTAGTAATTTTATTTTGAGCTGAGCTTAAAAGGATACGAATCTACTATAAGGGATAACGGACATTACTAGTAGAAGGATGGAGTAAAGTTTCTCCGAAGAGATTTCACGGAATGTTAAAGAGTGGTTAGAAAATCTCATACTAGGTATCGCGGGTTCGTTTCTTAATTCAGAGCAAACGTTTATGTGATAAAAATATATACGGATAGATATATACGGTTAAGTCAGTAAGATTGAAATAATCATTTGTATCAGTGGTCAACTCTTCGACGTTCATAAGTGCCTTACCAGGGCTTAAACTGAAAAAAATATTTACATTTTCATTTTCAATGTAAGGTGCCTAGATATACTTGTGTCTGTATGTCCTTTTATAAAAAAAATATTTGATTTAGTACTTCTGTTCAAGTGGGTACCTGTTATATGTCAACCTTACCTATTGTAGGTATTATCGCATTGAATACATCCACTTAAGATATCTACGTGCAATTTTATAATTTTCTCTGATATGGTATGTGATGCAAGTAACAATTTATTGAGTACCTGTGCGTAAGGAATCCAGCTTTAATAAAGATATATTTTATAGTATAATTATAACGTATTCTGTTAAAAGATCAGGATATTGAAATTGGTTATTTCGAACCAAAAAAATATTCTTGTTGTAAACCGAATAATTATACCAGTTTTCATAATAAAATTGACTACGGACCGCTTAATTATTCCAAGTTTACAAATAAAATGTAAACAGCAACGTTATAAAGTCGTTACATGTTATACACAGGATCTGCAATCGGAGTGCTGATTTCTGTCCACATAGTTACGGCTCAATTCAATCCGATGTCCAATTAATTTCGTGGGAACCATGGAAGATGTGCACATGTTTATGTAAATTTATGTTTATACATATGTATAATGTATAGCTAGCTGTGCCCCGTGGTTTCAACCGCGTTGACTTTATTTCGCATAACCCTATTTTTTTTAAAATGAAATCTTCTATTCGAAACAGCTGTTTCAGAGATTATCCGGAACAAACAGACAGTCAGACAGAGAAGAAAAAATGCTTAAATACAGATGTTCGAAACAGCTGTTTCAGAGATTATCCGGAACAAACAGACAGTCAGACAGAGAAGAAAAAATGCTTAAATACAGATGCATTTATTGAAAAGCTGTTCATCATCATCATCATTTACTTAAGAGCTAGGCTCTTGTCGGTGAAGCAATCGTCAAACCTCTCGGCTGTTAAGACACTAAACATTCATTTATTTCTATCAGTAGATTCAGTTTGCACAAATGATGTAATGAAATCATTCATCTCCCTGGCCTTAATCCCATGTATTTGGGGTCGGCACTTGATTCAACCCGATGTGGCTGATCACCTGATTTTTATACGAAGCGACTGCCATCTGACCTTTGCAACCCCTTTTTCGAGGAAAATCGGCAATCTGGGTTAAACCAGTTGTCAGACTCTCTTAGGCCTCTGACTGACCTGTAACGATTGCCAAAGATGTAAAATTGGCAACCGGCACCGACAGCTTAACGTGCTCTCCGAGGCACGGAGGAAACTCGGGCGGTTACCCATCCAACTACTGGCTAGGCGTATGGTTGCTTAACTTCGCTGATCGAATGATATGCGCAATAGCAACTGTGCCACGAGCTCCTCCTGATGATTAAATGATGTAATGAAATGGAACAGATAAATACCCGGGTATCAAATCTATTCCAAACAAATTACATAAAAAAAATGCCGTAAGAGTATGACCAAAGTAATGTTATTTAATACTTATCTAATTACTCAGAGCAATATTCCAAAATAAACTGCTCTCAAATCAAGAGTAACATTTGTTATTTATGAGCAGAGTTTGTTAATTAATGAATGATGTAACGAGGGATCGAGTGACGCACATTGCACCCACAAACACATTTCAGGTCATTCGCCAGGAGTAGGACCTTGTGGAGTCGTAACTCTACTTTATCTTCATTAGCCTATTACAATGAATTTACGACCGAAAAAACATGTTAATACACAGTTGCGTGACAAAAATGCTTTGCCTATTACACCGAGTCATGGTATTTCCGTTCAATCTTTCATCGATACATCTATACAGATAAATAAAATTAATGTGTCTGTTTGTAATTATAAAATCACAGTTTTTCACTAAATGCACATGTAAGTATACACGGTAAAGACATTAAAACACATTTTTTTTATTTTTCTCCGTCAGTCTGTCGGTCTATATGTCTGTCTGTCTGTCTGTATGTCTGTCTGTCTGTCTGTCTGTTCATTCCGGGTAATCTCTGAAACGGCTGGACGGATTTTAACGAGCAGACAATTTTCGCTGGCAGATAGCTAATGTTTCAAGGAGTAACTTAGGCTACTTTTATTTAATAAAATATTAGGGTTCCGCGACAATAAGGATGAAACTAAATCTACGCGGGTGAAACCGCGGGGCACAGCTAGTATTTAAATAAAAATCCTAACTCATCCGTATTCGCTTTACGGTCCGCAGAAGACATTAAAAAAGTTAATTATCTCTTTAAGTTTATTAAACTACATAAAATCTTAATGAAATATATAACCTTAAAAATGTCGTAACAGGGTATTAATAATGAGACCTTTTGTGAGGGTATTATAAAAGGGCGACGTAATTCCTTAGTGAATCAAACATCTGCCTTTGAAACATTGTCAGTCGTCAACCAAAATAATTATCTGTTCTTCCCAGCCCGTGATCATTAAAGCGAGATGAAGCGAATATTTTAGCGAAAATCGATAAAGCTCTTCACTTTCTGTTGTCTTTCCGCACCTGTGAACTTTGCATTCGGTCTCCTTTGTAAGGTCGAGTGACAATTGACTCCAGCCTGTCTTTTCTAAGACCCTCGACATCTAAGGAATACTTACCTAATTGATATTTTAAAGGAACCCCTGTAACCCTTCGGAAACCCTCATGGGGAAATAACAATATTCCTCATTATTATCAAAAATCAATACCTACATCTATGCTGATAAATAAAATTTAATTTCAGGATATTTTGCAATTCCAATGTATCATCAGCTTTTCACTAAATGCGTATGAAAGTACGTAATTTCTCTCTGTTTTTGTCTGTTTGTTTCGGCTGAGATCTGATACATATTTCGAAATATATAAGGTATTTTTTTATTTATTATTCAGTTATATTTCTTATAAAGCTTAAAAAAATACCAGGATTTTGATTGTGTAGTTAGTTTACGTCTGAAAGACCTTGTTGCGTCGTGAAAACCACATCGTTCAATACACGGATATAGTTGCGGGTTGAAGCTATATCATAGAGTTAAGTACGACTGTCGTATGTGTAAGATAATTAGAATAGATACTGGGATTTTGCGACGTCATTTACATATTTCGGGATTGCCAATGACTAATTTACAACAACCGCGGGTGTTAGATTTATAGCGAAAGCTTTAAGTGATTGAAGATATTGTGTGGTTTGAGATAAATTGGTTCAGTAAAGTAGGGATTAGTTCTTTTGTTGAGAAGAATTTTCATTTAAGGCTGCATAATGTTTGGAAGTATGGCTTGTGTTTCACTTCTACTTGGAACTACTAAAAGAAAATATTGTTATGTTAAATTATATTTTAGTAGATCTAAATATATATATTAACTCAAAGGTGACTGACTGACATAGTGATCTATCAACACACAGTCCAAACTACGGGACGGATCGGACTGAAATTTGGCATGCAGGTAGATGTTAGAACGTAGGCATCCGCTAAGAAAGGATTTTGATTAATTCTACCCCCAAGGGGATAAAATAGGGGATGTAAGTTTTTATGAAATGTTTGTCAATTTTAAAACCGATCGGGCTGGCGAAAAGCCCTGCACAATTTATTAAAAAAAAAATTATGGTGCCCGGAAATTAAGCATGTAACTAAATCTACGCGGGTGAAACCGTGGGGTACAGCTAGTATGCTAATAAAACTATTTTGAGAATATGTACTATTTTAAAAGCCTTACACAAATGTTAATCATTGAATATTACTAGAGAATCAAGGTCTTAATAACAGTGCATCTTATATTGTCGACCTATTTATAAAACAGTTAATGACACCGTTTCACACCAACAGTATGAAATGATTACAATATTTTATGGGCCATTAAAACGTTATTGAAGTTATAATGAGCTGTTCTCAAAGTGGTTATTACAACTAAGTGAAATAATTGAGTTATTAAAACGAGATGAAGAAGAGTCGGTCGGGAATTAATAGCCCCACCTGCTGGGTAATGTTAGTTGGAAGTGTTAAAGCAATTTATTGCACTTTTAAAACTTCGACATGTTAAGTATAAATAAATAATATTCGGTACATAATCCGGGCGGTCGGTATGTCGAACACTCAAATCGAAACTTACAAAGAATTGTTTGTTTGCAATGTTAAAGCAATAGCCTTTTAATAAAACGTAAAGTTTAAAACAAAACGTAAAGACTAGTTTTTTTCGCATGTCCTTTTCCTATATTTTTATGGAATAAAAACTTAATTAAGTATATATGTACAAGGAACAGTACTTAAAACTAATTACAAGTAAAAATCTTGGCCCAAATCGGCACGTTGCCACGTTTAATGCCAATGCTGATTCTCTGAGCGAGAAAAGCCCCAGCCCGCTGGTCACGAGAGACTTATAACAGACGACTTGCAACCTTTTCTTTTCTTTCAAAAGTTGATGAGCATCCGGACCCCAATGGTTGGACCTATTTCTACTACGTTACAACCTATTATGTTACAAGGAATAATTAATGTATGACATACTGGACAATTTCCTCATTTATATGAATATGAAACTAGTACCTGCAAACTGATAGAAATGTCTTCGACTCCTACTGACATTTCGTGACGGCGAATGATTTCTGCCTTCACATCTAATATTCTAGTGTTTCTATGTTGAGCAGACAATACAGTTGGAAATAATTTTAAGCACATTTGGAACTGGTTGTGTTTTGATAAATTTACTGACGTCCTACGACTAGGACTGTAAGTTTAAAATATAATATAATACTAATGTAATAATAAACGTAATGTTGTACCTAATCGTACATAATTAAAAATTATGATTTCTTCCTTTGAAGCCTCTAGATCGCTAAGTAGAAGATATAAGTTGAACTAATAAGAAACCTTATATTTCAAGGTATCAAGTTAAGTCTTGGATCATCATTAATTCCCATACATTGTAGAATGGGGTAAATATTTATGAGTTGAAAAATAACTAGATACCGATATAGCGATTTTCAACAAAATAAGTACTAGATTTCTTTTCTCAGTCTTTTGAAATCAAAAATTAAAGTAATCGACTTTTATTATTGTCCATAAACAAACTCCCGTCGGCATATTCGCTATATAACTCCAATTTATATCGTACCGTCATCTCGGCTATCTACAATTAATAAACTGTAAATTAGCCCCTTGATATATTGTAATTTATTAACATAATCCTATAAAACTTACAACGAGTAACAGTAATAAATTTCCTTTTGGACAGCTATTTATAATGAAAATTAGGTGCATCTACGCATTTCGTAATTATTTTCTTTTCATTTAAACTCCGGACATTTGTCTTGCGATTGCCGTGTCGACTTTGGAGGTATGCATTACTATTACTACACAATCAGTTGAATAGTCTGTCGGCCCATAAATAACATCGGGAACTTGTTGAGATGGGCCTAATTAAGTTCTTGTGAGTTCGGACAATGCGTGGGCGAGGATTCTAGCTTAACGATGCAATCCACTATATCAAACGAAAGCCCACTCTAAATATATGAGTTACAACCATCAATTTCCCGTGTACTTCAATGAACCTATAAATTTCTTTATGCAAATTCGTTATATTTAGTTGCTTTGTACTGATTCCATTTCAATAATTGATAATGCAAATGTGGAATCAAGCGTGAAATTTATATTTATGGCGTAGTCGTAACTAAAATTAACTTTCAGGGTTTTAAATGTATGCCGTTACATGTAAGTAAATCATCATCATTCTAATTTTATGCATTGACAATATCCCATCAAGAGTTTTCTCACTGTTAAGCACCAGGTTAGTACGCTAACTGAAACTAGTTACCTACGTAGCAAAACATACATTTTGGGATACAGACCAGTAACGCCCAAAGTTTAAAATGCATTGAACATGCCAACACTTAAGGTAGGGATTTGACTAGAAAACAGAAGTCAAATTTCCAATAACAAAAATAATCATTTTGTAGACCAGATCAATCAATTCCAAGTAAACTGATAATCAAGTTGCAAGTAATCTTCCGAGCATATCGAATGTTGAGCACTTACCATACATGATCTATCAGACCTCCTACGGTTATAACGCGATCACAGTGGTCGTGGGACATCCATTGTTGGGTCAGGACAATACGAGCGCCGCACAATTTGTCAAACATGTGTACATTCCCGTCCTGTTAGCGGACTTCGTAATAACATTACTGTGGACACGATTTATGTCCGTGTTAAGGTGTCTCCATACAACATTTTTAGAACGCGCGGCTTCGTTTAATCTGAACGCTCAATTAAATAAATTCTACTGTCAAAATATAAATCAGTTACACAAAATAACTAATAGCCATCATTAAGATCATTTATATTAGGATAACGGGTATTGGCGATGAATACATAGTAACTTACTTAATATTATAAACCTGAATGTGTCTAATAGGTGTTTCTTTAACAGATGGACAGACATTTCTAAACGTCAGTCTGTTTATTTGTCACTCTTCCAGAGGCGAATCTTTTTATTACCCATTGTAATACAAAAATTCGCCTCGAAGTTCGAAAATTGATTTTATTATGAAATTTTCTTTATTTTATTTCTTAAAACGGTTGGATAAAGGTAAACAGGTATTCAGAAATACACCCACTCTCATATCATCAACATTATCAAGGGAATACCGTTTCATAAAAAAATATTCGCTTACATAAACAATAAATAGCCTTACCAATACACTTAATCACGGCCGTACAAACATTAAATTAATTCCCGTTGATTTATTATCTTCACGTATGAAAGGTCATATACAATTCGATGGCTTGTAGATTAAAACTGTCGTTTGTATTCACTATTGTTTTAAAATAATGCGATCGCTTTTTATACATTGGAACTTTCTACGGATGTAAGATCAATTGTATTGTTATTGTGAGTATATTGAGTGTGACAAATTAAACTGGACGTCGGAGTTAAAACAAACATTGAAATCAGGATTCATGTTCCATATTTAAAACTTGTATCTAATAGTAACCACGCAAATAAACGTGTAGAGTAAAAATTGTCGGAGCGTTTTTTTGTGTTGTGACTGAGATATACTTTATACCTTATTTATTACCAATGAGAATTACGTGCAGTCTGTGAAAAAAATATTTTCATTATTATATACAGAATACCTGTGCCCCGGGTAGATTTTATTTTTATTTCATGGGGATTTATTTTGAAGAACCCATTTTTTTTCAAATAAATGTAGGTAGCCTACGTTACTTTTAACACCAGCTATCTAAAAGTCCTATATAGACCGACGGACAGAAGGAGATTTTTTATATGTATGTACCGTACTTACTTTCATATGTTATGCATTTAGTGAAAAGTCGTTTATTAAAAATTACAAACTGACTGTACAATTAGATTTATATATAACAAAAGTCGCTTCAGTTTAGACTAAAACGAAGTACTTAAGCATCGATAAATGATATTCGATAGAGGCAATAAACTTAGTTCTAATGATTAGGACAAGATTAGGAAACATTGTTGATTAGTAACTATTCTACGGTAGTCAGAGTCAAACTCGATCACATGAAATCAATTGCATCCATTTCGATACAAACGTTGTTTACATTACAGTCGGGTTAGTGATTAGTTAACAGGTTGTTAATGAAGTTGTGTACCAAAACGAGAAATAAACATCAAGTACTATTAACTAGATTAATGAGTTTATTGCCTTTTTTGTTTACTTTGTATGGACCATCAAACATGATCACTTAATGAAAATCGCATATTCTGGAGAATAAAACCTTCTCTTTTGAATTAGTGCACAATAATACTAGTAGATCACTCTGTAGTTTTCGAAAGGATATACTCATAGTACCCGCATTTTATATAGAACCCAGGACCTCGCATTCCACAGTAGCGCTTGCGACCACTAGACCGACGAGGCAGTAGTTCACTAAAGTTTTCGGAAAATTCAAACTAATTCGTCTCTACCATATTATACAACGATAAATATTTATTCTTTCGACCCTACAATCATGCATTAAGAGAACACTGTCAAAATGTTATATAAATACTAGTTTTTATTTTGACCGCATAGTGAATTTTGACCTTATAATTAGTCCTTGGGGAAGATGCTACTATCTTTATTCCAAATTTCAGCGGTTAAAAGATTACAGATAGGCATAGACATCTTCCCACTTATCATATTACTACCTGTGACCGGCAAACTTTGTATTGCCATTTTTTAGGGTGGACCACCCTTATTACATAGGGGGATGAAAAATAAATAACAACCTATGCTCAGACCTACCAATTGTGAATTTAAAATTGCATCTTAAATTATTCAACCGTTTCAAAGGAGTTAACAAGCACTGTGACACGAATTTTTTATGTTTCGATAACAAATATGGATCTCAAAACTATAAAGTAAGTCGTAGCTTCATTCCATAACAAAGGCACAACAAAAAGGTATAGCGAAAACAAAGCGCGCGCGGTTGTCGTCACTAAACTAACAATTTATGCATGCTCCCTAATGGCTGCCATCAGGCTTGTTTGCGAAGCTTTCTATGAAATTTTATTCGGTAATGGCACGTGTAAGCCCACACGTCTCGATTCCGTTATGTTGTCACTAAGAACCGTTTTCGACTGATTTAAAATATCTAAATTACTTATTACGGATTTGAGACGTGGACACTCACGATAGGGCTGGTCCACCAGTTAAAAGTCGCTCAGCGAGCTATGGTAAGAGCTGTGCTCGGAGTCTCTCTGAAGGATAGGATTCGTAACGAATACATCCGACAGAGAACCAAAGTAATCGACATAGCTCAAAGAATTAGCAAGAGGCAGCAATAGCAGACTCGGCATACGTAGTGTAGGATGCCCTCCGGCCAGGTGGGATGAAGATCTGCGAAAGACTAATGCTGGATGCGGCAAGCTGAAGACAGGACGCTATGGCACTCATTAGGGGAGGGATATGTCCAGCAGTGGACCAAGATAAGCTGTTGATGATGAAATTACTTAAACGTAAAAAATTTTCACAGCGCCATTTAGCCCTTTTACACATAAAGGCAAAAACAAATCACTATCGCATACACTGTTGCCCTAAAGCCGGAATTTAACGACACCTAGCATTGTCCCTAGAACAGTAACAACTAGGCCAACGGAAACGAAAAGACACGAAAATTTTAGATTGTTATAATGTTGGACTTTATTCCCCTTTATTACAAAACATGGTTTAAACGAAGACTAGACTAAACTCCAACCCTTTTAAAAAAAGAGATGGGAGCTACTTTTACCACGGACAATTGTAGTCCATTTTTTTTTTACCAAGGACTATTTTAGTCTATGCTTTGTAATAATCGTGAAATAGATAAGGCAATTAGGTCTCAAAGAAACAGGAAATATTTACTTTGGACAAAATAAACAAACAAACATGAAAACTGGACGTATTGGCTTGGACATTAACCTGCAAATACAAAAAAAAAATTGCTAAATAATTTGGATTAAAGGGTCAGTTTCGCGAAGTAGAAAAAAAATACGCTAACCATCTCATTAAATTTAAATTACTAAAGAAAACTATCTTGGTTAGCTTTTATTTAAACAACGGAACGATAAACAAATGACGATATCTTCATTTTAAAATACTTCACAGGTGTATGCGAAATATTGCAAGTCGAAAAGTTGCAGAATAATTTTCAATCGAAGCTCGGGCCTTACCGATACAAAAGGAGCGTTCATTCAGGATCCAGGAATGCATCGAGTGGAATTCTTTTTTTCTTCCTTATCTATCCACTTCTGTTTGTGTTCACTTGTTCCCGTAAACTACATCTATAGTAATATTACTTATGTGGAGTATTCTCTGTCTGTCTGTTACCTAAGCTTTTCAATGCTTACGTGAAAATCAGCGGCTTAGCCTGAAACTTGGAATAAAGTTCGTTTGTCTGAAAATAACGATCTTTAAATTATTACGCCGACAGAATAGCGGGTTAAAGCTATATACTTAGTATTTTATGTAGTTTACACGGTTAAACCTATAGGAATTAAGTTCCCAATTTTATTTTTCCGGACAATGATTGCGTAGACAAGTAAATCTAATCTTAATTTAAAATATCAAAGTATTTTGATATTTTATGCTTTTGCATATGATGTCTTATTATTTATTCTATGTCAATAAGACACAACTACACTTATACTCAGTAGCTGCAATAGCTGTGGGTGGTCCACAGAACGATATTTTTCTTTAATAAAAATTACCTACATTGCTCCTTGTAACATCACCGATCGGCCACTAAAATCGGGCCAACCATTTCAGAGACTAGCCGATACTAACAAACAGACATAGATTTCTTTTTAAATTGCATATTTTGTAATTTTCGTATATACTTCCAAAACATTTAGTAGAAAGCAGTTAATCGGGAATTACGAACAGACACTTTTTATTTATCTGTATAGATGGAACTGAGTTTTCTAACTTATATAACAAAATCGTACTGGGTGGTCATAGAGTCATAGAGAACATTATCTACAACGACATGAGTCATGATTTATTCCAACTCAATTATCTAATAACCCATTGGTACACAGGGGTCTTGTTTCTAGTACCGTTTGAGTCAGACATTATAATCACTAACAACATAATAAACTTCGAAGAAAGTCTGGGTAACATTGTCCGACGATCGTCTAGTAATTACTCATTAACAACCCAATCGACCATTTGTTTTTAAAATGTATAGTTAATTTTTTAATTAAACGGGTTACCTACAATCACCATGACATTTTATTATGGAAACCAGGTTGTTACGTAATTATATTGCGCTATAAACGTAGACATTGCAGCGCGCACATTGTCGTGTAAACATGTTGGGTGAAAGCTATAAAGTGCAGGTAATTTACGACCAAATCAAATATCTCAATAATACACTTCATTGCCCGTAACTTAACGGTGATCGAGTGCTTGTTGGAGGGAACTATGTAACTTTAAGAGCTGTTTCGACCAAGCACTTTGAAATGAATTGTTTAACTCCTTATTAATTTTAATGTTGTATTATACCTTTCGTCATGGAGGGGCTTTCAAAGAGTGGAAATTTAAATAACATTTGAGTGAACAGCACAGGGTTCACTTTCGACCAAAAAATATAAGTGTTCAGATCCTAGCGTCATAGATAAGTAAGCTTACTTTTGCTTACCCTTTCAGGTAATCTCATACTTAGATTTAAAGATTTGCAAGTTGTATTTTGTTGTATTGTTTAATAATTTTTAGATCTGTTAACCCTGTTAGGGTTATCAGATCATGTAAAAATTCAGATCAGAGCAAAAATATCTAATTCGAAACTGAAACATCTGTTTATTTGCGTTTAAAAAAACTTTTACTAGTTTTTAATTTATATTGAGCGTGTTTTTTTTCTAATAATGCTTAATATTTAATATTCGACTGTTTATTTTAATTGAATTTGTCGAAATAAAAATAAATGAACAACAAAAAATACATTAATCTAAAAACTGCATTCAACATTATGTCCTAAATTTTTTCTGCCAATTAAAAATGTTGCCAGTTTCCCTCACACTAACTTACCAACTCAATTTTTAATAGTATTCCTTTCCTTAGTAATATTCTATCCTAGAAAGGGTTTCCAAGTGGCGAACGTATCTAGCCACTTGGATAGTTTCAATAAGTTTCGAGTTATCCCGCCTTTTGCAGCTCGCAATATTCGTGCCTCCCCGGGACGCTACTTTCTATCGAGTGTCGAACGTGGAATTTTGTCGCCGAAAGAACGGATGAATTTCATTATCTAAAAGGAAATCGCATTCATGGTCGTCTAAGAATTTAGTGTATTTGTTTTTATCTTGCCCTTAGGGCTATAATACACTCTGAATACGTAAGTAAGTTACTTTAGAAGTACTCTTATATGATTATTTTATCGTTACAGTGAAATTAGATTGAAATCGGATCCTTTCCAAATAGATAACAATTTTGTTATAGTAAAGAGTTTTAAGGGTTTTAACTGTGTTAGATTGCTGAATTAACTATAGTTTTACTATCATTATGCAGTCTAACTTTGTGTTGTGCGATGTTTTAGGCATACATCCTAATGAACCCTGCAAGATACAGAGATCATTAGCCCGTTAGTAGTTTAGGGAGGTTGTGGGGTTCGCACGTGTGTCTAATGTGAAGACACTATCATATCTAGATTATGGAATATTTAGGAACCCCTATTATATTTACAAAGATAGTGTTCCGAGTGCTTCAGTAAACTCGTTTGTCAAATTGAGGCTATTCCGAAACGCCAATTGAGTACGTAAGCAATAACTTATTCGATAGAAACATTGGTTCGAGATTATCAATCTTCAAAACAAAATCGAACTAATTATCATCTTAGTTGATATTTATTCTTGATAATTACAGGTCCCTTCACAAGCTATGAGCGTGTTACTTGAAAGTGTAGTTCTCATTTTATGAGTGTTGTCTTAAACATGTTAAAAGTATTCAAATTCCAGCACTTTCATATCTAAGGATCATGTCAACATGTGTTCACCTTTGTGTTCAAATTGATGGAGACCAATGTCGAAAATAAATTGAATAAGCCCATTATGAGGCAGGCTCTTTCAAAAGCTATGCCATAGGTAAATGGTCGTTCAATAAGAGTGCATGCTCAAACCGGTCAAAAGCCTGTGTTTTATCAGACGTCTACATCTCTAGGGACGCGGCGCATTGTCCGAGACTAGACAGGCTGCCAGTCTAGAATCTGTGGTCAAAACCTTCTCGCATTATGCAGTACACAGCGCCAATTTAAGCGATCGTCAAACCGTGAGTCAATAATGTTTCACCATGAGTGTGTCTGAACTTTGTACTTGATTTAAGATTTCAGAAAATAATAACGTTGAATTAACTTAATAATTATAGCTTTGCTTAGTTAGAGAACTAGGTCAATTAGTCAAGGTGTGGTATTGTCCTAACTCATACATAAATATGCTTACGCCTGTATATCATGGGGGTAGGCAGACCATCGTTTGCTACGCTACGATCCTTACATACTTATTTCGCTTCGTCCACATTGATCTCTTCATATACTTCCTTCGGTTACGAGTGCTCCGTATTTGATATTATAATGAATCCTCACGTAGTTGGAGGCAGTGAGAGTAAAACGTAATTATATTCTATAGATTGGATTAAAATTACGACTAGACCAACTCCGGACTAAATCTCGTTCTAAATTCATGTCACACAAATTCGTGTCACAAAATGAGACAGACCTACTTCTAAGCCACCATTTTCTTAAGCCAAGATTTATAATAAGGGGGTTTATTTTTAACTTATTTGAAAACTTGTGTTAGTAAGTTATTATAGTTGCTAAATGCACAACCCTTATATCACCACATCACAAGTATCACACACGGTTAGCTAGAATGTCGACATTAGCGCGGAACATGCAACGCGAAAATGGATTTTTCCTCAGTAGGGAAAGAAATATTCACGGGTACTTGGGGTAACCATAAGTTTAAGTACATGAGAAAATATCACTTAAGTCTAATATATCACTTAATACTAAATAGGTAATATGGAAATACGTAAATAGTAGTTCCTAGATCGAGCAATGATTTGAACTCTTCATTGACAACGTCTATGAAAAATTAAAATTTTCTCAAGGCTGTAATATAACAAAAAAACAAAACTTTTTGGCATGGTAATGACAGTTTGTCCCAGTCGTCTGGAAAGTGTGGTAGGCCTGGCTGTAATCGTAACAACATTAAGGAAGAAGGCGGTATAATTTGCCTTACAAATGTTTGGTGTTTCCAAGGCATAATATGGCCGTGATGCGATGTTTATGCTTCACTTTGACCCGACGATATTAATTTAAATAACGATGATTTGTGTGCGCCGTTCTAAGGCTGAATATATGACGTTTTATTTTTTTATTTTTATTTTGTTTTCTTCGTATCAATAGAATAATGCTCTATTATAAAACAGGGACCTTACCATGAGCTCTTATTGCCATAATAGTTTCACTCATTTATGAGACAGATGTATGTGTCGTGCATACATCTGTCACTGTCGTACAACTGAATTAACATTGTAATAAGAGCTCATGGTTGGGCCCCTGGTATCTGGATAACAAAGCTTTGCTGGTTTCTTTTGACGTTTTCTTAATATGAAAACTAGCTAAATCGATTTTTTATCGCCCCCAAAACCCCTGCATACTAAATACTTCATTTAATAAAAAGTAACAAAATATATTAAGTAATGATCTCTACTGATACTAGTTAGCGTTAGAAAAATACTGATGATACTTAAGTAATCTATACATTCTATACAGATAAATAAAATTGAAGTGTCTGTTTGTAATTCCAAAATAAGCTTTTCACTAAATGCACATGAAAGTATACACGCTACAGACACCAAAAAAAACAAGTTTAAAAAAATTTCTCAGTCTGTCTGTGTGTCTGTTTGCTCCGGGTAATCTCTGAAACGGCCGAACCGATTTTAACGGGATTTTCACTGGCAGGTAGCTGATATGATGATAAGAATATTAGGGTTCCACGACAATAAGGATGAAACTATATCTACGCGGGTGAAACCGCGAGGCACAGCTAGTGTTTTAAATATAAAACAAGTAATTCAACGACGTCAGGTCAGTCACATACTTAGTACGTATATACAACTTGGTGTCGTATATAATGTACTAAGGGAAACGGGTGAGAGGTTGTATTAAATGAATATTTCATGAATACATATTAATTATTCATATACACATCCATTTACAATTTGTGAATCTTTTGGGTAACAACACAATTTGCATGTTAAGCGGCCAAGAAAATCATTGCGGGGTGTTTTCCTTAACTTACGGCGTTTTACGACATCTTGTTGACATCTTGTGGTTTTACTACACTCAAACCACCCGTAACTTTGCTTTGGAAAGCTTAAGGGCTTAAGGTTTAATTATATAGACGACGTCTCATTCTGAATCTTGAAGAATGTATCTTGAGATCTATTTGAAACTGCACATACTTAGGTAGTTGATGTTGAATGAACCCTTGTTCGCGCCATTACGCGTGAAAGGCTGGACCGATTTTATGGGTACTTTCACTGTCAGATAGCTGATGCTTCAGGGAGTAAATTAGGCTAATTTTATTTAGAAAAAATATTAGGGTTCCGCGAAATGAAGCATGAAACTAAATCGACGCGGGTGAAACCGCGGGCATACGAGTAGCTACCCATAAAATAGCCCCTTAAAAGCCATAGGTAAGTACGTATATTTCAATGGATTAGAATATTTATATTTTACTAGCTGTGCCCCGTGGTTTTCCCCGAGAAGATTTAATTTCATGGGTGGCTTGCGGAACCCATATTTTTTTTAAATAAAAATTGCCTAAGTTACTCCTTGTAACATTAGCTATCTGCCAGTTATTTATCTTTCGATTAATAATGTATTGTGATGCGATAGTAAACAGATTTAATTTTGGTCTCATTTTAAACAATTCCGCCGTATTTTCTCGCCCCTCACTATTATACCGGGCATTGACATCAGAAAATTCATACATTAAGATTTCTCCGAATAACTTTAGTCTTTTCAAACTGAATTTATTAAAAGAAAAACGAAATTATAATACCTGTCAGTTCATTCATGATTTCAAGGTAAACTACTGAACGCGTAGCATCAGCTCTTATTGAGAAGCAAATTTCGACTCACTTTAAAAGACAGATATATATGACATGTCTACACCTGTCACTATTCCACTCAGTCAGTTGTAATTAGAGACACGTAGACTATGTAGATACAATATTACTTTAGAGTAAGAGGGTAAGGAAACTAGAAACAAATAGTTCGAAACGGCGCACTTACAGACGAACTCATGTACGATATTTTAAGCACAATGGCAACACTGTCTGCAGCGAGTGTCACGTCGTGGCTGAACAACATCAATACGACAAAAAATCTGCTTTCTTTGGCAGTAAATTAATGAGTATTTTATTGCAAAATGTTCGGAGCTACAACCCTATCGATCAAATGGAGCATATTATGTTCTCAATTAAAAAGTTAAGCCTAGTTTCCAGACTGCATAGTAAGCTTACATAAATTACACTGTGGTAAGATTTGCGTTAAATAATCCTGTAAGTACAGATTACACTGGATGTTATTGAGAACTCTTTATAAATACAGCTGGATGTAAAACTATTTTGTAACATCCTTTGTACTGCAAACTAGTTCTTCTCTTCATTGTTTTATCTGAACATTTAAGTTTATTTATCGCTACAAGCGCAAGGCCGTGGCCGCAACAAGCTTGTATGCAAATAAACGACAAAAGACCGCGTCTGCCCTTATCTGTCCCTTGATCCTTAAGGACTGTACATATAGCTACAAAATACTTATCTACATCTTTACTTTGCTTGCATTTAACATTAAATTGTTTTAGATCAATTTAGGGTAACACTTTAATTTGGAGTTGTCAAGGGCCTAGAATATATTTCTGGCCAAGTACCACTTAAAGAATAGTTTTGTCCCGCCACTTTGTGCACGCGGTAGTACCTACCTAATAAAACAATGCTTATGTCACTTAGGAATCTAATTAAGCTTACTAATGATGAACTAATGTTTAAAGTCTGACTCGTAGTTCAGGAGAATCCCTTCTAGATGTAGGAGTAAATCTGTCATTACTAATGTGTATTTTATTGTTATATATGTTACACAACCATTTGAAAATTGATCTCATCAGAAAATACATAAACAAGAATACAAACTTAGATTATGGAACTAGATAACAGTCCAGATTATGTGTCTAAGTAGTATTATATTTAGTACTGTATTCAGTTGGTATAAAGTATGTCATATAAGCCAGCTTTTAGCTCAGAGCTGACTGAAGTGGATTATTCCGAATCAGTGCCGATAAATGTACGAAGCCTTACAAAATCGTGGGCAAATCTAGTCGTAAATATTGTTCGCTTGTCAAAGATACCACATAAAATGTCGTGTTAACCTCGCAATAATATCGTAACAGGAGTTTTTACTTTTAAACTATATTAATCAGGGTGTATAAAGTTGTATGTAAAATAGAGGAAGAGCGTAACGGGAACTTGGGACCTCCACCTTAAGGAGTATTGCAGCTAAGTAACGCTACTTCAAAAAATGCTGCTTCTGTGGTGAAGAATCTTTTCGATGGTCACTATGCTAGCATTTTTCATTAATTTTAACACAAAGTACAGGAGCTTACTATCGTCGTTATAGCTTACTAACTTCGTAGCTTCGACGATTAATTTTAGTATCACAAAATGAAACGTCAAAGTTAAAAAGTTATGAGAGTTCAACTACAATATTGGGGATATCTACGCATGTATTTTATTTGCGTCACGCTATACAAACTCTTAAAATGTCAGTGCTCATAACTCGTGACAACACCTGTACATTACGTTGGCAACGCGAAAGTGACTTTCACGTATGTTGCAAATGTTCATAATCTTCATTAGCTGCTGACCATCAGGGGCCTTGCTTGCCACCCTTATAATACAATATACCAGTCAAAATAATTTCCAAACATGTTATGATATGTTATCTATGATGTATTCGGGTAAAAACAAACTAATATTTTGATAAAAACGACACGAAAAAATTAACGACTTAATTTGCTACTTTAAAGGTAGGAGACGGTTTAGATATTACCTCATTAAAGATTCTTGATCCGTTAAATTACCTTTTGAAGCAATTAAAACATTAAGCTATACCTTACCCCTAAAATGTCGGTCCCTCCCTCGACTTTCTTCAACGAAAGACATTATTTACTTTAAAAGGAACAAACTACAATGACAACAGAGATGTTTTAAAATGGAGAGTTTAAAAGAGGTCTTAGTGTTTCCTCTGGCTCAGAAGGAATGTATAATAGTATTTTTTATTCCATAAGTAGACTGGGTCGCGACTCCAGCCATGTTATTCACAAAGGTATCATAGGAAATTGATACATAATACATCGAGGATAAGGTTCAATTTCGTATCCTTAAAACTAAACTAACACGAGTGCGGTGCTGAGAAACCAATGTGAATAACACGGCTGGTGACATTAATATTTTCATAGAAATAAAAAACTCTACATACTTACTTATTTTTAAACCGAAAACAAAAATAAGAAACAATCTGTTCCCGTTGAACAAAAAGATAATTTGAAGCGAAATTAAATTTTTCAGTGCAATAACAGAACATTTGTAAGTAAAAAGGAATATTTGAACGTGAAATAAGCAGGAGTTTTCTCATTATGTGAGTCCAAAGAATAGCCGGCGTCGAAAGGGAAGAGAATCCAAATTAAGGAAATTAACTTTTTTATAATAAAACGTTGCCTTTTGCAAATGACTTGCCATTAATTGTGCGGTGCAATTAAGGCGAAAACAAAAGTAGGATAATAGTGGATTGATGTCCGTCTATAATCGACTATTTGTCTCGGGGAATGACGTTGTTTAGGCCGTTATTATTCAGGTCAGATTGTATTACTATACAATCTGAACCTTGTTGTTAATTTATTATTGAGATCCCATTCATTCCTTTCCAATATTACTGAAATATCAGTCTAACCTTAATGGAAACTATAAAAAAACTAACTAAAAAAAAAAAACTGTTTGTTTGCTGCGGCAAATCTCCGAAACGGTGAGACCGATTTTAATGGGACTTTAACTAGCAGATAGCTATTATAAGGAGTAACTTAGACTACTTTTATTTGAAAAAAAAATACAATAGGGCTCCACGGGCACTTTAATTAAGTCTACGCGAGTGAAACCGCGGCACAGCTAGTAAAAATTATTTAAGTGTGAAGGATTTTTTTTTCGTGTGTGTTTCGTGTATGTTTTTAAATTTATAGAATTTCGTATGAATTGCAAAGGCGCCATCTTATATGGACGTTTGAATCTTGTCTGGGAGCCTCGTTAGGTTTAAGTATTATTAGTGTCATCGAGAGTCCTAAATGTAGGTTTGAGAGAAGAAAAGATCTAAAAAGTTACGTAGCTACTAAAGATGAAAGATTATTTGTAAATTTTAGTTAAAATTTTGTCAAACTACCGGACGGCGCAGTAAAGGGTCGGGTTTTTATTGCATTTCTTACAAGTAGAGTTCATAAAAATGCGCGGGAGCCGATGCGTGACAAGATACCGGTTCAAATTGTATACAAATCGTTATTTAAACTAACTCATAAATATTAGGATGTGACGATGAAATTTGAGACTTTTGGTAACTATTGATTTTAATGGTAAATACTTTGCATAGACAGGAGTCTCAAAAATGATATCGTAAACATTCATAAATTTTACAAAAAAAATAATGCCCTTGATCGTACTTCTAAGAAAGCTAAGGCTTCCGAGGTACACCATTAATCATAATAATGTAAAACTTTATAACTGAGTTCGACAGTTGCCTCGAGTTTGTTTTGTTTATTGAAACATCAGTCAGAATTCACAGACTATTATAATTGTAATATCGAGAGGAATCCTTTCCACAAACTCTTAACATGGCATTTTTTTTTTGACAAGAGAGAAACCTTCAATTGGTCCCCGATCGCCCTGGGTGAGGCAGATCGGGGTATGTGGGATTTTTACCGCACAAAAATCCCCCGGTGGCCATCCTCCGTGCTTAGGGGGACTCCAGGTACTCTGATAGATCGCACCGGTGTCCCACTTTGCCGGGGCAGATCTCCGGGGCAGCTGTGTCGCCGCTCCTGGAGACCTCACTGTGCAAGGCAGCGCGAGCCACATCGCGTTGACACCTACCCGGGCCCACGGCTCGGTGGTCAAAGCCCCCACCCCGATCACCGCCAGCAGGCCCTCCGGCCCCCTTTCAGTCGGGCATTAGTTCCACCTAATGAAAGGGACTGATGCATATGACGTGTACACCTGTCACTGTCACTCAGTCGAAATACTGAAGTAATAAATTAATAGAGGCTTTGCTTGTAAATATACAACTCTGACGTGGTATTTTTACCGTTTTATGACACGTAACTCCTTTACAACTTCATAGCACGTATATTTTATAGGCAGTAAACATCTTTAGGGTTATATATTGTGGATTTAAGTTAATGCAAGGATTGAGTGTGACTATTTTGAATGGCAGGCACTCTTTCCGTCTATAATGATAAAGATGATCCAAGTAAAGGGGGCCTATCATCACCGGTATAAGTTGAGCGTATTAAGAACTTCTGAGGATTGACGTTTCATTTTGTATCGTACTTGCTGCTTAAACGATGATAGTAAAAACGCAATTAACCATATTTATATTTTTAATTTTGTGAAAAGAAGCAGATTGAATGTTTTAACTATAATAATAGCAGCTTTGTAATTGAAGATCCAACAAATATAAATGGCATTTAAAAATAAATTTAATAAGACCAAACGTAGCAATCTTCATAAATGTATTGCACAGAATTAAATGCACCAGACAGATATGTATCATGGCAAGTACAGTTTGCATAGTAATAGTTCACGAACGGCTATTACCAAACAATAGGCCGCGATAAATCAAAGCCTTATTGGGCTGAGCTTTAAATTCTCATAAATAACAAAGGTAACATTCAGGAAGACTACCTCTGTACATACGTGTACGAGTCGTGTGAGAACTTGAATTATAAAGGTATTGAGGATAAAGATTTTTTAAATATCACATTTCAATTTAGGAACGCTTTACCAGTCAATTGTAGGAAACCCACTTTAAGCAAAAAGGAAGATCAATTTTTTTTTGTTGTTCCCTTAACGTGCAGTCCGGTAGGCATATTAAACCTATTACAATTTTACCATAAATATGACTGCCTGTTGTATAATCTGTGGTCAATATTATTACTTGTAAAGTTCGAACATTGGATAAGTAAATAGTACGTATGCTCTCATTTTTTTTTCAATGTAAAATACATTAAGTAAATAAAGAACTTATTTGAGTTTCCAGTACTATATTATTGAGAGCTTCTTAACGTTTAATCTTACAATTTGTCAAAGGTTTGTAGTTCTTAAAACGCTCTGCTTAAACCGATGACGTTGGGCCCCCAGTACACTAACACGATCCCAACTCATTACATAAACGTAGGTCTACAATCCCTTGTTCTTTTTGAAAACACTCGAGAGCGGCAAAGATGTCAAATTCCTCAGAAATAGGCCGTGTCAAGTTGGAGTTAAGAGTCCCAATGCCCGCAGCGGTGACGATTATGTAACCAAAGCCCCCGCGACTGTTCAGGGTTGGCGAACGCGGCTTTATGTTCAGTGTTTAGTATTGTATTGTATTATGAACTTTTGCTGTGAATGTGCCTCAGTGAAATTACTTACCTAACCCTGAAAACGCAGTGCTATACGATATACTTGGAACAAGTATTACTTTTGCATCCTCGTGATTCACACCCCGAAAACAACTAACTAACTTTTCGGTTTCCTGAGACACCCTGATTATATTGAGTTGATAATAATTAATTCATAACAATAATGTCTGCTTCACTATAAAGCTACAGGTTACGATTTATGAGCGCCCAGCGATAATATAGGTAATTGCGGATATACAGGTAGACTGAGACAGACTCATAAAATGACTATTGTGCATAGCATATGTGGTCAGCACTCATAACCCGCGACGGCATCTGTACTACGTAATAAAATGCAGCTCAGTTGGTGGCAAGCGGTTGCCGTGAAATGAACCTCGATAGCACGTATTAAGCAATTGGACTATTACATTGTGTATTGTGCTCTTAACAACATGGGACATTCAATGCCTTTACTAAAAATCATTCTTTATTTGAGCATGGCAACAATGAAATCCAATAAAACCAACAAGTTCGATTACCAGTGGCAACCCTGAGCGGAGTGCTATGCGGAATGAAAGCGCTGTGACGACCCTCGTCATCTGAAGGAGTGCGACGCAACTGCTCCACATTCGTGCGAGTCCCCCTGACGTCACACGCTCTTACCTTATACACACACAAATGACGGCCCCCTTTATTAGTGTTTGTTACACTTATTAAATCATCATTCTAACATTGCTTGCTTATATAATAATTTGATTGCTGTGCACCGCGGTTTAACCCGCGTAGACTTAATTCCGTAAGTGACTTTATTTCGGAACTCTATTTTTTTTTTCTTGAATCAAAATTACCTTAAGTTACTCCTTGTAACACCAGTTACGATACAAAGAGTGCGTTAGTGCCAGTGAAAGTCAAATTAAAATCGGTTCAGCCGTTTCAGAGATTAGCCGGAACAAACAGAAAGAGAAAATAAAATAGTTTTTTTTATTAAGTAGGATATATATTTTCATCTGCATTTAGAATAGCTGTTAATTTGAAATTACAAACAAACACTTCCATTTTATTTATCTGTATAGAAATAGATGGTTACTTGTGTACTAGTTTTCTACTATGGTTTCGCGTATTGAAGACTATCGCATAGTCTACGGTCTTTCTTGTAAAACTCAAACTGAATACCAATGTCGGACTCAATAAATTGTCCGACTCTATGCAAAATCATGTCGATTTGTTGCTCCATTGCTATGAGAAAGACGAACAATCTAACTATCAAACATCTTCATACTTATTATAGATCATATAAAGTGGTATATTACACTTATGTAGAGCAAGTCAATTTGATTTATTAGCGCTGCGCTGTAAATATTGGCTACCCTATCTCGGACACTGGTCCTCGTCTAATTCCCTTAAGTATAATGTGTTATCATCCTTGTTCTTACTACCTAACCTACTATATGACAATATAATACTCACGAATTTATTCCCCGAAGGGGTAGGCAGTGGTGTTATTATAGTACACCTACATTTTGCCAGGGCCTGGGAGAGTACGGGAGTGACATGTCACGTGCCTGATTTATTTAATTTCCAAACATTTTGTATTACTCCTACCAAAGATAGATTGGCAATCCAAGAGTCACACTATCAACTCATTAAGTCATTAGCTCAACTCACTGCAAGGACAGATGTATCTGACGTGTGTATATCTATCACTGACACAGTCAAACTATCATGGCTTTAAGAACTCGTGGTGCGGATTGTAAGTGGTCTAACACTAATTAATGTATAGTACGTATATTTAAGCAGATACGCCTTTTTACCATTTCAAATAAAAATTACGTTATCACATTACGTAAAAAAGGGATCGTAAAGAAATATCCAACGATACTTATGGAAATTGAGAGGTCGGGACCGAAATAAACTAGGATTTGGGCTGAAGGGCCCAAATTAATAACCCGTCTAATGTTGCTAAACCGTTTCACTTTACATCTGAATATCCGAATGGCTTTTATCCGGTCTGAAGAATTATAATAACTATTTACATAGATACATTAGGTTATCGGATATTGTTGGTATATCTACATTACACACATTTTGTTAAGAAGAAATATTTGAATTTTTGTTCGTACAAATAAAATTAAGATCTGCTGGACTGGGATACACAATCAGGCAAGGCATTAGAAAAATAAGAAAGGACCGATGATAAAGAAATGTGTAGTAAGATAATGCAAGAGATCAGGAATAAAAACTCTACGAAGAATTTTGAGATTTAATATCCACAGCATATGGCTTAGATTACCGTGTACTTATAAGTGATGCTAATCGTGATAACTTTGGTTGTTTTATCAAATTGGGAACAATTAGTGGAATTATCTACGAGGCTGAGGCGTTACTAATGGTATGAGATTAAGGTGAATTGCTGGCTCTTTGGGTAATCCACTCATTAATTCATAGTCACGTGTGTAGACTAAATTACTTACATTTTAACGTACGGAGTGTATCACTGGAAGAAGAAATATATTCTTCAGTGCTAGTACTGCGAACTATAATATGACATATCACATATGCCAAAGATGTGTCTTTGGCAATCGCTACAGGGCCTTACCATAAGCTTTAATTACCATCATAGTTCCACTGTGTGACAGTAACAGACTTATACACGTCATATACATCTGTCTCATAATAAAAGTAAACTATCATGGCAATAAGCGGTCATGGCAGGGCCCCAGGTCAGTCAGAAGCCGAAAAAACCTGTGATAACTGGTTATAGCCCGATTACTACTTTTCCTCACAAAGGGTTGGCGAAGGTCAGTTGACAGGTGCTTTGTGTAAAAATCCGGTTATCAGCAACATCACAATATTATATACATATAAAATTCAAAGTCCTGACTGACTTACTTGTATATCAACGTACAGCCTAAACCACTGACCCCAGAAACATGAAGAGTGTGTTCTTAGTGAAGTGCAAGTACACACTAAGAGATGTTTCCGAAATTTCATCTATAAGGGAGGTAAAAGGGGGCGATAGAAGTTTGGTTGTGAAATCATATTTCTATACCGTCGAAGCTGTAGGTGCAAGCAAGTAGGGTCTTTTAGTCCACCATCATCATCAGTGAAAAGACATAGTTGCAAGTAAAGAAGATATAAGATACATCATTATGTATCTTAACCGAATCTCCGGTGATTGATGCGAATTGATTCGTTTTCGTAAAAATGCAGGTTTCGTGGTGCTGCAGTTTGGTTTGAATGAAAATATGGGTTACTGAAATATTATTAGGGTATTACGTCTGAATGCCCCAAATAGAACGACCCGTGGGCTGAACTTAAACGAAAGCACTACTTGGAGTCACTACAGTCAAATAGATACTGATTTTTCCCTTGTTCTTCGTACGTAACCAAGTTACATAACTTTTTTTACATTTTATAAACATTTTCTCATTTTATAATAGGTATTGGAATGAATATAGCGTGTGAGTCAAATTAGCTGTCGGTCGTAAGACAATGTAAATTTTATAATATTAGTCACAAAGTTACTTATTTGCGATAAGTTCGGTCACATTCCGTGAAACTATGCAATATATTGACGTAAGTGTTGCATGTGCAATGGGTTTATTTTGAGCTGGCTGTATTCATCCATGGTATTTTATGTGTTTGTATTATTTATATTGTATTTAACAATGGATTTGTAGTTACACGCTGACCTTACCGCTGCTCTTAGCGGTACCAACCTAATTTGGCAAGCACTAAGCAAGCACTCTTAATATCTCCTTATACATGCAGAATCAGTCATATTCACGTGTAGGTACTCTGACTTTTACAGACAGAATAACACTTCTGATACAAAGATAAAATGATTTATAATTAGTAATTTATAATGCAAAATGTTATTAGTGGATAAGAGATATTATTCTTATTGTAATACTATCTCATTAGAATCTTACGATAGAAGTATGCTGCTAAATAAATATAATAAAAACTATTATTATGTACCTATATGGTGATTACAAAGTAATCGTTGTATGTTAAACTCATTAGCGGAGTTTTGGGTCAAGAATGTGCCCGATTTAGACTATCGCGTTTCGTTTATTGATTTACTAATTATAAATCCATATAATTTCGGTCTCAATAGTTAAAACAAATCAAAATTGTCAGTTCGCTGTTACCTTATAATGAAGCGTTCGGATGCCCATGAGTAAATTTGGACATGATCTAATGACAAAGCTATTTTGATTCACCACCATTAATAATTATCATAAGGAAAATTAACCAAAGTATATAAACCAAACTCAATACTCGCAGCTTCTTAATTAAGGATAAATATATTCATGTTTTATATATTAATGACGTCACTCATCATACGTCAGTGTATAAAATCATATCTGTTCTAAATAGTATAAAATCATGCTCCACTAAGTACCTATCTAGATAAGGATTTAAAACAAGATCTATACTTTATAAAATGTATACTTATGTGGTTCATTGATCGATTTATTTATGTTTATATAATATTGATAATTCATCATGAATTGATTTTATTTTATTACTGATGATGTAGAGAAATAATATATAGCAAGTCAGTTTGTTAGTCATCAACACGACGATAGCGATATACAGATGGAGGGTTTGGTTAAAAAAGTGCAAAATCATCTCTCACTCGTACATCAAGATAAAATATGCTGACGTCACGTGCAGTTATCTCATTAATACGTCCAATTAATATAGATCTCAGTGTAAATACATTCTTATAACAAACTTAGCGCTTTAAAGTAAGAAATGGGGTCTATTTATACTGGTTGTCGCGTATTGTCGAACAAATGTGTTACAAATAGTAAAGTTGTTCTCGGAACGCTTGATAAATTGGTTCGTCCGTTGTTGCGTTCACACCTTGGTTGTGTACATTGCTTAATTTATGTGTATATTTGTATTATACATACATTTTACTATCGAATAACGGATACTTTACCGTTTGTTAAGTGAAAGGATTCTGAAGGGTTTTGAGTATAAAGAAATTTAAAAGCTATTTTTATCTTAATATCAAATTAATAATTTGTTGACACAACTCCGAAAGTCTGTTTCTTGGCAGCTTGATAACCTGTTTGTAATGACGAGATTTTTTGCAAAGCATTAGAAAGGGTTGGAATTGTTTAATCGTGGTCTTAATATACGGATTGTGATCAGCGGGTTTTAAAAGGACAGAGGGCAACTAAGATCGTTTAAGCAGCGCGTATTAAAAACTTTTTCGTTTTGACGTTTTACGTCACTAAAATGAAACGTCAAATCTCAGAGGTTCTTGGTACGCTCTGTATTATAAGCAAACGTTATTATAAGTATCCAATGGTTAGTCACGAGTTCTCATTATAGTGTTGGAGGTCATTGACATCGTCTAAATACCTATTATTTTTACAAAAAAGGTGGCCGTTGTTTGGTAGCTGTAGACTTTATACTGTTATTATTTCCGTTGTCTGTATGTTTCTACATTTTATTTACCTTTTATCGCAGACTTCGTCCATGTAGTTGGTACTTGTGACGACATTTTTATCGAAACTTTATTACTAATAGTAAGAATCCAAGTAAGTTTGTATGAATATTATGGAAACCCGCAAATATAAATGCCCTAAATATAGATTTTGACACGTTAGAACGTCGTCGCTTGACCTTGCGTTTTGCTCTTTTATTGTATGGAGACGTAGAACTTCCTAGACTCGCCGCTTTGGGAGCGGTTTAACGTTCCTATAGAAAATTAAGTAAATACGCGATATCGATAGTGGCTGAACCCTATAGCACTAATATTTTTAATAAATAAAAGTAGCCTGAGTTACTCCTTGCTCTTAGATTTGCTCTCAGCAAATATCAGCTACCTGCCAGTGAAAGTCCCGTTAAAATCGGTCCAACTGTTTCAGAGATTACACGGAACAAACAGACAGACAGACAGAGAAAAATTTCAAAACTTGGTTTTTTTGTGTCAGTAGCGTGTATACTTTCACATGCAATTAGTGAAAAGCTGTTATTTTAGAATTACAAATAGACACTTCAATTTTATTTATCTGTTTGTTTACTGTAAGTATAGATTTAACCGATTTAATATATAGAACTTATTGTTTATGAATTACTAATTTATAATGGCGCCATTATGTGTTATCAATTCGTTCTTACGATTTGTAAGTACTTTGTTAAAAGTCAAATCAAAGAAGATATTTCTGAATTTGAGTTTAATTCAGTTTGAATTATACAACGCAGGTTTCATTAGGCATTTAGTTTAATTATAGCCGCCCAATATGAGAGCAGCTATTTTTAATATCGCTCACAGATTATAATGTTTTCGATTCTAAGAAACGTTATTTTATAACCATTCTGGGAACGGGAATGAAGAAGATAAATCAATGTCACACCAAGATTTCTTGGAGAGAAATTGCTTCGCACATATCGTATGGGTACAATAAGTGGCGATATGACTCACTATGTAGGTAGGTCTAGTTAATTCATTTCTAGATAATATCTCTATCAATATGAGCTGTATCGATAGAATATATTAAAAATAATCATACGATTAGGGATTCACGACATAACATTTACATAATTACATATGCTCACGCCTGAATTCCCCGAAGGGGTAGGCAGAGGTGTTGTAATAACCACACCCACTTTACACCGAAGATGATTAAGTGCCAACGTGACAGATGGTGAGTCTATCGCACTCAGGCACTATACATACGTCTTTTTTAATTACTTCTCAGACATATGCAGGTTTCCTCACGATGTTTTCCTTCACCGTAAAGCATGTGAAAATGAAAATGAAAATGATTTATTCAGTTTAGGCCCTGGTAAGGCACTTATGAATGTCGAGGAATTTACCATGTGGTGTGATATCACATAAATGTGAACAACATTGTTAATACATAGAGCAACAATGGATTGTAACTAATTACTGTGGCCTCTACCATATATTTTTTTTAAAATAACTTGAACCAACATCAAAATTAGGTTGTCAATGGTTTTGTAAGGTTACTTATTTAATTACTCATAATTTGGTTTTCCTAATGATAAGCACGTACAGTTAGTATTAAGTGCAAGTAAGTGAGATAAACGTAGTTCAACGAAGCTATCGTATTGTTTTTATTCGTCATTGTGTGCGAATTCCACACGCACACCTTACATAGTTAAATAGACAAATTAATTGTTTATTATACACTAGCTGTGCTACGCGGTTTCACCCGCGTAGATTTAATTTCATCCTTATTGTCGCGGAACCCTTATATTTTTAATGAATAAAAGTAGCCTATGTTACTCCTTGAAACATCAGCTACCGGCCAGTGAAAGTCCCATTGAAATCGGTCCAGCCGTTTCAGAGATTACCCGGAACGAACAGCTAGACAGACAGACAGACAGAGAAAAATTTTTAAACTTGGTTTTTTAGTGTCAGTAGCGTGAATACTTTCATATGAATTTAGTGAAAAGTTGTTATTTTGGAATTACAAACAGACACTTCAATTTAATTTTTCTGTATGTATAGATTAACATGCGTAATGATTTTTGAATTAACCTATGTCCGTTTCACAAGTTGAAGATACCTTTATTCCATTATTTCATGCAAAATAGTAAGCAGTTGTAATCGATGCAATTACGTAACGATATTAGGTACAGTCACGGAATCAAATCTATACATCTATACAGATAAATAAAATTGAAGTGTCTGTTTGTAATTCCAAAATAACAGCTTTTCACTAAATGCATATGAAAGTATACACGCAACAGACACTAAAAAACCAACTTTTTAAATTTTTCTATGTCTGTCTGTTTGTTCCGGGTAATCTCCGAAATGGCTGGACGGATTTTAACGGGACTTTCACTGGTAGGTAGCTGATGTTTCAAGGAGTAACTTAGGCTACTTTTATTTATCAAAAATATTAGGGTTCCGCAACAATAAGGGTGAAACTGAATCTACGTGGGTGAAACCGCGGGGCACAGCTAGTTGATAAATAAATTAATACTTACTATGTGTACGGATTCGTGTGTTTTTCTTGCACTGAACGTGAATTAGATCTCATCTTTAATAATTTGCATTAAAAACATGTTTATAATAATACTATGAAAGAAATTGAGATACGAATAGAAACGAAAATATGATGCTTAAAATCGCTAATAATTTTTCTGTAGGATATTATGCAGGAGGGAAATCAATTTCATGCCTATTTATTAACTGTACTCTAAGTACTTAACTTAAGCACGAACTCGTAATTCAGCGTCCACTTAGTTGTCAACGGGTGATCCTCACAGTGATATCTACCGGTCTACTTAAGATGGACAACGACTTGATGAGAAAAATACTTGTTGTTCACATTTTAATGGTATTTATCAAGGCTTTTCGTAATATTCGACATTGCCTTAAATGGAGAGATCGCATCACGGGGACGTATTGACAGTGCTTGGACCTCGAGTGTCATTCACTGTCCACTGGTGGGTGAAGTGATCGCTTTACGATACCGAGTTGTTAAGCGAGCGTATAATTATGTATGTAAAGTCCATACGATAATTCACAACCACTCAACGCGTTGCGGCGCTGGTTTGATAAGTGAGCGACGACCTTAATCCGTCACAAATCGAGCATTAGGTACAGACGCAGTCAAAACTGTTTTATATAATACTAGCGTTCGTCACGTCATTTCACCCGCGTAGTTCCCGTTCCCTTGGGAGTACGGGGATAAAATATAGTATATATTAATAAGTGATAATGCAGCATTAAAATGGTGAAAGATTTTTTTTACATCAGTCCAGTACTTTTTGAGCCAATTCGTTACTGTTAGGCGTTATTCGTAAATCAATGTATCACCTTATAATTATGTGATCAGTAAGGATATTAATAAAAACTAATATTAATTTAGGATAAGCAGTGCCGGTGCCATTCTATTGCGTAGCTCGGCTTTATAAATCATCATATCTTTATTTGCATTCCCTCTAGATACCGGTCCACGGAGTATCCTGGATACCAATGATATATTATGAAGAGGAACGGTGTGTGGGCGCCGCACGCGACCGGTAACACAATTAGTGCTAATGGAGCGACTTGTTTGTTTGCTTTGTTCTTACAGACGCCAAAACACTGTTAGTAGATAATTCTAAACTTTAATTTGAACTAAGTGTACCTTTCTAGTTTAAATAGTTTGTGTTCTATTTTTTTTAACCATTTTAAGAATGGCATGCCGTATTAAAATCTATACTAAAAGATAAATAAAATTGAAGTGTCTGTAATTTCAAATTGACAACTTTCCACTAAATGCAAATGTACTATACTTAAAAAAAACAACCATTTTATTTTCTCTGTCTGTCTGTTGGTCCGGCTACAGGGCTTTCCCTGACAGATATCTGATATTAGAAAAAGTAAAAGGATACTTTTATAAAAAAAAAAAGTTCCCTGAAATATAATAAGGTCACCTATGAAATTAAGTATACGCGGGAAACCGTGAAGCACAGTCAGTTACATAATTTAATTGTAATGAGAACTCGTATTTTTGAAAAGGGTTTTCTTCTAAATAAAACAGAGTTATTCAAAGTTTTCGTCCGTTCAACAAATAGCACAACGTTTAAGCTCTAGAACTCCTTGTTTGAATTTCACGCAACTGTTTGTATTCTCGTTCAAACACGTGTAGGTATTATCTGTTTGCGTCAAATCGTCCGGTGTTTAAAACATCTACGCATACAGGAGTTTGGCTTAGCGCATTATTTGATTACCGTGATATTTGACATTCGTTAGATACATTGTGTTACAATGACATTATATTGCGTTTCTCAAATGTTTATTAGTTTATTGCACTCAGAACTTTTTGGGTTCGACTTGATTTTTTTTTGACTTTTTCATATTTTATCCTTGTTCTTCTTCTATATCGTACCTACAAAATAAGGTACAAAAAATTAATTAAGTATAATAATTCAGGAATAAAAAAAAATGGAACGACAATATTATTTTCTTTTCTTTATTTGTGTTTTAAAAGGTGTGTGTACAATAAAGATTAAATTAAAAAAAAAAATGTTAGGTGAAAATTTAATTTCGCCTAACATTTATAAAACCTTTGATTTCGTAACATTTTTTGTTAAGTTGTTAAACGCAACCATCTCGCGTAGTCTCCACGCGACTGTAATATGATGCCACGAGTCAAATTATGCAAATCATGTTACGACTTTTAAATAGGGATTCTTTTGCATAATCATTAATATTAATGTCAGTGACGGCTGACAAATTGTTTCGACGCAGCTCAAAATAAACTACAGTTTTTCCATCCATCAATAAATTTACTTATTTTCCCAACATAATATATTTTAGCCGACTTGAAAAAATAAGGAGGTTTCTCAATTCAACCGTATATATTTTACTGTTAAAATCCTTTTATTTTAAAGTTCAAATACTGTAAAGAGTTTACATGTAAATAAATGAGATAAATGAGATTTTCATGAAAGTTATATTTTTTATGTATCGGCATCTACTGCTCAATCCTGAAATGTCACACAAACAAAACTAAAACCATCTCAAAACTTTCGTGCGAGCTATTCTAGTTAGAGGTAAGTAGCAGTTGAGTCATAGTTACATTACATAGCATGTAAAAGACATCTGATAATATAATATAAGATGTGATAAGATACAGAATTGAATCTATTATATCGTATCTTTACGAGTAGGATAATTCTATTTTATTAACCTACTTCAGAAGATATGAAACAACAAGATAATATTATAAAATCTCACGTTGTGAGTCGGGAGAAAGGGCTTGGTTTTAGTCTAGCTTTCTAATTTTATTGGTACAGTAGAGACATTAAAACAAGAATTTATGTTATTTACGATCGTCTACCTAAACTGTCTTGTTGCTTAGAACAATTTGTCAACGATATAATAGTTTGCTATGTGCATGTTGTTGTTTGTTTTATCTTCAGTGATGTACAAAAAGCTCTTATTTTGACTTAATACTCTGTAAGGGAATGGATATATTTTATAATGTATTTGGAGTTGTGTTAATCTCCGTAATAACTGTGTGAAATGAAGAGACTGGTGTCAACTTGTAGAGCGTTTATTACAGTACAATAATATAGTATACAAGTACTTTGAACACGTAAGTTGGAGTTATAGAAATGTATTGCACGCACAGTCTTAACGGTCACGGCCCTTGAGACGTTCGAGAATCCCTCGTAATGATTCTATCTAATAAAGGTCGACAATATTTCTTAAAATGCAGAGTGCTTCCACAGATACTACTACTATATATCGATCATTTGACATTTGACTTTGACGTACAGGCGTCCAATGGCATATCCACAGATAAACACAAACACGATTATTCTTTCGGTTTTATATACTCATGTAACAAGCTGTTGCTATACAATTTTGTTACGGGACTGCCAAAATATATGAGTGTATTGTTTTTAAGGGCGTGTTAGGTAGGAAGTAATGAATGTGAGGTTCTTAACTCGACAATAACTTATTAATGCCTGGACATATATTGGAGGTATATGATATCATTAGATACTTTCGGGTGTTATCATAACTAGCGGACCTCAGACGATTTCACCCTCGTAGTTCCCGTTCCCATAGAAGTACTGAGATAAAATATAGTCTATATTAAGTAATCAGTAATAATGTAGCATTCAAATGGTGAAAGAGTTTTTAAAATTGGTTAAGTACTTTTTGAGCCAATTCGGTACAAACATACATAAGAAACTTTCCTTTTTATAATATAATTATTATAGATTTATTGAACTGAAAACTGAAAAATTTAACCACACGTCAACTTTAATCAAATCAGATATGGTGGCAAAAATATTCTGCAGGCGATGAAATGAAAGTAAGAAAAACGTTAGAACACAAGAAACAGTAATTGAATTGTTATGCGTTAATTGATTGCTCGCGGCGTCATCGAGCCTACGAGCCGATAAAAAATAAGTGATTAATGGAACAGGCTCCGGAGAACAGCTCCAAATTATCCAGTTTGCTATTCATTGAAATAAACGCTTCAATCTCCAATTTTTCGCCAAATTTTTCCACCCTCCGTCATCTGAGTAATTAATTTCGTTATTTGGCATAATTTGGAATTAAGAAGCTTTTTGTGCATCGCTAATTTATTACAAGTTGGATTATGTTATTGAAATATCGTCGTTAGTTTTGAGAGGGAATTGTTTGGGGTCTTGGATGTTCCATTTTGATTAATCACTTATTTTTACTACATAATTAGCTGTTATATTGCAATGATAAATTATGCTCAGCTGATTTAATATAACAAAATATTTTGTAAAATGTACGTTTTTGTATCATAATGACATAATTATGGCCATAAAGTATTATTGTTATACATAATTATTTGACGGATATTCCGATGTATTTTACTGTAGTTTGACTACTTAGAAGCTGTCTAAAGTCAAAGTAACATTTATGGAAAGTACAATGAGAGTTATTCAATCAACAATAATTTTATTGCGACTATAATTAACTTGAATATCAGTGTGGTAAAACTATGTCTTTACGTTAAGTGAAATTTAAAATGTTCAGTCCTTTACCAAACTCTTATTGCGATGGCTATCCGACTAAGAGATAGTGTCAGGTATATGTAGACCAAATATAAGAAAAAAGACTTTGGTTCTCTCATATGCGAAAGGTTAGGTACCTTTGTCTCTGACGTCATATTTAATCGAACTAATGACCCAATAAAAGTTGATGGTACAGCCCCATAACGTGGGTTGAAAGGAAATGGATAGAAAAGAAATGGCACGACGGCACTAGACGTGTTGACTCCGCAAACATTGGATGGGAAATGAAATGAACCGTGGGTGACAACCCTCCAGCTGCCAACTTAGCAAATATTTACCTTCTATTATCTTGACGGGATCTGCAACTCGCTTCAAACCGAACACACGTGACTTGGTTTGCAATGTGCTAGGACGAATGGGGTTTGAATTGAATATAATAATAAATGATAAACAATCTCAGTTATAAATTTATTCAAATTAATAATTAGCATTCCACATGCGATTTTTTCTTCAGAATAATAAATGCTAAAGAATAGCATCCAAGATAACTATATTGACATAAGACTCTTTTCAAGTCTTATTTCAAGTCTCATGTCAAGAGGTGGATATTAAAGCCTGGAATTATCTATTGTTAATCTCACGCCACGTTTAATACCAAGGGGTTTAGATATGGTAAATTTTCAAATTAAGTCAATGGCTCAGTCGAAAAGGCACAAAAATAATTCCGGCATTTTTTGTTACAAAAGTTTATAATTGGTACTTACTCTGTAAGTAGTTAAGTTTTGTGATAGCTTAGGATCGAAGAAAATGTAATTCAACTGATTCTTTTCAAGATTAATCTTCTTGATTAGAGACCTATTTCTGTTCTGAAAAAACTAGTTCAAGCTTGCAATATTATAATGATACCAGGGCTTGTAGACAAAATTACATTATGCTCTCGTTTCGCTAGTAGAAACGATACAAAATGTACGGGAATGACATATGTCGCGTGACAATCAGAAGTGACATATGTCACGTGACAATCAGTTAAGTGACATATGTCATTTCTATTAGTACAAGCGCGAGATAATGTTACTTTGTCTAGCCTACTTGTCGGTTGCCCTGTGGTTTTGGAATTTTAAAATCTAAACGCTCCGTGTACTAGACATGGGTCAATATCACTGTAAATCAAAATCATTACGGTAGGACATAATTTTTTTGATCTGACATAAGCTTTGTTTAATTTTAGCGCATGTTTGTGCTATGAATGTTCTATGGAGGTTATTGGTTCCAAATGCATGTACTCACGGTCAGACCGTGAGTACATGCAAAGGCCCAAGATCATTGAGTTTGTAAGCAAGCATTATTGCACGGTAAGATAATAGACAGTTCCCATTTCTCAGCCGGAGGGTAGTTGGCAATCTGTAAAACAATCGAGAAATTATTTAATCTGCGCTCGCTTATACCTGGCCCTAAGGTGGGTTAAAGTTTAAATGATAGCTTACCTGCCAACTTTGAATAATTCTAATCGAACATCTACGAGAAATGTTTGTGATAGTCGGAAATGTGTTAATGTACAGTTATGAACAAAAACGTTACCTAATGAATTGCATTCATTCTGCATTTCTGTCACTGAATCTGCTACTGATGGTACAAAAATACAAAATACAAAATTATTTATTCATTAACCAGGTTGTTTACAGTATCTTTAATGTGGATGGGGCTACCTTTTAAGTATAAAATACCTGTGTTAGGGAACCCCGCTCTTCCATAACAATATCTTGTTTAATTACTTAATTATCTATTACTAGTTTACAGTTTAGTAATCTAAGATTAAAATATTAAAATGTAAGTGTGCGGTGCAAGTATGTGTGTTTGAGAGAGAGAGAGAGTGTGCGTGTGTGAGCGTGTGTGTGTGTACGCGCGCGTTTTTATGAATGTGTGGGTGTGTGTATGTTTGTGTGTATTTATGTGTATTTATAACATAAAGCTTCAGTCTCGTCATAGCTGATTGATTTAAGGTGCATTGTAACAATTTTCTTGAAGACATGGTTGGAATTTGGGTAGATATTGAGTGTTCTATTTAGTGCGTTATACAAATAAGCGGATTGACTTGACATCTGTCTCCTGGCGAACGCAGTCTTGACTCTAGCAACTGGAGCTACACAGTATTTACGTCTTTTAGGTTGCTTACCAGGATCATATACTAGTGATTTATGTAATTTTAAAACGCTGTGGAGAATGTATAGCTGTCTTACTGTGAGAACGTCAGCGATTGTGTAGAGGCTATGAGTAGGAAACTTGAAGGGCTTGAAGTAGGCAACCTTTAATAGTGATCTTTGCGCTCTTTCTAATTCTATGAATTTGGATTTAGTTGCCCCACCCCAAACCGGGATACAATATGTTAGTAAAGATTGTACAAGTGACATATATAGTTGCCTGAGTAGTTTGTTATCAGAAACATGTCTAAGTTCTTTGAATACCCAAATCATCTTACGGATCCTGGTCATTGTCAACTCCAAGTGAGCATGCCAAGAAAGTCGTTGATCAACTACCACTCCTAGGTACTTTGTGATGGCAACTTTATCTATGACCTTGCAGGTGCAGCTGCTGACCATATCATTACAAGTGTGTATTTTTATTCGGAAATTGACATTCGGCTGAGTACTACTATAGATAGTGAATGCTATATAATTGGTTTTTGAAGTGTTGAGTGTGAGGAGGTTGAAATTGAGCCAACGAGCAATCTCGGCTAGCCCTGCCTCTGTATGCTGACGTACAGCTTCCCAAGTGTCACCAGTAAAAATTATTGCTGTGTCGTCTGCGTAGGAAATAACTTGGCCATTTTTTATTTTCATTTTGCAAAGGTCATTAATATAAATGAGAAATAGGGTTGGCCCTAAGACACTTCCTTGTGGGACACCGAATGTGATATTTGTTTCTTCACTTACATATTGACCAATTCGGACGCGTTGTTTACGGTGGTTAAGAGGTTGGTACATAATGGAAAAAAACAGTTTAGTGCCATTGTCACTTTTTAAAAGTTTACACTTACTTAAAGTAACAATAAATACCATAATTATTTTTTTAAAGGCAACCTGGTTGCTATATTTTTTTTATCCATTAATTCATAGAATAATAGTCATATCATGATTCATTTATTTTTTCTTATGAGATGATAATTTCTCGTGAACTTAAATTAGGTTATTGTGTAGTGAAACGTCGAATTAAACTTCGAAACAATAAAGAAAAATAAATAATTTTAATTTCAAGCAGTTCTATAGAAGTTCTATAAGCTATCTACTAGAGACTTGGTCAGTATCTGTGTTAAGATAAACATTGAAAGGTGTATTAAAAGCAATATGGGTTGCAATTATTTGATGTAAGAGTATCAAGCATTTAAAGGTGCTGTGTTGTGTTTTACCAAATCATTTTTTTTAACAATGTATTACTGGACCCTCATCATTGCAATACGAGCTTATAGTGCCTGCACTGCCCCTGGGGCCCAACCATGAGCTCTTATTGCAATGATAATTCAGTTGTGCGACAGTGTCAGATGTATGCACGTCACATACATCTGTCTCATAAATGAGTGAAACTATCATGGCAATAAGAGCTCATGGTAAGGCCCCTGGTTGGCGATCATATTGGAAAAATTATTGTATATTTTGAAGTAAAAAACAAAATTTAGGGATTGTTCATACATCTTGACTAGAAAAAATATTTACAAAGACATCGTCTAATCGCAATGTTTAAATAAACAGTGCAGCGAGACCTTCGCACTTAGCTTTATCTATATTAGGTTAACATTTAGTACCAAATTACAAATGCAGCGGTATCTAATCAGCCGTGTTATTCACTAAGGATTCACGTCGAACTCGACGACGAGCGTTGGTTTCAATCATAGGAAATTGATACATAATTCACAGAGGATAAGGTTCAATTTCATATCTTTAAAATTGACACTCGACGACTAGTGCGACGCTGAGAAACACGGCTGGTGTGTTATTATTGGTAATGCTTACCTTGAAATCATAACATTAAATAAAGATAAGGACGATCTATCAAAGCTTATCTGAGGAACGTGTTCTCTGATGGTCGACGAAATTTCTTGTGCTATATACATATGATCCCGATTGACCGATAGTCAAAGTGTTATTAGGTTTTTTTCATGTATAATGTCCTAGTAGCAGCTCGGCCTGGATTATTGCCTGGTTATTGGCAATAGGCGCGTCTGCTATTGGATAGGACTTAGATATAACTGAAAAGTGGTTGTACTATAAGTAGGTACACCTCTGTCTACCCCTTTGAGGAATGAAGAAGTGAGCATATGACATAATTGAGTATAGAAAAATACCCTGTGTATTTAGGTAAGTATACTACTTCACCGTGACTTTCCAACGATAAATAAGGACACTCCGTTGATAACTGGTAAATAGGTCACAGAATGTTACGACAATGAAGTAGGACGTTGATTTATAAACTAAATTAATTACTTACCGATAAAGTATTCAACATTAAATATATAGCTACTTGTATACAAACGACACATTACGCTTATTTACTAGTATATTCTGACCTCGTAATGTATACGCTTTTAGTAAAACGAGAGGTTATTGTATACTGGCGATATATACCTTGATATATCGTAGTGAGTTACTTACCTATTTTAGTTTCTTTCTGAAATTCTGTATGCCTTTAAAAGTCTGTGATATAGCTATAAAAACTTTAACTATTACTAAGTTGATAAAATGTTCGCAAATTACTATCCGTAAATTGGATTTCCTTTTCCCCAAAACATTGTTGGGCACCATTCAATGACACAAGGTAGAAGTGAGTTCGAGGCTAACAGCTGGGGGCCTACCACCATCGGTTTACGCAGAGCGTATTAAGAACTTCTAAGCTTTAACGTGTACCGTAGAATTAAACGTCAAAGCAATGAAGGTCTTAACACGCGCTGCTTAAACGATCATAGTTGGCGCCCTAGTCTTTGCAACCTCTTTACGGGGATTCCTAGCCTCTTATTGCAAAACAGACTAAATTAGCCCTTGATCTAAAATTTATTCCGTTTCTTTCTGTAATACGGATTTGAAAAGGGATGGACATAGTGTTAATCTCAGTTAAACCCATAGACCCATAGGCAAGAGTTTATGATTAGATCAGTTTCGATTCGGGCTTAGTAATATAATTGTTTTTAAATACTCAAAGATGTAGAGAATTGATTCTCGAAGAATGTGGAATTCCAAAGAGTATCCGATGGCAATGCATGGGCGGGGCTTAAGATTTTTAATATAAGTTACTAAGTGAAGCTCGTAAAATCGTCACTTATAACGGGACTACTATGAACGAGAATAAAATAACTTTAATGCTTTTTGTTTTAATAAGTAATTCCTGAAAGTAATATATTTTTTCTAAAACAATATATTCTCTTTAAATATTAATTTGATAAAGTACTACGTTGTATTAAATTACATACATACGCCCTCGCCTGTATTCCTAGAAAGGGGTACGCAGAGGTGCATCTATAGTACATCTACATTTCGCCACTTATGACTTAAATCCAATGTAGTAGGGGATGAGCCTATTATCAGTAACAGGACACTAATCCAGACTCCGGGCTGATATTAGGAAATTACCGATGGAAAATTCCAACGCTTTGCCCGATCCGGGTATCGAACTCAGGACCTCGTGTTGCGCAGTAGCGTTTACGACCACTAGACTTAAGAAGCAGCCTTAAATTGTGCACAGTAAACAGGAGAAAGAAACCTATATATAAAAAAGGAGACGTACGATTTAATGAGTTCGCAAATACGGCACGTGGTTGACATGTTAACAAAATTTTTCCGAATTTTTAATACTTAAATTTTCATATTTGTATCGATTCTTTTGAAGATTGAGATGTCAAACCTCAAAGGTTTTGCGGCGGGGAAGTAAATGACACATCTAACAGTAACGTTTTATTTATTTTCATCTTTGTGACGTGAAGGGCTTATAAATGGAACTCGTTAACGCAGCCTCCGTCCCGAATGTTTCTCCGAATCATTTTTGAGTTATTCAGGCTTTCATTTCATAAATATAAGAACAAATATTCACTTTATTGTTAAATAAATATTACGGGAATTTGTCACGTGTTAATGAATGCTCCTTGAATTATTTCTTAAATTTAGTTAAGAAATTAACACCAATACTTTCATGAAATATTTTGAATGAGGTTTTTATGTGAGTACCGTACATACTTTCATATAGATTTAGTGAAAATCTGTTAATTTTAAATTACAAACAGACACTTCAACGTTATTTATCCATACAGATGTAAGAAATCAATTAGTTTGATTATTATTCATTCGTTCATCAGGAAAGTATCGAATAGAAACGTTTGTTTGTACTTCTATTCAATCATAGGTTATATCACCTTTGCAAATTATATTCACGGTTTCAACCGTGTTGTATCAAACTCATATTTTGTTTCAAACAGTTAAAATTATTTCCAACATAAATAAACAATTTGTATCAAAATCATTCATTTCTAACGCGGTACTATAAAGAGACAGTGAGTCCCAAGTAGCGTAGGCGTCCCTTATCTCAACTGTCACAGAGGAGCTACCGTCGACGTCGCGGCCGCGTCGATATCTCGTCATGTTCCGAGATAAGCCGTACACGCTATTAAATACACGCTTTATGGGACTCATTGAGGGTCGCTACGTACGAGACGACACGGGAACGATACGACTTTTTTTTTTAATATTAGAAGAGAGCTGTATGATATATTTATTTTTAATGGTAGGTCTTAAAAAGTATTAAACGCTTTCCTGAAAAAATCATCTACTTTAGTTGAAATTTAAATGATCGTTATAAGCATAAGAAAAAGTTAAGGAATATACTCTCGTTGGACTTTTCTTACATGTCTCTTTTAGTTATAACACGTAAATTGAAACCGTAACTATGAAGTGGTTCTTGAAAAATCTATAAATTTATGGTTGTAAAATGCACCTGCATTCACAGTTCGTAAAATTAGTTATTTGCAAATTATTAGGACATCTTTGGAAACATAAATAAATTTGTAAGAGTACGCAACTCTGGGATCTAACTCTTTAAAATTTTATGGGATTGCTTTTGTTTATAAATGCAAATATCTGCTAGTTCTTGGTATCAAGGATGTTAGTCGTTAAATTATTATTCAAAAGTCGACAGTAAAAGTGATATTTTTATTGGACAAATAAATTACTTATTTACTTAAGAAACTCAGACTGGTGTTAATTCATGTGTATTTGCTTGTATCTTACATCATTGATATTACTTGTGACGTGTCTACAAATCATTACATATCTATATTCTATACACATATATAAAGAGTTTGTTTGCTTAAAGAACGATATTTTTAATGAATATTATATTCCTTTCATATCGTTGGCCTGCATATCGACTGCAGCGCCATCTGCCGGGCCGGTTTGTGTATCCAGGGCACCACCCAAACGCATAAAAAAAAATATATTCAAATCGTTCTAGCCGTTTAGGCGGAGTTCAGTGACATACACACGTACAGTAGAATTATATGTATAAAGATTAGTAAGGAATAGTTTTTTCCTTAACGTATTCCGTGATGTATAAATCGTCCTTAATTCATTTACCGGTTGTTCTTGAGCCGGGTAGATAACGCGGAGTTGGATGGAAATGTAAGCCTTTCCTTCCGAGTGTTAAATCTCAACAACGAATCGCTGGACTTAACTTAATAGCATGCTTTCTAACGCCATTGAATATAATAGCAAACGTTAATATTCACTTCAGTATTGGTTTTCTAGGTAAATATTTTTTTTAACGAATTACCTACATACTCAGATTCAGTTCAGTGATATTCAAAATGTCTTTATTTGATTAGATAAAGTACTTTCAAATCGTCAGGACGACATGATTATACAGGATTGTATATTCTACCGCCGGGTTCGGAAGGTTGCTGAGAAGAACTCGGCAAGAAACTCAAATTTCAAACTATTATTTTACAATGTTGAGTAACATAAGCCCATGTACACATTTCCCGTGCACTTGATTTTGATCTTTAAACATCTAAAATTATATAACAATTCTTTTTCCCGTTTCCCGAATGTGCTCATCCATCGTATGTATGTATTAAATGATTGTTCAATCCCTGTAATTAAATGAGCCTTACATATTTTATGAACTGCCTCCTTAATGTAGTGGTCGGAAAACGCTACTGCAGAACATGAGGTAGGGTCAATCCCCGGATCAGGCAGTGTTATTGGGGTTTTCTATCTGTAGTTTCTCAGTAGCAATCCGGAGTTTGGATTAGTGCCCGGTTAGTGGCAATACGCTCGCCCTCTATTACATGGGGCTTAAAGATGACTGGCGAAATGTGGGTGCACTATAAGTACCAACCCCATTGCTTACCCCTTCGAGGAATGCAGGTGTGAGCATGTGTATGTATATTTTATCAAACTGATCAAAGGAAGAGACTGCAGTAGATAATGCTAATATTTCAAATGTCCAGGTTATGACAAAGCATGGAGATGTCGATTCTTGGGACCTACTATCATGGTTATAGAAGTGACATCTTACTAACTTTTTGCTTTGACATGTCAGAGCTAAGTTCTTAATACGCTCGACTTAAAACGATGGTAGACCCCCGTATATAGATAAGATATTATCAAATGAAACTATAACGTTTATTTCTTATAATACGCGGACCTTTTATATTATTCAAAACGTCTAAAGGTTACAATTCAAAAGAAGTTCTCGCACACAACGGTAAGAGCATTAAACTTTAATGTGACGTAGGTGAGTAGGTCAGTTAACACAATATGAACTTATAACTCTGACACAATGTCCAAGGTTGGCACGCGACGCTCAAACAATGTAATTTACATGAAGGACACGTGGATGGTGCGAATAAATAACTAATAGAGCTCGATAAGGCGTGGGCACAAAGAAAAATATTACATAACAGAAGGGCAGCTTTCTACAGTGGTCGATAATCATATCAGAAGTACGCGCACGGGGATTTCTGAACAAGCGCGGCTTATTTCTAGTAGTTACTTCAGATCGTATGTTTCTCCAATAAAATTAAATTAAAAAGACATTTGAAAGTACCGTACCCCAAGGATGTTATATATATTACAAAACGCAATTTTTCTCTACTTTCTATCTATACTATAATATTATTAAGCTGCAGAGTTTGTTTGTTTGTTTGAACTGTCTAATATCAGGAGCTACTGGTCCAATTTCAAAAATTCTTTCAGTGTTGGATAGTCCATTTATCGAGAAAGGCTATAGGCTATATTTTATTCTCATAAAAATTAAAAGTTCGTAAGTAAATTGCAATTTTGTAACCTAAGGTGTAAAATCGAAAACCTATTTATGCGTACGCTGCAAAAACTATTGACAATAGAACAAAATGATGTACTACGGGTTTGTAGGTCTTATTAAGATCTACAAAAAAGTCCGCGAGAGTATATATCTAACTCTCATAGTTTAGTCACAATAAACGCTTTATTGTTCATAAAAAAAAAATATCGCCTGAAGAAAGAAACTACGTTAAATGTGTATCATAATATTAATTCTTATCCGAATCAAGCATTATGCTATCAAGGGTATTCATGTAGAAGTAAAATACTGTTTGTTTTATTCCAATAGGACATTGCATTTAGAAATTATCACGGGTATAAAAACGCAAAAAAAATGTACCTAATAATGAGTTATTTGCCAAAGAGTAATCTCTTAAACGGCTAGACCGATTTTAACGGGACTTTCACTGGCAGATAGCTAATATTACAGGGAGTACTATCGAGAATAAATTAAATCTACGCGGGTGACATCGCAGGGAACAGCTAGTGTCTTTTTAAAACTATGAATCCATCGGAGTAAAACTCTTATACGGTAGCAAAAACCGTATCAAGAATCGTATCGTAATTGTATAAGTTTGTTGTGTTCAAAAAAACCACATATTGTATGGAATTGGCGACTTCAATTTATATTTAAAGTCTTTGTGTGCGTGTGCCTGTTTCCGTCAATTCATGGGAACTGGCCTTGTGTATGTTTTTCGTGGCGTAGGCCACTCAAAGAGATTGCTTCAGGCCGACTCATTCATTCCCGAGGATTCACTTAATATGAACATTCTCCTAAAAGTAGCTCTCGGAATAAATATTGCTAATGTGGAGCAAAGTTGTTTACTGCATGTGTTATTGTACTGTACCTACTTACTCAGGCGTAAGGGAATATTAATAGGACTTTATATGAAGATGATAAACGGAAGTATTTATTTGGGGTACTGTTCCATATTTCGTCAATTCGAAATTGTATCGAGAACCCAGATAACATGATAGCAAAGAAGTAGAGGAAAGAGGAACAAAGTATCACAGCTTTAAGGAAGGCTTAGAGCAGTTTTCAGAACTTTATAAAGAAAGTTTCACCTTAAAGTAGGGTTCTAATTCCTTGAACTTTATTTTAATACTAGCTGTGCCCCGCGTTTACACCCGCGTAGATTTAGTTTCATCCTTATTGTCGCGGAACCCTAAGGCTACTTTTAAGAAATAAAAGTAGCCTAAGTTACTCCTTGAAACATCAGGTACCTGCCAGTGAAAGTCCCGTTAAAATCGGTCCAGCCGTTTCAGAGATTACCCGGAACAAACATACAGACAGAGAAAAATTTTAAATCTTGGATTTTTTGTGTCAGTTGCGTGTATACTTTCATATGCATTTAGTGAAAGCTGTTGTTTTGGATTTGAACAGACACTTCAATTTTATTTATCTGTATAGATGTATAGATATCGAATTTCAAATACTGATTGTTAACATTTAAAAAAGACAAGAAGCCTAACTATTTCGTTGGTTATGTTGCCAGCCAATATTGAGTCTTTGTTAAAGCGACATAAGCACCAGCTGATTATATTTCCTCGTTGCCGTCTATCGCCTACTTCCATCCTCCATTATCCAAACTCGATCGACGCGAGAAAGACATTATCCTTTGTACACGGACGTCGATAGGAAATTTGTGTGTCACGTTACCCCCGTCAATACCCGACAAGTGCGGGATCGTCCAAAATATTTACTTTCTATTACCTGCCACATGCCGCTGCTGTCAACCTTTCACGACAAAATAACCTGCGAATTCCTTCATCGCCCTTTATTCCCTCGTGGCGTTCGGACGGGTGACGTTCAACGCTAAGTTATTTAGAGTTTCACAGTTCTGGGGTACTCACGAAGAGGCATGAATTATTTAACAAAGATTTTGAATTGTCGGTATATCCCTTCATTGTCTGTTAATCCGAAAAAATCCTTAAGTAAAGTACCCCAAGGTATAATAATAATTTCAAAGAAGCAAGGACTAAAGTTGACTCAAAAAAAATGATTATTTACTAGCTGTGCCCCGCAGTTTCACCCGCGTAGATTTAAATTTAATGGTTTCCCGCGGATCCCTAATACTCCTTGTAACATTAGCTATCCGTCAGTGAAAGTCCCGTTTAAATCCGTCCAGCCGTCTCGAAGATTACCCAGAACAAACAGACAGACAGAGAAAATAAAAAAAATTGGTTTTTCTTTGTCGGTACTGTGTATACTTTCATATGTGTTTAGTGAAAAGCTGTTATTTTCTAATTACAAACAGACACTTCAAATTTATTTATCTGTACTGTATGTATGTATAGATTTTTTATTTTAAGGTTGATCCATTGCCTTTACCAGTAATCCAATTTTAATGCCGCTGAGACACGACGACGTAAGTTGTAAATAACGAATAAAATATATGAAACGACTTAGAACCTCTTTCGTGTAATAAACATACCTACTTAGATAAGCATACTTATTTGCTTCATGTATGTAAACGTAATACAAATAAGGAATCTCCGAAATGATTCCCGAACCTATTCCAAAGCAATTTGACGTGGTTTCCGGATTGAGTTGGTAGCATGCTCTATTTCCCTCTAACTCTAAAGACTACAAGGCCGGCTTGAAGGCTGAGAATTATATGGAAATTTAATAGCCAGCCAAATTAATTTCCAACGAAAATCGGAACTCAGCCTTGAAATACGTGGTGTATCTAACATTCTTTGGTTGAAATTACGGCTTATATCCTCCCTTTTATGATAAGGCAGCAAGTTAAAGTTATTATACCGCTTAAGCAAAACTTACTTATCATTTTCGTTTTGAATTTCTCAGATTCCGTTTCCGATACCTCGCTGATAAAATGAAGTCATAATAAAACGAGATTATACATCCGATTGCAGGAGCGATAGTGGAAAATATAATTTTACGCTTTGCCATGTTTCGATATTTTATTACAGTTTATGTGTTGCTGTGTTCAGATTGTTATCTTATAATATTCCCGAGAAATATAATATTTTCAAGGAGCGAATATTTTTACACATCTTTAATTAAGTTCTGTACTTATTTATAGGTACTCGTAGTTGGCAAAATTTTTATCGCATTTTACTTGTTAATTATATGTTAATCAAAATACATTCTGATAATTGTACATAGGTAGGTAGGTACTTAGGTAGGTATCATCGAGAATGAAATTTCAAATAAATTTATTGTGATACGTGATATTATCATAATATTATTGTATTGATTGACGAGATTCCGCCCATGGCTTAGCTCATTTTAAATTATTACAAAATATCCGTGTCCTAAAATTATACTGGATATTCTAAAATTTTATTAAAATGCATTAAGAAGTTTTATGTTCAAAATGAAACACAGAGCCAGAAGCATTTTTACCCGTAATACTTTACATGGGTTAGTTTCTGAGTATCCCGATCCCGAAGCTCTCGTCCCGAAGTATTCAAATAGACTTTTGACAGTAAATATAATCCTAGGTCAATGTCTTTTAAGACTATTTTAACGTGTTTTAAATTTAGCGAAATACGACAAATTTGAGTATAGAAGTTTGATTGTAAAGTAAATATTTGTCGGGTTTCGTGGCGTGGGTGAACGACGTAGGGCGCGCCGCTCCCCAAAAATTTCCACAAAGAAACCCTATAACACGAAATTGTTTTAACATTTTAAATGCCGAAGGAAGTTGGCCTCAGCTCGTACCGGGTTAAGACACCGTTGATTTTTTTTTTCCCCAAACTTTTTGTCCTTTGTTTCCGTGCTACACAGTTAGTACTTACCCTTTTTATATAGGTAGGTACATTCTTATGTATAAACTGAGGAAAATCAATGAGATTGCGTTTTCTGGTATCCCGTTCAGTATTAATTCTGTAAAATTTTATGAGAGTCGGGCTGAATGAATATTTAGATTTGTCATTGTATTTGCGTCAAATGTATACGAATTACAGACCGCGAAACGATTTTCTGATACAAAATTTGCAATCTGTCTTATGATTATAGGCAGCGTGACTCTGTCATAAAATATACAAAAGCTCGGCTCCCATACATTGCGATAACTGGCTCATACAGACCTTCTTACGATGTAATATTACTACTTGTCTTGTCCGAATAAATCGAATATGATTACAACAATTAACCTTTGCTTTTGTGAGATCCTCGTACACGTAAATTAATGCGGCTTTGCGATAATTCTTGAGCAATTTAGGAATTCAACCATCTTTCTTTCGACAGTATAGCTGTATTATAGATTAATATACTAGCTACTGCGTTCCAAGAAACCATAAAAGTATTTCAAGCCTAACCAATCCTATTCGGTGGTATTATACAAATTATTCCAAACAAAATACCAGCTCAAACTTATCCAAGTTTCTTTACGGACCAATTACCCATGCATAATTTCCCCACCTATTCACATGCGCCTCATTTACAATGTCAAACGTAAAAAACTATGCGATAAAGTGTAACTTGTAACAACACTTTATGGGGAGTGGTCACGGAATTCAGGGAAAATTGTTTAAGTTGCTAATGACGTAACCATTGACGCATAACGACTACTTGGATTTGTTGAAAAAAATTCATTTGACCCTTAAGATACAATTTGAATAAAGAATACGGAGAGGGTACTTTCCTACTCTGGAGTCGGATACTGCTTAAAGCAGTGAATACGAGTGCCCCTATTACTGCCACAACGGAAGCCGGCTTTTTGTGTATTTTTATTAAGTGCTTTAGACTTTTACGTAATTATCGACATAGTGATATTATTATAAGGTTTGATATTGCTAACAGAACTAGACGTTAGTCTGGCTAAATAACAATACTACTTAGTTTATTTAAACCACTCTCCTTGGCCTAAATAGGTATAAGAAATCTTACGAAAGTATACACATCCCAAGGGCCCGCCCCATATAAAAACAGGTTACCATTTAGGTTTTCGTATTCGAGAGTGTTTCTGCCACAGATATTTCTGCGCTAAGTAATATTATTTTGCCTTAAAATGTAATATTGTTTTATGTACTGAGAAGCAACACCAAGTCTAACTGGTAGTAATAGGTATCTATAATCTTATATTCGATTCTGTTTTGTCTATACATCTATACATACAGATAAATAAATTGAAGTTTCTGTTTGTAACTCCAAAATAACAGCTTTTCACTACATGCCTATGAAAGTATACATGCTACTGACAGTAGTCTTACAAGTCAGTACAAGTTTAAATTTTTTTCTCTGTGTGTATCTGTCTGTCTGTCTGTTTGTTCCGGGTGTTCTCTGAAACGGCTGGATCGATTTTAACGGGACTTTCACTGGCAGGTAGCTGAATAAATAAAAGTAACTCCTTGAAACGAGTTACTTTTATTTATTAAATTATTAGGGTCCCGTGACAATAAGGAAGAAATTAAATCTACGCGGGTGAAACCGCAGGGCACAGCTAGTCATTAATCATTTCGTTACAATCGATAGATTTTACGATAATTATACGGCTATAAGAATGAGCAGTAGTAATTTTATTAGAATGTCACTGTCTGTCTGAATGGCGCGACGCAGGAACACATACACAGTTTCCTCCACTATTTTCGTTGAGCGCTCAAAACTCGCGACGGCACCTTGTATGGTAATAGCTTATTAGTTTTGTTGCCTTATATTACGTTTTTGTTAGCATAACAAGTTGCTCTATAAAGCCAACCCTATCATAGTTTTCATGAAGATATAAAACTATCAGTAAACAAAGTTCCCAAACTAGTTAGAGCAAACATAATAATCCTAACACAAGCGCGTGCTCCCTGTTTATTCTTAGAATCACTTTCCAACTACACTTGGTCTACAAATATTGGTACGTGATCGCCTACTTAGACATAACTATACTTATGAAGACATTAGAGGGTAAACACTAACTTCCTCATTACCAGTTACTGTAAGGTGATCGATTTATTTGACTCTACTGCATTTGTTGAACCAAATCAAATGGATATGGATAAATGTAATAAGGATTTTTATAAACATACATACATACATATGCTCACGCCTGTATTCCCCGGAGGGGTAGGCAGAAGTGTTGTAATTTTCAACACCCACATTTCACCGAAAATGATTAAGTGCCAACGTGACAGAGGGTGAGTCCATCGCCGTCTCAGGCACTATACATACGTCTTTGAATCTCAGACATATGCAGATTTCCTCACGATGATTTCCTTCACCGTAAAGCACGTGGTGTGAAATCACTGTACATAAGTTTTTAGAAAAACTCATTGGTACAGGCCCCGCTGGGATTCGAACTTGCGTCGCTTGATTTTTATAAACACTAGTTGAATAAAATTATGAGAAAGAATTAATATATATACAACTAGAAAAAATATGTTTGATTGATTATATAGAAAATATAGCATTATTTTGTCACATTCTGGTCTGTAGGTGTATGCACTACAAATTGTTTTTATATGAAAATGAAAACGATTTATTCAGTTTAGACCCTAGTACCTAAGGCACTTATGAATATCGAAGAATTTACCACCGGTTCACTATATAAATGTATATATTTTATGCCTATAAAATATTAAACAACATAAAAGTCAATTAATATACTTTTATGACGTTTCCTTCTACCTGACTTCTTATAGCTAATAATAAATGAGTATTTGTAAGAAGTCGGTTAAAACTAGGACAACAACTGTACCCATGTCATCCCACGTTTATGCCACATTCAATTGAAATAGTCCAAACGGATCTCGATCTGTAAAATATTGTGACGCAATATAAGTCAGTTCCCAAGAGTTCACATGACGAATGTCTCTACCGTCACTATCTACCTTCATGTCACGTCTCTAACAAGGTGCGTGACTGTACGAGCACTTTTGAACTTGACTGTCTTGACACTTTTATTCTAAGGGGTACGAAGTGGCCCGGTTAGTGACGTAACTATTCTGTTATGATTGCTATGGTATCGGTATAATTTAATAGGTTTATATTCTTAGTGCATTCGCGTGTAATGCCTCTGATTAAATTTAGCACCAAGTCGCTCCAGTCGTCCTTAAGTTTTTCAATAGGAAAAATATATTTCCTATTGACATTCAACGCGTACTGGAGCCTTATGACCCATGATTGATGACCTATAATCGCCAAGATAGGTCAGGATAGGTAGGATAAGGTCTGTCACTGGCATACAGTGGGACTATTGTAGCAATAAGAACTTCTGGTAAAGTCCTTGTTAGTAAAATATCATAAAAACTACATAAGATTTATCGATGGCATTTTCACGATTTCAATTTATTTTTCAGCATTCAAAATGGCAAAGGAAGCAAATATCGTATTCATATTATTCAACTTACCATGCCATACAAAGTATCTATACGTTTAGTTATTCCATTACTTATATTATTATGTCCAAACAAGTAGTAGCTACGTGACCAATTTCAAACGAAAACATTGCATCATATAACCTCTGTCAAATTTCTTTTAAGACGTCAAAGTTCAAATACCCAGTCTGAATTCTGATTAGACCAACCATACGATCCGGGCAATTTATCATTGTTTGAATGACAACCTTAATTAACTCGTCCTTACTATGTGCGTTGCCTTTAAATGACCCAATTTAAAAAAGCAAAGTCATAGTCTCGGAAAATCTGGTCGAAACTTCTACCCATGTACCTTAGTACTTCACATTATTCATCATCTAAATGTATAATATCTCGTTATAGAGATACTGCTGTACACATTGTCACGCTTTTGTATTTGTACAACTATCATCGTTATAGCAGTGACGTCTTTCTTACTTCTTAGCTTTGACGTTTCATTCTGTTATCATCATCATGAATTTTCTCATCTCAATCCATTTGTCTCTATTAAGTGCCATCTCCTTGACCTATACGTCATGGCGTATGTTAACCTGGGTCTTCCTCTTCCTCTCTTTCCTTCTACTTTTCCTTCTAATATGTTTTTAAAGAAACTGTAATGTCGTACAAGGTGGCCAATCATCTTTCCTCTTCGATCCTGGATTGTATTCCATAGTACTCTTTTTTCATTTACTCTTTTGAGTACATCTTCATTCTGTTATAGTAAAATTAAACGTCAAAGCTAAGAAGTTCTTCAAACGTGCTCCTTAAACGCTTATAGTTGGCCCCCCGCTTTGATCTGTATAATATTTTTTATTACAATGATAAATAAATTCACATCGACCACCATTATTGTCAATTAAATTATAGTTTTTTGGAAATCGATCAGTATTATTGGAACGTCATAGTACCTGTCGAACGGCAATAAAAATACTCTTTTCAATAGGTCACTAACAAAAAATTCGCCCACATTTCTCTTTTATTATTTTTAAGAAGGCGTCTGTATTCCTATGAGACTGCTGATAATAAAAGCTTAGAAATTGCTCTTATAATATATTATAGCCACTGGCTAAAAGGAAATTGGGATTCTGCGGTGTAGCCACCTAATAGAATTTGGAATAATTGTTATATATAAGGAATAACATAAACTAGGCTTAGTCAAACAGATTCATATTAGGAACTTTGAGAAGTTTGGTGCTATTAAAACTAAACTATGCCAGCTATTGATTTAACAATCCTAGCTAGGAATTGTTATTCCACATTTATAGGCGTACTAGCTTCCGTAATAAATAAATGTAAACCCGATCCCTCATTGAACTCTATAAACAACCTATGTTACTCGGTGAAGATGTAGTTTCATAATGGAGAATTTTGTAGAATAGGAGTCGAGTCATTTTAAATCGTATCAAACAAACAAATCTTTCCTCTATATTAACATGGTGTAGATATAGGTGATGAAAATGATTTATTCAGTTTAGGCCCTGGTAAGGCACTTATGAATGTCGAGGAATTTACCACCGGTTCCGAAACTAGCCTTTTGAGAATGTAATAATATGTCTTTTAGGTGGACATCTCACAGTATTGCTATTTCAACACCAATAGATATCTAACTTGATGCCGAATATGTTAAAGGACTGTGTTAGGACAGTGAAATGAATCAAATTATTTTCTTTAAGGTGTTCATTTTGAGTATATTATTATGTAGTAACTAATTCTGCACGAAGAAATTCTTAAGTGAAAGCGAGTTTACAATAAACTTACTTTTTGTGTCATCTATAATGAATTTCCTCATTAAGTAAACTTTCTCTTGTTTTAGGACGAGGAAGTAAAGGAGCTACCGGAGGTCCCGAAATGTTGCCCGAGCGGTCAGAATCTCACAATCACAGTAGAAGACGGCAAGACGAAGACTGTCTGCTCCCGGTCTACACTGACTTTCCAGCCAATATTCCACGGAGCTAACGAAACCCACATATACAGCTACGACAGTAATGTCTACGAAACTATCGTTGGGAACCCTTGTCAGTACGAAAAGTGAGTATTAAAACCGTCACGCTATTTGGTATTAGGTTTCTTTACTAGGAAAAGCCTTAGGGATTTCTTGGATCTTAGCGCTCAGGCAATATAATAATGGAATATTTGTTCTAGTTTCGTACAATTTCGGGAGCATTACATTGCTTCCGTAGAAAGTAATTTTGATTGAGTTACAGTCGGTATATCTGCTTAATTTTGTTTGTTTTAAATATATACAAATAAATTAAATTTTAGTGTCTGTAAGTCAAGAAGCCTTTCACCAAATGCATAGGAAACTATAAGTTGTAAGTACATTAAAAAAATATGTTTTTTCTCAAAAATATACTCGATATGTATAATATAAAACATTGTATGCGTGACAAAAAAGATATTCAGACCTTAATAAATTATTGGGTTTCATCAATATAAAAGCAGGTAATGCAAAAACGAACAAGCAGAAAAGTGTCGCGGCTTGTTCGTTAGTAGTCGTCTAGATAAAAAATATCATATTATACTGCAATTTATTCTTATGGGCAAGTTCGTTACGAGCTTACAAATGAAGTATTTTATATGCAACACAAAATAGACTTTGATATGAAAGCCGAGATAAATGATACGGTAGATATAGGTGAAACTTGTTTGAAGGAAGCATAAATGCGGCGATAAATTGCAGATTGTAAATCAGCGGATTATTATGTTATAGTTGGAACATCGGATAAGCTGGTTGTCATAAATTAAACTATCGTAGTAGATTGATAGCACTAGTTCGTCATTAGCAATGTTAATGAAACAAGGCTGAAGAAGATTGTGTTATTGATTGTGATTACGCTCGTCGTTGTCAGTTGTTGTGAATTAATGGTTATAATGGATCTGAATGATAATCGTAATCAGGGTAAGAGACGCGAATATATCGATCGAATGGCGTCAGGATAACGGGTCGCTCACTTCCCTCTATAATGGTTGAGGAGGGCGATGGCTGGCATTCTCGTCATACTTGTGAACAGGTGCTGCTTGTGGGGGCTGGTCATCTCAAGCTACGCATTTAGATATAAATAGAACTACTAGACTTTTCTTTATGTTAATTTTTATCGACATTTGTGCATTGGAACTGTGTCCATGGGCTTACATTTCTCAAATTATTTATTTTGTTTTTTTTTTTAAATTGTATAATATTTTTGAAAAGAGTAATTACTGAGTTTCTTGCCAGGTTCTTCTCAGTAAAAGCAACCTTCCGAACCTGGCGGTAGCATGTATAATCCTGTAAATTGTGTCATTCTGACGATTTGAAAGTGCTTTGTATAAAGTCTAATCAAATAAAAATATTTTTGACTTTTTGACTTTGAATGTGTGAAAATGACAGGGAAGACTAAAATCTATTTGTCGACCCTATAAGCCGTGTGATGTGATCTAAGATTTTATGCCTCGTCGATGCTGTAAAAGTTATAATACATACAATTTGAAAAAAATACCTGCAGTTCATACATGCAATTCAGATATCGAACTAGTCATAACATCTGTACAGGCGGCTTTGAGACCAGTCAGTCATAACAACGATATGTACTTGTTTGTAAAATGAGAATGTACCGTGTTAAGGTTTTTATCATCTAGCAAAGCAACTTCCAAGCTTAGTCAGAACCTTGATTTTCTGTCATAACAATAAATAACAGATTTTTAAGTCTGATAACTATCGTCCTTTATGTTTTTGGTAAAGAAGTTACTCTCAAATAATGAAAATATTTTGTCCTCAGATATAAACTAGAACCAGACAAATACAGCGAAGACGAATTCTATCTCCTAGTGAACGGGTCGCTATTTGTACCGTATAGTCAGCCGCCTTTGCTGGGACCTAGAGATTTCTGTATGGAAACATTTTGGAACGAATCTAACCCTGCTGGCGTTACATTGCCAATAGTGTGTTTTACTTCGCCGATGGAGGAAAATAAGACTTCAGTGACTTTAATAGCTTATGCAATAGGTGAGATATTTCTACTAGATAAACTCTAACCGATGGCATTATATCAAAAATATACAATATTCACACCGATTTTATACGAATTAGCTAGAATTACCTATGAAAGATCACCAAAATTATCCTTACTATCGTTTATATTCCGGGATTAAATCCGCTGTAAAAAGTTTGAAGCTAAAAAAGCCTTGTAATACAAACGTGGGCTTATACCGTTTACTATGTAATAATACAACGTTTAGAGTATTGTACGTAACGTGTGTAAATGTTGACAAGTTCATTGGTCCAGTTAAAATATTGTTGTCCGTCTTCTATTCCGTCTAATAACTACGATCATCATTTATGTAATTGTTTGTTCCTTTCATCAATATTGACTCATTGATTTATAAGCTTTTATTGACTTTTCTTTGCTCACTCTTCACAGGTCTACTTATATCTGTCCCGTTCCTCCTTGCGACGGCGTGTGTATATTTATTTATCACCGAGTTGAGGGACACCCACGGAAAAGCGTTGGCTTGCCACACAGTGTGCTTGGCCATTGCTTTTACATGCTTGGCTGCCACCCAGTTGGCTGGACATGCCTTCCCAACAGTAGCTTGCAATATTATGGGTAAGGATCTTTGTATTACATCAATAGAATATGACAATTCAATTACTTTGAGCTTAGTAGTACAATAACATAGTAAACTGTGTATTTGTTTCAGCATACCTCATTCAGTTCTCGTTTGTATCGTGTTTCTTCTGGCTGAACGTGATGTGTTTTGATATTTTCCTCAATGTTCGGTAAGCAACATACAATTTATAACTAATGTTTTGTTTGCAGCCAGTGCACATTGTTTATTTAAAGGCATAAGTCGCTGGAAAAATGAATTGAGTTTTAACTGTCCACCGTCATCTTTTATATAGACTGCTAAAATGTCTATCATTCGGAAAGGATCGTAGCAAAGTGGTTTTGAAATATACAATATTATCTTGGGTTAACTATATCAAGTCTTAATATATACATACTTTCTCGTAATCTTATCAATACTTAATTCCATAAAGCATTTAAGACTGATTTAAAGTTGATATTATATAACATTTGTTGTACGCAGGCGTTACATAAACTCTTCCGTCTCAAGAAGAAGTATGAGGCGAAGGTTCGCGTGGTACTGTGCGTACGCCGTTCTTCTACCAGTGTTATTACTCATAGTTACCGTTACAATGGACTTGTCTCCAGCGGTGCCGAGTACCTACCTCAAACCTAATTTCGGAGTCAAAGGCTGCTGGTTTAAAAGTAAGTTCAATTGTATACCATCTTTATCGATTTTCACATAAAACTTACATGTTCTAAACCGGCTAACAATCGAATATGATGAAGTTTTATAGTCTTTTTATTAGTCTGACTCGTATATCCGTATAATTGAACAGATATTGGATTTTTATTAGTTTTCGAACATACTGTTTGAATAAATTAACATACATAAACATAACGCAAGGAATGCACCATCCGAGATTGTCTAGCGTCAATGGTTATAATATATTGAACGAAATCATACTGACAACTTAGATTTTTTAAATATGATCTTATAAAGGGATCGAGTAAAATCCTCTATCATGTAAGCTGTATGATTCCATGCCACCTTTATATTAAAAAAAAAACTAGTTCGATTTTTAAAGTTGTATCTTTTTCAGCGGATCAAGCGGCCTTGCCATATTTCTACGGGCCAGTTGCAGTCATCCTGCTGAGTAATCTAATAATATTCATGTTTACGTCACGGGCCTTCGCCCTGCATTATGATAAGCTGAAAGACGTCACACGTGAGTCACCAACATTTATATTGGGATATCAACAATCTGTCGTTCGTGTTGTGTTACTTGATAAATAGTATGTTAGTCATCTGTGTAAATAAGGATTGTGATTCTGTCATGCGGGGAAAAGTAGCTAGTAAATTGACACATTATTACGTACTAGCGTCCCGCCTTCGCCTCACATCGAGTTGGGTTACGATTTTTCAAGACTGTTACAAACTATTGACTTTTCTCTACAGTTTAAACAGACAAAATATTTTGAATTACAATAGTATACTAAAATACCAAATACCAACACATAAATATCAATTTCGAGTCATTCTTAAAATTTTATCACTAACCCTCTTTTCAAACAGGTCTTGGGGCCTACCATCATCGGTTTAAGCAGAGCGTATTTCGCAACTTAGATTTTTCACTTCTGTACCGTAAAATTAAACGCCAAAGCTAAGAAGTGTTGAAAACGTGCTGCTTAAACGATCATAGTTGGCCTCTATATCACGTCACTAATCGCCTTCATCATGACATTCTCATCATCTGTGCCTACGGTCATTAAAAAGTAACCTGACACGACAAATTGTAATTCGGGTGTAATATGGACTCGTCACGTTAAATACATCATTCTGGCATCATCCATGATGTGCGTTTTTCTTCCTACAGCGCTAGACATGACACACTCGGACTTCAGTACATCGGATGACTGGGTTCGACTGGGCACGGTTTTAGGCCAGCCCCTACCCGTCGTTGAAAGAACAGCAACACCGCCGCGAGAGGCACCTGACAACTTCAACCAACGGTTGAAAAAGTATAGGAAAATGTAAGTAACAAAACTTTTAATAATTTAGTTTAGACCGTAATTAAGTAATTTAGTAATGTCGTTACATTACCATCGGTTGGGAGCTAGCCTTCTGAGAAGAACTGGGAAGAAACTGAGCTAAGCGCCTTGTTCATTTTATCAACACATGTTTTAGTATGGTGTGGTATGTCTTAGTGGTGAATGGTGCTTTAACTATTTCCCAATTAATTATAGGGCCTATGTGTTTTAAATAACCGAATTCTTAGGCGTTATAAAAACATTAAACCAATGATGCTTTGTCATACTCTAAAGGCTGTTTTCACGCATTACTTCCTACAAATTCACCAATTGGGACCTCTAAATGTTCGTTGTCCAAATTCTTGAAGGATATCTTGTCCTTTAACGAAACATGCCAACAAGAAGATAAGAGCACCTATGGGTACGATATCAAAGTTATTATACAGTTTTATGGTATATTTTACGGCTAAATCCTTGTAAAATGACAGTATCAAACTTTCATGACTGTTTTACTACAATATCTGAGATAAGTCAACGCGTGGATTGATGTTCCAGATTTCAATGCTTTTACCACAAAGTTCAAGAAATAAATTAGAGCATGCTCCGTTTTCATAATTATTATATCTATCGGCCTCAAATCTATCTGAAGCCGAAAGTGTAATATCTGATTGAATAGAGGGTTCAAATTTTATTCACTCTGTAATATTTAATCAGCCTCAAGTTACGAAGACCAGATTGCAGTCGCTTTGTGTATAATCTAGAAATCAGTTATGTCAGGTTAGATCGACACCGAAAATGTAAAATTGTAGGGTAATTTTGGACATTTCCCAGCACTAAAGGGCAAAGTAGTAACCTGGGACCATAAGCTATTATTGCCATCACAATTCCAGTGTGCCAGTGACAGACTTACACACCTCATATGCATTTGTCTAAGGGTTAAACTTTCAAGGCAATAAGGGGTCATGGTAGGGCCCCTAGTAAGGGTTACCGTAGTCTCCGTACGGTGCCATAAAAGTATTCCTTCTGAATCTTCTCATTTCATTATTACTTTACCTTCCAACTGCTTAGTTTCCGCACATGCTGCCTGCTGTCCGTCATCATGGGCCTGTCCTGGGTCCTGGAGGTGGTCTCCTGGGCAGCCGGGGCTGGTTCCTCTGCCGTCTCCGTGTGGTCGGTGTTCGACCTCATCAATGCACTACAAGGCGTCGTCATATTCGCCATATTTGTACTGCAGCAACCCGTCCGATCTTATGTTAAGGTATGTAATTTATCAAAATGATATCACATAGTAACATCTTAAAATAGCAGGACATTAATTACATATCGCTACAGCCATACTTCGGTACGTCACATTGAAACGGGACGGTAATTACATTTATTTGTTTGCCATCGTTTGATATAAGCCGCAAATTGACTACTTAGTTAGTTACCTACCTACTATAGAATTTAAAAGTTACTATTTTCTTGGATAGGTCATATTTATTAACATCGCCATACAAGAAACCCTTCCTTGCCACAATAATCATAATACCTTACTTAATAACATTGTATCCAGTTTAACTTATGTGTATGTTTCCTTCTATAGTCGTCGAAACTCTTCAATTGGTGCCGAAGGAAAGCAGATAGTTCTGAAGTGTCTGTAGTGAGTGATAGAAACAGCATCATCGGAACCGGCCGAAGAGACTATGTGTAGTGCGGAAACAGTAAGTAGGACAAATCTGGGCCCTATTCTGTGTCAAATCTTTGAAGAACATTTTGACAAGTCCTGGCTTTTTCATACACCCCTATGAGAAAAGGACAGCATGTGTATTAGATCTGTCCAAGCTTAATTGTATGGGAGACTATACGCCGAGGTCCCATAGTTAATGTACAGAACTATCCAATGTGAACTACGTCTGAGACTGATATTGGTAACCAGTATTATTTGCTGCGAAGGTCAGAATGAGGATTGAAATTATGGGTGGTGTCTATATACTTACGTTGCATATTTCTTTGATATTACCACGAATGCACGGTGTCTCCTCCTGGGGGCCTACCATCATCTATTTAAGAAGACCGTTTGAAGAACTTCCGAGCATTGACGTTTCATTTTGGTGTTAAATTAAACGTCATTGCTGATCATAGTTGGCCCCTGTTCCATAATTGTATCGATGCATTTTCGACCTTCGGAGCTATATTAAAATTCGTAAATCAACTAAGAAAGGTGTAAGTTTTCCGTTAATTATTTAATTCCTGTGATAGAGCCTTAATGTTGTGTTTCGTCCGCAACAGTTCTGTAATCTTTTGTTTTGCTTGTAAGTATTTAGCCTAAGGATTTATAAACTAATTCACGTTAAAAGCCTATTATTTGTTGAATGTAAGTTACCGTTTATTTTATGAAGCCGCTTCCATTGCATATTGAAATTTATTTAGATTAGGTCAATTTCAAGCTTATACTAAAGTTATTAAGAAATAATTTTCTAAATTTATGGAGTCAGAGGAAAATTAATTTTTACGAAACGATTAAAATATTATTGTATTTTATTGTAGAAGGGAATACTTACCTGCTTAGTGTAGGGAAGTACTTATTGTTATGTTCATTCTATAAAATAAATCACTTAAGTTTACCGTTGCAAAGATTTCTACTCTTATGTGTAGACTTCCCGAATAGTGTTAAACCTATTTATGGTCAAATATTTTTTAATTTTATCCGAGTGCGAGAAAAGTCATGCACTGAATCGAACCTATTAACGATTTATTTTTCGAACTGAAACCTTTTTGCCACTTATTTTTTTTTTATTTAACGAAATGCCTTGGCTTCATATAACTCCTGTGTAATATGACATAACAGCTTGTTAAATTATATGGTTGTTAATAGTTAGATGTAAGAGAATACCATATTTTTATAAACGACGTAACGATATGCATGACCAAGTTATCGATTATTTAACACTGAACTTGTTAGCGACATTGGCGGGAGATATGAACTACTGAGGCAAATAATCCTATAAAAAACTGAACTCGATAAATTCTCATTCGCTGCCAAGTACAGTACAGTTGACAAGTTGAATTATTAATTTAAATTTTGTCTTATTCATAGAACTTGTGAGTTATAAGTTACAACATAATTTATAGTGACTCGATTACAATTTGTGTTAAAGGGATAAAAAAGTCACCATGACACGACCATTAGTTACGTCATGACTATAGATATGACACGCAAATTAGTAGTAGGTAATGCTACGGGATTTTTGAACTAATAACACAGTATACATTAGAACTAATGTGGTATTTATTTGCGATATCGTTTTGTCACATTTCCTCTATTTTTTGTGAGTTACGTTGAACTATTCGTTCAGTTGGAATTTATAATATAACTACTGTGTAGTAAATACCAAAGCGAAAATAAAAATGATAATGATTTATTCAGTTTAGGCTCTAGTGAATATCAAGGAACTGACTACCGGTTCGGAAACTAGCCTTATGAGTAGAACCGGCAAGAAATTTTGCTGGAATCGTGAACATTCCATCACAGAGTATTAAATTATGAAAAAAAACAGATAACTTATTCGAATAACGAAAGAGTACATACTACTAAACATAGTGACTATTCAAAATGTGTAGGGACCATTAAAACAATGGTTATTATTCGGCTTGTCAACTTCACTGTACTTCTACGTAATATTATTTAGTAGACAGATAGTAGTGCCATAATATTATGATAAATACCTATATTATATAGAACATAGTATGAACAAATTGTGGTGCATTTCACTTCCTTTATGAGAGCTAGTCATAACGTGTAATATTGAATGTTATAACTAAGAAATAGGTTATTAATTTATTAAAATTATTTATTTCGAATTGGATTTATGTATAATATAATAATGGACTTAGTAAAATTATAAAGAGAAATATCGAATGCTTTGAGTAAATACAAAAATATGCTCACGCCATCCCAGAAGGGTCCCCGAAAGGGTAAGCAGAGGTGTTATAACAACAACACCCACATTTCACCGAATATGATTAAGTGCCAACGTGACAGAGGGTGAGTCCATCGCCGTCTCAGGCACTATACAAAAATGGAAGTCTGTTTGACAGATAAAACATAATATTATTTAGATCGTTCCTATGACGTCATTCTAGCCAGAAGCAGTTTTCGAGTTGAGTTTTTTTACAAACGAAACATCGTTTAATTTTTGAGCAGCAAGGAAATAGCGTACTGTCGCGTCACTACTGACGTCAGTTTTAAAGAGCGCTGGGTAATTTATATCCTTATACTTATCTTGTGTTTAATTTGGATATCAAGTCCAATACCAGAGTGGCTATAATCTGTGTAATCTTTATTCCTGATAAAATTCTTTTCGGAATCTACTGTCCAAATATTGAAAATTTAAAACATCCTGACTATTCTGATAAACTACTGAGGTATCTACTTACTGATTAGATTTTCATGGAAACTGGCAATCCGTCATTTTATCAAGTAAATGCTAGAATATTTTTTTGGCAGGTTTAGTCGCCGATAAATGACTAGCTGACTATGGAAATCCCATAAAACATTAAATATAATTTAGATTAGAACTTCTATTTTTTTATTTACACTCAAACTGCAGAACGGAATTGGTTCGAGTTCAGAATTGTGATAGCTTACATACCTTGGTTTAACATTTTGTTTTTTCATTTACAAAATTGGGTGGGTAGCACCACGGGAGCTAGTACAATATAATAAGATGGCTGGTAAAATAAAATATAATAAGTGAAATATAAAAGACCTCGAAAAAATGATTTGCTCAAAGCATTTGCTATTTTAAATTATTCACAGTATTTGTTGTATTAAACGGAATAAATCTTGCGTGAATGCTAATATTGTTTTCGATTGCATTAATTTGCTTAATGAATGTAACATTTGAATATTATCTAAATGAGACTGGATGTTTGAATACTGAAATTGGAATACGTAATATATTAATGTCATTAAATTTCTATAAGTCATAAATAATTTTAATGCGATACAAAAAAAAATAACTCAAAAATGCATTTTGACGCTGAGTTATCGTTAAGCATTCCTTATAAAGATTTTTAAGTAAACAATTTTATTTGAATGTTCTTGAAATACACACACTTTTGACACCCTTTTGTATTGAAATATGTGTATAAATGCGTGTCATTATTCTGCAGAATATAATAACAGTAAAATTAGTAAAACAGGCAATTCTTATTTTAAAACTCATACGCATTTTGGTACCTACTTTTCGTGTCGAAAAAGTTTCACAAAAATTTTAAAAGTCTAACAGCGCACCTACCTTATTATTTAAATTAATTATTTTAATAATTCATTGAGTTATTTTTGATCAAAAATCGAATCAAAATTTAAGGGACTCCGCGACAATAATTAGATTCGTAAACACTTTAGTGTAGAAATGATTTACACTTTGATTTGAACATCCCTTGTTTGTTTTAAAATGAATCTGTTTTAATTACGTAGTTATTTATTTATATGAATGCTGAAGAATTTGTATAAAATGTATATTGTAATTTATGGTATGTATCCATAAAACGCGTGTGTAATGTAATATAACATATAATTGTTAAATGTTGATGCGAAATTTTTAAGTGAAATGACAATTTAAAAGTGTATATTTGTCTATTTTGCAAAACATGACGTTAAATAAACAAGCTTTATATAAAATCGTAAGTTGGTTTTATTTACGTGCCTTAAAAAAATATAATTTGTACAGTAAAATAAAGATGAGACAAAGAAAATTGTGGCTGAAGTAATACCGCCTGTTCATCGAAGGGGTCGGCAGAGGTGTACTTATAGTACAATCACTTTTCGCCAGTTATGTTTAAATCCTATGTAAGAGCCTATTGCCATTAAACGGACACTTATCCAGGCCTCGGGCAACATTATATGGAACCCAGGACCTCATGTTCCATCGCAGCGCTTTGCGACCGCTACACCAACGAGGCAGTCGAATAAAGTAAGTAATTATTAAAATAACTGGTCATGCTGATGACATAAATATTCTTATGCTTATAATGCAAGCATTAGCTTTTAGGCAACGGTGGTGAAGTAACCTAGGTTAGCTTAAAAAATCGACTCGAAAGTCAACAAGGTGTTCACCAATATTCAGTTGCCGATCATTCTTATGCAATTTAAAATGAATAAAAGTAAGAAGAAGTCATTAATCGTAATTACAAAAACAGCAAAAAGACTATTTTATTTTATAGCTTAAAAAATTATGTTCAATGAGTGTTTCAAGTGTTTTTAATTATTGTTTTTTTCCATCAGCCGCTAAGTACAGGTTTTTACTACTTTTAATAGGAACTAACTAGTAATAGGAAGTTTTCATAATAAGAGTCTGATTTGCGCTTTCACATAATTACTTATCAAGTATTCACAATTCCAAACATAGCATAAAGTAGGACGAAAGTGAAAAAGACAGATTGTACTGCAAATTGGACTTTAAAATAACCCCATACAATTCAATGTTCAAAGCCATTTCAATCCGTAGCTGTAATTATTCCCCGTTGAAACCGAGCATCTCAATTGGTATTTGTAATAATAGCGGAGGACCCGACAGACTAATCTTACGGAATTCCAACCAAATGCGGATGGATCCCGGCTCGGTATCCGCTTCCATGACTCGAATGCAGAGTTTTCAGAATTTACCTTCGGAGTACCATTGGCTATTGAATTATTGAAACTGGTAGGATTTTCCGGAGCAGTTTTTTCACCGTTTAATGGGAGAATACAGCTTGAACATAATAACTTATAAAAAGTTACACCTTAAGATACATCTTGCCATTGAAAAACAAGTGTTTTCTTTTGTGAATTTAAAAAAACCTTAACCTAAATTCTTGTTAAGATGTTTTTACGTTGACTTTTATATTTAACTAGCTGTGCCCCGCGGTTTCACCTGCGTAGATATAGTTTCATCGTTATTGTCGCGGAACCCTAATATGTTTAATAAGTAAAAGTAGCCTAAGCTACTCCTTGAAACATCATCTACCTACCAGTGAAATTCCCGTTAAAATCCGTCCAGCCGTTTCGGAGATTACCCGGAACAAACAGACAGACAGACAGACAGAGAAAAAATTTAATACTTGGTTTTTTAGTGTCAGTAGCGTGTATACTTTCATATGCATTTAGTGAAAAGCTGTTATTTTGGAATTACAAACAGACACTTCAATTTTATTTATCTGTATGTATAGATAACATATTGTGGTATTTTATACAGGCGAGTTTTAATTATTTTAGTGGCATTTGGTAGAGTTTATCATAAGTAAACATAAGGCAGCAAATTATCAAAAAAACCCATGCAGTTTTGAAAAATCCACGCCCCAATGTCGGCTAATGTACGCGTCTTTTTATTCCTTAATCCCTTAAATATGCAGCGCGTCGCTCCATATTTTCCGAGGGTTCTGCACCTACAGATAAGGGCCATCAATCACACTTTACGTTATAAACAACTAACCGTTTGAACGCCGCCCCTCGGGGGGAGAAGCAATATTTCACTCCGTGTCCTAGTCCATCATTTATGTTGTTTTGTCTTGCTGCTAATTTGTTTAGTGAAGTTTATTAAATGGTTAGTTATAGTGGAGTACAGCTGCTGTCTTGTAGTGGGCAACATTATTCAAATTTGAATTGTGTTTCGGGAGAGAGAGTATGAACTGACTGCGAAAAAGACGAATTGAATATCTTTTAAAATAGCATATATTATACCTGCCGCATGTCGGATGAGCTGTGGGCGAGAACCATTACGAAATGGGCCCCAAATGGCAGGAAACGACAACGCGGCAGCCCTCAGATGAGATGGCGGGATGAGCTTGCAGCAGACTGCTGATGGCATTAACTATTATCAGCGTATTGACAACAAAATTATTTTAATAAAAAAAAGGAATTCACTTCACACACACATTCTCATGTTTATACTCCGAAAAGTAAGGTTCATTATTTTGTGTTTTTGCTTAGAATTTTCACTAAAACAGTAAAGGCAAAACATCACACCTAACTATCCGCCTCCCTACTATCCATCACCCAACACAAGTTAATTTGCATCTTGAGCCGATCAACCCTTCATTCACTTACTCTGTACGGCGACCGTTCTTAAACACAGGGTTAAGTTAAACATGTTACGTTTGACGGCCAACTGACTTGTGATCCATCATAAATAGGGTTAAGACGTGACTTATCTCATAGTTCAGCTTCGTCCCCTCATCGCTTCGCTTCGCAAAACCTCTAGTGTCGTGAGGAAACTGAACTAAGCCCAGATGTTGGCATCATATACGTATAATTTTAATTTGTATGCTCTATTTAACAGGAATAATCTCTTAACAAAAAAAATAGTTCATTTGGTAAGTGCTCAGGTAAGTAGTAGGTAGGTACTCAAATAAAAAAAAATAACATAGGTTTACTAATAGGATCTTAAATCGAAAACCAGCTTAAATTAGTTCGCTGTTGGACATAGTTCCACAATAAATAGATCAATATTTTTTTTATTCCGTACAGAATTAAATAACAAGTCGTGTGATTTGTTCTTTTTTATATGAGTCGTGTTTTCCTTTGAGTTTAATTCGTACCGTCATCCACCAATTAATTCATTTGTAAGCGCATAAAGGCGAGCGCAACATAGCTTTGAACATGGGCAATTTAAACTAAGGGTGTTTTATACAATATGCTCGGTGAGGTCATTATTGCCCCACAACCCTTTAACACACTTTTTCATTATTTGAGACTCTTTTCAATGCCTAACTTTGTCCTGAGTGATTAATGGACGGCGTAGATAAGTAAATTGTATTATTTATTATTTTCCTTTGTAGCAGAAAGGTAGTTGAAAATATATTAGAGTTCCATTGACTTCAGATTATTTATTTTTGGCCATTCTTGAGACGACTTCTCATAACGGGTAGGCGAAATCCTGAGCTTATTTATATATTTTCGCGCATTTAAGGTCAGCGCTCGTAACTCGTGATGACATCTATTGCAATTCCATCGTCATATTATTGTGAACGACATTAGTGGTATACAGAAAAGCTGAGTGACGCTTCTTGCGATGGATGAGCAATAATTTGATGTGACGTTGACGGGAGAGTGCAAAATGTAGCGTTCTTAAATGAGGCGGGGTGGGAATACTGCGACTACCTCGGCTATATCTCGATGGCACGCCATCAATCTTGTTCATTTTTACTCTCGGAGCGATGCGACCGGTTTGATTGGATGAACCTGCCGAGATAAAATGTACGTAACGCGGTGTGGATGGATTTTTCATTCATGATTTATGATCGTGTATTTTTGAATCATAAGCGAATCACTTAAGAGTTGATATGATATGTTATTTATTTATAATTAAAGTAACGTATCCAAGCATTCAACTGCCTCTGTAACATTTTGTAGTTAGTAAAGTAACATTGCTATATTAACACTCCTTTTTTCTATCATGGATACATTTGTTACAAACGATCAATCGAAAAAATAAATTATTAAACGTCGTATGAAGTTCGCCGGGTCAGCGTTGCTATAAGTAACTAAGCGAACTTCGCTAACCGCCTAACAGTCGATTCTATAATATTTTTTTAATGAATCGATTGTATTTTTTTGTAATTTTTCTCTCCGTAAGAACCATCCTCGTACTTCAAGGAATATTCTAAAAAAATATTAGCAACATCGGTTTCGCTGCTCTCGAGATTTGCGCTTAGCAACACATTCAGCTATTCATTTTTATATTATAGATGTTGACCAGGAAATTGGTTCTTATGTGAATGTCATTATGAAAATAGGTTCGCGAAATCACTAGTTTATTGTAGTTATAAAAGTCTAAAGATATTTATCGCGGTCGTTAGCCGTGGGTAATTAGTCAATAATCTGATTGAGGTGTTCGCCAATGGACTTCGAGGAAATTCCCAAAGGTTTGAGCTTTATTACCGTACCTAATTCTGTTGTGGTTTTTATAGTAATGAAAAAGGAAAGCTTTTAAAAAAAATTAAAAGTATAATTCTTCTCGGACTTATGATATATAAGATACGAACGAAGTCTTAGTAGAATTATATTAATAATTTTATATCAATTTTATTGTAATGAATCATTATTTACTATGAAATAAAATGTACATGATGCCACTTGTGTTTCTTGCCGGTTCTTCTCAGAAGACTGGTTTCCGAACCGGTGGTAAATTCTTCCATATTCATAAGTGCCTTACCAAGGCCTAAACTGAATAAATCAGTTTCATATTCATTTTCATTAATTTTTAAATAAAAATACTTCGTATCAGGTAAGAATTTGATTGAAGTAATGTTCCAATTGCAAAGTGCATCGATGTTGCAGATGCCTTGACCTACTTTATGGTATTCCGTAGAGCATCTGCAAATACGACACGTAACAAGTGCAGGTGAGAAAAATAGGCAATTTTATGTCAGATCAATCGGTCGATATGTTGTGTTCATTGCTATACTTTTGATAGAACTTTCACGACCTATTTTACAGTCTTTAGTATAGCAGAGGGTGAGTTGTTACGCAGTTTTAAATAAGTTACTCGACTAGTTGGTAAACGTGTTTATTTTCACAATGTTAGTTAGAAACAAAATATTTCTATCTGCTTGAAATTTCTCGTTTGAAGTAAAATAAATTTCAATTGAAGTGATACTGATCACAAAATGGGTTTTGTAAGTTACAATAATTCGGTAATCAAAACACTTACTCCTTATCAGGGTTTCTCAATCTTCTATCTAGTGGAGATCACTAACGCTACCTCAATATAATTTACTAGCGGACGTCACGCGGTTTCAGCCACGTAGTTCCCGTTCCCGTGGGAGTACGGAGATGAAATATATCCCATGTTACTCGCTAATGTTGTAGCTATCCATTGCTGAAAGAATTTTCAAGATCGGTTTAGTAAAGTCGGAGCCTATTCAATGCAAACAAACAAATCTTTCCTCTTTATAATATTGGTATAGATAAACCATATTAAAATAATATGAAAAGCGAGTGCATAGGTTGGGAAACCCTGCTTATTATTATTATCGTGACTATTGTCGCCTGTGATTACATACCAGGGTACTCGCAGGGTGCTGACGTCAATTTCCGGCCATACTAGCGCCCGGAAACTGCGAAAAACACTTCGCTCTCCGTACGAGTATACGAGTAAAATGGAATGGCACCATAGTGCGCAAAATGAAATTGAAAAAATAACTCAAATTAAGTCTATGCGAATAATTTATTCTTGACTAAATATAAACGAATAATTATAATTCAATAAAGATGTAGTATAGTCAGGTACATAGGAATTGCTTATTCACAAATTTCCTTAGAAGAAATTACCAGGAAAACATATGTCATATATACTATTATTATTGAAGTCACTACCCAGAGGCGACAAGCAAACTGATTGCCCATCGGACCAACCGAGTCGACCAATCACTTTTTAAATTAAAACAAACCCTTTATCTATACATATAAATCTGTTTGTAATTCCAAATAAACATATTTCATTAAATGCAAATGAAAAATAACTATATATATTTTTTTTTTCTCTGCCTGTCTGTTTTCTCTTTCTAGACACACTCTGAAACGACTCTACCGATTTAATGGGACTAGCAGATAACTAATGTTACAATGAGACACTTAGGTTGTACATGTATTAAGTACGTTTAGTAATCCAATGATAATCAATAATCGCCACTTCGTAAACTAGTTTATAGAGAAACCGATAACCCACGACTTAACGGCAGACTCCATCATAAAAGCTTTATAGGAATCCACGTAGTTTGCGTTTATATACCACATTTCAACCCCTAACTAATAGTTCAGTAAAGTGTCCCTCCCAAGTAAAAGTGAGTTTTGGAGCGATAAATGTAAGGTGCTTAGGATTGACCCGACTCACGCCCATAACTGTAACTCATGGTAACCACAAATTGACCTCGGACAACTTTACAATCGTATAGTTTGGGAGAATGGACCCGAGAATTTTGAAACTTGTGAAGTGCTTGAAATTAAGAGAGAACCCCGCACGCTAGTGATAGAGTTGAGTTCTCCGAATGAAACCTACTACAGGTGCCGCCATGAATTATGCGAAAATAGTGTGGGTACGGGTCTTGTATTTCATTCACGTCGCGCCATATAGACAGACAGACAGACTCATAAATAGGGTCGAATTGAGACACCTTCTCATTTTTTTAAGTCGGTTAAATAACTATATTCACATTCAAGGACAGACTCCTAACGGCACCTATATCTTATCTGGAGGTTATATCAATACGTTACAAGTTTTTTGGGTTTTAAAATATATAAATTGAGGCAGAAGGGTCCTCCAGAAGGGTCAAGATCGGTCTAGTAGTGTTGGAGCCTATTCAATACAAACAAATCTTTCCTCTTTATAATATTAGTATTCATTACGAAAGTACTATTAACAATCCCGCATATCTATACAGATAAATAAAATTGAAGTGTCTGTTTGTAACTGCAAAATAACTGTTTTACACTCAATGCATATGAAAGTATACACGGTACTAACAAAGAAAACCCAAGTTTTAAAATTTTTCTCTGGCTGTCTGTCTGTCTGTTTGTTCCGGGTAATGTCCAAAACGGCTGGACGGATTTTGACGGGTTTTCACTGACGGATAGCTAATGTTACAAGGAGTAACTTAGGCTACTTAGATTTTTAAAAAAACATTAGGGATCCGCGGGCAACCATGAAATTAAAATCTACGCGGGTGAAACCGCGGGGCACAGCTAGTATAGAATAGGATATGACTATTGCCGATGAAGGCAACGAAACAGATTTCAACTGATTTGAAGATAGCGTTGAAGTAAAGTTGTCTTAATCGAGACTTGTATCTAGGAAACAGAAAACTCCTTTTCATGACATTGATTGATTCTATTTTTAACAAAGACATTGGTGTTTTAATAAATACGGCATTCATTCTTTATGTATTTTGGTTAACATGAATGAGGAGGAAAGCTTTCGTTGATAAATTGTCTTAAAGAATGAATGATTCTTTGTAAAAAACGTCTGTACCCGTAAACACATATTCATGAAATACCTGATGTCAAGTATAAATTGATTCATTTTAATTTTCATTGTCTTACAATGCTCTTTGTTTTTTATTCGCAAAATTTATTTGAAGTAATCTGGAGTAGGTAGGATACCTACAGTTTAATAATATCTGTAAAGGAACTTCATGAAGACTAGGTTTAGCTCGGAGTAGAACTATATTCATCCCTTTTTAAATCCAAATAGCGATCTACTTTGAAACCCAGGACTATCTTAGTCTATATTTTGTAATAGTAGTTTAATATGTTAGGTAGTATTAATTTGCCGTACCTACTAATATATTATGCAAAGTACTCTCTTCAGGTAAACGTCAATACGTAACAGTTAATGTGATCACGTGACATTGGGACATGAGCCAAATCTAACCTCTTAGATTTAGAAGGATCTGATGTCAAGCTGACACATCGTTTGAATACCAAGTATCTAGTTATTGTGATCAATACACACCAGTGGGCAATATTATTGGTTAAAAAACGTTAATTAAAAAAGAATGGGAATTAGGTTTTTCTCTTAAATTATTTATTTACTTCTACCGCCTTGGTGTTCAGCCGCGTTATTCTGTAAGATTTCTCAGCGTCGCACTCGGCGTCGAGTGTCGTTTTCAATCATAGGAATTTGATAAATAACTCCAGTCATGACCCATCCACCCACTGGACTTTCCCACTGGTGGGTGGACGGGTAATTCACGATTACCCCTCCACCCACTGCGCTGATTAAGACCAATTGTATATATGTTTGTAACCAACACTCGACCTTACAGAATAAGACGGCCGTACTTACCCCAAGTATAGTTTTGATAAGTTCAAACGTCATCGCTTAAACTTGCTTTTTAGGGTGGCTCAAAATGTGTTGATACTTTTTCCAAGGCATGTTGTGGTTGAATACCAAAGATGGCGAATCAACACTTTTGAGTTACGCTTAAAATAATAGATACTCATCGAATTCTTTTAAAATATTAAACTATGTAAGTTTCCATGTTCGCAAATCGCGCGTCTTTGAGACAAGGGCATAATCCTTTCATCTTGGCTGGCATAACGTTAAAAGCTTGCGGGCAGCTTACCGCCTGAGCAGGTTTATAGCAAGTTTGTATTCGTGTATGGAAACTTTGAATAAAATGTTTTTCAAAAAGGGAAAATATAAGCCAATTCCTCTAAGATGAATGATTCACAGCGCTCTGCAGCTCCATCTGTCATGAGTAACGAGGCCTTTGCGAAAGTAGTGGGGGTTGCTGCGCATGTATATATGTACAGAAAGACAGGACAGACTCAAAATTACTACTGCGCATTCAAGGTCAGCGCTCGAAGCTCGTGACAGCACTTGGATCATGAAATGAAACGTCAAAGTCAAGAAGTTCCTAATACGCGCTGCTTTGTTTTTGAACAGACTTAAAAAACGAGGTTATCAATTCGACTGTTGATTTTTTTTTATATCATGTGCCTTACATAGTATGAGGTGCTTTGAGTTATGACCGCTTCCTTGAATACGCAGTAGTAATTTTTTGTGACTTGTATGAAGCGAACTCGAAAAAATACAAGCCAGTTCACTATTTTCGCAGAGCGCTTATAACTCGTGACGGCAGCGGTACCTACAGTTCATAAAATGGATGTCATTAAATGATGTAATGTAATGATGAATTCCTAATATGCTCAAAAACCTTCATTATTCAAGGAAAATGCGGTAACTTAATGAATGTTAATTCAACCATATTTTGACTGAACAGGCCATCAACCTCATCAAACGATTTATAATTCAACCCGTCCAACCAATAAATATTAATTTCAACTAGATACATTAACTCAACCCTGCAATTGCTACTCGAAAACTTCATAACGACTGGTAAAAGTTCCGAATCGATAGGGTCTAAGTGACCCTTTAATTAATGGGTCAGCGGGCTATCCCAACCCACGGTTAATTTGAAGATAAGTCAACATTACAGTTTTGATATAGTTATTTACTTGTTTCATGCGCGGTGGGCGTGTTTTCATAATATTATGTAACAAAATTTGAGAGATAGCGTGGGTTGTACGTTTATTACTCAATCACGTAAAAATGGGACGGTTTTGGATGTTTGGCACGCTGGTAGATTATTACATAGATATATTGTATGATGGATGAGTATTGTTTCACTTACTCTTTTACTAACTCGCGGATTAGATTAAGGCATGTTCATAATATATACATAGTTTTAAGTCGGTTAAGACATGACAATGTTAAAGACAACGGAACACAAACGCAAACCTACATCCACAAACGTATAATAGTCGCTGTGGCTTATAAAGGTAAGGTAAATTGGGAAATTGCCGCACAGACATGCAATAAATGTCTACACTGTGGCAATTTTCCATTTTCTTTTTACTACTTATTTTCTTTAATGTACTGTTTAAGTATGTAAGTGTCTGTATCTTCTATACATACAGATAAATAAAATTGAAGTGTCTGTTTGTATTTCCAAAATAACAGCTTTTCACTAAATGCATATGAAAGTTATAAACGCTACTGACATTAAAAAACCAAGTTTTAAATTTTTTCTCTGTCTGTCTGTCTGTTTATACCGGATAATCTCTGAAACGACTGGACCGATTTTAACGGGACTTTCAAAGGCAGGTAGCGGATATATCAAGGAGTAACATAGGCTACTTTTATTTATTAAAAATATTAGGATTCCGCGAAAATATTTTTTCTTTTAAATGCTTCAATTTGTTTCAAAGAGGAACGTATTAAATGAATAATTAAGCGTATCTGGATTTTTTTATTTATAAATCTACGCGATCTCTTAAGCCGTAATTAAGGTTGCCAAAATAACACTAGCATATTCCACCTGACTCCTACGACTATAACTTTTGACCTACATAATTATTCGTAAACCAATTTAAAAGTTGAGTAAGCCGGTTTGTCGGATCAAGTCTAGTGAAGTGTAAGACACCCCATATATTGTTATTAAGTGTCATGGCTGGTATTACTGAGGGAAGCCGGCTTAAGGGTTGGGAAAAACTTGTTAAACGCAGCCGTTTTTATGTAAATACTAGCTATCCCCTGCAGTTTCACTCGCGTAGCGTTAATTTTATGGGTGGACCGCGGAATGCTTTTTAAATTAAAGAAACCCACGTTACCCTTTGTAACACAAGCCAGTGAAAGGTCCGTTAAAATCAGTCCAGTCGTTTCGGAGACACACAGACGGACAAAAGAAAAAATGTAATTGTTTTTTTTATTATGTTAGTACCGTATATACTTTCATATGCATTTAGTAAACAGCTGTTAATTCGGAATTACAAACAGACGCTTCATTTTATTTACTTGTACAGATTCGAAATTATTTAGCGTCACAGTATAGAACATAACCTGAATTTGACTGAAATGCTAAGAATGATGTGAGTTTTCCTCAAAAATCTCGAAGCTTCTAAATGGTAAAGGAAATCGATTTGAAATGTAGGGATCTAAGACTTGAAAGCGGAGCCAAATAATACTTTTCGAATGTAGTGTTGTATTCGCGGAGAGTAAGGTTTCCAGAGCTCTTTGCATAGGCGTTGTGTTGGGAGATATTTTTACTTTCGACGGTTTTACTTTTACCAAAGGCTAGTGTGGATGTAATGTTTATTGAACATATGCTACAGTTGCTTAGCGTATGGCGGGTAATAAAAATGTTCTATTCAATTGTGTTACTTTGCCAAGTCAAAATAAATAAATATATTTTTTTGCATGTAGTATAAAACCCATATCTAACACTAAAATAAAATAAACCTTGATTGGTAATATCAGACGAGGAATATAATAGCTTCATTTAAAAAGTGTTCAAATGTACCCCCCTCTCCCCTAATACATAATGAGATCTACTTTTGTAACACTTTTGTAAAAATTCACCCTTAAGAATTTATAACTTAATGTAATAATTTCACCACTTTCATCTTATCAATTGAAAGTTATAGTTGTACATACACGTTTATTATCCATATCATATTATCTAATAATTATATAGTATCTAATCCATCACAATCTTGGAGCATCCCTACGATGGTATGCGAATTTCCTAGTAAAGAAGTTAAAAGTTCAGCTTAGAAGCTTCATTGAACTCCGCTAAAGCTATCGACGGATTTACTTAGAGATTTTCTCGACTAGATTTTAATTCGCCTATACTCTTGAGATATCGTCTTTTCGAAGTGTAAAATATATGATGGACCAAGCTGGATGCCTCGTTATATGATGCTACACGGTTTTCGTAATTCTATTTAATATAATATATTTTTTTCCAATTAGTTAGTATAAATTGTGAAAAAAAAGTGTGACAGTGAAAATAATTTTATTAAATTATAATAAACGAAAAAATAATGACATTATTCAAATTGAGAAATGGATACCTAAGCTATTACCTATTTAAGGAATACAACAGTCGTTAGGATAAAAAATTTAATCGTCTCTTTTCGAATCCATTTGAAGTTTTTAGAGCCATATCGCAAATACCTATTCAAAACAGGTAAGCGTGATAGAAACCATTATAACATGTAACCAGGCTAGTTATGCACAGCTTTCATGTTTCAGCCAATTTGTTATTCACTCCCGTGCAAATATGTCGAGGTGAAATATTTTCTATGCAAAATCCTAACATTTGCCATTCACGTGAAGTTTGGAACTTTGTAGTTAGCGCATCCGACGGGCGAAAACTTTCACACCCTTATCCCGAGTATAATCACGGAACACATGATAATTTACAAGCATAATCCCGCATTCGTTCCAATCTGTGTTGTTACGTTCCTATGAAATAAAGGCACGCAAGTCACGTAAATTTTAATATTTTTTTTCCATTCATCACTATTCAACCCGTTTAATATTTGGAGCTGCCCGACTGGGGGGGTATGTGTGTTCACCTTACAGAAGAACTCAGCCTAATGCTTTATCTGAGTAGTATTGTGTTCCTGCGGTGAGTAATGTAGCCAGTCCTTCATGGAGGGGAGGAGTAGGCGTGTCGCTGTGCTAGCAATAGTAATCATTATGTTATCACTGGGATTTTATTGTATAAGGTAGGGAACACGAGAGTGACATTTGGTGTTACAAGCATTGATAGGATGCAGTAGCCGCTTCCCATCAGGTGGACTATACGCTTGTTCGCAGCCTTAGTAGTATGAAATGTCAACAAGATTTGATAGAGGATTTTAATTTTGCTTTTAACTATAGGCACACATGATGGTAAACAGTGACGGTATTCTATCGACAAGAAAATTTATATGGGCAACAAATGCGCTCCAGAAACATTGTAGCGCCATTATTTATTTATTTATTTAAACTTCCTGCATTACAATATAATATACACAGGGGGACTTAATGCCCTAGTAATTATCTACCAGTCAACCTTTGGGTGATACAGAGATAGACATAGCACTATGCAGGTGTTAGATTTGACTGCCATTACTTTCTTTCTTTTACGAATCAAGTTCAACGAGAAGATTGTGTGTCAAGCAGGTCAATACTGTGTAATGAAAAACTCAAGTCTGGAATATTATTGAAAGAATAAAGTTCAGTAAAAATGACAAGAAGTTAATACAAGATATTATATGTAAAGTTTTCATTAATAATTCTCTAAATCCGTCATCCAAATATCGTACTTCCAGTTATTAATCACATTAATGGAGTTATCATACGACCATCAATCAATAACACTTACACTTATAGATTATAATAGATTCAGTAAGTTTGGTTCTCGTCAAATGTGTTTCTACTACAGTTTCTACAGTTTGCCAAATCCCTCGCGTACATATTAGGTAGAGAATGTAGACTTTCAAGCAATGATATTGTAATACTACGTATGTTATGTTAATGAAATTCCCGTTAAAATTGTGTATAAAGCTGTTGATTTGTAATTACAAACATACACTTCAATTTCATCTATACATACAGATTAATAAAATTGAAATGTCTGTTTGTAATCCCAAAATAACAGCTTTTCACAAAATGCATATGAAAGTATACACGCTACTGACACTAAAAAACCAAGTTTTAAGTTTTTTCTCTGTCTGTCTGTCTGTCTGTCCGTCTGTCTGTCTGTCTGTCTGTCTGTTTGTTCCGGGTAATCTCTGAAACGGCTGGACCGATTTTAACGGGACTTTCACTGGCAGGTAGCTAATGTTTCAAGGAGTAACTTAGGCTACTTTTATTTATGAAAAATATTTGGGTTCCGCGACAATAAGGAAGAAACTAAATCTACGCGGGTGAAACCGCAGGGCACAGCTAGTTTATCTATATAGATATGCTTAAGTGAGTAAATTATACACAACACAAATACTTACATTGATCAGATTTATATTCAATCAAATAAGCATAAATGATTAGAAGTATCAGCCGTAGCAAATCTTGTTACGTCACTCTGTGTCGACAATAGTACTAGTTTAGCTCGGGATTAGCCGGATCACCGTCCGTTTGTGACACGACTTGAATCCGCATTGATGGTGAAATATTGCCTCTTTACTTTGCTCGTGATAAAAATATATTCTTGAAAGGATTTTATCTAGTTTGAGAAGGAATTTATTGGTCGTTTATTTTATTAAATATTAATATATGTAGGTATTTCAAACTGAGATAATTCAACTTTATGTATTGTTCTACAAAGTCTAATTTTGCGTGTAGGCTCAATAGCTGGTAAGTTATGGCTGTTCTTCTCTCTCTGCCTACCCATGACTCGTCAGGTGTATGTTGAATTGAAAGCGGATTGTGCATCTATACATAGGTACAGATAAATAAAATTAAAGTCTTTAATCTCAAATTACCATTTTTCCAAAATTAAAGCCATTCACTAAATGCGTATCGATAAAATACATTTAATTTTTGTTTCACATCCGTCTGTTTGTTTCGGCTAATCTCTGACTTAGAACGATTTTAACGGGACTACTATGGATATTTTATTTAAGAAAAAATAGGGTTCCACGAAATACGTATACTTATACATACGTGACTGAAACTGCAGAGCACAGGTAGTATTAATTAAACTGAGTTACATTTCCCATTTGAGGTAATACAATTTTTTTTTATAACAAACGATAAAATATATTCCTTCGAAGTTCAATTGCACGTATCACGTCTACGTTCTATGAAACAAGAACGTATTTGGTGAAACTGCATGTTTCAGCAAAACGACCGACCAACCCAAATAGTATAAATATATCAAATCTTCAGATCTCCCCCACATATAAATCGACTCTTGTACGACGACAAACTATTAGAGACCTTAAAAAACCATTACCCAAAATCCATTAAGAGGCAATTCCATCAAAAGCAGATGACTCATCATAGCAAAATCGTACCCGTACAAAATGCACCACCGTCTAAAGTGGAGCCAAACCACATTATCCGTGACAACGCAATAGTGAAATTGAAACCAATAAAATGCGACTTGTAGTAAAACGTTTTCTGTGTTCGGTGACGTCCGTGCGTTTTGACATGGGTTGTCATAAGTCTTCCCTCGGTCACAGTATACATACAAACTTTTTAAGTAGTAAGGAATCTACGCCTATCTATATATATATAAAAGAAAGTCGTGTTAGTTACACTACTTATAACTCAAGAACGGCTAAACCGATTTGGCTAAAAAATGGTGGGTAGGTAGTTTAGAACCAGAAGGACTAGGATACTTTATACCGTTCTCTTGAAACCTGCAAATCGTCATATAACACACTAAAGTAAGCGCGGGTGAAACCGCGGGGCAAAACTAGTTTATTGAAAAAAAAAACGTTTTGTCCATTGAGCGTGAGGATAGTCAAAGTAAAATATTTTAAAATTTACTCGTAATGTTGATCGAAATTTGCAATTTTCTAAAAGTTTGGTAGTTGGTGGTATAACATGTGGATGACGTATACGCAATCGGGATCCCCGTGATTGATACCTCTTTGCTGTCATTAATTCTACCCCGTTTATTTTCACGTAATGAGCGGGTCTGTGTGGGTGTCATTTCGAACTATTCCATTCTTATTATCGTGTCGATGACAGACATTTTAAATTGCTGTAGCCCAGAACTTGGCTACTGTTACAGCATTATTGGTGGCAGCCATTAGATCTAAGGCACAATATATAGAATAGATTTCGATTTGATACATGATTTATTTTTAAATTCTTTTTTACTCGATGATGCTGAATGCCTGGTGGGATTGACAAAAAGTCAATTACTACTTGCAAGCCGTGTGCAGAAAATAATATGATGATTTAAGAGTGAATTTATATGCTCACGCTGTACCCCCGAAGGGATAGGCACAAATTTGGGTGTATTATAAGTAACAGCTATTAGCGCAAATCCGCACACCCTTCATGAAATAAAGGCGTGAGCATATATGTAATTATAAGAATGAAGATCTCCTACCGATTTTAGGTGGCTAATCTCAACGGGGATTAGCGAACCGCTCAGCTGATATTATAGTGCACAAATGTATGCGAAAAACAAATGTACTCTTTATTCGATCACTCTCATAGTCCCATGGGACGGGTACCTAATTATCATCTCTGGAAAATGAGTGCTGTAATACCTCTGCTTAAGCTTAAGGGACCCTTCTGGGAAGGATTATGTAACCATTTCGGACTGTTGAGATTCATATTTATATTGCGGTGAATAAAGGTATTATAATAGGCTGAGGTGAGCGGACAAGTCCCCAGTGCTATAATTAAATTACAGTCTTATAGAATGTAGAGTACATTTAAGCACCAAATAGAAAGGCAACAGAAGATCAGCTTCCTATATTGTACGAAAATCTTTACACAGATGGACGCGTAATATTATCATAAAGTGGGTTTTATAAGGCAAGGCGGAAAATAATAACTCTTCCATTGATATTATAAAACACATTATTTATTAGAAATCTACAGGATTGAAACAAATTACGTAATCGAGGGGCTGATTAAGACTTCAGCTGACCTTTGTAAGTTTGCGTCTTCAAATGCGTACACATGTTCACCAATTCATTGAAACTGATCTTCCGTATACGTATTTATTATGTTGTGAAAGCCTTTTATAATAACGGCTCTTTAATTAAAACATAAGTAGCACTAAGATGAGATGAACAAAGTTATAAGGGAGGTTTAACGTTCAACGGTTAAGTTCACTTTTCATAAACAGAGATTTTAATAAATTTATGGGCGTGCAAGGGGCACATAATATTGTTATGAAGAGGGAGTGGTATAAAGAAGCGTTCATGTTAAGTATAAAGAGACTGCAGTGTTAATTGGTAGAGTATTTTTGGTAACGATTTTGAATAACCTGGGGGAAAACTATGATCCCTTAAGCAGCGCGTATTAAGAACTTCTTAGCTTTGACGTTTAAATTTACGGTACAAAAATGAAACGTTAAAGCTCAGAAGTGTTTAATACGCTGCTAAAACTGATAATGGTAGACTCCCTATAACGATTGATTAAGATGTTCATTTGGCAACCAGGACTAAACTTAACCTGCTCTCCGAAACAAGATGGAAGCTGGGCTGAGCGATCGAATGATATCTGCAGTAGTAACTGTTCCACGAGCCCCTTTATAATGCGCAGTAATTCCTTTATAAGAGTGGGGTCTCATATTAGGGCCCTTTTCGTAGAAAAATCATTATTCAAAATCCCGGCTGACCGATTAACTTATATACAGACTTTACTATATAGGGTCCAGAGTTTTTAGCTTTTTTGTTTTTAGCACAGAGCTTCTATTGGTGGTTCATATCAATTTTATAATTAAAAAAAAACCGTAACTTTTTAATTTTTTAAAAATTTCAGGATAAATGGTTTTTAGTATTTAATTTTAATACAAAAATAAGCATTTTCTTATGTTCCACATATCATATAATAAGCATCGAATCTTTAGTAACCTCTAACAACTACAATTTACCACAAAAAAAATAAATTAATAAGTATACCTAACGACGAAAAAATATTTGATTTTTATTTTTGGGGTTAAGTCGCTGGCGAATCTGTCAGCTCAAGCTCATCTTTTAATAATTTATTCGTGAGATAATCATAAGTCACATTCAAATCTAACTAATAACTCTCATAAACTTGAATAAAACTTAGCTCTTGACAATAAAATCTCGCAATTCTCGTATAACTTGAATTTAATAAGGAAAATAAGCCACTAGGATTGGAAGCTAACAAGATGCGAAGAGTCTGAACAATCTTCTTAGGAGTTAAGAGCCACTCGCAGTCGGCGGATTGGGGTGAGAGATGTCGAATGGTGTACGTTAATAAGATTATATGAATTTAATCAATACTATGGCGAGTTCATATTATTTTACACATATAATTAGAACTATTTCATTCATCACATTTCATATTTCTTTCGTCTTCATACCCTCGTACATTTAAATAAAAATCGTGACAAGATCTGTAACTTAAATAAGACGAACGAGGTGTTCAAACAGACAAAATAGTTTGTGTGGAAGTGGTGACTTCAATGCCCGGCAAAGGATACCATTTTTTTTGGTGGATCATCCTTATCATTTAGGGGTATGAAAAAAAGATGTTGGCCAATTCTCAGACCTACCTGATATATATGTTCGATGGAGTTTGGTAACAAACACCGCGACACGAAAAATTTATAAATTAGATTTAAAGATGAGAGTGGTAGATTTGGGTTCTTAAAAAGCCGGCAAAATTTCCCTTAAAATACTTATAGTAAATAAAAGAAAGAAAAATATATAATTTACTGCTTTATTGAACACAAGAAAGTTAACAATTTATTTGCGATGAATATGTGTAAGGTGACATAAATTCATCTGTTTATTTACGTGAAGTTGGTAACGCTAGCACGTGCTTGGTGCTCACTGACATGAAATCACGAGTTGTAAAGTTGTGTTGATATGTTGCTTTTGTTTATTTTGTAACATTCACAATAATGTCATTGATTTCATATATTAACTACTTCTCAGAAGACCCTTAGCCTTTGCCTACTTCTCCGGCGAAGAAGGGGTATATAACCCACTTCGTACCGAAGATACCAGACTTCACGTGCATGGCCACTTACCACTGGATTATGAGGATAGTAGTGGCACATTTGCCAGTATATTACATCTTCTTCTTATTACTGTGTCGATGACATACATTATAAATTGTTTTAGCCCAGAACTTGACTACTGTAACAGTATTATTGCTGGCAATCATTAGATCCTCCCCGTGCTGGTAAGGCGTATTATTTTAGGATACCTGTTTGAACCTTTAAAAGCCATTTATTTACACTACAATGGTGGCAAATAAGTGTAAAATCTGTCTGATTGTAAGCGGCTTCTGCAGCTTATGAAAGCTTGAAACACCAATCACTGTGCCAACATAGAAAAAACGTAATGAACATTATTTAATACTGGGACTTACCGGGATCTCTTATGACCTGTATCAAATAATTTTTATCATATCATTCCAAATTCCATGGGCAGCTCCAACTGGAGACAAGTTATGATTGAAACTAATTTCAAGAATAGAACCTGGTGGATAATATCAGGGATCCTTAATTTGGTAACTTAACTACGCCTATGTCTCGCTTAAAGTCAAAGTTTAATTTTAAGACCAAATTATGAATGCTGTCCACACCTCACGATCTCTACGTCATAAAGTGGCTTTACAACTGACACGGGTTATCTTTGTCCTAATTTTGAGCGTCTAGTTAATTATATTGTGGGATCACGTACGGTCCTTGGGGAATACTGTAACAACGCTTCGAATGCCTTGCCTATAGGGGGAAAGTAATTCTGAGTAAACGATGTTTGCTTGCAAGTATCCACTTTCGTAGACTATGTTAGTAGTTCGAGAATGATTGAGGTTATTGTTGATTTAGTTTTCACTCTTGTACCTACGTGTATAATAGTAATTACTGTACTATAAATAAAAGTTCTTACTCTGGGTCAAAACCCAAAGCGTATTAGGTGAAAAAGTCTGTCGCCATTCGATGAATTTAAGTGGGTTCATCATTTAATTGAAATATTATACATACACTGCTATTTTCCATTCATTATCAATTACACAAATCTGGTTGCATACGCTTAAGAGCACTGGATACATAATTTACTAGCCTCTGTCCGTGGCGTCGCGCGAAATTTAACTCGATTAACAATATAGCCTATATTACTCATTAAAAATTTTGCATTTTATTAGAGACTAGCTGTGCCCCGCGGTTTCAACCGCATAAATTTAGTTTCATACAAACTTTCATCCCCTATTTTATCCCCTTGGGTTAGAATTAATCAAAATCCTTTCTTAGCGGATGCCTACGTCATAACATCTACCTGCATGTCAAATTTCAGCCTGATCCGTCCAGTGGGTTGGGCTGTGTGTTGATAGATCACTATGTCAGTCAGTCAGGCACCTTTGAGTTATATATATTTAGATATTTTTTTTAAATGGGTGTGGTAGTTCTTTCGTTGCAAGCTGTAATCTTTCGTAGGCTATGTTATTAAGCTAAAATTAAGTATTTTATTAATGAAAGAATTTTCCAAATCAGTCTAGTAATTTTGGAGTCTATTCATTACAAACACACAAACAAATATTTCCCATTAATAATATTAGTATAGAAGAATATGTTTTGCAAATTAACTGAAGTCTTAACGATATTTGTAGAAGACGTCGCGTCGGGTAAAATTGAGAAACTTACCGGCGCGTAGTTGGGCTCGTCCAAGAAAACTAACTACACAAGCGCCAGTATAAGCGGTGGGTGCGAGTGTAAGAGTGAGTTATGACGCAATATTTAACGATTGCAACAACAGAGCAATGAAGTATTGACATATTTCTAAAATAAGTAATCAGTGAGTTTATTTGTTTACTATTTTTTTTAATAAAAGTCCTGGTATGAAGGTCCTGGTAGCCCGTTTGTAAAACTTTCTTAGGCTTCCGACTGACCTGCAATGATTGTTTGCAAGTTTAATATTTCTTTACAGATAAATATAAAGGAAGTGTATGTTTTTAATTGCAAATTAACAGCTTTACACTAAATAAATACGAAATCATCTACGGTACTGACCTAAACAAAAATATTTAAAGGAATATCTCTCTCTGTCTGTCTGTTTGTTCCAGGTAATCTCTCTCTCCACTGGTAGATAGGTGATGGTAAAAGAATATAGCGTGCCGCGAAATAAAGTCACCCATGAAATTTAGTCTACGCAGACGAAACCGCGAGGCACGGCTACATACATACAGCACACCTGTATCCCATGGGGGTAGGCAGATAGCATGCTACGAATTACGATGCTTTCGCTTCATCTACATTCATGCATCTCTTCATACACTTCCTTCGGTTACGAATGCTCCGCTTGTCATGTATATAATGAAAGTATGCAGCTAGCATACTTGTACACAGTACTCCTCACAAATTAACATAGAAATTTGTAGTCGGATGCAGTAGACGATAGTGTACGTTCAGCACATACTTAGACAATGTCTGAGAATTCCAATTGCACGGATGTAGTAAATTGTTGTGCACTTGCCAACAATGCACCGAGTTATACCCCCAGGACCTTACTAAGGCACTTAAATCTCAAAGCACCAGATTGTAGCGACTAGGTTATGTTAGCAGGTAACATGTTATTTTTTGGTTGTTTGGTCGAGACGAGAATAACTAGTGGGTGGTACATGGTGACAAGAATAATGTACAAAAACACGCTACGAGAATTATTTATTGATTTGTTTTTCAAACAAATACTACAACGGAAAGAAATTCTAATCGAATTACAAGTTATATTTCAGTGTTAAGTATACCTTTTCATTGAGCCTGAGATAGCGATAGACCCACCTGTCACGTTGGCACTTAATCATCTTCGGTGAAAATTGGGTGTTGTTATTGCAACACCTCTGCCTACCCCTTCGGGGAATACAGGCGTAAGCATAATATCTATTATCTACTATCAACAATTAATAAAAAGGATGATGTTTCTCAAATATATAAAATAAAGAAGAGAATCAGGTAACCGTACTGTTACACCTGCATGTTTTGGAAGTAATTTCTTCTTATCGGGTACTAAGCTAACAAAGTCATGTCGAAGCCATTCCAGAACAAAAGTCTCGTAAATAAGCGTAATTTGATCGCAGAGTAACAAGACATCGACTTGTTTATTTTATTGGGTGTAACAAGACGGAACAATCGTTCGCTCCTAATCTGGTATCGATAGAAAACAAGGTTACTCGATAACGAACCGTTATTCCGTACATTGATTTGAGTTGTCGCCTTTGTAGACATTGAGTCATATCGATGCCGGATTACTTTGTTTATCGAGCGATTTGTTGATCGAGTTGGGATACGCTTTACGTTACGTGAGGCGATTAAACCGGTCTCACAGATGAATAATACCCCAAGTATAGGTTGTAAATTTCGACCGATTCTCGTAATTTTTTATGGGAACGTAAAAGCGCCAGTCGATATCGTCAACGTTAAAACATGTTAAATCCTATACTTGGTGTACTGGAAGGCGTCTTACTATTCTTTAATGCTGGTTAATGACAGCAAAACGTAATATAGAAAAGTAGCAGAAAAACAGCTTCCAAAATTTAAAGGAAACTCTCGTAAGAATACGCGCGCCTTTTTCAAATTATGGAAGCTGGCCTTTCATTTTATGTGAGCACAAATTGACTTGTGTCGCCGAGAAAGAGTTCTACGGGTTATTGCTGTCCGAGGTCATCCGAGCCGAGACACGTGCTTGGCTTGGCCAGTGGATGAGGGTAGGATGAGTTCTCAGAAACTCGGGCTCTAATTATAACTAAAATATACAGAGTAGTCCTTCAGGGAATTTAGTGAGTAAATATATTCCAAGGTCGAATGTCTCTTCTTGGATGGGTGAAAATTAAGGGTTTCTCCTCTAATTATACATTTAATAATAAATAATGTTCATTCCATGTTTTATGTTCTTAGTAGTGACACAGACTAGCACTAGCAAAGTTAATTCACATTTGCGTTGCTGTTCTTTTTTTTCAATATTTATATACTAATTCAGTAAGCAAATTAATGACTTTTTGTTAATAAAATCATGAGTAAGTAAGTCATACACACTCGTCAGTAATAAACAATGATTGCTTGTGAGCATGACTGCGCAACCAATCGCACAGATAGCCGGCAATAAATCAACAATTTAGCGCGCAATTTCCATAATTCACACAATATCAAGTTACCAGCGTAAGAATAAAGAAAAATCCAATTTCCTTGGCTTGCATTACGCGGAGGGACGAAGGAGGTTGCTTCCTTAAGACTACTTCACACTAACAACATCTAATGTACCGATAACGGTATTAATAAAATACATAGGTATTTTATAAACACAATATTTGGAATATCACTCTTTAGACAAACTTTTTTAAAAAATATCTGTGAATTCTAATTTACAACTTGTATGAGAAATTCTGGCGAATGAGTAAAGTAAATATATACCTAGCCCTGAATTATTAATTAAGGACATTCAGAATTTGTATAAATCAATGTAGGATTCCTAGAAAAAGCTAGTTTAGTTAGGATACCACTCAAACAATCATAACTAAAAGATAATATGAGAAAGTTCTGCCAAACGCCGCCTTCTTTATGACAAGGAAATGTAGAATGAAATCATACCGAAAATATGTACTAACGTTCTTAAAAACGGTAAAAAAATAAGCAATATGTCAAAGCACAACTACTGATGAAGAGAAACAGCGTACAAACCTTTTGGTACATTGTTTTAAGGACCAAGTTTTGGCTCCAGCTTAAAACTTTATGTTACACGTGACAGTTACAAGGGTGTTATCATAACTTTGTAACGCGTCTCAAGTTATAAATGTTACAATTGACAACAACAGGCATAAAGGGAAAGATAAGCAGTTCTATCTAATTTGGTTAATAATAGCCAGAGTAGGTTTTAAACTCTACATTTTAAACTGTACGATTAAATACTCACGTGTTGTTAAAAATCCATTAAAATTACAAGTTGACACGGAGACTCACAACACAAATGTTAAAAAAATCATGAAAAATTTATTATTTATTTTAAAGGGCAGAAAGTTTCTTATAAATAAAATTTCAAAAAAATGCTATTTCAAAATATATTCTCTCAGTGGGAGTCTTCACTTGAAATTGGAACTTATTATATTTGAAATAAGTTTTGAATTTATATCAACTGTAGCAGGACAATTATGAAAAAGACCAAAAAAATATATCCACACATAACTCGGTAAATTCTGATGTCTTACTTAGTCACACTGATGTGCATGGTCCATGGTGCAATGTACTTTAATCGGCTATGAAAAGGCACCTTAAGCTGTAACTCAATTCTGCAGTAACTAAAATCCAATGAAGTCTAGTGCAAAATTATCTGAAGATGGCTCATCAATAACTAAACTAATTATGCTAAAAGCGCCTTTAATCCATACCGCTTACAGTTTAAAATGGCAAATATGAAATTCCTCGGAAAACTAACCGTTGTACAAGGAGGTCAAACTGAATATTTCTGATCAAGTTTTTCGACGACAGTATTGAAGAAAAGGTCCTTTGTATTTGCATAAAGTTACTTTATTTTCTATAAAGATTGTGACGCAAATGCGACCCGGATTTACGTATTTCAGTGCAGGGAGGTATTTTACTTACGTACCTGTAGCGTATATGCCGAGTAACTTTTTTAATAAGAAAACTACAAATTCGCTATATGACTTGTTGTGACGAAAAAAGTTTGAAAATTCGAAATCAATAATTTGTCCTGATTGGTCCCTCTAGAGCTTATGAGTACCTTTTTTACAACTTTTTGAAACTAAACAATTTGATTTGAATAATATTTAAAAGTAAAAGTAGATAAACTCTAAAAATAGCCTAAATTCTACGCTGAATTTTGAAACTGCGTATGCAGGTAAGTATGTCAATATGTCTAATTAAGAGATCTTTCTATGACACCAAAACCATTGAAGTTATGCTTCAATTAAATATTTACACAGTAAATTTAACCATTTTAATATTAATAAAAGCTCCATAGTAATAAATAAACATGAAGGTGACAATAATAAATCATTCAATAATTTGTTGCGTAGTCCAATGTGACCGCATCCCTACAAGGTGTTTCGGATATGAACGATTATTCAACCCCTGATAACAATAGGGTAATAAATTATGATTGATGAACCCCTAGGGGGCATTGTGCACACCTCTTTAGGCTAACAATAAAAATATTTATATGTATTATTAATAATACAATGTGGTAAGTAATTGGTTTGTTGATGGTTAATTATTGAGAAAATAACGGGAAAAATGCTAAGGAAAATTTCTAGCGAGCTTACTTTGTTATATTTTCAGGTTTAATTTGTCTTTAGGTGTGAAAAAATTGGACTTACGTATCATCATCATCATCTGCCTATCTTGGTCCACAGCTGGTCATAGGCCTCCCCTAATGAGTGTCATAGCGGACTTACGTATGTAAAGTTGAAGAGTATGAAGAATTTATTGCGTGTCCTAACTTTTATTTAACAAATGATTGAAACTACCAATTATTGCTTTTCTATAAGCCGAGACAACGTAACATTCTCTAGCGCTTGCGCTAATAGAAACGATAAAAAATGAATGGGAATGACATAAATCAGTCACGTAACATAACGTCATTCCCATGAAATTTGTATCGTTTCTACTAGCGAAGCGCGAGGATAATGTTACTTTGTATACAGGCCCAGGGCACTAGAGTTGTCGAAGGTCTTATTCGAACGAAGACAACTTAAGTGTCAAGATGAGAACTTCGTAGAAGTACTCTAACGTGGTTTTCCTAAGCAAGTTGCCCAGTTTTCTCGATAAATGTTGTCTATTGCAATGGCTGGTATTAGCATCATATTTGTGTATAAGTACACTCACATACAACACCTCTTTTCACCGAAGATGATTAAGTTTATAAAATATAAGTGCTTTGGCTTCGTGACAGATGGTGAATCTATCGCCGCCTCAGGCAGTTTACATACGTCCTTGAATTATTTCTAAGACTTATACAGGTTTACTCACGATGTTTTCCTTCACAGTAAAGCACGTGGTGTGACTGGACATACGTTTTGAAAAAACTCATTTGTACAGGCCTCGCTGAGATATGAACTTGCGTCGCTTGCGTACTCGTAGCAGGCGACTGCTCAAACCCAACAGCCAATTTTAATAATGACTTTAAAATAACAGTTGTAAGTATTTCGTACATTATATTGAAGGTAGACAATAAGGCTCAATCCAGACTGAAGGACCAACAAACAACATTAGTTATCTGTCACCGTTCCTTAGACAAACACACATGGACGCGGCCTTGTCTCGAAATAAATATTACTTTTCGGGCACCCGGATTGTTTCACGGATAGAAAATATTTACATACGAGATAGAAGTGAAAACTTTCAGCTAAATATATGTAAGTAGGTTACAGGATAAGGTTGCCTCGCATTGGTGCGACGACCACTCGGTAAGCTATAATGTATGCAGGTTATATTTCTGAAAATCGAAACATAGAGATTGTGTGAAAATTACGAATTATCGGGATATTTGGTAGCGGATTTCAAAAAGTATTTTTTCATAGAACGGCATATATTATGGTTCGAACAAAACTGTACGAAGAAGCTATTTAAATTAAAGAGACGAAAGCGTAAAGTTACACACTGACATAATGTTTTTTATTTTTTATAATAAATATTAAGCATCATAACTATAAGTTTGTTCGAACTATGCGTTACATAAAAAAACAATATACGCTTTCTGAAATATATAAATAGTATTCAAATAAAATACATTCGTTCGAATTGAGAAACCTCCTTTTTTTGAGTCGGTTAAAAAATTTAGCATCAGTGTACATAAACTTTACCGTTCCGTGTTAAACTCGTGTTTTAAAAATTCAGTAAAAGAAACTTCCCTAAGGCCATTATGAAAAGCAGCTAACCTCAATACGATGGCTTAACAACCTAATGCGTGCTTTTATACTTTACGAATAAAGTCATTATGTTGTATAACGCCTAACTCCACTTGTCCAAAAGTCCGATAAAATTTTGTGTCGACATAGAATGTCATATAAAATGTTTTGGGGTGTTTCGGTGCCTGTTATTATGAATTTGTAAGCCCATAATTGTTTTGGAAGTTTGTCATCAATTTTATATCGCTATACATTTTTTTTAATATTTCTTATGCTGTATTTACTCAATTAATATGCTCTACGGTTTCATGCCTACGGCTTCATTCAAGGATTGTGGTAGTTTCAAAGGATGACGTCTCATAATTTTTAATAGCTTCATCTATCCGTACGACATCATTGACTGATTTTTATAAGGTATGTTGCTACTTAAGTCAACGGGAGGGTTTTATCAGAGGGTTTTCAAAATTCCTCCCCCAAGGGGTTGAATTTCTGCGATACTTTTTACTCGCTTTGTCGAATACCACGCGGGTGAAGCCTCGGGCGATAGCTAGTAATACAATACTCATAAATAACACATCACTCAATGTGTTTTCGATTGCACCTCCCAGCCGCAGTCGAAGTTTGTGCAAACTTTTCAACCTTTTTAGAACTAATTGAAATTATGTTGGGGCGTACGTAAAATTCCCGCGAAACTTCTAGAAAGTTCTGGAGTGCAGTTGGGGAGTTTTATTATCTTAATAAAAAGCGAGGGTAAGTATCACGGCGGTTATTTTTAACGGTGATATTTCTCAGCGGTGTTTCCTAGAGGTCTTGGCGCGGATTTAAGTTTGGTAATTAAAAGTTGCTCGTTAGTCGCTCCCTCGTTGTTTTGTAGAGTGCCAATTTGCTGGTGTGAAATGCGAATATGTTTAGCTTTACGGGCTGTGGCGCTTGTGAGGACTTGTTACTTTTTAAGTTATGGAGAAGAAGCGTGTGTGTTTTAACTTTTCAAACTTTAAGAACAGTTTGTATACAAAGAATTCAAAGAGTCGTATGAGAGTTCGTAAGTGGGAGACTAAAATGAAAGGAGTAACTGAGAATAAGAGTCACTGAGCTATGAACACGTACGGTTTAATATAAGGTCGGTTCCGGATGGTTCAAAAACAAATCACACTGTAAAACCAAAACCAACTAAATGAACGGTGTCAACGGAAGACCAGCGCTGAGCATTTTGCTAAGTATTGAGGAAACAAATGTGTTCTTTATCTCTTATTTTATATGAAAAAAAAAATTTTTTTTTTGGAATTGGTTAAAAATTCAAAATTAAGAAAATAAACTCCTAAGCAATAGAAAGATGGCGAAGGTAGTGCGGGCTCGCTCCTCCCGAGTAATTTCTCCTTTTTGGGCTTCGTACCAACAATTTGTGTGGCCTTATCCCAAAATATGTTCACTGTATAATAATCTTCTACTCTATTGTATTTCACCTAATTTTATATAAAAGCCCGTATTTTCAAAGTCCCGATAGTCACCGTCCCTAAAAAAGCATCACGTCGGGAGCCCAAAAACAATAAAGATGAGAAAACTTCAACTTTTGTCAAGTCATATAGGCTAAAATAGCACTTAACCTTAATGGGCAGTGCCATTAATTTTCCCGCGAGATGGCTTAATGCTTTTGCCGTTAAAAAATAAAAGAAAAATGAATAGGCAAGGGTCGTTCTTGTCCGGTTTTCACAAAATTACGGAAAGGTGAGTGAAGAGAAAAATGTCGGGGTGATATTATAATTTGCGCTTGAAGTTTAATTAAAACGCAGTTTTATTTATGAAAAACATTTTTAATCGTTACAAATTTTATACAGGCTGAAACACGAAAGTACGAAGACACTTGGAAAATGCAAAAAACTGGAATACAATTTTTGACCCTCGCAAAGAAATACAAACCTATCCCGTGGTCATTTTGCAAGAAATAAGGTAAGTAGCAACTTTCAATTGAAGATTTATTAACCTAGTGATGGTAGTTTGTTTGTTCTACGCCCTCTACCGATAGTTCCGGTCACGTGATAAATGTCTTTCATTGTGTCACCTTTCACCGATCCTTTAGATATATCAAAATAATACCAGCAAATTAAACTTAATCTTACATACAAGGTACATAAAACTAACTAACAAGCAGAAATTTTGGCTGAAATCGGGGTGACTCGGAATTGTGCCAAGAAGGCTGGCAGCATTGTTATGCTGAATGGTAATGCTAATTTTCTGAGAAATGCCCCAGCTACATACTTGTGTGGTTTTATCTTTGTCATATAAAAAAGTGCATCTGAATCGTATGAAATTCTTTCTTATAAAGCCAAAGCAAGAAGGAATGCGATAAGTTTTTCACCGAAGTTCCCAATTGGAGTTCTTTCAATTGGAAAATTATTCATCAAATCAATTCGATAGACCCCTCCGTCGTTTGCGATAAAAACCCAGTAATTGGCCCCTTGTAAAGAAATACTCGCTTCGACAAAATTGAATTTTTCATGTTTACTTGTCAGACAACAATGTTGCTTGTATTATCTTGAATAATGGGAAATGAGGGTTCCTTCTAAATTTTCTTTCTTGATGTAAGTAATTGACAATTCTAGAAATTTGGACTTAATACGAATATTGGTAAAGAACATTATTGATATGCCTAAAGGATCTACGTAGTTTTAATTCGCATCTTTAAGAGCATCGATCTCTGCAATATCGCGTTCAAGCAGGCAAACAAACAAACTCTTCAGCCTTCTATATTAAGTATGGATGGATTAGCCATTAATATCTATACAGATAAATAAAATTGAAGTGTCTGTTTGTAATTCCAAAATAACAGTTTTTCACCAAATGCATATGAAAGTATACACGCTACTGACACTAAAAAACCAAGTTTTAAAATTTTTCTCTGTCTGTCTGTTTGTTCCGGGTAATCTCTGAAACGGCTGGACCGATTTTAACGGGACTTTCACTGGTAGATAGCTGATGTTTCAAGGAGTAACTTAGGCTACTTTTATTTATTAAAAATATTAGGGTTCCGCGACAATAAGGATAAAACTAATTGTACGCGGGTGAAACCGCAGGGCAAAGCTAGTTAATAAATATATAATCATCATCATAAATTTAGAGGTGTGACTCTTCTCGGTGTAGCCGATGCAATTTCTTCCATTCGTCTCTATCAAGTGCCATCTCCTTGACCTACCTATACGTCACGGCAGACACTTTTTCCTAAATAAATATATAAGATACTTTAATGAATATCATAAAATATAAACAAGGAAGAATGAGATTATAAGATAATAGATATAATACTGTTCGTATGAAGTAGATACGAAAGACTGAACACGTCTCGAGAAAATTGGGTTACATCATCACGACGCGTATATTATTCATAGATAGTGTTACTAATTGGGTTTTTGGTTAATGCATGGTGTGGGTGACATTATTATTTATATGTTCGGGGGACAAATACTAATCATGTCCGGGTAGATACTAGGAAGTTTTATGCCATCTGATGTTTTCTTCCAAAAATAACGTTAATTCAAAATACTAATATTGGACTTTCAAAATTACTTTCAAATTATATGATTTAATAGGAAAGGTTATTTTTACTGGAAAATAATATTTTTCAATCTCATTTATGAAATGACTAACGTATTATATGAATGTAGGCGCGTATAAAAAAATCACTGGTTCAGTTAGGATATTTCGATGTGACGAAAATAATCCATTTGATTGATTTATTTTGCTGTGACAAAGTATAGGTACGAAGGCTTTGAAACCAACGCAACAATTTTACAATTTTTCGTGCAAGTCACTGAAAAAAAACTTGCCCAAACTGCATACAAAACTCGCAAAGTTTTATACAATCGTCGGTTAGTCTAATTGAGAAGTTGGAGCAGCGTCGTTACTATCTAGTTAAGCCGAGTTCGTTAACGAAACTCGGTTACCGTCAGTTGCTCGCTGATTGTCGGCGAAAGTGAGAACGTTCCTATGTACCCAGCAACTTACGTGTACAGTTCGTTAATTGTCTATTACATCGAGACGGTAACATCTTAATGTAGGTTGCAAGAAGCGAAGTTAGCGCCTCGAGAAATCTGCCTGATTTTATAACCCAATAACAAACAGGTACGTAGTACGTACGTACTTTACTTACCTCCCAGAAGGTAGGTTCGTGGAATTACGAGAAGTACTCATTAATACTTTTCGTACTTCGGCGTTGTATTTTTGTTGGAAATTTGCTGAACTATAATTATATTCTTTGGAAATATCGTGCCTTCCACGAAACTTACCGCGTAGGTAGCTGGATCTAATTGGTCATTTCAAAAAATAATGAAGAACAATATGTCTATAAATACACTCAATTAAAAGATGTTTTGTAGACCAAAACAATCTCGTAGGCAGCAAATTCTCGTAGACGGCATATTCTCGTAGGCGGAAAATTCTCGTAAATTTCGTATATTGCAATAACCACATGGGTGCATGTGAATTAGCTTCGTAACATAGGTGTGATAAAAATTCAATATGCCCAATGTTGACATTTATAGATCAAATATATAAAACGCTACACTTTTACACTGTCTAAGGAAGGATATGTAACATAAAATATATTATTAGTGTACTATTAAATTCCTGCCGCAAAATAGGTAAATAGTAATTAAATTATGATAATTTTATCATAAACTTATTTCTCAGTAATAACATTTATTTTCACGCCGACGAAACCAATTTAGCCTTTGAACAAACTTAATTTAGTTATTGTCCTTGGAGAACAGTAATTACTTCTTGGTAAATCTTGAAGAGCCGTGGTGGCAAAGTGGTTTGAATAGGAATCTGTTACGCAAGCGACGCTAGTTCTAATCTCACCCGTCATGCATTGAACTCACGTGACGAGGCTTAGGTGGAAAGAAAACATAGTGAGAGAACCTATTACGTTTAAGAAGTAAGTAATTTAAAGACGTGTATAGTGCATGAGACGGCGTCGGACTTAACACCTGCTATTTTGGGCACCTAATCTTTGGTGTTTTGACACCTCCGCCTACACCTCCGGGGACCTCTATCAAGATTCCGAATAGTGATGCGCAGTTGCTAGATGATTCAACCATCAAAACAATCGCATTCGATAACATTTTCTATCTAGTCAACTATCAACCCACTCTAGCGCTGAAACAATCGAGAGCTTTTATCGATTGTTGTGATGCAAGTGATTGGTTCGAGTCGCGCGAAACCTATCGTCGGCGGACGCGATGCATCGCACTCTGTCACGCAGTGGCTACTACGCTCGAGGCGGACTTGCTACCATCGACTGTAATTGAAAACGATCGCGATGCATCGAGATATTTGAACTATAGAAAAAATCGCGAATAATCTCTCGCCATCGTGCGTCTCTAATCTCAAGTACGTAGCGACATAATCAGTGGATTACGAACGTCGATCTCCAAAAGAGACCTCTAGTCGTTTAAATGTCAGGTTAACTCACACCACGATCTTACTATTTGCCTTTGTACTAATTAGCGCTCACGTCAAACGAACACTGTATAAATACGCAAAGCTTTCGCAAGCGCCACAAAGTTAAGATTTACGCTTAGTAATAGCTACTATGAATTTAAATAAAGAGGCTTACGTACGTAACATGGGCAATCCGTGGTAATTACGTGGTTCGTTTTAAGTGTAACTACTGGTGGTTGCTTGTGTACGGTGGCAGCATACAAATTAAATGGGTCGGGTTATCGTCCCAAACCGCAGGTGATCGCGGCCACGGTTCCAATGCGAGTAATCGTTATTTATTTTATAGTGCTAATAACATGATTGCTTTTTTAAGTAGGTGCGGGTTTAAAATCACGTATAAAATAGATAAAAAATGTTTCTGAAACCTTTCAATTATTTTGTTTAAGATATTGACACACCTAATTTATTTTATAAAGAGGTAAACATTTGTGAACTTTTGAGATTGTATGGGAATAATAATCTCCTGAAGCGAATCTGAAAATTATTTATTACAAAAAGAAAGCCACGTTATTTGTAAGCGTTTTCGGCTATAGGTAAGTTAATCGTGAAAAGACATTGTCATGGTAGTTGAGACTAGGTATTGGTATCTTCTCTTATCTATATATATATATATAAAAGAAAGTCGTGTTAGTTACACTAGTCACTACTTATAACTCAAGAACGGCTAAACCAATTTGGCTGAAAATTGGTGGGTAGGTAGCTTAGAACCAGGAGAAGGACATAGGATACTTTATACCGTTCTCTTGAAACCTGAAAAAAATCGTCATATAGCACACTAAAGCCTGCGCAAGTGAAACCGCGGGGCACAACTAGTTTAGAACAAAAATAGCTCACGTTCCACAGAAACTCTCTCCTTGTCTAATTCTGGCAAATACTTACTAAGTGTAATGGTAGTAGTAAGAGATCGTATTAGACTAGATGAAATATAATACGTCCTTCGTTCCTTTGAAATTCGTCTAGTAGAATGCTTCACGTGCCAATTCAATTTGAAGTAGGAGGAAAATCTGATTCCTATCTCTATGTAATTAATATCACAGCTTGTGTCACAGAGATTTTCCTTCCTGAAAATATATACCTTCCTAGAAATATTCTATTTCTAGAACGAACAATAATGAAGAAACTGATGAACGTGAATTAGCTATTAAAATCAAATTCAAAATATCTCTCTTTGATGAGACTTTTAACAACGTACCTTAAATCGTCACAATAAGATGAATAGGTACACATTTATTGGATGGCATGACAGGATTATGGTGGTCTATTTTTCGCTGTTCATAAGTGCCTTACCAGGGCCCAAGCAGAATAAATCATTTTCATTTTATTAACTTCAACAAATAAATCATGACGGGATCAAACCCGCGACATTATCCATACAATTTGGTTTATAAACCACTAGACGAGACGAACAATGTCGTCAAAAATACTTTCACCGTGACATTGCGTTTGACAATTTCAAAGTCTGCAGAATACGAGAATTCAATTCCAACGACTAATAGAATCAATACTATTAAGATTCAATATAACTTAGCATCGGGATCTTACATTAAGGTTCCGAGGTTCTTTTTCACCTCATTAGAGTCCATAAATTAAATTGCACTGGAGGTTCGCAGAGAACCCGTATATTTCACGGGAAGATGATATTTCATTACGATAACGCCGTGATAAATATGTACCTAGATGTGCTACCACTTGTTCCACAAAAGTCATTTGTTTCTCACTTTTGATATTTATTTAAAATAGCTGACGTCACGCGGTTTCACCTGCGTAGTTCCCGTCCTCGTGGGGGTACGGGGATCAAATATAGCCTATATTACTCAAGTAGTAGTTGTAGCTTACCAATGGTGAAAGAATTTTTGAAATCGGCACAGCAGTTTTTGGGTTTATTCATTACAAATATACACACAAAAATAAAAATCTTTGCTCTTTATAATAGTAACGTTGAAGTGGGCTAGTATGTGTCTCATTGTGATCGAAACCGATTTTTATGTTTGGTATTATAGTAAGTATTGCGAAATGGTATATTTTAGGAAGGTTTTAAATCATGAAAAGATATCTAGTAAACGTAACTTTTAAGGTTGCGTGATACGAGTAGTTTAACGTAGAGCAAACGTTTCGCTGTATTTTAAGGAGATTTTATTAATTTAATAAAAAAGGTAGTTTTAAATGTAAGGAAGGCAGTGACAAACAGCAATCTCTGAATAAGGATCCATTACGTAAATGAAATAATATTATAAAATATTTTTAAGCAAAGTCAGCAACCCTAATTCGTTCGAGAAGTGACAACCGTTCTAGTTAAGCAACCTTAGTAGCCTACTTAGAGGGAATCTTTTAGGGTCTCATACATACATGTATGAAGTGGCCGTAAACATTAGAAAAGAGGAAACCTTCATTAAGATAACAAAATGAATTAGACAATTTTTGTTTAATTTTTATCAGCGAGCCGACTATAGACTGGCATTTATTAAAATTATTTTTTGTAAACAAAACATATTCGCACATCTTGGGCCGGTACTAACTGGGACTTAATAGTCTGGTTATGCTGAACTTAGGTTGGATAAGATAGGCGTATAGTGTTTTTACAGATGGAGTTACAACTAGAGCCTTATAAAGATTTCACTATGCAATTTAATATACAAAATAAGCAACTTCATAAATATTCCCTTTTACAAAACATAGAATAAAATAGTCCTTAGTTTAATGGTAGCTCCAACTATTTCTCTGATACGGATTTAGAAATTTATGGATTTTGATTTGGTCTAGTCCTGGTTTAAATCATGCCTTGTAATAAGTTTCCTATATTTTAACATTAAGGAACACACTTAAGGAACTCTTAGAAGCGTGTTGGTGTAAATACTTTGCTGCAACTAGGTCTTCTATTATTTTACTAGCCGTGCCCCGCGGTTTTACCCGCGTAGCGATAATTTCAAGGATGGCCCGCGGAACCTTATTTTAAGTAGAAGTAACCTATGTTACTCAAACTGTTTTGGAATTACAAACAGACACTTCAATTTATTTTTCTGTATAGATATATATTTGTTTTATGATTTTCGTAAATGGAAAAAGCTGCCCTTCTGTTGATCTTTTTTTTATAGTTTTAGTAGGAACAAATATTGTTTTTGGCAAATTTGTTTTGTTAGCAAAATATTATGAGTTATAAGATGAGAGACGTCATAGCGGAACACAAATAGTACATTATTATATTTAATATTTGCAATATCGTTTGCACAAAGGATCGGAACCTCCGGAAAATTCATTTCCGGTCACGTAGCGACTTCCGGCGGCGACTAAGCCGACAGAATTTGCACGAGCCCCTATCTTATCACTTACTGAATATTGAGTGTATAAGGACATATTGGTCATATGAAACACTTGGTTTTGTCTGTGGAGATAATGATTTTTTTAACCTACCTTTATGCCAGAGATTTTATAACAGAGATACCATTTCGGATTAGCCAGAATAAACAAACAGACAAACATTAAAAAAAAATCAAAATTGTTTTTAAGCAAATACTTTCATATGCACTTTTTTAACCTAAGTTTTTCCAGAGATAACAAACTAATTTCAAATTCAAACTTATTTTACTTTGTATGAGAAATTTTAGCTTTAATATTAGAGAAGGCGTTAAAATTTACGTTTGGTGTCAGTACTAAGGCTAGTCAAGAGATAATGGCGCACGAAAAACAGATGAAAACTTAGTAAATAAAAAAACAGTAGTTAATAGTTACTATGTTCGTGAGTTGTTCTACTACCTTTGCTTTGACAGTTATTAAAAAAAATCCTAGATATTGAATATGCCAATTTAAGAATGCGCTTGGATCTTGTTAAGCGCTACTTATAGCGACAATAAAGTCACATTTAACGTACTGTAAATGATATTCAATCTCAAGACTCAATGGTCAAGGATACATATTTTCTGCGATTGCGATTGAAACTTTGAAGCCTTGGGGTCCGGATGCTCATCAACTTTTCAAAGAGGTTACACGACGTCTAGTAGAAGCCTTTCGTGACAAGCGGGCTGGGGCTTTTCTTGCTGAGAGAATCAGCATTGCTATACAACGTGGCAATGCTGCGAGCCTTCTTGGTACGATCCCGAGAGATACCGATTTGGGTCAAGTTTTCTACTTGTAGTTAGTTTTAAGTACTGTTCTTTGTATATGTAATTAAATTTCAAGATGGTTTAGGTCTTTAAAACCTGGTTAAACTTATTATAATAAACGTAAGTAGACTACACAAAATATGCTCAATTTGTATTGATACCTTTGACTAGAACTTAGAATCCAATTTATATCGAAATACTTTTTTGTCAGTAAAACAAAGATAAAAGTTTAGTCTTCAATTTAAATATACAAATTCTTATTTACATAAAATAATTTCAACGAACTTTGTATAACAAAATCTGAATGAATTTGTTACACTATAAAGCATATTTTTTATTATATTTATATCGAGAGCGTTTCAAAGGGAGCTAGAGTATTTTATTAGCGAATTACTTTTAATTTACTATAGGGTGCTTGCAGTGTTTTAACAATGACCTGCTGTTCTTTTGACTTCAGAATAGCAATTTCTCAGTACAGTACAATGAGCAGCAAGCCTCAAGTATAGGTTTTATCATGTTACGTTGAAGATATCGCCTGCGAATTTTCCTTATTTTGTAGTCTGTGCCCCGCGGTTTCACCCGTGTAGATTTAGTTGCTGCATTTTGCGGAACTCAAATATTTTTTTTAAATAAAAGCAACCCAAGTTACCCCTTGAAATATAAGCCAGAGAAAGTCCCATTAAAATCGGTCCAACAGTTTCAGAGATAAGCCGGAACAAACAGATAGATAGACAGACAGACAGACAGAGAAATTTTATAAAAATAGTTTTTTATGTAGGTACTAACATTATAAAGAGGAAAGATTTGATTATTTTTTTTGTTTGTTTCATCAGATAGTAACATAGACTACATTTTATTCCCGTACTCCCACGGGAACGGGAACTACGCGGATGAACCGCGTGACGTCTACTAGTATATTATAAATTGGTACCCTATATACTTTTTTTTGAATGGAGTGAAAAGTCGTTACTTTGGTATTACAAACGGACACTGAAGAAAAACGCAAAACGCAAAGTGTGACGATGTTCGAACGTGTCAAAACCTATAGGTAGTTGGGGCATTGATAAAAAAAACAGTTATAGCGAAACAGTTTTTGAAGTAACAAAAACAAAGTAAGCAATAAATAAGTCGAGAACATAATTTATTTGCGAGGGTTGTGCCCTCTCTATGCAAACATAATCATGTTTGAACTTATAGTAATGTGATTTACAAAGTCGCAGCTAATATCGTTATTTACTACTCTACGACTTTAGTTTATCTTGACGACGTAATGTGACACAATACTTGCTTTCTAAGTCTTTGGTTTTCAAGTGATTCTACGTTTGCTTGTGAATCTTATTACATACGTCACTTATATACATATTATGCTCACACCTGTATTCCTCGAGGGGTAGGCAGAGGTGTTACGAGTATACATACGGCTTTGAATTACTTTTCAGACATATGCAGGTTTCCTCACGATGTTTACCTTCATCACAAGGCACGGTTTAAAACACTTTAGTAATTAATTTTATTTATCTGTATAAAATGGATATGTATAGATAGTTAGAGCGGTGTTAACTTTTACCCGCTCCAGAAAATTAAGACTGTATCGTGGTTGATAAGAAATATATCCATCCATACTATATAAAACAACTTACATTTATATGGAAGAAGGGAAAGGCTTCGGTGCAGATACCAGTCTTCTTAAAATTATCGCCCTTCAACCCAACGCAAGGGGGCCTTAAACAAAAAGGGGCTTTAACCAATTTTCGATCTTGATTTTTATGCATCGGGTAATAAAAATATGAAGAATCCCTTATACTAGAGCGATGTACAACTGCCTGCGGAAACATAAAAAACTACACAAGGGCACAGAATAATAACATACAGGAGGTCAGCTCCCATAAAACGGTGCACATATAGCCGCATTTTTAAACGTGTGGCCATGAGGTTGCAGAATTCTTCTCAGTAAAAGTGCTGCAGTTTTGTGTCATTCTGACGATTTGAAAGTACTTTGTATAAAGTCTAAGATATGTTTGAGTTTTAATGCGTCTGTTACGCAAGCGACCCAAGTATTAAATGCCAGCGGTCTCAATCAATTGTTTTTCTAAAAACTTCACACCACGAGCTTTACGGCGAAAGAAGACGCCGTGAGGAAACCTTCATAATATGTATGAGATGAGATTTAAAGACGTATTTGTAGTGTCTGAGACGGCTATGGGCTCACATTTACCACGTCGGCGTATAACCATCTTCAGGAAAAATGAGTGTTCTGAGAGGATTCTGAGCGTCAGCATATTATTTTTTTATTATATTACTAGCTGTGCCCGCGGTTTCACCCGCGTAGAATTAGTTTCGTCCTTATTGTCGCGGAACCCTAATATTTTTGATAAATAAAAGTAGCCTAAGTTACTCATTGAAACATCAGTTACCTACCAGTGAAAGTCCCGTTAAAATCCATCCAGCCGTTTCAGAGATTACCCGGAACAAACAGACAGACAGAGAAAAAAATTTAAACTTGATTTTTTTCTTCGTATGCATTTAGTGGAAGGCTATAATTTTGGAATTACAAACAGACACTTAAATTTTATTTATCTGTATAGATGTGAACGCTCTCCTATTAGTGCTACCTCAAATTGACATACACGTGCGACTGACTTTGTATAAAGACTCTCGACATATAAAGGTAGTCTTTCTGTACGTTATTATTTTGTTGCAGTAGAAAGGGGAGTATTCTACAACCGCTCGTGAGGGCGAACGCAGGATGTTTGCTTTCCGGTATCAGTAGATAAATGTTTAAAGAGCAAGGTAGAGATGCGGTAACTCCCTTCTCTTTGTTAACGCTACGAAGCGACGCATAATATTCTCGCGTATGAATTTTCTATTACACTTAACTGAACTTATGTTCGCCGTTCCAGTTACAAATGAGCAACATTGAGGGAGATTCCACGGGAATTTTGGCGTGTTTGGTTAAATTTATATGAGGTGTTTATCACGAGGTAATATTTTAATAAGGTAGTTAAATGATTCGTTATTGAAATGAAAACAATTTCAATAAGTATATAATAAGGACAAATTCGTAAATATAGAAGATAATATAACGCAGAATACTACTAAGTATCTCACCATTGTCATGTAAATAAAAGTCGCATACTTTCGATTCGAGTGGTTTTATGATATGTCCTATGTGTATTTTTACAGCTGTCTTTGTTCGTGGTTAAATAAAAATTGCTCCATCCCACTTATGGCTGTGGAAATCGTAAAGACTTTTATACAACGTCCGTAATAATAATAACAATGTTATTTTTCTATACTACCATAGTTTACGAGCTTTGCTTTTTTGATAGTTTACCCCATATAACTACCACCTAGTACTAAGTATATTACATGATCAAAGTAATTTGATCTATCTATAGAGTAAACATTTTTGGTTTTCTTTCAAATAAACGTTCAGAGCGCCTAATGCGAGTTTTATTAAAATCGCCGCCACAAGTTATAGCGTTGACGTAAATGCAGATTTGTATGGGATCAATGTAGTGCCATCTACTATACAAATCTGCGTTTACGCCAACGAGGTGACTTGTGACGGCGGCAATGAAAAACTCACACTAGGCCCTCTGTTCGCTTGATGGTAAGTATTTAGTTCTACCTATAAACGATTCCAACCTGAAAAAGATCATTCGCACGTTGCTTACTTTGTAAAGAAAGGAACGCTGTGCTAACATTATAGTAATAACTAGCTGTGCCCCGCGGTTTCACCCGCGTAGATTTAGTTTCATCCTTATTGTCGCGGAACCCTAATATTTTTAAGAAATAAAAGTAGCCTAAGTTACTCCTTGAAACATCACCTACCTGCCAGTGAAAGTCCCGTTAAAATCGGTCCAGCCGTTTCGGAGATTACCCGGAACAAACAGACAGACAGACAGACAGACAGACGGACAGCCAGACAGACAGAGAAAATTTTTAAAAATTGTTTTTTTTGTGTCAGTGTCGTATATATTTTCATATGCATTTAGTGGAAAGCTGTTATTTTGGAATTACAAACAGACACTTAAATTTTATTTATCTGTACAGATTATTACTAACACAGCAACTCTACCCCCGCCTTGTAGTCTTCACCTTCTAGAGGCCTACCATCATCGGTTTAAGCAGAGCGTATTATGAAGCGTATATTATGAACTTCTGAGCTTTGACGTTTCAATTTGGTATCGTAAAATGAAACGTCAAAGCTAAGAAGTTCTTAATGCATTTTACATAAACGATAATAGTTTACCGCTTGGTGTTTGATTGTTCGCCCAGTTTCAAGGAAACAGTTGAAATTCATTCATATTAAATATCTCTAGATACGAATCAGCTTTCATCAAGTCAGTAGTACAATAAAAAAGCTATCACCGTTTGAAGGTTTAAAAACAAACCAGTGCCAAGCCAATTTAAACCATGTCGTGTAAGCACCGCTCACGTTTATGTCCCAAATTAATGTCGCGGCGCCTCGCCACTCGTAAACATAACAATTCTGACAATTAAACGGAAACAATAAACAAGTTCTGTGCATTTTTTCAACGTCAACCGAGATAGAGCAGTCTACCCTCCCCAGTGATATACTAGACGTTTATTGCTTGTTTACGAGCCAACTCTTTTCGTAAAGAGTTGTTTTTGTACCTTTTTATTCCATTTCCGCATCAGTGTTCGGATTATTTGGTGCCAGAATATTAGATGTAATGTTTCCCTAACATTGTATCTCGGATTCTAGATAAAAGCACTGAAATGTAATATAATTTGTTACACTTTTCGATATATATTCTTGGCAGGGTCTGGGTAAAAATATTAATCGAGTACTTAAATATTTTCTTTGATATTTGCCTATAGCGACATTTTAGAAAGCCTTATAAGTAATGTAGAAGGATATTTATTATGGATACTTAAGAGGTTTCAAGATACACGAACAAAAATATGAAGAAGGTCTAAAATAAAACTGCGTTATTATATTTATTTTCCCTTTCTGTCAGTGTCAAATTCGCAATTTCATAAAAATTGTAGAAACCGACGGGCACTTATAAATATTCAAATTTATACAAGCACTGGGGCAGGTGGGAAGGTAAGTTTGCATAAGTAAACTGAGGGAGGGCGCCGGCACGCACCACAATAATCCGCGTTTACTTCGATAGAAAAACCTAAATCAAAATTCATTCCGTTGACCCGGGGCCGGCGTAATTCCTTCGCGACGGAAACTATTCTATCCCGAGGGGATGCGTCCTCCGGGCACCGCCTCGTGTTCCCAACACACCAATTCCATTTCCCCCGTTAATACAGCACAATCGGTATTTAAAATAAGCAACCCGTATTAAATTAACGCTCTGTTTGAGTTTCCAGATTTGTGGAGGGAATGTGTTAATTTCATTTCATACCCATTCGCTGCGGTCACGCTACAATGATACGCTCTCATTTGACCATGTAGCGCAAATTAAATTTTAAATGAACGTTGCTGGATTTGGTCCGAGGTAAAGTTGCGGTGTAATAAAAGTAAGAAGTAATAGAGTTGTAGCAATCTCGGTGTCGATAGAGCGTCGAGGGCGCGTTATCGTCGTCGGAACGGTAATGACGCGGCGATAAGATCGGGCGGCGCGGGGAGCGGGGGCGGATCGGGTGATCTCAGACTTTGGCCAGATTAAATCTCTGTAGGAACTGCCCGCAACATTAACTAATGACACTCCGGAGATGGGTCGAGCGGCGATAGCCCCGATCCACTCGACACAGACTCGTTTTAGTTCATTTGAGGGAGTCGGCGGGTAATCAGCATTCGAAAGCTCATCGCCTAGATAAGCCAACTCTCCGACTGTTCGGCAGTTCAATTGGCTGTCTTAATTATCACATGACACTTTTGATGAGTTGATAATATTAGCTATTTATTTGAGCTTTCCCTTTTGACACTGACATTCGATATCATGGAAATAAACTACACTTATCATGTAATACCGTTCTGAGACTCGACTCTTGAACTTGTCTCAATATAAATACCTACAGACAAACTTCGATTTGAAAAATAACTATCTTTAGTAAACTGTATCATTTTATCCCGTGAAATTGTAACAAATAGCAGTGGCAAATAGGAAATAAACGAGGTACATAAGTTGGTCACCCTTTGTCAACAATAGGGAAGTATTTTGATACAGGGACCCCATTAAGACCTTTCCTGGCGCAGCTGGAGATTGAGATATGTATATCTTATTGTTATCAGAGGACTTTACGGCTTCTTGAGATTGAAAGTGGAAGCAGGAGACGGCGCACCAAATTGGTAGGGTTCGCCATTTTATGTGGTGGTTTTGTTTACTGAAGTATACGAATTCTCTCAAAGCTGTACAAAAATTGTGTTAAGCATTATTTTATACTAGCTGTGCCCCGCAGTTACACCAGCGAAGGCTCTATTTTGCGGAATTTGAAATAAAAGTAAAGTTACCACAAAAAAGGAGTAACTTGAGTTTAGTTACTCGTTGTAACATCTGCTATATGCCAGTGAAAGTCCCGTTAAAATCGGTCCATCCGTTTCAGAGATAAAACAGAACAATCAGACTTTATATAGTAGTAAGTAGGTACCGTATATACTTTCATATACATTTGATGAAAAGCTGTTAATTTGGAATTTCCAATAGACACATCTATTTTATTTATCAGTAAGTATAGATTAGATAAGTTATAAGCTCAGACGAGAACGGTCCCTGAAGAGGTAGACCAATGTTTCACATTAAATTATAACACACGTGTTACTGTGAGTCCAACGCCGTCTTAGGAACTTTGTTTTTCAAATTTCTTCTCAGACACAAGTAGGTTTCCTCACCACGTTTTCCTACATCCAAAAGCTCGTTCTAGAAAGGAAAAAAATTGTTTGATGCAAATATTTATCGCGTGCCAAAGCGCAAAGCACAACAAACAAGGTATCAATAACAGTAGACCTAGACAAAGTAACATTCTCTCACGCTTGCGCTAACGTTAAGTCAGTCACGTGACATATGTCATTCCCGTACATTTTGTATCATTTCTATTAGCGAAGCGTGAGGATAATGTTACTTTGTCTACAGGCCCTGGTCCTTTAGGTTGTAAAGCCTCAGCCTTACAAGCTGGTTAAAACCTTTTTCGGTTAATGCTTAAACTTTATGAAATATATTTAAAATAATCCAAAAAGAATTCGAAATAAGAAAAGAGTAGTGGTTGTCAGAAATAAGAACGATGATGGAAGCAAAAGAATAAAGAGGGAAAAACAGTTCATTCATTTTATTTTGATAGTAAAGAGTAGTTAGTAGAGCGATTGGGAGAGGACTGCTGAGGACAGAGAAAGTTGGAAAAGTGGAAGGGAGGCATTGCCCAACAGTGGGACACAACAGGCTAATTATAATAATAATAATACTCGCATTCGGGACACGAGCCACATAAGTCATACCTCACTCTCATCACACTGACACACTTGAACCAGTCTACTTGGCAAAAGCTCGTACCTGGTTCTCTACTACCGACCTTAGTCGAGACCAAAGTATATCTTTGACCATAATAATAATAAAGAGTAGTGTTCCCGAAGAGCGAGGGACCCAAGTCGGGGGTCGCTCGCTACAAGTTGGTTAACTATCCGTTGATGCTCAATAAAACAAATATTTACCTAGATCACATTATCACTAGCATCGTAAAAGGTTAATTTACGTAGTACTTTTTAGGTCTTTCTACGGTATTGGCTCGTAAAAACACAGTAAAATAAACACATCGACCGTACCAAAGTATTGATTTAGCGAATTCAGTTAGATGTAACAAGCGTACATTTTTCAAATGAATATAGGTTTGAATTTGTAACGAGTTTAATATTTCATTGGGCATGAATATTAACTTTCGAACTTTTAAAAATGATTTGGAATACTGTGACACTCAAATTGAAAATGATATTACTAAGTTAGGATTATTCTTAAATGACTAGGTTAAAAAGAGAAATTTCAAATGATTTTAATTGTTTTTATTCATATTCACTTTACACTTTGCCAATTTAATATCTTTGGCAATCGTTACAGGTCAGTCAGAGGCCTAAGAAAGTCTGACAACTGGCTTAACCCAGTTTAACGATTTTCCTCTAAAAAGGGGTTACGAAGGTCAGATGGCAGTCGCTTCGTATAAAAATCAGGTGATCAGCCACATCGGGTTGAATCAAGCGCCGACCCCAAATACATGGGATTAAGGCCAGGGAGATGATGATGATGATTCACTTTACTCAACATTTTTTGCCGACCTATAAGATGAGATTTTATGTTCGACGCGTGAGTGACGTATGTGTTTTGTTAAATTTACTCGTCGATGTTACTCGAATGGTCGAAGGCCGAAAAAAGAAAATCTTATCACATATTTTGTAATTTATCTTTTGGATACAGTTTCTCCTGATTGATGTTTCTGCAGAAAAAAATTATCTATGGTGTGATAAAAAGAAAATGATTAAAAACAAATGTTGGGGGAACAGATGATCAAAACTACTAATTGAATACAAAGTACGAGTTTAAATGAGCCAGTAGTAAGGTGTACGGTAGTTGTATGTGTGTGTGCGTGTGTGTAGTGCAAAAGCAAAAGCTTGTATATCAATCAGCTTGATCCCGAACTTCCATTCCTGGAATGGAAATAACTTGAACTTTTAGTTTCCAATGTTACTTGAATTTACCTTTAAAGTGTAGACCTTTTCCGACTTAAGGTGGAACTATGTTTTACCATCACACGGATGAGATAAACAATCTATCTCCATTTTCCGCCAGGATAACTGACGATAAGCCTTCGACTGACGTCAGAATTGCATTGCATGTGAGTGATATACTTGCATCTTAATGCATGTTATCCCACAACTTTAGAACAGAGGGTCTCATTGTCCGGAACAAAGCATATTGCTAACAGTTTAGTTTTATTAGAGAAAGGCGGGATACCACCGGCCTCTTAATAGTTTAATGGTGTTACTATGTGTACTTGTTAATTGTTTCTGGACGGATTTAGGGAATACGTTTTAGCTCCTCTCTTAAGTGTAAATACAATATACCTAACATGTAGCTTAGTAATCCTGTTTTATAAATATTATTGAATTACATACATACATTTGCTCACGTCTGTATTCCCCGAAGGGGTAGGCAGAGGTATTGTAATAACAACATCCCTTTTCACCGAAGATGATTAAGTGCCAACGTGAAAGATGGTGAGTCTATCGCCGTCTCGACTCTATACACACGTCATTGAATTACTTCTCAGACATATGCAGGTTTCCTCATGATGTTTTCCTTCACTGAAAAGGACATGGTGTGAAATCGCTGTACTTAAGTTTTTAGAAAAACTCATTTGTACAGACCACGCCGGGATTCGAACTTGCGTCATTGGCGTAGCAGTCGACTGCTTAAACCCCAAGGCCACCACGGCTCTCTTATTCTTGATATTGAATTGATATTTGAATTAAGTCATAGTCAACTAAAATTTACACGTTGAACTTCTAACTTCTTTCTTCTGAGGTTAATTTCAAATAATTAATCCTCTGTATTGGTAAGCAATTAATACTGTCGCGTGTTACGTGTAATTTATGATATTTATTAGGTTAAGTGTCATCCGTATCAAGCTATTTATAAAGCTATCACTAATGCATTCTTGATTGAATAAACCCCTCGCTTTGTTTTAGATACATGTAGCAGCGTTTCTCCACTCGCTCATAGATGGCGCTACTCGCTAACAAATGCGAAGTTTGAGTACAAATACAAGTGAACCTAAATCGCGCCAGAAGAGTTTTCAAGCGCATTGCAGTATATATACAAGATTCCAACTAGAACAGTTGGAGCCGCGGTTCCCCAGGCATGACACCCGCCTGGCTGGAAGATCTTCCCTTTGCTGGGGATGAGCATGATCACTCGCTCTCCCCAGATACATATCCAAAAATATATATAATACGAACTTACATTATTTTGTTTCACCGATAATTTAGTAACAAAGTCAAATAAAATACGCATTACTCGAGCCATGCCATAAACCGTGGTGCAATCTATACGTCAATATCAAGTATCTGTTTGTAATTCCAAAATAACAGCTTTTCACTAAATGCACAGGGAAAAACCAATTTTAAATTTTTGCTTTCTCTGTCTGTCTGTTTGTTACGGCTAATCTCCGAAACGGCTGGACCGATTTTAACGGGACTTTCATTGGCAGATAGCTAATGTTACAAGGAGTAACAAAAGATCCTTTTATCTATACAGATAAATAAAATTGAAGTGTCTGTTTGTAACTAGAAAATAACAGTTTTTAACAAAATGCATATGAAAGTATACGCAGTACTGACATATAAAAACCAATTTTTTTTTTTTCGCTGTCTGTCTGTTTGTTCCGGGTAATCTCCGAACCAGCTGGACGGATTTTAATGGAACTTTCACTGACAGATAGCTAATGTTACAAGGAGTAACTTAGGCTACTTTTATTTAAAAATAACGTTAGAGTTTCGCGGGTCACCCATGAAAATAAGTCTACGCGGGTGAAACCGCATGGCACAGCTAGTTTAAAATAACCTTAGAGCCCCGCTAGCCACTCATAGAATGTAGTCTACGCGGGTGAAACCGCGGGGCACAGCTAGTTTAAAATAACCTTAGAGCCCCGCTAGCCACTCATAGAATGTAGTCTACGCGGGTGAAACCGCGGGGCACAGCTAGTTTAAAATAACCTTAGAGCCCCGCTAGCCACTCATAGAATGTAGTCTACGCGGGTGAAACCGCGGGGCACAGCTAGTTTAAAATAACCTTAGAGCCCCGCTAGCCACTCATAGAATGTAGTCTACGCGGGTGAAACCGCGGGGCACAGCTAGTTTAAAATAACCTTAGAGTCCCGCGAGCCACTCATAAAATGTAGTCTACGCGGGTGAAACCGCGGGGCACAGCCAGTGTATTAATAAGTTTCGCATCACTAATTTCAGTCGGCGTGCAATGTAATTAATACTTTAAAACAATACTCGTTACTGTTAATTTTAAAATAACTCTGTTACTCGCGCATAGCAATAAAACTGAAAACAAATTAACCTGCGATTTTAATTAAATTAAATCCAACTGCACGAAAACTGAAGCAAAAAAATGGTACCTAAAATATTTTACATTGTGGTATTTTCACTTTACTCACACTATATATACTACCCTGAAGCCGTGGTGGCCTCGGGGTAATAGTAGTCCCCTGCACGCAAGCGACGCAAGTTCGCATCCCAGCGGGGCCTTTACCAATGAGTTTTTCTAATAATCTTATGTACAGTGATTTTACACCACATGCTTTACGGTGAAGGAAAATATCGTGAGGAAACCTGCATATGTCTGAGAAATAATTCAAAGACGTATGTAGGTATAGTGCCTGAGACGGCGATGGGCTCACCCTCTGTCACGTTAGTACTTAATCATATTCGCCTACCCCTTCGAGGAATACAGGCGTGAGCATAATATGTATGTATTATTTCCCTACTTTTATATATGCCTTTAAAAACTAAGCTATGATGTTGGTAACATGGTTTATTTGACAAGATATTTCAGTATCTTAATTGTTTGATTATGAAAATTATTATATTGAGACAAATTTTCAGGTTACAAAAACATGATGATAATTTGTTCCATTTCGACCTGGAGACCTACCATCATCGGTTTGTTGATCACGTTTTAGGAACTTCTGAGCTTTAACGTTTTATTTTTGTTCCGTAAAACGTCAGCTAAGAAGATCTTAATACGCGCCGCTTAAACGATCCTAGTTAGCACTCTGATTGCCTAGTACTGTGTGTCTGTTATATGAACATAATTCAATTATAAATATAGCCTATATTCAGAAAGTAACAATAACAATCATTATCTCTTCAAAGTAATCAAAGAAGAAGCCTTAATTGCCGACACCAATTAGGCTTTTTGATTACAAAATTGTCAGTTAATTGAAGGAAAATTTTAGAAATGTAATATTAGAATACTAGCTAGAAAACAAGTGGAATAGTTTTCTAGAGAAGTAGTATATTTTTAATTCAGTAGATATCTTTTTTAATTTATTAAAGAATAGCTTTTTTGAATAAAATTAACTCCTCCTCAAAACGAAAATTCAAGTAGTTTATGTAAACAAACAAAAGAAAACAAAAAAGAAATCCTTATTTTTTTTGGTGGAACGTAAACAATCTTTTTAAGTACTATTTTACTTTTAAAATTAAAATCTTGTCTATTTATTGTTTTTTTGGAGAGTTTTCAATTACATACCTCGTTGGTGTTTTGTTTTTCGGTGTAAATACAATATCATGTTTATTTTAACGAAATTAAACTTTGACGAAAATTCTAAAGTTGGTCTCATCCTATTAATCGATCAGTAATTCGACACTTATTTTGAAGTGCCCGCCAAAACCTAATCGTATGTTAACGGAGGGGCCAAACGTATGAATTAATTAATCCGTTCGATGCTGGCGGTAATGGACTTTTGTTGTGATTCAGACAGCCCGTTACCTTCGGCCGTCACACCTATTATAGGGGGGACGAGCGGTTCTTGAGTGCTGTTTGTGAACCTAACTTTGACGTCATTGTTCAGAGTCTACGGTGGCTTATGGTTCGTTTTCAAAGGTTTATTGATATATCAGCGATCAGTATCATGATGATGGACCGTTTCAGGGCTTACTTTCGGGGAAATTTACTAATACTACCTATCTTTTTTGTACATTGATCACTCAACATCGGCTGCGCGTTTATGACACCCCTACTCGTATGCGCGCGTTCTCCATCTTCCCAGGTTCCGGGGGCAAAGTGTTTTTGGGATTTTCGATAAATCGAGGGCAATAGGGTTGCTCTCTATAACATGGGACTTAAACATGACCTGCAATGTGGGTTTACTTTTAGGAACACCTCTTCCTATTCCTTTAGAGAATACAGGCGTGAGCATATGTATGTCTTCACCCCTCGGAGCAGCTACTGAGGCGCGCAATACATACGAGGAGTCGCTGGTAGTATTAGTGTATTACTTCTACTTTTAAAGTTCAATTACATATGAACGAAAAGCTTATAAAATGGACTTCACGGGAACCTTTTATGGGTGGATTCAGATAATTACTCATCCATCGCTAATGACCTGAAAACTGTCAACTGTGCATTGTTTCGACATGACATGTCGCCGAGTTGATAGTAATATTGAAAAGATTTGGCGCAAAATAATTCATCACGCAGATATTGGATTTTTCCTGAATAACATTTTCTGTAAAGCAAGTGATCTCTCAAATCATGGATGTCTGGGAATAAGCCACTGTGATTAGGATCATCAATCAGAACTAATGTCATAAAATCGCCTTAGATAATAATTGGTTTAAAAGTAGTTCCATCTATTTTTGTGATAAGGATTTCGAAAGGGATGGACATTGTTGTAGTTCAAGTTTGGTCTAGGCTTGGTTTCAGCCAAGTTTTGTAATGAGAGGGTAAAACTTTAGAATGATAATATGAAAATAAGCAAAAGATGGATTTTAATGGATTAAAACAATATAAAGCTTAGTTAGATCGGAAAATCAAAAACCAAAATCAAATAATTCGATTCCATAACGACACTTAGAGGACTCTTAAGAAAGTAATTTGTAAACCTAGATAGTTTCACGACACATACAACGACTACGTGACTGATTTATGTAATTCCACACATTTTTTATCGTTTTATTAGCGCGAACACTAGAGAATGTTACTTTGTCTATTCCTACTGATGTCAATCTTAATTTTGTATTTGGCAGAATCGTTGTGGATTAGGAATCTGCAATATTGTCCACGTTTTACTAATGTCCCGGCCTTATCTCACACTTTCTTCTTCATAGTTAGATACAACTGGATTGTTCATTCAACTTTATTTGCATAGGTACTTTATACTTGAAGGCAAAACAAGTCTTTATTTTAATTAAATCGAATTCACCGAGGTAACGAGTACCTGCATCTATTTTCATAACATTCAAGGGTCTTACGACAGCCCGTTGAGACATAAACTGAATGTCCTAGGTGATTATGTTCATAGTTCATACTTTGAATACTAATGAAGTGGAACTGGCAGGAGTAAACAGGAAAGAAAATAGTAAATGAATTGATCTTAACGGAAACTAATATTATTAATGCTAATGTTTAGACTTCAAATCTATACATCTATACAGATAAATAAAATTGAAGTGTCTGTTTATAATTCCAAAATTACAGTTTTTCACTAAATGCATATGAAAGTATACACGCTACTGACACTGAAAAACCAAGTTTTAAAAATTTTCTCTGTCTGTCTGTCTGTCTGTTTGTTCCGGGTAATCTCCGAAACGGCTAGACGGATTTTAACGGGACTTTCACTGGTAGGTAGCTGATGTTTCAAGGAGTAACTTAGGCTACTTTTATTTATTAAATATTAGGGTTCCGTCCCAATAAGGATGAAACTAAATCTACGCGGGTGAAACCGCAGGGCACAGCTAGTAAGTTAATAACATTTAAAAATAACCTGGATTTGTACATATGGATTGAATCTTTTTATCCTATGGTAAATTATAGGTTTCTGTGTAATTGATTTATCTGTCATTTAGTCTAACATAAGGCAGACAAAGTCTCGAACAGAATTTTACCAAACGATTTTGGCGTTTCATTAAATGTGATTACTCTCAGTATATTCTTTAAAAATATTTTTCAAAAAATTCGGAGACACATCGTCTTGGAGCCAATATACTAGGATTAAAAATTGGAACATTATTTGTGATATACATGTTTGCTTTATGTGTACTAAGTGCCTGCTACATGGATACATATAGACATAGATACTACATAGGAAAAACGTCTGGCCATGTTCTATAGTAATTACTGATGGTGGTAAATATCTAGGACCTCGCTAACGGCTTTATACCACATAATAAAATAAGCTTCTGAACCACTTATTTCTAAAGAAAGTATTTTCAGAATTGGGTTTTATATGCTGTTTTTGTATTCCTAGGCTATTCATTATTCGAACTTGCAGTCCCTCATTAGATTTCCAGACGCATATCGTTTACGAATTGATTTATGTGACGTCATTTGCAAGTACATGCACCGTATCGACCCCTCGTGGAGTAAACTGTCATTAGTATGCACATGTGGAATTATATGATAAGCTTTAAGACGAAATGGAAACTTACAGCATACCGGCTTTCATATATTGATGGTAAGTGTCGCATGCACACATACACGCGTTCTTTTGAGCACATTGCTTTAAGTTAGTGGAATTAGCTCGATTTATAGATTTTCGGCTCGGAGGAGAGGAGCTCGTGGCACAGTTGCTATTGCGCATATCATTCGATCAGCGAAGTTAAGCAACCATACGCCTAGCCTGTACTTGGATGGGTGACCGCCCGAGTTCCCTCCGTGCCTCGGAGAGCACGTTAAGCCGTCGGTCCCGGTTGCCAATTTAACATCTTTGGCAATCGTTACAGGTCAGTCGGAGGCCTAAAAATAATCTGACAACTGGTTTAACCCAGATCACAGATTTTCCTCCTAAATGGGGTTGCGAAGGTCAGATGGCAGTCGCTTCGTATAAAAATCAGGTGATCAGCCACATCGGGTTGAATCAAGTGCCGACCCCAACAATGTATGGGATAAGGCCAGGGAGATGATGATGATGATATAGATTTTCGGCGGGTGTGTGTGTGTGCCAATACTCGTCTAATGTAGGATGTTGCTTAATTTATTGTAGATTGGCTGTGTCCCGCGGTTTCCACCGTGTAGACTTAATTGCATGGGTGGCTTCCGCGGAACCCTATTTTTTTTAAATCAATGTAGTCTATTTTAGGTACATAATCTTTGTTACATAAGCTACCTGGAAGTCTCGTTAAAATCGGTCCAGCAGTTTTGGAGATTAGCTGGAATAAACGAACAGACATTCAGAGATTTTTTTTAATATTTTTTTTTATGCCAGTACCGTATATACCTACTTTCGCATTTAGTGGAAGCCTGTTAATTTGTAATTAAAAACTTCAATTTTATTTATCTGTATAGACAAAACATACCGACTTCGTTATGAGAAGACATATAATCGAATAAGAAAGAAAGTTCTAGAACGCAAAAATTACCACAGGAAAATAATTAAGAAAAACTCTTTTCTGATCTAAATCTATGTGTTGTATTATTATAATCAAAACAAATAGTGTAAAATTAATTAAACGTAAGGGCATCACTTAAGGGTGTGACCGATTAAAATGTTTACACCGCAGTCACCGCTAATGAAAACGCTATGACATGGCAATGCGGAGTAATTAATATGGTGGGACCAGACAGGGTGCGGCCGGCGCGGTGCAAGTGCGAAATTTTTTTTTATTAATTTAAAAAGTATACGAACTTTTTAAATGCAATGTCACGCCATTGGTGGGGAAAAAATACTTTTATGGCGTGATATGGTGCACCATTGAATTGTTTGTTTGAACTTTTATAACTCAGACGCTCATTATCTCCCTGGCCTTATCCCAAACTTGTTGGGGTCAGTACTTGATTCAACCTGATGTGGCTGATCACCTGATTTTTATACGGAGCGACTGCCATCTGACCTTCGCAACCCCTATAACGAGGGAAATCTGTGATCTGGGTTAAATCATTTTTCAGACTATTTGAGGCCTCCGACTGACGTAACGATTGCCAAAGATGATAAATTGGCAACCGGGACCGACGGCTTAACGTGCTCTCCGAGGCACGGAGGGAACTCGGGCGGTCACCCATCCAATTACTGGCTAGGGCTAGGGTTGCTTAACTTCGCTGATCGAATGATATAACTCAGACGCTATTGGGAGATTATCACTATTGACTTTGTCAACTATGATCGTTTAAGCAGCGTTCTGCTTAAGCCGATGATGTTAGGTCTCAAGTTCTATTCTATATCTATATACAGATAAATAAAATTGAAGTGTCTGTTTGTAATTCCAAAATAACAACTTTTAACTAAATACATATGAAAGTATACACGGTACTGGCACTAAAAACCAAGTTATAATTTTTTCTCTGTCTGTCTGTCTGTTTGTACCGGATATTCTCCGAAATGGCTGGATCGATTTTAACCGGACTTTCACTGGCGGATAGTTAATATTACAGGGAGTAACTTAGGCTACTTTGTATTAAAAATATAATTAGGGTTGCGCGGGCCACCCATAAAATAAAGTCTACGCGGGTGAAACCACAGGGCACAGCTAGTATATAAATAAACCCCTTTTTTTTTTTTTTTTTTTTTTTTTTTTATTGACGAGGGGGAAACCTTCAAAAGGTCCCCGACCGCCCTGGGAGAGGCAGATCGGGGTATGTGGGATTTTTACCGCACTAAAACCCCCCCGGTGGCCATCCTCAGTGCTTTGGGGGGACTCCGGGTACTCTGATAGATCGCACCGGTGTCCCCCCACACTTTGCCGGGGCACATCCCCGGGGCAGCTGTGTCGCCGCCCCTGGAGACCTCGCTGTGCAAGGCAGCGCGAGCCACGTCGCGCTGCCACCTTCCCGGGCCCGCGGCTCAGTGGTCAAAGCTCCCACCCCGACCACCGCCAGCAGGCCCTCCGGCCCCCTTTTAGTCGCCTCTTACGACAGGCAGGGGATACCATAGCCAAATTCTTAGACCCTGGCTATTGGGTGGATAAATAAACCCCTACTTAACACACAACAAAATTAATTAGTCAACGCTACAAAGCAACCTGTAAAAATTATACTCCCAAAAATAAGATGAAACTTTTTGTTGAAACTCGGAACCCCGTTCGTATTTTCTTGGACGTACCTTTAAAAACAAAAGAATAAAACATTGAGCAAATGAACTGTGCAACTCTAGTTTGTTTTTACTTTTTTCTTGGAGGAGAAAACAAGAAAACATAAAAGACGTGACCTTTTTTAATCAGCCTATTATCATTCCCTTCAGTGCGTCTACTTCGTTGGATCGAGGGGTCGTTGCATGGTATAAGACATTCTGACGCTTTACGGGAATAAAAGTATTGATAAAAAGTTCAAAGAATAATACCAGGCAAAATAATTAAGTCATTTTTGCCTGTTAAAGCATGAAATGAGCTTAACAATCAAGAAATTATAATTATGGTGTTTGAAATAATTTAGTTATTTTTTTCATTATAACTGCAAGCATTCTCTATGTATTGTTAAATTGCAAATGAGAAAAATGCGAATTTGCATAATTATTTATTGAATAGAATCAAGTGTTACTTCGTGAAAGTCGATATTAATTTAGGTATTTGCCAGTGGTTAAATAATGATTCTGAAAAATTACTTGAATCTATTTATTAAAATAAATGCAATCTAAAGAGACTGCCTTTTTGCTCTAAATTTCGCAAGTGCTACTGCGACCCTAGGTTCGATCCCTGGGTCAGAAAAACTGTTATGGGGTTTTTCCATATGTAATATCCCAGAATTTTAGAGTCTAGATGTGTCCGGATGTTGGCTCGCTCCATATAACATGGGACTTTAACATAACTGGGGAAAAATGGTGTCCATCAAGCATGAAACATGATGGAATTCAGGGTGTACTATGTGTACAACTACCTACCTCTTCCGAGGGTACAGATTTATTTATGTAGAGACAGAAAGAGCCCAATAAATATTTTTATACAGTAAAGATTATTTTTTCAGAATTATCGAGATCTAAGTAAATTCATCTTGAATGCAACAAGAATTGCATGCAAAACTATCGATCTGCTGGAACTGGAATCATACACGATTGATTTTGTTTTGCTTTTCGTTTTGCAAATCACACTGAAAACGAGACAATTTGTGATTCATAACAAAACCAATATATCAGAGCCAAAATAAAATAGACAGTATTTTTAGAAAAAAGTTCAAAGCTTTCAGCGGGAATTACAAAGCTGATTTCATTGGAAGTGATTTTTTGCAATAAGTAAATGAAATTTTGTATTCGCATGAGAGATGTTCCTTAGATCCTTATAGGATTAATTGGCAATGGAATGATTCTTTCGGCGTAATCTTTCATCACTTTGAGTGATTTCACTGAGTCGGATAATACGTCCGAGGGACTTGATATAAAATTAGGCATTATCTTCTTATCTTCAGCCATGTTATTATTACATTTAAGTATTGTACATACTCGTGTTGGTTTCGTTATCCATAAATATCGTACTCTGTGCTACAACACACCCTTCATGGTGAAGTATGTGAAGATGTAACATGATGTAGTGTAACACGTGTTTCCACTCAGCGACTTGAGGGCCTAGTGCGAGATTTTCACTGCCACCGTCACAAGTAACAGCGTGGACGGAAACGTCGATTTGTATAGGATCGAAACAGCGCTACCTGTTCACCCGCGTGGATTTAGTTTCATCCTTATTGTCGCGGAACCCTAATATTTTTAATAAATAAAAGTAGCCTACGTTACTCTTTGAAACATCAGCTACCTGCCAGTGAAAGTCCCGTTAAAATCGGTATAGCCGTTTCAGAGATTACCCGGAATAAACAGACAGACAGACACAGAAATATTTTAAAAATTGGTTTTTAAGTGTCGGTAGCGTGTATACTTTCATATTTAGTGAAAAGCTGTTATTTTGGATCAAAAGATCAATCATAAGAAATTGATACATAATACATAAAGGATAAGGTTCAATTTCGTATCTTTGAAACGGACACTCGATACATGTACATACAATACGGTACGAGTCCTACAATCCTTACATACCTATACAATAAATATCAATATAGTATAAAGCTAAAGAGTTTTTTGTTTGCTGGAACGTGCTAATCTTAGAAAGTACTGGTTAGATTAAAAAAATGATTTCACTGTATATTTATCAATGAAGGCTCATCATCGCGTTTCGAAAACGATGTTGCGGGTTAAAGTAAGCGTTAGCCCAAAGTATTTTTTCCACGTGGCCAAAATATGATACGATACGACTCTAGTTAGAGTTTAAGGGCCTTCAAAAGATAATAGACAAACAAATACAGAAAATATTAGTATTTCGATGCTATAATTAAAAACACTAAGAGGAAGTGAAGTAGATATTCCTCGTAGCACAACTTTTGCATTGTGATTCAGCGCGGTATTATTTTGATTGTACGTAGCAAAGGAACTGAAGTAATGGAACTATCGTATACATTATTATTCATCTGTTAATGAAATATTCTCTTTTGCTTCACTTTTAATGTTTACTGTCCAATCTGACATTTTTGATACAAAAACAAGGGGTCAACTCTACCTCTCCGAAAACGAAACTTTGCAAACGAACGAAACTCAAACGTAGTTAACGTTAGTATCAATTGGGTTTTATTAAACTCAAGCTTTCAATATTTAATAATGAAGTCGAATTAAAGTAGGTTTAGAATACATAAATGTCAAAGAATTTTCTAGTTGACCGTGACCAACGTTAGGACATAATTTAAGAACGAATAAAAACGGTAGAAGGAAATTTGCGAACTTTCGGCCGAAGTTCGTTTGTCGGACAAAGCGAGTCTCCCCCCGCTGTATCATGCTTTTATAATGTTCCCTTCTTCACATGATACATAAACAATGGAAAATGGAAATTAAATATATAAATTATGTACGATGCATGAAAACCCTTCCAATATAATAGGCAAGGTTTAGCGACGATAATGGAGGGAACAACGCTTTAAAGATTAAAATTGTGCAATGACTGAACCCAACACAAATAAGGGCAGGGACATTATCTTTACAGACAAATAAAATGAAATATCTGTTTGCAATTCCATATTAACAGCTCTTCTCTAAAAGTATTTTCATTTATTTTTATTTTAAACTAGCTGTGCCCTGCGGTTCCCCCGCTTATATTTCGTTGCATCCTTATTGTCACGGAACCCTAATATTTTTAATAAATAAAAGTCTAAGTTACTCCTTGAAACATCATCTTCTGGCTACCTGCCAGTGAAAGTCCCGTTAAAATCGGTCCAGCCGTTTCAGAGATTACCCGGAACAAACAGACAGACAGACAGACAGACGGACAGACAGACAGACAGAGAAAAATTTTAAAACTTAGTTTTTTAGTGTCAGTAGCGTGTATACTTTCTTATGCTTAAGCTGTTATTTTGGAATTACAAACAGACACTTCAATTTTATTTATCTGTATAGATATAGATGTTCTAGCTAGTTTACTGACTGTCTGTCTGTTTGTTCCTGCTAATTCTGAAGACTGGGCCAATTTAACCGGAATTTCACTATTATGTTGTTCTTATATTTATTTTATATTTCGTGGTAACAGCTAGACTCTATTCCTCTTATTACAAAATATGGATTAAAGGAATACCAAACGAAATTCGGACTGAAACTATGTTTTGAAATCCGTATCAAAAAAGAGATGGAACATATTTCAGACCAAGGATTATCTTAAGTAATGTTTTGTATTACGCGTTTAATATAACGCGTATGCCCTGCCTAATGAAGCCGCAAGTAATATGTAAAATACATTTTTAATAGGGTGCTCGTCCGCTACGGCTTTGTAATGAAAGGATTTTGTTTGATAAATGTGATACTGGAAATTATAATAATTGTTTTGAAATTTAAATATGTTGAGGTTTTAAGGGTGTTCACACGCTCTTCATAGAATTTGGGATAAACGTGGTGATAATAATAACGAGTAAAATTATAGATTAACTTTGGACGCTCAGGCTTGCTTCGAGGCCAATGGACGCATTACGTATCCAAACGTGTATTGGGGGCCAACTATGATGGCTTAAGCAGTGCGTATTAAGATCTTCTTAGCTTTGACATTTCATTGTATGAAACCAAAATGAAACGTCAAAGCTCAGAAGTTCTTAATACGCTCTGCTTAAACCGATGGTGGTAGGCCGCCAGCACAGGATTTTTAGTGAGAAGATTGTAAAGATTTCTTTAGGATTTTTAACGCGTCCTTATAGTCTTGCTTTTATGGAAAACGCTAACCGCTTTACAAAGATCAGAAATTTCAGGCACCTAAAAAATTTTTATTATTCTTCACTAGTTCGCTTGAAACAAACTATAGAACCCATACTGTAAGTCCACTCTAATCTTACATTTTTATTTTATACTAGCTGTACCCCGCGGTTTCACCCGCGTAGATTTAGTTTCTTCCTTATTGTCGCGGAACCCTAATATTTTTAATGAATAAAGGTAGCCTTAGTTACTCCTTGAAACATCATCTACCTACCAGTGAAAGTCCCGTTAAAATCCGTTCAGCCGTTTCAGAGATTACCCGGAACAAACAGACAGAAAGACAGTGAAAAAATTTAAAAATTGGTTTTTTATTGTCAGTATCGTTTATGCTTTCATATGCATTTAGTGAAAAGCTGTTATTTTGGAATCACAAACAGACACTTCAATTTTATTTATCTGTATAGATATAGATGTATAGATAAATCGCATGAGTAGTTCCCAAGATTACCTTCTACTACTAGAAAAATACAAATTAAGCTTTCCAATATTATTTCTATATTCTCTATAGATTTCATAATTTCTTGATTACTCACCGGATAAATTTTAGTAGCGAAGTAAGAAAATAGGAGCAATAACATTACAAACGTTCGTCTAGTCATCTTCCTGTTTATGACAATCATTGGTTAGCTGTAAAGTTAAACCCAAACGTCGCAACATTCCCGAGATACAATTTCCAATATAAATCACAGATTAGTTTCAGTACAAGCTTAGTTGGTGTCGTTTCACTCGATATAGCATCGGCCATGGCATAACTTTGGCCATTCGGTGCCGATACGCAGCCAGTTTGACAAAATATGTTTTTCTCTACCAGACTTATTATCTATCGAGGGTGCCAATAGAGAAACGTATGACAATTTATTGAGAGTAATTTTAGAACATTTGTAATTATATTTTTCGGTCTGGGGATTTTGCGGGAATTTAATTTAATCCATCGAAGGACATTTTCTACTTAGATTTAGGTCTCGTTTTTATAGAACAACCTTCATAGATTATTGTTTTTAGTGATTTCACGTACCTACTAACGTCATTTAGTAACTTAATCACAGTAAAGGTTGATGAGTAAATAAAAATAATATTTCTGTATATGCTTGGACCTTCAAATATGTACGAAAATAAATAATAAAAAAGAGAACTAACTGACTTCAGTCACAAAAACATTTAGTTTCACACAGGAAAATATGGGATCAAAAAATACACTTTATTCTTTCTAAATGAATGCAGTCAATTACGCAATCGGTATACATACCTACTTTCAAAAATAACCTACGCGTTGATCACAGAACCCTCTTTTATCGAAGCCGTTGTTTTTTTAAGTAGGCCTGTAATATTACATTTATAGGCCTATTTTACACCGATAAAACTGTATTCCAAATTGAAAAACAACTACAAATTCTTATACATTACCTCAATGAATATACTTAGCAGATCTTGAAAGCTAAAATCCGCACAAACGCTACAACTCAGCTACGTACTAAAACCTGAAACTTTAGTAGCGATCATCTAAACCCCTTTCTAAGCTAAGAAGCTAATACCACGGACTAAAGCCACGTCACTTTCGCCAGAAGCCACGTCAGCCTGCGATTTAGTAGCTACCGTTCTATATTAATATTTCCACCCAAGTGCGTCATGCATCAGCTCTTAGACGCGAGCACTTCGGGTAATGGAAACTACCATTATAAATTTTCACCACTAAGAGCTTGTCAGTAAGAAGACAAGAGGACATTGATATTTTTCTAAAGAAACTATTATGGTATAAGTAACTAGACGGCTTTTGATACATTTTCTTCGACGTGGGTTTGAAAGCCTTGAATATTGACTGGAAATTGATGAGGTTATTTCTGTTAAGAAAATTCTTTTCAATTACTAATTGCGTGTGGGTATCGTAAAAGGCTTTATGATTAAATAGACGTCATGGTTTACTACTTGGAGAGGCAGAGGCGGGTTTAATTTAAACTTAGATCGTATCAGTTACTTTTATAAAGTTTAATGGCAACATTTCCGTACAATTTTCAACATCGTGAATTTAGAGAGAAAAACAACTTTATGTACTATAAGGCAACATTTCTGTAAAAATGTTTACATCAAGAATTTAGGAAAAAAGACGGTACCTTATTTTCTTTAGGTCCCTTTCAGAGCTGCCAGACTTAATCCGATTTTTTTTCCTTCTCAAGAATCAAGAATTTCAATGACCATTGGCTTGCCAAGCAAATTTATACCAAGTGAGTCTCTGCGGTTAATATATCACAATACTCCATGTAATGCTTATCTAACCAAACAAACAATAAACAGTGATCAAAGTTCCGTGGAATTCAAACAAACAGCGCACTGCACGCTGTGATCGAAATCATACGTTAGTTATGTAACTATCCGATATCGCTTAGCAGCCTCTACTCAATACTTGGGGGAGATTAAATACAGATCAGCACTATTGATGCCGAAGGAACAAGGGTGTGTTCCACGTTGCACTTTTGAATAATGATGTCTTGAAAATAAGTGAGATTTATTGAATAGGATGAAGTGGTACTTTGCGGAAGTCCATTTTTATGGCCTTACAAATTAAAATACTAGAATGGTTTATTGCGGATATTCTGTAATAAAATAAATCATCGTGCATCAATAAATGGGTTTTGTATGATGACTATATATTTGTAATTTTGTGTGTCTTCTAAAGTTTCAGACTTTATCCATGCCCTTTTTTCGATGATAACGTATTTAACGAACTACACAAATAAAAGGTTGAAATTATGTTATCAAAAGAAAAATTTAGCCACAACACATAACTTTAGGATATTCCAAGACGTATAATGATTTAATTCAGAAACTTCTTCTTACAGTGAGACATTGTCTTGAAGAACTTCATAATATTTCAAAACAGAGCGGAGCAAACTTCGCAGAGACAAAAGGAACGATACATATCTCTGTAAATTTGTGCAACTCTGCTGAACCGTGGTGCAGGAAAATATACTTGTTAACACTTGAAATATACGTGTTAATGCTTCAAATGTTTATGTGGTAATTCGAACTATTTTATTAAGATACATAAAATTCAATTTCAAAGGTTGTATGAAATGTATTTTAATATGAAATTATTCACTTACCCAGCAAGCTATTTCAAGATATCGATATTTAAAATAAAATATTCAGATAATACCCAAGTATCAGAAATGGCATATGATTTTTAAAGACAGCTCAATCCAATTAAATGCACGTGTAGGTTTTAAAAAATTGGCGTTTATAAAAATATCGCATCAAATTACCATCCACCAACTACCAATATATGAAATTGAATCAGTTCCAATATCTCGAGACATATTTTAGAAAATAAAATGTTAGAAATTAAATCAGACACCTGTTAGCATCAAAATTCGTTCTCAAAAGCGATATTGGCTGCAAAAGTAATTTGTATGAAAGCTATTTTCAAAAGGTTTCTATAGTAAGTGTGGATTCGAGACATGGCCCAATATGTTGGCTGTCGGAAGCAGAGCATCCATCAATGTTGGCCCAACCCTTTCACTGCGTTCTTGGTGGATATTTATTATTTACCCTGACCGAAAGTACCTAACTGTTGGGTTTTATTTGAAGAGTTATGTCTTTGTGCTACGTGCGTGCTTTCTATTTGTTACTTTGTCATAATACAGACATGAAGTGGTATTGAAATACTATTTTCAAGTGAATTTCGCAAAGATAAATTTTAAATATTGTAGTCAGTGTCTCTAACTTTTATACTATAGAAAGGATCAAGTGAATGGAATTTGTAGTAAATGTAATAATAAAATACAATTAATGTATTATATAAAAACAGATTTGATCTCCGACTGTGCAAATAACCCTAGGACTTTTCACAAATTATAATCTTCTTCATACAAAATATAATAATAAAATATCCTTAGCCCTAAAATTAGAAAAAAAGAAAGAAGCCCTAAAAGAAGAAAGCGATGGATTCATTTGCAGTAATTTTTTTTCAAATTATTAATTTACATTCAAAATGCTTGTGCGACAATGTTGAAATTTGTATTAAGACAGTTGAAACTAGTAACTACATAATATACGTACACACATGTATAGCACGTAATATTAAATTGTCAAAGACCATGTTCTAATATTAAGTGGAAGTTCATAACGTGCGGTTAGTGTCCATTATTCGGGGTACAAAGTTGTAAGTGGCCACTACCCTTGGGCCAGAGAGACCTTGATTCAATTCACCTGTTAGAACCCTTTGACTGCTCGCAACGGGTCATATTGGCAGTTTATTGTTGCGGCTTCTGGCTGTGGCGATAGCACTTTCGGAATGAACCACTGTTTTATGAGCACAATAGGATGGTCGTAGGTAGGTACTGTATTGCAGAAAGGTAACCAAGTTTTGATTTAAATAACGTAGTTTCATTCCGAGAGACACCGATTTGGGTCAAGTTTCTACCTGTAATTAGTTTTAAGTAGTTCCTTGTATATATAATTAAGGTTTTAATCAATAAATGCAAATTTCTGATTTTTAATTTGAGTTTGAATCATTAAAAACTAGCGGCCAGTACGAGTCTAAACCCTTAACAGGGGTATAAACCAATTTCCCATCGACCGCGTTCCACATAGTTCCAGCGGGTCAATAAGAACTTTTGATTGCTCCAACTGAACAATGTTGTTAAAAAAATGCCGTTTTTACAAAAAGAAAGCGTAGTCAAAACTGAAACTACGTTTTTTATACTGTGCGAAAGCAAACGAGTTGCAGAATAGTTAGTCGCGCTGTTGTTTTTGTCGGCGACTTTCTGGCGCAGATTATTTTTCTAAATTCATTTACGGTATAAATCATTGTTACTCTTTTGAGAAGGTGTTCAATACTTAAGAGAAAATGATTTCAGTGCGAAACGTGACAGATCAGGATTCGTATGTATCAGAAACAGTCTGTCGCTGTTTCAGATACATACGAATATGTCTTTTTTTCTCTGGCCATAGATAATGTAAATATTTTGTAGTCTTTATCTTTGTGCGGTACTAGCTGGAGTGAGCCCCACAGACACAATTTATAAGCAACTGAAAGAGTAACAGTGCATATGCTCAAGAGTTAATGTATGTCTGTGACGTTGTAATGTACTTAAATTATCCATTTATTTTATACCTTATCTAAATTTAATAAATGCTGCATCGATTTTTTGTGTTATGAAAAATAAATTTTCTTTCTCTTGCTTTTTTAAGTATTTCTAAAAACTAACGTGCAGTGATTTCACACCACGTGCTTTGCGGTAAGGAAAACATCGTGAGGAAACCTGCATATGTCTGAGAATTAATTAAAAAGACATAGGTATAGAATATAGACTCACCATCTATCACGTCGGCACTAATTATCTTCGGTGAAAAGTGGCATAGGTGAAGTGTGACATAAAGTGTAGGTACTTAGGTACTAACACACCCCATTACAGCTGCAAAATTGTTCAACATAAAATTACAATAATCAGTCACTTAAGTTATTTCAAACTACAATTCTTTGTAGCATTTATGTTAGAATATTGAAATAAAAAGCCGCAGTTACCCTGTCATTATCGTGTCGTGGGGAAAATTGTCCCCATTGTTGTAAATGTTTTATATGCTAATAACACCGTTACATGGAGCTGAAGTCGAGAATTAATATTCATTATTGTATGAAAATGCTTATTTGGAGCGTAATTTTTCTGACTTATTTTTTATAGTATGAAAGCTTTATGTGATTTTTCTGACTATTTAACTGCTCTGTTTTATACAAAAGTTATGATTTCGGTAAATTTCATGAAAATAGCGTATAATATGTAGTTTTAGTGTTTTAATTATGTGGAAATAGACAGACACCAGGGGCCTACTGGCTTTCTCCGAAAAACGAAGCTTCGGCCGAAAGTTCGCAAAGTTCCTACCACGGTTATTATTCGTTCTAAAATTACGTCCGAACGTGGTCCACTAGAAAATTATTTGATGTTTATATTTTCTAAACCAACTTTAATTAAATTATTAGACGAAGAAAAATTTGAGTATGATAAAACAAAGCGATAATGAAACTACGTTTAATTTTTGTTCGTTAGCGATGTTTCGTTTTCGGAGTAAGAGAGTAGACCCCCAGAGTGCCTGGTGCGAGTTTTCTTAAAATCGCCGTCACAAGTGATCGCGTCGACGTAAAGCAGATTTGTATGGGCTCACAATAGTGTCATATTTAAGCCGACAGAGGCGATGTTCCGATCCTATACAAATCTGTGTTTACGTCGGCGCAGTGACTTGTGACCGCGGCAGTGAAAATCTCGCACTAGGCCCTCGGAGTAAGACTATATAACAGTTCAATTGTTACCTTCTCGGTACCCTACATGTATTTTTTTAATCATTAGAATTGTTTGGATTCGATACAAGCTTGGAACAGAACATTAAAGTGTAGTTAAGATCCCGTGAAAATCGCCAATTAATGTTTTTACAACTAGGTTGAAATGTCAAGGTCAAAAATTATAATAATTTAAAATATATAAATTATAAATATAAAATTTATTTATTTTTAGTTTAGAAAATATGTCTCGATATAACCTCTTTTAGCATTTTCTAAAATAACATCAACCTGTCTACCTTTATGCTAAGTCGGAACTGGCCATTTTGCATTCATTTCCACTGTAGTTAGCTTCAAACGCAGGCAAATGTTAGGCCTGTGTTATTTCAGTCGCCTGGTCGCTTTGTTCTGGACTGTGCCTCCCTGTCATTATGCCTACATTCTATAGTTTAATGATTATTCAGTTTCCTATCCTTTTAACTGTAGACTACTAATTTTACCATTGTTCTAAATTTTAAATATGTATATATACCTCTTAATTAACGAAGTAATGACACAGTTTAAATATAAGCTTTTCAAGAAGTTAGGAATCTAGTTACAATTCGTTTGAAATCCGTTTGAAACACTCACACGACACTACAAGGAAATAAGAGGAATAGGCGTAATGACAGTAAGAGATATCACGTGGTGGCCGATCGCGTCATTCATGTGTATTATCGATTTTTCAAACTTCAAAATGACATCAAAATAAAATAAATAATAAATGATCTTTTACTGCTTTTTACCAATTAATTTAAAAAAAAATTTACAGTCTTGTAAAAGCATACATGGCTCAGCCTGTGTTGACCGTAAATTTGTATTCCGTTAAGCGCTGATTTTCAGCCACATCTACATTATTTTGACAGTAAATAAAAGAGTAAATTTAAAAATCTTTAAGATTGGCAACCCTCACACTTAATGGATGAAACAATATTATTAAAATAATAGTTTAAAAAAACTTAAAAAACACGCTTTCATAAAAAATCCAACTAAAAATCAGAAAATAAAATTTAATAAATTTGGATAAAGAATATTGTAAATTAGAAATGAATGTACATTTTTGTAAAAAAGCGTGGGGTGCATAGTGTTAATAATTATAAACATTTTATTGACAGATAATGAGTAGAAGAATCATCACTTTGATAATATAATATCTTAAAAAGCGCATTGAATACACCCCACGCTTTTTTACAAAAATGTACATTCATTTCTAATTTACAATATTCTTTATCCAAATTTATTAAATTTTATTTTCTGATTTTTAGTTGGATTTTTTATGAAAGCGTGTTTTTTTAGTTTTTTTAAACTATTATTTATTTTTCATTTTTTAGTTAAATTTTTTAAACTATATATTATTTAGTTCGATTGGCTAACTATCAACCGCCCTCAATACCACAAACCGCCCGCACTAGCTCTATCTCTCTTACTCGCATGCAAAGGATGCGGAAAGAAATTAATTAATCCTGGCGAATCTAATTAGGATAATCGGATGCTTCGATCGGATTATTGCATTGTCATCGACTTTTGACAGGTGTGCAAAGTTTGAATTAAATCTTGATCGTTCAAAGTAGGACAAAATCGAGCTCAAAGGGGTCGGTTACATACATACATACATACAGGTGAAGCTAATAAAAGCGTGTTAAAAAAAATCGATAGACCTAGATTCTTTACTGCTTTTAAAGCTTATATTTATACTGTGGTACAGAGATACATTTTTTCCTCAAAAATGATGTTTGTTTCAATTATACAAAGTCCTAAGTGACTGACTTATTTATCAAATCAAAAGCTTGTATCGTTAGTCCTAAAGATGTTACGAGGAGTGTTCTTTGTGACATGGTGGACTAAGAAAGAGTTTTCCAAAATTCCACTTCTAAGGATAAATGTGTGTTGAAAGTTTGTAAACCTTAGTGCCACTGAGAAAAAGCTGCAGACGCAACCTAGATAAATTATATTTTATGACTTTCTTAGATTACTAACTGTATAGATATTCTTCCACTTTTATTAGATCTGCCCTGGAGTTGGAAGAATTTAATTTCCACGCCGTAAAAGTAGTTGCCACTATAAAATTGGTTCTGGGAAATAATTTCTAGACGCAATAATTGCGTACAATCTTGAGAACTGAACTTTAAGTTATCGTTGGAATTTACAAAGACTTCGTATTCAACTAAGAACAAACATTTAATTTATTTATGTGAAATAACAAAATTGATGTATTTAAGCTGCTCCCTACATCAAACAAAAAAAAAATTACCATTTAAAATTATTATTGTTTCTAAATGAAAGTGAATATTTTAAGTGTGAAGCAGTGTGGGAGCACCTTTAGCATGACATTTTTAAAATTACATAAAATATTTTAATTTAAATAATCTTTATATAGATTTATGTACATCAAGTTTATATAAAGCCTTATAATAATTGGATGAGCAATACAAAGATACGTTATCGACAAAACATATTTTCTCAAACGATACATTCCTCCCGTATTATATCATCTGACTTTTAAAAATGGTGGCTCTCAAAAAGCTCTTTGCAGTCCTTTATGCGAATGTCCGCGACTTGATATATGCTTCTGTTTATTGTCAATGTCTTGTTTATCGATGTGGCGTGGTGACCACAACACATCTTTATTCGATGCAACATTAGACATTAGAATTTAAATTGAATTCGTTGTTATTTTTAGAAGTTGCAGTGTAAAGCCACAGTATAAATATATACTTTACAAGCAGTAAGGTATTTACGCTTATTTTTTGAATTAAGAATGTCTGTGTCTTCATTGTACGTGACAGTTGTCGATCGTAAAGATTAAAAATTTACTTTTTTATTTATTGTCTAAATAATGTGGATTTTGACATCTTGAAAAAAGTCAGTAAAACACGTGAATGTCGTAGACGCAATCGGACCCAACGTGACACCCTTTATTGACTGCTTGTGAGTGTGTCATTTTAAACCATTTGTTCCTAGACTCTTTACTGCTACTTGTAATGCTTATATTTTATATTGTGGTAAAGTTGCTGTGCAGAGGTCTCTAGGGAGAGAGGCCTTCGCCCAGCAGTGGAATAATACAGGTGGTATAATATTGCGACGATACAGGTTTTATTTGGAGGTCTATACCTATAACATTGAACCATGTGAGACATAGCTCGTGCACCCCAACTGCGACCACGAGGAAAACCGTGGAGTTTTGTCCGTACAAGTCCGACTTAACCCTACTGCTGCCCTCTCGGTTGGTTTATTTAATATATTCCCTAGGTAAGCTATACATATAAGGCCCGTACAATAATATTAAAATACAAAATCCAGCATTGAAGACTTATATAGAACTATTCAATTAGGTCGTTAGGTATTAGTAGTCGATCTAAAATCGTTCTTATTTTGACTATTGAGAAAATCCAAAATGTATTGAACTCTACATCAGTACCAAATACAAGAGATAAACATGCTAAAACATTGAGTCAGCAAACTATCGCCTAACCTAAAGTAAGAAAACAGCTGCCAGTTAGCGACGGAAACCGGAGATCGGCGCAACTTGCAGTTCGTACCGTTGGATTCGGTCCCAAAACTGTTCAATTTATTTTCGAAGAAGTTTTAGAAAGCTGACTTCGTTTGCTTGTTATTTTAAAAGAAATATTCAGTTATGTTCTAGGCTAGTTTATCTTGGTGTTGAATCGGCCTAATAGCAGCTTCGTTCAAATTTTAAGGAATTCTATGCGCCAATAAACAGATTGGTAATTGGTTACAACGCTGTGCACAGAATTTCTAATATCTAATAGTATCTAAACAAATTAGTGAAACAACCCCAGTTGATATCTTCTTTGATAGTCTAATAAACTTCAAAAAGAAATTGAATGCCATAGTCCCGTCCTCTCTAAAATAGTTAATTTTTTGTTTTTTTGTCAATAAACACTTACTCTTCCATTTGGTTCTATTCAAGGTTTTTTTTTTTTTATTTTGTATGGGATAACACATTTTTTTTCTTCTTTCTATATTAATTTCTTTCATTAAACCACAATAAGAATTCAGGTAATTTATACTTACTTATTTTGTAATTAGACGTACTTCTTAATATAAGCTAGCGTGTAACACCTATAATTAAGATTTCACTCTGTCTAAACCGTATTGTATAAGATTTATAATCATAAGTGCAGTGTATATCTTGTTGGTGTTAATAAAATAAATAAATAAATAAATATATGGGATCAATGCACAAATTCAGCTAAATCGGTTCAGGGATTCAAATATGAAAAGTTATTCAAACATAGTCAAAGAGACAGAATTTAATAAGTGCTGTAATAATATTAAGTAGGTTTACATATTATCAAATCCCTTAATATCGTATACCCACTTCACAGTGCCTACTAGCTACTTCCATGATACACAGAGCGCCTAGTGCAAGGTTTTCACTGCCGCTGTCACAAGTCACCGCGTTGACGTGAACGTAGATTGAAGCAGCGCCATCAGTCAGCCCTAAGATGGAACTATTTTAATCCCATATAAATCTGCATTTACTTCAACGCGATCACTTGTAACGGCGATTTTAAGAAAACTCGTACTAATCATTCAGAGCAAATAATGTTCTATGTATTTCTATTTATCTTGTTTTCTTCATTATAAAACAGACAGATTCAACAGATACAAATCAAATCAACTCATATGAATATTTCCTACTGTCTTAACTTGTAAGTTAGTGATAACATACTAAGTAAGTAATATCTCAAATCGGCACGTCAAACTTTCCGTATCCTGAATCCATAATATGGTCGAAGTTTCAGGAAGATCACAAACTTTCTGGGTTCCGATATAGCTCTCGGAGACAACGGATGCTCGGCCGGCTATGTCAAATAACTTTGATTTTAACGTTTGAACTTAACCATTTTCTATTAGTTCCACGAACAAAATGGCAGAGGGCCAAATATTTGATGAGATTAATGAATGATAATGTTTTCATTATTAATACGACGTCTTCTAACTTCAGTCAGGGAGAGACATAAACCATTTTCACTTAGAAACCTTTGTGAGTAGGTATTTCAAGTTAGGTGGATCAAATATCCCATCCCAAATAATTCCCCTTCTAGTTTTTAGTTTGCATTCTGTTACAGTATAAAAAGGTAAGCTTAGTCTACTAAGCAGTATGGAATCTGAACCAAATATTTTAAATAAGAATGACATATGTCACGTGACTGATTTATGTAGTTTCCATACATTTTCTATCGTTTCTATTAGCGCAAGCGCGGGAAAATGTAACTTGGTAAAGACAAAGTAACATTTAGAATGTCGTAAGTACGCGATGTCACGTCATATCCAGGACTGGCCCATCGCGTATACATAAGTCTTTTACAGTCATTTACCTCAACTTCATATGGACAAAATGACATTACTTTTATAGTAAATTAAGGAAACTTTAAAAACTTTACTAGCTTCTAGTTAACTTATATTTATACTGAAGTTCCACGCTTCCTTTTGTCATAAAACAGCTAAACAAACCAAACACGACAGCTCAACCGATGTACATAGTGACTCTTCGACAAACGACAGACGAAAACTATTTATTTAGGAGCTAACGTATCAGTTTCATTTACTAAATAACGCTAAACGGAACACATCAATGTTGACGTTACAAAGGAGTTCGTGGCTTTAAAGGATCCATCCACCGTTGAAAACGCTATGCCGGCTTTACAAGCGAGTCGACATTTCTCAAAGGAAGCCGAGGTCGGAAAGACGCTTCTTAATCGCCGCCATATGTTTCTTGGCAAAGCTATACATTTCACTCTAAAACCTTTCCCAGAAGCTATCAGCTCGATAAACTAACCGACTGAAGAATAGTGGCGCGAAGTATCTGTTAATGACCTTGACGAAGTCTGCTTTTGCGAGATATCTTCTATTGAAATATTAGAGGTAGTCTGGTTTTCTCTTACAACTATTACAATGGCAATTGTAATGAAGTTGGTTACGTTGAAGTTTTTAAGTGTGGGTTGATGGCCCTAAAATTACTCAAACAAGTCTTGCAATGCAGACTATTTGATCAACATTTAAATTAGTCATAATTTGTTCGAAAAACAGTATTGCCAGTCTGGAATCGAACCTGTGCAGTACGAGAAAAAAAACAAACTTTGTATAATTCCGATTCAGATTTCTAGACAGACAGACGGACAGACCGAGAAGTTTTTTTCGTGTATGTATCTAGGCCTTTCCCCAGCAGTGGGACACTTCAAACTCATAATAAAAAATAAAAATGTACCTTTGAAAAGCTGTTAGTTTGGAATTACAAACAGACACATCCATTTTATTTTTCTGTTAGATATCAGATCACAACACCCACTTTTTACCGAACATGATTAAGTGACAAATGGTGAGTTTATCGCCGTCTCAGGCACTATACATACGTCTTCGAATTACTTCTCAGACATATGTTTTCGTTCACCGTAAAGCACGTGGTGTGAAATCACTGCTTATAAGTTTTTAGAAAAACTCATTGGTACAGGCTCCGATGGGATTCGAACTTGCGTCGTTTGCGTAGCAGGCCACTGCTCAAACCCCAAAGCCACCACGGCTTTTTTGTTTATTAATATAACTTGAAGCGCCCCGCGGTTTCACTCGCGCAGAGTTAATCTCATACCCATGAGATTAACTCCCGCGTAACCCTTTAGCTTTTATTAAAACAAACAGACAGACAGAGAAAAAAAAAATAATAGTTTTTTTTTTATTTAAGTATCGTATATACCTACTTTTATATGCATATACTGAAAAACTTCAATATTATTTATCTGTATCTATATAGATGTATAGATAACAACCTTAACATATTATAGGGTATTACGCCGTCTGTTGTGGGCTTAAAGCAGTTAACAAGCATGGACACTGGGATAAGCCCGGAATGTTGACGGTAACTGCAATTGTTGTATTCAACTTGTTTAGAAACAACAATAAGGTAGAACTTTATGATATTCGAAGTACTACTCTTTCAAAATCTTGTTGCCTACATCCAAAACTCTGATGAAGAGAGAGAAAGATAGAACAGCTCTGCAGGAAGAGTATAGACTCGCAGAAGAGTAAATTATAAAAGTTGAATGTTTACAAGTTAAGTGTGAATTTAACTATACATCTATACTCTACACAGATAAATAAAATTTAAGTGTCTGTTTGTAATTCCAAAATAACAGCTTGTCACTAAATGCATATATGAAAGTATACACGGTAGTGACACTAAAAAATCAAGTTATATTTTTTTCCCTGTCTGTCTGTCTGTTTGTAATCCGGTAATCTCTGAAACGGCTGAACCGATTTTAACGGGACTTTCACTGGCAGGTAGCTGATGTTTCAAGGAATAACTTATACTACTTTTATTTATTAAAAATAATAGGGATCCACGACAATAAGAATAAAACTAAATCCACGCAGGTGAAACCGCGGGGCACAGCTAGCAAATAATACTAATAATAATTTATTCATAAATACAAACATATAATACAAAAATGTTATTATCTTATATTATCGTTTTGTTCTTAATTAGACTTGTATCCATGGCCGAAATGACAGTCTTTTCATTTCCATTCAACAAAACAGATTAAGCTTAAAACTCAAACTCAAACTCAAATATATCTTTATTCGATTAGACTTCATACAAAGTACTTTCAAATCGTCAGAATGACACAATTACACAGGATTATACATGCTACCGCCAGGTTCGGAAGGTTGATTTTACTGAGAAGAACCTGGCAAGAAACTCAGTAATTACTCTTTTAAAGAATATTATACAGTTTTAAAAATACAAAATAAATTGTTCAAGCAACTATAATTAACTTAATTGAATGAAATGAAGTCACAACAATAAACATCACTGCACTCGTGTTCCACATTTGTCACACACACATAAAATGTTAATTATGAGACCGGACCAGCTTTTATGACGGAACGCTTTTACGCTAAATTGAAAACAACTCATGGTTTATTCACAACATGCGGCTATCGTTGGCCACCATAAAAAGAACCATTTGACATCCCAAATACGACGGATCGGCCGAATGAGCTCTCAAATAGTGGAGACCTAGTTATAAAAGCCGTTATTCTATCAAACAGTCGAATGACTTCGGGTGAAGCATTTAATTGTAGTATAGTGTTTTTAATTCATTAGCCTGGGATGGTAGTGTTTGAATATCATTGTGTCCTATATTCCTTTTCCCGTTCCTTTGCGAGCTTAATCCTGTTAAATTGTAAGGGAAAGCCTTTTCAGCGAATGCGAATTGAAAAAAGAAGAATTGTGGAAACAATAAGCGAGTAGGAGTTAACCCTGCGAAGTGCTGAGTATTTCTGTAAAACATTGCGATACCGGCGCGGCTTAGGCGGTCAGAATAGAAAATTTATCGTTTTGCAACAATGGCACAGCTTAATCCAATTGTGGTGCTCTCGTGATTTCATTATGTTGGCTCACACATGAGATCTAGAACACACAAAGTGAGGGTAGTTTTTAATTCAATAGGGCTATTGTGCTCTGTTGAATGGTAACACTGCTTTAGCTTTGTAATGTCCCGAATAGTCCCGATGTAATACAGGATTACAGGGGCAAAAATGTTATACTTAGTTATACTATATATCGTAGAGGGTCGTAATAGTTTTTTTTAAATATTGTGCAGACTAAAGTAAGAATTATTAGTTAGGAGGCTGGTAGTGGAATTAAAGAGACTCACAAAGAAATAATAATTAGGCAAATACTATTTACAGTTGCACGCTGACTTGAATCACGGGTATAATCTTATGTATAAAAATTAATCCCCATTTCCCTTGGTCACGGCATCATGCATAAACCCCTGGATGGATTTTAACGGGACTTTCACTGGCAGATAGCTGATGTTTCAAGGAGTATTTTTGGATAATTTTATTATAAAAAAACAGCATTAAACTAAATCTACGCGGGTGAAACCGCGGGGCACAGCTAGTCTTATATATAAATATCAATCCCCATTTTCCTTGGTCACGGCATCACGCGTAAACCCCTGGATGGATTTTAACGGGACTTTCACTGGCAGATAGCTGATGCTTCAAGGAGTGTTTTAAGCTAATTTTAATTTAAAAAAAAAACATGAAATTAATTCTACGCGGGTGAAACCGCGGGGCACAGCTAGTAATAAAATAATATTAAATAGAAGAGTAAGCTACTCCTTGTAACATGCTATCCTCTACTGAAAGTCCTTTTAAAATCAGCCACACATTTTCAGAGATTGGCCAGAATAAACCGACAGAAAGACAGACTGAGAGAAAAATTAACATTGTTTTTTATCGGTTACATACAGATAAAAAACAATGTGAATTTTTTCCTTGATTAGATATAGTTATGTATTAGGCAAATTTAAATCTGTGAATCTCGTTAACTAAAGAATCTGTTTGCAACTTGGTTGGATAGTTATTGAATTTTAACCCAAATCGGCTTGTTAGCCGAGCCCAGCTCAAAGTTAAGCCGTACCGTACAAACAATACGGAACCTAAACTTAATTGGGTATTTATTCATCCCCTTTCATTTATAAATAGATCTAGTTATAAACATTTTTGCTTTGACCTGCCTCTGAAAAAACATAAAAATTACGTGGACACTTTGTGCTGGAATATTTAGATTGGTGAAACAAAATCAATCCCAATTCGAAATGTATCGTTTAATTCTAAAGAGTTCCGCTAAACATTATCGAGAAACCACTAAATCGATCTATCAAAGAGAACAGCAAAGATAGCGAATAAAATCGACAATTTAATTAAAAGCGATACATTAATGCATTAAACAGTGACACGATCCTTGATAGCTTAGCACCGATATCTCGAATACATTTTAAGCGATTAATCGAGAGAAAAAGGCTAACTAGCTATCAGTCGTGTCAGTTTCCCTGTCAATTAGTTAGCCGGTTCCGATATCGCGAGTTAATCGAATAGAACCGCTAACATACACTATAGCAGATACTTGTGCTTATAACGCTATACCTGTTTTACGAAGAAATCAGGCTTGTTGATTAAATACATTATAAGCAACATTGCTCCTGAAAAAAATAATTATCTATCGATACATCTATCACTAAAACATGTTGTATTTTTTGATAGCAGTAATTGTAAAACATTAGCTGGCACCCGCGACTCCGTCTGAGCAGGATTTGACTTATCTTTATATTTTGAACAAATCACACAATGTCTTTAGGGATTATAAATTAAAACCTATGCTGCTATTACGATGTATAAGCTATATTTTTGTAGTTTCATTAAAATCCATTCTGTAGTTTTTGCGTGAAAGAGTAACAAACATAAATCCGTACATACACATACATTCACGTTTAGTAGGATGTCAAACAAAGCAAAAAAAGTTTAAGCTAGATAAAACTCTCTTAGAAATGCAAATGTGCTTAATGTTTGAACTGCATTCATTTATACATACAAATAAAATGTATAAACTAATACACTTTTCATTGAACATCTTTCGGAGAATTCCAATAGAATCCAAGAATATCCTATACAACCAATACGAACAATATTTATCAACTCGCTACCAAGAATTTCAGACAATGCACGTAAATAAATTCCCTGAAGGGAGCTACTGAAAGTAACGTTGATTTTGGAAAGTGAACATAAAAAGAGCTTTGTGCCAGAGGGGTCAGATCGTCCCGTCATCGCAGTAATCAATCAACGCAGTGAATACATGCCTATGACCAGCCATCAGCTGTGTATACACTTAGAAACACTTAGCTCGTCTCAATCCCAGTTATTGATCTTTCAATTTTATAATATACTAGCTGTTCCCCGCGGTTTCACCCGCGTAGATTTAGTTTTATCCTTATTGTCACGGAACCCTAATATTTATAATAAATAAAAGTAGCCTAAGTTACTCCTTGAGACATCAGAAGTCCCGTTAAAATCCGTTCAGCCGTTTCAGAGATTACCCGGAACAAACAGACAGACAGACAGACAGAGAAAAAATTTAAGATTTGGTTTTTTTATGTCAGTAGCGTGTATACTTTCATATACATTTAGTGAAAAACTGTTATTTTGGAGTTACAAACAGACACTTCAATTTTATTTATCTGTATGGATGTATAGATATCAAGGATTTTAGTTAAAGTCTTTATAAACCTGACAATTTTATCGTTACAGGTCCGTGTGGTGAAAATTGTGAGTATACTGCACATGTTCTTTTTCGCCTCGCGCCATACATATAGACAGAGACAAACACATGCAATGACTACTGCGCATTCAAAAGCACTCGTTCTTTACTCGTGACCTGTTACATCTAATGACTGATTCAAGGGTATTTCAAATTTGGGTATAGACGAAGTTTTCATTAATTAGGAAATTTTTTCTTTAGTTATGCACAAATTTCTCGGACTACCTAAAATATATTTTTCATCCCACCATCTCTAATATATAAATTTTTAATCTTCAATATCTGAGTGGAAAAGCCGGTTTTATTCTCTAGAGGATAAAGTAAATTGAATTTAGAACATCGTGTGCACTAAGTTTGTGAATTAAAAAAATATTACACTCAATTTATTACAAATAACTGTAGCAACGTTACTTTAAAATTTTCTTAATTATACCTTAGTAGTGTTATAATTTAAAGATTATTCTGTAATACTTACCTGTCATAATGTAGTAATTAATACCTAAACTGAAATAAAAGTGTACCTATCTTGTGATTGTAAACGTTTTTTTTTTGCATTTAGTCATTTCCTCGCTGAGGTGGAATGAAAAGTTACGTGTTGCACTCGAGTGCAAAGATTTTTCACCTCGTGCTCTTTTGATTCCCTCGCTAACGCTCAGGATTCTAATTTTGGAATTTTAGAATCCTTCGCTTGCTCGGTCATCAAAATTGAACACTTGATAGAAATAAACCTTATATACCTTAGATTTGGTTTTGGTGTTGGTGTTATAAAACAATTCAAGTCTAGAATTTACCAAACACAAAGCAGGCTGAAGTGAATACTTCACGACGTCATCGCAATGTGTGTGCACTAATAGTCGATGGTCAATTTATTTAAACTTCAATTCAGTTCAGGCAACGGTCGCAAAAAATACGTCATACTCACGTAGCTTGATCAATATGTGACTCCATGCGCTTTTGATGAGGCCTGGCAATTTCCCGAAGTGCTGTACGGATTAAAATGAATTTTGTTCGCACAAAAACATAAAAATAGACAGAAATAGCAGACAGTGATTGAAATCGCCATCACGTTTACTGACACGCCGAATACGTCCATTTATACTCGTCTATGCAAATCGACACCCGAACTATCTAAATTAATAAAAATATGAAAGTAATCCCGTCTGTACATTAGCTTTTCACTGCTAATCCAGAGAACCTGTCTGAAGTGAAAAAGGAAATTTACTTCTTTCGTGATGCTAGAACTTTATTTCTCTACTTTATAGAGAAAATACGAACATAATAGCGGGAAGAGGAGAGGGTTAGAATAATAAACTGCTAAAAGCTACCTCTAAAAAACCTTTGAATTCACCGCTTCTCTAATTAGTATTAGCCCAGTACAGAGCGTTAGCTCGAAGTCAGAGCGATTCATATCGTAAAGCACCTGATATTACACATACGAGTATATCTCTCCTAAATCTCACCTTTGACAGATAGTGTTGGCGCATAATATCTCCTGTGTCCCCAAAAACTGGGCTCAGAAATTCACATAATCCTTTCATTAATCATGTTTTATTAATGCAACATGGTGTTTCTTCTTGTTTTGTTTCTTTGCTTAGAGTTAGATCGAGAGTTGAGTGAAACTACTTTTGATTCACAAAATATACGATTTCAATGGGAATAATTTTGACGTATACAATAGCTAAAATCAATATTGTATTTTGAGAAGATATTACTGAATGCAAATTTGGTACTTTTTTCTTTTTCTCTTCTTTGTCTACTTTATGATAGACTCGGAGTGGTTATGGTAAAGCTGAATGTAATGTACTTTGGACCAAAACCTAAACCTAACCATTTTCAACTGACAAGTCGGCCATATTGATTTAGGTGCGGCAGCTCAGTTGATTAAGTATGCTGTCTGTTAAATTAAGTTCATTTATTAAGTTACTGAGTCAATATTTCGAAGTATCAGGACTATATAAGACTTTATAAGATACATTATTAAGTTTAGAACATAATTATTGAAACGAATCTAGAAAGGAACACTGATCGGGAAATACATATATGACGAGAACAAAGTGCGCCGACAAAGAAACTTGGACTTTGAGGAGTTTCTAAAGAACGTGAAAAGTAGCATGTAAATTATATGTAATAAACTAGTTTTAACAGTAAACAAAGTATTAAAATAAGCAGTAATAAACAAATAATTTTATTGAATTAGATCGCCTTACTTACTACATTTTCTTCCTCAGTTTCTTCGATCAACATTGCTCGTGATCGTTATTCGCGTCCCATATGTTTTCTAACAAGAATCAAATATTTCTTCAACTTATGTACTTACCGAGTTACATGACACACAAGTCACGTATAATATGTTGCGCAACCGTTTATTAATATTACGATTTTATTTTATACGTTATTTACTCAGTGGAAATTACCCCTAATTGCCACTGAGTAAATAACGTATAAAATAAAATCAAACCTATAGCATATAGGCAATCATCTGGAATATCAGTAGTATTTTGTCTCCTAAAGTCAAATAAACATTACGTGCGACCTTCACTGGAAAACAAAAATTTAAAACAATTGCCGTTGAAGAATGTTTTTAATTATATACCTTTAATATATTATAATATTTGTGGTAATAAGATAGTTATTATTTCGTAATCATAATTTTTTCAACGATATTTTAATTTTCCGTCTCGCCTGTCCACAGAAAACAGTATTGCAACTTATTGAAGTTATATTCGGCTGCAGGCTTCATCAAGTATCTCGTTAGCCGACGTACGGTACAAATATGACCGTATTAGCAAACTGAATTGTTCCCGTTCGAAAGCCGAGGAAACTCAATAGACCCCTAATTTACCATAGTCCGTCTGACGCACAATGGCCAGCACGCCACAAAGCTGTGGGTCATATCTCGAATTTGCTTTGCATATAGGTATAGAGAGTCGACGGATTAATTGATCAACTGACAGGACACTGTTCCCTGTTCTTATATTCATATGGATTATTGATAAATAATGAACATTTTGTTTGTTATTTATGTTAAATTCCTGCAATATAATATGAATAGGCGGACTTAATGCCCTAATGCTCATCCTAAGGGTGTGAAATCACTGAACATAAGTTTTGTTAGCGAAAGTCATTGGTACAGGTCCCGGTGGGATTCGAACTTGCGTAGCAGGTGACTGTTCGAAACCCACGGTCACCGCGGCTCTTTATTTTATTATCATTATTATTTAGAAGTAAATGAAAAACAAAATCATCTAGAACCCTAAAATTTTAAAAATATTTCGAGTAAATCAAATAATATTTATGAAATTACACATAAAGTCTTAATTTATGCCACTCACTTCATAACTTTACGCATAATTTAGATCAAATAACGCAAGTCTGCGCGTGACGCTCACGTCTAGCTTAATTTCCGACGCCAGATGTGTACGACGAGTTTTTCACGTAGTTCTCGTCGCTACGTTGCAGGAAAGTGGCAACATTTTTCAGAGACCATTGTCACGTCCACGGTATTACACCTCTAACGTATTGGCGCTTGGTATTTTTCATGCGTCCGACGGCAGAAACATTGACTTTTTACTACCTGGCAATATTAAATCAATTTCAGGATTATTATGATTAATGTTTTCTTCTTTGTGTAGTTTTATACATTCTAATATATTCAGCTGAAGAGATTTATTGGTTGCTTGAACGCGCTAATCTCGGGGACTACTAGGCCGATTTGATAACTTATCTGTGTTAGATAACTCATGTATCAAGGAAGCTATATATGTCGGGGATTTAATTAGAGTTAGTCCAAAGTAGCCATAAAAAATTAAGAAGCTAGGTGATAATGAGGGGAATACCCTTATTATGTGCTTGTATCCTAACTATTATTCCGTTAAATTTGTACATAGGCAGGTAACTGAAACAACGTAGTTTGTTGGTATTTCATACCATAACTAATGTATACTAATAGAAAAAGGAAAGATTTGTATGTAAGACTAGCTGTGCGCCGCGGTCTCACCCGCGCATGTTTTGTTATGTCCTTATAGTCGCGGAACCCTATTATTTTTAATAAATAAACACTTTGAAACATCAGCTACCTGCCAGTGAAAGTCCCGTTATAATCGGTCCAGCCGTTTCAGAGATGACCCGGAACAAACAGACAGACAGAGAAAAAATTTAAAACTTGGTTTTTTAGTGTCAGTAGCGTGTATACTTCCATATGCATTTAGTGAAAAGCTGTTATTTTGGAATTACACACAGACACTTCAATTTTATTTATCTGTATAGACGTGTAAGTATGTTTGTAAAGAATTAGCTCAAAAAGGTCATTTACAAAATGTCTTCACCATTTGAAATTTTAGAAGTGGAATTTCGGAAAACCCTTTTAGTGTACAGTGTCACAATGATCACACTCTTTAAATTTCATGTCACTAGGAACAGCAGTTTGTTGCAGCTGTGCGTTGATATAATATTAAGCCAGTCAGTCAGTCATTCGCAACTTTTAATTATGGAGACAATGCCGCCTTTCAGATGCCTATTTGATTGTAAAATTACAATCACAAGTTTCTGCTCTATACTTTGTACCTTAAAGTCAAAGTCAAAGTCAAAAATATCTTTATTCCATTAGACTTTTTACAAAGTACTTTCAAATCGTCAAAACGAAATGGTTATACAGGATTATACATGCTATCGCCAGGCTTGGAACGTTGCTTTTACTGAGAAGAACCTGGCAAGAAACTCAGTAATTACTCTTTTCAAAAATATTATACAATTTAAAAAAATAAACTAAATCACTTGAGAAATGTAAGCCCATGGACACAGTTCCAATGCACAAATTTCGAAGAAACTATGGAAGGAATTACACAATTTTTAAAGAATACTATTCAATGTGATAGAAATCCTGAAGAACCTAGAAGGTATACACTGGAAATCATGAAATCTAAAGCAATGAGTCGTTAAAAGACAATGTTAACATAACTGCGCAATTTATATGCAAAGACACTCTCAGCCAATTGAAAGGCTGGCTCAATATGAGGGTTCACTTCATGTTTAATTCTACTCTTTATGTTAATATTTTACATTAAGATTTTATTCTAGCCGAATAGCCGTGGTGGTCTTGGGGTTTGAGCAGTCGCCTATTCTGCAATTCTTACACACCCTCTGTCACGTTGGCACTTAATCATAATCGGTGAAATGTGGGTGTTGTTGTTACGACACCTCAGCTTACCCCTTTGGGGACCCTTTTAGGATAGCGTGACCATATTTATTTATTTATTTATTTATTATCTTATTCTAGTTCTTTTAGCTAAATACTTATACAACATCTACTATGAATATGCTGTGACGTGACGCCTTGGTCCTAGCGGAAGATCAGTGATGGTTGTCATCAACGTGGCAGCCAGATTATGCTGAGTTGGGACCAATTCGTAACAACTATAACACACTGTTACTATAATCCTTTTCGCTATTTTGTGTATGTTGTAACGAATAAATTTATTTTCTTTCTTCTTTCTTTCTTTCAATATTGGAATTTAACTGTAATAACTTTTTTTATTTATTATCAATAGCCTAAATATTTGAACATCACTTAAATTTGAGCGAATAAACAATTCAAAACGTTGTTGTAATTTATTTTAGTTTTAATTTTACGTAGTAGAAAAGCAGACAAAAACCTTTGAAAACAATCTCCTTAAACTTCTGAAATCCTAGCCCTACTTTTCGTTATAAGGAGAAAGAGCTAGAAAATAACCTGTAAGTTCTGGTGCCCTAGTACTTAATAACTAATTAAGACGAAATAGCCCAAAACTTTGAGCACTACCTCTGTTCAAAATATATATTGAACATCTGTAGTTAGTTAACAATAATAACTCACTAAAATGTAATCGCCTCATTACTGCCTTTACTGCGTTACTCATTACTGCGTTGTCTATGGGCACGGTCTCTCTTCACTTCTTGGCGCCATTATCTTGTTACACATTATATCTTATTTTATTTAAAACAAATATAAAATTAGTTAATTTATATACAAACTGAGCTTCATTCAATTATATACCGCCCAACCTCAAAGGTTATTCAAATTTGATTTGGTTGATACGGTGCTACCTAATCATCGTCGGTGAAAATTTGGTGTTATAACACCTCTGCCTATCCTTTAGGGGACTGTTATGGGCATGCTTGAGATCACAACAAAGATAGAAAAAGCGTGGCATAGACAGAAAAACAGAATAATATCGTAGATGAGTGAAGCAAGAAAGTAATATCACATCTACAAAGAGAAATCAACACACACAGTGTTTGCTTCACACAAATGACAGCTATATGAGAGGCTGAACTAATAAATAACTCTAGAAAATGTAGGTATATCTCTCAGAGAAAAATATTCTGTACCAAAGGAGGCGTACCAATAATAATACCAGCAAAAAACAGCAAGTCTTGAGAAGAAAATAGACAAGCAATTGTGACGGACACGGCTTTGTGCGCCAAAATGCAAAACACTGCAATACAGCAAAATAAACTTATGAATAACACTGAGATTCCATACAATAGTTATTTTCTTTGCGTATATTCCTGTTAAAAATGTTTTTATGTTCATTGTGCCAAATCATCAGGATTTCACTATTTTTTGGAAGGTTGTTTTCACTTAGATTCTATTACTATAAGTTATATTATGATATTATGGTTATATTACGATATATATTACAGGTCTTGAAATGCTGTCGGTTGCTGTTTTAACAATATAACAATATCAAAAATGTTTTATATGGATCATTGGTTACCTATGCTGTCACGTGCTAGGTAAAAAATAAATTTTATATTAAGCTGAGCACATAATGGAAAAACAAGACTGCTGCTCCACCACTTAATGATTTCGGGGATGAAAAAAAAATAAGTGAGCAGATTTACTGTTTCAATCCAATCCACTATCCTAAGCTATCCATCCAAAACTATAATATCTACAATTTAGATGAAGAAAAAAAAGTAGGATCGTAAAAATAAAATAAATTTAATCTCACTATCAACTTGTTCTGTGGAACGATCTAGGAAACTTGGCAAGTCTGTTTTGCGAATGCACAAATCAAGACAGATATTACCCAGTACAGATGAAATCTTAAAATATACTTGCGTGTCTTTTTTAGCATCCAGCCAGACTTTATATTAGCTAGCTATCTGCATCCTTCTGTGCTACCCACTTACTTTATTTTTGTTAAATTCTACAGAACCCTTATATTTTCGGAATAAAATAATATTACTTAACCTTTAAGTATCCGTAAATCCGTTCGACCGTGAAGAAGTAACTGGGTTTACTCTTTTCCTCCGAAAACGAAACTTCGCAAACGAACGAAAATCAATCTTAGTTTCAGTATTTCTTTGTTTTTTTTTTACGTTCATTTTTTCCTTTAATAATTTGACTAAAGTAGGTTTAAAATATATAAATGCCAAAGGCTTTTCTAGCACACCACGTTCGAACGTAATTCTAGAAAGAACCTTGGTAAGAATCTTGCGAAGTTTTCTTTGTGAACTTTCGGCCGAAACTTAGCGAATAGGTTTGAGTGAAATACCATAAGAATTCATTTTTTTCCAATTTCACCACATTGTCTTTGTGAAGGACAACATCGTGACGAAAGCTTCATAAGTCTAAGAAATAATTCAAAACGTATGTATAGTGCCTGAGACGGCGATAGACTCACGTTGTCACGTTGGCACTTAATCATCTTCGGTTATTGTTATTACAACACCTCTGCCTACCCTTTTGAGGAGTACAAGCGTGAGCATATGTATGTATGTAAGTTATTATCATTAAGTCAGTAAATAATAACAGTGGTAATGGAATGAAATAACAAGAATTTAATAAACCCTGCGAACTACACACAAAACAAACTGAAACCCTCAAGATGTTTTGTTCGCGCCAGCTCCCGACTGCGCTTCAAGTGTTAAATCTTAACACTTGACTTACTCTCTGTTCCGGAACTTCTTCAGTTGAGACAGATTAAATAGGAAAATATATCTAGATTTACGTTTGCTTACTGCAAAGGATTCAATCAAAAGAGGAAAGATTTGTTTGTTTGTTTGCTACGTTGTGACACAAAAACTGCTCGACCGAGATTAAAAAATCTTTCAAGTTAGAAAGCTACATGCTCAGTGAGTAACATGGGTTTAATTAGGAATCCGTGATAAAACGAGGGCAAAGCCGCGACGGAAACTAGTGTTACAATAAAGGTGACAGTGTAGGTAGATGTCGCATTCGTGTATCCGAATATAAACTCTAAAATAGCATCTGTTAGAAGTTCGATCTAGGTGGGATTAGACAGTCTTTAGACTTTGGTAGGTGTAATCAATTATTTCGAATAATTAGTACCAATATCCTTGCAGTATTTGACATTAATATCGTATATCACAATTAAAAAATACTCAAAATTAATACCTATACTCAAAATGAAAACATTGTTTAAACCAAGAATGAATTAACTCGGGCTAAAACAATCCATCCCTTTTTAAATCCGTATCACAGAAAGAAATGGAGCTACTTTTAAAACCAAGGAGTATCTCAGTCTATGTTTCGTAATAAGTGGGATTTAGTTCCATAGATATCAAAACTGCTACATATATGAAAGCTGACCAAGTTTACAAACAGTCATCGAATTATCGTGGACAAATGAAATAATAAACCTGTAATTATTTTAATTATTCCCTAATCCTCGCAGCGACACGCTATATATACAAATAACTCGTAGTATACGTTCAGAAGCACGTTCACGTGCCTCATATTATAATCATAAAGTGTACACAAACCGTCTAATTATCGGTCGATAACCGGAAAGCATTGTGCGCCATTAAGTTATAATTTTCATAAATTGAATTCGAGCTAATGTTAGCAATCTGCATAATAATCGGCGCGTTACGATTAAAGTCGCCCGCCGAGCCGATCCAAATTCACTTTTTGCGTTAAAATGGAGATTGATACATTAAGATACCGAGCTTTGATTATAAATACCGGTGGTGTTATGGAGAGAAATTATTATTTTTAATGCTTCCTTTTTTATATTGTTTATAAGTGTATGCCAAGTTTTAATAATTATGTGTGTTAGTAAAACTGAGGGAAATCTATACAGATAAATAAAATTGAAGTGTCTGTTTGTAATTCCAAAATAACAGCTTTTCAGTAAATGCATATGAAATTATACACGCTACTGACAATAAAAACCAAGTTTTAAATTTTTTATCTGTCTGTCTGTCTGTTTGTTCCGGGTAATCTCTGAAACGGCTGGACCGATTTTAACGGGACTTTCACTGGCAGGTAGCTGATGTTTCAAGGAGTATCTTAAGCTACTTTTATTTATTACAAAATATTAGGGTACCGCGACAATAAGGATGAAACGAAATCTATGCGGGTGAAACCGCGGGGCACAGCTAGTAAATAAATAAAATAAATATCCTCACGCCATCCCAGAAGTGTCTCCGAAGCGGTAAGCAGAGGTGTTGTAACAACACCCACATTTCACGAATATGATAAAGTGTCTGAGGGAAATGTATTGGCATTTTGCGGTGTCTTAAAAATTCCACTAAGTAGTTGGAGTGGAACAAACAACAACACCTCCAAATCTTCACGCCTACTCCAAAGGGTCGCGGAAGGCTTAGACAGGGATTATATTGTCGGTTCTTCTCAGAAGGCCAGTTTCCGAACCGGTGGTAAATTCTCGACGTCCATAAGTACCTTACCAGGGCCTAAACTTAATAAATATTTTTCATTTTCATTAAATAAAATATATTCACATTTCACCAAAGATATATTTTAGATCCTCGCATGATAGATGAGTCAGTGTATATCTCTCTAGTATTCAGTCCTGTAGGCCTAGACAAAGTAACATTCTTTCGCGCTTGCGCTAATAGAAACTATACAAGATGTATGGAAATGACATAAATCTGTCACGTGACATATGTCATTCCCGTACATATTGTATCTTTTCTACTAGCGAATCGTGAGGATTACGTTACTTGGCTACAAGCCTAAGGGGGCCTACCACCATCGGTTTAAGCAGAGCTTATTAAGAACTTCTGAGCTTTGACATTTCATTTTGGTACCGGAAAATAAAACGTCAAAGCTAACCCATCGTTGACCCCCGATCGATTAAAAATCAATAAATTACTGTTAACTAGATAAAGCATTAAAGCCATACAAAATTACTTGGGATATCTGAATTTATCTTAAAGCAAATTACCGCTGAGCTACAAAGAAACTTTCCAATTACTTTAAAGATGAAAATCCAATTAAAAGTCAAGACCGAATCATTTGGTTCTTATTAAACATATTATGTACAGGTTTTTCCTTGAAGTTTCGTGTCCTAATATTAGGTTTGTATTTTCAATATATCGAGGAGTGTTGTGTGTACAAAGGAAATTAAATCGGCCCGCTGTATAAATATAGACTTCACCAAATAGGATTGATCAGAATCACCGATTCTCAAACTTTTACAATACTTCAGAAGAATTTTAATGATATAGTATAATGTTTTAAATCTTAACACAGACTTAATTATATATAGGTACATGAAACAGTACTTAAACGTATTACATGTAGAAAATTTGGCCCAAATAGGTAATAGCAATGCTGATTCTCTGAGCGATACTTTATCTTTCATTTCATCATCAAAGGTTGCATTTGAACACATTTTTATAAAAAAAATTCAAGGATTTATTTAGGTACCAATTAATATTACACATAATTACAGAAATTCAAACTCACAAGATTTTTTAAAAAGCATTAAAATACCCGGTTATGATGTTAATCAATACAAAGCAACGCTGACGGCGCAGCAGTAAAACCTTAGTGGAGTTAGTCATAAGCGAAAATAAATTAAACTTTGAGAACCACGGAAACAGTCAAAGGAATCAGATTTCAAACAATATTGCCTTAGGGTCGACAATGGCGTATAAACGTCTACCTATCATTATATGAAAGGCTTTAATTACCGTTTCTTCGGTGCATTGGATCCAAACCTATTAGACAACAAAGGAGTTCAATTATTGGTTGAATCGTGGCATCGCGGGGCATTGTTCTCACCGATAATTTATTATTTCAGTCAGATATCGATATCATCTAAGCACAAACTTTTCATTAGTCTACATGGATGAGCAAAAGCAAGTAAGTACTAAGTTATCATCACAAGAGGTAGCCTATATAATTTATTTGTTTGTCATAATTCTACATACCGCATTCAAAACCACTGTATTATATTATTATTACATGAATCCATTAATTCCCGAACTGAGACATACATATCTAGACTTAAGGTTTATTCGAAATCGCAAGCGTTGACCCAAAGCCTTTTGGAATTCTTAAGTTTTGTAATGGTACATTGGGACACTCTCAGTCCTGATTTTCCATTCAAAAATTATATTAATCATTATTCAATGTTATTTATTATAGTTGATGGTTAAATCTAACGGCTGCCAAAAATATTACTGTTACAGTACAATTTAAATTTACAAAATGATTGTCGTACATGTGTTACGCGTTTAGATGAATCCAATGTGGCGTGGCGTTGGGGATCGCGGGCCTCGTCACAAATGCTTTCATTTAAATACATCATATTACTGCAGTCTTACTAATCCTAGACTCACCTTAGCACGCTAATAGACAGTAGTTACTTATATATTTTATGTAGTAGATACGAACAACTTACTCTAAGTGTAAACCAGGCTAATGCATACACAAACTTATCCATGAACTAAAATCTCTGTCGGATCTCATAAAACTTTTGTAGTGAGCCTGCTGCTGACTACCTACGCCCGAAAACTAGTCCAAACTGCACGAAATAATTTCCATGAAACACGTCTTGTACGTAACACTTAACATCCTGATGTCTTAACGTTGTTATAACACGTTAAAATTAACCTTTCTAGATAATATATTGAATTTCTTAAAACCTTATGAGTGCCAATTTAATTTCAGGCTGAATATAATTTAACGCTGCCTTTAAAAGTAATTGTACGATACGTGTATAAAGTAGGTTAAAACGTTCCTCAAAAGATCCACGCAGCTGTATGTAGAGATGTCTGCAGTACCTACCTATTCCTTAAAGGATATATTTAGTGAAGAAATCTCCTTATTATACCTGACAAGAATTCCAAGACCTATAGTAAGCCGGCCATATCTGCCGCGATGGCATCTAATTATATTGGTGATAATAACACTTTTGTCCAACCCTCCTTTCAATCCACGCTGAAAATCTCTAAGTACCTTAAACTAAAACTAGAAAATATCTTTATTCGATTAGACTTTTTACAAAGTATTTTAAAATTGTCCAAATGAAATTATTATTCAAGATTATACATGCTACCTCCAGGTTCCGAAGGTTGCTTTTACTGAGAAAATCCTGGCAAGGAACTCAGTAATTACTCTTTCCAAAAATATTTTAGGTACAATTTAAAAAATATGAAATGGAAGTCCATGGACACAGTTCCAATGCACAAATGACGCAAAAGTTAACATAAAGTAAAAGTCTAGTAGTTTTACTTATATCTAAATATGCTTGAGATGAGATACATTCTGTACTTTCTTTAGAAAATACATACAATAATTTTGACGAATGGGCAACGGAATAATAAAAATACACGTATCTTTGAAGTCTTAATCAGAAAGCATAAATTGTTATCCGCAAAATTCCCAGCGAAGAGCCGTCGCGTTTCGGATTCTAATAAATCTTCCTTTGGGTACGCCTCATTTACAAATCGTTAGATACCTAACGTACAAATTAGGTGCGTACACGGATTCGTCAGGAATTCCAATAACATAAAGCTATTCGTTTTCCTTGTTTAAGAGATTTAATTACAAAGCATCAAAAGAAGCAAAATTAGCTTTCTAATACCTATTGCTTTACAATAGAATTTTATGGGAAAAGTAGAGGCATAAATTGCGACCAAACATCATGCCAAGCTATCAAAAAAATGACTTAAAAAAGTCAAATTACTTATCACCATCACGGGTAAAATGTTGGATTTTTGTAGCAAATATACACGCCATAGCGAATTTGCCTTTTTTTTAATATATACAACATTCCTTTGCGTACGAAGAATTTCCTGACATATCTTTTGAAAAAGTGCAAACTGAAATCGAAACAAAAGAAATCCTGATTAAATTATCAACGCACAGTCTAACCCGCTGATCCTAGAGACACACAATTTAGAGGATAAGCTCTTGGTCAAGTGCGAGTATACACTAAGAAAGACTCTTCCGAAATTCCATTCATAAGGCTTGAAAATTAGTATCTGAAATGTACTACCACGCAGGCGAAACTTGTCTAAAAATAACAATCAATAGTACTTTATTTCTTGAGAATTATTTTCAGCACTGTATCTTTATTTCGATGAGACGAGATGTATTATTAATTTAACAATACTTTCAAGTATTAATTATGCAGTTTGTATATTTAATTTATCATCTTCCCTTCACCCGCACAGGTCGGCATAATGCACTAATGCCAACATAGGGGTACATATTCCGGCAATAGGCCCACCGAACTAGCATTGAAATTGCCTTATTGTTGTCCGATCGATCAAGGGTTCGTTTACTAACAAAAGGGATAGGCCGAGTTACTCAGCTGAGGGCCATTTCCAAGCCTTAACGAGACCTATTGAAAACTAACAATGGTACGGAGTCTCGACCAAATCTTAGCTTTCGCTGAATTTCAATAATAAATCCCCTTTAAACTGGATTAGTTTGTTTGCTGTTGAAAGTTAATTGGGGTACGAGAAGTTAGACATGAATAGCTTATTCATGTAAAATATATTGTTCACATGTAAGAGTGTACAGTTATCCACATTATTATTGTTTAGATCGAAGTTTACGCAACCTGAGGGCAAGCTATTGTCCAAATAAATTTAAATTTTTTGAAAGAAATGTAAGAAGGCATTTGATGGTAAACAAAAGTAAAAGAAACGTTACAAATGATATCGGTATTAGTTGCAAGTAAACTATTACCAGATAATTTAATGAATTCATTGAGATTCTTAAAACATAATTTGATAAGACGACGCAAAGTGAAAGCTTTTGTAAAATCAAGTTTATATTTTTTTGGAATAATAATGTAAGTAGCCATATGTCGGATACTGATAGGCAAACAATCAAAAGTAAAATAAAACTTACAAACGATTTCAGTATTATTCGAAAACTATACATACACAACTCAAAGTGCTTCTCAAAAAGTGTCTCAATATTTTTGCATATAAATAAAACCAGTTCCTTGTTAGATTCTAAGTCTCAATATTATGGTCTCAGTGCTTCCAAGCATATCAAAGCACATATCAAGCAGTCATGTCTAAAGGCCTGGGGGCCTACTCGCTTTCTCCGAAAAACGAAGTTTCGGCAAAGCTGTCGCAAAGATCCTACCACGGTTCTTATCCGTTCTAAAATAACGTCCGAACGTGGACTACTAGATTTTTTTTTGCCGTTTATATATTCTAAACCTACTTTAATTGAATTATTAAATTAACAAAAAATTGAATTTGATGAAAGCAAAGCGATACTGAAACTACAATTGATTATCGTTCGATTGCAAAGTTTCGTTTCCGGAGAAAGAGATTAGACTCCCTGAACGTAATACTATTACGGTTCGCAGGTAATCATATTGGTACTCAATGTGCAGCCGCTTTGTGCTCTGTTACAGTATAAGACGTCTAGACTGGAGCCCCAAAGACTATGATTTACTGGAATTGCGGACTCGTAGTTGTAGACAAGTTATTTGATAGAATGTCTGTTTGGAACTTGATTTGCTTTGATCGGTTATGAGTGAGTAGAGATTAAATCGAAGCACCCCAAGTATAGATATAAGCTTGTTTTAACTGTAAGTTTTATTTATATTTAAGTTTTAATATTGACTGCGAATTTTCCTCATTTTGTATGGGAACTTAAAAACACCCCCGCGGTGTAGGAAGTTTTAAGTTTCCATCTATACATCTATACAGATAAATAAAATTGAAGTGTCTGTTTGTAATTCCAAAATAACAGCTTTTCACTAAATGCATATGAAAGTATACACTCTAATGACACTAAAAAACCAAGTTTTAAAGTTTTTCTCTGTCTGTCTGTTTGTTCCGGGTAATCTCTGAAACGGCTGGACCGATTTTAGCGGGACTTTCACTGGCAGGTAGCTGATGTTTCAAGGAGTAACTTAGACTACTTTTATTTATTAAAAATATTAGGGTGCCGCGACAATAAGGATGAAACTAAATCTACGCGGGAGAAACCGCGGGGCACAGCTAGTACAAAATAACGTATGTTACGTTAAAACATGTAAAAACCTATACTTGTGTGACAGTAGACAATTTAAGCCTTCCATAGCTTTGTCTGTGACTTCGTCTGCTTGGAATTAGAGTTTTCTGTGAGTCTTCTTGGATTAGATTGTCCCTCGACGCGGACATGCCTTCGTGTGTTTCTGACATAATATCGGGGACCTATTTGACCAAGTCTAAAAACAAATTACGGTTTCAGGGCAAGAGAAAGCGGCTATTTTGTTTAAAATATGCATGAGATTTGGGTCAGAATGTCGTCTTGGCTAGATAAAATTGTATTGTCCAATACACAGGGTAAACGGGGAAGATATATTTTTTATTTAGGTAGAACCGTCCCCATGCTGAACTATATAGTGAAGGAAAACCTCGTGAGGAAACGTGCATATGTCTAACCTTCATATGACGTATGTATAGTGCCTGAGACGGCGGTAGACTCACCATCTATCACGTTGGTACTTAACTATCTTTGGTGAAAGTTAGTGAATAAACCCTAAGTTTATTCACATATTCAGTTTTCTTCTGTAGTTGCCACCAATTCGGATAAAATATATATAATGAAGATTCAATAGCAATAATGGAAAAAACAAAATGACAATCGATATTAATTCAAAATTAGAATTATTTCTTTTTCTGTATTTAGATGGCTAGCAATGAGTATGGCTGAACCTTCTTGTCTCTTATAATAAACTAGTTGTGCCCTGCGGTTTCACCCGCGTAGAGTTAGTTTCATGCGTCCTGTCGCGAAACCCTAATATTTTTAATAAATAAAAGTAGCCTAAGTTACTCCTTGAAACATCAGCTACCTGCCAGTGAAAGTCCCGTTAAAATCGGTCCAGCCGTTTCAGAGATTACCCGGAACAAACAGACAGACAGAGAAAAAAATTATAACTTGGTTTTTTTGTGTCAGTAGCGTGTATACTTTCATATGCATTTAGTGAAAAGCTGTTATTTTGGAATTACAAATAGACACTTCAATTTTATTTATCTGTATAGATATAGATTAGACAGTTAGTTACCTACAATTACAACACCTCTGCCAACCCCATCGGGGAATACAGGCCTGAGCATATGTATGTATGTATATTATCTATGATTACCTACAACATCTTTATTCCAAAGATACACAGACAAAGTAAGTGCTTTTTTCAAAGTATAGACTGCATCTTTTGAGTTTCAAGTAAGCGGGGTGAAATGAAATAATTACGTAGAACATACCACACAATAAACTTGAGAACCAGCTTGTATTGCAAGATGTTTAATTATTTCTTGCACCCACTCGTGGTTCGGAGCGATTTAATTAAAATCTTAATTTAACATTTTGAATTTTATAATCAAATGGTATTGTACAGTTTGACGTTTAAAACGAAGTTTTAGTCAATATATTTATTTTTAAATACGTGAATCCAAAAATAAATATATTTTTGTGATATTTACAAAATTCATAGTATAAAGTTTCACAAAACTGACGCGCCACCTCTTTACAGCCTTACTATAAGCTCTTATTGCTATCATAGTTCCACTGTGTGACAGTGACACACTTATACAAGTCATATACATCTGTCTCATAATAAGAGTTTACTTTCATGGGAATAAGAGATCATAGTAGGGCCTTAGTTCAATAATAATTATAAATATACATCCATACATGATCAACCCTGCTCGTATAAGTAAGTATTTAGGTAAATCTTATAAGTATTAGATGGTGCAGTTTTCCTAGAAGCTTAATGCACCTAAGTATATATTTAGTGACTTCATCACACCATGTAGAAACCCGCATTTCTTAGAAAACATTGAATACCTACGTACGTGTCGTGCCTGAGACGACGATGGACTCACCTCTTTAGCACCTAGTACAGATGAATAGGTAGAGCCGCGAAGAAATAATTATTTTAAATATACCTTAATGAATTCACAATAGTGGTGATATTCAACAATATCGCGTCACCTCGCTTCAAGAATTGGATAATAGCTCGCGAATTGGCATAACATAAATAATACTCGGTCGACTCGTTAGTCCGTACACGGGAATTCCATTTCCGTCAAATTGAAAAGGCATTTCAGAAGCACGACGCGTGCTGTATTTTCTTAAAAAAGTTGTCAATAGGTTGTTGTTTTTTTTTTACCGTTAGCACTTTGTCATGGTATTTTCTCTCCCTTACCGTAAATATATTATTGTCAGTGAAAATATACGATTCTTATATAATAAGTCTAATAAACGGCTGAATGTAATTAATTGTTCAAATGTAAGCCAATCGCGATTATTGCACAAGGTTTTGCTTGATTTAATAAACAGAAATATAAGTAAGTATTGTAGGTACAACTAAAACTTTAGTAAAGTTAGGTTACGTTAGAAATCTGCAATCAATCAATGTAATAACTTGTTTCCTTTCCCAAAGTCCTGGTTAGGTTAAGTCTACACGAAATGCTAGGAGAGTTGAGCATCGTCAAGCTACGATTTTTTTATCCATTAAATTCCTAACATGTGCAAATGTCACTTTAATACCAATATGAATACCAACGGTATTGTCCCGAACCCTTCCAAATCGAACCCAGTTTAACGTAAATAATTCAAATTGCACAAAAGGACTAATTCCACCAGTGACCATACCCATGATATACCCGTGTTTATTGGACTCGAAACTTCGGGGTAAAAACTCGTAAATAGGGCCAGAGGATCGTATTTCGTGGAAAGGTGGCCGTCCCTCTAACTGATCGATGGAAGCTAAAGTAACGCTGAATTAGTGGGCAGTAACTTGTTGTGGACGCGGAAAGATGTTAAGATCCGTGATAATCGCCAGGGAACATTGATGGCTATACATATATATTGTTAATTAGGGGTTGATTTCCGTGTTTTGGACGTATGCGGCCTAATTAGGTAGATATAGAAATAATACAGGGTGGTTCCGCAATTTAACGATTTCATGACATGCAATTCACAAAATATCATGCTTACTTACCTTAACGTGCAACTGCAGCCGATGACACACTCACAAACACGTATTAATTAGAAAAAATGCAAGAATTTTTTTTATTTTTATTAAATTTTATTTATAAGATTGTTATAACACACGCGACGTAAATGACCTATTGTGAAGCTGGCAGCAAACATACTAACTTTTTAATAAAAGTCGCATTAAGAATATAACTAAACCGAGGGTAGTTCGACAATCAATGTTACTTGCAGTTGCGAGCGCGGAAGCGAGAGACAGAATGTCAATAAAATTGCTCTATTTGATAGGTGACAGGTGACATCTCTGTTGAATTCAATATGAAATATATTATTACCCATAGAGTTAAAAGTAGATACGTGCGCTGCCAACTACAGCTGCCGAATTAGTAAGTAGTATCAGAAATACTTTTGAATTACGTAAAAAAAATACTAGATAGTAAAACTTTTTTAAATACGAGTAATCAAATTCTCACACCATACATAGGTGGGGTCCCCGAAAGGGTAAACAGTGGAGTAGTAATAACATCACACACTTGGTGTTGTGAGTTCATCGCCGTCTCAGACACTATCTATACATAAGTCCTTGAATCACTACTTGAAGACATAGGTACTCAGATTTCCTCACGACGTTTTCCTTTACCGTATAGCTTGCGATGTGAAATCACTGCACTCAAGTTTTTATAAAAACTCATTGGTTTCACTGGGATTCGAACTTGTGTCACTTGCGTAGCAGGTGACTACTTGAAACGCACGGCATCCAAGACTCTCCTTTATTCAGCTTATAAAACTCGTTTCCGACAACCTCACTATAACCAAAATAGCAATATCGAAACCATCGTAAGATACTGTAAATGTCTGATCTAACTTCGTAAATAATGTAGTTTGCTAAAGTGTTACCAATCCCTGCTAGTCCGATATGCTGCACAATGGCCGCTTTTCAGAATAAACACAAGCTATCGCTTTGTTTTGATAATATTTTATTGCGGTGGATGCAAAGAGCGGGATTCTGTCCAGTTATAATTATTTAGATTCAACTCGCTTTGATTAAGCACTTAATAAAGCGGTTTGTATAGTTCGTAAAATCTTCCAAGATAAGTAGTTCGATTTTCTAACTTCTCGGAATTGCATTAAAAAATAATTAACATTAGTTCGATCAGGCATTCTGAGGCACAGTCATTCATTAAAATAAAAAAACTTGTTATTTAGATCACCTACCTATTTGTATAAATTCACAACTAGTCATAACGTACACTGTCACTACTTCTGTTTGTTGAATTTCTCAGACGTATGCAGCTTTTAATACTATTTAAAAGCAACATAAATCATATTAGTTTGAAGATACATTTCTTCACAAGTTCGACAGGATACTTAGGATAATTACGATCTTAACGATACAAAGACAAACTCCTTCAATATGATGAATGGTTCCATTCCGAGTTGCTTAGTCCGATATTTTTGTTTTGAGTTGTCTCCCCCATCCATCTTCAGGACGCACAAATAATTAATTAACCTTAGTTGCCCTCTCAGACATTATTCTGCGTTAAAATAATAGTTTTTTCGCGTATATCCATTGATATCAATATCAATTCTTCATGTTTGTTACCGAGTTCCGATGTAAGAACTAACCTAATAGGTTTGTATCTACTAATAACAAATTATTTGGTTTATAGTTTTTAAGTAGGTGAAAAGACTGTAATCGACGATAATCTGTGGATGCGAGTATAAAAAAAAATTAAAATATTATTAATTTGCATTAAATAGTTTTCAATATATATATTGCACGTGGCAGATGCATTCCATAATGAATCATGATAATGACATATTTGTATCGGAATATCTGTAGGAGCCTACATGTCTGAACAGTCATGTTGCCGTACAATATAATGTAAATGAATACGTACATTAATTTTTTTTTCTTTTCGCAAATGATCACACGCGCATCTGTAAGTATAAGCGGACCTTAAATGTTTTTTATTTTTGTTAATTCAATCCCAGTAAGATGGTAACGAATTATTGATATTATGATAAGCGGTCAGTCTAAATATAGTCTCAACACCAAACGAATACACAGAAAATGTTATTTTCATTTTAGTTGTCACCCTTATCCGTCTTTGGAATGTCCACCCACGTTCAAATAAATTAATTAACATTTACCCTTTACAAACACATTGTTGGATGGACCGGGCAAAGAGGTTTGTGGGTAATGATTATTTCCGAGAATGGAAATTGAGGTTGCGGGTATAAATTAGGGTTGCAATAGTCGTAGAATACGAGTTGTGAATCGAAAATCATATTGACCAAATCTAAAGTAGGTAAAGGTTTTGACATATTTTTACGTTGACGTTATCGGTTTCGTATTTTCCTCTTTTGTATGAGAACGTAAAACTTACTACTCTCACCGCTAGGGGCGCTAAACATGTTAGACTCTATTGCGGTACTGAAGTTATAAATTCGGTTTAAAGACACATTGTCTTACTTCCTTACACCTATTTGTCGTGTAGATCTGATGCTAAGTTAAAAACTGAAAAATAAACCGAAGTTGTTCGCAGGTCGTCTACGAAAATGTTTTCCTATGAAAACCATATCTATATTCCAAGATTAATTAATAAATTACTTCATAATTTTATTACAGCCGCAGTTCTAACAATCCAGACTATTTTTAGAAAGCCGGAGAGTATAAAACAACTTGATTTATTCTTCGTTCTAGTAACCCGCAGTTTTATTTTCATTGTTAGTTCGCTGCAATGTTTAGTAAGTACGTGTAAGTGGGTTTAGTTGGCTGTTGCGAAGTTCTAAGTAAATGTATATTTCAGGCGGTAAACTAACGACTATATCTTGCTCGCTATGAAGAATGTTAACTAGGCACTTGTATTTCTTGGAGTTATGAAGTGGACGTATTTTAGTTTCGGATTTATGTAGATAAGTAACATGTTTCTGGTTTATTTTAAGCTTAATTCATATCTTAAAGGTTACAAAAATCTGTTTCAGCAGACAGCTGAAACAGATTTTTGTAAAACACCAATATGACAGATGGTGAATTTTTATGCCGTCTCTAAGGCGTAACTTTGCATATGAAAATGAAAATTATTTATCAAATTTAGGTCCTGGGCCCCAACCATGAGCTCTTATTGCAATGATAATTCAGTGGTGCGAAAGTGACAGATGTATGCACGTCGCATACATCTGTCTCATAAATGAGTGAAACTATCATGGCAATAAGAGCTCGTGGTAAGGCCCCTGGTAAGGAACTTTGGAACGTTGAAAAATTTACCATTTTGACAAAATAATATGACTCTTAATAAATAAAAAAATATAAAAATAAAAAAAATAAAAAGGATATTTAGGGAAACTAAATATCCTCAAGACTGCAAGTTACCTCAAAACGTTCAACTAAAAGTTCGAAATTATCGTTGTAAAACTGTGTTTAAACAACAACAAGAAAGTATTTGAACGACATGCCACCGCGATAAATAAGTACTGAATACACGCGTAAGATGCAGTAGCAATAAGCAAAATTTCATAACTTAGAATTTTATTAAATTAATTAAAGTATTTTAACTTATGTCCTGACTATATGGTATCGCCATATTTAAACCCGACCTTACTTACCAGGCATTAACTTCTCTAAAGCATTTCCACGAAGCAAGTCTCAAATTTATCTCACGTTAGGAAATCTCATTACACGCCCTTGATGTGTAAATTTGACTCGTGATTACTTTCACAGGTAAATGAACAAATTCAAAATAACTTGCAAAGTTCCTGCTCAATCCAAAATAAATCATAGACATACTAAAACGGGGAAGTGAGCAATTCTCCGCATCAAGACTCGTTATTTACTCATTAAAACTTGGGATTGAAGGCGTTCTGATCGGGGGAACAAACTTTTCAATGATATCTCGAGAAAGAATGTTTACTTTTGCATTTTGAAATTGCGAGCTTTATTGGATAATCCGTGGATGCGTGTAAATATAATTTTATGAATTTCAGCGCTTATTATTAACTGCTTGTGGATTATGTATAAGTTGTGTATTATGGAGTATCAAAGTGTCAATTGTAATAAAATATACCTAAGATAGTCTGAAAACTTACATTCAGAACGAATTCCAAGTATCCCTTATCTATACAGAATTTTTTCTCTGTCTGTCGGTCTGTCTATCTGTCTGTCTGGCTAATCTACGAAGCGGCTGGACCGATTTCAAAGAGTATCTAAGGGTACTTTTAATAATAAAATTTTTAAGGTAGGAAGTATGAAACTACATCTACGCGGATGAATCCGAGGCAGCTAGTGTTGAATCAAATCATTTGATTTTGATATTGTTTTCAGAGAACGAACGACTTTAATCGTTTAACGATATATCTTTATATATTTCAATATGTTTGTTTTACGTAAATGCGGGCACTGAGCATAAATCTATATGGCTTTTAACTAGATTCTGACATTTCATGATTTTATTTACCGTAGTAAGTAAGAACAGTCTTTAACTTTCAAAAGTTATATCCTAGACATATATTCGGGGAACTATAAAGATTTTAAAATCAAGCCGGCTAACGAAATTCAACATAAAATACTTGAATTTTATATCCAAAAACGAACTCGTAAATCGGGTAAAAGTCAATTCTGACCATAAAACGGAGAACGTTCATAGTTATTCCACGGGCATCGCCGGCGTATCGCAATCGCTCTCAAATAAAAATATCGATTTCATTTTCCTTTGTGTGTTTGCGCTTAAAGTGGGCAAATAATAAAATAAGGCGGTTTCCAAATCCAATAATATCGCAGGCCGCCCACAAAGGGTCGCGATTGTGACGGATGTCTCGGAAGGAATTTAATATTTTATCGCGCTTACAGAAACCTCGCGCTGAGATTATTCAAAATTACGTCCAAGTTCAGGACGTGAGTTATTTAACAACGAGATAAACTTAATACATGGTCTATCATTGTACCTGTATAATAGAGGGCATAACGGGTTCTCCAGTGCATTACAAAAGATCGGAGTCAAATGAAAGAGCTTTATCTAAGTGGTGTATTCCAGCAGCCGTAGAAATGACCAGCAGGTTTTCAGGCGTTTAAATTAGTTGCACAAGGAATCCACTCGAATCACGCAATAAAATTAACATTATTAGTGACGCAGGAGCCGCTTATCATCAAGCGGGCTGTGAGCTTGCATCTGTTCTAGTATAAAGCGTTAGCTAACCCGTTGTTTGATAAGTGATGAGTTAACCAGTTAGTAATTGTAACATTACTAACTTAATAGGTTTTCGGGACTTATCACGGTTATATTGTAAGTATTTTATAACAAACCTTAATATTTCGATTGGGTTGCGCCAGCCGTGGTTGCGAGCTGACTCATATAACTTAGGAATATACATTTAAAAAAACATTGTAGTATGTAACAACCCGTATTCAATTCTAATATCAGAAAATCAGCTCCCCAAATCTATAGAAACCCCAATAAACAACACGAGCGCAATTGGGCCTTATATAAGAATTCCTTTAGCGCTAAAAATCACAGTCACGACTGAGCGCGAAATTTACGGTCCCCCTTAAAGACCCCTAGGGTGACCCCAGGGGCCGGTCTATATTAAACAGGGTCCGTACTTATTAAAATTGAAAGTGCAGGGGCCGCAAACACCTTGGGGATAGGCCCTTGGTAACCGGCTGTGATTAAAGGTTTAATATTCGTTGCAATAAGGATCGTTATTGAATAGCACTCATAGTTTGTAATTGGTCGGGGAGTCCTTTTCCTCTACGATTTGGCTGTATGATCTAATGTATGGCTGTATGTACCTTACTAAAGCAAGCCTTTTCATCTTTTGTATCTAGGTTCAAGTGCTATACAAGCTATCAACGCTAAAAAAAATTGCTATTCTACTAAAGAAATTAATACTTCTATTCAAAAATTTTACTGGGTTTCCTCAGTTTGTGAAAATTTTAAAACCAAACGTAATTTTCTTTACGCTCTGAATAGAAAGACTAAATTTACAAACAAACTCAAATAATATCAGCGTTTTACCTACCAATAAAACGCATTCATAAACGCTTCTCTCATTTATTTAGGTTTCAAATAACAGTATGGAGCTTAATATAATGATATTTAGTGGCCTCTGTCCAGTTAAATATATAACAAACGATGTTAAAATAATTTCTAATTTGAAATTTGAGAGCGTAAGTTGCCTTGCATTAAGCTTTTTTTAATTTTCTTACCTAATATTAAGAAGAAAGGTATATTTATTCAGAACACCATAACAATTTCCACCGTAGCGATTTTAACGTGAGTCGGCGATATTAAATATTGCATCGAAGAGTGCATCTGAAACCATGTCAGCATATTTATCGATATAAAACCGTACATAAACATCTTATGTAAATGGACTTTTCCTTAGATTAGGTATTATTGTAAGAGGAGAGTATATCTTATTATATCTATATAGGTTATCATTAAATCACATATCTTGCTAAATAACAGTACCCATTATAACAGTACACATTATAGTCTGAGAGCCTGTAAGAATCATAATCAAATCAAATTCATTTTTATTCATTACTAGCTGTGCCCCGCGGTTTCACCCACGTAGATTTAGTTTCATCCTTATTGTCGCGGAACCCTAATATTTTTTATAAATAAAAGTAGCCTAAGTTACTCCTTGATACATCAGTTACCTGCCAGTGAAAGTCCCGTTAAAATCGGTCCAGCCGTTCCAGAGATTACCCGGAACAAACAGACAGACAGACAGACAGACAGACAGACGGACAGCCAGACAGAGAAAAATTTTAAAACTTGTTTTTTTTGTGTCAGAAGCGTGTATACTTACGTATGCATTTAGTGAAAACCTGATATTTTGGAATTACAAACAGACACTTCAATTTTATTTATCTGTATAGATAAGGGACACTGGAAAACTTATTGAATGGAATTTTTAAAGTTAAATTTACCTTAAAATTTACTATGTATATGTTTTTTACGCTTTGACGCCTTTACCACATAATTGATCGCAGGTACGGAAAAGGCCTGTCATCAACACGCGGAAGAAGCCGCGGGCGGAAGTTATATGTGATCAAAGCAGTTGAGTGAACTTACATTTTAATATTTCATGATAATAATAGCAATATTACACAAACAGACACTATAAAATACTATATACTAATGACGTTGGAATTAAAGAGCATTGTTCTCGAGGGAAGAAAAAGTTTTATTTCACTCCTAAGTATTAGAAAGTTCCTTGTGAATTTGTTCGCGCACCCTCTTTTAAATGAATTATTCAAAGCAGTAAAATACAGGGTAAGAAGTTTTAAGGCAGTTGTCTATCTTGCTGTCAATGATGTGCTTTAATTTGTTTTATATTGCATTTCATTATGTGTCTTCACGCCTTTTAGGAAGAGTCTACATTTGTTTGACAGTGTAGATTTTTGACTGTTAGTTGACATTATCTCTTACGTAAATTTTAATCGTTACATTACTTTTTTCTGAATTGTTTTGGATAATAAAAATTCTCTTAGGATTGATCCCAGATTTTAAAACGTTCACAATGTTTTTATTAAGGTATTTTGAATGTTTAATATAACTACTAATTGTTCTAGATAACGTTAAGGGTTTTTATGAAATACTAGCTGTGCCCCGCGGTTTCACCCGCGTAGATTTAGTTTCATGCTTCATGTCGCGGTACCCTAATATTTTTGATAAATAAAAGTAGCCTAAGTTACTCCTTGAAACACCAGCTACCTACCAGTGAAAGTCCAGTTAAAGTCGATTACCCGGAACAAACAGACATTAAAAATTTTGGTTTTTTAGTGTCAGTAGCGTGTTTACTTTCATATACATTTAGTGAAAAGCTGTTATTTTGGAGTTACAAACAGACACTACAATTTTATTTATCTGTATAGATTTTATTGATATGCTATTTTTTTTCAATCGTCGTGATGAAAAATTATTGAAGTAACCGTAACTTAAGGCTAATCTAATTAAGTACAATGAACTGTTTAAAATAGTCATGGAAGTGAATGATGTAGTATCATCTCTGATTTTCTATTACAAATAGTTATTAGATATATTTCAGTGTAAAAATAGTTAAAGAAAAACAATGTATACAGATAAATAAAATTGAAGTGTCTGTTTGTAATTCTAAAATAACAGCTTTTCACTAAATGCATAGGAATGTATACACACTACAAAACCAAGTTGTAATTTGTTCTCTGTCTGTCTGTCTGTCTGTTTGTTCCGGGTTTAACGGGACTTTCACTGACAGATAGCTGATGTTCCAAGGAGTAACTTAGGCTACTTTTATTTTTAAAATATTTAGGGTTCCGCGGGAATAAAACTAAATCTACGCGGGTAAAACCGCAGGGCACAGCTAGTATATTATAAACAGAAATCCGATTATACGCTCAGATACGCAACCCACTTAAGCCAGATTAAAAATATTCTACTTTCCCCCTTCTTATTGCTATTTCATTATTTCCACGTCACCGTAACGCGCACCATACACCATATTTACGGCCTGAGGCTGTCAGTATCAGCTTAGAATACATTTATGTCGCGTTTTAATAAAATTTACTTCTTCTTCAAGGGCCCTCGGCAGGGTTTACAAGGGGCGTGCAGTTTATTGTCCATCCGAATAAAGGATGGGCCTCAATCCTTAGAAATTTCTGTAAAAGAAAGTTCATAAAATATATAATTTGAGATGCCTCAAGTATTTCAATAGTAATGGTATTAGTTGATTTTTTCATACTAAATTATATTTTTAGTTTTACTAAATGTTTAGCTATGTCCACAAACCTTGTTTTATTGTTTTAGTTTTTTATTCCATAGAATATTAATTGATATCCTTTTTCAAAGTTGGTTGAAAATCAGGAGAAATTAATCTTAATTACAAATTAATTAAAAGGAATCCATGAAATGATCACGCAATAAAACCTGAACAGCCATTAGCCGGCTATAACATCGCAATATTTTCAAAGTAATACAAACATTAGATCCAGAAATTAATAGGGGAGCGTCGACATCAAGAGGCGAACACGTCGTAAAAACTTCGTAAAATTTATACAGACCTATAAAAGTGAATGATATTAATACTCAAACGTGTCTTTGTGAATTTATTTTTATTGTTAATACATTCAATGCAATACCAGTTGTTCGATAAACAAATATGGTTAAGATCAAGATGTGAATTTGAATGGTCGTAAAATGAAAGCGCATCGGTGGTATGAATTTATATCTCTCAAACCAATATTTATGATATTGGACCTTGAAAGCAGTTGTGACATAATAGTGGTATTTGAAATATTTTATCATCAAATTTTTATTATTCCTAACATTTGTAAATTTAAAAAAATAGGATAGAATAAAGATTTGGAAACTGGAGAGCTCGTTTATTTTTACAACTTGCATTCAACTCTAGCTCTCGGCCTACAAAGTTTTTTTGGAATCGATTCGCAAATTACCAACCACGGACTTAATGCATCCATTGAAATCTTCAAATAATCACAAAACCATTCCAGCAGCATTAAGCAAATGAAGCGCTTTACGAAAATTTCAAAATAAAAACCATCAACTCGTTCGCGCCACGCGCTCGCAGCAAAAACGGAATGAAACGATTGTTTGATCACCATTAAAAGTTTTCGAAACATTTCATTGTATTCCGAGAGCTTGAAAGTGTAAACACAAATCGCGAATTGGTGAAAGCACCGAATATTCTGGCACTCTAACAATTAAAAGGTAAATTACGAATATTTTGTCAAAGACACTCTTTTATATAATAATTTATTAAAGTCTCGCAAGTCCTTTGACTCCGTTTTCCGTTTGTGTTGCTCGTGACAGGTAAATAAGCAACCATCCAATTCCTCTTGTCTTCATTGAAAGTACCTATAGGTAGAAATTCGTAATAGCCAAATGTAGCCAAATGTAATTGATTGTTTTCGAGACATCAGTATTTTATCCGTAGACAGGTACTTATATCTTGAGTTGTAGTCGAGTTGTTTCAGTAGTCTTCTGCTAGCGAGTTAGCTAAGTTTCAATCTCCGGTATCTACTAATAAGTTTTATATAAAACTTATGTCCAGTGATGGCGCCGCGAGCGTTACAGTGGAAAAAAATATCTCTCTAATAATCGTGAAGAAATGCGGCTAATGTGTGCTATAAGTATTTATCATCGACATGAAGTGGTTGTTCAAACACCTCTGCTAAACCCTATAAAACTCACCTCCAACATTTTTGACACAATCCCAAAGATATGAAGGTAACCAAAAACATAATGGTGCTGAGACCAGGGGCCTTACCATAAGCTCTTATTGCCATCATAGTTCCACTGTGTGATAGCGGCAGACTTATACACGTCATTTACATCTGTCTCATAATAAGAGTTAAACTATCATGGCAATAAGAGGTCATGGTAGGGCCCCAGTGTTCAAGAAATTATGACTTACATGTTTGTCTACTCACGTCTACGACTATTGCAAAAAAGTTGAGCGCCGGGATTGAAACAAACAAGTACTTAAGTCATATTTTCGTCCAATCCAATGCCATTCATAGTAAAAAAAGCAAGTAATATCGAGGAGTATACATTTTATAATTAACATCCTACGCAAGGGACAAATACTCAAGTTTCTCCCACACATACTCGTACGATCATACTTAGACCATTGGGGCCTAACCATGAGCACTTATGGCAATGATAGTTCAGTTGTGCGACAGTGACAGATGTATACACGCCATATACATCTGTCTCATAATATGAGTCAAACTATCATGGCAATAGGATCTCCTATAATGTCCTAACAATTAGCTATCAGGGGTAGATCTAAATATATCGTTTAAGATAATATTATCTATATTCACTGCTAAAATCTTAAAACTAGGATTCTTTACTAGCTACGTATCCCAGTTGCATTTCACTGTTATATGAATTTAGAAAGTGACGTAAATTATTCCTCAGGTGAATGATTCAGTGAATTGGGAAAGTAAAAGAAGTTCTCTTCGGAGGCACGCCTGCCTGTCGGTCTGTCACTTACTTATGACGTTATACATGCTTGCAAATTACGCACAAACAAACGCCTTAGGCGTATTTTTATGTTGTATATTAGCTGTGCCCCGCGGTTTCAGCCGCGTAGATTTAGTTTCATGCTTTATTTCGCGGTACCTTAATATGTTTTCTTAATAAATGTTGTGTCTATATTAATTTTATGCATTGAAACATCAGCTATCTGCCACTAAAAGTCCCATTTAAAGCGGTCCAGCCGTTACAGAGATTATCCGGAACAAACAGACAGACAGACAAAAAATAATAACAAAAACAGTTTTTTTTTATTTCAGCGTGTATCTGCCAGTACCTACTTTCATTTGCACTTAGTGAAAAGCTGTTAATTTGGAATTACAAACAGACACTTCAATTGTTGTTCAAACCTGTATTGATTTATATTCATTTTAGAATTCGTTCTACATGATTTTATCTGCTTGATTATATCATGACTTATCGTAATCTATAAGTTGTAAGTGCCTTAGTAAATTAATACATGCAGCTTCGATAAATCTATGGTCTATTCTATACATGAATAGAACATTCAAATTGGAAATCCATGAAGAAAATGTAGACGGTAACAAAGGCTTTGGACCGTTTCCCCGCCTTTTCCGTGTCGAGGACGTAATGGGTCACCTGAAATTCAGCCTATCTATGAGATAGTATATATGAACGAGCTAGGCTCCAAATAAAGTTGTACCAAAGACTGCTTGGTTGCTATTAGAATTGACTAAGTATTCCCTTAAACAAAAAAAAGATAGTGTATTATAATAATAGACAAAAAATTCTATTTAATATTCTTAACATCTACTGAGTTGGAGCAGCTTTACTATAACGATATTTTTTGACTATTAATACAAATAAGACCGGCCGATTGATTAAATTAAATATATTTATTTAGTATTTAAGTACCTAAAGTGGAAAACAATTTATGCTCATTCCCCGAAGGAGCTAGCGAAGGTGTTGTAATAACAACACCCACTTTTCCCACCGAAGATGATTAAGAGCCAACGTGGCAGATGGTGAGCCTATCGCTGTTTTAGGCACTATACGAGTACATACGTTTTTGAATTATTTATTAGACATATGCAGGGTCTTTAATTAATAATAGTGACATTTTGCCACTTGTACTCGTAGTAAGAGATGTCCATTGCACATTATATTCATGTGCACACAATGCTTAATTCCTATTTTGTTATGTTCGTTGCCTGCCTACTTTTTTTACTTTTGGGATTAATTCTTTATATGGCAGGCAAGGCAACGCGCGAGTGATACTGGGTGTTACAAGCATTCATAGGCTGCAATAGCTATAAGGTACAAGTACTGTAGTAATTTACTTAGGAATAGTAGACCAAAGCCAAAAAGCTCAATAACACGGATTGAGCATTTATTAAATAAAAAGTCGAACTTGAATTCTAACACTGGATTGAAAAGGAGTGCTTCCAAAGAAAAATAAACAGACGATTTCAATTGGCATACTTCCGACTAAGTTTCAGTGGAAAACTAAAGTATAACTTGTACACAGTAACACAACTGCACCAAGCTGCATTTATTGAGCTAGAAAATTGAGCTGGCGCCAATTTTTTTTTCAATTCCAGCCTTTTAAGACTGGTGGGTAAGGCTAGGTTTATACATAATATTTACGAGATTATATTTATTTTAATTGTGTTTTTGCTACGAAAAATAACTCAAAACTTAACTTATTTTGAAAAGTTCTCTAACTTAAATATAAACAAACCATCATAGGCCATTTCATCTTGACACATGGTGTTCTATTTATTTTACGGCTGAGCAATCCAGTGGCAGCACGGCACTGCCTCATCTTTCGCAGCAGTGAGGCTTTTCGACTTCTTTCCTGCTTACCATGTACAGAGACTCAGAACAGGGGCCTTACCATGAGCTCTTATTGCCATGATAGTTTCACTCATTTATGAGACAGATGTATGTGACGTGCATACATCTGACACTGTCGCACAACTGAATTATCATTGCAATAAGAGCTCATGTTTGGGCCCCAGTAGGCCGAGACAAAGTAACATTCTCTCGCACTGGCGCTAATAGAAACGGTAAAAAATTTATGGAAATGACATAAATCTGTCACGTGACATATGTCATTCCCGTATATATTGTATCGTTTCTAATAGCGAAGCGTGAGGATAATGTTACTTCGTCTACAGGCCCAGAGCACATAATAATTGTTAGAGGGATTAAATGATATAAAGATTGACGATTAGTACATTTTATCACGACTTACTTTTATGAGTGGGTACTCGCCTTTATGAGTTGAGGACGACAATGAACGCTTATTATTGGTCGGTTCCAATATTATCGTGGTATTTATTATATTTAATATCCTTGTCTTGTTATTTTTTACGACGCAGGTGAACTAAATGTCTTAGGACGAACTGTGTGTTTGAAGGAAGGGGATTAGAAATCTCCTATTTTTAGTCGTACTACTCTAGTAATTTTAAGTAAATTTATCATAATTACCAAATTAATTAGCCAGCAAAGGTATTAGACAATTATAAAGATACTAGCAGGTGACCGCAACTTCATCCGCACAGGATTTGACTAATTCTGATGTAGATACCTATATATGTCACTGAAATCCCCCTTAACGGCTGGACCGATTTGAATGATTTTGTATGCGTTTAAGTGGCACCCTAGATGGTTTAGATTCACAAATCAGCCCGTCTGATGGCGCTGAATTCGGTGTGTAGGACAACGTCTGTCCGCTAGTAACTTTTATAAATTTAAAATATTTGATATTCCTATGTATAAGCTGTATTATTGTAGTGTCATTAAAACTCAAAATGCGTGAAAGAGCTCCAAAAATACACGTCCTTGTAGATATATAATGGAGAAGATTTTCCCAGACGAAATAATTTAGGAAGGAAAGCTATGGTACTATACATAGTGATATGATACCTGATATGATATCATATAAACGCTGCGGCGGAGGTGGTGGAATCGTTATCATGAATTTGTGGGTTCAGTGACTTAATGAACTCGTTCATTACACGATTATTGGAAATATCGGAAATGGTAATGAGGAATACAGTCAACACTGTTAAAATTTCAATTTGAGTTGCAAATATTTCCATTGCAGAAGGTAAATTTATCGGAAATCATTTTAAGCACAGTTACCTGTTTCACAATGCAAATTTCAAACGTTTTTGGCTAAGCATTTGAATTCCAGACTTATGGCAAACAAGCTGTGCCCCGCGGTTTCACTCGCGTAGATTTAGTTTCATCCTTATGGTCGCGGAAACCTAATATTTTTAATAAATAAAATGTAACCTATGTCCTTTCTCAGGGTCTAAAGATTGTCTGTGCCAAATTTCATCAAAATCGGTTGAGAGGTATAAGCGGGAAAGCGTAACAGACAGACAGAGTTACTTTCGCATTTATAATATTAGTAGGGATTTTAAATCTTTATCCAGACTAGACTCTAAATTGAGGCATCAATCGATGTTACAAACAAACGCAAATTTGTAACAAACACCGCGTAATAGAAGAAGTAATGGGAGCCTATCATCATCCGTTTAAGCAGAGCATATAAAGAACTTCTGAGCTTTGACATTCCATTTCGGTACCGTAAAATTAAACGTCAAAGTTAAGGTGGTCTTAATTAATACACGCTCCTTAAACGATCATAGTTCACCCCGAAGTCCACCTACATAATCATGTAAGTTAATGTTCGTTATTCTACCAACTCTTTGAATGGACGTTAACACGTTCTCATTCTACCGTCATCAGCTCATTTTGAACGCATTTTCGACGTAAACATAGAGCAGTGTTGGGCTCCGGATATCCTTTTAACCGCCATAATTACAGCTAAAACAATACATTAGCTGGAGAGTAAATTATTTTCCCTACCACGCCCCCGGCCTGCTAAGAATAGCCAAGTGCCTTGGAGTCACCGGCACTTTGTAATCAATCATCCGACGGGCGACAACCAGCTGCCAGTTTTTGTCCCTCCCTGTCCTGTACAGATGAGCTCTAAGCAAAATAGCTAGACAAATGATAGACAAGACAAATTGTTCGAGTGCCAAAATGTGGCCGCAACACCTTGGGTTTTGCAATTTGTCGGAAGTTCGCGGTTTTTGTATGGAGATAAGTGGGAAATGTAGGCATATAATAAATATAACGCAGTACACTACTAAGCAATATAAAATCTAGACCTAGTTTTCTTGAAATAACGTTTCAGCTCCATGTGCAAGGGCAATTTACTCCTTTATTTACTATTCAAAATAATGTCAATTTGTCAATTTGAAATTTAGAAACATATCAGTAAAACACGTAAATGATGAGTCATAGAGTCATAGATCTAGAAAAAAGTTTGCTTGTGATCGGCCACGACATGACACCTAACAGACATTACGCCTGAGCCTGGGCATAAGATTGGATCGTGTCCATATTCGTGAGCGCAGACACTAATGTTAAATTGTTACTTTCCCGATTAATTAATTCTAGGTATAGGAATTCAATCGGAGCTAGTGTGCTTTCGGTAACAATATTTATAATATTGCAACCGAAAGCAATATTTTAAGTAAACTTGATGATTTATTATCATACATGCACATATAAGTAAGTGTAGCTAATGATTTATGTATGTAAAAGATGCAGTTATAAAAATAAACTGCGGCGTGTGCGCGCACTAAACATCACCCAAATGAATAATGCATACCGTTTGGCTTTTCATCGTATTCAAATGGGATGAAGTTGTTATTTTTGGTTGGAACCTTGCCCCGAGGCTGGACATTTCATATATCACACTATGCATTATCTATGACTTGCGTAGAGCATGCGCCAGCAAAAAAATATAATTTTTCTCTGAATATTATGGGTACTACTTCCTGCTATGATTCTTGAGATACATTTCCCTGTCTTATTGCATTGCTTTCGTATTAACTTTAGAAATGTGATTTAGTACAAAATGTTAGTACTTATATTATTATCTGAACGTCGTGGTGGCCGTGGGATTTGAGCAGTCGCCTGATGCACACGCAGCGAATCTCAGCGAGATCTGTACCTGATTTCGCACCACGTGCTAAAAAAACATCAAACATAAACATCGTGAGGAAATCTGCATATCCGAGAAGTAATTCATCACATTGGTACTTAATCATCTTCGGTGACAACAGCACCCACTGTTGTTATTACAACACCTCTGTAATTGCAGGCTTGAGCATATGTAGGTAAGAATCATTAGCAACTAGTGTGATATAGCCGTGGCTACTAATATATCACAACTATTGTATAGTTTGTTTGATTAACAGACTCAGTTTCCGTCTTTTAAAGTAATAACGATAAGCTTTAAAGCCACAACACAATTTTATTTCAAAATTTTCCATAAATCATTTTCATAATGCATAAGAACAACCCTACATTAACCGCTCGTTCTGAGCATATTTCGATAAAACCTTTTTAGTAAACTGTTATCCTACATTTCTTCAGTACCATGACGGACAACCACAAAGATCCCATGGGTCATTTTATAATATGTGACAAAGCAACCACCGACTCGGAACTCGTGTCGCGATAAACTGAAATCATACCGGACCGGTGAGCCGGAATACGCGATAGTGCTCAAAAATGAAGCCCGCTTCATAAAAATATATGGTATTGTGCCACTGCGAGATTGTAGTTGGAGAGGCAATTACGGAAAGGCGAATCTAATATTACGATATTTATATAGGATGTGATTTTGCATTGGTGTTATACTGAAGATTGATAAATTCATTGAATAGAACATATTACATCTATACATCCTTACGTAGAAATTATACATATTGATGTGTTTGTAATTGTAAATTTACAGCTTTTCATCAAATGCAAATGAAAGTATATATACAGTACTCACATAATAAAACCGGCTGACCGTCTGTCTGTGTGTCTGTCTGTCTGTCTGTTTGTCCAAAACGGCTGGACCGACTTGAACTAATATTACAAAGCGTCACTTAGGGTTTTATTTAAAAAAAAACATTAGTGTTCCTTGCTCTACGCGGGTGAAACCGCGGGGTGCAGCTAGTTAATAATAAAATTGATAGAAACTTGCGTATCGTATGACTACTCAAACCCCACGGCTCTAATTCGCGTTTAATAATAAACAAAAACAGATAACCGTAGTGTAACAGGACTTATTAAGTACGTAATGCAGTTGGCAAGTGTTCTGCAGTCAGGAGGCTGACCATTCAAACTAATGAACCTGCCGCCAAGCTTCCAGGATCTAGGATAGTAGCTATTGTTAGTCAGTTAGGAGATAAGGCTAGAAATGCAGTCTCATTGTCTCAACTTGGCACGTGAATTGTGGTTATAACTTTGACGTTTACTTATAAGATTTGCTTTGTTTGCAATCATTTTATTATTGGTATCACGAACAAAACTGTTTACAATTTCCAACAGTAAGTCAAAAGTATATGGTTAAACCGACATTGATTGAGTATGTTTGTTACCTATATTATGTATGTTTCAATCAAATATCGATCCTACCACGTCAGGCACGGCGAAAAATTATGCTACTATAACAAATTCATAGAAAACACATTATTCTTCTGTTAGGTTTGCCTTGTCACTGGAAGCGAATTGTAACAGGTTGCAAACAAGCTGTCTCAGCAATAAAAATATATTAGGTATCGTGTATGTGCTATTATGGGGCAATGATTGTATTCATGAGGATATTGGGTTGTGATGATAACGGTGTGCGTAATTATTCATAATTTTGAGTTTGTATTTATAGAAATTGCTATTGCGCATATCATTCGATCAGCGAAATTAAGCAACCCTAGCCCTACCCAGTAATTGGATGGGTGACCGCCTGAGTTCCCTCCGTGCCTCGGAGAGTACGCTAAGCCGTCGGTCCCCGTTGCCTATTTATCCTCTTTGGCAATTGTTACAGGTCAGTCGGAGGCCTAAAATAGTCTGACTGGTTTAACCCAGATCACAGATTTTCCTCGTTAAAGGGGTTGCGAAGGTCAGATGGCAGTCGCTTCGTATAAAAATCAGGTGATCAGCCACATCGGGTTGAATCAAGTGCCGACCCCAACAATGTTCGGGATAAGGTCAGTGAGATGATGATGATTTATAGAAACCATATTATAAAATAAAAGTGGAAACATCTTAAAATGTTCCTTGTAAGCTATTGTTTAAGAATGAGCGAACAGATAAACGGTGATAACTGAAGACCAGCGCTGGTCTTATGGCCAGCACAAAGTGTTGCCAATTTTCGACAAACATTAAAAAAAAATTACCACTATTTCTTTGTCACATAAATGTTTTTTTTATTTTTTTTTTTATTTACGAGGGGGAAACCTTCAAAAGGTCCCCGACCGCCCTGGGAGAGGCAGATCGGGGTATGTGGGATTTTTACCTCACTAAAACCCCCCCGGTGGCCATCCTCAGTGCTCAGGGGGGACTCCGGGTACTCTGATAGATCGCAGCGGTGTCCCCCCACACTTTGCCGGGGCACATCCCCGGGGCAGCAGTCACCGCCCCTGGAGACCTCGCTGTGCAAGGCAGCGCGAGCCACATCGCGCTGCCACCTTCCCGGGCCCGCAGCTCGGTGGTCAAAGCTCCCACCCCGACCACCGCCAGCAGGCCCTCGTCACATAAATGCTAACTTAACCTAACTTGTAGTATTTGACGATAAATAAATGTTTTCTTACTTTCTTTCTAAGATTTATTGAAACTTTTCTTATTGTCATTCGCTTTCTTAGGTTTCTGTGTGACGGTGACATAAGTTTTCCATCTAAATATTTCCTCTCTGGTTGTAGTAAGAAGACCTTGGACGTCTGCTCTCGTCTTCACAGATATAGATGAATGCCACGTGAATGGGATGTCGTGAGGGAAATTCTCCAGATGGATCACCAGGTCCTTGAAGTGGTATTCACCCTAAATTACAATAAGCGTAAAACGTAAATGCATTTTTTATATTTTTTGGACACAAGAATTTATCTTCCTACCACCATGTACCTAAATAATACAACCTTCGAGTAATATTGTGTTCCTGCAACAGTGATCCATGGAAGGGAGTAGCTGTGCTAGCGTGTAGTGGAGCTCTTTTATCCTTTAGCACACCGATTCCATTATGTATAAGATCGGCTACGTTTGTCAATCTCATGAGCTGTAGTGGCCGCTTACCATCAGGCCGACTGTTCGCTTGTTTGCCACATTTGTTGTACATATTTTTTTATTATTTCAACAGTATTGTATTGACGGAACTTAATTTAGTAACGACTAAAAGTATTTTTTTTGAAGATCTGCAGACACAAGACATTAGATTAGCTTACTACCGCAATCGTCATGTAATTAATACGAATGTTGAAATAATAAACAAAAACTAAAATTGACTGGTCTCAAAAAAAAGGAAAAAAGAATATGTTGGTTGTCAACTGAAAACTATGTACGCACCGCTGGAAATGGACAGGTCCAATTACCAGGCAGTTGTTTCGCGTACATCTGACCCAGGAACGGTTCCTTGTACAGAAAATCACAGAGCTTGTACTCTCCTTGAAGAGGCGTGGGATGGTAGTGGCCTCCGAGGTATTCCAGCATCGCCATTCTTACCTACACGTAGATAAAGCACATAATTTTTTTATTCTATTAACACACAGCAACGGTCTAGCAGGTAGCATACGCAAGAAATATATAAATATTCACCGTTTATACATACACATAAATTTAAGTGTCTGTTTATAATTCCAAACAGCTTTTCACTAAATGTATTTTAAAGTTATATATGGTACTTATACCGAAAAAACAGTTTTCTGTCTATCTGTAATGTCTCCCGGAACTAACAGATATTGTTCATGACTGATTTTAGCGGGAATTTTACCGGCATATAGTTGATACTTTTAATTCAGAAATAATCTGCCGTTTTTTAAATTTTTTTAAAAGCTTTTATTAATAAATTATGTTATAATTATGCATTGATAAATGCATTTGTCAATAAAAAAATTATTAATACACAAATTTACCGTCAAATTATTGCCGACTCCAACAAAGGAATTTAGCTCTAAGTCTATGTAATGGGGACTTCGTCGACTCTTCCTCCTAATAGTAAGTGACATGAACTTCAAGTATTTGCGGTTGTAATACTCTAGCTCCGGCCTCTCCGGAATCACTTCTAAAGCCTGTGATGTTTAAAATTAATGAAATGTTTAATAGCATTATAAATATTACTTAGGATCCTACGCTGAATTGGGTCACGGCTTTTAAGGCCTCATTATGAAATGTTACTATAAAATTTATTAACATCATAATTTGGTTAGCACTTTATCTTGGTGTCACAAAAATAAAGATGGCTGATTTGAAATAAGGATGATTCATAGCCACATTACTGAACGCAACTGGTCAGTAACGAATTTCCATTCAATATTCAATTGGCATTAAAAAATGTGAGAAAAGTGTACTTATTGGCAAACAAAATGTTTTATATTGTTGTGACTATAATACGAGTTAAGTCATAAGCATATAAGTTTGAAGATTTTTAGATGTCAACTACGTACCTGTAACGTTCCAAGAACACAAAGAATATATATGAGAGACGTCATCTCGAGCCGGAACGAGTATAATAAGTATATTAGGTAACTATGACAATGCTAATGTTATAAAAATTACAAATTGAAAGAGGAAACATTCAATGAAATAATTTGACTATATTAAAAAGTGATCAGGCTAATGAAATGACATCAATTTAATCAAACAAGACTTTATTTAGAAATTCAAATATATAAATAGTGATTTAGCTTTTGTGCTAATATAGTGTGTATTATAGTCTAGATAAAATCGACACGATAAGAAGAAGAAGACAAAATCTTTAGACTTACCAAAATACTTATCGAGAAATAGCGATTTCTCAAATTGAAACCTACGTCTATTTTCCGGTGCGTGGTCCTAAAACATATTTTTAATAGATATTGAGTCATACAAAAATATAAATAAATGAACTTCACTGTTAACGGGATTATAATGACATCCTGCTTTCGGAAATTATCATCATCATACGAATAATGTGGTTAGACGTTGAGGGTCGTGAGTTCGATTCCCGCACAATAACCGAGAGTATAGTTTGTGTTTGTGAGTGATGCATTGAGCATTTACACTCCAGATGAGATTCACCTAGAGCCTTACTACTAATACTTACTAGAACTTTAATGACTTTTCGTACGATTACTAACATCAAGCCATCTGCCAGTAAAAGTCCCGTTAAAATTGGTCCAGCCGTCTCAGAGATTAGTTAGAACAAGCTGACAGGCAAAAACCCACAAAAAACAAAACATTTCTGTAAGTAGGTACCAAATATCCTAGTTTCAAATGCATTTAGTAAAAAGCTGTTAATTTATAATAGACTAGCTGTGCCCCGCGGTTTCTCCCGCGTAGATTTAGTTTCATCATTATTGTCGCGGAACCCTAATATTTTAATAAATAAAAAGGCGCCTAAGTTACTCCTTGGAACATCAGCTACCTGCCAGTGAAAGTCCCGTTAAAATTGGTCTAGCGTTTCAGAGATTACCCGGAACAAACAGACAGACAGACAGAGAAAAATTTTAAAACTTGGTTTTTAAGTGTCAGTAGCGTGTATACTTTCATATGCATTTAGTGGAAAGCTGTTATTTTGAAATTACAAACAGACACTTAAATTTTATTTATTTGTATAGATTTTTTAAATTGGGGATACTTTTTTATAACCTTCATGAATGGTAGTCAATATTTTAGTAGTGTAAAAACCCTTGTCTCTTACAGAAACTAGCGTCTAGGTCAATGGCTTTCAAACGCAGAGTTGTGCGTATGCCTCCGACGGTTCCTTTCATAACAACTCATGCGTAAACTGTTAAAGCCTAGGGGAATATAAAATGGAACGCGAATATCCGACTGCTCCAGTGACATATATTTTTTCTGACTATGCGAGATGAAATCTATTTCAATTTTATAAATCAGTTGCATAGAGTGCATATGTTTGAGTTTATTAAATTCCGCGTTTTATTTATATTTATAGTTTTATTTTATCAGATTATGTAACTGCTGGTTCATTTGAATAATCAACGAAGCCTAATGCGCGGCTGCGCAATATCAGGTCCTGTGTTCGATTCCCGGGTCCCAGTAAACACCCGGAGTCTGGATTAGTGCCCGGTTAATGGCTATAGGTTCGACCACTATTACATGGGACTTCAAACAAAACAGGCTAAATTTGAGTGTATTATAAGTACGCATCTGCCAACCCCTTCTGGGATTACAGGCGTGAGCACACGTAAAATGTGTGTGAGTATGTAAACCTAGTAGTGGTAGTGTGATGATAAAAAGGTGAATGATGTTAGCGACATTATAAAAACATTAGCTCAAATTTGACATCAAGCTCACAGCCTCGTATAAATCTTTACAGCATTCACACAGGATATGTCTACTTCAATTTGAATGTTTGGCGGCAGGCCAGCCGCGCTCAATAGCCGGTTAACCGGTCATATGACAACACTCGGGCTTCGTAGTGATTCCAACAATTCTAACGCAATGATTGATGAAGCTTCCACGCCACTATTTACGATTCTACCGAAAACAAATGAGAAAATTTAAGTCTGAAATGTTTATTTCTACCTACCTGGTATTCCGTTGCACCTATGATAAGATCTTAAGACGGCCTTTACCGAACCACCGAATATGGAACGAAATTATGAATCGATTGATACGTACCGCAGTTGAACACATACAATAATGGTGGGCAGCTTTACTGTAGGCATAGACAGGAAATATTCTCTCGCGCTAATAGAAACGATTAAAAATGTATAAGAGCCGTGGTGGCCTGAGGTTTGAGCAGTCGCCTGCTACGCAAGCGACCCAAGTTCGAATCCCAGCGGGCTTGTACCAATGAGTTTTTCAAAAAAATCACAACCAAATAAGACTCCACAAATCCTTCATTCTGGGGCGTATAAGTACAGCCTTGCAAGAGGGGCAAAAATCAAAATATAATAAATAAAAACTCCATCCATTACAAGCATTTATGATAATCAAATAACGTAGTTATTATCTCAAAAATTTATAGTAACAGGTGTGAACAACGTGTTTCCACCTCCCCCGCAAGTCAGGAGCGACCATTGAAATTCAAATTGAACCTGAATCCACCGTCCGTTCATATTGAAGATGCTAATGTACTATTCATATTTGTACAAATACTGTCCGTATGAATACAATAGCTCACTTTGATCTCAATAATAATGCTTTGTAAATCGAATGAAAACTGATTGTCATTGTTTGGAATGCGGACGCAGCAGGTTCGACCCATGAAGCACATTTGATTCGTGGGCAGTAGGTCTAAAAAGGCCACCTTGGGAGAATCATAATGTGATCCGAATATGGTCACTTAGGTGTAATTCATATTATGGTTCACGAATGATTACAATAATTGTAGATGTTGGTCCCTAACTTTTAATATAGCTGAGTCTACTTAACTCAAACAAAAGCATTGGACGAAGAAACTGTAGGTTTAAAGTTATAATAGATATTGAATTTGCAAGTATCTTTTACGCGAATTAACTCTTTGATATCTCCAAAATCCATCTATTCATATTACACAATTAAGCCCCAATATATGAATTCTCAAAAATATACAAAACAAGATATAAAGTCAGGATCTTGTGAATGATTGCCGTTATATTTCATGTATGTAGCTATTGCAGTTTTCGACTCCAACTTCACTTGTTCGCGGAAAACTGTTTTCGTTCAGAGCTATGGATTAACAGCCTCTAGTTATTTTTCGTACAATCATGTCCTACAAAATATAGGATTTTCAATATCCTTTGTTCTAAAGCGTATGAAGTTCCGAGGCCATTAAAAAAGAGTCCAAAATCGCCAACAGCCACAGTGTAGCACTATTCAGATTGGTTCAGACTGAAAATTGGTTTTGTGTCACGCCTATCGAATTTCTCGATTGGTTTTTAACCTCAGTTTGAAATAACTTTCCATGTTGGGTGTTTTCCTGTTATTGACATGTCCTTGTTGGGTTTCAGCCAATTTATGAGTTAGTTATGCCTTTGATATGGAACAGAACGTATTGACATACTTATGGTGTATATTTAAGAACATTTAACATAATTGCTCACATAGTTCGAGTACATACATGCTCAGGCCTCTATTCCCCGAACAGGTAGGCAGAGGTTCACTATCTATCTATATCTATACAGATAAATAAAATTGAAGTGTTTGTTTGTAATTCCAAAATTACAGCTTTTCACAAAATGCATATGAAAGTGTACACGCTACTGACATAGAAAACCCATTTTTTTCTCTGTCTGTCTGTTTGTTCCGGATAATCTCTGAAACGGCTGGACCATTTTAACTGGACTTTCACTGGCAGGTAGCAGATGTTTCAAGGAGTAACTTGGCTACTTTTATTTATTAAACATATTAGGGTTCCGCGACATGAAGCATGAAACTAAATCTACGCGGGCTTAAACTGTGGGGGACCAGCTAGTAATATCTATAATCTACAGTATCTACAATAGGGAGCGTACCTATTGCCACTAATCGACCACTAATCCAGACTCCAGGCTTTGAAACCTCGCAGTAAACTGCGAAATTACAAATACTGAAACCCAATAAAAAAAAATCCGATCGGGGGTCCAAATCAATGACCCCACAGCAGCGCTTTGCAACCACTAGACCAACGAGGCAGTCATGTTCACGTAAATTTCTGTTAATTAACTTGTATGTAATTACCGACGTTTGAAGCATCAAGGGTAACGCCTAGTGCCGACTTTGAATAATCGGTTTGGATTATACATTTCGACAGAAAATAACTTATATAATACATGAAATATAATTTAGCAGAATGTACCGGTTCCATACATCGAGATTTTTCATACAACTTTCCTAAGTCTTTTACTATACGTACATACCAAAGTAACGTACAAAAAAAGCTAATAAAACAATTTTAAAGTCATAAAGTCAAAATGGCTCAATTAAAATATTATTAAACCGTAATAATCCATTATTCAGAGCACTATTGTGCGGTAACAATGGCTGTCACATTGAAAGACTATTATTTATACTGCACCGGTGTTCATGAATGTACAATCAACTTAGAAGTTATTACAATGTTTGTCAATGTGGAATTCACAGATATGAAACTGTAAGTGATTTTATACCTTTACTAGCATCCGTCTGCAGCTTTGTTTGTAGTATGTCAGATTACAAATACAATATTTGAACCCCAATTTCCGACAGGACATTTTTAAAAATCCTTTTTTTGTACACCTACATTTCATCAAGAATACACCCTCCAAATGTCATGTCTCCAAATCTAAGTAATAAAATACTGATCGAACCTTGCCTGTACCTTCTAACATTCAATCCTATTGAATTCGATTGAAGTTCTTTAAGTAAAAAATAACTGCAGTTTGAAACCAGTTTAGATGCGGAAAATAATTAATTAATTTGTTTGCAATATTCACGAAGCCGGAAAGCCGATATACGTTCCGTCATTGATTCCCAGAAGCAATTAGCCTAATTCATTTGTGTTTACCAGAAATAGCGATGTTTGTTCTTATTTACTTTAAAAGGTAACTTAAACATTCTTAAATAATATAATACGTTCATATAGATGGGAATACCACTCCTTTCTCTCTACCTAAGATTTGCTTTGCAAAAAATCGGTGAAGAGTTAGATTGTTACTTGTTAAAAAAATGTGTAACCAGTTTAGTGCCTTAAATCTGTCGCCAGTAGTTCCCGTTCAGTTATCTTATATATACAAATGAATCCCCATTTCCCTTGGTCACGTCACGGCATCACGCGTGAACGGCTGGGTGGATTTTAACAGGATGGCTGGCAGATAGCTGATGTTTCAAGGAGTGTTTTAGGCTCATTTTATTTAGAAAACAGCATGAAACTAAATCTACGCGGGTGAAACTGCGGGGCACAGCTAGTTTCTTATAAAATAACGCTTAAAGACCTATCCAAGTTTTGTACAATAAAATTCCATACTTCTTGTTACATTCTAGAAATATTGAAGCCACAGAAGCGATCAGAAAAAAACATTAATCACCCACGCACTTATCATGGATACGGCATATCTCTAGCCTGAGGAAACTTGAAAACATTTCGAGAGTCGACATCGTTAGCAAACCCAGTAAACTACTTCCCCCCCTGTTTTTACAATTGTATGAATGACGTTAAAACTAGGGCACGCATATTTCTGTACAAAGGTGCGTTAAGAGCACTTCTCCCTTCGTTGCTTGTAGTAATGATCCAGTGTTAAGAGGACTCCAGCTCGAGGGGTTCATACGTACGTATAACTTGAATGAATGAATATTAATTAAATTTGTAAAAAATTATTATAATGACTTAGAAATTCAATCCTGGTAAGATTTGTATTTTACGAAACTGTCAATTAATGTGTGCCTTTGTCTCTTATGGATGATGTTCAAATTTTGTTCATCTCTATACATCTGTAAAATATACATCATTGTATATTAAATTGCTTATAATGGTAGATTGTTTAAAACACTTAGCAAACTATGTATAGAGTTAAAAAGTTTACGTTAAGATAGTGAATGATTACTGCAGCCTATGGAGGTTTGCAATAAGAGTACCTATAACCTACCATATAAGGAATCAAATCGTTGAACTAACAATAATGAAATACAAAAGGATCCGACCATTGCTAGCATAGCTTTTCATCTTTACCACCCCATTAAGCAATACACCTCACACATTACTGATGTTGATGATTGTATGGAAAGTACTTAATCATCTAAATGTTTTATTCTTTTAGCACAAATTTTAAAGCAAGATTGTATTGACAAGGGTGAAGTGCAAATAGATTTTAACAGAAAATAATCAAAATTCATCTGTATGGAGTACCTTCCGGTATTAGAGGGGGATATTTTCAAAGCTATGCTTTGCTACTTTGGTTCGAATAACATGGTTCACAGAAACTCACTTGTAATTTACTTGTTTACGATTTACACGTATACATACCTGTTTAGTATTTATTAATAGTGATGTCAAGCTAGTCTACCTACTAACGCGGTATTTTACACACACATACACATCACATTATAATTTAATCGATTATTTATGGTATCTATACATTTTCCCCTCCCTGCCATTCTTTTTGGGATAGGTGTTGCTAAGTTGGCAACACAAGTGACTTTTGGCGGGAACGGAAAAACGCGCGGTCAGCCGACAACAAGCTCAATATTATAAATTCATAAAAAGTGGTTCCTGATGCGACAAAGGGGTGAGTTTAGGGTATAATTTATCCCTGTATTTGACTATTTATATATTTACACTCAATATCGGCGAATGACGAACAAAATAACATAAAAATACAGTCTACTAATGTACGCGGCGTAGAAGGGAAACTCTGATGTTTATAAACTAGGATTCTCCTACAATACCAATTTCTTGAATCCTAAGATATAATAATTACTTATTAAGATTTTCAAGAAGATCACTTGTAAAAAAATATCTTAGTATATCCTATATCAAGACAGTTATGATGTATGATGCAAGTGACTTGCAATATAATATTGCTGAATGAGGATAGTTTATTCATTTTTGCCTATTTTTGTTATGGCATGAAACCTAAAGTTAAATTAAAAATTTATCGTTATGTTTTTCGTGTAAATAAACTGAGTTATTACTATGGAAAATAAATTATCTAGAACCCGGGTCTTTATCATATACATCTTAAACTAATACTACGGAACTACGCAGCCATTTACTACCGTAACATTTATACCATCGTACCCACATCATTTTGTTTGTTTATCTGAAACATATCATATATCGTTCAGAGTCGGTTGGATTATTATTAAATCGATCTCCGTCAAAATGACAGGCAGTTTGGTTACACATTGAACAATAAAACATGTAAGAATAGAGCGTAAAATTGTTTGGCCCTTGTCAAGTGCGCGTTGTGCGTAAACGTTTGGCATACGGTACAATGGACGAACTCGCTACGTGTGATATAAAATGGTAGGTTCCATGAATTATGTTCACGGGATAATCGAATTGGAATATAATAAAGAACAAAGACTATTAGACTGGTGTTTGTAATAGAAACTTTAATCCCCTTATTACCGAATATAAACTATGACAGTACTTGATTTAACAGTAGTTTCATCTCTTTCTGTGATACGGATTTAAAAAGGGATGAACATAGTTTTAGTCCGTTTAGTCTAGTCTTCGTTTCAAACCATGTTTTGTAGTAAGAGGGTAAAAATTTAACAAAAATCTTAGTTCAAGTCTAGTAGCAAATTAAGCGAAAGTTTGACGAGGAATTCTCGCCATGCCATTCATTCTTATATGGATATCAATCGCGACTATTTTAACATCTTGGATTAAAGCTATCCTTATTACTTTAAGTCTTCTTTTAAGTTGTACACGATTAATATTATGCAAGCTGTGTTTACCTATAAGTAATTTGTACATTTAGTTTATAAGTTTCAGATGCAACAACTGTATGTATAAATGTAACAAATTGTTGGTAAACCTAAATAAAAAAAAAAAAAAAAAAAAAAATTACAAATCCAACAAAATCCACTCAGCTGTAAAAAGCAATATACAGTTACATTTTTCAAAATTTTTAAATTATTTCCTCTTTCATAGCTGAAAGGATATTTTCCCATAAATATCAGCCCTCAACGAGACTCCAAACAATAATTCTAGTAGTTAAACGACTTGTAAAAATCATGCTAACGGTTGTAACAAATGCTATAGGAACTTTTACGTACTTTTAGCTTCAACAATTACTAAGAACTGGTTCCCTTGCAATATCAGATCACGCCAATATCTGCTCATAACGACAGAAAAACTTATAATAAGCCTTGCATACGTATACAAATTCTTAACAATCTATTAAGGGCATGTCACCCGCCAGCGAGACTCCTTGAAAGTATTAAGAGGAAGACGAAATTCATGAACCGGAAGAACCCCAAAATATTTTCCTTACAAAGTGTGAACCGTCATTATTTTCAGGGTAACACAGATGATCTAGAGAGGGCGGCCCGGGAAAAGATTACTGTCATATTTTTCCCTCCATCCCTTCGCATAATTAAGTCAAATATAAGATATAAAATAATGATCCTTTGAAAAACTGTAAAATTTTTGTCTTAGAAATATTTAGAGGTAATTTTACATTGAAATTCGTCGCTCTTTTTGGGAATGAATACTTTGTTAATATAATTTACAGATAGTTTAGGGTATGATGGTAATTATACGTCAGGATTATGTGAAAAGTTATATAATTTGTTGCCATGCAACAGGACCACTTCGTACTTTGTTCTATTAACATTTTTCACAGCAAACAATCTCTATATAAATCCATGTAAATAAATATCCATGTTTTATGAAATGTACCCACATGCTCACGCCTGTATTCCCCGAAAGGGTACGCAGAGGTGCTGTTATAACAACGTCCACCTCACGGAAGATTTTAAAGTGCCAACGTGACTAATGGCGAGTCTTTCGCCGTCTCAAGCACTATACATACATCTTTGAATTACTTCTCAGACATATGCGGAATACCTCACCTCCTCAGTCGCTTGCGTAGTAGGCGACTGTTCCAACCCCAAGGCCACCACGGCTCTAAAATGTACCTATTGAAGATAGGTAGTTTTTCAACAAAGAAACAGCAGCTTTATTTGAACATCACTAAACAAAGCAGTCTCGTGAAAATATTTTCCCAATAAGGGGTGTTGAGAAAAATGCATCCAATGACTGATCGTGTGTCATTCTATCCCCAAGGGCTACTCGAAAATAAATTTACAACATTTTTCTTGTCTTAAATAGAGATATTTTATCAAAGTCTTGCCTGCACTCGAACAGACGTGAGGGACAATATGAAAAGGGTCCTTTTTTAATAAAACCCTAAAAAAATCATCAAACTTTTAACATAAATACGAAATTAATTGAGCATTCAAAATGAAACATCAACACGGGACCGAGCATAATCATGTCAAAAAGGAACTGTTTTTGAGTAGAATTTGAAAAGGCCGGAGAAGGGTTGGCAATTAGTTGTACGTCACACCATTTTCTGTTTAATTATTACACACATTTATTTACACATTAGGTTAATGGCAAAAACAAGTCCCCCATTCGGGATAAATTGTCTGTTCTGTAGGCAGGACTTCTATAGGGTTGTCACTTATCACAACAACTTATTTGCTGAATTTCTAAATTCGATATAATGTCACATGTGGTGATAAACAAAAAGTAGCAAGAAAAAAAAAATGAGTTAAAAATAGTTCAAATAAATGCCTGTTAGCTATATAGGCAAACATCTCAACTTGACCAAAAAACTTTCTACGGAGGGTCCCATCAGGAGGTTTAGGCAGAGGTGTTGCAGGTCCTACTTTTCACCGAGGATGACTAAGCGCCTATGCTACAAATGCAAGATGATTCCATCGCCGTGTCAGGTACATAACCACAGATATAGAGTAATTTATATCTGTGCACATAACCCTTCCTTTAAATGTATTTCATATTCAGATTTCTTCATAGCATTTTTCTGCACCATAAAGCTCCTGGGGCCTTACCATCAGCTCTTTTATAAATTATAAACATAATAAATATATTAAGAACATATTTTTATTATGATAAAAATTGTTTTATCTATCAATACAGTGCCAACCCTAGTCGTGGGTATGACCGTGGTCATTTGTAACATGTATCGCTACTTTTACCCTTATACGTTGAGAACAAAGAATCTCTTGCTATTGTCCAACTGCTTATCTTTAAGACTTGTAATCTGAGAGGAAAAGTCAATGAAGAAAATATCAAAAGAAAACATTTCCAAAGTAACTTACTAAGCTCGTCTTATCGTAGTAAAATCACTGTATCGCTTTTGGGAGGACAAACAAATATCGAGGGTAAATGCTTTTTTGTAACTTCGAATATCTAGGATCAGAAATAACATGACAATATTATTGTATTACTAGCTGTGCCCAGCGGTTTCACCCGCGTAGATTAGATTTTTGTCTAAAAAATAAAAAATAAAATTTAGGGGTGGACTACCCCTAACATTTAGGGGGATGTAAAACAGATGTTTGCCGATTCTCATAGATACCGGATAAGCACAAAACATTTCATCAAAATCGGTCAAGCCGTTTCGGAGGAGTATGGCAACGAAAACTGTGACACGAGAATTTTATATATTAGATCTATACTATATTGAAGTAATCTTGGGCTTACGTTTTTTTAATGCCAATGAGGTTTGAAGTTATGGAATAGAAACGTAATGTTTCACTCTACGTAACTTCTGGGTGGAACACGTTGGATGATATAATTTCACATACATACGTACATAATATACTCACGCCTGTATCCCATGGGTATTGGCAAAGATCACCGTTTGCCACATGCTACGATCCTTACATACTTCTTTAACTTCGTCTACATTCATTCATCTCTTCATACACTTCCTTTGGTTACAAGAGCACCGAATTTATTTTGACCTTTCTTAAAAATTTTACTTGGCAATACTTATCACTATAATTATAATATCAAGAAAATTACTTCAAATATTTATTCGTATTGAAACAGTCTTAACAACAGAACAGTAAAGCACATCGTTTTGTATTACCTTTGGACGTCTTGTCCTGTCACGCCGGATAACAATGTTGATTCTCTGTGTGAAATATGTTCTGTGTAGTCACGTCACGTCCTCTAAGTAGACTATACAACACGTGGTCTAGACTTTATAATGTTCAAAATAAAACTTCTAAGCAGCAAACATAAATTATCACCAGTACATTTATCGCGTACATAACTAGAAGGAAATATAACCTAGAAACATATAAAGTTATAGACAAAAACATAATATCCCATTTTCTCCCCGCCGCGGTCACGAATCTCTTTGAAAAATGATTTTGAGGGTACAATATTTCCCCGGCTAGAATGTTGGGATTTCGTAGAGTGTTATAATTAATCGTCCCGATCTGCACCCCTTGTGACCTTCTCGTCCATTTAAAATTTTGATTTAGGACGTAAAATAAACATTTCCAACGACCACTCCTACACAGGGACTCGTGGGCTCGTAACTCTCTCAATCATTGCTCAATTTACTACGACACAAATTTGTAACGACGTACGTGGAAATTTTATTGACGGAGCGTTTTAGTTGACTTCGCAAAATACTGTGGCAAAACATAAAAAATATATACTAACCGCAACTTTTTTACTCCTATATGCTTTAGTAATAGAGTTTCTAAAAAATTTTTAGAAAATATGGCAGTATGAATAGACAAATCAAAAGCTAAATACAGAAACGGAATTAGGCGTTTTTATTACAAAACATGGTTTAAACCAAGTCTAGACTAAACTCTTACTACGTCCATCGAAATCATTACCACGAGAAGAGATACAACTAATTTGAATCAAGAATTATCTTAGGCAATTTTTAAAGTAATAAAGGAGAAAGAAGTTTGTGCCAGCGCTTAATTCGATAAAAAAACACAACGAACCTCTTCACTTAAGACAATGTTCAAATAGACTTAAAGCTACCTTATTCATGAGAAGTTCTATGAAATTATAGTCTGTAATCAATGTAAAGTTTATGACATTCGAGGACAGCTGTAACTTGGTGGAATTTAATCAACCGACTAAGATATTGGAGGGCTCCCAGAATTAATCGCTCTGCTCTTCGACTTAACGACCACAATTACAATATTCACATGTATTTGGTAATATGTGTAGAAACTTCGGATTGAATTTAACTATGGCTTCTAACTATCTTCATTTAGAGGTTTCAAGTCCGAAACATTCGAGTTCTCATAATTGCGAAATCTATATATATATATACTACATATGAGTATTTTGTCATTCTTAAAGTATTTGAATAATTGCTTCATCATCATCTCCCTGGCCTTAATCCCATGTATTTGGGGTCGGCACTTGGTTCAACCCGATGTGGCTGATCACCTGATTTTTATACGAAGCGACTGCCATCCGACCTTCGCAACCCCTTTTTCGAGGAAAATCGGCAATCTGGGTTAAACCAGTTGTCAGACTCTCTTAGGCCTCTGACTGACCTGTTACGATTGCCAAAGATGTTAAATTGGCAACCGGGGCCGACAGCTTAACGTGCTCTCCGAGGCACAGAGGGAACTCGGGCGGTCACCCATCCAACTACTGGCTAGGCGTATGGTTGCTGAACTTCGCTGATCGAATGATATGGGCAATAGCAACTGTGCCACGAGCTCCTCTGAATTGAATAATTGCTTAAAGTAGGTAATAGTAGAGCCGTGGTGGCCTTGGGGTTTGAGCAGTCGCCTGCTTCACAAGCGACGCTAGTATGAATCCCAGCGGGGCCTAGACGAATGAGTTTTTCTAAAAACTTATGTGCAGTGTTTTCACATCACGTGCTTTACGGTGAAATGCCTGAGATGGCGACTCACTATCTGTCACGTTAATTTTATTAATCATATTCGGTGAAAAGTGAGTGTTGATATTACAATACTTGTGCTTACCCCTTCGGGAAAAACGGGCGTATGAGCATATGGCATGTCAACATCATTTGATAAGCAAGTCACTTTAAGGCAATTTTGATAAACACTGTTAAAATTTTGTATAAATAAAAACTTTATTATGGATATTAATACTATAATTTTTTTTTTTTTTTTTTTTTTTTTTCTCGAGGAAACATGCTTTTACTAAATTGATCAGTAGAACCTCAGACCAAGGAATTGCGTAGTTGTATTACTAAATCAATTCAATTTGAAATAAAAACGATGTCTCCATATAGCCAAATCCTTAGTCAACCAAGCTTAATCTGAATTTAATGAATCAAATGAAACGTAACATTAATTTGGAATAGAATCCATCTTGAAGCGAATAATCATAAACAACGGACCACATAAAAGTTTCCTTCAGTTATGATGTAATGTTGCGTGTCGACCCCCAAGTGTGACAGGCGGAAACGGTACATTTCCTACGTTTTGTTTCCACTGAACTTATCTACGAGACACGCAAAACATTTTCTTTCCAACTTAGTGTTACAATGACGTATCAGTTTTAGAGTTGAGCAGTTAGAAAATACAAATGTACAAAATTCATATTATATGAATTAAGGTAAAAAATATTTTACTCCAGAACTAGCTCCGAGGACCTAAGCTCTATTTCAAAGATATACCTTCCTACTACTGTTTCTTACTCCATTCAAATATTATGTTATCAACATCTACACAGATAAATAAAATTGAAGTGTCTTATTGTAACTCCAAAATAACAGTTTTTCACGAAATGCATATGAAAGTATACACGGTACTGACATATAAAAACCATTTTTTTTTATTTTTCTCTGTCTGTCCGTCTGTCTGTCTGTATGTTCCGGGTAATCTCCGAAACAGCTGGACGGATTTTAACGGGACTTTCACTGACGGTTAGCTAATGTTACAAGGAGTAACTTACTAGGGATCCGCGGACAAACATGAAATTAAAATCTACGCGGGTGAAACCACGGGGCACAGGTAGTTTATAATATATTAACTTAACTGTCTTTTATAACAGGTTTGAAAACCTAAGTTTACAGTTTGAAGAAGAATATTATCGTAACAAAAAGCTTTCAAGTTTTAACAACAATGAATTCATAGGAACCTATAATGACCAGTAAAACCCAAGACTAACGACCTTAGTCCGAACATTATAGTCCTAGGCCCGAACTAATTATGGTGTCCTCTGGACATTGTCCAGCGGAAAGTAGGAATATATTATGACATTAACGTACCCAGTTTATGTAGGCAAGTTCATAATACTTAGTTATGTCTGTGTATATTACATGATGGACTTACATTGATTAAAGTAATAAAAAATAGCCCGTTACATCGATCGTATTTCATGTCTACGCACGGTTACTCAAAGAATCTAGGAAAAAATCGTTCGGAATGACACACTCACATAGACGCGTACATCTACGAGATAAAAAAACAGAACTTCAGTAAGGAGTGTCACGTCATGGCTTATCGCATAATTCTCATATAAGTCATTTGCCTAACAGACACACTACAGATTTTTTTCTAAGCTACATATCGATAAATCGACATTACTTTGAAAGTATAAATAGAGGACCAATTTTAAATAAAATTTGGTCTAGATTCCATACTGCTTGGTAAGCTTAAATTGAAAACTGTGACTGAGGCCTTACCGTGACAGTGTGACGCATATTATGAGACAGATGTATACGATTCATATAAGTCTGTCACTGTCACACAACTGAAATATAATTGCAATAAGAGCTCATGGTTTGGCCGCTGACGTGGGAATTGAATGAACGACCTCGACTTCTCAAGCCATTATTACAAAATTCCCTTTTACACCATAGGCGCGCAAAAGTACGATATGTAACACAATTTTACACCTACCCCAAGCGAAAGTATTTCGGATACAAAGTTACGAGGTTATATTAAATTCTTAAGAAACTTTCAAAGATAAGGAAAGGGCGTAATTTCATTTACGCCGTTAAAAACTTTATCTGCGCTGGAGAGATTAATTTTTAAGGGATATCTTTAATTTATTGTTAAAGTTAAAATTTCTGGTGTGAATTGAGTCAGTTTTTAAATACCACGTATAAATCAAAGGCTATTTAAATATAGTGTATATTTTTTATTTTCTGTAAAAAGCATTTTTCAATACACTTACATCAAGTTGAATGCAATCGCTTACCTCTTAATAAGGTCATATTATATTTAGAATGATTTTGGTGCATTTAGGAAACAAAATGAAATGTTATTGCCCGTTGAAATATGATTCATGATTCTAAATCGATTTCATAACTTAACTAGCTTCCTCTTTGATACATATTTAATACATTTGAACAAAATTAAAGCAGTACTTAAGTCGTAAAAGCGAGGGACTAATAAACTATCACATTAATAATATTACTATATACTTGGGTAAAGATCATTGCTATTTTATTTAACAAACCAATAGCCAGTCAAAATACAAGCTTGATACAACACCATATGAGTAAACGCCATCAACTGTAATAATTTTAACGCGCCATAAAGTGAAGTGGGAATCCATACGGGTTTACGGACATTTAGGGGTCCGTTGAAAAGCCGGAAAAGCGCTAATCCATCACAGAGAGTTACGACGTCCCGTCTGTTATATACGATTGTTGGACCCCAGTTATATGTTCCGTATACGTCTTGTCGAATGCATGGGGTTATTTGAGTACTGTCATTTTTTTCATTCACTTCCAAGGCAGGCTCTTTCGACATTTTATAGTGAGTATTAAATAAAGGTCGTTGGATAGGCGCTTTATTCTATCCGGAAGAAAAAAATGCAAAGAATTTTTCACGAAATCAAAATATTTATGTCTCTAAAGTAGGTAGGACTTAACTAAAGTTGTTTTTCTCTCGTAGGATTTTATCTAAGTATTTCTTAGCTTAGTTGACCAATACAAGCTTTGCATTAATGTAATTAATACTTATGGGGCTGGTAAATGGACAAACGTTCATTATTACATGAGTTATTCGAAGCATCAACGAATATACTATGGTACGTAATAAAATCCTGAAAAATAAAACTTCCCAAGTACAATGCGGAACAAACCGCTGTGTAACGTGTGCGTTGTTTACCCGAAGCTAAAGAAACAAGTTGTGATTAGGTGAGCGAAATGGGAAGGAACTTTCTCCTCCGTCGCACTTCGGCCACTTGGCGATAAACAATACTATCCATCCTACGTTAAGTTAAAGTTTTGAAAATAGCACATTTATTCATAGCTCTAGTTGAGTTGGACGTTTCAACCGCGCAATTATTTTATTCACCTCTGAGTTTTGACAAAGTGGCATGGTAACCTTCATCACGTCCTCTATAAGACCTGTTAATTTATGCATGTGTTTAAGTCGCTGAAGCTTAAACACCCTCTTCTCGTTAATAATGTAACTAAAATTGCAGTAATTCAGAAGCGTAGGGCACTAAACAATACCTTCAATATCTTTTAACATACTGTTTAATATCAGGCGTCGACGCTCATGAATAATCAGTGCATTGTTTTTTCAGTTCCAACTCACATAGCTGCCATGGATGTGATCGCTACCATTGGCACAGTTCAAATAATATAAGCTTTGCTATCAGTTACGAATCTAGGAACAAATCGTTTGAAATGACAGACTCACGCAGATGCATATACGAGAAAAGAAGCGGAATAGGTGTAATGACAGTGTCCGTATAGCTAGCGTACACATGGTGGAATCCAGGGTCGGGAGTAGTCTTAAAAAATAGTGCCTAAATAGTGCCTAATTAGTGCCATATTTAAAAAAATAGTGCCACAATATTTAGGGAAATATAGGGCTTTCTTTTTGGTACGCTAGCTTGACGTCAAGCTAGCGTACACATCCTAGATCTCGATAAAGGCTTGCACTAGGATGATGCTTTTACTGCCAAAAAATAGTGCCTACATAGTGCCTCCGGAATACAAATTTTCAGAATGATTGCTCCACGGAGAGCTTCACAAATAGGCAAGCAACTCAAATAACATTCGACCCATCGTCAAGCTAGCGTACACACGCCGTTCATAGGGAAAGGCGATGGCACTAATTATGAGGAGTATACCAAAAAATAGTGCCTGAAATAGTGCCGCCAGATCTGCAAAAATATACAGGAAATTCGCAGAGGAACCGTTTCAAAAATCTATGTAAACTTCTACCATAGTGAAGGTACTGACGACAAAGCGAACATTATGATGGATTATATTAAATTTCCCCAATTAATAAATTATTAATGATTATTACAAAATATTTGTCATTTTGAGATATTAATCGTGGTCCCACTGCTATTAACCCACTGTGGGTCCATTCAAGGTATTTAAGAGTAAAAATCCAAATAATTATAAAACATACTTTTATTTTTTGTATAATACATTCGGAACCTTGTTTGAACTAGATCTTAGAGCAAAAATAAAGGAAACATTCTAGAAAATTTCAAATTCTTAATTAATATTCAAAAACTTCGACTTTTAGAAATAAGAAAATTTTGGTACTTTTACAACAAGAAAATTTTGGTGTATTCGCGAAAATCTAAATTGGCCCATATATATATCGGGATTTTAGATGATGTTACAAAACCCTTCGTGCGATGTTTCTCACTAGTATTTAGGATGGCTGCCTTTTGTAGAAGGTGGTGAAGTTTTGGTGCAAGTTCAGGGTGGTGAGAGACTGATGTAGTTGTTTGGGTATGACCCGAGTAGTAGAGATCACTATTAGATTGGTACTATTATACCTTTTTGGAGGAGCCAGAGGCGGGTTACTATTATTTTGTTTTTATTAAGGTATTTACTTTTTCATGGTTTTTTAAATATTCACGGGCCAAGTGAGTATCACTAATAGTATTGTGTGTGGTGAGCACGTGTAGCGATAGGTCAATTTGCTGTAATTCAGAAAGTATTTAGCATCACATTTTTTGTAAGGAGAGGTAGGTGAGTTTTTATTATTATTATTACTGCACACTAATAAATACAATGATGGTAAAAATACAGTTTAATCAAAGTATCACCTCTGTAAAATGAAAATGATTTATTGCTGTGCGCGACTGTACAAAAGTCATTTTGTATGTAGAAGTTTACATCGATTTTTGAAACGGTTCCTCTGCGAATTTCCAGTATATTTTTGCAGATCTGGAGGCACTATTTCAGGCACTATTTTTTGGCATACTCCTCATAATTAGTGCCATCGCCTTTCCCTATGAACAGCGTGTGTACGCTAGCTTGACGATGGGACGAATGTCATTTGAGTTGCTTGCCTATTTGTGAAGCTCTCCGTGGAGCAATCTTTCTGAAAATTTGCATTCCGGAGGCACTATTTAGGCACTATTTTTTGGCAGTAAAAACATCATCCTAGTGCAAGCCGTTATCGAGATCTAGGATGTGTACGCTAGCTTGACGTCAAGCTAGCGTACCAAAAAGAAATCCCTATATTTCCCTAAATTTTGTGGCACTATTTTTTTAAATATGGCACTAATTAAGCACTATTTAGGCACTATTTTTTAAGACTAGTCCCGACCCTGGATTTCACCATGTGTACGCTAGCTATACGGACACTAATGACAGTAAGAGGTGTCACGTCGTGACCGATCGCGTATACGTCATTCTCGTTCATTACCGACATTTATCCAAATTCATAACGACAAATCCACTATGAAATGAAGAGTCGGGTGTCAACTTGTAGAACGTTTATTATAGTATACAAGTACTTTGAACACGTAAGTTGGAGTTGCAGAAAGGTATTGCACGCACAGTCTTAACGGTCACGGCCCTTGAGACGTTCGAAAATCCCTCATAATGATTCTAAAGGTAGACAATATTTCTTAAAATGTAGAGTGTTTCCACAGATACTACTGCTTTATATCGAGCAACTGACATTTGACATTGACACCGCAGACTTCCAATGGCATATCTACAGATAAACACGACTATTCGTTCTGTTTTATATACTCTATGTAACATCTACATTATTTTGACAGTAAATAAAATAAAAATTTTAATCATTACGATTCTAACGTTCACGCTCAATGGAGCCAACGTTCTTAAAAAATAGGCTTAGTTTACTTAAAACTTATAAAGCTTATATTTATATACTGTGCCTTGGTCTACGAATTTATCTGAGTCTATTTTTTTATTGTATCTACGGAATAAAATATTTTCAAGGACCATTAACCACCTTCCGTAGAAGCGACACGCTGTGAGGGTAATTAAGAGGAAAGAACATCTAATGCTTGGAATGCTATTCAGTATAATTGAAATACACCAGTATTTTCTGAACGCAAGAAATAGGCACTAAGTAGTGGTTCAAACTTTGGAAACCATCATTTACTGAAGCTGCAATTTGTAGTCAAGATCCCACAGACAAATTTTTCTCACTCAGAAATGATAACAATGTATTAGAAACTAGCGGATGTCACGCGGTTTCACTTGCGTAGTTCCTGTTCCCGTGGGAGTACAGGGATAAAATATAGCCTATGTTACTCGCTGATGATGTAGCTATCGATTGCTGAAAGAATTTTGAAGATTGGCCAAGGCAAGTAGTTTCGGAGCCTATTCAATGCAAACAAACAAAAAAACAATCAATTCTTTACTGTTGGCATCGTTATATAATCGCTCTATATTCAAAATTGTAAAAAAAAAACAACCTAAGGGACACTTGGAACACTCATTGAACGTCATTTTTATACAAATTCCCCGGTTTTTTTTGTACATGTGTCTCTTTTCTATATATAGGATTGTTTTAGTACAATTTAAAAGAAGAGTGAGCAACTCATTTCCATGCTTGGCTATCATCAATATACTCAGTTACAATAAAATAATGGTTTCGTTTACATATTCGAATTCATTAACATATCCATAATGACTCGCCAGTCAAGAACAAACGTCAATTTTGAACTATTTAACAAGTTTACAGGAAACACGCCTTAGTGTCACACCACCTTAATCTGTACGGTAACATGGGTCAAACTTCTAACACTGTTGAATATTGTATGAAAATGAAAATGGATTTAAAATAATGTATGAAGCGTGTTAGTGGTAAAGTTCCAAAGTTAGATTAAGTGCTTACTTATTTAATGCCGCGGACTTGAACGAGGAAGATAGTCAGACATTTCCAAGAAGAATGAAAGCCTTTTTATTTTTAAGTATCTTTTGATATCACCTTGTTAATTGAATTACTCACTTAATCAAGTACCCTTAGGTATAATAGGTACCTTAGGTATGGTATTAAAGCCTACGTAAGAAATACTTTTCTACCCTAATATTATAAAGAGGGAAGATTTGATTGTTTTTTTTGTTTGTTTACTTGACCGATCTTGAAAATTCTTTCGGCAATGGATAGCTACGTCATCAGCGAGTAACATAGGCTATATTTTATCCCCGTACTCCCACAGGAACGGGAACTACGCGGGTGAAACCGCGTGATTTGTTTCATACCATATTCCAAATTATACAACCCTTGCCCAATGCCTTCTCATAGAACACTAGATAACTATTCTCGGTCTTAAGTAGCGAAATTTAACTTTATCGTGAATGGATTAAGTATGTTTCAATTTCTTATGACACGACTATCATGAAAAACCTTACAAAATGATGCGACTAACATAAAAAAAAATGCAACAAAAATATACGCTACTTCTTAGAAGGTGAAAATTCAACCTTAAATCAAAGCTTATTTTTTTACGCAGGCTAATAAAATAAAAAGCTCGGAAGAACCAACATAATAATCTACAAAGGGCGACTCCCAAACTTTGTTAGGATCCCAAAAGGCTGCTTATTTCTTATCCAAATATTATTTTAAATCAAGTCTGATACCTAAGCTAGATTTCCGAGATTGTAATTCCATCCACGCTTCTTGTAACTGAAGTTTATGTTCTTTATAAAATTTACGATTTCACTGAAATTGTGACAAAAAATATCGTTTCGTATTCACATAGCGGGGCCTCCACGACTTTTCTTATTCTTTAACTGTCTGTTTAGTTTACTTACTAACTTTTTATTGTGTTTGGGCAAAGATTTCTGACTTATCTTTAAGAAAAATATAGCAAATATGTTCTCTGTGTAAAGCAGCTTAACATTTATGTTTCAAAGAAAGCTTTTATGTTTCATTACTCTTATTCACCGAGGAAGAAAGAAACCAAGAAAACAATATTTATGTCTGGTTTCCTGTAAGTAAGTACGTTATATTAATAGAAAAAAGATTGCTTTCCGTCATGACTTTGGATTGAAACTTGAAATAAACCCAAACATAGAGCCGTGGTAACCGTGGTTTTTGATCAGTCTGTAGTGTGTGACGCACCTCCTCCCGTGACTCTATGCATTTAGCTAGTAAGACAGTATTAAAGCGACACTGCATCAGACTAGTCGTCTTATTTATCCACCACTCCCGAGCCCCACATCGCATGGCGACCTTGCCAGGAAGTCATCTGTTATGCAAGTGGCGCAAGTTCGAAGCCCAGTAAGGCCTGAACTCATTGGGAGCTAATTTAAAAATGTATGTGCAGAGATTTCACACCACGTGCTTTACGGTGAAGATAAAATCGTAAGTAACCCTACTAAGTACATCTCAGACATATACATATGTCTGAGATGTAATTCGAAGACGTATGTATTGCGCCTGAGACGGCGATAGACTCGCCATCTGTCGCGTTGGCATATAAACATGTTCGATGAAAAGTGGGTGTTGTTATTACAACAAATCTTCTACCCCTTAATACAGGGTGAGTATATATATGTATGTACACAACAGCCCATACTAAACATGTTAGGTACGATGTACTAATATAATTTACGAATCACCAGATAGACCGACTTGATTAATTTCAGTCTTTTCTTCTTTAACAAAGGCTGTGTTGTCTAATATCAGTATAATAAACCTTGAGGAAACTAATGTTTCTTTTATCAAAAATCAATCTCGATATAAGTCCTAAAGTAAGCCAATCTTATAGATACTAGTACTTTTGAAACAAGACAGTATGAAACACTTGATTTTATTCTATGAACATCTAATAGTTAGATACGTAAGATTATTGATAAACATAAAATATCTGATCCTGTAGATCGCGGCGGCTCTCTTCTTTCAAGTCCTGATAAATTACTTTATAACTACTTTATCTATATATGATACACCTAAATTCAAAGACTTGACTGTGAGAATATTAAGCTGGGCGACTGAAGGTGTAGGCAACGGTGCACGTTTTGTCGGTTTTACATAATACATTGGCTGGGCATTGTTTTTGGCAGATTTTTCTCGCGTAGGATTAACAACAAACTATGATATTTTTTCCCGTTATCGCAAAATTTTTCATTGATGCTTCGCTCCTATTGGTCGCATCGTATTGTTAAAAACCTAACCCGATGAATGAAGTAACCAAAAAAAAAATTTTACATTTCAAACCAGTTCCTGAGAATAGCGCGTTCAACCAAACAAAATAAAAACAAACTTGTCAGCTGTACAATATTAAAGTATAGATATGTATAGCATAATTCAATGGACTAGAGAGATCGACTTCTTTCAACCAAAATTAATATTGTTATAATAACCGAAGTCTAATTAGTTCAAAGAATTCTCATAATGTTTAATTTATTACGCGATCCATATTTCATTAATATCATTAGCAACTCCAAACAAAACCTATAAATGGAATGTGACCTATAAATTAATCCGTGACACACAGCACATGATAATTATAAACTTTTCCCATAAATTTCAGGTAACTGTATAACAGTTATGGAAGTGTGTGTCAAAACTATCGCGCAAATTGTTTAGCGACATTGTCCCAACGGAACTCTGTTTCATAATGTCCCATAAACTTGAACGTAAAAGGTGGGGTGTTTTCTGTAACGAGCGATTAGCGAATGCAGAAGCAATCGCGACTTAATAACTATATCTACCGTGCCGTCACGAGAAATGAGCTCTGACCTTGACTGCGCAGTAGTAAATGTCTGTCTGCATCGCTCGACTCGTATAAAATATATAGGTATGTGAAACATGTTGAAGCACCCACATTTCGCTGAACTCGAGGTTTCTCTCAGGTATCGATACGATTGTGCTTTAAATATACAATGTAAGTAAAAAGTTCGCTATAATGTAAATATTAATTTAAATATAGTAATATATTTTGATGTATAGTAACATTGTAGGGTATACTAATCGTAATTTTGTGCGTTACGTTTGTTTAACTTAACAATTGGACATAGATTTTTTCATTTTACGTTTTCAAATTCAACGCAAAAAAAATGCGGGTTTTAGTGGTAGTCCTACATTATAGAAGGCATAAAACTGTTAATAAACACGCTTCTCTCATACACATGCATCAGGCCTCACCCGCCCGTCACGTGCTCTCGGAAATGTCGCCAGCAGGGCATGCAATTAGGCGACGTTTTGTGCAAATAATTATGCTCAAGACAGAATTCGGCGCCGACTTGTGTTCTCACCTCTTAATTCTCAACAGGTAACGCGTGACTTCTACTTACAATTGATGTAATCAATCACTTGCAAGATTAAATAATTTTGACACTGTTAGTTAATTGGTACTGTAATATATTCTACCACGCTACGCCACGCGACGTAGATATTCTTAATGTTTTTATCTTTTATAACAATTCATTGAAAACATACTAAATTATTTATACAAGAAACAGTACTTAAAACTTAAAAGTTACAAGTAGAAAGCTTGGCACATATCGGTGTCTCTCGGGATTGTGCCAAGAAGGCTGGCAGCATTGCCACGCTGAATAGCAATGCTGATGCCCTAAGCGAGAAAATCCCCAACCCGATTTTCATGAGAGACTTCTACCCAACGACTTACAACCTCTTCGAAAAGTTGTTGAGCATCCGGCCCCAAGGCGTGAGATTTTCAACTTCAAAAGTACCAATTTTTATATGATTATATGAACATATGAACATTATTGATCCAACATGATTCACGCAGTGTTGCCTATGCTTTATTATGATAAAAACAAAAATTAAGAATATCTCAATATGGTGATTATACCACGCGGGCAAAGCTGCTAGAGAAAAAGTACAATAATTGAGGTGGTATTGTAGCCGACGTAAATTTTGGCATAAATCCCACATACGTAGGAACCCTTTTTATACCGACATCGTAAGTTCATAACAAGCTGTCGTATTGTACGGTCTGGAGTTGGTACATTAATCCGTCTGGGAATTTCGGGTTGATTGGACCCGTACGAATTAATTTTCTTTATTAAGCACATTAATTTGTTGAACGAGTATGTAGGTAATCGTACATTGCTAGCCATGCAATAGTCCATTAGTAATAAGTAATATTATTGGGTATTTTTGATGAAAATATTTTCATAGTCGGCAACAGAACTTATTTGCTTCTGCTCTTAATTATCTTGGTGAAAAGGTGGTCGAGTGCATTTTAAGTACACTTTTAGAACAAAATTAAACATCACAGTCATAATAAAAATCAATATAGTATGGGGCAAGTCTGAAAAATGTTCATGAGAAGATATTTTAATAGCATATTTGTTTTTTTAATATACGATATGACGGCTGATAGAGAGAAATGGAAGAGAAGAACACATTGTCCCGAGGATGATGATTTGTTTTTTTTTTTATTATGTTTTGACACCTTAGAAATAATACACGCAGCTTGAGAACTTCAGAGAAAAAAGGAAATGATTTTACTTTACGATATTATATTTGTCTACATGAAGTCAAAAAGGACTGTCGCTACGAACATTGATTACAACACTTCCCCTCCTCTTTACGAGGACATCGAGCTTGTATTAAACGTTCCGTAGAACGCTTTGTAAATGATCAATGAGAAAGATAACTTTGTGCCACCTTGCTTTGAGTTAAACAAGTTAGCCTCAGGCGAGTGTCGAAGAATGAGGTTCTGAACACGCAAGAATATACGCAATAAAATGTGGTTTAAGTCAACTGCGCTGAATATCAGGGTGTAAGAAGTCAGTTCGAAAACACGTAAAGACACATTTTTAACACAGAGTCGCGTTGTGGGAAGCGGTATATAGAGTATAAACATAAGTAATAAGAAAGTCAAAAAATTTGGATCCCAGTACAGGCGTTGTTAGACTTTTGTTCAGTAGTGGTTTTAGTTATCTCTCTTTAGCAATAATACTGATTTAATACCAGCAGTTTATGTCACTGAAAGTCACTGCTTCACACACGTCATAGAGTATCAAACAATATTTTTTTAAATCTTTTAAAGTTACTATATACGAGTAGCCCAGAGGTAAAAGTAGTTGAATTGATGTCAAGATTCTGGATTCAATTCTTCCCACAGGGCAAGTTTTTATATGTTGAAAGCTTCTGAACATCATAAGCAATTAATAGTCCATAGAGACCACCGCACTAACCGCCACCTTGGTGTTCGAAGTCGTCTTTACGACTTCGAACACCAAGTTCTTCAGGGAGTTACTTCTACTAATAACATGTAAATGAATACTAATGTAGAATATGCAGTCTAGTATCAATTAAATAAATATGTTCACGCCATTTCAGAAGGGTCCCCAAAGGGGTAAGCGGAGGTGTTGTAACATGAGCGCCGTACACAGTGCCAACGTGACAGAGGGTGAGTCCATCGTCGTCTCAGGCACGTCTTTGAATTTACTTCTCAGACATATGCAGGTTTCCTAATGATGTTTTCCTTCACCGTAAAGCACGTGGTGTGAAATTACTGTACTTAAGTTTTTATAATTTATGGGTATAGGCTGCTGGGATTGAAACTTGCTTCGCTTGCGTAGCGGGTCTGCTCAAATCCAACGGCAACCACGGTTCCTTCAGTAGTATAAATTATACGGATAGCAATGTACAAAGCGCAAATTTCATCGCGATAATATGTTGTTGAAACTAAGCATTTCGCAGTGTACGGTCTAGACAGATTATGGAATTTACGTTACTGCTCATGGAGACTAACGATCATGTAACGTTATCATATTCCAGGCCCGTACTTAGAGCATTTGCATGAAATTGATATTGTGCTCCTAAACAAACACAAGGAGTTACGTCCTACTCAGAGTCTCACCTCATGTCCTACTCAACTATGCAGAAATCGCAACTAATATCCTATTATAATTGAAACTGGTTTGAATTGAAATTTTTTTTACGTTCATTCATCGAAGGAATTTTAGACTTTATAACATCACGCTGCGACTAATAGGAGCAAAACATTAATGGGAAATGTAACAAAAACAGGGAAAATTATCACTAAGCAAAATAGTTTTTATTGATAATCCAACGCCGTTTAGCGGTTTTTTAATCTATGTTGCTTATTGATTTAAAAAAAAAAAATGGACCAAACAGATTGTATATTAGGGTCTGAAAGTAATATAGGCTTTTGATTAGTAAAAATGTGTGTATGATCTATGAGACCTCGTTGAGTATGGGATAGTGAACGAGGAAATTGACACTTTGAAGAATTGGCTTTTAAACACGGAGAGTTCTACATAACGAACGGTCTAATCGATTACGTGACGTTTAGAATATTATGATATGACACAATGCATTGAAGCTTTGGCGAGTGAATTATGGACGTACCTTAGTTCAATCCGCCAGTCTGTTTGGAAAAAAAGATCCATACTGTTCGACTTTTGAACTACTGGACGAACTTTTTTTTACAGTGATACACGATTTTTATTTCATTATTGGATTTTTTTGCGAAATTGATTATTGAGCCTAAAATAATTATACATTATCGTGTGTAAATCACCCCTCTAACTTAACCCTTGCCTGCAGTCGGCCGGTGGGCGTGGTGTTGATAGCAGACTGTTTACTTTGTTCAAACGCCCCGCTGTAAATGCATCACCGCCTTATCTCTTCGCTGCAGTGCTGTTTGTGGTACTGCAACTAATGGCGGTTCTCTTTCTAATGTTTCATTTTAAATTAAGGTTGCATTTGTGGCTCTAAAGCAACCTAGTATTTTGTACTCGCATAAGTGTTTATTGCCACAATACTTCGCTCGTTCAAATATAGGGCGATTGACTTAGTTTAGTACTTTTAGAATATGCTCAAGCCATCCCAGAAGGGTATTCATCATAAAAAATCATCACTTCTTAAGAGACTTTATCTCAGAAAACCTTATAACTTAGAAGCAGCGTAATTTGGCTAAGACAAATAGAATGTTCTGAGAAGTCGCCTGCTACCTGCTACACAAGCGACGCAAGTTTGAATCCCAATGGGGCCTGTACTTACCAATATTTATTTCTTAGAATTTATGTGCAGTGATTTCACACCACGTGCTTTGCGGTGAAGGAAACTACGTGAGGAAACCTGCATCAATCTGAGTAGTAATTCAAATACGTATATATAGTGCCCGAGGCGGCGATAGACTCACCATCTGTCACGTTGGCACTTATTCATCTTCGGTGAAATGTGGGTGCTGTTATTACATCACCTCTGCCTACCCTTCGGGGGATACATGCACGACCATATGTATGTTCATATTTACATTAACATACTACAATTAATATAGAAGCTTAAATGATACGCGACTTATTATAATCAATGCGTTCTAATTAGACTAATGAACTAAGTAGAGCCTCTTTGATCGAGTACGGTGTTACGTAACGAGATTAAATATAGAATTAATTTGGAACATATTGTATTACTAGCGGTGTTTCCTGTTATGGAAACTTTCAACACAATTATCTTCACAGAGATTGTACTTGATTTTCATCAAAGAGTTTATTAGAAAATTTAACAAGGGTATTTATTAAGTACGCATTCTAAAGCTACTTCAAATATATAAATATAATAGGTAATATTTGAATATTATTAAAATTAAAAAAAAATTCAACCTAGAGTAGCTTATGGTATAGTTAATTTGAACACACTTAGTTTGACGCAAATCGATATAAATTCGATATTATCTTTTGAATGGTTAAAGTTAAATATTTTTTTCACACCTCTGGCGATTATTGCTAGAATTAAATCTCGTCTTCAAGTTTTAAGACTGTTTGTTGTAATAATCTTAATATTTACACTGATCTAAAATTAATTTAAATTCTGAAAAATATGTACCTAGACGTAGAGGCGCCGTCACAAGATATGAGCGTAGACCTTGAGTGCGCAGTAGTCATGTCATGAGTCTGACTCTATGTCTGTATGGTGTTACGCAACTTAAATGCATGTGCAGCAATTACCCCCACTATTTTCGCTGAGCGCTTATAACTCGTGCCGGCACCTGTACAGCCTAAACCTGATCCTATAACCATGAAATTTGGAGGGTATCTAAGGGGTTTAAATGACGATAGTAAGTTTGTATTCTTATTGCCACGCAGGCGAAGCTGCAGACGAAAGTTAGTGTTTGATAATATTTCATCTCCTCTCAACTCCTCCAATCCAATGCGCTTAGAACAGAGTGATCCAGCGCACGCGCGACACTCGACACTCGAAACGACATCCCGTGCGACTTCGTTGGTTCCTATCCATTTCATTTCACTTGTCTGAAGCAGCTTGTTTGTTTGGTATCGTATGTGATACACTGCTGTAACGGATGGGAATCATAACATACATTGTCTTTATAATCTACTAGCTGTGCCCCGCGGTTTCACCCGCGTAGATTTAGTTTCATCCTTATGGTCGCGGAAACCTAATATTTTTAATAAATAAAAGGTAGGCTACCTAATGGCTTTTCTCGGGGTCTAAATATTGTCTGTGGCAAATTTTATCAAAATCAGTTGAGAGGTTTAATCGGGAAAGCGTAACAGAGCTACTTTCGCATTTATAATATTAGTAGGGATAGGTAACTACTGATAATAATATATAAAGCTGAAGAGTTTGTTTGTTTGCTTAAACGCGCTAATCTCAGGAACTAATGGTCCGGTTTGAAAAATTATATCCATGTTAGATAACCCATTTATCAAGGAATGTATCATCTATCTATATCTATCAATCGCGGTTTAAAGTTAGCGTTAGCCTAAAAAAAATCCAAGAAGATAAATACCACCGTAATGTACCTATTATTTAAGTCCGACCTGTCTATGGGCTCGGATTTCAAGTACAACGTTTTCAGATGTGTACAATGAGAAAACCCCTAAACACGTCACTTTCATCTGTGATGTCACGTGTCTAACACGTGTGAATAAAAACCGCATCACAGCCTCTGTACCCGTATGTCCAATGTGTAACGTTTAATTACGCGTCGCTACTCGACCGGCCTCTGATAAACGACTCTCCACAGCCGCTCCCTGACATGTTCAGGGGTTTTAAGCCAACAATAGCCTTTATTTCCGTCGCCAGAAGGACCTCGCAGATCATACATAATTAATGCATTACGTAATTATTGTTTATGTCATTCGAGAGCTTATTTGGCGAATAGTGGTGTTATCGATCTGAATGTATAGTATAATTGATGCATCAGTAGGTAAATCAGAGGTCAACATATTATAAACTAGTTGTACCCGCGTAGACTTTAGTGTTATATGACGATTTTTTTCAGGTTTCAAGAGAACGGTATAAAGTATCCTATGTCCTTCTGATTCTAAACTACCTACCCACCAATTTTCAGCCGAATCGGTTCAGCCGTTCTTGAGCTACAAGCAGTGTAACTAACACGACTTTCTTTTATATATATAGATATGTTCCATGCTCAGCTTCTCAGGGGTTAGTTTTTGCACAATATAATCTTGATTTTATTTCTTAAATAAAAAATTCACCTTACTTAAAAATAAACAAATCATAAGGCTCAATTTTAAATTCTTACATATCGTCGAAAGATTGAAAGAAGTTATACCACAATTATTAATTACATTCCACGTACAAAATTATAGGGTGCTCCGTAGCAGAGAGTTTCGAAGAAAATAATTATCGGAAATTACGAACTTTTCGTTTCCCATGTGAAAATATGGAACCTTCTAAATAATATTTTATAAGTTTTCCAATGAAGTTCTACGTGGGACATAATAATAAATTCAATACATCGTAACTGTAACTACGATTCCTTTTAGTAATTAATATTTTCAGACTTATTGAATCAAAACTCAATGATACATACAAGGAACAGTACCTACTTAAAACTAATTACAAGTGAAAAACTTGGTCCAAATCGGTGTCTCTCTCTTCTTCTCACCAACAATACATTTTGCAATTTTGCATGAAAAAATATAAACATACATTTATATGAATGAAAAAAGTGAAAGAATCCCGAAATATGTGCTCAATCTGTTCTAGAACTTCATAATTGTATGGGTGCACACAATTATGTACACCTATACCTACCCCTTCGGGGAATACAGGCGTGAGCATATTATGTATGTATGTATGTATGTACGAGTATGTATGTCAAACTAAGTGCTCACAATTAAACCGAAGGCTGCTATTAATGTAGCTATAGGTATTATTATACTTCTAAGAAGCATTATACCCAGACTGAGAACAAACGTTGGTCAGCGGTCTCTCAGCGTCGCACTCGACGACGGCTGTTGGTTTCAATCATAGGAAATTGACACAATACTTAGAGGATAAGGTTCAATTTCGTATCTTCGACACTGGTCGTAGAGGTCGACGCCGAAACTTTAGTGAATAACGCGGCTGATGTTACAAGCGTGCAAAGGCAGCTGTACGCTTACCATCAGGTGGACTGAGAGCCTATTTACCACCTGCGTAGTACATTTGATAATTTATTGGCTATAAAATGATTACGGAGGTTATTGAAGCTTAGTTTTTACTCGGCCTCCGACGCCATTACACGACGCAGTCGGCGGAACAATTTAATTGATTTATTAATCCCCATATCCAATTAAAGCGCTTCCAAATATTGGTGTTTTGTAAAATTGAATTTATATCCAAGAATTAATTATTTCATTGCCTCATATCCTAAGGTTTTACTGCAATGATAAATAATGAAGCATGGCCATTGGGAAATTTGATTGGTCGTGTTTGTTTGTCATATTTTTTTATTTGGACTAAATTAATATAATTAAATAGATTTCCAGATAAAATTGTTTTGTCTGTTAGAACGCATCGTTCTTCTAAGCTAAGTTGCACATCTCGTTACAGTAACTACCAACGTGTAGGAGTTGATTTGAACTCCGATGGGTTTATAGCTAAAAATCTATATTTCGTACCTATTTACAGATATTAGAGAAAAATCAACGCCTCTTAATAATCATTAAAATCATAACATGAAGTGAAAAGAGAGTAGGTTATTTTTTAATATTGTAATCCAGCTGAGCCACGCGGTTTCACCTGCGTAAAATTTATTGAATGGATGGCTTTATTTCGCGGAATCATTTCTTTTTTTTTTCATATTAAAATAGCCTGGTTACTTAGTCATTGTAATATCAGTTAACTGCCAGTGTTATCGCGCTAAAATCGGTCCAGGCGTTTCAGCGATTAGCCGGAGCAAACAGGTTTTTGTAAGTACTATTCACTTTCATAATGCATTTAGTGAAAAGCTGTTAAATTGGATTTACAAACAAACACTTCAATCTTATTTATGTGTATAGATGTATAGCCAGCATTATTTAACAAAATGCTATAATAGTCCAATCTATGTACTGTGGCGCCACTATAGTGTGGTAAATATGTTGTCCGTCTGTCTATTACATCTGTTTCTCATTAAAGAACCAAAGTTTTGTAAAACACACATTTATCTCCCAATTCAGATATGAAAATTAAGTTTTAGAATAACTAGATTCATGTAACATCCGTGAGCCGAAGCTAAGAAAGCAAAATTTAAGGCTTCCGATTCCAAGAAGCAATACTTTACAAAGTTAAGCTACGTTATTTAGATGAAGAGTAAACTTGAAATCAAACCCACAAATAACCTTCCAAGTTTTGTTGAACTAATTCAGTCCGAAACCCGATGAACCCAAAGGAAACTGGTTAGGTACCAATACAGAGTTCCGCTGTGTTTATGTAATCGCTTATTTCCATTTATCGATGAAATATTATAAGGGGCTTCATCCGATAGGTACTTACTGTTCTCCGTAGCTTAAGTCATATTTTCGTTTTTTTTACTCTTTTAGGGATGAGATTCCAAAATTCGGCTCCAAATTTTATTAAATAAAAGCTAGACTTATTCTATAAAATTCTTTTCCTACTTTTCCAATTCTACTTATACACTTATCTATAAAGATAATTAAAATATTATTGTCTGTTTATAATCTCAAACTAACCGCTTTTCGCAAAATGCCAACAAAAAACTATTTGCCTACTCATTATAAATTGTGTGTGCTTAAATCACAAAAGATGTAATTTAGTTACTTTTGGGCCAGTGGAAATGAATTCCCAACTACTCCACCAGTTATGTAGCTCATAGTGCCGTGAGGAAGGAGGGTTATCTATGATGATTTAAAAACAAACATACTCAATTGAAACGATCATTAAAGAGATATTTGATTTACGTGAATACGGATAAAGTTGAAACGAACATTTCATAAAGTCACATTAAGCGAATAGGCCCTCAAAGCTAATGATAAGGTCCATTAATTCCCTTGCTGAATGGCCTTTTTTAGTGATCACTTAGATAAGGCTATGTGGATGATGGTTGGTTTTAGGGGGCAGTAAATTAAAAACCGTAACATTTTGAATCAAATTAAAATATTATTTAACGATCCTTACTTCTGAAAATCGCCATACCTCTTGAAATGTCTTTCGTAACTCTTTGAAGAAAATAGCAGGAAATGATAAATTTAAATTTCGCAAAAAATACGCACTTATTACTTATTAGCTGTGCCTCGCGGTTTCACCCGCGTAGATTTAGTTTCATCCTTATTGTCGCGGAACCCTAAGTTACTCCTTGAAACATCCGCTACCTGCCAGTGAAAGTCCCGTTAAAATCGGTCCAGCCGTTTCAGAGATTACCCGGAACAAACAAACAGACAGACACAGATAGGCAGACAGACAGAAAAAAATTGTAAAACTTGGTTTTTTAGTGTCAGTAGCGTGTATACTTTCATATGCATTTCGTGAAAAGCTGTTATTTTGGAATTACAAAAAGACACTTTAATTTTATTTATCTGTATAGATTTCACAGCAATTGCACAGGTTTAAAATTCTCCTTTTATACATCAGTTATTTATTACTGCAAATATTCTCTAGACACGGTCGAGGTCTTTAAAATAGTAGCTTTCATCACAAAGAGCCATTAATTTTAATGTCTTTGTGAGCCAACCACACAATACTTATTAGATACCGTATTAGTACAGTAGCTGTACTTTTGTAGGGTCGACAGGTATATGCGAAGGTACATGACGTCAAAAATGATTGTATCAGGTAATTTTCCTGAGAGAACTTTTCCTCTCAGCCTACGCAAAGACTTCGCTTAACTATGTGTGGAACAGTAAAACAGGGGCCTTCTATAACCTCTCATTGCCATCATAGTTCCACTGTGCAACAGTAACAGTATTATACACGTCATACCTATACATTTATCACACAATAAGACGTCATGGTAGGGCCCTGTTATTTACATCACGCTGTAGTAAACGAAAATGTAATGAAAAGGAAGTTGTTAATGTTATTTCCAAGGCGAAATGTCACGTACCTCATTAGAAGGAGAGAGTTAAAATTGTCAGCCACTTAATTTTCATTGTTGGCAAACTGGTGTAGAGGAAAATGCCGTGTTAAATGCGGGCTATTTATAATTATTCTACTTCACACAGCTTAAGTTCTAAGATCCTTAGGCTATAAACTTGCAACGTGGGTTGGTTTGAAATGAATTTACAGTAGAATATTAGCTGTGCCCCGCGGTTTCACCCGCGTAGATTTAGTTTCATCCTTATTGTCGTGGAACCCTAATATTTTTTATAAAAGGTAGCCTATGTACTATGTCCTTTCTCAGGGTCTAAAGATTGTCTGTGCCAAATTTCATCAAAATCGGTTGAGAGGTTTAAGCGGGAAAGCTTAACAGACAGACAGAGTTACTTTCGCATTTATAATATTAGTAGGGATTCCCTGGGCTGCCTGAAATAAATCAACGCACAGCCTAAATAAACATATAGTCTAGTAGTTCTAGACATTAAATTTCGAGGTTAAAACACACTGGTGAGTTTTCTTTTGTATCTTTTTATTTTCTGGGTCGAAAAATACGCCGGTGACGCCGCACACAGTAAAATATCATAAGTTTAATTATTCTGAACCTGCTTTATCATTTAGGTACTGGCAATTAGTAACATTAAACTGGAAAAAAAAACTTTCCGCATTATTAAATTTTAACACTATTAAAGAGGTGGTGCAGAGTGAAACCGTTGCTTGTTGAAAATACTACGATTACAGATAACAATAAAAACGACTATTAATTAGGCACCAAGACGTTATGCCCCATAAAAGCTGTAAATAAATAGTGCTACACACCGGGGGATCGCAACCCCAACTATTACCCGGCTTACGTCGGAAAATTGAAAAGTTAACGAGCCTGTTTCACCATGCTCGTGTTTCTAAACCACCTTTTGTTCCACCAATGCCCGTCGGAACTAGTCCTATTAAATGAAATTGCCAACACGAAAGCCGATACAGAGCCTACATAGACAATGGCCTAATTAACATCCATCCAATTTAAAAAGATCAGGGTTACTTTGTAATCACAATACAAAAATATATTATATTATATCGTTGGTGAATATAAAATGTTTGGTATGAATGTAGGCATTGGTTTATTAAGAAACATTTTTTTTATCAAGACCAAGAGGATAAATAACAGTTTTATGATTAAAATTCTTTGCATAAAGAAAAAGTTCACTGGTCCTAGTGACATAAAATTTGCAGGATGTATCTTTTGCGAGGTGTATTATAATATTAAGCAGGTGTTTAAGTCCCATGTAATAGGCGTGAACCAATTGCAATAACCGGGCACTAATTCAGACTCCGGGCTGTTACTGGGCAAACTCTGTGGTTTTTTAACTTCATCACACTCGGTCACAGCCGCGGGCGTAAGGTAGTCATTGATAACATTAAATAAACACTAGCCCCTTATTGCAAAACATGGTTTTAACAAAGACTAATGTCTATTCCTATTAAATCCGTATCACAGAAAGAAATGAAGCTACTTTTGAACCAAGGACTATGTTAGTCTATGTTAGGTAATAAGGGGGTACCTAGAGTACCTACGTGTTCAAATAATGCCAGCGGGAATAATTTCATGGTAAGTATCGTATGGAAAATTGGTAGGAAAATTTCATGCAGCCTGCCGCTATTACATGCGTTATTTGATAAAGCTCGGATAATGAAATTTCCCGTTCAAAATGTACATACTTGTATGAAGCAATGTAACGTAGTTCATCACGTGCTTAACTTAATGCATTCATTAGGTACGAAGTCAAATGGGGGCTATGCAAATTTTTAAACTTATAATTAATTTTTCCACTAGCTCTGCCGGCCACTTTGTCCGCGTCGAATAGTTACATTGGGATAACGTTGACTTTCACCCGTGATTGGTCTTCACGTGATAATATTATATATATGTAGAGCATTCCTTAATAAATAAACTGTCTAGCACTGAAATATTTTTTCAAGTCGCATTAGTTGTTCCCGAGATTAGCACGTTCAAATAAACAAACAAACTCTTCAGTTTTATATATTAGTATAGATTTAATTACATCAAACAGTTTGTAGCATATTTTAAAATTAACTTGAAGCTAGAGAATACTCTCTTAAATATAACACGCCATAAAATAATAAGCCGGTGCACTTATAAATCATTCGAACTACGTCCAGAGTTAAAAAGCTTACTAAATTTAAATTTTATTATAATCTCCGCTTTGAAATGTCCACTTTTAAACCCTTGCGCTTTTCAGGGACAACAAAGGCGAGTGTGGAGCAATTTAAAATTTTCTTTTTGTAATATTTTTACTCTTTTGAAAGTACTTTTTACAAACATTTTTGTACGGTCTGTGGTTGTTTTTGTAACAGAAATTTATTATGAAGATTTAATTATGTTGGAAGCAGGTTAATGGTGTTTTATTTATTTTGCGAATTCTTTGTTCTTACCATCCGTTTTATTTATGTGTGAAACGATTGTAAAATTCGTTCATATCCTCTAATGATTACGATTTTTTTTTTGGTTACATGTAAAGTAGGATCTAAAAATAACTCACAAGGCAAGGTATAAATATCGAAGGTGATTCTAACGTTTTCATAACTTACACAACAAGAAGTTTAATCCTCTAAATCAAAATCAAAAAGTTTTATTCTACATAAGGGACACTTGGAACACTTATTGAACGTCATTTATCTTACGCTACCTTGGGTTAATTTACTACCGTTTCCAAAAGTAAGCCTTTCAGGAGAAGAAACGGCGAAACAAACTCCCCGGTTTTTTTACACGTGACCCTTCTTTATATCTCGAGATAAGCAATGTATAAATTACGATAAACTTTCTCAAATAGTGAGTATCGCTTTAAAATAAATTAAATTAAATTCACTTACTATAATTATGTTATAGCATCTTTAGATTTAAGATTTTTTTTCCTTATTTCGGAAAGTAGCCAGTTTACTTTTAAATAAATATGCTCACGGCATTCAACGAATATGATTAGGTGCCAAGGTGACAGAGGGTGAGTCCATCACCGTCTCAGACACTATACAAACGTCACTGAATTTCTTTTCTATTGATGTTTTTCTTCACCTTAAAGTACTTTGGTGAAATTACTGCACTTAAGTTTTAAGATAAATTCATCTTTTACTTTTACTTCATACCTAGTTAATCTTAAATTAACCGTTTGTAATTCACCTACACAATATTGAATGCAGCTATCAAAAAGAAAGTCAAATAAATTACAATAAAAAAGAATAGCCGACTGTAAAAGGGCGAATGGGGGAATGAAAAATAAAGAAATTTAATCTCATTTGGGAGTCTTCCGCTAATCGCGTACAGACGTTCGTTTAGGGACAGCGAGTAATAAACTAGGGTTGTTAGTTCCTATATCCGAAGATGCGGTTGTTTTTATATTTTTTTTGTAAAATCTTATCTATGTACGTAGTCTACGAGGAATGGCGCTCTTTTATCGTCTACATAAAGTTCACTTTTACTTGACGTGATAATAGAATGCGGTATATCGTATAGGAATAAATTGAATTACGATCGGAAAACCCAATAACACATTGCCCGACCGGGGATCGAACCAAGACCAACGAGGCAGGCGTAGGCAAATTACGGCAGACTAGGCATGTATAACATACACTGACTCGATACCTACAGCTATTGGTCTCGACCCCAGGTCATAGTTCAATGACTTAATTACGTATTCTGTAAAATCAAATTTATCTCGACTCACGGGTATTTTTTCTTTCTTAGTAGAAGACGATGCCCACGCTGCAGGAAAATAAAAGAACACAATTATTTTCATTCATTCCTTTTATCCGAAAACAAAAACAAATCACATCCCTAAAATACGTTTGTGACGTAAGCAGGGCAGGGGAGCAAAATTAATGAAGTTGTTCATTAAGCTTAAGTGGGATTGTCGCTAATGTCTGACCAGAGTAAAAAAAATATGTAGCAGGGAACTGAAAGCGAAGCAAATTAATTGACGAAATAAACAGAAGTATTGTGACACTGCAACTGAATACAAGCAGGTTTGTGTACTCGTATTTGTTTTGGTTGGGAGCCTTATTTGATGTTATAAATGTTTTGTTTCGAATATTTTGAAAATATTGTATATTGAAATGCTTTCTATGAGTCGAGAACAAAATTAGTCGAAGACTCAAGAATTTAACGATAAATATTTTATAAAATATAATGTTTATTTCTTTTTATTACATATTAGCGCAAAAAATATACACTATAAAATCTATATTATGTATGCACTTAAAGCTTTGATAAACAAATTATAATGTTATATATTCAACGATAAATAATCAAACTTTAAACCAAATTCATTTGAAACCAACAAAAATGTTTACCAAACAACCAATCTGATCTCGACTTACACAGATTTGAAACTAAATCGAATTTATACGGGACCAAACAAATTATTTTCTCGTTAATACCGCCCTGGTAGAGATCAAAGAGGAATTAATTTAATTAACTTTTGTGTATATCGAATGATGTTTATAAACAATCCGATCATTCGAATATAGGCTTGTGTACACAGCCTATTCGGGAAGGCAGTTTCAATACGTTTAAATACATTTATGCATATTGTTTTAATTGGTAGGCAAACTAGGTCTAGGACAGTAGGTAGGAAATTTTCTTTGCCTACACGGAATATGCTCATGACTTATCCAAAGCAGTAGGCCAATGTGTACTTATATTACGCCTATATTATGCCAGATATATTTATATCCCATTTAATAGGGGGTGAGCCAATTACTATTAACCAGGCACTAATCAAGGCTCCAGGCTGCTACTGGGAAATAACAGATAAGAATCCTAATAACCACTAGACCAACGAGGCACTAAGATAGTACTAAAAAAAATCTACGTATAAAGAAAGCATTTATGTAAATTTCGAGTTTCGTAAGTGAGCTAGTCTGAATATTGACACACAGAATATTTTTAGTCAGTCACAAGACTACAGTAAATATATTAGGTGAAGCTATTTGTGTTTTACCGACCACTGTAATTCAAATCTGTCCAAGCCTCGCTAAATCAATGGAGATGTTATCAAATAACTCGCATTAAAAGGAAACATTACTCAATATAATCAGTTTAATTAATTAATACGTCAGCGGTCTAAACGGATCCTTCCTATGGGAATAAGTGGTATGTAGTACGTTTGGGATATTGTTACGTAGTGCCGAGGGTCGTTATGTTGAAACGTGAACTTTACAATGGTACCAGCCCTAATTATGAAATAATGTTATAGCTTCAAGTTATATAATCATGTGTATCGCGCCTTCGCCAAGTATTTCTCTAGCGTCTAGTACCAACACCTACATTTCAACGAAAATCTTATATTATTAACTTGAATAGTTTGCTTGTTTGAACGCGCTCATCTCAAGAGCTACTCAATACTGGTTCGAAATTTAAACATATTTTTGTGTTTTTTATCGAGAATTCTTTATAACATCTCGCTGCGATCAATAGGAACGAAGCATCATTGGAAAATGTTGCGAAAAACGGGTTTTTTTATTCTAGTGGACGTAGTCGCTGGCCTCAGCTAGTATAGTTCGGTCATTTGGTCAGATCATTTGATCCTTCGCCTTTTCTTGTATAATATAATTTGACATGAAAACTATCGTGACTAGCGATCGATCGTAATCTTTTGAATAGTAGTACATATTGGCTATTTAGAACTGGGCTGCACTTTTCAGCTATTATTTTTTGTTAAGTAAATAAACGTATGTGAAACCATAAACTATAAGTAATTTCAGGATAATTAGCATCACGTATGTTAGTATGTTTATGACTTGCATTTACATCCCACGCATTAGAACAGAGATCGAATACGATCAAACGCTCCACGTTGCGAACATACGCAGACATTGAAGTATTTATGCAGACGGCCTCTTCGAACTTTTACAAATTGAGGCTGTGTTAGGCATTCAATCAATCCAGGATTTTGAAATTTTAAATTACTTGAAATTTACGTCACTTTAAAAAATTTACAAGTGATCAGTTCATAAAGCGTATATATCCGTATAAGCGTATATAATCAATCGTATCACCAAATTAGTTCAACCCACTTTTAGAGCATAGATATTCTTGCCAGTCGAATAAATATCACAATAAAAAAGTATTGTACATGCTAGGCCTCACTTAAATGAAGTTAGTGCCTATACTTCCCGACAAGTATACAGATAAATAAAATTGAATCGTCTGTTTGTAATTCTAAAATAACAACTTTTCACTAAATGTATATGAAAGTATACACGCTCTGTCCCTGTCTTTGTTTCGGGTAATCTCTGAAACGGCTGGACCGATTTTAACGAGACTTTCACTGGCAGGTAGCTGATGTTTCACGGAGTAACTTGGGCTACTTTTATTTATTAAAAATATTAAGGTTCCGCGACAATAAGTATGAAACAAAATCTAGGCAGGTGAAACCACGGGGCACAGCTAATATATTATATATTTTGCGGATATATAGCTAGTTAAAAAAGCCTTCACCATTGCTGAAGTGAAAATGAGTTAAAAACATACAATTTCATCCTCATAAATAGGTTTAATAACAAACAGGAAAACCATTTGGAGGCTTTTATTTAATTTACTTAAATCAATTAATTTACGAATGAGAGGTTGAGGAAAATTCTTTGTACAGGGACATGAAAGTAATCTGGTGCTGGATAACAAAGCTAACGAACGAAATTCAAAGATAAAAGACAATACAAGTCTTAGAATTCTCGCGTTGTGCTGATATAAATACATAGAGACGTACACATTATTTATATTGAAAACATCTTCAATAATGTTATTGGAATTGTATGAGGAGTGGACGTGATACTTAGTACCTTTAAATATGTTAGCACAGATGATTCAACTTGTATTCAAGTTTGCTCACGCCTGTATTGCTAGAAGCGGTAGTCAGCGGTATACTTTTAGGACACTTCGTCAGTAATGGTTGAGTCGCATGTAATAGGTGGCGAATCTATTGCAACTAATCCTGACCCCGAGCTACCTGGAAAATACAGATGGAAAACCCAATTATACTTTAACCTACCCGAGGATGGAACTCAGTACCTCAGTCAGGCCAACGAGGTAGATTCTAGTTAGGTAACTTGGAAATTACGTCATATTATTGTGATGGTGATAGCGTCCATAGGCTGCAGTCACTGCTTACCGGCTGTTTGCTTGTTTGTCATATTTGCAGTATAAAAATACTACATTATTTCACCTCGTATAATATCATCATCCTCCTACCCTTATCCTAATTTTATTTGGGGTCAGCGCAATGTGTTTCTCTCTCCATCTCCGTCAGCCGTCATATATGTATTCCCTGCCTTTATATCCATAATCATCTTTCAAACAATCCATTCTTCTTTTCTTAGGACTTCCTCTCCTCTTGTATCCATGCACATTCATAAACAAAACATTCTGTTCCTTCACCACGTACAACGGGGTCGTCATATTCGCCACGGGGAAGGTCATCTCAATAGCCATACATTAGAACTCGTGGAATTGAATGGGCAGGGACGTAAATGGGAGTCGACGACCTTTACGGGGTCCACGGGATATCAGACCACGTTGGACGTTATAAAGATTCTTTGTGCACACGGCAATATTAAGGGGAATAACTTATGGTATTTGAGTGTCGCTTTTTGCTTTCGTATTTAGGTCCCTTGTGACCTTTGACACCCTTCGTATGACCTCTGGTTGATGACTAAAACACGGATAGGTATACAGAGCTACCCGAATCCTGTCTGTGCCACACAATGATTTTTTTAAATATGTTTTGCCGTTTCTCCCTTTCAGATGTATAATCTATATCTATACATCTATAATAAATCATAAATCAGATAAATAAAATGAAGTGTCTTTTTGTAATTCCAAAATAACAGCTTTTCACTAAATGCATATGAAAGTATACACGACACTGACACTAAAAAACCAAGTTTAAATTTTTTTCTCTATCTGTCTGTCCGTCTGTCATTTTGTTCCGGGTAATCTCTGAAACGGCTGGATGGATTTTAACGGGATTTTCACTGGTAAGTAGCTGATGTTTCTTACTTTTATTTATTTAAAATATTAGGGTTCCGCGACAATAAGGAAGAAACTAAATCTACGCGGGTGAAACCGCGGGGCACAGCTAGTAGTAAATAATAACACGGCTGCAGCTAATGTATCAAACTTTCTAGAGCATTCAATGCGGTGACATGTTTGCTTTTTTTTCACTTTAACCAAAATTGCTTAATTCTGCATAAATGCGCTGAAAGCGCTCCATGGTGGCGAAGTACGTTGAGCACAAGTGTTGACTAAACCCCAAATGGTATGTACAGGCACGCACAAAGTTAATTGACGCTCGGTAACTTTTAATAAAGACGAGACATGGATTAACCATGCGCCATCATTTGTTTTCAACATTTTAAGATAAGTAATATTTTCTACAAAGTACGTTTTCTACGTAATTCATGTTTTAATTATTTAAATGCGCATAAGTTTCATGAACGCATATGTTAAAGAATACTTTATTATAATTTACTAAGTTCGAAGCAAAGTTAGTCGGTATGAATGCCTTTACAATAAAGCATTTTAGTAAAAAAAATACAATCTCTAGTGGTGATATAAAATTTTATTTTAAAGCAACCTAACGTGCTTTGAGCACAGTCAAAATTTCAGTAAAGCTGAACTTTTGTTTTCCCTGAATGAAAGAGCATTTTAATAACTCAATTTTAGTCAAACAAAGTACAAAATATACATCGCTATTTTAACGCCAACTTCCACTAACTTTTTACAGCAGAGTGCTTGCTAGAGCGGATTTTCCTTTTGCGTCGATAATTAAGTCGTATTTTGGAAACAAAGCCTGAACCGGCTCAAGTTTGTCTATTACTGGACCGGGGTAGTTGCACAATGTGAAGGTAAAGGTGTAAAAGTAACGAAAATAAGCGTACTCATATGTATTCTTAACTATAGCAATTACTACCTGCTCTACTTGTTACTTTCGTATCGTTACGTTATTCATTACTCCAGTGTCCGAAGTATAGGTGAGTTTACACAGGTGCGTTTTGCGCTTTTTTTTCTACTTAGACTCGGGCGTAAGGGTGTTTTTTAACGTTACTATACAAAATCAGGAAAATACGCAATACGATACAGTCAACGTTAAAACCTGGGACACTGATACCTCATGACATACTATGTAATGTTGGAGCAACGAATCGAGTAGTATCGTATTGCGTACGCGTGCAGTATAAAGTGTGGGTACCCATGATACGAAAAATGCGAGTAACGAAATGCATTCGCGTGTAGCGTTTCGTAACTCGGTACTAGATGGCGCACCCGTTACTCAGTACCGAATGCATACGGTTTACTACTGCTTATTGCAGTTCTAGCAGAAGGACAGCTTCCTCAACAAACCGAGTATAAATGCATCGAATAATGTTGAACAATTAACGAACTCCAGCACATATCAACTTTTGAACGTGAGGTAACTATACAAGTTAATATTATGTGACCGTGCGACTGTTTCAGCTCATGTATTGAAGTCGACATTCTGCACGCTTCTTTATTGTGACAGTTGACACAATTTAACCGTTAGATAGTTCCTGAAGTTGTTGTACGAACAATATCCCTAGAGGTGTCTAGTGTGATTGAATTTACAGCGTGTCGTGAATATTAATAGGCAAGGCAACACTCGTTTTGATTATTAAAATTGTTTGATAAGAATTGAACACAATTAAAAGACGTTGATTTTTGAGTCCATATCACTCGAGTCGATAAGATATAGAATACAGCCAACATCATAATATGCATTTACTTAGGAACGGTAATGTATTAGTACGTACCAACATTTACTTAATACTTTAATGTATTACTGTAGTACCAAAGATAGACTTTCTTCAAATATGATAGTAAATACATAATCCTATTCGCAATTTTTCAGACTTAAGTATGATTGAATGATATTTTGTAGATATACTCCAGTAGATCTATTCCAGAATATATTCCACAGAGCAGCAAATGTGATTGGTTTTATCTCATTTTAATATTGTGAGATACGTCGTCTGGGTACTCAAGCGAATTCAATATAATATCTTCTTTCAGCGTTTTATCTAATTCCACTTAAATGTATGATCCGTTCCATAAAATGTAATTGAAAGTACCTAATCTTCTTAAGCAACATGATGAAAGGCTTCCATTCACGTGGGTGTATTGTGGGCCGTACAACACAATATAAATATTTAGAAGGTCGACTTCCCATAGCATTCGAGATACTTGGAGCCTCTTTGTCCAACCTATTTCTATCCAGCAGTAACTATTCCGAAGCCGAATTTTTGTTAGTTTTTATTTCATAGTCATACATTATTCTGGCATGGCAGTTGGCAGCTGGCATAATCCCCTTTAGGTACTTATAAAAATGTCTGAAACTATTATTTACACACCTCTCAGCTAACCATTAATGTTAATGGTAACAGCGATACCCGTTCAGAATGTGATTTTAGCTAATCTGTTGCTTAGCAATAATAGTAAGAAGAGTTTATGCGGGAATTTTCACCCATTTTTTGGGTATGTACATACGAATGGTACTATCCTATCATTATAATTTCAAGGATATTGTTTTTTTGTTGATAAACTACAAGAACGGTACAACCAAAATAGCTTTCGTGTGAAAATGTCTCCATCAGCAAACACGAGATCCTAACAAAAGCATAGAGAACGGTGCACAGTCTTGAGAAACATTGCAATAACAACATAAATCACATTTGGTGTAGGGCTGCCAAACATTTAAAGACTTTGTACGACTTAATGCAAATATTAAGACATATACTAAAAATTATACAAAGAAAACTGAAAATGTTGAATTGTTTTATTTTAATTAATGAGAAGAAGTGCCACATTAATATAAGTATCTAATGCAGTATTAAATAGGTTGAAAGGTCAGATGGCTGACACTTTGGTACAATAAAAGCATAAACATTAGGTACTGATCGAGGCATTGGCTAATTAGATAATTTGTTTTAAACACTATTTGTTTCTGTCTGCAGGCACCCCTATAAACAGACAGTCAAGTCCAAACTATCCGATATCTACGAAGCGCTTGCTCACGCCGCTGGGACATATCAGCTTATCGGCTGACGACCAAAACTGCACTTCGAGCTATTTGTCAAACTTTCGCTACCAACGAAAACATGAACCGTCAACGACCAGCATATCTTGACCTACCATTATAGAAGCACATTTACGCAACAATATCCTCAAAAGGATCATCATAAAATGGCCATACAGGCGACAGATTGCGAACATCAACTCATGTATAATTCATAAACAAGTAGAATCGAGATCGCAGCTAGTTGGAATATAATGCATTTGTTGATGCAGTAATTTGTGGAAGACATTGAAGCGAATGTTCTTATAAATATTTGCTGTTGTGTTTTTCTCGTTCATGTTATGACGTTGCAGTAATAGCTCTCTGGATATTTGGTGTTTTCGTGAAAGCCACAAACTTCCTTTTCATACTTTATCCTTTAACTATTTTTAGAAATAAGCGAGGCTTATAGAAAAAAGTTCTGCACTGCAGAAACCCCTACCGAGAGCTGAAACATCGTGAAATTCGAAATACCATAATAAAAATGCGACATCATATCCATTAACGGTCCACTTTGAGTGTTTTTTAGTATTTTTGTTTTTACTAAGGTTACGTTGAAAACTTTAGAATTTTCTTATTATTTGTCCTGAATGAACTGGAATCTAGCGTCATAAAGACTGAGATTAAATTGTAATACAAATCAAGGGTTTTGGCAAGGGTTGCCAATGAATATAGAATGCAGAAGGGAAGCGGGAATTGGGTCAGTGGACTGCAAATGTAACTAGCATATTCATTGATCATTATACTACTACATAGGTACCGAAGATATAGGGAGAGATGTAATAACAACACCACTTTTCACCGACGATGATTAAGTGCCAATGTGATAGATGGTGAGTCTATCGCCATCTCAGGCATACGTCAATACGTCTTTGAATTACTTCTCAGACATATGCAGGTTTTCTAACTATGTCTTCCTTCACCTTAAAACACGTGGTGAGAAATCACGACACAATTTTTATTTTTAAATCTCATTGGTAATGCCCCGCTGGGATTGAACTTTTTTTTACAAAGATTGAGAAAGACGCTTGCCTTTCATTTAAATAAGTCATAGGTAAGTTATTTTAGATTACATTAAAGTACTGTAAAAAATTAAAGTAAAGAAATATTTAAAAATAGGTTTCAGATTCAGGCAGAATATGATACTTAGAAATATTCAATTGAATATACGTGAGTCTACGTGACAAAGACTATTAAATTATACAACTATTAAGCAAACTTTCCTTAAATCAAGTACGCAATTTTCATCATTTTTACCTAAATTAACATCTCAGGATTTGACCAGTCTGGCGTCCGGCCAAAACTCACTAATGGAACTTTGTACGTCTGTGACCAACCACTCGGCACCCATCAACAGTAAGGGCCACTTCAATGTAAAAATTATGCACCTTTTTTTTCCTTTTATTTCCTGAAAATATCCCGCACTAAGGAGCTCTTGGCGTCCTTATAAGAACCACTTATAATATCAGTCGCGTGTCGAATAAGCAATAAGTACCAAAGATGAAATAAGTACCGTCATTTGTTTTGATAAAAATCAAGCAGTTGAGTTTATTTCTGTGTCTCACCAAATTGTTTTGTATATAGGTGCGTATTGTGTTTGGTATTGTCGTATGTTTTCCCTTATATGTGAAAGATTAATTAATTTCGATTCGAAAGAAAAATGATTCTGTTTAGTATCTGCTCAGTATATAATATGATTCAAAGTGTCCCTAAGTAATTTTTCATCTTAAATAGCTATGAATTTATCAGTTGAATTAATCATACCGCGTTCCAATCAAAGTTTTTTATGTATCAATGCGATTCGTTCGAATTTACGACTGTGGAACACGAGGTACTGGGTCCGATTCTCGGGTCAGGCAGTGCTACTGGGTCTTTATATTTGTTACTAGTTGTGCCCCGCGGTTTCACCCGCGTAGATTTAGTTTCTTCCTTATCGTCGCGGAACCCTAATATTTTTAATAAATAAGCCTAAGTTACTCCTTGAAACATCAGCTACCTGCCAGTGAAAGTCCCATTAAAATCCGTCCAGCCGTTTCAGAGATTACCTGGAACAAACAGACAGACAGACAGCCAGAGATAAATTTTAAAACTTGGTTTTTTAGTGTCAGTATCGTGTATACTTTCATATGTATCGTGAAATTTAAAGTGAAGTGAAAAGCTGTTATTTTGGAATTACAAACAGACACTTCAATTTTATTTATCTGTATAGATATTTCAGACCTCAGTAACAACCGGAGACTGGATTAGTGCCTAGTTAATGGCAATGAACTCGCTTCCTATTACATTGGACTTAGAAATAACTGGCGAAATGTGGGTGTATTATAAGTAGACCTCAGCCTACCCTTTGAAGAATACAGGCGTGAGCATGTGTATGTATGAATGTCATTTGATTTTATTAACATCCGAATACAGAAAATCCAAAGCTTACATGTACAGCATAGTTTTCGCAACATAGTCGACTAGACGGCCACGTGTAATGACTCGTTCTGTCATTAGCCGAGCTCGGGAGATTGAAAATTTAACGAGTATCATTTCCTTAATACTTCGCCCAGAGACGGAACACTATTTTACGATGCTTTCCTACACTTAAAGTGGCGTCTTTGTGTGATATTTAGGAGAGTATACCCATGGATGGATTATGCTGGTGCAATTTATGATGGCTGAGTGGAATTTGGTTCTACATAAAACTGTTACAGACTCTTGTTTGTACATGGAAGATATTTTAGATACAAGTTACACCAAAGTGGAATCTTGCCTGTTTTGTATGCTTGCATGTTTGATTGAGCATCACGGGAAATCTACTGGTGGATTTAGTAGCATTTTGTATTGAAAAACTAATGATTAACATGAAATCTGGTGTGGGTAAATTAAATTATACTACTCCAAAGATAACACCGGGCAGACATAATAAAGGAGAAAGTACATTTATTATACCACTTATGTTTAGTGAGCTCCCTATTGCAAGTATATTTACATAAAACTAATTTTATTGTAAAACTAGCTGTGCCACGCGGATTCACCCGCGTAGATTTAGTTTCATCCTTATTGTCGCGGAACCCCAATATTTTTAATAAATAAAAGTAGCCTAAGTTACACCTTGTAACATTAGCTATCCGTCAGTGAAAGTCCCGTTAAAATCCGTCCAGCCGTTTCGGAGATTACCCGGAACAAACAGACAGACAGACAGACAGACAGACAGAGAAAAATTTTAAAAATTGGTTTATATGTTTCAGTACCGTGTATACTTTCATATACATTTAGTGAAAATCTGTTATTTTGGAGTTACAAACAGACACTTCAATTTTATTTATCTGTATAGATGAAAAATTTTGTTTCTTTATCAACTAATAAATTACGTCACATGTATCCATTCCACGTGGATGAAGTATCAGTTAAAAGCTATACTTAAAAAATATATAGATAAAAAATAGTTAAAAGCGCTTCTAATTAATCTAGTAAGTATTGCAATCCATCTCAGAGTTGTCTGCTTGCCAAACAATGTTTGCTTTTGAGCATAAAGTACTTCTAAATTAAAGGGTTGGCCTCAAACGCAACTTTCTAATAAAAAAGAAGAAATAAATAATGAAAACGACACGCTTAATAAAACCGTTTTCCGCGAGCTATATTAAAATTATGCCGTCAACGTATAATCGGAACGCATGGAAATGAAAACGATTTCTAGCATAAAGTTAATTTTGCGAGATTGCCTCGTAAGGTTCATACACACGGAAAATAAACGCGAATATTCAGTCAAAGCGAAAATTTTATTTACATCAAAACATTCCAATGTAAAAATAAACCGTAAGGAAGGATTTCTCTTTGAGGACGCACGCAAAGGAACTCCATACTGAAGTAATGTGAGATGGTACAACTTGTTACAAAAATGCCTACTTTGAATTAAAATATTTACTTTTATTCGTTTAGGTTATGATACGATATATCTATACATCTATATCTATACAGATAAATAAAATTGAAGTGTCTGTTTGTAATTCCAAAATAACAGCTTTTCACTAAATGCATATGAAAGTATACACGATACTGACACTAAAAAACCAAGTTTTAATTTTTTTCTCTGCCTGGCTGTCTGTCTGTTTTTTCCGGGTAATCTCTGAAACGGCTGAACGATTTTAACGGGACTTTCACTGGCAGGTAGCTGATGTTTCAAGGAGTAACTTTTATTTATTAAAAATATTAGGGTTTCGCGACAATAAGGATGAAACAAAATCTACGCGAGTAAAACCGCGGGGCACAGCTAGTCTATAATATAAAAATGAATCGCTGAATGTATTGCTAAACGCAAATCTCGAGAGCAGCTGAACCGATATTGCTTATCATTTGTTTAGAATATTCCTTGAAGTACGAGAATGGTTCTTACGGAGTAAAAATTTACTCGTAATAATTAAAAATGAAAGAATGGACTGTTAGGCGGTAAGAAGTTGGCCGGATCAGCTAGTATGATAATAAATATTACCGCTATTGTCAAGATGTTAAATTATTTGCAACTAGCTAAGCTGCTAACTGACGGCTTAACGTGAAACACGAGCTATCAATTACCTATCAATTACTGGTTTTGGATAGGGGTAGTTCACCTTCTGATCGGATAATACCTACGCGCAATAGCAAATATGCACGAGCTTCTCATTCAAGATCAAATTCCAACGTAGCAAGCAAAATATCATTTTTATTTCAGTAAAACGTAGAATCCAACGACTGAAAACACTTATCTCGAGGAGACCCAATAGAAACGAGTTCTGAGTAATGTTGAAGTAAAACCAATTTGTACACGTTGTTATCAGGAAAAGTGTCGGCAAACTATGGACATTTTCCAAGTGGGTACGTTGACTTTAGATTCTTGGGAAGCAAGCACACCGGTGGAGTTTTTAAAGAAGCTAAGTCTGACATAAGCATTTCGTAACGTCTTACTTTTACCAGCAACGTTTTTGCTTTGTTCTTAAGTACCCTACTTCCATCATCAGTGTGAAAGCTTAAACAAAATCGGTACAGCCCTACCATGGAAAGGTAGCAGCAACCAGACAGGCATACAGTGACAATTTTTCATATTTATAATATTAAGTATGGATTTTATTATTCCAATTACATATGTGAAAATGAGTAAATAAATAATTAAAGTATATGAGGTTAAGATGAAGGCTATGGAACAACAAAGACTCAAACTTTACTACAAGTACTATCAAAAATATTACAGCATATTTACTATAAAGAAAAAAAAGTTACTTACCTATAGTATATGTTGTATAGACGGAATAAACATGATTGAATAGAACAGACTTCAATCTCAATAAAGACGACAAGATCACACGACAAACAATATCACATCAATTACATTAGATCAGTGCCCTCGTCTTTTCCCACACGACGTGAGTGTCAAAAACCTTGTTTTTCCTCGAACCCAGTTAGAATATTGTCAATTTATTCTATAGTTCGCTCCCGTCCTTACAACAAAATACGATAACAGAGGGGCGGTTCGTACATTGATCGCGAATCGAGCACGCAGCTTTCAAAGGTCTTGGATTAAGTCACGTTAATTCCAGAAGTAACTTTAGAAAGAGCTCAAAAGTAATCGTTTATATGTGTGCATAATCACCAGTTTATGGGAGCTGGCCTTCTGTAAATTCTAATTTCGTGCCCTTACTTCTTGCGGCACCTTAATGTCACTTCGCAACTGTTATAGTAGTTTGCGGTAGAAATATGTAGTCGAAGTAACGTTTATTCCTGTATTTGACCTCACATAAAAATAGAGTAGATATCGCTGAAATACTACAAGGGTTATGTTTGACAAAATATTGTTGAAGCTTGCGAGAAAATACAAGCTTTGGTATAATCGCTATAATGAAAATGGACATCCATTGGTTTTATTTATTTTATAGTTGGTATGCTTGTCTTATCTGTGTTGATGATTATATCGACTAGGTATTATGCGTTTTTCAAGATATCTTTATGTGAAATGTTTTCCATTTGATTTAAACTACTCATACTAGTCATTTGGAGGTTCTAGAATTTCTTTAGGTTGCTTTTACATAATTGATTATTTTGTTTTTGTTAGCGTTTTGTTTTTCATAAATAGCTAAACCAAATATATTAAACGGAAGCTCTGTGCCAATAAGTTCGCCTTAAAAGTCTACACCCTATATTAAACGGAACGGCGTAAGTCTAGACAAATCCCATGTTCCATGTTCACCCCTTCATTTGGTCAAAGGAACAAAGCAATCATTACCGCACATAACAATAAATTGAATTTGTTCAAACGGCACATTAGCACGAACGGAGCATAGAACCTGCACCCTTTGTGAAGGCATGCACATAATTCGAATCCGCCCAATATCACGCGACGTGGCCTACGTGGTCCTATCCTCTACCGAAGTCTTAAAGTTGAGGGCATACTGGATATGAGAAACTTTTACTCAGAAGCGTGAAGCTCAGAACTACAAAGTAGGTACCTATGATATAAGAAGATTTAGAAAAATGAAAATGAATATGAAAATGATTAATTCAGTTTAGGCCCTGGTAAGGCACTTATGAATGTCGAGGAATTTACCACCGGTTTGAAAACTAGCCTTCTTAGAAGAACCGGCAAGAAACTCTGCTAGAGATGTTGGAAGTGATGAACTGAGTTGAATTTTATGGGGTAAGTACCTCAAAATAATAATGGCAGAGAATCGTGAATTCATAAACAATCATTATAACGAACTTAAAGAAATAATAACGTACTATTGGGTCTAAAATCATAACAAAAAATAGATGAAACAATTTTTTTAATAATAAAGTACATTTCTCAAGACGTTAATAAATGTTTATTTTCCAGGTTTCGATAGACGTATTTAAGGATGGTGATTCATCTTTTCAAGTGTATCCCTAAATAGACGCTCTCGTTGTCCATACAACTGAATAAGAAAACATGGGTGATATTTTCAGCGCGACGCCCTTAAGGGTGATTGACCCCTGAATGACCCGACATTCAGCTTATACCAGTAAACGTTCATACATTTCAAGTTAAGATAATCGGACTTTTGTATGCGCTGTCACTTCTCATAAAAGATAAGGTAAAGAAAATTCACTGTCGTGTCGTCCATTGCGCATTTGTTGTTCCAAGAAAGGAATGACTCCATTCATTGCTAACTACATCAAAATAATAAAAAAAATACAAAAATGAAAGCGTAATATTAGCCAGCTTTTACCTAAATCCCTTTTAGTATAAAACATTTAACATAAATACAGTAAATAATTATTAATAAATAAAATATACTCACGCCATCCCAGAAGGGTCCCAGAGGTAAGCAGTGATAATTATTTTATTATACCTATTCTCATGAAAGCAAATCATTCCTGCTATAAAGGATATACGTGAAGTACCCACCTTTCATATACAAGCTACGAAGCCAATTATAAGGAAAATAATAATCAGGTATGTCAATAATAAACCATCTGCGACGATGTCTTTTAATTCCGACGAGGATGTTAGAAAACCTCACTCGTTTTATACAGAACCGTTGCAATTACTGGAAGTTAATGGAGCGTTACCACTCGTATTATACAAGCGACTACACTCCTGTGGAAAACAAACCAAAAAAAATCAAACAAAAGAGGTATATTTTTTTATCTTAACGTTTCTCGAGTCCTTATATAAGCAAAAAATGTGTGTATAAAGCAGGTGTCTGCTCAAATAGGCTTTTATAAAAAAATATAATGTGTATTTTGGAAGCAGTGTATTTAAAAGGTTATTAGACCCGCATGTACGTACTAATTTAAATCAGTCAATGCCAATGTTTATTGATAAGTTTAAATTACGTTGATGACTATGAGAATGAGAAAAAATACCCAACTCATTAATTTGCGTTTCTACTTGGTACCTAAGTAGCCTTCCTACCTTTTCCACGCGCACGAAATCAAGGGCCCAAAAGCTAATAACTTATACTTTAAACGTAGCTAGTTTATCCACGACACTTACCTACCCATACCTAAGGCGTAGACGTAATTTGCTTCAGATATCTTCAACTTTCAAAATCCTTTAGAGTTCGTATTTCTCAAGACCGTTCTACGTTCGAGTAAGCTAAATTAGAACTCATTGCGAGCAAAGGGAAATGTTTGATGAATAAAATAACACTAACTCGTGTTCTAGAGAATCTAAGCTTACAGATTAATATTAGATTGCCGGTCCTGGATGATCAGATTTAACGTTTCAAATATGTCACAACTAATCATTAATAACGATTATTACGTAGCACTTTCTTTAGAGGGGGATTTTTTGAGGTCGCTTTGCTACAAGGTATTTTTGATAATAATTACAATACTAGGTATAGGTATCTAGTAGAAAACTCCAACCTTACTTTTAAATGTAAACTGTCGCTAATGTGTTTTATGTAGGTTCTGACTGTATATTAACCATAGATATACAAACTAATAGTAATACTAAAGACTATGAGTCAACAGAACCAAATCTATGCTCAATGTAGTAATGCAAACAAAAATAATGTAGTTCCAGGAATCAAATTTACTAAACATATTACACTTCACAAAAGTACTTGCCGTAAGGTTAACATAATCCTAATATCATTTTGTAAGTGCTCACTCACGCACTGTTGGCTGAGCACGTGTAGGTAGCTCGTATTATAAGAATAGTTCCTTTGTGCGACACACAATGATAATATCTGATCGAATCCCCTCAAATGGAGGATTACTTATACCATCTACGATTCACATAAAATATTACTTTCAATACATGAGATGATATGATATATGTACCTACCTACCTACGCCCCGAACTCGAATGAATCTCAAGGAAAATTGCCAAAGCGAATACAATGATATTACTTACGATTTTTCCATTCCACGTAATTTGACGATACCATATGTGAATTTGAGTGTATGTTCTATTGAAAATATTATCTCTTTGAATTGGGTAATGGTTATTGGATGAAACTACAACCTATCTACAATGAAATTCGCCTAGCGAGCTAGTCTGTCAGTTCTTGGTATCTTTGACAATGAAAACTTACATAAATACATTATAAAGGAGTATATCCTCTACAGTATATTTATATAATTTTACTTACGTATAAATAGATTTAAGTTGAAGAAGAAGATTGCGAATTGAAAGAACCCGAATTGTTCCCTTCAGAATCAAGATTTTTTTTGCAGTTAAAGTTGCTAAAATAATCTGTATTAGCGATGACCAACACTAAAGTATTAGGTTTCCTTTCAAGGTTGTAAGCGTTGCAAAGTTTCAACATATCTGCCGTCATAAATTTAAGAGCTGATTTCCGAAGTCCGAGTAAGAGGGCTCTCAAATGCACTCATAGTTTCAATGTTCCGTACTTTACGAGCGATGCTGAAATATCGGAATACACTCCATTTAGAAGCATTGCACTTGTACTGCAACTTATAGTGGGGAAGAGATATTACCTACTTACCAAGACTCAACGTCCACGCAAAATTTCAAAATCTTTATAAATAGGTAAGTTACATAAATAAGGTATAGGATGATTGACCACAGCTAAGCTTAGCAAAATAGTATAATGCAATGCAATTATTTAACGACGATAGATCTTCGATTGATATTGAATTTTATGGATCTCATATTATTATGATTGAAAGAAGGTTCTAGAAGAATATGGATATCTTAGATACGTTTGTTTTGGTGGAAACGTAAATAACAAAATACATTATTACTAGAGTGCCCACTACAAAAGGTCTCCCGAGTTTAAAAGCAGGTAAAAATATAACCCTTGTTTTTGTAAATGTTCCCAAAAATCGTTGAGATCGGTTTTGTATCTGGCTGTTTATTACGTTACAGGTCACATGTAATTAAGCACAGCACATTACCACCCCATTTCACCCTAGTTGGGCGTATCTAGGTACTAATTACATCATTTATTGTGTCCTACCCCACACGATGTATCGTACGACGCGCCGGAAAATTAGGGTCTTATTGAATTAGTCTCGGCTTCAACCGAACAGCGTATAACACATCATACGTGTGTAGTTATCCTTATTAAATAAAATATCCAGTGGCTCACGCCTTTTATTTAATTAATATTTTATTTATTTAATTAATAAACATTAGAGATTTGTGCCTACAGATTACCTGTACTCTGCTCTACTATTATACAAATATGCACATTCACAAAACCGCATGGTAAACATTTTTAAAGAAACAATACGACTACGCCTGCCTACCTATTCGGGATATAATTTTTGAAGGGTAAGAAAATAAGATAATTTGATGACCTTCGATATTCAATTATTTGAATTCGTAAGATACGCAGCCACCGTAGACTTAGATCTACAAAACCGTAGCGGGGTCTACGCCGTAGACCCCGTAGGTTAGGTACTATTATTTAGTCTGTAGGAGGAAAGACTACTATGGTCAGATGAAAATTAAGCGTAGATAGATACGTAGTACTCATTAGCTGAAGTAAATCCTTCAATTTAGAGAACATGATCGAGGAATGTAGACAAAGGGATAGTATTTGTGAATCAAGGTACAGGCGTATTTTAACTGTTCAAACCAAAAACAAACGAACGTCATTTTTAAAGCTTAGCTTCAATTTTAACCGCTGTAAAAGTGGAGAATTTTCAAATCTTCATTATATCGGGAAAAAATTTAATGGAAGCGTGTCTATAATCGTTGATTTCTAGGCTTTATCTATTAGACCGAAACGAAAATTAAGTGCTGGTCCGGACCTAAAACAACATAGCAGCTTATTACCAACTATAGATAATCCGATTTGAACACAACACGTTTGCATGGAGTGCGATGCAAATATTTGTGTTTCATTTTGGGAGTTAACGATGTTTTTAATCCTTCATGTCGGTCGCCTATTATCGCAGCCATTCGACGGCGTGATGAGAGCGAGCTTTGGTATTAACCATCCGTGTCATTGTTGTATTACATGCATTGTGAATGGGGGATTAATTCTATGATTGTTAAATTAGTACACAACACTTCAGTGGCCAATAGAAAAGGGAATAGGTGGTTTAAATCCTTCTAAATGTTAAGCCTTCATGACATTCCCTCTTATTACAAAATGTAGTACTGTGTTTAAAAGTAGCTCTATGTCTTTCTTTGATAATGATTTAAAAATGGATGGACATAGTTTTAGTCTAGTCTTCGTTTAACCATGTTTTGTAATGAGGGGAAAAGTGCTTGATAGTTGTAATCTTTACCTGTGCCTCTGTGCGAAAATGAGTTATTTCAGTATGTTTTCCTTCACCGTGAAGCAAGTTGTGTGAAATCATTGCACATAAATTTATAGAAAAACTCATTGGCGGCTGTGATTCGAACTTGCGCCGCTTGCGTAGCAGGCGACTGCACCCCCACGTCCACCATGTTAGAAATACACATTTGACATATGCAAGCTGTTGCGTTACGCGATTCCGTGGTCTCATAGACTCAAGCAGGCTTCGGCCATGATTGGGTACTATTCCGTAAATAGGCTACGACGAACGAATAGTGAACATTTTAACGTAAGTAGGATAGACAACTTAAACTTAAATAAATTGCGATATACCTACTGAAATGTAAGAGCCCTACTTCAAAAGTCTAGACGAAACAATACAAAAGTATATACAACATAATTATCTACAGTTTAACAAGGTAGGCAAGCGTAAAAGCACTCGTCGCTGTATTTGCGAAAGGAGAAGCCTCGATAATTGGACCTTTTGCATTGAATCCCCTGCGGAGACAGTAGAAAATGCATTTTCGAATGGAGTTTCTCATAGACTACGCTATGTCCGGTTTGTCGCACGGTCATTTGGTTGCAATAAGAATACGATCATACTCGTATGCATTCAGTGTTCGATATTTTTCCTATAGCCGGTTCTCTCGTCCGTCCGAGCGATATTTCCGTCAGCAAATGAAGCTATTCAGGTGAATAAATAATGCGCTACATTGAACAAATCGGCCGGTTGTACAATTTTTGTCGCGCACGTAAAATTTTATTTCAATTTGTTTTGTTTTCATTTTATTTTGTTGGCTTTAAAATGTATTTTTGTTTTGTCGTTTAAGCTCCATGCATAGGTAGGTATAGTAATGAACCTAACCTAGGTTTCGTCACGAGTTGCGCTGATCTTGAATACGAAGCCGTCATTTTATGACTCTGTCTGTAGGTAATTATGGCGCGACGCAAATAAAATACGTGTGCAGTTACCCTCACTATTTTATTGAGTCGTCATAACACGTGACGGCACCTGTACCTACCTTGACAGCATAGGTACCTAGGTATTGAAAGTCACCCTATAGCCAGACTGGCTATGATATCCCCTGCCTGTCGTAGAAGGCGATACAAACAAATTGTATGTGTTAGACAATGTAACATTCTCTAGCGTTTGCGCTAATAGAAGCGATACAAATGTATGGACTTACCTAAATCAGGTACGTGACATAATAAGTCATTCCCATAAATGTTGTATCGTTTGTATCAGAAAAGCGCGAGGATAGTGTTACTTTGTCTACAGGCAAAGTATGGAGGGCTCCGATGCGCTCTTGAGTTCCCAAGTCCCTTAAATGCACGGATCTGACATAACCGCTGGTATGATTAACGCATGAGTTTTGAGCGCCGTACCCCTATCACAGGTTTGCAACCGTTTTCGTAATCTCGCTAACGTCTCCGCTGAATATGTGTATGAGAAAGTGTACAGCGCCTCCAAGCGGTGAAGTCAAGAACTAAAATATGTCATACAAAATTGTCGGAGACGCTAGCGAGTGAAGATTAGGAAAACGGTTGAAATGTCGTGATAGGGGTACTGGTCTTAAATGCGCAGTTGTTAGGCGCTAACGCAATATATACATGCGCAGTTCACCACCCTCACTATTTTCGCTGAGCGCTCAATACTCGTGACCGCACCCGTATTAAGATTAAATGCGATATTGGTATCAGAAGTGCACTTGGACAAATTACTGAAACTATTCGCATCGGTCTATGAAATTCGGATAAGGTACAAAAGCAAAGTAGGTACATAGCAGGCTACAATTTTGTACTCGTAATATTTTTACCATAAAACGAGATCCTCCACGCTTGTCCAGTATTTTCAGATTGTAGTGCTTCACGCCCATATTATGTATCTAATTGGATAGCCGGTTACATTGTCATCCAAACGTATATTCCCTTCACTTGAATCCTGTCGTTCTGACTTCCAGCTGTTTGTATCGCTCCCTAAATTGTAGTCTCCGAGGTGTGAAAGAGGTTAGAAGAGCCTTACATTTGGAGAGTTGTCTAGAACTTTGCTCAAGGTTTATTACGTGTTATAGGGCAATTACGGGAATAATGGTTCCATATAAGTAGAGGCTACTTGCCGATTATTTACACCGCTATTCATGGAAAATTACCCCCTAATTGCATAAGATTAAACTATGGACATTGTTTGATTTAGTTCTTATTCATTTTGAAATCCCTATCACAAAAAAGAACCACTTTAAGGATTATCTTTAGCGATGTTTTGTAAAAGGGTTGTAAACAAGCACACAGCCTGCTTGAAGGACAAGCCGGTTGCTGTAGCTTATGAACACTTATACAAGAGGATGAAATAACAAAACCAAGCAATGTTCTTAAAATACAAATTTACTTATTCTTATCAACTCAATAATTATAGTTTTGTTCAGGCGGGTGATGCGGGAATTGCGGATGCCCGAAAGGCGGTGGACCACGAGGGGGGAATTGTGGTCTGAAGGACGGGGGCGGTGGTCGCCATGGGGGTGGGGGTCTGGCTCCGGGGGGTGGAGGGGGACCGAAGCCGGGGGGACCGAAGGGTGGCGGGGGGAAGTGGTGGAAGGGGGGTGGAGGGGGTGGCGGGCCGGGAGGGGGCGGGGGGCCTGGGGGGGGCATCGACGAGGGGGGAGGAGGGGGGGCGCTCATGGGGAGTGGGGGCGGTGGTCGGGCTCCCATTGAACCTTGAGGAGGCATCGGGGAAGGCGCGGGTGGCGGTGGAGGAGCCATCAAGATCGATCCCATCATCGTCGGTGGCGCGTCCGCGAACAACTGGTGAGGACGGTCGGCGTGCGACAGCGGGTTCTGGGCTGCTAGTAACCTGGAATTAAAGGTTTAGAATCCGTCATCTATGTTTAGAGGTATCATTAATAAATCGCCCACTGCATTATGTTATTTGTATGTACCTGTAGTGTAGTCTTAGACATTATAGTAATTATGTAAATATAATTTTTATGCTTTGCGCAAATCGAATCTTTATAACGCGATGCAAGTTTTTGTCCAGAGTATGGATTTAAAAAGTACTTCAGTGCTGTGATATGCATTCTGAATATTAAATCTTGTAGCTTCAATTAGCAGAAGACAGTGAATTTTATATGCAGAAAGATTTGTTATATACTTCGCACATAACGCTGACCCAGAAATTAATATGCTTTTCATGCAATTATAGAACAGCCTATAGTAGCCACCCGAGAAGATGCATGAGATAGAACACAGCATTGCAACAATCCTCTGACATGATGAAGTGGCCTATTAAAGCAGTGCATATTAAGAGTTTCCTAGCTTAGACATTTAAGTTTATGGTACTAAAATGAAACATCAACTCTCAGTAGTTCTAAATACTGGTCTTACCTTTCGGCAGCAGAGCCGTGTCTCTCTCCCTTTACATCCTTCTTGAATGCATAGGAAACTGATATAGGTCTGTTGCATAAGTACTGGTTGTTCATAGCTTCTATGGCAGCATCAGAAGCTTCAAACGAAGCAAAATTTATAAAGGCAAATGCTTTAGAGTTACCAGTTTCTGGGTCTCTCATAACCTGAAACAAAAATATAATTATTTATATGTAATCTGTTAAGGGATATGGATATTATAACAAGGCAAGGTTAATGAACTAAAGATATCACTAAAATTCAAAGTTGGACTTTTTTAGAGTGAAGATTAAAATAATACTGTAATAGTTGCTTTAAAATAATTAATCCAATTAAAATGTTTCAGTTTAATATTTGTTGCCAGTCACCCAACATCTGTGATCCAAAATTTCATATCCCTATGACAGTAACACTCATTCGTGATTGGGATAATTTAGGCCAGCTTAATGTATGGGCTAAGTCAAGTGGTATTTGAGCAGAATGTGTTAAATATAGCTTATATACACCAGTGGCGTGCATTGCATGTAAGCAGGTAAGCAGAAGTTACAATTTGTGATCACTGAATACACTTGTGTCTCGTGTGTTTATGTTTGTATGTGTATCTTTACCAAAACATACATACCTATGCCGCATCACATAGGTATGTACTTGACCTACCTACCTACTTATTGTTTATGCCTACCCCACTGAAAATCCAATGCACTCCCCTGATATACAAATTTTAGTATTGTATAGAAATAATGATACTAAATAGTATTTATTTTTCTTACCTTGGGTGTTTGTAATATAACACCAAAAGCAGAGAATGTGTCATATAACAGCTTTTCATCAACCTCAGGATCCAGGTTTCCTATGAACACATTGGCTCCCACATCCAGATTTTTCTGATGAGCTGATGCTTTATTCACTCTCACCGGTTTGCCATACAGTTTTATCATATTCATGACCTGTAATTAACAAAATAGGGACATAATATTGGTTGCTTTAAGATAAATACTTACACACAAAGTTATACCAAGGTTTTCCTCAATCTTTGTTCCGATACAGCACAGTAGGTCCTAATTTAAATTATGAATAAGAAAATGGAACAACATGAGCCCGCAAGTCCACATAGAAATATGGCTCTTCTAAAATTATTCAGCAAATGCTAACCTTACCTTCACCACGCCAATGTCAAATTCATTCCTGGTATAAGCCAGTTTCTTTCTTTCACACAACAGCAAAATTTCTTTGCATGGTTAGGCATAGAGTTAAAGCTGCGTTTCCACCAGACGTGCCAAGATGCATGAAAATTATTTATTCAGTTGAGGCCCTGGTAAGGCACATATTAAACTTGGAAGAACTATCCACCAGTTTAGAAAGTAAATTGCGCTACAAGAATTTTCGAGCATGTTGTGGAATAATATACAAATTTCCTATGAGCATGATCATTCACTCTCCTTATAGTGGTGACCCTGGGACTCTGTTGAACTCAACATCTAGCCATTTTTAATAATCTTGCAGACATGATAGCATGGGAAAGGATGAACTCACCTTTATCCCATAATCAGCATCTTCCTCTCCCATAAACTCAACAAATCCATATCCTTGGTGTGTCTGTGTCACCCGGTCTTTAGGCATGTGCACATTGACTGAAAACAAAAGGCATATTTATGTATGAAATACTTTACATACTAATAATTTCAAAATGAGCCCAAATGTAATCAAGAAGCATCAAGGTAGACAAAGGGAATGAATTATGCAAGGATCATAGTATATGGCGCACAGTAGTCTCTGCCTACCCCCATGGAATAGGTACAGGCATGAGCATATGTATGAATGATCTACCATCACCACATAATAATATGATATTTCTTTAACATAAGTAATTTGAACTATTTCAATATTGCCAAATTAGTGTTTCTGTAACAAACTACTTACCGACTGGTCCAGCCTGAACGAAGAGCTCCCATAGCAAACTTTCCGAGACCCTGTCATCGAGACCTCCAACGTAAATCGTGGCATCTACAACAAACAAAATCGTTCGCTTATTATGATACACTAAGATACAGTTCATCATCATTAGAGGCAGGCTTCTACATCACCGTAGACTGTATATTGTATCGTAGAGAACGCTCCTAACTTAATGGAGGACCTATTTGGTAACCAAGGAACTGGGATTTTTATTTTATAAAGCTTAGCGTCACTTACCGACATAACCTCAATAATTCTTACAACTATTTTTTGTTCGAAATTTAGTGCCCAACTATTAAAGTCGATTCTAAATAGGATGATGCATACAATTAAATTGCTTGTGTGCAGTTGGTGATCGTTCATTAAGAAAGAAACAAAATAAATACCTTGATTTCTTTCGGCAATAGGTCCCGCTGCCATTTTTTGACAGTAAGTATAATATTATTTTGTTTATGAGTAGTATAGTAGGTATAGTATATATATATATGTCACAGATAATGTAGAAATATTTCGTTTTTCTAATGGACATTCATTGTCTTTGAAATAAACTAAAACTTACTGTCAGATGGACGTCTAATATGTCAATCAATGGCAGTCAGTCAATTTTGAGCGGTCAATATCATTATCAGTCAGTCAGTCAACTGCCAATTGCCAAGTTTTGACGGTTGACGTTTGGTTTTGTTTTTGTTTGCAAATATCAATAAATATAATTTGTATTTTTCATTTACTCTCGTCACGGCGTTGCAGCGGTGTTACGACACTGACGATACTCACGCAGTTCATCGGCTTAGTTCTATTCTATTTAGTTTGTTCAGTTAGTCAGACAGAACAGTCGGTAGAGAAATAAGTTCAAGTTCTCCGAATAACTTCACTATTAAACTACTTAGGTATTCAAAATGCAGAGTGCTTCAGTATCAGACGTGATATCGTCTTTGTTTTGGTTTAAAGACGACGGTGATATAGAAGATGACGATGATATGGAACCGTTAGTTATAGAGCAATTTGTCCAAAATGTTGAGGACTTCAGCTCACAGTATGGGAGTGAAATTAGTGTTTCTTACACTGCGTTTAATCTTCGAGGGCCTCCTTCAAATTTTCCTGACTACGGTGACTATCCACAAGCTTTTGTTATGGTAATAATATTTTTTTTTGATGAATTATAATAATCATAGTAAGTATATAGGTCGTTTAAATTTTGAACTAAAATAATAAGATATTTTTATTTAATTTTAGAGAACATACGGAACATGGTGGGATGAGTCACCATCAGCCCAAGAAGATTACATGCCTCAAAACAGTAATGCAATTGCAAGTCAAGATTTTGTGGGTTAGTTATTTTTTATTGCTTAAGAACCTATTAGGGTCCTGCTTCTACTTTGTCTGCCTGCATCAGGCATGTCCATAGAGTTCTCTTAATTTTAAACTGCATTTATTCTCCTTTCTAGAGAATTTCAATTCTGAAGCAAGTAAATAACATTTGTTATTTAGATTTTTTGTTATGACTGCGTGTCCCATGTCCAAAATAACATAACTTTCGACAGAAGTATCGTTTGAACGAGCCGTTTACCCCCTTGAAGTATCTGTATTTGAGACATACAACCCTGGAGCTCTAATCCGTATCTGGGCCAAGGGCCCCACGGCCTGGATGCTGCTGTGGGAAGGAGAGCCGGAATATGTAGGGGACACACCTAGGATTTTTAGTCCTGCAATAAAACAGTTGAATGTACCTACTAGGTATGGATTTTATTTATATGTTTGTTTGTATAGCATCTGCCTGCATTTTCAGTTACATACAAGTTTTCACGACTAAATTCTTAATTTTAATTGAATTGGTTCTATGATGAAAGTTAACGGACACTAATTCATTTTTAATATCAATTATTTAAAAGCAAATAAAGCATAGTAACAAATTATTCAAATTTGAACTTTAATATAATGTGTCTTACTTACAGAATTCTTCGACTAGAGTTCAACCACAAACTGCTGCCATATTACACTGAGCTCGATGCTGTATTATTGAAGGGCAAGGAGCCACCTAATCTTGGGAGGACCAAGAGCAATTTCTCATATTTATTCTATGGTAGCCAACCTGTTGTTGAGAGAGGTAAGAGTTTAACATCTTGTTTACAGCTAAGTCTAGTGTCAGATCTATAAAATCTATTCGCACAATTTTTTGTTAAAATTACTTAAAATATTAAAAAATATCCTTCCAAAAAAATTCCTCCAAAATATAAAAAAAAATCCTCCAGAGAAAGCCTAATATTTGAGAGCCCAGGCTCTCAGGTGTTGAAATGCAATCCCTGACTATGATGCCATGAGGGAGTTTTTATAAGACTGACTTCATTTATGCCCATCCCTGTTTTAATCCATATCATAAAATGAGGAATTTGTATAAGTTTTTATTTTGGCTTGCATTGAGTCAATATAGCTACTGACTCTACTGTTTTCACAGCTCTATCTGTTGGTATTTATTCTTCGTTGTTGTACTTACTTACGTACATTCAACTGGCTTCTTATCAGAACATTTAATAAACCTTAAAAATATTTCCGTATTACTTGAAACACATATTTTTTATTGCTATTTTCTTCCTTATCCGTCTTCATTGGCGGTCTATAATATCTGAAGTGGTTTTTAATCATCGCGTGTTTTGTATCGCGTCGTCGTGTGTTAAATATTGCTTACAAGCAATATTTTCAAACGGGAAAGTACCTATTCAACTATAATAGTAGGCTTCCTAGAGTACCTCCATTGAGTAAAAATCGAAAAGATTCCAAGGATTTTTAAACAGACAAAGTTTTTGGTGTAAAAATATGAGCATTACTTATAATTAGAAATTAATTTCTAATAATCTATGATATAAAAGTGAATCGCTGAATGCTACGCGCAAATCTCGAGAGCAGCTGAACCGATTTTGCTAATTCTTTTGCATTTGCATCACCTTTTTACTGGCTGGAAATGGACACATACATTATTTAAAACATTTTAAGCATTCATAGAGGTCGAGTGAAATTGTATTCAAAGCCATGTGTTGAAAAATGTAAATAAGGAGCAGGTACTGGAATACGTAACGTGGAAAATTCCCCGATTGAATTGAATGTATTGTCACGTAAGAGCTTTTATAGGAATTCGTCTTGAGCTTATGGTCTTTCATAAGTAGTTTGAATAACGGTTTTAGTTGTTGCTGTTATGTAACTTTGCTTTAAATTATTCGTATTATATTTGTGTATACGTCTATTCCCAACTGTTCTATTGAGTAGTTCTGTTGGCAGAATATATTTCGTTGTGTTTGCAAATTAACATCTACCTTCATATTACCAAATGGTAATTAGGGAGCATCTTCGACTTCAATAGCTTGTGATGTGCCAAAATCATATTTAAGAAAAAAAGATGCGGAGACCAAAAACCTGATTTTCATTCTATATAAGTTCGACTTAGATTAAGTACTTCAAATAAATAATTCAAATTTCGACCCTTAGCGATACCGTCTGTCGATACTTACTCAGTAGCCTTACAGTAATAAGGAATCACCGCGCTAATGACACTGAATGACTCATCGATTGCGCACGGGCAGGTAGCATACATTTATCAATAAATAACTTAACCATGGTCGCCACCACAGCTCATTTGTAAGGTAGATACAATAAATTATTTGTATTGTTTCAGGTCAAATTCTGAATAAAATAATAGCCTCGAATCTTCACGAAACAATTGTGCCACCTGCCAATGCGTGTCGTAAACAGAAACAGATTGATACGAGACCGCCGCTTGGTGATTTCCATAGTTTACCTGTAAGTATAATATATTAAACATTTCTTGATTTGAATGTGGATTCTATCGTGTAGATATAGAGTTGAGTTTCAGATGACAGATGTATAGAAAAAGAGAATAGGCCATTTGTGGTCCAATCCAGATTGTATGATTGAAATAAATCCTAATAGATTCAAGGTGTGCTAAGAAACAAATTAATATTTTTCATAATGCGTACTTAGTAGGTACCTGTTATTTGCAACGTTGGCTTAATTTTCCATCAGTAGGTACAATATACAAGTCGCGGGTTGTGCTGATTGTACCCTATATGGACTTTACTCATAGCATGAATAGATACTTAACTTATACAAACTATACAAACAATAGGCGGAATAGCTATAAATAGTTACTATACTCAGCCATTTTTATAAAGTTTAATAAAATAGGTAATGTCACAGAATAAAGGGTACTTGCTAGAAATTATCGACGGTGCAACTTAACATAATGTATAAGATTTCAACAAATGACTATAAACACAATTAAATTGTAGTGCTCGATTACGCCTCAAGCATTTGTTTTGTACAAAATATTAAAATTGTTATCTTCTCCGGAAACTGACCTACAAAAGACTTGGTACTCAGTTGATAAAATATCTAACAATAGTCTTGTAATGTTGAGTACCTATTCCATACAATAGTGTAACAATGTAATAATGAGACATAATTAGTAAAAACACTGTGATTTCAATAGCCAATGTTTTATATTCATTTTGCTTTGGTTGCTTTTATAAATACCTTTTACTTATACACTAGAATACTTGTTTCATATAAAACACAGAAATCAGGGAAGTCCCAAACGTTTGCAACTTATATCTTGCAAACTAAAGCTATTCATAAAATTGATTTTAATTCCTGAGCTATTTTGCTGTTCTACGTATTTTCTGCGGTTCGTAATCTGTGGTTTTGCGAACCAGTTGATTATTTATTTATTTAGTAGGGAAATCAAACAGCGTCATGACATTTCAAATTATTATATACTATGCTCAGTTTACTTATTATGAACCACTACGTTGTCCAAGGGGTACATACTATAATTACTTGAGGTGCAGCTTGAGGGACTAATATTAATCCCTATTAATATTATAAATGCGAAAGTAACTCTGTCTGTCTGTTACGCTTTCCCGCTTAAACCTCTCAACCGATTTTGATGAAATTTGGCACAGACAATCTTTAGACCCTGAGAAAGGACATAGGCTACCTTTTATTAAAAATATTAGGGTTCCGTGACAATAAGGATGAAACTAAATCTACGCGGGTGAAACCGCGGGGCACAGCTAGTATGTAAAATAATCATGAAAATAATATAGTATAAGGAATGCAAATTAGAAGACTAAGAATAGGTTTTACATATTTTAATGTTAACATAGCGATTTGAAAAATATTCCAGTGTTATATATTTATCTAGGAAGGATATATATTATCTCGATAAGATTAGTCGTGGGTTAAAGTTATCGTCAGCGCAAAGTAACTTTTCCGGACGAAGTCGCGTGCGGAAGCTAGTCGTATTAATAGTAGCGTAATTTAGAAGAGTATGAAAGTCCATTGTGCGATTTTTACTACATTAAAAAAACCTATTTTCCAGGACGAGACTATACTATGTGTAATGAAATACCTGGATATGCAGTCTCTGTGCCGATGTGCGCAGGTCAACCGTCACTTCAACAGGCTGGCTTCAGACTCCATTCTATACCGGAGTATAGATCTACGCCCCTATTGGCATTGTGTGCAATCACAGGTACTTAAACAGAGTCCACACTTTCCAGGCACACATTTTTGTCATATAAATGGTTTTTAAATTTACAATTGAGGCATTATAGTTTTTAACATTTTATTTGACGAAAATAAGCATATTCTTTTGTTCCACATATCATACAATAAGCATCGAACTAAATAGGAAGTATAACGACGGAGAAATTAAAAATGTTGAAGTACTTTTTAAATTGATATTATGTACTACCGGGAGATGTTCTGTGCCAAAATTGTGGGATTAAAAAGACTAGAGCCTATATAAATGTCCTTAGGTACCATATCGGAACACTTTTGCTCTTACAATGTGGATACAGTGATTCCATTCTTTAATATGGTTACGCTTCTCAATTTCCCATGAGGCGGTCTATACACCGAAGAAAAAAAGAAGTTTGGAACACTGTAAATTTGTTATTAATTATGCCAAGATTATTACGAAACTTTTCACTAACGAAAGACTGAATTCAAAATCCGATTTTACTATATTCTTATTTCAATTTTGTGTACTGGCTACAGTATGGTATTCTCTATGGTAAAACAAGTCATTAGATTGAAAAGTAAATGTCGATTGTTATATTTCTATCATCAGGTACTAGTAACATTGTCAATGCGATGCAAGTTCCTACAAAGGCTGGATCTGTCTTGGTGCGGAAGCCATCGCATGATCCAATCCAATTACATGGTCAAGTGAGTACATCTTACAAACATTAATTACTGCTTAATGGATATTGTATCGGAAATAATACAATAGATTGTTATGTACCAGGAAGATCAAAGTCACGGTGCTGTGTGCAATTTCAAATGCTTTAATTAGCAATTGCGAAATTGTTTATTTACAATAGATCTTAGAAAAAATTGTTTTGGCCTTGCGATACATTGTTTGTTGGACAATAAGGTTTTCTGACAAGTTTGTAATTCCTCAGGGTTCCACGTATTTAAATATCGAGTTTCTCATAAATCTCTAAGCAAAATTTTGTGTAGTATCAATTTAATTAAAAAAAAAACTAAACTTGAAATGTTGCATTCGAAAAAGCTGATTTTTCTAAACAGAGTAAGACGCTTTGACTGGTGAATCAGGCAAATAATAAATAATGGGACCTAAGGTCATCTAGAAATATTGCATTGATTGTAAGATACTGTACTGTAGCTTGCCACCGTTTTTCTAATCTATACTCGCTAGCGTCTCCGCTGAATATTTTTATGAGAAATTGTACAGCGCCGCCCAGTGGTGACGTGAAGAACTAAAAAACCTCATATAAATCTTGTTGTTGACGCTAGCGAGTATAGATTACGTACTCGATGCATATCTCATGATAAGGGTAGGTACCTACTACATATTATATTATTGGTATCCTAGTGAAATGATATGATTTTATGTAACTTTTAGCTTCATTAGAGACAGTGGCGCCGAGTTGACTCATTTGAGGATGAATTGCTGTAAGTTTGTGGACAACTCAGTTCTGAAAGCTGTTGTGGACACTGCCACCAATCTACAAGGTACGCCAGTCGTCGACAAGGTAACATTTTGTCGCGGTAGCGCTAAAAGAAGCGATACAAAATGGATGCAAATCAAGCACGTGACATATGTCATTCCCGTACATTTTGTATCGTTTCTATAAGCGAAGCGCGAGGATGATGTTACTTTGTCTACAGGCCCTGATTTTTTAACATGCCGCTTCAGGTTTCGCTCTTATTTTCTAACATGTCATGTTTCTCTCTCTGACTGTACTCACGTCACTTATAAATTATCACCTTGTAGGTAAAACAATGTTAATATTGTGCAGGGTCATACCACTTATGACAAACCGTGTATGTAATAGCGTCGTGACTTGATAAGGCCACAACGATACCTTGGTGTTAATTCATGGTGTATATGTGAACATGAAAAATCTAATTAGTTCTATTTTACTTCTTGCATCCCACTGACTCGGATTTTAATTATTTTTTCTTTGTACAGAAAATCGACATCTACAGTTTTATTATAATATGTAAAGATTTTTGTTTATAAAAAAAATATATGTCACTTTTTCTTGGGTGTTCTGCAGGGTGCTGTTTTGCATTGGTGCCATATTTAGGGAGGTTAATATATTCATTGAACTGAATTTAAATCAGTCTTTAAATAATACGTTTTTATTAGTTTGTTACGAAATAAATCTCTTATTTTTTTTTTAAATTAAAATTATTTATTCAGTTTTGCCCCTGGTAAGGCACTTATGTATGTCGAGGAATTTACCACCGGTTCGGTACTAACCTTCTGAGAAGAATCGGCAAGAAACTCATGTTCTCTGCATGTTCCTTTACTTGTGTGTATGCAAACTTCGCGCACAAAAGGCATATAACAAGCGTAGAGTTGGCGTTCTGATAGCTGGCCGAACGCGCAGGCTAGTTTCGCTCGTACCAAACTTAAAAAAGTTGGTCTAAAATTTGATGATTTATGTTGTATTCAATTTGTCAACCTCCGTAAATATGGCTACAAGGGAAAATCACATGCTATAGGTAGGTATATATTTTTATTTCTTTTTCACATACATACATATGCTCAGGCCTGTATTCCTGTATTCCGGCCTTTGAATGCAGATACTATTGTCCGCCATATACTTCGATTCTTGCATACTTCTTTCGCTTCGTCTAGTAACTAACTAGTTATGTTTTTTCTTCCAGAACTATGCCTTCGTTCCGTGGTGGGTTGTTCGGATTGGATGTGCCTGGCGTCCCTGAAGAGACTGAGGCGCTTGGACTTGTATAGGACTGATATTTCTACGTTCGCGGCCGTCTCCATCGTTAGGTCGAATCCTGAATTGCGACATCTTAATGTTGGTAAGCTATTTTTTTCATACTACGAAGACTTATTACTCTCTTGAAGACAATCCTCTTACTTGCTTGAAAATTATGACAACATTTATCTCCTAAGTAAGTCAAAAATCTCTAAATAGTATTTTTTTTAAGTTGCAACTTCCATACAACATTATTTGGTCCGTTAGAACGAATCGTTTTTCTGAACTACGTTACGGATTGATACGATTTTAACTAACGCATAGGAGATTAATTTCGATTGGTTTATGGGTAAAAAATAAATAATTAAATTTAAACATAGAGAAAAGTCAACGGTTTCTAATTGTCTTAAAAATCGTCACCCGCAGCGTACAGCGAATTGAACGTATTTTCTATTAGCACAATCTTCTTATATATGAAAATGAATCCCCATTTCCCTTGGTCACGTCATCGTAAACGGCTGGACGGTTTTTAACGGGACTTTCATTTATAGATAGCTGATGTTTTAAGGAGTGTTTTAGGCTAATTTTATAAAAAAAACAGCATGAAACTAAATCTACGCGGGTGAAACCGCGGGGCACAGCTAGTATAGTATGTTTTTAAATTAAAATGTTTTTTTGTTAAAATGTTATTTCCAGGGTCGTGCAAGATGATATCGTCCATGGATGAAGTTGCAATAGCATTGGGTGCCAACTGCCCTAATCTAATATCAGTGGACTTTTGGAAGTCATACTCTTTGACCCCTAACGGTATCAGGGCTCTGGGCAATTGCAGTCATTTGCAAGAACTTGACGTTGGATGGTGGTACGTAGAATAAAATAAAAAAAAGGTCACAAAAATATGCAGTCGCTTATTTTTTTATATCATTTGAACAGTTATTGTTTGTTGTTGAAGTTTAGCAATTTACCACACTGTGATGCCATACAAATGCCTCTCCTCCCATTCTAAGGCTGCCTGAGATGCACCTATCACACTATTACTACTAACTTGTAATCACAAATGGAGATTTTGTGCATATCTATTGATAGAATTTAACCTCGTCCCACTTCAGTGGACAGGCAGCCTAAAGCTAGTATAATTTAAAAAATATGCATACAAAAGGCACAGTAAGTATGTGGTCGTATTTTTCATAACTGTTTTAAGATGCATTTAATTTAAGCTAATTTATATATGTATATTCCAGTCTCCAAGCGGGAGGATCAGGTGAATGGTTGGCTTGTTTGCGCGGTGGTCAGCTTCGCAAGTTATTCCTGGGTGCGTTACGCGGCGTGTGTGATCGTGATCTCCGAGCTCTTCTACCGCGCGCCCCTCGCCTCGCACAACTCGATCTACTTGGTGTCAGAGCTGTCACACCTGACATATGTCATGCGTATGTCATTTTTGTTTACTGTCAGATCGTATAAGACTTGCAGCGCTTCTCCGCTCGCTACATAGGCGCTACTCGCTAATAATCGCAAGTTTGTGAACAAACTTTTCGTATTAGAGAGATCTTCTGTTTGCTGTGAATGTCACCTCCCCACAAGACTATTATTTTGATGGTTTTGAGTTTTGAAAGAGAGCCGAGAGTGACTGTTTACGTAAGCTACAAAACCATCAATCATTACTAATGACTTGTTCCAAAACCTTAAATGCAGTGCTCTCACGTCACACACAGAAAAACGTGCATGTTATATCTGAGAATAAATTCAAAGAGGTTGCTAGTACCTCACTTCTTTTTAAATGTAATTCATCTGCTATTTTCTGAAAGAACAGCTCCGAATATTGAACTCGAGGTTTCGTTAGTATTCTATAAATCCTCTTGATTAGGTATAAGTGTTCTTTTGAAGTCTTTCATTCTATTCTAATAACTGGGTGCCTAGGTATAATTAACTTAGTTATCTTATATATTTGTTTGCATTTCAGAATTTTGGCGGAGTGTCGAGAATTGAGGCTTTTGGATGTGAGCTTCTGCGATCAAATCCAAGAATCTCAGGTATTTGCAGATTGCATTGTATTTGGATCATATTTATACACTCTAAGTCTCAGACAATTATTAGACCTGCTGATAAATACATATTATACTGCACAGTTTTATATTCTCTATGTAACAATTACCAATAACCCTATATTTTTCGACAGGTTTTGGAATGGCGTGAGCAGTACCCACACGTAAGCATTAAGAGGTCGTTTCAATCCGCTAACTTGAACACGGATCCCAATCCATTGTTCCTGGCGCCAAGTTTAGAATAACATACGGAAATGTATTTTTGCTATCAATTAATGTTTACTAACAAAAAGACTGACTTTATTAAAAGTATAATTACAAAAATGTTCCAAGATTAATTGTAAGCATTTAAATTGATTTGTACTTATGTCAAATTGGTAGGTTCATCAAGCTGATTGGTTTCAATGATGTTGATACTTTATGTAGCGTTTGTGTATCCTCTCGTATCGCTTGCTAAAGTACCAAATTGTGTACCTATATTAAGTACAGATAGCGTCAGTTCTAATTTATGATCAGTCTTCTGTTAAACGTTTATAATATTAGTGAAGATAATAATATTATCCATTACTTAAGCTAGTCCCAACGACAACTTTAAGATTCTCTACTGGAATGTAGGATGCAAAATGTAGGTAATGTTCAATTATTACATTATGGTTATAACATTTTTTGGTACGCCATATTTTATATAAAGCGATGCTTGTTGTTATAATTAATGTTACAAAATACCTTCACTATGCATCTTAATGGCCACACTTATGTTCGTTAATTTTAAATTAAAATGCGAGAGTAGTTGACTGAAAGGTCAACTACTTCATGGCAACAATTGCTAAACTATCTACAGTATTCATAATATATTCTTTCAAAGTGTGGATTTGGGCTTATTTAGCCTATAGTAACTACTTACTTATACGAGACGTATACACAAAGTCTGAGCTGTTTTATGACGTTCTAGTAATACTAAGTAATAGTTCTAAAGTGTACTATTATATTTTTTTCTACTTGTGACTCAAATAATTATATAAATTTAAAGTGAACTCTCGCACACACAGCGATCATACGTATGAGTTATTTTATCTGTACCATTACTTGGTGGGATTTTTGCTTTGTAGGTATGGTTACCTAATATTAATGATTGAATGATTGCCCAGTTTGACACTTAGTGTAGTCAAATTACAAAATCGATATATATCGATAATGTACTTCAACTTTTCTTCTCTGTGAAATTCAATTTTAGTTTTCACCTATCTAGTTTTTTGGAATTTTATATGTATTTTTGAATCCCATAAGAGTCAAATTATTCCTGTTTTAAAAATAGGTACATAAAAGGCGCCAGTGCAATTTCCAAAAGTCATAGTAAATAAGAACTATAGCTTTATTACAATAGTTTATAAGCAGCAAATATATTTTTTAATAAAGTTTTGCAAGCCGAACTTTTGTAATTTAATTATTCATATCGACTTAAACATTTCCACAAGTGTTTAGTTCCCTTAAATATCGATAAAAGTAATCTTTTCACATCGCTATCTTTAAAGTTCAAGTTTACGACCCAACGTTCTGATATTAAATTGGTACAAGGCATTCGCCTACTTTTTAATTTGTAATATAATGATTGTAATTACCTATGATTGTAACCATAGGTAATTACCCAGTTAAGCCCAGTGCAATATAATTCGAGTTATACAATATAAGTTTATTTATTGGCGAAACTCGGACTCTGGTGTTATACAAACAAGATCATTTTATTGGCACTATTATATAAGTAAACTGACGTCATATTTGAGGAAAGTAAACAGTACCTTGTGTTTGAAGATTGATGCAAAATAGTAAGTACACTTATAACTAAATACTTATAATATGACAATTCATACCTATTTATTTATCAATGTGAATACGTCATTAGCATAGTTTTCTATAGATCATTGTTAGCAACGCATGATGTTAGATTATTAGGTATAATAATTCTCTTATACTGTTTTGTGTCGTGTTGTACTAGAACGAATATACAAGGGACTTCATATTGCTATAGTAAGCTATTGTTTTCTGTTTTGAATTTTCTCGCTTCCATAAATTTGTAAACACTAGGTAGGTACATTCAGGTGCCTAGGTCATCACCAAAGATGATAGGATATAAGACGTCAATACTTAAGCCGGCACCTTGTTAAAAGCGGAAGGGTGAAGACACTCCCACCGACTAAACTCCAATCTTCCTCATATGCCATATGTATTTTTTTGTATAGGGACGTAAAAAAGACCCCAAAACGGGAAGTACGTCCCCATACAAAAAAATGTGGAAAATACGCAGGCGATATCGTCAACGTAAAAACATGTTAAAACCTATTGGGGCACTGGTTGCTGGTGGGCGGTGCAAGTAACCTAAGATACCTTTCTAAAATATCTATACAGATAAATAAAATTGAAGTGTCTGTTTGTAATTCCAAATAAACCGCTTTTCACTAAATGCATATGAAAGTATACACGCTACTAACAATAAAGAACCAAGTTTTAAAAAAAATATATCTATGTCTGTCTGTTTGTTCCGGGTAATCTCTGAAACGGTTATTCATGTTTGTCCAGTTTGGACTGGACAAACACATGAATAACAAAGGTTGCATTACTTCAGTAGTTTTTGATATTGCAAGGCTCTGTTGAAAACAACTCGACCACAAAACATGGAGAGATGTTTCTTTGATTCGACTCAATCCTTTTGTTGCTCACAAGTCTCAGTATTCCATTGTTGGAGTACGTAGGTACCTTATTATACATTAAATAGACGTTACATTTCCTCATCTGACCATTTATGTAGTAACTTTTCCTAAGTAAACTTGTGAGGTAAAATTATTACAGTGTAAGTTTCAACATTTAATCTGCACCTGGATACCAAAATTCTGCTTTCTTATATGATTTTTTTTATTCCGAATGAGTGCTTTCAAATAGTATTAATTTTGACACTTTTTGTTGTCAAATAATTAATTACATTATTTGTGTTTTGTTAGTTTGTTCGTCACCTAGAATTACACCACCTTCCTATATGAACATACCCTGATTTTTGACGCATTTAATGTTAACGTTAGATGTTAATGACCGTTGCATTAGCTTATCGTATGCGACGATATAGGTAGAGCGAGTATTATAGTAGCAAAGGAAAGTAGTTTAGTTTAGAAACTGCTCGGAATAGTAACTAACTTCGTGTTTTCAGCTCAAATGTACTATCTTAAAGTGTTGGTGTTCTGTATCGTCGGAGTAGTAAGAAGTGATCATCATGAGAGGACCAACCAATTGCCCGATCGCTCGACGATCGTTCATTTGTTTGAGTGGAAATATAAAGACATTGCCGATGAGTGCGAGCGATTCCTCGCGCCTAAGGGATTTGGCGGTGTTCAGGTAAGATTGCTATTTAACAGAAATTTTTATTCTGTTTTCTACTTATTTTTTTTATTTATTTTAGTTCTATTGTTTTAGATTTAAGTTAAAAGTTTTTAGTAATCAGGATCGAGATCAAATATTCTTTATTTAGTATTTGCCTAATTACTATTTTATTTACAACTCCATTTAAAAACCCAAAACTTTTCTTTTTGACATCTTGTGTCAAGTCGACATTCGTAACTTAAAATTAATAAAAATACATTTTATTGTCGGGGTCACCAGTATAGTAATCAGGATCGAGATCAAATATTCTTTATTTAGTATTTGCCTAATTACTATTTTATTTACAACTCCATTTAAAAAACCCAAAACTTTTCTTTTTAGACATCTTGTGTCAAGTCGACATTCGTAACTTAAAATTAATAAAAATACATTTTATTAAAAAGAGGTTCTACCCCGCTACAAGTTTATAATAATTATGTTTATAGTAAATAAATACTAGGTTAAATAAAAAGTAGAAAATTAATTGAATAAAGTTTGCAATTGCGTTATATTAATCTACATATATTTTTTTATTTATAATATTTTTTTGTCAGATATCACCACCATCAGAAAACCTGATCGTCCACTTAGGAGACGGCACGAGGACTTGGTATGAGCGTTACCAGGTCATGTCCTATAAATTGATCACTAGATCTGGCAACGAGGAAGATTTCTTGAACATGACTAGACGGTGCAATAATTTTGGCGTGAGGTGAGATAACATTTTTGGGTCCTTTGTTTCGAATTCCAAGAATAGCTTCTTCCATCCATCATCAAACACTTCCACGGTAGAGTTAGACTACGGGAGAACATTGTGTGCAGTTAGCCTTGCAATAGGCCCAGCCGCGTTATTAACTAAGGTCTCTCAGCGTCGAACTCGACGAAGAGCGTTGGTTTCAATCATAGGAAATTGATACATAAAACATAAAAGATAAGGTTCAATTTCGTTTCTTTAAAACCAACTCTCGACGACGAGTGCAAAGCTGAGAAACCTTAGTGAATATCACCCCAAGAGTTAAATTGGCCCGTTCTATGTCGTTTCTGCTATTCACGTCTTTAAATCTAGCAATCACTAAACAGAACAAACCTAAGACTAAACGCTAATAAAAAATAGTGCACCCACAGGATTGTGAATTCATACGCTGCGCGTAACAAATTCACAAACAAAACATTGAGACTGGGAAAAGGTTACATAATATATTAGTAGTGTTCCGGAATAGATGCCGGCTCTAATAGGCGAACGAGAACCAGTTGCACAGCTATCAGCGAGCATTAAACATTTAAATAAATGGGTAGAGACTGTCCGCTATTTCGGTACAGGTATAAATATAATTTCAGGACGGCACTGTCCGATGCACTATCGCAATAACAGAGTTTCCAGTTAAATCTATTGTATAGGTCAGAGAGTAATCGCTTGAGTACAGAAACATAATAGAAAATAGCTTTAGGTAAAAATACTGGTAGCAAGCCGTACCGAGCTAAAATAGAATGCTACAGAGAACGCAGACGGCTAAATGGACGAACCAGCTCGAGCTAAAAACAGATCCTCCTATCTTTTGAGGTAGTTTTGTTTTCTATTAAAACCAAAGCTGAATAAAATGCTGTAGCGATTTATTTGAATACAATTTTAGAGGTATTTATTTTCTTTATGACGAACGAAACGAAATAAATTGGGGGAACTTTGTCAAGTGCTTTTCGGCGAAATGGTGCTAGTTAATTTGTCTTTTATTAATTTATAATTTGTTTTTATTTTATAATTTGTCTTTTGTTAATTTGTATTTTTGTCATAAACTACTTTTGTTCATGATTTTTTATCTGTTAGTACAACACATCGTGTCTACGCATACACGAGTCGTCACGAGCTACGAGTATGATCGCTGAGCGAAAATATTGCGCATGTATTATATTCGTGTCACGCCGTACAGATAGACAGAAACAGGCTCATGAATAGCTACCGCGCATTCAATGCCAGCGCTAATAGCTCGTGAAGAAATTGTACTAATGAAATGTAAACCATACCTATAGGATCTACGCAGACGTGGTAGTGAACCATATGACAGGTGATAGTGCAAACAACACCGGTACGGGAGGCAGTACAGCAGACTTTGAAAACTACAACTACCCTGCAGTACCATACTCACAAGAGCATTTTCATCATCCTTACTGCACGATCAATAATTATTACAACGCTTCTGAGGTATGTTATATGACGGGGAATATGTCGAATGATCTATTTAAAAAATTACCTGCAAGTCCTGCGTTGGTTGTGGACAAGTAGGTACTTACCTAAGTACCTATATTTAAGTGGAACAGTGAAGTCATGTAAGTTCTGTCTAAAATTACACGGTATATTGAATCCATAATTGAATGCTGTAAAAGCAGGCCTAAAGACTAAAATAGATTCTTCAACCATAAACGTGAGATACTCAACTTTAACTCTACGTACTACTGGGAGGTACCTGTTAGGCTTCCTGTAAATTTACGGTTCTTAAATGAGACCCAAGCAGGTAGATTTTCGATACTTAGTTATGAAAATGAAAATGAAAATGATACTTATCATACAAGGTGTCTGGCATGACCTATAGGGAGGTCAAGGAGATGGCACTGGATAGAGATGAATGGAAGAAATTGCATGGGTTACACCGACAAGAGTCAGACTCTTAAATTTATGATGATAATTTGTATCGCTTCTATTAGCGCAAGCTTACTTTGTAGACGAAGTAATATTATCGTAGCAATTTTAAATAATCTACTTCCACTAATAACGATTTTACGGATGTTATTTTATGAATACAGGTCCGTAATTGTGAACTGGTAGGTCTCAAGGATTTGAATCAGACCGTCGAATACGTTCGAAAGAAGATCGTGAATTATTTCAATAAACTTATTGATCTTGGAGTGGCTGGACTCAGGTATCAATTGATAATCAGTATTCGTTTGTTTTTCTAATATGGTGATGTGTTTAACAATGCGTTAGGGAGTTTGTGGTGAACTAAATGCATTAAACGATGTAGTAGGTATTAATTTGGTAACGTTTGAAGGTTGTCCTCAGCTAACGATAACAATACAAACACAGAATACTGTTGATTATTAACATTCCCATGTTGACCTTACATAGATAGTTACCAAAACTATCTATGTAAGGTCAGTCAAGAAAGGGCTTTACCAGCTCTTGCAACAACTCCTTAATAAAAAATTGCTTCGCTTCAAGACGCTTGTATATTTTTTTTACATGTCCAAATGTTAATAATATTGTTATCTAATGAGTGTCAGATGCAATTCGATCTCAAAGTAAAGGATTTTCATTTCTGACTGTATATGTATAACACTATTTATGTTTGGTTGAAGTTATCTACGCTTTTTGTATGTAACTTTGCTTCTTCCTTTTTACTTTTAAATGTGCATTCGTGACTAATTTCTCAGGTGAGGGGATGTAATCTTGTTGGGCTTAAAGATCTGAACCATGATTTATCTCATGTGCGTAGTAGAGTTGTCGAGTTCTTGAACAAATTGATTGCTCTAGGAGTTGCTGGATTTAGGTAAGTAGCTTACAATAATAGATATTGGTAATTTTAAAAATTCTTTCACCATCTGAATGCTACATTATCACTGATTAATATAAGCAATATTTTAGCTCCGTACTCCCTCACGAGGAACGGGAACTACGCGGGTGAAGCCGCTTGACGTCTGCTAGTTTTAAATACAACAGACCGGAGAAGTCGAAATATAATTTTCAAGTGATTCACCTAAGATGAAGATCTAAATACTTTGAACGACTTGATTCAAAACATTACTTTCGTGGAAAACAGAATATTTATTTATCTCACCTACTTTTTAGGGTTGACGCAGCGAAACATATGTGGCCTAGCGACCTCAAAGTAATTTACAATCGACTGAATAATTTGAACACTGATTTTGGTTTTGCGCCCAATTCGAGGCCGTATATTTATCAAGAGGTAATTTATTACGGGAATGAACCTATAAAACCATCTGAATACACGAGTCTCGGCGACGTCACTGAGTTTCGGGTGAGTCTTTATAAACCTTTTATTTATCCATATTCATCCACGTTCAGAGTTACGAGCCCTCCTAATTACGCCTTGTCCAGCGAATAGGAAAGTTACACTATGGCAGATGCCAAAATGTAACATGCATAGTAGTGAAATATGATTTGCGAAGCAAAAAGCAAGGCTTACAGCACAAATAAAGGAATAGTAGCACTTGCAACTTTTCGCGAAATAAAAATTGGCCCTTACCTCTTTATCGTATTGACTCGGGACCATAGTTTAGATAATGGTACAGAATCTAAGAAATTGTGCGCAAGTCCACTTACTTGCCCGGTTTTTATTTTCTTAATATTTCCTAGCGTTATCGTAAAATACTAAAATATGTAATGCAAATATTGTGAGTGACTATATAGCGAGTAGGGTAGATTATGAAAACGGTGTAAAACTCGTAATAAGGATACTGTTCTTTTATAAGCTAAGTTCAGTTTTCTAAGTAACTCTTATTGATAATTTATAAAATCTTAATAATAAATTCTTCATTGCGGCTTCAGTAGACAATAAAAGTATTAGCTGGATGCTCAACAATATAAATTTCGTGGAAGTTTCTATCTTAAGGAAAATTAGAAAGTTAACCTTAAAAGGATCCCTTTTCCCTTTCATGACATTGCAAGTTTTGTTATTGTTGAATCACGTACAAAGTAATTTCTGACTAAGGCTTGCCAAGGTATTGTCGATCTACTTAGACAAGCTTTAGTGAAATTTCATTATTTTTTGTCATCCAAAAATGATTAGTTAATTTTCGTTGATTGTTAACTTCATGCTCGTTTTAATTAAATAGTTTAGTGAAACAGGCCCTCGAAACTTATCGTAAGTTATAAAAAGCTTGCTTGTATGTAATGAGTAGTTACAATTTTGTTCAAGGTTGGAACAGAATTGGCTGGAGTGTTTCGAGGACAGAATGCCTTGAAATGGTTGGTATCCTGGGGAGAGCAATGGAATCTGTCTCCGAGTGAAACTGCCTTCGTTTTTGTTGATAACCACGACACACAACGATCCAGTAATGTGTTAACCTATAAGGAATCTACTGCTTACAAGGTAAGGCACACTTTCGAGCCTCTTTTCTGCTTTAATATATTCTATGGATCTAAGCAAGGTTTTAACATAAGAATACATTTGATATATGAAGTTAGTCGTCAGTGTCTCCGCGTGCTCACCATTATCATGCCACTGCGCACGTGTATTTTTGCTTTTTATAAATGTTATCAATTGATTTACAATTCGCATACTTCGCAATTGATTACCGGTGGCTTTTTCTTGAATACCTAAGAAAATGAATAACTAATGAACCCAATCATTGCTGGTTCTTACCTCGGTCCAGAGCATTAGTTTAGCGATCCAGCGAAGTCATATCACAGCCAGCTGAGCTTGCTAATCATACACTGTTACACATTATTTATTTATTTATTTATTTTATTAACACCAACAAGATATACACTGCTCTTATGATTATAAATCTTATACAATACGGTTTTAGACAAAGTGAAATCTTAATTATAGGTGTTACACGCTAGCTTATATTAAGAAGTACGTCTAATTACAAAGTAAGTAAGTATAAATTACACACCTGATACCATACACTGTTACAAATTTGGTGTTGACATTTATTAAGCACTGTTTTATAATTATTCTTATTTTGCAAAAAAAATAAAAATTGCCATACCCAGTTATTTAAGAGCCCCAAATGTTATTTGTGATTTATTGGCTTTCATTATCTTTTGTACAAAGTCTGTTAATTTTGTGTAAGGTAAGTTAAGTCGGGAAATAAGACACAATTCTTTGATGTTGTTCAGCTAATTAGTGAAGCTCCGATGGAGCGTGCTGAATGAAAACTTTTTCAAGTTTGCAGCTACTCGTAAATTTTATTCTACTCAAAACGCGGCTGTGATGGCTGATAAGAATAAGCTTACTCATCCTTTTTTTAATTGACTTCTTAATGAGAGGATATTTTTTTAAGCGTGATTATTGGAGATGCGATTTACGATTCGATTTGACCATTTTTTTATGTAAATTCACTTTAACCCTAAACTATGTCTAACGCGAAAGTCTATTCTTATTTTGGTGCAAGAAATTAAGAATCAGATGAGCAAATTACCTTCGTATGGAAGGAAACAAATAGAAATGTTCAATAGTTTGATAAATAGCAGTTCATACTCATACAAAGTACTATGTCCTAATTGAGAGCACCTAATGTCCGGTATTTTTGAAAGGAATCATCTTATTAAAAACTTCATATGACACTGCTGTCGTCTGAAACTACCATGAACTACGTAAACGTTTCTTATTCGATAATGTACTACAATTTACTAGCATTTATGAATGTGGATGGCTACAAGGGGAAAGGAAGACCTAAAAAACGATGGATGGATTGTGTGAAAGACGATATGATGGCTGATAGGGAGAAATGGAAGAGAAGAACACATTGCGCCGACTCCAAATAACACGAGATAAGGGTATGAGGATGCTGATGATTATGACTACAATTTGCTAACATAGCAGGATGAATTCTATTCACCTGCGATATCATACATACACGTAATATAGGTACTAATTACTTTCAGGGAGCCATAGCTTTTATGCTAGCCCATCCTTATGGAGAACCTCGTATAATGAGCAGTTATGCCTTTGATACCAGCGATCAAGGTCCACCTCAGGATAGCAATGAAAATATAATCTCTCCTGCTATTAATAAGGTACAATTTTACTTACAACAGCTGTGGCTGTGTGTGTGGCTGTGCCTAGTGGTTTCACCCGCGTAAATTTTATTCTGCGGAACCTTAATTGAGGTAATCCTTACCTAAGTTACTCTTTACACGAGGAGTAACCTAACTAGGCCGGCTGCCACACTATTTTTCAAGGTATAAATTGTTAGCAAATACAATTTGCTATGTAAAGAGGACAACGACTTCTCGATAGCTAGACACTCTGAATATCTCGAAATACAATCCAATTTAAAATGCAATCCTTCCGTTTTGGTTCTAGACCACATTTTGATGTCCAGAACTTGAGAACAACCAAAAGCACTTTAGATAAAACATATAAATGCAAAATCGCAAGTTTTCTGTAACCATTCGACTTCGACCCTCGTCCTGAATCCAATTGATTTCGACGTCTCTTTTAAAGGTCATCGAAACAAATAAATTGAATTCGTTTCAATAATATTATCTCGTAGACACTTTGATTCTTAGGAAAATTTTGAGGATCCGAATCCCGCCTTGTGTTGGAAAAATATCCTAGCCCTTCTTAAAATCTCGCTCATATATTTTTCTTGCATTAGTTCGACACCTGCGACAACGGCTGGGTTTGTGAACACCGCTGGCGCCAAATTTACCAGATGGTTGCCTTCAGGAACGTCGTCAAAGGGACCAAGGTTGAGAACTGGTGGGATGATGGCAATAACCAGATCGCTTTCAGTCGGGGAGACAAAGGATTTATTGCTTTTAGCCTTAATCTGTTCTCTGATTTCAATCAAACATTGCAGGTCAGTGTTTTTGACATTTTAATACTTAACTTAGGCCTTATTAAGCAGGGAGCTTCTTAAAGGGCCCTGAGGCCTCACCATCAAGTCTTATGATGCTTCTCATCATTCACAGATCATAAAAATAAAGGCATTCAGGGAATACCTGATATGAACTTTGAACCCTATAGGATCGAACTATTAGACCAACTATCAAGTATTAATGCTTTTATCAATGACTTTATCAAAATGATGATTGAGGGTTTATCAGATAAAATACCTACCGACATTAAAGGGCAATTAGGTTAAATGTATTTGCTATCCATTTATAAATATTAGCACATACTTGAAATAGTATCCAAAGAGTTACTTACGTCATACTAATTTTGTCATAAAATAAAGGGACGCTTTTTATTTCGGAGGTTTTGAACATCGTATACAAATTGCAATCATTTTGTAGGGCATTATGAAATCCTATTACTAAAAGGGTCAAGTAGGCCAAAATTCAACTATGGTGAGGATCTAAATCGCTGATTTTGTGAGGGAAAGAACTGAATGAATAGCATTCGGGTTAGATCATAGTAGTACTTTAGTGTCCATAATAAACTATTTTATAATTAGTAATACCTATTCAATACTTATTTAAGGCTTCGCTGCAGACAATTTATGCTGTTGTGACTTTAATTATCAGACATTATCAGCATAATCACTACGGTGATAAAACTAATTCGGTGGATACATTAACTGGTTGTTGTTGTCCAGACTGGTCTACCACACGGGGAGTATTGTGACGTCATATCTGGTTGGAGGAAGGGGAATAATTGCACTGGATTGAAGATCCTTGTCGATAAAGATGGGTTTGCAAATATTAACTTGTCTGGTAAAGAGGATATGGCTTTAGCTATACATGTTGGAAAAGAGGTAAGAATTGTAAAAAATGTTCCCCTGTGGTGTATATTAAGGGTGTGGTTATGCGTTGGTACCACATTTAGGGCTTAAACATTTTTGGGACAGAGCATCGGTTGGTGGTAAATATCCCTTTACATTACTTTTTATTTTTACGTCCTTAAAATTATTTTCACTTGTTAAAATTTCATCAAAAAATGCCAAGGGTTTTTTTCATATATTTTTAAATTGCTATGTATCACCTACCGATGCTCTGTGGCAAGAATGTTCACCTAATAAGTGCACGTCATTTATCAAGTGGTAGATGTAATGTATTTTTAGAAATACTTGTTCTTGTCGCTTTTTAATGTCATTTGTTTTTAAATATAATTCATTTTCATTTCAATACATTATAATGCATATACATAAGTACATTATCATACACACGCCTGTTTTCCCCGAATTAGTAGACAGAAGTATTCTTATAGTGCAACTACAATATAATAATAAGGGCGAGCCTATTGCCATGAACCGGGCACTGCCCCTACTGGGAAATTTCAGATGGTAAAACCCAATGACACTTTGCCCGGGGTTCGAACCTTCCTGCGTAATGCAGTAGCATTCGCAACCATTAGACCAACGAGGCAGTATTTTCCATGTGTTTCTAATTATTCTCATCATCATTATGAATTTATGAGTAAGGAGACTCTTGTCGGTGTAACCGATGCTACTCTTTCTGTTAATCTCTGTCCAGTGCCATCTCTTTGCACTCCTTATACGACATGACAGACACCTTTTCTTTAACTTGTCCCATCTATGTTAGTCTTGGTCTTCCTCTTCCTCTCTTCCCTTCTACCTTTCCTTCTATTATGTTTTTAAAGAAGCTGTCATGTCGTATGAGATGGCCAATCATCTTTCCCATTCGATTTTGGATTGTTCTCAATAGAGAGTACTATGGAGAACAATCCAAAACGAATGGGGTTTTCCTTCACTCCCTTCTAATTATTCTATGACGTCGATATTAATTATTAACAATTAAATATATTACATTGTTTCAGTCATCACTTCAGACTGGCGAGCGCAGTGAAAACGATAGAAAATTTTAAACTAAGATTCCTTATCGATTTCGAATTAGTACCTAATAAATAAGGCTTGGTATTTTCTTTAAGCATACTTAACTATCTTTAAGCATCAAAAAATATGCTACAGTTATTCGAAATTATTATACTGATGAGCATATTACCGTATCTATTATATATAAATGTCGCCTGCTAATGAGTCTGTGTCATATTGATTTCAATTGTATTCAAATCACGCTTGAATGAAATTCATTTGATTTCTTTGGAGATTATTTTCTTTCTATATAGTATGATGTCCCTATCTACTATGGGGTCAATGGTTTTACTTACCTATTTGATATAGGTTCTCGGTAATAACAACCTTCCGAACCCGGTGGCAGCATATATAACCTGTATAATCTTGTCGTAATGGCTATTTGAAAGTACCTACTGTTAAAAGTGTAATATATACAGATGTTTTGAATTAAGGTACTGGAAGGTATGCCTAATTCCTCATACTCTTGAAAATAAACATGTTCATTCAATCAAACTATTTTATTATATTTTTAATACTTCTTTATAATTTTGTTTTAATTTTTAAATTAAATATGGTCTTGTCAAATTAAACTTATTAAATAGCTACTAAAAATTAAATAAATATTGATTAGTAAACAATATAATGTTTTTTTTTTCAATAAATGACAAATTTGTTTTATTTCACATTTTTAAACAAAAAAGCCTGCTTAAATTTATACGAAATAATTAGCGATTTCCAGTGATGGTATGTAATTTGAACCCATATCAGGCGATTATGTCAATTACATAGATAATATTGAGTATCAAAACAAAAACTGTGGTTTTATCTTGTTCTATATAAGGATATCGCACCAGGAGGCGGTTATCAGATTTGTTGGAGACATTCATACTGATTGGTTCTTAAAAAACAACAGCAAGGTAAGAAGATTTTAAGTTATCTAATAATTGAAGATTTTCACTGAATTTCAAGAACATTCATCAATAAATCTGGAAAACTACAATAGGTTACAAGAAAATAAAAATTACCATTTAATACCGAGAAACAATTTTGAAATTACGTAATTATTATTATAAACTATTGTTTTTAAAATAATTTTAAAACTGGCTATCTTCAAATTATTCAAAATTGTATTGTAATTGTGAAGTAAATATCTGCTAGCAAATCGCTTAAATAATTGTGGACATTATATCCATCTTATATACACAAGATTTTATATCCAACTCAACAGAAATCGCTAAATTACTCTAGGGAAATAAGTAGAAAACCTATAATGTTACTACTGCGAAACTTTGTCCCAATATTAATACTGCGGCCTAAAAATATATACCAAACTTTTTGCACAAACAATTAGGTACATGGCTAATTACAACAGGAAGCTGTTTTAACGTTGCAGCAAATAAATGTATAAAGTAAATGTTTGAATAATAAGTGAAAATTCATCGAATGGGTGGTACAAATAATTAATTATCTGACGTAATAATTGTTTGCATTTTCAATGTTATCAGAATAAGTGATTATGTACTAGATGATATACAGAAGTAGTAGGTATAATTATATTTTGCTTCGCATCACATGTAAACGACATTTGTTATCGGAATAAATCTCGTAAATATGTGTAGATTATCGGATTCCATGTCGATTAATTAATCAAACTTATGCACATCTTGTACCTTATCAGTGTTTATCATATGTTTTAATAATATTAGCTACCGCTGCTACTTACCTATAATAATTATTAAAATGACTTAATTATATATACAAGGACTTACTTACTACTTAAAACTAATTAAAGGTAGAAAACTTGTCCCAAGTCGGTGTCTCTCGGGATCGTGCCAAGAAGGCTGCCAGCATTGCCACGTTGAATAGCAATGCTGATTCTCTGAGCGAGAAAAGCCCCAGCGCTCTTGTCTTGTCTAATAATATTATAGGGACTATAATAGACCCCATCTTCACCCCTTCCTGATATAGTGTGACTTTTTTCATAATTTATCTTATGATAGTCTGGTTAAAACTTGGACCTTGATGTCTTATTGCGTGCATTAACTTTCTCGGCGATATTTCTAAAATATGTACAAAAACAATGTTAATTGAGTTTGATATTTCGTGTGACAATATTTTATTGATCGAATCAAAAGATTTTATACAGATACTAGATTTTGGATCCATTTTATATGTATTCATTGAAGCTTGTCAAATTCAGCTACATTTAAACTACGAAAATGTCAAAAATAACGGCAAAATATCTATAGCAAGATTTTTTTTCAGTTCCAGCAACTTTTCAATTCAATTTAAATGTTTCTGCTAGGACTTATTATACTTTCCGTGAATCAGATTGTTCAATGTTTTCTACGATTTTTAATGAAAAATTCATCAACGACATATGAAGTAATACATTTTAAGAACAATTGTATTTATTCTCCTTTTCATAATGTTCGCTTCTATTATTAATTTTCTTTCTCCATAGGATGTTACGTATCATCCTCTTGCTGACGGCTGTGTGCGCGGCTCTGGCCTACAAGAACCCGTACTATGCCTCCGGTCGCTCCACCATGGTCCATCTCTTCGAGTGGAAGTGGGATGATATCGCGGCTGAGTGCGAGAGATTCCTAGGTCCTAGAGGGTTTGGTGGTGTCCAGGTTTGTGTTTTATGCCCTAAATATTAGAGTTCGTATCAGATTGATGAAGAATAACTCCTTTACAATCTGAGTATTCGCAAATTTTTTTTTTGCTTATATATGTCGGCCTGAGCAAGTCCTAGGTCGCAAGGGATGGAAGGAGGGAAGGAAGGCCTTTGCCCAGAAGTGGGACACATCGGGCTCATAATAATAATAATATACTGTAGTTGAAAAATTATGTAATGATTTACATAAAGTCTCCTATTGTTTTAGATCTCACCACCCAACGAGAATCTGGTGATCTGGGCCCACAACCGCCCTTGGTGGGAACGCTACCAGCCTATGTCCTACCGTCTGATCACCCGCTCTGGTAACGAACAACAATTCACCGATATGGTCAGACGATGCAACAATGTTGGTGTAAGGTGAGACGAATATTACTCTAATCAAATTGGTTCGTCAGTCTAAAGGGAACTTGTGGTTTAATATATCTGTTTACTAAAACACGCTAGGGACTCGATTGGATACTATGGCATTCAATTATTTGCCATGATAGTTTGATTGATATCATGAAACAAATATTAAAAGAGGTGTATACAACTGTCACTGTCGCACATCTGAATATTCATTGCAATAAGAGCTAATGCTGGCCCCACTCTACTCTACTTCTATTTTGTTAGAGATTTGTCTAAATCGGTATAGTTATTAGTATCTTTCGAGGTGTTCTTTCACTAGAACCCATTCTTTTTTAGTTAGTTTTTCGACGTATAAATTGTCTATTCATGGATAGATTTCGAATAATAAACGATACAAATTATTGTTTCTTCATTCGTATTCGGATTAACCTAAATCAATATGAAAACGTTCACCTTTGGAAATGTCCAAATATGAAAATGTTGAGAGCTATTAACATCGATAATGATCACAAATTATTGTGAAATTGAATCCAGCCACTTTGACGTTAAATTGCTTCAAATTATCTATGTATAATTCGAGTTATGGATCTAACATTTATTTTATTGTTAGGATCTACGTTGATGCTATCATCAATCATATGTCTGGTACGTGGAATGACAATGTGGGTACTGGCGGCAGCACTGCTAACTTCGGCAACTGGCACTATCCAGGAGTGCCATATGGCTCTGACGACTTCAACTGGCCACATTGTGTTATCTCCGGCAACGACTACGGTTGCTGTGCCGACAGAGTAAGTGAATTTAGATCGGGATTTCGTCAAAATAAGCCAATAAACATTATAAAATCCTAGTAAAGTATCCTATAATATCTTGTATCCTTGGTGTGCTACCATTGATAAATTTCATTGTATGTTGATATGTGTTGATCTACTATTAGAGTTCAACCGTAGCGCAGCTCCAAAAAGTATCAAAAACTTAGGCTGTCCTTCTAAAATAGCCTTCAGAACGATAGCCTAAGTGTTTCACAAGAATCTTCGGGGAAATTTACCGTACTCAATTTTTCTAGGTCCGCAACTGTGAACTGTCTGGTCTTAAAGACTTGAACCAAGGTTCTGAATACGTGCGCAGTATGATCGTCAACTACATGAACCACCTGATCAACCTTGGTGTTGCTGGGTTCAGGTAATGCTTTTTATTCTTAGACATAACAGAGGTCTAGGATGTAGTTAGTTTAGAAGGTCTAAACTAGCTATTTTCTCTAGGGAATAACCCTTGGTTCAATTATGTATGTCGTACGTAATGGACGAATTATCTCTTGATACAGGGTGTGGGTAACAATTTACGGGAAGAAAATTAGTTATACATAATTAAATTGTTAGTTCGTAGACCACTTAATTGTCATTTATTTATTGCCTTTAAGTATATATGTATTATTAGCCTTTGGGCTAATGACTTTTTCATCTTGCACGCATGGGACAAGTCTCATGATAATAGTCTTAAATTGCTGCAATTTTTTCTTTAGTTTTCATAAAAATATTTTTGCAGGATCGACGCCGCCAAACACATGTGGCCCGGTGATCTGCGCATCATCTACGACCGTCTTAACAATCTCAATACTAACCATGGCTTCCCTCAAGGCGCTCGCCCTTACATTTACCAAGAAGTTATCGATCTTGGCGGTGAAGCTATTAGCCGAGACGAATACACTCCTCTGGCTGCAGTCACAGAGTTCAGATTCGGAATGGAACTAAGCAGGGCCTTCCGAGGCGGCAATCAGCTGAGATGGCTCGTAAACTGGGGACCGCAATGGAATTTGTTGGCTTCTGACGACGCTTTGGGCTTTATTGACAATCACGATAACCAAAGAGGACACGGTGCTGGTGGTGACATTTTGACATACAAGGTTCCAAAGCAATATAGGGCAGCTATCGCGTTCATGTTGGCCCACCCTTACGGAGAGCCGCAGCTGATGAGCAGTTTTGATTTCCAAGACACTGAAGCTGGACCTCCTATGGACAACAGTGGCAACATTATCTCTCCTTCCATTAACTCTGTAAGTAATTCATTCGTTAATAATGCTATGTTGTGCAACAGAGAACAATAATATGCTCATAATAAGATTGTTATTTAGGACAATACCTGCGGTAACGGTTGGATCTGCGAGCACCGCTGGCGCCAGATCTACCAGATGGTTCAATTCAGAAACGTGGCTGGTACTACAGGCCTTAACGACTGGTGGGACAATGGCAGCAACCAGATTGCCTTCTGTCGCGGCGGTCAAGCCTTCATCGCTTTCAACAATGATTACTGGGATCTGAACCAGACTTTGCAGGTGAGATTGTCACTTCTTGGTGGTTTACTATGCAAACTTTGTAACCAAATAATGAAAGACTGATACTGTACCAACCAAAGAAACTTTTGATATCCAAATATGAAAGTCTATTTTAGCCAATTTTGTGAGTTCAACTTCTCTCCGATCTCTATCACGGGCTAATATTTTCTTTTGCATGTATCGATCACAAATGAAACAAAATTATAAAGATAAATAATATATTTTTTTTCTTTAAAACGTACTTTCTGGATCCTGTAAAATGGTAACGATTTGAAAGGAGTTAAGTCTAATAGAAAAAAAATTTTTTGGCAAATTTGAATTTCTATGATTCTAGACTTGTCTACCAGCCGGTACCTACTGTGATGTCATCTCTGGAAGTAGGAGCGGGAACAGTTGCACTGGAAAGTCAGTTACTGTCGGCAACGACGGCCGTGCCCACATATCTTTGGGTGCCAATGAGTATGACATGGTTCTCGCTATTCACCGAGGTGATGAAGTAAGTATACATTGAATAGTTACTTATTATAGAGCTAAAGCTAAGTTAAGAATTATTTTAGTTGAAGGAGCAATAGATATTTTTTTAGGAATCACGAGAGTAGTGATGTCATTTAACTATAAAGTGACAGCTTATTCGATTAGAGAAAAAACAAATGAGGGTCAAAATTTTAAGTCAAAGTAATTTTGGATTTAACTTTTATTTTCTTTTGTTCCAGTCGAGGCTGTGAAGAATATAATCCTGATCACAATATTGAATGCCCAAAATAATATGTTTTCTTTCAAAGTGAAGCGACATATTGTTTATAAAATGGAAAATGGAAAGTTTCTCAGAAAAAATGTTGACACCGAGATTTTCAATAAAAAAATTGAATGATAATTTATTTTTAACGTTTTATTTCCGTGTCATACTATAAATTATCGTGTTATGCCAAAATAAACTTTAACATTTCCACGTAGAGCTGTCGAGGTTACAGAAAACGTTCGTAAACATATATCTACGTAATCAATCATTGGACAGAACAGTGAAATAAACATTCTAGATAATTATCAGAACACAGAAAACGAAAAACATCTATCTTGGACATTCAAGACAGAACAATTAGGGATCAATCAATCAATTCATACATGTGAACCTAACTAAGTATTGACAAATATATTTAAACAGGAAAAAAACAAACACAATTTTTCCATAAAAAAAAGCATATTAAAATGTCTTTAAATCACAACTTTTTTCATAAGTGTTCATAACATATAAAAGTAACTTCAGCCTGCGTCGCCTACGTGTTAGTAAATTTCACATACGATCTTTTAATCCTACATACATACATAAATATGCTCACGCCTGTATTCCAACACCCTCATTTCACCGAATATGATTAAGTGTCAACGTGACAGAGTGTGAGTCCATCGCCGTCTCAGGCATAGTGCCTGATATACGACTTTGAATTATTTCTCAGACATATGCAGGTTTCCTCACGATGTTTTCCTTCACCATAAAGCATGTGGTGTGAAATCACTGTACATAAATTTTTAGGAAAACTCATAGGTACAGACTCCGCTGGGATTCGAACTTGCGTCGCTACCACGCTCCAACTCTTAATCCTGAATTTCAAAAATCCTTCTCAGCGTACCTATACCTCGTCAAGAACCCTCCAAACTGCGCATGTATTTCATTCGCAACGTACCATACGGACAGACAGATTTATAAAATTACTGCGAAATCATGGTCAGCGCGCATAAGTCATGACGGCACCAATCATTTTTAATCTCACCTGTCTGAGTACCATCGTTTTTCTAAAAACTTTAGTACATTGTTACGAAAATAAACGTACAGACATTTACCATTTGTGTTATGGAGTTGACAGATTTACGTTTTCACATAATTATCGATGTAAATAAGGATAAACAATAATAGGACTAATGTTGATTGAAACTCAAAAAGGCCGATAAAAACTCAAACAAAATATATTTTGACAAGGATGGATGAAACTGGCATGTAGCATCGAATTACGGAAAACCTTTTAGACTTTACCGTTGAGAAAATGGAGTCATTGCGCAAAACAAACTAAAACGGTATTCAATAAACCCTAAAAATAATATTTAAAAACGGAAAATTTCATTTAAACTTAGTCCCGAGCTCTAAGACTTTTGAAGGTTAATATAATTCACCATTTCGTTTTCACCTAACTTTCAGATTTTTATGAATTACTAGCTGTGCCATGCGGTTTCATCCGTGTAGAAGAGTACACTTATTTTCATGGGTGGCTCGCAAATCCTAATGTTTACTGAATTATTATTATATTCGTTTGTACTGAATCAGTATATTCTTAAAGATCGTGGGTCGAATCCCTCGTGGTTCGAATGGCCGAACAACCCAAAAAAGTTTGACACGAAAGTTTGTTCAATAAAACAAGGGTATTGCTTGTTCAGTTCTGGGAATAGTTTAAGCAATGAGTTCCACTCGTAAAATGGTTCCCATTACAGTATGCTATAATATATCTATGTAACCTAGTCTATTATATAGTTCTCGTGAAACTTCGACATGCGTGAAAATATCGGAGCTTAAATTAAAACATTTTTTATTCTTTTTTATGAACTCTCTGCTTGGAACCAACGCAAACATCCAATTGTCCAAAAAAATGTAATTCTTGTTTAAATTACAGTTGATTCGGCTTTTAGATGGAATACTTGTTATAATGCTAATCAAATCTAATCAAGTACGTGTCTGGAGTAATAATAACATTATAATATGTGTATGTTTATGTTGTTTGACGAAATATTATCCTATCTATACATCTATATCTATTCAGATATATAAAATTGAAGTGTCTGTTTGTAATTGCAAAATTATAAATTACAAATGCATATGAAAGTAAGTATACACGATTTTGACATAAAAAAACAAATTTAATTTTAAAAAAAAATCTCTGCCTCTCTGTTTGTTTCGGCTAATCTGCGAAACGCCTGGACGGATTTTAACGGGACTCTCATTGGCAGATAGCTAATGTTACAAGGAGTAACTTTGGCTACTTTTAATGAAAATAATTAGGGCTCCACGGGCTACCCATGCAATTAAGTCTACCCGGGTGAAACCACAGGGCACCGCTAATTTTAAATAAAATGTTTGAAATCTGTGGTTTACCTTCGAATTGCCGACCATAGGCACAGGCTAGCTCCCTATCACACGGGATTAAAACATAACTGGTAAAATCTTCGGGAAATTCAGGTGAGCCGTGTATGTATATTTATACCTACTATATTTTATGGTAACTTTCTTCGATGACTCATGTAATTTCCTTTCTTCTCATACTAATCTCTAGTTTAAAATGTAGCCCTAGTGTTGACATCACATGCCACAAAATATAACAGTACCTATCTTACCGAACTTTAACGCTGTTCACAAGAACTTGTAGAATGTAAGTATGTACAAAACTGTTATGTGCAGAAGACGGTTTAAGCAGTTTTTTAATTACGCAAATATCTTATTATTATGATTATCGTCTTGGTTACGAATGAGATCGAGTGTCTACAAAATTACGACTTTATTTCGACTTTAATGCTAAAACCCAATATCATTAATAACAGTCAATAAACGCGTTAAGTTATGATAAATTTAAGACACATGTTAAAACTGTACTGATGAAGAAAGCTTATTATAAAATTTCGGATAGCATAAATGATAAAAACATATGGAATTAAAACTCTGCACAAGTAGCTCCTGGCAATGACATGGTATGCAAACATGTTATGTAAATCATTTGGTATTGTTTTTACTTTTTTAATTATAATTTTTTACACATGCATGCTGATACAATTTTCACTATTGTGAATAATTTTAAATGTTTTTATTGTAATTATCATTATTTACTGTGTAATGAAATGTACGTGATGCCAGCTGAGTTTCTTGCCGGTTTTTCTCAGAAGGCTAGTTTCCGAACCGGTGGTAAATTCCTCGACATTCATAAGTGCCTTACCAGGGCCTAAACTGAATAAATCATTTTCATTTTAATTTTAATTTTCATTTTCATTTTAATTTTCTTTTTCATTTTCATTTTCATTTTCATTTTCATTTTCATTTTCATTTTCGTTTTCGTTTTCATTTTCATTTTCATTTTCATTTTCATTTTCATTTTCATTTTGATTTTCATTTTCATTTTCATTTTCATTTTCATTTTCATTTTCATTTTCATTTTCATTTTCATTTTCATTTTCATTTTCATTTTCATTTTCATTTTCATTTTCATTTTCATTTTCATTTTCATTTTCATTTTCATTTTCATTTTCATTTTCATTTTCATTTTCATTTTCATTTTCATTTTCATTTTCATTTTCATTTTCATTTTCATTTTCATTTTCATTTTCATTTTCATTTTCATTTTCATTTTCATTTTCATTTTCATTTTCATTTTCAATAATGTTTACAAAAGCAAAAGCACAAAAAAACATTGTTATCGTTTCAAATTTGCGACAACGCAATGTAGCCGTTGTATACCACGACACGAAAGCAGTTTATACCTAATTTAAAGGGACCTCAGCGCATTATAAGCTACTTACGAGCATTTGGTCGTTGAGACTTACAAGTATGACAACACATAGAGCCGGAACAAGAAGCCTTGCGCGGAGATAATCGAAGGAAGACATATATTTTTTATATTAGTGAACAAAACCATACAATTCTAGAACAAAATAAAATATATAATTTATGCTTAATAAAACCCACTTTTCACAAAGCTGATCTCAGCCACTATACATACGTCTTCCCTCAGATTAATTTTGTTTTGCTGGCTTCCTTGGTATGTTTCCTTCACTGTAAAGCTTGTGGTGTAAAATCACAGCACTTATTTTTTTAGAAATATAGAAACGCGAATGCTCACGGAGATAGACGACTATTCATACTAAAAGTAACTAAACAATACGGTCATGCCATCCCAGTAGGTATAATAACAACACACATTTTCACCAAAGATTATTAAGTATCAATGTGACAGAAGGTGAGTCTATTGCTGTTTCAGGCACTATGCATACGTCTTTGAATTAATTTTCAGACATATCCAGGTTTCCTTATGGCGTTTTCCCTCACCGTTAAGCTTTGTTTTTAGAAAAACTTACTGGTACATACCGCTGGTATTTCAACTGACATCGTTCCATAGCAAGCCAGCTCAAACCCGACCACCACGTCTTAAATAAAACAAAATCATGAGAAATCGCCCACAATTTCCTAATACATAAAATCAAGACTATAGGATATCGAACTCCCATTCGCTCACATTTTATATTCAATCACCTAACATATGACTCATTGTAAGTCTAAAGTTAGTTGATTCTCGAAAAAAAGTCGAATGTTTATGGAATTCCCTGACCCAGTGACCCTGCTGCCTTAGTTTTCTCGGAAGGAACTAATTACGACTATTGATTCCAACCAATACTTCAAGGTAATGTAACTTGTATCGACACATTGACAACCTACAGTTTTAACAACGGTTGCCTTGACATGTTAATTTTAAAACACATAACTAGGATATTTTTGACATCCAATAGACAAACCAGTTGTCCCCTTATTAAAAAACATCGCATAACATAATCCTTGGTTTAAAAGTAGTTGCATTCCATCTCTTTTTGTGGTATGAATTTCAAAGGGGATGGACATAGTTTACGTCTATTCCCACCTGTTCTGCAATTTTTTTTAGCCTTTTTTGTCTTGTCTTGGTTGAAGCCATATTTCGTCGTAAAATGGTTAGGGTTATACAGATAGATAGATAACCTTTCCAGGAAATCCAAACTGCTAAACTCTATATATATTCGGATATTAATTTATTCAGAAAGACACACTTAATTGTATATACAAGGATTTTTTTTTTTTTTTTTTGTATTTACAAGTAGAATACTTGGCCCAAATTGGTGTCTCTCGGGATCGTGCCAGTAGGCTGGTAGCATTGCCACGTTTAATAGCAATGCTGATTCTCTGAGCGAGAAATGCCCCAGCCCGCTTGTCACGAGAGGCTTCTACAAGACGACGTGTAACCTATTTGAAAAGTTAATATCTTTATATATAAAAATGAATCCCCATTTCCCTTGGTCACGCCATCACGCCTAAACGGCTGGATGGATTGTAACGGAACTTTCACTCGCAGATACCTGATGTTTAGGGACCTGTTTACTGACCTTTACCTGAAGGAGTGTTTTAGGCTAATTTTATTTAGGAATAAACGCGTGAAACTAAATCTACGCGGGTGAAACCGCGGGGCACAGAAAGTATATTATATATTGTAATTATAGATTATCATAAAGAATGTATCGTATCTAAGACGTCCGTATCTCAAGTGTCTTTAGAATATTTAACTGAAACATAACTTAATTGATTAAATCAACCCTCGTTAACTCCAGTCCAATATAACGGCCTGGCAATTCAATAAAATCAGCCAGATTAGGAATATTCTCCAGCGCTAATAAAAGAAGACTTAATTTCTCTATATAACATTGAATTAGCTGAATAAATATAATTAGGAAAAGATCTTGTAAAGCATCAAAAGCCGGCCAAGTGCGAGTCGCACTCGCGCACGAAGAGTTTCATACAATTATATATAAAAGCGAGGAAAATACATCACGTTTGTTGTGTGTGAGTCCCTCTATTTATTTTGTTCTTTTATTATACCGGCAATAGAAATACAATATTTGTGGAAATTTCTACTGTCTAACCATCACGGTTCATGAAATACAGCCTGGTGACAGACGGATAGACAAACAAACGGTCAGCGAATTCTTAGTAATAGAGGCCCGCTTTTTACCCTTTTTGTACTGAACCCTAAAATAAGCATTATGTATGTACTTACCACCCGCGTCTAATGAGAGTAGGCAGAGATCACCGTGTGGCATTTGCTGCAATACTTAAGTATAAAGGTACTTCTTCATAGAAAATAGAAGCAATATAATTGATACAACTAAAATGTCATCAACTGACTTGGAGCAAAAAAACTTGAACTTTATTTGCAAACTAGCTGTGCCCCGCGGCATCCTTATTGTCGCGGAACCCTAATATTTTTGATAAATGAAAGTAGCCCAAGTAACTCCTTGAAACATCAGCTACATACCAATGAAAGACCCGTTAAAATCCGTCCAGCCGTTTCAGAGATTACCGACAGACGGACAGACAGTAGCGTGTATACTTTCATATGCATTTTGTGAAACGCTGTAATTTTGAAATTACAAACAGACAATATAATTTTATTTATCTGTATAGATGTATAGATTCTTAGGGCATTACATTTAAGGCTTAAATTTAAAAATCTGCTTTTAAAGGGCAATCGAACCCACGACCTAGTTACCATAATAACACGGCCATCAAAAATAAACATTAGTTATAACCAACGAACATACGCATACAATTTCTAACTCCATTCAGTTTATCATAAAACCCACAACAGTCATCGTCGTAGCAAATAAACGTCACAGACTGACCACTCGAAACCAGTACATTATGTTGGTAGTGTATGTACACGAAGAGACAACTTCAGACTTCAGTCGTGAAGCCGCCCTAGTCACGTTGACTGGCTTAGTCGATGTCCGCCCGCCTTCGTGAACGGACGTACGCTCGCTTCGAGCTAAGAGCGACGTAAATTTTTAATATCCCGAACTAAGGCGGAATACTGTGAGACTTCATTCGAATATTATCTCATTCGATACTCGCACTAGTGTTGTGACTAAGACATTAGCGATTAAATTCTAATTAGTGTGGGTGGACTAATTATTACGCATTTTGTTTGTAAAGTGTTGGAAGTAAGTTTATTGAAGTGAACGAGTGTCGTGGTTCGAGCGGGCGTCCTGAAATTTATTCTTCGGAAAGGTGAGTTAGGTTTATGTTAATAACGTTCTTTGCATTATTTACAAGGGGTGCCTTTTGATAGTGGCACTTTGAAGGTTTTAGGAACTACCCTCAATTCTTACTCTCAATTTTATTCAGAATAACTAAATTTGAAATGTATATTTTGGATTGTTTCCTTGTTTATAATAATATATTATTACGATGTTATATGTAATGGACGTTTATTACGCATAATGGGATAGATTGGTATCGAGAATGTCATTTGGAAAATACGTGCGTGGGTGATGAACGACGACACAAAATCAACCGTTCCATATTTATTTACTAGTAATAGGTCACGTTTTACCAAATAATACTATGTTATTACCAATACTAGGGTACATGCTTTTTGCTAGCGTATGTATTGATGAAATGAAATCTTTTATATGGGTAGAAACCCATCTTGTTACATACAAAAATGTTTTAAAATAAGTTCACATTGTAATCTTCAATACTTTTAAAAGACATATATCAACGCGCAGCCTAAGCTTGGTCTTAAAGACATATACATTTCGAGGGTGTGTTCTTTGTAAGGTATATGTATACACTAAGAAAGGGTTTTCAGAAATCCACCTGCTAGTATAATGCAAATTAATATTACTATTACTTTTACTTGTTTTAGAATAAATACCTTGTAATTCAAAACATGGTTTAAACTAAAACTAGACTAAGCCTTCAGAATCTTCAAAATGACGCTGCTTAAATCATCTGTCATAGATGCAAGAGGCCAATAAAATTATATACATAGACTAAGCCTAAGCTAAAACTGTGTCCATCCCTTTTAAAATCCGTATCATAGAAAGAGATAGAGCTACTTAAGGACTATCTTAGTCTATGTTTTGTAATAAGGGGGAATAAGTCTAGTTTTTAAGTGTATTTTAATAGTATAGTGTCACAAATCATAACTTAATACACTAATATCGATGAATGGTTAACCAGGGGGCCAACGCGTATTAAGAACTTCTTAGCTTTGACGTTCAATTTTACGGTACCAAAATGAAACGTCAAAGCTCAGAAGTTCTTAATACGAGTACTGTTGAAAACTATGTATACTTATTTATGGTTATTGTGTTGTTTTCTTATTATATTTATTAAATTGAAGTTGTCAAATAAATACGATATATGTCAGCTGCTTTTTTCCACTGCTCCTCATTTTAATCTGCTATCGTCTACATTTTGGCCCTTCTCCGTTATTTTAAAATGAACACAAGATCGAAAGCCAAGCAGCTGGCACGGGATGCCAACTTCGCTAGCGCGGAACCAAGTACCTCCATTACGGATGGGGTCAGTCGGCTCCCAGAGAGCCACGTTGCGACTGACGCCACGCATTCATCCGTTGGTCCTGGATCCGTAAAAGCAACAGATAATCCCACGCATAATTTACAACCACAAAGACTAAGTTCCAGATCGCGCTTATCGGGGTCTTCGCGATCAATGTCCAACACAATAAGGGCACGCAGATTGGCCGCGGAGGCACAGTTCGCCCGCCGTAATCTGGAGCGCGAACAACAGCTCCTCGAGAGCCAGCGTAAGGTGGAAGAGCTTGAGTTGGAAGCGAGTCTGGCCGCTCTAGGCGGCTCCAAGTCGGTCAGTTCTCATTCTTCTTTAGTACGCACAGCGTCGTGGGTAAACGATATCAACAAAAACTACCGTCTTTACAAGGACATCAGACTGGGAACGGCGGTCACTACGAGTACAACCGAACATTCAAACAACAAGGACATCACCGACGTGTCATACAAACCGGGTCCGGCGGTCACTACAGTTGAAAAGTCAATTAACAAAGAGTTTGATCAAACATCAGGTATTTCAAAATTCGATACCTCGCTCTCCAAGCAGGATGAATATTCTGAGAAAGATCCTGAGGAATGTCCCAAAGGTGCACACCACGACTCTGTACATATTTCTACTGAAAAGTCCGTTGGTCACGATGCAGCTGTTAATAACTGTGGAGTCAGCATAAAATCTCTTCTTCTGCCGGAACCCGACCTGCTGCAAACATTGCCTTTAGAACCCGACCTGCTGCAATCTTTGCCTAAAGTAGTAAAGGCAATGTTTTTACAAATTAGGGAACAAGACCGGGACGCCTTACGTTTTATTTTGGACCCAGTTGACCGGGACGCCTTACGTTTTATTTTGGACCCAGTTAGGTTTTGGACTCGACAATTAGCCACAATTTGTACGAGATGCGGGTTCCAAAACTCATATTTCTGGGACGGTTCTATGAGAGCGTCTCTTTTATTTCAAGGTGCAGATTTCTGGGAAGCATCCATGAGGGTGTCTCTCATTGCTCCTTTATTATGTATGCGTATATTTGTGATTTATTATTATTTTTGATTTATTTAGTTATTGGTGTGCGCATTCGGTACTACGAGAATTTGTCAGTGCACTCATCCTTTCGATCTTATTTCACGTTGTATAGTTTCAAATTCTAAATTACTTTTATATTTTCTTTCCAAACCTAAGAACTGTTACTTAATAACAAGAAAACTGTCGTCATTCTTGTAGGGAAATGTATATGCAGACATCAGAATATATATAGTGGTGTTGCTTCCCTACACGGTGGGGACGATGTTGAAAACTATGTATACTTATTTATGGTTATTGTGTTGTTTTCTTATTATATTTATTAAATTGAAGTTGTCAAATAAATACGATATATGTCAGCTGCTTTTTTCCACTGCTCCTCATTTTAATCTGCTATCGTCTACAAGTACACTCTGCTTGAACCCATGATGGTAGGCCCACAGTATTATTCATGATTAGTGTAGTTAAAAATTGCAAAGTGTTAAGTATATTATACATAGTAATGTATATCGCAGAATCCCTACTAATATTATAAATGCGAAAGTAACTCTGTCTGTCTGTTACACTTTCCCGCTTAAGCCTCTCAACCGATTTTGATGAAATTTGGCACAGAAAATCTTTAGACCCTGAGAAAGGACATAGACTACCTTTTATTTTAAAAAATATTAGGTTTCCGCGACCATAAGGATGAAACTAAATCTACGCGAGTGAAACCGCGGGGCACTGCTAGTAAGTAATAGTATTCAAATGTATTAATGTCATCGTTAAAAAATTTCCCATGTGAGTTAACTAACCATTATATAACTGTATAATTGCATTGAATTTAATTAATAGTTCACTTGTTTGATGCAAATGACAGATTAAGGAAAATCCACTTTCGTGGTAGTCACCATTAAAACAGTCCTAGAACGTGCTCTATAAACTTTAACCTTTCAGCTAATTTAAAAAAGTACTAGTTACAAAACCATGGAAATTTTGTAATAGTTCTTGTAGCGTAGCCTTCAGCGATGAAAACCTAAAGTCTTGTAATACAAGACCTACTTTAATTGTATTGTTGAACTATTTAACAATAGAAAATACATGTGAATTTTAAGTCCGAACTTTAATATTTATCAATACCACCTTTTATTAATATGGCGTAGTGAAGAACTTAGGTCACAATAATACCTACTCGTATTAAATGCAAATGTGTGTTTTTTGCTTATAATTCACGCTTTCACGCGTACTACTCAACCGATAATAATGTAACTAGCTTCTGCCCGCGACTTCGTCCGCGTGGAATAGTTACCTTGAGCTAACACAAGAATTTTCAAATCGTACCAGTGGTTTTTGAGACAAGCACACGTTATCCGAGGTACAAAAATAAACTGCATATAATGGAGATTTTTTTCTTTACGCGGGCGAAGCCACAGGCGGAGGCTGAGGCAGTTTACTCCAAGTGTTTAAAAAGTTCAATTCGCGATTAAATCGTATTCATCTTCTTGATCACATTAAGGATTTCAAGTTATTATCTCATCTGAAAAGCCTTTTCTATTCATTGTTTTAACAAAATTACAATGAGTAATAATTAATCAAAAAACTCCTAAAACAATAATAAGCAGTCATTAAACTGTACTTAAATACCTACATTAAAATTATTGGATAATGGTGCTGGATATATAATAATATTATATATATTATAATACTAGCTGTGCCCTGCGGTTTCACCCGCGTAGATTTAATTTGATTACCGCGGAACCCTAAATTTTCTTTATAAATAAAATGCCCATGGCACTCCCTGTAACATTAGCTATCTGCCAGTGAAAGTCCCGTTAAAATCGGTCTATCCGTTTCAGAGATTACTCTTTGGCAAATAACTCATTATTAGGTACCAATTCTTTGCGTTTTTATACTCGTGATAATTTCTAAACACAATGTCCTATTGGAATAAAACAAACAGTATTTTACTTCTACATGAATACCCTTGATAGCATAATGCTTGATTCGGATAAGAATTAATATTATGATACACATTTAACGTAGTTTCTTTCTTCAGGCGATTACATTTTTTTATGACCATTAAAGCGGTTATTGTGACTAAATTATGAGAGTTAGATATATGCTCTCGCGGACTTTTTTGTAGATCTTAATAAGACCTACAAACCCGTAGTACATCATTTTGTTCTATTGTCAATAGTTTTTGCAGCGTACGCATAATTAGGTTTTCGATTTTACACCTTAGGTTACAAAATTTCTATTTACTTACGGACCCCTAATTTTTATGAGAATAAAATATAGCCTATAGCCTTCCTCGATAAATGGACTATCCAACACTGAAAGAATTTTTGAAATCGGACCAATAGTTCCTGAGATTAGAGCGTTCAAACAAACAAACAAACTCTGCAGCTTTAAGATATTAGTATAGATTTATGCGGCAGACAAACATAATTAAAATAACTAAGACAACTACATACTCCTAAAATTACATTAAAATCAATAAAGAAAGATGGAGCAGCTCGAGGTACAAGTTGACAGATATATGAGTAATATCTTGACAGACATGCTAGCATGACAAACCTTAGTTTCTACCTATGAGTTTTCTAAACTAATCTATATACTATTAGAGATGGTATACTGATTTTATCACCACAAGCTTTGCGGTGAAAAAAATGATCGCAAAAAGATTCCAATACCCACGTCTTAAGAGAAATCGAGGGAGATATCGCGTTGGCACTGCTTACCCCTTCCTGGGGGCCAACCACAGTATAGTATTACAAATCATAACTTAATACACTAATATATGGTTAACCAGGGGGCCAACTATAATCGTTTTAAGTAGTGCATATTAAGAACTTCTTAGACTTGACGTTTTATTTTACGGTACCAAAATGAAACGTTTAAACCGATGATGGTGGGGCCCCAGGGCCGTGCCATGGCCTCTTATTGGTATTATAGTTTAACTATTATTATGAGACAGATGTATGTGATGTGTATACGTCTGACACTGTCTCGCAGTGGGACTATGATGGTAATAAGACCTAATGGTAAAGCCCCTGGTCCCTTGCGAGGAGGGGTGAATATATTTAATAGCAAATTAAGGTACTGGTGTTTAATCCGTGATTAGCGCGTAGTGTATGAATTGGGAATGTTTACTCTAAACATCGGAATTGTGGGTAGGCACGGACAGGAAGGCAAATGTTTGCTTGCGCACATAACACGTTTGGCGAAATGATGGATCGCCTTCGCTAATCCGCAAATTATAATTAATTATGACAGTTTGCTTTGCCTCAATTTCTCGGATAGAATGTACTTAGGGGATAATTTTCTACGCCTTTGTGCTTTCGTAACACCTAGTATTAAGTTAAGCGTTTTACTTTTTAATTATATTCGTTAATGTTCAGAAGTCGTTACAAAAGGAGCACGTTGTTATTCAAGTCTAGCATTTTAATTGTATAATCACCGACAAGAGCTTTACTTTTAAATGAAGAAGTATTTAAATTTTAAATCCAATAGATTTAAGAATACTTGATCAGACTAGTTGATGAATCTTGACCCACAATGTACCTCGTTAAGTTTTAATACATTTCAAATTACATTCTTCTAAGACCAGCGGTTTAGGCTCTATAAGTCAGTCATTCAGGACTTAGAATTTTATATGTATAGATTAACTATGTATTGTGTTAGGATTTAAATTAACACTAACTGCGCGCGGCATTGCTAAGCGATATGCCACCCTCTGATAAATGTATCTACATAATGAATACTATCATTCGCTTTCAATTATTCACGTTTACGACTTTCTATCTCACTATTATAATATCAATTCTTACGTAGCTTATACGGAGTCCTCGTTGGTCTAGTGGTCGCTAGCGCTACTGCGGAATAAAAGTCCTTAGAACTGAACTTTTCCATCTGTATTTTCCCAGCAGCAACCTGGAGTATGGATTAGTGCCTGGTTAATGACAATAGGCTCGTCCCCTATTACATAAAACTTAAATATAACTCGAAAAATGTGAGTGTTCTATAAGTAGCTCTACGTGAGTATGTATGTAACTTCTGCAGATATAATATTTTACATACAATACAAAGAATCGTTTCTTATTATACCATTATTTAGAATCGACGTAGACATTGATATCTTAGGACGTACCAATTAGGATTGTAATAATGTCTTTTCTATTTAATGACATAGTAATTAGACCAAGTCATTGTGTTTCTCATTAGCCTGCGTCCGCGCTAATAATGAATTCTGTTTCATCACGACATTCTGCTAAGAATCTTTTCATATGACCCGTGTTTTGTTATTTCGTTCATTTGGTTGTATCCTAAAACAACATAAAGGCCAGTTAATTAAAATTTATCAAATTATTCTGAGTTCTATGTGGTAACTTAATAAATTATATAAGAATCATAGATAATAAAAATAATCATATGCTTTTATATTTATTATATTGGTAAAAAAACAATTAAGACTGGGGGCCAACTATGATCGTTTAAGCAACGCGTATTAAGAACTTCTTAGCTTTGACATTTAATTTTACGATGCCAAAATGAAACGTCAAAACTCAAAAGCAAGCAAATTCCAGTACCTATTGCAGTTTAAGGAAAATAAAGTAGTAACATGGTAAACACAGTTGTTTGGGATTTGCCTGACAACAAAGTTGTAGTACCGAGCACGTCCGCTTAATTATTTGAAAGGCCTATTTAATTCTGGGGGTTCCACTTAATTACGCACCGACCTCATCGGATCGATGGCACTAGATCGCAATACCGATATCGACTGTACAAGAGATTGAGATTTTAGCTTTATAAGCGATATTCTTACTACTTTTTAAATACGAATTTACACAAAGTTCCCTGTAAATGTTGGCGGAGGTGATACGGCATCTACTTTCCACCAAAAATAAATCGTTACATAAAAACACCAACGTGACAGAGGGTGAGATTTTCGCCACCCTTAAGCACTAGGTACTGTAAAGATTTACGATTCAACCTCCATGATTTATGAATATAAGTAAAAAAGAAAAATACAGAAAAGGATTTAGAGAGATGTCATGAGTGTCGTTGAGTGATAAAAATTATAATAGAATAAAATAAAATATACTTAAAATAATCCCCCAATAATAGTTTAATAAAAAGAAACCTACCTATACATATACTTCTGTGAATGTATTCTCACGCGCATGCAAGTTGCTTCACGAAGTTTTCAATCATCCTTCCTGTAACAAATTATCACTTAAGGTTTTAAAAAACTTATTTATGCAGACCGTAGAGATTATAGAACTCCTCGAGTCGCTTACATTGTAGACTTAGCCACAACGTGTTTTTTCATATATATTTTATAATTACTTTTAATTCAAAATATTTTTATGGCACACCAGTACAAAATTCCGAAAATATGATCCCTGCTTGACTAATATTTTGTATGGACACACTCACACTATACCGAGTGACGGCCGAGCTACGATTATGGCCTAAGTTACGGAAGAAGTTCGGCTCGGGCTCGGCTCGGGCCCGGCCTAATTTTTAGCGACGGCCATTCAGCGTCTTCCTTAAACGAACATTAAAAGCAGCATAAAAAATGTGGAACCACCAAAGCGTAGACCAACTCAACACTTCAATTTGCTCGATAAAATCGTGCTTTCCTTTGTACGTGACGTTTCAACATCACTTAGGTAATCCTAGCTCCACAAAGGCCCTGTAACTTGGGGCTTAACTACAAATCTAAAAGCGTACCTGAGTACTTAATCTAGAACACGTTATGACTTAAATGTAGGGATTATTTTAATTAAGGTAATCCAATATAGGTACATTAGTGATGTCGTTCTATAGAGACTCAAAAAAACTACCATCAGAAATCGTCTTTCGGCTTATTTTTATGCTAAAATATGCTTTTTACCTAAATTATTTAGGTGATTATTTTAATATTCAGTTTACTTATATCTCATATCAAACACCAGCTTCCGTCCTCAGCTACGTCTGTTAGGAAAAATATTTTAAAGGTCAGAAGTTCATAATACGCTCTGGTTAAACCGATGATGGTAGGCCCCCTGTTCACAATGGGGTAGCTCAACATTTTGAGCGGTAGCTTTAGACTCTATCTAATAGTACCAGGAAATGAAATATAAATCCAAAAGGATCGTTAGTAACGTAATAGATTTTCAGAAAACAAGACATACAATTTGACAGAACATTTAATATTAACATTTTCATTAAGTTTGAGACGGAGTTAGGAAACGGATAGGATAACAAACTTCGTGTTAGGTTACCCATTAGGAAGGTATGTGTCTTATACTCACACCGAGTCCGTTAATATTGCATTAGTTTAGTTTAGCCGCAAAATATAATGGTAACAGAAGGGCGGCATTTTCGCAGCCATCCTACATTGGACGAGAATCTTCGCACACGATTTTTTTCAAAAATAGTTTAGGTTACTAATGTATTTTACACTGCTACTTAAACATGATAAACAAATACTACAAGTGACAGACAGGTTCGTGAATGGATGTGATGTCATCATCATCATAAATCTCAGAGTCTTACTTTGGCGGTGTAACCGATGCAATTTCGCTCATTCGTCTCTGTCCTATGCCATCTCTTTGACCTCCCTATACGTCATGAGTCACCTTCCTTAACTTGTCTCATGTAATTACTTGGTCTTCCTCTCTTTCCTTCTGCTTTTCCTTCTAATATGATTTTAAAGAAACTGTCATATCGTACAAGGTGGCTAATCATCGTTGCTCTTCGATTCTGTATTGTATTCCATGGAAGTGATATAGGTACTAAAATTCTATTTCAAATTATAGATTACGGTCGATTCAATACAGGATACAAAAACGCACACGTTCGTATAGTCTGTTAGTAACTTGAGCGAGATGCTGGTACATATTCGTATGTTGTGTAAGGCGGGTTACTAATGAATGTATGGAAGATGACCTTTTGTATGTTTTTATTTTATAGTTGTACGAACACGTACACAATTCAATTTCGTTAATAGCGTGCTACTCTAAACTGGGCTCTTGTTGTGCCTATACAAGAACAATATTGTTATATTGTAATCTATATATATATATATATATATATATATATAACTCAAAGGTGACTGACTGACATAGTGATCTATCAACGCACAGTCCAAACCACCGGAGGGAGCGGGATGAAATTTAGCATGCAGGTAGATGTTATGACGTAGGCTAAGAGTATTTTGATTAATTCTACCCCCAAGGGGATAAAATAGGGGATGAAAGTTTGTTTGAAACTAAATTTACGCAGGTGAAACCGAGGGACACAGTTAGTAGTACACAATTATGGTAGCCGCGGTGGTGGTCGTGGGGTTTGAACAGTCGCCTGCTTCGCAAGCAACGCAAGCTCGAATTCCAGCAGGGACGGTACGGGTTTCTCTAAAGACTCATGTGCAGTGATTTCACACCAGGTGATTTACAGAGAAGGAAAACATTCTGAGGAAGCCTATATATTTCTGAGAAGATATTCAATGAGGTATGTATTGTGCTTAAAATGGAGATAGACTCACCATCTGTCACGTTGGCACTTATTCATCAGCGGTGAAAAGTCTGTATAAACAAATAAAGTTCCGACTCTCTATTTAGTTATGTTACTTTTAAGAATTATTTTATTCCGTTATTTTTAATTTATATGTTTCAGTTGTTATTGTTATCCAACAATCTTTAGCTGAAGGCCGCAGTGTCGACTTAATTATTAAAAACGAACGTATATTGTTCGTGTTATCGATCAACGATCTAACTGGTTGAAGTGGAAGTAAATGGCTATTAGAGTATTGAATAAAAGCTCACGAACTTATGGTAGGAACTAGGGAATGAGAATATATCTTATGATGACGATTTGTATACTTTCTAAAGGGTAGCACAACGCTTTCTTCAGGATGTAGTACAAAAATATGAATAAAATAATGTATATACAAGAGGCGTGTTGGTCTACTTATAAACGCAACTTTGACCTAAGTCTGTTCTGTGCAAATTTTGCATAAATCTATACAGATAAATAAAATTTAAGTGTCTGTTTGTAATTCCAAAACAACAGCATTTCACTAAATACATATGATAGTATACACGCTACTGACACTGAAAAACCAAGTTTTAAAATTTTCTGTCTGTCTTTCCGTCTGTCTGTCTGTCTGTCTGTTTGTTCCGGGTAAGCTCTGAAACGGCTGGACCGATTTTAACGGGACTTTCACTGGAAGGTAGCTGATTTTACAAGGAGTAACTTAGGCTACTTTTAGTTATAAAAAATATTAGGGGTCCGCGACAATAAGGATGAAACTAAATCTACGCGGGTGAAACCGCGGAGCACAGCTAGTATATTATTATAATTATACCTAATTGCAAAATACCAATACACATAAAATAAAAAGAACACGCATTTACTTACCATAAAATAAATAATATATTTGCCCAGAATGAAGAAGTTATATAAATATTTCATTTATTCTCGCAATAATCTCGCAACTTAATGAAACAATGAAGATAATGAAATGTAAGATTATATCCAGACCTATTAAGATGAGGAAGTAAATCACATGCGATCCAATTTCGGGATGTCTGGGTTATGTCACTTAGGTTACGTCATTTGTATTTTTGTACGATTTTAGAATTCTGGAATGAATTGTGGGACCTATAAGGATTTAATCAAGAAGGACATTTGGTTCGCATGTATTACTTGAAGAGCTTATACGCTTCGACCTTCAAACTCTAGTCTAGTCGAGTAAGTAAAACTTGTAAATAGGTTCAAACTAATTTACTTTTGAAATCCTACTAAAATTATAAACACGAAAGTTGGTAAGTATAGATGGATGTTTGTTTCTCTTTCACGCAAAAACTACTGAATAGGTTTTAATGAAACTTTACAATAATATAGCTTAAACATCAGAATAACACATAGGTTAAACCGAAGATAAGGTAACATACTTTCGCGCTTGTGCTAATAGAAACGATTCAAAATTAAGGGAAATTACATAAATCAGGCACGTGTCCTATTTCATTCCCGTACATTTTGTGTCATTTCTACAAGCGAAGCGCGAGGATACTGTTACTTTGTCTACATACCTTTGATTGTAACTGTAAATGAGGTTAAAAGTGCCGTTTACTTGACCGATAACTGCCAAATTTACCCTTTTTAAGAGCCTGCAGTTTAACTTCCAGGGCACACAGACAACGGCAAAGAGTCAGAAAGTAGAATAGCCAAAGCAAGAGCAAACTTTACCATCTCACCCCTTCGGGATGTAAAGTTCCAAAGAATATTTCAGACAGACAAGTCTCTTAGAGGGCTTGTCTGTCTATCAGTCAATCATGTACTTACTATGACAGTGCGTACGTAGGGCTGCCAACAAAATATATTCAAGATTTACATTTAAATTAAAGAACTGAATTTTAATCTTGACAAAGAGTAAGCAATTTTAAAATTACGGTTAATGTTAATGCTTTTCCATACTTACTTAAAATTTCTTGTATAAAAAGTTGGCAACCCTAACGGTAGGTTAGTTTACTAGACATAGGTATAGATTACAATTATATAATTACCGGTCCTAATAGCTTTGCGTAACGCCTCGCCGCCTTCATGAATAAATTTAATTCATTCTACTGATGAAAAAAACATCATTCACCTCTTAATCACTCAAAAGCAATTTGGTAAGCGTCCAATTACAAATTCTAGTAAATTACAGACACGCATGCTTTTGTCAACGGTATACAAAGGCAAAATCGGTGTTTATAATATGTATGGCTTGGCTGTTGGTTATATTATTCGGAAAAAATTATAACATTATGGCATAGTTTTTAGAACATTGAAAATTATACCTACCTACTTATATATTTTTTTGATTAATTTAATTAATGATATATTATTAACTTTAGAATAATGCCTCCTAGCCATGTTTTTGTTATATACCCTAACGCGGGGAATGAAGTTCGGCAATGAACCAAAGATAAATAAACTTTTCAAAGACAAACAAATTTATAGACAGCCAGAGAAAATTTTTAAAACTTGGTTTTTTAATGTCAGTAGCGTGTATACTTTCATATGCATTTAGTGAAAAGCTGTAATTTTTGAATTACAAACAGACTCTTCAATTTTATTTATCTGTATAGAAGATGTATAGATGTGGAACATAAGACAATGCTGAAATTCTAAAAACTAAAATGTCTGATAAAAATATAAAATAAACGACGTATATGTTGTTATTGTCAACAACCAACAGATGGCTAACCGACTTGGACAAAAATGTTCGCCTATATAGTCTAGCCCAATATAAAATGAAAGTGCGTCACTTACTGGAAGCATATAAATCTGCACATTCTTACAAAATTATGCAGATTACAGACATACGAAATGCCAGTCGCTTAACCAATATTAGCAGGGAGATTAGGCAATATTTGCAAATATTATCTTCGCCGTTCGTTGATATATTCACTAAATACAGCTACATCTTGCAGCTTGCTACAAATATGTTTTTAGAGTTATTAAATCTATATTATTCTAATGAAACAGTACCGATTTTTTTTGTAAAATTCATATTTTTTTAATTAAAATAATATTAATATATATTTTTAACTTTACCTTTATATCAATAAATGTATATGTCATAGGAGATCAAGTACTCAAAATAGATTAAGTCACAGGTAGACCCTAGTTTACAATAGGGATATTACCCAGTGAATTATCAATCGCGAATTTGAAATTCCAAAGTTTATTTTAAAAACTCGTAATACAAACCGATCGGTCATCACATCACGACTGTCAGTCATAAAGATGTAAATGCGAACGGAATGTATTTCCAAGTCATTAATCTGTATTGGTGGTTTGTACGTCAATATTTTTAATACGGAATAGTGTAGGTGGTGGTTAGTTACTTTTGTTATTCAGATTTTATGAATATATTGTATTACTAGCTGTGCCCCGCGGTTTCACCCGCGTAGTTTTAGTTTCATCCTTATTGTCGCGGAACCCTAATTATTTGGATAAATAAAAGTAGCCTAAGTTACACCTTGGAACATCAGCTACCTACCAGTGAAAGTCCCGTTAAAATCCATCCAGCCGTTTCAGAGATTACTCGGAACAAACAGACAGACAGACAGACAGACAGAGAAAATTTTTAAAACTTGGTTTTTTAGTATCAGTAGCGTGTATACTTTCATATGCATTTAGTGAAAAGCTGTTATTTTGGAATTACAAACAGACACTTCAATTTTATTTATCTGTATAGATTAATTCAAAATGCATACAAAAAATATTGGCTATGTAATTAAAAATAAGATGCGAATACTGAAAATTACATGGCCAAAACATGTGTTAATTACCAAAATAAAAAATCATAATATATTTTTTAAATTTAATTTAATATTTACTAATTTTTGAATTAGGAAATTAATTAAATACTTTTTTGAAACTTTTCTTTCTGACCAATGTTTTACTGCAGAATCACTGTATACCTACAAAAATGCACCTAACTTAGTTATTTTGTTTTTGATTATGGAGTAGGTATATGTTCAAATGGCGGTCCTTTTATCCGTACATTAATTAAGCTATATTTATTGCGTGACAGGGTAAGCGTGACTAATGCTAGGCCTGATCAATTATTTAAAGCCAACACGGGTACGAAACAATTCCGTTCGTGGCATAAATATGTTTACATAAAATAATTATAAATAATTGCGTACGAAATAGCGATATTAAAGAAAAGTTAATCGAGTAATCTAGATTATAATGAAAAAAAACCGTCAAAGTGCGTGACGATTCGTATAAAGGTACTAAGTATAATCTATTATACTGGTAAATTTCAGGCGTTTTTTTAATTTTTTTGGCCTGGTACATTATAAGCCTAAAAAAGTTGCATTGAAAGCTGACGTTACAAAAAGTAACTTGGGATACTTTAAAAAATAATTGGGTTTTTTAATATAATTTAAATTACTATACGGGTGAAACCACGGGCACAGCTAGTATAAAATATAATTTGCCAAATATTGGAAATATTCTATTGTAATTGGCAAGTTAAGGAATTTAAATATAACAATAGATTTTCAAATATTAATTGGTTTTGTCGGTAGCGAAACAGAAATTGGGCTTTTAATTAACATCGTTTTGGAGATCTTTGACTGTGTTACAAAGCAAATCTTTGTTATTACTGAAAGTAAAACCAAATCATACTTAAATTTGAGCAAACTCAGAAATGGTAATCTATTTACTATAACGTGTCTGTATATTCATATGCCATATTGCTACTAACCAGGCACTAATCCCAACTGGGCTGCTACTGGGAAATGACAGATAAAAAACCCAAAAACACTTCTTAAAAAAAACTTAAGAGGTATGACCGCCTCATTGGTCTAGTGGTTAGTAAGTTCGCCTGCCGACTACGATGTCGTTTACACCCCCGTGCCTCGGAAAGCACGTCAAGCCGTTGGTCCTACGCCTGATCTCTCTCCCGTCGTGTCGGATTGCCGTCCCATCGGACTATGAGAGTGAGGGAATAAAGAGTGCACCTCTGTTTGCGCACACACTTGTGCACTATAATATCTCCTGCGTACATGGCTGATCCCCGTTGAGATTAGCCGCCGTAACCAAAATTCGGTAGGAGAGACCGCAGTAATACAGTAGCGTTTAAGTTCACAAAACCAATGAGGCAGTCCGATAACACAACATTATATTGAACAGTTGAAAAGGGCATAAGAAAAGTCGCTTCTGTAAAGAGGGTTCTTTATGATCTTGTCCTGGCTGTTTGTCTAGAAGCTCAACTTACCTGCCTGCATACGTAATCACCTGGCACCTACACATATCTAGGTTATTGGTCTATCTTTTAGGCTTCTGAATGACTCCCTTCGTAGGAAAATATAAACGTTGGTTATCCTAATTTCCTAAAGTAAAGTCGATATTACACATCTTCTATCCTCTTTATCCCCAAGGACCAATAAGACAAGCTTTGTACAATATATATTTGCTATTACCAACAAAACTTTTTACTTATGCTACGACCACACTTGTGAACTTTTAAGATAAAGTGTGTCATAAATTACTTTATGACAAAAATTCAAAAATTTACAAATTTTTAAATGGTTTCAAAAATTCATGGATAGTATAAACCAAATTAATCTTACATCAGAATAATATTTTTTCATCCCTTTAAATATTTTTTGTTCATTTGTGGCGTTACCAGAGAGTGTAATAATTTTCGTACGGTTACCTGCTTGCTGAATTATTTATACAAAGTACCAATATCATGGGCACACTTGCTTTCCGTAACATTGTCTCTTTTGAGGGAGTTTCAATGATAATGTTAAGAAAGTATTTTCTAACTGAGCCGAAAGGTTTTATTACATTTTGAAGGCTAAAACTGCCTTCAAAATGTTATAAAATAGCGGCATTTACTAATAGCCTATATCCTGTTTAGTATAAATTAGAGCGTTTAAATTTTTATTCAAAGCCTCACAGCCGTGGAACGTGAAGTAATCAAATATTTGTTTTATTTAGACATTTGCCATTTACACAAAAATGTGTTTGAATAATAAATAAAAGCAAGGGATTGAGACTTCTTCTGGACCAAAATTAAATTACAAATTAATCGATACCTCGTTTATCAAAATTTTTCTGAGTAGTTCAGATACTAAGGTGGAACATACGAATAGGTATATCTCCAGCTCGGAATTCGGGCCTAAACTGGGTCATATCGCAGGCATAAACAATAATTTGAGGCGCTATACTGCTAACAGGAGAAATGGCTTACCAGCCTCCTTTGTAGGATTAAAAAATACATATTACCTCCTTAAACGACAACAAAAGACAAACCAATTATTACTGTTATATCTCAGTCTCAATAAGCTATCAATAGGATAAAATTCACTTTAACTAATAGAGCTTTCTAGTCTCTAAGGATTTTACGGGATCTGCAATCTATTCTCGTGCAAGTTTAATCTCGCTACTTTCAGACTAGCTATTATCTAGCAATTAAATTTTTTAACCAATCGGTCTTTTCCTTGTTATTTCTAGACGTTTAAAAATATAACGTGTGGATCTCTTTCAATTCTGAGAGAAAATATATGAAATAGTATGCATATACACTGTTTAACCATTTTAGAGATTAATGGGAAACTTTTTTAAGCCGTCAAAATCAATCCACCCGTTTCAGAGATAAGATCAACAGACAAACAAGACGAGACAAACAGACAGACAGACAGGAAATTTGTTTTTTTTTTTAATGTTTGCAACGTATATACAGGGTGTCGGAGAAACAGGAACAGTTGTCTTCTAGAAGTTGTAGTGGTTTATGAATATATCACTATATTGAAATCGTAAAATATCTAGCTCCAAAGATAACGTAGTTATAAGCTATGGCCGAAGGGCTCGTGGCCTTAAGCAATTGAATAAACGCGCGACCGCGTATACCTACATTCCGTACGCGGTCATTCAATTTTTTAAATGAAGGGGAAGGTTACTGGTTTCGAAAAATGATTTTATGAGATTATTTCAGGATTTATTAGTGGGAAAAAGAAAATAAAAAGATTTCACGTGAATAACTCTACGTTACAGCTGATTTTTATGCGAAAATAAGGTCTTGATATGGTCAACTTTGAACATCAATTACTCGAAAACGAAAGGTAATATTTGTGTCATAATAATTTTAATTGCTTCTTAAAATTATACCCTATCACATATTTTAAGAGCTGTCCCGGTTTCCCCGACAACCTGTATACTTGCATGTGCATTTAGTGAATAACAGTTAACTGGGAATTAAAAACATACACTTAAATGTTGTCAGCGAAAGAAATTAAAGATGTACGAAAAAACGAACAAACAAGATATGCTTTTTGTATATATAATCTGTATTAATTCAAGCCACCAAATAAAAAATAACCACTCCACTGTAAAAACAATGTTCGCACCTGTTCGGTTAAATTGGAAAAGTAATTGACATTTGTAACGGTGAGTGAAATTTATTAATATTGCCCAGTTTCCCCACGTATGTGCAAACAAAACTCATATAATTTAAGTGTACAACGCCAATTGTGGCATATTCCATACGTTTGGGTTTCATTGTAGCCTTTAGTCCCAAAGGAGCAGTATTGGATGTTATGGATTGAAATTTAAGGGACATGCCTGGGACAGTTCAATTCCAAGTCTAATACAACGAACATTTTATTGGTACGCGAGCTTTAACTTTCAGTTGTGTTTGGAATATTTCAAGTATGGATGGCAGTGAAATGCACCGTGATTTCAATTTATAAACTCCACGGTAACAAACCCACGATAGTTCAAGCTCACTTTGTTTCAAGGATATCTGGTTTCCCTAAATTCACTATACAAGTAACTTTGTTATTTTTATTTGCATGATGTTCCAGCATTATCATCAGCCTATAATAGTTCACTGCTGGACATAGACCTCCCCTAATAAGTGCCATAGCGCCTTGTCTTTAGCTTGCCGCATCCACCATCTGCCTGCAGTCTTTCGCAAATCGTCATCCCACTGCATTTACATGATATTTAATTAATACATAAAATATAATTCAAACACGTTGTATTATTTTGGAATATAGATTCAAAACAAAGTATGTACAAACTCACAGTCTCAAATAGTAGGAAAGTATATGTTATTATGTAATTATGTTTCGATCCTGTGCGTTTAATTATTCACGGGATGACCGATACGAGTAAAACTGTTCTTTTTTGTTTGTAGTGACCTTGGTATCTAACGAAATGTCGGCTGAGATCGATGAGATCTCAAACGCCATTCGACATTCGACAATCGTATATATCTTGGATTTAATTTCATCATCACGCCATCGTAACAGTAATTAGTACATACATACATATGCCCACGCTTGTATTCACGCCTGTAGGCAGAGGTGGTTGTAATAACAACATACAAGATGATTAAGTGCCATAGTGACAGATGGTGAGTCTATAGCCAGTAATTAAAATTGAAGTTAAACTCTTCAAAGGAAAAATATTGGTTTTTCCAGAAAAGCAAGACTAAACTTTAATGGACGATTTTCTAAGACCAGACATTTCTCCGGGATTACAACTAATAGTACTTAATCTTACTGAAATGTAGTATCTGGGATAGCTAGTTAGATGCAATAATATACACCAGTAAGTATAAGCTCCTTATTCCACTGACTCCACAGAAGGCAATAGACACATTTACCCTATATGTAAAAGGTGGTAAATTCTTCGACATTCATAAGTGCCTTACCAGAGCCTAAACTGAATAAATCATTTTTATTTTCATTTTCATAGCTGGTTTATAGTAAAATGTTTACTAGTCCCCTCAATATGCACCCTTAAAATATCATTACATCATCATTCCACTTGATTTTTACCCATAACTTTGAATATAAGTCTAAATTTAAATAATTTGTTTGATTTGTCACACATTATAAAACATTATTTAATATATTTTGAATGTGAACTCAAATAACACGCTAGTTATCACATTTTTCTTCAGAAGGGTTTTCAGATAGTAAAAGTTAATCAATCACTGACAGTATTAACGATGATAAGTTGGTCTTAGCAGTCCGGATGTCTTGTATAGATTGATAGTCGCAATACCCATACCTGTAACAATTCCACCGGGTTGCTACGAACGTCTGATTCCTAGTTTGATTATTATTGATCGTGCGATGCCACATGTTTGTGTATATAAGTAGTTATATACACAAACATATAGATATCAGCATACTGCATACTACTGCTCTATCAAGATCCATTATTAAACCGTATAGAATATATTGCAGTGTAATTTTAGTAGGTAATTAGAGCACCTATGATATAAATACCTATACAGGGTGTCGGAGAAAAAGGAACAGTTGTCTTCTAGAAGTTGTAGGGTTTTATGAATATATCACTATATTGAAATTGTAAAATATCTAGCTCCAACGATAACGTAGTTATAGGCAACGGCCGAAGAGCTCGTGGCCTTCAGCGATTGAATGAACGCGCGGCCGCGTTTACATACATTCCGTACGCGGTCATTAAACTTTTTAAATTAAGTGGAAGGTTATTGGTCTAAAAAAATAGTTTTATGGGATTATTTCAGGATTAATTAGTGGAAGAAAAAAAATAAAAACGTAGTTAGATATCACGTGAATAACTCTACGTTACAGCTGATTTTTATGCGAAAATAAGGTATTATATGGTCAACTCTGAACATCTATTACTAGAAAACGGAAGAAAATATTTTTGTCATAATAATTTTCAGTGCTTCCTAAAATTATACCCTATCACATATTTTAAGAGCTGTCCCGGTTTTCCCGACACTCTGTATAAAGACCGATACCTATTATAGTGCAATAAATATAAATAGTTTATGTAAATGGTATAATATAGTAAATAGGCAGGTGCATTAGAATTATTATTGTTAAATTAATCCAATTCAGTTCGGCAGGTTCGATTGTTAAAATTCCGATCTGTCATCAAAATTTAAAATAGACTTTCCCATTGGGCAAAGCTGTCAGATGTCAGTTGTCAGATTAGGAAAACATCTACAGATTTAGGTTATTGAATGATTCACACAAATTCACAGTCATAAAATTAGCACATTTTATGCGAGTTAAATTCGTGCGAATCAGCTAATAACCCTACGATTTTTTGGAAATATTATAATTATCATTGTATCATCCAACTCACGTTACGATAAATGAGCTAGTTTTAAATCTGCAATCTTTTCACGACTCGACTGCTGAAATAATGAAGCTATAATTTGGAATGTTAGCTTTAACACCAAGGACGGATATGACATAGATACATGGACAAAGTTGAAGATATAAAACTGGTAATATATTACAATAATTATTATCACATGCAAGCTTTCGATTCGAATATAAATTTAAGTAAATGCCAACACGAGTTCTCAGATGTAATAAAATTCCTATCCCCTGGGAGATTCTTGACTCTCGAACATTATTTTCCATACAAACTTACGCTACCATAAATATTAAAATAGTAAGATACCGTTGAACTGTCGTAGGCTCAGGGCCGGTCACGTGGGAAAAATCGATATAATTTAGTCATAACACTCGTGTAGTAAATTGCGAGTATGACAATGAGTCAACACCAACTTTATATGCTATCATTTAATAGTTCACTTAATAATATTATCTGTGATGTTTTTACGCAAATTCACATCATTTAAAATGATTTTAGTACCGAAGATTGAGTAGGTACTGTAAGGCCTCAGCCTTACAAGGTGGTTAAAACTTTTTTCGGTTAATACTTTTAATCTTTATGAAATATACTTAAAAAATAAAACAAAAAGAATTCGAAATAAGAAAAGAATAGTAGTTGTCAGTGAGATAAAGAACTAGAATGGAAGCGAAAAGAATAAAAAGTGAAAAAACAGTTTATTAATTTTATTTTGATATAAAAATAGTATCGATCCCGGAGACAAGGGACCCCAAGTCGGGGGTCGCTCGCTACAGTACCAACGTGACAGATATTGAATACATCGCTGTTTCAGGCAGCCATAAGTCTTTCTTAGTCATACGCAGATTTCCTCACAATGTTGTTATTGATTACTTTCCAAATTTCCGTGGATACCAAGTGCTGAACTCGAGGTTACACTGGATTCAATCCCTGGTTTGGGAAAAGTGTTATTGCGTTTGCCAACTGTATTTACCCAGTAACAGCCAGAGTCTAAATTGGTGCCCATTCAATTGCAATAGGCTTGCCCCCTCTTACGTGGGAGTTAAACATAACTGGTAAAACGTGGGTTGTACTATTAGGTACACCTCTGTTAGCCCCTTTAGGGAATACAGGCGTGAGCATAATATGCTACAGATCTGCATCAATAAAATTAGTAAAAATAAGTTTTCAAGCGCAGTTTAGTCATATCATCGGCTTTACGGTGAAGGAAAACATTTTTAAGAAAACCTATTATATAGCATTGAGAAGAAACTCTACAAGTATAATACTAGATTAGAGACCTTTATTAATATCCTTGGTTTATCATCTCCGGTGCAGTATTCATGTTACATTTACTTTTCACCAGAACTACTTCTTCAGGAACCATTTTGAGATGGCGTGATCTTGTGTACATACTTTATACTTCGTAAGTGAATTTGTTACGGTTATAGCTTTAGAAATTTTATTTAAATCACCTTGTGTGAAAGGGATTCAGCAGACTGAAAAGGTAATTGAACATAACGGGTGATTAAGGGCTCACGTAGAATCCAAATTGGGACCCATATGGCTGTTCCTAAGCTGTAAAGGCTCACAAAAGTTCAATTTAGAATCAGTTGTCGCTTATAAAATATATTGATGTTATAAATGCAATAAAATAAATTTAAATAAAAAACCAATGAGTTTTTCTAAAAATCTTAAGTACGGTAATTTCACCCCACGCACTTTATGGCGAAGGAAAACATCGTGAGGAAACCAGCATTATGTATAGTGCATAAGACGGTGATGGACTCACCCGGTGTCACGTTGGTACATTATGATTTTCGATTAAATGTGACAGTTGTTATTTCAACACCTCTTCTTACCCTTTTGACGATTCTTCTGGGATGGCGTGAGTATAATTTTAAAATATGTTTTAAAGTTTTAATTTCGTTGGAATGTGAATTGAAATTGTAAGTAGCTTTTGTGACACTGGAACTGAAAGCAGTAGGTAAGCAACACCAAATCCGGAAATGATATCTTCTCAATGGAAATTAACTTGTGTTAATTAAGCTTAGTTCTGAAGCATAGTTTCTAAGCAGTCGACTTGTCAACCCGATGCCTCGTGCAGGGTGCAAAACAGGGTGTCAGGTTGGCGTCGTATTCATGATCTTTACAGCTTATATATGTAATAATATAGAGTCATATTGTGTTACTAGGTTGTTAGAGAAATACGGTATTACTTTTCGCTACTGATATAGAAAGTGATTCACTCAACTCAGTGTTTGTGAGTTTTCTTTACTGTCTGTCAGTCTGTTTGCATGAAACTTAGAATAATTTATGCCAGTAGAATGGGCATCAGTGATAGGTTTTAATCATTAACAAATTCCTTTAAAGATCTAAAAATATAATCCAATCTCGTTGTACATTTTGTTCAAGTTATATTTTATTACTAGCTGTGCCCCGCGGTTTCACCCGTGTAGGTTTAGTTTCAGTCGCGGAACCCTAATATTTTAATAAATAAAAGCAGCCTAAGTTACTCCTTGAAACATCAGCTACCTGCCAGTGAAAATCTCGTTAAAATCAGTCCAGCCGTTTCAGAGATTACCCGGAACAAACAGACAGACAGAGAAAATTTTTAAAACTTGTTTTTTTAGAATCAGTAGCGTGTATACTTTCATATGCATTTAGTGAAAAGCTGTTATTTCAGAATTACAAACAGACACTTAAATTTTATTTATCTGTATAGATGTATAGATTATCACTGCTAGTACCTACGTAGGTACGTAAATACTTGATTCATAGAATATAATCTACAATACGATTGAATGCTCCTACTCCAAGGATTGAGGTTCCACAATTGATATTGTATGTTAAGTAATGTTCGTGAGATGTGTCGTGCGTGACTGAATTGCTCCGGACAATTTGTCGTTGATGGCTTCATCCCCTTTTCCGTATTTATCTCGTAAAGAGGACCTCATTTTCTGTTGTCTTTACACAACTTATCTCATTTAAGCAAGTCAAGTTACATATTTATATCATTTGAGTACTTCTTTTGAATACATATTACATAGTCACCACTAAGGGCGTAAGCGCGTGCCTTCTCGAAGGCGTCTCTGAATATGTAGACCGAAGTGTCACTTACTCGTATAATACCCCCTATTTGAAATTAATGTCAGCGCGGCAAATTGTAAGAACAACGTCATTCGGTTTTTTTTCTCAGACATTACTTAGGTTTCCTCATAATGTTTTGCTTTAATCGTTATGTTTTGTAACATCTATCAGAACTGTTTAAAAAAATGCGAAAATGTAAACCGAACAATGCAGAACAAAGAAGGCAATGAGAAACGAAAAAAAATACTTCTTTATTTTGTTTCCCCCCTATCTCGTTGTGACTGTGTTGCCAGTAAAATAAAAAAATATTACTTAATCTGAATATTCCGGCAATATTGAAATCATGTTCCATTATGTTGACAAAGAATCATTTAAAATGTTGCCGGAGCATCTACCTTTGTTTGTAATTACTCGGAAGGAAGAGTTTCAGCTTGAGGCTGTAACAAAGGGCAACTGACACACTGTTAAAAGCAGCATTCTATTTCATTTAACTTGTGAGACACAACATTGTTGTTACCGCTTTTTTGCTAACGACGTGGCAAAATTTGTTTGATATCCAAATGTTACAAACTATGAAGTAAAAAAACTTGAGCCTAATAAATATTTAAGTAACAGTAACAGCTAGAACGTATACGAATATGTACTTACCAATTACCTTCAAGTACAGGTTCTTGTAAATACGTTTTGTTCAATAAAGAAACAATTTCTATATAATTACTAGACGGACCACCCTTATCACTTAGGGTGATGATAAATAGTTACCGTCCTATCCTCAAACCTACCGAATATGTACAAAAATTTTATAAAAATGGACAGCCCGTATCGGAGGAGTTTTGTTACAAACACTTTGTGAAACAATAATTTTATTTCTTTGATTTGTTTTAGTACCAAGATTAATACTTTTACCATTGGTATTACTACTGACATATTTTCTTACGTTATAAGTTCTCAATTTCGAAGTGAGCAATAACATATCAAAGAAGATGCCGACTAAGATTTGGGTCAATTGAAAATATTGTTCTTTGGGGCTTATAAATACATTGTCGACAGCACATAAGTGAATTTAATGACCACTTATTACGTAAATAAAGACCGGACCCAGCAGGTCAAGTGCTAGAATATTCAAAAAGGATTACTTGCTCCAATGAAAATGGAATACATTGCCCCTATCCAACGGTCCAGTGACTCTCAAATTGAATGCGGTTATCCCATTTAATCTGAATGGTCTGATAGAAAATTCAAGGGTCGCTCGCTAAATTGAGGTGATCTTGCGGTATAACAAGAAGAAGAACATTTTGATCTTATACTAGGAATATTGGGTTTCACGTACTGCAGGTTATGACATTGGTATTACAAGAATAAGGTACCCACTTATGATAAAACTACCAAGAATACATATTTGAGTTAGCAACGTGATATGAGCATGTCGTGTTGGTGATGTAATAAGACTGAAGTTAGACTGAATACTGTCGCATACATACATAATTACTATACCTAGCCCGGATAAAAAGAGAAAAGGGAGTTAATGTTGGAGCTAACTTACTGGGGACTAAAAATATAAGTATTATCTCTTGCGATCTTCTGAAATAGATAAAATATTCTGTATTACAGATACTTGTAAGCTATTTGTCCTTAGATAAATGTATAGTAAATCTATGATGGGTAGGAGTAAGAGTTAAGTCGCTGTGAGCAGTTAATTTCTGTAGGCACAGCGATATTATTACTTATAATTTTATTAAAGAAATTAAATAATTAATGCATAAGCCACTTACCAGCACGCGGATTGTACAGTAATTGTTAATCATCTTATTAGAAAAAAATATAATTACTGAACGCCATATTCGTGCTACTAGACAGCTCTCGTTTCATAGAACGAGTAATGCAATAATGATATTACAAGCTTAACTTTTAATTAAGCAGATAAATCGCTTCTTATATTAAACATGAGAATAAATGCTTTAGATAAATCTGAAAGACAATTCGCAAGGAACGTTGTCTTTACGACTACACTTGAATAGGTTTCTCGCACCATTAATGAAAGTAATGCAGGTAAAGCACGGTAAGCCTAATCACTTTAGTGTGTGTTAGGTGTTCGAAGACTAAGCCTTGTGAGCTATAATATATCTTAGACGTAGTTTCAATATTACTATACGGAAGTGTAGCAAGTTAGAACGTTTCTCTTAAGATAATAATATTGTCTACTTTATCGATGTGGCTAAGTTTTACTTGTCATACTTTTAGTTCTACAATTTTTTTTAAGTCAGTTGATAGAATTAGAAGCTGATCTTCAGTAAGCGATATAATATTACTATAAAATACGCCCATTGATAAAAAAAGGCGTCCGTCGGAACAGTAGTTCACATACTGACTATTTACTTGAGTTATTACTTGAGCGAAATCGTGCTATCACCCGTTAATAAGCTGATTACTGATTACTGTAACGAAGCTGAAACTGACAAACTTATGTGTAACTTAATATCTATTTCAATTCATTTTGTGTAAATTAACCTTATAAGAAGTAGAAGTTCTCACATTTGCGGTCAGAACAGAATTTTGAGTAACGGGTGACCTTTAATCCTACGATAATATTCAACGTTATCGTCGCTAATAACATTTCGCTTCATCATAGTTTACGGTCCAAGTTACAGCGGACGTTCAATACTGTTGTTTATATTTTAATGTCAGATCATCCAGATAAATGTATTGTCTATTTATTGTGATCTTCAAGATTTGTTTTGAAATACTCGAATATTTATGAAAAGGTTAATGTTGAATTTAAATAGAAAAATGTTTTAAGCAATAATATTAAGATGTTTCAAAAATAACATAAAAAGGAAATCAATCTTAATTTGCTAAAAGCCACAATCAGAGCCAATACGTGATGAAAGGCAACGGGTAAAAAAATAAACACTGAAGTTTTTCTATTGATTGTACCAAACATTATTAGATTAGTGTTTTTTTTTTTAATATAATAATGTTCACTCTTTATTGATCCACTTCAGTAATTAGTACCATGACTAGCTTATATTTAATTACTTTTCAGAACCATGTTGAAGTTGTTAATTATACTTAGTAGGCTGGACTTAATTGCATATCGAGTAATTTTGCTCTTGAGTATAAAAATATTATGATATATCTGATCCTAATGATAGATCTTTCTGCACACATCCATCATTCTACAAGCCTTACTAATTCTTGTAAAACTGTAACTACTTCTTCATCATCATCATCATCAGCCGGAAGAAGTCCACTGCTGAACATAGGCCTCCCCCTTGGACCGCCACGCCAAACTTCATACTTAACTGCAATTGAACTCTGCATGGTGCGTGTTATACAGAAATCTTAAATTACGTAAATAGTAACTTTCATGAACCAATAAATATTAAAATTCTGCAAGTAAAAATAATATTTGCGTCAAATATTAGGAGATGAACTTCAACAAATGGTTTAGCGGAGCGTCACAATTCCATTAGATCGCTTTAAGTAGATTTAGCTGCAGCTTCTAGAGGGGAGGTTAAGCAAACAGCAATCAATTTTTCCTCGTCTCAGACCAAATTGGTAATGGATTTGCATTGAGTAAAAATACACAAGCTTGCCGAACACCGACCTGCTGTGAGTAATTGGGACGGAGCAGCTGCAGTATATCTCAATTTGCTGACCTTTTAGTTAATTTTGTTCGATCCCGTTTTGGTACGTTTATAATGAGAAATTATGCTTCATTCTTTCATTGGATTAATTAAATGCTCAAATATGAAGTGTTTGAAAGATTTGAAATTGTGGTATTTCCACGATTTATGGATTGAAGATTATCGTAATTTTAATGCTTGATAAGACGGTGAAGTTTTGGTTTGTTTTGGTCAATATTATCAAAACAAAGCGAAACTTAATACTGAATTCCTATTCTTCTTATCTTAGTATAGTGGTTGACTATTTATATGTGATAGGGATTATTTGCACTCAGTGTCAGTTTTATTTGTTAGACTTGATTGAAACTTGTTTAATGGAATCAACGTTTTAAATATTGATTTGATTTTGATTGACAGAGCCTGCTGTTTATCACAAACAAATCATTTATGAAATTGTTTGTGGTTTGTGTAAAATGAAAGGAAATGGACGGATGTATACAGGCGTCGGCACCGGGAATGCCGTTTCCGTTATCAACAAACCGATTTCGGACAATTTAGTAAATTGTACTGTAATAAAACAAAGACTTTTTACGAATATATTTATGAATAACGTCAGTATATTCTTGTGTACTTGAATTTTAGTTTGTAAGAATCGGGGTTAATCAATATTTCACTGGACATTACTAAACACTGGGAAAATATTGTTTAATCCAAACGAATTTATTCGTTGTTTAAATCGCTATACTAAGGTCCTTCTTAAAATAAAAAAATAGTTCTAGATTTTGACTTGGCGAGGATCTTAAAAATCTCAATAAATTATCACTGAGGCCGTGAACTGGACTTCTTAGATGAAATGCTGATTACTTCGTCATTAAAACTATAATGGCAACAAGAGCTCATGGTAAGGTAATTGGATTTGTTTTCATAATAAGTAAGGTTTTCCTTCTACTATTATAAGGAGACATAGTGGAAAATTATTACGCCGGTTGTACAAAATGTATTTCAAAATGATTAATTCATATACTAAATTATAATAAGGTATTCCATGCTCTTCGAGACAGCTCAGTCAACACGGCCACTGAACTCAACTAATTCAATTACCCAAGTCACTTTATAAATATGAATTAATAATTAATTGACGCTCCTTGCAAATATTTGTTAAAACTGTTGAAGGTCTAATGAGAGTGACGGTAAAACCTGTCCTCTGGTTTTATATTAGTCGGTTGGGCTACTTGTAAGCGTGACTTGAATTAACACAGACGAATGGATAGACTATGGCTGGAGCTTGACAAATGGGGCTGACTATTCTTGGGAAGTTAATTCGTATGATTTTAGTGGTTTTGTGGCATTTAATTAAGTTAATAACAAAGGTGAAAGAGTAGTCAAAATCATTATCCTCTTTTTAACTTTGCCGAGTAAAAATAAAGAATGCGTCTTAGGATGCCTCAAACCCTTTAGTAGCTGATCGATGTTACTCATAAGTGTTGCTAGGCTAGATCAATTAAAGTTATTTCCACTAACTGTAACATAGTTAAAACCGGTCAATATATAATATATTAATGTGTTTTCGTTCGTAGTAAAGTAAAAACAAAGTACAAAATGTCGACGGTTGTATCAACAAGGAAAATGCTCCATAATCATGAATATTGTTCAAACAAATCCCATGCGAATTTCAATTAATGTTTGTTAATATAACCTCCCTGTTTACAATGTTTGATAAGTGTTAGTTGTTAGCAAATTGCTTTATTTAAGCTTTAGATGATTATTAAAATGCTGTCAATGTCTGTTTTATAATAAACATGTTTATTTACAATTTTCTCAAGCGAGCAACTAACAGCGTGGGATTATTCAAATTGGGTGTGATCAGATTTCGGGTGTTTTATATATGTACAAGACGTGTTGTATATATAGAGACTTAGTATGATAATATATCTCTAGATAATAATAATCATATGTAGTTGGTTACAGACCAGACAAACTAAATACGCACAGAAATTAACTATAAACATAATACCTGCATTCGTTCATCTAAATCATATATAAATAGCAAAACATTTCCTTCCACCGACACGTATTAAATAAACCAAATTGTAAATTATATTATATTCTAAATAACATAAAGATCGTTTCTCAAATAAATCAACGTAACTTGACCTTTATCTTTTTACAAACCGCAAACGATTTGTAAGCAAGAATATTTAAACGCGCAATAAAAGCGACCGTAACAAATCTCGATAGTAAATACCCATGTGTTTGCGATCTTCGATTACTATCTGCCATTTGCGTTAACAAAGCTTTTATAGCGGTTTAAGAGACATTTGAAACGTAAATTTGCTGTTGGAATAATATTCGTAATGAAACCGAAATGCGAAATTTAGAGCTTTGGGGGTCGTTTTCAATATTATTATATTGAAAACGATTTGTACTTTTATGTAAGATTTATATATATCAAATAATTTAATTTATTACTTTTGTGTCTTCCGAGGTGCTATTCTGGAGCACAAGAGAAATGATTACTTTGCGGAATGTGCAACGATCAAACTGTCAATAGCCGTTTTGGTTTGTGGGTGTACAACGAAGATAGCGAAAGGAATAAGAGGGCTGGGTTATTAAAGCTACGACCGATAAGTTGATATAGTCGGCTCTAGTTTTTTCGCTGCGAAGTAAATTCACCTTGAAAAAAGTATGTGTCAGTTAGTCCTTCCATAAAGTTGTAACTCCGACGTACAAAATGCGAAGATGAAACATTTTTTGACTTATTTGGTCTTCGAGTGATTCGAGTATTAGCTTCTACGCAAACGACTCAAGTTCCAATTTCCAATCTTCAAAGAGTCTTATCGGCTTATACAAAAGAAATTCTTTAAATTTAAGTACATTCATACCACGAGCTTTAAGAAGTAGAATATATACATGTCTTCGGTAAAAATGGGTAGTTAAACGGTTCCGCTTATCTTTCAGGGGACACTTCTGGGAAGATCTTATGGACATGTTTATTCGGTTAAGGATCTGTTATGATCTTTTCCGTGTATATTTCTGTAGAGATGATTTTCAACAGATAATTATACTGAGGGTGTTTTTAACAGAAACAGGGAAGCGTGAAATTAAATGTTCAATTTCTTGGAATTACTGTCGTCCGGCTTTAAATTGTTTAACGTGGTACTTAACAGTGCAACAGATCTTATAAGATATTTTTCGTGATGCAAAATGAAGTGTTAGTTAGTCAATAAAGAAACAAGTCTAAAATTTTTCATAAATTTCGTTCAAGTTCGAAAAATTTTATTCACTTCTTAATGAACACTTGTTAGCTTCTTCTAATAACTATTTTTTTTATTTGTTCTACAAAGGTATCAAACAAGCACTCACGCATATCCTATCTTATAATGTACCCCTTACTGACATTCCGCCAAGGTTACATGTTATCTCGTAAATGCGCGCATCTGTGTGAGTGTGTTATTTCGAACGATTTGTTACTAGATTCAGTATTGCTTGTAATAACATTATATTTATATTGTGTCTGAGTCCTAGGTATTAATGAGTTGTTGTCAAAACTGGTAAAGTGCTTTCTATCAAATTTGGGTTGTAATACTTTTTGGGCGAGTACTTTGCAAACATTACTCGAATTGTGTCACCCACACAAGTTGGAAATACAAGGTTCATGATATAATGAACCGAATAATTCTTAACTTACTTTAAAGCTGCTTATAATAATGAACCGAAACTAGATTAGGTCAATGTAAAGTTAACTTAAGGCGATGACAAATAATATCCTGCGTGGGTACAAATGTCCGTCGCTCACACCCACGTTTCACCCTGAATTTATTCAGGCAATTATACATTGCCTGAATAAATTCAGGGTGAAACGAAATAAATGCTAATACACGAAGTTACAACTTTTACTGTGTACCAGCTTATACCTATATAAATACCTGTATTATACTCATACCTGTCCTGAAGCGGTCGTAGGCTTTTTACGTTAAAGTATCGTACTCACCAGTACGACAAGTAGGTATAGGTTTCAACATGTTGCGTTGCAATGTTGATGAATTTCCTTGCATACCTAGCGTGTCTGGAAAAGTGATGATATTTTTTCGGAGGCGGGTTGTGGTTTAATTCCAAAGATGGCGGATCAACACATATCTAGACACATACGGAACGAAATTCATATATATTTGCGCAGAGCTCTCGTTTCGAACGAACTAAAGTTATGCTCGCGCGCTGCTCACTCTGGCATTTGTATCGCGAACAAAAGTTTGTGAAAATGCTGGCTAGTGGAACGAATGCTCCTAGTGAGTACCGACCTTTAAATGTAAATTAGAAGGATTGAACGAACCAGTTGAAATGTTTCGGATCTGGATACATTGTTTTAGGATAAGTGCTTTTTCGGTCCCTTTAAAATTTGCCATGATAATTAGCGCGTTACTTTTATTCGTTTGTCGTTGTATCCAGTTGTAACCCTCTGATTTTTTAATGAATATGTGACAGCAATGCTCACTGCGAGAACATAAAACGGTAAAATAAAAAAGTTTGTCAATAAAGTAAGGTTTTAAGTAAAGTTAAATGAGCATACTACCCATATGTTTTACGTAGATAGAATGACCAAAACAGTAAACCACGTACTCATAAATTTACACGAAGGAAGTACAAACAAACACTAGTATAATTTATTATCCTTTTAACCCTATATGCCACAGTTAAGGCATTCTGACATATTTGCATTGTGAGACCATGGCCACGTGTTTGTAAAGGTCACAGTAATCTACGCGTGTCGCTGATGACACCACAGTCCCCTGTGTGACGTTTCGTGACACATGGGACAAATGTTCAACTTTGTTAATAGACTGCATGTGTTGAACGACTTTGTTTGGTAACATGACTTGAAATATATTATTCAGTTTTGGAGTTTTATTTAAATTGAATTAATGGTAACAGGCACTAGAATTTTCAGGATCTGGATTAAAATAGGTCGAAAGAAAAAGTGTGAGCAAGTATTGTACTGAAATAAACCGACTTTTGTAAATGGGCATTGGTATCTAATTTTAAGACACATATTTACAGAATTTAAAAGGGGTGGGGCAAAAAGGTTTCTCAGAGTTATTTTGAATTACAAGATGGCCGACTGGGGACTGAAATTTCAATTAATGCGTACCACGCTAGCACACGCTATACCTACCGCCATTGAGTGAAAAAAAAAAAATTTGAATAATGGTAAGTTTTCTTGTTATACTTTTAGGAGATATTACAAATTGTGTAAATTATGGATATGATGAAATGTAAATAACAATTTTGTATGTCTACAAAATGTATCATCACGCTACCGAGTCCTTTACGGATTAGGCAAGCTGAGATAACATTATTCATTACAAGCTTGAAATAATTATTGTCTAAATTGAAGCTAATCTAATAAAACATTATTGTTCCTATTAATATATATTAGCTTTGCCCCGCGGTTATAACTGTGTAGGATTAATAATAAAACTTTCGCTAAAATAAATGTTTTTATGATGTATACATGCATACTTCCAAACTTTATATTAATATACTACCTGTGCCCCGCGGTTAATTTAGTAAATTTACTTTCATCCCCTATACCCCCTTGGGGGTAGAATTAATAAAAATCCTTCTTGGCGGATGCCTACGTCATAATATCTTCCTGCATGCCAAATTTTAGCCCGATCCGTCCAGTGGTTTGGGCTGTGCGTTGATAGATTACTGCCAGTCAGTCAGTCAGTCACATATGAGTTATATATACTTAGATTTAAGATTTATGATTGCTTGTAATTTTTAATGCTCGTGATGAATTTGATTACAAGGTTTCGTGTTTACAATATAACGACTAACCAACAATTCGTGAAAGCAAATCAATTTATTACTCCTGATTCTCGACTGAAAATTGAAAATATGACATTAAAAGAAGATTTAACGACATTTATGATCCTTTAGGCTTTTCTTGTCCTTCGGAAAAAAGAACATTGATATTGTAAACCGCATTGCTCATTCGTGTATTTTTCATGCACATTTGTAGCCCATTAGAAGTGTTCGCGTGACTGCCTTCCTTTGCATCTTTGATGCTCGTCGGTTCACTTCTCCTTTTTATTATTTTTAGCCAGCTTATAAAAGCCACAGCTCATTTAGTGCAATAGGTCGATCGATCGGTCACTACAGAAATAGAACTAGACATAGGTGTCGTACATACAGGTGACCTAATTCCATTTTGTTATCAAATGATTAAAATGCACTGTAATCGGTGTCGTATGAAGACCATGTGTTATGTCCTATTCATTTCCATGTTGGAATTTATTGTTTCGCCTTGTGTAAAGAGTAAAAGCTGTTTCTGTTGAAGGTTGTAGTAACCTTAGAGTTTTGAAGTTTTAAGAGACTTAAATATTATCTTGAGATGGTTTGGACATATCGAAAGGATGGGTGAAAAGCGATTAACGAAACATACGAGTATTTATGCGAATGTGAGCGGAAGGGTCGGTATAGGGCGTAGCGGGAAGAACTACTATGACAAAATTAACAATATTTTTTCAGAAAGGTAAAATTCGAAGTGATGCATGAATGTGGATGACGCGAAAGAAGTATGTAAGAATCGTATCATGTGGCTATCTCTGCCTACCCCCATAGGATACAGGCGTGAGTATATGTCTGTAAATCAGTTAGTCAATTACTATGGCTAAAGAAATGACTTATATGCCATAGAAGGGCTTAATGCTAGTTAACTACTGAGTAATTAGATCGACTCGTTTATTAACTACATGAAATACGTTCAAGAGGGAAAAGTAGAACAAACGATTTTATCATACATTTTCATCGAATACTCAGTACAAGTCTACTTAAATTGGTATTCGTTAGAATTCGATTCCCGAATTACGTATAAAATAATCAAGATAGCTTAATATTCTTCTCTCTTTAGAATATTCACATACTTTATGCTTTATAGAAGTATACAATTTAAATAAAAATGATAATTTTGTTACTTCTCCCGTCCTTCACTTTGGGTTTGAAGAATTTAGATGAAATTTGAAATATGAAGATGAAAATGGCTCCAAATTTAGAATACTTATAACCCAAAATCTGTAATAGACGCCGAGGAGCACAGCTAGTAGAGTGACTATTTTATTTTATTATACCTAGACTACTTTATTCATTCAACAGTCGTACAAAATGTTAACAACATTATATTCGAAACTTCGTGTTTGTTCAGAAACCAGTTTTCCATTATATTCCCTGTCGGGTGCAGAAATTTTCTGGTCGTACTCGTAACGGCTAATATGATTTCGCGGTTAATTTGTAATTTAATACACTCCCCAAGTTTTAAATAATCCTATTTGCGACTGTTTACTTATTACGGATGAGGCCGGAACTTTGCTGAGTGCTAATGTAAAAATTTTTGAGTGATTTAGGTAACAAATATCTAAACATATGAACTTTCACATTTGTATTTACAAAACTAATAAGTATCTAAATATCTATACGTATATAGTATATAAAGCTGAAGTTTGTCTGTTTTTTGCTTGAATGCGCTAATCTCAGGTACTGAAATTAAAAATAATTCAGTGTTAGATAACCCATCACTCGAGAAAACTATGTAGGTATATTTCAGCACGCAAAGATCAATCGCAGGCTAAGTGAGCGTTAACCCAAAGTAACTATTTCACGAAATTGCTGAAGCTGTAAAATAAGTACACCTGACTGACTGATACAGAAATGCACAGCCTTAATGCACGGCTGGTCTTAGAGACAACATTTTGAGTTTAATAGGTGTAAATATGACCACTTGTTTAACATTGTAACACATCTTTACGAGATAATTATATAAAATTAAATGTAATAAACATCAACCACCTTACAAACGTACTTATGTATATAGCGAGCTTGACTTTTTTGTAAGTGTAAACGGTGTCTACTTTACGGTTGTTAGCAATTGAATATTCAATTGAAACCTTCACTGCGAATAGCAGGTGGGTTGAAGAAACTCAATAATTTATGAGGTGTGTCCCCTCATTTCTTGGTGACATCGTCACTGAATACTATACTTAATGCTACTGAAGTTACAGGTGGGTTTTGGATGTAAGTAATAATTTTACTCTAAGAAATTTCCTTGTCAAGTCATAAAAATACTACAGATATCTTATTAATTATTTTCGTTTCAACTGCTATTTTTAAATCTGTGGGTTTGTTAACAAAAATTCTGAATACATCCTTAATCTGATAGACATTGAAGTTTTTTTTGTGTTACAAACTATGTTAATATTATACATTTTTATCTCATTTTGTACGTCAGGTTACTCCTTCTCATAAAGGGGTACCAAATGTTATCACCCAATTTTCACTAAAGACATGACTGATGGTATTAAGTAGGATACATTTTTCCTTGGATTTCTTCTCACAGGTTTCCTCATGATGGTTTACTTTGTCGTGAAGCTCGTGATGTGATCACTGCACTTAAGTTTAGAACATTGATGTAAATTTTAAATCATGTAACGTTTACTTTTTTATATAAAAGCTGTTTGTTTTCCAAATAAATAAATGATTAAAAAGTTCCTTACGTAACAAACGACTAGGTTACCCTAAAATCATGAAGCCACCATGATTTTGTTTATCGGTTCTCAATTGAGTAGGTCCAAGCAACCTGTAATACGTCGTACCTTACACCTCAATTTGTTCTTTGAAAGAAAGAACATTGAAAGGATCCAATAGGACCATTGTCCCTTCCCAGGTTTTTGGGTCAAGCGCTGATGAAATTGGCGCGATTGATTAATCTTTTTGATTCGACCACTTCTTTGTTACGCTTTTACTTTTTTACACCATATCAATGTCTTGCCATTTTGTACACAGCTTCCACGACTTCGTCCGCTCCGATAAACTGGGTTGCTGAAAATACGTCACATAAAAAAATATGTGTAAATTCGTCATAGGTATGTAAGAGTTATTAATAAGCTTCAGGATTTTGGAATAAATTTTCACGTGATTTTTACACAATATTTATTCAGCATTATGTATAATTAAACCTAGTTTGAACTGAAATTAATCGTGCAGTAATATTTACAGATAAACATAAAGTCCTAACTGTTCTGCCTTACAGGTCGAATTTCAAAAAAATATTTCATAGTTCACCTGCTAACATCACCACGACAAATACAGCCTCCACATGTCAAGTCAGCTCGCGGTAAGCTAAGCTTGTTTTGCCATAACAGTAAAACGAAAAAAAAAAATACTAGCGAACCCATCAGACGTTGTCTACTTACCGACTGCGGCGCCATCTGCCGGGCTGATTTGTGAATCTAAAACATCTAGGGCGCCACCTAACGGATACCAAAAAATCATTCAAATCGGTCTAGCCGTTTAGGAGGAGTCCAGTGACATACATACGTACAGTAGATACTTATCAAACAAAATTAAAAAGAAATATTGCTCTTACCGTTAGCATTATGTTCCTTAGAGGTTAGAAAGAGTCTTGAAAGTGCCCATAAACTTTTATTTTTACGCTAAAGCATAGAGTACCCATTACCATGGCATAATTTATAGCTTTCAGTAATGAAATGCGCTACATGTCATTACCAACTGCTTTTACTATAATGCATCGGTGGTGTATATCGCAGTAATGCATGGTAATAATAGAAAGTTACATGGACTATTTTGTACTGACTATGGGTATTACGTCTGAATGAACCAAATGAAATGGTACGTGAGTCGTTCGAACCTAGTAAAAAACGGACTACCCTTACCAATGGCTCTTCGACATAATGTAAACAAATTTATTCGAACGCTGAAGTTTATTTTAACAAATTTTAAGTATTTTATTACACACTAGTTTACATATCACCTGCACACTCACACACTCACACATTACACTTCACCTGCGTGGGAATCTATACAGATAAATAAAATTGAAGTGTCTGTTTGTAATTCCAAAATAACAGCTTTTCACTAAATGGATATGAAAGTATACACGATATTGACACTAAAAAACCAAGTTTAAAAATTTTTTTCTGTCTGTCTGTCTGTCTGTCTGCCTGTCTGTTTGTTCCGGGTAATCTCTGAAACGGATGGACGGATTTTAACGGGACTTTCACTGGTAGGTAGCTGATGTCTCAAGGAGTAACTTAGGCTACTTTTATTTATTAAAAATATTAGGGTTCCGCAACAATAAGGAAGAAACTAAATCTACGCGGGTGAAACCGCGGGGCACAGCTAGTATTTCATAAAGATAAAACTTTCAACCCAAATTTAACTGACTTAGAGCCATTTCTGGAAATCCTTCATGATTTATACCTTCACCTCACCAAGAATATAACCTCAAAATTGTATGTCTCTAAGACCAGTGGTTTAGACTGCGCGTTGATGCGTAGTAAGTAAGTCATTCAGGTCTCTGAATTATATAAGTACTTTTAATGAATAAAAACTTGATTATATATACACGGAACAGTAGGTGCAATGATTTATTATTCAAAGTTTGTTGGAAATAAAGAACAAGGAGAGAGGCGTTTCGGTAGTTTACCAACATTTTTCCGATGAAAAAGTAGCTGAAATATTACTCCTAAATTGGCCTCGTTGTATGGATGTTTACCCTGAAGCAAAGCGCGAGTTATATTCCTAGCATAAATATAAACAAGGTGGTGTAACGGTACATTGAATGTGATTGTTCTAATGAATCCCACATTCATCACATCATCACATGGTAAATTCCTCGACATTCATAAGTTCCCAGATTTTAGTTTTAAACATGTACGTCCTGTTGATATCATTAAGGCATTTAAATCGCTTAACATTAAAAATACGGAGGACTTATGGGGACTCTCAATTAAAATTATCCAATCTATTATTTCAACGATTGCTCCCGCATTAGCTTCTATTTTCAATTCATGTATAGATGAAGGCATATTTCCCGATATTATGAAATATAGCAAAGTAATACCGATTTTTAAAGCAGGCTCTAAAGAAGATCCTTCTGATTATAGACCGATATCAATTCTTCCCGCGCTTAGTAAAATATTTGTAAAAATTATGCTTAATCAGATGTTAGCTCACTTTAACATACATAACATCTTGCACGATCACCAATTTGGCTTCACTAAAGGTAGATCTACAACGGACGCGGCAGCAAAACTAATAAAACACATTTTTGAGGCTTGGGAGGGTTCCTTTGACGCAGTAGGAGTCTTCTGTGACCTTTCTAAAGCTTTTGACTGCGTTGATCATCGTACGCTACTTCTTAAGCTCAACTATTATGGAATTCGCGGAAATGCTCTCGACCTTTTATCCTCGTACTTATCAAATCGTCATCAAAAAGTTGGCGTCAGTGGGGTAACATCCAAAGGGTCAATAATCAAAACAGGCGTGCCGCAAGGCTCCATACTAGGTCCATTCCTGTTTCTAGCATATATAAATGACCTACCACTTGTTGTAGACAATATCTGTGATATTATTCTATTTGCAGATGAAACATCTCTAGTTTTTAAAGTGAGTAGAAAAGACAAAAATCTTAATGCACTAAACGAAACTCTAACATCTGTTTCAAAATGGTTTGATGATTGATGCCAATAATCTCGTTTTAAATTCTAAAAAAACGAAATGCATCAGATTTTCACCACCTAATACATCGCGAATAGATACAAATATATCATTAGACGGGATTAAACTGGATTTGGTCGCAAGCACCGTATTCTTAGGTCTTACCCTAGATTCAAAATTGCAATGGGGTGCTCATATTGAAACATTGTCAAAAAAGCTTAGTTCAGCTGCGTTTGCGGTTAGAAAAATTAAACAAATGACGGATATTGATACTGCTAGATTAGTCTACTACGCTTATTTTCATAGTCTCATGTCATATGGCGTATTGATATGGGGTTCCGCAGCAGACCTAGATTCAATTTTTGTACTCCAAAAGAGAGCCATCAAGGCAATATACTCGTTGGACCCCCGAGATTCTCTGTGAGATAAATTTAAAGAAATAAATATACTTACCCTACCGTCACTTTACATTTATGAGAATTTGCTATACATGAAAAAAAATATTCATCTGTTCAATTTAAACTCTGATATTCATTCCATTTCAACACGAAACAAACACAAAATTGTAGCACCTAGACTCAGATTAGTAAAAGTAAATAAATCATTCGTAGGGAACTGCGTTCGTTTCTACAATAAAATCCCACAGTCAATAAACGCGTTAAGTTATGATAAATTTAAGACACATGTTAAAACTGTACTGATGAAGAAAGCTTATTATACAATTTCGGATAACATAAATGATAAAAACATATGGAATTAAAACTCTGCACAAGTAGCTCCTGGCAATGACATGGTATGCAAACATGTTATGTAAATCATTTGGTATTGTTTTTACTTTTTTAATTATTATTTTTTACACATGCATGCATCACTATTGTGAATAATTTTAATGTTTTTATTGTAATTATCATTGTTTACTGTGTAATGAAATGTACATGATGCCAGCTGAGTTTCTTGCCAGTTCTTCTCAGAAGGCTAGTTTTCGAACCGGTGGTAAATTCCTCGACATTCATAAGTGCCTTACCAGGGCCTAAACTGAATAAATCATTTTCATTCAGTTGAAATTTACTTTCTAAATGTATATTTCAGAGCCGTGGTGAAGCGACGCAAGTTCGAATCCCTGCGGAGCCTCTACTAATGTACCAAACTAAAAAAAAACCTTAAGTGCAATATATCACACCACGTGCTTTGCGGTGAAGGAAAACATCGTGAGGAAGCCTGCATATGTCTAAGAAGTAATTCACAGACGTATGTATAGTGCCTGAGACAGCGATAGACTCTATCTGTCACGATGGCACTTAATCATCATCGGTGAAAAATGGGTGTTATTATTACAACACCTCTGCTTTCCCCTTCGGGGAATACAGGCGTGTGCATAATGTATGTATGTATGTAAATGTATCTTTTGAAGTCAAGTCCCACAGCAAGTAAAGAATATAATGACGGTACCAACATAGTGAGAGAAGAAATAGTCCCACTATATGCTCCCTTCCCCCTCCATAGTATATAGAATAGTACCCACATTATGTGCGTGAGTAGCCACGAGCCATCTGTTAATGCAATAAGAAAAAGGTGTTGAAAGGAAAATCGGACTAAAATCATGACAAGTGTAGGTATTTGTGTTGATACACGGGATTACAGAGTAAATACGATTACCCAGGATTACGAAGCCCCTCACATGTGCAAACAAGTGGAAGAATGTATTTGTACCAGAGCATAGATTTAGTTTTGTAGTATAATTATGGGCTTATCAGAATTCTGTACAAAAATTAAGAAATAATTTTTACCCGCGTAGTTATAATATACTAAATTGTCCATACTTTTACTTAATACATTATTATATGCCTATATTCCGTAAGCATAAACAACTGTCCTGTTATAGGAAAAAATTAAAAAAAAATTAATTTAGAAAATATCGCCATGGGCCGTAACTTTTACTGTAAAAAAGGCTACACTAAATAAATATAAAAAAATTGTTTAATAGGAAAATTAAATGAAAAACCAATAACGTGTTTGATTTAAGAAATAAACATTTTATCTAGTTTTATTAACCATTGTTGAAGCTGTCAGGAGCTGTGACCCTGGAAGGGGTCGGTTGGGTAATTCAATTTGCCGACGACGACGTATTTATGAGATAGCACTAAATATGTTATTAGTTTACCAACCTTATACGTTATATTATAAGGGGTAAAATCGTAAAATTATATTTTATCTGTCTATATAACCTTTGGTAGAACAATAACCGATGCTTAAAGTATTAGACGATAATTATGAAACTATATTATTTCAACTGTCTGTATTCCCGAAGGGGTAGGCAGAGGTTTTGTAATAACAACACCCACTTTTCACCGAAGATGATTAAGTGCCAACGTGACAGATGGTGAGTTTACCGTCGTCTCAGCCATTATACATACGTTTGAATTACTCCTCAGAAATATGCAGGTTTCCTCACGATGTTTTCCTTCACCGTACTTTAGCAGGTGGTGTGTTATCACTGTATATAAGTTTTTTTAAAAACCTCATTGGTACTGGCCCCGCTGGGATTCGAACTTGCCTCGAATAATATTTAAAAAAATATATATAACAGATACTAAATAAAATTTGTATCGAAGATGATTGTGAGTTGTAGATTCGTCACAAATACAAATTCTTCACGTCATTTCTGAGACACTATACATTGAAAGTTAATTAGTCACGTGCATTAAGCTATGTCAACCAGACAAATAGTGAGTCCATGGTCGCAAACTATTTTTACTACTTAGAATCCTTGCTTTTCTTTGACATAATGCAAGATTCCTAACGATGGTTTCCTTTAGCGTAAAGTATGTGGTGTAATTTTTTTTTTATCTCATTGTAAGTAGCATCGTTTGAGTTGAAGGCTCTCAAAGATCTTGGTCTAAAGTACAAGTATATAAAATAAGGCAAGTCTGTTATAATGTAAATACTTATTATATTTTACTTAATTTCTATAATATTATTAAAACGTTATTTGAGTGTTTGGGTTTAACTCAAACAAGTTATTGTTTTTCTTAAAGTTTGCAGGAATTTGTGTTTTTCATTAAGACTTGTATATTTTGTAGAGGTTTTTAAGCAGGAGCTCATAACTGTTAATCACAATGTTAAAATTTAGTTAAAACACTATTTGTTTTGATTAATTACTTTGTCTATCGTAGAGGTAGGAAAAAGATCCATTATCTGACTTTCACCACATTCACTTTTTATTTTCCTATCCTTAATCTATACAGATAAATAAAATTGAAATGTCTGTTTGTAATACCAAAATAACAGCTTTTCACTAAATGCATATGAAAGTATACACGCTACTGACACTAAAAAACCAAGTTTTAAAATTTTTCTCTGTCTGTCTGTCTGTTTGTTCCGGGTAATCTCCAAAAAGGCTGTTTTAGACCAATTTTAACGTGACTTTCACTGGCAGGTAGCTGATATATCAAGGAGTAACTTAGGCTTATTTTTTTTTTAATATTAGGGTTCCGCGACAATAAGGATGAAACTAAACCTACGCGGGTGAAACCGCAGGGCACAGCTAGTCATATAATAAATTTGTTCTATATATAATATTCTACCTGATGCCAACGAATATAGCTTATATGTTACTTAGCGAACTTTCAAGTTATGAAAGCAGTTTTAAACCGGCTCAGAGAGCCATCTATGACAGTTTGAAGCAGCTCCTATCTGCGATTTAACGTTTCATTTTAGGGTACCAAAATGAAAATATCAAAGCTTAGAATTTCTTAACACACGCAGCTTAAAAATACCGTAGTTGGCCCCCAGGGACTATTTTGTTTATAAATTCCAACCTAAATAACAAATCAGTTTAAGTATAAAGTATTGAAGATTACTGAGTTAAGCCAAATTTTCTCAAACTCGAAGGAACGGTGTTAGGGAGTTATTAATATTTCATGAGCCGCTGGCATGTAAGCAGACATTTACGGATTCGCGTCTACCCTTCTTGTTGTATTTTCTGTGTTTATCTTCTAATTGCCTCCGACTAATTTATGTATAATACAATTAACATTTTGTCAGATTCAAACGCTAACTCCAATTGATGACGATTAACTTTAACTCTATAATACAATAAAGCCAACTCAATTTCACATAATATAATAAAGCCAACCAAAACCGCGAAGCACAGCTCAGCAGTCAACATATTTTTTTTGTGATTTATATGTAAATAGTAAAAAATTCAATATTTTAGTAACTTCATTTCAATTTCATTTTCGTAATTGAATGACGAAAGTTTAACCCTTCAAGTCTTCTATTACTTTTAAGTACGAGCTTGTTCATTTAGTTGGGATTCATCAAACATCCGACCTTTTAATGCCATTCAATTGACGAAACGATAGGACGAGTAATGTCTCAGAATCAAAATAAATATAACAACGAAGGCTCCATAGATATTCTAATAATTAGAAACAGTACAGACGGTGTATATTTTTTGCCTGTCTGTAATTAAAGTACCTTAATGAGAGGATAAAGACGCGAATGACATATGTCACGTGCCTGATTTATGTCATATCCATACATTTTGTACCGCTTCTATTAGCGCTAGCGCGAGAGAATGTGACTTTGTCTAGGCCTGTCTGTTCTATCGTAGCGAAAGCAACGAACCTCTGTTCTTCTCATTATGGAACGTTAGAGTAAGTTCCCGCTTACTAAAAAAATGCCCTATTTCGCTGGAAATAATACATACATATATCTGACACATCTTACACCAAACGTATTGGTGAAAAGTGTATGTTGTACTGCCGGTTCCTTCAGAATGCCTAGTGCGAGTTTTTTCACAATCGCCGTCACATGTCATCGCGTTGACGTGAACTTAGATTAGTATGGGATCAAAATAGTGCCATCTGAGGGCCGACAGATGGCCCTGTTCCGATCCTATACAAATCTGCGTTTACGTCGACGAGATGACTTGTGACGATTGCCGAGAAAAACTTGAACTAGGTACTCTGGTTAATTCTTGACTATGCCTAAAAACTAAACCAATTATTAATTTCTATTCCTATAATTACATTGGATTGACGTGGTTTTAACTTAACGTGGTAGATACAGTGTGCGTGTGGTTAGATATTGGAAATGTTGCCTCGAGGTTCGATTCGCACACGGCTGCGCAAATTGTTCCCCAGTGTATACTGGAAGTTAAGAGCAGCGAGTGAGCAAAGCGTCGATATGGGAACACATTGTGGAAGGAAATTTTACTTCCTCTTGACGAATTACTGGTTCGTTTCCCTTGCGCTTCGGTCGTTTTTCGCTGATCCCAACATTTGGATAGCTTTGAATCGGAAGTTTCACCTTTGATAATCTCGCAGTCAAACATTCAACAGATTTTACCCACGAATCAGTATTCTAAGCTTCAATAAAAGTTATATTGAACTGATGTATACACTCACGCCTATATTATCCGAAGGGGTAGGCAGAGGTATTTTTATAGTACACCCACATTTCGCAGTTATATTTAAGTACCATGTGATATAGGACGAGCCTCTTGCCATTACCTGGGCACCGATCGGAAATTTCAGATAGAAGAAACACTTTGCCGACACAGGGATCGAACCCAGGACCTCGTGTTTCAGAGTTGCCTTTGCAACTACTAGACCAACGAGGCAATCATGAGTTCTTGGATTCAATCTTTATTTAATAGAGGGCTAGAGAATATATAGGTTGAGGTGTAAATAGACCCGAGTTTGACCAAAGATTATTAAATGGTGCACCATCCCGTCTCGCCTCTTTCATACGTCTTTTTCTCCGACATTATTATGTAGGATTCATTTTGATATTTTCCTTAAGCGAAGAACCCTTAAAGTGAAAAAAACATGTACAGAATATCCTTCCATCATTTGCAGATACGAGATTATTATGTTTGATACATATAATATCTGTTGTTGTCTGTTGATATACATAATATTTTGTATGAAATCAAATATCGCAGAAGACGTAGTAATAACGAAATAAATTGACTATGGAAAATAACGTTACTTGTAATCGGAATACCTTCGTGTGACAATAATAATAACCACTCCAAATATATTCACATCCCATCTTCCCTTTGAGAGAGTGAGAGGGAGAGATGAAATTATATTGAGCCACATTTTCAGGCAATCAATTTCATAACTATGAGCGATACAATAAAATACAATTGTTAGTTTTCACAATGGCAAACCTATTTATACGTGTCAGCGTTGTTATCTCCCACTTTGGACCTAATGTTGCAGGCAGTTGCGCTATGTTGACTATTTAAAAAGGTCTTTAACTTACTACGTTTTAAAAAATGATATCAGGCGACTGGGACCGCGGTCCTAGTTCTTCATGATCTCAGTCGCCTAAATCTTCAAGGTGTACTCTTCGACCATTCTTAAGTCTAGCCTTTGGTGGTGATGGTCGTTTTGAACGTGACAGCCAGATGTATGCTGAGTCATGATCAAAACTTATTTTATTAGATTAAGATGATGTTTCTTTTGATACAAGTGTCATATCAAGTCTTAATTGATATGCCCACTTACCCCCGTAAAGCTCTCTTTAATTTATTTGTCAGACCTTTACGCCGGCGCTGTTCCAAAAAGGTTTTTTTTATGGATTTGACAAAGGCTTACACGAAATGAGTGCCAACATGCAAGATGGATACTGCACTTAAGTTTTTTTCTAAAAAAAAACATGGGTCAATCAAATCATCAAAACAGAGATTTGGAGCTGTGTTTTTTGCCCAGTGAGACCACTCAAACCAATCCGCTACCACTACCCTTGTTTCTACTTTAAAATTTGATATTTTTATTTAATTTCAACTTTTCACATTGCTTGCAACATGTCAACCGCACGCTGCTATTGTTCCAAGCAGATGTAAAGTGTTCCACTGGACGTAATGACGTGCACGTAGCCCTTCGACGACAATAAAATACATATTACAATATACGTATTGCTAAATAGACTGGTTTCGTTATTGTAAAACTTTTATAATTAGTGACGTGAATCGGTAAATCGGAAGAACTCCTTTCTTAAACTTTTTGCTGATAAGGTTGATAAGAGCTTTTGGTATCATCTAATATTATAAACGGAGAATTGGTAAGGAAGTGTGGATGTATGTTACTCTGTCTCGCAAAACCTACTGAATGGATTATGATGAAAGTTTATCATTACACATTACATCAGATTATAAATTGTGAGACACATGATATAGGCTATAAAGAATACATTTCAAATTCAAATTATACGCGAGTGTAACCGCGGGGCTTGGCTAGTATATAATATATATGCTTATTTGCAATCATAGTATAGTGGTAGAAAATAATATTATGCTGTATATGGATATTATAACATTTCTCCGTCTTGGCGCAAAAAAAATGGACTTACGTTTAGTTTACTAAATTACAGTGAATGGGTACGTGATATTCATTGGATCGGCTTATTAAGGTGAGAATTTTCTTTGATAAGAATTTGAGACGTAATCGTGACGTCATAGTGATGTCAGAACTCGTAACCCAAAGAGTAAAATAAATATTATGCGTAGCCTCTGATACTACGTAGAGTAAGTTAGCATAACTATACATACTCTTGCAAACGTAATGTTATGGACAAAAAGGTCAAGGGTTTGATCAATATTAGCTTATACTTTACTCGATGGCTCAGTGGTAATTCGTCCGGCATGTCTAAGTTTTGGTAGCAGGGTGTGGTTTTGCATTCGTACCTACCATATTCAAGAAGATTCATATTATAGAAATTCACTAAATAGAACAAAAATCAAAAGTATTCAAATGTTGGACGTATTTATTTCAGGCTATGTACGGAAAAAATCCTCTCGTCTCCAACGTTCCCTTTTTTAATATCCCCGTGTGTATGCACCGCCTTTTGCACACAATAGGTAAACAAGCTTAATGTAGACGTCGCGGCACGGCCGGCGGGATCATTGACCCGCGATACAAGCTATAATTTTTGATCATCGATCTATCTTGTATCATCATCATTTATTTAAGAGCTAGGCTCTTGTCGGTGAAGCAATCGCCAACCCTCTCTATTGTCCGCTGACACTTTGACTTCCTTGTACGACATGACTTTTTCCTTCAGCTGTTGTACATAACTAATCCTTGGTCTCCCTCTTCTTCGCTTTCCTTCTATCTTCCCTTCTTTGATGTTTTTAATGAAAGCGTCATGTCGTAATAAGTGTCCAATTATCTTGTATACAATGAATATATCAACACTGTAAATACGGCATCCTGCGTTATAGATTTGTGCATATCAATGAGTAAAAAATATAAGATACTACCCTCTGGACATCGGTTTGAGAAATTGAGAGGTCGGGAAAGTTGATGGAAATTTTGTATCCTGGGAAAAATGTAGATTTTTTCAATGACGAGTCACGAAAGTATAACATTATCAAGAGCCATTGCGGTAAGGTGAAGGCCGGGATGCTTATAGTATCCTGGAGCTAGCACTTTTGATGCTTATTTTTGGGATGAATGTGATAAATAAGATTGTGGTAGAAAAGAAATAACAGTACTATCCGCGTGTAGAATCCTTAGTAGAAGGTTTGCTTAATTTTGGACTAGATGGACGGCGCTATGTAATGATGTCCGAACATTTGTTATTTATTCGTTGTTCATTAGTGAAATTCTGAATAATCCCTTCAGTTGAGGAGATTACCGCCTACGGATGGAGAAACTTGCTGAATTTGTTATTCACTTTACGTAACTTAATAACAAAAGTAGACTACTCTTACCTTTCAGCTTTCTCGTAATTATATAAAAAGTGCTCGCTAAGAATAAAAATACCAATTTAACTCACACACACACTAGTAATAAGATAGTAGAGAAACTCCGTGTAATTGTGAGTATGTAAAATTTTCTCTCAAGTTGATACACATTTTTTTTTCAAAAATAGAAGTAGCCTACGTTACTCCTTTTATAACGACAGCCAGCGAACTGCTACGCAAGCGACGCAAGTTTGAATACCAGCGGCCTGCATCAATGAGTTTTTTCTAAAATCCTATGTGTAATGATTTTACACCTCGTGCTTTACGGTAAAGGGAAACATTGTGAGGAAACCTGCCGATGTCTTAGAAGTAATTCAAAGACGTAAGTATAGTGCCTGAGACGGCAATAGACCCACCGTCAATCACGTTAATCGTCTTCGGTAAAAAGTGGGTGTTGTTGTTACCGCACCTTGCCTACCCCTTTGGAGAATACAGGCGTGAGCATATGTACAAGAACAACTTTAACCATCAAAACTTCGTCATTTTCAACGATAATCTTCCCCTGTAAAGGATCATTGAACGGTGCCCCTTAAAGTATTGACCGCATAGTGATTAGCAGATAATAGTGTGAGCAAGTCACTCCTCCTAACCACATGACTTTGCTAAGGATCAAAGGAACTTCGCTAATCAAAGTTAAGTCGTTATGGTGGAATCCGGCTAGTGACTCACTGTCATCATAATTATCGAACGGTGGGTAAGGGTGAGTGTACGTAGACACACTTGCTTTTATATTTCTTAGGACATCCTTATTAGTCCGTGGGGAAAGAACTTTGTCCGTGGAAAAACTAGTTAGGAATTATTTTTCCTCCTGTTTCCAGCTTGAAGGCGATACGAAAAGATACCTATATATGTCGTCGCAAGGATTTCTACACTTAGATTTTAAGTTCAATCAATATTTTTTTAAATCCTTAATCTATACATCTATAACTATAAAGATAAATAAAATTTAATTGTCTGTTTGTAATTCCAAAAGTATACACAAACACACAAAACAATCAAGATTTAAAAAAATTATCTGTCTGTCTGTCTGTTTGTTCCGGGTAATCTCTGAAACGGCTGGACCGATTTTAACGGGAGTATCAAGGAGTAACTTAGGCTACTTTTATTTATTAAAAATATTAGGGTTCCGTGGCAATAAGTATGAAACTAAATCTACGCGGGTGAAACCGCAGGGCACAGCTAGTAATTACTAAAATTAACTTGAATATTTATAAAAGTATTTATGTTTGTATAGGCTTTTAAAATATATATATAATTGGCCTCTTGCATCTATGACAGATGATTTAAGCAGCGTCATTTTGGAGATACTGACGGCACTTCCGCCAATGGCTAAGAAGGCCGATGCTTTTAAAATACTTCTTCCTTAATTGATGTTAAAATGTATTGTTATACTGTGTCCCGCGATTTCACCCGCGTAGATTTAGTTTCATCCTTATTGTCGCGGAACCCTAATATTTTTGATAAATAAAAGTAGCCTAAGTTACTCCTTGAAACATCAGCTACCTACCAGTGAAAGTCCCGTTAAAATCCGTCCAGCCGTTTAAGAGATTACTTTTGAAAATTTTTTAAACTTGGTGTTTTAGTGTCAGTATCGTGTATACTTTCATATACATTTAGTGAAAAGCTGTTATTTTGGAATTACAAACAGACACTTCAATTTTATTTATCTGTATAGATTATATCATCATCCTCTTGTCCAAATCCCATATTAGTGGTTGGCATAATGTTTATCCTACATTTCTCTTTATCAGCATCTCGTTCCCTTCATTGCCTTTCTAGTCATAACATCTTATACAATTCCATCTATACTAATTTTATAAAGAGGAAAGATTTGTACGTTAGTATGTTTGTAAAGTAGGTACTAGCCCGATATAAAAATTCACCATTTGAATGCTACATTATCACTGATTAATGTAGGCTATATTTTACCTCCGTACTCCCACGGGAACGGGAACTACGAGGGTGAAACCGCGTGACGTCCGCTAGTATATAATTTAGGCGAAACGTATTTAATAGTATTTCATAATTTATACCACATAGTTTTAATTAAATCCCTATAAAATAAATTACATTTAGTGAGCTTACTCGACTGGCTTATTAATCGAATATTTTAAAAGTAGTAAACAAAGTTATGATATAATTCTCGATTTGGAACTTAAACTGGGGAGTACTAGATTTACAAGCCAATTTTATTTCAGGATGAAGTTGTTATTATACAGTTAGGCAGTAAAATACTTGTAAATTAATATTGACATAAACGTAATAAACCTCTAACAAGCGGATAATTGTTGACGCTTGTTAACAGTTCATAAAGTTTCTATATCTTCGTTTTGTAGAATATTTGATCTTCAAAAGCCCTTCCTTCAAATACGCGTTGAGCTAATATTCTTGATGGAAAGTAACCTTCGAGCGATATTTCCCACCCTGGGGTTGGACTAATCGAAAACAGTAAATCACACCGTCGATATTTTAGACCATACATATTAACGTTCCCACATTTAAAACCATTTAATAAGGGGGTTATTACAAAGCATGGTTTAAAATAAGATATTATGTTACATAGAGTATACTAAATATGACGAATAATAGTGTTAATGTTTCACCTGTGGACACCCTTCTTACTCGGTGGATTTATGTATATAGAGTGTAGAGACTGTGTTAACACTCCACTTTTAAAAACTACTTTTATTTATTTAATTTTTTTTATTTATTTTAGACTACTTACAATCATTACGAAGGATTTTCAAGTCTCAAGGGCCGTTAGCGAAACGACTGTGTGCAATGCTTTTCTGTAACTCCAACTTACATTGCCAAAGTACTTGTCTACTATAATATTGTACTACAATAAACTATGTCCATCCCGTTTAAAACCCGCACCATATAAAGAGATGAAGCTACTTATATACCTAGCATTATCTTAGACTCTGTTTTTTTTAATGATTAGGATGGAATTTAATTTCTTACTCTCCTTTGAAGGTTGAACCGTCACTTGTACGCGATTAATCGCTTTCGGTGGAATGTGGGTGTTGTAACACCATTTCTTTCCCCATTTGGGAAGGCGTGAGTTTGCCTTGGAATATGAGGTGCTAAAAGAAAACCTCACATTAATAAGACAATAACTGTTTCTTTTACACATTATTAAATCGTTTTCTAAGTTTCTACGATTACACACTTTGTTGGGAATCCACCTTTACAATTTCTTATAGCTCATTATCTCACCGGGTCACGCATTTCCATAATTATATTATTATATTAAACGACACTGCCCTGGTATTTTTCTTTAATGGGAAAGTGAGACAATTTAATACAGGCACCTTTTATACCAAAGATGTTATCGCAAAAAATAACGCTTTTTTTTTTAAAGTTTGAAGAAAAGTTGTCCTTAAGATCAAAGCTGTCCCAGCACCGAAATTTGCACCAAAATCGTCGCGGGCGAAAGGTACCTAGTTTATAATTTTGAATACCAACTTTAAGCTATACGTATCTATGTATTACTTATCTGTCAGTCTATATTTTCACTTAGGTCTTAGGGATATTGCTTCACTAAACATTCAACCAAACCCAATATTTTTAGCGCGTTACCCATATTATTTACTGCCCTATATTTAAGGGCCATCTAATGGTGAAAGCGTTCGAGGCACTAAAACAAAAATACACATCCTTGACCCCTACGTTTAGTTATTGCTAAATCCAATGTGACTTTATTGCCAATTTGCCACTCGGTGCCCGCCTGTTAGACCTAAGCGTGTGTTCATACGAGCTAATGTTAGCTGCGCGGGTTGTAAATATTTATGATATTCATTATTTTTACAAATATAATTTTAATTAGTTATTGTAATCGCAGAACTAAAAATAGAACGTACACTATAAATAGTGGAAAATTCTAAATCATTCTTAGTCAAGGCAAATTTTAAACTTCTTGTTTTCGATCATGTAAATAAGTCGAGTATTCAAGTTGTATTTATTTCATAATATTTAGGTCACAAATATACAAACACTCATTATATCGAGGCAACATCCAGGGTAATGTAACATTTAGATACGGCATGTATTGGAAACTTAAGTCATTATTTCTCAATTGCAACTTGTAGCCGTCTCAAAGTTTATCGTTTGAGTAAGATTGATACATTTAGACTTGTAGAGCTTTAAACAATGAGCGAGAATGGCTGGATAAATTTTAGTTATTATTATTTTCATAGCGTATTTATATTATCTAGATATTATTAATGTATTAAAAATACAAATTAAGGGACTTATTTTCATAATTACGTAAATTTTATAACACGCGTGCAAAACAAACTTCTAAACATTTCTTTAGTGTACGATAAATATCATTTAACGGAATAACTTTCAAAAGAAATGAGTTAAAATTATTCCCGGTCTTTTGAAATATTCTGATTATTTAAAATACTAATAATCAAGTAAAGATGGTTTTTAAAGAGAATTGTTGTTTGTTACAGAAGCGACATGGCATGAGCGGTCGGGTGGGCGCGACATGCGGCGCGCGCCGCCCGCGCAACCGGCCGCCGTCGCAATCGCGCTCTCGCTACTGCTGCGTCTCGCCAACGCCGGTATGAGACTACCTTTAAATTATTAACACTTGATTAAAAATAAAATATTAATAATATTATAATGATCATTTTGCTAATTCTCCTTAAGTTTTATATTTTTGTAAATAAGTGTGTGAACGTGTAATATAATATTTTACATTGAGCACCCATTAAAATATCGTTGTTATATTATTTAACCATGTCCTATATGCTATTTTTTGTTTGCTTGTGGAGTTATAATGGATAAGTTAAATTAAATTCTTGTATACGTGAATAACGTAAATATGTTCAGTAATGTAAACAATTTTACAAAGCGAAATGAGGAAAAGTACACAAAAAGTATCAACAAAATGTGTAAATTGACTTTGTCTGTAAATAAAACCCAGGTGAAACACCTCATTAATAAGGTCACAAATAACATTGTTATCCGCAACAAGTTACAACTCTGTCGTGTTCTAAACTCAAATATCCTTGGACTAAGTTTCAGCGACTGTAGACTTTGTGTGAAAAGCCCCTTACAAATCCGATAACCCCTCTAACCCGAAAGCTCATCTTTTGTTAGCGGAATTGGCCGAGGTTGAATAGTATAGTTTGATTAATTTTCTGGTCGCAACAATTTGCTATCATTACTAGATAAGTGATCTGAGTAATAGTTTTGGGTGGATTGAGTTTATAAGCTTGTCTTCCTAGATATTTATTCACCATATTTTGATTTCTTTGAATTTTAGGGACAACTAGCTTTTCCCTACATGATGTTGCCACAGCCTATGAAATGTGATGAATTTATCAATGCACATTTCAATAGACAGCTGACAGGGCGCTTTACCTAAAATAAAATATTAATATTTTTAAATACAAAGCCCTGATCGACTGACGTATAATATATCAACGCACAACCAAACCACTGATCCTAGAGATATGAAACTCGAGGGTGTGTTCTTTGTAAGGTATACACTAAGAAAAGGTTATACGATATTCCACCTCTAAGTTAAACGAAGGTTGAAAGTTTGTAGTTAAAGTATAAAACGTAGCATGTGGCAAACAGCCCCTAATATCCGCCAAACCTCATAGGATACAAGCGCCTCTGACGGCCTCGTCCGAAAGAGGCGCTTGTCCGAAATCTGTGACCAGATTAGCAATGCTTGTATTTAGCTTCCAAGACTAAGGCATAAATACTCTTTAATCATAGATGTAATAAAAGTTATTATGTTTTCCATTCGTGATTTCTGCGCAGTCTGGAGTCTGGATCAGTGCCCGGGTAATGGCAAAAGGCTCGCCCCCATTACATGGGACCAGAAAATAAGTAGCGCAATGTGTGCATACTACAAGTATACTTCTTCGCTCCCCTTCAGGGAATACAAGGCGTGAGAATGTATGTTTGTATGAAGCGTATAGTATAATGCTTAAATATTTATGCCTGGAGAGCATAATGATCAATCGATTTATAAACCAAGTTTCGAGTAGTTCAAACATATTTTAGTACTAGCTGTGCCTCGCGGTTTCACCCGCATAGATTTAGTTTCATCCTTAGTGTCGCGGAACCCTAATATTTTTAATAAATAAAAGTAGCCTAAGTTAGCTAGTGAAAGTCCCGTTAAAAATCCGTCCAGCCGTTTCAGAGAACGCCCGGAACAAACAGACAGACAGAGAAAAATTTTAAAACTTTGTTTTTTAGTGTCAGTAGCGTGTATATTCATATGCATTTAGTGAAAAACTGTTATTTTGGAATTACAAACAGACACTTCAATTTTATTTATTTGTATAGATATAGATAAGAAATGGATAAATTCATTTGAAAGTGAATTAATTATTCCAAAATTTTATACAATTTTTTTTCTAAAGTTAGACGACTGTTAGCGACCTTAACAAGTGAAGGGTGAAGGTATAATGAGTCTTCTTCATATATTATAACAAATACAATTTATCTAAAGTTTCATATTCTATAAGATTTACGAGAGACACTTTTGAATATTAACCTTCATTCAACGCATGCTTTAAATTGAACCGCATCTGGCTTTTACTCTGAATAATGAATATTATATTTTATTTCAACCAAAATTTAAATGAAGATATACGGTTTAATATATATACCAAAAATATTAAAATATATCAAAGGCAAATTGAAACATTTGAACTTGTGAAATAAATAGTTATCCAGTTCGATAGCTATGAATCTTTCTAAACTTATTGGGTACAGACGTACTGTTAGTTTTGAGTGCTCAGAGGAAATAGTGGGATAACTGTGTAATTACAATCAAGACTAGCTGTGCCCCGCGGTTTCACCCGCGTAGATTTAGTTTCATCCTTATTGTCGCGGAACCCTAATATTTAAAAAAAGTAGCCTAAGTTACTCCTTGAAACATCAGCTACCAGTGAAAGTCCCGTTAAAATCGGTCACGCCGTTTCAGAGATTACCCGGAACAAACAGACAGACAGATAGAGAAATATTTTAAATCTTGATTTTTTGTGTCAGTAGCGTGTATATTTTCATATGCATTTAGTGAAAAGCTGTAATTTAGGAATTACAAACAGACACTTCAATTTTATTTATCTGTAGAGATGTATAGATTTAAGGCAGCGCCAAGCGGGGATTTTGCGTGTTACTCTAGCGCGTCAGATAACCATATATGAACCCTTGATAAAGGGGTTTTTAGGGGCGGGCCCTTTCAGTTCACGTTCTCAGACCTACCAAATATACACAAGAAATCATGAATGAAAAATCGCATCTTGGCTCATTTGATTTGATTTACTAACAAAATGCTTACTTTACCAATAAAAAAAGAATGCTTAAAATATTTAATAGAAGACTGTATATTTAATGGAATTTGACAGAAGGAAAAAACAAAAGAACAACAAAGAAGTAAATTATAACAAACATTAAATGTAAAACTTCTTGGTAGAAAAATATGTTTAAACAAGATTCAACAAACTACAAACACTTTTGTATATTATTGCATTATATTACCTACATTTAAGTTCGTAGAGTCAGAAGCTATTAGCGCTATATTTTGTCAGTCTGTCTGTATGGCACGATGTGAATAAAATACATGTGTTATTACCCTTATAATTTCTAAGAGCGCTCATAACTCCTGACGGCCCTGTAGTAATTATAAAAAAACTCCATCGCAAATTATTAAGAACTAAAAATATTGCATAAACCGACAAAATGTGTACGCAAAAATTTGTCTATGGAGTTGGGGGACTTTTTTATCAACTGTACCCTTATCACGGGTTTGCCAACTAGCGTCCCTCGAAATACTTGTATGAGATATGTTAGTTCTACACAATTTCTCAGACAAATACTCGGCGGTGACGCTAGCGAGTATAGGCAAAATCGACAACAAACTCGTGATGGGGGTCCAGGTCCATTGACACTTACTTTCCTCACAGGTTCAATGGTTCCTGGAGTGCCAGAGAACATAACGGTGACGTTTCTCAATCCAACCACGGTGAGGGTCTCGTGGTCTACCACCGCTGAGCTGGTGGAGAAGTATGACGTCACGTACAAGCCTTCCGACGCCAGGTAAGGATCGAGGTGATTGATGGTCTGTCTTGCCTGCCTCTATGTCTTTCCTTCCACCTTTGACTATGAAACTAAACTATCTACCTATAGCTATTGTGACACTTCGTAAAATGTTTACTAACTGTGTTACACTCCCAGCTTTCGTCTGCGGCTTTGCCTGTGTGTGAATTTAACTCGGTTAACAATATTATAGCCTATGTTACTCAGAAATATTATAGCATTTCAGTCAGTAGTGAAAGATTTATAGGATAAGCAGCACCTATTAAGGACTACTTAGCGTTGACGTTTAATTTTACGGTACAAATATGAAACGTCAAAGCTGAGAAGTTCTTAATACGATCTGATTAAACCGATGTTGGTAGGAGGTCCCCAGTAGTTATTTCATTATAAACAAAAATCCAAAAATAGTCTAATGTGTGTTTTAGTTCCTACCTTCTAAACGCGGTAATAGTTTAAGGTAATTTTAAGACTTTCTGAGTATGACTGAATCTCTCGATGTCAATTCTGGGATGCCCCGATTGGAAACTATACCTTCACCTTACAGACAATTACAAGCAATAAAAAAATTAAAAATTTATGCGGTTGCCAGTAATAAAATATATTATACTAGCGATCCGCCCTCACTTCGCTTTGGGACGGTTTTTTAAGACCATTACAAATCGTTGACTTTCATTCATTTATCACTACATAGTATGAAACAAATAGGGTTCAGCCTGAGTTTGCAATGTATGCGGAAACAATTTAATTATTTACGATATCACATTGGAAACCTCAAAAATAACAAATTTCTCCATTATTCAATGAATGTTATTATTATACATAAATAAACCATTCTCTTCAATCACTCTATCCATTAAAAAAAAACCGCATTAAAATCCGTTGCGTAGTTTTAAAGATTTAAGCAAAGCAAACATAGGGACAAAAAAAGCGACTTTGTTTTATACTATGTAGTGAAGTGATTAGCAGAATGTATATGTATTAAAACTTGCTTGCGAAAATGTATATGCCGTTTGTGTTGTTTTACCTCAAAATCACGTACGTTGTTACCACGTATCAATTTGTTTATTGTAAAGGAAAAAACGTAAATTAATCTTCCTTCATGACAGCTTGTATTGTAGAACAAAATATATCTTCATACAATTTTACAGCAGCGTTTTTGAATTGAAGTCGATTAAATAAGGAATTTGTTACTGTCAAATAAGTGTTGGGTCTTTGAATATTGGTCTTTATAATATTCGGTATTGGGGTGAATTGACTGTTTCACCAATATAAATGGATTCTAGAAATGTATTTGAATTTTGATTTGGAATTGCACAAAGCTGTTTTGAATTGAATGTGCCTTGCCATGTTGTTATTTAATTTAATAAATTTTATCAAATCCTAATCATAAATCTAAAAAAATGAGTTGGTAAAAAAATATTTTATTGAGGAACGTAACATTCAATGAGGTGTGGTAATTTTTCAGAAAATTTATACGCAAAGAATTACCCCTTCAATAAAAACATGGTTTAAACGAAGACTAGGCCAAACTAGAACTAAAACTATGTCCAACCCTTTTTGAATCCGTGTCAAAGAACTCTTTCTTGTTGGAGTTTTATACCAAAATCTATCATATTTTGTAATAAGGAAGTAAAAGTTTAGTAAGATATTTTCAAAACAGTACGTATGGCATTGGCTGAGTTACTTTTGAAATCAAATCGTTATCATTATACTATGTAAAGTTATATTTAAAAATGGGGACAGTCATTTTGATACATCATCTCCCTGGACTTAATCCCATGTATTTGGGGTCGGCACTTGATTCAACCCGATGTGGCTGATCACCAGATTTTTATACGAAGCGACTGCCATCTGACCTTCGCAACCCCTTTTTCGAAGAAAATCGGCAATCTGGGTTAAACCAGTTGTCAGACTCTCTTAGGCCTCTGACTGACCTGTAACGATTGCCAAAGATGTTAAATTGGCAACCGGGACGGAGGGAACTCGGGCGGTCACCCATCCAACTACTGGCTAGGCGTATGGTTGCTTATATTCGCTGATCGATTGATATGCCTGTGAACTGTGCCACGAGCTCCTCTCAAATCCTTATCATTATACTTTATGTAAAGTTATATTTAAAAATGGGGACAGTCATTTTGGTACCGTAAAATTAATCGTCAAAGCTAAGGAGTTCTTAATACGCTGCATTAACTATCATAGGTGGCACCCAGTTTTATAAATTAATTCCTAATTGCCATCCAAAATATAATAATATATTGAACTCTGTCTCGCGGTTTTTCCTGCGTAGGATTAGCGATAAAAAATATATTTTCTAGCGATATACGTCATTACTAAAATAATTATATAGGGAGGTAACGCATAGCGGAAAATTTGGAGCTACCAAACTGGGGATTAAACAACTGGGGACAAACCTTTCAGAAATTCTTAGTCAAATAATGCTACCTTAGAGTAGTATTGTGTTTTTGCCGTAAGTTAACTTGTGCTCAATGGATGGGAGGGGAGGAATGGAGTCGCTATGTAAGCATGTAGTAAGACTATTTAATCTTGTTATAATGTTGTGATAGCAATTCCATTCTTTAGAAGGTTGGGAATGCGTGACTGACACTGGTGTTGGTCATGATCATACGCTTCAGTGGCCGCTCACCGTCAGACGGGCTTGAAGCTGGTTTGCAACCTTTGTTGTATGAAAAAAAAATTCAGTAGCACTCCGTCAGTGAAAGTCACATTAAAATCTATCGAGCCGTTTTTCGAGAAGAGTAGGTAGTACTTTTTTAGTGAGTTATGCCATTAGGAATCACATTTTTGATCTACCGGTGGATCAGTTTTTGATCTTATTATATTTTATTTAGTTAATAATCTTCTGGGAAAAATCTTTCTTTAACATGTTTCTTTACCGATGATGACAGAATGTAGCGTTGTGATTACGAAGGACGTTCGGAAGGTGACTCGTTCGACAATCGATCGTGTACCATCCACGACACTTAACACCTGTTCACATCGGACACCCAAATTATATGTTATTGCCTGTAATTCCGATAGACACACGACTAAAAGCCTCTGTTAACATACGATTTGTTTAAAGGATCCATTTACCTATAAAGTATGTTTGTAGTATTTTCGTTGCGAGTGTACATAACGGTAGCTATCCCTCATTCAATCTTGGGAGATACCCGACTGGGGATTGCACCTCCACCTTACAATAATTATGCGCAATAGACTGAGCCGATACAGCTTAGTCGTAATTTGTAACTGTACTATACTGAAGTCACAGTATAAACCATTCGACAGTGGCAGTTGTATCAAAAGCGAGTGTAATTCCATTTACGTGTTTTACCGACATTTTTCAGAACATCAAAACGACAAATCTACTTTGACAGTAGGTAACGAAGGAGTACTAAAAAAGTTCTAAAAACGTATCAGTGACAACCCTTATAGTGAGCTCCAATGGAACATTCTCATTTCAAAAATTATGCCTAGTTCCTATACTGCATAATAAGCTCATAATATTTTACTGTGCTTAAGTATTATTCCAGTTTTAAATGAACAATTAAATTGAGCTTAATCCAGCCACACTTAATAATAGCGTGATGTAACTATACTGGACCATCTGTCGCCACCCTTATTGCTAAAGCTGTAACTAGACAGACACTAACTACTGGTATTATGCTAATCAGCTACTAAAGTAAAAGAACGCAGTACTCGTATATATGCAGATTGCATTCGGTTGAGCGAAGGTTCATGTTGTTTGCGTCACTCAATGCAAAGGATTGGACTATATCTTGTTAAAAGAAATACTGTGTAATGATTTGAAGCAGAGTTATATATAGTAATATAAAAAGCTGAAGAGTTTGTTGGTTTATTTGCTTAAACGTGTTATTATCTGGAACTGCTGCTCCAATTTAAAATTATTTCAATGTGAGTGAAACACAATGTGGATTTATTTTAACCATTGTACGCTTATTCCAAAATCTTTCAATTTATTCAATCCACTACAAATTACAATACAATCAAATTTAATCCGATACAATTTCAACATCGGTTCCAACAAAGGCGAAATTTTGACAAAACAATTTCAACCCTAAGTATTTAACAAATGAGTTTATTATGCAAATGACTTCGCGACTAACAGGCGGTACTCCCAAACCAAGCTGTATTGAGGCGTGACGAAACCATCTAAAGGCTTAGAGTAGAATTAATTACAAATTTGAATTGCCCTAGGTCTGGAGGTAACGTGATAAAGCTGATAGGTATCAACATATACATGTTGATGCAATATACAACAAAGAGCCGTGGTGGCCTTGGGATTTGAGCAGTCGCCTGCTACGCAAGCGGCGCAAGTTCGAATCCCAGCGGGGCCTGTACCAATGAGTTTTTCTCAAAACTTATGTGCAGTGATATCACATCGTGAGGAACCTGCGTATGTCTGAGAAATAATTCAAAGACGTATGTATAGTGCCTGAGACGGCGATGGACTCACCCACGTTGGCACTTAATGATATTCGGTGAAATGTGTGTGTTGTTGCTACAACACCTCTGCTTACCTCTTCTGGGATGGTGTGAGCATAATTTTTATTTATTTTATATACATGCTAAATTATAAAGGACGTCATGTCGAAATAGCAAAGAAAATTGCAAATTAACACGTGCACAGTCCAGGGAATTTAAAATGTGTCACGTTTCCGCTGTTTTAAGCATATAATGGGATTCGAAAGATTTAAATTTATGGGATGCACTCTATTTTATATTTCATTTCGGATATCTTAAAAGAAGGGTGTATAAATGGTTTAAACTCAGCCCCTCTTTTTATTAAATATCGCCTGATTCATACATCGCCAGTATTCCCCGATGAGGTTGGCAGAGGTGTTGTAATAACAACACCCACTTTTCACCGAAGTTGATTAAGTGCCAACGTGACTGATGGTGAGTCTATCGCCATCTCAGGCACTACACATATCTAACTGAATTAGTTCTGCAGGTTTTCTCACGATGCACCGAAAAGCACGAGGTGTAAAAATCACTGCACATAAGTTATTATAAAAACTCATTGGTACAGTCCCCGCTGGGATTCGAACTTGCTGCGGCTTGCGTAGCAGGCGATATGCTCAAACCCCAAGGCCACCACGGCGCCTGAATCTTTTGTTTAAAGTAGATTCTTCTCTTTTTGTGATACTGGTTTCACAAGAGATGTTAGTTTAAGTCCGAGTTAGGTCTCGTCTTGGTTTAAACCATGTTTTGTTATAAGGGGGATTCTGTTGAATAGACTAAGCCAACAATATAGACAAAGAGAGTATCATCAAGTTTCTATCTGATAACAGAACTATTATATCAAGACTTAAGAAGATAAGTGAGTGAACTATAGTGAAGTATTAAATTTAGACCTTATTGTTAACGTGTATAGGTACAATTTCTAATTCAACAAGGAAGTGAACAAGAAAATTGTTATTTAGAAGATTTTTCCATTATATTACGTGAACGTAATCCTCATTGTATAGAAAATGACACAAACGAAGACACTAACAAGATACATAATAAGGAAAAATATTATAAAAAAGATTAGATCATAAGTAAAAGAACTTAGTAAGAGTTTTGGTATTCGCGGATTGTTGTAGCACAATGTAATATTTATATATATACACTTTAATAAAAATTGAGGTGTCTGTTTGTAAATCCATATTAAAATCTTTTCATTAAATGCTTATGAAAATAAAAATCGATCTGAGAAAAAAAAAAACATTTTAGGTTAAAGAATTTTTTTTTGTCTGTGACTGATTTTAATAGGACGTTATTAATGTTTCAAATAAGAACTAAAAAGTAACTTAGAGTATTTGATTTTAGAAAAATCACTGAGTTTTGTTAATCCTATCAAGCTGACCTTATTCTTTGTAAAGCTTATGCAATGCAAAGTTAGAGATATTTTGGAACTTTATAACTTGATGTGTCGTTATCGATCAATGTGGATCGAGCTAAGTGAATTATTATTATCAAAACAGCATTATTTATCAGTGTGTGGTCAATATGAATATTTCGCGGTTGTCAGGCAATTTAATGATCATAGTTCGGTATATCCGAAAACCACGAAACAGGGTAAAACGATCATCGTCATGCATTTCAGGTCACACAGAATACTAAATTAGGACATGACACAACAGCGTTCTCCTTTTAACTACTGATACAGGATCTTTATTTATTGTGTTTGTGTTCCAAATATGACTAACGTATACATTATCGACTATTATATGATATGATATTATATACATTACAATAGAATATTAATTAACGGAATCACAAAGTATGTAAAAAAATCCTATGTCTAAACATTACACATTATTGAGTTCCTTTAAAGACTAAAGAAAGTTCACACCACGAACATCACCTACATAATATGTCTGAGAAGTAATGTAAAGACGTTTTTTTAAGTGTCTGAGATGGCGATGGTCACACCACCTGTCACGTAGCTATTACAACACTTTTTGGGGCAGCGTGAGCATTTTTAAATAGACTAAAATAAATCTAAATCGATATTATTGCCACGGAGATCATTATAATTCAAATAAAAGTTTTTGTACTAAGCTTAGTTCTTGGATAATTGGATTTGATAGTGAAATGGATTTGTACACAAGGGAATAGAAATGTCACGAGTATTCTGAGAATAGACTGAAATCACACCTAGTCGAGATTGGTTATTTGATCTGGTTTCACGGATATAGGATGATTCGAACTGAGAAACTATACGGTCGAATTCCTAGGAGAATCATCTGAACTTTTGCATGAAAACAATTTTATTTGTATCATGGCAATTTTCTTGGTCAATCAACAAAGTTGTTCATTTCATTGTATCGGAGAAAACGAGAAAACGAAAAAGAGTTTTCTTATATTTAATACTTGGTTCCGCTTCATCGCAGCTAGTAAAAATACGTGTCTATTTAATGTTTGGAATAATGGACAAAATTACTCAAATATACTTTCAATAATGTATTTAAATTTATTAAAAATATCAAGTAGCGAATAAAATGTAGTACGACCACAAAATAGAAAAGTGACAGATGGCCGACTCTCTTACATTTGACGTGTATAACGCAATAGCTATTTGATTTAAGAGAGAGATTTATAACTTTCATATATCAAAGTTCAATTCTCATAAGAAAATTGAAGTTAAGAATTATAACTGAAAATTATAATTCTTTTAACGATATTTACTGACTACTACGCTTAAATGTAAACTTACTTGGCTTAAATTCTTTACATTGCGTTACCTTTTCATACGTACCTGGGACTCGAATTAAGTTTGACTAATTACATAAGTAATTTTACAACGATACGTTAAGTCAGTATGCGTGAATTTACTACCGCCAATGTATATGAGCTGGCTTTCTATATGTATTTAAATTTTACTACACATGGGAAGCGGTGAGTTATGACACGTCAAGAGACTACGAACAGAAATATGTCAGCTTCATGGTAAATGGTACCTAATATATCTTAAGTTACGGTACATTTTCCTGAGGCTTTAAACACTTTGCTTAAATAAATTTAACACACCTTCAAAGGGAAATTCACACGAATTTTACGAAAGCCTATGCAAATTACGAGCATGGGCAGTTGCTATACTTGTATTATATTGTTTTAAAGCCTTTAACATACTAAAAGCTATAAATTATACGCTCTCCCTTTGGATGATCGATTTAGGTAATCTCTATCTATATCTACAACTATATTCAATAAATATATATCTATGCATATGAAGGTATAAATTTGTTATGCACAGAATAAAATAAACTCCTTCCTCACACTGTCCATCAAGAATAAGTATACCACGGTTTTCACAATTAAGTATACCATTCATTTTGAGGTTTCTTCGAGAAGTATTTACACATATATTTGCATCGCGAGAATGCTTGGTTGTTCCAAAATAGTTGCTACAAAACCATGTATGTGAGACATATAAAGCTTTGGAACGTACAAAACCCTCGTACCTATGCAAGCTCAGTTCCCTAGCAGACAATCAAATTGTGACGTTTTGTCTATGTTCTCACGGTTCAATTTAGCTCAGACACCGACTTTAGGGGCGCTTGGTCTTAACCAGAACGACCCTTGACCTCTATTCAAACAAAAAGTATACGGAAGGATGACTTCCTACATTAATCGTTGATTAAAGATGCGCGCGTACGTAGATTCGGCATTTAGACGTGAGCGTACATGCGCTTAGGCGTTACGTAAATATCCCCAGTAAATAGCTTGTCTAGTAGCCATACAAGCCCTACTTTCAACCTATTGTGACAGTGTTTACTTTATACTAGCTGTGCCCCGTAGTTTCACCCGCTTAGATTTAGTTTCATCCTTATTGTCGCGGAACCCTAAATTTTTTGATAAATAAAAGTAGCCTAAGTTACTCCTTGAAACATCAGCTACCTGCCAGTGAAAGTCCCGTTAAAATCCATCTAACAGTTTCAGAGATTACCCGAAACAAACAACAGAGAGAAAAAATTAAATTGGTGTTTTAGTGTCAGTAGCGTGTATACTTTCATATGCATTTTGTGAAAAGCTGTTATTTTGGAATTACAAACAGACAATTCAATTTTATTTATCTGTATATATGTATATGTATATGTATAGATATGTGAGTGTCCACCTCTGGCAAAAAACGGGATTATTTCGTGTGATCGCAGCTAGTGTAAAGTAGTACGCTGGTAAGAACGGATAACTGAGCGGGCCTTCTATATGTTTTTTTTCATTTTGCGACTCGAGTCTTGAAGCCGATATTTTCAAGTGCTTTAAAGGGTAGAATAGCATTCTTATATTTATAACGAATAAAGTGCAGTCGGTATCTTCCTTATTACTGCATAAGAGTCAGATGAAAATGGACCAAACAAATAGTAGTACATTGTAATTTTAACTTGTTAAAAATCTGTGAAAAACATTTTATAGTGAAATCTATTAATCGTCTCGTTGGTATAAGTTACAATTTACAATGGAATTTATGTGCCTATATTTTTAAAGAAGCCTTTAAAATAGATTGTAAATACCTTGGGCTACGTCACTTACTGTAGTTCTTTGGCGTATATCATGGTTGCGGATCCTGTGAACAAAAAATCTTATTTACTAAAGAAAAACAGCCTTGATAGCGATTTAGATCTATATGACTCAAATTTTTAAGAAGTTAAATTTGTTATATGGCAAATTACCTGTAAAGTCACTTAAATTCGGTTAAAAAAACTACGTGCTCAAGGATAAAGGTCTAAATTTCTTATAAAGTATATATTTTCAAGAAAAGTTTAAAATAGATTGCACACATAAATGCGTGCATACATAACGCGTACACCTTCAGTGTATACAAATCACATATCCATTAATCATGTTGCGTAGTATCTATGTGTGTGACACACTTTTTTGATGGGAGCTATCGATAAGTTCCGCATGGCCAGGACGAAAGTGTACCATCATTGGTTTAAGCAAAGCTTAATAACTTCTGAACTTCATTTTAGTTAAATAAAATTAAACGTCAATGCTAAGAAGTTCTTCAGACGCGCTGCTTAAACGATCATAGTTCATATAGTCATAGGCCCCCAGGGCATTTTAAATGTCCACAAAATTTGCTCACATTATTTCTTGGAATCAACTACTACCAACACACATAGTATTCACACATTATATTATAGTACCAGGGGCCCAACCATGAGCTCTTATCAATGATAATTCAGTTGTGCGACAGTGTCAGATGTATGCACGTCACATACATCTGTCTCATAAATGAGTGAAACTATCATGGCAATAAGAGCTCATGGTAAGGCCCCTGGATGACCGCAGGTTTGCTCCGCTTTCTTGGCGTATTCCCAGACTAATAATGATTTTATTACCAACACCCTTTGTTTGGGTATACAAATGAATCATTATTAATCCAAGAAATTGAATTGTTGTGGAGGTCGCGGGAATCAATGTACGAAAGTTTATTTTTCCATAGGCTGTGGATTTCTGGGAAAAGGCCGTTTTCTTTCTCAAAATAAAATAAACTTTAACTCACAAAAGAACAAAACTAGACATTTTCTCATACAAAAGGTAAGTTGAAAAAATATCTAGCCATTTGGACTCGAACGGAGTCTTCTGGTTTCAGGACACTCTGGTTTCACAGCTGAGCTGTTAAAGAGGATGTATAAATTAGGTACCTTCTTATTGTTACCTACCTCCTCATTCTAATTATATTGTAGTAGTTTTTCAGTGTCTGAAAACAAGGTGAAACGACATTTTTAAAAAATGAAATCTAGTTAGATCGATTTATTGCTCCCTGCATACATAAAGTTATGAAAATATTTTAAATATAAAGAAATAATTGACTGAATAATATATCAACGCACAGCTCAATACTTGTGTTATGGAAATATTTGTTGTAAATTATTTATAGGTATAACGTTATGCAAAAAATATTTATTAATATGACAGGTCTTAATAAAAAATAACTAAACTTACTCCGCATTTTAAGTTATCCAACAAATTCTAAAAATAATATAGAAATCTGGGATAACATTTTATTAAGGATTCAATATTTAAATCGAGTCAAGGCAAACTGTTAAATATTCAATACTTGGATAGTCTGGCGGGTGATAGAGCAAAAGTGCTGAGACTGGCAAGTTCCACTAAAAATCGTTATGATACGCTGTACATATTTCACTATCTATGCCTCGTGGTTTAACCCGTCTACGATTAACAATAAAAGCTAATAACTTCTTTGTGATAATTTTTCCGTTTTCGTAATATTTGCCATTGATCCTTCGTTCCTATTGGTTGTTACAATCATCAGGCGCACGCAAGCGAAGCCGCGTGAATAGTACTGTAATGTGCAAGCCAATTGCAAAATAGAGAAACTTAATAATAATGAATGTTATAGGTTTAACACTGAATAGTGGTTCTCTCTGAAATACACACACAATTTATCGAAGCTAACATAAAAATTACACAAAGCTTAGTTTGAATGTGTCTATTAATATTAAATCACAACCTTTTGTAAAAAAAACAATAAGTTGGGAATAATACTAAAATGAAAATGTATTTTGTTTCTTTACAAAAGCTTTACGTGTGTATATTTACTTGAATAAACTGAGTTTCCATTCAATGTCCGGTTTTCGGTGCCCTTTGTATCCCAACATTTATATATTTTCATTGGAGTTCGCAGTTTTAAAAAATACAGTATTCTCTTGTCTGTAACTTTTTCAGATGGATTAAAAAAAGCTGTTCGAGTTTATATGGGCGTATTTCGTTTGAAACTAAAATTGTTTATATATACAATAAGAACATCTAGTCATAATTTTATTTAGCAAATCAGGTACATTTTAATTTAGGTCTCTGCCTAACCTGCGCCCTTGTGTAAAATTAAATTCAAATATCCTTCATTTTTTTCCATTTACCTAAGTAACATTAACGGTAGTGCATATTTGGTAAAACAATGAAAATGACATGCATCACAACTGAAACATCAAACAGTCTACCCACCAGCGAAATAATAAGTAGACTACTTTTAGAATGCAATAGAGCCGTGATAGCCGAGGAGGTTGAGAGTTGGAATCCCAACGGCATACAAAGTCATTCAGTAATTATCTAAAAAAAAAACAATTATATAATTTTAGAAACACAACACCAGGTGTGCGCACTTGAAAACAATGTGTTAAATTATTAAATGAGATGAAATTCGGACCATGCACTTAAGTATTCTTTAGTATCACAAAATACAGAATAATATTTGTACGGCCAGTGTAAAAATAAATGATAGCAGGGTCCTTTTATTGGCAAGCGAACCGAGGTGGGTAAACGCACGAATAAACATCACGGGACTGCAAACGAGTGGATGTAAAGTGAGGATAATGTTGGATAAATCTGTCTGCAAAAAAAAGGGAATCAAAATATTGACATCCAGCTGCTTTTAAAAATGTATAAAAATGCTTCTAAAAAATAAATAAAACATTCGATCTTTAAAAAAGAGTGGGGGATTGAGTACTCACATACAAGTTGGTAACTGCGTGATTTTCAAGTAAGCGTTGCTAATGCCGTACCCCAAGTGGTTTTAACGTTGAGTATATTATTAGTTTTGTATGGGGACGTTAAAAACCGCCCCTACCCGTGAGTGTGGGAAGTTTTACGTCTCCATATAATACAAAAAAAGCCAAAACGCAACGTTATGGGATGACATCCGAACGTGTCAAAACCTAAACCTGGGGCACAGATCATGAGATGATTAAGGTCCATTAAAAGGCAGCTGAGTGAGACTATCTAAAAATAGGAGGTAAATATAGAAATTACAGTATACGATCATAAATATCATTTCAAAAAATATATTGTAATTACGAAACAAATATAGAACCTACAAACTAATTTCAAAAACAAATGACGCTAAAGCACTTATAGAATCTTATCAACTTATCGAATGAAATAGAATTAAATATTCACTCCCCATCGATTTATTATTATCAACAACTGTTACTAGTACAATGTGCCGGTTGATAGTACCTACCACGTAAATTATTCACGATAAATTACCATGCTTTTCTATTTCATGTCTTGACCTTTTGAAAGTTACTGCAACGAACAACGCAATATTCATTATAAAAGGAATGTAATGTTTAGTTCATTTAGAGTACAATTAGTAAATTAAATATATTTAAAGTACTCTGTTTAAATTCTAACACTAGCTTTTACTCGTGTATTTGTGGGTATAGTGATTTGCTAGGTGCTCTATGTTTGCCCAAATGTTTAACGAAATTAGTTCATTGATTCTGCCGTGTTAAGGTTACAGACAGACAACCGACATATTAGTTGACAGTGTAAACTTGCCAGAGATCATACAATATATTTATTATATATATTTTGATAAATTAAGCCCCTTGTAATATGATATAGACAGTTTGTATATTTTCCCAAAAATTATGATTATGATTTATATTTTCATTATAATTTTTTGGAAAATCTAATATTTTTCCTCCACATATAATAGCCTGTTTACTCAACTATTTTTATGAAAGATACCATACAATAACCACAACAAACCCTTCATTTGTTTACTTAACAGAAAACCGTTCTAGCACAAATACAGGCTCGTACAAAAGCAAACAATGGAATAGAGTAAAAATACGCTACAGTTCAAATAGTGAACGGAATGGGGTGAAAGGCGGAAGTGTTATTACCGACAAATTTCCTGTGCAAACGCCTTTGTTGCGAAACTCTAATTTGTTGTGACGGATATCCATACAGGTATCGATGATAGATATCGGCCCAATATTGTAACTTTATCAACATTGGTCAAGTAGCGAAAATTATTTGCCTTGTTGTGTGATAACGTGATCAATGTAACATGCCAAACTGATAAGTAATGAGTGAGAATTTGACATACTCTTCTATCTCGAACGAAAACTATTATAGCTTTTGAAATAATATAATAATAACATTCTTTAGATCCAATTTACGTTACAACTTCAAATAAGAATTTCAAAGTAAAAGAAGATGTTAAATTACATGCTTAAAATGTATTTTTTCCGGCTCCGATATTCGGGAAATTGATTCGCGAAATCCCATGATATTTTGAAATACACAATACAAATTTCAAACTCATTTCCTTAACCAAGAGTGAATTACATTAGGGGATCAGATCGATATAACTCATTTCCAGGCAATTTCTTACATCTCTTCTTTCTTCATTCTTCCTTCTCCTTCTCCCATGTCTACAGAAAACTAGGAGATTGACTGATTGCACGTTAGTTACAGAGTGGTGCTGGAAGTGGCAGGCAACTCAGACGCAGTGATACTGAGCGGCTTAGACGCTGATACTCAGTACCAAGTGACGGTCGCCGCGCTTTGGGGCGGGCACAAGTACAGAAGCAGGCCTATTGTCTTCCGCACACTGGGTAAGATCTCTATTTGAAAACAGGGGGCCTACCATCATCGGTTTAAGCAGAGCATATTTAGAACTTCTGAGCTTTGCCATTTCTTTTTGGTACCGTAAAATTAAGCGTCATAACTATGATGCCAGTGAACTTAGCAGATCAAAAATAAAACTGACCAATACTTACATTCCGTCCCAGGTTGTCTGAAAGAGACCGTAAATTGTACGTGAATGTATATTGTATTCTACTTGTGTAATCCTAGTGTACAATAATGCATTAAATAAATAATTAAAAGTGAGTTCTATTAGCATGCAGAAGAGTTCTATAGTTCCTGATACTTTTTAGAGATACACTTTCCGCCACCGGCTCACATACTTGTGAACAGGTGTTGCTTGTGGGGGCTGGTCATCTCAAGCTACGCATTAGATATAAGTAGAACTACTAGACTTTTCTTTTTGTTAATTTTTATCGACATTTCTGCATTGCAACTGTGCCCATGGGCTGACATTTCTCAAGTGATTAATTTTGTTTGTTTTTTAAATATATCTATACTCTATACATACAGATAACATATAAATAAAATTGAAGTGTCTGTTTGTAATTTCAAAATAGCAGCTTTTCACTAAATGCATATGAAAGTATATACGCTACTGACACTAAAAAACCAAGTTTTAAATTTTTTCTCTGTCTGTCCGTCTGTCTGTTTGTTCCGGGTAATCTCTGAAACGGCTGCACCGATTTGAACGGGACTTTCTCTGGCGGGTAGCTGATGTTTCAAGGAGTAACTTAGGCTACTTTTATTTATTAGAAATATTAGGGTTCCGCGACAATTGGGATGAAACTAAATCTACGCACAGCTAGTTGTATTATAATATTTTGGAAATGAGTAATTACTGAGTTTCTTGCCAGTTTCTTCTCAGTAAAACGAACCTGGCGGTAGCATGTATAATCCTGTAAATTGTGTCATTCTGACGATTTGAAAGTGTTTTGTAAAAAGTCTAATCGAAAAAAGATATTTTTGACTTTGAGATAGTTCTGGCTATATAAAACTAAGAAATTCTTAATACGCACTGCTTAAACAATCATAGTTGGCATCCAGTACAAAATAAAGCGATGCTTCAAACCTATCCTCTATAATTAAGAGTGAACTTTCTTCACGAATAATCTGTGTATGCCCAAACGGCTGAATGTGGGCAGTAGCCCTATCACGAGTTTACCACTGTTTTCCTTATCTATGACTCTCTAGCGTCTCCGCCGAATAATTGTATGAGAAAGTGCATCGCCCCCTAGTGGTGACGTGAAGAACTAAAATTATCATTCAAATATTTTAAATAGTATAGAAAACGAAAACCGTGCATAACTCATAAGGGTACTTATCGCTGTTTAGAATGTTACTAGCCTATCTAGCCTAGCTGTGGGTACTAGGTTTTCAGGGTGAAATGGGAACAGCGCTTCTTGCGTAAATAATTTTATACGTTTTCTCAGCAAATAGAACAAAACGATGTAGTGTAATGAATAATTGAATAATATGAATGTAGCTCCCCTGAAAATGAACCATTTGGTAGCGCCATTGTGTTCGGAATAAAGGAGTTTTAATGAAATAATCTATCTTCTGAATTGATTTAGTGTGTGATATAATGAAACATCAATTTAATTTATCTCAGTGATCCTAACCAAAGATTAAAGAAAAAAACAAAGTGCAAAGGTTTACACAGATTAAATAAACAGTTGGCAGATTTAGAAAAGATTATTGAAGAACAGTGAAATATTCTAGTAGGATTATTAAATTTTATTTTTTTAAATGACAGTTAAGTAATTATATTTAACCACATCATCTCCATATCTATACGGATTAGCGTTCGTGCAAATGAACTTTTTGGTTCACAACATGCTCTTTCGGTTGAGTTTCGCGTGTCTGGATCAAATATCGCGGACATGCAAGCGACACATTAGCATTAGCAGGATGAGGTCGGACAGCTAAGCTATCTATGATTTGATATTTCATATTCAACCTTATGAGCACCAGACATACAGAAGGTTATTTTGATATTCAATTGCTGATTTTGTTCAATGGATTTCAATTAACTTTTGTACTAAAATATTTTTTTAGGGTTCCGTACCCAAAGGATAACTTAGTAAGACTCCGCTGTTCGTTTGTCCATCTGCCACCAGACTCTATCTCATGAATCGTGATATTGAGACGGTTGTAAATTTCACAGATTATGTATTTGAATACCAAAAAATAGAATAAAATAAATATTTAAGGGGCAAAAACAAATTTTCATGGATAATGGTACGAAATCCTTCCTGCTCGAGTCTTGGGCGATCTTTTGAATGTATTCAAAAGCCTATTTTCGCATTACGAAGTAGTTAATTTTAATTATTACTTGGAACGCAAGGCCCTCACTCTAGTAATAAAATAATCTTGTTAAGTTTAGAGGGTGTCATCGGCATTTAAATTACCAGTATTTTAGAAAAGTCGTATGCCAATCTGACGCCTTTGTTTGAATACAAAATTCCTTTCAGTAAAAGATATGATCAATGTGTTGTTTCTTCTAATTTAATAATTTGCTTCAATGGCCCTTATTTTTCTTTTATCCTGTATATAGCTGATATGCTTATGCTATTTTACGCCTGCCCAGCTGCTTTATTCTGTAAGGTTCTACGAATTCGACGTTTCGTTCATAGATATTGATACGTAATACACAGACAACAACGTTCAATTTCGGATCTTTGAAAGCTACTCTCGACTTAGAGTGTGACGCTGAGAAACCTTACAGAATAAAGCAGCAGAAAGGTCCCCGAAGGAGCAAGCAGTAGTGTTGTTATAACAACACCTATTTTTCACCAAAGATGATTAGGTACCTGAATATCTATTTTATGTTGTTTTTTTGTAATCTACATTACCGTACACTGCATTAAAAAATGTAAATGTTTACAAATACAAAAACTTCAACCAGCTTATAATTTATAAAAACTTTCATACTTCAGCATAAAACCAACCGAACGCTCGCTGGCGAATCGTTCGTTACAGCATTAATCATTTACGCTGACATATCACTTCGCCACATTTTGCGAAACGAAAATAAGTTTCGAGTTCTTGTTTTTGTACCGAATAATGGGCCGGTGAAGTGCTCTTGCAAAGGTAATTTCGTTTTGACTTGCACGCAACGACTGTATTTTGTTTTAGTTTATTTGCTAATACGTTTGTTTTTGTTACTGTTAATCCGAAACGAATTAAGTCTTTGCAAACATAATTCTAACGAACAGACTGTATTTTTCCTCAAAAACGTTTATGTATGTGGCGAGGCAATTAGGCGAGGTAGATTCATTAGAATCTATTTAAAAGTGCTCTTTGCAAAAAAACTGATATACCTACCTTAAATTAATTTTAATATTGTTTTTAAAATTGTAGAATTTTTTAGGGTCAAATTTGATAGTTTTAGTACTATTTTTACGATTCCATACCCAAAAGGATTCCGACTTCTGTCTGTTGGTCTTTCACCAGCCTTTTTCTCATGAACTGTGTTAGTTAAACAGTACAGTTTTCATGGATGACGTGTTTACGCTATATAAACAAATACTAAAAAACAGAAAAATAAATATTTAAGTGGGCTCCCATACAAAAAACGTGATTATTTTGCCGTTTTCATAGATAATGTATGGAACCCTTCGTGCGCGAATCCGGTTCAGACATGACGGCTTTTTTTTTTTGTAAATTGATAATTTACTGTTTGGCGTTATTATAATAAGTTATGTAATTATATAAATCACACATAGAGCTATTGTTTTGAATATCTTACATTAAGGCGTATTAGACGATGCGAAACCTGAACGCCTCCATATTTAAACAGAATCACAAATGGCTAGTCATCCTTACACTAAACGCCGTTCAGTACTCTGACTCATAATATGTACACCGTATGAGAATATTACATGCATTATACATAACTACATACCTGTTGCGTGCTACACGTGCGTGTATAATTCCCTAAAGATACGTAGAAATAGAATAAACGGATGTGACATGTGCGATAATTAAAGTTTATACTAGCTAGTCTTTGTGCTTATTAATACCAGAGTGTTATGTGGTATTTTGTAACCATTTCATTCATTATTAAGTGGGTCATTTGTTATACATAAGGAAGTGTCTGCGGAGCACGAACATTTTACCTTGATGACGTTATATTAGGACTGAGGTGCTACGTTTTCATATTGTCTAGATTATAATTATTGTGTGTGTTTTATAACGTACCTCAACCTTTCGATTGGGTTAGACTAATCGCGACAATGATCGGTGACACCCAAGTATATGTTATTCAATATCCCATACCTTGATTCTGATCTAGCTTCTTGGCTTTGGCGTTTAATTTTACGGTACCAAAATGAAATGTCAAAGCTCAGAAGTTCTTAATATGCCCTGGTCTATTAACGTTAGCGTTACTTATTGTGTTACTCGCGTTACCTACTAACATTACTAAAAGCACTGTACCAAAACAATTAATAGCGAAAGGGTTCGACTATATCTACCAAAGCGTCCAAACTCCTCCTTCATGAAGCACTGGTTTGACTACAAAAACAAAACTTCTCTCAGGTACCATGATAATTTCACATGCTTACCTAGAGTGATAAGGGTTAAAACTATTTGGATGAAGTTAATCATCCATGTCGCCTTAATTATGTATCTCATCACAAAGGCAACTTGTTACACGCTCACACTTGCATTTCAGTCCATGTTCCCAGTAGAGTGATGCGGTAATCAAATTTAGCCGGCATTATGTTGGCAGCGCTCCAATTTGTTCTATTTTCCATGACCCCTGATATTCGTCACCGTAATCCAATAATGTCATATCCATAACATGATTGGTTTGCCCGGCGAAGATTATACACTATGAAAAACTCGATGATAACTATGTAATGTTAAGCAGCTGTCTCAAAGGGATCTGTATCCCAAGTATTTGTTCCAAGTTGTGGTTATTCAAACGTCGTTGGTTGACCTTGCGTTTTAACGTGGTTCAGAATGTGTTGATTCGCTATCTTTGGCGTTCAAAAAAGTATGAACATAGTTGTCATTCGACGACGTTTGTACATTTACAAACATTACAACACTTGGGGCAGAGTGACAGAATGACAATACTATTATTATGATCACTATTACGTTCCCATTTGTTTCACGAACACAAATTTTAAGCTTAGTACGTAGTAGTAGGTATTGAATATTTACAATACAATACATTTTATTTCATTAAAATGTTCGTAGTACCTATTTATTAAATTTGTGTTTGATAAACTATCAATGGAATACGTTTCATTAGTTAATTGTGAAAATAGGACGTCAGAAGCTTTATATTTTTAATGTTTGTGCTTATAAAGCACTCTAATATTTTATAGAACATATTCATTAGAAATTATGAAATTTGTTACATAAATGATACGTCACAATTTCTTTAGGTATACTTACGTAATAAAAAACTCTTTACTAATTTTAACAAAATTCATCTAACTAGAAGCGTCATGCCTGCCCAACACGGTATTTCTATCACAAATGAGTGTCGTTCCTGAGTTCAACAAAATAGTAATCACATTTAGGCGTGCAACTTGGCGACTCTCCAAGCGGTTCATTTACCGCCAGAGTCAGTCTTCCGGATGCACGGGTTTGCTCATCTTTTGATGTGACGTGTTATGCTGATATGAATTTTGATCATGAAATGGATTTAAAATTTTCACGTTTGGCACAGTTGGCTAGGCTGATGACTTATGCAAGATCTTGCCGGGTCCGAGCCGAGCTTCGTCCAAGCATGAGACATCCTTAACGTAGTCGTTTGCCACGTGGTTATGCGGAATATTGAGAGTTTTCCTCAAATTTGGTCCATAAAACATTTGCATCAGGGATTCGCTGCAAAACATGATATATAATAACATACTGTTAACAAACAAAGGACAATCTTGTACTTGTCAGGTGGTGTTTACATGGCTCTAGTATACAAGTCCGCTGGATTTCCTTTAGCTGTGGAGTGATTGTATCAATTTGTTTGGCTCCATTTTGACACTACGCTAGTGGCGCTTCAATAGACACTATGAATGAGAAATTTTGTATAGCATAGCCATTCCAGCGCACTTGTATAGTAGAGGTCAGTGTCCCATCGCCATCTTTCAAGCATGACTTTACATTGTTGAAATTTTATCAGTATTTTATGGGTCGTCTGCCACTAAGTAGCGGTGTTATACTGGCCCTCACGTGTTAGCCGGGGTAAGGGCGTCTGTATTGTTCCATTTTGACGAAATGGACCAAGACAGATGCAGCAACCCTCACACAAAAATTAAGAGCCTCATACGATACATATATGTTCCTACTATAAAGTTTTTCTTAACAAATGTAATTATGTTTACGATCTTTTTGATTTTATCTGCAGCTACTACTAAATTTCCCTTTCCTAATAAATATATCCTCTGATGCGATGGTCGTTATTCGAATATTCGTGTCGAGTACAAAGTACACTCGAGTGCTCTGACCGATTTCTAAAATTGGAATCGACATTTAGTTTACTAGGTCTTTGTAGACTGTATTTTATGCAACTGCTTTAGTGTTGATGCTTTGGTTTGGAAATAAAACTCCATATAATACTACCGGTAGTGTAAATAGAATTGGGTTTAACCTCGGTTGGAACGTACATGATAATAATATATCCTTTATTGCACCATAATATTGTACAGATATTTTTGGGTAAAATTATTAAAGTATGGCAATAAAAGCCTTTTCACCAGAACGATCTCTACCAGACAACCTTAGGGTACATGGAAACAGCGATATTCACGTATGTAAATAATGCAAAAAAGAATCAAAAGATGTATTTTGTTCTATCTAGTGTTTTTTTTTTAATTATTTATTTATATTACCTACTCAGCATTTGTTTGGTAAATCGTAAACTTTTGGAGTCTCGCTATTGTTTTAATTATTCTTACATGTTATATTGTTATTATGTTATTCATATTCTAAATTCTAACTATTCTATTTCTGTTCATTATAAAGTAAGCATTTTGAAATGTGTTTTCTCGTTATGTGAATTATTGTTATTCTTTTGATAAATAAATTATCTTAAACCCATTTACACCAAAGTTGGCTTATAACTAATATACAATAACTGACGCTATAATTACAAGTATCATCTATACTCTATACATACAGATAAATAAAATTGAATTGTCTGTTTGTAATTCCAAAATAACAGCTTTTCACTCAATGCATATGAAAGAATACACGATACTGACACTAAAAAACCAAGTTTAAAAATTTTTCTCTGTCTGTCTGTCTGTTTGTTCCGGGTAATCTCTGAAACGGCTGGACGGTTTTTAACGGGACTTTCACTGGTAGGTAGCTGATGTTTCAAGGAGTAACTTAGGCTACCTTTATTTATTAAAAATATTAGGGTTCTGCGACAATAAGGAAGAAACTAAATCTACGCGGGTGAAACCGCAGGGCACAGCTAGTCAGATACATAATAAATTATTTTTATGAAAGAATCATCACGAGTCAAGAGTGCAAAACGGTGTGGGTAACCGCGCGTGTATTTTATTCGCATCGCGCCACACAGACAGCAGAGACAGACTCATAAAATTATTATTGAGCATACAAGGTCAGCGCTCATAGCTCGTGACGGCGCCTATACTATCAATTGTTCAGTGCTATCTTAAGTCCCATACAGTATTAAGAAAGCTTTGAAGATAATGTAAGAAAGTTTGTTCAATGAATTGGAAAGCATTTCCTTGTTTGAAGCCAATTAAAATATACAATGTACGTAATATAATATTATACCTTATATGTCATTCTAATAATTTAGACATTATTGCAAGGGTAATAATTGCTAAAGCTATTTTAAATCTACAATTACCGGCATTCACTACTTTTAAGTACTGTTCCTTGTATACATACTTAAGTTTTTATTCAAAATTCTACAACTTACTCTAAAAGCAGTGCTCTTTTTTCATCGCTTTATTCTGTATAATAATATTAATAAATTGGTGGAACTTACAAGTAAGTAGGTGAGTAGGCACAACTCATAAAGTGTATGAGTTATGACAGATTAGAAATAAACCACATTAAATCATTTTCAGCTGTTGAATTCGTGCTATTTACGAAACATGCCGCCCCGGTTTAGTTAATAATCCAAATTACTCCCATTGTTGTGTTTATAATGAACGTAAAATACATCACACGAACTAGGTATTTCTACTTTGAAACATAAACCCTGTTCATTTCATAATGTGTTTAATAAATGTATTCTAAAAGTATGATTTTGCTGTTTCATGTTTGTCGGAATAATGGTACGTTATTCGAAAATGTTATGGTAAATAATTGGTGGTGATTTTACTAAATTTGTTAAGAATTTTAAAGTAAGAAAACTGCTTATAGTGAAAAACTGTTGCAAACTTTGATTAATTTCAATTCGGAACACTCGTAACTGAAGGAAGTGTATCAAGAGATGCATGAATGTGGATGAAGCGAAACAAGTATGTAAGGATCGTAGCTTGTGGCGAACGGTGGTCTCTGCCTACCCCCATGGGATACAGGCGTGTGAGCATATGTTTGTATGTATTTATCAAAATGAAGCGTCAACGGTCAGAAGTTCGTAATACGCCCTGCTTAAATCGATGCTGGTAGGCTCCCTGATGCTTATTGATTATGCTTGTGAGACCCAGAAATAGACTCAATATATATCTGTCACGTTGGTACCTAATTAAATATCTTCAGTGAAAAGTGGCCGTTAAAATACCTAATATCTGCTGTAACCTTGTTGAAAAGCAAAGAAATTAAACAGAACATACGTATGCTCATGTCTGTATTACTCGAAGGGGTAGGCAGAGGTGTACTTGTAAACACACACGTTTCGCCAGTTATGTTTAGTCTCATTTAATAGGGGACGAGACTATTGCCACTAACCGAGCACTAATCCAGACTCTGGGCCGCTACTGGGAAATTACAGATGGAAAAATTCAATATCACTTTGCCCAACCCGGTGATCAGCAGAGCTTGCGATCTAGTGGTAGTGGGAGCAAAGCTGAAGTAACTCTTAATTCACGTGTCTCTGAAAATAGTAACTTAATTAAATCTTTGCTCTCTGCTAGTACTTTTCTCAGACTATTGGATTGGATTTATAAGTTGACTAGTAGATTTGTAAAGCCAGCATCTATGTGAGTCCGTTTCATTGGTGATTTTTGCGTACTAATATCAGTATTGTTTGTGCAGAGCCTCCACGGACGTCGCCTCAGCAGGACGGGGGGCTGACCGAGACACCGCGCACCTCGGTTGCACCACCCGACCCTTCGCCTACATTCCCTACGGTAATAATGACGGTAATCTTATAAGATAGTGGTTAATAAGTAATCAGAGTCAGATATATCAGTCTATCTGTTTAATTGCTTTGGCTCTAATCTCTGAATCGGCTGGACTGATTCTAACGGGATTTCAGTGGCAGATAGCTGATGTTACAAGAAGTTAGGCTACTTTTATTTAAAAACTAATAAGTCTACACGGGTGAGTCCGCAGACACAGCTAGTACTTATACAAAAATTAAGTCACAATTGGACACTATTTTAAGGGAATACGAAAAGTTACAACATTATTTTCAGATTCAGTTAAATACACATAGCCATCCGCCAGGACTCGTGTTTAAGCAAAGCTGACTTATTTAACTTAGACAAAGACTGGTATCAAAATGTAAATCTCCAACATCATTAAGTTGAATTTGCTATAGAAACTCAAATTTCACTACCCCGAACTAAACATACAAGTTTAACTGCGAAGGATTTCTATTATGGAAACGGTCAACGTTGATTCAACTTTGACAAATACCTACCAATCTTATAGTTGTAGGCATTGCGGACCAGAATTAGCATTTCAGATTGAAACCCTCAGATGAGTCCTTTGTTAAAGGCTTAAGAGCATGCCAATCCTAACCTAAAAGTGACGACAACGACCATTTCGTTATTGATAAAAATTTGCTTCTGCACAGTTTTCGACTTTTCAATGTTGATGCAGCTCGTTCCGTACTTACCAATGATTGAGATAAACGATTGGGATAAACAGTATCAAAATCGGTTATGACAGTTTTCCGTCATTGAGTAGCAAACAGCTAAACTATACTAATAATAAAGCTTAAGAGATTCTTTGAAATTTTTATTTATATGAATGTAAGTATGCTTGAGAAAAATTAATTGAGAAAATATTTTTGTGTTGGATAACTCATTTATCGAGGAAAGCTTTAGGGTTGCTTTACATAACGCTGCGACCAAAAGCAGCAAATATCATTGGAAAATTTTACAAAAACGGGAAAAAAATCACTCGGTAACATAGGTTTTATTGTTTACTGCGTTTAAAATCAAGAGTCATAGCTAGTTTATAATATAAGTAGGAAGTGAAGAATCAAACAAATAGTAAATATAAAGTACAAAAGTAATATAAAACAGGTGTGTAGTTCAGAGCGCAACCTAGTTGATTCGGGCGAAATAATTTATGTAAATGCTGACCTTATTCAAGATTGTTTGGATGCAGGTACGAGGGGTGGAAATAGGGATTGTAGTCATGGTGCTACTAGTGTGGATCGGCGCAATAGCACTGTTCTTCAACCGGTGGGGCAAGATAAGGATGCTGCTACCATATCAACCTGATTACAAACAGGAACAGTTGAAGGTAAGGCTCATGGAAGTTTATTTTGCTATTTTGATTTACTGATAATATTTTGGCTTCATAAGCACACTCACTGCACAATTGTAAACAAAGGGTTATTTATATGTGCCCATAATATTACAATGACGCTCTCTGCCTATAACTTTATAAGGGATAGATTTTCTGCAAAAGGTTGTACTGATTTTTTTTGACTAGCCAATTTCCATATCAGTAATCGTTTTGACAGGTGGAACACTGTCCATCTCATGGATTACGCCACATCGATTTGGGACAATAAAATGGTGTGTTAGTAGTTAACAAAATGCTATAACCTCTTTACAAATCATGTTTCGAAACCCTTAATTTTGAGACTTGATAATATTCTATCTTATACCATGTATTTTTTTTAGAATCACACAGCTAACTCTTCTGATCCCTATCATTAGATTGATATCCAACTAAAAACTATTTAGATTTATTTTCATCTAAATTTCTTAATCTAGATATCATTGTATCTAAGGCTCGATGATCAAAATTAATTATTGAATGCTTCGCATATATTTTTTTGATTCTTCGTTGATATTTTTTATTGTCTCATAGGTTCCGGGCAGCAGTGCGTTAGCAGCTGCGACAGCTGGTGGTACATGTGGGGCTCATTCTGCGCCGTCAGCATGTTCGGTAAATATGTTTTATTTATTTATTTTCTGTACTACAGGTCCCATCACGAGTTATGGTTTTTTCATTCGAACATTTTATGAGTCGCCAGAGAGAAAAATCCATAACTCGTCACAGGCATCTCGCAAGTTTAAAAATAACCTTACATCATAATACAAAATATTGCCTACTCGTAATTTTGACACTGTTGGCTCTAAAGCCTATCCATTTCATTTGTTCCTGAGAGACAAGGTTTACAAACAAACAAGATGTTGAAAATGACGCTTCATTGATAATATGTAACGATATGAGAATAAGCTGTCCCGTGTTCACTCATGTGTAACCGAATCGACGCGGAAAGATGGTTTATGTAGATGATTCTTTTGTCTACCGCTACAGTATTATTTAATATTTTGTATTCAATAGTTTTGTGCCCACTAAATAACGGTACTTCGACAACGGTATTGAAAGGGTCATGTATTTATTAAAAGTAAGGAAAGTAAATTATTGTACTGTATGAAATTGAAAAGTTTCGGAGCATTTACTACTTTATGACCGAATTTTGCTCCTTGTTACTTAATTAAATCCTTAATTCTTCCACAGATAAACCTTTAGACCTTTTTGTTATTATAGGTACAAATAAAATCACATAGCTACAGAACCAAAAAAAAGTTCATTTATCTAAATGATTTAGCCAATAAGCCGGAAATCTGGACATGATCGCATTGGATAAAAAATATTTTAAAATGAATATTAGCTAATGTTTTAAAATTAACCAAACAATATATTTAAAAAAATCACAAAATAAATAATGATGAAAGTAAATTGAAACATCCATCTCATTATTTTGTTCAACAACAGTGTTCGGAATATTTTCAAAACTTTTCTGAAATCCTGCGCTGTACTTTTGAACGTGCATACAAAATTTCCAGTGCAAATTTCTCTTCATCCACTTGAAAACTTCGAACAATCTTGTGTAAGCTGTACACTGGGGAAATAATAAAAGTAAAACACGATCAGATATGATACATACGATACGAGTATCTTATCCGATTAAATGAAACCTTCAAGGTCACACAAAGCTGTTTTACTGGGAAATGCAGTAACTGCTAGCGTGATTTCTGCTCGACCGCATTGCACCATTTACTATGTCGTGAAGGCCAGGAGAATCCTGCAGAATACGAGTGTTTTCAACGTTGTTGTAACGCATAATGTTAATTCGAGGACAGTCTGTGCTGCATAGGCGTAAGATACCTATATATTTATCAAAGCTTACATAAAAATATACGAAATACGGGATTACCGATTTTCCTTGTAAAAGTGGAAACGAAATTCAGATAACAGTCGCTTCCTATGAAAATTATGTGATCAGCCACATCGGGTTGAATCAATCGCCGACCCCAACAATGTATGGGATAAGGTCAGATAATGGGACTTCCACAAGTAGATAGCTGATGTTATAAGAAGTACCTTAGGCTCTTATTTTACATTACATTAATAAAAAAATTAATAAGACTACGCGGGTGAAACCGTGGGGCGCAGCTAGTCTTTACATGTAAAGCTGTCCGACTGAATTTCTGTTGGAAACGAAGTGGACACTAAAACGACAAACAATACGACTTTAAAAACATCCATTTTTACATGTAAACTTAGTTTCTTTAATAAGGCACTTACAAATAGAATATATATTTCTTCTCAAAGGCAGATTAGTCGCTAAGGCTATTTGTCAAAGGAATCTTTATTTGATAGTTACAAAAGGTCAGGAATCCGTTGATCTTCAAAAGTTGTTGAGACATAAAGGATTGAACTAGAAAAGCTCTCGATTTGTAATGTCGTTAAATGTACCAAATTCCTAACTCATAATAAATACAAAAAGAACATGACAGATTTTGTCCCCCTAGAAAACTCTTGAAATATTCTTCTCCATTGTAAGTACTCGCAGGTAGGGTTATTAGCGGCAGTTTTTAAGATGCTTGAAGTTTGTAACTTGATTTGCAAAGATTGTATGGTAGGTGTTAAAAATTTCAAGAGCTCTCAATAATCAAAAAATTTCTCAATAATCCTTTTTTAATTTTTACTTTTCTATCACTTGTTCCAATGACACGGGAATTTAGTAAGAATAAAATTTTACCCCTCTAGGGAAAATAACTCACTCAAACCTCGGTCTCTGTATCTCTATGCTTTGACATTCAGTACAGTACAAAATGGGCACTGACATTCAAACGATCATACATCGGTGTTTGCAATCCCTATACGGCTTTGGCTTGATGGATGAATCACAATCTAGATTGATAGTGGCTCTCAGTACAAAACTGAAAGCTGGGAGACATAGACGAATCAAAGCCAGTTGTTTGGTAAACATTGCCCCTGTTGCAGATGATTTTGACTGATATAGCCTTTGTCACAGAGTAGTAAGGCCTATTACATTATATCAACTGATATAGGTACTATCCATCAATAGTACTATATTTTCTTTCTACTACTACGTACTAGGCTTTTCTATCTGTTATTTCCCAGTACAGCTCGGATTAATGCTCGGTTAATGTCTCCCCCCTAATACATAGAACGTAACATTACTGCCAAATTGTAGGTACATCTGTATCTACCCCTTTTGAGAAATATACATTTTGAGTTATATATTTATTATTAAGACCACTACAACAAAATAACTCAAATTAACTTAAAAAGTAGGTAACTACTTATGTATAAGTTAAAGTTAATTGTTGAGCATATCAAAATTCTAATCTTTTCATTTGATAATTAGCCCACGCCCCACTGATAGTGGCGTTCCGAGCCCATTGATTTTGAAATCTAAACTTTCATACATTACTTCCCTCAACCTCCACGACAATTAAAATTAGAATATCCATTGCCATCTCAGCGCCTGTACATCTTTGAATTTATACTCAGGGCAACATTTCCTCACGATATTTACTTTATGTTTAAACCATGGTATGTTATAACTGCACTTAAGTTTTTAGAAATAGCGCATTGGTACCGCTGGTATTCCAACTTGCCTCGCTTGCATTGCAGGCGATTAGTTATAACACCCGCCCACCCCTCTTTATATTGAGTCGTTTTATTAACAAGAGTTACAATTCATGGTACATCATAAGCAAAGCCGTAAACCGTATTGGAAACGTTGGAATCACAATCGCAATGCCATAAAATCATCGAAATAGCTCCATGCGAATTCCATTTTCACCAAAGAGACCCATCTCTATCAATGTCTCCATTAAATGTCTTAGATCATAACATGCCATTGGGAAAATGTTTTCCTTATCTATATAGATAAATACAATTGAAGTGTATGTTTGTAATTCCAAAATAACGGCTTTTCTCTAAATGCATTTCAAAGTCTATATACAAAATTAACATAAAAGTAAAAAAAAAAATTTTACTGTCTGTGTTTGTTCTGGCTAATCTCTTATACGACTTCAGTGTGCCTAGTGCGAGTTTTCTTTAAATCGTCGTCGCAAGTCACAGTGTGAAAGTTAACGCAGATTTGTATGGCATCGAATTAGCGCCTCTAGCGTCAAGTAGCGTCAACTCAAGTTGCGAGTATGAGTTCATTTCATAAAAGTCATAGAGCAGTGACCATCGACTCATGCTCACTAGTGGCAGTTTAAATGCCTGTGATTGGTGGTTGCCAGAGTGTCGCGAGTATGAGTTACATTTTTGACACATTATCATACTCACGGGTGATTTTTTTACGTGGTCACGATGAGCGCGTCGTCACATACATTTTTACAGTGAGAGAGGGTGTGAAAGCCCTCGTGAGTCAATATTTTTGCTTTTAAACCAACATAAATTCTAAAACCACGATGTTTTGTCGTTTGGAAAGTGTTTGTGGCTGCCAAGGCACAATATGCCAGTGTGGAAAAGCACGAATATCAATTCGACGATTGAAGGAAAGATGCCGATACCGAGCTAATGGGCACAAACGTTCTCATAATATTATTTGATATCTCCGAGGAGTTTAAGGTATGTACATATTAGGAACTTAATTACATAATATATTCTCAAACAAAACAATTCCACCCAAATTGACCTAGCTACAAATTTACCAAAGTTGTTTATAATGGACGATCTATCTATCAACAATATTGTAACTTAGTATTTACAATTTTGTCAAAAACATTCATGCAACATCGTCTGGAAGAAACTTAAATTATGATACCACTGCAGTCTGTGCCCAACATTAGTTTTATTGTTGTTTCTTTATTCTATGACATGTCATTACTTTTATCAGTCAGTCCATCTATTAATTTCAGTTAAGCAAAATCAATAAGTGCAGTGGGTTTTATTTAGCAAGAAACCATATCAATATAATAAAATAAAATGTGGTGCCAATCTGATGGAAATACATCCTCAACTCATGTATTTATTGTAGTGATTGCCGGCAGTAACTTTACATAGGTTATGTACATAATGTTATTTTCTTTCCTTTTGCAGATGCTCACTGTTCTATTTTGGAAGGGACATTGGTATTATATACCTAGCAAACCGCAAAGCCTAGGATTCCCTAATGCACATGTAAACATGAATTTATCATTATATTTCTACCTACTCCAAGTCACAATATTATGCAGGTGAGAAAAACATTATTTAAATATCAGACACATTTTTGTTCTTTATATGTATTGGTAACTATAATAATATTTATTTCAGGTACCCATGTGATGATGAAAACAGAATTTTGAATGTGGCCACTTCAAGTATATTTATACTTCATTAATTTGGAAGGACTGTAATTGAAGCCCATATAATTATATTCGATGCAAAATGAGGAATTGGGTCTGAAAAATGTGTGGCATTGTCTTAACAAAGATGGAGTGCTGCACAACAAACTGAATAATAAATAAGGTACATATTTTTAATATTTGGAACTTATTAAGTGCCTTACTACACTATACTTACCGTCTTGATGTATTATTATATTATAATAGTCATACAATTATTTTTAGGTATGGAAATTGCCAGTTATAGTAATGGTCAATACGGCATGAAGACTATGCTGAGAGCTGAGAACATCTCCTGAAGAACTCAAGCAACACCTGCAGCAAATAAGCGCTGAGAGACCTGCGCTTCAGCACTGAGAGACCTGCGCTTTTGTTGGAATTGTTTCATTGTCATCATAAAGTTAATGTGTGAAACCCTAATGATATGTTATTATTTGTATGAGTTATGTTTGTATGAGTGTTAGTCTTTAAGGTATTTATTGTGATATTAATATAACATGTCATATATTTATCATCATTATTAATACATTGATGTGATTTGATTGATTTAATGTGCAATAGTAGTAATTTATGTAACTCTGTGAAGTCTTAGCAATAAAACCATAATAGTAAATATGAATTGTTTTTTATTATACAATGTAGGTACAATATACACATAATTAGGTAGTTTTATGTAGTAACCACTCATTGAACTTTAAAAGTCTTTCACCAATATTTAGAATTAACTCAGGGTGGACATAATATTAGTATAGTACATTATATGTAGGTAGCATGTCGGTGGAAGCAAGTTCAAAACAATTAGAATAACAATGAATAGTCAAAGTTTAATTGACACACATGTAATTTGAACACTCCTAAACACAATATAGGTTGGTAGGCTGCTAAACACAACTGTTATTTACAGTCTCTCTTGTTGTTTCACAAATCAGGTTCTATTGTTTTTCTAGTTAGCTTTCTTTGTCTAAACCTTAGACGGTAGGGTCTGACGCTATACAAAGCTTGCCTTAGTTCATATTTTTAATACACTGAGCGGCGCCGTTCCTTTGCTAATCTGTACTTGTCTGATTTGATTTAGAATCTTGTAATTAGCCAGCCACACAATGTTCGATGAGACATCTCGGCGATATACCAAAATATCTGTCTTCAAACTTTCTCTTGACGTAACTCGTTACTTCCTACCAAAGATCAACTATACTTAAAGTATGCGAAGATACGTTATGTTCTAAAAGATATTTATTCAGTTTAAGGCCATTGAAAGGCGATTAATAATTAACGATAAATTATAACCTATAATATGAATAAATAAAGAACATATGATTGCAACCCTCATAAATTTGGATGTATAGCTGCTTCTATAAGACAACTGAATGCCAATGTAACTCTTAATTTGGTTGGTTTATGTCTGCATACAAAAATACTCCCAACATGAGAAAAATATTGGTCACAATTCATATCGAGTGCACGTTCGACGATGTGATAGAATTTATTGCAACTCGTACTCGCGCGCCTACACTGCTCGGTAGGTTTGACGTTTGTTCGATTGACGCGATCACGGTGACGCCCGAAAACATTTGTAAAACTCGCACTTAGCACACAGAGATTTTATCGTTTTCACTAGTAGATAGATGTTATTCAGGGTGTAACAAAGGCTACTTTTTTTAAGTAGGATACCGCGAAGTAAGAAATACCATGGTATGTTGGTCATGGGTCACCGTTAGACTTATTAGACTAATTCGTTTGGGAAAAGTGAAAAAAGTTGCGTTAAAATAATCATCATCTCTCTGGCCTTATCCCATACATTGTTGGTCTACACTCGATTCAACCCGATGCGGCTAATCACCTGATTGTTATAGGACTGCCATGTGACCTTCGCAATACCTTTTACGATGAATATCTGTGATCTAGGTTTCACCAGTCGTCAGATTATTTTAGGCCTCCGACTGACAAAGATGATAAATTGGCCACCATATAAAAAGCTAATGAGTAAGTGAGTGAGACAAAAGCCACCAATAGAATTCAGTCTGCGCAAGTGAAACCGCATAGCATAGCTTAACGTCCATAAAGATGTCGGGAGTATACGAGAACCCGTGTTCAGTTTTAGTGTCCCATGCAATCACAGATCCCGGACCATCTTCACAGTTTACGAAGGCTATAAAGTATGTAGCGAAACGCGTTTTATTTTGACATGGGTGATCCCTTTTCACCATTCGTAAGAAAGATTGTATGTTTATATCTTTACTGTGTTATCGGATTTAAAAGGATGTGATTCTCTTTTGTTTTCTATTCCTCGTATTCTTAGACGTCACCCCTTTGATATCTTTTAAAAAGGCACATAAGACGTATAATTTTAATTGTGCATCGTTGGTCGTAGTACCTACACTGCTTATAGATTAATTACGCATGATTCTTATAAACAAATCATATAACCGAATTCTTAGAGGACTAATTAATTTAATCATGTAATTTTTATTATTAATGTTTATAAATTTAACTGTATGCAACGAATGCATGTACAGTAGAACCAAATCTGCTTTTTTTTGCATCGAATTTGTGGACCTGTTATAATGCAAAAAAAATGCGTATCAAATCTGATACGCGTCCAAGATGACTTCGCCGCGTGGGTTCGAGCCCGCGTTAGCACATATTATTAATCTGATAAACTTTCGTGCCACCTTACAGATTTTACACGATTGTAAGACAATAATCATATTTTAGCGTACGTTTTCCTGTGTTGACGAAGATACCAAGTGGAGAGGAGTATCAGTATATTAACTAGCTGTAGAATATACAATTTGAAAAAAATATCCATAATAGTAGGTACTTTGTTTTGTTAGGGATATTCTTGCAACAAAAAATTACCAAGTTTAATAATTTAAATGTCAAAGAATATTTCTTTGTTTTATGATACCTAGTGGATTTGATTAAAGATGCAATAAAATATTATCATAGAGCTATGAAATTCAGAAATTACACAAACAACTTTTCAACTTTAACTTCCATTAAAATACACTGCAATAAAAAAGGGCTACCTGTTGCTCTGATTTACTTAAATACAAAGAACCGGCATACATATTAAAATTAATATTACTTTTTTTACTAGCAAATTAAATAATTTTTAATCATTAACAAACAACGTAGGCATAAAACTTTACAAAGGAAAATCAGAACAGTGAACTACGAATTCAAATAATGTAAAAGTATAATGCCCTCACCGGATACTCTGTAGACGGCCAGCGGAAATTGTATAAAAGGGAAACGACATTCCATAAAACTAAGTGAACAAACCCTAAGTTTATTCAGAAATATTTTCTTCGGTAGTTGTCGCCAATTCGTAAATACCAAAAAACTATGGTTTACTTTCAGTAATAATATAAAATTTTCACAAAACAATCACATGAATGAATTCGATAGCAATAAATGAGTGCAGAGAACAAACAAATGACATTCTAAAATAATTCGATATTTGAACGTTTTCTTATTCTTAATTTAGAAGGCTAGCATTTAATATTTCTTATTCCTTGTTTATAAGGTCAGCAATAAGTAGGTCTGGACCTTCTTGCTTCTTACAATAAATTAGTCACTATGTATATTTTGTCTTCTAAGAGCAATGTATGGCGATTGAGTCCACTATTTGTTCTGTTTGATCATTCTAGTCAAAGGTTTGATATTTGATCTTTGGTAAAGGTTTGTTACGATCAAGACTCACGGAAACTATTATTTATCTCGATACCGCTATGATACAGTGAGCTCGGGTTGCACAGAAAAATATAATATTATTCCTTTGTTTGCCATACAGGCTCGAACATTTTTCTACAATTTGAGATGCTGTAAAAACGCATTCGTCTTTTCTTATAATTGCTTGATTATGTAACTAGCTATTACCCACGACTTCTTCGTCGTAGCAAAAACTATCTCTATTACAAATATCAACAAAGCCACAAAAAAGCTATAGACAAACAGGCACACTTTCTCATACATGCGCTGTATCCCCACAATTTTCGCTGAGCAATCATATCTGATGACGACACATGTAACCAATAATAATAACGTATGCTCTCCTCATCTAAAAACTGTTACATTTCCTATTTGTAACATTAATATAGAAACATACATATGCTCTCGCCTGTATTCCCCGAAGGGGTAGGCAGAGGCGCTGTCATACCAACACCCACCTTTCAAGGAAAATGATTAAGTGCCAGCGTGACAGATGCTGAGTCTCAGGCACTATACATACGTCTTTTGAATTACTTCTCTTCAGCTTGGGACATATGTAGGTTTCCTCACGATGTTTTCCTTCACCGTAAAGCACGTCATTTTAGAAAAACTTAGTGGTAAGTACAGGCTCCGCTAGGATTCGAACTTGCATCGTGATATAGTAGTTTAACAAGTAGCACTAAAGATATTATGCAAATAAGTCATGAGAATACCAAGTTTAATGTCAAGTACTTAGCTGAGCTCTATAACAAATTTGAATGTAATGATAATGCAACCGTGTCATTAATATTCCGCCTCATCATTATCAGCTGAGAACACTCCACTAATTAACATGTCAGTTTCACTAATCGTAATGGGTTCTGCTGACGACACACGGATGCGCGATTATGTTTGTTTGAAAACGTCGGATTATATTATCAGCTTCGAACAGCCAAGTTATTCACTAGTTTCTCAGCGTCGCACTCGTTGTCGAGTGTCAGTATTAAAGATACGAAATTGAACCTTATCCTCCCGCAAACAAACTTTTCAGCTTTATATATTAAGGTATAGATTTCGATCAAATCTATAATATTTTAAGCATGAAGTTGATGCATGATCCACATGTTTTGATTATACATTCTTCAAATGGTTAGAAAAACTATGAGTACAAGGTAGGATTCGAAATCACGACCTCTTATAAAGTGTGAATATAATCCGACTGAAACCAAAAGCTGGTGTAGTATCGTATCATCAGGTCAAGGACTAGACCCAAAGGGGCCAAGGTTATTAAATAAAATAAGTTACGTATAAAATAAGCTATCGCATTGGTCTAGTGGTCGAAACGCTACTGCGGAACACGAGGTCCTTGGATCGATCTCCAGGTTTTCCGTCCGTCATTTCCTAGTAATTCCTCGACATTCATAAGTACCTTACCAGGGCCTAAACTGAATAAATCGTTTTCATTTTCATTTTCATATTCCTAGCCTAGTGTGCCTGGCTAATGGCAATAAATTCGCCCCGAGCTCAAATATAACTGACAAAACGTGAGTGTACTATAAGTACCCACACGTCTGCCTACCCCTTCAGGAAATAGAGTGTGAGCATAATGTATAGACAGAAAGATTATCTATGATCATCATATCTATGGATAGCATAAATGAAACATATCAGTCTAAACGATTACAAAATATTCCTCCCGTGTGTAACAAAACATCTGAAAACCGAAATTTAATAATCCATATGATTCACGTCACAAGCTGAGTTTGAAGCCATCTGATTGACATCAACCTTGGGACTTAAAAAACATGTGTCCATTTTTATTTCTGTCTGCTAAATCATTGTACAACTCGTGTATTTTAAAACGATGTTACGTCTCTATATTTTGGAATAGAAAGTGCCTCAGACTTAATGATATTAAAGTATAGATACGTTATGCGCTCACAAAACGAACGAAAATAATGTTATTTATGCAGTTCGCAGTCACTTACTTATTATTTAACATTTTGAAAAGGGATATATTTACAATTAATTGCATCTAGTTACAATAATAATAAATCTTTAACATAACTCTAGTAAAATAAAAATTAAACACAGATTGTCACTTGTCAAATCAGTAGTACGTATAATAATTTGAGAGTAACGAGTTCTGACAAGTTTAACACTTCAATATCGGTACGCTAGTAGCAAATCTCTTTTAAAAAAAGTGTATAATATCATTTCTAAGATTGTATATACAATCATTACTTTTTGGGGGCAACGCCAAACCCAAAGGAGTTTACACCCCCACCTTACAAAAGACCGCACCAAAAAAACATTTACAATCATACATAATTACGCCGCATAGCTTTACTTGCTAACATAAGTTAATTATTAAATAACCATTAAATAACCAGGCAAACTTCGTACCGCGTAACAGGCGCTTCTTTCATTTTTTGTTGTTTTATTACGATACGATTGTAGTTTTTATTTTTTTCTCTCCGTGAGAACCATTCTCGTACTTCAAGGAATATTGTCGGTTTCGCTGCTCTCAAGATTTGCGCTTAGCAACACATTCAGCGATTCATTTTTATACTATAGAAGATGTAAACAAAAGAACGACACATTTATTTATATTGTTCACACGGTAACTGACAGCTGTCAATAACGACGATTTTCAACTGACAGCTCAGTAATGCACTACGGATCACGGATGGCAACACCTACCTACTGTATTATTCGCTACAAATACTATATCCTTTACACAGATTCTTTATTAATATTAAGCAGCTTTATTACTTAATCATACTCTTTAATTTTCCTGACAAATTATTATATAAATAAATAAATTTATTAATTTAATCAAATTAGTGTGGTTGTAAGCCAATTATACCAGTAAAACACATAGAGATGTTATTAAAAAAATATTATCGATTACGTCTGTGGGAAATTGCTAATCATACGCTTAAATTTGCCCAATAAAATGCTTAAATGTCCTATTATATTTGTGTAACCTGAGTCTAACTGCACTGCTCAATATAAAACACATAATATTACCATCATGATTACTATAAATCTCTTTATGTAATTTACGACTAAACAATGACAAGCAAAAGGCCAAGGAACACATTTGTGCATAATGCAAGAGCTTAAAGTATGGACGGTCACAAAATAAATAAACAGAAGGCCTTCCAAACATTTGCTTAGACGCATAGTCTTTCACTGGGACTGTTATAGTTATGTGAGATTTTTGCATGAAAACCTCCTCGGCTGCCATCCCGGAAATCTTAAAGATTGCAACGGTATTTTGCAGTTTACTAGAACCCATCCCCGGGACGGCTGTGGTGGTTTCAGCCCCTGGTGTCCTCATTGTCCTTGGTATTGCGAGCCATATCACGATGACGCCTTCCCAGGTTTGTATCTGGGTTAGTTAGAGCTCTCTCTAATCACCTACAGACCAACCGGCTCCCTTTCAGTGACCTCTGACAGCGCGTGAATGTGCAACGGTTCTCAACCAATTTAGGAAGCCGCTCTCGAGTAACTTTTCTACTTTCTGGTACGGTTCAACTTCGCCCATATTACGCTGTTACTAGACAAACTGCGTTTTAATATTTAAATCCCCAGTTTATGCACTTACTGCGGTTTGGTTGAGTTAGAGTTATGTTGTCTGATGAAGTTTCGTTAGTTGAGCTGATGTTCAACTTCATGATCTTGGTAGGTGCATATTACACTGCAAACTTTATTAGTTCTTTGAAGTTTATTAAGTTCAAGCATGAGTATCCCGTAAGTTATGTGATGTGATAAGACTTCACAAGAAATATAATATGTTTTCAATTTATTGTATTATTAAGAAGAAAGGCCAGACCAACTCAGTACTGGCCATGTAAATAAAGAAAAAGAATTAATTCAAATATTGAACGAGTACAGATTGTCGTTTGATTTTTTTCTTCATTATTATTGCTATTGAATCTTCATAATATATTGGTGTTGTAAATCTTCTTATAGTTATAGTTTTTGTGTAAATATAATACAGTTATTGAAAGTTATTTTATTCAAATTGGTTGCAACTACCGTAGAAAACATAAATGAATAAACTGACGGTTTATTCAATATGTAATTATTTTTCTATACTGTTTGCCTATATTTGGGGGATTTGCCGTAGCGAGGGTGTCTGACTTATTTGCCATATTGACGGGACGTATAGCTTCCTACTGGGAGAGATTACGTCGTTCTCAAAATACTGCAGGTGGTGAGTGTTGGCTTGGACAGCACCATCTATAAATATTAGCTACCTATCTTTACACCAGCTTGAGATCAGAAAGAGATGCATAGTAATATTATTACTATTTAATTTTAATTTTAAGTAGCATTTGTACCTATGTTTGTACTGTTATTTGTAATTAATTATACTATGGCGTTTTTGGCTGAAACCAAGATTTTTTTAAATTAATATACTATCATAATAAAGGGGATTGTTTATTTGTTAGTTTTTGGCTCAATCAATTTAAAAATATTTCATATAACATAGGCTATATTCTATCCCCGTACTCCCACGGGAACTACACGGGTGAAACCGCGTGACGTCCGCTAGTAAAAATCGTCATTAGCGTCACCTGAATGCTGAAGAGTATTATTCAATTCATTACGCGGACAATATCAGCCGAGCTAGTAAAGTAAGATATATATATTCCACAAGTACCCTTTGATAAGAGTATTCACGTCCATAATTTTTCAAGTGAAATCGTTATAAAAATACCCAGTATAAATCCTATTTTATTATCAAAGCGAACGTAAAATATCACAATAAAGAATATGTATTATGGAGATAACGCTGCTATATTTTTCTACACTGGATGGAAAGAATTGGAATTTTAACGAGCAATAATTTTGCAAGTGACTGTAAAAATCTGAGAGTGATTGAAGTGAACTGTAAGATACAACATTAAACTGAATGAATACTCCCTGAATACCTACCGTCCACCTTTGACTCCACAAGAACAAAAAACGACTATGTGAAATGATTCGCGCACTGAGGGCCCTCGTCATTATCATCCTCCTAGCCTTATCCCATTTTATTTGAGGCGCTATGTGTTCTTCTCTCCCATCTATCTCTCGTTGTCTGTCTGTTTGTTCGTCATTCCATCTGTCTGTTTTAGTCAACCGTGTGTGATAGTTAGGTAGAAAATTTCACAGCCGCTTTCTGTTTCCGCTATAACAACAAATTAAACCTAAAAACAGTATTCAATAAATATTTAAGGGGTTCGCAATACAACAAACGATGTGTGGAAATTCGAAAAAAAGACTGATGGTTTAGATGGATTCTTATCTTGAGCCCACTAAAAGTTTCCTATTTTTGTTAAAAACTTATTGAAGCCTACCAAACATAGCAAATGATTGTAATTTATGTAGTTTTGGAAATAGCAAAATACCTACATTATTAACCATTAGAGAAAGATAACGCACTGGTGATTTGTTAGTCTCCACACATATGTATTGCTAAACTATTTAGCCACGTTCCGAATACAAGTCTGTGGTCTAACCACAGAGCCTACCGGTTGGTCGTATGTTTCTTTAGAAGTAGATTAAATTCCCCTTTGGTCGTGTAATGTGAACGGTGGAGCTGCCATTTAATTCCTTTGAGAGTTGTTCTTCTACAGTATGTTAACTGTTGTTGTTATTTACTGTAGGTAATGTACCTTCTGAATCCATTATTCCTTTGCTTATTTAAGTGCGACGCAGTGGCTAAACTGGAATTAATGTTTACTAGTACGGCTGGGAAATATATAACACTGGGGCCTTACTATAAGCTCTTATTACCATCATAGTTCCACTGTGTGACAGTGACAGACTTTTGCACGTCGTTTACATCAGAGCCTCATAATAAGAGCTAAAGTATTATGGCAATAAGGTGTCGTAGTACCCTACCAGGTGTGCGATGCTAGATGATCAGTTATGCCATACATATCGTTCCCTACGAGACAACTTCACTCCCGCTTAAATTTGGAAAGAATCCGTCTTGGAAGATCGCAGACAATAATGCTATTACTATAAATTTGTGTTGTTTTACTGTAGTAAGAGTGGGGGAGGGGGGCTTTTGGAACTGAGACCGCGGTCTCGAACGCCAACATGGAATTCACTTCATAGTTGATTTTAATGTTATAATGGGAAGCTTGTGGTTCCGATTTCCCACTGAAAAATAATTGTTTATTCCAAGGTGGCAATCCAAATAAATAATAATATAATGTATGTAGCAGGTATACGTATATTTGCTTTCGTTTTTTACTGCATCGTCTAGAGGTCTAGTTGGATTATGTGCGGTTTTCTCATTAAGAGCAGAGATGCACTCGTGCCTATTTGCAGCTGAACATTAACGATAATTGAGCAGCACTACCGTACTAGCATAGTTAGTATTTTGAGGTATCAGCCGTTTTGGCAATGTATTTACATACTATAAAAACTAATATGCCTTAGCTAGCATTGGAATTGTGTCTATGGGCTTATACAGTATATTATATTTATGTGATGTATGTATTACTTAAAATTGTAAAATATGTTTGAAAAGAGTAATTACTGAGTTTTTTATCGGGTTCTTCTCAGTAAAACCAACCTTCCCAACCCGGTGGTATCAAGTATAATCATGTCGTTCTGACGCTTTGAATGTACTTATTTGTTAAAGTCTAATCATACATAAATATTTTTTGAATTAAAATTTAATTTCCTTTCGTAGCATCGCGTTTGGTATTGATGTAATTCTTCCGAATAACAAATTTATTCAGAAAAAATGACACGTGTAAAGATGCTTCTAAGGCAAAGAAAAATAAACTCAACTTCAACCGAATTATCTTTCACTGAAGCGAGCAATATGAACCTAATTAAGAACTCGATACTTTTATGCGAACGTGCTAAGAAAAGCCAACGAAAAAATTACTTCTACCGCTCCAAATTTTATATTATATTCTGAAAGGGTTTTCCGGACGTTACGGTCAGCGAAATCACAAATCACAACTGATTTCCGTCCAGAAAAATTGAGGCTATGCATACGCAAAAACATTTTGAATTAGTATGCGCATATGATATAGAATATTTCTAGAGACGTGGTTATTATCATCATTAGCAAATTTTATACAAAATGCTGCTTAATTAAATGTGCCAAGTGTTCTTTTTGATGGAAAAAATATTTCACTTTTTAATTTTGAACCCACTTTTGGAGCCTATTCAATGCGTTTGCATTACAAACTAAAAAACAATCAAATCTTTCCTTTATAATATTAGTGTAGATAAGGCATCGAAAAGCCATTAATTTACAAAAGAAACTACGTTTACAATAATTTGTTATTTGTGGAAAATACCTTACTCCTAAGTGTCCTAAAAAGGGAGCTGTGGTGAGATAACTACAATAAAAGATAAATGTAAACCTATGCCTGAGAAGTAATTCATAGACATACGTATAGTGCTTAAGACGGCGATAGACTGACCATCTGTCACGTTGGCGCTTAATCATATTCGGTGAAAAATGGGTGTTGTTATAGCACCTCTCCCTACCCCAGCGGAGAATACAGGCGTCAGCATACTTATGTATGTAAACCTACTGCTGCGTTTCTATTTTGTGATATTACTGAGCCAAGAAAGGTCTTGAATAATAAAGTCAAGTGATTTCACAGTAATTTCATGGTGAATAACCAAGTGTCACTTTAATCTCGGCGAATGTTTTATTGTTATGATCTGAAGAGAGTGACTACTGAATACTCTCTTCTTCGGTCTTTAAATTCATCTTTTTTTATTATGGCGACACCTTTGGTCTAGTGGTTGGTCTACCTGACTCCTATTCTAGGTGTCGCGGGTTCGATCACAGGCCAAAGGTAGATAGATCTCAGTGAGGGCCCATTAATAACGGTCCAGCCTTTTCGACATTAGCCGGAATAAACAGATATTCAGACAAAATATTTTTTGTTATTTCCCAATATGTATGTAAATATTTCGTAAACAGCTATTAGATTCATATTACGACCAGAATATTGAATTTGATTATAATAATATAATAATAATATATTATTATAATTATTTATTATAATAAGATTATTTTGTGTATATTAATCTTTTTATAAAAGTTATCTCTTTATTAAAGTACTGGTACCGTTGTCAGAGAAATCAGGTCAGGTGGGCAAATTCGCTATCAGAGCCGTATGGCATGGAGTGTGGTGTGCGGCAGGGGGGGATAACATCTCCTCTGCTGTTCAATCTTTATGTTAATGACCTCATTGGTGGACTCAGTGTTTTATAGATGGAGTAAGCGTCAACAACATTAGTTATGCGGATGATATGGTACTGCTGGGGCCGTCGGTGGGTGCGATTTGTAAGTTGCTCCGTATTTGTGAGGTATATGCGGAGGAGCACGGGCTGAGATATAACACAAAGAAAAGTGAGTTGCTGATTTTTAAGAGCGGCAAAGCTAGACCAGCCTTTGTTCCTCCTATTATGCTCAATGGGACGGCTCTACGGGAGGTTAGCAGCTTTAAGTATCTGGGGCACATTGTGACGGACGAGTTGAAGGATGATGCCGATATAGAAAGGGAGCGCAGGGCGTTCGCAGTCCGAGGTAATATGCTCGCGCGAAGATTTGCTCGCTGCTCGATAGATGTGAAGAATACTCTGTTCAGGGCCTACTGCCAATCTTTCTACTCGAGTAGCCTGTGGGTGAACTACACACAACGGGCTGTTAGCACCTTGCGCGTCCAATACAACAATATATTCAGGCTGCTGATGGGGCTGCCTCGCTTTTGCAGCGCTTCTAGAATGTTTGCGGAGGCGCGTACTGATGGCTTCCATGCTATCATTCGTAAAAAAAGTTGCTTCCCTTCTCCAGCGTGTGCGAGGCAGCCGCAACAGCATGCTGCAAATGATTGCCTACCGCACTGACTATCCTATCCAAAACAAATGGATGCGGGTAGTGACATGCCAGTAAATATGTAAGCAAATTTATAATTAATATTTAATATTGTACTTGTACTGGATTGTAATTATGGTAACGAATGTGACTGAAATAAAATTATTATTATTATTAATTATATGCTGTTAATATGAACATAATATTTTTGTGATCTTTTTGGCAAAATTAATGGAATAATTAACGTTTATTGTAACATGCGCGGACTAAATAAACAGATGTGAAAATTAATTTTATTTAATGTTAAAATCAGGCGTTATTTAACTGTAAAGCCTTTTAAATTTTCCTCGTCACAAGCTGAAGTTAAACAATATTGCCTTAATAACGGGCCATTAACGGCAACGCAGAATTTCCCGAGACTTCTAAGGCTTTCCTTCGGTAATTGAGTTGCTTACAAATTGCTCGTAAAAGTCGTTTTTTTAATTCGTCATTTACCTCCAGGGCTAAATACCTTAAACGAATTGTAAATGTAAAACATTGCATTACTGAAACCCTTATAAGGAATCGATACAATCAAATAATTGGTATCGTACACGTTTTCATATCAAGCTAAAATTTTCAGTGTAAGCTATATACATATATATGCTCACGCCTGTATTCTCCGATTATTGTATAGTGAATACAGTCGAATTGATAGCTCCTCCTTTTTTTGAAGTCGGTTAAAAACAGCCACTTTTCACTGAGGATGATTGAGTGCCTTATAGAGTTGGGGCATAGTATGATGCTAAGGTCGTTTTTCAAATTAAACTTACCTATGTTCTGGGTGATCTACCTGCTAGTGAAATATCAACAATTTTCAAACAGTTACCTTAGCAGCAACGTACTTCAGAAATAAAAATTTAAAATACAAGTACAAATAACGATCTGAAACTTATTCAGGCTAGAGTTTCAATCTTAAAGACTATTTTATTTTTTGTTAACTTTCTGTTATTCTGAGAGAACCAATTTAGTTAGAAATCACTTTCGTACGTATTGTGAATAAATCTAGGGTTTCCAAGAAGCTAAGTGAACGATGACAGGCTAAATTTCAGAGATTTACGTGAAGTGTAAAAACATGACAAGCCAGTTTATTCACTACGATCTTGGAGCATCTCGACTACGAGTCGCGTTTCAGAAATGCGAAACCTTTTCACCCTTTCTTTACAAATATTTTCTTTTTCACCCACGACGGAACTAAGAAAGTATACGCTTAGGTTAAGAGATTGTTTGTTTGTTTGTTTACCCTGTAATGTCGTCTCTTTTATCCAAAACAGTTCGACCGATTCATGCCGTTTCATGATAATGATAAATGGCATACCAAAGGGAATGCGTTGAACTAATTAATAACACTTAGAGGATTTATTAGAATATAGATTACAGATTTTTACTTACCCAACGTGATTACAATTAGCAAGTAGGTACTTTCAAATATAATAGTTTAGTTCACTTTAAAGGCTGGCAATGACAGCTCCCGACCATTGTTCTTGGGTAACTTGTATGCTACAGCAGTAATTTACCATCAGGCAAACCATACGCTGAGTTATGACTTAGGAGTAGTGAAAAACGCTACTCTATCTAAAAATATATAACTCAAAGGTGACTGACTGACTGACATAGTGATCTATCAACGCACAGCCACTAGACGGATCGGGCTGAAAATTAGCATGCAGGTGGATGTTATGACGTAGGCATCCGCTAAGAAAGGATTTTGATTAATTCTACCCCCAAAAGGATAAAATAGGGGATGAAAGTTTAATTCTACCCCCAAGGGGATAAAATAGGGGATGTAAAACTAAATTTACGCGGGTGATCCCGGGGGGCACAGCTAGTTTCAATATACAAGGTAACCGTACCAAATCCTATCTAGAACTGCATCTTTTTGCGGTCCCCAGAATCTCATCCTATCTGAATTGAATTCCGTAATGTAAGCTTCACATTTTCTCCGCTGCATGTCGTTGTCAGCTTTGCGCCTATCTTTTGACGTAATTTATATGAGGTATCTCTGTTACATGCAGATCAAGTGGGTAAAAATACAATAATAATAATGTACTGTAATACGTATTTTATATGAAAACATAACACATTTTCTCCAACTAATGAAATCTGTTGATAGAGATAACTTATATTTTATATCTGTAAATAATATATTGAAGTTATTTTTTTTGTAAAGACATTAATTGTTGCAATTGCAAGATTAGATAATATTTATTGTTCCAACAAATTTATAAGAGACGGAAATTAAAAGAAGATAAAACAATGCAATACATAAAGAACTTTACACGAATCTGCCTACGAATAAATAAATGGACGTGTTTTTTAATAAACCACTAACACCAAGGTACTCATATATAAACAAGCTAAGCTTAGTTAATTTTTCTTTCCCTTTAAACCGGCTGATTTCCAAACCAGCTGAACCGATTTGGACGAGCAAATATAGAATTTTTTAGAAAACAATAATATATAAGGGCTCAAATCTGTTAACCCTAACTTTAAGCTACGCGAGTCACAACTAGTAGCGTATATAATTAATCAAATAGATGAGAACTAGACTTGACATTAAATGTCACAGTTTCAACTACTTTGCTAAGTACGTATTGTACTTTTTTAGATCGAACAAGCTTACTTAGGTCTTGATTAAGGCATCTGTCACTTTGATAGATTAGTTCTAGAGCTTGAGTGAGTTAAAGCACCGGCTTTAGCTGCAACAATCTTATGAGAATGTTTCTTTTGTTCTTAAGTAACGACTCAGATAATTTATTTATAGACACTATAGAAAACTTTGCGTAGATATTAATTTGATAAAGTCTTCTTATTTATTCATTCACTACGAAATATTTGGGATTAATAATTTAATAATATTTTTCAGAACACAGTGAGATTAGCGGTGAAATTTTCATCAAATGTAAATTATTAATCACGGTAGAAAATGTAGTAGATTTAGTTTCACCCTTATTGTCGCGGAACCCTAATATTTTTAAGAAATAAAAGTAGCCTAAGTTACTCCTTGAAACATCAGCTACCTGCCAGTGAAAGTCCCGTTAAAATCGGTTCAGCCGTTTCAGAGATTACCCGGAACAAACAGACAGACAGACAAACAGAGAAAAAAATTTGAACTTGGTTTTTTAGTGTCAGTATCGTGTATACTTTCATATGCATTTAGTGAAAAGCTGTTATTTTGGAATTACAAACAGACACTTCAATTTTATTTATCTGTATGTATGTATAGATGTATAGATGTAACCTTGTATACTAGATGTAACCTTGAAATAGATTTGAAGCGGATGAAATCACGAAGTAATGAATAAAATAAAACGTTTTTCCACGTCAACTTTACGTGTATACTTTTGGAAAAGCATAATTAAAACATTTTTATCGTCCACGTTTCAGCGGCTTATCACAGTGGTATCCAAACAGTAATTAAATGATAAGTCATAGTGTAGTGTTGAATTTGATGTTTCCACTATTTGTGCATCTAACACGCCATACATTCATTATTATGTGAATAATTCAGTCATCGATCCATTACCGGGAGTGTTTGTGTACAAATTTTAATAGAAACGTCCCCGAAAAGTGATTGATCTGTTCTTTTATAAATATTTTGACGTCAGGGGTCGTAAACTTGCTCATTGCAAAAGGTGTCTTTGTGATAGATGCGAAATTTAGAAAGCTTTTGTATTTTGTATAAGTGATAAATAATTTATTATTTAATGTTTTACCATTAGGGGGCTTACCATCATCGGTTTAAGCAGAGCGTATTAAGAAATTCTTCGCTTTGAAGTTTTATTTTGTAACTCACTGTGCCCCGCGGTTTCACCCGCGTAGATTTTAATTTCATGATTTCCCGCGGATCTGTAATGTTTTTTAAAAATCTAAGTAGCCTAAGTTACTCCTTGTAACATTAGCTATCCGTCAGTGAAAGTCCCGTCAAAATCTGTCCAGCCGTTTCGGAGATTACCCGGAACAAACAGACAGACAGACAGACAGAGCAAAATTAAAAAAATTGGTTTTTCTGTGTCAGTACCGTGTATACTTTCATATGCATTGAGTGAAAAACTGTTATTTTGCAGTTTACAAACAGACAATTTTATTTATCTGTATAGATATAGATGTTTTACCATTAGGGGGCCTACCATCATCGGTTTAAGCAGAGCGTAGTAAGAAATCTTAGGTTTGAAGTTTTATTTTGTAATGGAAAATAAAACTTCGATTTAGTACGATTTGTTCTTAGACTCGTAAACGCTTGTATAGCTTATATTTAAACTGTGGTAAAGTGGAAGTCTCTAGTCGGGCAGCTTCGAAATTCGAACAGTAGATCCTGTTATGCCCTAACTTTCTTCAATTCTCGCTCATATTATATACCAATATACAAGTTGTTTAACAAGTTACGAAATTTTCAGTAAACAAGTGCGTAATAAGAACTTCTCAAGCGTATCCCATTGACCCGCCTCCCTGAGTGTCTCATTATTCCACGTCTGTACATTAACCTGCGTTCTACTTTATATATAGACTTAATTTGCATTCTTGCTTTTCTCATAAGATATTGACAAGAGTAAAAATCTCATCAACTTCAAGGGCCAGCATAGCCTAGCATGTGATCTTATTGACATGATCACAGAAAATTCTTTAGTAATAGCCACATTACAATACTGACACTTTTTGACACAAATTTATACACAGAATAATGTGTCTCAAACGAAAAGGAGAACTCAAATTTCAAAACTGGCTTAAAAAAAAGTCACGTCCATATATTAAGAAAGTTGTACGATTTATTATTCTATACCTACCTAAACATATAATTAAAATTAGGACCCTGCTCTTACTAACTATTTAATTACTATTACTTAAACAACAGGATTAGCGTTAGAAAATATTATTAAGTTTAAAATTAATATTTGCATTATTTGTACTTGGATACTTCCAACATTATGGAATCAGCCAATTATGATAGGTATTGAAACAGAATTGCACAAATTTTGCTATACATTATATGCCTCCTAAAAACTGAACAGACTTATTTGATAGATCGGAAAAATGTTGGCGCTAAATCAATTTCAAACGTGTTATCAGATACGTTTCAATAATAGACCTAGATTATACATATCTAGACAATCTCATTTGTCGCAATAGACATCAAAATCATACTTCAAGCTAATAACAATAATTGCTGAGTTTCTTGCAGTGTTCTTCTCAGCAAAAGCAACCTTCCGAACCCGGTGGTAACTTCTTGTAATTCCGAATAATATTTTTTTTCTATGTTCTTCTGATGATTTGAAAATACTCTTTAAGAAAACTAATCAAAAAATTACATTATTGATTTAACATTTTAATAATAATTTAAGGTAGTTTGAATAACTTATTCAAGGAGAATAAATTAAGAGCTCAAACAAACAGTCTACCCACGACACGTCACTGTTCAGTTAGTAATTACGTCGTGGAGCAATTTCATAGAACTTTACCCCTAAAATATTCAACAGCGAGCCGACTCGATACTACACGCACCAATCGATACTATCACATGTCGTTGTTTCTTCTTTTTCTTCTATTTTTATTACTTATAGGTACGTCATAGAAAATAAAAGAGAACATCCCTTCATCATTGATTTGAAACTAACAATTAAAATAATTATAATCGAAAAAATTGGCGAGGGCTTCCCGAAAAAATATTATTAGTCTCAAATTAATCAAAATACAAACTTCGTTTAAAGCACCTAAGTTTATTTATTAGTCTCGAACCCGCACGATCAAAAAAAGGGCCTCAAACGGCGCCTACCAATTCTACCATTGGAAATATGAATATATCAAAATTATAATAATGTAATCGTTAACTAGTGTGGTGCGCAGGATGTGTGCTGTCTTCTCGACCGTTGCTTCCAATATCCTCGACGCAGCGCTCGCGACTGTGGCTGTCAGTTCGCCTTACTGCACGCAGCCCCTGATGAAACCCATGGTAGCTAGCGGAGTCCAGCCCGCGGTAAAGCGCGGGCTTGCTCCCACTGCCAATGCCGATGTGCCGGTTGCGACCACCAAGTAAGCTGTACCACGCTTACTAGCGTGTTGATCAGCCTCACGTAACTCGCACGCTGTACCAAGCGTTCCAAGCAAACCCCAACACGTTCGACCGCGTCACGTTTACTTTGCACGCTAAGAAATTGCACCGGTTTTTCAATGCACTTAACGGTGCTGTCATTTTGGTACGTTTGAATTTTTCATACACCCGAATCGTTGCTCCAGGACATTCATTATTGCTAAACATTGCACTTATCATCTCGTTTAATGCACGGCCAGTGCATTGATTTTAAATCAAAGGTTTTTTGATTCAATTTGGTATGGGAAGCAAGTACACACGCTAAAAAGGCACGTTTGAGAATGCAAAATTTTTTCACAAATTGTTACTGTGTTTTTGATCTTTAGCGATTTATATAACTATATTTTTCATGAACCCCTCAGTATGTTCAAGATGTCCGTGAGACATACTTTAAAGATGTTGTTTTAGATCAGCTGCTTCTGCTGAGACTGAAATTGGTATTGATTCGAAAAGTAATTGTTATATCCTCCTACTTGAATTAACTATTTTTATTCGAAAGATATATAAAGCAACTTGTTGATCTAAAAACGTCGGTCGATTCTAACAATAGTTTGAGGTCACATTTACAGCTTGTTCAATATGCACCGGGCGTATCTAGAAGCGATTACTACTCATTAAAGTTAGAAATAGCCATGTGAAATAACGTGGTTCATGCTATACCATACAGCCATACTACTAGTTTATAACGATCAATAACTCTGAGAAAATCTTAAGAACATCGGGAGATTAGTCTATTTTCTCCCACTCTACATCGCATCGTTACCAAAATTAACAACGTATTATACTGTTGGTACCAAATTGGGAATACCACTATGCAGGTAATTTGTGAAGTGGATATTCAAATTAAGTTGTTTGTTGCCAAATTCGGATTCGAAATAGGTCAGTTCACAGGCTGAACTTTTACCTACTGAAATAATTTAGTAATTGGGGCAATTTGGTAGAAGTAACGCTTAAACTTTAATAATACGCTCTTTACTAAATATTTAGGTAGATCTACCCTAGATAATTAATGTGTCGTCTGATTCCTTCACATGTATATATTACTTACTTTGATTACTCTTGTATAACACATCGAAACCCCATTCAAATTCAATGACATCTAAAACCTAAGCAAACAATAAAAGTTACAAGTTTGTAGGCTGCTCACGCAGTTCTTCAGTAAAGGCCACATATATTTTCCGTTTGATGTAAGACATTCCTTATAATTTAGGCAACGTGCGATTGTAAAATTGATGACGTAGTGACGCGACCTGTGTGGACACACTTGTATATTTCTGCTGTTTGGGACCATGGGGGCCAAACGCGAAACTCCTTTTTTAGGAGCTCTCAAATCGCCTGGTTGATGTCTCTGGTGACTGTCGAGATGGATCTTACTTCGGTCAGTGGATCAGTTTAGCAATCCAGCAGTGTAACGCAGCGAGCTTGCTGGGTACGATTCCCGCAGACACAAATTTAAATTGTGTTGTTTTATTTTTTTGTTATATTTTTTTTTTGTACTAGATTTAATTTAATGATTTATGATTATTATTTTAAGTAGAACAAATTAAACTTTAAATAAAAATAATCAAACATTGTTTGATTATTGGTTGTGTGGGAAACTCTTTATTGTGTTTGTTTGTGGATATGCAAAAATTATTATTTAAGTAGGGCGTATCGTAATTGCAATTGTATAAGTTGACATTCCAAACAAGTGCGTCCTTAGCTATTTTACTTTCTTAGCTTTATCGCCTAGGCAAATAGCTCAATAAAACAGCAATTATTGCAAACGATTTAATCCGCAATTGCTAGCTCCGTTTGAACTGTGTACTTAATGGGCACGCAACTTGCATTGTGATGAGGCATCTAAACAATGTAGCTCGAATGAGATCATTTAAAATGAGAAATAATAGTGTCTACGCTTTGATATTGTGTACCTAAATGATAAGTTCAAATAAATCTGATTTCAGTTTATGAACATGTTATGCAGAAATATAAAGACATTGTTGAAAAAAATCCCATTCATGAATGTGAGCTTTTGCAATAACCAACGAGGCACTGAAAGATGATATGGCTAAAAAGGGAGTTAATACAGAGGGTCTACCATCATCGGTTTAAGCAGAGCGTATGAAGAACATCTTAGCTTTGAAGCTAAAAAGTTACTATGTCGACACAGCTATAACGATGTTATTAGACCCCCTGATATGACAGACGGAACAGAAAAACACATTGCGCCGACCACAAATAGCATAGGATATTCGGAGGGCATTTATGAACGTTAATAGAATTACCATCTATTAGAAAACTAGCCTATGGAGACCTATACCTATACAAGATTGATTGATTGATTGACTAACTAACAAACACACATAAGAAGTAGCGGCCACATCGATCAGAAAGCCGAAATATATGTGGAATGAAAACTAGACACTTCTATTAAGTACAAAAATACTTAATTACAAGAATAAATGCCTAGTTTGGTCTAAAGGCAATAATCAAGTTTTTTTTTTTCAAAACATCGAAAATATATGGATTGCAAAAGGTCTTATAAACTGTTATATACTTTATACTATAAATTTGAGACGATCTGTCAGATGACGGATCGAAGTGATATGACTAAATTATCTATTACTTTTTCACGGTTGAACCTCTTAACCGATTTTGCATTTTAAAATATCTGTCTCATATTTTTTAACTCAAAAGGTACGTAAAATTACTATGCGGACGAAGTCCCTTAAGGTGAGTTAGTAATATATTCGACTATCACGATCAGTGATTAAAGCCTGTACCCTGAGTAGATAATAGGTCTGTTCATGTTTAAGCGTTGTTGTCAATTGCGTATTTGGTGTGTCTGGAAATGAGTTGATCCTACAACTTTGAAATTCCGCTTCCGAAAAAGTATCAATGTCATTTTGAGCCACGTTTAAACAACTCTTCGACTTTTGAGCGTATCAAAATCTTGCGGCTTTGTTCACAGTTTTGGTGGACTTCTATCAAAACCAACTTTTTATACGTTCGAAAACATAATTTGAAAATCGCGTGCACTGTGACATAGCTATCATTGATCGAGTATCTTATCACAAAGCGGAATCATGCGAAAATGAACGTTATGTCGTTACGATAAAGTCAGAAGGGTAAATTAATTTGTGCCCTCGTAAAACTAGAATTTTGAATATGAAGCGGGAGTTTGGGAATTGTACGGTTCCACAAAACATAGTAAGTATATGTTTATTATCAACATCGTGTCGACACGCAACGGCACATACATAAGCAAATACAACTTTAATAATAGTTTGGTGGCACATTTTCTTTAGCACGAAAATAATTTAAAGTTTGACAGAAAGCTCGTTTATTCAAAGTGTTACTTACTACTTATACTGTGGTGTTACCACGCGAATAAGAATATGCTTAAATGTGCATTTACTAAAATAGATTATGAATTGATTTAACTAATTAAGAGAAACACCGAAGTTGAAAACAATAATCTATTTCAAAGAAGCCAATACAATCAAATTTATTATTAAAACCATTAAAATAACATTAAAAATTACAGTTTGTTATATCAATTTAAATAGAATGTTGTCGTATTTTATAATATTATTCTGCAAGTACAAAACAATATGACCTATTCAAATCAATATTTATTAACAGTGTAATAATAAAATAGTTATCTGCAAATCAACAAGGGTTCAGGTTGTTTACGGTTAAGTATATGCGGGCTCTCAACTTTGAAACTTGCTTTGTCAAAATTATATCTAACGTAGATATACGTAGAGTTTCAAGTGACTCTTTGTATAAATTTTAAGGATGTAAGTCATGTATTTGATAATTTTCTCGTAGCTTGTGTTATAAGAACATTTCGGAAGATAATAACGGAATCTCCCTTAAGGATTTTGAATCTGCCCAACTGAGAAATGCAGCGCCACCTTACAGAAGATCACTGACAAATAACGCAACCTATGGGCCTACCCGTCATCGGTTTAAGGAGCGCGTATTAAGAACTTCTGAGCTTTGACGTTTCACTTTGATATCTATACTAGTAATATTATGAAGAGGAAAAAATTGTATGAAAGTATGTTTGCACCGAATTAGCTCAAAAAGTACTGGACCGATCTTGAAAATTCTTTCAGCAATGGATAGCTACATCGTCAGCAAGTAACATAGGCTATATTTTATTCCCAAACTCCCACGGGAACGGGAACTACGGGGGTCAAACCGCGTGACTTACGTAGTCATAGTCGTAATATAAAACGTTAAAACTAAGAAGTTCTTAATACGTGTTGTTTATACAATCATAGTTGGCCCTCTGTACAGTAATAGTGTTGTGTTTCTGCGGTTGTATAAATAAGCCTTAGGCTATCAATTAAAATTCAATTATCTTTAAGACTTATTTTTGGGCTTTGATTTTTATTTGCTTTCTTACAACACTAACACAGGCACAGGTTTGACTTAGAATCAGCTTAATTTCATCCTACTGTGAGCTCTTTTGGATCACTTGTGGAAGTTTATACGTTTAATTATATTCCTATAGTTTGTGACTTTTTCGGTCCATAAAGACTGGGGACTGGAACTTGATGGGTAGCCCCGGATAAACACAATTACTTAACCGGGCTATATATTATTTACAGACTCCCTAATCCCTATTCTACGCTCTTAAGAATGTGCGCAGTTTTAGGGAAATAAGATGTGATACTACGAATTTAAGAAGTTGTAGTTAACTTAATCTTCATTATCAAGTGGAGCACAATCCAGGAATATTCAAAGTAAATTTTGTTTTCTTTTTCAGCATTTGCGCTGGTCTCACACCCACACACAAAGCCTGGAGTGTGAGGAGCACCTTTTAGCGCGGTGTAATAGACCTCGCGTGAACTCAGCAATCTTCATGTCTGCCGAACCAACTGGCTTCGCTGGATTCGACGCTGGCGAATTCCTGAGACGACACGGATCGCAGTCTAAGCTTTGTCGAAAGGCTAGGTGAGACAATGTTCGAAAATGATCTTTACTCCCATTAACATAGCATTACTATTTGGTAAACAAAACAGGTGTTCATTTCATTCAGGTTACTCTGAACTATTTACAACATTTCATTTTAGAAGAACAAGTCATACAGTTGTATTATTTTGCAGATCCGCTGACAACATACCTTTAACATCGATGTGTGATTCATCAGAGCGATTGTGCAAAATCAAAGCACCTAGAGAGGACACTATTAATGAAGAAGTCAAATCTGACGACAGCGGTAGCGTTGAGACCGTCAAGCATTTTGGCCTTCCGATCCTCTCAGTATCAGGGCCTTCTCCTCCAGATGAGGACTACGACCAGATAGATGAGTATCTGTAGCATTTTCATACCAGTTTTCAGCTCAAATATGTGCTGGAAAAAATGAGGCCTCCTTGGCCCAGCCCTTTGCAGAGTCCCAAAGCTGATGAATAGCTTAGAATGCACGGACTCCTAGAAACTTGTTTTAGTGTTAATTGTGTGCGTCCTCTAACGTGTTTGGAATTTGAAAGTGTTTCGAAACTTGAAATCTTACGTCACAACGAATTTCAAGGACTATCGGCTGAAGTTCTTGATGTAGTTACTTTAAAGTGTGTCTTGTCGCGGGACCATTTAAGTGTGGTGTGGTTTTTCATTGATCGTAGAATTTAATATTTTTGTATCTATAATCTCCCGTCTATTTAAAGTAATGTATCAGACTTTTAATCACATTATTAGTGTTAAGAAATGCACAATAATTTTACGATTAAATTCTTAGTATCTAAATTATCAGTGCCACTTTAAATATTGTATGCGAGAATAGTGTCTATGGTCTATCATATATAAAATATAAGAATGTTGTAAGTATTATTCAAATTTGTATGGAATAATTACAAAGTTTTATGCATTATTTTAAATAACTTTCGTTGTTCATAGAGAGTGTAAAGTCAAACAATTTTCAACATGTGTAGGTAATTGCAAATTTCGCATGTAAAATAGCATTTTAGTCTAAAAGTAGAATCTTATCTATGAAATGATTATGAAAGGTTGAATTTTGGTCCAATGAAATGTATTAATGCACTTGGTGTTTTAGAATGTAGGAAAGATTTTCAAAGTGGGCTATATCAGGTATGATGAGGTAAAGTCAAAATTATAGGAAGGCCCCGTGCATATAAATTCCAATGTAGTAGTGAAAATCCCTTTCAATCCAGAGAAATATAGGGTGTTTCCAAATTAAGTAAGGATATTTCAAGGATCACAAAGTGACATAATAATGTTCAGTATGACTTTAGCAAATGGGTGTGCTTTTTTGAAAAATTACTTTCATCAGGGTATTATTGAAAAAAAATACAGTCGAATTGATAGCCTCATCCTTTTTTGAAGTCGGTTAAAAATAATAATAAACGCGTATCTCCATTCGAAATTACATTGCTTAATAACATCGCTTAGTGATAAAGAAAATATAGATATGAATACATATTTCCATGCATCTTTTGAATATTTCTATTGTACCCACCTATAGCAATAAAAAAAAAACTTAAATTAAAATATTACAAACTTAGTTTGGAAACACCATATATTATATTTTGCTAACATCTGTATTTTTCCATAAAACTTGTATGATGAAATTGAATAAGTAGTTCCCTCAAATATCCCATTTCAAAAATTTAAGAACGATATTTTCAAATCGTCAATTATATTATAATCTTTACGAATCAATGTCTAATATTATAATAATATTTGTAAATAATATTTAAGTGATGGCACTAAATATATTTAAAAAAGTATATTAAATAATTCCATTTCTAAATAAATACTGGTTTCTAGGGACCATATGGACAGAACATGTCGTAAAGTAGGCCTTATCCAGATCATAATATGGTATTCCAAAACCCTACATTTTACGAAATTTATTTCGAAGCTAAGACTACGAAAATCCCTCCACTATTTATAGAACCTTTATAGATTATTGTGTGTGCACACCCCTTAGAATAATTCTTGGATGGAACCTTTCTACTGGTTAGAAACAAAATCAATAGCGTGGTTCTACATCAAAACTCAAAAAGTTTTCTTTTCCGAAAATGTATAACTGGATCTTCCTTCTGTGCATAAACTATCTTGAAATAAATAGATCATTAATAAAATAAGCTGAAATTATATAATTTCAGCTATATATAAATATAAATATGTAATAATATAATCATAAAAAATGATGTCCTTAAACCTATATCCGTTATTATAACAGACATAACGCAACCCGTGTAGTGTTACAGAATACTTCAAACTAAAGTATAAAATGTATAAATTTATCAAACAATTTTTCATAATTATAATAATTCGTAGACGTATTGTGTATAAGTATAATAGCTTTATCAAAATATAGATACGAAACCAATTTATTTCAAAGTTTTAGATGTATATTTCGATTACCTTTCAATGTTCAAGATTGTCTTGTGCCAACAAAAGGTGTATTATTTATTTCAAAAGTTGTAAATAGTACTTAATCTAGTGCTTTTCGTTTGCCCAGACATTGAGTGTATTAGAAGTAATAAAACGGTGTAATATTTTTTCCTCTCCCATTGAAATACGGAGCAGGCCATATTGTAAATAAGAATAATTTATTCGGCCGTATTGCGATCACAGCGTTGGCAAAAATTGAAAATTATATTGCGCTTATTTTTTACGGCAACATTGTAAATAGTCCTATCAATTACATCAATTTAATTTATTATCTTTTCAACTCTTCAATTTTTACGAAACAAACTGCAAATTTGTGATTTAATTTGTGCAGTTCTATGTTTGAATTGATCATTGCAATAAAACAATATATGAATTGCTTAGGTTAGGTACAATAAACGAATACTCTACTAAAAAAATTACAACACAAAGTCTTATATCAAATAAATCTAATCATTACAGATCGTGAAGATTCAAAAAATCCCTCTTACGATATGCAAGTAACATTAGAATTTCATGCAGTTAGATTATTTGATTTGAAAGTTGCTTTTGATTTTATTTGAGTTAGATATGATCCGACTAAAAAAATATCTCTAAGGTGACTGGAGATTTAATTTGAAATCTTGAGCGAGTCATGTTAAGTAAAGACAAGAGACCTCTTTTATTTAGGTACAAGCGCCTCACACTAAGTTTGACGATCTTCGAAAAGTTTAGAAAACCTGTTTTTATGAGACTAATTCAAGAACTATTAATTGCAATAAATAATAATTAAAATCTTGCCTAACAGCTGACTTTTATGTGCAAATAAGGTCTAAATTCGGGCAACTTTCAAACTCAATTACGGGAAAACGGAAGAATATAATATTATTTTATTTTTGAACAACAGTCCCATTTCTCTAGTCACCCGTTTCTTTTCTAGCATAGCTATGTAATTACTTAATTAAGATTGAATTTGTTCTGATGTAGGCAGAAAGGTATTGCGACAAGATCATAATTTCTTGAATAAGTCAATATCTTACACTTAATAAAATAACGAAGTAATATTTAATAGATTTTGTCGTGTATTTTATGGAATACATATAAAAAAAATACATTTTACGACTAGAGTAGCTTTTACATGATACTAGAATGTGCGTTCTTATATAACTTCACGGTGTACATATCTGTATTGATCACTAACTATTACATAAATATGCTCATATATGTATATTACATTATAAGTCTATTAAGTATAATGTATGATTATTACTATTGAAATCCTTACGTCTGTTTACTATCACAGTGAAATAAAAATGTAAAAATCTATTTTCTTATTTATTTCTGTCCCAAAAAACATTATATTTGCATATGTATAATACCTAAACTATAACTGATTAACAACAACATAATTAAAATGGCAAGATTTTGACATTATTATTGATACAGATAATGTTTTGAAAAACAATCACCCACTTTCAATTCGTAGGACTTAGGTTAGGCGCACACTCATACAATATTATTGTCAGGCGTCAATATGTACTTTATTGACAATATTATTTAGTGCGTGCGGCTAGTCTTACAAATATTATGTCATTACAAATAAATCTTATCTATACAGATAAATAAAATTGAAGTGTCTGTTTGTAATTCCATAGTAACAGCTTTTCACTAAATACACATGAATGGATGCTCACATAAAAAATACATTTTGTAAAGTTTTTTCTGTCTTTCTGTCCATAGTTTCTGGCAATGATTATTTAACAGATGTATATGACATGTATAGGACTGTCACTGTCACAAACTATCATGGCGATAAGAACGGGAAGGCCCGTGAATTATCGTCGTAATTTAATTTCTGAGCGTATAAAAAACAATAATGTATTTAACTAAAACAAAGCCGAACTCGTAATTACAGATAGATATATTTGGAACAACCGATACAACCCCGACATTTTGGTGCCCATTAGTAAAGTAGGAAGTTGGATTGGATTTCGTTCCTGTCTTGGGTGATCGTTTTATTACACCATTAATAGTTGATTCGTATCGATTGTTTAACTGTTCAACAATTGATGGGTGATCGAATATAAGGCCAAACACACCGTATTGACTCAATCGATTAGAACTCATGTATGGACATTGAGTGTTAGAAACTTCCAATCGATTCATATGAAATTCAAAGATCTGACTGAATCAAATCATTGCACCGCCAGTCCTGGAGACAAGAAATTCGCAGGACATGTTTTTGCAAATTCTTTGAGTATCCACTAAAAAGGGGTTTTCTTATGTGAAAACTTAAAGCGAAAGCTAGTAAGGTAAAGTATCTATATAAAAATACAAATAATGGCAGAAAGACGAAGGGTCTACGAATATTGTTAGCACAGTTCTTCCACACGCTTCTCGTCGTGGAGCAATGGCGACTTTAATCACCGCAAGAACACAAAAACTAACTGTGTTAGCGTTATTTGTCTTCAATCTTTTGTGTGGTATACGTACACAATTTTTCATTGGGTGAGTCTGATCATGCGTCTGTCTCTATGGCGCCAGATAAAGACAGACTCATAAAATGTCCAAATAATATAAATGTACTTGTTTTAACTCGTGACGGACCTATAATGCCCCCAAATTTGACGTATTTTTGTGACATTTGAATTACGGAGCGGTTAGTTGGTGAATAGTCGCTTTGACTCCGAGCCAATAGTTGAGTCGATATGGTGTACACAGACCCTTAAACATACATTCGTTTGTTTGGTTTGGTAACATTAATTAGCTTTTTTGTTTTGACTTGATGTCATGTCTGAATAAAATATAGTTGAAATCCTAGCGAACTACTACTTCAGATCACGTGAATACCATATTAGGAGAATATTTGAATCGAATGACTTTAATCGTTAGATGACTATTCGATCACTTGTCTTGCTTTACGTGTATCGGGGCATTGATGTGTTCATTTGCGACTTCTGTGAAAAGTTCAATTCTAAGTTCAAGCTAGTGCACAGCCTCTTTTACACAGTAAAGCAAGGGTCTATATGCAATGTTTGGGGTAAAAACATAACCTACTCAGAAAATGATTTAAAAAGAAAATCACTAAGATCAGCCAAAGGAAGTTTTCAAACGTAAGGATCATATTAAAAACCATTTAAGAGTGCACAGTAATGGCATATCACAAAACCTAATCTACAATTTCTAAAAATAATTGTTCATAAAACAATTATTCCAAATTCAGCTGCTAATGGATTTGTAGAACACACGTTCCCCACCCACAAGGAAATAGCCGTATAATAAAATAATCATGAAACAGGGCAATAAAAACTGATCGAATTATTGCCCTGAAACTATGAGAACATAGAATTTATTAGTTTTGTCACGATGTTCGTTTGGCGTAACTATTATGTCGTTATACCGACCGGCCGTTTTAACAAATTACACTGCACTGCAGCCTTATTCATTTTTGGAAATTGCTGGAAAATTGGAGGCCTATTAGCAAAATCGTGATAAATACCAGTAATGGGTTTTATTATACCCCCTATAAAGTTTCAATGAAGCATAATACTACAAAATAAATATAAGGTTACTACAAGCGTTCGAATAGACGTTTGAATAGCTTACATCTCATTTTATAGTCGCTAGTGACTTCGTCCGCGTGGAATAGTTACTTTGGGCTAACGTTTAACCAGCGATTGGTCTTAGCGTGATGATATTATAGTCTATATACCTTTCCTTGATAAATAGGCTATCGAACATTGAAATATTTTTTTCAAAACAGTTCCTAAATTTCTGAGATTAGCGCGTTATAATAAATTATCATGCTAAGACCAAAGTGAGCGTTAGCGCAAATTAGATATTCCAAGCGTACTAAGTCGCGGACAGAAGCTAGTATATTATAAACTGTGGCCACCAAACGAGGTATCCGTTTCCATGAACTCCCGTTGTATAGAAAGAATAGGTACAGATAATGGGAGAGACATAAAAGTATATCATTTAAAAAAATAACCTAGATATAATGTTACAAAAATATTCAAAAGATTAAATAGTCAGGCATATACCGGATTAATAACCTCAAAGCCTGGAAATATGTGACCTCTTCTGCGGCGAACATATTTGCGGCAGTTTGGACTATGTTCAAGTTTAATATCAAACTAGCAGATATTTAATGCACGCTTTATTATAGTTTACAAGCGCCATAAACAAAAAATTACGGCTAAATAGGTTTTTTTGGACACAGTTCAAAGGACTATATTCGGACGCAGAAGAAATCAAATGAAGATAACATAATAAGGTAATGCGAAGTATATTATTATGCATTTTTTTTCTAAAATTAATTATACAGAAATGACCGACAAAAAACTATATCATTAAAATAATAAATAATTTATACCTACTCTTACAATTTTGGATCGCCAGAAATCACAAATTAAGAAGTGAATAATGTATTTTTTTTTACAAAAACGGTTAATGTGTATAAAGCCTAACAGAACTCATCCCTCATTTTTCGTAAAACTTATCTGATGTGTAATAAATCATAGAGAAGATTATCGTAGATATATTTCTTTTATTTGAATTCTCGTCTAAAACTTCATAGATTGGAACATTAGGTACTTATACATTTTTTTGGTTCTTGTGTTTTTATTTATTATTGCTGTGTGCCTACTAATGGTTGTAATTAGCATTCATTTGTCATATTATTAAGTTTAATTTTTCTTTTACAGTAGTTTTCAGAGAAGTTAAATATAGTTTCACTGCGAATAAAGTAATTATTTGTCTTTTAATAGCACTCTTTCAGATCCTACCAAAGGATATGTTTGCGTAAAAGGAAGTTCGTTATTTGCCTCATTCTGCTTGCAAAATGTGGTTTCGTTTATTTCTTGAGAAAAATTGCGACAAAAAGAACATGTGAACGGAGAATGTGCGAAGATAACTTGTTTATAAGCACACTTTGTAAGCAGAATAAATGTCGCGCTGAAATAATATGTCCTTATCTTACGTGTATTGTCGAGAAGTAACGTACATCTATACTCAGAAATAAAATTGAAGTGTCTGTTTGTACTTAATTCTAAATTAACACCTTTTCACTACACGTATATGAAAGTATATACAGTAATTAAAATAAAATGGTTCTCAATCTGTCAGTCTGTTTGATCCAGGAAAACTGAAAACACCACTGATTTTAACGAGACTTTCACTGAGATACCTGATGTTACAAAGAGTAACTTACAGTTGCAAATAAAAAGTAGGATTCTGAATGCAGGATATAAAGCCACCTTTAAAATAAAAATAAAATCTTCGCGGGTAAAGCCCTGGAGCACAACTAGTTGCAAATATAAGCATCAAGTATTAAACCAAGTTATGTTGCCATCTGCTCTATTTCTGTTTTTGTTTTTGGTTTTGCTTGTATGTCATTAATCAGCGATCTCTCTAAAAGTGTAAATAATTTATTCTGTTTGCGCTCCTCTAAGGCAATTGTCAACTTCGAAATTACCACCAGTTCGGAAACTTACAAAGTCTCCAATACGAAACATCAGAAAATAGCCTGTTTAGGTAAACATTTTTATTTGAAATGTATACCAATGATGAAAATATAAAGAAATCAAGAATGGGTTTTATCATGATCAATGGAACTAGAATTAAATACCACTTTCGTTTCAACTTCTTTCACCATCCTTTTCATGTTCCATACTACTTTTGAGTTCTACTCAGTAAAAGCAACCTTCGGCACTTGGTGGTAGCATTTATAATCCTGTGTAATCGTGTCGTTCTGACGATTTGAAAGTACTTTGTTAAAGGTCTAATCATATAAAGATATTTTGAATTTTGAGTACTCATACTTGCCTGCTTTATAAACAAACACAATGCCATCCAAACGAAATAATCGAAACTCATATCAAATGTAGCTTGGATCAAAACGTAAGGGTGAATAAAACATGTTGAATAACTTTGATCCATTCATATAGAATCAAATCTCGAACAAAATCTTTATAAGAACATTTTTCGTTAATAACTGAAAGCCCTTTTGGGATTGAAGTTATTTCCGGATATTTGCTATTATTCCGAAAAATATCGACCCGGCAGTGAACCGTTTCATCTTCTAAATATTCTCAAAGGGTTCCTTATATACACAACCTGCGTTAGTAGGTATTTAGTTACTGAAAATGATAACAATGTTCACATAGGGGAAATTCACCGATGCCTATTTAAAAAAAATATTATGCTCACGTCATCCCAGTAGGGTCCCCGAAGGGGTAAGCAGAGGTATTGTAACAACAAAATCCACCGAATATGATTAAGTGCCAACGTGACAGAGGTTGAGTCCATCGCATTCAGGCACTATACATACGTATTTGAATTACTTCTCAGATACATGCACGTTTCCTCACGGTGTTTTCCTTCACCGAAAAGCACGTGGTGTGAAATCACTGTAAATAAGTTTTTAGAAAACTCATTGGTACAGGCCTTGATGGGTTCCTAACTTGCGCGCTTGTGTAGCAGGCGACTCAAACCCTAAGGCCACCACGGCTCCTATTGGATTATTGTGCAATAATACATAAAAAAAAATTCACGCCTGTATTCCTCAAAGGGTTGAAATCTATTTGCTTTTGAAATCTGACTGCCACGCAGACGAAGCTATCAAGTTAGTTTTAAACCACTAACCTAAAGTGGTCCATGCGTTATGTGAGTAAGTTGAAAAAATCTATCTACTTAAAAGCTCTACTCCTTTACGAGCCATCAAGTTTTATATTACCGCAATTAACTGACCCTCGCTGGATCGTTCTGAGTTTTACGTAACTTTTACAGTCTCCTTGCATCCGATTTAAAGTACAAACAAGTCGTGATATTCGCATGTACCCAATAAAAAAAGTGCACTACGTACATCCAACGTATCTATAACTCTACCCTCAAAATATAAATAAAACCAATAAAGAAAAAGCGAAATAACGAAACTCTTTAAATTCAGACACACAGTATTTTTTTTTGTTTGACCCTTTATATTAAAATTAATCGTAGTGGCCTTTTTAAATTTACGTTGGTATCGAATTAAAAATTAGGAATTAAACAGTCAAGTCAGTGACGTGCATTGCATATAAGCAGATAAGCAGAAATTACAATTTGTGATCACTGAATACACTGTGTGTGAATATGTTTGTGTGTGTGTCTATACCGAAACGTATGTATGTACCTACGCCGCGACACATAGGTACTGTTACGAGTTGCAATTCAACCTCCACGCTTGATGATTAAAAGTAATAAAGAAAAATGCAGAAAAAGGATTTTGAAGAGATGTCATAAGTGTCATTGAGTGATCATAATTATAATTAATAGAATATAATAAAATATGCTTAAAATAATCCCCCAAAAATAGTTTAATTTAAAAGAAAATAAGTCTACCACAGAGCTACGCCGCCACAGTACCTATGTACATAACCTGGCTACCTACTTATTGTTTATGCCTACCCCTCTGAAAATCCAATGCACGCCCCTGAGTCAAGTACGAGCCTGATTGTGATATAAAATCATTATGAAATCCACTCGCAAAACGTTAGCAAGATTACAACGTGCATACATTTAGACTGCCCTTCATAATTCTTGAATTCATCTGCTTTACGAAAGTATTACAGTTCCTCGCTTTCATTAGACTTCCTCCTTTAAATTCAATCTTAGTACGTGCGAAATGGCTATTCAATGAATAATTTACTGGTTGGAGTAAACAAGTGAAGACGATTTAATGAGTGTTAACAAATCCCTAGATACTAGAATGCTATAATATTGTACTTCCCCACAGTTTCACCTGATTTGGGATTTTTTTAAACTAAAGGGTACTCCTAGTAACATCTTGATTCAGCCGTTTCAAACAGACAACGGAGAGACCAACACCCAGTGTTGGAAACTATTTTGATATATTTATGATTTATGTTTTTTTATTTTTGGTCTTTTTTATCTTTCGTTTGTTGAGAAGTTAAGTTGTCAAATAAATACGTTGTTATGTCAGCTTTTTTTCACTGCTCTCTCTTCTAATCTTGTTTGAATTCGCTATCGTCTACACCCAGATTTTCTTTTTTAATTTGGTTGCATGTATTTTTCATATGCATTCGGTAAAAAGCTGTTTTTTTAATGACAAACAGACACTTCAATTTTATTTATCTGTATGTATTGTTATATAGATAATACTTGTAGTAAAGTTTCATATTGCATACTGTGTTTATGCGGGAAGCATAGTAGGACATCCGTTTTTGAACCTGTCATTAAATAGGGCAAGCTATTCGCTGGACAAGGTATAGTCAATTACTGGCATAAATGGCTACCTTGTCCTGTCCTGTGCATCGCTATACCGTTACAAATTTAATTAAAAGTCTTTGAACGTAACTCAATAAAGTATCCATCGCTGTTATTGATTTACTTATAGGAAGACTTAACAAGATTTATTAAAGCTCCGTATTACACGGTCTAAATAGCAGTGGTATTAGGAAATTTCTTGAATAAAACCAGGCCCAGCTCATAGCAATAAATCATGTCCTATCTGGAAAGTCTATATTTTAAAATAGTTTTACGTAATTTAGGACGCCCTCTGGCCAGATGGTATGATGATCTGCGATATACTGCAGGCAGATGCTGGATGCGGCAAGCTGAAGACAAGGCGCTATGGCGCTCATTAGGGGAGGCCTATGTCCAGCAGTGGACTAAGGTAGGTTAATAGGTAGGTAATTACGTAATTTAAGCAACTACAGAATATTATAGCCGTGGTGGCCGTGGGTTTTGTGCAGTCGCCTGTAACGCAAGTGACCCAAGTATCCCACCTTTACACTGCAATGTTACGCGGAGTAGATTCTGGGGCCCTATGACATCTTATTGCCTTGTTACTGTAACTTTTATTATGAGACAGATGTATATGACATGTATAAGTCCGTCACTGTCACGCAGTGGAAACATACTATAGGTAAGGCCTAAGGTGACCTGTATTCCAGGTTTTATTTTACTTCTCTTATTGACCAGTCTCTTATGAGGCGGTTATAAAAACTTTTATTTTATTTTTAATTACTAATCGAGATCAAATTGAAACAAACCACTATTAACTATATTTTTTCTATGCATTATAAGAAGTCCTGACCTCACAAACTACCTGGTTTATCTAAATTAATATCCCTACATAGTAAGCATTTTATCACATGAATATCCCTTGAGCTAGTAAAAAAATTACGGGACATTTTTAAATTTACCGTCTACAGACCGTAACATTGTAAGAAATGAGTAATAAAACTAGAAATCCCGTGAGATTTACTAACACCGGACTGTCTATAAAATGTTCATACGTAGACACAATATTCAGGTCCTTGTACTGTTCCACAAATTAAAAGCATGTAGAAGTTCGACTCCCCTACATTGAAAGCCAGGTTGGCTAGATAGGGTCGGCTACGCAAGCGATGCAAGACCAAATGCCAGCAGCCTATGCTTTTCTAAAAACTTAAGTCACATATGCCATGCCTATAAGAAAAAAAAATTGTGCGACACAATAATATGTATGACTTTCTTATTTTACTACAATTTAAAGTGTCAAGGTATTCTGAGATCCTCGTTAGCGCGGGTGTGTGCCAAGCGTGTGTGCGGGGATTTCATCCAAACTCAAACTCAAAAATATCTATATAGATTAAACTTTATACAAAGTTCAAATGACACAATTAGGTACACAGGATTATATATACATGCCACCGTTAGGTTCAGAAGGTTGCTTTTACTGAGAAGAACCTCCAATTTACTAAGTCGATCTTACGCTACCGTTTTATTTCGTGACCGTATGCTGTTGATTTTATGAGAAACGTAAAGTTTGACTGAAGTTCTCTTTGTATTATTAAAATGTACTTACGAGTAGGTAAATACAGTGATTTGTGATACCATGAGCTCTACGGTTAAATAAAGTACCGTGTGAAAATTTCTTCCTTTTCTTAGAGGTAAGAAAGACCCTATAAAACACTCTCCAAAGGTAAGTTCACTAGGACCAGCGGTTTAACCTTTGCGTTGAGTCAGGATTTAATATGCATGGATTGTCAACAACGTTGGTCTTTAGTCTAGTTATAACTTATTGCTACGTTAGATGTCACGAGTTAGACTTCCAAAAATAAGAAATATTTATTTATTTTATTTATTAAATTATTATTTAGTTTCTAAGTGAATTTTTGAGTGATAAGGATTGAAAATGATTTATTCAGTTTATGCCTTGGTAAGGCACTTATGAATGTCGAAGAATTTACCACCGGTTCGATTCCGAATCTATAATCATAATATTAGTACTGCCTGACTGACTTAGCCATTGTCCTAAAGACATGACTTGTGTATTCTATGTGATGTTTTCACAAATTTAGATGTATTTGGAATCTACACTTATGGAAAGAGAAAAGATTTGACTGTGTTTTTGTTTGTTTGTTTGCATTGAATAGGCTCCGAAAGTACTTGACTGATCTTGAAAATTCTTTCAGCAATGGATAGGTATCATCAGCGAGTAACATAGACTATATTTTATCCCCGTACTCTCATGGGAACGGGAACTACGCGGGTGAAAGCGCGTGACGCCCGCTAGTAATAAATAAAGAAGGAAATTGTCCCTAATAACGGGGGGAACGGGGGTTGAATATGGGAACAGGGGTTGAATATTTAGGTGCAAGGTTTTATATTTGGGTCGAATACAACGTGAAGCCATGGTTAAATATTAAGAGTATTTTATATTATTTATTTATTTAAACACAATTATATAGACGAGATAGACTCCCCATTTGTTTGCACTTAATCATCGTCGGTGAAAAGTGAGTATTGTTTACGTCACCTCTGCCAAGCCCTACGGGGAATATAAGCGTGAGCACATGTATGTATGTGTTAGCTACAGGCTAACTATTTCGAGCTTAGATTTATTTAGAAGTTTCTGAGAAAACCGTAGGCGGAACGCGCTGAATAATTTAAATTACCGACCATCTAGTTTACCGAATTCAATTGGTAGCTAGTGTCTGCAGCTAATTTAATCGTTGTCTGAAGTAAATTCAAGTTGCAAATGGTGTATGTTCATATGAATTAAGTATTTTCATACAAAACATAGTATGCCCACGCTTGATATTCCTCGAAAGGGTAGGCAGAGACGTAATTATTAGTACATTCACATTTCACCAGTTATTTTCACGTCTCATGTCTATTATGGTAATAAACATGACTGTCTGTTTTTTCTGCCTAATCTCTGAAACAGTTGGTCCGATTTCGAGTATAAGGTTGCCCATAATTTTCGTTATAGCTGAAGTTACAAGAAGTGAAGAGTATTTTTATTCAAAACTAGCTGTGCCCCGCGGTTTCACCCGCGTAGATTTAGTTTTATCCTTATTGTCGCGGAACCCTAATATTTAAAAAAAATAAAATTACTCCTTGAAACATCAGCTACTTGGTGTTTTAGTGTCAGTAGCGTACTTTCATATGCATTTAGTGAAAAGCTGTAATTTTAGAATTACAAACAGACACTTCAATTTTATTTATCTGTATAGAGTATAGATATAGATATATGTATAGAAGTATAGATAACAATTAATCGCTAAGTTACACAGTTTGACCGTAAAAAAAGCATAGCTAGTAATTTTTTTGAAGATAAGCATAATGATAAAGATTCCTTTACACTTTTATCAAACATACCTAAACGATTATTGGTCAAAGAATCCTTTGAAGTCAAAAGGGCGCCCGAGGTGAACAGCTTAGATTAAAGAGGTGCTTAAAAATCCTGACCGAGGTGCCTTCGCACGAATATTCAAAGTAAGGATACATTATATAACTTACGTATTCCGGCAGAATAAGTCTAGCAATACACAAGTCTTTAAAAACCCATTATCGCAGCCTTTTATAAAAAAAAATAAGTTACTTAGGAATAAAAAACTGAAACAACAAACATTGTAGGCACGCAGTGTTTGATGAAAGAAACCCCCAATGTTAAATTGTAAAATACAAAACATATTAGAAGTTACGAATTATTATACTTCGCGCCTCGTCCTCGAGATTAGTATACAACTTGTAGTAACGCGTAAGTGTTACCACTCCAGCACCTATTTGAGAGATATTTTATACCTCCTTTTGAAAAATATTATTTATTTTTTACTGTCGGGTAGTTTGTTCACCTCTGCGTCGTCCTCAGTTTGTTACTCATTCGCATTTTAGTGCTCAACCACTCTAGACGTGTCTTCGTGATCTCACACTTTTAAAATTATAATAAGTAATCAATGTTAATAAGTGATTAAGTTTTACATGCCAATTTACACAAGGCATACAAAATCAAGTGACATAATTCTTCATAGGTTATCGAAAACAAGCTGGTTAAAGTTATTATGTGTCTCAAAAAAGACACCGTAAGCAGGTATGTACAACCATTTTATCCACTAATAAACTTTTTCTACCTGTATTGTTATTTGATAAGTTTCAAGGCTTATCTTATTATACTTAATAGTTTACCGTTCGTTCCCGAATCGGTCGACTATTTAAGCCACTGATGCTTAAATCACCTTTCATAGATGTAAAGGCCAATATATAATACTTATTTGCATTACGTAATGTGTTTTTTCCATGTGCATTTCATACGTTTTTAAATTACGTGAATAATAAAACCAGATGTAGGTACCTTACCTACATTTATTTTTCTCACGAAAAAAGTTTACCTACGTTTCGTGCAAACGAACTGCAATATGTAACCTGTGCTAATGGTGGATCTTTTACCACCGCTTTGTATATCACCACGTGTTTACGTGTAATCATGGAACGATGTACAAACAAGGTGAACAGCTGCTTACAATCATGGAACCGGGACTGCCGTGGGAGCCATTCACCGGCTTTACATAAAACCACCATGCCAGGGTCAAAACTGGATGAATCCTTTTCTTTTTCATGTACATCAACATCTCACACATGGCCATGCATACGGATCTGCTTTTGGGCTTTCTCATCGCATCGTGACTCGTGAGGACATTCGCCTACCGGCCTAGATCTACACGTATGGCCATGCTCACGGGTCTGCCTTTGGGATTCCCTTGCATAGTGCCTTAATACGTGAGTACTTGCATACGGGTCTACCTCTGGGATTCCCTCGCATTGTACCTACCGGCCTAGATCTCCACGTATGGCCATGCTCACGGGTCTGCCTTTGGGATTCCCTTGCATAGTGCCTTAATACGTGAGTACTTGCATACGGGTCTACCTCTGGGATTCCCTCGCATTGTACCTACCGGCCTAGATCTCCACGTATGGCCATGCTCACGGGTCTGCCTTTGGGATTCCCTTGCATAGTGCCTTAATACGTGAGTACTTGCATACGGGTCTACCTTTGGGATTCCCTCGCATTGTACCTACCGGCCTAGATCTATCTACACGTATGGCCATGCTCACGGGTCTGCCTTTGGGATTCCCTTGCATAGTGCCTTAATACGTGAGTACTTGCATACGGGTCTACCTTTGGGTCTCCCTCGCATTGTACCAACTGGCCTACCTACACTCATATGACCATGGATACGAGTTTGCCTTGGGGCCTTCCGTATCGTACGAGGACATACCTGCCAACCAGCCTACAACACCAGCAAGACTGCCGATGGAACGTTACAACAAATATGCAGCAACATTAAGATACAACCGGGAATGCTTTCCGGCTGATGTGGATTGTAACCTGGAAATATCTAGGTAATCGAAAATATTCATGTGAGTGAACATAATTTATTTAGCTATTAGCTATATAAATATGCCTTTCCTAGTATATGTACAAGCAAAGGTCATAATTGGACAGCCATTAAGACTGTTTCAATACAATTACTTACTATACTAGATGTAAACCTGCAGGTAGCCCTTCGATAAGAAGGTACTTTTCTCAAAAAGAGCATTTATTTTAGACAGTTGTCTAAATGATCTGATATATTCATCTGAAAGCATTAATTTACCTGTTTTGAACTTCTTAACTGTAAATAATTTGGAATCTACCTGGTACTTAGTTACCTGCTTTTTCAATAGTTATGCCTTATTGGTTGAAAACATCATGCAAAACATAGATTGCTAACAATAAAGAAGCAACATATTATAAACCTAATTGGTATTTGCCTACCGTCATGATAACGACCATTACAAATTACCTATTATAGATAAAAAAGTTTATCAATAGGAAATAAGAATACCGCAGGTGTTCAATCCACCTACTAAGTGCAAAAAATTAAAAATAAAGTTCTTACAAACCTATTGAACATTTCACTAATGTACAATGATCAGGTAGCAACAGGTTTTTTCCTGTTTTATTTAATACCTGAATCGAACATGCACCTTATGCCTATAATATAATGGTTTACCTAATTTCTTTATTGTACCTATTACATTAAAGACTTTCATTCAGGTTAGCCTACAACATTTTTATTTTACAAAACTTCGCTGCGCGTTTAAATAAAACACCATTATAAATGTTCATGGTATAAGATCTGAGTAAATTTTTCAATCTCTATTTCATACATCGTTACAAATTCTTAACGACTAAAAAAGCCTTAGGTACTTAATAAAAAAGGAAATCACCCCTGCTATAGCAGGTGAAAAGTACCTTAATTTACCAAATTACTTGTTTGCTTGTTGGCGTTGTGGTTAGCAAGTTCGCCTGCCGATCACGAGGTCCCGGGTTCGATTCCCGGGTCGAGTCAAAAATATAAATTGTGTTTTTTCTGTCAAGAAATTCACAATAAATGCCCAAAGTTGGCAGTGTTTACACACCCGTGCCTTGGAAAGCACGCTAAGCCGCTGGTCCTACGCCTGATCTCTCTTAGATCGTATCGTTTTTGCCGTCCAATAGGACTATGAAAATGAAGGAATAAAGATAGCACCAGTGTTTACGCACACACACTTGTGCGCTATGATCTCTCCTACGCAGCTGGCTATCCCCGTTGAGATTAGCCGCTGTAACCGAACATTGTTAAGAGACCATTATTATTATTATTATTACTGATCCAGCGATTATGTGCACATATTAATTCATTTTGAAGGTAATAAACCAATCTAGACAGTCCCTACTTGCTAAAATAGCAAAATACATTTCCTGGGCCCGTATGTTTGTTGCCCCTTATTAGGGAATATAATGAATTAAAATCGAATTTGTAAAAAATTTGTATGAAATTATAGGCAATATTGCACATCAAAAATCAATCAACCGATGGTAAAGAGACACAAGTCGGATTGCTTCATAGGTACTTATTTTGACCTAAGACCAAAATTTAATTTTCCGATAAAATTGAAACCTTGTTTTTAAAGTAACAACTTAAAACAACAATAGCTTACCATTCAATCGCGTCAGCATTCTCTCAACTATGGGGGGCATTAGCGATGATACTACCTAAGTACTGATAATATTATAAATAAATACTCAATTATCTTGGTGTAACATACTGAAGCGGTTACTAGCTGGTTTATGGCTTATGATTTATTTTCGTTCCGTGTAACAGAAACGGATGCAAAATAGAAGCTAAAGCAAATTATATTGAAGCACTACGTTATCAATCGTACTAAAATATACATGTATACATAATCATATACTTAATGCATTCCAAACATACAATGAAATCATCTCATGAAGTTACAAAGAACAAGTATGATTTTTAAATGTTGCATAGGATAGGTTAAAATTGACAAGCCCTTAGCTTTTTGGTCAGCTGGTTAAATATTGTGGATAATGAATATTCCAATATTCAATAATAGTATTTATTTCCTACTAATACTTTCATGTTTGACACAATACACCAATCTTAAATTTGGCTCATATAAACTCCGTCATTCAATTCCTTTCAAACACTTTCCTGAAAGTAGTGTTCCCGAAATAGGTATGCTACCTATTTCGTATATATATTTAATGTAATCTACAGAATCATTAAATAATAACAACCCTCCGAAAAGAGTACTTACGACTGCTTTTAATTAATGTAAAAAATAGGTCAAATTACTTTGGTGCAAATATTAAATATACACTTTATGTAATTATTGTACTAAAGGAAGTAAGTACATACCTTAGTACCATAAGTTATACTTACAAAAATCGTTGGTTAAAAACACTAGCAGTAGGAATTGATAATACACGAAGAGCTAGTGAATACTATATTAGAGCTTATTGCTCTTTTAAATATATCAAGTCAATAACATCTGGTTCTCCTATCAAGTTAAATTTGCTAACTGTAGTATATCATTGGAAATATACATCCTGTGGGTAAAGTCTAAATATTTTCCTATTTTCTTACCAGGTAAGAATAACTTAGACACCATAGATTTTTTTCAAAAATTACTGTCAAAATATCTATATACTACATTTTAAAACAGGTTCATAAAAAGCTATTAATCCTGATGATTGATGATTAAATTGTACTTAATTATTAAGTTACTTTTTGTTCTTTGAATTTATTCAGATTTGAATCATTATTGTACGTTTTCAGGACACTAATAATTATATTTAAGATTGTTCTTATAAATAACACTTTGCTTTAAGTGATTCATTTGAAATTTGCAAATAATCTTATTATGTACCTAATTCATTAACGTTATTCCAATTTAAGCTCTCAACATCTACAAGTTGTATACTAATCTCGAGGACGAGGCGCGAAGTATAATTAATGATTAAACGAACTTACCTGTAAGTGAAGTTCTATCATAATTATACGAGCGCCTCGTCCGAAGAGATTAGTATAAACCCACCCTCCCGGTGGTGTACACTCCTCCCATCCTTTTTTTTTCCAAATATAAAATGGTAAATAAAAAAAAAAAAAAAAAATTGAATAACTTACTTAAAGCAAAGTTCTGTGTATAATGTGCGCTTACAGTTTCAGTTTCCAGGCTCTAAACTAAATGAGTAACAAACTGAGGACGACGCAGAGGTGAACAAACTACCCGACAGTAAAAAATAAATAATATTTTTCAAAAGGAGGTATAAAATATCTCTCAAATAGGTGCTGGAGTGGTAACACTTACGCGTTACTACAAGTTGTATACTAATCTCTTCGGACGAGGCGCTCGTATAATTATGATAGAACTTCACTTACAGGTAAGTTCGTTTAATCATTAATAACTAAGGCGCTTACAAAACACACCAATCTACCTACATGCAGATAAATAAACTTGATATGTCTGCTTGTATTTTCATATTAACAGCTTTTTATTAAATACACATAAAAGTATATACAGTATGCACATTCAAAAACCTGTTTTTATATTATTTTTTTCTGTCTGTCCGTCCGTCTATCCCTCTGTTTCTTACGGCTCGAATCTCTGAAACGGCTGGACCGATTTTATCGGGACTTTCACTGACAGGTACCTGATGTAACAACGAGAAACTTAGGCTGTTTATTTACAAAACATTAGGGCATGAAATTAAGCCTACGCGAGTGAAACCGCGGAGCACAGCTAGTATGTAACATAAACACTCGTATATCTTTGTGTACGTTAAAGAAATTTCTACGAATGGTTTAGTCTGAGAATAAATCCTTCCACGCTCCTGTTTTTACTCCCCTACTTTGCGTATTTTGTACGTATGGGACTTTATTAGTTAAGGATTTCTTATCACCGCAAGTTTATGCGTTTTCACCTCTGTGTACCAACAAGGCAAAAAGTGAACTGATTTAATAGCATAGGAGAAATATATATGTGTGCATACATCGCTATTAATTCTCTGTTCTGATTGGTTAGCTGACACAAATCCATTAGAAACCTGTTAAAGACGCATTTTCCAACCAATTGCCCCGGGCTCATTATTTTATACGCCAGTGTAAATATCGATTAGGAAAAATTTTTAAGTCTGCCTTATTGTGACTTATATGTCAACGTTCAGCCTAAGCCTAGAGGAATTAAATTTATTTCATAGGAATTAAATTTGGGGAATGTATTTTTGGACAGGTGTGCCAGAAGAAAGGATTTTCCGAAATTCCACCCTTAAAGAGGGTGAATTTTTTTACGCAGGCAAAGTTGCGGAAGAAAGCTAGTATCGAATAAGATTGGAATAAAATACTGAAAATTATAATATTTAAAAAAGATATGATTGGAAATCAAATAACATCGCTCATAATCTTATCAGCAGTGAGTTGCCAACGCTATACCATTTCAATATCACGCGAAGCATTGCAGCATCGAAAATATTTGTAGCATTCGCGTCTGTAAATTCTTTATTTCTTTTGTAAAGAGGTTTTACTCGCTGGAGTGACTAAGCTGATTTACGGGAATATGTGTGAGTATTTGCCCCCTAAGGCGTGACTCACTTACATACATACGACGCGTAGACGGGACGTAAGCACGTAGTAAGAACAAAAATATATTTCATGTACAACATTTCAACACACGAGCCGTCAAAGAAATCGCGAGGAAAATAAGGTTGAACTACCTTTGCCACTACTCATATAATACGACAAATTTACATTATATTCACTGATACATAATTGTCATTTCTCACTAAGTTAAGGAACACGTGGTCCCGGGTTTTTATCGCCAGGTCAGGCAAAATATTAGCCGGTATCTGGATCAGTGCCCGATTAATGGCTTTATGCTCACATCCTATTACATGGGACTTAAACATGACTGGCGATGTGTGAGTGACCTGTAAGTACTCCTCTGCCTATCCCTTTGAGGAGCACAGTAAGATTTTGATTTGAGTATTTTATCTAAAGCTACTCATAAGGTGTCAAAGGCTTTAGCTTCGAGTTGGATAGTTGACCCCTGATCATAGAAACACGATACGTCTCGTCCATGTCACATCCCCATCACGCCTGCGATATCAGCTAGTGTAAATCGCATTAAGGTAGCGATGGCACACATTTTAACAAATCGAAGGATGACTCAGCTAAATAAGACATTTTATCACATGTCTTGGTGATTGATAACCAATGCTGCCTGCTATAGTGAGTGCAACTGCCTAATTGCAATGAATATAACGGTTTTATGTCAGAGTGAATGAAAGACGTACTGCGCTATTCACTAAAGTTGCTCAGCGTCGAACTCGACGTTGGTTTAAATCATAGGATATTGATACATGACACCTAGAGAATAAGGTTCAAATGCATGTCTTTAAAACCAACACTCGACGACGAATGCGATGCTGATAACCTTAGTGAATAACGCGGTTTATTAAGAACTTCTGAGCTTTGACGTTTCGTTTTTGTATTATCTATACATCTATACATACAGATAAATGAAATTGAAGTGTCTGCTTGTAATTCCAAAATAACAGCTTTTCACTAAATGCATATGAAAGTATACACGCTACTGACACTAAAAAACCAAGTTTTAAATTTTTTCTCTGTCTGTCTGTCTGTTTGTTCCGGGTAATCTCTGAAACGGCTGGACCGATTTTAGCGGGACTTTCACTGGCAGGTAGCTGTGCCACGTGGTTTCACCCGCGTAGATTTAGTTTCATCCTTATTGCCGCGGAACCCTAATATGTTTAATAAATGAAAGTAGCCTAAGTTACTCCTTGAAACATCAGCTACCTACTAGTGAAAGTCCCGCTAAAATTCGTCCAGCCGTTTCAGAGATTACCCGGAACAAACAGACAGACAGACAGAGAAAAAATTTAAAACTTGGTTTTATAGTGTCAGTAGCGTGTATACTTTCATATGCATTTAGTGAAAAACTATAATTTTGAAATTACAAACAGACACTTCAATCTGTATAGATTAATAATTTGGCTAATACCCGTAGATGTATCTTTGGTACATTTCATCCCCCAAAAAACAACAAAATCTCCAACATACCTACAAATACTAGCTTAAAACACACACCTATAACGATATCGTATTCAATTCTGTCGGATATTCACCCGCCCTCCTAACCAGATATCGATATCGGTTACATACAAACGTTTTATTTCAGTTCGTTTAACAATATTTGCCTTCGTTCCTACACTGTACAAATACGCATGTTCAGTTTGCTTCGAAAGGCCAAAATTTATAACTAAAGCTTTATTTTCCTGAAGCGCAAAATATTAGGTTACGGTTTTTTCGAACACAAAGGGACCAAAATGAACTCTGAATTTAATATTGTCAACATAATGAGTTGATAGATTTCCTCGATGTCTCTTTTTTATATACCTTGGGAAATCCGTCATAGCCCTACTGAGAACTACGAGGACCTGGGGAAACACTATGCTCGTTTAAGCAGCGCGTATTAAGAACTTCTTAGCTTTGACGTTGCGGTAGAAAATTATGGAAGGGCTCGATCTTTGAGTCGGACAAAGTGTTATTGGAATTTCCATCTGTAATTGCCCAGGAAGCCGGAATCTGACATTGTGTTAATTTTAAACTTTTTTTCAGCATTATTCATACAACTTATTTTTGTGTTAAAATTTAGTTATAGGGATCTAAGGTTAGATGTTTATCGCATAATATGTGGAACATAAGACAATGCTTATTGTATTATAATTTCGAATTCAAATAATTACACTAGCCAAAAATAAGTGTGCGCGTGTGTTAAGTTCTTTCTTATACATCTATACATCCATACAGATAAATAAAATTTAAGCGTCTGTTTGTCAATCCAAAAACACCGTTTTTCTCTAAGTGCATATGAAGCATATGCATATTATGTAATATAAGGTACAAACATAAAAAAATATCTCTGTCCGCCTGTCTGCCTGTTCGTTTGTTACGAGAAATCTCTGAACCGGCTGCACCGATTTTAACGGAACTTTGACTGACAAGTAGCTTATGTTAAAATGAGTAACTTACGCTACTCTTTTATATTAGAGATTCGTATAAAAAAACCAGTCATTAAATTAAGTCTACGCGAGTGAAACCGCGGGGCACAGCTACTTTTAAATAAATATTTACCACCAGACGATGCGCTGCGCCAAAAACGTTCTCCTAAAATGTCTAGACCCTATATAAAAGTAATTTTTTATCCAGTTACGGCGGAGTGGCGAAGGTTGTAGGTGTCGTTTCCGTACCCCCTTGACACAGAAACAAATGCTCGTTGACGGTTCCGCTCTTTGTCAAGACTATTATCAAAACCATTCGATAAATATTGCAGAAAAATGTCGAGCGATCGCGTGTGTTGCACCAACCTGCGTGACTGTAAAAATCACCGTATTGATTTCTTAAATGAATAACAATTCACATAAACCTTTCATAACAATGGATGGTTTTGGATTCTTTTTCACAAAATATCACGGAAAAGTCAGAGTTAATATTATAACTTCTATGCTTATCTATAATTCTGGCTTATAAATAGTGTCCAATTTCTCTGTCTACCATGCAAACTTAGTGTCAAGGGCAAAACTTATTCTTTTCCGCGAATATTTACTTCCTATAATAGACTAGCGGACGTCACGCGGTTTCACCCGCGTAGTTCCCGTTCCCGAGGGAGTACGGGCACAAAATATATAAATATGTTATTTGCTGATGATGTAGCTATCCATTGCTGAAAGAATTTTCAAGATCGGTCAAGTAGTTTCGGTGCCTATTTAATTGGCATTGGCACAAACAAACAAACAAAAAAAAAGCAATCAAATCTTTTCTCTTTATAATATTAATGTAGATAGAGGTAAAGACCACTACTTAATACTCGACCCTTTTTTGCGATGTAAGTCTATAGTTCTATACTTAAGCTGAAGAGTTTGTTTGTTTGTTTGAACGCGCTAATCACAGAAACGATTAGTACGATATGAAAAAAAATCTAAATTAGATTAGCCTATTTACTGAGGAATGTTAGAGGATATATCATTAGTCTACGTAAATGAAGTACGAGGTTAAAATTAGCGCTGGCCCAATGTAGCCATTCCGCTGACGAAGTCTCTGGCAGAAGCCAGGGGCCTTACCATGAGACAGATGTATGTGACGTGCATACATCTGTTACTGTCGCACAACTGAATTAACATTGCAATAAGAGCTCATGGTTGGGCCCCTGTTCTTAATAGAGGTAAAATATTTTTTAATCCCAGAATGTCACCTTATACTTTCTGCGACTTACTAAATGCGACTAAATAAAATAATAATATTTTTTATATTATTATATCGAGCGATTCAATAATCAACCCTCACATGAATGCGGTCCTTCACTTCCCTTCCTGGCGGCCGGCCAAGAGAAATGTAGGGTGAAAAGATTCACTTTATAATGTTAACATTTCGTTTTCATTGTATAGGCTGGACACTTTGCATTATGCGCGTTTGTTTTGTTTTGCTATTCGAATAAAGATTACAAAGATTGCGCATTTGGGTTGAATATATACGCTGCTTTGGGTATTGTGATTGATATGGGCTGTAGGGAAGTAAGATAAACAGGAATGGTGCTCCATTCTCTCTTCCCATCATACAAATTTGGAAGGCATGAAAATGTATCTTTTCTTATCTCTTCCTAAATATAATATAACATTGGGGTCACCATTCCTTGGCCATGTTTGAATGCATCGTTCTTTCAAATAACATTACGGATCTCAATGTGTAAGTTGAACTCCGATGAGCATATAGCATCCAATCCAATCTATACATCTATACAGATAAATAAAATTGAAGTGTCTATTTGTAAATCCAAAATAACAGTTTTTACTAAATGCATCTGAAAGTATACACGCTACTGACACTAAAAAACCAAGTTATAAAATTTTTCTCTGTCTGTCTGTCTGTCTGTTTGTTCCGGGTAATCTCCGAAACGGCTGGACCGATTTTAACGGGACTTTCACTAGCAGGTAGGTGATGTTTCAAGGAGTAACTTAGGCTACTTTTATTTCTTAAAAATGTTAGGGTTCCGCGACAATAAGGATGAAACTAGATCTACGCGGGTGAAACCGCAGGGCACAGCTAGTTCAAATTATAATTGGTAGTCGAGAAAATTCTGTGTTTGGTAAAAGTCTTAAAAAAACTAACCCGAAGGGAAGGAAGAGCGGGCTTTTATAGAGCACTATAAATATATGTTGTTTGGTTTTCTATTTTTGCGTGGTACTCAAAGAAACCAACAAACAGATAGGGTGTTCAGAACCTACACTACCTGATTTGTTCTGTAAGACATTTCGACGGCAAGCTCGACGTCGGATTGTAGATTTGAAACATGCGAAATTGAATTTTACAGTCTTAGTCTTATGTACTGTTTTCGTGTGCCGACTTCTATAACGCAGCTATTTACTATTAGTATATCGGTAATGGAAGCTCGGCGTACGTTGATTGTCAAATGGGACTATTTAAAACAAAAAATATAATATACAAACCAATTCGAAGACAGCTATTAAAAATATATGTATTGCCACCTTCCGCGAAAAATATTATAATTCCTTTTACGTATTCCGCGTACACAATCAAAATTCAGATTATCAACAAAGCTCACGAATGAACTGGGTTTATCACATTGTGAAATGAAATTTAAATTCTCTTACAAAGCGAATGTGCGGTAGAAAAATCTAATTTACTTTGCAGCAAAAGAGCAAATGGTCTAATGCCTTTTTTACTATTTGCTCAAGTTTTTGTACAGAAAACAAGTTTAATTGAATGATGACTTTTCATTTTGTCTTTTAGCAAGGAATTTATTGAATCGCACTCAATCTATACTTATGCTAATACTATAAAGAGGTTTTTTTTAGTGTAAGTATGTTTGTAATGAATTTGCTAAAAAAGTAATGAACCGATTTCAAAAAATATTTCACTATTTGAATACTACATTATTGCTGATTAATATAGGCTATATTTTATCCCCGTACTCCCACGGGAATGAGAACTACGCGGGTGAAACCGCGTGACGTACGCTAGTTTTTTATATAAGACAGTGTTTTAAATTAAACTGTTCTCATTACAGATAAATTCCCCTAATCTTTACTACGGCGAGGAACTGGAATATTAATTCCGTAGAAAATTTAAGACGACGGTGAATTCATGATTGCACCTAATTTTCTTCTGTGAAGTGACCCCTACCTAGGCTTGGTTGAACGATAATAATTGGACGAAGACTATAGCTTTGACGACAAAATGCGTTGCACCAAATCACGCTGTCAAGTGGCCAATTTGGGTGTCAGTGGCACTTTTCGTATGTAAAAGTTGTAACTTTAAAACTTTTTTGGCTAAAGCTATTAGTCAAAGCTGTGACGACATCAGACAATTAAAACAAAATTGCAACATATTTTTTTTTACCTAACCAGTACTTAAACCAGCAACTTTTTTTATTAAGCAACCTTATTTCATTGTTAATCAGTACTTGTCGATGAAACAGAAAAGAGTATTTACCCTTTCAGTAATATTATCGTACTATGACGAATAATGGTGTTCTGCATCAGTATTACATCAGTTGTATGCACCACAGCTTAACGATGCATCATTCAAACCAGGGTAACATGGAGCAAGTCATACATCAACTTGCCACAGCAACTATAAAGCGTGCATTTTTAATTAAACTGGCTTTAAATATTGACTCTTATTTATTTACTAGAAACGATCTAGCGCTTTGAAATATCAGTTATTTGATGTATTGATTGATTTTATTACTACTTATTTATTTTTTGGGAGTCTTCTGTTTACTCACATTTATTGATGTTTAATCGATTTTTTTCCAAGCTACTCCTCTGGTTTCAAAAATCCTTTCACTAATATTTAGGATGGGATTTCACCTCACACCCTGCAAATTTTTGATGTCTCTAAGACCAGTGGTTCTATAATTTCAGTCAGTCGGTATTTTTAGAATAGGTTTTTTTTAAACAATTTATAATTGTATATCTATACTCTATACAGATACAGATAAATAATATTGAAGTGTCTGTTTGTAACTCCAAAATAACAGCTTTTCACTAAATGCATATGAAAGTGTACACGATACTGACGACATGAAGCATGAAACTAAATCTACGCGGGTGAAACCGCAGGGCACAGCTAGTTTTTAATAAGTTTATACTATTTATGAATCACCATAAATATATCTTACACAAAGTTAGATTGGACGGGTGTAAAATATATATAGGTACCAAACCTTTTCCAATTTCCATATTAATCATACCGATTACCACCGCACACTTAAAATTTACCACTCCATTCCGCTACCTCAGCCCATAAAACGATATTATTCTCTAATTAAATCCATTGGGTCGTAACTTTTGCACAATATGCATTATGCAGGCAGTACTTCAAAATGATAAATGTATATGGAGCACTCGTAATCGAAGAAAGTGTATGAAGATATGTATGAATGAAGTGAAACTAGAAAAAATCGTAGAATTTAGGGTACAATAGTCTCTGCCTAACCCCATGGAATTGTTTGAATGTGATTCTAATTCTAAAGTCAGCCAAGTAATATTAATAATTATTATAATTTGCCTAGGGTGACAAAGTGAAACCTTCCATCTTGCTCTTTTGTAAAAAAGATTCTTAAAACTAGTAGCATTTTGGTGTCCCACTTCACCTAGTCTTATTGTCAACTAACTTGCGTCCGCAGCTTCGCCTACGTGGCTGTAAGATTTCACAAACAAACTTATGACCCCCATTTAACCCCCTTTGGGTTGGAATTTTGGCATTTCCTTTGATATATAAATCAGTCAGTCAGGAAATTGAAGTTTTACAGTCACGCGTCTCTCAAAAGGATTGATGAAAAAAAAAAATTTCAGCCTTTTATATGCTTCTAGAAGCATAATTTAATAGTCTGCCCGCAGGTAAACAGCTGTTACCCGACCAACGCTTGCAGTACCAAGGGTGTCGCGTTAACCTGCATTTTAAAAGGATATATTCGTTGTGCCTTCATAAAGAACGACATAGGGGTCACTTTCATTAAAGATAGTATTGCCTCCTCTCCTACTTCACCTGTCCAAGAAGTGGCACCCTGTTTACCACGGGAACATTATACAATTAACGTTACTAAGCTGTGGTCTGATGTAAGATTAATATGAAAATTAGTAGATACTGTTCTTACTTGTACTGTGTCCTTATGGTGCTCCAATAAATCTGCTCCTATAAACATAAGGATTGTGAATGAAATTGTCAGTCGTTTCAGAATCTTTTATTACTCGTAATCTGGGTGCATGCGGAGATCTCGGACCGTTCCGCAGATGAGTTATAGCGCGTTTTATCTTTCATCAAATATTTACGGCTGCGATAGACTTTGCCAAAGTAATTCTGCTTTGGAAAAATGAATCTTATTTTTCTAAGGAAGTGTTAAAGGGCGTGATTTAATTTTAATTTGTCGAGGGGTACTGTGTTTGTAAGGATTTTGCGTAAAATTAATGCAGGGGAATAATAAAGATATTTATTTATAGATTTTAATTGGGGATTCTTGATAAAATATTTGAACGTTCTAAGATTTAAATTTGTGGACATTGTTCGAGAATTGTTCACATTTATCGAGATACTCATTAAAAAAATTAAAAAAAAAACATGTTCAAAATAATTATTTGATTCTTCCAAATAAAAACAAATCCATGTGAGAGATACACATTATTCCAAAATGTCAATTATTATTTTCCCCTATTTACACGGTTTGAAAGTAGTTCCATCTCTTTCTATGATACGGATTTAAACAAGGATGGACAGCTTTAGTCCGAGTTTGATCTACTTTTCGTTTAAACATTTTGAATTAAGGGGCTTAAGTTTTAGTGCGAAAAATCTCTGAACTCTATCCAGTCTTCTGTAGCATGTAAAGTTTACAGCTATTAATATTAATGAGTAAAAAAGTCATTCTCAAGTTCCGTACTCATTATGCATTCTGAAGTACGCTCTTAGAATGCATAATAGCCCCGTCTAATAATGGCCAGGTTGTAAATTATGACGATATTAAGTTCTTGTACGTGTCTTCATGTATCCTGTATGTTTTTTAAGATTTTAGCTGTTTAAGATCGACTATTTTTGTATGCAATTGGTTTTGGATGACGAGTTCGTGCGTATGTTTTTGGATTATGCATGTGTTTAACCCACCAGTGAAAGTCCCGTTAAAATCGGTTCAGCCCTTTCGAAGATTACCCGGAACAAACAGACAGACAGACAGAAAGAGAAATTTTTTAAATTTTTTTTTTCATTTCAGTATCGTATATTCTTTCGTATGCATTGAGTGAAAAGCTGTTATTTTGGAATTACAAACAGACACTTCAAATTTATTTATCTGTATGTATAGAGTATAGTTGACAAGCATAACGGAAAAGTATCTTTTTTTGATGATTACAAAGTCATATTGATAGAAAAAACCTTATTTTCCGTTTTCAAACGCTTACTAGGCATCATTCAATTATAAAAAAATATTAGTAAAAAATCAACTCGTTACCAACAAAGTAAAATTGTTTTTAAAATATTTCTCTTCACAAATTAATTCCTCAGCCAAAATGTTTCAGCAAACAAAACTCTTTTATAATCTAAAATAATACTCTTTACGGCGTCGCCGACAAAAATGAGCCTTACTATAAACTCTTATGTGATTTTTATTCAACTAAAGGAAAATGACAGATGTCTACACGTTGTATACATCTGTCTCTTTCAATAACGGTGTTGGTACGGCTTCTGTTGCAGAATTGGAGCAAGTCCCGCGGTAGTTGAGGGGATTTTCATTTGGTTCGTATCTCGTTAGCACTTACAAGTGCACTTGACCGATGCCGGAACAAACAGACGGAACATTTTTTCTTTGTGTCTTGCTTCGCTTGAGTGAATATTATTTGACTATTTAATATTGCGAAGTTTTTCGTTGGACAAGATTTTTTGTCAATGTGAGAGTATTTTCCGGGCTTGTTTCTTATTTCTTATCAAAACGCTCATATGTATGTATCTATGAAACTGAATCTTTCAATGTGATTGAGACCCCTGTTAAATCGACGGATTGATTTGAAACTGCACAGTTTAAGAACCCATGACAATCCAATTATTTGTATAGTTTATCCAATTATCCTAACCAGGATTTTGACCACGATTTAATGAATTTTAGTCAGCGAAAAAGTAATACACGCTTTAATAAATAAGAAACTATTGAGTAAGAAATTCAAAAGCGTGGTGAGCTCTGCGTCAATCTATACATCTATACAGATAAATAAAATTGAAGTGTCTGTTTGTAATTCCAAAATTACAGCTTGTCACTAAATGCATATGAAAGTATACAGCATGAAACGAAATCTACGCGGGTGAAACCGCGTGGTACAGCTATTTGTTATAAATATTTAATTGACAGGTATTGGTAGAAGTAGTATCATAAACATCACCTCAGGGTTTTTGGCACGCTTAGTGAAAATTATTTCTTACTTTCCAGTTATTTTTTTCTGTGATTTTTAGTTGTTCTGAGATCAGATTTTTTTGATATTTATATTTCTCCCCGAGGGGAGGAATAGACCGAGGTGTTCGTAGTGTGAGGTTGCCAACGTGAATGATTATGATACTCGTGCTATCTATTAAGTGTCTTAACATTCAATAAAATTATAGCTCTAATATTCAATAGTTTCAGTGATTCCATTATTTGAATATTAATAACGATGAACGTGGTAATTATGCGGGATGTTTCAGGCAATTAACGCACTCTGAGCCTAAGTAGATACTCTATGCAGACATACGCTTAATTGGATGTTCAAACGTGCGGGCGAAGTAAATGGATGTATATTGGTTTAGGTCATTTACGTCTTTTTCTTAACTTTGAGGCAAGGTGGTAAATACACTGGGTTGGTACTGAACTATTGACTACCACGTTGGTCTAGTGGTCGTAAACTTTACTGTGGTATACGAAGTCTTGGGTTCGATTCCCAAACAACTGGAATTCTGGGCAACATAGTTTTTGCCAATGATTCCGCTTGTTTGAGGTACATACATAATATCAAATAGCCAAAACCGTTGCTTCTAGAGACATGACATTTCAAGGATGTGTTCCTTTGAAGGTGTCAGTATCCACTATGAAAGAGTTTTCCGATATTCTAATTAACGAAATGGGGGTTAAATCTTACAGCCACATAGACGTGTAACTAAACTAGTAATTATATAAGAAAATTCCATGCAGATATCCTGTCAAAATTTTAAATTAATTTTACTTAACATTTTGATCGACGTTGCATCGATCTCTTGTAATTAAAACAAGCGAGTAAACAAAGTGAGATTGAATGCAAAATTCATTTTTAATTAATTTTCATTAACGCCCTATGGAGTGGATCGCGTGAATTTATTATAATTAAACAAAGTACCGACTTTAAAAACGAGGAGGTTCCCAATTTGACCGTATTTTATATGCATGAACATATTTGTATGATTCTTACTGAGATCTGTAGACCTTCTTCCCTATTTGCTCTTGTATGTTTTATATCATGTAAATAATAATGAAACATAAAATAATAATAAAAACTGTTGCTATCAAATACTCTTTCCGAGATTCACAAAACAATGACCAATTTTCAGTCAGTAACCAAATTAAAATGACATAATTATAATTATATTGTTCTATCTGCATTCAATTCTAACAAAATACAGTCAAGTAACACTTGTTCTTAAGCTATAAAACGTAGCATTTATTATAATGACCGCTGATTAAGTTCTTTTTTTAACTGATAATTTAACTAACGGGAAACATGTCTGCTTCCGAAACCATTAAACAGGGCTTGACCGATGTCTTCTAAATGAACCCCATTCCTTTAACGGCTGACAATGTCTTTTGCGCGTATTTCCAAACGCTGGGCTCCGGAATTCTTCAAATATAATATTCCACGATAGATTTAAACAATTATCATACAGCTTCACGAGAAAGGGGGAAAGAAAATACTTGGAAATTTTAGCTTCATCAGTATTAAATAATCGTGATTAATAAATTTCTTTATTTATCAGTCTGTAATTATTCAGCTTTTTTGTCATTAAGTTATTTAATAATATATCAATAAACTGAATATAAGTAGTTTCTTAGTAGGGGCAGATAGTTAATCTCCTTCACAGAAATTATGAACTTCGGGGCAGTCAAATCTCTCATCTGAACGCACCTCTATGTTTTTTCATCTTTATCTATACATCTATTTATCTATACATCTATATTTATGTATCTATACCAATAAATAAAATTGAAGTGTCTGTTTGTAATTCCAAAATAACAGCTTTTCAATAAATGCATATGAAAGTATACACACTACTTTGATTTAAAAAAAATTAAGGTTCCGCGAGTATCACATGAAATTTACTGCGGGGATCAGCTAGTTAAATATCTAAGTGGGGTAGTGTAGCTTTTGTAAATCCGCGTCCGATACGTATCTATAGGTACATATTGGTTAAACTACCCGGAACAGAGTAACAACATGTTGACGGATATTGCCCCCGGCAAGTCACCGTGTAATGGACGTAACAATTTAGCAACAGTGTTTACAATGAAAATCCCTTTATACACAGAATATAAATGAGAAACTTGAACATAAAGGATTACGTTAAGGGGCGTTGATTTTGTTAACAAATAAGTGATATACTCCATCCCTTTTGTAATCCATAACACCAAAAGAGATGTAAATATTTTTTAATGAAGGACTATCTTAGGTGACGCTTTGTAAGTAAGAATTTATTTAAAACATAAAGTTTACTAACAATACAGATCTTAAACAACTACTATAGTTAAGAAACTGTGTAACAGTTGCTTGCTCCCATCTCCTGAAAAATAAAGTAGCTATTTATTATTATTTTGTTTTTGTGTGCATGTGTGTGTGCGATATTGATATAATACTGGATAATTATCTACAGTCATACCCTATGCCGAACCAAAATTCGAATCGAGACCGAGTTATATAGTGAGTGTCGATTTAACTCTAGTCATCTCCCTGGCCTTATCCCATACATTGTTGGGGTCGGCACTTGATTCAACCCGATGTGGCTGATCACCTGATTTTTATACGAAGCGACTGCCATCTGACCTTCGCAACCACATTTAGGAGGAAAATCTGTGATCTGGGTTAAACCAGTTGTCAGATTATTTTTAGGCCTCCGACTGACCTGTAACGATTGCCAAAGATGTTAAATTGGCAACCGGGACCGACGGCTTAACGTGCTCTCCGAGGCACGGAGGGAACTCGGGCGGTCACCCATCCAACTACTGGCTAGGCGTATGGTTGCTTAACTTCGCTGATCGAATGATATGCGCAATAGCAACTGTGCCACGAGCTCCTCTCGATTTAACTCTAGTACAAATTGGTATTCGATTTCGTTTCGTGTATGCTTAGATTCTTGTATTTAATTGCACAAAACCTCTGCGATACTTATTCGTTGAAAAAAGTATAGGTACATAGCCGTAGACATAGAAGAAATTACCTCCATATCATGATCATCATATTCAGCCCACATGCACCCACTGCTGGGTATAGGCCTCCCTGTGACCCGCCATTGTTCTCGGTCCCGAGTTAGTCCCCACCACAGTTTCACAGCCGTCTGCGCGATATTGTCGGCCCACCGGGCGGGTGGTCTGAGTGCCTAGTGCGAGTTTGTCACTGTCGCCGTCACATGTCACCGCGTCAAAGTTAACGCAGATTTGTTTGGGATCGAAACAGCGCCTCTGTCGGCCTAAAGATGACACTATTGTGAGCCCATACAAATCTGCGTTTACGTCGACGCGGTGACATGTGACGGCGATTTTAAGAAAACCCGCACTAGGCCCTCTGCCCGTTACTCTTTGCCGTTTTCCCGGCCACCATTCGGTTACCACTTTGGTCCACTTTCCGTCTTCCCGTCTCATCAAGTGTCCTGCCCATCTCCACTTTAGCTTGGTTACCCGTGCACCCACGTTGTCGACCTCTTCGTATAGTACATATTAAAAAATAAACATTCATTTACAATCTTACGCCTCACTATAATACCTAGTTCGCTTCTGAATGCAGCTCATAACTGGCATATTACATCCATAACCAATGTTTTAAATGAACTATAACCCTTACAAATTATAAAGGTACACAATTTCACACCCTATCTCATTTGACTTTTTACGCTTGATGGTTCTCATAACAGTAAATCCAACTTAATATGATGAACACCACACGGTGGCAAGGTGAGATTTAGAGAATGGGCCATTATATTAGTATTCCGAAGTGTTATTAGAGTTAATAATTTGATAATAAAGTAGATTATAGACAATGTTATTTTCATTTCGCGGCGTGATATAGTAAATTGGCGTGTTATTATCACCGTTGTTCTACGGTTTGATTATTATCACTGTGAATGCGGTCTCTGAAGTGCTTCTTGAGAACGAGATTGAATTTCATCGCGAGATAGGACTATGATTTGGACACTCAAAAGACATATTATAAAAATCGGAGACAATACTTTATCCATTTATTTTTATAACTAGCTTCTGCCCGTGACTTTGTCTTAGCATGATGATATATAGTCGATAGCGTTCCTCGATAAATAGGGTATACACTAAAGTAATATTTTTTTCGGGATATCGTGCATTTTATACCGATCTCGACCCCCTGGCAGGTGGCCTACCATACCACCATCTTTCATTATGATACCGTAAAATTCAATTTATCAATGTTAACAAGTTCTTAACGCGCTGTTTAAACTATCATAGTTGACCCCCCGTATTTATTGAGATTAGCGCGCTCATGCAAACAAACAATCTCTGGACCTTTATATATTAGTCAAGATATCATACCTTCTCAGAAGAAGGTGTCTCAAGGGGTAGGCTTTCATCATTTTCATACCTTCCCAGGAGGGGGTCTCAACTGTTCACCAAGATGACTTTAATTATGCATGTCATTAAACCTTTTCAGATATTTGCAGGTAGCCTTACAATGTGTTCCTTAGCCATGCCACACAAGCTTGCGGTCTGACTTTACCGGTTAAGCATAGCTCATACCGGTGATGTTCTAACTTGCGATGCAGTTGATTTCGTCGATTTAAGATGACTAAGTGCCAACGTGACAAATTAAGAGTCCATAACCGGCTCAGGCACGATACATACGTCTTTGCATTACTTCTCAGACAATATGCAGGTTTCCTCAAGATGATTCTTTAGGCCACTGGGATTCAAACCTGTGTGTAGCAGGCGACTACTCGAACCCCACGGCCACTACTGCGCTGCTTTTTAAACAGAAATATTTGACTTTTGCCTGAACAATTGCCACGGGGATGAAGAAGTGTAATTAAAAAACAATGTTTTAGCAAGAACATCGATTTCATCTTTCTTGACCACATTTCATTTATATACATAATAATTATTTTTCAAAACACAGTATTTCATACAATCACGACCTTAAAATATTGTATTTTTTGAAATTTAAATGTAATTTACTCAAATAATATAAGTTTTTATCTAACTTTTAAATCTCATTTTAATATTTAAAAAAAAGGCATTTCCGCATTATGTGACGTTTTAATTTTAGGAAAAGAATTCCTATTTACTTTTAAGATCGTGATTGAACGATAAGTTATGATATACATGATAATAGGTACAACAATTTTTGTGGCCGAACATGACCTATTACATATCCATAATAGTTCGTATGTTGAACTGTGATATAAGACGCGGCATAAGCACATGTCTCACTATGAGTCGAACTATCCTGGCAATAATAGCTCATTGCTCGTCCCTTGGTTTTCTGGTAAAAACTTTAACATTCATACACCGACTAGAATTAAGATTGTGTGATCATATTCTTATATTAACAGCATTTCAATTAAAACGATGAAGATGTAAGATAACATAGTTTAAGATAGAATATATTATTTTGAATTCGAAATTGAAGTAGTATGTTTTTAGTTCTTGCACCAGAAGTATGGAGTTATTTTCTATTGAGATATTTTCTCAGGAAAATATACCATTCTTATGCAAAAAAGAAATTTTATAAAAAAACACATTATGCAGGTTATCATTATAAGACGAAGATTCGCAAATTAAACTTTTATTTATTTAATGAAAATAATTATGCTAATGAATGCGATAAAGTTTATATGAAAGTCAGTACATTTCCTAAAAGTAATTAATGAATATTTAGTAAGAAAGAATAGACAAAAGCGTCACGCTTTTCCCCAAAAACATAAAAAAGCCTGTAGGTCTAAAAAGGCCACTTTGGGAGAATCATAATATGATTCATCACCGAAATGACAAAATGGTCACTTAAGTGCAATTCATATTTATGATTCACGAATGAATACAATAATTGTAGATGTTAGTCCCTATGTAACTTTTTATGGTTCTGCTATTTGTCATAAAACCAATTCATATTTTGTGGACCATTTTAGGAATCTTCATAGGAAAGTGTCAAACAGGTGAATTGCGAAATATTAATCATTCCTGAATCATATTCGGATCACATTATGATTCTCCCAAAGTGGCCGTTTTAGACCTACTGGTTTTTGTTTAACCATTTTATTTTATTTATTTTATTTTTCAAATATGGCAAATAAATAAAGTTTTTTTTCGAAGTTTCTCTCGGAATGAAAAACCTTATTATCTACTAGATGCGTCCATTTGTGTCAAAATAATAATTTGATATGTACGCATAGTTCCTAAACGTGTGGGTTCGGGTATTTCTTGATCTGATAATCAGAATTTCCATTCAACGTGGCAATTCTGTCTATCTTTCTACTACAGTCTTGAAGGATAGTAATTTGTTTAATTTTTTTTAATATTCTTTAACTCATTCTGGACACACCTTTACATATTATAACTTACTTGCATAAGACACACAATCACATAATCACACTCCACAGATCACAACAGCTATCGTGGCATGGGTCAAAATATTGATGATGACTGCCATAACAATTTCTTTATGAACAATCAAAAAATCTTAACACAGGAACAGGGGCCCTACCACGAGCTCTATCATTTTGCCATCATATATTGACAATGATTTTGACAGATATGTCGTGTATACATCTGTTACTGTCGCACAGGTGAACTATCATTGCAATGAGAGCTCGTGGTTGGGCCTCTGGGATCTTACCATAAGTTCTTGTTGCCATCATCGATTGGCAATGAGCCAGACGTATATAATAGGTCGTGTGATGTATTAATCTTTTTCCTAAATATTATGGCATTACGAGCTGATAACCTGATTATGTCACGTTGGCACTTAATCATGTTTGGTGAAATGTGGATACAACACCTGTGCTTACCCCTTCGGGGACCCTTGGATGGCGTGAGCATATTTATTTATTTTACGAGCTTATAAATAGGGCCTTCCATAAGATTATACAAATCTGTCTTAGAATCATTGTCAATTTATGATGGCAATTAGAAGTCATGGAAGAGGCTACAAGGTTCGGGGCTAACAACGAATTAGAATTTATTAAGAGAGAATTTTTAAGGGCAGTATCAATGTACCAATTTTGGTCTATAGCACAAACTTGAGAATAGAAACAATGTTTTTAAAGAGGAAATACGAGAACTAAAATAGAAGCTTAGAATGTAAAAAGAATCATTTAAGATTATCCGTTAATTTCGTGGGAACTGTGAATGTTTTAAGTGAACTCAAAAGTAGTTTTCGAAAGAAGGAGTCTCCTAAATCATAGCAAATTGCTATCGAAGTAACAACAAGCATCTCCTATCTATAATATACAACATTACAAAAATACTTCCACGTTAGACATTAATTTGTATAACATCGAAAATACATAGATAAACAGTCAATTTACATGCATTGATCGTATAAAATTACACACTATCACACAATTTTAAGAGTCACACAGAAGGTTCATTAGACTAAAGATGAAGTAACAATCAGACACACATTATAACCAGTTGTAAAGACAATTTTTTAGTTCCTTTAAACAGTTCAAATTAATTAGAAGCAAATAAAACTGTCAACAATCTTTTCCATTTCATTGATTTCCAAAATGATAAATAATCTCTCTTACTAGAAATACACTCATTATGAATAAACATTTATTTAAAGATAGTCAAATCTCACATCGTAGTACATAACAACAATTTACTTTAAACATCATCCTTACATTTTTATAAAACGAAACATCGACAAACAATGTCGATATACATTTAAACAGAGGGCCAGCCTCTGATTTCATAAGAATATAAAGAATTCCCCTGAAGCGTCATAGTTCCAGTACAATCCTTCGTCACACCTTCATTTCCATGGCTAACTAATCTATGCTAGCTTTTTCCTAGAAAACGGAGATCAGCGCGTATTACCTCGAGTACCCCACCGTGCCACGACGGCCGCGCTTAGAGGAGGTACTCTCATTGTTCTGGGCGATCAAATGACGTATTCGGCGTGCTTTCTACTTTCTTCAGCACTATCTTAAAAGCAAAAGTATGTTTGGGGGAGACTGATGCCGGGCGAGGGGTTTGGGGAGATCGAGGTGGAGGATCAGGAGGCACCTCCGAGCGCGTCCTAGACCGCCGAAGTGGATTCTGTAATATTGAAGTAGTGGATGACTCCATTGGTCTTTGAGGAGACAAGCGGTTTGGTGATAAACGGCCTGGAGATGGTTCGGGTATAGGTGGCGGTAGCATCAGAGGCGGTAAATTTGCGCAAGGAGATCCTCTTGACCCTCGACGTTCTTTCAAACCCATTGGAGGCGGTGGTGATACTGGTGTATCATCTTCAGCCTCTGCAACCACAACTACTGGCTCACCTCTCAGCAAAGGTGGTTTCAGCTCACTAGTATCCGACGTCAAAGATCTTCTGAAGTAATTTAATCCGTTTTCTATTTCAGCTAAAGCACGTTTTACGAAAGGAAAGCTCTCTGATACTTCCGATGTGGATTTGCGTACTGGAAATTCGGTTTCACTATCACGCTTTTTGGGTCTGCATCGCTCGAAAGTGGCATCGCCTGATGCGCCCACTGTCTCTGATACCTGTCTTGTAAGAGCTGCGTGTTTTACAGAGTCCGACTTGGATCGTGGCTCCCTAGATTTTGGCGTGGGAGAGCGTCGGTCGCCGAATTTTTTACTAGCCGCTCGTTTGATAGAGGAGAAGAGTCCGAGTTTTTCGGGTGGTTTGTCTGGTGCGGGAAGTGGGACGACTGGTGCTGTGGAGGGTCCAGGGGTGGGTTCGGGCGCGGGACGGGGGAGGTTCCCCTCGCGTTAGTTGTGCCGAGAGTCTGAAGACGGAACATCGCTCGAGCCGGTAGAGGAGAGGGTAGTGTTTGAGCCGTACGGGTCGAGAGATGACTGCACAGACATGGAACGCCCCGCACGCCGGACTCGCGCCGGGGACAGCTTGCCTGGATCTACGCTGGCCGGGTCTGCCTGCAACAAGAACGTTTTGAGCTCTCTACTCAGTGTCTAAAACTATAATATTTAAAAACATGCTAAAACATAATGATCAAAGTAAATAATATCTTTCAAATCGGAAATGATAATTGGCAAAGCTTGGCATTTGTCTTATAATATTCCCGCATTACAATAAAGCAAAAGTAAAAAAAAAGATCAGGAATCCAAACGCATCAGAATACCTTTAGAAGACTTGTTAGGAAGATGGAGTTAACTATATAAATATTACGTTAACAACTAACGCACCTGGTATGCCAAAGCATTCATAATGATGGAGTAAGGCACCAACCCCAACGGGTGCACTTCCCTCATCAGCACGTTGGCAGGGATCTTGTGGAACTGGATGTACTCCAAAAAGTTACCAATCACATCCTTCAACACCATGTTTTGGTTGGTATCGCAGTATTTCTTGCTCCACATTAGGGCTGCCTGGAACCATTGAATATTTTTCAGGTATAAGTATCTAATATTTTAAGATAAAGCAAAATCATTGTTATGCTATGCATTCGAAAATTTAAAAAAATGGCCATAAATGATTACTTAAAGAGCACAATTTACTTTAAACTTACTTGGAATTTAGTAAATTCATCAGCTCGTAGCTCATCCCTGGCAAGAATCAGGCGGACCACATGTTGCGGCAATAGAGTGAACGAGCCCAGGTTAAGGACTTCATTCCCATGTTCATCCACAAATTCCAGCACCTGCAATGTTAAATACTCAAATTAAGTTTTAACACAGAAATTGTATAGATCCAAAAACAACAAAAAATTTGACAGAATATAATATTATTAATAATATAATCTAGTTACCAAGCGGTACGTAGTAACATTTTGCAGGTACAGAATAATTTATTTTCACGTGTATAATTTAAAGATATTCTCTAATATCATAATAAATATAATATGTAATTAAAAACTAAATTATTTTTCAACAAAGAAGTACAGAATAAACTAACCTTTTAACCCATATAAACAATAATAAATTGTATAAATATAATTATACGTATATCTAATGTCTTTACAAAGAAAACCCATTAAGTGCATGTCTCCAATAAAATATGGAGCAAATACGAGTTGATTGTAATGCCTTCAATAAGCTGAAATTACTTGTGGTACACAATTAAATACGACTTGTTTTGATTTGTTTACCTTCTGGACCAGCGACTTGGTGCATTTGTACTGTATGTATCGCTCGGCTGATGCGAGGAGAGCACACACGGTGTCAACAGTGATGCAGCATTGAACGAACCCGGCGCATGCTCGTCGAAGCTCATCCAAGCCATAGTAATCTGCTGCGTTCATAACACCTGGAAAGAGGACAATACACACAGATTTAGGGTATTAGATACTATGATACATACGTAAATCAGTTGAATAACTAGTTTCGAAGCTAGTGTTTTATCTACCAGTGGTCTTACGGCACTCTACGGTTTTCAATAACCTATCTAAGTTTACAGATAGATTGATATCCCCAGATATCTGCCTGTTTTGATCCATCTATACCCTCAATTTCATAATAATGTTAACTAGCGATAATTTATTGGAATGAAAGTAAAAACAAAATTATAGATTTATTTATCACACGTTGGGTAGAATGCTGGATAGAACGTTTGTAAATTTACTTGCACATCAGTACTTAGTTCGTACTTATTGGTACTAGATGGCGTTAGGTTATGTCAGGGATTTTGTTGCGTGATATTTAAAATCGGAGATAATTTATTTTGAGGCCTTTGCATTTTAAAGTAATGTAAAATTGTTTAAATAGTTATGTGGTCGATCTATGTGAATTATAACAAAAATAAAGCTTGATTGTCTTTGGCATACACGTTTATTTCAACTACCCTCAAATCGCGCGAAAATACAGCCCGCTCGCCGCCGGTCAGTTGGCTCTTGGACGCGGTTTAGCGCACACGACATCGAAGAAATTCCTCTTCACTCGTGATAGTTGCGAAGCTGTTTCGTTGGCAGCAAAGTGTAAGACTAGTGAAGTGAGTGCAGTGTTTAAAAGCGGACAACGCAAACAAAAAACGTTTTCTCATCATGGGCTGAACTTAGAACGAGAGATGGAGTGACAAAGGCTAGTGATAGCATAGTTTTAGACCGCCTAAGTTCGTTATTTCTTTGTTTCAAAGTACAATACGATATGCCTTGAATGTTGCCCGAGATCCCAATAGTACGATTAACCTGGATGACGTCAATATGAGAATAAGAAGTATTATCATTTTTGACGTTTTTGTTCAATCTAGAATCGGATCACAGTTGGTTACGTCACCGTTATTCAATCACGTGTTCCGTGGCTTAATATTTTATTCTGTTTCAATGTACCTAGATTTTAGCGACCGATAAACCTCATATTATTGCATACCTCATATGCTATTTAGGTTCTTCGAAGAATAAGGGTTCCTTAACGTTGAACTTGGTTTTTTATATGTGTTTTTGTTGCATTTTCATTTACATTACTATTCTACTTTTCTATAATAGTTACCCACTTAATTAATAACACAAGTGATAAACAATAAACATGTTATTAAAATACATATACACCAAAACCATTTAAAATAATTTACTTCTCGTACACCTGCATTATGCTTAAAAGTTTAATAAATTAGGGTTGATAAAAAAACTTTTGAAAACCTCAACCAAAATACACTTACCTAATTAGTATGAAAAAACACGCATGAGTTCATGGCAAAATAATGTAATAATGGTAAAATTTAACAATTTTACCACCGAAACATAAGTATTCGCTACAACCCTACTTAACAAAGTTAAGGGTTCTATAAAAGTTTGCAACTTTGATAATTAAATGAAGCAACATTATTTTCAAGCTATGGAGGACATTTTCAAAAACTCTTAATAATTTTAACAATAGGATCTTATTTCGTTATTTTTTAATAATATGTTGTAATAAAACGTAAGTAATAAAACACTTTGTTTGTTGCTGCTTATTTTTTACAAGCTGTGCCCTGCGGTTTCACCCGCGTAGATTTAATTTCATTCCCGCGACACCCTAAACGTTTTTTAAACAAAAGTTAAAAGCCTTAGTTACTCTTTGTAATATTAGCTATCTGTCAATGAAAGTCCCGTTAAAATCGGTCCAGCTTTTTCGGAGATTACCCGGAAAAAACAGAGAAAAATTTCAAAAATTGGTTTTTATATGTCAGTAGCGTATATATTTTCCTATTATTTTGGTATTACAAACAGACACTTAACTTTTATTTGTCAGTATATACAGGGTGTCGGAGAAAAAGGAACAGTTGTCTTCTAGAAGTTATAGGGTTTTATGAATATATCACTATATTGAAATCGTAAAATATCTAGCTCCAAAGATAATGTAGTTATAGGCTATGGCCGAAGAGCTCGCGGCCTTAAGTGATTGAATGAACGCTCGGCCGCGTTTACCTACATTCCGTACGCGCACATTAAAATTTTTAAATTAAGGGGAAGGTTAATGGTTTTGAAAAATGGTTTTATGGGATTATTTCAGGATTTATTAGTGGGAGAAAAAAAATAAAAACGTAGTTAGATTTCACGTGAATAACTCTACGTTACAGCTGATTTTAATGCGAAAATAAGGTCTTGATATGGTCAACTTTGAACGTCAATTACTCGAAAACGGAAGAAGATATTTTGGTCATAATAATTTTAATTGCTTCCTAAAATTATACCCTATCACATATTTTAACAGCTGTCCTGAATTCCCCGACACCCTCTATATATTGAAATAACAATGGATTGATAATATTATTTTAGTTCTGTATTGTTAACGGCCTTTATGAAGGGAATACAAGCGTGAGTATATATACGTATTATTATATCGTATATCTGCCGTAATATAGGAAATTAAGCATAATACTACGCCATGTATAATATTGTACCTGTGCAAAGCTAATGAGCCCCGAAATTACACGGAAGAATATAAAACCTGATATCATTCATATCGAGATCAATTTCGATACCGAATATTATTACTGTGGGAGTCAATAAAATGATAATAATATTGCCAATATTAAATGATATTATTAGATAACGTGACCATGTTATTGTTTGGCATTTGCTCAAGCAATAATATTTTTTCCACTCAATGAGAGATTTCAACAAAACGTCAAGAATTTATTTACAAGACTTGTCACGTGAATAAAGTATAAGGTCCTTTAGTGCATTCAACCGCTAAAGATTGAGGAACGAGTCTGACCTATTTCACTAATCGATCGCAACAACAACATATAAATATGGTTATATTAACATAATGTTATTACAATATAGATATAAGCACTATTCGACGAGGACTTTTGTTGGAACTCTAGCGAAAAGAATAGTTCTTACACGAAAACTTGAAAAAAAAATGTTTATTTTCATGAACTAATAAAAGCTGAAATAAAGGATAGTGGAACACGAGGGCTTAAGTTCTATCTCCAGGACGAGCAAAGAGTTATTAGTTTTCCATCTGTTATTTCCCAAAAGCCCGTTAGATTAGTGCGGTTTATGACAGGCTTGCCCCCTATTACATGGGGGAGTAAGGACTATATAACTACCAAAATGTGGATGTACTATAATTAAACCTCTGTTTACCCCTTGGGGGAATACATGATGAGCATAACGTAAGTAAATATATTACGCATAAGATTAATAATACCTTAAGCGAGGTAGGGCTTAACGGGATCTGTCGTTAGTATCTGAAATTTCCCGGCTCAGGACTGTAGAGGACATTATAAAAGATCGCGGTCAAATAATGCTACCTTTCAGTGGAATAGTTTTCCTGCGGTGAGCAAAGTCGCTAGTGGAGGGGTAAGTAGTTGAGGAGTGGCTGTGCTACCAATAGTTGTAATTATGTTAACACTAATATCATTTTTTATGAGGTAGGCAACGCGCACGTGTCACTTGTTACAAGCCTAAGCATTCACAGGCTGCAGTAGCCGCTTACCTTCAGGTGGACTGTTCGCTTGGTTGTCGCCTTAATAGCGTAAAAAAATATCTTTAGTAGACATTGGGCTGCTTATGCACAGAATAAATTATGAAAATCCTATAACTACCTATTATAGTCATATTTTCATAATCTTTAATTCTTGAGTTCTGAAATTAGATATTTTGAGAGCCTCTCAAAAGTTACTTAACGAGCACAGAAGAGGAAACCCTTTGATCGTCAAGTTATACGTTCCTTATTTAATTGTACTAGCTCTCAAACCTATTAACGTATCTTAAAGTAAATGCAACGTTAATAGAATCCCTAATGGAGTTTACAAACTACGAAATTCCACATCGAATATTTGCGTGTGCTCGCTCATGCGAATTTGCCGGGTAATAGAATTGGGATCCATAGGTATGTTATGAAATTGATTGAGTTTGCAATGTGTTTTTGTTTTTGTTGAAGGTTTTCCTTGATTGTGCCTCATTTCTCGGTTTATCGTTGTAATGTAATTTCTTTTTATTTTCTCATTGAAAGGATTCTTATTTCTATGCGAACGATACTGAGATATAGCAAACCAACGCGTTGCTTGCTAAAAGTAAATATGATAAAGATTTGGATTATTATAGTTTATTTTAATTTTAAATGCAGTTGGATCTATTAATATCGGGCAATTTGTTTAATACAACGCACATATGTACATTTAAAACACGTACGACTTCTCCATATTTGACGGTTACTTCAGTTTCCATCGCTAATGATGGACCTTTAATCTATTGCGTTTATACATAGGTACCTAATTATTTATTTATTTATTTATTTATTTATTACAAAATTATAGGTTGTGTTTCAACGTTTCAGGCTTTCTGAGAAGATGTGAAGATATTTAAATTTATATGGATGAAGGCAATCATAACCTTATGATCAGTAGCGTGCATTGCATACAAGCAGGTAAGTAAAAGTTACAATTTGTGATCACTGAATACACTCGTATCGTGTGTGTGTTTATGTTCGTTTGTGTGTCTTTACTAAAACGTATGTACCTACGCCGCGTCACATAGGTATGGACTCAACCTGCCTACCTACCCACTTATTGTTTATGCCTACCCCTGTGAAATCCAATACACGCCCCTGCTTATGATTGCCTTCATCCATATAAATTTTATTACTTAACTAACTTGAAAGTTACCTGAAATACCGAACACAAGTGAAAATTATTACTCCATGACGAGATTTTTATCTTTTTACTAACCTAATCTAATCAAATCTAGCCTGTATGTCTCACTGCTGGACAAAGGTCTCTCTCCCCATTTTCCAATTCGAAATCCTCAACATTTTTCATTAATCAATTTGTGCCTCGATTCCGTAATTAAGGCTCAAGCTTACCAATTCAAAATCCAATAGCCCAGTAATCGTGATTAATTCTCTTTCACTACCACTTCACTTCGTTTACGGTCATTTCGTAAAATTGGAAATTGAATCGCACTCACATTTTTTTATTCACTCCGGTTGAACGAACGAAATGGCATTTTAGACAAGGATCCTGGGTGAAATTTTAAATTGAATTTTAAATTGATTCTAGAGTGCCAATTGTGCGTAGGATCATTTCATCGTTTACGTGTTGGACGAAAAGTTTTAATTTCTCCTGAACTTACCTTCTTTGATGTACCTACCTGTACATAAAAAAAATATCGTTTTGATGAAATGTACATGCCTGGCTCAGTTGCCGGTTCTTCTTTTCTTCTCACCCAACGCGGATAAATCATTATCATTTTCCTCAATATACACAAATGCGTATAGGGTAAGCATACAGAGGTGTATGGTATACCCACATTCTGCCAGATATGTTTAAATGCCATGTGGTAGTAAGAGTCTCCGAGATGCTATTAAGAATAACGGTTGGGGAATCCCAATAGCTCATAGCATGGCCCGGGGATGGAACCCAAGACCTCGCAGTAGTAGTTGCGACCACTTGACTAACGATGCAGTACTTCGTATATTGGGAATATATTTCTGTGAAGATTGGATCAAACGGGAAATATTTGTATATCTTATATTAAAAATACTCAGAAATTTCGTTTATTCCTGTTCTTTAAGAAAATCTGAATAAATATTAACTTTCCTCTGCTTCAATTTTGGTGTGTTTGATTTATCGCTCAAAGGGTCTTGTGATTACCAAATGGATCAGAAACGCGCGAAATTCTTTCCTTTCATATCTAAGCCCCGTTTTATCAAGGTCAAAATGAACAAAAGGCTAGTGTCGTTTAGTTAATTTATCGATATTTTAAGGACATTACCAACATCTAAACTGAATAAACTATTTTTATTTTCAATAAATACGCCTGTATTCCCCAAAGGGGTAGGCAAAGGAGTTGTAGTAACAGCACCCACTTTTCACGAATATGATTAAGTGTCAATGTGACAAATGGTGATTCCATCGCCGTCTTAAGCACTTTGAATACGTCTTTCAATTGCATTTCAGACACATGCAGGTTTCCTCACGTTGTTATTATCCTTCATCATAAACCACGTGGTGTGAAATCAGGTACACATAAGTTTTTTAGGAAAACTCATTGGTACAGGTCTCGCTGAGATTCGAATTTGCATAAAAAATCACTCACCAAGTAATGTCCTAGGTTGTAAGGTGACACACCCAGTGTGGATGTATTCAATCAGTTGACGAAACACATCCGGTTCGAATTCTTCAATGATCAGAGTCTGATGTTGTTGCGATGAAGGCTGTCGCGAAAGAAAAATATTTTTTAAATCTCAATAGTAGTTTTTCATTCGAGACTGAGAACAGGAAATTCAATTTTATAATCAATTTCTTTAGGGACCGTTTTTGATTGAGTGCTTGTGAACCAAGTTTGCAATTGGAAAGGTCGAATTTAATTCTTTGAAGAATACGACTAAATTGGCGAGTGTCAAAAAGTGTTGTGGTTCTTAAGATTGCTTTTACATAATGATTTGCATGTGCGACGACTAAAGTGTGTAATGAAAGACAACATTTACATTTTGATGACGATGAATACTTAATACAAATATTGTACAAAAATATAAGAGAAATTCAAATTAGTAACATACAACAGGAACTCGAATTTGTAATAGTGACATGCTGTAGAGTGCTATGTTTCCATGTGACAGTCAAATAAAAATAGTTCGATTGGTGTTTAACGACAAGAAACAACATCAATGTTACCATACCTATCGTAAACAGTAACCTCAAGTAAAGGTTTCGACGTGTTTCAACATTAGCGAATTTCGTTGCGTATTAAAAATGACTAGACCTTATCGGCTCCGACACGAGCGTCGCGTCTCGGCCATTTCATGGTTAACTTAATTTATACATTTTCTATATATATTTCTACACAGATAAACAAAATTGAAGTGTCTTTTTGGATTTCCAAATGAACAGATTTTCACTAAATGCATATGAAAGTATATACGGTACTGACATAAGAGAACCAATTTCAATTCCGTCTGTCTGTCTGTTTGTTCCAGCTAATGTCCGAAACGGCCGAATCGTATTTAATGGGACTTTCACTGGCTACTTCTATTTATTTTTTTGATCCAATCCGATTTGATCCGCCATCTATGAAGTTCTGCCACAACTTTCCTCCGAAAAAAAAGCTGCACATTTCTAGCCGAACTAATACGCAACAAAGTTCTCCAAAATTGAAACATGCCTATACTTAGGGAACTGGTAACACAAAACGGGCATGCAACACATATAACCATGACGAAACCAGCCTCAAATTACTTCAATGTACAAGAAACGCCAAGTTTGCGAAGATTAGTAATACCTATCTACAAAATGTCGAAAATTTGTAAACTGTACATTATGAATCACATCAATTACTTAAAACTGATGAAATGAGTGCCCCTATACACCGCTAATTTTGTATTTTACCTCTTGAATTGGTGCCAATTGCTGCGCGAAAGTCGACCTCTGCAGTAAACACAGTAAAACATAATTCAGATTAACATTAACAAAAGCTTTAATACTGAATTTCTCTACCCTTCGTTGATTTCAAAACAGTTTCTATTCATGTGAAGATTTAAATACAAAGATTTTCCACTCCACTTTATAAAATGCTACGTGCATTTATTCCAACTGAGTTGAGTCTCAGTAATGAAGCTTCAAGCTGCCTTTGAGAGACCAACGCTTGCAGCTATTTAAAACTCTTCAGAAAGAGGAACGAACTAATAAGGCTAACGGAATTCCTTGGGGATATTGAAAAACTTATTTTACTCCGTCATAAATTCTTTACAGGCAATTTCATGGCGACTTGCAGATTATGATGTGGTATGTATTTTCTGAATTCGATTTTGGAAGAAGTTTTCATATGGATAATTTGGGATGTGCGCATTGTGAATCGTATCTCATTAAGGTTATGCTTAGGTGACATTTAATCCAACAAGGATTCTATTCAAATAATAACACTATAAAATATTTGGGATTAATATAATTGTGTACAGTTTAGTACTAATGTGGGCCTATGCTATTTGGAATTTGGGAAACATTTACTTTGGGGGCGACCGAACATGAAGCATTCTTGACAAACTTGCATAAGACGTTATAACAGATTTCTTACCTGCTGGGCGGCGTTTTGAAGGTTCAGTAGAGGTTCAGAAGATCTCTTCAGGAACAGCCTCAGCTTATTCTCCCTTGGGGCTGGTTCCTTCTTCCTTTGGGGACTGGGTGCTTGGTAGAGCAGTTTTTGGAATACTCTGTTCAACAAGAAATAATTAGATATTTTGATCTAGTATAGTATTGATCTGTTGAGGGCAAGGATTCTAGAGCTAACTTTTTTAGCTCCGTACGCAAGAATTTCACTGTGAATAATATTGGCAGCACAAGAATGGGACCGCACGTGTTCCATTGATAGATTGTCATTGCCTTGTAATTTTTGTAGTAAATTACCAATTTAGATATGAAATATGTACCAACTACAATCGTGTAGTTGGTATATGTTTGACACCTGCATCACAAGCATAATCGTAATGAAGATAATTTTAAACAGACTTCAAAAAAGGAAGAGGTTCTATCGACGCGTTTTTCTTTCTACTCACCTGATGAATTTTATAATGTTTTATATCATTTAATTGAGTTCTGTTTGTATATCCAAGGGATGTAGTCCCTTTGTAAAACATTAATGTTAGGAATTTGCTTTCTCTTTCTCTGTTCGTTTACAAACATAGTTATGATAACTGTGGCTGCTTTGGTTGGAAAACATTTATTTTGAAATTCTAGACCCCGCGTTTGTATTCGCATTGCGTACAGATTCATTTTCTAGAATAACATTGATAATGCAGCCTATTTTTACTAACAGTAACAGTTTACCTGTCTATGAAAGTCTAGTTGATTTGGAAATCGGTCGAAACAGACAGACAGTAGGAAACATTTCAAATTTTATGCACCTTTTACTAATAAATATCTCTGTCAAAAGCATTTCAGTAAACGCTTTATACATTTACATTTACTGGTAGATACATGCAAAGATAAATGAGACCAACATCAAAGGTGCACTTGTGTCGCTGATTTTAAAAAACCCCAGAAGTGGTACTTCGGGAGGGCTGATAAGTCACTTGTTTAGCCGAATTGCTAAGCCAGCAATTTTAATCCCCCTTCTGCCAAAACAGCGCACCGTTATAAGGATTCGAAAATCTTACGTCACAATTTTTCCCTTTTAATCTTTCATTGATGGTTTTATTATCAATAAGGAATTCAATAACTTTTCCAAACTACAACAAAATCCCTCAATATGGAAAGCCAACGAGAATATAAGAGGGTTTATGCGAGACAAAACGTGGTAATTGAATAGGGCTACGGTTACAGTAATCGCAGTAAAATATGATCCGGCACGATTGCTTTGCGGCTTAGCGGTATGTTTTCAACCAATAGGTAGGATAATCGGATAAGGTTAGGTTTATATTAATGAAACCAATGATGTGGCTAAGACCCTACTTTTGCAAAAAAAATCTCATCGTTTTCGGTTTAAGGTTTGAAACTCGACCTCAAAATATATTCAAATTATGATTTAGAAAATAAGTATTATTATTAAAGAACAGAACTCGGTTGTGAGGATATATTGCTAGTATAATTACCATCAAGTAAAAAGGTAAATTCCTCGACATTAAGTGCTTTACCAGAGTCTAAACTGAAGAAATCTAAAAGAGTTATGAGTGCTGAATGAATTAATAGTCATCTCGTATGACGCGAGCGCAAAAAATACATTTATCCCCGATTTTTTCACTGAGAACTCATAACTGGTGACCTGTATTTTACCTGCTTCTAGCAGCCAGCACAGCTTTCACAGCACAAACGGGTTCCCTAGTATCGCCTACTAGGAACGTGACGTCACACAGCTCAGGCATAGAGGCGAGGAACTTCATATCCTCAGCCAAGCCCGACTTGTTCTCGAATGTGCTGAGGTCGGGCTCCGCCTCCATCGCTGCAAGCGCCCCGCTTCTCATTGACGACTGTTGAAAGAGATCGCAGTTAATTTTTTTAATTTCTCTATGGGGCAAATAAAGTACACTCCTTACTCAGCGATTATAGTTCAGCCATTAGACGCTTGCAAGATGAGTAGTGTCTCTCTCGCAAGTATCTTTGCGCTATAAAGAGTTTTTAAAACATCATGTAGGTTGTGGGTAGTAATATTCTTAGACACACACACTTAACACAAATTGGTTTCGGTACATAAAATGTTTAACTGTTTACTTAGCTTACTAATCAAGTATTATACAAACCTTAACACCAGCTAGACCAACGGTGCCGTCAAATCTTATCAATTAACTTTTTCAAATAAGTCGACATTCCTTTCAAGTTTCCAGGAGTAATTAGGTTCTTAGCAAGTTTTTTACTCATTAAAACTAATTTCCGGAGCCTCTTAAAGTGGAGCTCAAAGAGGGTACTCGTTAAGTAAAAGCTGACGGGGATTCATTTCAGACGTACGTCTACTTAATGGATTTTACTGAAACCCAAAGAGATTAGTGTAGTTGCAGGTCGTTCTTGTAGGAATTCTGGTCACTAATTAATAAAAGGATACATTTCGACTCATTAGCCTCTACATTAATCTACATGTGTATTTCGTAAATGCCTTCCATGCCTCACAACGAATAAAATCGATATTAACAAATATAAATATTTAAACAACAGGCGTTCAGCCTATTAACGAAAAATTAAATTATTTTCACCTTTATCATCATCATCTTGGTTCTAGATTATTGTGTTGAAAGTGTTAAAAAATGGTAGTATTGGACAGTACAGATCGATACGTAGGATTTCTAATTATAGGATGAGAATACCTTCTGTAGTTCCTATTGGACGTATTTTGGGGTCCTAATTTTAACATCGTATTTGCAATTTACTTAATACTGTCTTCTTTCGGCTTGGTTACTGCGTTGTCGAGTAAGCCATGGTATCGTTTTACTAGTATAGTATACTCTTATGACGTCATATAACATTACGAGTCCCTCGGTGAAAGGTCTTCTTTATTGGTCTTTAAATTATATGACTTCCTTTGAGTAAACAACTACAGTTGACGACACTTTAGTAATGAGTTTTGTTCATATGGTGTTATACGCTTAGGTGGTCCGATAGTAATCAGAGACCCTGTCTCCGAAGCAAGAGATCTATTCTGATAGTTCGATTCCCTCTGAGGTAAATATTATGTTTTAAAAACGACTTATTGTGCTGGGGGCCTACTGTCATCGCTATAGCAGTGACATTTTACTATCTTCATGGGTTCGACTTCTTATTTTAGTATCCCAAAAAGAAACGTCAAAGCTAAGAAGTTCTTAATATGCTCTGCTTAAACCGATGATGGTAGGTCCTCTGTACTTGATGGATTAAAAGTCCTTAATGTTCATGAAAATTAATATGATTTACGATATTTGTGCCCGGGTAAAGCACAAGAAACTTAATACTTATCTAATTCCTATGGTAATTACTCGCAAAGTTTAGCACCAGGCTAGTTAGAGTTGTCCCAACCTACCTTACTACTACCACATTGTAATCAGCCCGTAGCGTTAGATATAAACCTCAAAGTCAGTCTGGGGGCTATAGGGCTAGTTCAATCACCACCAAATTTGGAGGGTGTGTTCTTGATGAGGTGTTGATATACACAAAGAAAAGTTTTCCAAAATGTTACCCCTAAGTGGATGAAATGGAGGTTAAAGTTTGCGTGTGAAATTTTACTGCCACGCAGGCGAAGCAGCGGACAATAATTCCTATGGTATTATAAGATTTTGTCCCTTTATGGAAATCGAATGTCCCACTAAAATGGAGTGACGTCACCAATATGAACCATGACGCTCGTTTATTACGATATTATAGTAAATCTGCCAGCTTTTTGTACTTAGGGCTTGGTGATCCAAGTGGTCTGTTATTTTCATTGCCAATAAAGAATTTTGGATGAGTGTGTGACCGAATTATTTATGATGAAGCATACCACTTTTAACTTTTTCTTTGTAAAGAATGTTCGTTGATTGCAATTTTGCAACTAGGGATTCTTACGTCCAGGGCTAAAGTTATATATTTTCAAATTTCATTAATCTGCAATTCTCTTTCGGCAATTTAGCAGCAAAATGGTAACAGACCAAAAAAATCTCAAGATAATGTCACACTTCAATAAGCAAAATGACAGCGTTTTTGTACTACTGTCAAAGGTCTTCTAATCTATCTAAATTTAATACACCATTCCGCGTAGAGGAAATTACGTTTGAAAGCGGGTTCTATAATATTCATAGCTAGTTGGACCGTCAGAATTAAATAAATTTCCTGTATTTAAATTAACTGTTAAGATGAACCCTGACTGACTCAGAAAACTGAGCAGCTTAATACGTTATGCTCACACCTGTACCCCATGGAGGTAGGCAGTAATTACTGTTCGCCACATGTTCCAAGCTTAACACCTAAATACGAACATACTTTCATAGAATCGTATTTCAAATGCGATGAGAATACTACAAGGAATCCTTATTACAGATGGAAACTCAATAAAAGTTGAGCAATAAACCATTTAATTATGTTTCTCCCAGTGAGAACCAACAAGTGACGGAACAAGTCGTCATTTACATCACTCTGGAAAGTTGAATCAAAGTTAATTAAACCGCTTGTATTATCGTCATAATAAGGTTGTGTGCTACGCAGACATAAGACATTTCAATTAAATTTACTTTATGCTATTGGTTTACACTATTGAAAACCTTATTCAATCTGATTGATAGATTAAAATGGAATATCATCCTACTGCTCCACAGCAGGTGCTATTCAACCTATAGGACCTAATTTGTAATGATTTTTCTTATTCCACGGTAAAATATCATGTGTTTTTGTAAATATGCCTGGATTACATTTAAATCCGCTTTGCCGATTTCGTGACAAACAAAAAATTGCCAATAGCCATATTTACAATATGGATTGAGGATTTTCATCTAATTGCCAATTAGTTACACTAATATAAAAATAACAAGCGTAAATAAGTACGTCGTTTGAGAATACTGAAGTATTCAAAGTAATATGTGTTGAGATTTAATAAACCTTAAAAATGCGAACTATCAATATTTAAATTATGAATTTAAAATTGATAAGAAAGTTTAAGCACTAGAAAAAAATTAAACTTAAAAAAAAAGTACATGACTAAATTAAGTAATTTACCTCATCTAAGCTGAAGTGTCTAGTTATAGTGATGTCCATTTTCGATTAAGGCCCAAAAAAATATTTGGAACTTTATGAAGTTGTCCACGACTTATCGCGACGACGTGCGAACGGGAACTGACGGGGTATGGATGTGACGTATGCCTCATTTCATGAAAGGCTGTGTCGCAAGTTAAAAGAGTTTCGTTTATTATTTCGAAATCAAAATTTACATTTCTCTCAAAAAAGATCCAAGATAGAAGCACGTAGAACAGTCATCTGAGATTGGACAAGATAAATTATACTATGGAAATGTTGGTATAATTTTAAGTTTAAGGCTTTGGGTCCGAATGCTCATCATCTTTTTAAAGGTTGCTCGTGGTCTAGTATTTGTAGTTGCAGTCCTTTGGAAACAAAAGTCTTGAGGCTTTCAAGAATCAGCATCGCTATTCAGTGTGGTGATACTGATTTTAGTCGAGTTTTTATTTGCAAGTATTACCAAATTATACACTGGGTTTGTTCATACTCCTCGTCCTATCACAAGTTTGCAACCTTTTCTATAGTTGATAGCATTTTTGCAATACATTTACATGATAAATTATATAGCGCCTCCTAGCGGTGACGTGAAGAACTAAAATATCTCGTTTAATTATTGTACGTGACGCTTGAAAGCGTGGAATACGAAATCGGTGCAAAACTCGTGATAAGGTTACGCACAAATAAACATTACCTGATTACTTCATTATTTATAAGTCACAGACGCTTTTGTATAGGGGCTCAATTGTGGGAACGTAAATTTCCCGACAGTGTTCGAGAAACATAAATAGAATCTCATTAACTTGTCATGTGATCTGATCTGATTTGAGATAACAAAGCAAAGATTATCAGAAGAAAGCAAACAGGAGATGACACTCCCGATTTAATTAATCTCTCTCTGGTGTTGAACGGCACTTATGTACGCAAGAATAGAACGCTAACTAAATTGATGTTTATATTTTATCGCGATGTTCTTCTGAGGAGTGATATCATTGTTCTGAAGTATTTAGAAAATCTCATTGGAACACGCGTTTTTCGCTTTGCAACTGTATCTGCGTTAATGTATTACAATTTTAAAATATCGATTCATCAGAAGATGAATCTGAATAATAAAATTATCTACACTAATACAATAAAGAGGTAAAGTTTTTAACTGATCTGAAATGATTTAAATAACACTGTAGCAGTGTTTTTCCACTTGCAACAAAGATGACACTTCTTGCTAACAATCACAATTTTGTAAAATACAAGAGTACCTCAATCTTTCTTTGAAATGTTTCAATCGCATCGAAGTATAATATATAAGTTTCTAACAAGAATAATTAAAATTGAGATTCCTCGGGCATGACACCGTACTGGCTGGAGGGCAGAGCATCACTCGCTCTCGACAACAACACTAATATTTTCGATTAAAAATGCCCATCTTATATATCGTGGTTCTAATGTAAATAGAAAGGTACATTTGCCTAGAATTTACTAGTGCTTAATATGTACTTACCGCGTAAGGCACTCGGCGTGATATTATGTTTGTAGGTATTTTGTCAAGCGTTAGATAATATTTCTATATAACAGCAGTAAGCACGTCAGGTGTCCAAACCGTAAACAAATAACCCGTAAACATTCGTTGCACACCCTGCGAGGGCAGTATTGATTTTTCGAATAGGAAACGTCCCATAAATTAGGGAATTTAACTTGTTAGCAGGATTTTTTGCATTACGATATGTATTATTTGTAACGTTCTGACATCAAGTACATAGATTACTGATACAAATTTTAAAGTTTTACAGTTTTCATATGAAACGCAATACTTTCCTTTGGACCACGAGTGTATTCGTTTGTGTGTACATGCGGTTGTGTGTCGACGCATTACCGGCACGTGTCACAAACCAATATCCTTTTTGATGCCTATCATCTGAAGTGATATGGATTTACGTTTTAGCTTTTAAATTGGCAAATAGACACCGTGGAATCAAAGGTAGTAAGAATATATTTAACCATGCAGAGTGTATGATCATATCAATGAATGTAGAGGAAGTACGTAAAGTTCGTAGCATGTGGCAAACAGTACTGTTGTCCTTTTTACCCACAGGGATGCAGGCGTGAGCATAATGCATGTATGTAATGTAATATGTATATATATATTGGATGGAATATATTGGAAATACATTAAGAAGCATTCGCAACATGTATTTAACTAGTATTGGTTGAGATAGGAGGAAAGTCATACGGTAAATCGATATGAATACTTGTATGGGCGGAACATTGTCAAAGACTCCTTTTTGTATTAAAAAAGGGGTCTTGTAACCGCAAAAGATTTGTCAAAGCCTGATTTAACTTACACAGGAGCGTGAGATGAATCTATTTACCTACGCTGTCTACGAGAAGTCAGATGTTCCACCCACACAATTTGTCTGGAGTAACGCCCACGTTCTACATCTATACGTTTGTCATCAAATAACTATAAGCAAACACCTCACCTACCTGTTGTTATATCACTCTTTACACTCCAATAAAATATGTCGTTTTAACTGTTAATAAACCTCTAATTTTCTGCGACTTGAAAACTAAATGTCGATTCAGTTCAATTGATTTGTAAGTTGCAACTATTAACACATCGTCCATATAAACAAGCCACCGTTCAAAGTTTTAGAAACTGACGTGATTGTAATGTATCACTGGTTTTAAATATATGTATCAAATCATAGTAGGATATTGGAAGCTTATTAGTAAAGCTTGACAAAATTTGTTTCGCAAAAGAACGCGGTGTACACAACAGTAGGTACTTGGTGATACGCATGCGTGAAGTCTATTGCGCATGCTCGGGTACGATATCAATATGACATCGCCTCGACGGAAGGTCGTTGTTCAATGGACGAAGGTGAACACTATGAATGAAAGCATGAATTTAACTCAACAAATTATTCACCTGCTCGTCGTAGACTAACAGAGCGGTAAATTACTTGACATTCTCATGTTATGCATGGAAATCCTTTAAATAGGAGTTATAACTTGAGACGACGGAGGATTTTATTAAATAAAGCAAAAGTGTAGTTGTTTTTTTTATATGTGAGATAAAGACTGGTAGTCGGTACTCGCGTCTGTTAATTCATATAATTAAAAATTGTATTTAAAAATCTTAAATCACAATATAAAAAATCTGGATCTTCTTACTAAATTCCGATATATAATACTAGTTCCTTCATTCAATATCGTTGTTTTGTACAATTTTCATTTGAATATGTATACCAAACAGAATAATTAAAAATTAAAAACGACATCTAGTTTTTGGTCATGAAACTTAATAGTCCCTATGTAACCTCCCGGCAGGGTAAGGAAACAGAACACCTTAATACATTTCGAGTGACAATTTTCCCGGTTGGTTCGGGCGGAGACTTGGACCGTTTACAGTGCAATAGAACTTTCGCTAGATGGCGTTGAAATATTTCTCAATATAATAACCAAAGTATAGAAAAGAGAAAAGACTTACACTCAACTTGGAAAATAATATCATTTAATGGAATTATTAGCACGTTGAGCATAAGGCACAGCTTTAAATGTGAGCTGAAAAGTCACTAATGTAATTGAAAAGCTATCGACTATATTAATAATTTTCTTGAACGTTTTTTAAATGTCTGTTTTCGTGTGAATTTTCATCTTTTTCTGTGGCACAGAAACGTATAAAAACACATTGATACTCGAGCGCTCGCTTTTATACGATCTCTGACACTAATTAGAACATATTATCGGATTACAGGAAGGTACTTAGCTATTTTCCTTTCAAAATCTTTTGCGATAAGATTTTAATTAATTTCCTTTTCCCTGAATAGGTACAAAAGACTTCTTTGTAAAATATCATGTAGCAATTTTAATTAATTGATCGAATCATCGAGAATTCAGGACGAAAAATATTGACGGTGTTCATAAGTATTATGCATAGATGAAGAGTCTATTGACGGTGGTGAAACCACTATTTTGTTAGTCTAGAGAACATTATAGTCCCTCTTTGCTCCCCGTGATGACAAAATACCTATGTCCACATCGTTCTTCGCACTCAAAACTCCAAATGAAGCTGTGTCTCCCACTATTCCGTAATTTATTATATTTACGGATCTCCTAAAAGTATGGATTTATTATATATATGAACAAAGGAGACACGTAAATATACCGACACAATCTTAGGATTTTAAGTAAGTGTCCCGTCAATTATAGGAGACCACATCATATTTATTTATTTATTTATTGCGTTTATGTTAGTTACATACATATACAAAATAATCGTAATTATAATGATATCCTTAGCAAGCTAACATAAGCCCTGTTAAGGCACTGCAAGACATGCCTTAAAATAACAATATGTTATGAACTCATGTTAAGATTGTAATTTGTCCTATATCATAGTTAGCTTATTAGAGAATTCAAGCAATAACGCAATACACTCAAAATGTACATTAAGTTTGCTGTGTAGTAAATATTTTTTTGGTACACAAAATAAGTATATTTTATTTCAGTTTAGTTAATACAAACACCTCTTACAAAATTTAACAACTGTCATGTCTCTTTCTCTGCATCACCCAAAGGTGGTAAAGAATTCCTTCGGCATATTATGAATATTTTATAATGCAGAAATCCAATACATTGATTACCATGTTATTGGTATCGGAACAATCACATTTAGTCTAAAATCTTCTGAAAATCACTACCGATATAGGGGTAAGGAATATATTTAATAAATACGGGTCTCGTTTACAAAGTAAACAACTCATCAGGGACTGCAAACAGGGAAGTTTTCCACTGGGTATTTTTATGCAGCGCTATTCAAGTTTGAATGTTTAGTTACGTACTCGTAAAACGTTGGTTTCTTCGCAAAAGTAAATATATCCTAAGAGCAAGACGAGGCGGTTGTATTGTTTCCTTATTTTTCATGAATTGCTCTCAGGTCTAGCGTGAACAGATTAACTCCATTAACAGCTTTATGTGCGTGTTTCAAAATTATGTACATTCAGCCGAAGTGGCCCAGTGGCTTAAGTAGTTAGTATTAGACTGCTACCGGAACATTTACCCATTCCACCGGTATCAATAAGTTTTGCTAAATATAGATTTTCTTTGACATTATTCGCATTACTTCTAGGACATTCTGGAAGAAATGCAAATAATGTATTTTGACCATCTTCAAAAAAGAGTAGTAGTTGTAATTTCGCGTGCATTTGGAGACCCATAAGTGAACACCCATTCGTAACATAGGGTGGGTTGGCACATGAGCATTTCTATACTAGCGGACGTCACGCGGTTTCACTCGCGTCGTTCCCGTTCCCGTGGGAGTACGGAGATAAAATATAGCCTATATTAATCAGTGATAATGTAGCATACAAATGATGAAAGAATTTTTAAAATCGTTCGAGTGCTTTTTGAGTCAATTCGTTACAAACATACATACATACCTTCCTCTTTATAATGTTAGTATAGACAAATTCGATAAAAGTATTGTTCCACTTATAAAATCCCTATTCCAATATTAACCAGCTTCCAAACAACTTAACCGTAAAATAGGGTCACGTCACACCACCGCGAGACATTGAAATGATCCCGTAAGCACTCTGGGAAACAGATTAAAATATTTGCAAAGCAGTTATCTTGCAATGATGGGTGCCAACCAAGTTATATTGAGTCGGAATTGGTATTTCGAGGGAGGAAATGGATCACGGATGGGTAATTTGTGGAGTGAATAAAATTATTGGTTATGTTTTTATTTTCGTCTTTTATTCAGTTCAGTTTTTGTGGACAATAAACATACAATTTGATACAGATAACCAAGGAGGTTCATTTGGTCATATTGATAACCTTCAAAAATATTTTGTACACTTCGTGCGCTAAAAATAAAAATCAGTAATTCACCCTAGGCCCTGAAACGGAACTTAAGAACGTTGGAAATTAAGGTTCGTAAACAAACTTTCTGAAAAGCATTTGCAAGAAACTCCGCCAGGCATATTTTACGTGCCGCCCAGTGCTCTAGAGCACAAGTTCTATTCATACAATATAATGCACATCGTCTTACATAATTCCTCAGAGAGACGTATAAATGTCATGACATATAAATGGTATGCAAGTAATATTTTTCAATGTTGCAGTTACTTACGTTCTTCTAAAAATATAGAACAGTGTTGTCACACCATCTCCCTTATCTCTTTTGAAATCTATATCAAATAAAGAGATAGAACTACTTGACCAAGATGTCGGTGATCTTAGGCAATTTTTGTAATAAGAGAGAATGAGTTTTACCGTGTAGGAAAACATCGCGATGAAACCTGCATAATATGTTATTAAACAAATTCAAAGGCGTGATGTGCCCAAAGATAAAGAAAGTGTTTTTTTTTCTTTATCTATGGTTGTACCTGTCACACCATCTGCCACGTTGACATTCAATCAACTTCAGTGACAAGTGAGTGGGAAGACGTGACGTCTGTAACTGAACCTTTTTGTAATTTTAGTAGGTACAAAATATACAATATGTATTATATCAACGTCATCCCGCACATGTGATACTATGTACATAAAGTTACATACGTACATCAACGTCTTACCCGTCTCCTTGCTCCATTACGCTACTAATCGTATGAGATTCCACGCTGATGCCTCTAATTAATAGCTTACGTACCGTCCCTGCAAGATTGTCTTATATGGCAGATGGAATTAAATTATAAGGGACAATATTAGTTCTATTTTATGATATTGTTTATTTTACTTTACTGTCTACTTTGGTTTTTTGAACTTACTACCCAAAAGAGTGACTGTAGGTATTCGTATGTACATACATATATTATTATCATGGCATCATAAACGTGGGGATAATTGCACATATATTTGTTCGCGTCGCGCCATATCTATACAGATAAATACAATTGAAGTGTCTGTTTGTAATTACAAAATAACAGCTTTTCACTAAATGCATATGAAAGTATACACGCTACTGACACTAAAAAATCAATTTCTAATATTTTCCCTGTCTGTCTGTTTGTTCCGGGTAATCTCTGAAACGACTGGACCGATTTTAACGGGACTTTCACTGGCAAGTAGTTTCAAGGAGTAGCTTAGGCTACTTTTATTTATTAAAAATATTTGGGTTTCGCGACAATGAGGATTACTGAAAACTAAATCTACGCGGGTGAAACCGCGGGGCACAGCTAGTTACACGTAAAATCATACTGTTGCACTATTCAAGATTAGCGCTCCTAACTCTTGACGGCATCTAAAACTACTGTGTTAGTATTATGATTTGAGAAAATCTTAGTAATGGTTAATTAAGCTTTGGCTCCATCAGTTTTAAGAACTTCTGAGTTGTAAACGTCAAAGCTAAGAAGCTATTAATACACACTGCTTAAACGATCATAGTTGGCCACCAGGTCAATAATATACTCATGAACGCTGAAAATATGAAAATAACCTCCCGAGAAAAACCGACAAGGAAAACATATTTTTTATGATTATGACATGTTGCTTACATTTTAAAGTAATTGATTTAAACAAAATCCACGCTATATACTGCAGTAACTAGCAACTTGAATGTCGCTATAAATCGTAACTTCGATACAATATTCACTCCCTAAAACTACCCGAGATTGATGAGGGCTCGACAAGACATAGTACTTGTCAATGCTAATAAACAGTTTCTATCCCTAAAAGAGATTCCCGTTAAAACGTAATGAGAGCACACTAATTCCGGGTGACCATGCAATGCGGAGATAAATTCTCACCCAGCAACTATCGGATCCCACTAAAAGACGGATTACTGGCCAAACTAAGATTAATCACAGTACCCTACGGAGGACACCCAAACATCTATAGTTATATTACCACTGCATCCGTGACTTTTATTTACGTGCTTTTAATATACTGTACCGTATGTTAAGTAAATAAGGTACCTACTTACCAATGCATTTAGTGAAAAGCTGTTACTTCGGAATTACAAAAACTCACTGTAATTAATATTTACCTACATAATTTGCGGATTATATACAGTTCATGTCTTTTTTGACTAATCATGTTTAAAGTAGTGTTCATTTACGAATGTACATACATATTCTCACGTCTGTAAATACAATTGAAGTGTCTGTTTGTAATTTCAAATGAACAGCACTAATTTAAAACCAATACTATAGTTTTTTCTCTGTCTGTCTGTCTGTTTGTTCCGGTACTACTCTCTGAAACAGGACGTTCATCGGCTTCTTTTATTAAAAAAACATTAATTAGGGTTCAGCATGCCACCCATGAAATTATCTGGTGAAACCGCGGGGCAAATCTATTACTAAATAAATTTGCTAAATCTACTAATTGCTACTATTACTTCCAACAGAAGCTTATAAACTGAAAAACGAGCAACATAAACATTTTATATTATGTATTTTCTGTAGAAATAGTTTATTATCCTAGAACATTTAAATTTGTAGAATTTACGAGAACAAGATCGTGTTTATGCGGACAGAACGTCGGTTTAAATTACTTCAGAGAGATCCGAGCGGGGTTAGGAGTCAGGAATTATTTCCCAGATAATGCCATAGTCTGTACGCAGTAGAGCGTCTATTGTTCTAGTGCACAACACATACATGCAGCAATGAAGCACTGCTACGGGAAAATGTATGCACTACCTGAACCGGATTGCTCTAGCTTGAACACTTAGCTTTGTTCCAAATATTCTGAAACGACTTCACGTCCCAAATTCATTGCCTATATGCATGTAGTCCGTGTGCAGAAATTGCATTCTGTCTTTTTTGATATAGGCTGATTGAAATAGGTCTACTATTAAATAAAAGTATAATATGGCTCTCCTTCCCATGTTTACGATCATCTATAGAAAATGTACTTCAATTAGTTAGTAAATAAAAAATGCAGTGTTTTTGTATGGGCAATTAAAGATCTGTATTTTATCGAAGCAGCGCTTATCCTCTCGCTATATAGATGGCGCAACTCGCTAAAAATGCAATGTTTGAGTACAAATACACGAGAATTTTTGCTGTGGATGATCACCCGCTCTACCCACAACATTATTTTGTCCAAGACTTCATCAGAGATACGTGGGTTGATTTGTATACCATTGCCTACCCGTTGGTTCGTGTATCCTCTTGGGAAGGTGTGTAAATAAAACGAGGCATATTTTTATTCAACAACTAGCTGTGGCCCGCGGTTTCACCCGCGTAGATTTAGTTTCTTCCTTATTGTCGCGGCAACCTAATATTTTTAATAAATAAAAGTAGCCTAAGTTACTCCTTGAAACATCAGCTACCTACCAGTGAAAGTCCCGTTAAAATCCGTCCAGCCGTTTCAGAGATTACCCGGAACAAACAGACAGACAGACAGACAGACGGAGAAAAATTTAAAAACTTAGTTTTTTAATGTCAGTATCGTGTATACTTTCATATGCATTTAGTGAAAAGCTGTTATTTTGGAATTACAAACAGACACTTCAATTTGATTTATCTGTATAGATGTATAGATGAAAGTCGCGACTAAAGCTCGTAGGTTATAAAATCTCAATTTTAGAGATTTCAAATTTAGTTAAGAACTTTAAAGTTAAGATTTACATCGCTTAATGCACCTGCCGGGACCTATTTATTCGCCTTAATGGCATTGTGAATGGTTTATTTAAACTTTCAGCGTATGCCGTAACTGCCGTAAGTATTGTTTAAGTTTTCAGTCTTACTTACATACCTATCTTATGTCGGTTGTTTCGCAACAAATTAGCAAATAACTCATTCATAATAGTAATTTTATGATGTCAACAACTAATCGCTAGTGAGATGTTTCTTTATTCATATTATGTAAACTAAAGTTATTATATTTGTTTAACTAAATAATTTGATACTCCCGAAGATTCTTTCTGTTGTATTTAGATTTGATCAAAATTATTTTAACATACCTTCATTTTATTATAATAAAGCAGTTATTGTCTCTTAAAATTCAAGTTCTGACTGACGAAACACCGCACAACCTAAACTGCTGGTCGTGGAGACATGAATTCTGGAGGGTGTGTTCTTGGTAAGGTGGTAAACACTAAGAAAGGGTTCTTTCAATTCCCACTCCAAAGGCGTGAAATTAAGGTGAAATATTTCTACCTGGCACGCAGACGAATCTGCAGACGGAACGTAATAGGTCTAGCCAGCACCTATAGTTCAGGTTTGATGATTTGAAGATGAAGATGCAAGAAAAACTTGTCCGCTCACAATAATTATGGATCTGGGGCCCTACCATGAGCTCTTATTGCCATGATGGGCCCCTGAGCTGAAAAATGAGATCATAATTATTGGAACGTATTAAATAACTTTTAATGAGGTGACGAGAGTATGGTTGCAGAGTAAAGTTTGAGGGAAAGCTTCTAGTTTTTTTAAGTTTATTGTCCCTATATGCCGTCTCGGTATAATCCATCCCGGTCTCGTGAGGTTAGATTTAATAAAAACCAACTAAGTTGGAGTTGGACTCGCGCAAGAAGAAGTTTATATACCATTTTCTAAAACAGATCCTGTGGTCGAAGTCAAGGCTTATTCCCCGACATCCATGGTTTTATTACCACCTACTCTACGGCTTTTGTTTTGGTGTCAAATTAAATCTCACGATATCCAAGAAATATATAGAAATATAAATACCGCCAGTCAGAGTAAATATTGATGGATAATCTAAATACATATAACTCAAAGGTGACTGACTGGCTGACTGACATAGTGATCTATCAACGCACAGCCCAAACCACTGGACGGATCGGGCTGAAATTTGGCATGCAGGTAGATGTTATGACGTAGACATCCGCTAAGGAAGGATTTTGATTAATTCTACCCCCAAGGGGATAAAATAGGGGATGGAAGTTTGTATGAAACTAAATTTAAGCGGGTTAAACCGCGGGGCACAGCTAGTATATGGTGGAAAACAGCCTCCTTAAAATTCTGGTGCCACTAACTTTTAGCTTATTCCAAGACATCCATGATTTCAACATGTGTGTGCGTGTGCACGTGATGCTTTGACTATCAAGCTGCCTCATTTGATGGCAAGTGGCTGGTTCACTTTTAATATAGGAAAGGTATCTCAATTAAAGTAATTTATCAGTTTGAAGCATTTGTTGAGAGAGAATGAAGAACTAAAATGCTGTAAGTGAAATTAAAATCACCAGTTACGCTTAAATGGATACTTTGTTACCGCGAAACATTCATTACTACATCCATGATGTAATTTTATTTGGATATGATTAGACTGTTGTAGGCAGAAAAAATATTATTAAGTAATTTTACTGTTAAATTTGTTACGAGTATTTATCGCTGACGAAATTCTAAATCAAATTCGAAATACATCTATAGGGTGAAAACATAAACAAAGTACCTATTTTAAAATCGTTCGGAAGATTCGTCTTACTTAGAATAATCTGACAAGAAACTTAGCATTTTAATCTCTTCAGAATTGTTTTTACTATTATTTGCAATCGGCCAAGTTTAAGTCGGACTCACGCACGAAGGTTTCTGTACCAGTATCTATAAAAACGAGTAAAAAAAATGTTGAATGGGAGCCTCCTTAAATAAATTTATTCAAATTCATAATCAATATTTTATTCAGTTGATATAAAAGAATATATTCTGTTTAATCTGTGAATATTTCAACTGTCAAACTGTCACGGTTCATGAGATACAACCTGGTGACAGACGGACAGAGAAGTATTGGTAATAGTGTCCCGTTTTTATCCCTAGGGAAAGGAACCCTATAAATGTAAGCCCATTGACACAGTTCCAATGCTCAAATGAATACCTTTTACTATTCAAATGGTGAAAGAACTCCATATCCACAATATTTTCTAGATCCATGTTGTAGTAGCGAAGAGAAATTATTTTTAATTAAAGTTGAAATTAACAACTTCTAGACTGCACTGTCGTAATAGCTGCTTCCCACACATAGTTTCAGTTCTAACATTAACTTATGTCGACATTTATGTAACCATATTAAATACTAGCTGTGCCCCGCGGTTTCACCCGCGTAGATTTAGTTTCTTCCTTATTGTCGCGGAACCCTAATATTTTTAATAAATAAAAGTAGCCTAAGTTACTCCTTGAAACATCAGCTACCTACCAGTGAAAGTCCCGTTAAAATTCGTCCAGCCGTTTCAGTGATTACCCGGAACAAACAGACAGACAGACAGACCGACAGACAGAGAAAAAATTTAAAACTTGGTTTTTTTGTGTCAGTATCGTGTATACTTTCATAAGTATTTAGTGAAAAGCTGTTATTTTGGAATTACAAACAGACACTTCAATTTTATTTATCTGTATAGATGTATAGATATAGACTATGTTGTTAGTTTGGTGAATTAAATACACTTATTTTCTTATGTATGCGTATATATTTAATTTCAAAGTAAATACTACATTTCGTTGTGAAAAAATATTGTAAATAAACTAGCTTTTGACCAAGGTCAGATCCTTTTAACTCTATTAACAATATGATACATATTCTGCCTATGTGACTTATTGAAAATGTAGCATTCTGTTAGGGTTTTAAAAACAAAATAAAAATCGGTATTGTTGTTTTTGAGTTTATTAATTACAAACAAAATTAAAACATGTTCCACTTTATAATATTATTTTCATTATTAGTTGTTGGTTAGTAATAAGTTAAATTCATTCACGTGTTTTTCAAAGGCAGTAAAGCTCCAAAAAACAAAATTAAACGAGTTAATATCGCCACCCACGTATGTAACGTACAAAGCATTTCTGCCCGTTGCTAATAAATTCAATGACATTGGCTAGATACGTGTTCCGTCTCCAAACGAAATTGACTTTCCCCTTTTTTTATTCTCACGTGCTACAGAGTGGGTCACTTAAAATTCCGTGCCACATTTACCATTACCCTATCAAGCATGTGACAGACAGGAGGAAGATAACAGGAACGTGACGAATATAGGATGCTTATTGGAATGAAATTTTGTGCCTACTCCCATATTGTTTGGGAGTAAATTCGTTTTTCTGTGACAAAATATATTGGGAGATACTTTCAGAATATGTTCACGTATTGTGCTCTGTAAATTATTCTGTCAAGTTTATTTGTTTCGCAGTATAACATTTCAAAGTTAATTTCAACTTGTTCGGGGTGTTACTTAATTAAGCAGAGACATGAAAATTTCTAGCGCTGCTATCCATACTTTTTGGAATAGTAGATAAGTTTTTAAAATAAGTATTAATTCCAATTTAAAGTCGTGACAAGTACATGATTATTAATTTCAAATATCGAATTATAAGTACGTAAATAATTAATGTATAATTACTAAAGAATCAATCAATTGCCTCGTTGGGCTAATGGTCACAAGCGCTATTGTGGAACCCTAGGTCCTGCGTTCGAGCAAAGTATTATTGGGTTTTTAATCTTAAATTTCTTGGTAGCAGCCTGGGGACTGGATTAGTGCCTAACAGGACAATCCTCTAACTAAATAACTGGCAAAATATGGCTTCTTAGTACTGAGCCTACCCCTTTGGGTAATTGTGGCTCTGATAGTGTACGTGGTGAGGGTAGCGCGCGGCCAGGTGCACCACCCCGAAGTGCTCGCGGAGTTGCGCCTGTGCGCGCCGACCACCAGTCGTCGCCGACCCGCCACACTCGCAATGCCGTCACCAAGAACTAATGTACTTAAACATGCTCCCATCTCGCGCGCCATTCGCTTGATAAACGCCATGTCTAGCAATATCGACATCTTTCACCAGAGCCTGCCAAAGCTCGCAGAGTGTGCTCAGAAGTATTTAGAATTATCCATGTAAATATGTATTAAGTTAGATAGATATTTAAGTATAATAGTTTAGTTTTAATTCAGTTACTATGTTTTAAGTTTTATATTTAGTGCTAATTTTATTTTATAATATTATAATTTTATCGTTAAGGCCTGTAACATCGCATTGGTAGAACAAATACTGTAAAGAGGTTATAAGTAAATAAATAAATAAATAAATAAAAATAAATAAATAAATATAGGCGTAAGCATTATGTTTATCAGGTGGCACACTAAATTGTATTCCTATTTACGCACAGATATATAATCGCTTGCGTAACCAAATGGCGTTTATTTTAACGGTCGTGTGGTGTAATAAAGAGCTGGTAAAGTACCCTTCATACTCTCACTCAATTGTAACCAAATGTTGTAACTCCAATTACAGTAAAATACGACGCCCTAAATGCGTACGTCAAAATGAGCGTTACGCGTTAGAAGCAGTTAAATAAGGCACTCACGTCTCCACGAAAATCGTATAATATATGCTTTTTGGATCATCCTAAAAATTTATGGAGGCCTAGTAAAATACTTTTATGTTTATGTAAGTATTCTTTATACGTTTATGGAGGACGTGTTTCATTTATTTGATGCCGTATAAAAATAATGTATGATTATTCGTTGCAATTGAACGAACTGACTATATTTTTATAGCACCTAAATTATTTTCAACTTTAAATGGATTCTACGCAGGTGATTCTGCGGGGCACAGTTAGTCTACCAATAAAATAACGAGGTTTTCTACCAATCAAGCGTATGAAACACGTGAATATTGTAATATAATATGCATAATATGTTACTTACGTGTCCAAGATTTTAATTGACTAATGGTGTTAACCGCATTCGTAAACCAAATCCTATACTATTGACTTCATTTATTTTAGCAGAATAAAATACAAGAAATGTTAACGAAACAAAAGGCGAGAGCTAAAAACAAAACTCTCGCGGAACCAAGAGCTTAAACTGTTTTCATTCTCAACAAATCTGATTACAGGGTAAAAATATTGTAAAACAAAGAAATTCTTGGCAGTTTGTTTGGCACCTCGGCTTCGGGATTTCGAGTTAAACGAATCGACAGAACTTGGATTTGTTCCTGGGAAGTGTTGACGAGATTCAGACAAGTTTGCGCGGAATTTTGACATCTTATTGAAATGACTGGCATGTTTACGCAAATCAAGGCTAGGTAAACGGCCATTTGAAATTATGATTTTGTTCCTATGACGAAATTTGATTAACAAAAATAAATTGAATTTTACTCAATCAAAGTACTAAAGTGCTCGAGTAACAAATTAATATGAAAATTGCAGTTGGGAATATATATAGGCCAAATACAGAAAAAAATTATAAGATCCGTGGTGGTCGAATCGTACGACTTACCACGCAAGCGATGCATTTTCCATGCATACCACACATACGTTGAGTTCTCTGCTCACCAGTCTGCGCCAATGAGTTGTTTTAAAACGCTTAAGAGAAGCGATGTGAAATTCAATAGTATAATGTAAGTAGAGCGCCTGATACGGCAAAGGTCTCGCTATCTATCATATTAGCGCCTTATCATTTCCGGCAAAAAGTGAGCGCTGCATCACCTCTGCCTACCCTTTAGAGGTGTGTCCTTACGGGGCGTGAGCTTATATGTAAAGAATTTTTATCATTTAATGTCGAAAATAAGCCGTGGTGGCCGTGTCGTTTGAATAGTCGCCTGCTACGCAAGCGAACCAAGTTCGTAACTCAGCATCAATGAGTATTACCAAAAGCGTAAGAGCACTGATTTCACATCAAGAACTTTATGGTCAAGGAAAACATTCTGAGGAAACATCGCTATTCAAAGATGTGTGGGTGTGTTATTACAACTGATTACCCTTGCGGGGACCCTGATGGCGAAGCATGTTTTTTTTCAAAATGTTCAGAGATACCGCTACTGGTACTAAGTCGGGAAGCGACTCTAGCTTGGATAAAACAAAGCGTGTTAAGTCAGTATTTAATATTAAAGCAGGTTAGCTCCGAAGGTTGTCTGCGGGTTTAAGAGAAACAAGATTGTTTGCATCAATAAGTAAATAGTCGTGACACGCGTCTCCACAAGTGCCAATTGAAATACTTTAAACATAAGACAACATTTACACTGTCACTATCAAAATGCTGGCCAATGTTCGTTTCTAAAATATACCCACCACCAAATATAGATTTTGAATTATCGGATAAAATTTGCTATTCCATTCTGCTAGTGATCTATATGGTAGTAAGCAGCTCGAAATGTAAGTTCAATCATTATTTGACTGCGATTTGTTGTATGGAAGGAAGGTACAGTGTCAGGCCAGCCTTACCTACCAGTGCTATCTTCCTAAACTAATCTCAACATTTTCTTAAATCAAAACATTATTTTGTGCTAGCAACAACTGACTGGTTTCGCTACAAACAGACTCCAGTATCCGCACCATCGCTTTCGCTTGATTGATCGTCAACCTTTCCGAAATAAAAATAATATATTACACCACGGTGTAACAGACGCCTGCCTTGTCAGTACAGATGCATACAAAATTGTTTTCCCGGTTGTAGTAAGGTGAGCTCGTGACTTGAATGTGTGCCCTACTTGGCTCGCTGTATTCTTGTCACTTCTCGTATTATATTTTCTTATTCAAAGCTACTTAGGGAATACGATATTAATAATTCAGGTGAACCGAATAAAATTTATTACGCTTCTTGTTGGACATTAAGTCTTAACGTGTTCTAGATCTTTTAGTGCGAACTGTAAATGTAATAAAGCTTAGATGTGAGTGCTTTTAAGTTTTTGTATGCTTACAGCACTGAAGGAGTAAAACTTATAAATCTTAAATGTATCACTCAATTACATAGACTCTCTGTTACATGTACACTAATATTATACAGAGGAAAGATTTGTATGTAAGTATGTTTGTATATTTGAACAGGAAGTATGTTTGAACGGGAAGTTTGTTTGAACGGGAACTACGCGGATGAAACTGCGTGACGTCCGCTAGTATATTTGAATTTCTCAAATAAAAAAAAAAATGAAATTAAACCAATACTAATTAAAATAATAAACATAATATCATCATTTATTTAAGAGCTAGGCTCTTGTCGGTGAAGCAATCGCCAGCCCTTTCTATTGTCCGCCAACACTTTGACTTCCTTGTACGACATGGCGCTGACTTTTTCCTTCAGCTGTTGTACATAACTAAACTATAAAACATAATATATTATACTAAAATGAATACACATTTAATTTTAAAATATGAATGAATAGGTATACAATATGAACAAATTTAGTTTTAAAATGTCATTTGTACTCATTCGTAATCAGTAAAATGGCCAAGCTGATTACGGTGAAAGAGCGCGTTCCACCGCACGCCACCAATTTGTGTCCGGCAAATGCTCTCTCGCAACGCAAATCATCCTTTACGTCAGTCGGTTAAAGCTCATTTACTCCCAAATGGACGAAAATTCATTCCCGCTCCCAAAATGTACATTTAATGGTAAAATGGATAATTATTGCAATTTGACTGGCTTATAAATTTAAGAAATGATTATTATTGTATAGGATTGTAAGTAATAAAAAAATATTAAGAAAAATGGAACTCTGTCTGCCTACCCCAGAAATGTTTCAAGAAATTATGTTTTATTTACCAACGCATTAATAAAAGGACATAATCCTAAAGTATAATTGAAAATCCCAACCAAATTTTTCAATAATATCTGAAATATTTCCCTTCTACCAGGATTTTACTCATTATGATACAATCTCAGAAAATAAAAATAGGCCGCTTAGAATATGTACGGAATCCGTAACGTCACAAAATATAACCGCTACTGACAATGGTAGAGGGCGACGCTCGTGTTTGAACAAATAAATTGAATTCATAGGTACAATCAGCTTCACAAGTAATAATACATTATTAAACATATGTTATTACATTTATTATTTATTTATATATATATTATTATATATTCACAATTCTTAGGAACGCAAGCCATCGTGGCATTTGACGAAAAAGACAGTGAAAAATTCACCTTGACGGGCCACGATGGCGTTCTCACGGTGGTGCAGCGGCCATATCTTGAAGATTGAGCAGCAGTTGAAGCAAACGGCGTATTAACTCTCCTCGGATTCCTATTATAATAGTGTTATCTTGATTTTGTTATCGTTCAAGGCTGAAGTAAAGTTGTTTCACTGTTGGCGATAAATGTGTTATTAATTTGCGTTTTTCAAGATGACGGATACCGCTTAGCCTCCTGTTCTTGCACATACATATTTTTGGACATACTATTGCATTCTGAAGACATAAAATTCTTTGTCAAGTACCTACTTTCCTTGGGAAAAAAGTCAAAGTCATAAATATCTTTATTCGATTAGACTTTATACAAAGCACATTCAAATCGTCAGAATGACACAATTTACAGGATTATACATGCTACCGCCAGGTTCGGAAGGTTGTTTTTACTGAGAAGAACCTGGCAAGAAACTCAGTAATTACTCTTTTCAAAAATATTATACAATTAAAAAAAAAAACAAAATAAATCATTTGAGAAATGTAAGCCCATGGACACAGTTCCAATGTACAAATGTCGATAAAAATTAACATAAAGAAAAGTCGAGTAGTTCTATTTATATCTAAATGCGTAGCTTGAGATGACCAGCCCCCACAAAAAAAAAACACATTTTACTCAAGTATTTTAAAATATCGTTGAGATTAACTACATCTCAGTTCCGACTCTGACTGTACCACAATTAAATTAAAATCACTCACGCGTAAAAAGAATACTGGTATTATTTTTCAAAACATCTTTGACGACGACAATTTCAATTACGATTTTTCCGCCGTCGACTTATGAAATAACGCTTTATATTAATTCAGGTGGGATGTATGGAAAGTAAAATGAATAATATTGTATTTTCTCGCCTTGTTTCCGAGCGTAAAAGAACGCTGAGGCACAAATTGGTTTCCAAAGCCGATAAAACTTGTACTTACAAATTGTTCCGAGTCGTTTTCCACGAATTGAAATTTAATTTACTAGAGATCAAAACATTTTCAAACGCCTGTAAGTAGCTGTGTAAAACGAGATCTAGACTAAATTAATTATTGAAAAGTTCAATAAGCAGAACCTTAGCCTGACACCTACTAGAAGAGAGTGCTAATAAAAAGATTTATAAGAATCAAGGCAAATTCTTCAAAAAAAGAATGATTATACTTACATAAAAAATTCTGAGGCTTTGGAAGGCGTTCACTAGTAAGTATATAAGAAAATATGCTCACGTCATCCCAAAATATATCCATGTATAGATGCCGTTATTTTCGTATTGATGAGTTTTAAGAATAAGAATAATTTACTTACATGAAATTCGGTTACAAAAGATGTTTTTTAAAATAATAGGTACATAGCATATTTCACCCATTTTGGGTATGTAAATATTAATAAAAAATCAAACATTTTGTCTACAAACAACATGGCTCTAATCAAGCATATTATTTTATTTGAGCTTTTGTGTTTTGTTTCTTGAGTAGTTATGATTGTTCAGCGAAAATATTCATATCCATATATTTATTGCATTAAGTCAGCTACATGGTACAAAATAAACTAAATTATAATTGTGACATATGTATTACTAAACATAAACCATGTTAGGGCGCAGCAATGTGAGATACACTAAAAATTATATTATATTTTATTTTCTTGTATTTATTTCTATCGTCTATCTATAGTGTGGATAATGCGCAAGTATTTTACACCCGTCGCACCATACAGACAGACAGAGGCAGACTAAAGACTTACATCTTTGGAGAAATGAAGATATTACACGACTACCATTTGTTTTCCAAGAAGCTTTGTGTAAGAAATATAAAGAATAATTTAAAATCAGGGTTGGCACCATTGCTACAAAGAATGATTTAGAATCAGGCACAATTACTGCAACTAAGTATCTACTACATTATCACAGCCCTAATTTAGCAGTCCGTTATCGTACACCGTGGGTGGTGATTGATCCAGCCAGCTCCTAAAAAGGTAAATGGAAAGGTCCCCGAATGATTTGTATAAATGTTGTAAAGGTTGAGCTGCGATATATTTCACTGTCACCGAAACCATTTCGGTCAGTCTCTGCCTGCTACGTGAGTGAAATTATGTATGTTCTCAACATTTGTTTTGCTACTTAAACCATGGAGTTGAGCATTAATTTTGTTATTGAGTGTTTTGAGCAATAAGCCTGTTGCAAGCGATGCAAGTTCATACTGTTCAGCTGAGTTATTCTGTAAAGGATCTTGGCGACGAACTTGATGTCGAGTGTCAGTTTTAATCATAGAAAATGGATACATAACACATACACGATAAAGTTCAATTTCGTTGCTGATATACCTTACAGAATAAAGCACCAGGTTGAGTGCAGCAATTATAGCTTTATGACGAACGAAACATGCAAGTATTTGAGAAGTGAAGACGTATGTGTAATGCATTAGACTGCGAAGGACTCGCCATCTGTTACATTAACATATTATCAATTTTAGGTGAAAGCTTTGTGGCACACCATAGGAGACCATTCTGGGGAAACTTTAAAAGGCTAACATTTGGTTAAAAATTTTAAACTTAATATATACATGGATTTCGAAGAAGTACGGGCAGATGTGGAACACAATACCGTACATATCTTAATTTATATTTACATGATGTGCGAAATGATTGTGAATGAGAGATTATCGGCCACTCTTGTCTTATTATTCTTATATTATTCTTAGATGTATGAAACATATTTGATGATTCAAATTGTGAATTGATCAATAAACCATTATTTTCTAGACAGTGAACACAATTAAGCATGTTTCGTGTAAAAGTATAACCACGTGATGAGCACCGTAGCAGGTAATATCGTTTATTAAATTTGGCAAAATTCCAGAATATGGAATATCGTTGACGCCTTGGACCACGGACGGTACTTGTGTGGGATAAATACGTTGATCGTTTGGCACCGTCTCTGCATCTAAGGTACTTCAACGAAAGCAACGGTAACGATTATTTCACGCATACCTTGCAAGACAACGAAAATGTAATCTTGAAAAAGTCATAGAGCATGGATCTGCTTTTCAAGATTCGAAGCTGCCCGACTCGAGGCTATACCACTTTACAGAATATCACAGCGCATAAACTACCTTAGGGTAGTATTGTTTCTGCGATGGGTTTTTTGGGGGGAAGGATACTGTAACATTATCTAAGCGGTAGGCAAAGCTCCAGTGACACTTTGATGTTGGTCACGTTCCTAGCCTGTAATAACCGCTAACCAACAAGCGGACTACTGATCCCATTCGATCTAATTTAGCCCATTCTGTCCTACTGCTGGGCAAAAGCCTCTTCCCCCTTTTTCCAGTCCACTGATCCTATGACCTGACAATATCATGGGAAATATTATAGGTGTACCTAAAAGAATAAGTTCACAGTTTCAGCGCTCTAACCTGAATGTTATTTATTTCGCATCACCGTGGGAGGTCACCAAATGAGTTCTACGATTAAGTCACTATATTAAATGTAATTGATATCGTTTATTGTATCGTTACAAACAAGGACAAATATTAGGCAGATCTAAACTCTAGTCGGGTATATATATACATATAAAAGTGCGTGTTTGTGAAATTATTATTATTATTTCACTACCAACCGCCCTTGCCGTCTTTGGTTGCTATTTTTGAAGACTACATAAATTATTTTGCAAAAAGTCCCCTTTTTCTACTTTCTATGAATATAATATTTTGGCTACAAATCCAGCAGAGTTCAATTTCTACATGTTAGTAAAATCCGTATCAATATCGGTAACGTAGTTTAGAAAGATACTACGTTTAAACAGAATTTTTTTTTTTAAAGAAATGGGTTCAATTTAATGGTATTATTTAAACAAGATTCCTATCCTATTATATTTGTACGCACACTGTCTAGATGGATTTAAATTACAATCATTTGAATTGAGGTAGCTTATAATAATATATAAAATGCTCTTTATTTTAACGCAAGGCTAGTGTGAAATATTTTATTTTTCTAGCGTTAAAATTTGCACCGCTGCGACATAACAAGAATTGAATAATTCTAAAGGCGTTAATCACAAAATACTCGCTTCAATAAAATAACATTGGTGTACTTCATTGCATAAGCATTTTCTAGCAGTCCTTCCAAATGCAGGGACATACAAATATCCACGTCTTATTTTCAAAGTGCAACTCCTATATTTTCCTCTCATAAATCTTCCTATGATTAATAATAGCAATACAAAAATCCAAGAAAGATTTCATACAAGGGTTGCGGAACTAAATTAGGCTGCATTCAGAGTGATTGATCGAAGGGCGGTTTACCTCGACCATAATCTATATTTCTTACGAGGTCATTCAATAGAGCCTCTGAGAAGATTTATAACTTTTCCCTTAAAGCCTTTGAAGGCGCTTCATTCACCTGGCCTTTTTTCCCACAAAAAATAATCTGATTTTACAGAGAACAAGTTGGAACTAGATCAAATTATATTTTTTCAACATTATTATTGTACCCATTTATAACTAGCATGATCAAATCAAATCCCATGATTAAAATGACTAGCTAATTTATTATCTGAAATCTGAGAGAAGTGTTTTTTTCAGGACACAGTTACATAGAACAAAATCCAGTGATAGATAAGTTTTTCTTAAAGCAAACCAAAAAATAAAATGTTCCGCTTATCTTTCAGTTTACCTTTTATTTTAGTCAACAATTTTATTCATAAAATAGAACGAGGACATTAAGTTAAGTAAAAAATAAAATAATATACAGGCAACAACCCCAAAAGTCAGAGATAACGTGGGTACAGAACACTTACTTTAAATAAACTTGGGCGCTCACGTTCAAAACTTTTTTACGGCCAACCAACTTCTAAAGGCAACACTTATTAAGCCCAAATACTGCCCTTAGGGCATGCATAAAGTACCTACAAAAACTTTTCCATTTAACTTAGCTCGTGACATCCTGATTATACTTGGAGTACCGAGGTGAATTCAACCAACCTAATAAGGTGTACCAAACTTATTTCAACTAAGAGTCGTGGTAATTTTCTATGTTCGCAAATATGTTGGAAGGATGATTCAGTTAATTATTAGCTTGCTCCGTCTGAGAATTCATGAGTATGAAGACATAAAGTTGCAAGATATATTTCTAACAACCTTTAGCATAATCGGTTCTGAGATTAGGTCCATGGGTATATATATTCATAAGATAATATATTGTAACCATTTAAAATGTTATACATATTTTAAAAAAGAGTAATTGCTGGGTTTTTTGCAGAGTTCTTCTCAGTAAAAGCAACCTTTCGAACAAGGTGATAACATTTCCTGTATAGTGTAATTTTTTTTCTGTATCCTTCTGATGATTTGAAAGTAGGTACTTTGTAAGAATTCTAACCAAATTAAAATATTTTGAGTTTACGAGTAGAATGTAATGTCAACTTACGCCTTTCGTACGTTTGCGAAGGGTTTACGAAGAGATACAATGCTCACTTTTCAGTGAAGATGATAAGGTGACAAATCCATCGCTGTCTCAGGCACTATAAATACAATCTTTTAACGTTTCCTCTTGATATATGCGGGTTTCCCAGAATTATTGGTGAGTCAATACTGCAAGAGAAAAGAGTAGGATTATTGGCACGAACCAGTGAGAATCGAATTTAATATTCGTAGCTAGTGACTATTTAAACCATTCAGCAATCACTTTTCAATCCTTACAATTTAAACATGACATATTTATGTATAACTAGCGGATGTCGCGCGGTTTCACCCGCGTAGTTCCCGTTCCCGTGGGAGTACAGAGATAAAATATAGCCTATTTTACTCGCTGATGATGTAGCTATCCCGTGCTGAAAGAATTTTCAAGATCGGTCAAGTAGTTTCGATGCCTATTCAATGCAAACAAAAAAACAATCAAATCTTTGCTCTTTATAATATTTGTATAGACTAACTAGCTATAAGTAGGTACCAACGTGTTTTTATATGACGATTAAAATAATAACGCTCTCCTAGTCTTTAAAATGAATCAATTATAAAGTTTAGGTTTAAGCCTATGCGAATTAACTGAGTCCTAATGAATTCCGTTTTGCCAATTAGCTAAGAGACCCATCACATAGGTGGGTACTTAGATTTGTGTTTGCATCGTATAAGCCCCTTGTCACCCCTTTATCAACGCACATATCTCTTAAGGGTCCTCTTACCATTATATTTTGAGATTTGTCTGCTGTCAGCGTGACAAGTAGAGTTGGACGTGCCAAACTATCTCACCGTCTAATAATAAAATGATTATTCTATAAAAATTTAATAAATCACATTAAAAAAAAACATTGCTACTGGTTAAATTATATAATCCTTATAAAAAATAAATGTTTTAGAAACAGCTTACAATTCATTTTGATAAAATTTAAAGCACCTTCAACTTCAACTCGTAAAAATAGAGCTGATTTTTTTCCACAATTTTCTAAAATTTGAAAGCCGAATAGTATGAACTCACTTGTCATATCTTGAAGATCAACATAATTATTATATTTTTTTTTCGATACTACGTAGTTGCCTAAATTAAAAAGCTTTCGGGGAAGAGCAGCCTTAAGCACTTGTCCTATTCAATCATGATGTGGTTTGAAACGTCTGACCCATCCAATCAATCGGACAACTTAATCAGCCTTCGTTTTCATAATAGCCTGTAAGGTACCCTTCATCTTATAACAATCAATTTCGTATCTTATCTCAATAAACTCAAGAACTTATTCCGAGTAAACATTCGCCAGTTTTATACTGGAATCAATCGTGCAGCTTATTAATTTGAAGGGGAATGGGATCTTTGAAGTGAATTTTCAAACAAAATTATTAGCATCGGGTCGGCATCCAAGCAACAATATTATGTTTTAATTAGCTTAAAGTATTAATTTGTTTCATTTTCACCCTTAAAGGCTCAATTCAAAGGCGATAATAAATTTTAATTGTTAATATACATTGGCTTATTTATAACTGTACATAGGGAGTTTTAGAGTTCATTTATGAGAGAGGTAGATCATAACGAGATCTCCCGTTCGATACTCAACCTTACTAAAGATAGCAGCCAAATAATGCTACCTCAGAGTAGTGTTATATTCGGTCTGAGAATTTGGCTAAAGAATCCCCTGCCTTTCGTAAGAGGCGACTAAAAGGGGGCCGTAGGGCCTGCTGCCGGTGGTCAGGGTGGGAGCCTTGACTACCGACCCGCGGGCTGGGCGATATGGCTCGCGCGGCCTTGCACAGCTTCGCCTGCGTGTCAGTATGATTACACACACAAACTTTCATACACTTTTCACTTCTTAAGGGGTATAATTTTGGGAAACCTTGTTAAGAACACACCCTTAAAACTACACGTCAGGACTACTTAATCAGGGCTTTGAATTTTATAAGTATGGAGATATACTTTGCCGTGAAAGGCCATTATTATAGATATTGGTGAAATAAATTATACGTACGGAACTAGCATATTTTACCTCTTTAATATTTAAGTGAATAACCAAGAACTCCCGCCAAGCACCCTGGAGCCTAACGGAGAGGCCTTAATATTCCACATTTAAGTGTGCGCTCCTTAAAAATCCATGTATTTGTGGAAAAACATGTGCACGTTTTGAGAAAGCTTTTGATTTAAAAGCAGAAAAAAGAGAGAATATCTAAAAGCAATAAGTTCCAATTAACTAGTTAAATATTGAAGAATAAGCGAACAAAATAAAAACTTTATAAACACTGCATTGGAAAATAGAAGGAACAAAGTTGTTATGAGAAAACTTAGACATCCTGGAAGGAAAAATATTTTACCTCGTAAGACAAAAATATTCTGCTACAGCATCTGTGCTACATATTCATCCTTAAAAATATGAGAATAGACATACATTTAACTTTAAATTTCCTTGCCAAATTTGCTGTACCTATTTGTACCTATTATATAAAATACTAGTTGAGCCCGCGGTTCCACCCACGTACACTTAGTTTCATGGGTGACTTTATTTCCGAATGTTATAAACAGAAAGCAGAATTAAGAATGTTTATATGTATAGATATAGATTTATATTGTTTTGAAAATAAACAAGATGCCCGACTCAGCTGCTTAACGATTCTCAGAAGGCTACTTTCATAACTGGCCTAAACTGGTCAATAGTTGTGTTTCCGACTACTAGTCTCAAAACCCAAACACAAGTACAGACTTAATAAAAATAAACCGTTCAATTCAGTTATTATCCTACTAAATGAGCATAACATGAACAAGACATCTCTCTAGCTAGAGTCGAGTTCTAAAGCGGTGTTACAATTTATTATAACAAATGATACGGGTTATGGAGGTACACCGAAATATCATCGTTTATCATGTAACATACGTGGAGCTAGGAAGATTTGAATGCGGAGCGTATACAAACATTGTTAGAATAATATTATTTTATATTTTGCTGTTTAACCTTTCGCCTACAACTCTAGGGAATCTATATTATTATTTCATTCGTGGATACGGTATCCAATCATCGCTGTCAGATTCGTAACTAGGGCACCTATTCTACTTACATTATAAGCTAGCTGTACCCCGCGGTTTCAATCGCGTAGATTTAGTTTCATGCTTCATTTCGCGGACCCCTAATATTTTTTATAAATAAAAGTAGTCTAAGTTACTCCTAGAAACATCGGCTACCTGTCAGTGGAACCCCCAATGGTCCAGTCCTTGCAGAGATTAGCCGGAACAAACAGACTGACAGACAGAGAAAAATAAAAAAAATTGTGTTTTAACGTCTGTACCGTTTAGGTATACTTTCATATGCATTTAGTGAAAAATAGTTATTTTGGAATAACAAACTCTGTATAGATATAGATGAGTTAGTTTGGATATTTGTTCCATACTCGCACAAAAATTGGAAAATAAATATTGCTTTTGCAAGTCGATCAGTGTTAATGGGTTTTTCTATTTGTTATTTCCCAGTAGGCGAGTAGGAGACCTCGGTTAATGACATCCCTTATTACATGGAACTTAAGTAAGACTGGCCAGGTTGTACTATAAGTACACCTCGGCCTCCTTTCAGGGAACACAGGAATGAGAATATGTATGAATATTTCTTAAACTTTCGCGATTTTAATCGGTGGTCGCGACCACGATTGGTGTAACCCAATCGAAACGTCGGTACGTTATTTTCAAAATATTATCGTGATATGTCCCGAGAAACTTTGAATATGAATATGTAAGAATTATGGTACACAACATAGTTCAATATCCGAAATTAAGACAAGAATTGTACTCATCAGTAAGACGTTAATATTTTTACAAATCCAACATTTTTTCAAACTACACGGAAATAACAATGTATTATTATCCTTACAATATGGTTCCTCCATATAATTCCTACTATTCTCCGCAAACAAGACCCCACATTTACTAACTTGAGTAGCCTTCAGAAGCGTCCAAGGGTAACATAAGGAGAAAGGGATTTGTATGATTTTAGTTGAAGGTGAATTTTCACCATGAAATAACAGTAATACAATTTAGAATTTTAAGAGGTCATGACCTCTTTAAATACGTACTTACTTAGTGCCTACATTTTACTTAGCCTATATCTAAACATACAGATAAATAAAATTGAAGTGTCTGTTTGTATTTCCAAAATAACAGCTTTTTACTAAGTGCATATGAAAGTATACACGCTACTGACACTAAAAAACCAAATTAAAAAAAAAGTCTCTGTCTGTCTGTTTGTTCCGGGTAATCTCTGAAATGGCTGGACTGTTTTTAACGGGACTTTCACTGGCAGGTAGCTGATCTTTCAAGGTGTAACTTAGGCTACTTTTATTAATTAAAAATATTAGGGTTCCGCGACATTAAGGATGGAACTAAATCTACGCAGGTGAAACCGCAGGGCACAGCTAGTTGTTTAATATAATCAATAGTGCGATTTATTCAAGCTTACATACGTACTTAGACCTACATACAATGTCTACGCCCGCCTGCATTCCCAGTTATGTTTGAGTTCGATATAATAGGGAACAAACCTATTGTCATTAATTAAATACTGTTTATAGAACTTGATGACCAGCATCGGCGATTTGTGTTTTGGAACGTAGTGTACTATTTCGAATGCAGTCTATTAATCTGATTCCCATTATACTACGTTCCATGGCTCGCTGGCAGACCCCTAGTCTGGATTTCTGATAATCTGTCAAAGACCATGTCTGAGCACCGTAGGTGAGGATTGGGAGAATGCATATGTCCATCAGTCTCTTTTTTAATGTTAAAGGGAGTTTTCCTTTCAAGAGGTCCTTCATAGCCCAATAACTCTTCCAGGCGTTTTCTGTTCGACGTGTGATTTCTCTTTCTTGTCTTGCCTGGAAAGAGACTATTTGGCCGAGGCAGATGTAATCCTGGACATATGCGATCTCCTCACCGTCTACCTTTATTTTGCGCTTTGTGCTGTTTGTCATGAGCTTCGTCTTTGACATGTTCATCTTCAGGCCAGAACTGCAAAACATACCCAAATTTTTTTTTTATATAAAAAAAGCCTAAAGTCTGTCCAACAGTTTCTGCGATTAGCTGAAACAAATAGACAGACAGAGAACACTATTTTTTATGTGGGTACTGTTTATACTTTCATATGAATTTTGTGAAACGCTGTAAACAAAAAACGTCATAAAAATACATTTGAACAATATCTAAGCGAGAGCTGTCAAAACGACTCTTTTGGAGTTTTATATTTAAAAACGGCGTGCGTGACACAGTTGTTACATGATAAATTAAGCTTGTCAATGTTTCGATCCGAGCCGGTTACGATACCGGTGACTAACGGCACGTTAACGTTGACGTATAGCCGATCCCGAGCGGGTAGTGTTTGCCATTTTTCAAAAGGAAAAATAGATAGAAATAATAAGTCATATTTATAGACGACCTTTATTGCATGTACTTTGTGCGTGAAAATTTGTTTTCATACTTAGAGTATCTCTTGACGGAAAGTTTAAGTTTGTTCACTGATAGGTTTTTTCTGGTAAAGTGTTCTTCAGGCAATTTTTAAACAATTTTTCATGCAATGGCTCACCATCGATTTAATTATTGAAAATACGATTGTGAAGAACAATTATTTTTGCCATGGCCAATTTAACTAAGAAATATTTTTGTGTAGAACAATCATATTTTTATTCTGTTGATTTGATAGAACTTACTTTGTTAAAAGTCTAATCAAATAAAGGTAGTTTGAATTTAGGAATTTGGAAATATTAATATGGTTTTATCTCTCAAGCGTGATGTTTACGAAATATAAGTAAATCATGAAGAATTTTGCTTAAAAGCAAACCTAAATATACCTTCATTTCAGAGTAACTTCTACACTGGAAAAATCTCGCCTAAGAAGCTAACAAGTTTTTACGACTTACAAAATAGTGAATCTTGAGAATTTTGAAATACTTTTACATTTTTCTTGGTTATTTGGGTCAAAAGATTTTCTTAGCCTCTGAAAGTTCGTGTTTTACAAAAAGGATTCAGTTAGGCGAACTGGGAAACATTGTATATTAATATAAATTACTTGGTGCCAAGCCGTCGTGGCCGTTCGGTTTGAGCAGTCTCAAGTTCTAGACCCAGAGGGCGTGTACGTGTAATGACTTTCTAAAAAAAAATGTGCAGGTTTTTCACACCACGTGCTTTAGGGTGAAGAAAACCTTTGTATAGTGCCTGTGACGGCGATGGACTCGCTATCTGTCACTTTGGCACTTGACACATAATTTTCTTCAGTGAAAAGTACATGCGGTTATTACAACACGTCTACCTAACCATTTGGGGAATACAAAAATATCTAAATTTGATTAGACTTTTTACAAAATACATTCAAACCGACAGAATGACACAAACAAATTCACTGTGCAGGATTATCATTTTACCACCTGGTCCGGATGCTTGCTTTTGCTGCGAAAAACCCGTCAACTCTTTCCAAAAATATCAAAGTAGGTATATCAAACCTATAATCGTAGCTGTCACGTCTTCGACAGACCAAGTAGGTGTCACTACTTTCTCTAGGTATTAAACCTTCAAATAAAACGTTTGGCGTCGTAACAAACACTATTGCAATTTAGTTTAATAACCAAAGTTACGACGGTTTTAATATAAATGGGGCACTTGTACATCCTTTACTGCCACATCTGTCATCTAACGACTTCCCCTTTGAACCCTATTCCTAGCTCGTCAACTCCGTAAAGTTCCCGTCATAAGGCTCATAATCCCATAACTTTGGGTTAAGTTTCATGAACTTTGTATAGCTTTTCGCTTGTTGCCTTGTGACTTGGTTCGACGCGACAGTTTCGCTCCAAATTGAGTTCGTATTAAAATTGTCGATTAATTTCATAATTGAAGCAAATTTCGCATAAACTAATCAGACACTTAAGATTAAGGTTGATTTAATTTCGTGTGAATATTTTGATGATATAATAATGAGTGAGAGAGAGAGAGAGGAGCTCGTGGCACAATTGCTATTACGCATATCATTCGATCAGCGAAGTTAAGCAACCATACGCCTAGCCAGTAGTTGGATGGGTGACCGCCCGAGTTCCCTCCGTGCCTCGGAGAGCACGCTAAGCTGTCGGTCCCGGTTGCCAATTTAACATCTTTGGCAATCGTTACAGGTCAGTCAGAGGCCTAAGAGAGTCTGACAACTGGTTTAACCCAGATTGTCGATTTTCCTCGAAAATGGGGTTGCGAAGGTCAGATGGCAGTTGCTTCGTATAAAAATCAGGTGATCAGTCACATCGGGTTGAATCAAGTGCTGACCCCAAATACATGGGATTAAGGCCAGGGAGATGTTCTGATGATATAATAATGATGTGTTGGTATTCAGTAAATATAGTCCCAGACCGCCAAAGTCACTGGCGCAGGAATCGAACGCCACACCTAGCAGCAGTGTACTAACCACTAGACCAACGGTGTCATCGGAATGAAATATATCTATATCGCACGGTAGCTGAGATTTAAAATACATATTATTTTAGTCTCACGACCATCATGGTTCTCAACAAATATAATTATATATTTAAAAAAAAACTTATTACGTGCTATCTTTTTATCTCCGCTTTAAAAATACTTCCAAAAATTACAGTGACGGTCAAAACCACGCTAGAATGCGTAGCTAAAGAATAAATTAACAGTACTCGGCACTAATTAACACGCCTGAAGGTATATTTTTGTAGAAACAGACATAATTATAGTCAGAAATGAGAACAGTTGGGTAATTAAAGAATAATATTGTTAAAAGTAATGGTAATAAAAAGTAATCAAAACTTATTTAATGCGTTTATTTATGTGTTAATATTATTTTTCATCTATATCTATACATCTATACAGATAAATAAAATTGAAGTGTCTGTTTGTAATTCCAAAATAACAGCTTTTTACTAAATGCATATGAAAGTAAACACGATACTGACGCTAAAAAACCAAGTAATAATTTTTTTCTCTGTCTGTCTTTCTGTTTGTTCCGGGTAATCTCTGAAACGGCTGGACAGATTTTAACGGGACTTTCACTGGTATGCTACTTGGTATTATGGTTCCGCGACAATAAGGAAGAAACTAAATCTACGCGGGAGAAACCGCGGGGCACAGCTAGTATAAAATATAAAGAAGAATTTCACCTTCCTAGCGGTGTTACCAGACCCATTTTCATCCAACATAAACTGGAAATCTATAAATTTATTTTAAGCCAGTATGATCACGAGTTTTTCCCTCACGGTACTATTTGGATCATGGTGTGTCTCACTGTAAATTTTTTTAAGATAACCTTAATTTTATTTTAGTGCATCCGTTAAGATCGGCACTTGAAATTTGCATTATTTGCGCTGCCCTTAAGCTACTCGGCTACCACTGCCATTTAATCTTTGAATCTGAATTTGGGATCTTATGCGAATATTTTACATCTTTAGATATTTATAAGAGTATTTTGGTACACTGTAGTTCAAGTTTTGCGTAGTACACCAAATTAATTTGTAGGGAATTATCCAAGTTCTACATAAAAAATGCAAAGACCTGTCTGACTGACTTATATATAAATGCACAGCCTAAGCCTTATAGATATGAAATTTGGAGAGTGAGTTCTTTGAAAGATGCAGCAAGCTGTTAAGAATGGGTGAAATCTTACTGCCACTCTTGCGAAGCAATGACTTATTTTTGTCTTTTAGTCTAGTCTAGTAATAACAAATGTAATATGTACAAAGTTTACTATCTGTATCAGCATTAAAGTTTTATATTCCAGTGGGAAAAGTAGGATCACTTTATATTGGAAGTCGTAATCCCGTTACCCTAATATTATGTCGGCAAATTTTATTTTATCAAGCTCCAATCTTGTTTGAGACGTCGTAACTTACGTGCGCTCTATGTCAATATTATACACTAGCGGCCTTATCTATCTTATTAACGATGAAAGAAGTTTTGAAATCGACCCAGGAGTTTTTGAGTTTATTCGTAACATACAAAAATAAAAATATTTCCTCTTTATAATATAAGTATAGATAGTTTTACTAATAATTTTTCTAATAGATATTTCCATGCATAGAAACAAAAATACTATCGCTACTTAATACAAATATTAGTACGGTGATTACAATTACCCGAAAATATGAATATTCTTAACCGACTTCAAAAAAAAATTTTTTTACGCTCCATCAAATCAATCAATCAAAAACCATATATGAACAATAATACTTCTGACAATTCTGAAAAAATTATATTATTTTATTACGAAATCTCAATGAATGTTTATCATTGATATAATAAATTAACATGCATTACAAAAGCTTTTCTAATACTTACCACAGAGATGGAAAATTGTTTACCCCGTTTCTCTAACCTCTTTTTATACGCACTTTTTTATAAGCGAGAATAATAAAAAACATTTCGTTCAGGTAAGAACAAAGTTTGATTGAATATCTCAAGTGGGATAAAACTTTTTCGCTTTCTGTGCGTATCTCAATTGCATGGAATCTGATTCTTGTGCGTGTGCGACTGAAACTTCAATTTATTACCTACGTATACGGTACAGCGACAAAAAGGATGACTTAGGCACAGTTTAAATATGAGCTTTATAATTAGTAAGGAACTAGGTAACTAAGTAGCTAAAGAACCCATTTTTTAAAATAAGACCGAAATTTTTATATTTACTCTTTATTTACTGCCAAAATAATTTAGATTTATATTTTAAACTAGCTGTGCCCCGCGGTTTCAACCGCGTAAATTTAGTTTCATGCTTCATGTCGCGGAACTCTAATATTTTTTATAAATTAAAGTAGCCTAAGTTACTCCTTGAAACATCACGTCCCGTTAAAATCCATACAGCCGTTTCAGAGATTACCCGGAACAAACAGACACACAGACAGAGAAAATTTTTAAAACTTGGTTTTTTAGTGTCAGTAGCGTGTATACTTTCATATGCATTTAGTGAAAAGCTGTAATTTTGGAATTACAAACAGACACTTCAATTGTATTTATCTGTATAGATGTATAGATGTATACATTACAATTTTCACAATATGCCTTAATACCTTAGGCCTACTCTTTACTTCTTGACTGGTAGAATCAACTTTTGTATGATACAGAGATGGACATTGGTAGTGTTAGATTTATTGGAAGGCAGAGGTGCTATTGCAGTTCATCCACATATCGCCATAAAAAAACATATGCATAATTTAGGTGTGTAAGCTATGTTTTATTAATTAGTAGCTGATGTTGCGAGTAACTTAGGCTACTTCTATTTATCAAAAATATTAGGGTTCCGCGACAATAAGGATGAAACTAAATCTACGCGGGTAAAACCGCAGGGCACAGCTAGTCTATATATATATATAAAAGAAAGTCGTATTAGTTACACTATTTATAACTCAAGAACGGCTGAATCGATTTTGCTGAAATTTGGTGGGGAGGTAGCTTAAAACCAGGAGAAGGACATATGATATCCCGTTCCACAATATATATATAACACAATGAAGTCTACACGGGTGAAACCGCGAGGCACAGCTAGTTACTAATAAAAATAATATATAAACTTTTTCTGGAATCCAAAGCACCTGGGTTCCATGAGCTCTTGCAATGATATTTCTGTTGTGCGACAGTTACAGGTGTCGTGGTGTCTCATAATATGAGTCAAACTATCATAGCAATAAGGTGGGACCCGTTTTGCTTGTATTATGACTTAATGGGTCTGTGTGAAAATGTCCAAATATTATTTCAGCGCCGCTCTCTAGATATCAACATGATTTTTATAGTATATTCTAAAAGACTTGGTGAGGGATTATATTTTTTTTGTAAATACAAATTTAGCTTTTCTTTAAAGATATTTCAGCCAAATAACAATAGCCTTTTACGTGGTACGTTCATAAAGGGCTATTTTAATTTGGCTTTTTGCAGGTAGTAAGTAATGCGAACAAAATTTGCGAAATCAATCATAAGTCCCTTTATCAAATAACTAGCGGATGTTACGCGGTTTCCCCGCGTAGTTACCGTTTCCGTGGGAGCACGGGAATATAATATAGCCTATATTAATCAGTGATAAAATTCAAATTTAGAAAGAATTTTTTAAATCGGTTCAGTACTTTTTGAGCCAATTCGTTACAAACATACTTACATACAAATCTTTCCTCTGTATAATACTAGTATAGACGAACTACGTATTATTTCGTATGACAGTTGAAAAGACAGACATTTGGTTAATGTCAACGCACAAACTAATAAAACTTTAGAACAAATCATTTATCACAGCCACACTTCATTACAAGTCGAGTATATTTTCACCAAGTTTTTACATCGGTCTGTATCGAATGATCAATGTTTGATGAGCTTAACTTAACTTCTAACTCAATTTCAGTTCACTTGGAAGTTGTGGCTAGCTCTCGTGGTTTCTTATACCTGAACTACGAAATGAAAAGTGTACAGAAGGGTGACTCCTTACAATCCATACTAATATACTAGCTGTGCCCTGTGGTTTCACCCCCGCGTTGATTTTAATTTCATAGTGCCCCGAGGATGCCAAATGTTTAAAAAAAAACAAAGTTTAAGTTACTCGTTGTAATATTAGAAAAAAATGGTTTTCTATGTCAGTACCGACTATACTGTAATATATGCATTTAGTGATAAGCTGTTATTTTGAAATTACAAACAGACACTTCAATTTCATTTACCTTTATAGATGAATAGATAAAGCTGAAGAGTTTGTTTGTTTGTTTGCTTGTACACGCTTATCTCAGAAACTACTGGTCCGATTTGAAATAGTATCACTATAGCTATAGACATCATCACGATAAGATCAATCGCGGATTAGAGTTAGCGTTAGTCCAAAGTCACTATTCCGAAGAGTTGAAGTCGTGGGCAGAAGCTAGTATTACATATCAAAGTATGCATACATACGCCTGTATCCCATGGGGGTAGGCATGGGCTATCATTTGCCAAATGCTACGAGCCATACATACTTCTATCGCTTCGTCTACGTTCATGCATCTCTTCATATATTTATTAAGGAGCACATATCACTAATACCTACTCTTCAATATGCGATGATCTAATTTTTACAGACGTTTTATTATAAAGCGGTAGGGAGCCGGTGTAATGTATATATATATATTTGATGAATTAAACTTTTATCAAATAGTTGATTGGTTTTCTTGTGAAAACTTGTATTATTCACGTGATTGTAAAGTGACTAATGTGTATCTAAACGGTATAATTACTAATTATAGATAATTATTGTAACTAAACACATACCAAATAATAAATCTGTAAGCTACTTAACAATTTCAGTCCTTCGACTTTTCATAAATTATATATTTTTTTAGAAAAGTTCAAGAATTTTTTTGACGGAATTCAAAGACGAATGTTTGATTCCTGAGAAGCGATGGACTCACCATATGTCGGAAAAAAAAGTGTTGTAACTGCCTCCCGAGCACACGCGAAGATATAAAAAAAAATTAAGATCATTAAAAAAGCAATATAAATTGATTATCATTAAGTAGTTAAGATAAATGATGTAAAAACAAGGCATATATTTCTCCAAAAGGCACAGCAACTTTTGGTTAAGTGTAAAGTTCTTGAAAGAAACAATTACTCAAGGGATTTTGACCTTTATTCATTAAGCAGTACTTACCATTAAATGTTCGAAGTTCCTCGCAGCCATTAGCTATTTATCTCAGATTAAGTCGGGAAACAGCTTAAACATACATTTACTTAAAATTAATTGGTAACCGTAAGTAAGCGGAGGCTTAGCTGCGAAGAGGGATTTTATAGTGGAAAAAATATTAAGTACGTTCAATTGAAAACATTTTATCTGAGATAAAAGGAAAGATCCGTGTTTTCTTCAATTCAAAAAGTAATAACAAAATGTTTATTGAAGAATAATATTTCACCGACGTTTAAAAGGAGGATTTTATTAACCGACTTCAAGATAAGAAGGAGGCTCTCAATTTAACTGTCTGTTTGTTTTCTCTATCGTAAAGAATTTGGTGTATTTACGACGATGTGTGTACCTATGTAAATAACACAATATTTAATCAGCAGTCAAATTTCAGTACAAATGTAATTAAATCTGATGGAGGAGCTCGTGACACAGTTGCTATTGCGCATATGATTCAATCAGCGATGTTTAGCAACCATACGCCTAGCCAGTAGTTGAATGGGTGACCGCCCGAGTTCCCTCCGTGCCTCGGAGAGCACGTTAAGCCGTCGGTCCCGGTTGCCAATTTATCATCTTTGGCAATCGTTACAGTTCAGTCAGAGGCCTAAGAAAATCTGATAACTGGTTTAACCCAGATTACCGATTTTCCTCGAAAAAGGAGTTACGACGGTCAGATGGCAGTCGCTTCGTATGAAGATCAAGGTGATCAGCCACATCGGGTTGAATCAAGTGCTGACCCCAAATACATGGGATAAGGCCAGGGAGATGATAATGTAATTAAATCTGATTTCTACAACTTGTTTATACATTATATACTAGAAGCCTCTCTCCCTCTCGGTTCATATAAATACTTCAACAAAGAAAATCTTAAGTCTGGAATAAAACTATGACCATTTCTCATTGCATTTCTTAATCCGTGGATTACTTAACGCTGAAGTTAAGCCACGTTTATTATATTACTGGCTGTGCCCCGCGGTTTCACCCGCGTAGATTTAGTTTCATCCTTATTGTCGCGTAACGCTAATATTTTTAATAAATAAAAGCCTAAGCTACTCCTTGAAACATCAGCTACCTGCCAGTGAAAGTCCCGTTAAAATTGGTCCAGCCGTTTCAGAGATTACCCGGAACAAACAAACAGACAGACAGACAGAGAATTTTTTTTAAGCTTGTTTTTTTAGTGTCAGTAGCATGTATACTTTCATATTATGCGTTTAGTGAAAATGTGTTATTTTGGAATTACAAACGGACACGTCAATTGTATTTATCTGTTATCAGATATAGATATAAGGGGAAGACAAACATGCTCATTTTCCATACATAGCCTGTATTCCCCGAGGGTGTAGGCAGAGATGTTGTATTAACAACACCCACTTTTCACCGAAGTCGATTAAGTGCCAACGTGACAGATGGTGAGTCTATCGGCTTTGAATTACTTTTCAGACATATGCAGGTTTCTTCACGATGCTTTCCTATGCCGTAAAGCACGTGGTTTGAAATCACTGCACATAAGTTTTTAATATAACTCATTGGTGCAGGCCTTATACATAATACTTATCTAAACACAGACACAAAATGTAACAGCATCTCCCTGGGCTTATCCTATCAATTGTTGGGGTCGGGACTTGATGCAACCCGATGTGACTGATCACCTGATATTTACGCAAATAAAATGCCATCTTTTAGTGGAAAATTGGGCAACTTCTGGGATAAGTTGTCAGACTTTTTTTTCTGACCTAGAGGCCAACTATGGTCGTTTAAGCAGTGCGTATTAATAACTTTACACAACTGTACAATAATTAAACTTCAAGGCTCTGAAGTTCTCAATACGATTTGCTTAAACCGAAGATGGTAGAACCCCTGAAATGTTTTTCGAGATATGGATGGTCCTTGGGCGGTCACCCATCTAACTACCGGCTTGGGTTGGGTTTGCTTTACTTCACTGAACGATTACTATGCTCAATAGCAACTATGCCAGGATTTCTCAGACACAAAACGTAACATAATTAATCAAATTGTCGAAACTAGCCCTTTGTACCCCAACGCTGATTGCCCAAATTCCTATTGGAGAATTCATGAAATCTATTATTGATCTCAGAAGATACGGTATACATTCAAGTTCCAAGATTTTGAGTTGGAACCCAACATTCCTGGACGGTAGTTAATTAGGTAATTCTAGGGTTCCCTCACCCTAATTCATGAATGCGAAAGCTAAGTGCCATGACTAGTTATGAGTGGTTTGCGAAAATTGTGCGGAATACTGTGCATGTTTTTGTTCACGTCACTTTATACAAGGCCCAAAAAATTATACTGAGTATACAAGGTCAGCACTTGAAACTCGTGATGACACCTATAGTGTACGAGTATTTGTTTCTACTTACTTTACTTACTCTGAAACTTCTTGACGGGTTTGGATGCAAATTAAATTGCTTTTTTGATTTCCTCTTTATTTCTCAGAGCCGTGGTGACCGTGGGATTTGAGCAGTCACCTGCTACGCAAGCGATGCAAGTTCGAATCCCAGCCGTCTGCACCAATGAGATTTTCATAAAACTTAAATGGGGTTTCACACCACGTGCTTCACGGTAAAGGAAACCTGCATATGTCTGAGAAGCAGTTCAAAGACGTATGTATAGTGCTTGAAACGGTGACAGAGTCACCTTCCGTCACGTTGGCACTTAATCATCTTTGGTGAAAAGTGGGTGTTGTTATTACAACACCTCTGCATATCCCTTCGGGGAACACAGGCGCGAGCATATGTAATGTTTGTTCTTGCTTATTCCTTGTTACTTATCATCATGGAATTAGTCACAAAGGTTAGGCTCAGTTCAAAATGTTCAGTAAACGGATCACATCATTTAAACATTTAAGACTAAGCCCCAAAGGCAGGCTATTAAATTGGTCCTGCAACATTATTTCCTGACATTTGCCCTCAAGGGAAGGTCGACCATTTTGTACCTTCCTTATGGTTTACGAGCTAATCTAAAAGACATTTTGCTCCTGTTATTACGACATTCGTCGTGTCATGTTTGAAGTGGTCGAAGATAAAAGGATCGAAAGGATATATGTCCGATGTAATTGGCTCTTTATTAAGAAATACTAGCTTTAAACCGCGAATTTGTCTGCGTTTTTCGAGTACCCTCTATCCGTCACTAGGGTCAAAACTATCTGTGTATCGAATTTCAGTCAAAAAGAAAGAAATTATAGAAGGTAGTTTACAGACAGACAAACAGACAGACTTATCTATATTAATACAAATTTTGTTTGGATAAAATTAATGAACTGAATTTAGTAAACTAGCTAGCTAGCATAAAGTCCCTTCTGTTGAATATTTTTCATTGAATTTGACTGAATGAAAAAGATGTATGAATTCCAAATGTGTCTTTATTATTCCTATACTGAAACATCATTTAAATTTGGTGGTACATACTAATTTAAAAATAAAATGAAAAATACCTTAACATTAAAAGTCTTGACTCTGTATAAAGTATAACCAAGTTATTGAAATCGGCTTTAAACTTCAGACATTGAAACACTCAACAGTAGGATTGTATGCTTGTTAGTTACAATATAAAAAAACATAACCAAAATTCTATGCATTATTGTAATATTTGTGTAATTCAATCGAATCCCAGTACAAAGCGAACTCTCCGGACGAATTCTCCGAGTGAATATTACGAGATGAAAACAAATGAAAGTGATATTTCTCCCAGTCTTCCACGGCTCAATTAAACGAACAACAACGCAGGTGACTCGAAGGGCAAAACCAATAACCTAAGCGGAGTCGGTGAAAAATGCTAGTACTATCATAAATTCAGTGTGCTCTTAACATATTTGTTAACCCTCATCCAATTCACGCTAGCTACTTCTTTGTCAGAAAGTCTAAACGAATTTGAATCTTAAACACATAGAAATAAGGCTGCCAATATTTCTGTGATGTAAATTTAAGGTTCCAGTTTTCAGGGTGCGATGTCGAAGCAATTTTTCTTCATCCTTTCAATATGTTGCGGGCTTGGTGGAATACGCTATCCGTCTTCTATGTGGGCTATTATGCAAATCAGATCCGTAAGAGCAACCGTACAACTGGACATACCTTTTTGGATTCAATGTTAGATTTGTAGTGAGTGCTTCTCTTTGTAATTAGAGAAAGGACCTTAAGGTCTAATTAATTGGCCGAGCGGTTCGGATACAAATAATCTTTTTTTTGTATCCTCAATACAAAACGTGATTAAGACCAAACTCGGACTCAAACTATACCCTTTTAAAATCCATATTTCAAAAAGAAATGGAACTACTGTTAAACCGAGGATTATCTTAGGTCATGGTTTGTAACAAGAGGGTTTAAGTTTTCAATTTCTTATTTCGCATTCGTATGTTTGCTAATGTCAATTATTAGTAACATGGCTAGGCTTTAAATTCAACAATTGATGCGCTAATAAAAAAGAATTAAATTTAGTTAGGTTTCAGAAACATCAATTTAAACATATTAATTAAATACCATTATAATGAAAACGGATACATCATTTAAAATAAGCGATGATTTAATCAACCGCACGCAACGCTCAGGTTAGTGAGGTAAAATTCCGCGATATTTTGATATAATTATTAACCCAAAAAATATGTGCCACTGATATGCACAAATGATAAGCAAAGTCCTATAATTCACGCCTCGCACGAGCCGCCATTTTGAAGCTATAACTACGGTTCCCACTCGAAGCGCATACTAAAAAGTACATCTATCCTATATCATACTATCAAAGTGATATTTGATGTTGTTTCAATATAAAATAATAAACAATATTTTATTTAAAATTAAAAATAATAGATATTTAAATGCACAATATAAAATCTACTCATAATAAGTTAATTTTCGCAATAATGTTATGTGTGCATAAAAACGATGGTACATCACTAATGCAAACCATAGCACAATTTATTTAATTAACGTGTTTGCTGTTAAAATAGCATTTACATTTACCTGTGTCAAACACGGCAATGTGTGCTGGCTTTGCGGTTATTGGAATGGGGAACAATGATCGGTCTTCATTTATTACAACTCTTGTTCTACACGATTAGTACATATTTGATGGTAAGCGGGTATCGCATCCTATAGACTCTTGCAACTCAAAGTGCGTCACTCGCACATTTACTAGGTACCTTATGAAGAGCTCTTTCTGGCTTGCGCCCGTAGCTTCGCCGACGTGGCAGGAAGGTTTCTCATACAAGCTATCAACCCCCATTTATCCCCTATAGTGGTGGAAAATCGGAAAACCCATTCTAAGAGTACACCTCGCTAAGGGCTTACTTTTTAAATATTATGTCTCCAGGACTAGGGGTTCAGGGTTCATTGAATTTTATATCTATAGATGGAATCCCTGTGCAAAAATGTATACACAATTATTAGGAAAACTGTATACGTCTCGTTGAACAAATTCATAGATTTATAATGATGTATAATAGTGCCTGATACGGTCGAGTCTAGCGACTCGGCTATTTCGTTGGCACCTTATCATCTGTTGTGAAAAGTGTACATTGTAAGACCTATCAAATATCCCTTCGGGGACCTTTTGGGAAGGCGCAATTTATATATCATACCTTATGCAACGAATAAGTATCCACAATAAATGAAATACAATCGAATATTAATTTGAGTACTAGAGTTTAATCAGTGTCTAATCGAACCACTACGGAATAGTGCATCACTTTGTAGCTTTATCAGACGGTTATTTATTCATTGGACAGGGAATAGTAAATCATAAGTCAGAGATCATCAAAGGAACTCCATTACTTACATTATGTACTAGCTGTGCCCGCGGTTTCACCCGCGTAGATTTTGTTTCATCCTTATTGTCACGGCAACCAAAATTTTTAATGAATAAAAGTAGCCTAAGTTACTCCTTGAAACATCAGCTATCTCCCGGTGAAAGTCCTGTTACAATCGGTCTAGCCGTTTCAGAGATTACCCGGAGCAAACAGACAGACATACAGACATACGGCCAGACAGTGAAGAACATTTAGCGAAAAACTGTTAATTTAGAATTACAAACAGACACTTCAATTTTATTTATCTGTATAGATTAAATCATCGTATTCCCTCTCCGACAAATAGTTTTAGAGGATAATTCTACTCTATTCGCTAGTAATAGCGAAGTAGTTAGTTTCTTGCTTATCGGCAAAGAGCACCATTTGTTAAATTAACCTACCTGTGCAAAGGGTAGTCTAAAGAGATTGATATTGGGGATGTAGGGAACAAATGCTGAGAAATTTTACGTAACTTTTAGTTCGCAATTCATTAAGTTATATAGAATGGATACCCGAGCCTGAATTATTTCTGAACATACCCATATTATGTCAGTTGCATATAAACTGTTTAGAATGTGATAAACATATATTTTAATCCTATTACTTCGGAAATTTCTTACCAAATTAAATCATAATTTAAATCATAAATAAGTTTATCATAGGTAAGTTTAAATCATACGATATTGAATTCTGGAAAAATAATGCACTCAGGTGAAACTGTGGAAAACTGGAACCTTTTATGATATTCATGTGTAATAGAATTTTCCCGATGTGTAGGAATAAAACCGCGTGAATTTTACCAGATGTTCTAGCGGAGGCGTTTATTACGATAAACGTTTAGCATTTGGTTGAAAGTAAATGGTATTTTACTTTACCTCACAATAAAAATAAAACAATCTTTCTCTTCAAACAATCTTTAACATTCAACTGTAACCCTATTAAGTTAACTTAGACTTACGGGTAATTTTATTACCAAGCCATTTTTCAATACTAAACATACACATACATGCGGTCTTCGCTTAAGTTTCACTTAATCGCCTTTACAGCCTTTTAAGCATTTTAACGTGGTTTTCTCCCGCCCTTGCTTAGTCAGCTAATCCGGGTCCTGACCACGAGGGTAAATCTGTATCATTTACTGCGAACGACATTAATTTATGCTTTGTTATGGGATCTTGCACACATTGGGCTTTGAGCTACTTTTAGATAATTTTCTCTTTTGAAAATGTGAGTCTATTAAAGATTTGCAATTCGAACCAACAATATTGTAAGGGAGCCGTGGTGGCGTTGGGGTTTGAGCAGTCGCCTGCTCCGCAAGGGACGCAAGTTCGAATCCCAGCAAGCAATCAATGAGTCTTTCTAAATACTTATCCAGTGATTTGTTTGTGCTTTACGGTGAAGGAAAGCATCGTGAAGAAGCCTGCATATGTCTGAGAAGTAATTCAAAGACGTATGTCGACGTGTGACGTTGGCACTTAATCTTCTTGGATGAATAGTGGGTATTGTTGTAATACCGCTGCCTACCCCAATCGGGAAATACTGGGGCCTTACCATGATCTCTTATTGCCATGATAGTTTCACTCATTTATGAAACAGATGTATGTGACGTGAATACATCTGTCACCGTCGCACAACTGAATTATCATTGCAATAAGAGCTGATGGTTGGACCCCTGGCGTGAGGATAATATTATGTATGTATGTTACTATATAATGTTATGTACATGACGCCAGCTGAGTTTCTTCCTGGTTCTTCTCGCAAGGCCAGTTTCCGAACCGGTGGTCAGTCTTACGACGTTAATAAGTGCCTTACTATATTTTTCAGTAAAATATAAATATATGTTTTGATAATATTTCGGGCGGTTTTATTGTTCGAATTATTCGAAGCGTTTTGGCGAAACATAATACCAATGTAAAAACAAAACGCCACGAAAATCCGACTTAATCTCCCACTAAATACAAACAGAGAAAAACAAATTCGAATTTTAACATTTCGCACAATTATTTTATTTAAAGTACACAATTATTCATGTAATCTGTGGAATTAAGTATTTTCTCTCACGAAATAGGTCGTTGGAAAATTGTAAGTTTAGGTTTCTTGATAATTGTATTATTTACTAGCTGTGCCCCGCGGTTTCACCCGCGTAGATTTAGTTTCATCCTTATTGTCGCGGAACCCTAATATTTTTGATAAATAAAAGTAGCCTAAGTTACTCCTTGAAACATCAGCTACCTACCAGTGAAAGTCCAAACGGAACCCTGAACCAAAGGAACAAACAGACAGACAGACAGACAGACAGACGGACAGACAGACAGAGAAAAATTCTAAAAATTTGTTTTTCTATGTCAGTACCGTGTATACTTTTATATGCATTTGGTGAGAAACTGTTATTTTGGAGTTACAAACAGACACTTCAATTTTATTTATCTGTATGTATAGATGTATAGATTTAGAGTTGCTTGCGTATACACGTTCAATTTGATTCTTGCTAAGCATAGTGTACACCGTGTACTAATGATGTATATTTATTAAATCAACCAAAATTCTGTAAATGCCTTCTCAGAAGAGTGACCGAGGTAGGTAGACGAAATACAAGAGTGCATCGTTATCTCAGATACTATTCATACGTGTTTAAATCCTCCTCAGAGTAAATACAGGCTTCTTCATGATGTTTATCATAAATCAGAGGAGCTCGTGGCACAGTTGCTATTGCGATGTAATTCGATCAGCGAATTTAAGCAACCCTAACCCAAGCCAGTAGTTGGATGGGTGACCGCCCTTCCCTCCGTGCCTCAAACAGTAAGTTAAACCGTCGGTCCCCGTTGCTAATATAATATCTTTGGCAATATCTGATGGGTCAGTCGGAGGCCTAAGAGAGTCGACAGGCTTAACCCAGATTACCGATTTTCCTCAAGAAAAGGTGTTATGAAGGTAAGATGGCAGTCACTCTGTGTAAAAATCAGGTGATCAGCCACATCGGGTTGAATCAAATGCCGACCCCATCAATGCAAGGATATTGCGATGTAATTCGATCAGCGAATTTAAGCAACCCTAACCCAAGCCAGTAGTTGGATAGGTGACCGCCCTTCCCTCCGTGCCTCGAACAGTAAGTTAAACCGTCGTCAGGGAGATGATGTACCTACTTCATAAAGCAACGTTAAAGCTTTACGCTTAATCAAAAATTACTTTCCTTTCCACTTGACTGCTAGCGCTGCGTAGCAAGTGTGCTACGGTTCGCCGGTTCGTAGCACCAGTAGTATTTCGTAGCAATCTCGTGGACGGAGATCTATGAATTACTTCCAATAATGAATGGCAAACATGCACCTACTGATTTTATTATTTCAAATGTGAGATTTCATTCCTATAGAGTAGCTATGGTAATAACGTAACATATTATTATTTTAGATCTTTGAAGTAAACAGTTTAATTTTAATTTAATTTTGTTTTTTACTGTATTGTTTATTTACGAATGTGTTTGAACGAGCTAAACAAACGTACTTTTTATTGTTATTATATTCTTTTGTAAACACAGCTTTAGCATAAAACAGGGGATGGTAGGTAATTGCCGTATTTATCATTAAAACAAACTGCTATTATGACGCTGAGTAAAATTAATTCGTGTTTGTTGCGAGATAATATCATTACTGTTGAGAGGAAAGCAATATTTTCATAATAATTGTTCTGGTTCATGATGATTTATTTTTCTGACAAACGCTTGCCTGCGACTTTGTCTAAATACAATGGGACTAACTATGGTCATTTATGGTTTAAGATCTTTATTATTTCTCTAAGATTACAAATCACTTACGAGAAACAAAACATTAATATTATAGTAGGTAGATAACATGTTCGGTTCCAGTATAAAATAACAGTCATAGTGGGTAGGTAGACAATTTACACAACACAAAACAACAGTTCGGTTTAGATAAAGCTGAGTTCACACCTCATATACAAGGAGCTCGTGGCACAGTTGCTATTGCGCATATGATTCGATCAGCGAAGTTAAGCAACCATACGCCTAGCCATTAGTTGGATTGGCGTTCAATTTTACGGTACTAAGTACAGTGCTATACAATTTAAACAAAACATTCTCTCGTGTCAATAGAAACAATAAAAAATTTATGGGAATGACATAAATCAGTCACATGACATGTCATTCCCGTACATTTTGTATCGTTCCTACTAGCGAAGTTTGAGGATAATGTTACTTTATCTACAGGCCCAGAAGTTCTTAATACGCTCTGCTTCAACCGATGATAGTGGGTCCCAATGCCAGAACGTAGATTTTTATTGCATACTAGCTGTGCCCCGCGGTTTCACCCGCGTAATGTTTTTTAAAAATCTAAGTAGCCTAAGTTACTCCTTGTAACATTAGCTATCCGTCAGTGAAAGTCCCGTTAAAATCCGTCCAGCCGTTTCAGAGATTACCCCGAACAAACAGACAGACAGACAGACAGACAGGCGGACAGACAGACAGAGAAAAATTTTAAAACTAGGTTTTTTAGTGTCAGTAGCGTTTATACTTTCATATGCATTTAGTGAAAAGCTGTTATTTTGGAATTACAAACAGACACTTAAATTTTATTTATCTGTATAGATATAGATGTATAGATTTAAACTACTAAGCCCGTAAAGCGTCTATATTATAGTAAGCTACTACGGCAGTCTTTGAATGTGACTAACTCTTTGCGCATGTCAACCTTATAAAGATCTAGAGCTATTACCACGAAAAGAACTTAAAATTTTTCGGGTAAATATATAGAGCCTATGACACAAACAAATAACGTGGCTCTTCCCTCTGACTTCTATTGGAAACATTTTTATAATCAGCTCTGTAGATCCCGAGGTTCCACCCCTACAACCTGACAGACTCACAAACTTACCTCTTTATAATATTATTAAATTCTCGACTTTCATAAGTGCCTTACCAGGGCCTAAACTGAATAAATATTTTTCATTTTCATTTCATTTTCAGTATAGATAAAATCACGGTCTCAGAAGTGACGACAAGGTGTATAGCTAGCACAGCGCCTCAACTCACCCCTCTTGGAACACTGGTGACCTTATCACGGGAATATAACAATTTACTAACCGACGTCAAAAAATGGAGAAAGCTATCAAACACCAACTTCAAAAGTAAGTAATTTATTTCACATAATTTTATATATCTTAAATGCAGTTTACTTTTTGTAAACATTTTCTTCTTACAAAATACTACAGACAATATAAAATAAATAAAAAAACCAACATTCAGTAATTACAGAAATAAAACAACAGTCACACAGGATTACATACTTTATCCTTTAAACATTAAAAGCTAAAATATAATGTCAACAGCCGTTATTTAAGCTTAAGCGAAATAATTATTTTGTCAAAAGTGGTTTTTGCTTCACCACAATTGTACTGAAGTCAAACAAGAGACCCTTTTATTGTGGTCAAGGGTCTAAAATAAATGGTGGAATGAAGTACATTTTGAAGTAGCAATTATACGTAATATAAAAATATTAAAGTATTTTTAAGATGGTACTTTTTTACTCGATAGTTATATAGATTCAAACATTGATTAAGTCTGTGTTTCCCGAAGGGGTAGGCAGAGGTGTATTGATAACACCCACATTTCGTCAGTTATGTTTAAGTCCCTTATAGTTTTGTCTGATATCTTACTGCCACTCAGGCAAAGCCGCGGGCGCAAGCAAGTTAGAATTATAAAATAACTTTATGCATAATTATTTGCTAGAAATTGTTACTTACAATAAATAAAATAAAGTTTTAATATTTTTATTCATAAAATTCATTGGCAGACACACTATCTCTCACGTTGGTATTCAATCATCTTCAGAGAAAAGTGGGTGTTGTTGTAATACTGCACCTCTGCCTACCCCTTCGGGAAATACAGGCGTGGGCATATGTATGATTTCATTTCGGCATTTATCTAGTGCTTAATATTAACTGCTACGCGTGTTGTTGTAGTTTTAAATCCCGCGTGCAAACATTTAAATGTGATGAACAACTGTGTTTACCTAAAGTCTGGATATAATTATTCCTACGCTGTCTTGTTGCACATAGAAACAGACACTTCAAATGCATTTATTTGAATTTTAAAATCACTAGCAGACGCCACGCGGTTTCAATAACGTAGTTCCCGTTCCCGTGGGAGTACGAGGATAAAATATATCCTATGTTAATCAGTGATAATGTGGCATTAAAATGGGGAAAGAGATTTTAAAATCGGTCCAGTCCTTTTTGAGCCAATTCGTTACAAACATACTTACATACAAATCTTTCCTCCTTATAATATTTGTATAGATATAGATATCTGCAGATTATCAATTCCCCATTCGCCTTAACTTTTAATAACACTATCCTTTCCTCTTGGCATACATCTGTAGTTCCGGGGACAAATGAGTTTCGTTATAATTATCCATCGCCCATTTTTGAACGCCGTAATTTGACAAACAGTTTGCCAGAACTAACTTCAAGCCATTCTCAAACTTTGCTATTTGCAAACATGTTTGTGTAAACATGTGTCGTATGTTTTTTGTCTGAAAGGAAGCGGAATGCTAATTAAAGTACCTTTTCTCATACTTTGCTCGAAGATGTTTACACGTGGAACATGGTATTGTGTGAGAACAAATTTTATTGTTGCCTTGTTTGCTTAACGTAGCTACATGACACCACCCAATAGCCAGGGTCTAAGAATTTGGCTATGGTATCCCCTGCCTGTCGTAAGAGGCGACTAAAAGGGGGCCGGAGGGCCTGCTGGCGGTGGTCGGGGTGGGAGCTTTGACCACTGAGCCGCGGGCCCGGGAAGGTGGCAGCGCGACGTGGCTCACGCTGCCTTGCACAGCGAGGTCTCCAGGGGCGGCGACACAGCTGCCCCGGGGATGTGCCCCGGCAAAGTGTGGGGGGACACCGGTGCGATCTATCAGAGTACCCGGAGTCCTCCCTGAGCACTGAGGATGGCCACCGGGGGGGTTTTAGTGCGGTAAAAATCCCACATACCCCGATCTGCCTCTCCCAGGGCGGTCGGGGACCTTTTGAAGGTTTCCCCCTCGTCAATAAAAAAAAAAAAAAAAAAAAAAAGCTACATGACAAGTATTGTTTCTAAAATCCATGTAAAACATGAAATTATAATTGTTATCATAATCAATTATTATAATTTATTTTTACCACGCGAGTATAACCGCGGGGGATACCTAATTAGGTATGGTAATAAGGTAGGCTATGTAGTTTGGGGATTTTTTATCCAGTTATCATTTATCTTGATTTGAAGTTTACCCATAGCCTGCCAAATAATTACTTGCGCGGCAGAAAGCACAAGTTATTTAGTGTGCCCGCGAGCCGCACAGTCGCCCGGTCGCCTGTCCCACGCACTCTCTCCGCATTCAACACTTTCCTGGATAATTACCCTGAATGTGATTTGTTTGTGGATGAATGGAAGAATATGTTGTCTGTATGTTTGGAGTTTTGTGAGGAGACTGCATGAAAGTGTTCCTTTTTTCCCTTTAGTTTAAGTGGCTTCAAGCCGTTCTATCATCATAATTTATTTAAGAGCTCTTGTCGGTGAAGCAATCGCCAACCCTCTCTATTGTCCGCTTTGACTTCCTTGTACGACATGGCGCTGACTTTTTCTTTCAGCTGTTGTACATAACTAATCCTTGGTCTCCCTCTTCTTCGCTTTCCTTCTATCTTCCTTTCTATGATGTTTTTAATAAAAGCCATTCTATAAGGTGAAATAAATAAAAAAAAATAACAACATGAGGAAACCCTTTACTGACATTACACCGGGGTAACTTATAATTGCGTAGCTGCTCGCGTCTGTGTGTCGTTTTGAACGATTGGTTCCTAAATTTCCAGCTGCTTGTTATTATTACGATACTATGCCTGACCTTTCGTTAATATGGTATTTTCTTACATTAGTGTCGTATAGCCACACCTGTGTAGTCACGCGCCCTCCACAAATGTGTAATGTTACTATATTGTAGACGTAGTCTAAGCACATGCCATCCCTTTTTATTTCACCATTTCTTGTGTATACCCAAAACTGAAAATAGATAGATTTTTATTTACCGAACAAAACACCGATATGGGAAACAGTAGTTAACAATATTTCTAAAGTAATTGTTGTTATGTTACAACGTTGTATAACCGTGCTATCTAACTAAAGTTATATAGTATAAGTGACAGGTAACGTAACTTGTCCGCATTCTTAAATGCGAGACGATTTTTATTAAAAACTAGCTGTGCCCCGCAGTTTCTTCGGCGTAGACCTAATTTTCATGGGTGGCCCGCAGTCCGTATTGTTTTTTTAATTAAATTGTGCCTAAGTTACTTAGTTGTGATATTAACTATGTGCCGCTGAAAGCACTCCAGCTGTTAAATATAGACATTTTTTTTAAATTGTTTAAAAAAAGTCTTTACCTTTTATATTTTCATATACCTATAGTGAAAAGCTGTTATTTTGGAATTACAAACAGACACTTCAATTGTATTTATTTGTATACATAAAAATTATTGCTCAGGCATTTGTATGAATCTGTAATAAAGCAAAAGTAAAAAAACCACCATTATCGAACAAAAATATACTAAAATTGTCATTTGGTTAAAAGAACTAAAAGCTGAACGTGCTCTTAGAATACTTTGAAACTCGCCAAAAAAAACTTTACCCTTTTTTCGCTCGAGGACATCCTTAACTTTTTTAGCCTCTTAGGTCCGGGTAAAAGTTTATTGGATTCTTTTTTAATTTGAATATTACACTTACTTGATTACCACCTTCGAAATGACACGGTGTTATGTGAACAGTCTCTTGGTAGTTGTGAAGTGCTGTATTGGCGTCAAGACACATCCCAAAATTGCTTAAGCTGTAAATCTAAAAAAAAATATGGTTCTTTCTTATAGTATTTTAATTTTTGTTTCAATAATATAATAGTTTGTATAGATACTGAGATAAAAATGAAATTAAAAAACCCAATCCATTTTTTTTTTTGCTAATGGTATTACATACAACTAACGGGGCAGATATCTTACTAGCTAAGACTAAGACACGTCCCGAATGGGACGGTTACAGATGGTTATTATTATTTTACTCTCGTGGTTATCCTATCTCTTGTACTATGTATGTATATTTTATGCCTATAGATTTACTCAATAAAAATGGGCTGTCTAACACAGAGAGAGATTCTGAGATTAGCACGTTCAAGCAGACAAACAAACTCTTCAGCATTATTGTAAATTAATGGGTACTTCTCGTGAGCGTAGACGCGTAGTTCCCGTTCTCGTGAGAATAATATAAAGAGGAAATATTTGTTTGTTTGTTTGTATTGAATGAGCTCCGAAACTACTTGACCGATCTTGAAAATTCTTTCAGCAATGGATAGATACATCATCAGCGAGTAACAAAGGCTATATTTTATCCCCGTACTCCCACGAGAACGGGAACTACGCGGGTGAAACCGCGTGACTATATATTTGAATATATATTTTTTATCAAATACTTACTTGTCCACTAGCAACATAGCTATCAGGTATTTCTAATTGAGGATACACATTCTTTAAATACCATTGGAACGATTTACAATTGAGACTTCTTCTCAACTCTTTCCTACTTGTTATATTACCGATTTCAGGTCTATAATTGCCTGTTCTTTGATAGTAATATTTTGCGTACTCATCAAGCCACACCTGTAAATGAAACAAATAATTATAGCATATTTATAACAAATGAAGGTACATATATTTAACAGAGGCCCTCCGCTGTTAGTTACCCTTTATAAAATCGGTTATCTGCCAGAAAAAGTACCGTCAAAATCAATCTTGCCGCTTAAGAGCCGTAACAAATAGACAAACAGATACATTTTTTATTTTTTTAAGTATGTACCTTATTTACTTTCATAAGCATTTAGTGTAAGGCTGTTAATTTGGAATTCCAAGCAAACAGACATTTCAATTAGATTTAACGGTATAGATTGAATATAACCTAATTATACATATAAAAGCCCTAACTGAAATTAGCACACAGCTACTGGTCCTACAGGCATGGGACTAGGAGGGTGTGTTCTTGGTCAGGAGAATACACAAAGAAACGATTTTTCAAAATTCCACTCAATGTCCTAATGCCAAAACTGAATAATCGATCTTCATTTTAATTTGAAAACCTATTTCGTTTTTAATATTTTTGTAGATATGATTGGAATACTGTAACATGAACAAAAAATGTGAAAAAAAAGCATATTTTTTTAGTAAGTTATCAAACAAACATCGGCTAAAACTGGATAGCGTTTTCCATTTTGTAACATCACTAATGACGAGTCGCTAGCCGTAACTAACCGGCGAAAAATAATAACTGTGATACTAAAAATTCCTACCAAATATAGAATTGAATTTTTGATAAAATTGTTCGCGTTATTTTCAGAGAAATGTCAATCGAATGGTGGTACTGACACCACAATAATTAAAAAACACTATGGTAAGCTTATCGGTACAGATTAATTAAACTTACTGTTTTGTGCGATTCTTGGTGCTTTCTAAATATTTTTTGATTGATTATTTTTCACCAGTAGGTAAAACACAACGCTTAGTTTTATAATTTGAAGATAAAGATAAAAAAATGGTCCACAAAATAATCCTTGTTATGTAAAAGAGTTTTGCAAGCCTCATTTTACAGCGAATTTTTAAAACTAGAATAATTTCATAAAGGGCGAATACCTCTGCTAACCGCATCAAATTTCTCCTCAAAGAGTCATGCTCGCCTTTGTAAGGGACCCTCTTCCGAAAAACATGACCGACGTGAGAGCAGGGTATGATTTCCAAGGTGCCGCCGCACATCCACGTTTTAAACGACAGCTCTAAGTTCTCAGCACCCCATATTTGGTACCCCATGTCATAATAGCCTAACTTCTTAAAATAATCAATTTGGATGGCGAAAATTCCTCCAGAAATTGTAGGGGTCGCTATAGGTGCAGCTGGATTTTTCCTTCTCACCAAAACTTCTCTAGGGATTGCTGACCAAGTGAATTGAAGGTTCCAGTTGAAGCCACCGATGTGTAGGTCGTTAATGTCTTGTGATATGTATTCGAATGTGGAACTGTGAATATGATCGATAGTAGGGCTCACTACTGTTTGCGGGTTATTGTGTATTCGTTCCAGAAGAGGTTCTAGCCAACCTGAAAGGAATTAAAAATAATCAAGCGCAAAGGTATTAATACACCAACTTTTTATCGAAGACTATCTTCGTCCACGTGGAATAGTTACTTTGGGCTAACACTCACTTTAAATGGGCTGTCCAACACTGAAATATTTTTTCTAATCGGGACTGTGGTTCCTGATATGAACGCGTTCAAGCAAACACACATACTTCAGCTTTATATATTAGTATAGATAATTGGGTGCGAGAAAGTAACGGCATGACAGATGGAGTCCATCGCCATCATAGATTTACTGCAAACCTCGTCGTAAGACTCTAGTAGTTCTTAGGATGGATCCAAGAGACCTAAAAACGCAAAGCCGCGTATCACCTTTCACTTTATCTACATTCATGAATTTCTTCATACTCTTTCCTCCTTATCATTATCTTACCTTCAGCACATTCGCAATGGCTATCGAGGAAGACAACAACAGGAGCAGTAGCGTGATGAATACTCAATATTCTAGCCCTTATCAGACCTTCTCTGCGCACTGCTCGTATTAACGTTACCTTTGATGTAGTACGCACATATTCACCTAGTGGTGCCTTTAGGTGTTCTAGAAAAATATAAAATGTTTGTTTAAATGCCACAACGGTGGAAAATAATGGTCTATGGACGACTAAAATAAAAAAATAAAATAAAAATGATTTATCGATTCATACGCTGAATTTGAAACCTCATGCTTTTTTCGCTTAGGAAAACCACGTCGGGGAGCTAATTCTACAGGCTACCGTTCGTGGCAGGAAGTTCTTTTGGAATTTCACAGTAACCAGACCAGACCACTTTGGTTCTAGTTGTTTAGATAAGCTTTGCGCTGATGGCGAGAGGTACGATGGTAAAATGTGAACGTGGTAATCATTTCAAACAATACCAAAACACTGATTAATGATGCCTAGCTAGCTATTGATAGCTAAAGCGCTATGGTAGCTTGCTACATATAGAATGTTTTTGTGAAAACACGAGTATTTCATGTTTTGTTAAGAGTCTCTTGTATTTGTGAAGTTAAATCGGTTGTACAAGGTTTGCTAGTAGGAGGACGTTATAAACTTGTGTCTCGTGATTTATAAAAATATTACCCATTGTAGAGTAATCATCGAATAGTATAATTTGACTCAGAAGATGTGGTGGTGTCCTGTTCAGGACGGACTGTATCGTTCTCATCAGCGTAGACCACGCTTCATTATGGAAACATATTATTACTGTTGCCTCTGGTAAGTTTTTAGTGTAGTTCCTTGTTTTGCACCTTAAATATAAGAAGATATTTTCATATACCCTTCTGTGAGGACCTTGGAAAAGGTGGAAGCGTAGTAACACCCAATTTGCACTAAACTTGTGATCATCACTCATGCAAAATTCCAGTGCTGGATTTATAATCGTAGGGTATACGTAATTTATGTAATCTATGGACAAATTTATGATTTCGATTTCGCAACCATCGATGTTGTAACAACCCTATAAATCGAATGATTTTTTTAGTAAGTTTTTTAAGACACCGACCATCTTTTAGAGGGCAGGTGGGTTCTGAAAATGTAGAACAAAATAAAAACCCTCTCTAAGAGTCCTATAATTCTACATTAGGTATCTTGAATTAGATTTTAGAAGTAAAAATATATCTATTGTGACTGAAATACCTACCAAATATGCCTTTCATCTGGCAAAGTTCGGTTAGCAGGAATCAAGTCGCTGACAAATTGGTTGAATGCGTGGTCTTCCCATCCTTTCCTTACCAACTCCTTCAAATAATGTCTCAAATGGCTATCCAAATATACTGGTTTTCCATTCATACCTGAAGAATTTTCATATACAAATCGTATTAATATTTAAATAGCTCACTTTAGTTTTTTAATGGTAAGCAAGGCTTAATAGCTTAAATTTGTTGTATAGTCTATATAATACTTTTCAGTTAAAAAAGTAAAAATTTGATCTGCCCCGTCTACTACCTTAAGAAAATAACTTAATAAATATTAAATTTATATTGTAGTGGTATATTGCTATAATGTATTAAGGGTAGGCTCTCCAACTGCTGGCAAGACGGTTCCTCTCAATGTATGTATAAAGTAAAACAAATCTACAATACCTCCATTCCCTAAAGAACACAAAATAACACAAAACTGTAACTAAGGTAGCATTATTTGGTTTGTAAACTGTGATATTTATGTCGCACTCACTAATAATCAGGTTTTTGAAGGTAAGACATTTATTCGGTGCCGGTATTTTTTCTAAATGGGTGCGATGTTGTGATGGGTGATTAATATGCTTGTTGGTCGCAGTTGTACTGTACCGTGGTATATATTATATAACACATTATTAATGTTTAGTAAAACATATGCAATTACCTGGTTCTCTATCGTCAGCATTACTGATTATAAGTCGCCGTTCTGCACTCGACACATCTAGATTCACAGACGGCATTTGGTCCCATACTGAAATAAATAAAGTTAATCGTATCTTAATCATTATGAGCCCTGACTAGATTCCGTCTGCGACTTCATCCGCGTGTTATTAAAGATCATTAATCAAATGAACAATAATCCATATAAAGTCTATGTTACTCAGTGATAATGTAGCATTCTATTACATAGTTAGCTAACAAAAATACAAATATTGTATCCTTTATTTTTTAATATAAGTAGGCGATTGATACTATCAGAATAGTGGTAAAAATGGGGTTACCTTCAAACCTAGACATCTGACTCTTATTCACAAAATTCCCTTTAAATTTCTCCAAAGCCCTTTCATACATTTCCTTGTGAATCTTCCTCAATTCTTCAGGCTTAATATTCAGAATTTTCTTAGCTTTTTTAACCTCATGCACAATTGTAAACAGTGACACTAACCACATTATAACTATGACGAATAATATTTTGACTGCTCGCTGGTACATTTTCGGTACGCTCGATCGAAGCCACGTTTCATTACTGTTTCAGGACAATGTCTGTAGTACATTTCCAGTAATCACTTTTATTGCCGCCGTTAAAACAATGTCATTCATACATTTCTGGGAATGTGGACTGTAAGTGCGTTAGGCGTACTTTCTCGCACAATACCCTTTGTGTACGTATCACACGGTCCGTAGCATAAAACATTATTATTCTTATTATAGGCACAAAGTTTTCTGTATTAGGCAATTTTTACACGGTTAAATAAAATTTAAGTGTCTGTTTGTAATTTCATATTTACAACTTTTCATTTAATGCATATGAAAGTATAATAATATGGATCTAAAAAGATAAAAAAAAAATCGCTGTCGTCTGTCTGTCCGTCTGTTTGTTCCAGCTAATGTGAACTTTGTGGAATCTGTACTTTAATTGGTAGATAGTTGATGTTAGAAGAGTAACTAAGTTTCAATTTAGAAAAAGTAGCTGTACCCCGCGGTTTCACCCGCGTAGATTTACTTCATCCTTCATGTCGCGGATCCCTAATATTTTTAATAAATAAAAGTAGCCTAAGTTAAACTCCTTGAAACATCAGATACCTACCAGTGAAAGTCCCGTTAAAATCCGTCCAGCCGTTTCAGAGATTACCCGGAACAAACAGACAGACAGAAAAGAAAATACTGCTATTTTACTGAGCGAAAACTTCCATAGCGAAACTATAGATGGTACTTAAATAACACTCGACCAGTACTTTGTAAATAAGTAAATTATAATTATTAATTTCTCTACTCGAAGCCAACTAGGCTACGATCGTTTAAGCAGCGCGTATTAAGAGTTTCTTAGCTTTGACTAAGTTTAATTTCCACGGTACTAAAATGAAACGTCAAAGCTCAGAAGTTCTTAATACACTGCTTAAACCGATGATGGTAGACCCTAACTGTAATAGCAGTAAAACATCTATATATATAAAAGAAAGTCGTGTTAGTTACACTACTTATAACTCAAGAACGGCTGAACCGATTTGGCTGAAAATTTGTGGGTAGCTTAGAACCAGGAGAAGGACATAGGATACTTTATACCGTTCTCTTGAAACCTTTAAAAAATCGTCATATAACATACTAAAGTCTGCGCGGGTGAAACCGCGTGGCACAGCTAGTTGTATATAAAATTCAGTACACATAGGTTCATTTAAATATAGGCAAGAATTCAAAGAAAATTCGCCAAAAGGACTTCGACCGTCTTAATTAAATACCGCTACGTAAACCCGTTACCCGTTGAAAAACCTCCATTAGACTCATTACCTGACTACATCTGCAATCACGAAACTAAGCTGCCAAACAATTTTCAACCTTAATGCTCTGTGATAAGATTATTTACAATGTTTGCTTGACTGCAAAAATAAGTTTGTCTCGAAGGGAAGTCGACGACAAAAAAGAGTGGTCTCTTTAGATTTACAGTACAAGAGTATCATTGAAGTAAATTGAGGTGAATTAATGTAAGGTAACGAGGTATAAAATAAAAGAGATAATGAAAATAGCGGAATCAATTTAATAGTGATGAAGACTTGAAAACCAATATCAGCAAATAATACCAATACTAGCTGAGCCCTGCGGTTTCACTCGCGTATTTAACTGACATGAAAAAGAGTTTGAATTTTTCTGGTTAATATAGTATGTTCACAAATAACGTAACTTTATATTAGTAAAATCATTTTCAAGTTAGTATAAATTATAGTATAGTTATAGAGATTCCAGAACTATCGAACTTAACCTCTTTATAAATATTATTGACTAGCTGTGCCCCGCGGTTTCACCCGCGTAGATTTTTTTTTAATGTAAGATTTTAATATAATGGTTGCCCGCGGATCCCTTATATTTTTTTAAAAATCTAAGTAGCCTAAGTTACTCCTTGCATTAGCTATCCGTCAATGAAAGTCCCGTTAAAATCCGTCCAGCCAGACAGACAGACAGAGATTTTTTTTTAAAATTGGTTTTTCTATCTCAGTATCGTGTATACTTTCATATGCATTTAGTGAAAAACTGTTATTTTGCAGTTACAAACAGACACTTCAGTTTTATTTATCTGTATTATTTACCTTACAGAAAAACGCAGCTGATTGAGCATAAAATTAAAACGTGAATCTTCTAAAAGTAAACTAAGTTAATTGACAGCATTATATAAATCACGAGATTGCTAGGCGGTGTTTTGAATACCCCTGAGCTTAATGTCGGCGACCTAATTGGTGTAATTAGGGGAGCGATGTGACTGAACTTAGTGTTGGTTTAAAGTTTAATTTTCTTTACTTAAGTGCCGTAGTGGCAGGGCGGTTTCAATAGTCTTCCACGTAAACACAAATTCTCATAACACTGGACCTGCACCGTTATTCTTATTTCGGATTATATAAATGTGGAATTCATGAAATGAGTTTGTATGCGGTGATGATAGGCAATGTTTGAACTGTTAAGAATGGAAGAGGAAAAATAAGAATTGACGGATGACAGAGAGAAGAAAGGAAGACGATAAACGACGAAAGACGAAATATATTCTTACTAGCTAGTAATAGTAGTGACCTGCGGTTTCACCCGCGTAGAGTTAATTAGATTACCGCGGAACCCTACATTTTCTTTATAAATAAAAAGCCCATGGTACTCCCTGTAACATTAGCTATCTGCCAGTGAAAGTCCCGTTAAAATCGGTCTAGCCGTTTAAGAGATTACTCTTTGGCAAATAACTCATTATTAGGTACCAATTCTTTGCGTTTTTATACTCGTGATAATTTCTCAACGAAATGTCCGATTGGAATAAAACAAACAGTATTTTACTTCTAGATGAATACCGTTGATAGCATAATGTTTTATTTGGTTAAGGATTAATATTAAGATACACATTTAACGTAGTTTCTTTCTTAAGACGATTTAATATTTTTTATGAACATAAAAGCGGTTATTGTGACTAAACTATGATAGTTAGATACTTTTTTGTATATCTTAATAAGACCTACAAACCCGTAGTACATCATTTTGTTCTATTGTCAATAGTTTTTGCAGCGCACGCATAAATAGGTTTTCGATTTTACACCTTGGGTTACAAAATCGCAATTTTCTTACGGACCCCTAATTTTTATGAGAATGAAATATAGCCTATAGCCTTCCTCGATAAATGGACTATTCAATACTGAAAAAATTTTTGAAATCGGACCAGTAGTTCCTGAGATTAGAGCGTTCAAACAAACAAGCTCTTCAGCTTTATAATATTAGTATATAGTATATAGCTTTTATTGTGTAGAAAAGGAGATAAAGAAATTGAAACTTTTATTATACTTTTATTACGAGTATTTAAAAGCATCAAACTACATAAATGACAAGGATATATGGAACTAAGTAAATCACTCTGCACAAGTAGCTCCTGGCAAATACATGGTATGCAAACACTTGTAAATCTATCTGGTATTGTTATTTATTTTTTCCTTATTCTCTTTGATTTTGTTTTATACTTACCTGCATGCTAATACAATTTGTCACTATTGTGAATATTTATACCTATTATCAAATTTGATTTTGTATGATGATTTCATATGATTTATATTGTTTCGATGATTTGTACATGATGCCTGGCTGTGTTTCTTGCCGGTTCTTCTCAGAAGGCTAGTTTCCGAACCCTGGTAAGGCACTTATGAAAGTCGAGAATTTCGACTTTCATAAGTGCCTTACCAGGGCCTAATCTGAATAAATATTTTTCATTTTAATTTCATTCGCTAAGGTTTCTCAGCATTGAATTTGACTACGAGTGTTAGTTTCAATCATAGGAAATTGATACATTAAACATAGATGATAAGGTTCAATTTCGTATCTTTAAAACTGACTCTCGACGACGAGTGGGACGGTGAGAAACCTAAGTGAATAAAGCGGCTGAACCTATATTATTTATACTTAAGGGCCGCGGTAACATCTAAGCTGACGAAAAACATCGTGAGAAAACCTGCGTAAGTCTGAGAAAAATTGTAACTCTTCATAGTGCCTGAGATGGCGATGGACTCGCTATCGGTCACGTTAATAATATTTGATTAGTTTATAATGACTCTAATACTGAAAAAATATTCGTTGCATAAAACGTATAGTTCCAAAAAAAAAAACTACAGTTCTACAAAGAATAACTTAGTTTTTTGTGACATTTCAGTATTAGACTTTAAATATTAATGGTCTGGTTTTACCTTATAAGTATATGTTCCTGTACTATGCATGTGCTTAACCATATCGAAAACACATCTAGACGGATGTTTTTAAATATGGTAATCGGAAAAAAAAAAAAAAAAGCAATCTTCAACGTGCTACGTAATTCAACTGAATAGAATAAAAAAATCCCCATTCCAAAAACTTCCCACAAAGTCCTACTAATGATCTCCATTGTGTGGGTCCGTAGTTTTTCCATTAGCACTCTTTAATTGAAAGTAAGGATTCAGTAAAGAATTTCAATGGTAAGTGCAGTTAAATTTACTGACACTGAACTGGCATTGTGCATTTTCTTGAATTTCATTGTTCTGCCCACAGAATAGTAAATGTTCACTGTAATTTACTTTACCAAATACTTGTTCAAAAGTTTTTTTATTTTGCTAATATTAGGTATTGTTTATTACGAGAAAAGTTGTCAGTAAAATAGAATAATAGATTAATTAGGTAGATCAATAGGTAGATAAAAAAAAAAAAAAAATATCAATTATAGCTCCGGATATAATGACAAATTGTGCAGTGGCAACTCTGCAAAATATTAACATTCGTATATGTATTGCATTTAAGTTAGTTACATGAAAGATACAAAATAATCTTAATTATAATGGTATCATAAGCTAAACTAACATGAACCCTGTTAGGGCACAGCAACGTGAGAGCCCTGAACTAGACAATTAAGACAGAAAGTTTACTAAAAAAACAAAATAAAAAAATATCTATCACAGAACACAAAAGACGTTTCCTTAGGAAAGTATCCTAATGATAAGATGACAAACACATTCACTCTCCTAAAGTCAATATCAGCGTTTCGGAATCCACAAACTCATCGGCTCTACTTCAATGACAAATTGACTACGTAAGCACAAAAAGGCTGAATAGGTACGCTCCTCAATGACACCCAGATTTGAGTGAAATGTAGGAGAAAAGGAACGCATTTAGCACAAAACAGAAAGGTAACAGAAGGACTTCCTACATTTGTTCACAATCATCCCATACAGATAAGTGCAGGCACAACGCAGGCGATGCTAATTTTAGTTTTGACACAAGTCACATAGACTAGGCACATACATTTTTCTTTTCAATGGGTCATCATCTCCCTGACCTTAATCCCATGTATTTGGGGTCGGCACTTGGTTCAACCCGATGTGGCTGATCACCTGATTATTATACGAAGCGACTGCCATCTGACCTTCGCAACCCCTTTTTCGAGGAAAATCGGCAATCTGGGTTAAACCAGTTGTCAGACTCTCTTAGGCCTCTGACTGACCTGTAACGATTGCCAAAGATGTTAAATTGGCAACCGGGACCGACGGCTTAACGTGCTCTCCGAGGCACGGAGGGAACTCGGGCGGTCACCCATCCAACTACTGGCTAGGCGTATGGTTGCTTAACTTCGCTGATCGAATGATATGCGCAATAGCAACTGTGCCACGAGCTCCTCTTCTTTTCAATGGGTGTCCGCGCGATATTATTAATTATTCTGCTCACAGCATGAACTTTAGAACAGTGTGAACTTATGTCATGAGATACGCTAAGAATACGCGACAATGGGCAATAAGGCTCTTATGAACGTCGAAAAATGTACCACTGGTTCGGAAATAGCCTTTTGAGAAGAGCCGGTAAGCAACCCAGCTGGCATCATGTACATTTCATTACACAGTAAAATTATTCTTATTAGTCAGCTGAGGTGATGGGCTATAGAAGTGCACTATTTTATTGTACTCGTATTAATTAAATGTGCATAATGGCTGACTGAGTTTCTTGCTGGTTCTTCTCAAAAGGCTAGTTGAGTGGTAAATTTTCGACATTCATAAGTGCCTTACCAGGGCCGAAACTGACTAAATATTTTTCATTTCCAACTAGGTTCTAGAAATGTTGAGCTGATGCTAGGTAGTAACTTTAGCCCAGGTCCGCGTCTGTATACAACTGTGAGTGTGCGCTCGCTACCGTTAATGTATAAGAGCAGACCTTTTGCGTGTATTTATTTGGTGACATTTAGCACAAAATAAAGACGCCTCTCTGTTGCCATTTGCAGTCTCGCTTCCTAACGACCGTGTCATTAATCATACAAAACAGTAGCTGACTACCGGTTGACTTGCCTGACGTTATAAGCTATGAGATACTAAACTGCATTTGTTTATTATTTTAACGTAATAACGTATTTTTTAGTTGTTTTAAAAACACTCGTGGCACATTTTTTATTGCGAATATCGTTCGATCAGCGACGATAAGCAACATCAACCTAGGCTAGTTGTCGGATGGGAGAGCTTCATTTCCATTCATGACTCGGAAGGTACAATATACTGTCGGTCCTGTGGTGTAGTGGTTGCTAGGTTAGCATATTTAACCTTTGTCACTATTTAACTATTTATTATAACACTATGTAAGTATTAGACGCTATTAAATTTCCCTGTAAAATTAGTCGATAAAACAGAGAAATTGATGACCAGCTATATCAGCATGAATCAGGTGACGACTTAAAACATATGTGGGCACATTTGCCGAATAATCGGCTGCTAACCGAATAAACTTTGCTACATATCAATAAGTTATCGTTTCCATCGTCGTCTAAGCCGATATCAACCTTAAAAGCTTATTACTTAAAGTTCATAATTGACTACAAAGATGATGCTAGCAAACTTATCGTTTTAGGAGCTCTGAATTATCGATTTACTGCAAACTAGTGCAATATATTATTAGCAAATGGCGGCACCGATCTACGCTTATCTAGTCGTCAAATTTCAAAGCTTTGTAAATCTAGTTCAAGGGTTTTTGAATCTGTTAGTATCAACATTTTAATACTTGGATCTGGTTGCGAATTCGTCGGCATGGAATAGTTACTAATGGCTAATGCTTACTTAAACCTGCGACTTTGTTTACTTAGCGCGATCATAAGTATATAATTAATAATAAATAATGGTCACCTACCGAATTTCGGTTACGGCAGTTAATCTTAACGAGGATTAGCCAACTGCGCAGGAGATATTATAGTGCACAAGTGTGTGCGCGCAAACACAGGTGCACTCTTTATTCCCTCACTCTTATAGTCCGATGGGACGGCAATCCAACACGACCGGAGAGAGATCAGGCGTAGCACCAAGCTTAACGTGCTTTCCGAGGCACAGGGGTATCAACACCGCCATCTTCCAAACCCCGGTCATTTATTGTGATTTTCTTGACAGAAAAACCCACTATCTATTGTTGACCCGACCCCGGAATCGAACCCGGAACCTCGTGATCGGCAGGCAAACTTGCTAAGCACTAGACCAACGAGGCAGTTGATATTTAATTGTATATAACTTCCTTGTGACTTCTTAAGTAAATACAAAATTCAAGATTTGTCTATCTTTAATAACCTAAATGACAGATGGATATAATGTTTAATAATTAGTGTAAAATAAAATGTTGAAACGGTCGTAAGTAAGCCCCGGGGACGGTCCCAAAATGAAACGTCAAAGTTAAGTAGTTCTTAATACGCGCTGTTTAAACTATCATAGTTGGCCCTCTGATTGTAGCTTATTGAATTAAAAACAGCAAATAAGTGAGTGAAACTCACAAGTATTTTAAAGAATTAAATGGAATGAGTTATGCCGTTCTGATTCTCATTTATGATCTACCGGTGGATCAATTTGAATTTATATTAATTTTCTATGCCTGATCCACCCTGCCATGCTGTGATAGTCTAGTCATCGATTAACAAAGTTTTGGGACTATCAGCGACAAATATAAATAGTATATTTTTAACCATTAAACCGGAGACCGAAGAGCTGGCAGCTACCTCGGACAAAGAATTAGTTTAGCTATTCAGAGGGGGAATGCTGCCAGTATCTTCGGAACCTTGCCTACAGGGACTCCTTTTAATAATATATTTTAGGTTATTATATTAGGTTATTATATTTTAGGTTATTTTAGTTTATATATTTATTTTTAAGGCTGTTAGTGTAATAAATTCAATAAATAATTGTTCAATGTGAAAAAAAAAACCATTAAACTATGTAGGTATATTATCTATACAGATAAATAAAATTGAAGTGTCTGTTTGTAATTCCAAAATAACAGCTTTTCACTAAATGCATATGAAAGTATACACGCTACTGACACAAAAAAACAAATTTAAAAAATTTTCTCTGTCTGTCTGTCTGTCTGTCTGTCTGTTTGTTCCGGGTAATCTCTGAAACGGCTGCACCGATTTTAACGGGACTTTCACTGTCAGGTAGCTGATATATCAAGGAGTAACTTAGGCTACTTTTATTTATCAAAAATATTAGGGTTCCGCGACAATAAGGATGAAACTAATTCCACGCGGGTGAAACCGCGGGGCACAGCTAGTAATATTATATAATAGTCTACCATTATGATGGAATGTCAGTCTGGATAAAAAGTATCAACATTTCCAGATCAAAGATCGGAGGTAATCCAATTCCAATGGATAGGCTTTGTAACGATTTGGCATCCGGTTGCTTGTTGGCTTTGATTTTGTTATACGGCCTTTCTTATATTAATTTACACAGATAAATAAAATTGAAGTGTCTATTTGAAGATCCAAATTAATAGCTTTTCACTAAATGCATATGTTTTTTTTGCATATTAAGTATATATACTAATATACTTATAGACGGTACATACAAAAACAACCCACAATTAAAAACAATCTCTCTGTATGTCTGCTTCTTCGAACTACGAATAATGACTGAAATGGCTGAACCAATATTAACGGGAATTTCACTGCTAGAGATCTAATGCTACAATGAGTAACTCAGGCATATTTTTTTAATTCAAAAAACCACATAAATATGTGGTTATGGTGGTTAATTATAAAAATTCATATGCTTTAGTGAAAAGCTGGTTTATTGCAACGACAGAGACACTGCAAATTGATTGATGTATATAGAAGACCATTTTCTCATACGAATCAAAACCTTAATATCGGAACTGAAGCATAAAATCACTGAACAACTGAACCTGTAAAAACAAAGAGTGTAATCACGATGTAACCGAAGTATGACGAGTTTAAGAGCTGATAAAGAAAACAGGTTTATATTTTCAAAGAAAGCATTTCCTTGTGTATATGGAACACTGATTAGATCCAGGATAAAAGGGAATTCGGAGTAAAAATGGCACACGAGCAAAATACATCATAACGATGAATCCTTTTAGGCAGAATTTACCATAATCACACCATTTACTTTACTCTGCCGGAAATATTGTCAATTTCATAGTTTTATTTCTACGCTAGGTTCTGCCTGCGAGTGCTTCCGTAAATGGGTTACCCAACACTGAAATAATTTTTCAAACAAAAAAACAAATTCTTCGGCTTTATATATCAGTAAGATAAGATGCATACTAAAAAAATCACGCGAAAATCATTAAGTCAAAACATATGTAATAATGATTAGGTTCCAACGTGACGGATAGAGAGATTGTCGCCAACTCAGACGCTATACACAAGTCTATGAATTTCGTATTTCAGCAGGATTCTTCACTATACACATATATAAGACTAGCTGTGCCCCGCGGTTTCACCCGCGTAGATTTAGTTTCACGCTTAATTTCGCGGCACCCTAATATTTTTTATAAATAAATTATGCATGCAGAGTCTCAGCCCGATCGGTTTAAAATTCACAAACTCTTATCCCCTATTTTATCCCCTTGGGGGTAGAATTAATCAAAATCTTTTCTTAGCGGATGCCTATGTCATAAGATCTACCTGCATGTCAAACTATAGCCCGATTCGTCCAGTGGTTTGGGCTGTGCGTTGATAGATCACTATGTCAGTCAGTCAGTCACCTTTGAGTTATATATATTAATAAGTTATTAGAAAACCCCATTTACTTTTTATTTCTTACCAACATTTTTATCAGTCACACATTTTAAATGTAAGTATTTAAGTTTATTTATTAAATTTTAAGTATATATTAAGAGTTTTTATTGTTTTTCCCTGGTAATGTCGCTCGCTACCTGTTATTTGTTTATATCATATATGCGCAACCTCCGTTTCTTTCGTTAAATTTATTATTAGTGGATAACTTTTATTGGCTATGTACTCCTAAGTTTAATTTTATATTTTAGTAATTAGTTATGCTGTTGTTATCCCAAATAAATAAAATAAAAATAAAAATAAAAAAAAGTAATGTGTATCATTATTTTTTTAAAGTATATGCGTTGGTATTTTTGCATTATGACTTGCTAGCAAAAAAGAGAGCAACGAATGGAGGAGGAATCTTAAGGATAAACTCTCATGTTGAACAAAATTACATAAAACGTGAGTCATGTGAATCAGCGGACATTGTTCACGACAATGGCAGTGAATAAGTTGCAGGAAGTAAGTTTTCCTTTAGGAAATTACTCTACAAACTACTCTTTTGTAAAGGTGCTTTATGTTGGGTTTTAGTTTTACAAAAGACTTACTTATAGGAATTTCGTCTTTCATCATTGAGGAGGGCGATGGCTGGCATTCTCGTCATACTTGTGAACAGGTGCTGCTTGTGGGGGCTGGTCATCTCAAACTACGCATTTAGATATAAGTACAACTACTAGACTTTTCTCTATGTTAATTTTTATTGACATTTGTGCATTGGAACTGTGTCCATGGGCTTACATTTCTCAAGTGATTTACTTTGTTTTTAAAAATTGTATAATATTTTTAAAAGAGTAATTACTGAGTTTCTTGCCAGGTTCTTCTCAGTAAAAGCAACCTTCCGAACCTGGCAGTAGCATGTATAATCCATGTCGTTCTGACGATTTGAAAGTACTTTGTAAAAAGTCTAATCGAATAAAGATATTTTTGACTTTGACTTTGACATCTATTTTGCAGAATTTTGAAGGCGTCAAAACTGAGGCACGTTTATCTATTTCTCAGTGTCCAAAAATATTACGTCATATACTATATCCATCTACACAGATTAATAAAATTGAAGTGTCTATTTTTAATTCAAAATTAACAGCTTTTTTTGTACTTACATGGACATTTTAGAATTATGATAATAATAAATGAATAGTAAATTATACTTATTGGTGATACACACCAACAAACAAAATAATTAAATAAATATATACACAAAAAAATTTAAATGATTAATATTTAAAATGTTATATTGTCTGTCTGTCTGTTAGTTCCGGCTAATCTCTGAAAATGCCAGTCCGATTTTAACAGGACTTTCACTGACACTTAGCTCGTGTTAGGGTTCCGCGAAATTAAGCCACCAATTAAATTAAGTCTACGCGGGTGAAACGCACACGGCTAGTTATTTATGATTATTAAGACGAATGTATGTTGAAATAATATTTTTAGCTAACTTAAAAGAGGAAGGAAGCAAATATTTTGTAAAATAGGTAAATTCACAGAAAATTATTATTCTACAAAATTAATGAACCAGCCCTTAAAATAAAATAAAAATCGCTCCAAAAATTGTTGACGCAAAAAAATGCTTTGCGTAATTTAGACCTAGATAGCGTTATGGATAGAGATAAATATTAAATTTTAACCATTAGCTAGCTCCACAGGACTTGGGTTGCCATTAAAACTATTCAACAAATCAACCAGACCAACTAACACCCCAAACTGAAATAACTTTAAGCCCCCTAAAACGCTAACAATCCAGTCTCCCTCCACTCCACTCTAAAATGAACCCAACTATCGATATTGCAAAAAGATGTATAACATAGTGATAATTAAGGTTTGCTCTTGGCTCAAAATATAAAAGATACACAAGGGCGGCTTCTTTTAGTGGTAAAAGTTCGTAAGTGAAGTAATCTATACAGATAAATAAAATTGAAGTGTCTGTTTGTAATTCCAAAATATCAGCATTTCACTAAATGCATATAAAAGTATACACGCTACTGACACCAAAAAACCAAGTTTTAAAATTTTTCTCTGTCTGTCTGTCTGTCTGTCGGTCTGTCTGTCTGTCTGTCTGTTTGTTCCGGGTAATCTCTGAAACGGCTGGACCGATTTTAACGGGACTTTCACTGGCAGGTAGTGTTTCAAGGAGTAACGTACGCTACTTTTATTTAATAAAAATATTTGGGTTCTGCGACAATAAGAAACTAAATCTACGCGGGTGAAACCGCGGGGCACAGCTAGTAAATAAATAAAGCGTGAATTAATTAAAGCTTCCAGTAGTGATTTTAAACTGAGACATTTATTGTTTAAATTCTTGTGAATACATTTAATGAAAACTAATTAAATATTAATACACGCCAGTCATAATATTTTGAATACACGGTGTATCGTTTAGAGATATGGCGTTGTTCTAATAAATGAGCGTGTCATATAGCTGTTTACCATTAATAACAGTGCCCCGCTGTTTTACCTGCGTAGTCGTAATTTCATAGGTGAAATAATTTCGCGATTTTTTTTAAATAAAATATGTACATAATATCTCACTGTATAATGTTTCATATATTGTTTAACATACAGATAACACAGAACTATGTATATCACTGAATAATTAATCAAAACTTAACTGAACTATTATAATGTTATTCGTATCACCGGTGGAAGCCAACTAAAAAAATGGCGAGGGGGCGTGTGCGAGGGGGGAACGCTGCATCGCTCGCACGGCTTCGTCGCGGCGTAGACCGGTTTTTGTCGGTTTGCTCGGGAGTGACGGGTGTGCGTGGGAAGGCAACGCTCAATCGGGTCGCGTAGGCTCAGTGCCTCACGGCGGCACCTACCTAACCGAGATACTTCGCCATATATAGTATAAAAAAATACTCCGTGTATCGTCTGTTCTGTCAAATTAATAAGGAACAAACAGACAGAGTGATGAAATTAAATTAAAAAAAAATTGATAAACGTCCCGTATGTACTTTCATGTGCAAAGCTGTTAATTTGAAATTACAAGCAGACACAATTTAATTATCTGTACAGATTTATAGATATATTGAACAATTCACACAATATCTTTATAAATTGTAGCCTATGAGCTAAAGCTAAATTTGTGTGTAAAAGCTAAATTTATTGTTTGTAAAGTTTCATTAAAATCCATTCAGTAGTTTCTACGTGATAGATAACATACATCCATACTTACAAACTTTCGCGTTTATAATATTTGTACGATGTTTGAGGGATTTTCTTCCCGCCATGTAAAGGCTGGCTTTCTGTTAGCTTTACTTTATACTCTTAGTAAAGTTTTAGGATCACCAAATCCAGTGTGATCCGAGCGCCCGTTTAATATTCAGTGTCACACTTGAACTCTTCCCGGGATTAGGCGGTAATGCATGCTACGGAAGACATCTATATTGAAGCCCTATTCCGAACCAATATGGCTTAGGCTGGTCTTTTGCCTGTGACTTTGACCGCATGAAAATTTCTAACTAAATCGAGCAAAATATATAATGCATTTATGAATACTTGCAGCTCCAAAGAATGTCCTTTGCAAGGTGCAATAGAGGTTCAAAAGGTTAAAATGTTAACCATTTTTAGTTTGAATAATGTAAGTCCCTATAAAGCAATACAAAATTATACATAATACAAACAGATCAATAAAATTGGGATGTCTGTAAATCCTATATACGTAAAAAAACATATATCAGCTTCTGTCTACTACGGCTGGACCGATTTTACGGAGACTTTCCCTGACAGATAGCTGTTATAAAAAATATCTTAGGTACTTAATGTTAGATTTACATTGAAAAAAAAATTGCACTAAGTAACATAGGTTTTATTGTTTATCCTCCGTGGGTAAATAAACCGCGGGACACAGCTTGTACATAGCCCAATCAATTATATAGGTATAGTTGCAAATGTTACAACAACTAGATTAGAACATGGAAACAAATTTCTGAAATTTGTTAGAGAAATAGCTTGATTGGACCCCTAAAAAGACATGAATAACTATTTATTATTTACGTCTGTTTGTCACTTTTGTTATTGAATTTTCTTTATTAAGTAAATTAGTTCCAGAATACGGAGCCAAGTGAACGTGGCAGTTGCAAGTTATAGTTATAGCAAGGCAAGTTCGTGCCCGATATTAAGTACCTAGGGGTTACCAATAAGCAATGTGTAACTTTACCACTCTCAAGGACTTAATTATAAGCGGATTATTTACATATTACGTCGAGATCTCGTGTCGTAGTGAAAAATACTTTCCACTATAAATGTACATTATCTCCCTGGCGTTATCACATACATTGATCACTTTCCCACTGCCACGATATCATCCGCCAATATCGGGACTAAATTGTCCGCCGATATTGTTACTTACGCCGACATTATGACTTGCTAGCAAAAAAGAGAGCAACGAATGGAGGAGGAATCTTAAGGATAAACTCTCATGTTGAACAAAATTACATAAAACGTGAGTCATGTGAATCAGCGGACATTGTTCACGACAATGGCAGTGAATAAGTTGCAGGAAGTAAGTTTTCCTTTAGGAAATTACTCTACAAACTACTCTTTTGTAAAGGTGCTTTATGTTGGGTTTTAGTTTTACAAAAGACTTACTTATAGGAATTTCGTCTTTCATCATTGAGGAGGGCGATGGCTGGCATTCTCGTCATACTTGTGAACAGGTGCTGCTTGTGGGGGCTGGTCATCTCAAACTACGCATTTAGATATAAGTACAACTACTAGACTTTTCTCTATGTTAATTTTTATTGACATTTGTGCATTGGAACTGTGTCCATGGGCTTACATTTCTCAAGTGATTTACTTTGTTTTTAAAAATTGTATAATATTTTTAAAAGAGTAATTACTGAGTTTCTTGCCAGGTTCTTCTCAGTAAAAGCAACCTTCCGAACCTGGCAGTAGCATGTATAATCCATGTCGTTCTGACGATTTGAAAGTACTTTGTAAAAAGTCTAATCGAATAAAGATATTTTTGACTTTGACTTTGACATCTATTTTGCAGAATTTTGAAGGCGTCAAAACTGAGGCACGTTTATCTATTTCTCAGTGTCCAAAAATATTACGTCATATACTATATCCATCTACACAGATTAATAAAATTGAAGTGTCTATTTTTAATTCAAAATTAACAGCTTTTTTTGTACTTACATGGACATTTTAGAATTATGATAATAATAAATGAATAGTAAATTATACTTATTGGTGATACACACCAACAAACAAAATAATTAAATAAATATATACACAAAAAAATTTAAATGATTAATATTTAAAATGTTATATTGTCTGTCTGTCTGTTAGTTCCGGCTAATCTCTGAAAATGCCAGTCCGATTTTAACAGGACTTTCACTGACACTTAGCTCGTGTTAGGGTTCCGCGAAATTAAGCCACCAATTAAATTAAGTCTACGCGGGTGAAACGCACACGGCTAGTTATTTATGATTATTAAGACGAATGTATGTTGAAATAATATTTTTAGCTAACTTAAAAGAGGAAGGAAGCAAATATTTTGTAAAATAGGTAAATTCACAGAAAATTATTATTCTACAAAATTAATGAACCAGCCCTTAAAATAAAATAAAAATCGCTCCAAAAATTGTTGACGCAAAAAAATGCTTTGCGTAATTTAGACCTAGATAGCGTTATGGATAGAGATAAATATTAAATTTTAACCATTAGCTAGCTCCACAGGACTTGGGTTGCCATTAAAACTATTCAACAAATCAACCAGACCAACTAACACCCCAAACTGAAATAACTTTAAGCCCCCTAAAACGCTAACAATCCAGTCTCCCTCCACTCCACTCTAAAATGAACCCAACTATCGATATTGCAAAAAGATGTATAACATAGTGATAATTAAGGTTTGCTCTTGGCTCAAAATATAAAAGATACACAAGGGCGGCTTCTTTTAGTGGTAAAAGTTCGTAAGTGAAGTAATCTATACAGATAAATAAAATTGAAGTGTCTGTTTGTAATTCCAAAATATCAGCATTTCACTAAATGCATATAAAAGTATACACGCTACTGACACCAAAAAACCAAGTTTTAAAATTTTTCTCTGTCTGTCTGTCTGTCTGTCGGTCTGTCTGTCTGTCTGTCTGTTTGTTCCGGGTAATCTCTGAAACGGCTGGACCGATTTTAACGGGACTTTCACTGGCAGGTAGTGTTTCAAGGAGTAACGTACGCTACTTTTATTTAATAAAAATATTTGGGTTCTGCGACAATAAGAAACTAAATCTACGCGGGTGAAACCGCGGGGCACAGCTAGTAAATAAATAAAGCGTGAATTAATTAAAGCTTCCAGTAGTGATTTTAAACTGAGACATTTATTGTTTAAATTCTTGTGAATACATTTAATGAAAACTAATTAAATATTAATACACGCCAGTCATAATATTTTGAATACACGGTGTATCGTTTAGAGATATGGCGTTGTTCTAATAAATGAGCGTGTCATATAGCTGTTTACCATTAATAACAGTGCCCCGCTGTTTTACCTGCGTAGTCGTAATTTCATAGGTGAAATAATTTCGCGATTTTTTTTAAATAAAATATGTACATAATATCTCACTGTATAATGTTTCATATATTGTTTAACATACAGATAACACAGAACTATGTATATCACTGAATAATTAATCAAAACTTAACTGAACTATTATAATGTTATTCGTATCACCGGTGGAAGCCAACTAAAAAAATGGCGAGGGGGCGTGTGCGAGGGGGGAACGCTGCATCGCTCGCACGGCTTCGTCGCGGCGTAGACCGGTTTTTGTCGGTTTGCTCGGGAGTGACGGGTGTGCGTGGGAAGGCAACGCTCAATCGGGTCGCGTAGGCTCAGTGCCTCACGGCGGCACCTACCTAACCGAGATACTTCGCCATATATAGTATAAAAAAATACTCCGTGTATCGTCTGTTCTGTCAAATTAATAAGGAACAAACAGACAGAGTGATGAAATTAAATTAAAAAAAAATTGATAAACGTCCCGTATGTACTTTCATGTGCAAAGCTGTTAATTTGAAATTACAAGCAGACACAATTTAATTATCTGTACAGATTTATAGATATATTGAACAATTCACACAATATCTTTATAAATTGTAGCCTATGAGCTAAAGCTAAATTTGTGTGTAAAAGCTAAATTTATTGTTTGTAAAGTTTCATTAAAATCCATTCAGTAGTTTCTACGTGATAGATAACATACATCCATACTTACAAACTTTCGCGTTTATAATATTTGTACGATGTTTGAGGGATTTTCTTCCCGCCATGTAAAGGCTGGCTTTCTGTTAGCTTTACTTTATACTCTTAGTAAAGTTTTAGGATCACCAAATCCAGTGTGATCCGAGCGCCCGTTTAATATTCAGTGTCACACTTGAACTCTTCCCGGGATTAGGCGGTAATGCATGCTACGGAAGACATCTATATTGAAGCCCTATTCCGAACCAATATGGCTTAGGCTGGTCTTTTGCCTGTGACTTTGACCGCATGAAAATTTCTAACTAAATCGAGCAAAATATATAATGCATTTATGAATACTTGCAGCTCCAAAGAATGTCCTTTGCAAGGTGCAATAGAGGTTCAAAAGGTTAAAATGTTAACCATTTTTAGTTTGAATAATGTAAGTCCCTATAAAGCAATACAAAATTATACATAATACAAACAGATCAATAAAATTGGGATGTCTGTAAATCCTATATACGTAAAAAAACATATATCAGCTTCTGTCTACTACGGCTGGACCGATTTTACGGAGACTTTCCCTGACAGATAGCTGTTATAAAAAATATCTTAGGTACTTAATGTTAGATTTACATTGAAAAAAAAATTGCACTAAGTAACATAGGTTTTATTGTTTATCCTCCGTGGGTAAATAAACCGCGGGACACAGCTTGTACATAGCCCAATCAATTATATAGGTATAGTTGCAAATGTTACAACAACTAGATTAGAACATGGAAACAAATTTCTGAAATTTGTTAGAGAAATAGCTTGATTGGACCCCTAAAAAGACATGAATAACTATTTATTATTTACGTCTGTTTGTCACTTTTGTTATTGAATTTTCTTTATTAAGTAAATTAGTTCCAGAATACGGAGCCAAGTGAACGTGGCAGTTGCAAGTTATAGTTATAGCAAGGCAAGTTCGTGCCCGATATTAAGTACCTAGGGGTTACCAATAAGCAATGTGTAACTTTACCACTCTCAAGGACTTAATTATAAGCGGATTATTTACATATTACGTCGAGATCTCGTGTCGTAGTGAAAAATACTTTCCACTATAAATGTACATTATCTCCCTGGCGTTATCACATACATTGATCACTTTCCCACTGCCACGATATCATCCGCCAATATCGGGACTAAATTGTCCGCCGATATTGTTACTTACAGATTTGTAGGCGACGATATCGTTAACACAGTGTGAAATCGTTCAGTAGTAATTGTATCAAACTATTAGTCCGACGATATCATGTCCTTACCGTTAACGACTAATGTGCAAGTGCACATTGTTGGGTTCGGCACTTGATTCAACCCGATCACCTGATTTTTATACGAAACGACTGCCATCTGTTCTTCGTAACCCCTTTTACGAGGAAATCGGTAATCTGAGCTAACCGAGTTGACACACTCTCTAAGACCTCTGACTGACCGGTAAAGATTGCCAAAGATGGTAAATTGAAAAATGGGACCAACAGGTTAACGTGGTCTCCGAGGCTCGGAGAGTACTCGGGTGGTCACCCATCTAGTGGCTTGTATTAGGGTTGGTTAACTTTGACGATCGAATGTGATACGCAACAGCAACTGTGCCGCGAACTTCTTCAATACATACATACGAGTATAACCTGATTTAATTAATGCTATCTTATAAGTCAGTCAGCTGAGAGTACTTGCGAACTCGAACTCCGCGGTGAGCTATACTACTACTGGTATTGTTATAATTATTGTATTTTTATTATTCATATTTATTTATTTACTTTAGTTATCATATTACAAAAGATATTTGATATCACATCGCTAGTTTGTTACGAGCATGTATTTAAAAAATAAACACTTGATTATTTTTCTGTTTATTTTCTCGATTCCCGCGTCATATCACATTATCCCCTGTCAATGATCGTGAAATGGATTTTGGCTGTCAGCTCTCTTGTCTGTTTCGTTATGATATTAACAGGCAGTTGTATTTTTTTTCCTTCAGAAACCACTTCATTTTGTATGGAAAATCATTGCTTTATTCGTTCGTTTCTATGCGCTTTGCTAACACTGAGTGGATCGTATCCTATCCCGCTGACGTCATAACTCTTCTCAAATTACAAAGTCACTAGCGAGTGGTACTTAAGCACAGTTCTGCAGTAACCGTGGTGGCCATAGGGTTTGAGCAGTCACCGGCTACCCAAGCGACGCAAGTCCGAATCCCAACGGACTGTAAAAAATGAGTTTATCTAAAAACTCTACTGCAGTAACTTCAACCCACGTGCTTTACAGTGAAGGAAAACATATCTGCATATATGATGTCTGAGGAGTAATAAGTAATTTAAAGACGTTTGTATAGTGTCTGGGACGGCGATGCACTCACCCTCTGTCACGTTATCTCTTAGTCATATTAGTGAAATGTAGTTGATGTGACTTCACTTCTCTTCTGGAATGGCGTGAGCAACTTTGTTTTTTTTCTGTCATATCTTCTTACTCCCTAATATAGTTGCCAACCCTTGTAAAAAAAAAGGTTGAGATAATAATATATCTAAATCTTAAAAATTATAATAATATGCATATTATTATTCTTGATTACATTGTAACGCTTTCTAAAGTGGTTCCCTCAATATGTTGTTGTTCTATTCAAATATGAGCACAGTGCTGCAACTGCAATCCCTAATCCATTATGCGAAGAGTTGCAAAATTAAACTAGTCTCCGGAACCTGCAGCCACAATAAACATCATTTACAGTACCCCATCTAACGTGCATTTGGTTGTTTCCGTCAGAGACATTCACACCATATTGTTCCGTTGTAATATTAAACGAGTACATTTTTGTAGTATATATGTGATATTATATGTTACCCAATTGCAATTTCAGCCTTTTTCTGAATTTTTGGTCCAGGTTAAACTCATTGGCCGGTAGCATACACGATCAGAAAATACAATATACATACATACCTACAGGTACGGTCTAATTTAGAAATAGCATTGAAAAACAAGACTGGCTGATACAATACAATAAGCTGTAGTAACTCCTTACCAATCTGCGGGTTCACAAAACATAGGCTAAGATTTAAAGTAGCTAGTCTATCTGTGACACGAATTTAAAAGTTGATGGACATATTTTTAGTCCGAGTCATTTACATTTAAACCATGTAATTAGTAATTGGGTTGGGTGTGTTCCAGTTTAAGTACTCTATCGGTTAAAGTTAGCTTCGCATCGATAGATATTCTATAATCGCGCCCTATCATCTACATGAGACGGTATTCCATTTTTATATAATTACTAGCTGAGCCTCGCGGTTTCACCCGCGTAGATTTAGTTACATGCTGTTTTTTTAAAATAAAATTAGCCTAAAACACTCCTTGAAATTACAGCTATCTGCCAGTGAAAGTCCCGTTAAAATCCATCTAGCCGTTTAGGCGTGATGCCGTGACCAAGGGAAATGGGGATTCATTTTTATATATAAAGATGTATCTCCCCTTTTATGTCTTCTGAGTACTGCTTATATTTATGTACTGTGTCAACTTGACGTAGAACAAAGGGTTGCGCTACAATGTTTCAAACAATAATTGGTTTTCGGACCGCATTCGGATGGAAATTCAAAATGTCAGCTGAACATTGGTTTACTTGTTGTTTGCAGTTTCTTTAATAACAACTTGTCTTGTTACAGCTTAACAATTTGTTGTTACAAATGAAGTTGAATTTGCTAGTGATGTTCTATTTCAGGGATGTCACGGCACATTTTATCTCTTTGCTAAATTTTTTGTATGTTTTCTATACAAAAATTGTGGGTATTAATAAATGTTTCAAATGAATTTTATTTTATCATCGTATTGAGACGAAAAAACTGCGACCTACAGATTTTTGCTTTATCCACGTTCATCATATTTATATTATACTAGCTATCACCCGCAGCTTCGCTCGCATTAAAATATTTTTTTTTTTATAAATTGTATCGTGTTCTACTTCTAATACCTCCAAGAATAATCAGTACAAAGTTGTATGATGATCGGTTTAGATGCTTCCGCGTGAAAGCGTAATAAACAGACTTAAATTTACATTTATAATATTATATTAGTAGGATTATTATAACCTCTTCTGGAAAAGCGTTAAGACATACAAATTTGATCCTTCTTCCCGTTACGTATGTTCGAGTAATATAGTGTTTGAATACTTTCAAGACACTCCTATATTGATAAATTTATTAACTATTCTATCAAAAAAATTGTAGAGACTATTTTACTAAATTCCAGTTTTAATATTTAAGACAAAGTAACTCATTAAACAAGCAAGGACACAAAATACAAAGTATCAAAGGATTCACCTTTGATGTATCAAAGTTAGACTGATAAAGTATAGTGAGTCAACGAGGCGGCATCGTTCAGTCAGACGCAAAATAATCCAAAATTAATTTTCATTCAGGAAGAATTTAATACAAAATCCGTCGGGAAGGAACAATAATTACGTAGTCGCAGATGAAATTTAAGAAGTGATATTTTAGAATTGACCCCGAATTTGGGAGAGTCAGATGCCTCTAATACCAACAAATTAGATTCCTTGGATGTTATGCGTTTCTAAACATCCAACTTTATTATTTATTGTCTAATCTTCAATGGCGGCTACGGAAAAATGATTTTTATTCAGAAATGTAATTACTTTGCTATGAAAAATACTGAGAAAAATATTTCTATTCTATCAGTTTTTATCTTTTATAACAAAATTATATTGGTATGAGCTGTGCCCCGCGGTTTCACCCGCCTTATTTAGTTTCATTCTTTATTTCGCAACACTCTAATATTTTTCTACATTCTAAAATTTGCCTATGTTACTCCTTGAAACGTCAGCTTTTCAGCCATTTACTAGTGATGCCGTGACCAAGGGAAATCGGGATTAATTTTTATATATAAGATAAGATTATTACGCACAGAATATTTTATATAGTTCAGGCAGATATTCTTAATCCTTTTTACCACTTCAAATACAATATTTCTCGCTCTGATTATTTTTGTATTATGTATGGTGCCTTAGACGGCCATGGACTTAGATGAAAAAGTGGGTGTTGTTACAACTCTTCTTACCCTTCAGGGATCTTACTGGGATTGCGTGAGCATATTCTCTTTATTTTGTAGGCTAATTATTTCAATAACTATTGTTTATTTATTTTGTATGTTTTTTTATTTAATAAATATAACTATTATTCAAGGTTTAAACAGTGATTTGTCACACCACGAGGTTTACGATGAAAATAATGTAGAGAACCTGGTTATGTAGTACAAGTACCTACCTACCAAGGTTCCAAGTTAATGAACATTCTCCGACAATATATTTGCAGTCTGCCGGCGCTTCTCCAGGTGTAATATCTAAATTGAAATCCCTGCATTCTCAGAGCAGCATTGGTAGAGTTTAAATACATTAAAATAATTATATGAAAAACCATTTTTATTATTTGCGTATAAATACTAGCTACTCAGCTAGGTGCACAGAGATGTTTGTAATTAGGGTTGAAGATCATAATGTACAATATTTTAATCTGTACTGGGGGCTACTATCATCGTTTTAGCAGTGACGTCTTACTAACTTCTTAGCTTTGACATTTAATTTTTGGTATCATAAAATGAAATGTCAAAGCTCAGAAATTCTTAATACGCCCAGGTGCCGTCAAGATTTATGAGTGCTCAGTCATAATAGTATACTATAATATATATACTATAGTGAGTAACTGTACATGTATTTTATTCGCGTTGCAACATACAGACATACAGACTTATAAAAAAATAATAATATATATGCTCACGCCATCCCAAAGGGTCCCTGCTTAACCCTTCACAGACAGCTCATAGCTCTTGACGGCACCTTTAAATTACTGACTGCCAATAAAATTTAATTAAAATGTCAAGTACATAGCTACACTCCTTTAATATCACACTGTTTTAGTTCGAATTGTCTTCACTGAAATAATTAACTTCAACATAAACATATCATACATAAGTAATGAAAGTCGTAGAAGGAACGTATTAAATGGTACTTCGTGAAGTTGAGCTAATGAAACTTGGCACCAATTGAAGAACAGAGAAATGCCTTAGCAATTCTTGGGTACTTACTGAATTTTGAACTTCTTACCGTTAAGTTGAAGATACGATATTACTCGTAATGTCTGGCAAGAAAATAATAGGCACATACACACACACATAGCATTAATTATAAAATACTAGTCACGTAGTGATGGTGATGATGAGATCCGAACCGAATTTCGGTCACGGTGGCTAGTTTCAACGGGGCCTAGCCATCTGCGCAGGAGATATTATAGTGCACAAGTGTGTGCGCAAACACAGGTGCACTTTTTATTCTCTCACTGTCATGGTCCGATGGGACGGCAATCTGACACGACCGAGGGAGATCATATGTAGGCCAACAGCTTTTCCGAGGCATTGTTTATAAACACCGCAAACTCCAGGCATTTATTGTGAATTTCTTGACTGAAAACCCCTAATGTCAATGACTACTTTGTGCATTGGAACTGTGTCCATGGGCTTACACTTCTCAAGTGATTTACTTTGTTTTTTAAAATTGTATATTTTTTTTTGAAAAGAGTAATTACTGAGTTTCTTGCCAGTTACTTCTCAGTAAAAGCAACCTTACGAAGCTTATAATCCTGTAAATTAATGTCATTCTGACGATTTGAAAGAACTTTGTAAAAAGTCTAATCAAATAGAGATATTTTTGACATTGACTTCGACTTTACTAGACCATAAGTTATTTTATTGTTATCAATCAAATTTCAGCAAATTCAGTCAGTAGTTTAGCCGTGAAAGGATTATAAACAGACAGACAAAGACATATTCCCATTTATAATACTAATATGTTAATTAATATTTTATTGTCAACCGAGGTAGGGTATAAAGCATTTTATCGTTCAAAATCGGAAGCTGTCCGCCGCCGCCGAGTACAAACAAAAGATCGCAGTCAAATGACACTGATCTATTTGTGTCGAGTTTTTGCGGCTTCGGATTTGTGCGAGCAGAAGGAAAATTCGAACTTCACTAATATTGCATGTACAACAATTCCAATAAATATGAGAACTATGAGGTTTATAATAGGTGTGATGGCATTAGTTTTCCGAGTTATTATTTTGGTTATTAACATTAACAAAAATAGTAGCTTAAGTTACACCTCGTAGCATCAGCTATCCGCCAGTGAAATCCGCATAAATCAGTCCAGCTATTTCAGAGATTGGCTGGAAAAGTAAGAAAATAAATAACAATAGTTGTTTATGACAGCAATGTATATGCTTTAATTATGCATTTAGTGGGAAACTGTAATTTGGAATTACAAATGATATTTCAATTTTATTTATCTAGCGGAAACCTAATGTTTTTTTAAATAAAAGTAGCCCGTTAAAATCGGTCCAATTATTTCGGGGATTAGCAGGAAGAAAAGTACACGCAGACAAAATAGACAGAGAGAAACATATTTATATTTTAAATGTTTTTACCATTTGCCTTAAGTGAAAAACTTAATGAAAATTTAGAATTACAAACAGACACTAAAATGTATTTATCTGTATAGATGTTCAATTGAATAAGCAGTGGAACCGTATTCTCTTTACAACCATTTATTAAACAGCTTGTAAATTAAGACATTCATTTTCCATAGTAAACTTGGTCATTTCAAACTGGGATCGCATCTTAAACCACACAAAAGGACTGTTTGCTCAAGTAAAGAGCTTTTGCATTTTTAACCCTATCGCCGTCAGCTGCACTGGCCGGGCCTTTCACGTGAAGTGGGTGCCTTTTATCCTTGCAGATATTTTTTTGCACTTCTTCCTGGCTGTAATGAATTTGGTAGCGGGTTTTAATGAAATTTAAATGAAAGGTTCTGCGGTGGAGAGAAAAGGATTTTCTTTCGTATTGTATGGCGAGGGTCATTGATTCTTTTTCGTTTCTTTTCGTTTGCTGTAATGTTCATGATAGTATCACTGATTACTGATCAGAGGTACATGATTAACAGTTCTTAGGGAAAAATTAAAATAATTTATTCAATTTAGGCCCTGATAAGGCCGACTTATGAGCGTCGGAAGTATTGACCACCAGTTCGGAAACTAGCCTTCTGAGAAGAACCGGTAAGCTGACATCATGTGCATTTCATTACGTAGTAAATAATTATTAATTACAATAAAATTCATATAAGATTATTCAAAATATTGAAAATTTTATCATAGCGTGAGCATTCTATTTCCATCCATTTAAAATCTTTCTCATCTCAAATTACTCGTTCTACAAATTCTTGTTAAACTACGCACGATTAGTAACTTCTGAACTAAATTAAGCCATATTACCAAGGTAACTAGAACTAGCTTAAACATATTATCTCTCCGGAGAAATTTCTAGAAGGGTTTCTCTGTAATACTTAAACACTGCAAAAGTTTTAGTGTACCTACGAGTTAAGGCTTTCTATTACAAGGCTGCTTGCTAGAGTGCTTATTGGGTAATTTGAGTGAGAGTTTGGCTACCTGTACAGATAGCGTAGCTAGGCTTAGGAACTATTTACTGTCTATAGTATGATAACACAATGTAGTTAAAAAAATGAATATAATATTATAGGTAAATAAAATATTAATTATCAAAAGTAAGTTCTATACTTAGTTTATCTGAATTAGGTATTTTTGCCTTTACGCGTTCACATCAATGTAAAAATTAAAATACGTATACCTATGTTACATTGAATATTTATTTATGTGGCAAAAAAAATGACTTACCTTCACTTTACTTACCTATATTATAATATTTGGATGGTTAAGACAAATTTACAATTATTAAATCCATAATAGGGAACATTCAACAATTTAATTCACCTTATATATACCGTTAAAGAGACCTTCAATCTAATAAACTCAGGCACCAAATAGACTTTCGAAACAAATGCTTAAAATAAACAAACCACTCGAACAAAATACAGGTTTAAAAGCACCTATCTCTGCCTTGAAATGTATTCCACCTTCGAGTGAAAATTGCAATATATCCTTGGACGGGAAACCCCTGTCGTGGCAAGAAACGTTTCCACTGTAAGCAACCGTTTCCCACTGAGCTGTTTACTAAATGAGCCCTTCTTTTATTCGAGCCTGCAATTGTGTTACTATTGTAGTGTGCGAATTGTGGAATTGGTCTATTTTGTAGATAGATTTTAAATTGTGATTTTAAAATGTAGTGGTTGCAAACACTACTGTAGAATACGAGTATATACAGGGGCCCAACCATGAGCTCTTATTGCAATGTTAATTCAGTTGTGCGACAGTGGCAGATGTATGCACGTCACATACATCTGTCTCATAATTGAGTGAAACTATGATGGCAATAAGAGCTCATGGTAAGGCCCCTGGTTCTATTCCCGAGTGTTATTGGGTTTTCCATCTGAAATTTCCCAATAGCAGCCCCGCCCTTATCCGATTATATTAAAAAATATCTTTATTTGATTAGACTTATCACAATGTACTTTCAAATCATCAGAACGACACGATTACACAGGATTATACTACCGCCAGGTTCGGAAGGTTGCTTTTACTGAGAAGAACCTGGTACTACGTATAATTGTGTAGCTTGAGATGACCAGCCGCCACAAGCAGCACCTATTCACAAGTATGACGGGAATGCCAGCCATCATATTTAGAAAATTAGTGCCCGGCTATCGGCAAAAGGCTCGTCCCTATTACACTTAACTGGCTAACTGTGGGTGTACCATGAGTACACCTCTGCTGACCATATGTACGAGTATGTTTATGTAGATTTTAAGTAAGCTAAGTGAAGTGTGTTAGGGGTTCATCGCACCGTTGTTATTACGCTTATCATTCAATTGGACAAGTTAAACTAACTCTCCAACTAAGTCTAGTAGTTGAATGGGTGAGCGCCTGAGTTCCATCTCTCCTGGAAGAGTATGTAATATAAAGCCACGTACGAAGTCCCCGTTACCAATTGAACATGAAAATAAAACAACAAAAATAATTAAACTATAGTTTGTTATAAAATGAGCTGATAAATTTTACAAGATTTATTCTAAATTAAAAACAAATAGGTCTCGTGCCGTTAAATTAATCTAATAGCCATAAAATTTAAGCCAATATAAATTCTTGTCTGAAATATTTTGTTGATTATAATATACCTAATTTGGCTCAGTTGCCTATATAAAACTACTACTTTAACTAGTTTGAATTGTTATTTCACAGGATGCTTTAATATTTTACAAGCTTTTTTTATCTTGAAATGTGCATTTGTCAGGATGTTGCAACTGAATTTTAAATCAATTATCTTTAATCCATTGAGCAGATATTTGTTATACGCGCTTATTTTATTCTAATTTCCAATATGGCGGAACGTCCAAGATGGCGGAGCGTCCAAGATGGCGAACTAGTTATTTTTCTGCACTTCCACAGTATGGGTATTAAATAAAAGGGCTTGCTAAGTACAACTGTTGCCATTATTTTTGTTTCTTGGATTTTTTAAAGTAATTACTCGTTTTTGCAAAAAACTTAATGTTTTTTTCTTTCTTTCTAAGTAGAACATTAATTATTCTTTCATTAATGGATATTTTCGTTATAGCTTGTCGATATTCTTATTATATATAAATACAAATTAAGTCGATAAAAAATAAAAGTGTTTAGGCCGTTGATTTCTCGGAACGATGAACGGTTTCCGTGTTACACCCAACGCAGGCGAAACCTCTGGACCCAACTAGACATGCAACATACCTTACTCATCCTTTATCCCATCAATATTTACAATATTATTCGGCAAATATAATTTAGCCACCGGCGATAGGAGCGTTAAGCGACCGTATAAGCGTAACCTCATAAAGTTAACGTCATTTATCATAACAGCAGGGTACTTTATACCCGTGAGAAATCGACGGGTTAATGCTGAATTAGGGTTGAAACGTTTTAATTGGCCGAATAAAGCGGCAGTCATTTCGTTTTAGTACTCAGGTTTTATACACTCAGCGTTAAAGTATCCTACTTAATCCTTTATTATAAAACGATTATGCTGGAAGTTGAAAGTGAAAATGTGGCTTTGAATAATTTAAAATAATGTTTTCTTTGTTTGTAAACCTTCTTGGGTAGATAGAAGTGTTGTTCCGCGGTTTCATCCGCGTCGACTTAATTTCAATGGTCGCGGATCCCAACATTTTTTTTAAATCAATGATATCCTATGCTCAGCAGTCAGACACAATAGACTGATAGGTAGTAAGTTAATTAATAAAGAATAAATAAAAGTAAGTCTGAGTTACTCCGTGCAACGCCAGCTATCCAAAAAATACCCATTCACATAACTTTAGCAATTCACACGAATGCTTTAAAAAATAATATAAATATAAGAAGCGCAAAGAACCACGTTTCCCTACTTAGCGGTGGTCTGGTGTATTTTAAATTAGCTATTTCCTAGACTTTCCACCGTATCTGTTAAAAATGTCCAAGCGACCCGACTAGATGTCAGCCAGACAATTTACGGCGAATATTAGAATAGTTTCTGGTTATTTTTGATAGTACCGCGAGAATTTTATGGAATAATGAATTTTGTAAAAGCCTTTGTGGTTATAATGTTTCAAGAGTAAATAGGAAAGTTGAACATGGATAGTTTGGTGCTTTATTTGTTGTTAGGATTTTAGTAACATTTTGATGAGTTTATATCTGTTTTGTGGAAATTTATATAGTATTTTTTTATTTAATGGTTAATGACAATGAATTTATTAAGGATTTATCAGTTTAGGCATTTGCAAACTACTTATGAACGACGAGAAATCTACCCCTGATTCGGAAACCATCCTCCAGAAAAGAAACTGTAAGAAACTGAGATAGCTAGACGTCTACGTGAAATTGAAACTCATTCACTTTTCACATACAAATTTTCAACCCCCATTTAAACACTTTCAGTGTGAAATTTTGGAAAATCCTTCATCAGTGTATCTCTACACTTCACCAAGAACAATCGATCCAAATTGCACGTCTCTAGGATAAGAGGTTTACACTAAGTGTTGATTTGAGAATAATGAATTTTAAATGCATAAATATATTATTATTTTCTCGATGAATATAAACTACACCAGATATTTAAGTTACAATATAAAAGGAATATGAAGATCTAAAAATAATTTCAATTTGATCGGTTACGAAGTTTTTTATTTCCTTCGGTCGCTTTTGAGCTCAGAAAATCAACAGAGACGCTTATCCACACTTAACTTTCAAACTTAACAGCAACGTAACAAAATAAGAAAATTTACGTAGTAAAAATCTTATGAAAGAAGGTTTTGCGGAGATTCTTCAGTGTAGGCATGATTAATGACTGTTTCAATAAAGATCGCCAGTGGACTAAGAATGATGTATTGCTCCCAAGTTGGTGAGCTATCTAGATCTGAGTCTTCAGTTAGTTCATTTTAATATAAAGCTTATTAGAATATTTTTATAATAAACTAGCTGTGCCTCGCGGTTTCACCCGCGTAGATTTAGTTTCATCCTTATTGTCGCGGAACAATAATATTTTTGATAAATAAAAGTAGCCTAAGTTACTCCTTGAAACATCAGCTACCTACCAGTGAAAGTCCCGTTAAAATCCGTCCAGCCGTTTGAGAAATTACCCGGAACAAACAGACAGACAGAGAAAATTTTTAAAACTTGGATTTTTAGTGTCAGTAGCGTGTATACTTTCACATGCATTTAAAGAACAGCTGTTATTTTGGAATTACAAATAGACACTTCAATTTTATTTATCTGTATAGATGTATAGATAAGTCATCTCAAAGCCAACCTAAATTCAAAGGTCAAAGGAACATTTCACCTGGAATAAAAAAAATAGTATATTTTTGACAATATGAGCTGGCAACCACTATGCCAATTAGGACTTTTACTAACATATAAAGCTGGAGAGTTTGTTTGTTTGCTTGAACGCACTAATCTCAGAACGGTCCGATTTAAAGAAATATTTCAGTATTAGATAGTCCATATAACGTAGAAGGCTATAAATTATATATTTATACGAAATCGCAGATTAAAGTAAGCGCTAGCCCAAAGTAATTCGAAGCATTCGAAATTACTATGAAATATAAAAAATAAGCATCGACTTTAATCTGGAAACTAAAAACGTGAACCAATTTAACCTTATTAATACTACAAATAGGGCATGCTTTCCAAAAGCACTTGATAGCGAATCAGCGATAAAATATAAATGTCTCACGCGGCCACCAAATCACGTAGACAATAAATTCCATCAGAAAATTGTATGATGTCGATATGATCACATTACTCGATATAAAAGTAAACAATAAAGCATTCCACACACGTAGCTGGTAGACAAAAGGACCAGCTGTCGTTAAGTCGGATGACAAATTGCAGTGTCGCACGTCCGAAAAGTTTCGTGTTTTGACTACTTGCGTCTGTGAGAGGCCTTTATGGAAACTTGCTTAATGACTTTGTAAGTGATTGTTTTTTCGTTCAACATTTTATGTGTTTTTTATTTGAACGTACTTCACGCTTATATTACCCGAAGGGTTAGACAGTGGAACAATGGGTGTAGTCTTATGGTGCACCCTCATTTGGACAGGCATGTTTAGTCCCATGTAATCAGTAATGGTAGGTGAGCCTTTTCGCACTAACCCAGACTCCGGGCTGCTACTGAGAAATTACAGATGGTGAAACCCAACAATACTCTGCCCGACCCGGGAATTAATCCCACGACTTCGACCAACGAGGCCCTAACAGTTTACTATGTTTAATTTTAATGAAATCAAATAAAAAAGAAAATCAACAAAAGGGACACTCTTGTCAAATGAAATTCATTGTTAAAGCTAACTTAGCTTAAAATTTACTAATTTTAAGAAGTATGTTCCTAATTTTAGGTCTGTCTGGAGAAGAAGCGGCGAAACAAACGATATTTAGAAAATGATTCCTATTTTATAAATGAAGTTGTTTACAATTGCATTGAAGAGAGAGCAACTTCATTGCCATGCCTGGCAATTTTTATTGAAAACTAGCTGTGCCCTGCGGTTTCACCCGCGAAGATTTAGTTTCATCCTTATTGTCGCGGAACCCTAATATTTTTAAGAAATAAAAGTAGCCTAAGTTACTCCTTGAAACATCACCTACCTGCCAGTGAAAGTCCCGTTAAAATCGGTCCAGCCGTTTCGGAGATTACCCGGAACAAACAGACAGACAGACGGACAGACAGACAGTAAGAGAAAAAAATTATAACTTGGTTTTTTTTGTGTCAGTAGCGTGTATACTTTTAGATGCATTTAGTGAAAAGCTGTTATTTTGGATTTACAAACAGACACTTCAATTTTATTTATCTGTATAGATTGATTTTGTTTACTTCAACACAGTGACAATTAATCTGCAATATTGCTACCAGGGGCGGCATGTTAGTTTAGAATAACTGAAATTACCGTACTGTGCTAGCTATAAATGTCTGAAGAACTAATCATAAATAAAACCTAATTTGGTTCTTTTCTGTGCTGCCAATATTTCTTTAGAACATATAAATGCCCAATTTTATTGTCGTAGTGGCCGAGTGGTTTGAGTAATTGCACACCCAATATACCGAGTTTCATAAAAACTTAAGCGCAGTGAGTCCCACCGTGAGCTTCAACGCTAAAGGTTTTCAAATCGGTAATTATCAGCCAGTTTCTTTAGGTCTTGCCAGAATCTTCTCGAAAATACTTTGCTAAAAGTCTAATCAAATAAAGATATTTTTGAGTTTGACAACATTAACATCCCAAGTGTTATTTAGTTTGATAGTAACACCCCAATTTGTCGTCGGGGGCTCAAAACAAAATGTATCGTTACCTGTAGTCTCATAAAACTTCCTGACCAAACATCCCAGAGGCCGTTGAAGCAAATGTTTACTACACCAACACATGTGAAATCACGATGTTGGCCAACCTCTTTCACATGCAAATTGGGTTCAATACCAACGACCATTAAATCTAGAACCCTGCACTTTTCTTCGACCCCTTATGTAGTACCTAGACAAGGCACCACAGAGGCCAAACTAGCTGGACAGCCTTGTGAGCCTGCACGTTATGTCAAGCTAATTCATGCTAAGCCTCGCATTGATTACTCTTTGGCCTGAATTGAGTCATTAAAGATGTTATCACATGCAAATTATGTAGATTAGTTATACAAAGTGCAGTAGTGGAAAGTATTGCTTTATTTTCTGTAACATTTACATCACGTCTGACGCGTATCACACCTTCAATTTAAGGGTGAAACTATTGTAATTTATTATAACGAGTGACCAGAAAATGGAACAGCTGTTGATAATATTATGTGATAGGATACAATACTAGAAATGCAGTATATAGTTGAAATAAAAAAATAATATCGTTTCCATTTTCAAATAATTAATAGATTTTCAAAGTTGCCAAAATGTACACCTTATTTTTGCATAAGAACTGCTGCTGTAACGTAGAGTAGACGCATAATCATATTGTACTTTTAAGAACTATTCTTAAAAAAATCATAAAACCATGTTTTGAAGTGAATCCCACTACCTTCGATAACGTGTTTTGTTTGTGAGTGACGTGATCATCATGGTGATATACACATTAAAGACACTAGATTTTTCTAAATAACCTGAAATCATGATCACCAAGTGATGATGATTTTTCAAAATAATTTAATTGCTATAGTGATGTCAGAACACATTACTCCATAAAATTGTATCAATGATAAACATTGTAATACCACTAACCTTGAATTCACACTAATCATATTTTTATAGGTCTATCTCTGTCTGTCAGTATAGCGCGACGCGCAGTTACCCCCACAATAATATTCACTGAGCGCTCATCCCTCGTAACTACATTAAAAGAAGCTTTTTTTTTAAATCAAATTGAAAAAATATATGGAAAGGATTGTTTGCCAAGAAGGTTCACACGAAATTGGTCACCCAACTGCACAGTTTAACTCGTGTTACAGCACAAATATGTGGTAGGGTGCATACACCCAAACAAACAGTTCAAGTATCTATGGACACATTAAACTGTTTGCTCTTGCATACAAGTACTGCTAGAGCTCGCTTGTCGATAGTACTAAAAGCCACTGAACTTTTGATGGCTTCGGTTTCGTTTACACTACTCGTTTCATTCAATAGTAACACGATTCGTTCGGTTTAAACTAGCCATGCTTCTAGAATAAGAACAATTATTATTTTTGTAAAAAAAAAATTATCATCACATCCGGTATCTTAAAGCTTTATTAGCGACTAGCTGTGCCCCGCGGTTTCACCCGCGTAGATTTAGTTTCACCCTTATTGACGCGGAACTCTAGTATTTTTCATAACTAAAAGTAGCCTAAGTTACTCCTTGAAACATCAGCTACCTGCCAGTGAAAGTCCCGTTAAAATCGGTCCAGCCGTTTCAGAGATTACCCGGAACAAACAGACAGACAGACAGACAGACAGACAGACGGACAGACAGACGGAGAAAAATTTTAAAACTTGGTTTTTTAGTGTTAGTAGCGTGTATACTTTCATATGTATTTAGTGAAAAGCTGTTATTTTGGAATTACAAACAGACACTTCAATTTTATTTATCTGTATAGACTAGCGGGCCTCACGCGGTTTCACCCGCGCTGTTCCCGTTCCCATGAGAGTACGGAGATAAAATATAGCCTACATTAATCAGTGATAATGTAGCATTCAAATGGTGAAACAATTTTTAAAATCGGTCCAGTAGTTTTTGAGCCAATTCGTTACAAATATACATACAAATATTTCCTCTTTATAATATATGTATAGATAGCAGACTTAATTGCATGCCGAATTGGGTGGCATTATTTCGCGCAACCCATTTTTTAAAACAGAATTAGTCCTTGTAGCAGACGCTATCTGTCAGTGAAACTCTCGTTAAATTCGATCCAACCGATTATGATATTAGCCGGAGCAAACAGACCTACAGTTAGCTTTCGACCAAATAGTCGCACAGTATAAAAACACTCATAGAATGCGACAATCTGCACTAAGATTTCACTCGTTATTGTTTCAGCGTCTGCTATTGTACGCCGAGGAATTTAACAGCTACACTTTTAAGCACTTTTCTACTCCAAATGGCTCACATCGTGAGTACGTGGTCCGCGGAAAATGCAGCCATTTGTCGATACTGAGTTATTAATGGCCATTGGAAATGGGGTTTCGCTTTATGACTTTTATACTTCATACTAACATTTCAGTTACTTCGTTCTATATTATCAGTGCACTATGTGAAATACGGAGACTGGTTTTAATTTGTAGTACGATATCTATACATCTATATCTATATACAGATAAATAAAATTGAAGTGTCTTTTTGTAATTCCAAAATAACAGCTTTTCACTAAAGGCATATGAAAGTATACACGATACTGACAATAAAAAACCAAGTTATATTTTTTTTCTCTGTCTGTCTGTCTGTCTGTTTGTTCCGGGTAATCTCTGAAACGGCTGGACGGATTTTAACGGGACTTTCACTGGTAGGTAGCTGATGTTTTAAGGAGTAACTTAGACTACTTTTATTTATTAAAAATATTAGGGTTCCGCGACAATAAGGAAGAAACTAAATCTACGCGGGTGAAACCGCGGGGCACAGCTAGTTAAGTAAAAAAATATAAGATTAATTATAACGCGCATATTCAAATTTTTTTGCTATCTAAAATAATATGATATAGCAAAAGCAATTTGTGACATGACAAAATTTGCTTTACAATATGAGTAGAATTTTTAAGGACACTTAAATTAAGATAAATAATTGAAACGTATATTACAGAGTTTCAAAAACAAAAACTACATTGTCCAGCTATCTATCACAATGGTGGATTCATTGGAACTTAATTGAACTCACATTGGGGAATAACGGAAATAATATATATCCTACCTATTTCAAAGAGCATGAACACCAACTTGGCTTAAAGTTCTTTTGAGCATCAACTAAACTACATTATGTAACGGTAAACTTTTGTTTTCTTAAAGTTTTGCGCAGTAATTGAAAGGTGCCAGTATTTCTGAAAGAGCGGTAAAAATATGATAAGATTAATTTTTCTGCGCTTCAAAGGACGGCTAATCTCATAAGAGCCGCGTAATCCAACTTCTTGCACGAGTAATTTTCTTTTACTTAACATATTATATTTTTTATCAACTTTGTCTGTGTAATGGATGGCCGTGTAACAGTCACTTTGCCAGTTTTTAACTAATTATTTTAAAAGCTCAGCATAAAGGGAGTTAGCCATTGCTTGATTCAAATTTTCCTCCTTGCAAAACATTGCAAAGATAATCTTTGATTTTAAAGTAGTTCCATCTCTTTTTGTGATATGGATTTCAAACGGGATGGACATAGTTTCAGTCCATGCTTGGTCTAGATTTGGTATAAACCATGTTTTGTAATAATGGATTATATACATATGTTCACGCCATCCCCGAAGGGGTGAGCAGAGGTGTTGTAACAACAACACCCACATTTCACCGAATATGATTAAGTGCCAACGTGACAGAGGGTGAGTCCATCGCCGTCTCAGGCACTATACATACGTCATTGAATAACTTCTCAGACATATGCAGGTTTCCTCACGATGTTTTTCTTCACCGTAAAGCAGGTGGTTTAAAATCAATGGACATAAGTTTTTTTAGAAAAACTCATTGGTACAGGCCCGCTGGGATTCCAACTTGCGTCGCTTGCGTAGCAGGCGACTGCTCAAACCCCAAGGCCACCACGGCTCTTGCAGTTCATGTTTTTGAAATACATTAACTATTTCTAATTGCCTGCAAAACGCTACTGCGGAATACGAGGTCCTGGGTTCGTTCCCCGGGCAAGTATTATTTGGTTTTTCCATCTGTAATTTTACAGCAGTCCGGAGTCTGGATTTGTACCCGGTTAATGACAATATGCCGATAACACGAGAGTGAAACTTTTTACATGCATTTATAGTCTACAGTAGGCACTTACCATAGAGTGGAAAATACTCTTGTTTGACGCCTTAATAGTATTAAAAAGGCTTACGGAGTAGACTGCTACATTTTAGGTGAAAACAGACTTGAGTATGTGTATGTCATCAGAATATTCTGTCACCACGGCTCTCTAAATTTTAATTTCTCTACGTGCAATCTAAATTCACACTTTCAAAAGTCAATTTTAAATCTGAAACATGAACGATATTGAGTAATATTGAACCTGAATAATTCCTAGCGAGCCAAATCTTTAATATCCTGTCGAACGAACGTTCGTTATTTGCTAAAACGATTTGCAGACTAATAGAACGCCTAATAGAAAATCAAATTTTCTTCTCAGCCTTTCTGGCTTTATTTATGCTTTCATAGAATGGTAAATAATATCAACTTTTTTCGGACTTAAATTACTTAAGCAATCGAACATACACAAATCTACACGTTATTTGACTGGTTTATAGTTATAAATCAATGTAAAGTTTCAAAGCTTTCAAAATGCAGTGTATTGAAAATTGTATGTAGATTAGTAGAAAACAGATTAGTAGTTAACAATTTTGATATAATTTTGCGATAAGCATAAAAATTATGGGCATTAATTGCCTAGGGGTTAGAAGTGGTAATTTGGCTACAAATGTATTTCTCTACATCCTCGTAATAGATTGCCGTTACATTTCTAATAATAGTGATGTCACAGAGAATCGCCTGGTGGTAAATATGATTTATATTTTAAAAAGTGTTTATTTTTATTTTGTCGTAGTTGTACTTACTGGTAGAGGAGCTCGTGGCACAGTTACTATTTATTGCGCATATGATGCGATCAGCAAAGTTAAGCAACCATACGCCTAGCCAGTAGTTGAATGGGTGACCGCCCGAGTTCCCTCCGTGCCTCGGAGAGCACGTTAAGCCGTCGGTCCCGGTTGCCAATTTAACATATTTGGCAATCGTTACAGGTCAGTCAGAGGCCTAAGAAAGTCTGACAATTGGTTTAACCCAGATTGCCGATTTTCCTCGAAAAACGGGGTTACGAAGGTCAGATGGCAGTCGCTTCGTATAAAAATCAGGTGATCAGCCACATCGGGTTGAATTAATTTTAGGAAAAATGCTAATTGGATGTTATATGACACGTAAGGCAGTGCTTATTTTTGATGTAAAATAAAATACTAAAAACTAAAAGGCCTCAAAAATGTATAATATAAACGTTTAAAACTTAAAAAAAGTTGAGGAGCTCTTCATATATTTTTAAATTGATATGTCGATCGATGTTCCGTGACAAAAAAAATCGGCTAAAAGTCTATACCCTGTATATAATATAAATAAAAACAAAAACTGATTATAAATTTAAAACTTAAACAACTATACCGTTTCGTAGAAACAACTGAAAGTAATGAAATGCACAAAGAACAATAACTACTTGGCAATCCACCGCAGAAGCGGTACGAGTAAGAAATACAACCAAGTTATTAAAGGAACAAAGTGCAGAATACGCTTCTGTCAATAGATTTCATTTCGAAACAACGCCACAAACCAGTGCAAACTCCGAGATAACAAGAGAAACAGTTTTTTCCTCTTTGCCTTGCATTCATTCATTGAGGCAGATTGATTTTCGAGATTCGCCACAGCTAGGTATCAACTCGAACATAGGTATTGAAAAGCCGGTGTTATTGCAGATTTTGATTTTTACTGTTTACTTTTCAGTCTTTCATATTGTGTCTGTGTACAAAAATTTGTTAGTGAATTTCAGAATGGCAGGATTTTAATTAATTTCTAAACGTCACACCAGTAGAATTTCCAATAACATATTTTTATTTTGATACCGCTCACGATTGTTCCGGAAAAAAATTAACTGTGTCAGGATAAATATTTTATTTAAGAATAGATTTTTCAAATATTCTTTATAATTTTATATGCATTTTGGAAAGACTTTATTCGTAAATACAAACGGACATTTGAATTTTATTTATGTGTAAAGAAAATAAATTTACTTAAATATTCACTTTTATTATCTCGCTTTAATGCGTGACGTATTTGTAATTAAAATTTACAATTTAGTACACGTTTCAATTCACAGTTCTTTACAATTTTGTCCACAGAATAACCAAGTTGAATTTGAAATTCGTATCCGAGTGATCCATTTATAAAATAATTAGTAACTAAAATTTTCTACTCGTGCGCTATTCTCAACTTGTATTTCCTAATTACGGTTCGCCCTTTCACCGGCAGTGCTCAAACTAACTTGGCCAAATTGTATTTGCTTAAAATCTGCGAGATTGGAACGTTAAATTTGAAACACGTTTAAAATTTGGAACAAGTCGATAGAGTTAGAAGCCCGGTACCAAGTTGCGGAGAAACAATCTGTGACTGACTCCCAACTTCTATGGACTTTCGAACTTGTTCACAACCGAAGGAACTTCATGCGGCAGAAACTTTTATGTCTTCTGTTCAACGTGTAAAAATAAATGATTAGGTATGAATGTGCTTTATAGGCACGGTACTAAATAAATAAAATAATATTTCCTTATTCTATCTATAATACTTATTCCTATGAATAGGAGTCACTATAATTGGAAATAGGTTGGAAGTATGACAAGTATTTGTTTTTTAAGCAATGGTTCTGCGTTTTTATCCGTCTAATGGTAAGCATATACTGAAGCATACGGTACCCGCTGAGCCAACAGAATGAAGACCGAAAAATCTTTCTTAACGTACACCGAAACCTGACCAAGAACACCCTCCAAATTTCATGCCTCTAGGATCAGCGGTTTAAGTTGCGAGTTGATTTTGTCAGGACTTAGAATTGTATATGTATGTATATAGATAACACAGGTGATGTTTGAAAAACGTGCAGGAGTATTTTCACTACACAAAACATTTGAAGATATTTGCATGTGATACCTTCTCTATTCAAATACAATTTTGTATCGCAGTCATGTTGCATGCAATACAGCGAATGTCAATACGGAGGAGAGCAGAATGAGAGCAACAAACCGTATGTGTCACATAAGTTGGTGCTCCGACTTATTTCCACGAGAGAGAACGTATTTAGATTGTAAAAAATAAAAGGCACTGCGTACTCAGTCGAGAGTCGATATGAGCGGATGAAGACTTTGCTTGCTACCTATGTTTAATACCACAGTATAGATATAAGCTTATGAAACAGTATGGAATCTAGACCAAATTATGAAATAGCAACGCTTGCTTCAGTGAGCCGAGCTTGAGGGATGTCACTCTTATTTCTTTTAATTTATTCTCATATTAACTGTCAATGTAATGTCGATTTGAAGTTTAGAAAATGTCTGTAAAATACGTAAGTGACGTATACGCTAACGGCCTAGACGTGACACTCCTTACCGAAATTACGCGCGTGTCTGCGTGAGTGTATCATTTCGAACGATTTGTTCCTAGATTCCGTACTGTTTGTATTAAGCCTGTATTTATTCAGTGATAATACTATATTGATTTTTCTAGGTTTTTTTTAATGATTCTTGTCGAAACTCATTCACACCAAGAACAATGATAATTCGAGTTTTGTGTTATCAATAGTATACATACTTCTCTTCAGCCGTTGTCTTAGCTCACGGGAATTTTGACTTTTAATAATCCCACAGGAACATAATATTAGGAAGAGTTACATTACGTGTTAATTTAGGTAAATGCTATATGTTTGCCATTCAAGTCCGTGAAGCATTATTGCGTGATCTAATAAAATCCCTGTGTCGTGAAGTAATCATGAAATATATTTAATATCTTATCTATACATCTATACAGATAAATAAAATTGAAGTGTCTGTTTGTAATTCCTAAATAGCAGCTTTTCACTAAATGCATATGACAGTATACACGCTACAGACACTAAAAAACCACGTTTTAAAATTTTTCTCTGTCTGTCTGTCTGTTTGTTCCGAGTAATCTCTGAAACGGCTGGACCGATTTTAATGGGACTTTCACTGGCAGGTAGCTGATGTTTCAAGGAGTAACTTAGGCTACTTTTATTTATTAAAAATATTAGGGTTCCGCGACAATAAGGATGAAACTAAATCCACGCGGGTGAAACCGCGGGGCACTGCTAGTTTTTTATAAAACAAAAAATATTCTTTGATATGATTGGGTGATTTATGCATCTTAATCGATCTTAATCGCATTAATTTTATCACATTAAATCCATTTTTTTTATATTTTAAAATCAATGTGAACGTACCTTTGGGTAACTGAAATTGAACTGGAATATCGGTTTCTCTTTCAAGAAAACTTCAGCCCAGTTGATTTCAATTCCTATCTGTATCTCTTTCGATATAATATGGTTTCTAGTCCGTAACATGGTTGGAAAATTCGAGATATTATATTTATTGTGAAATGTTGGGATAGGAAATTAACTAAGAATAAAATTAAGTTCATAAAATATTAAGGGTAATGTAAAGAAAGTACTTTTTTCCGTAATATTAAGTATTAGAGTTCAAACCCTGTGTTTTATTACCTTACTTTTAAAGAGATATACTGCATATTATATTAACAGAGTTAAATACGAATAATTCATGAATTGTTAGAATCGGAAAATAAAATGATTTGTTTAGTGATAAAAGATATTAATAAAATAAAATTAGATAGAAATAAAAGTGTTTCCAAATAAAACAAATTAAAATATTCCGCAAATATCTTTATATCGGGAGCAATAAAACCACTCTGAACTCAATCCAAAACACATTTGCCTGATGTACGTTACCTGAGGCATAACTCAACTCGACACCTCCACACAAAACCTGCAAAGCGTGATCGGTCCTCGTGTTGACAAGGGTCTTTTATTGTAATACCTTCTTTTGTTGAAATCACAACAGAAACATATTTCGATACGTTTCCTTTATTGTCAGCTATTATTTGGGAATGAATGTAGGATGTTTTTGGACTTAAAGCACGGGCTTAAGTATTGCTTAAGCAAGGTTTTTATTACAGTATTGCTGTATACTGGTGCTGATTTTACATTGATTCCAAAACAGTGTACTAAATATTTGATAGACTGGTCTAGTCAAACGGTTGGTGTAACTGACTGCGTGTCGCGGGTTCGCTTCCCAGGACAGGATCGGGTCATGTGATGAGCATTTTGTACCCCATGTTATATTACGTTTATATTATAAGCACCTATCCATATATTCACAAACTAGCTGTGCCCCGCGGTTTCACCCACGTAGTTTCATCCTTATTGTCACGGAATTCTTATATTTTTATTAAATAAAAGTAGCCTAAGTTACTCCTTGAAATATCCAGCCGTTTCAGAGATTACCCGGAACAAACAGACAGACAGACCGACATAGAAAAATTTTGAAACTTGGTTTTTTAGTGTCAGTAGCGTGTATACTTTCATATGCATTTAGTGAAAAGCTGTATTTTTGAAATTACAAACAGACACTTAAATTTTATTTATATGTATAGATAAAAGTGCAACTACTGTGCCAATAAAACAATCTTTACTTAGTTTGAGACTCAATGGCGTGATGTGATATTGTGCTAAAAATATTCATTTACACTTCACTTTTATTCATGTGTATAGGTTTAGTTGATATTTTACTATGAGGAGGAGTGTATCACTGATTGCAGCAGTACAGCTCTATGCACTATTATTTTTTTAAATTGATCTTAGGTAGAGCGTACATAGTATAAACATTAGCAATGTCATACACTGCGCTCAAACTTGTAAAGAGTTTTCAGCATCGCTGAAACCTTACAGAATAGCGCGACATTCAAAGACACGAAATTAAACAAAATCTATGGAATATGCATACATTTTCTATTAAAGAAACTGACGCTGCACGTCGAAATTGACGGTGAGAAACCTTTCCTACAGTGTAAAGACCTGTAAAATCTAATTGTCACCCAACCCCAAAAAACCCCTATTCATATCTCCCTAACCATACCTGTTTCGATATTAATGTACTCTTTACTGTCACGTTCGGGCTGTCATTTGGTATGCAACGTCCCAGAACGTAAGTTGGTATGACGTATTCATTTCCCGGGTGTGTTCCCGTACCTCTTTGAAGTCTTACGTTACTTATCCTACATGGAAACGTATTTGTAAGTAATAATTTCTTTCAAATTCTGCTTCCAATTGCTTGCTAATGGAAGAAGAGTTGTATTAATGCCAAGTAGAAAATTTGTTTGAATTATTTTATTCATCATATAACTATCGTACGTCACGCGGTTTCACCCAAGTAGTTCCCGTTCTCGTGGGAGTAAGGGGATAAAATATATAACTTATATTAATCAGTGATAATGTAGCATTCAAATGGTGGAAGAATTTTTAAAATCGGACGGGTACTTTTTGAGCTAAATCGTTACAAACATACTTACATACAAATCTTTCCTCTTTATAACAGTAGTATAGATGAAAATTACTTTGATCTGTCCAGAGAGTTGACCCCCTAGACTGATCGTTTAAGCAGCGTGTATTAAGAACATCTTTGAAAACATCGAGTATAAACCAAGATATGTCTGGGAATTATTTCAAACATGTTTTTGAGTGCCTGAGGCGACGATAGTCTTACCATCTGTCTCGTTAGTACTTTATCATAACCGGTGAAAAGTGGGTGTTGATATTACAACACCTCTGCCTACCCCTTCGGGGAATACAGGCGTGAGCATGTCGGTATGTACTGAAATATTAAACAATTCTTTAAAAAGTTAAAGAACACCAGGGGGTCTACTCTCTTTCTCCGAAAACTAAACTTCGTGAACGAACGAAAATTAAACGTAGTTTAATTATCGCTTTAATTTAATTAAAGTTGGTTTAGAAAATATAAACATCAAATTATTTTCTAGCGGACCACGTTCGGACGTAATTTTAGAACGAATAATAACCGTGGTAGGAATCTTGCGAACTTTCAGCCGAAGCTTAGTTTATCGGAGAAAGCCAGTAGGCCCCCAGGGTAGAAATGCTTTAATCGCAAAGTTCAATAAACCATGTGTCAACGACAAACAGTACCAATGCGTAACTTTAGATTGCTAACAAAACGAAAAAGTGATACAAATGAATGCAGAGAAAAAGTTTCCTAACCCTGCGGCCACGTACACGTAAGCCTTTTGTCTGCTCTAATATGTTCGGATAAACCTTTCCCACTTTGTAGTAATTTTTTACGTAAGTATTTTGAGGTTGAATTTTACCAGCTAGTTTTAAAGTTTCTAGTTTTAAAGGTACACTTGATTCTTATAGTCATGTTGGAACTTAATCATCTTTGCTAAAATGTGGGTGTTGTAGCCTCTGCTTACCCCTTCGGCTAACCTGGGACGATATGACCATACTTTTGTAAATTTCTTGTACATTGTTTTTCCTATGTAAATATCTGCTAGATATCAGGGGGCCAACTATGATCGTTTAAGCAACGCGTATTGAGAACTACTTAGCTTTGACGTTTAATTTAATGGTACTAAACAAAACATTAAAGCTCGGTCGCGTTATTCACTACAGTTTCTCAGCGTCGAACTCGACGACGAGCGTTGGTTTCAATCATAGGAAATTGATATATAACACATAGAGAAGTTCAATTTCGTATATTTAAAACCGACACTCGAGGACGAGTGCGACTCTGAAAAACCTTAGTGAATAACGTAGCAGAAGTTCTTAATACGCTCTGCTTAAACTGATGATGAGACCCCCAGTTTTGTGTTCAAAGCTTGACGGAACCTTATTTGCAACTCCAAATAAAGCAAAAGAACAACAACACTGTATTTTATGACCAAACATTTTCTCAACTGCGGCAACCTTTTGCGATACAAAACTCATAAAATCGCCCCACCATTTTCTTATAAAGAAAGGAAATATTAACCGTTCAGTGTACTCGGTGCGACAATTTCGCGGGCATTACGAACCTTATCAAATTCTTGGGTCTTGTCTTATCACAAAGTGGGTCGGGAAACAATGCCTTCACTTGGAGTTATAAAGGAATGTTTTGGATGAGAAAGGTTATCGGAAGTCCGGATTTATCTAACTTCTTGCCACGACTTCGTTCGTGTGGAATGTGTTTTCTGGAAAATAGTAAAACCAGCTATGCTACTACGTATCTTAAATATTAAAAAGCTTTTAAGTGCTAAGATATGGGGAACATAAATAAAAATAAATGCAGAATTTCAAAGGTGCTATTTCACTATACATATAGTAATATTATTATTTTTTTACTACCTCTGTCCCACGGTTCACCCGCGTAGAACTTCAAGCGTGGCTTGTTACTCCTCGTAGCTATATGTCAGTGAAAGTCTTACTTACCGTATATACTCGTACTTACGTATGCATTAAGTGATAAGTTGTTAATATGATTACAAACAGATACTTAAATTGTATTTATCTGTTTAGATGAACTGAATCAAACACGCGGAGGCTTAAGAACTGATGTTCGTTAAAACTTTAAATTCGGCTTGATAGAGGCGTAGATCAAATTTAGCAAGGAATGCTATAGACTGCATATCGCGTTAGCCCGAAGCAGTTCAAGCGGACAAAGTTGCAGGTAGAAGGCACTACATAATACTTTTCTACAACACAGCGTTGCCGCATCTTATTTATTTTTACAATCAATGTAACAAGATACCGTTGCGTACCAGTTTGCACAAACATTCTTAGTTACCCGTAAACCCCCGGATGATAAGACGGATGGGTGTATCCAACAGTGGCAGTGCTTTTGTGTTCGTGTTTTATGACTTGAGAAAGCTTGAGAAATCCAGGACGAGGTTACAGATAGCTTGTACAATATAATGTAGAATAAGAGGAAGAGAAACATTCTTGATTTACTGAATATTTTTTATCAATATTTTTTAAAGTCGTGAATTAAAATGTATTTAAATATCTAGTTCGGTAAATATTTAAAACCCCGATATTTATTTTTTATTTATCAAATCTACCTTATTAGTCGTTTTTAGAACATGTAGGTCACGATCGGCCATGATGTGACGCGTCTCACTGTCATTACGCCTATTCCACTTATTTTCTGGTAGATGTGTGCACACAGACGTGCTTTTAAAATTTATATTTGAACTGTTTCTTGGTTCCAAAAAGAATAAATATATAATGTACCTATTTAAGTAATAATATCATAAAATATGGGTTCATTTACTATTTCGCAAGTAACTTACCCAACTCCATAATTTAAAGATTTTAGAAGCTAACAGTGAGTTTTTTTAATTCATTCTTTGTTAATTTCCTCTTTTTAACAGTATTTTTAATGAAACTTTTTATTCACCTCCATAACACTTAATTCAGCACCAAACATTTCCATTTCGGTTTGAATTGACAATGTACAAGTGTCCCATAAACTTTATGATTTTTCCCTTCGCTGTACAAATAAGGCATTTTACGATTTTACCTGGTCCATATTACACAGGTTTACATCAAAAGTTGTAGGTAAATAGCGCTTTTATCTCCCGTATATTAAGCTGCATTTGCCCTGTTACGGCTTTTTGTGGCATTAAATTATCGCGTAAGAAAACAAAAAAAAACACAAAAAAAAACTAAATTTTAAACATTTCGTAGGGAGAAAAAAATCTTTTAGAGATTTATCAACCACTTTGAAATATATAGAGGTAATGAAGGAGACTAAAATTAGGCTTTGGTTGAAGGAAGACATTAAATTATATGGGTTTTACTTACTTTCTTAATTCCATTAAATTCAGTAAATATTTTTATTAAAAATATAGTGTATTATATTAATTAATTATAATATTTTCACTGTGAAATTATAATGGAAATAAATTAATTTTATTCAATTTATGGGAGAACTATTTCCGTTTAATCAGTGCGTATTAATAACGTCATAGCTTTCACGTTTAGTTTGACGGTACCAAAATGAAACGTTAAAGCTCCGAAGTTCTTAATACGCTCTGCTTAAGCCGATGGTGGAAGCCCATTTATGCTTATTATTCCCACTGTTTCAAAACACAAATCTTACGCTAATCGTGTAATCTATATCAGTGTAAAATAACGTTGAAAATCCCCAGAAACACAAAGAAAAAGTAACAATTCGAACGAAGAACTGGTTAAATATGTAAGCCTCTGTTAGAGAACAGAAGAGCTTAGTTATTCTAGGTACATTTTCAGACGTACTTCGGCTACAACTACGATACAGATAAGGCGCATTCAGACTAGTGCAGAATAACGGTGCAAGTGTGGATCAAACTGCAGACTGCAACGGTAGGAGACTACTGTACCCCTATCACGAATTTGCCACCGTTCTTATAATCTGCACTCGCTAGCGTCTCCGCCGAATATTTGTATGAGAAATTGTACAGCGACTCCAAGCGGTGACGTGAAGAACCAAAATATGTCATACAAATATTGTCGGAGACGCTAGCGAGTGTATATTAGGAAAACGGTGGCAAACTCGTGATAGGGGTACAGGTTGCGGAGTCGGTCAACTACCACGTATTCGGAGATTTTACAATGCTATCTACTTTTTTTTTTTTTTTTTTTTTAGGTTCACCAGCAATTTGTTACATTTATACATACAGTTGTTGCATCTGAAACTTATAAACTAAATATATACTCAATTGTTTGATACTTGATTTTTGATACTTGATTGATCTGTAGGTCTATATAAATTTTATACATGCATCCAGATAAATAAAATTGAATTGTCTGTTTGTAATTCCAAATGAATAGTTTTTTAATATAGGTTACATTTAATTTAAAAAAATTAAGTTCAGGAAATAAATCCACTTATGAAATTGAGTCTACGCGGGTGATACCACGAGTCACAGCAATGTATTATGATTTTTTTTTAATAGAAAACAAAATATTGTTTAATTTTTTTCATGCTAGCTGTTAGTCGTTATAGTTTTGAATTTTAGGATTCCTATGTATACTTGAATAGATAAAATGGCAAATAGAAATATGAAAAAGCAGTTAATATAAATCCGTCTGGAGCAGCGTTAACCGTAACAGAGTTACCAGAAGCCAAGGAACCGAAATAGTTTGGATAGAGAAAGCTACACGGTTCCCGTACAAAGTTACACGATAAATCTTATTTGTATCTTGCTGGTGTACATTTTAAGACGATTTATTAGTAAAGAACATATGTTCAGGCCTGCATTCCCCTTAAGGGTAGGCAGAGGAGAACTTATAAGCCAAGTAATAGAGAGCGAGCCTATTGCGAACAACTAGGCACTAATCCACTCTGGGATGCTACTGGGAAATGATAGAACCCCAATAACACTTTGCCCGACCCGGGGATCAAACCCAGGACTTGCGACCAGTAGACCAACGAGGCAGTCGTTAGTAAAGCTCTACAACGTCTTAACCGATTTTGTTTTTTTTTTAAATTTGAAAATGCCTACTGCAAAAAAAAACCCACGGGATACAGATACAGGTGTGAGCATTTATGTATGTACGTATGTTTATTCGTAAATTATGCAAAAAAAAATGGAGGGCACCACAGAGTTAGAATCAGTTACAAAATGATGATTGTATTTTTGAAAGGCAAAGTAGTTCAAAAAATTTTATATTAAGTTTAGTCATCAGGAAAATCCAATGTATTCTAAAAAACTTACCTTTCTATTTTGTATTTTTTGATTTTGGTTTTTACAACCAATTAATTCAAAAAAACTTACCTCTCCATTTTGATTTGTGAAAAATGTGTGTAACAAAATCTATTCGGTATAAAAGGTTTCATTCAGGACACCCCGAAACGCCATTCCTTGTAAATAAACATTTGAACAGTAAGTAAAAGTCTAAATCTGAAATACATTTCAAACCCGGACCAGCTCGGGGCTCTGTCAAAGCGTGTATTAGCCAGCATTAAGGATTTGCGGGTCTCGTCGATACTTTGAAACGCGAATTATTGGGAAAAGGAGTGCCCTTTGTATGTGAAACGTATATTTTTAGATACGGAATACTTTAAAAAGTAAATAATTTTGTTCGAAATTGGTGGCTTAGTTCAACGTTGTTATTTTTAAGACGGTTTCTTTTATATTTCGCTATAAAATGCTTCAAAGAGTTTTGGCTTGTGATATTGTATAGCTTTACCGACTACTGAAACTTAAAATGTCAAACATTTATCTATAAGGACATCTGCTATAAGGACAAAGTGCCAAAAATACGTGTACATTTAGAAGTTATCAACTTATTGTTGGTTTAAATTTAATATTGCTGAAACGGGCTTCCTATTTCCTTGCCGCATCATAAAAACTGGTGTCCGGTCTATAACAAAGTTATCGAAACATAAATTCAAACGCCCTTAGGTCGTAAACCTTGGCAGAAACAAAATTGATTATCCCGAATCTACTTAGCCTTACAGCTATTTTAACCATAATAAATTATTGGTAATGCCTCTTACCGAACGAACACTTTCTTAATGTTGTTTATAATTTGAATTAATTAGAACTTAACGTTATTTAATACCTTGATCATTAATTTGGAAGTAGGTACAAGTATTTGTAATAATATTCCGCCCTCCTGTAGCCTCAGACTTCTAGCAATTCGACAATTCTATGTAGTATGTGTAATTGTATACTTGCAGCTTGGTCTACGTGAAATTAGTTATCAATAAGCCTCAGAAATTTTGCCTTTACTTAGGCCATGTACAAATATTAAGAGACTGTTATAATGTCAATGTGTATATTATACCTTGCGTGACCTGGGGATCAGTTCTATCTGTATGTAAAATTTTAATTGTAATTGCAATTAGCAAAAAAAATGTTTTATTACAAACATTTACATTTAAGAGCTGTTCAGATATGCTCGCGTCTGTATTGCTCAGAGGGGTAGACAGAGGTATACTTGTCTTATAGTACATCATCATTTCGCCGGTTATATTTGAGTCTCATGCAATAGGTTGCAAGCCTTTTGCCATTAATCGCGCACTAATCCAGAAACCGAGCTACAACTGGGAAATGACAGATAGGAATTTTTAATCACAGATGGGAAAAAAAATTCCGACCTAGGGATCGAACCGAGAACCTCGAGTTTAGTAGAGTTTGCAACCAGTAACCACTAGACCAACTAGCCGGTTGTCGCGGAGCTATGTCAGAATATTCTTTAAAATAAGCTCGCGTCGTGGAAGCATAAAGATTCCAACAATATAATATCGTCGAAATATTTCATGAAACGTGTCAAGTCGAGTCGGGTAGGGTGTGAAAGCTACCCGGCTTATATTATCCACAACTGTAAATTTTCCAAAAAGAAATAGCCGCATTTTCCTGGTAAGGTAAACAAAGTACGTACTCGGTTCCATAAGCGCCTATACCGTGCTCCTTAGCAAAAGAACCATACTTCAATAGGTATGCAAAACTGGAATCTACAGACAGCAGACAAAAGTCGTTCGTACTGAAGCCCTTTGAAATCACCTGGGTAATCTCCCGGGGAAAATGGATTTTTTGCACCACTACCTTTACGCCTCCCGCAATGTATTCCTTTGTCGATAACTAGACGTATGAGTATCGAGCTATATGAATCAGGGCTGTGGTTGAATGCATTTTCCAGGTGATTAAGTAAGAGATAAAATTGATCTATTCGGTTTAAAAAAAAAGCATATGCTCACGCCAGCTCACAAAGGTCTCCGAAGGCGTAAGCAGAGGTGTTGTAACAACAACATCCACGTTTCACTGAAGTTGATTAAGTACAAACGTGACAGAGGGTGAGTCCATCGCCGTCTTAGGCACTATACATATGTCTTTGCTAGTAGTTGTTAGTAAGTAATTACTTCTCAGACATATGCAGGTTCCGTCACAATGTTTTCCTTGCACGTGGGGTGATATTACTGCACTTCAGTTTTAGAAAATTAATAGGACACTAATTTAACATAGTATTATTCGGAACCGAATCCTTGTATGTGAAGTGCAGTTCTAAATTTCGTGAAGATCCCAAAAACCCTGTATGATATATAAAAATATATTTTTAGAAGCCATTCTCACTGTTTAGGTACCTATATAAAATAAGTGAAACCTTTAGACAATACACATATCAAACATTATTTTAAAAGATCAGCCAAGTGTAAATCCCCCCTAGAGTAAGATGTCATTAATTCAGTAGAGAAGCTTAAAAATCCTTAAAGCCAAAGGATTCCCCGAGGCGCGCCGCGCCAACCGTTCATATATTATTCAGTCAGCGTCCAAGAGCGTAAATGAAAAAGTTTTCTGTATTCAATGACTATTGGAAAGCCAAAATACAGCTAAACCCAAAAGTTTTCGAATCGAACCGAAATTACGTGTCGAACAAGTTATTTTTGGCCTGTTTAGTATGCAATGGGCGGGTGTCTCGCCTTATAATAATGAAGGGAAAATTACAGTCTTAGCAAAATGGGTGGTTAATATTAAATATTAAAATCTCGTTCCGAAATTTGAATGTCAATTTTATTCTCCAATATTTTCCGTTAAAAGTCAAACTTCAGTTCTAACTTGTAGTAACTTAATGAGTTATTAATCTTGAGAATAAAGTCGACTTACCCCTTGGGAAGTTTTTTCTTAAAGAAGTCTACAAATAATTTTCAATTCAGAACTATGTGGGCATAGCCATATATTTAACCACGATCTTATAAAAACATATTAAGTTTAGGATTGCATCATCGATTTGATGTAATACTATTATTTACTTAGATGTAAGATTATTAATTTAAAAAATTCGTCTACGTTGATTATTTACTTTGGGCTAACGCTAACTTCAACCCGCGATTGGTCTTAGCCTGATGATATATTATAGCCTTCTTCGATAAATGGGTTATCTAACACTGAAATATTTTTTCGAATCGGACCAGGAGTTTCTGGTTTCCGCGCGTTCAAGCAAATAAACTCTCTCACGCTTTATATATTAAGTATAGAGGTGTAGATAGCTAATTTCAATATTAGGCAAATCATGATTCCAAACCAGCTCACTGATGGCGTGAGGCAGCTCCTCGACACGAACAAATAAGGGAAGGAAAATAAAATCAACTCATAAGGCAGGGACGCCAGTACTGACTGTAACTGGCAACTATAAGACTCTCGGAGATTGTGAACTTATTGTCTTATGTAAGTATTGAGAAATACTCATCTCGGAATAATTAAGTGCTTGCCGGTAAATACCTTCAAGAACTTTTATCAGTAACTAGCTGTGCCCTGCGGTTTCACCCGCGTAGATTTAATTTGATTACCGCGGAACCCTAAATTTTCTTTATAAATAAAAATCCCATGGTACTCCCTGTAACATTAGCTATCTGCCAGTGAAAGTCCCGTTAAAATCGGTCTAGCCGTTTCAGAGATTACTCTTTGGCAAATAACTCATTATTAGGTACCAATTCTTTGCGTTTTTATACTCGTGATAATTTCTAAACGCAATGTCCTATTGGAATAAAACAAACAGTATTTTACTTCTACATGAATACCCTTGATAGCATAATGCTTGATTCGGACAAGAATTAATATTATGATACACATTTAACGTAGTTTCTTTCTTCAGGCGATTAATTTTTTTATGAACATTAAAGCGGTTATTACTACGGACTAAACTATGCGAGTTAGATATATGCTCTCGCGGACTTTTTTGTAGATCTTATAATAAGACCTACAAACCCGTAGTACATCATTTTGTTCTATTGTCAATAGTTTTTGCAGCGTACGCATAATTAGGTTTTCGATTTTACACCTTAGGTTACAAAATTGCAATTTACTTACGGACCCCTAATTTTTATGAGAATAAAATATACCTTATAGCCTTCCTCGATAAATGGACTATCCAACACTGAAAGAATTTTTGAAATCGGACCCGTAGTTCCTGAGATTAGAGCGTTTAAACAAACAAACAAACAAACTCTGCAGCTTTATAATATTAGTATAGATTTTGATGTACTAGCTACAACATTATTTCTAAGCTATCAAAGAACTTTTTGATTTATGAGTTCATAAGCAATCGGAACACTGAATAATATATTTGTATAGGTCCCGAGTTACGAGTCCTGCCATGGTTTAAGAACGCGTTAAAAAATATCAGTTGGTATTTTATTAGTTTGTCTACGTCTGCCATCATATAGACAGACAAAAAAAGAAAGACTTCATCCATTTTTTTCTAATTTGCATTGAAAAAACTCCGATAATTTTTTTAAATTTAATGATTTGTTAAAATTAAATAATGGTTGAACTAATTTGATTAATGAATTATTTACTTCATTTCATAACCGACAGTTTACCAATTTTGCATTGTTTTCGTGGAATGCATAAGTAAGAATAATTTGTAAAAAGTATTTCAATAAACTTACTTCAATGTATCATATTTAAAAACTATAACGTAATTTCCAATTAAATATCCTTAACCCAAATATAACTAAAAAAGTTAAATAAAAATATAAGGTCTAAAGGTATCCAGCATAGTGAAACACAGAAATTGAATTAAATTTCGTTTTGAAATCCGGTTGGTTGGGTAGAGTAGATTTTAGCGGCACGACTGAAAAGTTTCTCAGTCTTAGACTGTTCCGATTATCGGCTGAGAGAAAAGTCGGAAATTGCTAGGACGGTAGGTATTATATTACTGGGATTCCGTATCTGGGATACTTGGCTTATTGAATTGACATTATTGGCAGCACATAGTTTTTTCTATTATTTCTTACAAACTATACATTCTGCTCTTTAAAGATAGCATTAATTTTATAGGTGCCTGAAAATTATACAATAATATACAATGGTACGTGAAAGAAAAGCAGCTATGTATTTTATATCTATCAAAGTATCTAACTATAGCAAGTCTACGGTTAGCCTGATACATGACAATAAATATAAAATATTCTTTGTTATTCCAGTGTTTGGATCATTATTTTAAAGTTTATAGACGAATAGAAACTGAAATTACAGTGAGAGGGTTATGTGTGGACTATCGATGTAAAAGTAAAAACAGTTCTGGCTGGATGATATTTCCCATCAAATATAAATGATTCGTCAATAATCAGATTTTGTAAGACCTCCATTTTCGAGGTAATGCGCTAATTTTTCCCAACGATCAAACACAAGACAGCTGAGCCACAGAGGCAAACCATGCTTTGGTTCTTTATTTATAATCCATATAATTGACAAAGAGTTCCATGAAAACATTCAATCAACTGTCTTTATTTTCAACAACGCACGCAACTCGAGGGCCTAGAGGATTGGTTTCATTAGTCTAAAAGCTGTATTTTTGTAAACCATTTGTTTCGTTGGAGGGACTAACACGTGTAACGTCAAATTTGTTTATGTCACGTTATTTGTCATGTTACATTGATGATTATTTGAAATGTCGGTCAATTTATGAAATTACTGTGTAAATTTGATGTTAGATATTGTGCCGCCGCATGTATTTTTCACTTTAAATCGCATGTATAGTTTTTCCTTTGAAGAACAATCAAACTCAAATTAGTTAAGCAAATAAAAAATAACTAGGTAGCAATACCATATAATTTTAGGTAAAATAGGAAATGTTCCAGTAAGAACGTTACCACACTCGACATAATGTAATAGGCGATGGTTTCTGGTAAAACATAACGAGACTCGACGTAACGCCACTCGGCGTAGAGGGAATCAACGACACAATCATAATTCGTAATTTTATATTACACAAATTTTAAATTATATTGAACCGTGTGCCTAGTTTTAAAGTAACCCAAAATACATTTACATGTATAATGAATATGTTTTTACGCTATCTAATAAGGGTCCCCGAAGCTGTGTTGTAGGAACACCCACATTTCACCGGAGATGATTAAATGCCAACGTGCCAGATGGTTCATCGCTGTTTCGACAGGCACTAACCATACGACTTTGAATTTTTTTCAGTCTTATGAAAAATTCCTCACGATGTTTTCGTTCACTGTATTCTATTCTATCTAAGTTCCCTTAACTAAAATAGACAGACTAATTATTCAGTTAAGCTATGTCGAGGCTCCTCGACTTGTTAGTGGCACTCGAGTTGCTCTGCGACGAGGCTGTCTTAAGTGGCAGTCTGATTGGCTATCACGGCCACCAACGATAATAGATATAGCAATCTGATAATCGAAACTTAGGACTACTGTGTCAAGTGAGTACTGTAGATATTGACTGACTTATGGGTTATAGAACGAATATATTACGATAGCTTTATTCTGACTTAGGCGTGCTAGACGTACAGTACACGAAACATTAGAGACATTACCTTAAGCTTATGTTTGAGTTTGTTACAGCCGAATAAAGTGAAACACCTACATTTTTTTTGATCAAACTGTTTTTTGCAAAATGTGATTTTATTTTTATTTTCCAATATTTTATAACGTTCCTAATATAAAAATAGGTAACCTATACATAAGAATCTTATCAATAAAAAATCTTGCACCTCTATATTTTGTTTGGAATTGTTTACTGTTAATTGAAATTGGAACTATTAAGTTAAATAGTTTTGAAATTATATGTATAATGTTCATCAAAAAAACAATTGTGATGGAAATATCCTTATTAGTATTTTTATAATAATTTTGTGACAAACATGTCTCGCTCTTAAAAAGAAATTATACTTAATAAAAACATGAAGTCGCCATTAAATAGTATTTCTCACACTAAGCTACAAGACTAAATTAAAATCACGCCTCTAGCAATTCACACCCCTTGTGTAGTCTGGTTAAAATGTAGGCGCGACATTAAAACTTCTGAAATAGATAAACAACGCATATGTTTCTACATTATGGCTTTTTGTTCGGGCACATCATTTAAACTTTTGTGTTTATAATACAAGTTATTGAGTGTTCATGCAGTGAACAAGGATTCCTTCGCTGTAAAATAGCGAAATACAATGGGATATACGGAAAGACTCTATACAAAATATTGAACTGATAACCAATTGAACTGAGTCTGATAATGATTCTGACGAAGTACGTAATTTACGTACAAATTGCCAGAATTACATTACAGAGGAAGGTTGGTTATATTGAGAAGAACCCGGCAAGAAACTCAGCAATGACTGTTTTCAAAATAAATGTGTTCACAATTTTGATCGTTAGATTAATGAAAATATAAATACAAGCCCAATGTATATATAGTTACAAATGGGTTTTTTCATATTCTAAATTGAAACATGCAATAGACAATTTCCCGAAACATTAATCCGCCTTCGTTCCAAGTTTTAAACCGCTCCAATTTTCCAGGAGTCTAGATCAAAAGCTGGGTGTCAAAACGACTATCCAATCGCTAATCCAGATACAAAAGTCCGGCTCGACACGGGAATAAAAAAGGACCGTGCAGTACGCTAGGCTCCAAAAAATATGGTTAGACTTTTTTCATAGATCTTCGAATAAATCAGGATACTGGAGTTCTCACGTTACTTTAGCGCCATGCAAAATTTAGAAATTTTTTTTTTCGAAATTTTGTTCAAATACTTACCATACCAATTGGTTATATCGACAAATAAATCGATTAGGACTAATTATGTCCCTGATTACTTTTTTCGGTGATATCGTAGCTATCAATAGTAGTACTATTGATATTCTAATACTAGTGCAGAGTCTTATGTACACTACTAAACTAAGGTATTAGAAATAAATAGTGTTATGAGGCTAGAATCGGACAAAGTGCAACAATTTTTTTATTGCACTTACAAATTTATACCTTAGATTTTAATTCAGAATTCCATGCACAACGTAATACCTGTTGGGAATTGAGCCCGTAAAGCTGTCACTTCGAGCCAGACTGAAGGCTCATCTAGTTTTGTGACCGTGTATCAATGTAAAACTCCGTACATAGGTATACGTACGTGCGTTACGGCAGTCTGTCTAGTTACTTCTGTTTGAACAATTTTCACGTGTACCCACAGGATCTCTGGCTACGAATGTTTTCATTCCACGTGGAGTTTTATTGATTTACTACCCTTTGAAGTCCATGGACAAAAATACGAGATCAATTTGTCATCTATGTATTTCATCGGACCAATTAGACAAAAATTCGTATTGCGCTACTATTCACGTTTTAATACGCCTCATAGTATATTTGTTTTTTTAATGATTTTTGTGGGTTCTATTTTGAATAGTTATTGCAGTTTTTCGAACCAAATAGTGCGAGAAAGAATAAAAAAATGCTTAGTAATTACCTTCTTCGAACATTTTCATGCATTAAATATTTTTAAATTCTCATCATTATATTAGTTACTAGCTGAGCCCCGCGGTTGCTCGCGTGTTATAAGCTTATCGAACCTCTTGGAATAAACGTATAATTTTACTTCCACGGGTCTTTCAATTTATGGGGCTAACTAAAAAAACATAAAGCCTATGACATTCATAAATAACAAGGCTTTCTATCTAGGTGGTAAAAGATTTTCCTAATCAGTTCATTAGCTTCAGAGATTATTCTCTTTAACACATTCGCTGCTGAAATTTCGTCTTCTTCGTAAATTCTCTAACAGTTGGACGCGCAGGTGCGTCGTTAGCAGCGAACGCGTACCTCATTTTTACCTATCCGTATATATATATATACTTGTATTGATTCAGTACCACTTTTGCCTAAGCGGTTCCAGTTTGAACCGAAAGCACTTAAACCCTGGGAATATTTTGGGGATACCTTAAGTGTAACATGCTTTACGTATTTGAATATCCAAAATACCCCTTGAATAAGCTGCCAGATTTTACGGGGGAAGGTTTTTTTAGTCCTCTGGATTCCAATTCAATCAGCATTAATCGGAGTTAACTGATTTTGCTATTTAATTAGTTATAAATAAAACATCAAATTGTACAAATCCAACATACGCTTTATTTTACAAATACTATTTATCGCCCTCTAAATATTACACTATCATACCTAGCTATGTATTATACAAATTGAAACACAATATATACAGACATATTGAACATTCAATAATTACACACGTTATGTAATTTATTAAGGCACATTAATAATTTCCTACATCGAAAAATACCGACTAACATCAAATATCACCTATAGGTACAGTATTTAAAACAATGTAAACTTGCTAAATAATAAACTACATTTGCTGGTATATAGAACTACCAGACTGAAGTATGAGCGTATAACAGCCATGTTGATATGTTGGCTGACATGATATCTTAAAAATATAATCCAAAAGGAATGTGGTATTGTCTGCACATCTGTACGCACAGACTCGAAATGACATAGTAGCCGAGATAACGAGACTCGACGTAGCGCCACTCGACGTAACGCCGTTCGACGTAGCGCCACTTGACGTAACGCCACTCGACGTTATGCCACTCGACGTAAGGGAATCGACGACACGTACATAGTTCGCTAATTTCACATAGATCTTCAAAGATATTGATCTGCTATCATAAAATTACCTGCCCAATAATTGATATGCAAAGAAGAGTAGTAAAAGAGCTTGCTTGACTTTTCCTAACTCCAGCTTACTAATATAAAGCTGTCAGATCACTAGTCAGCGTAATATGAAGCTAACAGCTCACTAATCAGCTCAATATTTGTAAGTAGATACTCGTATCTGATAACAGACATTTTGCGGCGATGTTTTTATAGAAATTGATATGTTGCTATTGGACTCTAGCTTTAAACTAAAATTTCAAATAATTATAATTTCATCAGAATAGTTCTACGTTAAAGTAGATTTTTATTATCATTTAGATTATGTTAACTAGGAACCAACTATTTACAGTTAGGTTGAAATCAAAACTAAAAAGTTACCCTCTAAAGTTACGAACATCTTGAAAATAAATGTGTATCTTACTCAGAAATAGAACTGATACAAAAATTTTAATAATACAAATTTTTATATTTGCTAGAAGAACTATCGATATCGATGAAACTCGATACGTGATTGCCTGTTGCAGTGTATTTTTGTATACAGAGACAATATTTGAACTTCTTAGAATCAACTGCAGTGTAGCTGTATCAGAGTTACCATTATGACACTAGTTTGTACGTCATATTCTCTGACAAAATGAAAGTTAGGACATAAAGTTATACATAGTTGACAAATTGTAATCCTAACGTTAAGGCGAGTACTCACCGGGAGCATTCGTTTCACGAACGAGCATTTGTGCCGCAAACTTGTGCTCGCAACGCAAAGCATTTGTTCCACAATGGTAGAGTTTGCGAAGCGAGCAAAAGTTTGAAACACCGATAGAATATGTTCGTTCTTCACAATAATCTTAAGATAACACATAGTTTGTTTTGATACTGAGTTTCCTACCTTTTGATAGTTTTGGCATCAATTATCTCAAGTATCAAATTAACAGACAAGATTTTATTCGTCATGATTTTGTACAAAATTATAAAATAACAATTTTATTGCAATTTAAGAATAGGAATAACTGTTTTTACATTTTCATTAAATTCTTCTACATTCGTCATAAATGCTTATATTTACGAAGTATTCAGTCGAATATCCTACTCTTAACATTTTATTTATTTACTTGATTAGATTTTGATAGAAAAATATAATAAAACAATATTCAAGATTTACAATCGTAGAAAATCCATAATATGGCTCATGGGAAGACCAGACTTAATAATTTATTTAATTATCCAATTTCAAGAATATCTCCAATAAAATTAAACAATACTGGCACTTAAGTCTGAAATAATAAAATGAAAATCTTATCAAAGTAGACTTATATCCACGCTCACGAAATTGGAAAAAAAAATTACTAACAAAATTGTTGGGAAGAATCACAAATTAAAGGAATGTATTTACATGATCGTGTCCTAAAACATGATTTAAAAAATAAATTATAATTATTTTAAGGGATTGTTTTTGAATATATAAAATAATTTGTGACTAAAATTAATTAATGCATTAGATTATTACATGTTTAAAACAAAACAATAAACATAGATATTTATATAATTTTAAATTATCTTAGACAATTTTTTAATAAAAAACAATAATTCAGTCACTTAAAACCTCAATTTTGCCTGATTAGTCTCCTAAATATATTCTCATTAAATAAAATTAACAATAAATTCGTTTATGATACAAAAAATAAACCCAGTACGTCGAATCAATGTAACGTAACTACTTACATTTATATTAACACGATATAATTATTTATACTAGAAAGTGAGTCATAGATACCCATAAAATCAAACTAAAATTTGTAGGAAATCACAATAAAATTTACGTAGGTCTAAACATTTTACGTAACGGAGCAAATCCATTGAAGAATTTGCAATATAGAATATCTTACATTTAAAACTACTCACAGTAATACTTCAATAATGAATACATTATACTATTAAAAAAACATTTCAAAATATACTCTTTTTAAAATTTGCTGACATCAAACGGTTTGACATGATAAATTCACCAGCGTCACCATATGTCAAAATATTAAACTAGCGAAATTCAACCTTATGTTTAATTATATACAGTAGAAAACTATGCGCTGAGAAATCAGCAATATTATGAGTTCAAACCTCGCTAGTTTATATCTCAACGTGATATGACAGACAGTTCCATTCCATATATAGCTACCTGAACAAATTAATTTGTTTAAATTTGTAAACGTTACTACTTGATGCGATAAATGCAGATCCGTTTCATGTATCCCATATTAACGTCATCGCAAGAGTTAGTTCATACTGAATGTTTATTGATATGTCAGCTTTAGATATTTAATTTTACATTACTTTATAACACAAAATTGTAATATTTCCTAATAAAATAATGTATTTAATGGATCAGTCATTTTACAAAGCAAATGTGTATTAACTCATTCACATTTAAAAATCGAACATCCTTTTATATTAGGCCAGTAACTACAGGAGTTAATTAAAAAAAACATCCTACACTTATTAATTTCAAATTTTACACATCTAATTTTAAAATCCGAACAGGTCAATGTACAGCCTTAGAGCTAACCGATAATGGCATTTAAATTACAAACATCATTAAATTTACATTAAAAAGGTACACTCGATTGCGTATTCTACGAAGCATACATTGCGCTTGACAACAAGTGATTTGGACTAACACTAAGACCGCAAAATAGAAAGATACAGATGTTCGACTTCCTACATTGTTCGAAATCTATTGCACACACTGGTTCACACTTACGTTCCAGTAGCATTAAAACGAGACTTTCGTGAGTATGTGTCTATGTGTGAGTGCGCCTTGTGACCGTCAATGTAAGGGAGTCGAACTTCCGTAAGTCAACATTCTGTACTAACACTAACACAGTCACATCGTCCATGTTGTTTAAATGAACAACACTTCATAGGCCTCTGGCTACTCAGCGGCTAGCTCCGAGGTCAGTCTATCTGGGTTGAAATTCTCCATATTCCACATCTGTCTCGGCTCGGATTCTTCGCAGGACTCCATCAGCACCTTGTCCTTGCTTTTTGAGATCGCCATGCACTTTTCACTCGAACCGTGCTTCAAAAGTTTTGTCTGCGAAATGATTAAGTATTTTAGTGGGATATTAATATAAGATTTGCCTTTGTTTGATTGTCGCGTTTATTGGCGTCTGTAGAAAATAATTCTGTCAACTTGCAATTTGATATTAAATCAAATATTATTATATTCTTATCACATATCGCTGACATCTATCTACGTACTAAAGTTTGAGCTCGCATATTTATAGCTCTTTTATTCCAGACATAAAAATGCTAAAAGTATCTCACTTTATGTCTCTTAAGCTCGGTTAAAGTGAGAAAAATCTTGGACATTTTTTCAGTTTATCCATGAACTTAAATCCTTATAGGATTTGGAGAAGATCTATTATTGTTGAGTTCTAAAGCTACATTTTACAGCTGAGAACGGATTTTTTCACAATGGTTTCAAGTATAAGGTGTACTTGAAGTTTATCAACTTGGTTTATATTTTTTTCCTTTTGGTTATTCTACGCTTAAGACGAATTCAGTGAGCACTCATAAATTTTACAAAAAACCTAAATTAGTACCTACAAACCAAATTGGAAGAAATAAGAAATCTGACAATTGGGACCCTTTAAAAATCTAGAAGAGGGGTGACCTTAACGCCTAATAAATACAACGATAAATTTATTTGCCACATACTACTTATTGAGTTACAAAATATGATATAATGAATTACATATGATATGTATCATTGTATCCAGTTGACATAAAAAAAAATTGTCAAAGCCAAAGCTAAAGGCTAATTGGATGATACTAACGAAATGCGTTGCTTTGTTATTGAACTTCAACAGTAATTTGATAAAATACTCACATTAGGATCATACACCCACAGCTGGTTACCCTTGGCCCCGTGGCACGGGTACAGTACCACGTCATGACCTGAGTAGTCCAGACACGTCTCATCACGTCTAATCTCACCGTTCTTCGAATACATCCAATACTGTGAACATACATGAACATGTTAGTATACTTGATCATAGGGCTAGAAGTAAATGCGTTTCTAATAGTCTGCTACAAAAATAATAGCAACATTAACGAAATCATTAAACAACTCCAAAATGAAATATAATGTAAACTACAGTACAAAAATAAATAAATGATTGAACTAAAAGAAACGCAGGAATGATTTTTTTAAAAGGTATGTACAAACTGAGATAAATAAAAATTTACAAAAGTTGTATAGTTTGATTCGATACAAAACATTAGCACCCAACTAACCCAAACCCAAAGGCATTAATAGGTAAAAAGGATGTTAAATTAGTATTAACTTATGTACCTAGCGGCAGTACCCAATTTGGAAGAGTATGTCATTGATGGTAAATTCACAATGTTCAGATTTATACCTCGAGAGGCATTTACAACACGATTTCAAATGCAACTAATCTCAAAGAAAATCACGTTTGAATGAACTCTGTGACGGTGAAGAATATCTACATTTACATCTGCCTACTTCAAACATTTAGATAAGTTTATGAATGAACTCAAACAGTTATTAGGTGATCGTTAATACGGTATTTAATGCATTAATATAGTTAAGCAGCTACTGATTCTAAATTGACAGGCTTTTCTTTAACTCTTTGAAACGTAAGCTTCAGTTATAACGAACGATATTAACTTACTGACGAATATTAAAATTCACTGAATGAAATGTCTGTCAATTTATGTATTAGTACTATAAAATAAGTATTTAATTGTGTATGTGCAAGATAACACAAACAAAATGATACTTAATCAAAATTGACACTTAACTTACCAAAGAATAACGACGACCACCAACACCATAATAATATAACTGACAAAGCGTAAGCATTGATAAAGTAATATAAGATTTGGCGCCTTCGGACAAACCTGATTTCCATACTCTCCATGACAAGGCCAAAGGTTGACAGGTTTCTTCATATCTTCCGGGGCGGCTGCCGAGTCGAGGCACATATCCATGTGGGGATTCGCGATCTAGTGCCATCCACAAGTTATAAAGGCGTGCCAAAAGCAAGCGTGCACAATCCAACATTATCACTTGAACACAAGAGCATTCTTAAAGTTACAGTATCAAGTGAACATGTCAGACGGTATAATGAAAATGAAAGACAAACAAAAAGTTCAAAACCAAACGCTGTGTATTCTCTTAGACATTGTAAATAATCCAAGAAATATTACCCCAATAATCTACACATTTCAAACACACAGTACCTACTCCTTTGATTTTTAACGTGATACCTGATTGCCACCAGCATTGTGACATCTGTGCACCTTAACCGTTTCTAATTCCAGAGTTGCGTCGTTTGGCTCATTTGCTAGACCATCGAGGCAATACCTGCCCATGAAGGCAACGTTTCGAACCTATTGTGTTGGCGAAATGAGATAAAACTATGGATCCGTGCTTTGAGTTATTTTGAAACCAAACAGTGCATTCGAACGTGCATCAAAGAGTGCAAATATGAAACGTGCTACATTGGACTAAACAAAGTCAATAAAACGTATATTATATCGTGCGAGAACTCCTACAAAATGGTACTGCCGCAATCGGTCGAATTGTAAACGACAGAAGACCTGATTTCCTCCCTGCCGATGACACGGGTAAAGTCCGACTGGCCTATGATGATCTGACTTGCGCGTTGGAGAGTCCAAACATATCTTTTGGAAGCCGACATTTCGGATCTGTGGTGATAATTTTGAAGAGAACACGTTCATTATACATTATTTGCACTGTGACATAAAAATACTGAATACATGACACAAGATTTTATATAACAATCAGAGATTTTATGCAACTTTGGATCAAATATTCCAGGGAAAGTAGTTTTTATAGGTGTAAATCATACAAACCTCGCCATGAGCAACAGATTCGCCGGGAATGAACAACTCAGGGTAGATGTTTTTCAAATACCACTCGAAGGATTTGCATTCTAACTTTTCCCTCAATGCTTTTCGACTGCTGATATCACCAAAATCACCCTTATCGTTACCTACGCGCTGGTAATAATACTTCGCATAGTCATCCAGCCATACCTGTAATCACAAGATTATTTATTTCAAATCACATTTCTTTAAAGTTCAAAATCATATTTATGTTACCAATACCTACCTCAGCCAATCGTACTGAATTTTTCTTTAATACGTTCACACCTGTCCGCCATTTATAAGGTGATCGTTTTCTAAATATATGACCTACATGCGAACATGGAACTATTTCCAATGTTCCACCACACATCCATGTTTTGAACGACAGCTCCAAATTCTCTCCTCCCCATATATCGAAGCCACTGTCATATGTACCGAGTCTTTCGAAAAAGTCTTTGTCTATCGCGAATAATCCACCAGCCATAGTTGGAGACCACACAGGCTCTGCAGTGTGCTTGTGTCGTGATCTTTCTTTAGCAGGCACAGGGTGCCAATTGAACTGGAGATTCCAGTCAAATCCACCTACGTTGACAGATGATGAATCTCTGTAGTGATATTCAAGTGTATTGTCATCTATGACGTCAATAACAGGACAGACTACCGTGGTCTTGTTTCGCGCTATTCTGTCTAATAGTGGTTCGAGCCATCCTAAAATGGAAGCAGCAATTAGTAAATTTTGATTTATTATGACTAGAACTTATGTATTTTGATAATTGATTGTAAATATTGCCGATACCTTCAGTACATTCGCAGTGACTGTCCAGATAAGTCAAAACTGGAGCAGTAACGTATCTGGCTCCCAATAACCTTGCTCGGATAAGGCCTTCACGGCGATTAGCTCTCACTATCCGTACTTTGGGAAGTGCAGACATGTAGTCATCCAGTTGTTGCATCAAGTGAGCTGTTGAGGGAACCACATTAATACCTGATAACATTATTTTTGTAGAAAAGATAATGAATAAAATACTTACGCATATCTGAGAAGTCATCAACTAATACAATTTCCTTTATCAAATGTGCTGGTGACCTGTCTAAGACAGAGTGTACTGTCCTCAGAAGAACCGACCACGCTTCATTGTGGAAACATATAACTACTGCCGTTTGTGGGAGGTCCTCCAAATATCGTCCAGGTTGCTTGCACCTATATTAAATTATAATTAAACTGAGTGCACTCTGTTTAAAATGGAATGGCATAATTAAAATTTGCCTTAATTAATATAAAAGTACTATGAGTTTAAAACAAAATTGTAAGTTATATGCTTTGAAATGCTGTCCTGTCATATTGTACAACAAAAATCTTAAAGTTGATCACTTTAATTTAACAATGTTGAATTTGAAACGAATGCACAAATTTCAGTGTCTCTTGCAATTTTTCGCTCTCTTTCATTTACCGACCAGTTTCATTCAAAGGAAATGTTACAATCTCAAGGGATGTACAAGTTCAATGTAATTTCACTTTTAAAGCTACATAGCTTTAGATCTAAAGTCCCTTACCACTCATCTCTAGGGTCCGGCAGTTTCCTTCTGATTGATATTAGATCGCTGACGTATTGATTGAAAGCGTTCTTTTTCCATCCTTCGGTAACTGCTTGTTTAGTTTCATCGCTTATGTTTTTTGGTAGCACGACGGGTTTGCCGAGTTCACCTGGTGCATTATCTGACCCAGGAGCTTGTAATACGCCCAAACCTACAATATAATCGGAACTATGATAAGTTAAGCAATGACCAAACTAAAGATACTTCATAATTTGTTACTGAATTAACTCTTACAGTTGAAAAGTGCAGTATTATGTACATTTTACATTGAAGATTAAATTGTGAATAACATTTCAGATGCGATAGTATAATTACTAGGTATTGAAATTAAATTAGATTTAACCGTAACCAGGCAATAAGCAGAAAAAAAAAACATTAAGTGGGGTCTAAAGGGAAGCATTTTAACATTACCTTCTTGTCCCGCGATCCGACCGAGCCAATCGATCCGCGTTTTTGCTGTGACGAACAAAAGCACATTATCATGCATGACGTTAAAACAACTCAAGCTACGTACGACGCAAATTAAGATACACATGCAAAAAATACATTGATTATTGACGAAGAATAAAAGTAACAGTGAGACATTGCTCCTTTACAAATCGATATTGATCGCAATTTGTAATGTATCACTTTAGTATCGAGGCAAAATCTATTTCCGCCAAATGATAAAGTAATCAAGAAAATGAAACCAAATAAACAATATTTTATAAATGAACAATGTTTTCGGGAATGGAAGATCATTTTATTTCGTCTATTTCATATCCCAAGGGATACCCTTCAAATTGATTTAGCGAGTATATGGATGGATTTCTTTCTGGTTCATGTCTAATAGATTTTATTTCCCGAGAATGATATCCTTTTGCCATAAGTAAGCTCTTCAAATAGAAAAATGTCAACAGTTTTCCTGTTTCCATTTTCCTCGAATGCTTAATTTCGATACAATAAAAATGTTTCACTGTTACTCCGAAGTATGATAAAAATGTTTATGCATTTTAGTTGCTTTGTCGAAACATTATTATGTAGTGACTAAATATTACCTACACCACAAAAGCTCATGCAGATTCGTATTATTAAGAAGACTTACCATCGGACAAGTTGTTTCCATAGGATTCGCTTTTTCGTTTCATTGAAGTTGGCTTCGCCATTTTGAGTGGTTTTGCCTCAGCATCATCGTATTCTATCGGCGGTGCAACAATTGCGTTCCTCGAACCACCATTTGTAGTCAATAAAGCAACCATAAACCATAGTGCTGTTAGTAAGAGTACTGCTTTTATTATCAACGTCCGCCGTCGCAGGAAGAACATGCTGTATTTCATTTTGACCGTTATTGTTTCCCTGAACAAGATTCAAAATAAGTTTGTTCTCTTCTTTCGATTCTGCTAACACATTTCCTGATTTGTTAATTAATTTATCGCCAGCTATGTAAGTCTTATTCGCTTTAAATTCTAGAATGATTAAAACAAAAAATACACTTGTTTATAGAATTTGAGCAATAGAGTTAACACTATCTTGAATCACAAAAGGGTGACTAGCATCAAGGAGTTAAGATATGTCTTCGTCTCTTCGCGATGGTTGCGATATGTTTATTCGATATGACAGTTCTGTTGTTTAATGTCTATTCACATGACTTTGGTAAGTGGTTGGCTATAAGGTCGCCTGGCCTTGCCAATGTTCCAACGATTTCTTCCTAGTTTTTTGTTTCATTTCTGACTCCTCCGCAAACATGATTCAAACATGATGATCTTCTGTAGGTACCTGTGAATTAACACATTTTAGCATTATTAAAATATACCAATCATATAAAAGAAAATTACTTGATAATTCGATCACGTTCCGACTTCAACCATGTACGGGATAAGGCCAGGGAGATGATGATGATGAACTAATCTTACACTAATATAATGCTTCAATCACTGAGTAACATATAGTTCATTCTCGGGTTCCTATAATCCTTACATAACATGCGGCCATAGTCGCGGATCGTAAACCATATACCAATATACATCAAAGTAACAACGTTCATTTAACGCTACAGAGCTAGGATAAAACCTCTTTAGTAAAAATAAGTAGTTGAATAGCAGGTAGGTACAATACAGGTAATTCAACTTATGTAGTCGATGATGTAGATGCAATACTTTTTTATTCAATAATTATAAAAATTACAAGGGAACCTGTGTAAGTAGAGTTTAAAACATAATAATACTAAAGTGTACGATGGTGGAAGGGGTGGTATTTCCGCCTCTCAGCTGATGGATCGTACAGCTCCGTACATTATCGGAGTTGGCTGTCAGGGCCATTTTTCAGCAAGGGTCACAGTCATTTGTAGGCGAGAGAAACAACCTTTATAGGCCAGTTTTTAGGGAGAAATTGTTTTAAAATTCAAATAGGTGGAAATTTTTTGTTTTTTTTTTAATAATGTAGAGAAATACGTGTCATATTATGTCAATATTTAGGTTAGACAAAGCTCTCCTAAAATATCTATAAAATTTAATGCACGTGAAAATACACAACTCATCTTGTTAAACATAAATAATGACGGTACCTTACCTTAAAATAGATAAACGGTAGTTCTTCCCAAACGGCTTGTTATAAATCTGAAACAAATATATAATTTTTTCATCAAATTGAATATCTTATTACACAATGTTTCGATGTTGACTTAGACATGACATTAGACAGGATAGGACTCAAATATTTTTTCATGTGAACGACAAAGTATTTTTATAAACTATGCTGAGTATACCATTGTGCTATGTAATGAAATAAAGTCGACAAGAGTTATTAAGAAGGCAAATTATTTATTAGTTATTCAAAACCTGTTCAAATCAAAAAAGTAACACTTGCAAATCGAATAATAGTATCTTAAAGCGATGGAGTCTTGAAAGAGCTAAAGGGTCAGATGAAAAGAATTCTGTACATAATCTGAACAATGAGACTCTTTTGTTGCTCTCATTAAAATAGTCGAGCTATGCCTTAATTAAGGATATCATTCTCTTTTATGAAAGTGGACGGAATTTCAGAATTCCGGCTCCTCCATTACATCAGTTCTAAGAATTGCGATGAGCAATTTTTAATTAAATGGTCGACGACGATGTCACAATTTTATGTCGCAGCGGTAAGTTTATTAATATTGCAGCTTTAAAACCAGTTGCTGTCCGGGCCACGAGTCGAGCGGAAAGCAAAACGTTCCAAAAGCTTGTTGCATAATTATCGTGTTTTGAAAATAAATAATCATTGGTACTAAATAAAATATAATACATACTCTTGTCAGTACATAAGTAATTTTGACCAAAAGTTTAAACTTTTAGAGACTGTAGGTTTTTTTTAATTATGAATAACACGTCAAATTACCAATTAAAAAGGGATTCCGTTACCAACCACTTACAGGCAACATCCGAATTGGTTAAACGGTTTTGAAATATCTCATAAAAAAAAATAGAGTGGAATTGATAGCTTCCTCCTTTCAACTATCTATATTGAAAGTTATAAAAATGCACAGTATAATATGAATGATAATATTTACTCAATTTAGTGACAAAGTGTTGTCACACTTTTTGCACTGTGCCAACATTTGCTTTGCTATTTTCGTATGCGGGGCTTACATTTTCTGTATTCATTTCAACATATGAGTATATCGCTACAGCGATATTGAAATAGTGCCATGGCAGTAAAATTTGATAAGAAAATTGAAAATTGTAAAATGCATTAGAAAGTTGAGAAATATATCCACATTTATATTATAAAGCAGGATACGTGCGCTAACAGTAGTTCGATAAAGAGAACGTAGCCTTATAAATTTAATAAAACTCAATCATTATGCGTTCAAATTGACGTGTGTACATTTTTATTGTGGATAATTGCGTGAGTCTGTTTTTATGTGATTTGAAAAAATATATTTTTCTTAGGTTTGGGATGGATAGCCCAAGCTCCCCAGCTCCAAGAATAAACATGATATACCTATAAATTACGCGGACAAAGTCATAGTATGGCGCTAAATTAGCTAACCTGATGGCAAGCATTTACTTGTTGATGCTTCCAATAAAGAACTCACTTCAATCTAATCCTACACACTTATTTAGTTCCCTCAACCCTCATCAATCATCCTTACCGCCGTTTAAAAGTTGGTACTCTTTTCGGTAAAGGAAAGGTCACATATTCATAGATATCTTGATCAATGAATTCCTATTTGCCATCAAAGTTCAATCAGATGAACTTAAAAGTCTTGGCATGATAAATATTGATAGCTAGGTGTACCTCGCGGTTTCACCCGCGTAGATTTGGTTTTATGTTTTATTTCGCGGAACCTAATATTTAAAAAATAAAAGTAGCCTAAGTTACTCCTCGAAATATCTGCTATCGTACAAACAACTACCTACAGTGAAAGTCCTGTTAAAATCGGTCCAGCCGTTTCAGAGATTAGCCGAAACAAAAGACAGACAGAGAAACATAAAAAAATTTAATGTGTTTTTATGTCAGTACTTACCGTGTATTCTTTCACATACATTTAGTAAAAAGCTGTTATTTTGGAATTACAAACAGACACTAAATTTTTTTTATCTGTATGTATATAGATGTACAGATATTAATTTTTGATTGATCTGAATGGCATTGGCTAAAACTAATTGTATTTTTTATTAAAAGTTCATTTTTCATGGCCGCAAGAAGGATGCGTGCGCGCAGTAACCATGACCCAAGCCGGTTGCCATTGCAACCACACCGCGGATCCGCCTACGGGTCACGAGTTTACAACATCACAGACTTATTATTACTATTTATATTATCATCTTATTATACTGCTCACTATTTTTTTACTAACTGTGCCCCGTTTCACACGCGCGGTGACTTTTTTATGGGTTATTTACCGAAACTGAATAATTTCGTTAAATTTAACTTTGAATCTTCCCCAATGGAGGCCGAGGTGTTCCGATACCAACTTTACTCCGAAGATGATTAGCGCCAACGTGTCAAACCGTCTTCTCAGAAAGTACAAATACATATCATGTATTTTAATTTATTCCTGAAATTATGCATGTTTTCTTCGCCGTAAAGCTCATGGTATGACATCACTACACTCAGCCAGTAGCTTAAGATAGTAATCAATAAAATTTAGACATTGGTTTCGAATACAATAAATAGGAAACACCTGTTCTACAAAGCAGACTACTCCGCCATTAACCTAGAACTCAGCTGTATGAACTGGTTGGAACTCCTGAATAATGAATCATTAGAACAAGCGACTGCCTCATTTTACAAAATATTGTACGAAATTATTAATAAGCACGTTCCACAAAAATCCATAAGACAGACATCGCACCCTCCGTGGTATAACACTGCTTTAATTAAAATGTTGAAAGAAAAACATAAATATCATCGTAAGTATAAAAATTATGGTAACTTAGCGGACTATCAGTCATTTTCTGTGCTTCGAAATAGGGTAAACGAATTAGAAAAGAGTTGTTTTGATTCATATATGAATGTTATTGAGTCGTCTATTCAAAATAACCCTAAAACCTTCTGGTCATACATAAAAAGCAAGAAAACTAGCACTACCCTACCAAATTTTATGGAGTTTGATGATGCCTCAGCTGATACCGGCGAAGGAATCAGCAACTTATTTGCCAACTACTTTCAGTCTACCTTCCAAGACCCTATTCTTACTGAAACTGATTCACATGTTGTTGATGGTCTCTCCTCGGACATTGGCTGTGTTGGTTCGGTAGAGGTTGACCCAGATGAAGTGCTCAAATTAATGAAGTCACTGGATCTGTCTAAATCAGGAGGTCCTGACAATATACCTGCAGTATTTATTGTACGTTGTGCTGAAAGCATCGTACTGCCAATCACTTTATTGTTTAAGCGCTCATTAACCGAAGGTACCGTACCGAGTGTTTGGAAATCAGCATTCATAACACCCGTTTTTAAAAACGGTGATAAATCTAATGTGAGAAATTATCGACCAGTATCAAAATTATGTCTATTTTCTAAAATACTCGAACGGATAGTTTACAGATCTGTGTATTCTGCATTAAAATCTTCTTTTGGTGATGAGCAACATGGTTTTCTAAAAAAGCGATCCACAACATCTAACCTGGTCATATTCAATGACTTTATCACCGAGAGTATGGAACAGCATACGCAAGTAGATGTAATCTACACGGATTACAGTAAATGTTTCGATCGTATCGATCACAAAATACTGCTCCTTAAGTTATCAGCCTCTGGTATTCATAGTGACTTGTACCGATGGTTTTCCTCTTATATTGAGAATCGTTCTCAAGCAGTGGTGTTACAGGGTTATACATCAAACTGGTGTCCTGTACCATCGGGTGTACCCCAAGGATCAATCTTGGGTCCCCTTTTATTTATTATATTTATCGCCGATATCAAACAATGTTTTAATAACTCCTCCGTGCTACTTTACGCGGATGACATGAAAATCTTTAAACCAGTGTACGGTGATCTCGATCGACAATTACTACAGGTTGACCTTGATAACTTTGTGTCGTACTGTAAGCTAAATAAGCTCGACTTAAACATCTCTAAATGTTTTCATTTGACTTTCACACGACAGATATATCCTTTTAATTCCAAATACAGTTTTGAAAATCAGTTCATCAAAAAAGTGGACTGCATAAAAGACTTAGGTGTCTATCATGACAGTAAATTAGTATATGATAAACACGTTGAGCATATAGTCAGAAAGGCATCCATAGCCCTGGGCTTTGTTATAAGAACATCAGTTAGTTTTCGATCGCTTAAAACTGTTAAAATATTATATTGTTCGTTCGTACGTAGCCTACTAGAATATGCGTCTCAAGTGTGGAACCCTCGGTATGAAATCTACTCAGCTCGCATTGAAGGCATACAAAAGAAATTTTTACGGCATCTAGATTTTAAAGCAAAACAATGGTCAGTTGACTACAATCATCATCTCCCTGGCCTTATCCCATACATTGTTGGGGTCGGCACTTGATTCAACCCGATGTGGCTGATCACATGATTTTTATACGAAGCGACTGCCATCTGACCTTCGCAACCCCATTTTAGGAGGAAAATCTGTGATCTGGGTTAAACCAGTTGTCAGATTATTTTTAGGCCTCCGACTGACCTGTAACGATTGCCGAAGATGATAAATTGGCAACCGGGACCGACGGCTTAACGTGCTCTCCGAGGCACGGAGGGAACTCGGGCGGTCACCCATCCAACTACTGGCTAGGCGTATGGTTGCTTAACTTCGCTGATCGAATGATATGCGCAATAGCAACTGTGCCACGAGCTACAATCATCGTTGTGAAAGGTATCACTTTCTACCCCTTAAATATCGACGTCACATAAATGACATATGTTTTTTAATGAACATAGTAAACGGATCCTTAGATGCTTCATGTTTGTTATCCAAGGTAGGTCTGTGCACAAATCAATTGGGATTTAGGAGGCGACCGCTATTGCGCGAGCCTCACGTCGCTACTAATTATAGGCAGAATAGCTTCATGCTGCGAAGTGCACATAGCTTCAATAAAATTCCATCTAACTTGGATATAGACTTATTCTGTACCAGCACTGCAGTAGTTAAGCGAATCCTAAGTAGACAGTTCTTTTCGAGCGAGCCCGACAGCAAGTAAATAGTATAATATACTTTGTTATTTTAAATTCTCTGTTATTATGGTTGATACATGTTTAATTAGGTTACATTTTTGTGTGTATAGCGTAGTATTTTTTGTTGATATGGAATTTAAAATAAGAAAATGGATATGGTGCAAAAATTACCTAGTAAAATATCGGTGGAAGCTTGTAATTAGCAATTTAAGTTATTCATATTTAATTACATACGTAAGTTATTTGTCTGTAAGCTTTCTTAAAATAAATAAATAAATAAATACCCACTAATTAAATACATAGATACTTCAAATTATGCTCCGGTATATTAAATCCTTTAAGTACAGGGTAGATTTTACACATGTGTTTTATTATACGGGAGGATTTCTTGCTGACTTTCAGGAATCCAACGACTCTAATAAGCAAGTACGAATATAAAAAAATATTTGCACAAAATTGGCAGTGAAATTTTATATCAAATTATACCCGCGAGACCTCCGATATGAAATTTTAACTTGATTTAATGAAGTAACTGAGTGTTGGCGTGTTATTTTATTTGTTTATTTCAATACTACAGTGTTATTAGCTTATCATTTTATTCAAAATCAAAATCAAAATCAAATATATCTTTATTCGATTAGACTTCATACAAAGTACTTTCAAATCGTCAGAATGACACAATTACACAGGATTATACTTCGTTGCTGCATCCTAGGAGATTTCATAAACCATGTAGTCCGTTTTCTATTGTACTGCATCATCACACGTTATTTAGATATATTTTTAAAACAATATCTAATATTTAAAAGGATTCCTATTGACTACTATGTTCAGTGGCGCCACCCGCCGACGTAGGTTGCTAACGGTGGTCGCTGCGCTCATTCGTTTTCCGTGTGTTGCATCATCCGCGTGTGCTCAGCAAAATTTTAATATTAGTAAAATATCAAGTGTTAATATGGGAAAAAGAACAAGAGAGAAGACAGATGAACAAATTAGAAGCAAGATCAAACGTTTGGAAAAAGAATTAAAGTTACGAGAAAAACCACCGGATGACTATATAATGGAAGGTTAGTAATATAAATACAACATTTATTTTATGATTACATTGAAATAATAATGCAAATAAGATTGCGGTTTATACTTTTACTCACTCGTGTTATTACACACTTTATTTTAACACTTAACATTAAAGTCATTTATTGTCACAAAAATGTTTGATTACCCACATAGTATGCAATAATTTATTTCTTTATTTGAAACTTGTTGGGTTATGGGTCTTTAAATAATATCAAATAACAATTATCAACTTTCTTGATGTGGTGCCGCGTGACGTCACCCAGAAAGTATTAATCATGATTCGATCATACAACTTGTCCCTATCTATTATTCCCTCAGTGGTGGTACGAGATGCTACCCGGGAATAATTTACCTATCTTATTTATTAAGTGGTAGTGATTTGTGAAGTTGCACTATGATATTACATACCTTACAAAAAAAAAAAAAAAAAAAAAAAAAACTTTTGTGGTACACGTGCTGGTATGAAATACCACCTAAAAATTGTTAAGATAGCTTCTTTCTTTATGTGGTGCTGCGTGACTTCACCCAGAAAGTAAGCACAGGAGTAACAATACTGCCTGCTAGTTCTTTACGTGTATCCCATATCCGCAAAAATATTATGTAACTTATGTATTTATTTCCTCAGTGGTGGCACGAGATGCCATCCGGAAATAGTTTACTTACTTTCTTAAGTGGTGCCGCGTGACGTCGCCCAGAGAGTAAACAGATTACTAACTGAGGTTTGTTATCTCCTTAGATCTGGAATATGGCTCTGCCTATGATCAAGAGGTTACGCAGCATGTACAATATAGCGGCAGCTGCAGTGGCAGCGGCCATGTGAGCGAAGAGGAAGGCTCGCCCAATCTACTTGAATCAGTGGTTGGAATGACATCTGATATCCCTTCGCCATTTGCCGCCGTCGAGGCGGCTCTTGAAAAACCTACAGAGGAGCTAATACAGGTTCAAGAGGAACAAAATAGTATTCCTTTAGAAATCTTAGCAGTCTTAGGTGAAGCGAAACAGTCGGAAGAAACTTTCGGTAAGAAGATCCCTACGGAAATCTCTGAACGTTGGGGTAAAATCCTGATTGAAGGGCTGACTAAGGAAGTGAAGCAAACAAGGCTTACACAGACGCTGATTCCAGAAAACTTTCAACTTGCTAAAGCTCCGAAATTAAATGCAGAGGTCGCATCTGTCCTGAACGAACCTTCAAAAAATCGAGACAAGCGTCTGGAAAAAATGCAGAACCAATTGGGAACTGGCATCGCCGGGTTAGCTAATCTAACGTCAGAATTGATCAATCAAGATCTCAATAAGCTAGACATAATCAAACAAATATCTGAAATTAATCAGATTCTGTTGGATCTCCACTATGAAGAAACTATGAACCGCAGACGGCTCATCATACCGCTGCTAGACAAAAGCTTTATCAACATTATTCAAGGAGTTAAACGTAACAATTACCTCTTTGGAGATAACTTAGGTGATAACATCAAAACAACAAAATCAATAGAAAAATCCAGCTTACAGATAAAGAGGTTTATACCACAGCCGTCTACGTCTCGAAGGCCTACGGCAGTGAGTCAGCAGGGAAACGCGCGAGCGCCTCCCCGGCAGCGAGGCGGGCAGGGAGCAGCGCGCGCACCACAAGCACCAGCCCGCTTCTACCCGCCGCCGCCACCACCTGCAGCTCGCAGGCCGCCGCCGGGCTCACGTCGTCCTCCGCCGCCGCCGCCGGCACCAGCCCGCCCGCAGGACCGTCGCAACCGCCGTTAGAGGTACCTCACGCCGGTCGTATTCGACACTTTCTACACAACTGGCTTAGCATAACCACCGATCCCCAAATATTAAATATTGTAAAGGGGTATACATTAGAGTTCAGTCGAACTCCTGTCCAACTTGTTGAACCAAATAACCCCCCGTGTTCAGAGCACGATATGACAGATTTGATCAAAAATCTGATACATTTGGGATCTATTGTGCCATGTGCGGACTGTGATGGTCAATTTGTATCTCCTATTTTTCTTATTCCGAAAAGTAACGGGACGTATAGGTTTATTCTAAATTTAAAAGCACTTAATAAATTTATCTTTCAACAACATTTTAAAATGGAAGACCTTCGCACGGCTTCAAAACTACTATCATATAATTCATATATGGCAACAATAGACCTTAAAGAAGCTTATTTTCTAGTGCCAGTTCATACATCGTGTAGAAAATACTTACGTTTCCGCTTCGATAACATTTTATATGAATTTACCTGCCTCCCGTTTGGTTTGTGTTGTGCGCCGTTAGTTTTCACTAAACTAATGAAGCCAGTACTTGCCTCTTTACGCAACAAAGGCCACAAATTGGTAGCTTATTTAGATGACGTCTGGTGTACAGCAGATAGTTATACCTCGTGCGTAAATACGATCACTGCAGTAACTAATACTTTGGAACAATTGGGTTTTGTAATCAATCATGAAAAAAGCGTTCTGATACCCGATCAACTCTGCAAATTCCTCGGTATTCAATTAAATTCCCAAAACATGACTATGGAATTACCAATTGATAAACGTAGTAAAATTTACAAAATGGTTCGAACCATGTGTACTAAATCTTCAGTCAAGATAAGAGAATTTGCTCAGTTTGTTGGTTCTCTAACAGCAGCTTGCCCAGCTGTGGCCTACGGCTGGCTATATACTAAGCGTTTTGAGAGGGAAAAATATCTTGCCTTATTAAAACACCAAGATTATGACGCAAAGATGAACATTAATCCTTCACTTCTAGATGATTTTACTTGGTGGAAAACAAACATTCATTATGTTAATAATCCTATAAGAACAGGGTATTATCAATTAGAAATTTTTTCTGATTCCTCCCTTACAGGCTGGGGATCTTTTTGTAATGGGGAATTAGTTAATGGTTACTGGTCGCACGAAGAAAGTCAAAAACATATTAACTACTTAGAGCTTTTAGCAGCCTTTATGGGAATTAAATGTTTTTGTACAAATATGACTAATTCAGAAGTTTTGTTAAGAATTGATAACACAACTGCCATAGCCTATATAAATAGGATGGGTGGGATACAGTTCCCTCATTTAAATGATATAGCTCGAGAAATATGGCAATGGTGCGAACGAAGGAAAATTTTTATATTTGCGTCATATATAAAATCACGTGACAATACTGAGGCGGACAAAGCCTCAAGGTTCTCGAATATAGATACGGAATGGGAATTACATAGTTCTTGTTTCCAGGAAATTGTTAACGAGTTTGGTCAACCTTTAATAGATTTGTTTGCCTCCCGAATAAATAAAAAATGTTCCAAGTTTGTATCGTGGAAACGAGATCCGGATGCTTTTAATATCGATGCATTCACGCTGAGATGGAATAAATTTTTTTTCTATGCATTTCCTCCCTTTTCGATTGTATTGAAATGTATAAGAAAAATTATTAATGACGAGGCGACCGGTATCCTAATTGCACCTTACTGGCCGAGTCAACCCTGGTTCCCCTTGTTTATGTCTTTGGCCGTCTCCAAAGTAATGTACTTTGGGCCCTATAAAAACATGTTACTCTCTCCTTCCAGGACGACGACGCATCCTTTATGGCCCAGCCTTACCCTGGTGTGCGCAATATTATCCGCAAATCCTTCGCAAAACAATCGTTAGATGATGACACCATTGATATAATGATTCAATCTTTATCAAAGAACACGTTGCAACAATATAACTCAGCTTATAAGTTATGGTTTATCTTTTGTAGAAATAATAAGTTAAATTATTTCAAACCGCCTACACGGGCTTTGCTTGTATTTCTTACTGATCAGTTTCAGAACGGAGCTAAATACGGCACTTTAAATTCATTCCGATCAGCCTTGTCACTCATACTAGGTAAAGAAACTTGCGTCAATGATTGTGTAAGTAGATTTTTAAAGGGCGTTTTTAAAATGAGGCCTAATTTACCTAAGTACCAAAACTCATGGGACCCTAACGTGGTCTTAAACTACCTCGCTAAAAAAGTTCCTAATGAATCACTAGAATTAGATGTGATTACTAAGAAACTTGCAACTCTATTCGCGTTGTCAACTGGACAACGTGTGCAGACGTTGTCACTGATTAAGATTAGTAACGTGACATTCAATGATTCAGGTGCCCAAATTGTAATTGACGAGGTGATCAAAACCTCGGCACCAAACAGGGCTAATCCAAAATTGATTATACCATTTTTTCAAGAACTATCAGATATTTGCCCAGCAAAAACTCTCTCCGCGTATATAGGGAAGACTAGAGGCCTCCGAAAAGAATCTGGTACAGATAAGTTATTTCTAACCATTAAAAAACCTATCCGAAACGCCAGTTCCCAGTCGATAAGTCGTTGGATCAAAGAGGTGTTAAAGGACAGCGGAATAGATATCCGTATTTATTCGTCTCACAGTACTCGACATGCGTCGACGTCGGCTGCGAAGCGCGCAGGAGTCTCCGTAGACGACATAAAGCGTGCGGCCGGCTGGTCCGGATCCTCCCTTGTATTTGCTAGATATTACAATCTACCGCTACCCGATATACAGCAAGAAAGAGCTTTTGCTGACGCAATATTTAATGTAAATACTTAGTCGATACGCTTGTCATGTGATAACTACCTATATAATAAGATAATAATACTTACTCGTTAGATATAAGTTTCATTTGGATTAAAGATAACTGGAGATCAATGTATTTTATCTATCATTCTGCAATTGAGCGCTAAACATCTACATGGTTTATGAAATCTCCTAGGATGCAGCAACGAAGTATAATTTATGGTTAATTGAACTTACCTTAAGTGAACTTCAACCAAAATTATACGAGTTGCTGCATCCGTAGAGATTTCAGAACCCGACCCGCCCTATTTAAATCCCCCAAATAATTGCAGAACCCTAAATTGTTGGTTACTCTAAAACGAATGAGCGCAGCGACCACCGTTAGCAACCTACGTCGGCGGGTGGCGCCACTGAACATAGTAGTCAATAGGAATCCTTTTAAATATTAGATATTGTTTTAAAAATATATCTAAATAACGTGTGATGATGCAGTACAATAGAAAACGGACTACATGGTTTATGAAATCTCTACGGATGCAGCAACTCGTATAATTTTGGTTGAAGTTCACTTAAGGTAAGTTCAATTAACCATAAATTATACATGCTACCGCCAGGTTCGGAAGGTTGATTTTACTGAGAAGAACCTGGCAAGAAACTCAGTAATTACTCTTTTAAAGAATATTATACAGTTTTAAAAATACAAAATAAATTGTTCAAGCAACTATAAGCCCATGGACACAGTTCTAATGCTCAATTGTCAAAAATAAAAACTAAAAATATAGTACAAATATATGTGAGCATGGCAAATTCCAGCCAGTCAAAGCAAAATTAAGATTAATTAATTGTAGCAAAAGTACAGTGCCAATGGGATTATTTACAAACATTATCAGGTACATCCCAGGCTCCCTTATCACAAATATAATCACTTACAGTATAATATCCTTTTTCAAGCAAAACTGATTTAATTGTTTCTTTAAATTTGTTGAAGGGCAAGTTTACAATTTTTGTTGGTAATTTATTATAGAAGCGTGTGCTCTGTCCTAAAAATGAGCCATGCACTTTTTGTAGGCGATGCGCAGGCACTACAATTTTATGTTTGTGTCTTGTGTTTACGTTATGCACATCACATTTCCTTTGAAACGATCCAATGTTTTGATGCACAAATAATAAGTTAGCTAAAATATACTGTGAGGCCACTGTCAAAATTCCAATTGATTTAAATTTTTCCCTTAACGATTCTCGCGGTCCCAAATTATATATAGATCGTATAGCCCTTTTCTGTAGTGTAAATATAGAGTCTATATCAGCAGCTTTGCCCCAAATTAAAATAGCATAGGACATAACGCTATGAAAATAAGAAAAATATACAAGTCGAGCTGTTTCTATGTCGGTGAACTGTCTAATTTTTCTAATTGCATAAGCTGCGGAGCTGAGTTTTCCTGATAACTTGGATATATGTGGGCCCCACTGAAGTTTATTATCAAGGGTTACACCTAGAAATACTACAGAATCTACTATTTCCAAAGTTTCACCATTTACCATGACCTTTGTATCAACAGGTTTGACGTTTGGTAAAGTGAATTTAATACATTTAGTTTTTTTGGCATTTAAAACTAAGTTATTTACATTAAACCATTTCAATACCTGATCAAGTGCACTGTTTACATCTTCATAATTCGTTTTGGCTCTGTCGACTTCAAACAAAAGAGATGTGTCATCAGCGAACAGTACAATATCACACGTATTCTTTACTAAATTTGGTAAATCATTAATATATACTAAGAATAGAAATGGTCCTAGGATTGAACCCTGTGGGACGCCCATTAGTACTGGAGAACCGGAAGATCTGACCCCATTTACTTCGACTTTTTGAATCCGTTGACAAAGATATGATTTGATTAGGTCGAGTGCCCTACCTTTGACACCGTAATAGTTTAATTTAACTAATAAGGTTTCGTGTTGTACACAATCGAATGCCTTGGATAGGTCGCAGAATACACCTATCATGTCGTGAGCGTTTTCCCACGCTCTATAAATATGTCTAAGAAGTGCAACACCAGCATCAGTGGTTGAACGACCTTTGGTGAAGCCATATTGCTCACCATGTAGAATATTATTAAGATTAAAGTAAGCGACTATTTGATTCAGCATAATTTTTTCGAAAATTTTGCTGAGGGCTGGCAAGATAGAGATCGGTCTGAAGTTAGTAGGGTCACTAATATCACCACCTTTAAATAATGGAATAACTTTACTATATTTCATGAGATCCGGGAATACACCGCTCTTAATACAACTGTTAAAAATGTCAGCTAAGTAAGGGGCAATTATGTCAATAATATCGTGAAGTACTTTCACTGATATATCCCATAAATCACCAGTCTTTTTGGAATTCAAACTTTTAAATGTCTTAATTATTTCAAAAGGCGTGATAGAACAAAAACTAAAGCTAGTGCCGCACTTAGAAACATTTAATTTCAGTAATAATTCGGCGTCTGTGGGAGATGAATTTAGGGAACTAGTAGTTACTATAGGAACATTTGCAAAGAACTTGTTGAAAGTTTCAGCTATTTCACCATCGTCTTGGATTACTTTGTTATCTATATTTAAAGTTAAACGACAATCGCGACTTTTTGCCTTTCCCGTCTCGGCATTAATAACGTTCCAGGTAGTTTTTATCTTATTATCAGAATTCTTGATTTTCTGGGCAAGATGCAAGGCTTTAGCTTTTATACAAACTTTCTTAAAACATTTAGAGTATCTAGTTACGAATGCTAAGAATAATTCATATTTTTACTTTTAGTTTCAACCGATACAATTGAAAGTGCTTTTACCGCGCATCAATAAATTACTATCTATGGTTTGACAGTGCTTCAGGCAAATATAGGATACATTTCTAAATTTTTACTTTAGTTACATACTTAGAGTTACAATATTTAAATTTCACACCACGGAAACCTATAATTTTATTAGAAACTAGCTGTGCCCTGCGGTTTCACCCGCGTAGTTAATTGCATTGTCCCGCGGAACCCTAATGTTTTTTTAAAATAAAGGTAGTTACTACCTAAGTTACTCCTTGTAATATTTATTTATTTATTTATTTATTAGGGAAAACAAACAGCGTCATAATATACATTTCAAATTCTTATATGCTATGTACAGTTTACTTATTATGAAGCCAACTACGTTATCCACGGGTTACATAATAGAATTGCTTGAGGTGCAGCTGGAGGAACTAATTCAAATGTGGAATAATCATAAAAATAATAGTAGTGTAAGGAATACAAATTAGTTATACTCGGATTAATTACAAATAAAAACAGAATAAAATAAAAAAAATAAGCAAATAAGAGAGAACATAAGGTTTTAAAATTACTATGAAAACAAATAATGAAGTTAACTTAGGGGGCTTGAATTGGTTTGGAAAGCGAAGCATTGATTTCAGTTTTGAATGTAAATGAGCTACAAGCAAAAATATCAATAAAGTTGAATTTTTTGTTATATGACTCAACCATACGACGGATAGGGGCACGATGTCCTGAGTTAGTTCGACACGTGTTCAACGCAAATACAGCGCCTAGAAGCGCCGAGCGCGGCGTACAGGTTCTTGGGACGACAAAGCACAGTTTGCGGACTAAGTCAGAACAGTCGAATTTGTTATTTACTATATTATACAACATAACTGCTTCGAGGTATGTGCGTCTCGAGTTAAGATTTAAAAGTTTGTATTTCGAAAGCAGTTCAGAGTAAGATAAGAGTTGCCGGTGACATTTGTAGTGCATAGTGCGCAAGAATTTACGCTGGACTCTTTCTATAGACTCTGTGTATTTCATATAAAAGGGGTTCCAGATGGGAACAGCGTATTCTAGTTGGGACCGCACTAGTGTCTTGTATAAGTAAAGAAAAGTGGAGGTTCTTTTAAATTCGGTGGAGGACCTAAGAACGAAACCAAACATTTTGAAAGCCTTATTCGTGATAGCTTGAACGTGCAGATCCAGATTAAGGTGATTGTCAAGTAGAATACCAAGGTCCCTAATGGACTGTACTTTATTTAAGGGCATGTTACAAATAGTATAATTATACGAAATAATGTTCTTATTTTTTGTAAAATTTATGTAATTGCACTTAGGGAGGCTAAGCTGCAACTTATTGACTTGACAATAGGCAGAAAGTCTATCAAGGTCTTCCTGAAACAGAAGACAGTCTGTTATAGAAGAAATTGATTTGAAGGCCTTCAGGTCATCTGCGTACATGAGAAATTTGGAATTTGTAAAACATTTTTTAATATCATTTATAAAAAGTATGAACATGAGCGGGCCTAAAATTGAGCCTTGGGGAACTCCTGAGGTAACCTTCACGCTCTTCGAGTGATAGCCATTGATAACAACGCTTTGGGATCTATTAGAAATGTACGATACAAACCAGCGAAGCAGGTTACCACGGATACCATTGTATGCAAGTTTATCAAGGAGAATTTCATGGTCCACCTTGTCAAAAGCTTTCTTAAAGTCTGTGTATACTGCGTCTATTTGAATTCGATTGTCTAAATGTTCAAATAAGTTATTTGTGAATACTAACAAATTTGTGGTCGTGGACCGTCGTTTTACAAATCCGTGTTGTTCTTCTATAATAGATTTATGCAGAAGAGGATAGATTTTATTATGCACAAGTTTCTCAAAAAGCTTGGCCAAGACTGATAAAATAGAGATAGGTCGATACATTTCTACATTGTGCCTAGAACCACTCTTATGTATAGGCGTGATAAATGCGCGTTTCCACACTTCAGGGAAGTGCCCTTGAGCAAGACATTTGTTGAAAATAATGTATAAAGGTTTACATATACTACACGCGGTATTATTGAGGAAACTAGGTGGGATACCATCTGGGCCTGATCCTTTAGCGGGGTCCAGTAGTTTAAGCTCTTTAAGAATATCATCTTCATCAAAGCACAGATCCGTGATATGCACGTTACCATTATCTCGTGCAGATGGGGCCTGCCATTGATTGAGTGAAGGTGAGGATGGTTCTAACACAGATTTAAAGTAGTCAGAGAACATATTACAAATGGTTTCAGGGTCGTCTGACTTCATGTTTTCGTATTGCATAGTATCAGGGATTCCAGATTTACTCTTTCGATTAGCCACGTACCTCCAGAAGTGTTTGATATTAGTTGTAATGTTGTCCTCAACGGACTTCATATAATCAATATAACATTTGTCACATTTGATTTTAAATTTCTCTCTATGCTCAGAGAACGTTGCGTAATCAGAATAGTTACCATACTTTTTCCATTTGACCCAAGCCTTTTGTTTGAGCTTGAAGAGTTTAATAAGAGACTGAGAAAACCATATGGGAAACTTGTAAGATTTGGGAGGTGTTACTGGCACGTATTGATTAATGATGCGATTTAGTTCATTGTAGAATGTATCAAGAGCCTCATCGGCGGATAAATGACAAAGTAAATGATTCCAATCTATTTCAGATATTTTAGTATTAATAAGTGTATAGTCAGCTTTAAAGAAATTATATCTGAGGACATGTTTTTTTTTCATTGCATGCTCAGGAACATCAACGGTAGCCGTTGTGGTGAATGGTGGATGATGTTGATCGGGCGGAACTAAAGGATTTAACTGTGGTTCGACTATACAGGGGGAGTTAGAGATTAAGAGATCAAGAATTTTATTGTTAACGTTGGTGATTGTGTTATATTGCTTAGAGTTTAGGGTTGACATACAACAGCCAAGTAGTAGGCCACGTGAGGAGGAATCAGAGCAGGTAAGTCTAGTAGATCCGGAGTGGGTCGGTGCAGACAGTGACCACTGGATTTCAGGGAGATTATAGTCACCAAGAATATAAGTATTAACAATGTTAGGTTCAATTAGTGTATCTTGAAGAAGTTCGAAATGGCTTTCGTAAGCCGCCGAGTTAATCCAAGGTGGTATATAGGCCGCACTAATTACATGTCGACGTAGTTGGTCTGCTGCTGGTATTTGAACAAGTACATGATCAATTAAGGGAGAGATATTAGTATTATTTATGGTAGATTGAGTGCTAAATTCCATGGGTCGTAAACCGCGGAGTACAGCAACCAACACCCCACCTCCGTCCTGTTTGTTTGTAGCTATACGGTCACGATCTCGTCTAAACACAACGTATCGCTGATCAATAAATTCGTTATCATTTATCTCAGGTATAAGCCATGTCTCAGTGAGCACAATGATATCGTAAGCAAACGAGAGAACGTTCATATAAAATGTGTGTAGTTTCGTTCTTAGACCCCTACAATTTTGATAATAAATCGTTAAATTACTAGCCATTAAAAATCGAAGCGCGTGTAAATACGTGTGGGTAGGTAAGTAGTAGGGGGGATAGTAGTACTAGGAGTTGATTGCCGGCGCCATGGCATGTTACATGTGAACATGTTTTAGTTATAAAATCAACGTATGGAAGAGTGAATATAATAATACAGAGGAAAGTAACTAAAAATGAGTCATAATATAAAACTATAAGTGGATGGGAAAATGTTGAAAAAGGCGCTTTCCAAACACAGGGTAACAACACAAAAAAGTAAACAAATAATATGTGTGAGAATAATTCACAGTGATATGCCTCATTTAGGCTTGAGTTTATCCAGGTCTGATTCTGAGCGAATGATGAAGATTGGTGAGTCATCTCGCTCGCGAACGAGAATTGTGCCATTTTTAATCCAAACGTACTTGTGGCCGCTAGCAGCAGCTGCTTCACGACATCTTCGAAATAAACGCTTTAATTTCAGCGTTAAGTGTTCGTTCATGTAAACCCTGGTTGGAGTACCGGGGATAGCAAGCTGGTCCGTGCTCAAAGTTTTCGTCTTGCGGTATGCTCCTAGGATGTATATTAGCTACCAGCCAGTGAAAGTCCCGTTAAAATTGGTCCAGCCGTTTCGGAGATTACCCGGAACAAACAGACAGACAGAGAAAAAATTTGAAATTTTATTTTTTTATGTCAGTATCGTATAGGTATACTTTCATATGCATTAAATGAAAAGCTGTTATTTTGGAATTACAAACAGACACTGCAATTTTATTTATTTCTATGGAAAAGTATATCAAGTAATCCACACATGTATGTTTTTCAAATTTCATTCAAATCCGTTCAGCCGCTTTCCATTAATCTAATGAGCCCAAGTTGGCAGTTTTATAAGTAGTAATTTAACCTTTCTGTTACTCACCTTCCAGCTTCATGGTCAGACCAGCTCACTAGTATCAAAATAAATTGTAATGTCATCGGAATGGCATCGATCTCACATTTAAAATGGACTATAATATGAATTTCGACATTTAAAAACCAGTCCTTTTTAACTCATTGGTCAAACATAGAGCTTGTCTATATACTGTTAACTGTGCATTGAAGCTAATAAAGTATATGGTCCCCGATGTCCAATTCAAAAATGCTATCAGGAGACTGGGACTGCAGTCCCAGTTCTTCGTGGTCTCTGTCGTCTATAGTGGAGTTTGAGCATCCGGAGCAAAAAGATAAACTTCTAGCGGCCATTAAAGCTTTTAACTCAGCTAACAACCATGAAAAATTGAACTCTTCACATCTCGGAATAAAAGGAAATCTTACTCGAATCTATATTTCGGAAGCGGTAACAACAATGACGAAGAAATTGCTAGGTGCTGCACGAGAACTTGTCAAAAATGGTCAGTTCAGGTACTGCTGGATATCCCGGGGTAACATCCTGCTACGAAAAGATGAAGGTCAACCTCCTATACTAGTTAAATCACTTGAGAAAATTATATCACTGAGTACATCCTGACTAGAGAACAGTTCTAGCATACAATTAATCTTAATACCTTTAATAAGCTTTCTTCTGCAATTTTGTTATTTGTATTGCATATCTGCTTTTGATAATGTGTGTCTCTTATTCCGTAATATGCTGTGCGAGGAAACTAATCTCTTAATTAATATATCTAGCCTATATATTATATTTACTTATAACCCATACTATTACCTATACTACTGCACTGTTTTTATTAGACTATACATAATATGTACCCATTACACTGTCTTCGGTACAACATCAGCCAGATTGAGAAACAATTTTATTATTATACACCAATCATTTTATTATTCTTTCACAATATTAATTATATTTTTTACACCTTAGCCATGATTAACGTTTTAGATTCAGTCGTCACCGACGTTGATCTCGCAATCAACGCCGGGGAATCGATACTGGTTGGTGATCCCCGCTTCTTCCACAAGTTAGAAGACTCATCTAGAAATAGTCTTCGTATTCTTGTCCTAAATATTCGAAGTGTGAATAAAAATTTTAATGATTTACAAGTTTTCATAGTAAGAAGTCAAATATGTTATGATATAATCATCCTAACTGAATGCTGGCTTCAAAATTGTGAATTAATCCCTCCTATGGAACATTATACAACTTTTAACACAAGGCGACATTTAAATCAAAACAGTGGAGTGATTGTCTATGTGCGGAAAAGTATTGCAGATGTGTCGGTTTACGAACCCGATCTCGTTGATGCTGATAGCCTGGTAGTTAATATAGGAAAGACTCATACATTTATCTGTATTTACAGATCCCCCTCGTTCAGGTCACCCTCAAATTTTATGAACTCATTAGAAGGGCTGTTGGTAAACCTTCAAAGCGTACCAAACACCTACATTACAGGAGACTTAAATATCGACATAGCTACTAATAACTCAGATCCGAAATCTGATGAATACCTTGACTTTCTTGCAATCTATGGCTTTCTGCCTAGTCACAATTTGCCTACTCGTGATACAAAGTGCCTAGACCACTGTTTTGTCAAATCAAAAACAAAAGTATTGACTGCAATTTGCGACTCTTCTGTCACTGACCATAGTTGCTTACATCTTACCGTACCCCTGACAAAACAATTAAGTAAATTACCTTCTACACGTTCTAAAACCAACTACCAAAGAGCCCTGAAATTGCTGTCAGAAGTGAATTGGGGTTCTATTCTCGAGCTAAAGGACCCTAATAATGTGACGGAGCTGTTTATAGCTACGGTTACCGAAATCATTAATAAAACAACGCAAACTATAAAAGTCTCAAACAGGAAGTTAACTCTGCAGCCTTGGGTAACTCCTGGGCTTTTACGGTGCATGAGATTTCGGGATACGCTCCAACGACGCCATAAAAAATTACCACATGATAAGGACTTAGAGTTATCTTATAAACGGTACAGGAACCACTGTAATAACATCCTGCATAATCTCAAAAATGAATATGACAAAGCTGACATCCAAAATAGCAGGAAAGACATTAAAAAAACCTGGGATGTCATTAAACGTGTTTGTAACCTCAAAGATTGTCACAAATCCCAAACTCCAATTGAACTCTTACAACGTAATAATACACCACAAGAATCCATCAACGACATAAATACTTTTTTTACCGAGGTTGGAAGTAACCTTGCAGATAACATATTGCGAAGAGTCAACTTGAGCGAGGAGGAAATGGTGAAAAATTTCAAGCCAAAAAATACCTACGTGAACTCTTTCGTTCTACTAGAAACCAATACGACAGAAGTGAAGAAAATTGTTGACTCCTTGAAAAATACGGCATCCTCTGGCTGGGATGGAATATCTGCTATATTTATAAAAAAATGCATTAGTGTCCTTGCAGTTCCGATAACCCACCTCTGCAACGTTAGTCTGGCAGCAGGAGTCTTCCCTAAAGTGTTAAAGGATTCAATTGTGGTTCCAATTTTTAAATCAGGCGACAAAGCGAGTGTAACTAATTACCGCCCTATATCTTTGTTATCAACTGTTGCTAAGATACTGGAGAAGCTCATCAATATCCGTTTAGTAAACTATCTCGAAAGAAACAACCTATTCTCTCAAAATCAGTTTGGATTTAGAGGAAAAAGATCCACTGTTGATGCTATCGATAAGTTAGTATCTCACATTGCAGATATTCTAGACAGTAAACAGAAATGCGTTGGGGTCTTCCTAGACATGGCCAAAGCATTTGACACTGTCTCGATTCCGTTGCTAATACGCAAGATGGAAGCCCTCGGAATTCGTGGACACACACTAAACCTGTTAAAGGATTACTTAAGCCATAGATCTCACACTGTCAAAGTTGGTGATCTATATAGTTCCAAGCAACTTGTCAGTTTCGGCGTGCCACAGGGATCTGTTCTCGGACCAACGCTCTTTCTTATATATATCAATGACCTTTGTGACAGTTCTCTGAACAATGCAAAGGTTATCACTTTTGCAGATGATACGGTCATAGTTTTTCGAGGCTCAACTTGGCGTGATGTTCAAAGAGCGACTGAAGATGGCATGTGCGTGATTACTAAGTGGCTCGATAACAATTTACTCACATTAAATTTAGCAAAAACCAAATATGTGCCTTTTTCAATTCTGAATAGCAACCTTCCGAGTACCGATTTTACAATAAAATTACATAGCTGTTCTAATCAAAATAAAAATTGTAATTGTCTTTCCATTTCTTCTGTCGACAGTATTAAATATCTAGGTATAACTATTGACAAAAATCTTAATTGGAAAAAGCATATTGACATTCTTAGGAGTAGAGTACGAAAACTTATACCAATCTTCAAAAAAATCAGATATTTAAAAGACAATAAAACAAATAAAACCTTATATCTATCTTTGTGTCAATCTATAATCACATATGGCATCTCGGCTTGGGGAGGCACAAGAAAGACATCCCTTATTAAATTGGAACGAACTCAGCGATGTATCCTCAAAGTCATGAATTTTAAACCGATTAGATTTTCATCAACTGATCTGTATAAAGAGTCCTCGGTCTTATCCGTACGTCAGCTATTTATTAAACAAATTATTTTAAGACAGCACTCTCTTCCAGGTCGCACTGATAACACCACTAAAACGAGAGCACATGATATATATAGAGTTCCTGTATGTAAAACTACCTTTGCACATTGTTTTGCATACTATTTGGCCCCTTTGCTGTATAATCGTATAAATAAAAAAATGCCTATTAAAGATAAAACCAAATATCAATGTGGAAAAGCTCTGGAAAATTTCTTGCATAATTATGACTATGATGGTACCGAAGACTTACTAAAAACCTATAAATAGTACTATATAATGTATGTCATATTATATTTATATTCATAATCTTTATATATTTAAGAAAATGTTTATGTATTAAAATAAAATATGTATTAATTAATATAAACAATATTCATAAACAGTTTGGTTTCCTTCCACATGTATGATTGTCTAATAAAAATTCTAATATAACATAGGTTACGAATTGCTACTTACTCAAACATTGTCGACTTCTAATAAAAAATGTTGTATCTGTCCCTGTAGCGTATACTACGTCGAATTGTTTGTGCAGTGAGTAGTGTAAGCGCACGCGATAATGACCCGAACGTATGTGACGAGAATCATTACTTTGCCGTAACACAGTTTTAAACTACCACGGGAAGTAAGGTTCTTGCCGGTATACTTATCTAATACGGTCGTCGATTTGTTTTGTTATAAGATAAATAATTGTTTGCTATTTATTTCACTACCCTCTGTTTTTATAAATGTTTAAAAACCGTATTGTCTCATCTAAATTATGATAGTTTGTTAACTTAAAGTATTGTAATCTACGATAAGATATATATATATATATATGTATACCAATGCTCCTTAATGAAATAAAGTTATTCTTATTCTTATTCTATATATCGCAGTCAATCTCGTATTTATCACAACCTTCCTGTTTTATCCGAGTGCGGGCATCGGCAGAGAGTCAATGCTCTGGCTTGCAACTAGTATATTCTCATCCTAGTCCTGTGACATTTAAACCTGATTGTACGGTCATTATGGGTTGTTATTCTCATGCTTCTGATAAATTGCAAATTGACAGCGATAAATACAACCAATAGTATTTAATTTTAAATCAAATTGAACGATAAAATCATAACTATTTCTCTAAAATAATAGCAAAAAAAAATTACAAACTTAAAAATACTCAATGAAACGAACGTATTTCCTTTAGATACATTATTTTGAAGAAACACGGTATAAGACTTAATAACAGCGACCAAAAAATGTTCGAACTTTCAAGTTCAAATAGTAGGTGGGTATTCTGTATCAAACTTAAATACATTCGGAAGTAATCAAATCAGTCTTTGATTATGTGATTATGATCTGTGAATGGCAGTGATTAATGTTCAATTAAATAATAGGAGACTACTGATGTCCGAGAATAATGCAATTGGATCACATTGCACGCTGATCTCAATCATGTTCAATTAATTTACAATTGAAATTGCTAATTCTGAAACGTAATACGATATTAATTGATGAGAATATTACCCCAGGCGCGAATAAATTTGCTATTATAAATGGTCGCCTCTTATTATAATTTTTCACAATTCCATTAACGTTAGTAGAAATATGCAGCTCATCAGCTGGTGATTAAATGCAAATTATTAATTTGTTTCCAAAATAATTAATTTTTATTAAGTATTATGTAATACTAAATCTGATTCTGAATATTTTATTTAGAAATATAACATGTTAATCTTGAAACACTTTGACATGAACGACAGTAACGTACAAAACTACTTACTTACGTAACAAATCTATACATACAGATAAATATAATTGAAGTGTCTGTTTGTAATTCCAAAATAACAGGTTTTCACTAAATGCATATGAAAGTATACACGCTACTGACACAAAACCAAGTTTTAAAATTTTTCTCTGTCTGTCTGTCTGTTTGTTCCGGGTAATCTCTGTAACGGCTGGACCGATTTTAACGGGACTTTCATTGGCAGGTAGCTGATGTTCCAAGGAGTAACTTAGGCTTTTATTTAAAAAAAACATTTAGGGTTCCGCGGGAATAAAACTAAATCTACGCGGGTGAAACCGCGGGCACAGCTAGTAAAATAATAAGTTGAAATATACAGTTTTCAATTATTAGCGCGCTCTGGCTGTACCTAAACAATATTTTAAATCCGGTAAAATTGGTTCCATGTTTTTCACAGTACACTGAATAAAACATTATTCACTCATCGTTTGCATTTCCAGATGTCTAGCCAAAATAGAAACGGTTATTTTAAATATAAATATTTTGATGACTGGCTAGACTAGAATGTGGGCTAGAACCTAATATTAAGCGAACTATGGAATTTCAACAATATTTTATTGAATGTTCGACATTTTTACGCCGACACCGACTTAGAAATACAAAGGTTTTTTTTTCTTATGACGTTCTTATCTACATCAATAAATGACACGACATTGCTTTAACAATATAGACGAATTTCAGACTAAGCTATTTGAATTTGACTTAAGCAGTTAAGATGAGAATTATTAAGATGCGTCCATTAACACTTTTCTTACAGGCTCTATTAAGGGACACTTTGTTCTTGGATTTTTTATAAATGTATATATATGAAAGAAAGTCGTGTAGTTACACTACTTACAACTCAAGAACGGCTGAACCGATTTGGCTGAAAATTGGTGGGGAGGTAGCTTAGAACCAGGAGAAGGACATGGGATACTTTATACCGTTCTCTTGAAACCTGAAAAAAATCTTCATATAACACACTAAAGTCCGCGCGGGTGACACCGCGGGGCAAAACTAGTAAATATTATAAAATAGACAAAGTAACGTGAAGATTACGTGGGTGTCTATCAAACCTAGACAGGTAAAATGAAATGGAAATTTTACGCTCACTTATCACACGAACAGAATATGGAAAAAACTGAATCAATCTCCGGAAAACATAGCGTGAGAAATCGTTTCATAAGTTCCATTGGTACGGGAAAATCATTGTTGTAACACGATTATTGGCAATGTTTGGGAAAAAGCTGACTGACACTCGTGACTTACTATGTAAAGGTACATTATTATACTTACGTTTTTTGTAAACGTTCATTATATCTCAATAATAAAAGATGCGAATTTCAATCTGACCATTGTTTTGTATTATAGATAATTATTAATATATAAGCCGTGGTGGCCTCGGGGTAAGAGCAGTCGCCCGCTACGCAAGCAACGCAAGTTCGAATCCCAGCGGGGCCTGTACCAATAAGTTTTCCTAAAACTTATGTACAGTGATTTTACACCACGTGCTTTACGGTGAAGGAAAACATCGTGAGGAAATCTGCATATGTCCGAGAAATAATTTAAAGACGTGTGTCTGAGACTGCAATGGACTCACCCTCTGTCACGTTAGCACTTAATCATATTTGGTGAAATGTGGGTGTTGAAAATTACAACACCTCTGCCTACCCCTTCGGGGAATACAGGCGTGAGCATATGTATGTATGTAGATAATTATTATTTTGTCAGTCTTTCATCACTCGTTCTTTAGATCAATACCAAAATGACATGCCTTTCTTCAAACTATTCCCTGATTTTCAGTTTGAGAACACTTTCTAGAATCGAGGTACAAATTTAGTACAACCGCGGCAAATGTAGCGAGTTTATCTGTTCATACATACCTGTCATAGCAAACATTTATGCGGCTTCAGTGACAGCCGCTTATAAAATTGAAACAGTACACCCGGTAATAGCGCTGAAAACCGGATGAGCGCTGGAGCTCACGTCCTTGGCATAATTATATCTACCTTCTCTGAACAAAACTATAATTTGACATCTGTATTTGTGACATGCTAATAAAACTGAAAAGTTTGTTCGTTTGTTTTTACGCGCTAATCTCAGGAACTATTGGTTAAATTAGAAAAAATATATCCGTGTTAAATAGCACGCATTTATCGAAGAAGCCCATAGGCTATATATCATTATTAATTATTTCATATTATTATAAAACTACTCACATTTTGGATATTAGGTGATCTAGAATATAGTTAAAATATCATACTATATTAGTACATTACATCGCAATATTAGCCCCATTTATGACAATGTTGAGGAAACGAAAGTGGTCTGTAAATCTCGAGTGGTAGGGCACACTTTTCTTTGCCTGCCCTATCTAATTATACATTGATAGAAATTTAAGACATCAGGCACAATGAAATAAAACAGAGATTTCCAATAGAAAATCATTAGCATCATGCTTTTACAACTTGCTAAACAAATACCAACGACACCCAAGTATGATGATCGCAACTACAATATCGGCAATAAATTAACTCATCAAGTTTTAGCTGCACACAACACGAACTCGAATCGTCGCGTTCAATTTTCCCGATAGCCAATGACGTGTACAGATCCGCCCAGTTAATGAGACCACAACTACACCGCAACGAATTACCGCCGCTACAGGACTGGCGGTAGCCTAATTTACTCTTTACCTACCTACGAGTAAATCTATGTATATACAGATAAATTAAATTGACGTGTCTGTTTGTAATTCCAAATTAACAGCGTTTTACTAAAAGCATATGAATACGGTATTTACATATAAAGGAACAGTTTATAATGTTTTCTGTCTGTATGTTTGTTCAAGCTAATCTCTGATAGGACCTATTTAAACAAGACTTTCACTGGCAGCTAGCTCATGATTCAAGGAGCAACTTACATTTATTTTAATTGAAAACCCACGAAATTAATCCTACGTAAGTGAAACCGTGGGGCACATACTCAAATTTATAGCTCCCAAACTTTAGTCGTGTGAACTAGAATACTTAATTAGTGTAGCCTCTAATTGAAGGATCTATAGTTGCTTTGGGTGCTACTTATTACTTGAATATTTATTAGTCATTCAATATGGGTGTGACTTCTAAATTATACGTCTCATTATAGTTCAAGGAACTAAAATCTATGATAGGTATACACAGTTGGTTGGTTATGTTATTAGTGTTAACGCACGTGGCGTTCGAATTTTAATTTACTTCAAAACAGTTTAAAAATATAAAGTCATTCTTCCACGTCCTACTGACCGAACATCGTGAAATTAAAAAAAGCTAATAAAAGATCCAATTACATCTATCTCATTCAGTTTCAAACGGTACGCGGAACAACTTTGAAATCGTGCTAGAAGTTATTCGTGACGCACGCAAAGCTGCGGTACCTACACCTGATCAGCCAAGGTCACGGATCGTCTGCTCACGAGACTTGAGCAAAGCTACATCCGTAAACGAGGCTTTAGGGCTTAGACAACCTTCGCTAGAAGTATGAGACTTTCTCGGAAAAATACCTTGTTCAATTGAATATCATAATCGTATCTCAATTCCAGGGTGCTCAGTAGAAATTGCTTCGATATAAGCTTATAGCGAGTGCTCAAAGAGCTCAGGCAATATTGCTTACTGCAATGGAAAAAGCTTAGCGTTTTAGTGACTCCAAATTTTCCAACTAATAATTCTGGTAGAATCTTGGAATTGGCATAACGAGAAGTAGTAATAGAATTAGTGACGAAGAAAAATAACGAAGATACGAAAATATTTCTTATGAACAAACAATTGCACCCTTAGATAAAATACAAGTCAAGCAATCAACTTAATGAAATATCAACAGGGAAGATATTACTTTTCCAGCATCATCTCAAACGACGCCCGACAGGCAGTCTCGCGAGAAATAACTACAATAATACTAGTTTCTATCCTAACCGACAATATATCATACGCGTTGTCCGTATCACGTTAAATGTCCGAACATAGTTGGGCCAACGCATCAGAACAGCACTCTTGGGGCCGATTCTCGTGTGAAACTGACACATTATCGAGCATTGTGAAAAACATGGTAATAAATTCACGTGAACAGTGATCCGCATCAAATTCTCTGTGGATATGACTATAAGCGACCGACTGAAGTTTGTATTGGGATCGATAAATTGATATCACCAGTCCTTTTAATGATATTTGTTGAGAACAATGGATCTCCTACAGGATTATTAAGTTCAAACAAGGTCTAGTAGGGTTTTTGTTTGTCTGATTCAAGTAACCAAGTAGAGGAACTATATTTTATATACTTGGGAGTCATTACCATAATATAAGGTCTTTGTAAACCCAAATATTAGATTTTCATTAATGACAAGAACAAGATTATAGTCTAAATTCTTAAAATGGATAGAAAAAATACGAACACGGGGTTGGACTCGAACTCACGATCTCTGCAAATGTGCAGTTGCTCTACAAAATGAGCTACTCGTGATCACACCTCAGGCTTCCCTTTTTTGGTAGCACCTAAACCTCAAGATCAAAGAAAGTTCATGCAAGTGTCTGTAAATTTAAGAAAGATCTATGACGCAACATCAAAACTCACAATCTTCTAAATTACAGATCTCTATTCCGCCGCAGTATACAATACGGCATAATTGCAGTGGCATCGCTTGTATCGACTCCTCTGGAAATTACTTTTTATATGAAGCCACATAATATCGCAGCGAAACTTGCAATCAGGTTCAGTGGGCCAGCTCGGCCACAAACGGTTCCAGAGTGAACCGTTGCTGTAACTACTGGACGCTATCGTTCACAACGCGATTAGCAGTTAAACGCGTTTGCAGTAGCGGTGTTTTCAACATGTACGACTTTTGTGTAACACCAGTTAACATGAACTCCCATTACCTCCCATTCAGTCCGATGTAGCTATGGACGATAACGGAGAGCATGCAATTTGAGATGGATTATTTTCAATTGGATAGAGAACGCATTAAGAGAACGCATTTATAATTATAACATAATACATTGCAAATTATTCTTTTACATTAATAAATTTTTTTTTCACATATAGTAACCATCACAAGTATATATACTTTTATTATATAAGTATCTTTTTATTTTTATTTTTTGGCCGACGTCGTGCGCCACTCAGTGGGTCACACTGAAAATCAGCTCCGCTAGATTGAACTGGACTCCAGTTAGGTCTGCGGGTATAGTTGAGTTGTGGCCCTTTGATGACAATGTGCGGCAACACCCGATGTACTGGTGCGAACCACTTTGCACCATAAAAACACTTCTTATTTCTTTTGTGTATTTTTTTTTGTATATTTTTTTTTGTATGAGTTTTATTTGTTTTGTTGCTGCTTATTGAAATCAATAAACGTTTATTATTACGTTTATTATAAGACTGAGAAGCACAAGGCCTTGATGCAATTTACTGGATTACTGTAGAATTTTACCGTAGATCTGATGAGCGAGTTGAATGTTGCTTAGACACATAAAAAATTTGGATTATGGAAAAATACTTTCTGGTTTCATTGGTTGTCTAGGATATTATGTGTAGCTCTTATGAATAAAAGTACGAAGTAACAATATTTTGCAAGTTTATTTAAACTTATTATTTTCTTTGTAATTTACTTGCGCATTCTGTAAATGCCAAAGTGTACAACCCAAAGACGTGTATGGTTAGGAGCCAAAAAGGTGGTAGTCCTTAAAAGACTTCATCAAAATGCCAAAAAAAGTTGAAGTTTATTCTGAGTTCATTGGACTTCATAACCTGCTAGCTGAATTACATTCATAGCCACGGTTCTAAATCGTGTTACCAAAGCATGGAATCACAAAACGAAATTTAAATCTAATAGCCTCTTTTCTGTCGTAATGGAATAAGTGCTAGCATCCTGCGTATAGGCCGCTGCGTTGGCCTTGTTATATGAAGCAATATCATTTTAGTGATCTAAAAATATATCGGACATTATACTAACAAAAATACCAACTGCATTGACTACTTTGCTATTGGATATGGGATATAAATAGCAATCAAATTCAGGTTACTTTTATGCAGTTCAACGAATTGTAGAATTAAGTACTTATCTTAGAGTTTTGTAAACTTAAATGCAGTAGTTTGTCACCACGATCTATAATAAACCTGTATAGTAACATCGGTTTTTTTAACTATGTATGTTTTTGAAGACATCACTACACATTCTACGCATAATTCAAATTAACACGCTATCTTAGGTTAAAATCTTCCCGGGTAAAACCTATCCCTTTGGAGAGCCCTTATAGGAATGATGCTTAAAGCTTAATCAATTATTCAAGCCTCTCGATCCGAAAACGTTCAATAGGAATCAACATTAGTGCCCATATAAAACGTAACATGTCCATTAGCGCTTCATATCAACCACTAGACCGATTGTTATACACAACGCAACACTGGTCAGTAATCGAAACGCGGTACTTACAATATTGGAATAGTTCCATTAGTATTATCAGATCTGTATTGGAGGGTTACTATGGTCATATCTAATAATTTAGGTTGTAAATTGTTGTCGGGCTTTCAGATTCGGACCCTCGCTTTTGAAATCGACATCGGTTGGGTCAATTGATTGAGTTCATGACCGATAGGACTACCTCACCAACAATAGCTGAATTAATGGCGAAAAGAAAATGACATTAACTTGGGCCGCGTAGGAAATATTTTAGCGGTATTTTTTTCCCTCTAAATATTTTTTTACGCGTCCATTAGGACGTAGACTGATGTACTTCCCTTTGATCTTATAAGTTACCTTTTTATTTGATTCGTCACTGGGAGATTCTGCCAACAAAGAGTAATTATGTAGCAAGGCAAAAAGTCATGAGATAATTGTCTGTATTTGGACTCGGGTTGTTTGTAATTAGGTTCCTTTATCTGTTAATGCAGAGTTGTTGAATGCACGCACGTAGAACAAAAGGTACCTAATGGGTTTAACCCTGTTACGGTAATGCCAAAAATCATAGACCACTCAGGGACCCCCTAAGGCCCTTAACACGCACAATTCGTTTTAGTCGGCATCCAGCACTGTTCTCGAGAGTACTCATCGTCCCTCGTTATTCTGAGGCCCATTAGGCCAGGGGGCGCAAACCGCCTCACGATTTTAGTTTCCGACCCGACGCGCTCTGAAGCACTTATATCCGCACGTATCCGCCTATATCCGCCCTTAATAAGGGCCTCGCCGCCTAATTGACTTAACATCAGATTAATAACGGCTTAGGGCTGAAGTATACCGATGAACATTTGAAAGGATAACCTTTTTAGGGAACTTACTTTCTTTTTTTAATAAAGCCAGGAACACTTCTGCGATAAAACCAATTTCAATTAAAAAAAATGTTAGCTTTTTTGAAGGTGTATATTTTCACCAATTATAAAAAAAGGCTCGACAATTTAAGTAGGTAGCAACATTGAAATAAGATCAAGTTTCCCAAATGTTAGAACTCTAGTAATATTAGTTTTTAATTATCTACATTTTATTGAATAGGAGCCGAGCAAGTTCCCGTTGAGGACACGTCGACAAAACTGTAATAAAAGGCTCCCAAGATTCACCTGGAGTTGGGGAGAGTCGTTAAATTGTTCAGGTGAAGTTTCCCAGCTATCTAGCTAGAGCGAGGTAGCTTGTGTTCTACGATTTAATTGTAAACTTATCTCTAGTTGGTTACATGACATGCAAGTAGTTAGAAACGTTGAAAGTACTATTCAATTGTATGGCGTATTTAATTGTGAAGTCGGATTTACAATATCGGATAATATCACCACAGATCGTAAAATTATTTAGGCTATCACTATGGCCTAAATAATTTTGCCGTGTCTATGTTTTTCATTGATTTGCTGCATCGGTCACTTATGAATGTCGAAAATCATATAGAATCCAGACTTCTGAGAAAATATCTGTGCGGGGATCTCTTTACGGAATATAAAAACGTAGTATTCGAGTGATTTAATAATAACCTAAATGAACGGTGTCAACGGAAAATCAGCGCTGGTTTTATGACCAGCACAACGCTGAGGGGAGTCAGTTTACAAGAAATATTAAAAAATTACCGCATTTTATAGTATTTGTTTCAAATCATTGTAATATGAAATGCATTATAATAGTATAGAAATAGACGGATGTAATAAGTATACGAGTTATGAGAGCTGACTGTAAATGCGCAGTATCTCCACTATTTTCGCTGAGCACTCATAACTCGAAACGGCACCTTTACTAAGTAAAATATAAATATAGAGAAGTAGTTGCGTATAGGATTACCTACTGCTATCCTTAAGATATTAAGCGACAATACTTCATCTCGTTGACAGCGCTTAATTTCTGTTCCTCTTACAATATTTAAGCGGATAATGATCTCATATACGTTTCTATTTCGGTAAAATAAATATATCTATATTGAGGGAGAATCAACATCTAAAGAATCAATTGACTAAAATAAAATTCCACTTAATTATGTCAAATTGGAAAATGTACCTTGTTAGAAGCCCCGGCGTACAAATAACGAACCCGAAACCTTTTCAGAACACATTCAATTTTGACTTTTTTGATCATCACATTAAGGTTGTTAATGGAACAAGCGAACCTCACCTCATATTAACTTCCCCTCCGCCTAACATCCTGTCCTGGATTCATCAATTAAAAGTTTTGCGCTTAGTCGAAATAACTTGGATTTATCTTAGCAACGGTTGCAAATTTCCAACTTGTGTTATTACCACCTGTGTTTTATCATATTGAGTTATGTACTAACTTACACCTGCGATTTCGTCTGCGTAATGCTTTCTTAATGTCCATTCTTGGAGTCCATCACCTGAATCAGTTCATAAGTCGTAAATAGATAACAGATAGACAGGGACACTTTCACCTTTAAATTTTAGTATAGACTAGCTGTGTCGCGCGCTTTCCCCCGCGTAGATTTAGTTTCTTCCTTATTGTCGCGGAACCCTAATATTTTTAATAAATAAAAGTAGCCTAAGTTACTCCTTGAAATATCAGTTAGCTACCAGTGCAAGTCCCGTTAAAATCCGTCCAGCCGTTTCAGAGATTACCCGGAACAAACAGACAGACAGACAGATAGAGAAAAATTTTAAAATTTTTAGTGTCACTATCGTGTATCATATGTATTTAGTGAAAAGCTGTTATTTTGGAATTACAAACAGACACTTCTATTTTATTTATCTGTATAGATGTATAGATATATGTATAATTTCATGAGGATTTTGAGCGAGGATGTAATATGGTAGAGTTAATAATTCCCTACATAAAATACCATCGAGTTTTTTACGAGAAAATGTGAAAGAATATTGCCATTTCACTCTTCGATTTATACCTCTTTTACTTCATCGACATCAATCTCTTCATAGGTCGCCGATCTCGAGTACTTACTTAATTGAATTATTTCTATCGGGAGAAAGTATCGTAGTTTTTGGTAGTTATAGTCTTTTTGTTAAGAGCACTGTCGTTTTTGTGACAAATAAATGAATTCCGATACCTTTTGATAACCTACCCCATGAAAAGATTTTCTTCAGAATAACGTTAAGTATCACAATTTAAAAAATATGTTATTGTACTCGGAGCTAGGTACTGTCAGGTAGAATAGACTTTACCAATGAACTTACCAATTTGTTTCAATATTTTCTATGATTAAATAATGACAGAAAATATGTAATTAAGTACGAATATAAATTTAATTAAAATACGAATAAATTTAAATAATACAAATTCCTGACTGACTGAAAACAAAGATTAGCCAGACACTGATCCCTAAAAAAAAAGGAAATGAGTGGTGAGGTGTAGGTAACAAACCCGGTAAATTTAATTTTCAACTTAAAATGAAATTTTATTACTTTTTTCTTTAGGTTACTTATACGTTTGAAAGATTAACCAGTAGCCCAAATTCCCAATTATCCAATGAGACCTAACCTAACTACAAAGACATTAAACCTGATGACAAACTGTCGCTAATGACATTTATAAATGAAAATTTTGTGAAATATTCTTTAGAGATAATTAACACAACCAGTCTTTATTCGATAACCACACCGACTATCGTCGGTACAGACTTTATTATAAAATACGCAGTGTTTATCTAAAATTCAATAAAACCTAGTACCAACTGGAGAGTGCATTTAAAGTAGTGGAGTCGTTTCAACTAATGGACTTTATCTAATTAAATGTCGTGTTTCACAAGCGCATTATCTACGCCAATTACTGTGAGCAAACAGTCAACACTGTATCCTGAACTTCTTATTCTTCTTTCATTTCATAATGTTCTCAAATTCTCCAAAAATAGACCAAATGCATTTTAATTTCAAAAAGTATGTTACGTACTAACTATCTATAAATAAAATATTCTGCTCAGGCAGGGGCTAGCTTTGAAATGTGTCTTGAACTGTGCTGATTTTATTAGCCATGTTTCAAATACTCGCTAAAATAAACTAGGTACCTACTGAATTGAATAAATATAAAAAGCAATTCATAATATTACCTTCAAAAAACTAATATAGCCCGGAAAAAAGTAAAGAATATCTTCGCGGCGAACTGAAAGAAGGAAGTGCTTAGTCTGCACCGCGGTTGATTTATTCCTACTCGCGTCATTGAATACCCAGCTTCAGACACACAGGGTTTCTTGTGAAAAAGTGCAGGCAAATTTGATCTTTATGCCTCAGACATTACGTACATTAATTTCAATTAAAGAAATGCATATACCGTACCGACATGGAACTCGGAAATGAAACTAATCGAATATCCATTTTTATTTCTACTGTAACATGTTCAATTTGTTAATATTCCCATACTATTATTTTAAGCATCTTGTACTACTCGTTTACATCTCTCTCATCTAGAGTCTTATCAAGAATTTCTCAGCTTTGAAAGCTAAGAAGTTCTTAATATACGCTGTACTCCAATCTTGTATTCATTACGTCAAAGCAAAGAACCTGAAGGTATAACGTAATATACATCATTCATACATGTATAAAATACGGTATCCTAAATCACTGGTAGGTAAAAAAATTATGGCAAAACGATATATGAAATCACACTTAAATCTAAGCAAACCTAGGTTCCGATATTAGCTACGGCTTGTTTCCGGCTTAGTGCCGTAACTTATATATTTTTTTAAATATTTTTCTACTTTAAGTTAGACACGCAAGCCCTGATTTAGCCTACTTTAATCCTTAGTTATTATTTTAAGTACTTAACACACAAAATATACGGTCGTAGTAACCGAATATTTGCGATATTGTTATTTATGTAAATGTGTCATACCTACTTAAATATTATATTTACGGGTATTTTCTCGGTGGCCGTGGGATTTCAGCAGTCGCCTGATACGCAAGCGACGCAAGTTCGAATCCCAGCGGGGCCTGTACCAACGAGCTTTTTTAAAAAAACTTTTGAGCTATGATTTCACACCACGTGCTTTATGGTGAAGGAAAACATGGTAAGGAAACCTGCATAATGTCTGAGAAGTTAACATAGAGCTTCAAAACCTCTTAATTATCATACTTTAAAATATCATGAAAAAATCATCAAGTAAAACGTAGGCGTTCAAATAATTCTGAAACTGCTTAATTCACGATACACTCGGCAAAATTGTTTCGTAGGCAAGGCGTCGGATGTCAATACGTCTTGGGATCTCCTCTTAATTTTCTTCTGGCCACCCATTTATCTTTTATTGTATAAGCTGGCGGCAATAAATCGCCTCTATCTATCAATAAATCAGATACGGCGAGAAAAGCAGCTCTGTTTTAGTTTCACGCTCGATTATTTAGGTGTCTGCGACGTCTCTCTTCGCTGTCCCGGTATTACCTGTATTTTTATAAAAGAGGGAGAATTTTTGCAATAAAACTGTCTCACGCGGCATTTTTGTAGGAGTAACTAACTTATTTCTTCAAAATTAAAGATGTTCTTAATTGCATATTATATCGTACTAACGTAACACTATTTATTCTCTTATATAAGTAGTGCAGTAGGATAAATCTTCTACTTATATATAAAATTCTCGTGTCACAGTGTTTGTAATAAAACTCCTCCGAAGCGGCTTGACCGATATTTATGAAATTTTTGTGTATATTTAAAAGATCAGACGAAAGGACGTAAAGAATTATCGTTCATCATCTATCGATAGGTACCATAATAATTTAAGCATAACATAGTAGTTACTTAAAATAATATCGACTAACGATGAATAAGGCTTAATTTAAAAGTCTATCGAGTTTCTTCCCATGCATTTATATCAAAGAAGCCCGATAGTATTTTGCAATGCAATTGGTAGTTGCTGCAGGTCTTAAATTTTTCGAATCGAATTACAAATCGTGATTCCAATCGAATATCGATTTTGGAGCATCGGTCCGATGCTGTCGGCCCCTGCGTAATTTATACAGGATGTCGCGTCTTATAGGCGATTGGATACTGTTCGAGTCAAGCCAGATGTCTCACCAGCGGTAACACCCCATATCGAGGATTCGAGCCGGGATTTATAGAGCACCGATAGTGTTCTATTAAAGATTCGCTCTATTTCATTCCCACACTACGGTTTTGTACATAGCTGTTGGTAAAATCTACCCACAGAATTGGAACCGGGAACGCATTGAATATGGAACAAGCATTTTTCTAACACACCTGACATTTTGTGAAATTGCATTTCGCATATGAATTATACGATGCTGCAATTGCAGGTTGGGTCGTATTTATACGCAGATTGAATTTTACATTGAAATATCGCATTTTAATATCCACTTTACTTTCATTGTTTTGTCATATACTTTTTTAGGATGGGGCCACCCTTATCACTTAGGATTTTTGATTGTTTCGTATTTTATTGGTAATAAAACTTAATTATATATACTTAGGATATTAAGAAAAATACTTTACGTCCCATTCTGAGAATTGATAGAAACGCGAGCGATACAAACATTGTCATACGAGAGTTTTATTTACATTAATATTATAAAGAGGAAAGATTTGATTGTTTTTTTGTTTGTTTGCATTGAATAGGCTCCGAAACTATTTGACCGATTTTAGAAATTCTTTCAGCAATGGATAGCTACATTATCAGCGAGTAGCGTAGGCTATATTTTATCCCCGTACTCCCACGAGAACAGGAACTAAGTGGGTGAAACCGCGTGATGTCCGCTAGTTGATAATAATTTAATGTAATTCCACCAGCACAGCCATTCTAGGAATGCTTGTTCTCAATGAGTATGACTTATCTAGTACAGCTATTTAGTGTTAACTAGATACTGGCGGCAGTCTTTCACCACTTGAGATAATGATCGGTATTATGTTCAATTGCACTTTGTGAAATTAAAAATGACTTTGTGATTCATGAGTTGCAGTGAAAGTTCTAATCTAAGACTCATTCTATTTATCACCATCAAAATTTAAGTCATTATTATCTTTGTTTTAGTTGTGGGAAAGTAAAGCACATTATTGCAGAAGCGATTCATGTTCATTCAAGTATATTTTTCAGACCCAAGGCGGCGATGGACTCACCATCTATCACATAATCATCTACTAATTTGACGCATTAACCGTGGTCACACTGCTATTGACCCGCAGTGGGTCTACGGGTAATATTTTTTACCAGTTGACCCCCACTGTTAAGTTTAAATTTATCTTTTTCTATATGTCAGTTTCTGTGAGCCCACGGACCAAAATTCTAGCTAAACATTCAAGAGTGATTCGGGTATCCCCTATCATAAGGTATCAAAGTTTTCAAAAAGGATAAATTAAATACATAGCAGTGGGGGTCTACTGGTAAAAAATAATACCCGTGGACCCAGTGTGGGCCAATAGCAGTGGAACCACGGTTAGCACGTCACTAATTTTCGTTTAAAAGTAGGTGTCGTTATTAAATACAATACGACTTCTAACCCTTTGGGGGAGCATATTATTTTTCCATTAAGTTCATTTTTAAGAGTATCTTTTGAATTGGTTTCAATGTGACTTTTTTTCTATTGAAATACCTATGGTCTGGGTAAATAACTAAGCTGTGACTCAATTTATCCCGGGGCCTGAAAGCGTCTATACAATCTCTGGTTTTATATAAACCAGTGCCCTATTTACTGAATTCTATTCATTACTTGACATTCAAAGAAGCAAAAAAAGTAAAGTTATCAGTTTTCATAATCATTAGTCAAAGCAAGCTCAACTTCAATCACATCGTTATCCTCTATCATATTAAATTGATCTTCCCTGTAGGCTGTTAGTGGATACATAGCTTTATCTGATCCATCGGAGTAAGCAATACATCATCTATCTATACCATCATCACAGTTATCATTGATCAAATCAACTAAACCGCTTCAACATAAAGCACTTGGTTGTACTCTCGGGCACAAACAGTTCAATGGCGATCGATTCCGGTAATCCCACGATACCGGTTGTTAAACTTGTTCCAACAAGTATCAAAAGCCACCATAAGAAAAAGTATCACCATTGGCCCAGTTTCACGCGCTTGGAACACATTGGTCTACGTTCTGCCTTAAAATTTAAACTAACGGAAGGACGGCCTCCATACTGACAGTAAGAGACACAGTTATATACAGACGACGCCGTCCGATTCAGAAGACCCAAATTCTAAAACAACATACTGCCAGAATGTCCGAATCTTAGAAAAACAGTCCCAAAATATCTGAAATGCAAAATTAGCGCATACGTAAGAACGCCGTACTCTAATATCAAACAGGCTTGAATTCCACGGTTAGCAAAGTTTCTCGGTTCCTTCGAAGCTTCGTTCGCGCGATCTTTGATTCAGGGCGAAGCTTCAAACAACAATTACGAAACTGTGAAAGCCTCTACATTTGCAGTTAGTGGCTTTTTTGGGCTTCTTCAAGCTTGAATGAGACGGCTTTACCGGAATAAGCCCGACTTGATACAGGATCTTCGTGCACGGGTGTCAAGTGCGTGCGCAACGACTCTGGACCACTGTAGGCAGCCACCCTTCTGTTACCTTTCTATTCCGTGATTCTGTTCCGTGATATACCGCGCCCTCTTGAATGGTCGGTCGTTGAACTTTATCACCGTTTAGGCTCAATCAGTGCTCTTGTTGTCTTTGGATTATCGATCAATATATTGGGGTTTTGCTAAATTATTGCATTGGAAGTTTATATGTAAATACATGATGCCAGCTGAGCTGAGTTTCTTGACGGTTCTTCTCAGAAGGCTAGTTTCTGAACCGGTGGTAAATTCTTCGACATTCATAAGTGCCTTACCAGGGCCTAAACTGAATAAATCATTTTCATCTTCACGTTGGTACATAGGATTCAAATTTAAAATCAATCAACCTAAACAGCTTAATAAATCAAACTGCCAAAATTTGTATCTGGACCCACTGAAATAGATGAAGTGAGTTCGAAACACGTGCCATCTGCAACACAGCCAATATTTCGTTAAAAGTTTTATGGCAAAAAGTTGTCGTGTAGGTTGAATCCTTGAACTTCGAGAGTGGACTGTAGTTTGTAGGTCACGACAGTGATGACATTGGATTTTGCGACGTTCAACATCGCAGTACGAACGTATCGCGTTCATTAGCATAAGTTGTCACGTAAATATTCTAAACCCTTACAATTTACACGGTAAGGGAAAAAAATAATTTTCGATTTGGTAATCTATTTAAGTCATTCAATTGTTTTTAATGTGCATTTTTTTATTTTGTTGAAGCAGCCCGGAATCTGGATTAGTGCCCGATTAATGAGAATGTTATTTTTTGTCGTTTTTTTTTTATTTGTTGTAGCCCGGAGTATGGATTAGTGACCGATTAATGAGAATAGGCCCCCCTGTTACATAGGACTTTAAACATAGCTGGTGAAATGTAGGTGTGCTACAACTATACTACTCGGGAATACAGACATGAGCATATAAAAAATAATATGATTTTTAAATCTATACAGGTAATACAGATAAGTAAAATTGAAGTCTCTGTTTGTAATTCCAAAATTACAGCTTTTCACTAAATGCATATGAAAGTATACACGCTACTGACACTAAAAAACCAAGTTTTAAATTTTTTCTCTGTCTGTCTGTCTGTCTGTCTGTCTGTTTGTTCCGGGTAATCTCTGAAACGGCTGGACCGATTTTAACGGGACTTTCACTGACGGGTAGCTGATGTTTCAAGGAGTAACTTAGGCTACTTTTATTTATTATAAATATTAGGGTTCCGGGACAATAAGGATGAAACTAAATCTATGCGAGTGAAACCGCGGGTGTGCCCCTAGTAACAAATAAAAGCCTGATGACGTAATCGGCTATGTATTCAATATACATAATCTACTACCTATATCTAAGTAAATGAGATTATAGTACATTTCCCCTTTTAAACAGACCACATGTTAACACAGCAAAACATTACGGTAAGCTTATGATGTGAAGGAAATCCACTTTCCCCGAAGTTTCCTTTATTGGTAACAACCCTAAGAGTGTCATCTCTGGTCTCTTTATACATAACTTCAACTTAGCTGTCAACCCTGCACTACACACTCATACAAATAAAACTATATTGCTGTTGTTAAAAGGAAAATATCGTTAACTGACTCCGAAACGGAATGAGTGTTTGTATCTGAATGTTTGAGCACAATATGAATATTTATAAACTAGATACGTTAATCTGGATTCAGCCAATAAGGATACATTTTTTTTGCTCTTGTCAAATTGAGCCATAAATATCATCTGTAACGTATTTTTTTGTTTGTATGTATGTCAATACTAAATCTAGATTTCAATTTTGTTAATCACTTATCTATACAGATAAATAAAATTGAAGTGTCTGTTTGGAATTCCAAAATTAAAGCTTTTCACTAAATGCATATGAAAATGTACACGCTACTGACACTAAAAAAACAAGTTTTAAAATTTTTCTCTGTCTGTCTGTCTGTCTGTTTGTTCCGGGTAATCTCTGAAATGGCTGGATGGATTTTAACAGGACTTTCACTGGTAGGTCGCTGACGTTTCAAGGAGTAACTTAGGCTACTTTTATTTATCAAAAATATTAGAGGTCTGCGACAATAAGGATGAAACTAAATCTACGCGGATGAAACCGCGGGGCACAGCTAGTGCAAAATAATTTAACAAGGCGTGTAAAAACAAATCTTTGGGGTCTAAAGGTTGTAAAATTAATATTCAAATATTTTTTATCATCATCTATCACTCATTGAACGATGAAAGAAAAAGAGTTCTGCCCAACCGTTTATTTATTAAAGTTCGCTAACCTGAGGGAATCAATAAAAATGGTTTGGAACTTATCACCTCATAACCGTATTTTATAAACCGTTAAAAAAATAGAATATTAACATGTGTGTAATGCATACAAATGTAATAATAATTAGGAATTGGAGTCTTCCTTATTCAACTATACCTCAAGATGGCGGGACCTACCCAATGGGTATTCGAAATTTCAAACCCAACACATTTGCGGCTCACAGTTCAGCCCCTATAAAGAGTCACCCAAGTCTAGTGTGTAATTCACCAGAAAAGCTGTTATACGCACGGTGATTGTCCAAAGTCACCGCATACGTTCGCAAATGGACTAATATCGTTACTTCAAACGACCCGTCCCTTGACATCGTACAGTAAATTGTCATTTGGCCGTTATGCCTGCTTAATGTGCCAAGTTTCAATTAAAAACCCATCGGGCGGCCACACGAGTGCCATTATTACCGCATATTAATTATATTACATTATCTTATGTAAGCTTATGTATTTTATACATTTCTTTAAATGTTGCATTTTGAGGAATTATCGAAATTATAAGTCACACGGCAAAAACGCTCTGAACAGACTTTAATTTTTTTCAAGTCGTCATTATCTTTATCGTGTCACTAGGTTCAATAAACTGAGAGTATTAAATTTTAACTTCACCGATGTTTAAGTCAAACCTTAGTGATTAGGTACTGACTTATTAATAAAACGATGTTAATTGCTGAATCACAATGACTTAATATTTAAAAACGTATTTGTATTTGAAATGCAATATGTCATGTGCGTGCTCTTGAATGTGCAAAATAAATAAAAAATGCGAAATAAAGACTGGTGAGACGAGTTACTAGACAAGAAATAAATACTTTTTCAATTCACGGAGTTTGATGTTAAACGAGCGTAGTGAATTACCCAAAAGACTAAGTATTGAGCCTATTATTAATTACTTGATTAATTAACCAATTGAATTTACATCAGGCAGTATTTGCAACTGGCATGTATGAGAAGATTGACGAGTTTAAAAGACAATAGCAATGTAGGCATTATTAATCCCTGCACACCCCAATACGTTCACTACGTGAGGTTTTCGAATTTAGGCGGATTGTGCGCGTTCACATGCACTTCAAACTCGGCCAAAAGCAAATTACAACATCATACAATGGAGTCAGAATTAGGTTAAAACTATAAGTATGGGTTGCACCAACTCAATATAGCGATAACGAATACTTAAAATACTAGTCACGCAAAAAAAAGTTTTTAATCCTAGTTACTGTTAATTTGCCTGGTTGCTTTTAATATAGTGTGTAGCCCAGGTATAGCGGGGATAGTCTAATCCTCTGTCACGTTGGAACTCAATCATAGTCGGTGAAATGTGGGTGTTGTTGTTACAACACCTTTGCTTACTCCTTCGGGGACTCTTCTGGGATATTTTATATTTTTTCATAGCCAAAGTTACAACTTTTCACATACACATATACAAAATTTACACTGACAACAAAATTTGTCAACTGACAACTGACACTGACAGGGTAATTTGGTGCAACGCATTCCGAAGTCTGTACTGTCATCGTCAAATTTGTCTTAAACTATAGCTTTAACATTATCGTGCAACCCTAAGAGGTGTGTTAAAATTTGGCTTAACAATATCTAATAATTCATCGTTGCATCTTTCTTTGCACATAGGTATTATTGAAATAAAACAAAAGGCTGCTCACGACCTCGGCTTGCGGTCGTGAGAGCCAACGTCCGAGCTAGTTCACAAGACCTGGTATATCCTTCTCTTTTCAATTTGATGGGATAGAGAGAGGTGAATGAATTTGATCATCGATTGCAAGGGGTAACACTTTGCAGATTGCTATCTGCGAAAAGGCTCGATTGTTGGCCGGCGCAAGTAATAAAGTTCGCGTAGCACTTAATTTCTTACGAAGAACGTAGTTTCCATGGAGGCTTTTAATTGCAGTGAGTAAACACATGTGAACTTTATTTTGCTGCACCGTGTGTAGAAAATAAATTTACTGCCATTATTATAAATAGGGCTTAGAATGCATTCTGCAGTAAATAATGCTTAAGAACGACTGCCAATGCGGTTGGTAGATTAGGAAGAAAGTAGACCCCTAGAACGATTTAAAGTTCCTAGCAAGCACGAGTTAATTAAAAACCAAGCTTTCAAGTAAGTATATTTTGCACTGTTTTATTGATTGCAAAGCCGTAAATGCACACGTTATCACATCAGCTCAACGATATCAAGTCAATGACATATAACATATACGTAATATTGAACTCAATATAAATATTTAATGATTGGATGACATCGGACCATATAGGAGTCCTACCATCATCGGTTTAAGCAGAGCTTAGTAAGAACTTCCGAGTCTTGACGTTTTATTTTGGTATCCTAAAATTAAACATCAACGCAAAGAAGTTCTTAATACGCGCTTCTTAAACGATCATAGTTGACCCCGTGTACACAAAATCTCGTAAAAACAAAAGCAAACATCTTCAAGAAGCGTAAGGGACACAGACGACAACATAAAAGGACGACAAACACAGCATCAGCTCATAAATCATTGCTGAACATGTCTCCTTCCGCGACAAACACAGTTTTGGATATATTTCATTGTTGGCTTAGCGATTACGAAGCTCGCAAAAAGGGGAAACATGAAACTACTTTTAGTCACAGCAATGTGATGCGAGATATTATTATAAGTACGACTTTGTATGAGGTTGAGGGAGGCTGGGTAGAGTACTTATAGCTGTGATCATGGGGTCGATATACAGCGGAAATATATTTCGGTCAGTGTATCAAGTTTGCTACTATAAACAATCATATTATAAGCAAAATTTTAAATTGTAAGTAACGTTATTTGTTTGCTTTTTTAAAAAGCTTTACCATTAACGAAAAAGAGTTTAAGGTTAACGAATTGAAAATAATATTCATAAGTTAACCTTTTTACTTGGCCCTTTAAGGATTTAACCTTTTATAGAATCTGTTCTTTTTTCGACAGTTCTGTAAAAGTAGGTCATCCAAAATAAGTATAAATATTCTAGTAAGATTATAGCACATTTTTGAGAGATATACCTCTCACAGTAATTTAATTTCAATTCAAAGGAACTTATTTCGCACCATCTACGCTCAGCACTAATCTAAATAGGTTTGAACTAATCTGCTAGTGTTTAATGGTCAGTTCTGGATCTGGTGACTAGTACCGTCAAATCGCCCTTGGAATTTCTTCCATTCATCTCTAAATAGCAAATCAACAGCACTATTATTTTTGATCCATTCCTTTGGTTAGTTGCAGAATATAACAGCAGTCAGTAGGTACTTTACGACATGTAAGTATCAATCCTTTGTCAAACGAGGCTCATGTTCAATAAACTTATATCAAAGCTAGGAATAAAAGTATAAAGATCGCGAGTGAAATTGAGTACTATGAATTCCGAGGCGCATACGAAGTGGCTGGAGCAAATGGAGCACTTTTATATCTGCCCCCGATAGAGTGAATTTCATTAAACCAGACAATTTTATACTACATAAAATTTGACGGCAAAGATCTGAGTAGCAATAAAATTTCGGAGTGATGGAGGCATGACAAGGGGCTTATTGCAGTTAAAGTGATAGTAATAGCTCGAAAACGCCTATAACTTAAGTATATATTATAATAGTATCATCACATAATGGCAAAGAAGAAATGTAGAAAGATGATAGGATTAGAAAGAGAGTGATTAAAGGGATGATAGCTGCAAGAGGAAAATAGAGAAGAAAAAAACATTGCGCTTATGCTAAATAACATAGATAAGAGGATCGTGCTCAAAAAATACCAAACCTTTAACACTGCTTGGTCGTTTCGGTGCCTCACCTGAAACAAGAAATAAACGATTAAATACGCATAATTCAGAACAAACCCCTGCATGATAAATATCATCACATCGAGTCCTTTGTCAATATTAATTAAAGTATTCATTATAAAGAGGTTATATTAGTCAATGCAATTCAATTCAAGACAATGTAAGTCAATATTTTGATATGTAGGTTTGGAGACAACTAATCTAATTTCTAATTTCTTTATTATTATTTGAAAATATATTAAGATTGAATTTCCATATACTGAAGGCTAAGCTGTAAAGAAGCTAGTTGTTCAATAAACTAAATGTAGGTTGCTATAGAGATTATTATTTTTCCCAAAATACTTGTACAAATTAACGGAGCATTAATTATCTAACCCACATAATCTTTTCATCTTTCCGATACAGTGCACGCACGAGCCGTCATTACTTATCAGACACACAAAGTAATAACACAGCCGGAACTTCGTCAATTCCCAGAGACAATTACAGTCGGCCACAAAACGCTCGCGATCCAATAACATCATCTTAATGAAAGTGGACAAAAACATCGTGCCATCTTATGTAACAGTTATTGTAGGCAGAGTGTACATTCTGCCATCAGGAATTATGAGAGATGATGCTCTCATAGCTTTTTTGCTTCTCACAGATGACGTAATGAGCGCGATCTAAACAATGATATAAAAAGTATAGATACGTTATATGCTCACAAAACGAACGTAGCAAATGTCTCGTACGCAGTTTATTACTTCTTAAATCAGTAGTTAAGAACTTTAGAGCAACTGAGGTGAGTCCGGACAACTTGAACGCCTCTTTAGACAAGCTAGTGACATACCTAACACTTCTATAAAAGTCTAATATCATTGGATCTACACCGAAGCTGATGTGAGTCGTTGCTTATGATCTCAGGTTCTTGGAATTTCTTTTTTGCAATATATTACAGGATGTATAACGTTAGATTGCTTCCTGCAATAATTTACTATAAATCAGTAAAACTAGGAATAATTTGACACTTTAAGTCTAACTAATCTTAGATGTTTCAGTATTTTGGTATGTATTTTATTTACAATACAGACAAACAAGAGACAAACTCATAAAATCCCTGCTGCACAGTCAAGGTCAGAACTTCTAACTCGTGTCGGCATCGGTATGTAGGTACATTATATTAGCAAAAACTCTCCGAACAAGAGACCAAACCAAAAGCAATAAATAAAAGCACGAATAGAATACGAATTAAAAGATCAAGCGTTATACTCGAGGGAAATCAGGAAAACGGAAAACGAAATGAGTCAAACGTACGTAATCTCTGGATACACTTAATAAAGACGGCATTATTATATTAATCATAGCTAAGAGAAAAGAAAACTATTAATGTCTACATTCAATATTATTGGAACTAGTATCTAAAATATTATTATGTTTTGATATTTATACCGTAGCCGAATTTAGTTGCGTATAGCTAAAAGTGGCTGGAAATGTGTTGACACATTTTCGGAGGCGGGTTGTGGTTTGATTCCAAAGATGGCGGATCAACACATTTGAGTCACGCTAAGATGTGTTGAAATGCGTAGCAAAGAATGTCTCTTCAAAGAACCCTCATAACCACAGCGCTGAGTAAGTTTATGTATAGGAATCATCGTTTATATGTGGAGTTTTTGAATATAAAAATATATATTTTTTTTTTGTTCATTGCCGTACATATTTTTGGGTTAAATACAAGAAGTGTAGTTGTCTGTATTTCATTGTACACTGAAAAAGCATTGGTTAAGTAACTGTATCTGATCAAGCATTAATGGTAAAAACCCTTTAAGGTTTGGTTTGTACTTGCAATTGTATTTGTTCAGTTGTATGACAGTGACAAAGTTATCCATAGCGTATATCTGTCTCATAATATGAGTCATAAAACTATCATGGCAATAAGAGCTCATGGTAAGACCACGGATCGAACCTTATAAATGAATCAATCTATCGTCCAAGAACTTTAACTGTCTCATACTGTAAGACATTACTCCCTAATGAATGCTAACAGAAAAGTCACTCTATTAAAGTTGCAGATTTCTTTACTTGAAATGTTTATTCACTATCTTCAGGAATGAATTTTCAAACTTTATAATGAAAACAGCAAGCATCAGACAAATGTATACCGTTTACTGAAGATTGGATGGAACTTTTGTTTCCAAGAGTCTCATGTTAAGGTCAGAGCCCTTATCTTAAGCTCTTTTACATAGCTTTGACGTATATAAATTTGTTCCACAAACGTGACGATATCGCCTGCGTATTTTTGTAATTTTGTATGGTAACATTAAAAATCGTCCCAAGTGTAGGAAGCGCAAAACGCAAGGTTAAGTGATTACGTTTGAAGTTGTCAAACCTTTGATTGGGGCACTGTCATTTCCCTACTGAACTATCATGGTAAATTTATCACGATGCAGCTCCACATAATGCAAGAATACTATTTACTCCGCGGGTTTTCTTCATAAGTAAAGTATTTTTCTTCCATGGACCTCTTAATTATGCAGTCAAACATAAACGGCACAATTCTTGCGCACTCAATTTCTGAAAATAATTTTCAAGGTTTTTAACACAATTTGGTATTTTAAAGGCAAGGTTTGCAAGTGGTCGTATATCCTGACCAATATAATTGTAGTTTTCTTTTATACAGCAATATATGGTAACATAGCATTAAAATTCTAGACATTAACATACCAATTTATTGTCTCAATACGATAAAAATTCATGCAGAAACAAAAGTTAAATTGTGTTGAAAAACTTCTCAAATCAGAGGTACAAAAGAAAAATCCGCAGTATATCTTTGTATATCTTAGGGAAAGGTACGAAAGGAAATGAGTTTTTAGTCAAGTCACACCTGTTTCTTGAAGAGCTCGTAAATAAAGGGGCAACCACAAAAGTTTCGTAACATTCTTTGGAATTGTGTACATACGTGCCGCGAGGAAAACCCTTTACATACGGTTTGGCTGAGCTGAAAAGCGCCAGAGCTTCAGGCATTTTGAGTGATGTGGTTATTCAAAATACGACTGGATTCTCGTCAAAACTAGAATAGCTAAAGTAGTGTATGTAGGATTCTTTTGAAATCATGATAGACCTGAATATATACCTTTTGATGGATTTAATGCTTAACAATTTATTGAGAAGTCCAATTACTGTAATCTAGCTTTGGATATCTTTACATCAGTGTTATAGCCCCGTATAAAATTGACAAATATAATTTATTTATGGTCCCATCATGAGTTTTGCGTACTTAGCAAAAATAGTGAAGATAACTTACTTATATATATTGTTCAAGCCTAAAAAATATTAAATTTCTTGTCGCCCAGGTGCGACATGCTACGACGACATACCAGGTGACATGACAGGTGCCATAATGAGTTATGAGCGCTGACCTTGAATGGGCAAATTTTATGAGTCTGTTGCTACACACAAAATGTATAAATTCGACAACTCGGCAAAATATTTCCTAGATTGTTATTATCCTATGGTATTTGAATTCGGGTTTATTTTATGTTAAAAAATATTTATCTTAAAGACACGGAATGGTATCCATTTCAGTGTAAATACAAATGAACCGAGATGAAATTATCAATTTAGTTTTGGTTTAAAATTTTTGTATCGACCAAAGCCGTAAATGCAAATTGTGATACCAGTCGGCTGCTCCTACGAATTTCCCTCAAAGTTGTTTACATTTTCGTATTTTTATCCTTATCGCTTAAACAGGAAAGAAAAACTAAATTTTGGTGTCAGATTACATTTCACCCAAGAGTTTATAAGATACTGTTTATCTGAAGAAGATTGTATCAAGCTGACCAAAAATTGCAAATGGAGAAATACTATTGCGTTTTAACTAGAAATTCATAAAAACACCACTTATTATAGCAGTTTAAGTGCTTACATGTAGGGTCTAACCTTTTTAAGCGATGATTTTTGGCAGAGAGCTTCGGTTGATGCAACATATCAATTTAAAAAATTTTAAAAAAACTGGGATAAAAAAAATATATATTCATTTTATTTATTTTTTGACTAGAATAAAAATTACACAATGCCTATTCCACTTAATATCATCCAATAAACATCAAACATTTAATAAGCCATTACAACTACACAACAAATAAGGGCGGAAACAAAAAGATAAGGGAGTTTTTTAAATTGATATATGTACCACGTAACGGAAATGTGTGTCGAAAATTTACGCCTAAAAAGTCTACAATCTATGTGGATTATAATTTGCTCAAAGAACTCTGCTAGCAAAAATGCATAAACTTAATATCAAACGCAATCCAACTAAGACTTTATACAAAGCGGGAGAAATGACATTGACTTACCGCGAGTCTAACAATAACACTGCAAACACCACAAGCGAAAGGTGTTCTACTAGATGACAGCGCGAAAATGAACACATTTATCGCGTTGACTTTAACCCTGTACGGCGAATATTTTGCTTGTTTTAGAAAAAGCTTTTTGTTCCAAGCGCAGGATTGCGTATTTTTCATACGCGGTGCGACACGGAAAATGACACTGAAGATTTCGCTACAAAACCTTGTTCAAGGAAAGATGTCATTTGTATTTTGTTATCATTTCGCGTGTTGTATACATGTTTGTTTCATACTATTTATATGAAAACACCGCGTGTTTGTACCAAGATCATCATATAGTTTGAAAGAGATTTGTGCTACACAAAACCGCAGAAAAGAATACTCAAACAAAACGACTTACTAATGCTTTTATCCAATTCCCTTACACTATATAACACACATCGTATGCAATCGTATCTTTAAGTACCCAAAAAGGTGACTGCGTGGAAAAGATTAACTCCTATAGTCCCACATAGGAATTTATTGTGGAAACAGAATGCCAAGTGAAATACGGACTGTGTTTTCCTTATTTTTTTGTTTTGTTAATGATACAATTTTGTGAGAATGCGATATTTATTCGGAATCTAAGTGAGCCCCGCTTACTATGAAACTTGGAGATATTTTTTTCCCTAAAATAAAAAGTGCTAGTAGTCCCATGTAAAGGGCGAGCACAAATCCAGACTCCGGGATGCTACTGGGAATTTACAGATGGAGAAACCGAATAACACTTTGCTCAACCCGGCGAATGCTAGCATGGACCTCGAGGGCCGTGCTAGCATTCGCGACTATTAGACCATCGAGACAGTTACTTAACTGAATACAGATACCCCTCTAACAGTAGGTACCCCAAATCTGAATGAAGGACAATAAAATATTGGTAATTCAAGAAAAAGGTTTGATACTGCTAATATTACCCTCGTGTTTTGCTCACTGAAAAGAGACCCCCTCTGATAAATTAATAGATATAAGTATATTAGTTAATTTGATAATTGTTTCTACTACCGTAAAAGTGAACACAGAAACGCATTACCCTATTTGCGTAGTCGGCTGAAAATTAACCCACCAAGTTTGCGCCGGCGTGGTAGACAAGAAAAAATATCGTGGTCGAAAATTTTCTACCGAAAACAAAAGAGGTGCAAATTCCATCGCCTGCTCGCGGACGCGACGGCTGCAAGAACGCCTTCTATACGCTGCGGTGGATGTTAATCTCTTCCATCCGATCGCTCCCTTCATGGTTAATGGTGTGAGAGAGTCTACGGTGTGAATTGCGATTACGAAGGACGCTCACGTACTAGCTTGCTTTAGAACATCTTCACTATGGCAATTTTTCTATAAACTTGTTATAAGAATCTTTGAAAGCTAGTACAGACAATTTGGAATTCTAATGGAGTAATAGTTGAAAATGGAGTTGAAATGAGATTTTTTATTGAGTGCATTATTCCGTAATAGAAGCATTCTACAACATTACGTATTATGTGTGGGTCAGTTTTTTTTACATTTCACATAGCAATAGAGCCTATAGCTATATGACTATGGAGCTAACGGGCCTTCTCATATAAAACATTGGAAACAAACAAACACTTCAACTGTATAAACCAGGCGTCATAAACGTTGCATTCAAAACCAGGATACCTACTTTTAATCGAGTAAAGTAATATGAAATAACATTAATGTTGGTTGCGAGAACATTATATTCTCTGAATGGAGCTTCGGCGACCACACTGACCGCTGAACATTCAAAGTGACAAATGAAATAACCCAAATGTATAACCCATAAACTTAACTTTGTTAGAGGAATAATTGCAGGTCCTTACTATGAGCTCTTATTGCCATGATAGTTTCACTCATTTATGAGACAGATGTATGTGACGAGCATACATCTGTCACTTTCGCACAACTGCATCATCATTGCAATAAGAGCTCATGGTTGGGGCCCTGGTCGTTCCTAACGGAACAGCTTTACGTCAGATAATAACGGCCACTCAATCGTGTTGATCGAGTAGTGTTCTGAGGAATTATGTGAGATGCACAATAATATTTTATTTCAAGCGATGCACTCTACAATTCGCGGCTTACGATCATTTTAAAGAACGTCACAACTGTTACATCTACAGCTACACATACAGCTATACAAATTATATATACTTATTTAGAATTCTTATAAACTCGCAGGTTTTTTCTGTTCCAATTCCCTTAAAAATCTTTACTCATTTAAAAACTAAATTGTATATTCGTGAAAGCGTCGTTGAAGAAATAAACGATTCGAAAAGTATAGAGCGATAAATCCACCTAATAGCTTTAAAGGTGAAAAGCGTGTGGAAGCCCAGCGAATATGTGGCATATAATAAATACTGTACACTTTGAACAGTGCCAACGATCCATACGAATACAAATTCACGTGGATATGCTTCGGTTGGACTGAGATTTTATGGATCCTACCATGCAAGCTACGTATATATGATATAATCGAACCGAACGATACTGTACCTTAGTATACTTATGATAAAAGCTTAAATTGAAAGTTGTTGCACGTGTGATTTACTAGAAGTAATGTAAGGTCTGTACAAGTTTCAATGATTTATGACAAGAAAAATAGCAAGAAAATCTTCATACGTAAATCCCTAATTTATTAGCCTAATATTTTTAATAAATAAAAGGTAGCCTATGTCCTTTCTCAGGGTCTAAAGATTGTCTGTGCCAAATTTTATCAAAATCGGTTGAGAGGTTTAAGCGGGAAAGCGTAACAGACAGACAGAGTTACTTTCGCATTTAGTAGTTTTTTTATTAGTAGGGATTAGGTTTCCGCGACCATAAGGATGGAACTAAATCTACGCGGGTGAAACGGCGGGGCACAGCTAGTACTAATATAAATCTGAAGAGTTTGTTTGATTGACGCGCCAATCTCAGAAACTACTGGTTTGAATTGCAAAATTATTGTCTTCCACTCATTCATTGAGGAAAGCTTTAGGGCTACCTAACATCACGCTGCAACCAATAGGAGCGAAGCATGAATGGAAAATATTGCAAAAATAGAAAAAAAAACATTAAGTAACATTGTTTTTTTAATGTTATTCCTACGCGAATAAAACCGCGACGCACAGATATAATATGAATTTCTGTGCTTGAGCGACAATGGTAACACTTACTACGTTTCACGTAGGAACATAATGTCACCTTAGGTGTAATGTGGGCGCTGTTACAGCTTTGCCTAAATTTTCGGGCCTAAATTTTCGGGATCGTTGAAACTCAACTCTAGGGATTTTACTTACTGGTTTTTTTCTGTGCTTTTTTCTTTGTCAAATAATTTATATTTGATATTGGATATTTGACGCATTTTTAGTATGTATGATTTATATTGTTTCGATGAAATGTACTTGATGCCTGGCCGAGTTTCTTGCCGGTTCTTCTCAGAAGGTTAGTTTCCGAACCGGTCATAAATTTTCATTAGCGAATACCAGGGCCCAAACTGAATATATATTTTTCATTTTCATTTTCTTTTATACAAAGGATATCCTAGAAACAGATGAAAAAGCAAACATTTATGGAAATAAACTCCCAATGGATAAGCAAATACGATACTTGCGGGAATTCCTCTCAAGTTTGAAGTATATCCCTGCATTTATGTACCAAGAGCCAATTAGTGTCTTACTATGGTAGTTACTTTGAAACTGGAAAGATTCCTCATCTTTGAAGAAGATTTCGTTAAGTTTGGAACTCACAAAGTGGCTACAGCTCATTATCCAATGCAAAGAGACCTAGAAAGAGAGCTTCTTAATAACGAGAACTATTGTTTACTGTACTTATTTAATTCGTAAGCATTTAGTTCATTATAAATAAGTATTTATGCACAATATCACACAGCGTCGGCGTCGTCTAGTCTTGCTAAAAACACAAATTCATCGCAAAAAATATTTGGCCTGATCCGGGATGAACCCAAAAAAATTGTGAATGCATGTTCATCACCAATTACGTCCTAAAATGCAAACACAACCGTCCACAACCTTCTAATTACCTTGGGTACATACCTGTAATTACTTTGTGAGTCAATTTCTCCCTAAAAGTCTGTCAAAGGAAATCTATAATGTATTCGTTCATATATTTGTAAATCACGTTTTGCTTTACCTTTTTTACAATTCAAACTTGAAATAAGTTTCAATGCTGTTCAAATCTACGATTCTTGTAAACTCCTTTGATATGGATATTAAGTGCATAATAAATAAATTGGTACATCTGTTACATATTGTATAATGTATATTCCAAAAATCATCATATAGTTCTAGAAGTGCTCGACGATACTTCAAAACTCAAAAGCACGAAAGTTCTGAACCAATCGCATTTGTTTTGTCTCACGAAGAAAATTATAATCTTCATCGGCAAACTCCTTACCAATTTGAATAAAAGGTTTACAAATTTATTCGACTCAATCGATATAACCAAATTGAAATTGGCATTACTAAGCAGAAGCGTGGGGAGGGAGGCATCATTGGGCGCTCACCTCAAAGTTCGGATGAGATGAGTCAATCGACTGGCATAATAAGTATCCCTTCGAGTACGATGTGACCTTCTGAAAAGACTGTGACGGAATGAAAAGAGCTTTGGGTCAGCTAACTGTGGATAACCCAATTAAATGTGAAATTTGCAATCTTTAATAATTAGCTTATCCTATATTAAATATTTCTGGATACTATTAAAGCGTTTTTTGTACATCATATAGCTGAAAAATTATAATAAAAAGCAAGGTAATAAATACAACTGCCCTGTTGGTCCCGGGGGTGTGCAATTGGGTTTTCCATCTGTAATTTCCCAGTAGCAGCCCGCAGTCTGGATTAGTGATCAGTTCATGGCATAAGGCTCGCTCCCTTTTCTGAACTATAAGTACACCTCTGCCCGCCCTTTCGGGGAATACAGGCGTGGGCATGTGTAATAAAGAAATCAGGCAAATCCAAATTTAACATGTTCGTAATATACCATAAAAAACACGTATAACGCAATTACAATAAAATGCTCAAAGTGTTACACATACCATGGAAGATAAAAGCAATTCAGCAATACAATTATCCCAGTTACAACAAAAAACAATCCGGATTCAAACTTTACACAGAGTTTAAATATTGAAAATTTTAACTATCAAAATTCAATTCGCTACCAAAACATATCGGATAGCCGCCACGATTCACGCAGCGTGTGGGCAAATAATAAATAAAATACACCAACCAAACCCACCCGAATTTCATAGGCAAACAATTCACCGTACTGCCTGAACGTTACCGACAAAGCTTAAAAATTACATGGAACTGTAACAATAGATAGGCCAATAGATGCTTGATAAAGTGATTTTGCTATAATAACACTGTAAGCATTTTTACTACTAAGAAAGTATTACTTTCATTTGAAGAAAAATATTGATAGATAATACATAGCTACCCTCGGCTCAGAATTGAAGTACACATAAATCATCTGGTTAGATGTCTTGCAAAGGTTGTCTGTCACATTCAATGTGCAAACGGAAATAGGCTTTTATCCTTTGACGTGCAAATGACAGTTGATCAAGGTAGTAAAGATCGTTTATCGTCGACTATACTAAGGCGGCAATCTCAAATTGCAGAAATTATTCAATTGTTAAGATAATAATTATATTAAGGAATAGAAAGAACCAGAGCTTTCAAATGATGTATAGCTTGTTTGTTTAGCCCTGTTTTCTTAGAACAAACAAATTGGAAAACCCAGTTTCGCGAAGTAACGGAACCCTGAAATTTGAAAGAGCCTCGTCTACAACGCACGTACGAAAAACACGGTTGGTTCTTTCTAACAACAGGGCTTGGATAAAATTCGCCGGCTCGATGTGACATCGATGCTCAATATTGGATGTTTCCCTTTACACTTGGGGACAAATTAAAGTACCAACATCGCAAAACATTTTTGTTAATAACTACCTGCTAACTTTTAGCGTACTCGTTGACCAATATTGCCATCTATGCCCCTGACACCATAATTTTAGAAACGTTAGTCACAAGCGTGCATGGCAATTGAAATTTTGTGGATGTTATTAAACTTAGTCGGGCGATATATGAAAGAAAGTGTGAAATTTAAACCTCAATTATTAATGAAACTATGTAATAGAAGCATATACTTATCATTAATATCAAGTATCATTAGTTGATTTCACGCCTTTGCGACACAATAATAGGTATTTGCATCAAGTATAAAGTCATGCAACCAAAAATTGTGTGTTATTGTAATGCTCTTTTAATTTGAATCAATTAGTCGACGATGCTCTGATGTTACAAGAGTTTCTGAAGTTGTATTTACCATCGAGTTGATTGCATTATTATTACACCTTCCTTGCAGCCCATGTTTACCTATAGCATTCCACTTTTTACCATTATCACCATTACTTCGGTTGGTATAAAAAAAATACTTGCGTACACATTACTACCTAAACCGTACGATACTAAAACATTCTTGCTCACTAAATTGCTAAATAACTATATAGTTTACGCGTACGTAAAGTTTATAGCTTTAAAAGTGCGCCTATTATGTGGGCCTTGTGTGTACAATACATGCGGGTACCGTACGCTGCGTTTTATAGCACCGCCATGTATCAAAGTTTCGCGAGTGCTGCGAATATTCTACTAAGAGTTGGCCCTGGCTACCAGGGTTTTACGGTGAAAAGTCGGGAACTCTGTTTAAAATTTGTTTGTATACCAGGCTTGGAATAAACACAGCACGTTCGATAGTTTTTTTTAATTTATGTATTTACACATTAATAATTCGGGGTTTCATGTCTTGTTCAACATCTCATTCGCCTGCTCTCATTCAATCTCATTTGGGGTCGGAGGTTAAGTTGTTCTCCTTAATTTACTCCTATCAACCATTTTTATATTTACAACCATTCCTGCCGTGTCGCTTTTCACACAATCCTTCCATTTCCCTTACTTTTTTGTCTTATTCTAACAGTCATCTACATTCATGCATACAACAAAGTTTTTTCAAAATGACGATTTAATTGAGAAGAAGGCATTTACGTAACCATTCATCAATTGCCTGCTAGCTAACATTGAAATCATACAAATAGCGATACAAAATAATTTAGCTCAACAACAACACTGCTAAAGAGAAATCCTATCTTATTACCAGGCAACTCAAACAAGAAGTCTATGAAACGAGATGTACAAATTCATGTTAAAATTATACTAGTTTAGAATGAAGCTTTTGAAATAAGATTTTGGACTAGATAGAGGATACTTAAATACTGGTATTTCAAGAAACTTGAAACAGAAATACTGAGAAAAACCTAGCTCATAGCGCAATGTAGTCGTGATTTGAGTAATTTCATCAAATTACCAGACCCAACTCCAGTTAATCTTCTCGAGACTTAATTTTAGTGAAGAGAACGCAATTAATTATAAACTTTTGTCTTTAGCGCGTCTCCTTTGATATCTATGCACGATTAGTTTGTGTAAAAATTAAAAAGATAATTAATGATTCTTGGTCGTTTTTTACTTTATTTCAAACAACTATACCCATAGCCATAGCCATAGCCATAGCATACTCCATTTTTGAATCTTTGTGATTATAGCTATATATTCTAATTTAGCGATATTTTTTCAACGGTTCAAGCGCGAGAGGTAACAGACACAACTTATTTACGCACTAAATGACGTCACACGTCAGTTAGCTCGCACAATTATTACGTTTGCTTCTATCTGTAAATTGTCAACTCATCTGACAACTGACAGGACACATCCCATTTGTATTATTAATAAGGAATATTACACTAGACAACTAAATTATTAATAATATCGCACGAAGTTGAAATTATTAAATGAAAAAATATGATAATGTGTGTAACAAAATTATCTGTGAAAAAATAATATAAAATAGAAAACTTATCCTTGGATTTTAATTTAGATAAAATCATAATGACATATTAAATAGTCTTCTTTTCACTGCCTCCGATAATGTTCACCCATATAACAATATGATCTGCATTTAAGAGAATAAGGTCAAGTTTCTGTCACACGACTATGAAACGGTGTTTATGTAGCATTTATAGAACTGTTCATCATAATTGATTCCACATCATTGTAATGGACAACGATGCATCCGGCCGGAGAGAAAGTCCCATGAGACTAAATAACTCTAGACAAATATTAGCACCAATTATTATAATGTTTTGAAATAATCCAATTCTTCTTGTTCGTTACGCTCTTGACAGTCGTGGTCATCATGTTGTGCTTTCGGTGCAAATGTCACCTCACGATATCTCGCTATCGATATCTGTTGGATGTCATTCTGGTGCATTCGTGTAAGAATCCGCCCCTACTGTTTTAGCATACATAATATTATTACGCGCAGTACCATATAACAGATTTCATACTACTTAAACCAAACAAAAAACCCACACACATACAAGGTCCCATTGAAATTAAATTGATTCGAGAAAGAACCCGCTACCGACTAAACATCCATCATGATTATAAATGAGAATTATCTGCTGTAACAAAGCTCGTGTTCTAGTGTAACGAAAGTCTAAAGCCGAAGCGATAAGTTTTCTTTGTACTCCAAATCAATCTTGTGCAAAAGGTCTCCTTTGATCCGCTGTGAGAGGTCCGGTGGCAATAATCCCAACTTTGTTCTCTAATATAAACGGTGAATTGGTACTTAGGTCGATCTCACACATTGGATGCTAAGGCTCTTAATACAGAAAAATACTCAGTCATGAAGCTAGATTTGAATATAGTTTTAAATGTGCCACTTTCATGTAGAACAAATTATTTGTTATTAAGTATTGTGAATAAAATATTAATAAAATATAACATATTATGGGCATTAAATAGGCGATCTGCAGATTGAATGTTGCAATATGATGGGACTTCCATAGAACTATTAATACAAAAATATACTTATGAAGTACTTCTAGCAAATTTTACATTGGTGACACAGAAATTAAGCTGTATGCAAAATGGTTAAGGCCACAGTTCTTGGTAGATTAGAAAAGCTCCTTGACAATAGACAATCTAAAAGAAAATCAGAGTATTTCCCTAGCCAATTGAGACTATTGATTACTGGCACTCGTTGTAATATTCAGTTGTTTGTTACTGTTATAAATCGAATATAACACTATCTTTTCAACATTAAATTCAGACAAATAAACCCTTAATAAAGAGTCAACACAATATTTTGTTATGGTAGAATAAACTGTACAGCAGAGAATTCCAAGAAATGTTTGTAGAAAGTTAGACGAAACGAGTAACTTTCTTGCGTCTGTATGAAGGTAATTTAATTAATAATTATACCTCTGGGGAATATACTACCCTGATATTTACACAAGTTACTTTTCTTTCTTGGTACCTTATGATAATTTCGTTCTACAAAACTTTCCTACGAATATAAATGAATCATCTAGATATAATTAAAAAAAAAAACATGGGAAACTTTATTTTAACGCTTGAATATACCAAAATAAGCTTCTATATAGTTTACTTCAATTACAAAAACTATTAAATAACTATTTTTTTAACACAGATATGTACAAGATAACCGTTTCTGTTAAACAACTGTGCATTCATATTTGGTGATACACCAACATAATGTCAAATGATTTTTTTTTACTGTACTAAACCGATAAGCAAGAAAAAAATTATACAAACATGTGTTCATAAAAACCAGTTCTTGGCACAATGTCCAGACAGCTTGAACATTTTTGCACTTAGCTGTGGCCGCAGGAAATAGGGCAACAAAACACTTGTACGCAGACCAAATTTAGCAAAGTACGCGATATTACTGCAGCAATACATTTTTCTATATGTTCTACCTTTACCTATTGGGAAATTGAAACGAGATACGTAAATTATTGCACAACAGTATTCCTCTCATCTTGTTTGTGATCTTAAGGAGAAAAAAAATATAAATTGCTAAATTATCATTCTGTTTTTAATGTATTATTTATCCATCTAAGAATTTTCATGAGTGTTAGTTTGTTAAGGTTTTTATTTTATGATCATCTGACCTTAATTGTAGTTTTATTACTTGTATCTTAAACAAAACCCTGTTCTGGTACTTTTAATTGTTACAACTAAACTCCGCCCGATTTTACTTATGCGAATTTGATGAAGTTAAAGTGTTAGTAGTTAGTTTAAATAGCTTAGTTCAGTGTCGTATTTACTGGCGGTACAAACTTGTTCTACACTGACCATATTTTGCAGCTAAATTGGTGGTCCGCAAATTCTGTTGGATCCCTTCACAAGTTTACTGCATAATGTGGATCATAAATATTCAGATTTTATTAATGACTTAAATTAAACTGAGTTATTGCTTATATCGAGCTACCTACGCGAATCCATTTAGTACTTTTTTAGGCACCATGCTTCTCATTAGTCGAGAGTCATCACTAGACGAGGAGAATGTTTATAGATTTTAGAAAAGAAGTCATGTGCTAATTTCTTACTAGATGACCTTTCAAATTCAAGAAAACCAGTACTCCACTTACTTTCTTATACATTGTCTTCGAAATTTGAAATTTACCTGACTGTGAAGTGACGAAGTTTAGTGCGTTGGTAATAGAGACCATAATAGGCCTCCGTCGAAAGTGCAAATGAATGCTACTGTAAACATGCGACAGTGGACAGTAGCACGCACGTGTTGACACAGTTTCCCTATGGGATTTTCTATCGCTGCATAATTTAATTTTCACCCAGATATGCGATTCGAATACGTTAGCACACTATATTGAAAGTTTAATAGGGGTTAAAAGCTGTTATTATAAAAATGCTAATGCTACACTATTGAGAATCAAATTATATTTATCTTAAAATTTGAATTATGAGTATCTCAATGAGTAGCGAAAACTTTTATGGACATTCGTAGTTTTGCTTTTCCCAGGCACACATTACGTGTACTACGAGTATATGTTTCTATCAAGTTTCAATTCAATTCGCTTCCAGTTTAATGGCATCACGGAAATTGTTAATGTATATTTTATACAAAATATGTTTTTTCATGCATGTTATGGAAAGAGAATAGAAACTTTAATTGAACCACATCATTATAATCCAGTGGACAAGCTCATTCATAATACCATTTACCTTTCTAACTATTGTAACTTCCTACTAAGTATTGTTGATAATTTTTACTCCATATCCTACCAAATCATAAGTATGATTGGTAAAGCCGTAACGTACCAATAAAGTAAATGCAAACAAAGTTTTTCCTTCGCATATATAGATTATCATCTGACATACCTATTTGCGGAGTTATCTAAATTCACGAGAGTAAACGTTGAGAGAATATTCCCTTTATATGAATATAAATATTTACGAGCAACAGTTTGGTCGATCGTTTTACGTGGATATGCTAAATCGGTAATACCTATGCATTAAGGTGTAAGTAAAAAAAGGTCATGACTGTGGTAAAACAACGAACGAAAAAGAGTGCTGCTGGTATGTCGATAACAACAAAATTGTAGGACTTTACTCCTATCTTAAAAGTATCATTGTATCCGAACATGCAATTGTGTGGAAATGTTACTAACTCACCATCAAAACTGTTATGGTCAGTCTCGATGATAATGTGCATTGACTTGCGATGGAACCATTATATTAGGTATCTATATTTGCACCTGGGGCCCAACCATGAGCTCTTATTGCAATGATAATTCAGTTGTGTGACAGTGACAGATGTATACACGTCACATACATCTGTCCCATAAATGAGTGAAACTATCATGGCAATAAGAGCTCATGGTAAGGCCCCAGATCTAAGTACGCCTTAGTAATTGTTTCGACAGCTAAATAATTTTATTTGGAGTTTCAAGATTTGAAGCTCTGAACAATCCTTCAAACTAAATACTATAAGCATCTAAGCTTTGCCCTAGGGAAGGATGATTCTATTCCTTTATACTGAACAGACAGTTATTAAGTACAAAACTTTGTAGAACACCTGCTTCTTCAGAAACTACTCCTTTAATTTTGTACTTTAGCATTGTTATATTTGACAAAATTTTAACTTAATGGATGTTTATTCTTAATGGAAGATCTCTAATATATTTCATTGTCCACGAAAGGTCCCCTTTTCTGAGACTGTACTTTACAGAGGATCATAGCCTTAATTAATGCTACCATATATTAGTGTTGATAATGTGGATGCGTGAAGGCGCTGTGCTAGTTATATTGGGACTCTTTCGTCTTGAAAAAAGTTGGTACAGGGATACCATAATGCATTATTTAGGGGATGCGCGAGTGACACTTTTGTTGTTGCAAATATAGGCTTGCAGTAACAGCTCGCTACCAGGCGAACATCTGATTGACATTGCAGCAATCAAAGGAATCAAAGCCTACAAGAGGTACACTGTTGTAATACCTACAATGTCACTCAGAAATATAGAAATAACCAAACATACGCCTTGAATCTGAAGTACATTCCGACGGTGTGATATAAAATAAGGCAAAAGGCCACCGCTTGGGTTCAGTTCCAACAAGGCTACAAACGGCATATTGACGCGGCGACCAGCAACACTATTATGCAAAGCAGCGCCGACTAGGTATCGGGTATATACGCGTCCGCAGAGTGCTTCGCCTGTAATGAGATGACACTCGTTTTATGACCGACCGTCGACGATCCCAGACCGGAATCCATGACACGGAATGTCACTGTGCGCTATGATGTTTGTTACTTTATCCGTTTGTGAGTTGCGATAAAACTGAACATGATTTCTCTGAGAGCCGTGACGTGACCGAGTGACACATGTTTAAATCCTAGCGGTCTGTACGTATCCTAGAAACTTGGGAACAGCGATGAAACATGATGAGATTTACGGTGAAGGAAAACATCATGAGAATACCGTCATAATATGCCTGATCAGCAATTCAATGAGGTATGTTTAGTGCCTGTAACTGTCACGTTGGCACCTAATCTTCTTTGGTGAAAGGTGGATGGATGGTTTAACACCTTTACCCCTTTTGGAACCCTATAAGATAGGCCAGGTTTACGTTATAATTTCTAACCATCTTCCGGAACAGCTGTTTCATAGCATATTGTTTAGCGTGTTTCAATGCTTGTTAGATAATGTTCCTTTTTTAATTTACAGATCACGGGAGCCGAATTAACGAGCAGTGAGTACAAAGCTATAAGTAAATGTATCCTAATGTGGAATCGTTTAGTATTTGAATGGTAGAAAATTTGTCTAAACAAATAAAAAATGATTAATGTAAGTTAGACCACATTAAATATCAAGCAGTGATCCTTGCCGTACGGGAATCATCAACAAATTACCCGAAACCTTAAATAAGTTATGAGCGAGAAAAAACACAGCTATCCTTCAGAATTAGGATGATAAATTATTCAGAGCCATCCAGGAAGCAGTGGAATCCTTATTGTACATGGGTCCCAGAACGGTCGTGCCACAAAACAGAAATTTGTAGGAAAGACGGCTTCACATTGGTCAAGAATCGACGCACACACATAAAGACAGATATTGTAGTAAATGTTTTGATGAAATGTACAAAATGCGGAGAGAAAAGAACCGGCTGGATCTTTTCAGGAAACTAGTTTCGGAAAAGGTTGCAATTTCCTCAACCTTCTTATATGATGTCAGTATCTTACCAAGGCCTAAACTGAACAAATCATTTTCATCTCGAAGTCAGGCTAATTCCAGTATTAAGCAGACTGAGACCATCGTAAGTTTCTATGTGTGCGTTTGTCTGTTACCGCCAACGTATGGAAGCTGACCTTCGGTAAGTTTTTATTTCGACCCAAAATTCACCCGTCACATTTCCGGACCGACGGCACAATTTAGTTACGGAAGTGCACCGGCTTCGTCCGGCTGATATAGCCGCGTGACCACCGAACCCATCCGTAATCGTATTTTTGATAACTCGATTCCACGGTCCTTGTTTGAACTATTCCACTTCAATTAAGTCTAGAGCTAACGGGGCGTGTCGAAGGTTTTCCTGGGATGAGCTCAACCACGCGATTTAGTTCTATCTTGAATCGGTTACGGTTAACCAAGCGCATTTGTTCTTTAGATTTTATTTTTATTTTTAAACTTGTTATTGAGAGTTTTCTGCTGTAATTTCCCTATAGCAACCCAAAATCTGGATTACTGGCCACTGTATTGCAATAGTGTAGGACGCCCTCCGGCCAGTTGGGATGACGATCTGCAAAAGATTGCAGGCATATGCTGGATGCGACAGCTGAAGACAGGCCGCTATGGCACTCATTGGGGGAGGCCAATGTCCAGCAGTGGGCTAAGGTAGGATGATGATGAATTGCAATAGGCTTACCTCCTATTTCATGGGACTTATTGGCTAAACGTGGACTTACTTACTATAATAACACCTCTGCCTTACGGGGGATACAAGCGTGAGCTTTATGCATGTCTTAAGATACTCTCATCTGTCACGTCATGTTTTCTTTGAATTAGGTTACTCTACTCGAAAACAAAAATATTGAAGCCCAAACAAAAAGAAGATGCAATGGAGTGTTAAAAGTTCCAACAGGGAAAAGGTCGCAGAATACACGCATAAACTCCTCAACGCAACAGCTATAAAACAAACGGTCCAATAAATTGTAGTTATTATTGAAATGAGGTAGTAAACTCCCTTCTAACCGCCCTTCAGCGCGCCTACGTCGTGCGTGCATTTCCTTGGTGCTTATTGATCGACGTGAGCCGGTTACAATTCTATGGATGTATTAAGTCGTATCAAAGTCAAATATTAGGTTCCACGAGCATTTGTAAGTATACATATAGCTTGTGAATATAAGGCGTACAAAACATCAAAAAGTACAGCTTGTTACATCATAAGCTCTTGAACAGAAATGATGCATACTTTTTACAGGCGTAAATTTTTAGCACAGGGCTTCGGTCGGTACTATATATCAATTTAAATATACATTTAAAAAAATACCTTACCTACCGTAACTAAAAAAAAATCTTTAATGATGTTTATTTTAGCTTTGTTAATAGAATTTCATTTCACAACCACGAAATAAATAACAAGTAAAAGTAAAAAAAAAAAAAAAAAAGTTGAGGGTATTTTTTTAATATACTTATTTTTAAATTGATATGTATTACCTGCGATGCCCAAGTGCCAAAATGTACGCCTAAAATTCTACATATACCTAGTATTGTGCTGTATAACAATGTGTGTACCAAACGCAGGAGCAAACTAAACAAAACAAAAGATGTAAATCGGTCAAGCCGTTTTGAATTTAAGCGAGACTAACGGACATCAATAGTTTTTTTTATAGGCATAAGAAAATATGGTAAACTTTCCGCATATTATATACCTCTGATGTCATTAAAACGCCTTGTATTACTCCAAGATATAATTCTAGCTGACACTCAGAGCGTCGTGGCTCGGAATTAATTATATTCCGAACCCGGTGGTAGGTAACATGGTATAATCTTGTATAATGTATGTTCTTCTGACGATTTGAAAGTACCTACTTTGTAAAAAGTCTGTAGCAGCGTTTGTTCACTCGCTACATAGATGGGCGACTCGCAAAAAATTGCAAAGTTTGATTACAAATACACGAGAACCTAAATCGCGCAATGAGAGTTTGTTTTCAACTAGGAAAGTAGGAGCCGCGGTTCCCCAGGCATAAAACACCTTGGCTGAAAGATCTTCTCTTTACTGGGGATGAGCATGATCAAATAAAAATATTTTGAATTTGAATCAACTCACAGACGAACAGCAAGTTTCTCCATACTGTTTTATTTTAACCGCTAAAAAAAGTAACTACAGTTAAAGTTTATCTTAATTATTACTTCCATGGGATACGTAGTTAAGAACAGTTGTTGGTTCACAATTATTATTCAAAACAGAAACGTACAATCAAATTACTAGTTTTTAGTCAAAATGTTACTCTATTTGTGTTTGTTACTGATCTATAAAGCAATCATTAGTGTTACGTGAGTGCGCCGCACGCGATATCACGGACACGTGTTTTATTCATAGCGAACTGACTAGTTTCAAAAGGTTATGATATGAAGTAAGTACAAACGAATGAAAATCGTCAATGGATATTTCACCATGATTATTTTATGTTACAGGATCTATTTTCTCATCTATACATCTATACAGATAAATAAAATTGAAGTGTCTGTTTGTAAATCCAAAATATCAATTTTTCACTAAATGCATCTGAAAGTATACACGCTACAGACACTAACACCCAAGTTATAAAAAAAATCTCTGTCTGTCTGTCTGTCCGTCTGTCTGTCTGTCTGTCTGTTTGTTCCGGGTAATCTCCGAAACGGCTGGACCGATTTTAACGGGACTTTCACTGGCAGGTAGGTGATGTTTCAAGGAGTAACTTAGGCTACTTTTATTTCTTAAAAATATTAGGGTTCCGCCACAATAAGTATGAAACTCAATCTACGCGGGTGAAACCGCGTGGCACAGCTAGTACCTAATAAACTACTCAATTTTGAAATTGGTGCCAAATGTAGCATACAATTCGGTATCAAATAGCAACTTATTAATTTAATTTTAGTTTTTTAAGCCGGCTTACTTTTTTTTAGTAACTAGGAGTTCTTTTTTAACATTTTATAGGCTCTCTTAGCGTGAAGCTCCGTAGCCTTAGATCCTGCAGTGGGATTAAGAAAAAGACAGTTAGTTACGATAACTTCCCAATCCTCACATTTTTGTAAGCGTCGAAGTTGACACGCATCCTACACGTACCCAACGAACCGTGGAATCACCGTGGTTACCCTCAGTATCCTACAAATGACTTTGGTCACTGTAGCCTCTTAACTGCGAACGTTAGCAGCACTAATAGTATCACTCACGCTTGCTTGCACATCCGTCGAATCCGAAAACAAACGTTGCCAATTGCACAAATCTATTGGGATTTAAACTACACACATACATTGCTCACGCCTGTATCCCATCCCGTAGGAAGAAACTACTGGTTTTCTGCAGCTACGATCCTTACATACTTCTTTCGTTTCGTCGACATTAATGCATCTTTTCATAAACTTCTTTGATTATCTTAGTTCCAAATTTGACCTTTGAGCGCTGACCTCGAATGCGCAGTAATGAATTTTTGGGTCTTTTACGGAGTAACGAGAACACATAAATGCGCAATGATCCCCACTATTTTCGCTGAAGGGTCATAACTCAATACCTATTACTTCCAATTACATTCGCTCTAAGAATTTCCATATGTTCAAACCATTCCAACATACTTTTTTATATTGGATACTAGCGGACGTCACGCAGTTTCACCCGCGTAGTTCCCGTTCCCGTGGGATTACGGGGAAAAAATACAGCCTATATTAATCAGTGATAATGTAGCATTCAAATGGTGATATGATTTTTTAAATCGGTTCAATGCTTTTTCAGCCAATTCGTTATATACATAAGTACTTAAATACAAATATTTCCTCTTTATAATATTAATATAGGTACTTAGTATATATTAATTCTAGTCACTACATCATTCTTCAAATTGCAACTGTTTCTTATCATACTATCCCTCATCCGATCTGTTATAGTGATTAAAGCTTCGACTCCGTGTAAGCATAACCCACACATGAAACGTACAATAATTAAAGTTACATAACCAACACATGCAACCCACATCACAGACCCGCCAAGGTAAACCGCACCATCTCCACTGACACTTATATGAGTTTGTAAACTTTAACCGCAGATCCGTGTAATGTTGGTGTATTGAAGTGTTGCATTTGAGTGTGCGTAATGTTATCTTCTAGGACAACATATTCATTTCTACCTGAGCCTGTAGATCAAGTAACATTATGCTCACACGTCGCTAGTAGAAACGATACAAAATGTACGGGAATGACATATGGCAGGTCCATACTTTTTTATCGTTTCTATTAGCGCAAGCGCAAGAGAATATTACTTTGTCTAGGCCTACAGATCCGCTCTGCATGGCGATAAACAAAACTTGGGTATAATCTTATCAAACTTGTACTTCTAAGTGTCAAAAATGATACTTTATAATGGTAATTCAACATTCTATTAATGCTTTTACTTCAAATACAAATTTGTATTCAGAATCATGTCCAAATAACATGTTTTTAATAATAAAAATGTTTTTAATTTTAAAAAAATAGGCAGTTCAGATAATGATTTTAATTGCCTATTACTTAAATCAAGAAAAAAGTTTAAAATTATCACCGTAATAGAAAAAAATATCTTCGTAAGTCACTACGCTCACTCTATTCACTCGTCCTTGAAAGGCCCCAAAACATGAACTATCATTTGACCTTGTGCAGTTTTCATAGAGGTAACATTTCAATGAAGCGAGCGTACATTCCATCATTCATAAGTATAATTATATTCGACTCAGTACATTGTGGGCCAAGGCAAACGCTTCCTCAATCATAATGGTTTTCCTGCAAAGCACCTGATGCCATTTACGACTAAATACATCATTTTCGGAAGTATCTCTAGGAAACGCACGACTCGGATTATTGTATGCTTAATGTTGTTTTGACGACGCGATCCGGTATTCGCCAATGATATTCAAAGTATAGCTATATTATGCGCTCATAAACGAAAGAAAAAATGTTCTGTACGCGTTTTGTCACTTATCAAACAAGTAGTATAAAACTTGAGAGCAACTGAGTACAAAGGCTAGAGTTCTGTCAACTTTTTGACATACCCCAATATAGGTGCCCATTGGTCCCTCGAGTGAATAGTCAATTATTAATATATTTTAAGATACCCAGTCCCCTGGTATAAATGTTACGTTATGCTACGGTCATGTAGTCGAAAATCATTGAAGCTATCACTCTTTAAGCTTCTGACACCCCACTAGTTTAGATAGATCAGGGGACGAGTGGAAACCTCAAAAGTTTAAGCGGTCGAGTGGGACCCGACATAAATAACTCTTTGAAAAAGCCAAATTGAAATCTCATTTGCAAAAACAGTTTGATTTTGCAAATAAGATTTCAAATGCAAACTTTCCACCTCCAATTGACGACCTCAGCGAGGGATTTCGGAAAACGCTTTCTTAATACTCTAAGGATACCTATGCCTCCCGAGAAACACCTCCTAATTTCATGTCTCCAGAACCAGTTGCTCAGTCTGTGCGTTGATAATAAACTTAACCTTAGAAAATGCTCGAAGTTTTTCAAGGTAATGTTTTTGTTAAAGAGCCATGTCATCTTGTGACGTATACGTTTCCCAATTACAATACCTTTAACAATGTAAGCCCACATTCGCCCACAACCACCATGTGGGGTCCCATCACGTCTATTCCTTCATCAACGCTGTCCTTGGCCACTCTATTGGCTGCCACTCGATTGATGTATGCTTTCAACAACTACAAAGACGTATAAAGTGTATATGACGTGTGTATATCACACCTTACTTAAAAACACATATATTTCGACTAGCTGTGCTCCGCGGTTTCACCCGCGTAGATTTAGTTTCATCCATATTGTCGCGGATCCCTAATATTTTGAATAAATAAAAGTAGCCTAAGTTACTCCTTGAAACATTAGCTACCTGCCAATGAAAGTCCCTTTAAAATCGGTCCAACCGTTTCAGAGATTACCCGGAACAAACAGATAGACGGAGAAAATTTTTAAAACCTGCTTTTTTAGTGTCTGTAGCGTGTATACCTACTTACTTACTTATATGCAATCAGTGCAAAGCTGTTTTTTGAAATCACTAACAGACACTTCAATTTTATTTATCTGTATAGATGTATAGATTACTTTCATGCCCTTATAAGTACTGTAATTTAATGATACACAAAGAAATTAACCATTCTGTGATGTGACAACAAATTAAAACGACTGAAATAGATAGAAATCGAACAAATTCGCTCGTGCCGTGGACCCGTTATAACCTTCTGGCCTTTGAGTCGAAGAAGCTTTCTACCAACACTTTCATTTTCAAACCCTCTATAATAACTTATATTAAGTTATTCCTAAATCCAAGTTATAATATAGGATACAGACATACATATGCTCACGCCTGCATTCCCCGTATCAGAGGTGTTGTAACAACAACACCCATTTTTCACTGAAGATGAATAAGCGCCATCGTAACAGATAGTGAGTCTATCGCCGTCTCAGGCACTATACATACGCCTTTGAATTACTTCTCAGACATATGCAGGTTTCCTTACGGTGTTTTTCTTCACGTAGAGTGAAATCACTGCACATATTACGTTTTTTTGAAAAACTCCTTAGTACAGGCCCTGGTATTCGAGCTTGCGTTGCTTGCGTAGCAGGCGACTGCTCAAACTCTATAATATGAGATATTAAAGTATGATAGCGTATCTATTACATAGGTACATATGTTCAGGTAGAGCCTAGTCCGAGCCCCTTGACCCACTAAATTCTTGGACAATAACACAGAACAGTGCGCATGGCATTTCCATTAACGTGACAATATGGCGGATGGTGTCCCCTACATAATGTATGCCTCCGGACACTGCGTTGTTTACATACCTTAATAGGTATATCTTAACGTGCTATTTTACTACACCTCGTTAGCTTTACGTTACAGCTTAGCTTTATGCGGTACATTTCGCTTATACTATTTCAGCGTTCTAGTTTTGAATGGATAGGGATCAATATTTAAATATTGCGATTCGAAAACGGGTTAAAAAAAACAATCGATAAAAGTTTAATACCACTACGTCCTCAATATCGGGGACGTAAAAATGCACAGATTATGTAAATTGGTATGTCGTGTTTGCAATTGCGCGCATTTAAACTGCATTTATGCAATTGAGGGGTCGGCGTCGTTGCTACTATTAGCGGCCTTTAGTTTTTGTACAAAGAAAAAATCATTCGTTTCATAATTTACGTCACGTATGCATTGCTTCTCTTTCTTTTCCTTTCTCACACGATAAAGGAAAACAAAAGCTATCCATAATTCCCTATTTAAGTTTATTCTCACGATAATAACAAGATTGAAAAATATCATAGAAAGGTAGATCGATAGTTATTGATAAAAAAAATCTTGACACGTTCTAATCAACGAGGCATCACATATCATCAATTCCGTAGCTAATGAACACGAGTGAGCAACTAGAATGCAGTTACTTAACAATCGCAACAATATTGGGTCGTGGGAGCTCATTCGCGTGAATCATTGTTAATTATGTCTTTATTTTGCTTGTAACATCTGTCTTGTGGCGTAATTACTTTCGAATTTTAATTCGAAACGTACGAAGGCTTATCTAGTGAATATTGCGCGATAGTGGCAAATAAAAACAAAACAATTGCTCTTAGAAGCGAACTAAACAGATCATCATCGCGATTGCGACACAGCGTATTTTTTACTAGCTGTGCCCCGCGGTTTCACCCGCGTAGATTTAGTTTCATCCTTATTGTCGCGGACCCTAATATTTTTTGTAAATAAAAGTAGCCTAAGTTACTCCTTGAAACATCAGCTACCTGCCAGTGAAAGTCCCGTTAAAATCGGCCCAGCCGTTTCAGAGATTACCTGGAACAAACAGACAGACAGACAGACAGACAGACGGACAGACAGAGAAAAAATTTAAAACTTGGTTTTTCGGTCTCAGTAGCGTGTACACTTTCATATGCATTTAGTGAAAAGCTGTTATTTTGAAATTACAAACAGACACTTCAATTTTATTTATCTGTATAGATTGCATCAACTGGTGGTGAATTAACTTGTAATTAGGCAGCCGATGAACTGAATCCTGATATTACAAGTGCAATAACTGTTAAGAAATGAGGGAAATTGAACTGTGTATCGGTTCATGTAAAACAAACAATCGAAACAGCACTGAACGATTCAAATGTGGTATTCACGTGTCCCAAAATTGTAATTCTGCGTTTGCCGCTTGAGTTCGACAGAGACATAACTTTGAGAACAAATGGAGCAAATTGACACTTGTCGTATAAGCACAATGCCAAATCGTATAATTCCTTATCAAATGGCATTATTATGCCACATGCAGTACTTGAAAGCATTGGTCGATAGCCAAACGCCACGAAAGTAGGCTGAATTTGCGTACATTTAAGTGAATTATTATTGTTTTTAAAATGTTGGAAAATATGATTGAATGACTGCCTCGTTGGTCAAGTAGTCGGAAGTACTACTGCGGAACACGTGGTCTTGGGTTTGATTCTCGGTAATTCGCCCCCTATTACATGGGACTGAACATAACTGGCGAAATATGGATGTACTATTAAGTAAAACTCTGTCTACCCCTTCGAGGAATACATGCGTGTATATGTAGGTATGTATGTGACTTATTAGGCAAGGTTCATGTTTTGGGGTTCTCCCATTCATAGAGTTCAGTAACAATATTTAAACGAAACGAATATTACCAAAAAGAAGTCGGCATGAAGGACACCGCTTGGCATTGTCTACGTGTTTCATTACATACTTGGATACGGTTTTATCAAAAGATTCCTTTCAATGTATATGTTCACTTGCCTTTGAAATATCCTCGATAACATTATTTTTACTAAATAAGATTCTCATGACTAACAATAAAATAAACAAAAAGGTAATACAATAGGTACGCGTGGTAGTCTTTGAAATAAGAACCATAATTCAATAAAATTTTAAACACCGATGATTAATTGAATAACAGTCATCGTAGTTATGAATCTAATGCAAACATTTGAGAACAATCATGGTGTAGGTAGTGTGTCACAACATAGTCCTATAAAGAAGATTCGAAAAGGATTCAGGCGACCGGGATCACCAAGAACTAGAATGACCGCAGTCCCATTCGCCTGATAGCATTTTTGAATCGGTCGTATGGGACCGTTTCCTATCTGTAATTTCCCAGTAATAACAGGGTCACCTCATCACATGGAACTCAAACATAACTGCCGAAATACGGGTGTATTTCGGTACACATGTTATATATGTAATCATTAGAACATTTATAGAGAGTTGAATAAGAATAAAACCCAGTCAAATAAAAGGAAACGAAGCACTTATGCATTGAATATCACTCATTATGCAACTACCTAGTAATGAAACGGCTTAGAAGCAATCCAGAGTCAAATACTCTTAATAAAATCATTAAGGCGAAAGGTCGATTTTAATTAGAGAAGATTGTAGGCCACTTCTAAGCAAATTGAATAGTAACGGGAGACTGCAAATTGGCGGTGAGAATTGGAACAATACCGTCAATTATTCGGCGGCTAATACCAAGAGATCCGCTGAAATGAGAACTAGGTATAAGCTCATTTCAAACTTCTAACATTCAATATAATTCTCACAAGAATTCAAACTAGTATGATAGATAGGGAGAGAGATTGTAAATAAAGCGTTAGCTACATACATGATACTCACGCTTGTATTCCATGAAGGGGTAGGCACTTATTAGTACACCCATTTTTCGCCAGTTGTGTTTAAGTCCCATGTAATAGGGGGCGAGCCTATTGTCATAATCTGGCACTAATCCAGACTCCGAGAAGCTAGTGGGCAATTACAGATGGTAAAAACCAAATAACATTTGCCTGAACCGCGGATCGAAGGAACAGACCCTTGAGTCCCACAATAATTCTAGCGACCACTATACTCGACCACTATAGCGGCCTTGAATCCTTAGCTATAATGTCTATAAGCAATCAGTCAAATACTGGCGTATAATTAAGTCATATTTTATGAACTTAATATCGGTTACATTGAAAGAAAGTCAGCCAAAAGATTGATCTCAAAAATTCTTTTGTAGCCGATTCTATCATTGGCCGATCAAATTGATAAATTGTTTCGAATCAAGTGCCATTCCTCCGATAGGAAACTTACGAAGTTATCAATCAATTCACTTCTCTGGGAGTAATTTTACCGTTTGAAATAGAAGATATTGCCTCTCGACACAAGAGCGACTTCGTATTTGGAGACGGTCCAAGTTTCGTCGTAATTTTGAACGGCAGAAACTACTAAGTTCGAATGCAGATTTAAAGACTCATGTATGACTTACCGATTTAGTTTGGGAAGTACTTTACAAACGTATGGCCGCTTCAGTTTACCTGCCGAAGAGAGGTGATGATTAGAGAACATATTCTTACTAATTACTAAATAATTGATGAAAACATTCATTAACTAAAATATTTAATGATCTATACGAGGAACAGTAGTTAAAAGTAATTACAAGGAGAAAACTTGGCCCAAATAGACGTCGCTCGGGATCCTGTTAGGAAGGCTAGCAGCATTGCCACGTTGAATAGCAATGAAGATATTCCGAGAGAGAAAAGCCCCAGCCCGCTTGTTACTAGAGGTTTATACCAGACGACGTGCAACCTTTTCGAAGAGTTGATGAGCATCCGGAACCCAAGGCCCCACGGTTTCAACCGCAAACGCATCAAATATGTATCCTTGACCAAAGCAAGCATATTTCCGGCCCTTGAGGCACTCCTGCTGAGCAACTACAGCATATAATTTTACGTATCTAAGTTCTCTTCTTTACGTCTATTGAAAAATGCCACGATACCAATGAAATAAGCGAAAACTGAAACTGAACTTGCAGCCAAATGTATCTGCCTTTATCTGTCCTTTGACGCCCACTACCCAGCGATAATGGTGTTGAAACACAATCTGACACTAAGGTTTGTGAGACTGTTGTTCTGTCGAATATGATACCAAATAATCTACATTTATTTGTTCCCGCTAAAGTATTTAAAATCAGCGAGAGTGAATCGAGATCTGATGCGTCATTCTATAAGATATCACGAAGTTGAATTCGTCGTCGAGTTGTCAGTTTCAAGCATACGAAATTGAACTTTATCGTGTTTAAAATAAGCATACATTTTTGATTGAAACTTACAACTCTCTACGACTTGACGAGTTCGCCGTCGTTACATTCCAGTGTACTTAGAGTGAGTTTTTCACTGCCGCCGTCACACGACACCACGTTGAAGTAAACGCAGATTTGTATAGGATCGAAACAAAGCCAGCTTTTGGCTCTAAGATGGCACTATGTTGATCTCATGTAAATCTGCGTTTACGTTACTCTTTAATTAAATCGCGTTAAACGCGATAACTATCACGGCAATTTTAAGAAAACTCGCACTAGACACTCTCGAGTATCCTGATGCCAGTTTTCTTTAAGAAAGCTATGGATAGCTTCGGTTATCACAGCATATTCAAGTATATTTCCCTGAATATACTTTCAAAATATTAAGGCCCTTCGCGTCCCTTGAACCTGTAATTACTTTTGTTCAATATCGCCTATGGTATCTATTATTCCATTCGCTATAAGAAGTAGCGTTCAGGACGACATGAATATCGCGGTTAGTTATTCATCATTTATGTGTGTAAATTACAAATACACGCGACAATACACACTGTGAACCAATAAAAATATGATTTTATCATACAATAACATTGATATCGGAAAATATTAATGAAAAAATGTTAGAGCTCCTTCATAGAATTGCGATCAAATTACCTTTGCAGACGTCTACCTATATGATCAATATCAAATCCAACTACTATAAAAGCAAGTAATTTACTTCTATTGAATTGTTATAATGCAACACATTGTTGTGGTAATGCAACTAGCATTACCAGTTACTTATTTAATACTAGCGGACATCACGCGGTTTCACTCGCGTAGTTCCCGTTCTCGAGAGAGTACGGGGATAAAATATAGCCTATGTTACTCGCTGATGATGCAGCTATCCATTGTTTAGGATAGTTTCGGAGCCTATTCAATGCAAACAAACAAACAAAAAGCAATCAAATCATTCCTCTTTATAATATTAGTGTAAAGTACCTGGTTGACCGAGCTGTGCTCGGTTTCTTCTTCTTACAAAAACATTTTCCCACAAAAGAAAAAAAAACCAATAGAAATAATCGAACCGGTGAACGTCAGTCTCGAACCGGTGTATTCTAGTTTCGTTATCACCTCGTAAGCTGACAGCCTCAACTCTGAGCTATCATAACTTGACAGTTGTCGGCGAAATTTAGTGTCGTATTGTATTGATATTTTATGAGTTTTTCAGTGCATGAAAACATGGTCAAAACGATGTTTTCTGAAAGTGAATCTGATGAAGTTAAATTTCATGAAAATCGTTGCAGCCGTTCCCGAGATCCAGATTATATATATACAAGAATTGCTCGTTTAAAGGTATAAGATAAATAGCTAAATACCGAGTTCCCATCATTCGACCAAACGCAATATTCGTCGAAAGCTAATTTCATTTGAGCTGGTGGTATTAATTGGATTCGACGATGCGAATCGATATTGTACGTTCACAATTAGTATTATCGCCACACGAAACTCGAGATAACACAATCACAAGTGCTCTCGACGCTGTGTGCAATGAGGTGTCATATCTAGGGTTGCCTCCTTTTTTGAAGATAACGTATACACACATAAACCAGTACAAAGTTTGTTTGCATTGAATATCCTTAAAAAATATTTCAGCAATGGATAGCGTCATAATCAGCGAGTAACATAGGCTAGCTTTTATACCCGTAATCCCTAAGTACATCATTACCTAAGTACTTTAATATAAAAATTTCGACACAAAAATGAATTTTACTTATTTTCGTTTAGGTACTTATTTATCATAAGAATATTATGATTTGGCAAGCAATATTTAGAATGTAGCCTTTAGCCAAAGTAATTGCGCTTAGTCTGTGGGTGTGGGTGAGGTATCAAGTTATTATATATATAATTAAAAATAAAAAACATTGTATCAAAATTAAGTACAATTTAATGCTCTTTATTAATAATTATGTTTATGAACATACCAAAGAGTGGTGGCATCGATTCAGCACCAATCGATAAAAACATACCGGCAAATTGATAACCTCCTCCTTTTTTTGAAGTCGGTTAAGAATTGCGGCTAAACTTTCCAAATTTCAAATTTGTTCATTTGAAATTTTGAAAAGTTCATGGTCATGCGAAATAAAGTATTTTCGTGTACCTACTTTATGCGTCTCATAATGTATACAGTAAAATTACCTGAAGTAACATATAATACTTTATTTTTATGTAAGGGGACAACCCTGTTCATATCGCATAAGTGTGCAAACCTTGATTACTTGTTTATCTAAGCATGAGTCAATGGCCTTGATTTATAATAAAATGAACTTTTACATTGCGACCTCTATGGATAAAAATGCAGTAACCTCAAAGTTGCATTTACAAAACGCAATATGCATTAAGTTTTTGCTTGCAATTATGTTCTTGATGACTCGTAAAATAAAAACATATTAGAGTAGAACTAAACCCAAACAAGAAAGAATTCAACTACCGTTTTGAATATTATTCGAGCACTTTAAGATAATAAAGTCGATTTTAATTTAGCCACTCAATGAAACAATTGTCTTAATGACGCTTGAAAGTAGATCTTAACGTTTTCCAAATTTGACCCTTACCGAAATTATAATTAACTAGGAGATGTTGTCCTACTTTTTTAGTGGATTTACACTAAGGACGAACTCCAAGTTCGCCCAATAACCCACTTAAAGATAAAAAGTACAATATACATTAATTACTTTAAGACCAATTTATACTTGAACATTAATAAAATTATCTACCAAGAGCATCGGAATAATCGAGGATGATGTTCAAAGGATAAGGTTGTGGATATTAATCAGATTATGATGTACGCAACGCAATAGGCATCGCTTGATCGAATTTGCACATTGAATTGTTTCGGATTACACCTGTGTGTATTATGCATAAATCAATTAACTCTGCGAATACATATCTGAGTCTGTTGATCTATGTTTAAGGTTACAATTTGTCTAGAACCTAGCCTTATTCCATTGGTAGATGTCAAGACATTCCTGGCTCACTATCTTGAGAAAATCTCTAAGAAACCTCGATCGAGAAACCAAGACTGAGACTGATGCAATGATGGATAATGAAACAATTCATCCTATCTATTCATGAGTGATAGTATATAGCCCAGAAAACTTTCGAACCGAACCTAATCGAATCAATCTAATCAATCAACATAGTATTAAATTTCAAACACTTATTGATATAAAAACAGTTGAAGATCAATATGTAGAACAAATGAACAATAACCCACAAGCTGAATAAATAGTTAAAAAGCTATCAATAAAACCAACACTACACTTATCATATCAAGTGCAAGTAAGCGAAGCGTGAAGAACAAACAGATCAATATCATTCCCCCTCTATCGTATCGGATCAATCAGATGAACGCTCATTACACACGGCACTTAGGGTATTGTCATATTGAGGTATCATCAATGGCACAAATATTCCTACATTCTACGTGAATTGACTACACTGAGGCGTCTGAGAAACGCCTTAATTACATCGACTAGGAACTTGGTACGATGTACGATGAATAATAATGTGGATACCACGCAGTCTCAGCCATCGTCATTACACGCAAGCATTTGAATATGGTGATGGGTGCTATTATGAAAGTCTGTCGCGTAATAGATTTAATTGCTTCAGATGTGTGAGTGGCATATTAGTAGTAGTACAAAGGTTAGCTAAACGAGTTCAGTAAAGAGCCTGATAAAATTATATTTGTAAAAGAGAACAGTCGACCTACACGAAAACATGTAACAATATAAAAGCCAATATGTGTAATTTATTTAGAAGCAAAACTAAATTTTGTTTGACGATCCAGATGAGTTAGAAAATCTATCAAATCTGATGAAACATGCAAATGATCCGAAGAAAAATGTAAAACCAACAAAAAACACATCGAAGGAAACAAAAGCCGAGGAAAATATAAATATTGGCGATATCAGCGCCGATACCGAGACTGTAACAAGGCAGACCGCTGACAAAACAAATTTACATAAATCCAGTCGAATCCGTAAAAATGACGCGCGACAGACGAGCCGATAAGCTTTGGTTGGATATCATTAGCTGAGGGCAGGGCGGGCGATCAGTCACTTGTGCGGCCTCCTCTACCGTCGGGATCGACGAAAAAATCCCAAATATCAATCTTCTTTTCCCCATTCTCCTTACAATCAATTCTAAATTGAAAATCCCCGGAGATGTGAAATCGTTCTCCTATTTCGGCGCTACAACGAAGGCGGCGAGATTATTCTAAATTAGAGACGATTTGGGATTTAGAATAAATTAATTGAACTTTTTTTTATCTTAATACGAACGTATTACGTTCGTTTCTTCTTTCAATAATAAAGTATTGATTTTAAAGATTAAATAGCTCGCACGTCAGATTAAACTCCAACTATGTAGCAATGAGGCTAAACTTCGCTAAATGGAGAAAATTAAGGAAAGTTATCTGTCGATTTCACAGCACCAGTAAAATAAATAGAAAGGAAGTCGTTTATTAATTTAATCGTATCCACCGCCGATGCAGCTACGGGAAGTTTCATAACGGGCTCCGGTCTAACTTCAGAAACTGCGGGGACTTGTGCGATATTCTTTTATTTCACGAGACAATCAAACTGGGTATCTCCTAGAGCATTTTCCAGGAATTCTCATCCGAGCTCGAGCTGTGAAGCTCAAAAGTGCATTACAAGGCTTATACCATAAAACTGCAGATAATTCTTGCGAACCATTGCGGATCGAGTGAAATAAAACTCTTTGCGGGATATGACTAAGCAAGTTATTTATTTTTTACAACTTTGGCGAATTACCAACATTCTGAGAATTTGCCTTACTTACTGACAAATAATAAAACCTCTTATAATTCCTCTTTATGTATGTTCCCTATACATGCATAACTAAATTTCGATTCGTATTACAGGAATCTAAATCTTATGACCTGAGGGCCAACTATGAACGTTTAAGTAGCGGGTATTACAGACTATTTAGCTTGACGTTTAATTTTACGGTACCGAAGTAAAACTGCAAAGCTCAGAAGTTCTTACTACGCTCTGCTTAAACCTATGATGGTAGGTCCCGTGCTCTACATGTACCTACAAATGTTACATAAGGACAAATTTTTTTTTGATAACAAATTTGAAATTTTAAAGGAAGTATACTTAGCGGCTAACCAAACAATGTGAAGCAAGTCATAAGTATCAAGAAAATCAGTATAATCCTAAGCATTGCCTCGTCCCAAAACGCTCTACATAACCCAATTACAATAATATATATGATGTACTTTGAAGTTAATTTTTTTCTCTCGTCTCCTCTCGGCGTCTGTAAATCACAAAGCGCGTCGTCTCTTTAGACAAAAAGGCTGACTAAGAAAAAGACGGATTTAATAATGACACAGAGGAGCAATTCCCTTGAGTTATCGTTATATTACGTTGCAGAACTCTTTATTGTCATTTCACAAGCATTTTCGGGCTCGTAAAGTTGCTTTCTCCCTGTTTAATTGACTGAAACAACCGATATGTGTTTTAAGCACCTGCTACTGGATTATTGAGATTAGAATCATGGGCATAGCCTTTTCATCATAGGATAATATGCCTATTAGTGGTCTTTATGATTTGCAAACTATTGTCAGTTATAAATATAAAGATATTTAAGACTAGCTGTGCCCCGCGATTTTACACGCGTAGGGTTATTCAGAGGTGACCCGCGGAACCCTAAAGTTTTATTTAAAGATAAAAGTAGCGTATGTAACCCCTTGTATAAATGCTACCTGCCAGTGAAAGTTCTGTTAAAATCGGTCCAGTGGTTTCGGAGATTAGCCGGAACAAACAGACAGACTAACAGATTTTCTTTTTTATTTTGTTTTCATTATCGTACCTATATACTTTCATGTATGTTGCCAAAAAAGTTTTGTTTATGAATGTGGATGGGTACAAGGGGAAAGGAAGACCTAAGCAACGATGGATGGATTGTGTGAAAGATGATATGGCTAGAATGGGAGTGAATACAGATATGACGGATGATAGAGAGAAATGGAAGAGAAGAACACATTGCGCCGACCCCAAATAAAATGGGATAAGGGCAGGAAGATAATGATGATGATACTTTCATATTATGTATATGCATTTAGTGAAAAGTTGTTATTTTGAAATTACAAACAGACACTTCAATTTTATTTGTCTTCATAGATATCGTATCGTATATATTTCAGTCTATTGAGAACTCACAATAATATCGCGAAGGCTCCTTATACATCAAATATACATTGGTCATACATTTGGTTAGTCTAACATATTTTGGTTTATCCACTTGTATTATATTTATATTATAACTTTATAGTTTAGGATACTAAGTACAAGAGTAAAAATCCATTCGACTGTACAATAATTAACTAACTAACCCTAGATCTAATTCTAAAATTACGACACACTTAATTAAAATGCCGCTTTGACCTTTGACGGTTCCTATATCAGCGGAACAGAACATTATCGTTCAATTTACATTTAAAATGGAATTTGGAAAGTTTGACTTTCACTTTGACCTTAGACCGGTTCGTTTATAATAACACATTTTGATGTTAGAGAACTTTATTGAAAAAACACACCTTCATTAAAATAAGCATTCATATTTCCACTTCAGCTGCTAACATTTTGAACAAATTGCAAAAACATAGACATTTCGTAGACATAACATTGTTTTTGCTTAAAAACTATCGTTGTAAAGGTTCATATTAATTACCATAATACGACCTTATTGAGAAACGAAGACCCGAAATCTAATCCAGGAAAGAGATGAGGTCCTTATTGTGATAAACCTTTTGTGAGCGAACTCGACGCAAATACGAGTAAGTACGTATACGATATCTATACTGATAAATTAAATTGAAGTGTCTGTTTGTAATTCCAAATTAACAGATTGACGGACTAATGCAAATGAACGTTAAGCATACTCTAAAGTACTCTTGTTAATAAAGTTATACCTAAAGTTAGTTGGTGCAACCCACCCTAAATGTATTTTTGATACGTCTGGTCAGTAAGATTACTATTGTCCTTTATCAACGATATATATTTATATTTATCAACTATAATAATATTATAAATGCGAAAGTAACTCCGTCTGTCTGTTACGCTTTCCCGCTTAAACATCTCAACCGATTTTGATGAAATTTGGCACAGACAATCTTTAGACCCTGAGAAAGGACATAGGCTACCTTTTATTTATTAAAAATATTAGGTTTCCGCGACCATAAGGATGATACTAAATCTACGCGGGTGAAACCGCGGGGCACAGCTAGTGTACTATAATTATACACGGGAAAATTTATCTGTCTGTCTGTCAGATGTTCACGGCTATGGCGCTGATCCAATACTTCTGTTATTTTTACCCAATAACGATTCAAAGCAATTTTGAAACCCTATGACGGACATAGAGTGCATAAGAAATCATCATCAAGTCACGGATAAAAGCTAGTATCTGATTATCTTTAACTCTCGAATAGTTGGGCAGTGGTGCATCACCTACTTAAAAGTAAAGTACCAACGTGATGACTTGAAACTTTAATAAATTTCACCAGACTATTTAATAGCTAACAAAATTTAACAGCGCATAGATAACACTCTAAACTTTAACGTACCGTGAATACGATTTGATACTATTAACGTGGAATATTACTACTCAGGTGCTCTATAACGTCTCATTAAATGTTCATTAATGTCGCTTAACAATATTAAAAGTGACGAAAGCTTACTTTCAAATTCATCTTGGACCATACGTCCCAAAATGCGATTTTAAACTGCACTTACGTAATTTTTACTTTCATGTCGTTTTTGAAGTGCAAGAAGAAGTTAAACTGTTCAAATATAGGTGATTTTAAATGCAAACTAAATTGTAATACTCGTATGTGATGCTTTCACTAGGCGGGCACGAAATTTGGCATCTTGATGTCTTATTTCCATAACGCCAGTAAAGATTTTAAGCAAAATCATTTTGTACGCCCTCGTGTCAAATGAACTGAGTTTGTGTGTGTAGTCAATGCATTGTTTTTATTTGAGAAAGTTATTATCACACAAACTTATGATGGCCATTATCACAAAAACTTATGTTGACACAACGCTTTTTAGAATAAGAAAAAAGTTCCAGTCTCACAATATTACCACATACGAAATACAAGCTAACTACAAGCAGTATGGAATGTAGAGACAAATCATTCGAAATGACACACTCACACAGACGCACTCATCTCAGAGATTATAAGCGGTCAGTACGGGGTGTCTCGTAGTGGCTGATCGCGTATTGCTACGTCACTTACGTATTTTATAGATATTTTTTTAAACTTTTAAATCATAAAACCGACATCAATTTGACGGTAAATAATATAGGTAAATATAAGAAGCTCGATGGAGAAAATGTTCTTATTACAAAAACTTGGTCTATATTCCACACTGCTTAGTAAGCTTATATGTATACTGTGATAATGCTTTCAACTAATTTACATTCTTAATAGAAGGAATCCTTTTTTTATGTTACGATATGTAACGTTATTATGCAAGTACATACTTATATGTAATTACTTTTCTTTTTAACAACGACTCAATAAACACTGAATATTTAAATTGTTATCTCTATTAAATTCTAAGTTCTATTCAAGTTCAATTTGCTAACTGAAGCATTACTCGCTGTCTGTGATTTGTATGGATTTCTTAGCGTCAATTACAATCATATTTACTATTGAATAATTAGACTTGTAGTAGCCCAAACCAACACTAATTTGCAATAATTATTAGGTGGGTACAGTTTCTGAAGTTGAACTTAAGGTTGATATTACTTTCTTAGTTTATTTTAACTCCATAAAAGCAGCACCTTATAAAATATATATATTTTTGAATAATTTGCAATAATTGGGCCTCATGATATTATTTGCATATCTCTGTTGGTTTAGTGATCGCAAAAACTAATGCGGAACACGAGGTCCAGGCTTCGACCCACCGGTCAGACAAAGTATTATTGCGTATTCCCATCTGTAATTTCCCAGTCCGAAGTCTGGATCAGTGCCTGGTAATTGGCAATAGGCTCACCTCCTGCTACATGGGACTTAAATATAACTGGTGAAACTTAGTGTACTGTAAGTCCACCTCTGCCTACCACTTCGGGTGCACAAGCGTATGCATCATGTAATCTTTATATTACATCAAAATGACGATCGATTGAAACTTAGGCTATAAAAATATATATAGGCTATGTAAACTATTCATAATATCCTGGTTCTTTGCGTGACAATAATAAAATCTAATGGATTCAGAAGTAAGTTTTAAAGTTAAACTGTATCTTACAAAATATAATTAAGGCAATTTGCACTAGAATAATTTTACATTGAAGCGCGCCTAATTGATGCGTTTGAACAAACTCTGTCGTAAGTCACTCTACAAAAGCTGATAGCATAGAACAAACTTTATTGTTACATCATAAGACTCATTTTGAGTTGTGAATTTTAAACACACAGTGAACCCAAATGGGGTAACCATCTTACGGTACATGACAAGAGACTGGATGACCGTATTGTGCAGAATCAAGAGGTCAAAGGTTGTCTATTCAGACTTTGTCCGTAATCATCCTAAAATGGTGGAGTATTTGAAGATTCAGACGATAATGACGTTCCAATTCATTTATGTGAAATAAATCTATTGAAGTATGACTGCGTGTTAAAAAATCGTGGCATTTCCACTTAGGAAATAATGAAAAAGAACAATCTTTCGAAGTAAGATGATTTTGTGATTACTTTCCAATTAAGTAGTCAATTCATTTTGTGAATCAAATTTTGAGTCTTTAACATAAGCTCCTAACGTCACAATAGTTTGGGTGTGTGACAGTGAAAATGATCATGATCATGATGCCAGTGAAAATAATTAATCCAGTTTGGGCCCTGGCGAGGCACTTATAATATTTTCGAGGTTTCACCCGCGTAGATTTAGTTTCCTTATTGTCGCGGAACCCTAATATTGTTAATAAATAAAAGCAGACTAAGTTACTCCTTGAAACATCAGCTACGTGGCAGTGAAAGTCCTATTAAAATCGGTCCAGCCGTTTCAGAGATTACCCGGAACAAACAGACAGACAGACAGAGAAAAATTTTAAAACTTGGTTTTTCAGTGTCAGTAGCGTGTATACTTTCATATGCATTTAGTGAAAAGCTGTTATTTTGGAATTACAAACAGACACTTCAATTTTATTTATCTGTACTGTATAGAGTATAAATATCTGTCCCACTACTGGGCAAAGGCTTCCCTTCCTTCTTTCATCCCTTGCGATCTAGGGCTTGCCTCCCGTCTAAGGCCAGTTTTCAGGTAGGTGCTGAGTACGTCCTGCCATCTTTTTCGCGGTCTGCCACTTATGAACCTCGAAAAATACCACAGGCAAGCAATTATTTCACAAGGTTGTGTTGGAACTATTATTTATACTACGTCTACATCTGGTATAACCAAGAATCCTTCGAGTCATTGTCTGGTACGCGACAATATTGACGGTATTTTTTGCCACCTACTCAAATCATAACGTATGATGTAATATGCACTTATGCTGCTTTTCAAGGTTCAATCTTCTAATAAAATAAGGGTGGATGATAATAATAATGTGTTGCATTCATAACTCTTATAACAGTTTAGTCTAATTATGTTTTTGCTGAAACTGGCCACTACCAAATAAGTTGGTCAAAAGTAGTTTAGACTGTGACATCCTACTAATATTATAAACCTGAAATTCTGAGTATGTACGTATGTTTGTTACTTATGAATGAATGTATTTAATGAAAGTTAACAATAATATAGCGTATATATCAGAATAATACATAGGCTATTATTTATGACTAGCTGTGCCCCGCGGTTTCACCCGCGTAGTGGCGGAACCCTAATATGTTTTCTAAATAAAATTAGCCTAAAACGCTCCTTGAAACATCATCTGCCAGTGAAAGTCCCGTTAAAATCCATCCAGCCGTTTACGCGTGATGCCGTGACCAAGGGAAATGGGGATTCAGTTTATATATATATATATATAGATAGATGATATAATGTGAATTGTGCAAAATAAATAAAACTAATCTTGCGCAGACAGAAGCTAGTAAATGCGAAATTTAACGCGTCGTTTTACTGTTGAAACAATGGGAATCGATGCAGTCGACGAGAAATCGAGAATACTAAATGTCACAACAGATATCAAGCATACATAAGGAAAACCGCAGACACACGTAACCGACGCTATAAAATCAAGCCGATAAATTTGTAATTCATGCGTACACGTAATCGAATCACAGCTTCTTTGTCAATATAATCGATTAGATTAACGATTATAAAGTGCAGGATGTACATAATCGCTTAATGTGCGTACAAGAAAAAAAATTGCATTTTAAGGTGTGAACGAGCGTTTTGATTAATAGTTGGGATTTCATCATAATTATTAACCGTCAACCGTGTCAGTGCAAATTAGTTTTATTGCGTAATTACCTTATTACCTTATACGTATTACCTTACATCGTAATATATTGAATCGACTTCTAACATTTTCACACAAAATACCATCTATACATATAAATTACATGTCCTGACTATTAATTTCAATGCACGACCTAAGTCAGTCATAGAGACATGAATTTTGGAGAGTGTGTTCATAGTGAGGTGTAGGTATATATATATAAAGAAAGTTTTCAGAAATCCCACCACTAACCCTAAATTATAACATACCCGTATAAAATACCCGTATTCCAAAACATGGTTTAAACCTAGACCAGACCAAACTGGGACTAAAAACTATTTCCATTACTTTTTAAATCTGTGTCACAGAAAGAGTTGGTACAACTTTCAAGCCAAGGACTATCCAGGTCTATACTAATGTTATAAAGAAGAAAGATTTGATTGTTTTTTTGTTTGTATTGAATAGGCTCCGAAACTACTTGACCGATCTTGAAAATACTACCAGTATCTGATAGCTACATCATCAGAGAGTAACATAGGCTATATTTTATCCCCGTACTCCCACGGGAACGGGAACTACGCTGGTGAAATCGCGTGACTTCCACTAGTGTTTTATAATAAAAGGGCAAGAGTTTAAATGTGTGTTCAAAGTTAGTATTTTAAATCTTACATCCACGCGAATCTACGGGCGCTAGCTAGTATTATATACTCGTAAGAGCCCTGTCTGATGCAATAGAGATATTTATTAAAGGCCATGTCAAGTTGCGGTCGGCGAAAATCGTGTGCCATCGTCATCCGTCGGAATACCTCTGAAGCAACCAAGTGACCTTTCCCAGCTCCCTCGCGCCGCTTGCCTACTTTAAAATTACTATGTCACAGCGTAGCAACAGCCTTTACAATTTACTATTTTTATGATCGTATATTTGTCATCGCACTGTTCACTTTCTTGGCCTTGAATATTAAGTGAATAATAAATAAGATTCCTTTACCAATACTACCTTTGTGTTGGACTATGTATTTAACGGTAATATCATATTTTATGTGATTCGGTTGTGGTTCAAGTGGCGGATCTCTGATAAATTAATAATGTTTTATATCGTTGAATTGTAATCAATTACACTATATGTTTGCATATAATTTCCCTTTCATGGTAAGTACATTTCTCACTCTATAGTATATTATATTATGCGTGGTTTGTGCATCATATTATAAGCAGAAGTTAATTATAAATTATTGTAATAATTTGCTTTAATAAATCATAATGAATGGATATCTCTCACTGTATTTTTAATATGTATCATTGTATTATAATGATTATTCAAATAAGTCGTCGATGCAATGTTTGTTTCAATTAAGTTACTAAAAAAATTGTGATATAACTGCATTAAGCTATGCTAAGCTGTGTCACCTAGTCCCCTATTCCACGAGGTCGCATCGCGGATATGCTGTGACGGTATTAATACCTTTTACTATAAAAGCAATATACAACGTGCAGACTGCCTCGTTGGTCTAGTGATCAAACGCTGCTGAACATGAGGTCCTGGGTTCGATCCCCAGGTCGGACAAAGTGTTTTTGGGTTATTTCATTTTTATCTCTTAGTAGCAGCCCGCAGTATTAGTGCACGGTTAATGGCAATAGGCTCGTCCCCTACTCTTGGGACTTTAAAATAACATACGTATACATCTGCCTACCCCTTCGTGGACTATATAGGCGTGAGCATAATATGTATGTAAGTAGTAGCATGTATATAATGAGATTTAAATTATTTTCAATACATTCAACTGACATTATCGCCAGTCAAGAGTTCTCATTTATGGAGAGTTTTGGAATCAACATAAGTATTATTTGTTAATCAATTAAGCAGGTAGGCAATTCAGGCAGTTTTTGATAGGGTTATCTAAAAATTCAACTAAAAATCTAGTTACTCCTAATAAAATTTCTGATAGTCCTGTTAAAATCCGTCCAGCCATTTTGGACGTTAACGGGAACAATTTATATATTTATCAAACAAACATTTTAGTTATTGATATGTTCGTTTGTTGGAACAGAACCTTTGCAATGATGTAATATTTTCTATCATTGAAACTATGTTCGTACCTAAACAAAAAACCTTCACAGTATCCAAATCTCATATTCAACGAACAGTCATGCATATTAAATCGTAAACATAATGTTTGCAACACCTTGTATGATAAACATTGTATTGCCAGTTGTGAAATAATTTTAACGAACCTATTGAAAATCTTCAAACAGTATTTTAAATTTTAATCTGTATAAGCGAGCGTCTATAATTACTTACTTTATTGCTTACAATATTTATGAGTAGATAAAGCTTTAAGTGTAAAGCTATCGTAACTTGCAAAGTTAGCTAACAAGTACAAACTCCTTGTGAATATGGAGACGCTAGCTTCCGTCAGCAGATTCGCCCGTGAGAGATCCATTGTTTTCCTTGGGAAATCTGCCAAACATAAAAGTATTTGTTACTTTTTTATTTCGCGTTTAACTGATGTTATAAGGACTAGCTCATGTTTCTTTGAGTGCTGGTTTAACCACGCACAGCGCATATTATTAAAAAAAGTCACCAATTATGACAGGTCATTAGGGTCGTCACCCAGTAGATATCTCATCAGCCTTTGTGAATCGCATACACGTTGGAATATCGCGCTAATAGACCTTAAGAGCTAAGAGCTAAAAGCAACATTAACCCTTCACTGCACACATCCGCATATTGCACTCCATGAGTGAGTCACGGCAGCATCCCGTTCACCTAAATGGCTGCTCACTTCTCAGCGAGAGCGGCTAGTGTTGATTTTTAAATAAATAATTATTGCCGCAGGGCCAGTGCTGCCAACTCAGATTTAAAAAATGCGTAGACGGGGTTTGACAAATACGTAGATTTAGTAAAAATACTAGATTATGAAGACTTAGTAGATCTACTTACTTTCTTCAATCTGGTTTTATTATTTAGTTATTTTTATTAGAAACCTCTTGCTCGTTTTCCTATAGGTACCCACCTATATGAAATAACTTACTTAACTTAAAAAGCACTGAATACTTACATTAGATAATGCATCTAAGATGTTCTATAATAATTTGAGTAATTAGAAAGCAAAATCCGACTTGCAACTTGGAACATCTTATTCGACTGAATGAATGACGCTTTGCGATGAATTTTAGGTCATTCGATTTCGACCTACATAAAATACCTCTAAGGAAACGCTTGGTAAAGAGGTCAATGTAGTCAGGCCTGAGAGTTAGGTACAGACCATCGTACTAACCTCTGTTGAATGGAAAGGCAAAACTTTAATAATTATCCGGAAAGATTATTACTGAAGACTTGCTTAAGAATGATTTATATTACTTAAAATCTAATACTTACAATTTTATAACATATCCAATTATAGCAATTTGAAGTGACTCAATCTCACATTTATTCACAATATTCTTCGCTGAAAAGTGCGTGCTAATAAATGATTAGATAATCCGTATTTCTCTTCAAATCAGAAACTTACTTTATTTCTACTATATTACGATACAAATTTAAATAATTGGAAGTATCTCGACCTCTCTCGTCCCTACCTCGCATCCGGGTTAAGATCGGTACTAAGTGAACGAAAAGATGAACTCATCTTATTGTTTTAAAACTATTGCGTCATAATAGGTGTTCTTTGACCTAGTCACGAAATTAAATGTCTCTTTTTGTGAATACGATATTAATTGCTATTGTATAACCCAATGTGTTCTGTATGACCACATTACGACCTATGACAAAACGATGTATGAATATTATACTATGCGTATTCATGAGTCTCGGTTTACAAAGCCTTTTGAGAGAACTCCACATAATAATAATTTAAAAACTAGCTTTGCCATGCGATTTAATCCGCGTAAGAATATTAATAATAAATAATAAAGTATTTTTTCACAAATAAGAGTATACTAAGTTTTTTCTTATAACATCAACTATCTGCCAGTGAATTCCTGATTTAATCAATTTGTTTATGAGATTCGCCGGAACAAACAGACTGACATTTTTTTTTACTTAATTTTGCTAGCTACCTGCCATATATATTTTATACGCGTTAAGTGAAATGCTGTTAATATGGTATACCTAACAAACAAACACAATTCATGAGATTGCGGTGATGGTAATTTTGGAGAGAACTTCTCATTATAATTATTTTATTACAAAAAATATCTACTTACTACAGAAACTAATGAAACAAGTGAAATGGTACACATTAAGGTCATTGATGCTACAATATGAACTAGTAAAAAACTATTACATTAACTTACTAAAAAAAACTGAAATACCTGAGTATTCCTACCCAATAACTCTTTCATCACAATTCCCAAGACAATATCACTTTTGCCATACAAGTGTTATTTTTCTAAAAACTTAAAATGTGTAAACCTCTTGTTGTTATCATTACATAGTATGGTAAGCCGCAGTCTGGTGTAACGCTTGCAACATCAGATATGGGATAAGATGAGACTAGGGATTTCAGGGATTAAGTTCCGATTAATTAATCCCGTTGAATATCTGAGATATAATCTATACAGATAAATAAAATTGAAGTGTCTGTTTGTTATTTCAAATTAACAGTTTTTCACTATATGCATACGAAATAATATTTTAATACGGTACTCGCGTCAAAACATAAATCTATATACTTCCCTTGATCACGACATCACGCGTGAACGGCTGAATGGATTTCAACGGGACTTTCAGTGGCAGATAGCTGAAGTTTCAAGGAGTGACTTAGGTTAATTTCGCGGTCTGTCTGTCTGTCTGGTTGTTCCAGGTAATCTCTTAAACGTCACGAATATTAAAATGTACAGCACTTTAGGTGCACAACAGATACCAGGAACCCACACATCGCAGAAGGCCATGTAAAGATTTAATCTTATCTCCACGACTTTTACCCACGCATTTCATTCACGTTTTAAATACACCTCCATTCACGAGATCGTATTCCTGCATATTCATCTAAGGTTATCTGTAATTTTCATCTTTCACTTCACAAACCAGTCGAAGTATATCCATATATTATCTACATCAATACAGATATTTGAAGTGTCTACTTACTTATTTGTAATTCGAAATTTACAGATTTTCACTAAATGAAATGAAAAAAAATGTATACGTTACTTATATAACAAAATAATAATTAAAAATGCCTGTCTGGGTGTCTATTTGTTCCGGCTAACCTCTGAAACGGCTTGATCGATTTTTACGGGACTTTCACTGACAAGTAGTTGATGCTACAAGGAGTAACTATAGCGTACTCTTACTATAGAAAAAACTATCACTAACATTAATCCTACGCAGCATGTAAAACCGCGAGGCACAACAGTGGCCGTCAGGAGTTTTGAGTGCTTAGTAAAAATAGTGGGTAGACCTAACTGCGGACGTATTTATTCGCGCTCGCCATACAAGCCCCAAAAAATTACTGCGAATTCAAGGCCAGCGCTCAAAACTCTCTACTACGAGCTTTACAATGAAGAAAAACATCGCGGAAACATATTTATGATAGAATCTCAACTAAATATATTAAGTAGGTAGGTTTATTACGTAAGCTGCCGATGGACTCACGATCTATCACATTAGCACCTAATTATCTTCGGTGAAAAATTGTATTGTACGTAATACAGGCGTGAAGATACTCGTAATATACTGTATTGTATTATTTATTGACTTGTTGTTACGTGATTGAACTAATGATTCGATTGTCAATGATTGATCAGATGTATTCGCGGTAGAGCACGACCATTACGAACCTGATTCAGAGAGTTGCTAAAGATCTGAAAAGGTCAGTTTTACATTGCATAAAACTGACCTTAAGATTCGCCTAACTTCAAATGCTAAGTTCCTTAAACGGTCATCTACGGGAACATTAACCATATCGCTCGTCAACTTTTAAGACCTTATGTATGACACAAATTAGGCCTGGGAGCCACGATCAGCACGGAGCTGACCTTGCGTGGTTGGAATGAAACTCCGTAACTTGGGCAGTCTTGGTTTAATGGTTCGACCACACTTAGAACTAATATATTTGCTATATACGATATCGAGAGAGACTTTCATCAGCGCGATCTAAAAGGATATAACGCCATCTTGTGTTAAATTGCTAAACTAACTTGGTGGTAGGACTCTACGTTTAACACCTTAATTTTGTATTATCGTCCCGAATTATGACTGCCCAGCGAAAATAGTGGGGGTAACTTCGCATGATTGTATTTTATTCGCGCAGCGCCTCACAGACAGACAGATAGAATCGTAAAGTTACTACTGTCTGGTGAGTGCTCATATCTCATAATAAGAATATTATTTCTGTCATCGTAGATACATATGACACTTTTCTTGCTTCATAATAGGTAAATAATCAAAAGAATTTGACCAGGGGGCAACTATGATCGTTTACTCAACGCATATAGAGCTTTGACGATAGGTACCAATAATATATTTTAAAGCACATTATGATCAAGCACAAATTCATACGCTCTGCTGAAGCCGATGATGGTAGTTATTTTAAACGAGTACTGGGGCCTTACCATGAGCTTTTATTGCCATGATAGTTTCACTCATTTATGAGACAGATGTACGTAACGTGTATACATCTGTCACTGTCGCACAACTGAATTATCATTGCAATAAGAGCTCATGGTTGGGCCCCTGGTCACTAGTCTGGCCCCAACGCGAAATATTTTTTTGTCTTGCATAAATCGTATGCGCAAACCTCTCATCCCAAACACAAAGCATTGTACAAACAAAATTACGAAAACATATTTTTCGTAGTACCCAGCTCATCAATTCCATGAATCTACAAGAACTTACATCTTCGAACCAGTCCGTGTGTTTATTTAGAAAGCTGCAGCGTCATAGGTGCAAAAATATGTAAACTAAACGTCTCACAAGCTATCTTACACAAGAAGTTGCATAAAACCTTTCACCGTTTAGACGCAAAACTATAAACACGTACATATTATAAAAAACAACGATCTATTTTGCTATAAAACCGTCCAATATTCAAAGATGATATCGAGGGTAATAATTCTGAAAAGCTTTTTCGGCGGTGAAGATAGATCACCACGATATTGTCACAATATAAGTATAAGCTTTAAAAGCAGTAAGGAACATAGGAAAAACCGTTCAAAATGACACACGCACACAAACGAGCACATCTACGAGATTATAAACTGAATAGCAGTAGCGTCAATATGGGATATCACGTCGTGTCCCGCGCATTTGCGTGTTTACCGAATCATTTCAATAGGTACTTCATAACGACAAATCTACATTATTTCGAATGTAAACAAAGGAATAAATATTCATCTCCGGCTGATCATGTGATTTTTATACGACGCGACTACCATCTGACGTTCGTACCCCTTTTTCGAGGAAAATCGGCAATCTGGATTAAACCAGTTATCAGACTTTCTTGGGCCTCTGACTGACCTGTAACGATTGCCAAAGATGTTAAATTAGCAAGTAAATATTATAATCTTTAAAATTGACAACCCTTCACGCTCAATGAAACAAAAGGATTTTTTTTCTTATAAACAATAGACCTAGATTCCTTACTGTTTGTAGAGATTATATTTATACTGTGATATTGTCTCGCGCCTGTGTGAAAACGTAAACGGTGAAACGGTCAATAAAATATGTGATGTCAATATTATAAGCGCATTATAATAACGCTTCCGGTCTTTACGTAATACCAATTTATGAAATGTTGATATCGACGTTAAATCTATGAAATTTTTTAGAGTATTACATTAAATCTTATAATGTTTTTTAATAATAATTTATTGTGTAAAAACAAGTATACAATTACAAGCATGTTGTTGGAGCACCCTTTTAAGTATCCTAGGACACCTGTGACAGGGTACACCACTCTTCCTTATCTAAGTTACACAAGTTAAATGGCAGGATTAAATAGAAAGTTTAGTAGTTACAATGAAGTAAAATTGTTCGGGTAGAATGTACTTATCTAATAGAAAGTGTGTGTGATGTGTGTGTGTGTGTGTGTGAGTGATGTGTGTGTATGTGTGTGTGTGTGGGTGTGGGTGTGGGTGGATGGGTGTGTTTAAGTTTTTTTTTTATTTACATGTACAATCCATTACCTTTATCGACGTGAAATTTAATCATTTTTGTGTGAATTGAACTGATACCAACATATTGCTAATTCAGCTTTCAATGTAGCTCCTATCGTCCAATTAGATAGTCCATTCTACATTGGACTTATTGGTGAAATATTCTATGAAATTTTGGGGTAAATTCAAAAATTACAAGCTACTTTTTTTTAACTTTATAATTATTATAGATGTTTAGTTCCTAGATCTCTTTTAGAAGGCTTTTGTTTGCGCTAGCTTTAGGGCAATCTTGACCTTTTAAATGCTTTTGCAAATAATAATAGTCGCAGTTTCCGATATAATGAGGTAAATCAACGTAAATAAATGCTTAAAAGGAAGTCTTAGTTTCAATAATTCCCGAAATATTCCCTCTGTTGGCTAATCGACCGCAATGACGTCAAACCACACGATCGGTTCTTCTGAACTAATCCATCAGCCGAATTTACTGTAATTCGTTTATATAGAAATGGAAAGCCTAGATAACTAATTAAGTTTTCCATATACGGACCGACTCGGGTAACTTCAAGAAGGCGAATTTCACTCGAAGTGTTGCTGATTCCAAGTAGTCACGATTACTCGAGTTGGCCTTGTACGTCCTAACGTAGAAGACCATCTCCGAAAGCAAAACATCGCAAATGAACGAAAATAAAACGTCGTTTCGGTATCACTTTGTTTTCATCAAAATCAAGTTTTCAGTCGTTTAATTACTTAATTGAAGTTGATTTAGAATAATACGTCAGCCCTTTTTAGCAAGTGTTTCAAGCAAACAATTAAGTACAGTTAAGTATTCTGACGTACATCGAAGGTTAATGTCCAGGGCATTGTGATAAGGTATCATCGGAAATAGTGATTCAACTTGTTCTATAAATATCTCATTCAAACCCACATTACACATTGAAATATCCACTACAATCCTTTATCATTAAGTCATAAAGGTATGCCCAATTGATAGATTGCAGTACGGGATACAATCCAACCGATACGAACATACAGAAGATCTGCTCTTTCCATTAATTGCAACAAGCGAACGGATACATAGGTACACGTACACTTACAAGCGTAACCTATGAAGGTACTACTACTGCTATTCTGATTTCATCTGAGAGTAGTGGTAGCCGAGTTATAGAGCTGTAGAGGCCGAATGAGTTGAGTAGCAGGCGACCTGTAGGTGCAGATATGTCACACTACTAGGTTTTCGGTGACGGTGTATGACTGAATATGTATGTATAATACACTGGCCGAGACGATGGACACACAATCTGTTGAGTAGTGTGTGAAAATTGAGTGTTGTACTGGAACCCCATCGAGGTGTTATCGGGGAGGGCGTGAGCGTATCATTAAGTATATGATCTGAGATTTTTGTGCGTGCGTCGATGCGTGTGTGTCGGATAAATCTCGTCCACAGTAGGAAGCTGCCCTCCTGTTTCCTTTTATCTCGTGGTACAACTGTGTCAGTGTCGACCATCAAAGCGAATACTAAACTAGAACTGCAAACAAGGTTGTGAACTAACTCAAACAAGCGCTGGACCAACATAGCAACAACGTGCCATTACCATTTTGGACTGTTTCATTGAGTTGTCTGCATATTTTATACCAATCATCACCAAATAGCTCAAATTGAAGGCTACGTCTGTCTGTGCGATGTACGGTGAGGTCGTTGAACTATATTGTATGGTTGATAATGAACCATAATTGAGTTAGACAATTCAGTAAGTAGATTTAACAAATAGTTTCTCATTAAACACTAGCTGGAGGTGTTTTAGATGTTAAAACTTATTTGTTCACGGCGATTCGATGCTTTTATTTTACGTGAAAACTTAAAAGACACATACTACAACGGTTTTTATATAAAGCTTGGTAATATTTAAAATATGCATTTTACCAAATTCCACCATATTCTTAAAAATCTTGCAATGTGAGTATAACTTTACTAGTTTTTAATAACGCATGTAAGTTGACAAGTTTGCACATACTACTAACTATTTTAAGTGAACTCATAACCGTAAGATATGCCATATGGTTGACAAAACAAAATATTCAGAAGACCCCTGTTCTAAACCATCATCCACATTCATCCATTCTTCATTAGCGAAAAGTCATATTTAACAGAACAATATAATTCTTCGAATCGAATTCTTCACAGTTCCACTTAGCCCCAAACCAATTAATTCGTAGCCTGAAAATAAGTGGCAGCAAAAGTACAAACCAAAATAAATTCGTGTAATTAATCTTGAAAAGCAATAACTAACTCGAGCTCCCAAAATTAACGAGCCAATCGAAACGACGAATCAAGGATCTCCTCCCCTTACCAATTCCCCTGTTGTTTTCTAATTATATTCCCCCCTGTCGCACCGAATGCCGAATGTACCCAATTAGACATACATAGACAGGTTGTGCTTTAAAATAAACTCAGGCTTAATACCTCAGATTGAAGGTTAATTAGATTTCCAATTCTCCCGGTACTGGGAATTGGCCGGGGAAATTGTAACACCGCCGGAAATTTTGCTGTAACTACTTTGAAGGATTCACTGTTACAATTGTTACTCAAAAGGAATTAAGTACTTATATTTAATAGGCATATATGTAACATAGCAAGCAATCTTTTTGAATAGGCCTTAATTGGACAGCTCAGTAATAACTAATTTCCGAACTAAGATTACACTGGGTGAGGCAACCAGATAATTGAATCTTTCATCAAATATACACAATAACGACAAAGACCACAATGGTTGGGGACATGGATAAGGCATAAAAATTGGAAAGCAATTAGAACAAATTACTCATTATATAAACCTACCTTAGGAAAAGTATTAGTCTCGAGAGTTTGATAATTTTCTTAAAATAACAACTATTAATTAACTTCCTATGTACCTACTTAAATACAATAGACGATACCATATACAGTGTAGTACACATATTAATGAGATTATAGAATGAATTATTAAATCAGAGTTGAGCAATCAACTGGATATTTCTATTCCAAACGTTCCAATTGCATTGCTCATAGTGCGCGTTGTGTTCAAAGGAAAAAGAGCTTTGCGGTGATAGAATACAAATAACGAAGAAATTTAAAATGGAGTGTAATTTTCAATAAATTTCATTTGAAATTCGAAGGCATTACTTATTCTTGAGGTATTTCATTCAAATCAGATCAATGGAAGTGAATCCAATTAGGTATTTGCGTATCTTGAACGAAACTACGTTGAAAGCAGATTATGAGATGGAATACGGACCGCCTGAAATGCGGTAGGAAAGCTTAATTAGTAAATTTTGTGGCTAAAAATAATTGCACTGGACGGTGGCGAATATAAACAATGTGTTGTAGAAAATCTTTGACCTACGATGACAGGAGTGGAAGTCGGATAGTGTATTGCTGGGTGAAATGTTAAGTGAGCAGTCGACGTAAGATGCCCTAAATATCCATAGGAATTGCGATATAGGTCAATTATGTATCTGTTAATAATAACGTAGTATGTAAATAAGTAGTAACCTATTTTTTCCCAAAACTGTGCTTATTTTACATCTCGATGTTGAGATTCTTTTTTATTACCTTATATATTGGTGTGTTCAATATTAGGGTTGTCAAACCAATACATTCAACTAGAATTACAGAACCTGTGTCTTATTGCTCCGATTGATCCTAGCTCCCAGGCTTAAGTTGTTGTTTAGCAAATAGTTTTATTTAGAACTGTTTCTTCTATTCAATGTTAAGTATGTTTTCGTATCTCAGGTTCGAATAGTAGGCGAATAGAATCACCATAAACAGCTCACCGCATACGCCACATGCCAAACTGTTTGCTTCATAAAATGAGTCATCGTGACGTAACCCGTCAAACTAGGATTAACAGAATCAAACGTCGATAACAAGCCGTGCGTGCATTAGGTCTGATTGATCGGCAAGGTCAACCCAGTGCATTGTCTCCCATATTTTGAAAATCGACCTGAATATTTATTTGTTACGCTGACCTGAATAGTTTTGTATGCAGTCACGAGTTCATGGAACATGCAGACAACTGACAATAGCTGGCAATGGTAATACATGAATAAAAACTAGTTCAGGACGTATGCAGGTAGTTTCCGGATATTAAACAGCAAATAGATCATTCCATATTTGAATGCTTTGACAGCTATGACAAAATGAGCGCAGATAAAACATTAGGCCTAGACAAAGTAACATTCTCTGACGCTTCGCTAATAGAAACGATATGCAATTTATGAGAGTGACATATGTCACGTGACTGATATATCATCTCCATAATTTTTTTATCATTTCTATTAGCACAAGCGCGAGAGAATGTTACTTTGTGTGTAGGCCTACGGCGAGACTTTTTCTAGCGTTCTTTCGTTCAGAAACGTCCAATCTAACTTTAAAAAAGTAATTAGTACCAAGATAGGTTACTTAATTAATTATGAATATGTAACTGTTTATCTTTCTTCTTTCCATTGAACCTGTATAAGTAAGTAAAGACTAGATAATAATCTCAATGGGAAAAAAGTTTATGTACTCATAATGCACAGGACCTAGGAAATAAGCAAAATATTTGCCCTAATCTAGAAATCGAACAGAGGACCTTAGTAAAAAAGTTACTCACTTAACTAAACGTTACCTACTGCGCCACAAAGTTGACAAACAACTAATATATAAGTACATTACAATGTATAATCTATTCCAAAACAATGTAACATTACGTACAATCCTTATCTAAGATCCATTAGTAAAACGGTGAGATCCATTAGTGAATGATGATAATCAATCAATAAATAATACGTTATCGAATCAAATGCTTGTACAGTCATCAACAAAACCAAACACACGTTTAACGAACTCGTTCGTCGCCTCTAAACGAAGATGACAAGCGATAACATTGTATCGGCCGCGATGTAACGTAACATTAAAAAGTTTTGTTAAGCTTCCGTTTGGTGGAACGAATTATTGGAATTCGGCCTTTGAAGAGTTCACTAAAACTTCTACAAAAAGTTATATATAAATACTAGCGGACGTCACGCGGTTTCACCCGCGTAGTTCTCGTTCCCGTGGGAGTACGGGGATAAAATATAGCACATATATCAATATCATAATCTACACTAATATTATAAAGAGGAAAGATTTGATCGATCTTGAAAATTATTTCAGCAATGGATAGCTACATCATCAGCGAGTAACATATTTTATCCCCGTACTCCCACGGGAACGGAAACTACGCGGGTGAAACTGCGTGACATCCGCGAGTCAGTGATAATGTAGCAGTACCTGGTAGACCGAGCTGTGCTCGGTTTCTTTGTCTCACAAAAAATTAAACTTTTTCCCTAGTTTCTCTAGTTTCGTTATCACCTCGTAAGCTGACAGCCTCACCTCTGAGCTATCATAACTTGACAGTTGTCGGCGAAATTTGCTGTCGTATTGTATTGATATTTTATGAGTTTTTCAGTGCATGAAAACATGGTCAAAACGATGTTTTCAGAAAGTGATCCCTAGCTAGATCAATTTATTGCCCCCGAAACCCCTGACTTATAAAATTTCTTGAAAATCGTTGTAGCCGATCCCGAGATCTAGATTATATATACTATATACAAAAATTGCTCGTTTAAAGGTATAAGATTCAAATGGAGAGATTTTTTTTTAAATCCATCCAGTTCTCTTTGAACCAATTCATTACAAACATACATACAAATCTTTCCTCTTTATTAGATTAGTATAGATTGTATTCTTTCTCTCAGCTTTTGATGAAACTCTTGACAAAACTGAACTTAAAAACTGAAAATGCTTGGCTTGCTTGGAAAAGGCATTACCGATATCTTACGCAAGCGAACCGAGATTCATTTAGATCTATTTTCCATCTTTCGCGAACATTAATTACTTAATACAAGATTTAAGTGTCCGCTAAGAAAGTGTCCAAAAAGCTGTATGTCCGATGATACAAATATTCCTGTCGTTGAATAACTTCTCCTTAAACATTATATCGACGTATTACACGTGTTTCGTCGAATATCAAATAACCTGTTTGTTCGTGACGATCAGTAACCTTTTCTTGCGACCCAATGTGCTTTGAAAAGATCGATTGGCGTACATGTTGGTTAGCTACAACTATGTTGTTTCTCTTTGGTGACTTTTATTCTTGAAGAACTGTCTGTATTCCGTGTCAAAAAGTAATGTAAGTCGCTTTTCACACTTAACTGACTAAAACCACACATTACTCTGAGAAATGACTAATCATACTAAGGCAACAGAAGGGAGTAACGGGATTTACTTACCGCTCGAAATTCGGACTGGGGACTCTAGATTCACGCTACATAATATATCTACAGAGTAGTAACCATCTATATAATATATATACTAGCTGTGCCCCGCGGTTTCACCCGCGTAGATTTAGTTTCATCCTAATTGTCGCGGAACCCTAATAGTTTTGATAATTACTCCTTGAAACATCAGCTACCTACCAGTGAAAGTCCCGTTAAAATCGGTCCATCCGTTTCGATTACCCGGAACACACAGACAGACAGACAGTCAGAGAAATTTTTTAAAACATGGTTTTTCAGTGCCAGGAGCGTGTACACTTTCATATGCATTTAGTGAAAAGCTGTTGTTTTTGAATTAAAAACAGACACAGGCTACTTTTATTTATTAAAAATGTAGGGTTCCGGGTATCTACGCGGGTGAAATTTGTTATAAAGATACTGATTAAATTAAATTTTAACTGGTAAAATGCCTATTAATCCAATGTGTAAATTTCAGCTGGACAACACCAACGTGTTATTTATGATAACAAATAAATTTCCAAATTGCTATTATAATGGCGATTGTATCGATGTTATTCACAATTAAGTAAATCGTTAATCTTCCTGATTTATTGAACATGTTTGCTTATTATCACCGCGTATAAGTAATTCATGGCAGGCGTAAATAATGAAATTAACGCAAATATACATATGAAAATGTATGTTGTTGAAAAAACAAGCTTTTGTCTCTGGTTTTCGCAAACGTTGTAGTTTTTAGTAGAATTATTATATTCTACTAAAAACTATAACGTAACGTAACTCTATAAAAAAGCCGGGTCCGAGTCGAACGTACGGTCAACTAATCTATACTTCTATGCATATCCTATATCTATATAGATAAATAATCTATACATCTATACAGATAAATAAAATCGAAGTGTCAACAGCTTTTCACTAAATCCATACGAGTATGAAAGTATACACGCTACTGACACAAAGTTTTAAAATTTTGCTCTGTCTGTCTGTCTGTTAGTTCCGGGTAATCTCCTGGCTTGATGGGTTTTAACGGGACACTGGCAGGTAGCTGATGTTAAAAGGAGTAACTTGGGCTACTTACTTTTATTTATAACAGACTTTAGGGTTCCGCGACATCATCATCATCATCATCATCATCATCAGCCGGAAGACGTCCACTGCTGAACATAGGCCTCCCCCTTGGACCGCCACGCCGAACGACAATGCGCTATTAGCATCCATACATATTAGCGTTCCGCGACAATAAGGATGAAACTAAATCTACGCGGGTGAAACTGCGGGGCACAGCTAGTATTACATACATTTTGTATGAATGAGCCGTGGTGGTCGTGGGGTTCGAGCCTAGTTTAGCCTAATACGGCCTACTACGCAAGCCACGCAATTTCGATACCCAGCGCTGCAGCGGCCTGTACCAATGACTATTTTTATAAATACTGATGTGCAATGATTTCTCACCACGTGCTTGAAGGTGAAGGAAAACATCGTGAGGAAGTCTGAGAAGTAATTCAAAAATGTATGTTTAGTGCCTGTGACGTCGATAGACTCACCATCGTTGGCACGCAATTATCTTCGGTGAAAAACGGGTGTTATTACAACACCTCTGCCGACCCTCGGGGAATGCCGGCGTGAGCATATGTATGTATATTTTTTATACACACACTCACTTTATATAGAGCTACAGCCGAGTAAAACGGCCGAAACTCGACTCAGGCCTAACACGGTCTACTGTGAGGCATACTCAATCCAAACAATGAGTTAATTTAGAAGAGTATGTGGTCACTTGACGACATCGTTTATTTAATATCAAACAACAAACAAACCGAAAGACAGTATGTTTACACACTACTCTAGTGCATTCCTCGAGATTAGACACAAAATTTCTTGCACTGTGTTGGTACAGGCAACATCAAAAGTGTCATCATTATTTTGATATTAATTCTGAAAGTGTTTAGCTTATTTTGATTATAATGCCACAATAGCCAGTTGTCTTTGGGAGTTTTAGAAATGTACATGTACAGTCGCGGAATAGAGGTGGTCTTAATGGCGTAAGTCAAATATTATGTGTGTTTTATTAACCACCAAATTGATTACAAGTTTAAATTCTTGATAATCTAATATAAAGAAACCTATGAATAAAAAATGACATTAAAGCAAACAAAAATCGCAATTCTCTATGCATTATGTCAGTTACACGGTTGAAAAGAGTACCATGTTCTCATGTAGCAATAAACAAATCAATTCGAAGACTAACGTATCTTTCAGTTCCGCAACTCTATCTACTTAGTTCCAATCATCCACTCTTTGTGTAAGTAATAGATATGAGCTTACGACCTTAAGATAGGTTGTTGACCTTACTAACCTAACTTGATCTGACAGAGAAAGTACTAACTGCCAAGGGCGCATGAACTCTAAGCCCAATGATATTACCTATACTTAATTACATGAAAGTGAACATACTGAGGTGAAAGCGATAGAGTAGCAAGTATCGTGGATGAGTCGAGTGTCGACTTACTCGTAATGCATTCTCAAAGGTTAGATGTAACTTAACACGTTTAGTGCCGCATTGATAAGCTTACCTGGAACAAACAAAACAATAAATATAATTAAGGTTTTAAATCAAATATCGGGAATTCACGAATAAGTTAACATCATATATAACATTATTATACCTGCATCGCTATATTAGTTATTGTTGAAAATAATAAGTAACTAGATAAATAAGAAGAGAAAATTATGATCTCAATAAACTGTGTTACATTTATAATATTAAGAAAGCAATAAGTGAAATATGTTTAATTAATTAATATTGTTATTGATGGATATATAATATGATATAGACAGATGATAGAAATAAAAACTAGAAAGTATATAATAATATAATGTTAAGTAGGTAGTGCCTCTCACACTGCTGCGCCCTAACAGGGTTTATGTTGGTTACACATAAATGTAACAATTATAATTAAGTTTATGTTGTATCATGTAACTAACTAATTGCAATAAATATATGAATATATGAATATGAATATGAAGTTATAATACGGCTTTTAATCGCTGTGATTCCTATCGGTGTATTATTTTTGATATTTAAATAGTAGATCCAAAATCGAAGGGGAAAGATGATTGGCCATCACGTGCGACATGACAGCTTCTTTAAAAACATATTAGAAGGGAAGGTAGAAGGGAAGAGAGGAAGAGGAAGACCCAGGTTAACATACATGAGACAAGTTAAAGAAAAGGTGTCTGTCATGACGTATAAGGAGGTCAAAGAGATGGCACTGGACAGAGACAAATGGAGAGAGTTGCATCGGTTACACTGACAAGAGTCTCATTACTCTTAAATTCATGATGATAATGAAATAGTAGATACGAGCTTTACAATGTACATTAATATACATAATAATTGTATATTAATTTTATCGTAATTAATAATTATTAACTATGTAATGAAATGTACATGATGACAGCTGACTATCTTGCCGGCTCTTCTCAGAAGACTAGTTTCCCACACATCCAGTTAAATGCATACTTTGATATAACAAAGAGACATAAAAAAAAGGGCTAAAATAAAAGGCTAAAGAGATAATTGATGATTGTTTCTAAATAAATAAATAAATAATAATAAAAAGGCCACCGAGATGCAATGCAGTGCAGCTGTAAATAAGTTATTTTCATAATTTTTCTTTCTACATTCAACCCTTTACCTGCTCACTTAAAACAAACTTAAAACCAAAAACGGCGTAACTCGAAAAACTTATCAAAAAGCTATAAAACAAAAGTGGGTCAAGTGTAGGCCGCGTTAACGACCGCGACGCGGGCATTTTGCTACGTAAGCGAGGACCGCTTACCCGCGAACTAACCGTGCTTCTGATTCTGACACTTACGAATAGTCTAACTTTGTTATTATGAAAAAAATATTATTAACTTAAATCTATTTATTTCTGTTAATTTAAATAAAAAGTTGTATGAAAATAATTCTTAATAATTATAATAATAAATATTAATTGTTAAGATAAGCATTCTAGGTTTAAACGGAAACTAATAGCATGGCAAAATAATACCTAACTTTTAAATAAAGATGAATACACACTAGTGCTAACCAGAACCAGTCACACCCTCAGTCAGAGGTTACAAGTCACAGTGAAAGTGGAATATACTTTCGCTATGAGCCACCCGTCGCGGTCGTGTACCAAGCTTAATGTCACGGAAAGTATAGTCGCAAACAAAAGTGATTGAAGTGTATAAAGATAAAGTTTTCACTATATTCCAATCTGCCAGATAAATCTGTAAAATATGGCGTTACAAAACATTTTTTTCACTTCATGTTTTTTCATTTTCATTTCATTTCCACTTTCACTTCTTTTACACTTGAATAAAAGCTTGCTGAATTGAATTTTTGCTGTATTTAAAAAAAATACAGCAAAAACTTTACTTTGAATTTCACTTTTACGGCCTTATTTTAATATATAAATCAGTTTGTTAGAAATCCTGTTACAATATTTAATGCTACGCGCTCCAAGAATCAGCGTTTTACAAATGGCTTGCATCGCAAGATTTTTAACCAAGTAAAGGATTTTCGATATTGTCTATTTGTATTCTATTGGTTCATATAACGATTCAAAATTAAGCGCTTCTCTACTCGCCTGTCCACAGTGCGCTGAAACACAAACGGCATGAGCTATGAATCAACTGGGATGATCGTGTCACACAACTGGCTAGAACACCACTGACTCGACAGCTAAGGGGATAGGCATCCTTTGTTCAGCTATGTTCTGTGGGAATTGCGTCGTTATCGTCACATCACGTTATAAGTTAGATGCCTGTATAAAATCTACTTATATTTGATTCCGAGAAATCTGAAATGCAGTGATAATTAAACAAACAAGTAACTATTCATAATATATTGTTTAACCGATTATTATATAAAAAATATAAGTTTTACAAGCAGTAAGGATTCTAAGCTTTTGAGACAAGAAAGTTTGCTCCATTAAGCGTGAGGGTTGTCAATCTTGAAGATTTTGAAATGTACCTACTCTTTTATTTAATGTCAAATCATGGTCATTTGTCGTTTTGAAGATTTGTAAAAATGTCGGTGACATGAATGACATATACGTTACGCCTATTCCGCTTTTCTTCTCGTAGATAAACAACAAAAATAAAACCTTTTTACAATTTTTCTCTGACTGTCCGTCTGTCTGTTTGTTCCGGGTAATCTCTGAAACGGCTGGTGTTAAAAGGAATGACTTAATTATTTGCTGCCAAAAAAATTGGTTCCATGGACAAAGCCACCCTTGAAATAAAAATTATTCCATTAGGCTAGTGTTAAATCGAGGTCGATCTCCAACTAGATTGATTGATCTTTTGAAATCTTCTACGAACAATTCCATAACGGAGTGCTCCAGAAACGCACATAATGGAGACAAATGGAGGAGCATCGCTAATAAAGCTTGTACCAGTTCATCCATGACCACGACCGCTCTGCCAAGAGCGAACGACTAAGAAGAAGAAGAAGAAGTGTTAAATATATTCCTTTCAATCACAGGATACATGAATACCAACTGTAATAATAAAACCACAGTCTTTGACTGTACTAAACGGACCAACAATAAATATTTTATCACCAACATCCATTTCACAAAGGGACGGAAACATAAACAGGTACCGATCTGCATCCATATTCATGTCTTTGAACATGATTGAAATAGAACTGCATTAGCATCCAACGACGAGAAGAATTTTCAACTATATTTAGCAAATAGATATGCGATCTATTTGCCAATCTACACATAGACATACATACATGCATACAGATAAATACTTCTAGTGTCTGTTTGTAATTCCAAATTAAAAATTCCTCACTTTTAAGTACTCACATAAAAAATAGGAAATAAAAAAATGTATCCGTCTGTCTGTTTGTTCCGACTGGAACGATTTCAATAGGACTTTCACTGGCAGATAGCTAATGTTACAAGGAGTAAGTAAGGCCACTTTTTTTTTTAAACTTTACGGTGCCCTGGGCCACCTATTAAGTCTACGCGGGTGAAACTGCGGGGCACAGCTAGTTTTAAACTATATTTAGCAGTAGATATGCGATCAATTTGCCAATAGACGAACAAAAAAGACCTCTACTGTCAAACCATAAATAACTTTCGTTAAAGCATGTGACGGGAGCGCTAAAATGTATTTGGACTATTCCAGTCACCGACCACTATGGGATACATAAATAATTGACGTAGATCGATACGAAACCGAGGCTAGGGGTACAATTTTACGTGCAACTACGGAAAATCTAATCTTTACAGAGAAACATGGAAGTGTCAGTTTTGTAAATCGAAATTAAACAGATTTTTACCAATTACATACGAAAGTATTTGTAAAAAAAACTATTATGAAACGTTTTCCTGTCTGTTAGTTTATTCCGGCTCGTCTCTGAAATGCCGATTTCAACGGGTCTTTCACTGGCAGATAGCTGGCTGACGTTACAATAAGTAACGTACTTTAAAGAGTTCCCCGAAATAAAGCAACCTTCCGAACCTGGCGGTAGCATGTATAATCCTGTAAATTGTGTCATTCTGACGATTTGAAAGTGCTTTGTATAAAGTCTAATCGAATAAAGATATTTTTGACTTTGACTTTGACTTTGAAAGCCAGACATTAAATGAAGTTCACGCGGGTGAAGCCGTGGGGCACAGCTATTTCTGGTAATATAAGAGTACTGTATTGGATTACAAGCAAAAAAATATTTATATGAGTAAATAATTATTATTTTTCACTAATGCAATCGCGTTTGAAAGCAGATTTGAAAGCCTATAAAAGTTCTCAAGTTTTTACAACACTTCTCTTTCACTCACTTAACTATCTGACAGATAAGCAAAAAATATAATGTTATTAGCACTATTTGAATAGTATATTCTTTGTATTATACAATAACGTACATTATGATCAAATAATAAAGTGGGTGATGTGTATGTGCTTTCGAAAATAATTTTGTGGAATCATTGTCACCGGACGGTCATTATTAACAAAATGACACAAAATTTGGTTTTATGATAGATAAAAATACCATAATTATCTTTATTTATATATTTTTTTGTTATATAGAGTTTATATGTTTGTTTGCTTGAACGCTAAAGTAAGATTCTTTCGCGCTTGCGCTAATAGAAACGGTATTTTTTTTTTATGGAAACGACATAAATCAGTCACATAACATATTTTATTCCCGTTAATTTTGTATCGTTTCTACTGAGGATAATGTTGTCTACAATAACTGTTCCGATTTTAAAAATATTTCAGTATTATGTAGTCCGTTTATCGCTATAAGTACATATATCATCACGCTAAGACCAGTCGCGGGTTAAAGTTAGCGTTATGCCAAAGTATTATTCCACGCAAACGAAGTCGCGGGCAGACAGTATACATACTCGTATATACAAACAGTTGTATTTATATAAATACGTAATACCATACTTAACACGAGGTAAGAAGTCATTAAAATACTTGAAGAGACCTCATTTTAAACCTACTGCAACGAAACGCAACATACGGCAGCGCAAATATTATCGAAAATTTTCTATTTTTATTATCATTATTTGACCTAAAATATTGCGGTTTAGAGGGGATTTTCCTCGTTGCGGCGTAATGACTAAAGGTACCTTTAAGGCTGAATTAGATACTACTCATAGTTCTCACAATATATAATATTTTACTCATATTTCTCGAAATACAGACATATTGGATATGCTTTGTTAAGTTCCAATTTTCCTTTCCAATTCAACTGAATAGTTTACAACTACGTACAAATGTGATAGGTCCCTTACATTACCTAGAAAGCTGAAACACTTTGTGAAAGGTCAGATGTCAAAGGTCATACGTTAACTGTAGGCTAAAGCTATATTTTTGGCCGTATTAACGGTGTCCCACTGCTATTGACCCACACGGACCACGGTTAGTTCGTCTTTTTTTGAGTTTGATTTGAACGCAAACGACGGATATAAATTGTGCATTATTTGCGGGAGATACCAGATGTCGAGTAAACAAACGATCCGTCAGATAAGGTAAAGAGACATATTTCATTATGACGCTCGGTAAATATTAGCGTTAGCGTATACAACATAATAACATAATGACAGCTGACAATTTGAAGTTACGTTATTGTCATATTTAATGTGTGTAAAATTATCTTTAATCTATACAGATAAATAACAGTTTTCACTAAATGCACATCGAAGTATACACGGTACTGATAATGAAAAATTCTCTGTCTTTCTGTCTGTTTGTTCCGGGTAATCTCCGCAACGGCTAGACAAATTTTAACGGGACTATCGCTGGAAGGTAGCTAATGTTAAAAGGAGTAACATAACCCGTTAAAATCGGTCCAGCCTTTTCAGAGATTACCCGGAACAAACAGACAGACAGAGAACATTTTTAAAACTTGGTTTTTTAGTGACAGTACCTACCGTGTATACTTTCATATACATTTAGTGAAAAGCTGGTATTTTAAAATTACAAACAGACACTTAAATTTTATTTATCTATACCTATATATACCTACGCCTTAAAAGTATAGACTGTAAAAAAGGGTTGAATATTAATATGTTGCTAAAATTTATAAATATAACTATTTAATAATATTTGAAGTTTATATCACTTCAAATATTATCAAAATATTTGATTATATTTTGTTTCCATCGAAACACATCTGAAATACAAAACGAAACACATGACCAGGTACAGCTGGCACTAACAATAATCCAATCACAATCTAAACAGTACATAGAAAACAATAATGTCCAAATTAATCGAGTATTCATATCCAATCAGAATAATTACACACGAATCTTTGTGCCAAATTGGAAAAACATAGCGCCTACACAAACAACAATGGTTAAAATTATGCAATACAATAATTTCAGCGAACAAAAGATCTGGGAGTAATAAGTGCACGGAGCACAATGAATGCATTCATCATAATTTACCGTCAATGAAAACATACCGACTGAACTGTTGCGAATACTCAATTGGGTGCGATTGCAACACTAAACTACCTACATGCAATGATATTAAAAGTATATATACGTTATGCGATCAAAAACGAACAAAAAAAATTTTCCCGACGCAGTATGTCATCTATAAAAAAGTTGTTTGCCCGGCTAATCTCTGAAACGTTTGGACCGATTTGAATGGTCCTTTCACTGACCATGGCCTTAGCCTTTTGTTTAAATAAGAAAGTATATAACTTAATAACATACTTTTTATTGTTAATCTTACAAAGGTATAAACGTGGGCACAGCTAATTGTAAAATAATAAAAAAAACTTGAGAGCAGAGTTCTGTCAACTTTAACCTACCAACGGCATGCTAGTGACATATCTACCTCTTTTGAAAATCTAATATCATTGCACCTTTATGTAGGTAATAAAATAACGCAGCCAAATGACGATGCGGGTGAGGAAGCCACTTTGTATACGACAGCCAAGGCTGGATAAATGGATAGGTGTTCTACTCCGAATAATAGGTTGTTAACGTTCTGGTCATTCAACGTTTTGGTCGTTTAGCGTATGTATGTCGTTAAGCGTATTGATTGTTTAGCGTTTACGGCGTATTTAGGCATTTTGAGTTTAGATTACCGTATTTAGGCATTTTGCGTTTAGATTACCGTATTTAGGCATTTTGAGTGTTCAGGATTAGTTATAGTCACGCATTGGCATTTGCCAATACGATGGTTACATTATATTTCCATTTATGTAATCTTGAAGGTTATTATAAAGAAGGAAGGCTATAATTCAATGGGTTGTTACAATATTATCGTCCTTGTCAAAGCCCATGTTTACTGGGGCTGGGACGAATTTTCTTCCTATATGACCATATTTTTGGATATCGGTTCCCTTTTTTTAAATATTACTATGGCGCCAAACCTGATGGTAAGCGGCTACTTCAGCCTATGAATGCTTGTGTCACTGGCGCTTTGCCTATCTTAGGTATACAGAATGAAGTAGTTCCACTACTCCGCTACGCACTAACGTTCAATAATGCTAAATATTGCCCTTGCAATGAATAACATAGCTATAGTAAAAATCAAATCTTGTGAAAATATCTAAATCTAGTGAGTTACAATAAAATCTTCGCACAACTCAGTGTTCAGATATTTCACAATTTTACGAATTCCAATCAAGCACTAATCCAATCAAATGTTGTAACAATAAAAATGGCTGATGGTTCGATGCAACAATATAAGTGTGTATCGTAAACAAAATTGGTAAACGTTTAAATTCAAAACTCTAATTGACTTTCAAAACAAACTTGAAGCAAAGTAACGACGGTAATTAATTAAATATGCGATACGGAAACGAGTGTGGTTATATATATTCTAATGTTAAGTAATAAAAACTAAACATTGTAAAAAGCGGCACCAAACGTTTGGAAACACGTGGAGCTTATGTCAATGGCCTTAGAGCATAATCTAATAAAGCTAGTATTAAAAAGATGCCACCGGTTGAAGTGGGCCCGAGTAACGGTACGCATATTTAACAGGTTTCCCAATAAGGCCGATAGCTGTATATAGAAACATACACATTTATCATTGATGTCGCCATGTTGAGACAAGGTGAGGGTCCCCCCTAAGCACGGAGGATGGCCACCAGGGGGGGTTTTAGTGCAGTAAGAATCTCACCCGGACCATTTGAAGGATTTCCCCTCGTCAATAAAAAAAAGGTGACAACATGTTGAGGTAAGATCCCACCGATTTCCGATAGAAGCTGTATTGCGCGCGAATATTATAAAAAATGGATGATTTAAGCTATGATTATTTATTCTTACAGACGTACATATGCCATACACTCACATTTCACCAGTTATGTTTATGTCCCATGCAATAAAAAAAATCAAGCCTATTGTCATTAGCCGGGCACTAATCGAAACTCAGGGTTGCTACTGACAAATAACAGATAGAAAAACCCAATAACACTGTCCGACCCGGGGATCGAAACCAGGACCTCGCGTTCGTCAGTAACGCTTGTGACCACGAGGCGGTCATTATTTATTCGATCATCATAAAATTTAAGTTAAGTGCTCACAAATTCACCAAAAAATGTTATACCTACTCGTAAAACTGGTTAAGCGTGCTCGGACACGCACTAGTGATTTGAAGCGACTACAATTAATATGCGAGATAATTTGAAATACAATAAAATAATTTATTATTTCTACTATCGGAGACCTGGAATACGTTCTTAAGGGTCATCAAAACGTATTTAATTCCATTAACAGCGCTATCTAAGCTGTATACAGAACAAGAAAAAGAAAGCACTAATTTGTCATTCATAAGGTTAAGAGCGTCTGTGCCGGTTCCGGCGCGTCTCAAGCAATCTGATCTGATGGATCCTTAGAAACTGAGTGATGGATATTGAACTCTACTGCCTGGTGCTAAGGCCTAATAATAACTTTGGGGTTTAAAGCTTTACCTTGGGAGTTGATAATAGTTCGAAATTATTTAAATTAATGACATAAGAAGTAGTAAAATAATTCAGTAAGGAAGTAATGGCGATCTGTATTTCCAACTTATCAAAAGGACAGGTATTTATTTTTATTCATACACTAATATAGAGCGCACTATGCTTTTAATAATTATTATGTTGTACATGTAACGTGCCAATCAATGCAAAGGGTAAATTTAATAAAACCTTAACTAACGGTCGGTTTCGTTGCATATTTTTTGGATACAAATTGATGACGGCCACAAATCAACTAGAAATACGTTTTGCATACGAATGAATCCTATTAGTGTAGTGTTGTTATTGCTGTAAATATTTTCACATGATTGAAACTTCGATTCACTTTTCGTTAAAAATTAAGATGAAAATGATTTATTCAGTTTAGACCCCGGTAAGGCATTTACGAACATCGATGAATTGACCACGTTAGCAATGTAATCGAAGTAGCGAACATTCTCAATTCATTCAGCCTCTATAGTCCAACAGGTTCTTAAAATGTGCGCATGATGAAGGTATTTTCACATTCGCATTCGCAAAGTCGCTATCGGGTGATAGCGACATCAATCCGACACCCGTATCGACTACAACGATAAGACACGTCACTACATTTCATTGTTTCGCACCCCGCGTTACTCTCACTTACAAAATCGGTAACCGTATATTCGCATTTTGTCCGTTATGTATTTGGTATCAGACTGAATGTGAGTATGAGAATACAACTTACACGTTGATGCTGGTTCGACTTGCGATATAAAATTAATATGCTATGATAATTCATATCGTTAATTCAAGCAATGTAAAGAGTGCCATCCCATTTGAAACTTACCAACATACATCGCTTTGACAATTTTTTTTCTTTGAATTTGACTTTTCATCTACATCAGCCGATATCGAGCAGGTCCTCAATATTTTGATCCATTTAATCAACAATTGGTAGTTCTTCGCATCATCTTTCAAACACATTTGTATTTGTAAATCACACATCATTATTTTTCCTATATGGCCAGATATAAATTTCCTTCGGTTCAATATCACTATCAGTCAATGTGAAAACACCCACTGGACGTAACAGCTGCATTTTATTTATGCATTCAGTAAGCCCGCCAACGGCTTGTACCGTGCCGATGACCTTGAGACTGGTTAAAGCCTGCGTGATTACATTAAGATAAGAAGTAATTACAATGTCTGGTTGCTTGAGTTAGCTTCTCCATCGAAAATTGCTTCTGTAAAAAGTTTACGTTGACGAGAAAATTATAATTTCGAGCGAAAGATGAACAACATCTGATTAACTTCAAACTAACCCCGTTTCTAATTAAATTGTGCTAAACAACACAGTAAAAAACTTGTATGTATATTTTATAAAAGTGTCGGTAAATAAAGCGTAAATTGGCGCACAGTAGAATAAAATACTTAAGCAGTACTTAAGATGCATACTGAAATAGATTGAATGACTTCATGATGGGAATCTCTCTCTCTCCCTACTTGAAATAATGTACGAATACCATATTTGAAAAAATATTAGCAATGCCAGATTTGTCAGTTACGAAATTTGTCAGTTGCGCCGTTTCGCGTTTTGGCATCGACGCTCACCCATAAAACTCTTATCATCACTGAGTGGTTATCTAGGCTTTGATATTCTTTAACTTTGACGAATTGTATGTTGATAGAAGTGCGTTGATCCATCTTCGGAAAACCCGCTTCCGAAATGTATCAACACATTTCTACATAATACGCAACGAAATTCGCCAATTTTGAAACAAGTCAAAACTTATACTTTGGGCACAGGTTGCTAAATTTCGCGGATCGATATGTGTATCTAATAGTAGGGTGAGCATACTGGTCTGAAATAAATAATTAACGACTACAGCTTACGTAACGTACTACATTTGCATCACCATAAATAATCCTAATTACATATTCATTAATGGAAGCTAATTAGTTCATTCGATACCTCGCACAGATATATCAGAGTGTAACAACGCGTTCCGCGTAACGGAGCATTGAAATTGGTACGAGCACATAATTTGGCACTTTTTACGACTCTTTGACTATTTTAAAACAATCAACAGAGACTGTGAACAATTTTTGCTGACACTTTCGTCTGCCACGTAAGTATTCCAGTAAAGATTGTTCTACTCTTCCTTCTAGAATACCCAAGTAGGAGTAGAGTTTAATATTTCCACATATAAATTAATCGATCCACTGCTGCGTGTAAAACGAACTCACCCAGTTTTTTTCCAATTGCAATAAATTAGTATAATCGCATATTTTTATTTTTTACATTTCCATAACTTGCTCTCTCATGAGAACAAAATTGGCCGTTACACGATACAACAGATGATAAAAATAGACTTCAATTATCTTAACAGTATACAGTGCCTGTTTGTATGTATTAAGAGTGATTCACACCGGTATAATTCGTTTCACGAATGAACATTTGTTTCGCTTTTGCTCGCATCGCAAACTACTACAGAACTAAAAGTTCGGGAAACGAACAGTCATTCGGCAAATGAATGCTCTCTGAGTACCTTCAATAAGCTTGAAGACTATTAAATAAAAATACGAGCAGCGCCAGCTAATTATAGAGTTTATCGTCTATTTATAGATACTGATGTATGGAGTACTTACACAAATTGTTTGTAAAACGGCGTCTGAACATCTGGTAACTAAAAGTGTTCTTGTTCTAAATCTGTTATGACGGTTGAGTTAGTAACCCAAATATGTTTTCAAGATGGTGTGGGATACAGTCCTTAAACTGATCGCAGATTGAAGCAATTTGAATTTTTATAACTGAAACATAATTAAAAAAGAATTATTGAAAAAGATCAGGTCTTCAAGTATCTAGACTATAATAATATTCGCCACTTTTACATTTAACTTGAAGACGCCCATTTTTATTAGAAGTTGTCAAAGCTATTTCGTGGCTGACCTTACATGGTAGTTATAAAAATGTACCAATTTCCTAAGTAGCTAGTTATTAAAAAATATAAATTAAATGTGAAAGTACATTGTGTACGAAATATCAAAAACAAAAACTATATATACGTAGAATCGGAGTTGCTTACTTTTCAACTTGAAATTATTATTACACCAACCAAACAGTGGTCTTCGCTGTTGCCTATGACCAGTTGGACATAGTGATTTTCCAGAATAAACGATGCATCTAGGACAATCGAAATGAACACAAAATATCAATTAAAACATTAATGATGTCATCTGTCTATGATCACTATTGTCGTAAACGTTTGATTGTTAGATCTCAAAACATAATTGCGTTACATAAGCATTTGAGCTTTGCACTTAAACAATAATATTTAAATGCTGCTTCTTCTTTTACAGCCAATTTGTAAATGGAGACATTCGGTGTTATTAAAATGTGATGTAACACAAAGACAATAGAACACGCGGGAATCAAATTATGAGATGGCGATTCGATGTTATTTATTTTGAAACATAATCTACTTTTACTGACTTTTGTTTGCAATATTAAAAAAATATAGATAGTAAATCACGTAAGTATAGCAACATTACTCACCTGAGGACAAGCTGGTCCAGTGGTCAGTGACCCTGCGAATCTAAAGGTTGGATTCAGAGCAAGATATTTATTGAATGCAAGAGTATTTAGTGACCGAGTATTTCGTGGCCGTGGTCAACCGTTTGATTGATTTGGGAGTAGTTCTATGAAATAAATATAGTCGGTGTAATTAATATTATTTACACAATTTTAATGAAGATTTTTCCTGTTTCATGTTCAAGGCGAGAAAAAATCATTCTTTGAATATACTTGTGGGTCAAAGTACCAACACTTCATATAGCAATCGCGTACCATATACCTCAAACGAGTATTCGAAACAATGCAATTAGAATGGTCAGGCGCACCGAACTAACGGTATGGCGACTCGGTCAAACTGAAGATTCTACATACTCAGTCGAGGCCATAACGGTCCGTTTCATTTTGTTATTCGTCAAGTAACGCTCACATGGCAAATTGTTTTATTCACGGTCGATTTTAAAAGAAACAAACATTCGTAATTAAACTCCTTTGTTCTAGAAGTGCGTAAGACAAAACAACAAGTTTAAATTAATTTGTTCCGAGGTAACGAGCGGAAGAAAGTATAAAAGTTTACGACGCTATTACAAAATTATCTTTGTTGTAAATGGATTGTCATAAAATATTTACATAATTGTTATCTTCCAACGCGTCAGGGAAATAACAGTTGGAAAACAACCCGAGTTCAACTGAGAGGAAAACAGAACGCAGTGAATGATAAAGAGATCTACGAATCAGAAAACACCATTAACGTTGAATCAACACTCGAGAATGAAAGTAAATCTCATCGAATCACGCACAGTAGCAAGGAGGAAGCAGTCTCTGTCGATTTATCAATTGTAGAAATCGTGCCAACACAATAAGATGTAACAGACATTGTGTCTCGGAGAATGACCCTGCCGTTAAGCCCTACGGCTCGATACAAGGTGATAACACAAATAATAGTAACGGCCGCACAAATTATGTGCCATCAAAGACGAATGATGAGGAAATTAAAGTGGATGACAATACATTATTAGACGAAAATACAGGTTTGATTGATTTGACAGAAAATACTTGAGCAATAAAGCAATCGGAAGATAGAAATGAGAATGTAATAAGATAATGTTATTTTAGGATCAATTGTGTAAGCTTGTATTCAATAAGAATCAAAGTAACTGTAGAGTTGTTATAACAATTGGTTAGATTCGGAGACCAATTAGTAAGAAATTGGAGTGAATGATACTCATAATTACAGTAACGGGGAAATTATAAAAAGATGACACGGTACAATAGGTTTCGCAATGAATAGAAGTGACTCATTATTTCCAAATACAAACTTTGACAACACGCAAAGAACAATGGAGATGGTGAATTGAGAGAAGTCAAAACAATGAATAATAACAGCTGGTCACATCCAAAAGCAAATAAGACTGCTACCGTACAGTATAAAACCACGCACGTGACCTTTTAACTTCCGCATCAAGTCACGACGGTAATTTTGAAAGTGAAAAAATAAAAGTATAGAATTTACGTAATATTGTTTGGTAATTAAGTAATAGGAAAAAAACATTTATGCATGCTGATACATATGGTTGAGAAATGAGGTTTTGAAATCGATTCATGCTTAAATTATAGTTCTGTAGAGGCATTGTGATCGAATTATATCATTCAGTATTAAATACACAAATTGACCTAATAAAACTACATAAGTAATAATACTAAAACTAACGCAACAGATTCCAATAATTTTGGAAGTTGGATATTTCGGAAGAAACGAAATAAAAATCACTTTATGTGTTAAACTGTCTCCGTTAAGAAGTTCATCAAACTACAAGAAATTCAACAAAGTCCGAACTTACGGCATAGCATTTTTCGACACCGACGTGAGAAAATATTATTTGCACATAACTGCAAATAAAACGCCTACGCAATTACTTTCACGAGTTTTGAGTCACTGTGATTCGTAATGTAGATATTTGGTCACTCCAAAAAATTGCTATTGTTGTTAATTTATTTTGTCACTAGGGGACGTCACGCGGTTTCACCCACGTTGTTCCCGTTTCCGTGGGAGTACGGGGATAAAATATAACCTATGTCACTTGCTGATGATGTAGCTATCTTGTGCTGAAAGAATTTTCAAGATCGGTCCAGTACTTTTACTCAAAAAGCTAGGTAGTATAGGCATGTAGGTATACATACAAATCTTTCCTCTTTATGATATTATATTCTAGTATAAACTACTAAATAAATCAGCTGCTAAGAATATGGAACAACTACTCAAGTTAGAGTTAAATTGTTGTTCTCAGAAGGCTAGTTCCATCAAAGTTATAAGACCCAATCCAATAATCAATGCTAAGCAAGCAATCTCAACTATGATTAAGATAAGATGGACAAAATATAAGAATCTATAAATTCCAACACACAAAAGCACTTAGTTTTAACAAAGCAGCATTATACGCACTTACACGGATTGGCAAATTATTAGTAAACACGTAATCGCATCGAGCTCGATAAGTTTAGAAGATAATTAAACACGTGTATCAACTCATGATAGTTTTAGATAATATTTGATTACTTATAAATAGCACAATAATTTTAATGATTTAGACTGTGGTCAGTTTGATTTAGATGCAGTGTACCTTACGTAAGTAAGTTAACGCTTACCCACGAAGATTCCCAATGAGGTGTTATGGGAGTTTTAGCACCTCTTTCCACAGAAGATGACTAGGTATGTGTAGTGTCTTTCCGTCTGTCTGTCTATTCCGGGTAATCTCTGAAACGGCAGGATCGATTTGACCGGGAGTTTGCCTAGTACATACCAAATTTAGGTACTCATTTTAAAACCCATGAGATTATGGCTACGAGGGTGAAATCGCTGGGAACAGCTAGTTTGTTAACATTTGTCATACTTATGTAAAGCTTCATATATTTTAAAAATCGAATTCCACGCAAACAAAATGCCGGCAAAAGGTAATATTAAAATAATACAGTAAACAATCAGTACCTAGTTTACCTAGCTGTGCTCGGTTTCTTTTTCTGACAATAAACTAATCTTTTTCAAACAAAAGCTAGTAGAAAAAAAAGGAACCAAAAGAAAAAAAATCGAACCGGTGAACGTCAGTCTCGAACCGGGGTACTCTAGTTTCGTTATCAATTCGTAAGCGTCTGAGCTATCATAACTTGAAAGTTGTTGGCGAAATTTACTGTCGTATTGTATTGATATTTTGTGAGTTTTTCAGTGCATGAAAACATGGTCAAAACGATGTTTTCTGAAAGTGAAACCTAGTTAGATCAACTTTTTGCCCCCGAAACCCCTTACATACAAAATTTCATGAAAATCGTTGCAGCCGTTCCCGAGATCCAGATTATATACATATATACAAGAATTGCTCGTTTAAAGGTATAAGATATACTTGTTACTAAATGGATTTTGGAGTATGGGCCGCGAACATTAGATAAGTATATACTTCAGTAGCTACTGATCGGCTTCGTAGAATGGATTAGTAGTTTGCATTATTCCCAATATATTATTAAAATATCATAAGAACGGTAACGGTAATATCCTTTGACATTATATATCCCTTTGAGAGGATTTATAAGGTATATCGTAATAATACGTTATAAAGGGAAAATAGAAAGGTTAATTTTACTTAATGGATATATAGATTTTAAGATAAAAATATTTCATAGTAGCTTCAGAGTATGCCCCAACACTAAATGATACAACAACACTAAACTGTAAATATATAATTTCAAACATACATCAATTTTATTTCTCTGTAACTAGCTGTGCCCCGCGGTTTCACCCGCGTAAATAAAATTAGCCTAAAACACTCCTTGAAACATCAGCTATCTGCCAGTGAAAGTCTTGTAAAATCCACTCAGCATGTTTACGCTGCCGTGACCAAGGGAAATGGGGATTCATTTTTATATATAAAGATAAGATAGATTTATTAATAATGAATATAGAATCAGTGAAATCAATTAGAATGTAGTCAATAAAAAAGTCAATAAGAGTGTTGAATCTGGGAGTGAGTCACACTTTTGCGGTAATCGATTCCATGCGACCGACTTACACCGTTAACGACATATTCAAAATATTTTCCATGAGAATAAGAACTAAACAATTACTACAGCGCCCATCAATGTAACCGTGAATGTAACTAATTGGCATAATGCTACACTCGATCACAGAAAGCAGACCAAACACTTTCGAATGGGTAAATTTAGTATCCTTAAACTTTTCTTCAAAATTTTTCCAATACTTGTAAAACTAAGCAAATGCTCATTCTATTTAAAAAAATATTTTATAAATATACAGAATGAATCTACACTAATATTATAAAAGAAAGGAAAGGAAAGATTTGATTGTTTTTTTTTTAACAAAAAAAAAACAATCAAATCTTACCTCTATATATTCAATAATAAGCTCCGAAACAACATGACCGAACTTGAAAATTCTTTCAGCAATGGATAGTTAAAACATCAGCGAGTAACATAGGCTATATTTTATCCCCGTACGAGAACTACGCGGGTGACACCGCGTGACGTCCACTAGTAAACTACATTTATAGTAGGCACACGAGGATGAAGCCACATGCAGAAGCCAGTGCTCATAATAGACACCTTTATTTACAAGTTTTCCGATACACTAACTCAAAATCCAATTACACAAAGTCGTTAATTCATTGCTGACAAATAAAATCCCTCTATTAGGTAAAGTTTGGTTGTGGCTATAATAAAACTACAGTCGAATTGATAGCCATCTCCTTTTTGTGAAGTCGGTTAAATAGAACAGAATAGTTATAAAGTCAGGTTTAAACCTATTGTAATTTGCACCTCAAACGCTGACAACAAGGTACAATTTTTAATAAACGTACGAGATACAGAGCTTAGAAGTAGTTATCTTACGTAATAAAATTAAGGTTTTTGAAGTTCCCAAATGCATTTCGAGTTCATGACCAAAACACAAATGGAAAGCCAATTAAAACAATGAAGAAGCCACATCAAGACGAAAATCTTATGATTGAAGACATTTTCGTACGCAAATGATCCTTCGAACCATATATCAGGACAGACCCGTACCGTAATGTTCTTCAACAAGTTTGGTATTCCAAAGCTATTAGCTTTGGAATACCAAACTTGTTGACTTCAGTGACTCCAGGGTGATATTTGGAACTGTGACATTTGTGAAGTTAAGTTGTTAAGTTTTAGTAGTTAGTAACAACCATGTTTAATCACGTCGGGCCTAAAGCCATAACGTTTAATAAAGTGCTGTTGTGGGAATTTATTATTTAATTAATAACTTTGTCTTATATTTCATGTCTTTGCGTTAAAGGGTCGAGAATGACCTTAACGCGTTCGCTGCTAAGGACGCACCTGCGCGTCCAACTGTTAGAGAATTTACGAAGAAGACGAAATTTCAGCAGCGAATGTGTTAATACGAAGATAGGGATGACGAAGACTTTGAAAACGATAATCATGTCTGGGAGCAAGTAGATACAGCTAATAGAGAGAAATGGAAAATGAAACGTAATGTTGATGACCCTAATAAGGGATAAGAAGATTAGTTACCTGATATGTTGTAAACGAATATCAAGCTTCGAGGAATCCTGGTATCATTGCATTAGTATAGCCGACATTTCAGGGCATTTCTGGCAGTTCTGAGATACGAAAGCTTATAGATGGTCAGGCCGGCCAGGTGGGATAACGATCTGCGAAAGACTACAGGCCGCTGGATACGGCAAGCCGAAGACAGGGCGCAATGGCATTCATTAGAGGCGGCCTATGTCCAGCAGTGGACAAACATAGGTTGTAGATAGATTATGGATAGCTTTGAAATGATAATGTATATCCAAGCCCCTCGGCGTTCCAACGTGTGCGCGTACTGTGGTCGGATCTGTCGCTCCCGCATCGACCTTCTTAGACATTGGCGGAAGTACCGTCTGAATTTCCAAAATGACGCTGCTTAATCATCTGTTATAGATGCAAGAGGCTAATTATTATTCGTATTTAGTACGCGGTTTCACCCGCGTAGATTTAGTTTCTTCCTTATTGTCGCGGAACCCTAATATTTTTAATAAATAAAAGTAGCCTAAGTTACTCCTTGAAACATCAGCTACCTACCAGTGAAAGTCCCGTTAAAATCCGTCCAGCCGTTTCAGAGATTACCCGGAACAAACAGACAGACAGACAGACAGACAGAGAAAAATTTTAAAACTTGGTTTGATAGTGTCAGTATCGTGTATACTATCATATGCATTTAGTGAAAAGCTGTTATTTTGGAATAACAAACAGACACTTAAATTTTATTTATCTGTATGTATAGATTGGAAAATTGCCTAATAGGGGAAGCGGTAACACAATATATTATCAATTAAGTAGTACCTACACAAATTACCGTAAACTTAATCACTTATCGACTTATCAAACATAATTATGCTTAAGTGGGTGGTGTACAATGTTATTATAATATTACTTACTGTGCCTGCAACTTCGTCCGCGTGCAATAGTAACTGTGGCTAGCATTTTTAATTATTTAATCCAAGCTTTTAGCTTTAAAAATGAGGATAATTCCATACGACATTTCAAACCCACTTTCAAACCACCTTTTTCGCATTAAAAAGTAGCCTATGTCCATTCTCAGGCTCTAGAGTAGCTGTGTACCAAATTTCATTTTAATCGGTTCAGTACTTTAGGTGACACCATGACAAAGGGAAAGGCAGACAGAGTTACTATCGCATTTATAAGTTTTTTTTATTAGTAAGGCAATATTAATAATAAGAAGAATTTTATTAAAAAGAGAAATATATCTTTTGACTTTACATCAAACTTACCCAGCTAAGCCATGATAACATTTGATAAGTAAATTAGCTAATGATAACATCCGATAAGTACCTGCAACAAAAAAATAAATAAATTAGCAAATTGCATTAAAGCGTGTTATATTATAATATGCATCAAATTTCAACCACATGTAACACGTTTTTTTTACAGTAGGCATTGGCGTGGGATTACAAATGGAAAACGTACATACATTTTAAGAACCATTTCTTACTTCAAAAATACAATCGATACGTATTAAAAAAAATTTTAGAATCGACTGTTAGGTAGTACGAAGTTCGCCAGGTCAGCTCGTCATGCAATATATTTCCACGCCCATATTTCGAAACGTTTATGAATATAAAAGGAAATATAACCTGTAGAAATATGGCCACTTGAAATCACAATATTCCCCGATAACCCACCGAAGTAGATACATTGAACAATACCAGTCAATCCAACAAACGTTTGTAATGGCCGAAGGTTCAGAGTTCCACCGCCTAACAACAGACAGTTCTCAAGTTATGTTGACTGTTATCACCTAATGTTTGCATAACAATGTGTGTCATAGTCATAAGGCGACTGCTGTGTTCCCACAAACATTTCAATCTCAGTATTGTTCTGCCATTTTGGAGAATGAAATTTAGGAACACAACTTGCTCTTTATATAAGTCTTAGTTAAGTGTCTTGAATTTATTGGCTTACTCATTGATTAAAGTTATATTATAAGTAGTTTAATTTTAGGAGCAGCCGCTACTCGAAGTACAATCCTAGATAGTGCAATGAATTCTAGCCTAGACTATATATGCGTTATAAAATTGAAATAGGTAGGACATATAAAATTTTTGCGATTGTGTTTTTGCTGTGGTGGACTTACGATCAGAGTGCCTAGTGCGAGTATTCTTAAAATCGCCGTCATAAGTCATCGCGTCAACGTAAACGCAGATTTGTATGGGCTGACAATAGTGTCATCTTTAGTCCGACAGAGGCGCTGTTTAGACCCCATATAGTTAGTTTTGCCAACCGTGCAGAATAGCTGTAAGAAAAACATTTTTGCAGAGAATCGAATCCGCTTCTCCACATAGTGGGCGGCTACTCAACCACCTGGCCTAATTTCTATTAGAGAATATTGAAAATCAAATGGTAATACGTATAAGCCATTTGACATGCAGTGGAATATAATGGCGTAACAGAAATTGATTATTGACGGTAAATTGACACGGCAACAGGCATATAATTAATTTGTTCACTGAATGGTACGTTAATAACTTAATAACTCCTTCATTATATCATTATGTCCACCCTGAAATCCATTACTAAATAATAGTGAAACTGCTTCAGAAATCAAATGAGTAGTTATATTGAATTCCCATAGCACCCTCACCCTTAGGAAAAATGGCAGTTATTTACATTTTGCAGTTATTTTTAAAGAACATCACTAAGCTGAAAATAAGTCATACTACATTTTAATCAAATGAAAGATTCTATTTTAAAGTACGAGATCAGATTTATTAATCTTCTTACCAAAAATGTGACAAAATCAAAGTTATATAATAGGTAATTATAACTTTTACTGGCTAATGCCAGTTGACTAATGTCAATGTTTCTGAAACCTCAGACGAATTCAAGACTTTCAGGTCTCAACTCACCGAACAAGAATAACAGCTGAATAATACGTAAAGTAGGGTTACCACAAGAAACTTTATATTTCAAAACTTCAACAATTTGATCGAAGAAATTTAGACATTTTCAGCTTAAAGTTTTATTAATAAGTAGGTAGTTATACAATTCTTTTAAAGGAGTATTTGTTTACCATTAATAAATTTGCCAGAAAATTGTTAATAGGTACAAACCGATTTTTTATAAAAATATTTTATTTTATAAAATGAACACCTTTCTATCTTTAATCGAAAGTATCCGTTCTAAAGGTATGATTCTTCTTATTATTAATATCAAGTCAAAATGTCAATTTCACTAGGTAACACTTTCATAATAAAATTCCGTAGCCTTTCTCCTTCTAAGAAAAATGTCGTTCCAGCATATTTTAATATGAAACAGTAAGTAAATAGGCATTTAATCGAAAGAAGATATTATTTTTCAATAACATCGACTTATTACCAAGTTTATGGAAGATTTCCTTTAGGTTAGAAAATATTTGCCAATAACCTACCAACTGGTATTGTCTAATCTTAAGACTTACGTTTATTACTTGAGTAGTGTATTTGAATAGGTAGGTAATATAATGATGGCCTAGTTGAGATAAGAAACAGTATACATACTAAGTAATCTTCATTATTTCTGTTATTTACTATGTAATGAAATGTGCATGATGCCAGCTGTTTCTTGCCGGTTCTTCTCAGAACGTCAGCTCTTCGACGTTCATAAATACCTTACCAGGGCCTAAATTGAATAAATCATTTTCATTTTTATATCGATGATAAGTATAAACAGCTGTTTCTGAAAACACTTACAGTGAACATGTGCATTCAATTGACGTGTGATATTTAATGACAACACAATATGTATTTACATATTCGGTACCAAGAAAAGTTTGAAAAGTTGATCTTCCGCAAAAGGAGATTGGGACAGACAAATCGTCCGCAAATTATCCTGCCCGGTGTGCGGTTCATTCACCCCCGATGATTTGCATGGCAACAAATACAACAAGGAAATTGCATTCTGCATTATCACGTACACAAAATCACATTGGGAAAGCAATAGAAAAACAATTGGTCGTTGTTTTACGCCGTTCTCATCGAACCATTGAATTACGGTCGGCAATTTGATAAGAATGTTATTGTTGTTGCAAACGCATTGCCTACACGATAACCGGTGCCCGTGCAAATGTAACGGTCATATATTTTGTGACTAACATTATGTTATGAATATGTAGACAAATAATGTAGGTTGTCACAACGTCACCCAAAGACTTATTGCCACTTCCCTAGGTCAATTATATTAGACTTTTTTAAAACAGCCACGTTATTCACTAAGAGCGTCGATGACGACGAGCGTTGGTTTCAATCATAGGAAATTGTTACATAATACATAGATGATAAGGTTCAATTTCGTATCTTTAAAACCGACACGACGACGAGTGCGGCGCTGGGAAACCTTTAGTGCATTACCCGGCAGGTGGATTTAAGAGTAACGAGCAAAACTTAGTGGCTCATGAACTAAGTCTCCAATTCAAGCCACAAGGTTTCGACAAATACATTTTATATTCTACAACTTTATACAATAACATTCCTTACTGCGCTAGCAACAAAGTCCACAATCTAATTAGCCCAATCAACAGACTAACTTCGCACTATTATTTGACATAATGTTCGTGTGAGAGGCGACCACACATTGACCCCAAGCTATAAAGTTCACTCGCACAAGTAAACTTACATAGCTGCAACCACTTGATACCGGTTATAGGTACTATTTTACTCTTAAATGTTGCACTACAGTCGCGTATCGTCGTCATCTCATGAATTTACGACACCAACTAAAGTGTACGTATTAGGATTTTCATACTTTTCATCAGAGTATGATTGGCTTGACCGTACATTTTACTGTAGGGAGAGAGCACGAAAAGGTAGTATAAATGAAAATGATTTATTCAGTTTAGGCCCTGGTTCTGGATACCACAGTAAAAATATTAGAACTTTACAAGCAGTTAACAAATTTATTATATTTTATTTCAGAGAGCTTGTGGCACAGTTGCTATTGCGCATATGATGCGATCAGTGAAGTTAAGCAACCATACGCCTAGCCAGTAGTTGGATGGGTGACCGCCCGAGTTCCCTCCGTGCCTCGGAGAGCACGTTAAGCCGTCGGTCCCGGTTGCCAATTAACATCTTTGGCAATCGTTACAGGTCAGTCAAAGGCCTAAGAAAGTCTGACAACTGGTTTAACCCTGATTGCCGAAAAAAAGGGGTTTCGAAGGTCAGATGGCAATCGCTTCGTATAAAAATCAGGTGATCAGCCACATCGGGTTGAATCAAGTGCCGACCCCAACAATGTATGGGATAAGGCCAGGAAGATGACGATGATGATTAAGTTATATACTTTCTTATTTAAACAAAAGGCTAAGGCCATGGTCAGTGAAAGGACCATTAAAATCGGTCGGGATAAGGCCAGGGAGATGATGACAAGCAGTTAACCAATCTAGTAATGAATCGTTCGAAAAAGGTGTCACGTCGTTGCCGATCGCGTATACGTCATTGAAAAGTTTTAAAACGACAAATCATTATTGCGACAGTAATAAAAAGGTAAAATTTTAAATCTTAAAGATTGGCAACACCTTGCGCTCATTGGGAAAACTTTATTTAAAAATATATTATTTGCTTCTTACATGCATGTGTAAATATATTTTTACAGCATCAGAATCGTATTTAATTAATCACAAAAACATCGTACATCGACGGACAGTATTTCTTAAAACAAGTCTTATATAATAGTTAATACCGCTATTATTTAATCATAAACTAATGTGAAATAAGCGAAACGGTCGTTAAATTATAATTTTAGTGACAATTATAAGCCAATTTGTTATTATTAGAAGATTAGAAGGGCATGAAGTGATAAATGACAATATATTTTTATGTTGGTGTGCAATTATACAATCTTAGGTAAGGCAGAATTAAACATACAAAACTGGGGCCCAACCATGAGCTCTTATTGCAATGTTAATTCAGTTGTGCGACAGTGACAGATGTATACACGTCACATACATCTGTCTCATAAATGAGTGAAACTATCATGGCAATAAGAGCTCATGGTAAAGCCCCTGGTCCGTTACAACTATTTTAAGCCGACTGCAAAAGAAAAGGAGGAGGTTCTATGTTCGTCGCGTATGTTTGTTGCTTTTTGAATTGTTAGGGGAACTTGCATTTTTTAAAGATTTGTTTGAATATACAGGAATCGCTCGTCCTAATTCGGAGCTGGACGAAAAGGGGTTATAGGTACATTTACCAGTATACAAGATCACAGCCGGCCAAAAATTCGGAGATTTTGTTTCGGCGTTTCGTCTCCTGACAGGCTTACATTTGGAAACGGTGGTAAATTATCCTAAGTTAGCGTAAGAGAATTGACGTACAATAAGTTCCAAGTGTCCCTTATGTTGAATAAAACTTTTTGATCTTTGATTGATTTTTGACAGCTGAATACTTCATCCTTAGTCAGATAAGTACCAGCCGCGTTATAAGGTTTCTCAGCGAATTCGATGTCGACTATCGATTACAATCATAGGAAATTGATATCAAATGCATAGACGATAAAGTTCAATTTCATACCTTTGGAACTGACGCTCGAGACACCTAACAGAATAACGTGGCTGTAGGTTGTTAGAATAAAGTAGATTTGAAAATTGATTTCAATTCATCCATAATAGCCGGGCGTATTGCTTGCCACCAATTTAATGTATAAAAATACTTACAAAATATTTGATATAACATCATAACATCGTAACTCCCATAAAAAGCACATCCATCACATTAATTTGGTGCGATTGTTATGATTGAATCAATTGTCGGGCAATGCAATAATGATGTCATTCAAAACAATTCTTCGTTCAACAACCCAAGGAACTGATAAAAAAATATATTTATATTTTGGTATCAGTTCTAACTGGGTCCAGCAAATGTTTTGCCGTTCTGCTCTATACATTTTTGTGGTGGACCACCATAAGTCTGGGGTCACTTAGGGAGATTAAAAATAGTTTACGTCGTATTCTCAGAGAGCCTAGTGCGAGTTTTCTTAAAATTGCCGTCACAAGTCACCGCGTCGACGTAAACGCAGATTTGTATGGGCTCACAATAGTGTCATCTACAGGCCGACAGAGGCGCTGCTCCTGAGCAGCCGATTTGCCATTTTTATACAAAAAAATCATAAGCCGGTCGGCCGAATCAGTCAAGCCGATTCGAAGGAGTTTTGTTACAAACACTATGACTGTACTTATAGACAACTAGAAGGTGTCATAAATGTATTTTCCATTTATCAAAATAATTGTTCACTTAAGACAAAAAAAATTCAAACAACAAAGAAAAACACCGATGTCATTCAAGGAATAATGGAATTTCATTCCATTCTTATGGATTATATTACCGCAAGGATGACGTTATTTTGCTTATTACATTTTTGACGAAGAATCCTCAATTGTTTTATGTATTTGAAATCTGTGAATTAAATTAATTGAGAAGGACAAACTAACGACAAGTGCATCACAGTCTATATAATCCCTATAATTTCATCGATCAACTTATTCTCAAGCATCCGTTCGCAATAAAATGTGAAGCCATCACCTCAGAATGTTCGTTTTATCACCGACCAATCGTTAGCATAGCAAACAGCCTTATGCGGTTAAACAGGTACCCACACTTGACCGACGAATGGCCTCAGGTGACACCACAGTCCACATCATTAAAAGCGACCGCTACTAAGGAACCGTTCCGATATCGCCGATCGTTCGATTTCAAGGCGATGGAGGAAAGCTGCCGATATCCAGAACTAAACAGTGGTAGATGCCTTTGAAACCTGCTTGACGCAACTCTTAGCTTATTCATTTCCCAGGCTAATGCAAATTATTGCGTCTGGGTATGGTATGATGAGACAGGACTGAGTACTTATGCGACGTTTTTTTTTGTTAAATGACGGGAAACACAAGTCATTCACCGATGGCAGGCGGTTCCAGCACAGTCATTGCAGTGCATCAGTGAATCGCAATATATTCTTTCGAGACAGACATTCTTGCTTCTAAAAAACACAGTATGAGTTTATACAAATCTTTAATAACATTATAAAAAGAAAAGATTTTATTGTTAGTTTGAAACGTATTAGCTCCGAGACTAATGGACACATTTAAAAAAAAATCGCTTACTACTATTTAAGTATACGGAAATTATAAATTGGAAAGCTTAGATTGTTTGTTTGTTGGTTTGTAACGAATAGGCCTTGAAACATACGGAGGGCCTATAGGTATATACTTAAAATTTTCATATAAATTTAGTAAAAAGCTGTTAATTTGAAATTACAAACAGACACTTCAATTTTATTTATCAGTATAGATTATTATAGATCAACGACTGTGTGAGGACTAATTATAGTCCTCACATCAAAAGCTTAAAATTGTATGAAGAGATGCGTGAATGTGGATGAAGCGATCGTATGTAAGGATCGTAGCATGTGGTAAATGGTGGTCTCTGCCTACCCCCGTGGGATACAGGCGTGAGCGTAATGTATGTATGTAAACGCTTACATTAAACACAATTCACGTTCATGCAAACTACACATTCACACGCTTTTTCTAGCTCCCGCACACTTAGTGCCTCGTGTTGTATTAATTTGTAATTTTTCCTGCAATTATGAGCAACGGAAACTAGACCGTATCGCGCCTAAGTAGTGTGGAAAATTAATTTAAATTTCCAGTTTTATTTAAGTAATTTGGTAAATATTTTAATCTTTGGTGAAAGTAATAAATTAAAATGAAATCATTAATTTATGGAAAGTTCATTAGTTAATAAGAGATAAAAGAGAAATGGACATCATTATACGGTAATAAAACAACCCGTCATGTGAGAGTCGGATTGTGAATTCCGTAACTTTATCAAATGCCTAGTTAAGTTAATAGTTCAGGATAATGACAAGATTGCCTTGGTGGCCACGTGGTTTGAATGGGATATATTGCAATAGCGTGAGATTATTATTATAATCAGACAGGAGCTCCAATTTTTACAGTCTGTCTAACATCAAAATTCAACATTTTTTATTACAATTAAATACTGAAAACAGAGATTAAATCAACGACGGACATATAGCAAAACATGCCAGTGATTTTATAGGTTATATTTTCACTGAAGCTACCAAATCTTTAAAATAGATATAGTTGAAGCGATCATCTCAGAAACGTATAATTGCTCTACTGAAATAACAGTTTTAACGCACCAAAATAGCATCACTCAAAATATATTAATGACAAACCACCCATGATACTGTAAAACCAACGTCTTCCACTTAAACAGGGGTTTAAAGACGACTATTATTTTTACAACCAACATTTCTGGCCTATTCTATTAAAATTCTTGAGTCCCTACTTAAGGCACGAAATAAAAATACACATATGGTCAGTTAATTGGTAATAAGCGCACGCACCAAGGAGTACATTTACAAGCGTCTTGTTTTAAAGTAACTATTAGAAGCCCGACAAGTTGCGAGACAAATAATCTTTAAAGATACTGTTTTAAAATCTCTTGGAAAACAAAAAGCACGAAACAGTTAGTTATGGTCCTCTGTTCAAAACTGCTATACCAATATAAAAACGAACGATTTCTATGGAGGAGGATTCTCGAGCAAAATCGTGTGGAGTCGCGATGGTTTCAGTCTCCCATCATCAGTGTGCCATCAAACTAATAACTTCTATGCAGTGATATCACACACCAGCTTTACGTTAACTGCTAGCTGCCTAACTGACTTGCTTACCAATAAGTGTGAGATGAAATTCTCGCACGCTAGTACGTTCTCAGCTAATCGCCCTCGATGAGAAGTGGGTGTTGTAACTGGCCTACCTTCTCTGAATCCTCCTGGGTAGCGTGAGCTAGCGTAGTAGGAAGCCGGCATTCAGTTACGTTTCTGTGCTTGAGGTTACTTCTATAAAATTTTACTACTTACCTACCTGTTAAAGTCGAGCTCCTCGATCGCTTCAGAATAATACTGGTAAAAGAATTCTTTTAAAAGTTTCTACTTATCTGCTCTTGTGACAAGTTGGACGGCTGAGATAGTTGAGCTGTTTGGAAAGAGTTCCTTATCGTTGTTAGATTATAACTGACTGACCAGTTGAATTCTTTGTATTCTTGAGTTCTTTGTATTCAGTTCCTTACAATATCAAAAGTTCTAAAAATATGGTAGTAAACTGGCATTTCTATATATTACTAGCTGCGCCCCGCGGTTTCACCCGCGTAGATTTAGTTTCATGCTTCATGTCGCGGCACCCTAATATTTTTAATATATAAAAGTAGCTTAAGTTACTCCTTGAAACATCAGCTACCTGCCAGTGAAAGTCCAGCTAAAATCGATTTAGGTGTTTCAGAGATTACCCGGAACAAACAGACAGACAGACAGACAGACGGACAGACAGACAGAGAAAAAAACTTGGTTTTTCAGTGACTGTAGCGTGTACACTTTCATATGCATTTAGTGAAAAGCTGTTATTTTGGAATTACAAAAAGACACTTTAATTTTATTTATCTGTATAGATGTATAAATGTATAGATATAGATTATCAAAGTATATTTCACTTAATACAGTCTTTGATTTCGAGTAACTACTTTGATTGGGAAGTTAATAAGTGCCTAAACACCAAAATGTATTCTACCATTTAAGTATCTATACTAATATAAATATCGCTGAAGAGTTTGAACTTGAATCTTAGGAACTCCTGTACTTAATAGAAACGATAAAAAAATTATGGAAATGACATAAATCAGTCACGTGACATATGTCATTCCCTTACATTTCGTATCGTTTCTACTAGCGAAGTTACTTTGTCACCAGGCCCAACTCCGATTTGAAAAAATATTTCAGGCATAGCCTATTTATCAAGGAAATCTAATAGGCTATATATTATTCACTGCTGCGAAACAAGGTCACGGCTTAAAGTTAGCGTTAGCCCAAAATAGCAGAAACTAGTTTAATGCAGATAATTAATTACACACCCATTAACAAAATAATAACAATGATTTATTAAAAAATAATAAAGAAAAAACCGGGGCCCTTGAAATATCTTCAACATCGGTGTACTTCGTTAAAATTGCTAAAATACCTTAACATACATACCAGAAAAATATTAATAGTGTGTTAGGTATTTATTTTTAGGTATATGCAGGTAATTAAGGCATTTTTTCACGGTAGCGTTTTATCGTGGAATGAGTACAAACAATTTTTCGCATTTATTCACGTTATTATGTGCGTTTAACTCTAAATTACACGTATTACAAAATACAATATGAAGTAATAGCTGTACGTCCGCATGGAATAAGTTTTGATGACAAATTTTGTAAGCAACGAATGTGTGAATCAACATTGAACAAGCTCAAAAAAATCTATTGCACTTTTTTTTCAAGTTAATATTTAAGACAGTTATGCCTATGTTTCAATCATAGGAAATTAACACATAATACCTAGAGAATAAGGTTCAATTTCGTGTCTTTAAAACCACCAAGTGTGGCGCTGAGCAACCTTAGTGACTAACACGGCTGGTATTCTTAATGATTTTCACTACCATCCACAAAATATTTTTTATTGACTTTGAATGCGCAGTAGTTACGTGTCTGTCTCTGTCTGACTGTATGGGGCAACGCGAATAAAATGAGCTATAACCCCACTATTTTCGCTGAGCTCTCATAACTCGTGACGGCATCTGTACTTACCTAGTTTTCGCGCGCTTTAACAACCAATCAAAAATAAAAAACTCATCAGCTTAATTACATATATTGGTATGATATATGTATAATGTATAGATAATGGTATGGATGTAATTGAATGAAAGTAAAAATGGGGTAAAAGTCTGTATATACATAGTAATTAGTAAAGTGATAATAAATTTATCGTCAAGTACACTTATCAAATGCAACAAATGAAACATATAAAACAAAAATAATTATGTTCACTCGTTTTTATCTATACGCCGCAGGAAATGTTTTATCACTGGTACAAAAATGTCGTCTATCCTTGTTCAAATGGTACACGTTTTAATAACAGTAACAGTATTCGTTGAACCGACTTAGTTTTGATAAGAACGCCATTAACACACAATAGTTGCACTAAAGATAAACACATAATTAATTTAATTCCATGAAACTAGCACACGTGCCAGTACACTCACCTTACGTGGAATTCTGAATTATAGCATTATTTAGACTATCGCATATAATTGGATAGTACAAGGATTTCAGAAATACCTAAAGAAATTGAAGACACGCTCTCCAACTTGCCTTACTTACATTAGATACGTATTTTTTCAGCATGAATATATCACAAAAAAATATCATCTTTAAAACGCAAATTTCTTTCATTATAATATTATACCGGCATTTCAAACACCAATTACTTAAGATTGATAGTAAGTAAGTAGTTCAGTTTTATAGTTATGTAAAAGGTAAATAAAATAAAAATGGACTAAAGTAAGTATTCGTTGCGCCTATAAAACTTACTTAAACACTTCATCACTTCATAAAAAAATATTATAAGTTAAATGATAAAATGAATGCCTTACAAATATACCTATTAGCATCAGCTTTACAAAATCACAAGCGGTTCTCCCACATCAATTAATAAGGATTTAGGGCATACCACCTGTCTTAATTAACAAGCTTATCAAAATTAGAGTATTAAAATTGTGCAACCCTGATTGTGACGTGTTCGCGGATGAATGGCAGACGATAATGTCAGCATGCCTGGAGTATGTTGAGGGGAGTGAATGAATGTATCTTTTGTATATATTATTATTACTTTTAATAGGTGTAATTCGATTTCAGGCGTCCTAATTAATACATTTATAAATAAAAAAATATTATTTGAATCAGACTAAGTAATAGTGTCTGTGATTACCGCGTTCAAACACAATATCATCAACATTATTCTAACAATTGATTAGATAAACTTAATTACATTTCCATTAGGATAAGAAATTACAGACTGGGTAATGTGGGTACATCACCTAGTTTCAAGTATTGCGATATATTGTCTATCGCATTTTTATCAATGAATCGATGCTACAATTATCTGATTGGTTTCGACGATCACTCAAAGCAATAATTAATTCTATGTCACAGACATTATTCATGACTGCGTGGAGTCGTTGGGTCTTTACATCGAAAATATTTTTCGAAATTATCTTTTAACCCTAAGGAATTCAATACTATTAAGATGACAATGCAAAAGGAATTAAAATTCATCTCGCAGCTTTAGGGCTTTAAGAGTCGGAAAAAGATCGTAATGATACTTCATTTCAAATTGATTATAAGCTTATTAACCTAATGACCCAAATCAGTCGTAAGCGTAACACACTGTATACCTACATAGGGTGCGTTACGTTCCTTTGCGGATCGAAATGAAATATCGGTTTGATGTTCCCACGACACCACTTGTTCCGCGTGACAGAACGGAAGCCGAGTTAGGTGTAATTACTCATAGCGGAGTCGCGAGAAAACTCCACGTTACGACACATCACATACATAATTAGACTTATATTCACGTAACTTTGATTCGATATTAGTTACACATGCACCGTTTGGAGGTTAAACGGTACCTTTTGAAATACATTTTTGCCAATTTAGATCAGAAACCCAAAGTGAACTAAGCCTGTCAACAAAAGACACGAGCTACAATTTGACCCGTAATTCCTCAAAGTGTTTGAAGATGTTATTCTTAAAGAAGGTTTAAATAAATGATAACTATATTACGAATAAATCTTGCAATATTCTTATCAATGAGCAAATACTTATTGATTCCCCGCTGTGATTTGCATTGTACAAACTAGAAACCAACATTATCTAAGGATGCCGTCCATTCAGTATAGATTTTTTTCTCCTTAACCGTCTAGACTCACGATACGTTTCGGTGAGTCTCGTTAGACAGTCACGAACTGCTAATAATACATAGGTATAGCACAATGGTTCGTGTCAGCTCGTCGTGTTGCTAACAAATGTTTTGGCCGCGGTGTGCTCGTAACCTTATAAGTTCAACACCTCACCGTATATTGCTTTGAATTACGTCTATTGTTTAAGTCAAACTCTCACAGTTGGATCCTGGGGATGGTAAAATTGGCGCAGCACTTTGCTCGCACAACGTGGAACAAAACTCGTTACCGGTACGGTACGAAGTTGACGTTCTAGGAATATGGGAGCCGCCGTGTATAATTTTGATTGCCTCTTACAAAGCGCTTTGAAATTAAGCCGCACATTGTGCTGTAGGTATTGCGATTATTATGATGATTTGCTCTATCTCACATCAGCAAGGATTTAATAATACCACAAAGATTAGTGCATTATTTTTAAACCAATCAATCAGTTTAAAATTCAGTCCACAGCTGGACTAAGACCACGATGCACCTGACAATCAGTATTCTTCATCAAGCAGGACACTGACGCCTTCTTCAAGTCTTTTGTCTAATGGACTATATTACTTAAGTAACATTATAAACTTTAACATCAGACTGCTGGAATACCTACGATAAGAGATACACTATTTTATCACCCTATAGTTGGGTTGAATCGTTTTAACAAAGTCAGCCAAGTCAAATTTGCGTTGCTTATAAATACCGCGTCTGTCATTAAACCTGTCCAAACACTTCCCTTTCCTGACCATAATGACAGATCATTGACTGTAATATATTTCGACAAGATCACCCTAATTAGCTTCAACTTCAAAAAGTTTAACAAACTATCCGAACCAGTTTAGATTTACTTCAGACTCAAGAATTTCCTCTCAGCTTCCAATAATGACTGGTTCGTTCTCAAGTATTTTAAAGTTGAGTGAGCCAGGATCTCTTGACTTCGGTTTAATTCTTGACGTTATTGTTTCTTTCAGTTAAGTACTTAAAATGTTAATCTTTATCAGAGTTAATATTTTCGGGAAGATGAATTGCAATATGAGATGACTAGTCTCCGCAGACACATACAAACATTCAACGATCATGTAACCCCTACGGGGGGAATTTCGGTAAACCCTTTCTTAGTGTATGCTTACACTTCAGCGATAACTCGCCCTTCAAATTTCACGTCTTTTGGTTTTTGTGTTGATTTTCAACCAGTCAGGACTTTGAATTTTCTATGTAGGTATATACACGAATATTGAGTGTGATGACGTGGATGAATTTGGTATTGTAAATAAAATTACCAATAAGTACGTACTTCGGGTGTGGTATGCTCTCACTATTATTAATGTCGATTGCATCACAATAATTGATACAATACTTGAATCCGAGGATAGATAACGATAACCTAATCAATGTTGATAGAACCTAAGCACTTGATGAGCCATAATTATGAGAATTTATTTAAGCAAATACTTAATATGGCAGAACACTGAAATCTAATAGGATATAGGAGTCTAAATCCTAATGGATCCTTGCTATGGACAATTAAGTAAGTGACGGAAAGTGTGGAGAGCAATATTAATCAGTACTTTGGGATAATGTCTACGAAATTGAATATCGACCATTTATGAAACAATAGACACATCCGAATAATAAATTGCTATTGTCTAGTTCTAATGTAAGTACCCATGTAACATGCATACTATCATTTGATAATATAGATAAATATTGTAGGTAAATTACACGAGTAGAGCTCATAATACAATACTACCAAATTACATCTATTCAATACAATATGCTGATAAATTATTTTTCAATAAGTACCTTCTTACCTATATAAGTAATATAAAAAGAACTCAATTAATATTGGACGTGCCCATTTTAAATCAGTTAAATTTAAAATTTTGTATTAAGTAAATTTCATGCATTATTTACACGTATTGACCTTACCTACTCGGATTAATTTGTTTATTTTTTATTTTATAATTGTATTTGAATTTAAATTTTTGTGTTATACGTTAGTTCTCTTAAACTTTTGCTGTTCGACATCTATGTCGAAAAACTACTTAATTTAAATCACTGCATTATTAAGTAAGTACAGGTAAGTATTTCGTTGGAAGGATTATAATATGTAAATACGAAGGAAGGATAATTAATTTTATTTTAGGGTCACGAACATTATTTACTTATATTTACAGTACGTAACAGTTATACACTGTCAATTTAATTAATTGAACCCGAAGCTTAGCAAATTATCTGAATAGGCCCCAGAAATTTTACATTAGATCAATCAGGACACAACTGCAAGCTCATCAAACGACGGAAAATATGCTATTTTAAGTGTCCAATTTCCGATTGTTTCATATTTATAGCATCCATCGAGCGCAGAAACGCCTCCTACGCTACGCACCGGTCGGACGGCAAAAAAGCAAAAAAATAAAACAAGGCTGGAGTCAACGAACTGCCTCAGAAAAACCGCACATATAGCATGAATTTAATACCAACTTAATAAATAAATACTGGACAAGTGACATTCCGAATGCATCCAATCGTATTACTATTCGCGAAGCATATAACACACCGACCTTGAATATGACACGATGGTTTTCCCCCGGATCTTGTCAGAGGGCAGGGCTAATCCAGAGAAAACATCCACAATGTTCAAACGCAAAATTTTATACACATATGTCACTGAAAATCCACAGGTAAAATTCGAAAGCTCGCGAGCGATTGTCGCGCTAACTGAGCGTACGTCTAGCCGTGACGACGCGCGAAGCAAGACTGAGGGAGTACGGAGGTATGGAGGTCCGTGTGGTCGGTGGTCGGAGGTCGACGGAGGCGATTGGCGGAGGACGCGCGGAGAAACGGGATGCGGCGAGATGTGCGCATCGCCCTGTTTCCGTACGTTGTAATATTCGCAGTAGGAAAACTTGAGAATAACCGAATTAACAGGAAACCAACAACTCAGGAAATGGCTCAGTTGTAGCACGTTGTAGCGTTGCTCTTTAACTTATCTACGTCGAAGGCCGATCGAATATGTAATCGTGTAAATTGTGATGTGAATATGTTATGAAACTAGGCATTGCTTTCATGACATTTGACGATCTGTGCGTCTGACATAATACAGCTGAACTATAAGAACGCAGGTTCTGTCAAAGAAATAAAGCTCCACAGATCCTGCAAGGCACACACGACTAGATGAAAAACGCCAATACTCAAGACTTTGAACAATAAACTTTGTCTACATTACATGTCTACATCGATCGTGTAGGGACTACTACCTAACGTGATTCCTTTACAAACACGATCATCTCAGCACTCCAGTTAGGCCGTGTATTCTTAGGCCTTCTTATCCATTAGTTTTTCATACCACTTGCAAATCTGATGACACTGGTTAAATAAGTTACAAATGTAAGACGATCGTAAATTCCTTTTATCAATGAATCAGCTTGACACTAGCCAAGACTTCATGCATTAGCACTTCACATTGTGCACAGGCATTTCTCAATCTGCCTGCTTTCAAAAACGTCCTATGACATCCACACAAGTTGATTTCTTACCGACTGATAATATTGATAGTGATAATTTTTTAATTAAGTAATTGGCATTTCGATTTTAATAGATAATAAATAATAAGTAGATACCAAAAATGAACCGGACGCGTTATTGACTAGGCTAGTTTGATTTGATCATTTGATAAACCAATACTTAGTTAAATTAAATAAATGTGTGTAAGAACGATTTGCATTCATTCACAACAAGACATTGGACACATTTTTGAAATAATTTCTTTACTATAAAAAATGCGAACCAAAATATGATCTTAAAAAAGCAATTCAATCATGCCTCAGAATAAAAATATCTTCACCATTTGACTGTATTACTGTGATATTAATTTAGGACTTAATAAATTGCTGTATGTAACGATAAATTATTGCTTCGGTTGCATAGTACGTTATCGTGGAGGGCTGTCCTTATCGCTTAGCTGCATATCGGTCTTGTGTATTTTATTTGTTCCTAGAATGTACTCATTAGCCAGTGTTTATTCTACCTCTGTTTGGGTCAATTATTTGTAGATTCAAGCTATGCACTTCGACTAGCTGACCTTTCATCCATACAGATAAATAACATTGAAGTGTTTTGTTCTTAAAGCAAAAGTACCTATCCTTAGTTACTCCTTGTAGTAAAATCAATTAACTGCCAGTGAAAGTCCAGTTAAAATCGGTCCAGCCGTTTCTGAAATTACCCGGAACAAACAGACAGACAGGGTTTTTTTTAATTACAAACAGACATTTAAATTATATAAGAACAAATCTGTATGTGTATAAATAAATGTGCCCCGTGTTTTTTTACCCGCATAGATTTTTTTTCATGGTTGGCTCGGAATAATAAAACGATTTAAAAAGAATTACTTAAGTAAGTAGTGAAATTCCTCTACTCCTTGTCATATCAGCTATCTGTCAGTAAAAACCCGTTAACATCGATCCAGCCGTTTCTGAGATTACCCGGAACAAACAGACAGACAGACAAACGGAAAGATAGTCAGAGAAAAAAATAAAAAATGCTTTTAATTAATTAATGTAACTACTTAAGTACTACGATACGTTCTTAATAATATGCATTTTGAGAAAAGCTGTTTGGAATTACAAACAGACACTTCAATTGTATTTACTTATCTGTATAGATAAAGAACTTAAATCCCGTTAAACCAAGCATTGCCGAGCCACATCGTACATTGTAAAGTTGAACTGAAGTACAAGTAACTTCCGATTGAGCCATCCGCCGCGGATTCGAGGAAGCGGATACAAGGGGATGATTATTATTGTTGTATTTCATACAAATTTATCTTATTTTATTTTGTGTACTCACTATCTGCGACATAGGCTCTTTATTTTCTTTGGGTTAAAGTTGGTGTTGCTATTCCCTTCAGGGACTCTTCTAGGATGGCGTAAGCACTTTCTATTGGTATAAGTAATAAGTTTAGTTTTAATAAAAAAATAACTGTAAAACCCAGATGAAGTGATGAAAGTTACACACATTATTTGTAGAGCTCAATAATACTGTAGTTAAGAATTTAGTTCAAATACTTTCAAATATAATATGTACAGATTATATCAACTGCTACAATTAAAATGTCATCATGTTCGTATTATACACTTTGACTATCACAATAAATTATTTTCCAGTACCTACTTTGAAGGAACAGGGGGTCAACTATGATCGCTAAAGCAGCGCATATCTTAGCTTTGACGTTTATTTTTACGGTACCAAAATGAAACGCCAGAGCCCAAAAATTCAAAGACGCGTGTATAACGCCTGAGACGGCCGCGGCGGTAGACTGTCGCGTTGGCACTGAATCATCCGCGGTGAAAAGTGGGTGTGGTTATTACAACACCTCTGCCTACCCCTTCGGGGAATACAGGCGTATGTGTTCTTTGTCTCATGTCTCATGTCGCATGTGTTCTCGAAGTCGGCGAGACCCACACAGACTCGTATTAAATGAGTTTCCATACTCCACTAAAGATAATAAAAGCTGTCTGGCCATGTGTGTCCGTGTTTATAATAATTTACCTCGTTACCTTAAGGAACTTAAACAAGAGACATTTAAGCCAGAGCTATATAAGTTTTTGTATAAAAAATATGTATACAGTGTACAGGAGTTTATGTGATGACGCCAGTCAAACATTCGCACGCTATAATATAAGTTAGCTAAACATGTATGTTCTATTTATACCTCATACCACCTTTATACCATGTTTTTGCGCATAAATATTATTATTATTATTATTTTTGACATAGCACTTTCTCTCCGTAATTTCTCAGAAATACTGTTGAAGTGATGGTCAGCAGATGGACTGGTTAAACAAGCCCCAATTCATGATAATCTCATATTTGTTCGCGTACCATTCGTTCGTTAGTTTAGGTCAACTGGCCGTGAACTTATTCCGTTTTTACGTCTTTTGTTTGTTTAGGTTTCGACCTACTTTACCTGAAATGAAGTATTTTGTTTGAAATTCCACAAAAAAGTATGATGTTGACTTGCCGCATTATATTTTTTCTTGCACTACAGTCCTTCCTATTGCAGTGCTCCAAGTATAGGTTTTGGCATGCTCAAACTTCGTCGTCTACCTTGTGTTTAAGCGTAGCTCAAAATGTGTTGATAATTTTTCGCAGGCGGGGTTGTAGATGGTGGATCCACACATTTTGAATCATGCAAGACCAAGTGACGTTTGAACATTTACAAACCTTGGGGTACTTGTATAAGCTTCTGTCGACGATAATATCTCAATGTAAAAAGTATCCCAATTATTAATGTGGGTACAAATAAGTTATCACCTTATCAAAATTCATAAACATCGATCCAGTTTCAACATGATGTGTATACCTACAGGTGGATACAAAGACAGTCACATAAAAAAAAATGTGTATTTATTTCGATTACTTACTTACTTACTTATTATGTAGGAAAAATACTAATGAGTATTTTATTCATCCTTAATAAATAATGGGTTTTTAAATGTGTCCCTCCTTAAATGAGTATAATATGGTATCATCCACCTAACTCATATTTTTCCTATTCAACAATTATAACCTAAAAAATATTACCAATTAAATTAGGGTTGATAACGCTTAAGCATGATTGGCAGGTAAATTACCCGTAGTATATTTAGCCCACCATCAAATATGAACTTATTAAGCTAAGTGTGTGCTGCTAATCACTTTCACGATATAAAAGCATTCACTTACTCAAATAAAATTAAAAATCTACTCATATTCAACTACTTATATTGGGTGAAATGCAGATTATATATTCAACACCTACAATTTTTAATTTCACGCATAAGTACATTCTAAACTTTTAGATCCTAAAATTACTTAGTTAAAAATAAATGATATGTTATTTCTATTTTAACCGACTTTATAATAAAGAAGAGGCTTTCATTTCGACACTATGTTTTTTTTATTATTTGTTAACCAATAGCTAATCGATACGAAATGCGCGATATGAACTGGCTTATTTGAACGTTACCCGTTTGAACGCATCCCTTAAATTTGGTACCTATTCAATCACTAACTTTTTGTAACTTTTACAGAAATGAACTTAATATTATATAGATATTTTGATAATATTATAAAAATAATTATTATGAAATAAGTAAATTACTTGAGTACTTACTTTTGAAGTTGGTTTTAATTTATTTTTAATAATAATTCTTGTTCACACAGCAACAGCATTTTCATGCCTGTAGCATTTGGTAGACGTCAGAACATAAAATTCCAGCATTTAGATACACACTATAAACTTTTCATGACATCCGTAGATATAAAATGAAAATGTTCTGTATTTGAAACTTACTAAATACCTTCTGCACAACATATTTTTGTTTTGCAAATCTATCACAAATCAGTCACAAAAGTTATTTTAAAATATAAATATTATTCACATTTAAATATCCATACATAACTCTAATACTGTAACTTATTCAATAACCGATTAAAAGCAAAAGTATTTAATTTCAATTCAACACTTTGATAATGTACTTTGTTCGAAAAACATAATTATTTATATCCTAATCCAAATCAAACCCGACCCGATTTAATGCAGCTAAAACTATCGACAATATGCTATCATTATTATCATACTAAGTATCACGATAGAACAATCCGAATAATCGATTCAGTAAATACGTTACCAATATTGGTTCCCTTTCCGCGAACGAGTATACGTATCGAGAACGCATAACATTTGCATTTTTATATCGACTTTAATGTTTGAGTGAAATAATGCTATATTATGAAACACCTGAAACGTTTAAAAATCACCTATTTGTTCCAAATAAAAATGAAAATGATTTATTCAGTGTAGGCACTTCAATAAAAAGCCAAGGCAATTACTTCGGAAACTAGCCTTGTAAGAAGATGCACCATCCAATTTTACTACAAAAATGTATGACTAGCCTCACTAATAAATCTAAACTGACCTGACACCATATGAACCTTTTAAATTTGCCAATGATATTATATTCTAGAAAACAGTTATCGTCGAAATGAGCCCTGGTGCCCGAGTCGTTTCAGTAGTCGCCTGCTAAGCAAGCGACGCAAGTTCAAAGCCCAGCGGTGTGTAAAAATGATTTTTTCTAAAAACTTTAATGCAGTGATTTCCACTAAGAGCTTAACGCTGAAGGTGACATCGTGAATAGGAGTCTAAGAAGAAATTCAAAGTCATATGTATTGTCACGGAGAGGGCGATGAACTCACCATTTGTCATGTTGCCACTTAACCATCTTCGGTGAAAAGTGGGTGCTATAACATCTGCCTACCCCATCGGGGAATCGCTTGTAATTTTACCCAACAACTGACATGACCTATTTGTCTCGCCGTACTCGTATCTATACAGATACATTTACATATGTATCATAGTCGTTTAGCGTCGATAGCAGGATACACTAGATTTGTACTAGATTAATGTCTATCTGGGTATGTGGCTCGCAACGTGTGACGTCACTTGATATAGTATTGGCTGTGACGTTGACAATCGGAGAATTAATGGTTACGGACCATCATACAGATACAGGAGAGTGTTCAGAAAATATGAAGTAGTATCATAGAAGATAATGACTGGAAATAATACTTCCTACTAATATAAAAAAAGTGAAAGTTTGTGAGTAAGTATGTATGTATTGATATATGTTCGCGAAAACTACTGAATGGATTTCAAAGAAACTATCCAATAATATAGAGTACACATCTGAATTGTCCAAAATATAAAGATAAGTCAAATACTGTGCAGACAGAGTCGCGGGCACGTCTTTTACTATGTTGGTACAGAGATGGTAAAGAAGTATGGCAAACTGCATATTTGCAATACGGCAATGACACTCTTGGTGTTGTTCAACTTTATAGGCTGCATTTACTCTGTTCGCGCCCAGAAAGATTTCTGAAGGGCTAAGCAGAGGAGTAATAACACTTACATTTCACTGAAGGTACTAAAATGAAGTGCCAAAGAATATTTTCTCGAATTTTACATTTTAAGTAAGTAGTCGTTTTCGTGTAAAGGAATTACGGAGGCTTGCGCGCAAACTGAAAGAAATTGAGGTAATTTATCAATCCATTAGCTTGTAAAAACCTTTCTCTTCTTTGGATCTCAACAATGGAAGAAAAAATGTTTCCTCATCAAAAAAATAAAAACAAATTCCTTTGCCAAGTGACTATAAGCTCATTCATAACAAACGAAAATCCTTTTCACACGAAGTCAACGCCAAACGGAGTCTCTCGAAGGAAATAACACAGGCACCAAATTTTCTAAGCGGACAAAAAAAAAAAAACAGTCCGATATCAATCCAATAAGGGCCAGGAAGGAAACAGCCTCTGAGTAAGCAATAACACGTTGGACGGAGATGGGAGATACTGAAAAAGCAAGAGTGAATAGAACAAAGAAACAATTGGGCGGACTTTTCCAAAGAACGGTGTAAACAATAAAACTTTTGGTTGAAGTTCGCGCTTATTCGAAAGGGTTCAGAGCAATGAATAAAACAGATAAATTATTCAGAACGCAATCGCATTATATTCGAGTTGGTTATGAAATTTTATTACGGTGTCCATAAAGAAAAGTTTCAAGCGGTGCTCTCCGCCAATTTATAGACTTTTGTTTCGAGGTAAGGAGTAATTAAACAATTTGCGGACATATTGACTTTGTATGGCTCAATAAATTAAAATTTAATTTGAAATATTGCGGATGAAATTACTTCCTATTTTTTTTTGTTTCCTTTGACGAATTTATTTAAGAACTATTGTAACAAGTAAAGTCTTCTAAATTCTTAATCAAATCAGTTTTTGTTAACATCCATTTCTATCAAAATACCTTCAACTCCAAATTCTATATCAATCACAGAATCTATACTTATATTATATTTCTGAATTTTGTTGGTTTTGTTTGGTTGACCGCGCAAGTTTGACTTGAAATAATATATTTTTTGTTGGATGGTTCATTCATTGAGGAAGGCTTTAGGCTTTATAAAATCACGCTGCGATCAAAGCATCAATGGAAAATGTTACAAAAACGGAAACACTTATCAATAAGTAACATAGTGTTTATTGCTAATTCTACGGGTAAAATCCCGAGTCACAGCTATTGAAATATAAATGAAAAGCTCTCTGTACCGTAGTACTCTGTCCCAGTCTACATGATTGTTCTCCGACGTCGGTTATCGAAATCGACCCCCTAAATCAAGGGACAATTGTCTCATCGGCACCGAAAGTCATTTAGCTCCGTGGCATCTTTGTGCTTAACCTTTGAACAAAGGGATATTCAAAGGATAATGCACGATTAGGGTAAGGCTTTTCAAGACATTTTCTTTAGAGGTGCGATAGAATCAAATCTAAATGTAAGGTATACGTTTGCTTCGGAATTATAAGTATTTGTGGTTCAATGTATTTATCAAAATAAGTTATTTTCCATGCTTCAAGAATGATCACAAATGTTCTAATAGTATCATTGGGAAAGTATTCCTATTCAGTAATAGTGGTATATAAAATAAAAAATAATGCTCACGCCATCCCAGACGGGTCTCCGAAGGGGTTAGCAGAGGGTTGTAACAGCCACCTTTCACCGAATATGATTAAGTGCCAACGTGACAGATAGTGAGTCTTTCGCCGTCTCATACACTATACGTACGTCTTTGAATTACTTCTCAGACACATGTAGGCTTAGTTCGACAGCTCAAAGCCTCACGGCCACCATGGCTCCCATTTTCCAAACGGAAAACAAATCCTATCCAGTAATAGTAGATACATTTTGAAGGATAGCTTTAATAAAGACGTTACGTCATAAAATGTTAGTGTCATGTTCCACAGAAACCGCTTAAGAATTCCATGTAACGTTGCAAATTGCTTCCGTAGTTAGCCATTTACTTAATTAGGTGCTTACATCAAACTGGTTACAAGGAATTTGCAATCATTAATAAAGGCTTATAAACTAGCTGTGGGTCATTGTAAGGATACCCGTGGAATATAATAAAATTCTATTTAATTGGAATATTGCACGTTTAGTTCTAGCTTATGGTAATAGTGATAATATAAGTTAACAAAGGCAGTATGGATCTCTATATATAAAAATTAATCCCCATTTCCCTTGGTCACAACATCACGGGTGAACGGCTGGACCGATTTCGATAAAAAAATAATTGTAGTGTTCGTTATTGCCAGGAGATGGTTCTTATGAAATAAATATGCGTGGAAAATTTAAGAATACATAACCACCATATAAAATTATTTCTTTCTTCTTAAATCTAACCTTAGCGCTTTGGACAATAAAAATGTTTTGATGTAACCTTATGACGTTTGACATAGAATTGTCAGAATACGTGCTGCATTCTCATAATTAAGACAGGGCAACGTCTGTCGGTTCAGCTAGTTATATAAACATTTTGAAAACAGTTTTGAAAACGTTGTCTCAGCGAGCGTGAGCATTTGGAGTTTTAAAAATTTACTCCTGTATTAACTGTCAAATATGTTGATTTGAGTGTACATTTTCACAGGCATTTTGTCGTCATATATGGTGACATGAAAGTATCCCAAGGGACGTTTATATTCAACAGCAAAAGTTGAACTGGTGCCAACAGATACCCTCAATTTTAACTTATCCCTTTAATAAATCTAAAGTTAAATTCCAATATTCCATAACCGTGATTTTAATTTGCATGTTTAAATAATTTACTATGCTCACGCCTTCCTAGAAGGGTAGAGGGGGTATTTCTATAACCCTTAGTTACAACAACCACTTTGATTCGATTCCAACGTCATAAAACAACCTACCCAAATATCATTGCTGTCTGAACCATCATCATTTATTTAAGAGCTCTTGTCTGTGAAGCAATCGCCAACCCTCTCTATTGTCTGCTAACACTTTGACTTCCTTGTACGACATGGCGCTGACTTTTTCTTTCAGCTGTTGTACATAACTAATCCTTGGTCTCCCTCTTCTTCGCTTTTCTTCTATCTTCCCTTCTATGATGTTTTTAATGAAAGCGCCATGTCGTAATAAGTGTCTGTGGCTTTGAACCATATACCTATCTTAATCATTAATATTCTCATTTATGTAAAGTCGGTTTTCCACTTTCTCATTCTGGTCCTGATTTCCCCGAGTAAAGTGTTATTGGGTTTTTCCATTTGTAATTTGCCCGGAATTTGGATTAGCGCCCGGTTAAAAAATGGCAATAAGCTCGCCATCTATATACATTGCGACTTACGCATAACATGCGCAATTTAGGTATAAATCTAAGTACTACGGAGAATACAGGCGTGTGGATATATATAACTAAGTTATCTCACGATATTTACTTTCTCTGTTAAGCTCGTGGTCATTACTCGTCAGTCGCAGTCATGGCACGTGCGCTAAAGTTTTTAATAAAACTCATTGGTACAAACCACTAAGAGTAGACCTTGCGTATCTTGCTTTAAAGTCGACTACTCAACCACCAGGCCACCACGTCACTTTCTCATGCAAAAATGTATTTTAAAAATCCCAAGTTCTTAAGACTAATGACTCGAACTGTACATACGTATTTAGGTAATACCGAGTTTTGGACTTAATTACCGAAACTAAATTTCTAAGAGTGAAAAACACGGCTAGTTGTTACAACCATCATTAGCCGATAGTCATCAAACACTCAAAAACATTACGCTAGTAAAAGGCATAACAGTACAATAATTGAACGTGAACGGCAATTTGTATAATGACCAGTCGCTACCGTAAAGTTCATGACATGGCAAAGAATATATAACATTACGGTCATCTCACCTGTTTCTTGGAAGAAATAAATTAATTAAGAAGGAATGGAAGTACCAACACATAACGCAGGGACTGTAGGGAAAAGATTAGTGAAGCTGCTTGATATGAATGAAATAATTCACACACATATTAGTCAGGTTGTTGGAATTGAACAAATCGGTTCACCCAGTTGAAAGTTCTGACGAGAACACAAAAAAAACGTTAAATTTACTTTGAAGCGATGAAATAAATAAGCCTGTTAAAAAGGAGCGTTTTTTGAAGATATTTGAAGGCCTGGAAGAAATTGCAGAAAATTTTGATGTGGTCAAGATCTAATTGATCGATTAACCAAAAATTATGAATAATTAACTCAAAACTGAAAGTATAAAGATAATAATTAACGATTGAAACCCCTTATTTAATGAATAGAGCTTATAGTTTTAGCTATCTGGTGGGGAATTCGGAGTTAAGTATTATGGAAAATAACGTAAGAACAATGTGGTCTAGTTAAATATAGTGCCGAACGAAACAAACTCTTTTACTGAAAACAAAACTGGATAAGCAAGTCTCATCGTTTAAAATCACATGTATTAGGAGTTAATTTCAAACACTGACGTTGTTGTCAATTTTCATGTCATAATTCCGAAATTGCAAACTAGTTTTACTTAACTACAAAGTTGTCAATGACTATTTCACTAACCAGTTTTCAATTGACTTAATTATGCCTACGCAAATAGCTTGTTGGATCACTTACTCGTAATTATCAAACCGCATTTTAGTATAATCTATACAGATAAATAAAATTGAAGTGTCTGTTTGTAATTCCAAAATAACATTTTTTCACTGCAATGCATCTGTAAGTATACCCGCTACTGACACTAAAAAACCAAATCATAATTTTTTTCTCTGTCTGTCTGTCTTTCTGTTTGTTCCGGGTAATCTCCAAAATAGCTGGACCGATTTTAACGGGACTTTCACTGGCTTTCACTTTTATTTCTAAAAAATATTAGGGTTCCGCGACAATAAGTATGAAACTAAATCTACGCGGGTGAAACCGCAGGGCACAGCTAGTTGTAATAATAATATGGAATATTATATGTCACTACATGTGACGCAGTTTCACTTGTGCGTTTTATTATGCGTATTGCGTAGTCCAAGTATCCTAATGTCCTAGCTTAAAGTCAAAATTGTCTTCTGCACAAAATAGGTACCTGACGTTTTAAGAAATAACGTAGGCAACTTTTATTTAAGAAACACAATTAGGGATTCGCTTATAAAAATAAAAACTCATAAAATTTGCTCTATACGTGTAAAACCGCAGTAAATAGCTAAACGATGTATATAAAATATTTATAAGCAAGCCTGATGTTGCGTTCCCTAAATTGATGTGCAGACCGATTCAAAAATGCTATCAGACGACTGGGACCGCGGTCCCAGTTTTAACTGGTCCCTCAAAACCTCAAAATTTTACAAAAGTTATACAGTATTTTAAAGGCAATTTCAATGTAATCCTTCAACAACATTTTAATTGAGACTCCATTATATCTCAAGGAATCACCAAGTGTATAACAATGTAGATTGTTGATTCGATATGCTGTTTCTAAATGAATTAATTAGAACGTTGGATGTAAGGTGAAGCTTAATTGAAATGATGACATAATATGTGAAGCAATCTTAACACTAAGAATTGCTTGGTTTAGTTACATTTGCTTAAACTAGACAAACCTATAGCATGCCACAAATAATATAACGGAACTACCAACTAATATTATGCTAATTCTGAAACGACAACGGTAATGGGTACCGTCACTCAAAAGCTCACTAAATTTGGTGTCAGTGAAAATCCTGTCAGAAAAAGGTCAATAATTCCTGAATTAAATAAGTAATATATGTACGCAAATATGATCATCGGTAAAATGTGGATTCTGTGCCTAACCTTTTGAAAAATTATGGTTTAATGGTTCACCTGCAGCTAATGCATTCGGGTTCAAATCATGAGTACTTAATAGTATCGATGAACACAGAAAGATCTATTGTTTTACCAATGAGTTTTCTTATCCTTTTTTTAATAGTGGGCAATCCTCATAGGACTGGTTGCTTGCCACTGGTGAGGTAAGCAGTTTATGCCAGAGTTATACTGACTAAAACCCACTATTTTCCTCTCCCTGTTCTGGTGAAGACCGCAAGCTTTATGATGTAGGAGAATGTCGTAAAAAAATCTGAATACTTCTGAGAAGATATTCAACGATATTTCTCAAGTGATGCTAGTTGAACAACGACGCCCACTAAACACCTAATTATCTTCGTTGGAAAGTGGATGTTGGATGTTGTGACGATGCGCCGAGGATGTTTTATTTTATCCCAGACATAATCCATTCTCCATTAACGGCAAGAGAAGATTGCCTTCATAAATATCTCCACGCAAGTTCCATTAAAAGCCTTACGGGGGTATTAAATGGGCTTGCTCGGCTATACGGAATTTGTTTCATGCTAAAACCACAGCGATTCGACTAGAACAGACGGTGTGACCTAGTTCATACCAAAGTGAGAACCTGCGGTCAGCTGAGCCGTAAAGCTGATTACTTTTTACGTACTTAGTTCTTTGTCATTAAGTTGTGGACATGTATGGTTAATCTTGTGACAAGAACTCCTTGCAGGAAACATCAATGCTACAGCTTTGCAAGAGACGCAACAATATACAACATAAGGATCAATATTACAGAACTTTTTTAAATCTTCTTAAATACAAGACTGGAGACCAAGGCAGGGTCAACGGAGCATGGGACGACAGTCAGCGATATGGGCAGATAATAGCCCAAGTGAGTAGAATTAAGTTTTAAATAGAATTAAGTATTCAATGAGTTACATTATTTCAATTTGTAATACTTACTGAGATGTTAATGTTAAGCATTATATACATAAATCATTTCCTCCAATTAAGTAACCCAGCGACAAATTTTCTTGTTTTCATTAAACTAAGCCGTACAGAAACATAATAACTGACAAGGAAATTGGGACACCTTTCATAGATACCGCTTTTCCAACTGAATACCGAGTGGCGTATCTAATCCTGTGTTCAATGTCATAAGCGGTGAGCGATCACGCAAGGATACATCAGCTTAAGCTTAAAACTTAAACAATTGCCGGATACTTTCTAGCTAGATGATACAATTATTTCCTATGATGTTTTGGTATCATTACGGTTCTCCGTCTGTCCGTCCATATGTGTCTGTCTGCCTGTTTCCTTCGGATAATCTCTGAAACACTCGGCCTGACTTTAACAGGACTTTCACTGCTGACGAAACTGCTAATTTTAAGCCATAGCTGATGTCGAAGAAAAATAGAGATAGATTGGCTACTTATACTTCGAGAAAAAAAATATTTTCAAGAGATAAAGTCATCCATAAAGTTAAATCTACGCGAATGAAACCACGGGGCACTGCTAGAATTATACATAATCCGGCATTCAAATTCAAGGGAGCTTACAATTGTAATGAAGTAATACATCCATTGGTCTTAGCTTACATAAACACTGACCTTTCAACTAATGATCCACACAAAATGGCGACCAGGCGTGATATTACACGCACCATTCAAATATTCATATGGAATCGTAACATAATGTCTCGGAAAGGTTAGAGGTATCTACTCGACTGTCACATTCATTTCACGTTTCATATCAATGATAAATGTTGCTGCAAATACGTAGCGAAGTTCCTATTTAATACGCGAATATCACTCATATCTTGCATATGTATACATAAATACATATGCTCACGCCAGTATTTCCTGGAGGGGTAGGCAGAGGCATTGTATTAACAACACCCACTTTTCAAAAAAAGATGATTAAGTGCCTACGTGACAGATGGTGAGTCTATCAACGTCCCAGGCACTATACACATGTCTTTGAATGACTACTCAGACATATATGCAGGGTTCCTCACGATGTATTCCTTCACCGTAAAGCACGTGTTGCGAAATCTCTGCACGTAAGTTAAGAAATCATTGGTACAGGTCTCGCTGGGATTCGAACTTGGCCATGGTGACTACGGCTCTTGCAAAAATAGACATTAAAAAAAACGATGCCAATCAATGCTAGCAAGGCTGGAGTTATGAGCTTTCAGCGTAAATAGTGGGGTATCTGCGCATGTATTATATTCGCGTCGCGCCACGGGCAGACAGAGACAGGCTCATACAATGACTACTAGGCTTTCAAGCTCAGCCCTCATAATTCGCAACAACACCTATAAATATTGTATTCCTGCGGAGACCAAGTCCCCAGTTTGAACACCTTTGATTTTCTTAAGAAATAAGCATCAGTATTTATTGAATAATAGCTGTACCCCGTGGTTTCACCCACGTTGATAAAATTTCAGAGAACCCGAATATTATTTCTAAATAAAATTAGCCTAAGTCACTCCTTGAAACATCAGCTATCTGCCAGTGAAAGTCCCGTTAAAATCCATCTAGCCGTTCACGCGTGATAGCGTGACCAAGGGAAATATGTATTCTATTTTTATATATATAATAGAAAATGTTTGCTCTATGGCAGCAAAATACATACGACTACATGCTTGATAGTAAGCGGTTACTTCAACCTTTGACACACTTGTAACACCAAAGGCCACTTGTTCGAAGCCTTTTTAATTCCACTTTGATGAGCAAACAACCCGATACATGAAACAGAACTGAACATAAAGCACGTACAGAATGAAAATACCGTTGAAAATCAGACTTTCCACTTCTCGCTTGCAGTAAATCTAATTTCCACTGTTTCACGTTAATTTTAATGAATGAATTTAGACGTTATTACTGTATGAATACAGTACAAAGTTAGTGGTACAATGTTTACGGCACCATTCATTATAAGTTACGCTGCAGCGGGTGGACTACGTTTTGTACACAGACGGGTACATAACTTCATTAAGTTCCGACTTGCTAGATATATACGTGGTGAAACTAAGATCAAATGAGCTTAAGGTGGTTCTAGAACTCTTCTCGAACTCACTCCCTTGGTTCTCTCTACTTCATTGGTGGAGTTCTCTAGAACTAGAAAGTTCTTACGAATGAGGAATGTAGAAGGAGTTTTGTAGCGTTCTCTCTATAGTATATTGGCAGCACTAATTACACTGTAAAAATACCTTGATAAACCTATAGTTCACAAACAAAAAATATTCTATTCTATTGTATAAATATTTTATGCTGTGAGATAAAAAAAATTTTGATTACGCCGAGTTACAATCTTGAACAGTGACTAGAGCTATGCTTAGATTAAGTACCAATAAAAACTATTTAACCAAGAAACTCCTTATAACATCAGCTCATCTGCCAGTGAAAGTTAGAATCAGTCCAGCGCTTTCAGAGATTAGATTAGACAGTCTGTGGGCCTGTTTGTAAGAGCTATGAGGAGCATAGAAACATCTAGAAAATTTTCTTTTTTATATAAATTCATATACTTAAGTACTTCCATATGCATTTAGCGAAAAGCTTTTAATGTGGAATTACAAACAGTCACTTCCATTTTATTGACACATGTTATGACATAGAAAAACATCGTGTGTAGTGTGTGAAACGAAAACTGAAAAGGCGTAAGTTTACAAAAAACCAATTCAAGGGAACACAATATTATGATACTTCCAATTGAAACGCTTACTGAAAGAGTCGTAACTACGGTATCAGAAAAGAAATCCCTGCATAAGTCCTATATACACAAGAGCACCGTAATAAGCAATTCAGTGCAGGTATCTTCTTAATTGGTAGCATATTCGAGAAACAACAGATACTTAAGTCAAGCGGAACTATCGATGGCTACAATCCCTTAATAACAGCCAGTGTGGCAGTAAGCCATTCCGAGGCAGAGACTACGTGCTCCAAGTTTCCAGCTACGTCGGCCGATTGAGTAGAACAACTTCGATCCATTGAATATAACATATACCACACACAACGGGCGGAATTCGTAAGCGTATTGTGTGAAATTGCAAAACTTGAAGGACGTGTTTGGAAAATTTGTCGGACGCGAAATTAATGATGCTATGTTTGAAAACTTTGGTTTTTACACCAATTTATCAGGTAATTAAGGAAGTATTGAGTAGTCTTTTAACGAACATGAACATGGTTTAAACCAACTACCGACTAGGTATACGGTAGCATGTATAAGCCTGTATAACGTATGTCATGCTGACGATTTGAAATTACTTTGTTAAAATTTTAATCGAATAAAAATTTGAGTTAGACAAAAAAACATACATACATATGCTCACGCCTGTGTTCCCCGAAGGGGAGGCAGAGGTGTTGTAATCAAAACACCCACGTAATTAAGTGCCAACGTGACAGATGGTGAGTCTATCGCCGTCTCAGGCACTATACATACGTCTTTGAATTATTAGAAATAAAAACATATTTCATATCAAATGGCTGGACATAGTTCTAGTCCGCGCTTGGTCTACTCCTCGTTAAAGCCAGGTTTTGTGACAAGAGGTCACGGTTTATTTAGACTTTAATCCTTTGATGAAGTCTAATGAAAAGTCATTTGGAGCTCAATATATCTACCATTGTCCCACAATAGCCTTCACAGTTAGGTTAAATCGATGGACGTAATTTGCTTCATTACAAATTGGTGAAAGGTTCCATCTAAAGGTTCTCTCGCCCACACAGTAGAAATTGTATTCAGACTACAATTATTGTAGCTCGTTCGGAATTAATTTATCAAACATCAAACAAACGTATCGCACAGTACACATAACAACTTATTACAATCAGTACGGAGTCTAGGAAGAAATCGTTCGGAATGACACGGCGGCGTCATGTTAGTAAAGGGAGTCACGTCATGTACCTACATGTTTTATAGACATTTTTCTAAACTTAAACCAAAATTTTCAAAATCGAAATAACTTTGAACCCTGTTTTGGAACCCTTACATTTTTAATAAATAAAAGTAGCCTAAGTCTCCTTGAAACATGAGCTATTTGCCAGTGAAAGTTCCGTTAAAATCGGTCCAGCCGTTTCGGAGACTACCCGGAACAAACAGACAGACAGACAGAGAAAATTTTTAAAACTTAGTTATTTAGTGTCAGGAGCGTGTATATTTTCAAATGCATTTAGTGAAAAGCTGTTACTTATTTTGGAATTACAAACAGACACTTCAAATTTATTTATCTGTATAGATATTGTGCCTGTTTTGTCAAGAGCAACCGATATCAGCACACTGATATCCGAAGCACTTAAGACATATTGTGAGTGCCTTCTATTCGAAAACCTACTACATAAGTCCGACATGAGATTCAAGGATGAGTACATATGTGAAGTGATGCCCTAAAAATAGCAACATATACACAGAATAGAATATAGGCTAACTGGCAGTATGGAAAAGTGGTACGGTATCTAATCCAAATTTTTGATATAAGAACATAAGGTAAAGTCACTAATGCTAGACACTTTAAGGAAAACACTAAGAAACAATAAGAAATTGCGGAACGCGTGCTCACACCGTTACATGATTGACAAAAACTGATGATATTTTGAAATTTCGTGTAGAAAATATTGTAATAAGAGTAATTTTACTAAAATTGTCTTTAATACAAGAAAATTTTTTCGTAGGTGTCATTCTTTAGGTCACTGTCGGGCATTAGTGACTTTACCTTAGATAGTCCTTTATTTTCCTGTCAAACTAATGTCGATTTAAATTTAGAAAAATGTCTGTAAAACACGCAAATGACGTATACGTGATCGGTCAGTACGTGACACCCCTTAATGACGATGACATTACGACGGGGTCACTTATATTCTTGTAGATGCGTGCGTCTGTATGAGTGTGGCAATTCAAACGATTTGTTCATAGAATCCGTACAGTTCATAACTTTTACTGTGACATATACCTACTTCATGTCTTCGGTGAAAAGTTCACCGTGAAAGTCAGATTTCGTTTGTTTACCTCAATGTCCAAAAAACTTAGAATTTAGCTGTTGAAGTATAGTGCCTTTATTCGTTGTTTTGAAAATCCCATTTTATATATTTTTAGTAGATCTAAAGACCTGGCGGATCTGAAGTTATTCGCATAAAGGCTCACTTGGATCCAGGCTACGTATTTGTATCAGAGAGACCCTATCTGTACCAAACTTTTTTCGGCATATTTAAGGACGCTCTAGAAAATTAATTACAAAAAACTTTTAATAGAAAAAAAAACGTGAACGCACGTTTACTAAGCGCTTCTCTTATCATCGCTGTGTTATCTGCGAGCTCATTAAGGTAACCACTTTACGAGCCCTTAAAGAAGGATAGAAAAATGCGTTTTTTCAAGCGTCGTAAAACTCTGAATTACCAATGTTATCTAGACGAGGAATGAATCGACTTTACACGTAATTTAACAGTTTGGTAGCTTTTTATATTAGTAGCCGAATTTAATAGATATTAAAACAAGAATAACTTAGAAAAACACTTTAACATCACTTAGTTTATTCAAACACATAAAAGTATGCAGTTACCTAAGTACATGTAATGCTAGTGTTGAAAACTACTTAAGTATATTGATTTATTTATGGTTTTTATTGTTGTCTTTTTTTATATCTTTCAAAAGAATAAGTTGTTAAATATAATTATTAATGTCAGCTGCTTTTTTCATTCCTCTCTCTATCTCTAAATTCAATTATACGCTATCTACAACTAGGTAATTCGGAACGTAGCTAAAGGGCCCGATAGTTTTTACACATTTAGGTATCTAACTTATTATATTCCCACATCATAAATAAATCATGCCAATTTATTGTTGGCTTTGAGTCTGTGGACCAAAATAATTGACTATTAGGTACCACATCAGTTCAGATTGATAAAGAAGGAGGAATTACCAACAAAATTACTTGTTCTGGGAATAGATCATTATTTATTAATAACCTTAGGTATTTGGTATTTACAAGATAGATATATAAGTTAAATAAAATTCAAACATCTTGAAACCTCTAAGGGCTGCTTTAAGCTCGATTAAAATAAAGTCAAAGTCAAAGTCAAAAATATCTTTATTAGATTAGACTTTTACAAAGTACTTTCAAATCGTCAGAATGACATAAATTTACAGGATTATACATGCTACCGCCAGGTTCGGAAGGTTGCTTTTACTGAGAAGAACCTGGCAAGAAACTCAGTAATTACTCTTTTTATATAGATAAATAAAATTGAAGTGTCTGTTTGTAATTCCAAAATAACAGCTTTTCACTAAATGTATGTGAAAGTATACACGATACTGACACTAAAAAAACAAGTTTTAAAATTTTTCTCTGTCTGTCTGTCTGTCCGTTTGTTCCGGGTAATCTCTGAAACGGCTGGACTGATTCTAACGGGACTTTCACTGACGGGTAGCTGATGTTTCAAGGAGTAACTTAGGCTACTTTTATTTATTAAAAATATTAGGTTTCCGGGATAATAAGGATGAAACTAAATCTACGCGAGTGAAACCGCGGGGCACAGCTAGTATCTAATATACTTACACATTACGTGAAAGCGCCTGATGTATCGCCCGTAGGTATATTAAAGTCACATAATAGTAGCAATGCTACAAGCATTGCTACTATTATGTGACAGGCGTTAGCGATTGTGTAAATATTAAATTACGAATCCACTTATAATATTTTTCTGGAAAAGCGCGGTATTCGCCGCGGTACTTTTAAAAGTTTATCCAGAGCCAAACTAAGTATCTCTGTTCATTTACGTGCCTAACTATGAGATACTAATCGAAATTAAAACTAAGGATTTAATAAATTCCAAGTCCTACCTACTTATTAAAGTATACACGCATATTTTACAAGCACATCAATTCTTTATTATGGACAAAACATTTATTGAGGTAGGTTAGGGTAGGTACTATATTTATTTATTAGGGTACTTACTTACTTACTTACTTAAGTACTATACTTTTTTTTGCAGTGAGAATTACAATAGTCCCTTCCTTTACTTTACCCAATTTCTCAATTCCAATAATAGGACTTGTTGCTTAAAAAGACCTTTTTAAAGCGACGACGGCCAAAAATTTACTGCATAAATTATTCTCTTACCCTAAAACAGATTACTTAAGTAGCCTCTCAAAGAAAACAAATAACATTTTCATCAGATTAATATTTTTGTAAGCAAAGGCATAAATTTGTTATCGCGTCATTGATGGAGTTTCAATCTAAACCATGCAATATACCAACTGAATTTTCGGTTTCCATGTAAATGTGGTGGGAGATTTCCGTCCCATTTCCTGTAGCCAATACCTTCGCTATTCCATAAACAGACCATGTTAAACTATTAATTAAAGCACTGCCTGGAGTTGGTAACAACAGTGGTATCTATGAAACTCGCCCGATGTTTGACGTTCAAACATAATTAAGTGATACATAATGAATACATGCGTGGGGTGCTAAAGCAACATAATGTAACAGGATATGCGAGCAACTAATAATATTTGACTATACAGGGTTGAATGGGAGGGTACCTAGTGACTGCGGGTAATTTATGGTATAACTAAAAACTGACTGAATGGACAAAAACGTATTGGAAACTAGATGTCATTCAACTTTTTACAATTAATTTTAGTAAACCCTTGGTCTAGTGATCGCAAGCGCTTCTACACCAGGGTCTGTAGACAAAGTAACATTATCCTCACGCTTCGCTAATAGAAACGATACAAAATGTACGGGAATGACATATGTCACGTGACTGATTCATGCCATATCCATACATTTTGTATCGTTTCTATTAGAGCAAGCGCGAGGATAATGTTACATTGTCTAGGCCTACATGGACTGTAGACAAAGGAATATTATCCTCACGCTTCGCTAGTAGAAACGATACAAAATGTACGGGAATGACATGTCACGTGATTGATTTATGTCATTTCCATAATGTTTTTATCGTTTCTATTAGCGCAAGCGCGAGAGAATGTTACTTTGTATAGGCTTAGGGGGCGTCCATAAATTACGTGAGGTGTTTTTTTTTAATTTTCTGTCCTTCCCTCCCCCGTTGGTGAGATGTCGTGAGATTTTGTTCAACCCCCTCCCCCATCCCCCGATCTCACGTGAGATTTTTCAAAATGTGGGTTTCTTACGTAAACGCTTTATTATAGAAAGAAAAAAAAACAATTTGCTTCGTGCTTTTATTTACGACTAGTTAAGACTAGTAATCAATATTGCTAAGAGTTATAAATGTAATAAAAATTTGGATTGAATGGACCAAAATAGTATACATTTTTTTTGTTTCAATCAGAACAAAAATTACGTGATATTTGTCCAGACCCTCCCTCTCCCTAACGTGAGATTATATGAGATTTGACTCGACCCCCTCCCCCCCTAAATCATCTCACGTAATTTATGGACGCCCCCTTACAGGTCCCAAGACCTGTAAGCTCTATCGCTGGGTCAGGCAAAGTGATATTATTATATTTGAATAAGTGCCCAGATTACCTTAGGACAGTAATCAGCTACTGGGAAATTGTAGATAGAAAAATCCAATATCACTTTTCACGACCCGGAGATCGAAGCCGACTACTAGACCAAGTAGGTAGTCTTTGTATACCTACAATCGTATATCCAATACTCTGTGTATGCAATGCGTTACCATACAACTTGTATACAACCCGAAGTGGGACTCATACGGATCAGTTCAGTGATTCGGACATAATTTTAGAACTGTGAATACAAGGAACTGAGAATGCTTTGACAAGTGGACGTCAGTAATTCGATTGCATTATGATAATACACATGATTATTTTCGGTGTATTTTTAAATATTAGGTACTAGCTATTCCCCACGGAGTCACCCGCGTAGATTTAGTTTCATTTACTTACTTCGCGGACCTCTAATATTTTCCTAAAATTAGCCTAAGTCACTCCTTGATAAATCAGCTGTCTACCGGCGAAAGTCCTGTTAAAATCAATCCAGCGTGATGTCGTGACCAAAGGAAATAGGGATTGATTACATAGACTAACAATTATGATAAGACTGTTTTAATCCGTTCTTCGTTCATCCTAATATAGTGTGTAAAAATAGCTTTGTAAACCTTGAGGTTGTAACCAAACTAAAATTATCCCTGCTATATATTTGCAACACTGCAACGGACAAATTTGTTGAAGGATAAAAATGTCTACAAGCTTAACAAATGACGCGACAGCCATTCCATAATGGAATCTTTTTAGACACTTTAAGACACCACTTTGGCTTAATGAGCAGCCGTAATTCATTTTGACGCTCCTCAGAAATAGAGCTATTAGCATAATATACAAGACAAACAGTACTTCAACTTGTTTACTTGATATTATGAAGCTCGATACCTCACGCACACACCCACAGACTAAGCGCAATTACTTTAGCTAAAGGCTACATTCTAATTACTTATAGCTTTCCAAATCCAAAATATTCCTGTGATAAAGTACTTAAACGAAAATAAATAAAATTAATTACTTACTTACTTAAAATTCACTTTTATGTTGAGATTTTAATATTAAAGTACTTCAAATTATGTTCTTAGGCGAAACTGTCACACAAACTGTCTGTGTATTGTTATAGAAACTTCATGACTTAATTACTAGCGGACGCCACGTGGTTTCAGCCGCGTAGTTTCCATTCCCGAGGGATTACGGGTATAAAAGCTAGCCTATGTTACTCGCTAATTATGACGCTATCCATTGCTGATATATTTTTTAAGGATATTCAATGCAAACAAACAAATAAGCAGTCAAATCATACCTCTTTATGATATTAGTATAGGCAACTAGTAGATTACCTCCAACGAGCTACGAAGTACTTACCTTCTTCAAATAATTCTCACTGACTGAAACCTGCAGCGTTCAAATAATACACGCAGGGGCGTGTATTGGATTTTCAGAGGGGTAGGCATAAACAATAAGTAGGTAGGTAGGCAGGTTAAGTACATACCTATGTGACGCGGCGTAGGTACATACGGTTTGGTAAAGACACACATACGAACATAAACACACACACACACGACACGAGTGTATTCAATGATCACAAATTGTAACTTCTGCTTACCTGCTTATATGCAATGCACGCCACTGAATACACGTATGAGATATTAAACCTAATGTTAAGTAAACAGTGGAGCTACTGCTGTGCATGTTTATTGTGCGAGGCTTGTACTAGCGTCAAACGATGAGTAATTAAATCTCAAAGCACTTTATCGACTTTTAGCGTCACAGTGAGGGACGTATGAGATTTAGTGGCATTGTGTTAAAAAGGTAGACTACCTTGGTACTGGGTGTAATTTAAGGGTAGCTGTTCAAATGTGTACCTATCAAGAGAGAGGTACTTAGTTAGAACTAGAATGCATTTTTACATACAATGTTTTGAAACGCATAAGAATCGCTTTTTACTAATATTTTTCTATCTTATACCTTTAAACGATATAGAATCTGAATCTCGGAAACGGCTCCAACGATTTACGGGGGTATGTATGTAGGGGTTTCGGGGGCAATAAATTGATCTAGCTAGAAATTTTCAGAAACATCGCTTAGACCATGTTTTCGGGCAGTGAAAAACGCCTAAAATATCATTACAATACGATAGTAAATCTCGCCGACATCTGGCAAGTTATCATAGCTTAGACGTGAGACTTTCAGCCTACGGGGCGCTAACAAAACTAGAGTACCCTGGTTCGAGCCCAATTTGATACTGGTTCAATTATTTTCTATTTTTTTCAACATACATATATAATGCTCACGTCTGTAGCTTATGGAGTAGGCAGAGCTTTTTATATGACAAAATGTCACGTTCTTTCTTTAGTGAGAAAAAGGAACCGAGCACAGCACGGTCAACCAGGTTCGTTATCAAAAGTCTGTGACAGGTGAGGGTAGAACGAACGTTTTTTCTCGCTCAACAGTAAAGTTTACCATGTGTAAAAGTGCTCGTGTTGCGCTGTTTGTTACCAAACTCCTGTTTCATATCAGGTAGATCAGAGAATCAGCCAACATCTTTTTTCATACCCCAATCGATAAGGGTGATCCACCCAAAAAAAAATGGTAATACAACGTGTGTCGGGCACAGCTAGTATTTTTGTAAAAATAATGAAACTTCATAGAAAAACCCTGGGAAAACACCTCATTCTTTGGACAAGGTAAAAGTTGGTGAACAAACTCAAAGTTTGTTCACCAATACACCATAAATGTTTTCTTTGATAGATGGAACCAATTTCAATAAAATAAATAACTATATTATATTTACACAAAAACAATAGCTACAATAAGATTTATAACGGCAATATGATTTCAATTCAAGAGCAATAATGTAGAAAAAACTAATGACAGTCAATAATAATTAAATATTTGAATTATTTCTTTTTCTTTATTTAAGTACATGGCCAGCAATGAGTAGGTCTGGACCTCCTTGTTTCTCACAATAAATTAGACAGTTGGTATCCAATTACCTATCCGTAACATTAGTTATACATATCTCTGACGTGTAGTCAGAACAATCTGTGTATAAATTGAAAAATATATTACTTCAATATAAAACTCCCTATCAATAGCTTCATAAATACGTAATCACAAATTTCCAAGCTCGGAGGCGAAATGGGCGGTCGTGCCCTTTTTAAGGCATTCGTCTGTATTGAAATTTTGCAAGTAAATTGGGTAATTCATTGAAGTACCGACCTAACACTCAACATCTGGTTCGAAATCGCGATTTTCCGAGATATAAAGTAAGGCCGATCCCCATTCCGGCGAAGGACTCTTTAATTCCATTGTAATTTAGGGATTGAGGATTCGCTAGAAGCTCCGTTGCAGGCAAATAAATAATTGATTTTGTATATACATAGTGCTATACCCCAGATAGAATCAGATAGACTGTTTGGTCGAAATTCACACCATACGATGGCGTTATGCTATCTTTTAGAAACAGGTTGCCAGAATACATAATTTTCTTTTCGTGTCGTTTTATCTTGGGAGAACCTTCGACAAAAACATGGTCCTTCGAGCTGCATGTGAACTAGCAATCCATTGTGATAATAAAAACAAATAACTTGAGAGGTGTCAAGGGACACCCGGATGGAACGAAGTTCTATATATATATATATATATAAATACAGAGAAACATGCGCACGCCGCACAGCTTACAATAGCATACTATAGCAAAAAGTGTCGCTACAACTTTTCGTAAGAATTTTATCCGTCTAGCCCCCTTTCACAACGTGCGATAAGGAACTTTGTTCCAAAAGGTTATGTATTCATGATATTTTTGTCTTATCTTGAAATATCAAGAAATTTCAATTGAATAACTTAAATGCATTCTGGTAAGTAAAACTATAGTTTTTCCGACGAATGGTTCATAAGGTCACATCAGTACATCAATGGTACATCAGTCACGTCGTATTAAATGTATGGGACTAACTTATACAGGTTGCAGTTTAAGCCATCTAACTCAGTTCATCAATTTCAGAGAAATCGAGTACGTAACATCAAAATAACTTCGGCCAATTTTAGAACGACCAACTGTTTTTGAAGTCAGCTAAAACTGTAATAGTGTTTTATCAATTCATTATTTTGACAATCACAGTTTAAATTAAAAATTAAGTAAATAAATGTAATATTTCAACACAGACAATATTGTGAAAGGTACAATATGAATAATACACTAGACGCTACCAACGACAGGCCTGTGAGATCGTTTTGGTTTGTCAAAACTGTTCAGTTTGAAATTCGCTATTTTCATTTCATGCATAATAAATAAATTAAGTCGCATGGATATATCATTTTGAAATTACCATTCCACCCAAAAATGTCACCCGTGCTAAATCTACTACCATTTAACAATTTATGTATAAACTAGCTGACCCGACAGACGTTGCCCTGCCTTAATTATGAGAATGCAGCCCGTATTCTGTCAATTCTATATAATCTAATATTCAAACGTCATAAGGTTACATCAAAAAGTTTTTATTGGCCAAAGCGCTAAGGTTAGATTTAAGAAGAAAGAAATAATTTTATATGGTTATTAAGTATTCATAAATTTTCAAATTTTCCTAGCAAATTTTCATTCATAAGAACCATTCACAGACAATAACGAACACAACGAAAAAAATATTATCGAAATCCGAACCTGGCGGTAGCATGTATAATCCTGTGTAATTGTGTCATTCTGACGATTTGAAAGTACTTTGTATGAAGTCTAATCGAATAAAGATATATTTGAGTTTGAGTTGAGTTTGAGTTTGGGTCCAGCCGTTCACCCGTGATGTCGTGACCAAGGGAAATGGGGATTCATTTTCATATATATTCATGAAATAAGTACTTAATACTCATAATAACTGCTACGTTGGAAGATGGTACGGTTTTCTATCTGTAATTATCAAGTACCAGACCGGATTTTGGATTGGTGTCCGGTTAACGGCAATAGGCCTATAGCATGAGACTTAAACATAATTGGGCAAATTTGGGTGTAGGTCACATATATATATATGTATGTAAAATCTCACTATGTGATTCCATTCAGTTAAGCTCACTATGTGATTCAAATCCGACAGCGCTTAGTGAATATTAAACAAGTCAAAAATATCCAAAACTGTCCCTCGCGGTTTCACCCGGATTCCTAATTGTAAAAAATAGCCTAAACTACTCTTTGTAACATCATTATCTGTCAATGAATGACCTATTTACAGAAAAGCTATTCATTTGGAATTATAAACGGACACTTCAATTTTATTAATCTGTATTCCGTAACATCGACGATTTTATTAGCCACCACCTCCAAGGATTATATTTTGGTATAGAAATGAATTCTTACGACATCCAAGAAACATTATAGTCAGCAAGAACAACTTTATTGATTATATGGCGGTAGCATGTATAATCCTATAAATTAATGTCATTCTGACGATTTGAAAGTACTTTGTAAAAGTCTAATCGAATAAAGATATTTTTGACTTTGACTTTGACTTTGACTATAGTGTATATTCGAATTTAAATTGTCGTGGAGATCGAGGGAATTAATATATGAAAGTTTATTTTTCAAAATCAAGGGTATGTCTGTGAATAAGAGGGGTTCTACTAAACGGTTCTATTTTTCAAATTCATTCAAATAATGCTATTACATGAGTTGATATATCGGGCTTAATTTAATACGGCGGTGTCAATACGAATACAGGCGGTGCAATTAAGGCGTGATCGATCTAAATTGTGTGAGCTAATGGAACTGACTATTCCCAGTTTAGTTCGTGTAGTGTAGTGGATTGTTTGATGCTAGATTACACATTTAGGCAAGGGAGGACATATATCGCTATTATTGGATTATTATTATAGTGTTCACAATTCAAAATATCTTTATTTGATTAGACTTTTAAGAAAGTACCTACCTACTTTCAAGTCATCAGAACAATATCCTTGAACAGGATTATACATGCTACCGGATTTGGAAGGTTGTTATTACTGTGAAGAATCCGGAAAGAAAGCCGGAAAGAACTTTAAACAGAAGAAAAAGAACGTTTAACTTTAAAAAAAAATTGAGTAATGTCAATATATTTTTTTTAAACTAAGTAATAGTCATCATCTCCCTGGTCTTATCCCATGTTTTTGGGGTCGGCACTTGATTCAAACCGATGTGGCTGAACACCTGATTTTTATTCGAAGCGTCTGCCATTTGACCTTCGTAACCCTTTTTTGAGGAAAATCGGCAATCTGGGTTAAACCAGTTGTCAGACTTTATTAGGCCTCTGATTGACCTGTAACGATTGCCAAAGATGTTAAATTGGCAACCGGGACGGACGGCTTAACGTGCTCTCCGAGGCACGGAGGGAACTCGGGCGGTCACCCATCCAACTACTGGCTAGGCGTATGGTTGTTTAACTTCGCTGATCAAAACATATGCGCAATAGCAACTGTGCCATGAGCTCCTCTTTTAAAACTAATAGTAGATGCTATGTATGTATATGAAATAAAAAAATATTCGAAGGAATTCAGTGTGACTGAGGTTATAATTTTACATTCTAAAATAGAGAGTAATAGTTCCCCGGTAAATTAGGATGAAGCGGAAACGTTGGAACTCGCAGAGGCAGTAAAAAGTGGTCTCATATAATATGAACGTGTCTCAGATACCGTGTACGTAGCTATAATGTCTTTTATTTTACGGTTTCATTACTTAGTATGCACACCAACTTTTAAATAATTTACAGGTAGTTTTAGATAATATTTATTATAGGTATACGTGCCAAGTTCTTCATTGCGTAGAGGTAGAAAACAGAACTGCCATTAACACATTAACAAACTTCACTTACTTAATACAAATTTTGTTTCTGCTACATTCATAAATAATTTCATACAAGCCCATAAATTATTTAAAAAGGGGACGGCAGTGATTATGTGACAGATAGTGAGCCCATGGATGAGCGCCATCCCAGGCACGAATCCATACGTCTTAGAATTTTCTCAGACATGTGCAGGTTTCCTCATGATGCTTAACATACTAATCATTAAAAGGCAAATTAAAAAATATTCGATGCTAGACAATATTAAGGAATCTTACAAAATATTTATATTGAAAAAACAAATTTAAGTAAGTACCTATAAAATTCTCGTTTGTTACCAACCACCGAAACAGCTGGATTGATTTGTATGAAAATTTTAAACCTATGGACAATAGATGTTGGCCATCTATTGTCCATAGGTATTGTTGATTGTTGTTGTTTTTGAAATTTTGTGTGCATATCGATTAGATAAAATTTACACCACCAAATTATAAGGGTGATCTTCCCCAAAAAGTGTATATAGGCAATAAAACGTTTGCCGAGCACAGCTAGTATATTATAAATTCTCATTTTCTCCAGTTAATTATAAAAAAACGTACTTCGCAACAAAAACATATCACCCACATCACATATCACCGCTACTCACACTTCCCCAACGTTAATTGAATTAAGGCAACATTTTCGAATTTAGGCCGCATCGTCCAACGGCCACTCGTTTACTCAGACACCATCATACAGTTTACATTGCCCTGCAAATTGACTTATTTTAATTAATATAATATTCGCCTTTAGTAGAATATTTTGTTATTCTACGAAGCCGGTAACTAGGTATGAAGAGATGCATTAATATAGACAAAGCGAATGAAGTATGAAAAGATCCGAGTATAAGGCGCACAGTAGTCTCTGCTTACCCACATGGGATACAGGGTTAGCACTACGTATGTACGTACAGGGGGCCAACTATGATCGTTTAAGCAGCGCGTATTAAAAACTTCTTAGCTTTGATGTTCAAATTTTACGGTACCAAAATGAAACGTCAAAGCTTAGAAGTTCTTAATACGCTCTGCTTAAACCCATAATTATGGAACCACTGTTATTATGATTCTAAAGCAACAAAAAATGAGAAATATAATCACAATATGATAAAATATAAAACTTAATTTTGACTAATCCTTGACTAATCTGGGCATTATTATCAATGAACGCATTTTCAATCAATTAAAATGATGATATAAAAGCAACAAATTGGTTTTAATTTTCCTATGAAATCGCATCGCCAATGTCATTCCGGAATGAATTGATAAAATTGTTAATTAAGGACAACATACATTTCAACGCCAATGGCTGTGTTTGTCCGGAATCGTCATTACTCGCCACACTGAATTTACCCAGCCGACACAGGCATTTAAAAATTTAATCGGCTCTTTCACCGAAGTTAATTTAAATTCATATTCGCTTTTCGTACTGAAAACGTAGTCACGCATGCACCTCCGAAATATAAGGTCTGTTCAAACGCTTGTACATTTGATTAATTTTCAATATAAACATTATTAAGTAAAACGAATAGGTTGCAAAATGTAGAGTGCAGCTGCATAGATAGGCATAGTTTGGTAAAAAAAAGCAAAAAGGCAGACAGGCAGAAAGACAGACCGACAGAAAAAAAATCTAAATTAGTTATTAATAATAATTAGTAAGTACTTATGCAGTTTTTTGAAATATTGTTTATATTTTAAAAAGTGAAAAGCTTTTAACTTAAAACAACAAACAGACACTTTAATTTTATGTATCTGTATGGATAGATATTTAGATTAAAAACGGAAGTAGTTTTTGATCAACTGCACAAGGCGGCTAAGTTTCGCGCCGGTTATTTTCAGAAGCCTAGTTTCCGAACCGGCGGTAAATTTCCGGCGTTGATAAGTGCCTTAATAGGACCTAAACTGAATTGATTAGTTTCATATTCTGCCAGCCCCTTCGGATACTTATATGATATTAAAGCATTAAGGGGATTATTAATCTTTACTTCTAATCATCATCCTCCTTTTTTTTTTTTTTTTTATTGACGAGGGGGAACCTTCAAAAGGTCCCCGACCACCCTGGGAGAGGCTGATCGGGGTAGGATTTTTACCGCACTAAAACCCCCCCGGTGGCCATCCTCAGTGCTTTGGGGGGACTCCGGGTACTCTGATAGATCGCACCGGTGTCCCCCCACACTTTGCCGGGGCACATCTCCGGGGCAGCTGTGTCGCCGCCCCTGGAGACCTCGCTGTGCAAGGCAGCGCGAGCCACATGGCGCTGCCACCTTCCCGGGCCCGCGGCTCGGTGGTCAAAGCTCCCACCCCGACCACCGCCAGCAGGCCCTCCGGCCCCCTTTTAGTCGCCTCTTACGACAGGCAGGGGATACCATAGCCAAATTCTTAGACCCTGGCTATTGGGTGGAATCATCATCCTCCTGCCCTATCCCATGTTATTTGTCGTCGGCGCAATGTATCCTTCTCTTCCATTTCTTTCTATCAGCTGTCATATCTGTGTTCACTCGCACTCTAGCCATATCATCTTTCACACAATCCATCCATCATTTCATAGGTTCCTTTCCCCTTGTAAAACCCATTGAAACCGCGGTGCACAGCTAGTCTTTATATATAAAAATTAATCCCCATTTCCCTTGACGGCAAGACCGATTTTAACGGGACTTTCACTTGCAGAGTGACTTAGGCTAATTTTATTTCAAAAATAACATAAGCGTACCGCGGGACACCCATGAAATTAACACAGCTATTCTTTAATAATTATGCTTAATCTGTAATAATATTGCACTTTAAGTAGCCACTTATAATGCTACAAGTTGGCAGCTCGACGCTGTGATTGCATTAAGGCTCCTGCAAACTTTATCCATTTCGTTTGTTGACACTACCCGATTGTACATTGTTGGAAATTTAATTTCCTAAAACGAAATTTCATTTTGTAATGCGGATTTGTGTGGCAACTCCTTAACTTTCAATTAATATTACTTTAATAGTTTGTTTGTTTATGGATTAACGAATAATGTGATTTTTTTGCACTTAAAATATTTGGGTTCTAAATGTTCCAGTACCAGTACTTACTTACAGGTACTATGCCAGAAAGGTCCCAAAAGGGGTTTATGGGTTGCAGTAACTGATTACTGTCAAGGGGACTTTACAATATTGGTCCTATACGCAGTTCTTTTAATCTATACCTTTATATCAATTAAGATTGTATTGAATTGTCTGTTTGGAATAACCCCTAACTAATAGCTTAAATGCATATGTGTGTAAAAAATAATGTGAATAAAAAAAATCTATTTACTTATTTAAGGATAATTTCTGAAACAGGTAGACCGATTTTGACGGGATTTTCACTGATACCTGACGTTACAAGGAGCAAATTATATTCCATTTATTTTAAACAAAAATGTATCCAAACTTGGTACTTATATATATTTTTTACGGCTAATATTACGCGGGTAAAAACGCTAGTCCATAAATAAAACCACGCCGAATCTCTCACAGACTTGACGCAAAAAGAGCTCCGATTTCTCATATAAAACTATGATATTTTCAGACGTTGAAAAGCCAACTGGCATTTGTAGCAACCCGAATAGTTTTCGATAACCGTTAATAATTCGATTGCCGATATTGTTTATTCACGTGAAGGGCGGACATGTATTATTTCTGTGGAAATCGTTGCGGGATGAGTATTGGGCGCCCTAAATAATTCAAATGGGGAATTGAATAATGTATACGCGTTGTTCCTCTACAATTTTAGGGGCTACAATTCGGTAGGGACTCGGTTTGACTTCTTAAGATACGGGCACAAATTTGCCAAGGGGGAAACCTTTCTTATACATTGTATAATGCCTGAAATAATTATGATAGCAAAATCGATCCAAGGTAAATAATTAAAATTTTCCAATACACAGTGTTTTATGACACATTATAATGCACAAACGCCAATAAATTTGAAAATATACCAATACTTACTTAAGTACTTACTTATAAGATAAAATATACAAATAAATATATTTCAATGGTCTGTTAGTAATATCAAAAACCTTTTCTTTAAACTTCCACAATGAAAATGAAAATGAAAAATATTTATTCAGTTTAGGCCCTGGTAAAGCACTTATGAAAGTCGAGAATTTACCACAAGATAACAAATATTATCAAGATCAAAATTTGCCAAATCGATCCAACCATTCTAGAGTTTAGCGAGACAAACGAGCAGCAATACAATTTATACGTAAACATATCACAAATCCAGGCCTAATTATTCGTTGGACAAGATATAAGCTTCTATTGTTCTAAATAAATAAGCGCCCACAGTAACCGCTTACCATCAGCCCTCACCAGATTTGGAGTATATTGAGGTCCTACACATAGGTACCTTTTTACTTCAGTTGGATGTGAGGTGTCGACAATATCGCGTTCATAATGTTCTGCGAATGCAACATTAGCACGAAAGTCCCGAATTTAGAGTCCTAACTCATTCTGTGATTTATACCTTCCACTTCAACTAATAGTATGTGAATTTGCCTAATAGTTTGCACTAGGTAAGAAATTAATGGAACACATTATTTTTGGAACTAAGTATGTGTGTTGGTATGAGCGGGTGGAACATACATTAGGTACTTAAATGTGTGATATTTTACAGATTTCAACATTAAATTTTATACTTTGATATCGACTATACATTGCAATTTTATAAATGAGAATTTCTTTATAATTTCCTTAAAAATCAAACTCTTCTTAGATCTATACATCCATACAGATGTCTGTTTGTAATTCCAAAATTACAGCTTTTCACTAAATGCATATGAAAGTATACACGCTACTGACACAAAAAAACCAAGTTTTAATTTTTTTCTCTGTCTGTCTTTCTGTTTGTTCCGGGTAATCTCTGAAACGGCTGGATGGATTTTAACGGGACTTTCACTGGTAGGTAGCTGATGTTTCAAGGAGTAACAAAAGGAGTAAAAAAAAAGGCTATTTTATTTATTAAAAATATTAGGCTTCCGCGACAATAAGGATGAAACTAAATCTACGCGGGTGAAACCGCGGGGCACAGCTAGTTACTTAATAAAACATTTGTTCTGTTATCTTTTAAGTGACCCATAAAACAAGGGTTTCTAATATAATATGTAAAAGGTATTATTATAATATTTACCATTACAATCAAACAATTTCAAATCATTTATGAAAACTCAAGTACCTACTAATGTATCATTCAAAATAATTCAAGCAGAAACCAGCCTCGTTATTCACTAACGTTTCTCAGCGTCGCACTCGTCGTCGAGTGTCAGTTTTAAAGATACGAAATTGAACCTATTCCTCATATGTATGAGGAACTCGTGGCATAGTTGCTATTGCGCATATCATTCGATCAGCGAAGTTAGCAACTCTAGCCCTAGCCAGTAGTTGGATGGGTGACCGCCCGAGTTCCGTCCGTGCCTAAGAGAGCACATTAAGCCGTCGGTCCCGGTTGCCAATTTATCATCTTTGGCAATCGTTACAGGTCAGTCGGAGGCCTAAAATAATCTGACAACTGGTTTAACCCAGATCACAAATTTTCCTCGTTAAAAGGAATGCGAAGGTCAGATGGCAGTGGCTTTGTATAAAAATTAGGGGTTGAATGAATCAAGTACCAACCCCAACAAACCGACCCCAAAATGGGATAAGGCCATGATGATCTATGTATTATGTATCAATTTCCTATGCTTGAAACCAACGCTCGTCGTCGAGTTCGACGCTGAGAAACCTTAGTGAATAACGCGGCAGTACGTATTAAAAACGTTTTACCAAAAGTTCATTGTGGCATAACTGACGTAACTTATTCATCAGCTATGCAAATGAAAAGTAAATAAAGAGAAGAATGGGCATCCCGAACAAAACTCGCATCGGTTTTATCTCATATACGATCAAACATTACGATCCCATTTCACGCGGCGCATTTCCATATGCGCTATAAATAATGCTGCTTTACCTCCATTCAAATAAAGGACATTGTGGTGTGAACAGCTGGATGCGGCAACAAAAGGCAGGCTGAAGTACTGCAATTGTATTTAAAGGCTGTGCCTGAGACGACGAGTCACATCATATAGCACGCACCTAAATGATCTTTGGAGAAAAAGTTCTTTTATAACCTCCGCCTCTGCGAGACCTCTTCTGGATTGAAATATGTATCAAAAGCAAAAAAATATATTTGAAGTAATAGTTCAGTCCTGGATCCCCTTCAGTAAATCAGTAGGTAAAATGCAAACGCACTTGCATTTAAGTACTTAGCCATTTTCTTTTTAGTTTGAATCTATACAAATTCATCGTCACATTTTTGTCGTACAGAATGTTTTAAATGTCGAGGCCTAATCAGGTCCTACAATTGTTAATACTCATTTACTTAAATAAAAAATAATACCACCTCTGCCACATTTCACTAATCCGACACAAACTGGAAAAATGTGATTTTTAGTACAAAAACAGAAATGGCTCTAGCGAAAGGCTTTCACGTGCCGAAACCCTGCTGAGATATAGCTATGAATCGCGAGCATAACAATAATTTTAGATCCATTAGGCTTGGCACAAACGGGCCACTGATCTCACGCCATCGGTGTTCAGCAATAAGAAATTCACACGTTTTTCACGCCCAGCAAGTGGCTGCCACCGGCCACATATGCGCGACGAGTTTTCCATGAGTTGCCAATGATATTAAACTTTTTGAAAAGAAATAGATAATTATGCGGCTACCATACCGTTATTTTTCTAGCTACTGTCTTCAGTTGCTCTTAAGTTTTTATTTATAAGAACGATAATTTTTTTCCGTTTTGTAAGCGCATGCCATACATCGTATCTTTGCATGCAATCGCTGGGCCACCGTTTGCGCTGGTCGGTGGCCCGTGTGCAGCAAGCCTTATACTAACGTGGCCGACCTTACTACGAGGAATGTTTTTGCCAACTTTTTTACTGCACCTCTGGAGAAAGCTTAAGGGGTGTTCACACCAGACCGCGCGAGTGGAATTCATAATAACGTAATTAATGAGGGCTAAAACATCGGCCCTCAAACACGTCCGCTCCGCATGCAAAAACCCTTTTGAAATGGTGTGTACCGTAGGATCACTTTCCAAGCCATGAAATAAAACGCAAATATTTGTGGGCCTCCATGAATTTAATTAGGGTGTTTAATTAATGATAAATTACGTATTATTAAATACTGATTCAGGACTGAAAATGTGCTGTAAAACAGCAAAGGGCTTTGGGAAAACATGGGTGTTGTTACACCTCTTGTTGTTCATCATCATCACAACCATATTGTAACAATAGATATGTTAAGTAGTAATTTGTTCCCAAAAATGAATAGTCTGGACTGTTAACTATAGGATAAGAACTTGAGTAATAGAGATAGCGCCATACAAATACCAATTGGGACGTTTTTTTGACATATCTGCCTTTAGTTGTATACAATATCATTGATCACAATATAATGTCACCAATAAAGCAAGGAGGCAACAATCATATTTAGCAGAGATATTTAAAGCATATGTTATTCACAACCGCGGCTTAATATATATATACAAAAATGAATCCCCATTTCCCTTGGTCACGGCATCACGCGTGAACAGCTGACCCGTTTTCGATAATTCTTTTTTTATTGTGTTCGTTATTGTCGGGAGATGGTTCTTATGAATAAATAAATTAAGAAAAGTGCGCGGAAAGTTAGAAAATTTACGAATACTAATCTAATCTTAGCGCTTTAAACAATATACTTAAACTTTTTTAATGTAACCTTATGACGTTTGACATACAATTAACAGAATGCCTGCTGCAAATATCGTTAAAGAGGATGAAAAAAAAGTAAATACCGCTTAAAACATGTGCTTCGGTCGGAGTTATTTTATTGATAAACTATCTGTGCTCCTTACTAGCTGTGCTTAGTTCCATACAAACTTTCATCCCCTATTTTATCCCCTTGGGGGTAGAATTAATCAAAATCCTTTCTTTGCGGATGCCTACGTCATAACATCTAGGTACCTGCATGCCAAATTTCAGCCCGATCCGTCCAGTGGTTTGGGCTGTGCGTTGATAGATCACTATGTCAGTCAGTAAATCAGTCACTTTTGTGTTATATATATTTAGATACATGTAAGACAGGACTCCGTCTGTCGGGTCGGCTAGTTTACAAATAAAGGTTGCCCGGTTTAGTATTGTTTATTGTATAATTTACGGCGTGCAAGAAGCCATTGCAGACGCTTTCAAAACGTAGAGGCGGTGAAAATTTCCGGGGAATATTTTGACGGTGGCGGCCGTAGGAATGAAAACATACGGAGGGCCAGCTGCCATATATTGCCGACATCAAGAACAAGCATACATAGACTAGCGAACGTATCACTAGAGAAGGACCAAAGTTGTAGAATATATTTTTTTTATATGCTTCTGGGTTGATTTCAAAATACAGATGTTTAGAACCGTGTCGTGGACTGAACGCCGCACCAATGCGTCAATCCGAAGCCAATTAAAAGTCCTCACTCCTCTCTCTGTAGTTTGCTTGCGGAGAGCTCTTTCTTTCTTTGGACACGTGGCGAGAAGAGAACCACACAGCCTAGAGAAAAATATAATGGTTGGCCGTGTCGAGGGAACGAGAAGTAGAGGCAGAGCTCCAACTCGCTGGACGGACCCTCTCCTAGAGGCCCTTAATAGTGGCATACAATCCGCACTTCATCAAGCTCAGAACAGAACAGCCTGGAGAGCTCTTACAGATATCAAAATCAAAATCAAATAAATCAAATATATCTTTATTCGATTAGACTTCATACAAAGTACTTTCAAATCGTCAGAATGACACAATTACACAGGATTATACATGCTACCGCCAGGTTCGGAAGGTTGATTTTACTGAGAAGAACCTGGCAAGAAACTCAGTAATTACTCTTTTAAAGAATATTATACAGTTTTAAAATATATAAAGATAGAGCTACTTATGGTGTTCACGACCCTCAGCTTTGAGGAAAAAGACGAAGAAGAAGAAGAACCGTGACGTTCGAGTAGTCGCTACAAAACTAACGGGCAGTAATTACACACCACGTGCTTTACGGTGAAGCATAACCTGGGGCCTTACTACGAGCTCTTATTGCCATGATAGTTTCACTCATTTATGAGACAGATGTATGTGACGTGTATACATCTTTCACTGTCGCATTATCATTGCAATAAGAGCTCATGGTTGGGCCCCTGGAATCTGCAAATGTCTGACAAGTAATTCAAAGGCGTATGTATAGTGCCTGAGACGGCGATGGACTCTCTGTCACGTTGGCACTTAATCATATTCGGTAAAATGTGGGTGCTGTTACACCTTCAGAGAATACAGGCGTGAGCATATGTATGTGTATCATGCAACTGACTTAATGGAATAAATATGAATATAATATTATAAGTTCGTACTTAATAATATTCACTTACTTAAATACATTTAACATAGAAACTAAAATACATAAGATACGAATTAGTTGAACATCGTGCGTTAGTAAGCGGTCTAATTAGCGCAATTTAAGGCAGCTATGTCGTTTGCGACACGTGCGCTCTCAACATGAGATACGTTAGACAATGTAGTATTAGGGATGTTTAATAATAATATCGAAACAACCCTTAATATGAACTAAGTACTTACATTTAGATTTAAAAAACTACATTAACAATATCAATACATAAGTATTATAAAGTGTATTATGCTGATTAAAAAAAATATAGTACTTAAGTAAGTAAGTACTAACTCTAAAAACCATAAAATTAAAATATATTATTAAAGGGAGTCCCTGTAGGCTATATATGTAAAACTGAAGTGTTTGTATGTAATTTCTAATTAAATTACTTAACATATTTTCACTAAGTACTTAAATACATATAAAAGTACATAATAGTATTCACATAAAAAAAAAACAAAATAATATTTTTTCTAGGTCTGTCCGTTTATCTTCCTGTCGGGTAATCTGCAAAATATCTGGACAAATTTTAACGGGACTTTCACTGGCAGATAGCTAATGTTACGAGGAGTAACTAAGGATATTTTTATTAAAAAAAACAAGAGTTCCGCTTGCCACCTGAGATATTAAGCCAACGCAGGTGAAACCGCGGGGCACAGCTAATAATATAATAAATACAGATGCTCACGCCTGTTTTCCCCGAAGGGGTAGGCAGAGATTTCGCCATATATGTAAGTCTCATGTAATGTAACAGGGCACTGATCCAGACTCCGGGCTAATACTGGAAAATTACAGATAAAAAACTGAGGTAAAGGAAAGACCATTGAGATTTTGATTGGATCAAATCTGTGCTTACTAGATTAAAAGGTTATTTTTATTGTTCGATCATAATCACACAGCGCAATTTAGTCTAAAAACGTATTACTAGGCAACGGATAAAAATACTTATTGTAATTTTTTTTGGAAATACAGATCTTATAATACCTATACCAAAAACCCAGACACAAGGCATAATACCCAGGCATAATATCTATGCCTCATAAGATGAAAATAGTATTTAATGCATAAAGGTTAAAATGCTTAGAGATGCTAACTCTACTAACTATCTGAGTAAAAGTATGTGTTAATACATATATATAAACCTACATTAATTAATGTAGTTAAATTTACGTGTTTCTCACGTACGTAGCATTAACGTATAAGATATGTACGAGTATATGCGAAAGTAATGTTTGCTCGTGTTTACTCTACAGTGTTTCACCCGTAGTGTAAGACAGGAATAGTTAAAAGTGTTAGTGATTTTTAATTTATAATCCAAGTAAGTATGTAGCATTAATAATAAACCGTCAGTAAAAAAAACTGAATTAGAATGTGGAAAAAATCAAATACGTATGTGTAGAGTCTGATGGATTCGTTAATTGAACATTTTCATGCAATTCTATTAACATTTCTAGCGACTTTACTGACGTTTCCTATGCGAGGAATAAGTTTTGGTAATTCAGACCATATTTTTTATAACATTAATAATTAGCCTATTTACTTACTTACGGAGGGAGACCAAGGATTAGTTATGTACAACAGCTGAAGGAAAAAGTCAGCGTCATGTCGTACAAGGAAGTCAAAGTGTTGGCGGACAATAGAGAGGGCTGGCGATTGCTTCACCGACAAGAGCCTTCTTAAATAAATGATGATGATGACTTAGTAGGAAACCAAAAAATATATTCAAAACAATTGTAGTTCGCAGAAATCATAATATCTTTCAAACTTTTTATCTTTCCCTGAGAAACTTACTTTTTAAAGTATCATTGTGCACGCAACTTCGGAATAAGTTTTAGAGAAATAAACCCAATTTTTTGGAGTTTAAGCCAAGTTAAATATCATATAATCAAATATGCTTAATAGCTTAAATTGAACTTACCAGGTACCTACGTATGTAAAGCTTTCGAAAGAAAAAAAAAATTATCATTAAAATGAATTCGGATAAAAAATTCTTATTGAATTTGTACGTATATTTACAGAACAAAAAAAATATGAACGTTAATTTTCATTCACGTCAATAATTAATAGGAACTTAAAAAATCTAAGCGCTACAATGCAGTCAAAGTTACCTTGAAATCCAGAAACCACAAATAACTTCCCTCCAGCAACCGATTCACAACCACAACACAATAGCACAATACAATCCCAAGTCACACCACAACACTAAAGTTTTGAACGAATATTTACACCGTGAAACATAAACACGAAATGTGAACTAACCTAAAATACCTCAATAAAGTATTTTACAGATTCCTCACAAAATAATCGCACGAAAACCGTCGAATTGTGTATGAAGTCGGGAATTATTACGAATAAAATGTTTATTTTGGAAGAAAATTTAAAAATAGTAGTGACCCGATGGAAATGTTGTCAAAACTGTCATTTGTTTGACGCCATGGTTGTGGCGCATGCGTGATGGATACAAGTCTTAAAGCGCATGACAGTATTTAGTTGGCTTTTCGGATTACACGGTTTTCAAGGAGGCTGCATTACGTTAAATCTTAGAAGGAAAAGTAGAAGGCAAAAGAGGAAGAGGAAGATCCAGGATAACATACATGGGAAAGTTAAAGAAAAGGTGTCTGTCATGACGCACAGGGAGGTTAAAGAGATGGCTCTAGATATACACGAATGTAAGATATTGCATTGGTTACACTGACAAGAGTCAGACTACCATCATCGCCTTAAGCGGAGTGAATAAGAACTTCTTTTACGTTACTTTGAGCTTTGACGTTAGATTTTTGTACTCTAAAATAATATGTCAAAGCTAAGAAGTTAGGCCTAGGCCCTGTTACGGAGCTTATGAACGTAGATGAACCGACCACCGGTTCGGAATCAAGCCTTCTGAGAAGAGCCGGCGAGCTGAGCTGGAATCATGTACATTTAATCACAGAATAAATAATAATTTAATACAAAAAGATGCATATAAGTAATTCACAATAGTGAAATTGTATCAGTATGCAAATATAAACATACTGATTAAAAAAGTTCAAAACTTAACTACCCGACCGAGGTCCTATAAAATTTTAAATACCTCTCCTTTCTTTTTAAATAATTCGTTAATTTTTGTACGATTATAAGTTTAATAATTACTATTATCATTGAAATAGAATAACCGGCAAACGATTATTAAATTTAAACCTTATTAAACTACGTTAAAAACTATATTCGGAGTACCCTTTATCATGCGAGGTGACTTATGGCAAAACTTTACGATTCACGCTCAGTGCTGTTGAAACTCTGTAACTTTAATTAAATTTGCGTTAAAAAATAGATTAATGTTGATAAGGTATTATGAGCATTCAACTTTTTATATGATGGCAAGAAAATCTTCTACCAGGTATTTCTCTTTACCGTCCCGCCTCACCAGAAGGGTCTCTGTAGGGGTAGGCAAAGGTGTAACAAAGCCACAATTTGTACGGAAGATGATTCATTGTTAACGTGGTGGGACAGGTAATGAGTCGTATCATAAGTCATATGATCACGCCTGCATTTCCCGTAGGGGTAGGCAGAGGTGTAGATATACTAAACCCGTATTTAGCCAGCAATGTTTGAGTCCCATCTAATAGGGGGCGAACCTGTTGTCATTTAAGCACTGTTCGTTCACTGTTTAAAGAGCTTGGTCCATATCGGTGTCTCTAGCGTACCAAGAAGGCTGGCAGCATTGCCACACTGCATGTCAATATATAGATAGCAATGCTGATTCGAGAAAAGCCTGTTGGCGAGAAAAGCCCCAGTCCGCTGGTCACGAGACGCTTCTACCAGACGACGTGTAAAATATATGAAAAGTTGATGAGCGGAAACATTCTATATAATTATTAACCCATGTAATAAAAAGAGGTATTAAAGTCGAATCATATTTTTAAAGTAACTTCTAGTCTATTTAGTGCACTTTCGTAGGTGCAAACTGTTCAAACCAGCTGGCAATTCTTGATGCAATACTGAAAATATCATAATCGGATATCCGCGCAGGTATCGTGAGCCAAACGACACAGTTTCTATCATAAAAGGTGACATACTAGCTGAGCCACATAACAACCAGATTAAGAAGGCCTCTACACGTTCAACCTATTTCCCATCGCCGCTCTAAACATTCATGTTGAGAGGGGTGTGAAAGGCCAATTTAAACTGGGCATTCTGGATACGACAGTTTTTTTTAGAAATAGTAGGGGAGAACTAAACATCCGCTATCAAACCATGTCGCGTGAGTTTGATTCTGAGCTTCGGTATATAGGTAGGCTTTGTATTACTCAGAGCTTTCAATAAAAGTGTTATTGAGTCTTTCTATCTTTAATTTCCCAGTAGCAGGTCGGAGTTCGGATTAATGCCCGATTACTTTAGTCTTATTCACTTTTTTAAATAAATTTTTGTGTCTGGTCCAAAACTAAGCGGAGCTTGTAATATAGATTCCAAAGCACGGATATAAAAAATACAATAATTTACATTATCTTATATATACAAATGAATGCCCATTTCCCTTGGTCACGGCATCACGAGTAAACGGCTGGATGGATTTTAACGGGACTTTCACTGGCAGATAGCTAATATTTCAAGGAATGTTTTAGTCTAATTTTATTTAGAAAACAACATGAAACTAAATGGCTCGCTCCATCGTAAGGACTTAAACATATGGCGAAAGGTGAGTGTACTATTAGTACCTATGCCTACCCTTTAGGGAAATACAGGCGAGAGCGTATTATGTACGTATATATGAATTGTAATAAGCTTAGATTTGTAAGTCCGCAGCTATAATTAAATATTGAATCTCATGTCATCTTGAATGACATTTGAATAATAGAGGTGAGTTGGCGGACTTATGCAACTTTGAACAAGGCATAAAATTCTTATGTAACCATTTTATTATAGGTCGTCGTAGTACAGTCAAGTGCGAAGGTAAATCCATATTACAATATTATTAAAAATACAATACTAACAAAGGTATGTTTTCAAATCTAAGATGGCCGACATGTTTTTCTTTAACATTTTTTTTGTTTCTTATTATTGTTAGTTTGTTTATTATAAATAATATAGATACTTATAAAGATATTGATACGAAAGCAGATACAATTACGATTATTATTGATTTACTTATGATCACAGAGCAAAAAACAGTCTGACATGCGATTGAAGCTATAGCAGTCTTCATATTTAATACATCTTTCTTTTCATTCTATTGTTAAAGTTAAGCAGATACTTAATTCTTTTTACATTCGACTGTACGTAATAATAACCAGCTGACCTTCGTAATACTTTTATTACATAAATAACCTTTAGCAGATAGATAGCAGATTCTCGTCCACATTAATTCCAATTTTTGACTGGACCTCTAGGAATAAGTAATTCAAAGGATGGGCAAAATAAATATACAATCAATGTGATGACCTCTGGGCCATTACTATGAGCCCTTATTGGCATTATATTTGAGTTGTGTGACAGTGACAGTATTATATACGTCATATCGGTAGAGCCGTGGTGGCCTCGGGGTTAGAGCAGTCGCCTGCTAGGCAAGCGACGCAAAGTTCGAATCCCAGCGGGGCCTGTACCTATGAGTTTTTCCAAAAACTTATGAGCAGTGATTTCACACCACGTGCTTTACGGTGAAGGAAAACATCATGAGGAAACCTGCATATGTCTGAGAAATAATTCAAAGACGTATGTATAATGCCTGAGACGGCGATGGACTCACCCTCTGTCACGTTGGCACTTAATCATATTCGGTGAAATGTGGGTGTTGAAAATTACAACACTTCTGCCTACCCCTTCGGGGAATACAGGTGTGAGCATATGTAGGTAGAATAGTTACTTTGGGCTAGCGAAAACTTTGACCTGCGTTTCTTCAATAAATCCAGCCATCTTCGATAAATAGGCTATCTAACAACGAAATATTTTTTCAAATCGGATCATTAGTTTCTGATATAAGCGCATTCAAGCAAACAAAATGTTCATATTTAATATTAATATCGATATAGATTTCAACTTCATAGCCCAATAATTTGCTTTCCACATAAGATGAACCATGATGGCGCCAATTCCCATGTTATAACGCCCACATAAGGTCAGTAATCGTTTAAATATATCATTGCGTGGGCTCTTACGTGCCGCTCACTGTATAATACCATCAAATAAATAATAGTACTACGTAATGCTGCCAGACTGCTTGACCAACTTCCCTAGAATTAAATGTGGGCTTAGGTCATGACCATACTATGGTAAGAGGTTGCTGAGTTTACTGATCTCGAAAATATCGAATTTGAATACTAATCTTATATCAAAATAAAAAAAAAAACTATATAAAGGACACTTGGAATACGTCTTATTGAACGTAATTTTGAAAGCAAAGTTAACTTAAAATATACTACCTTCCTTGATGTTTTTATAATTTAAAACATCAATAGGCTACAATTGACCTTCAAGCGGGGTGTACACCCCAGTATAGAGGATACTATTCGCATTTATAATATTAGAAAGAATATTGAATATTTTGTAAATACGACCTTAATCTTATAAAAAGCTAACCTTTGGTCAAAAATATTCAAAACTAGGGGGCGAAAAAGGTGCTCTCTCCTCTAAGTCAGTGATTGCGGAGACTGGAGAGAGATAATTCCATTAGACCGATATCGAAAGTTATCGAAAAACTAGAAGTTGTCAGAGATTACTCTATGGTAACCAAAGTATTGATTGATTCTAGGATTTTCAGCCAACTTCACAAAGCGCTTAACAAAAAAACCGCGTTCCGACTTATTGCCCCTTCGCGTGACGGAAAATATCAAACGGTAATCGATAAAACAGAAGCGCTTCAAGCGGTGGAAGCGCTTATCTCACGACTTGCACAATCATCATTAGTTTGCGATCTTAAAATAGATGTTACCACTTAGTTATTTCGTCTAATGTAGAAAGTATTTAGGTATTTATTGACGTATCTTTGCTTAGCGTTTAAACTCTTTAAGGTACCGTATGTCTAAGACTTCATGTAAATTCTAAGTCAACAGGAGATTTTGATTTAGTTTTGGCGATATACACTCATAAAGAGTGCATCTATGTTAACGTACACACCTGTTCATAATGTATTTAGTGAAAAGCTGTTAATTAGTTACAAACAAACAAACACTTTAATTTTATTTATCTCTATAGATATAGATGTCAGTACGTACCTATACAAGTTACGAAATGGGTGAATTGCTCTTAGTTAAACTTTCATTGGGAGTATATTGATTTGCAATCCGGCTTGTTCATCTTGATACCTTAAAAGGAAGCTTGCGAAAGAATCGAGTAACACAAAACGACACCTTTAACCGGTGAGCTGGAAATACAAAAGGACAAATCGTGGGCTATATTTTAGTAATACCTACTTCTTATTATTATATTTTTGGACAATACTTCAGAAATTGACCTAGTCCGATTCAAAGCAAAGCCAGAAATAACCACGGAATAATAAAGTTAGGTGAGCACGCGGTGAAGGAAGACAGCGTGAGGAAACCTACGTCATAGTATGAGTGAGAAGAAATTCAAAAGCGCGTATAGAGTCTGACACGGTGAGAATAGCACCTGGGGCCCAACCATGAGCTCTTATTGCAATGTTAATTCAATAGTGCGACAGTGACAGATGTATGCACGTCACATACATCTGTCTCATAAATGAGTGAAACTATCATGGCAATAAGAGCTCATGGTAAGGCCCCTGATTATATTCTGTGAAAATTGGGTACTGTTTCCTCTGCCTTAGGTGCCTGCCTACCTTCAGGGTCAGTTCTGGGAATGCATGAGTATTTGTCAGGAATAGAATATAATTAAATTCTAAACACATATATGTCATATGTTTTCAGTCAAGGGTCAAATTACTTTATTCTAGCGTACGCCCGCAGCTTTGCCAGCGTAAGATTTCACTCCCTTAGGGGTGGAGTTCCGAACCCTACACCTCACCAAGAACGCGACCTTCAAATTTTACTACCTGGTACTGTAATTTCAGTTAGCCAGAACTTAGAATTATATATACTGTTAACGACTATTTATTCTTAGATGAATTTTGTAATGGTACAACAAGTCAAGTTGTCATAAAATACTAGTGAATTAAAATTTCCATAGTCTTATAAAGTGGAAGGTATGAGCGTTTCTGAATTTTGTTCTTTAAATTTTCTGCAATATATCAAACCATAACTTTAACTTTCTATCAAAATAAATTCACTATGAAAACAGTCCTTTCAAAATTGAAAGTACATATTATGAGAACATGTTTGATTTTAAAAGAAAAATACGGATTTTACAGCAAATTTCTTACAATGTATTTTGTACTGAATGCGATCTTTGATCCTACAAGATAGCGTGAATGTACAAATGTATTTATTTCAACTGAAGCATTTCTCCGCATCAATGCAAGTAGGTAATGCATTAGTGACCCCTACCGTGCAGCTGCGAAATAACTATATATATATATATATCATCAATATATATATATATAATCAAATATATATATATATATATATATATATTTGATTTAACAAAGTTTCGAAAATAACTTCCCAGACTTCAGTCTACACCAGTAATTTTATTATAAAAAAAAGTATGCGCAATGATTTCGAATATCCAAGTAATACATCGTCAGTCTAAATAATTGTCTATGAAAAGGAATTTTACTGTGTATAGAGATGGATGTCACGTTGCTTAGTCATCTTTGGTGATAATTGGCTTATAATACCTTTCTATACCACTTCTGGGACGTTTAGGGTATATTATATTTATGTTTTACAAGCTTTTATATGAGTTAGACCGAGTAGAACTGCACATACATACATATGTCACGCCTGTATCCCGTGGGGTAGGCAGACCGTTTGATTGCACCTGAATTTTAAATCAGATATGTTCATCTGATTGAGCTGAAATTAGGAATTATTATTGCTTATCGATGGATGGAAATGTATGCTAAGCTGTGAGACCAGTTGTATGACACAAATTAGGCCTGGGAGCCAGGATCAGTCGGAGCAGACCTTGGGTGGTTTTAATGAAACTCCGTAACTTGGGCAGTCCTGGTTTATTGGTTCGACCACTATTGGTTTGTTTACTTGACGACCACACTGATATTGATTTGAGTACTTGATTACCACAATCACACATTGAAATATATTCGTAAATAAAGGAGTATCTCTACATCGAGATGTAGCAATACAGCGCCATCTTGTGAAAAGATGGCTAACTACTATATTATAAATCACGTTAAACACCAGTGTTTCTCAGGAGAATAGATTCCAAAACGGTGGTCAGTTCTTCGTTCATAAGTGCCTTATTGAAAATATCACTTTCATATTCATTCTCAATATCGCGGATTATCCAAGATGGCAGACTAGTTATTTTTTCTGCAATACAGCATGGGTAAGCGCTTGCTGAGAAGATCACGAAAGTTTATTTTTAAAAGGTTTTTCTTAGGTTATTTTTTTAAATTTTAATTAGAGAACAGTTTAAAGATTAAGGGGACTGAAGTGGAAGTTAAGGACAAATAGTAGCAGTTAGGTACTAACGGTGTGCATGTCACAGATCTTATCGGGTGAGTCTCAGGTGTGTCTAGTAAGGATGCAAATTCGAGACGACAACTGTGAAATTGTCGAGCTTAATGTACACTGCTTGTTGCTGTGAATTGCTCATTGCATTCTATCCCAGACACATAATTGGAAACAACACAATTATCAATGCTTCTATGTACGGGAATATGGTTTACATATGGCTAATACATAACTGGCGAAATGTGGGTGAACTATAAGTATATCTAAGTATATATATAAGTATATAAGTATATATCCATTTATTTATGTCCTTAAGAATGCATCCTTAAGTGAGTATGGCGAGTCCATTGCCGACTCGGGAAGTCGGTAATGGACTCGCCATGCTTACCTCTCCGAAGATCATTCTGATATGGCGTGAATATCTAATTATATATAATTCAAAGGTGACTGACTGACTGACTGACATAGTGAACTACCAACCTAAGGAGATAAAATAGGGAATGAAAGTTTGTATGGAACTAAATTTACGCGGGTGAAACCGCGGGACACCGCTAGTATTTTTACATTCTTTGAGCCGTATTTCACTCAAACTGAACTCCACATTTATAAATTACTGATACGCACAAATAACGTGGCTTTCTTACGAAAGAAGAGTATTCAAAATCAGTTCCAAAGATCCAGAGATTACCATACAACCTTAGGAATTCACAAACTGGGGCCCAACCATGAGCTCTTATTGCAATATTAATTCAGTTGTGCGACAGTGACAGATGTATGCACGTCACATACATCTGTCTCATAAATGAGTGAAACTATCATGGCAATAAGAGCTCATGGTAAGGCCCCTGTACCTCTTTATAATATTAGTATTGATTTTCTCAAATACTCGTACTTTAGTAAACAAGGGTATTGGCAACAGTCTTGTATATAATCTTGATAAGCAAATTGCACAGAAACATTTTCAACACGTTTCTCCCACACCTCGCCTTTGAAAATAGAGGAAATGGATTGATCAAGCGCGAACCAATTCTCATTTACATACATAACCCTGCGTCGCTTTGCAAGGGAGTAGCTTCCTGTAATAAAATAAAATTGCTTTTTGTTGATCATGAGATAACATCGGGATGGGATATGAAAATCGAATCAGTGATGGGTAAAAGAAAGACTCTAGCGTAAGTGAAAAACGCGGGATTCCATACCATTCTCATATATCAGATCTTAATTATTTACTTACAAGTTCCGTGACTGTTCAGTATTATTTGAGTAGAGTAGTATGATCACATACATTTAATACGACGTGGCTGATATCTTACAAGAATGCATTTAAGTTATTCAATTGGAATTTATTGATATCCCTACATAACACAAAAATATCATGAATTCATAACTTTTGTAGTATCACGATAGGTTGCTAGTTCACATGCAGCTCGAAGGACCATATTTTTCATAGCAGAAGGTGGAGGACCTTCGCCTAGATAAAACGAAACGTTAAGGTAAAATTGTATTCTCGCAAGACACTTCAGTTTCAGTTCAGACAGCTTTGTTTTTGTGCTTAAATGCTTACTGTTTCTTTCTGTTACCTTTTCATGGCTTGGCCGCTGAACTTAAGTTAACTCTACTCCAAATCTCACAGAGTTCATTTTTCAAAGTGTTCAAAAATACGACATCATTTATATAGCACCGTGATTACTTGCCTCATAAAATCTTAACAGAATTTTGGATGTTTGTATGCGATTCTCAGTCTGATATGTTTTGTGGTGATTTTGTGAGGTCATAAACGGTATTAATTACCTACACCAATACACGTTAGGTAGAAAAAATTTTGGCCTATATAATCAATTTCCGTAAGTACAAACACATCTGTTATTTTAGACATATCTTTCATTTTATAAAATTTAAAGAGTTTTCGACAATAATCCCTCTGAGATCAAATGCAACTGTAGTGCAAATAATGCAATGTTCGTTCGCTCATCATGTCGCTTATGCGAAGCCGATACCGTCACAAATGCATATTTAATCAACACCCACGGTCTATGTATTTCCAATTCACTACTCATTTGGCGCAAACGCCAAATTCGATAACTAGAGCTCTTTGAGTGGCGAGTCGAAATGCAGTTAATGGAATTACGCAACTTATGCAGCTTCTACAAATAAAGCTAGCGTCGAGTAATTAAATAATCTGGCTATTCAATGTACATTTTCCATATTAATGTTAAAGTGATTCTATTAACCACATAAATAAATGTATCTTGTGAATACATATTATGCTCTCGGCTGTATTCCGCGTGTTCGTGTGTATCACGTGTTCTTTTAGTATATCCAAATTTGCCAGTTATGTTAAAGTCCCATGTAAAGGGGGCGAGCCTATTGCCATAAACCCAGTTACTGGTATAACTCAGATGGAAATGCTCAATAACACTGCTCGATTGAACCCAGGACTAAATATATCCGTTATTTGTTATTTTGGTATCGTAAAATTAAACATCAAAGCGGGTCCCCTGGTCATACGCCGTGCTTCATCCAGGTGGGGATCCTAGGAGAAGAATGGGTTCGAATCCCTTATATTATAGGGCCTCAGCTTGTAGTAGTTGTGTAGTAGCAGCTGTAGTGTCTAGTAGTTGCTGGGTCGTCCATCTAGGGTTGTTACGATTATAAGATTCTATTTAGAGACTCAATTGTTGTTCAGTCAGGGCTGAACTAGCATTGCTACAATAGGAATATTTTTACGGTACTTTAAGGTTACTCCACCGCTCTGCTATTCCACCTACATTACTAGATAGCAGATATATCTAACAAACTCATTTACGAAACAAACTCTTCCTCTACATAAATTGCTAATAAATGGTGTATATTTTGTTTGGGCCGATATCATTGTCATAACGCCTGTATCGTTACGCTGAAAATGACAGAGACGAATGTTAACATATCGACTCAATTGAAAATTTCCACGCAGTGAAATTAATTACATTCAGTGCTAATGAAGCTTGTTGGTTGGTGAGAGACAATATTTGTTCCACCCAAACCCCCCTTAATATGCCTTTGTTCTGGTTTCAGTGGCGGTGTAATGAATGGAGTGTTTGCTTATTATGTATGCATATCCGTATTATTTTCAATATAACATTTAGCATCAAATATACCTACGTAGTTTTTATTAAGAGTTCAATTAAAGTGGTTCATTAAGGGTGGAGAAAAGGCTCAATTTACGTCTTGCAGGTAATAATTCGTAATATTGACAATATTATTGCGTGCGTGCGGCTAGATTTAAGATGAAGTGACAGTCTCCAATAAGATGACGGTACGGCTTCGAATAAGGTGGCTTGGAATCAAACGGAAGATCCTACTGCCCGTGGGAATGTTAAATAAGCAATTTGTAATTGAATTAATTCACAGTAAGGACAAAAAGTAAAGTAATTAATTCTAATGAAACAATACTAAACTTATTTCGCCCTTGCCTCTGATGAATAAATCGCGTGACTTGGACTTTTACTAATTACTGAATGAAAACATGCATATTAAAATAACAAATTATCTACGTCTCATTTTTGTGATATACTGGAGTTAACAATCCTATTGTGAAAAACTTGCAAAAAGGGACAGATGTATTTGACGTATATGCGCTGTCTCTATCATTTCAAAATAAAGATCGCAAAAATAGTATCATAGTGAGGTTCTTTGCTGTAACTTCAACATTCATAAGAAGAAAATAAGCTTTTATTTATCTACGATATTTTTCGGATTTTTTAAGTAATGGCGAAAGCGAAAGCGGCAATAATGGCGCCACACATCAGTTGGATGGCACAAAGACTACGTTTCCTGAAGTGACAGGAAAATTTTGGTCTCTACATGAATATAGAAAAAAATTGAATTTTGTATCTAAGAGATATGATTATCAAATCTGATCACTTTGCTCTGTCAGTTGTCAGGTCAAAATGTAATTTTTTTTATATTAGGTTTTTGGGTTTAATTAATTTATTTATGTATTTATCCTATTCAACCTTGGTATCAGGCACCTACATCAAAAGTAAGTCTTTATTTTACATCTTTTTATGTCGGCTAAAGTAAACAGTGGTTTACATAAAAAATATATAGGTATATTGTATGACAACATGGTTAAAATTTGTTGCCCGCGTACCGTGACTTTTGTCCATCATAGACTGACAATAAATGAGAGAGATGTATATGACCTGCATAAGTCTGTCACTGTCATACAGTCAAACAATTATGGCAAGAAGAACGAATAGTAAGGCCCCAGGAGGTAGTCAAATAAAATTATTAAAATGTACTGTAATTATTTTACTTCACACACAAAATTCGACTAGAGGTGACATTATTAGATTCTCTTCACATAAGTATTGTACTTATGAAAAGTACTTAGTACTTCTGCTCTTCCTTGGGAGCGTTAAGACGGTTGTACTCGATGGATCTCAGGATGTATTCGGGGATGGCTTGGGTGGGAGGGGGAGTTGGGAGATGAAGACCCTGAAAGAAAAACATTTCATATAATCATCACGTCTTGAAAAAGAAAATGATTTATCCAGTTTAGGCCCTGGTAAGGCACTTATGAATGTCGAGGAATTTACCATATTCTACGAGGTTCCCGTAGGACACCGATAACTGAAGACTAGACTAAACTCGGAATAAAACTATGCCCATCCCTTTTTAAATCTGTGTCACAGATAGAGATGGAGCTACTTTTAAACCAAGGACTAGGTCTATTTTGTAATTAGAGTGATTTCTGCAAATTATGATTTTGTCTATCAGAATAACTTTGACTTAGATATCTTCCGGAATAATTTTCTGAACTTACCTTACTTACAGAACATAGGCAGTGATGAGTTGAGAAATGATTTGAGATTTAATATTTATTTGCAACAAGAGGCCAACTATGATCTTCATATCAAGAACTTCTTAGCTTTGACGTTTAGTTTTACGGTACAAAAATGAAACGTCAAAGCTCAGTAGTTCGTAATATGCTCCGTTTTAACGATGATGATAGGCCAAATGGATAAGTTATGACGTTGCAGTCATCTGTCAATTTTCAAATTGCGCAACAATTTGCCTATTCTATACTTTGATATGTTTTTATAGCTAAAGTTAATTGATGTATCAAAACCTTAGTAAGTACAACTTATTACATATTAGCAACTAGGTATATTTACCCTGGGTCTGTATCCAAACTCGTCAGCCTCGTAGCTCAACTCAACCACTTGACCGTTGGGGTCAGTGTAACTGTTAACACCCTGGACGGTAAGGCTTTCATCCTCCTGTTATAGAGAAGCAAGTTAAAGTAAAAATAAGCTATAAAATATCAATGATTTCCCACACGGGGGTCTACCATCATCAAATTATATAATCAGACCAGCTGTGCCCCCGGTTTCACCCGCGTAGTAATTTCATGTTTTTTTTAAATAAAATTACCCTAAATCACTCCTTGAAACATTAGCTATCTGCCAGTGAAAGTCCCGGTAAAATCGGTCCAGCCGTTCACGCGTGATGGCGTAACCGAGGGAAATCGGGATTTATTTCTATATAGATAGATAGCTGATTATACAAGTAGTGACTTAGACTTCTTTTATTTTGAATAACAATTAAGGGCTCCGCGAAATATAGGGTTATATATATATTTCTAGTATTACACTAAGCCGTGACCTTCTATCAAAATATCAAGGCGCAATACATTAACATATTAATTATTTAAGTTCGTCTTCAACTATGTAAATGTCATTCGGTGACCTTGATTCTCGAAGTTGAATTTAAGACCAGTCTTTCGATGAGATCGGGTTATCCTTGACAGTATTACTTAATAAACTGAGTGATTTATTAAATATCCATTTGAGAGAACAAAAATCATCTGAATAAAGAGACGGTACAAAGAAAACGATTTCATGGTTTTGGAAAGGTTATGTGATCTAGAAATTTAAGTATATATATATACATATACCGAAAAACAAAATTGAAGTGTCTATTTGTAATTCCAAATTAGCAGCTTTTCCCTAAATGTATGTAGCAGATGTCACAAAGAGTCGCTTAGACATTTTTTTATAAAAAATATGAACTTAAGCCTATCGCTGAAACCGCGTAGCACAACTAGTATTATATATATGATTAGATCATTTCTGAAAATACTTTCGTAGCAGTGTATAGTATGATCTGTTAGTGTGCATAACCGTAGTGGGTATTTGCACAAGGGTCCCGAAGGGGTAAGCAGAGGTGTATCACAACAACACCCACTTTTCACCGAAGATGATTAAGTGCCAACGTGACAGATGATGAGTCTATCGCCGTAGACACCATTCATGCCTTTGAATTACTTCTCAGACATATGCATTTCCCTCACGATGTTTTCCTTCACTTTTATGGCACGTGGGGTGAAATTAGTGCATTTAAGTTTTTAGAAAAGCTCATTGGTAAAATTCGCTGGGATTCGAACTTACGTCGCTTGTATACCAGGTAAATGCGCAAACCCCACAGAGACCTTGGCTTCTTATCAAGGTTTTTATTAAAAGCAACATTGTGTATCACAAACAGTGCTACATTAAGTAAGCCAGCAAACAGTGCATACCCGTCCTTCGTTCTTAATAGAACCAGACTCCTGGCCGAAGATTCCGTTGCTGGTCCTGTAGCCGTAAGCGTATTTGTTAGCTTCGACGTCCGATGACTGTTCAACAACAACAGCTTCGGCTTCAGCGTTTTTCAGGTGAGATACATCGGCAGCTGCCAACGCAACTAGGGCGAGGACGACAACGAAGGATTTCTGAAAAAATAACCTTATTAACAGACACATAGGACACAATGTCGGATGGTTTTTGGAAAAGTCGCTGTCCCCAAACTGCGTGATAGATGCTTTATAAATCTATATCTATACAGATAAATAAAATTGAAGTGTCTGTTTGTAATTCCAAAATTACAGCTTTTCACTAAATGCATATGAAAGTATACACGCTACTGACACTAAAAACCAAGTTTTAAAAATTTTCTCTGTCTGTCCGTCTTTCTGTTTGTTCCGGATAATCTTTGAAACGGCTGGACGGAAATTAACGGGACTTTCACTGGTAGGTAGCTGATGTTTCAAGGAGTAACTTAGGCTACTTTTATTTCATAAAAATATTGGGGTTCCGCGACAATAAGGATGAAACTAAATCAACGTGGGTGAAAACGCGGGGCACAGCTAGTTTTAAATAAGTATTTTTCCAAGTTCAACAATAAAAATGGGACTAACAGAAATGTGTGTTGTAATATAATGTAATAAGGTAACATGAATCGACTGCAAGCTTAAATATCATATGCATGATGCAACCGTGTCTCACCATGTTGAGTGCGTTAAAGTTAACCGACGACGAGCAACTGTGATTATAAAATAAATGAGCGGCGTTTTATACTCATCAAAGCTGAATCGAATATGGTTCTAACTATCCCCATTTACATTATTTTGCAACAAAGATCTGATCTTCAACAATTATTATGTTAGGTTACAAGGTGAACGCGACTTAAGGAATTTTTTTTCAACTCTGCAGTGACCACATCCGCATTGTATTGTTTTTTTTTAAATTCCTTTCTACTCGTGTATCTACTACTTACTGATAAACTTCTGTCCCGTGATTGAGTGACTTCTTAATAAATTCTTTGTTTTTCGTTAGAACCATGGTGGCCGTGGGGTCGCCTGCTATACAAGCGACGCGAGTTCGAATCCCAGCGAGACCAATGAGTTTTTCTAAAAACTTATGTACAGTGATTACACACCACGTGCTTTGAGATGACGGGAAACATCATGAGGAAACCTAGATATGTCTGAGAAGTAATTTAAAGACGTATGTATAGTGCCTGAGACAGCGATAGACTCACCATCTGTCACGTTGGCACCACGTTAGCCCTTAATGATCGAAATAAGGCCACCATGGAATGAAGTCTACGCTGGTGAAAAGCTGGTCCCAGCTAGTTTGAATATACTAGTATGTGTGAAAGGCGTGTGCTCTTCAGAAACTTACGTGCGCAGCTAGGCGGGTCCACTAGTATTTAAGATTGTGTGTGTTTATTTGTTCATTTCGCACTCTTATTGCATCAATGATGGAGCGTTGTCGTTTTTAGCATAGATAGAGTAAAAGATTTGAAAATTAAAATGCATATATACGAAATTTATTTTTATTCGTAGAATCGAATACCATGCGGGCGAAGCTCCAGGCGGAAGATAGTTAACATTCGGTATTGCAGTTGTTAATACGCTTAAAACTAAATCTATTTTCAATCTAAATTCTAGAAGACCTGCGCATGTAATATAAGCACGAAGACAGTACCATCTTATACATCTATACTGATAAATAAAATTTAAGTGTCTGTTTGTAATTTCAAAATACAGCTTTTCACTAAATGCATATGAAAGTATATACGGTACTGATATACAAAAAAACCATGTTTGTATTTTTTTCTCTATCAGTTTGTTGCGGGTAATCTCCTAAGCGACTAGATTTTAATGGGACTTTCACTGGCAGGTAGCTAATTTTATAAGAAGTAACTATAGCTACTGTTATGTAAAAAACAATAGGGATCTGCGGATCACCTATGAAATTAACTCTACGCGGGTGAAACCGCAGAACACAGCTAGATATCAATAAAAAGGATAAAAAGGAAGGGAAAAATCACGTTTGATGTTGTCTTCTGTGTTTATTTTATTATATTTTTTAGATTTGTTGTTGTAGCGGCTACAACTGAAAATGTCAAATGTCTAACTATACCGGTTCATGAGATACAGCCTGGCGACAGACGGTCAGACAGACGCACAAATTCTGAGCTACTACGGAACCTTAAAAACGATATGATCTATACAGATATGGTTTTGAATATATTTGAAGTGCGTGTTCGCAACTCCAAATTAACAGATTATTAAAAATTCAACTTTTCTGTCTTCCTATCTCTCTGTTTGTTCCGGCTAATGTCTGAAACAGTTAGATCGATTTTGATAGAACTTTCATTGGCACATAGCCGATGTTACAAAGACAAAATTCAGCTCAGTGATGCCATTTAAAAACCTCAAGTTACTCATGTTATTAACGCAAATGAAACCGCGGGGCACAGCTAGTGTAGTTATAAAAGTAAGTTTACCCCTATCATGAGTTTTCCACCGTTTTCCTAACCTGACATATTTTAGTTCTTCACGCCACCGCTTGGAGGCGTTGTACAAAGTCTCATACAAATATGCGGCGGAGACGCTAGCGAGTGTAGATTACAAAATGCGGCAATCTAGTGATAGAGGTACTGTAAGCTTCCCTAGTTTGTTGTTACGTAGGTACAAAACCCGCTAGGCATAAACTCTGAACTTTAAGCGGCATCATTATGTTTATATCTGTTTACTAGCTGTGCCCCGCGGTTTCACCCGCGTAGATTTAGTTTCATCCTTATGGTCGCGGAAACCTAATATTTTTAATAAATAAAAGGTAGCCTATGTCCTTTCTCGGGGTCTAAAGATTGTCTGTGCCTAATTTCATCAAAATCGGTTGAGAGGTTTAAGCGGGAAAGCGTAAGAGACAGACAGAGTTACTTTCGCATTTATAATATTAGTAGGGAAAATAGTAAGCTGTGCCCCGTGGTTACACACACGTATACTCAGTTCCATGCTTTTTTTCGTGGAACCCGAATATTACTTCTAAACTAGCTGTGCCCCGCGGTTTCAGTCGCGTAGATTTAGTTTCATCTTTATTATCGCGGAACCTTAATATTTTTAATGAACAAAAGTAGCCTAAGTTACACCTTGAAACGTCAGCTACCTACCAGTGAAAGACCCGTTAAAATCGGTCCAGCCTTTTCACAGATTACTCGGACGGAACAAACAGACAGACAGACAGACAGAGAAAAATTTTAAAACTTGGTTTTTTAGTGTCAGTAGCGTGTATACTTTCATATGCTATAAGTGAACAGCTGTAATTTTGGAATTACAAACAGACACTTCAATTATATTTATCCGTATAGATGTAGATGTATAGATTACAGGTCCCATCACGAGTTAAGAACGAATACCTTTGAATGCGCAGTCGTAATTTTATGAGTCTGTCTCTCTCTATATGTATGGCGCGAGGCGAATAAAAACTTGGGTATCCCTATTATTTTCGCTGTGCACTCATAACTTATGACGGCGCCTATAAACGTCTATAAACCTATACTTGGGGTGTACCATGAGCTCTCAGTGCCATGATAGTTTGTCTGTGATGTTATGAGACAGATGTATATGACGAGTATACATCTATCACTGTCGCACAACTGAACCATTATTGCTATAAGAGGTCATGGTTGGGCCTCTGTTCATCTCAAAAGTTGCTCACACAACGTTTCCAATCATACGGACTAGTCTCAGCGAGCAACTATTCAGGGCTGTCAAAGTTTTGACAAAACTTCTAAGGCTTTTAAAAGCACGCTTGCCACCCTTTAAAAAAAAGATTCAGTCGGATTATTATTTGCATACAAATTTAAATAATAATTTATTTAACGAAAAGTATTTATTAATAACAATAATTTTAAAGGTTATTTAAGCCTTGAATTAGTATTTTATTGATATCTAAAGCTCATCTATTAATCATTGTAATGCATTGATTTGCTAACAATGAAACTAACATTTGGTAATCTATACATCTATACAGATAAATAAAATTGAAGTATCTGTTTGTAATTCCAAAATAACAGCTTTTAACAACTAAATGCAAATGAAAGTATACACGCTACCGACACTAAAACACAAAGTTTTAAAATTTTTTTCTGTCTTTCTGTCTGTCTGTTTGTTCCGTCTGTCTGTGTGTGGTAATCTCTGAAACGGCTGGACGGATTTTAACGGGACTTTCACTGGCAGGTAGCTGATGTTTCAAGGAGTAACACAGGCTACTTTTATTTCTTAAAAATATTAGGGTTCCGCGACAATAAGGATGAAACTAAATCTACCCGGGTGAAACCGCAGGGCACAGCTAGTACTATATAAATTAAATTACAGTTATTACAATCCCACGACCCCTCGAAGCCTTTACTGATCGTATAGCAATGACCTCCTTATATTTAAATACATGAATACCTCCTGCATTTTTGTCGCGACTCATCTTTACGTATAATTGACTCAGATATTACATCACAACACTTTGTATGGTACTTTAAAGTGTGATAAATTATACAGCTTACGCATTAACATGACTGAACAATTGGCTGCAAATCGATATTGGATGCTGAGATATTTTGAGCAGTCGTCTTTTATGCAAGCGACGCAAGCTCGAATCCCAGCGAGGCCTACCAATAAGTTCTTCTAAAAAGTTATGTGCAGTGATTTCTCACCATGTGCTTTATGGTGAAGAAAAACATCGTGAGGAAACTTGCATATGTCTGAGAAGTAATTCAAAGACGTATGTATAGTGCCTGAGACGGCGATGGACTCACCTTCTGTCACGTTGGCACTTAATCATATTCGGTGAAATGTGGGTGTTGTTGTTACAACAGTTATTTTATTTATATACATATTTTATTGAATGGGTCGGCGTGAGCTGTCAAGCTCTTTGGGTGATCGGAGAAATATTTATAATACAATCATGTGTATAAAATAACATTTATGTTGATCTGTGTGCCTAGTGCGAGTTTTCTTTAAATCGTCGTCGCAAGTCACAGTGTGAAAGTTAACGCAGATTTGTATGGCATCGAATTAGCGCCTCTAGCGTCAAGTAGCGTCAACTCAAGTTGCGAGTATGAGTTCTTTTCATAAAAGTCATAGAGCAGTGACCATCGACTCATGCTCACTAGTGGCAGTTTAAATGCCTGTGATTGGTGGTTGCCAGAGTGTCGCGAGTATGAGTTACATTTTTGACACATTATCATACTCACGGGTGATGTTTTTACGTGGTCACGATGAGCGCGTCGTCACATACATTTTTACAGTGAGAGAGGGTGTGAAAGCCCTCGTGAGTCAATATTTTTGCTTTTAAACCAACATAAATTGTAAAACCACGATGTTTTGTCGTTTGGAAAGTGTTTGTGGCTGCCAAGGCACAATATGCCATTGTGGAAAAGCACGAATATCAATTCGACGATTGAAGGAAAGATGCCGATACCGAGCTAATGGGCACAAACGTTCTCATAATATTATTTGATATCTCCGAGGAGTTTAAGGTATGTACATATTAGGAACTTAATTACATAATATATTCTCAAACAAAACAATTCCACCCAAATTGACCTAGCTACAAATTTACCAAAGTTGTTTATAATGGACGATCTATCTATCAACAATATTGTAACTTAGTATTTACAATTTTATCAAAAACATTCATGCAACATCGTCTGGAAGAAACTTAAATTATGATACCACTGCAGTCTGTGCCCAACATTAGTTTTATTGTTGTTTCTTTATTCTATGACATGTCATTACTTTTATCAGTCAGTCCATCTATTAATTTCAGTTAAGCAAAATCAATAAGTGCAGTGGGTTTTATTTAGCAAGGAACCATATCAATATAATAAAATAAAATGTGGTGCCAATCTGATGGAAATACATCCTCAACTCATGTATTTATTGTAGTGATTGCCGGCTGTAACTTTACATAGGTTATGTACATAATGTTATTTTCTTTCCTTTTGCAGATGCTCACTGTTCTATTTTGGAAGGGACATTGGTATTATATACCTAGCAAACCGCAAAGCCTAGGATTCCCTAATGCACATGTAAACATGAATTTATCATTATATTTCTACCTACTCCAAGTCACAATATTATGCAGGTGAGAAAAACATTATTTAAATATCAGACACATTTTTGTTCTTTATATGTATTGGCAACTATAATAATATTTATTTCAGGTACCCATGTGATGATGAAAACAGAATTTTGAATGTGGCTTCTTCAAGTTTATTTATACTTCATTAATTTGGAAGGACTGTAATTGAAGCCCATATAATTATATTCGATGCAAAATGAGGAATTGGGTCTGAAAAATGTGTGGCATTGTCTTAACAAAGATGGAGTGCTCCACAACAAACTGAATAATAAATAAGGTACATATTTTTAATATTTGGAACTTATTAAGTGCCTTACTACACTATACTTACCGTCTTGATGTATTATTATATTATAATAATCATAAAATTATTTTTAGGTATGGAAATTGCCAGTTATAGTAATGGTCGATACGGCATGAAGACTATGCTGAGAGCTGAGAACATCTCCTGAAGAACTCAAGCAACACCTGCAGCAAATAAGCGCTGAGAGACCTGCGCTTCAGCACTGAGAGACCTGCGCTTTTGTTGGAATTGTTTCATTGTCATCATAAAGTTAATGTGTGAAACCCTAATGATATGTTATTATTTGTATGAGTTATGTTTGTATGAGTGTTAGTCTTTAAGGTATTTATTGTGATATTAATATAACATGTCATATATTTATCATCATTATTAATACATTGATGTGATTTGATTGATTGAATGTGCAATAGTGGTAATTTATGTAACTCTGTGAAGTCTTAGCAATAAAACCATAATACTAAATATGAATTGTTTTTTATTATACAATGTAGGTACAATATACACATAATTAGGTAGTTTTATGTAGTAACCACACATTGAACTTTAAAAGTCTTTCACCAATATTTAGAATGAACTCAGGGTGGACATAATATTAGTATAGTACATAATATGTAGGTAGCATGTCGGTGGAAGCAAGTTCAAAACAATTAGAATAACAATGAATAGTCAAAGTTTAATTGACACACATGTAATTTGAACACTCCTAAACACAATATAGGTTGGTAGGCAGCTAAACACAACTGTTATTTACAGTCTCTCTTGTTGTTTCACAAATCAGGTTCTATTGTTTTTCTAGTTAGCTTTCTTTGTCTAAACCTTAGACGGTAGGGTCTGACGCTATACAAAGCTTGCCTTAGTTCATATTTTTAATACACTGAGCGGCGCCGTTCCTTTGCTAATCTGTACTTGTCTGATTTGATTTAGAATCTTGTAATTAGCCAGCCACACAATGTTCGATGAGACATCTCGGCGATATACCAAAATATCTATCTTCAAACTTTCTCTTGACGTAACTCGTTACTTCCTACCAAAGATCAACTATACTTAAAGTATGCGAAGATACGTTATGTTCTAAAAGATATTTATTCAGTTTAAGGCCATTGAAAGGCGATTAATAATTAACGATAAATTATAACCTATAATATGAATAAATAAAGAACATATGATTGCAACCCTCATAAATTTGGATGTATAGCTGCTTCTATAAGACAACTGAATGCCAATGTAACTCTTAATTTGGTTGGTTTATGTCTCCATACAAAAGTACTCCCAACATGAGAAAAATATTGGTCACAATTCATATCGAGTGCACGTTCGACGATGTGATAGAATTTATTGCAACTCGTACTCGCGCGCCTACACTGCTCGGTAGGTTTGACGTTTGTTCGATTGACGCGATCACGGTGACGCCCGAAAACATTTATAAAACTCGCACTTAGCACACTGAGTGCCTAGTGCGAGTTTCTCACTGCCGCCGTCACAAGTCACCGTGTCAAAGTTAACGCAGATTTGTATGGGATTGGAGCATCACCTCTGTCGGCCTAAAGGAGACACGACGCGATGACTTGTGACGGCGATTTTAAGAAAACTCGCACTAGGCACTCTGATAGCGGTTAATTCGGGAGTTCCCCGCCAAGATCAGACATATAACATATAAATATTAGTTTTTAATTTTATCTTTGGCATTCGTTACAGGTCAGTTGAAGACCTAAGATTGTCGGAAAACTAAACTAGCTATCACCCAGATCCACAGATTTTCGTCATAAAAGGAAGTCAGATAGTAGTCGCTTCGTATAAAACCAGGTGATAAGCCACAACGGGTTGAATAAAGTGCTGATCTCAACAATGTATGGGATAAGGCCAAGGAGATGATGACTTAGCAATAACTTGGAGCTCAACCATCATCATCATCCTCCTGCCCTTATCCCATGTTATTTGGGGTCGGCGTTAAGTGTTCTTCTCTTCCATTTCTCTCTATCAGCCGTCATATCTGTATTCACTCCCATTCTAGCCATATCATCTTTCACACAATCCATTCATCGTTTCTTCGGTCTTCCTTTCCCCTTGTAACCATCCACATTCATAAACAAAACTTTTTTGGCAACATTATCCTAATCCCTCCGCATAACATGTCCATACCACGATAAATGTTTATTCTTCAACTTCTCAGTCACTGGTGCTACTTTCAAACTTCCTTGGAGCTCAACCATGGTTCCGAAATTATTGTTTCACTATTAATTTAATAATATATGTTTGTTTACATACTGTCTGAATGTTTAACTTACAAATCATGACAATGTTTACCTTTCAAGTTTACTCTCAGCAAACATCGCAAACTTACTGAAGACGCCTCTGTTAATATTGATCAGGGGCCTTACCATGAGCTCTTATCGCCATGATAGTTTCACTCATTTATGAGACAGATGTATGGGACGTGCATACATCTGTCACTGTCGCACAACTGAATTAACATTGCAATAAGAGCTCATGGTTGGGCCCCAGGCATAAGTACTATAATAATAATATGTGTATAGTGTCCTAAATACCTCTTATTATGATAAGAGGTACTCGTATTTACCATAGTAACCTATTTTACTTGGCATACCAAGTCGGTGCCATTTAAAATAGGTTTCATATTTATAAAAAAGAATAAGACATTAAAATCGGTTTGTCGCCTTTTTTAATGCCTCTGTGCAGATTTCTTTAAACATACATACATAGATACATATGCTCACGCCTATATGTACATACGTCTTTGAATTACATCTCAGAGATATGCAGGTTTCGTCACGCTGTTTTCCTTCACCGTAAAGCACGTGGTGTGAAATCACTGCACATAAGTTTATAGAAAAACTCATTGGTACATGCCCCGCTGGGATTCGATATACTTGCGTCGCTTGCATTGCAGGCGACTACTCAAACCCCAAAGCCTCCACGGCTTTTTTTTAAACATGTCATATTATTTGAAACTCCATTGATTTAATTCGTACTTTATACTTGCTGCTGTTTGTTGCTACATGACTAGGACGGAGACTAGGTTCCGCAGTTATATACCCGTCCCGCGTCGGTGCTAAAAAATATTGTCTTAATCACTTGCGTTAGCCTTTTTTAACTCAGTGTTAAGAGAGTATAATAGGTAGATAAAAGAACTACACGTCTTTTTATTTTATTTTATTTATTTAGCGCATTTACGTTTCTCAATCATTCCTTATTTGCAGGGAAACTCGTTTGTGGAGAATAGCCCACCGTTCCCAAAGTATTATATTCACATGTGGCACCAAATGTGTTGATACTTTTTCGGAGGCGGGTCGTGGATTGTGGTTGAATCCTAAAGGTAAAATATTTCGTGCCTCGTTGAAATATGTCATCACTTGGACCACAGGTTTTTTTATGGAGGGTTCCTTCTAAACTATGGTTTTACGAAACAAAACACTTATTTTATATATAAACAAATTTATTATAGATTGACGACATATTTATGGCAGTATTCATTTAAACAAGCTGGGTTTTGAAGGGGTTCTTAACCAACCAGGGCTTTCTGGGCGCCTTGGTAGGCAGATGCAGGCTCGGACTTAGGAGGGTTGGCTGCGATGTAAGCAAGGCTGCGCTGAATGAGCTCAGGAATAGGAGGACCGACGGGGAGGTTGGGACTCTGAGGACAAAAAAACAAAGTACAGGTTAATATTAACATGTAGCAGCGTTTGAGTACACGAGAACCTAAATCGCGCTATATTTTTCAAGCGCATTGCAGTATATATACAAGTTTCCAACTTGAACAGTTGGAGCCGCGGTTCCCCAGGCATGACACCCTGGCTGGAAGATCTTCCCTTTCCTTGAGATGATCATGATCACTCGCTCTCCCTACAAACACATGGACCCAAGAAGATAACAGCGTTACTAAAATATATTTCAAATTCCTAGGGGACAACTTAGAGCCTTTAATATTTTAAGCAGCGCGCTCTAACTGCTAGCTTTGAGTGTATAATAAGCATAAGAATAAACTCTAGAGAAGAGTCGTCTACGTTGATCATCTTCGGTAAAAAGTGGATGTTGTTATTAGGACACCTTTGCCTACCCCTTCGGGGAATACAGGCGTGAGCATATGTATTTCTATATCCGTAGTAATATTATAAAGAGAAAAGATTTGTCTATGGTTTGTGTCTGCTTCTCCCGATGTTTTGTCTATGGTTTCTGGTGTCATGATGTTTCTAAAGATATATTAAGGAATCATTTAAACGTAGACCGATGCCACCGCGTAAATATAAGCTTTACAGTATGGAATCTAGGTCTATTTTTGAAAATCTAACTATTGCTCTATTGAGCATGAGGGTTGTCAATCTTAAAGATTTCAATTATTATTTTTTTAACTTTAAATTACAGTGAATGTGGAATAGCCACTGTGCCACCAGCTCGTCTCTCGCAAGTCCCCTAGAATACTGATGATATTATTCACAACAGTTTACATATTACAGATTAAAAAAGATAGTACTAACTCTAAAAACTATAAAATTAAAAAGGGAGTCCCTGTAGGCAAGGTTCCGAAGATACTGGCAGCATTCCCCCTTTGGATGGCTAGACTAATTCTTTGTCCGAGGTGCCTTCAAAATAGCTGCTTTCAAAGTTTACATCACACTCATAAATTTACAGTCACAATAATTAAATTGTATCGTATTAAATCTGTAAAACGCGTGAATGACGTATAATGGCCACTACGCCTCTTAATGTCAGTATGTCTATTCCGCTTTTTCTTGTATACATAAATATATGCGCGCGTCTGTGTGAGTGTATCATTTCGAAAGATTTATTCCTAGTTTCCTGATGCATGTAAAGCTTGTTTTAACTGTGACGATAATCCCCGAATTCGCGATGGCTACCAACCAATCACCCCACTGATTTTTATATACGATAATTTTCATACAAATAATTTAATAAGTGTTTTGATACTATACCTGTGCTACGAATCCGTTCTCGTTGGCAACGTAGGAGACCTCAACAGGAGTACCGTCAGGGGAGGTGTATTTGTAGGCACCGACGATTTCCTGGGCCGGGTATTCCTGTGCATTGAATAAAAATAGTACTGTACTTAAACGTTTTGTTTAATAATCAAAATATCGGTTGACAAATTTAAACTCACTCGATTGAAAACCAATCCAAATTTGCAGGACTCTCCTACTAGTCCTACGAATAGAAACGCGAAAGTGTGCAATTATGGATGGATGTTTGTTTGTTTTTTCGCGTAAAAACTACTGAATGGATTTTGATGAAACTTTACAATAATATAGTGTATACATCAGAATAAAACAATGGCTACGAATTATAAAGATATTGTGTTAATTGTCCAAAATATGACGGTAACTGCTCGCAGATGGTAGATTTTTTCCTACTTTCAGTAAGTATTCTGGCGTGTGCTGCCAAAACCACTAGAGCTACACATATGTAATGTTTATGATGCAAATGTTTATCTTAGATAGTCCTACAAAAAATCCCGCCAGTATATTTTATCAGCCATTATAGCCAAAATAGTGAACCATAACTACAATACAAATTATTTCAAATGGACATTTGGTTGTAATCAATCTATAAATTATTAAATTAATTAAAGCTATACATAAAATTGCAGTGTCTGTTTGTAATTCTAAAAAGCTTTTCAAAATGCATATAAAAGTAGATACGATAACGATATAAAAAACCAATATAAAAAATAAATTCCGTGTCTTTGTGTCCGTTTGTCTCTAAAACGGCTGGACCACTTTTAACGACTACAACTGATTTTATAAGGTAATCCTTATACTACATTAATTTAAATAAAAACCATAGGATTAGGATAGGATTCCGCGAGTCACCCGTGAAATTTACTTTACGCTAGTTCAACATAAAGGAGCTATATTTAAATATATGGATATTGAGGACTTTTGTCAACTTACACTGTTTGGGTTCTTGACTACGCCGCTAGCTTGCGAGTAGATACCGTTACCAGTCTCATAGACGACTTGGAAACTACCATCGGGGTTGTTTACATATTCATTCCTGACAATGGGGGCACTGGCATCCGCACTGAGGATGTGAGACACGTCTGCGCTGGCGCATGCTACGGCTACGGCGAGAACTACGAGGAATTTCTGAAAAAATATACAATATACAACAATATCTGTGAAATTCAAATAACAGTATATCTATACATCTATACTGTATACATACAGATAAATAAAATTGAAGTGTCTGTTTGTAATTACAAAATAATAGCTTTTCACTAAATGCATATGAAAGTGTACCAACTGACACTGAAAACCCAAGTTTAAAAAATTTTCTCTGTCCGTCTGTCTGTCTGTCTGTTTCGGGTAATCTCTGAAATAGCTGGACCAATTTTAACGGGACTTTGACTGGCAGTTAACTGATTTAAGGAGTAACTTAGGCTACTTTTATTCATTAAAAATATTAGGGTTCCGCGACATGAAGCATGAAACTAAATCTACGCGGGTGAAACCGCGGGGCACAGCTAGTATTATAATATAAGATAAGCAGTATCAAATATGAAATCCAAAAAATATTTCTTTCGCATTATAAACCTTGCTATTGGGTGGGTAGCACCGCGAAGTTTAGGATACAGAGTATAATACAGGATTATAAGGTTTATATCAATTATTACAGTTATATCAATTCCAAATTTCACCCAAATCTGTAAGCGAGTGTAGAAATAAAAACTTAAGAAAGTAATCTAGCATTATTAGAACAACAGAAAAAAATATGTTTTCAGACAATTTACAAATAATTATCGCATAGAGAAAGAGTGGTATCTTTGTATATGCGTTTACAGTACTCTACACCTATACTTTAATTGAACATATTTATCAAGCACACAAGGTTTTTCTGCTACATTTTTTTTACTTGAATGTGTTACATAAAGTCAAGATGTCTTACCATGTTGTAGTCTTGGTAAATGACAATGTCTCTCAGTTTGCGGCGGCTTATATATCACTGGACCGGTATCGCAGACAGCAATAATAATATTCAATATGTCTTCTCTGCACATTCGCTTATTCCATTCAAAAAATATTCGAACAAGTTTTGATTACACCTATTGGCCAAACACTTTGCATTTTAGAGCTTACTGTTTTTTTATAATTTTTTTAGGATATGGTCTCTTGCAGTTGGTAGGGGGGAGTTACCTCCACTGCTTAAACGGACTATAGGGCGAGACCCAAGGGCCTCCAGCCGAGCTTAAACTTAAAAACTAAGCAACGCAGCTAAGGGCGTTCCGGTGCGGGGCTCGCACCTCTTAGGCTTAGGGCGTTGCTGGGGAATGAGCTAGGGAGCTGGATCTGAGTTGTATTATTTAGGGACGTGTTTAAGGCTAGTGGCTCGGCGCGCGCCGGCCTTAGCAGAGGACGGGGGGGACGATGATGTAAGTTCGCGACGAACCTCGCCGGCGTGGACGGAACAATGGTCGGTTTGGTGTGTGCTTTTGAGACATTGCTTGCTGAAGCAATGTGATATCGTCGTCAGGGTCAAGGAGAACGTGCCTCGGACGGCGTCGGGGAGACACGAGATGGGGTGTATCGGGCGGCCGATACGATTAGTGGGTTCGGATGTTTTTCGGCAGATTCGAAAAAGCGCTTAGAGGCTCTAAGAGCTTTCTGTTCATTAGCTTTACACTTTATTAGATAGAACCTGGTTGACGTTTTCACATATATGTATGCTGAAAGAAATTACATTGCTGAACGTCAGTCTCGAACCGAGGTGCTCTAGTTTCGTTATTACCCCGTAAGCTGTAGCTCTGTTACGAGTTGCTGTAGTAACCGCTCATGACGTGAATGGTACGATGACAACTCGTAATAAGACATTTAGTACGCAATACTTACCGCTAGAGGCGCTGTCTTGATTTCCATACAATTTCTTGACGGTGCTCGCGAACGACCGTAGTTGGCAAAATTTTGTAAAATTCGTAATAGGGGTACTACTGAAAGCCTCTCGTTTGATCTATCGTAACTTGACAGATATCGGCGAAATTTACTGTCGTATTAGTTTTTCAGTGCCTGAAAACATTGTCAAAACGATGTTTTCCAATAATGATGCCTAAAACATATAGAGAAATAAAATCAAAGTGTCTGTTTGTAATTTCAAAATTACAACTTTTCACAAAATGCATATGAAAGTAGACCGGTACAAACAGAAAAACTAATTTTGAAAAAAATCTCTGTCTGTTCATCTATCTGTCTGTCTATCTGTCTGTTTGTTCCGGGTAATCTGCGAAACGGCGGGACCAATTTTAACGGGACTTTCACTGGCAGGTAGCTAATGTTACAAGGAGTAACTAAGACTACTTCTAATTTTTTTTAAAAACATAAGGTTTCCTCGGGACACCCATGAAATTAACTCTACGTGGGTGAAACCGCGGGGCACAGCTAGTAAAATATAAAATTCAGAAAATGTTATCACAGGCATCAGGATACTTCACTTTATGAAATACTAGCTGGTGCCCAACCATGAGCTCTTATTGCAATGATAATTCAGCTGTGCGAGAATGACAGATGTGTACAGGTCATATACACGTGTCTCATAAATGAGTGAAACTATCATGGCAATAAGAGCTCATGGTAAGGCCCCTGTGCCCCGCTGTGCCTGCGTAAATTTAGTTTCATGCTTTAAAACCCTAAAATGTTTTTTTTATTAAATTAGCCTTTGCTACTCCTTGAATCATCAGCTACCTGCCAGTAAAAGTCACGCGTGATGTCGTGACCAAGGGAAATACGGGTTAATTTATATATCCCTCAGGAGACCTCTTCTCATTCAATTCTCGTCATACTTGTGAACAGGTGCTGCTTGTGGGGGCTGGTCATCTCAAGCTACGCATTTAGATATAAGTACAACTACTAGACTTTTCTTTATGTTAATTTTTATTGACATTTGTGCATTGGAACTGTGTCTATGGGCTTACATTTCTCAAGTAATTTACTTTGTTTTTAAAAATTGTATACTATTTTTAAAAGAGTAATTACTGAGTTTCTTGCCAGGTTCTTCTCAGTAAAAGCAACCTTCCGAACCTGGCAGTAGCATGTATAATCCATGTCGTTCTGACGATTTGAAAGTACTTTGTAAAAAGTCTAATCGAATAAAGATATTTTTGACTTTGACTTTGACTTTGACCATCAAAACCTTCATCAGGTCACTAAAAAGGCGAATGCAGGCGTCATTCGAGCAAGAGGGGGGAATACTCAATACTAAACTGGAACGATTGTGGTACCAGCACTTCAGACTGAAAAATTAGAGAGTGTTTAAAATTAATTAAAAACAGTGTAAAACCATAGTGTTTCACTTCATAGTGAAAATTGCAGTTTTTTTTACCTTTTGAGGTTTTTTTAGCGTTAAAATTTATGTAAATAAACCAGATAATTGAAACATATCGGTACTAAACCATTTTGATTAGTTTCGTTGAAGAAAAACGTGATTTGCTGAAAAACTGCAGGTGGGCAGATTTTTTTGATGACCAGTGTATATATAGATATAATTTGCTATTACCTAAACCTGTTCAAATTCTTCCTTCTGCAAGGTCAAATTAAATCTATGACAAACAGAGCTTATATTACCTATCGTGATATTTATTTAATTTTATGCTATACGAGTAGGTGAACGTAAATCAGGAATCTACTTGCTATTCAAGGTCACTGGAGGCTAAATATCTAAAAGACGACTTCATACTAGGGTACCATCATCGGTTTATGCAGAGCGTATTAAGATCTTCTGAGCTTTGTTTCATTTAGGTACCGTAAAATAAAACGCTAACGCTAAGAAGTTCTTAATACGCGCTGTTTAAACAGCGCTTATTAAGAACTTCTTAGCTAATTATAGTTAGCCCCCAGGTGTATCATCTATACATCTATACATACAGATAAATAAAATTGAAGTGTCTGTTTGTAATTCCAAAATAACAGCTTTTCACTAAATGCATATGAAATTATACACGCTACTGACACAAAAAAAAATATTATAAATTTTCTCTGTCTGTCTGTTTATTTCGGGTAATCTCCGAAACGGCTGGACGGATTTTAACGGGACTTTCACTGGCAGGTAGCTGATGTTTCAAGGAGTAACTTAGGCTACTTTTATTTATCAAAAATATTAGGGTTCCGCGACAATAAGGATGAAACCGCGGGGCATAGCTAGTATGTATATATTTTTTTACTAGCTTTGCCTCACGGTTTCACCCACGTAGGCTTTATTTCGTGGTACCTTAATACATTACGCGGTACAAGTTACTCTTTGTAACATCGCCAGTAAAAGTCTCGTTTCAGAGATTAGACGGCACAAACAGACGGACAGACAAACAGATAGATGGACAGATATATCAACCGTAAATCACATCGGAATTAAAACAAAGGTGTCTTATGACGTAATACAGAGTCAGACAAATTTTAAGGCCTTCTTTACTATTAAAGACAATTTTGCATAATAATAATGGACGCTAAAATTGTTTTAAGCTTGGTAACAAGTATTCAATAAAACAAGCGAATAGTAATGTAGACAAATAGATCGAAAAAAATAGCATATCCATAATGAAGTACTTTAATGCCGCAATCTCGCTTCTCTGATTCGACGTGCTCGGAAAATTAATCATTTAACAATTTTTGCCGCCAAATATTTGTATTAGAATCTTTACAGGGTCTCGTGGCACAGTTGCTATTGCGCATATCATTCGATCAGCGAAGTTAAACAACCATACGCCTAGCCAGTAGTTGGATGGGTGACCGCCCGAGTTCCCTCCGTGCCTCGGAGAGCACGTTAAGCTGTCGGTCCCGGTTGCCAATTTAACATCTTTGGCAATCGTTACAGGTCAGTCGGAGGCCTAAAAATAATATGACAACTGGTTTAACCCAAATCACAGATTTTCCTCCTAAACGGGGTTGCGAAGGTCAGATGGCAGTCGCTTCGTATAAAAATCAGGTGATCAGCCACATCGGGCTGAATCAAGTGCCGACCCCAACAATGTATGGGATAAGGCCAGGGAGAGAAGATGAGAATCTTTACAGCATTTACAGAATCTTTACAGCGTCTCCTTATATTATCTAGCAAGTATAGATTACAAAAACCGTGCATAAGTCGTGATGGGGGATAGGATACAGTGAGTCTAGACAAAGTAACATTCTCTCGTGCTTGAGCTAATGTATGGAAATTACTTAAATCGGGCACGTGACATATGTCATTATCATACATTTTTATCGAATCTCCAAGCGAAGCGTGAGGATAATGTTACTTTATCTACAACCCTGGTTTAAACAGGCAATTTTTTTCGTTTAAAGGGGCCGCAGTGGCCGAATAATTTGAGTAGTCACTTATACGAAAGTAACCTGTTTTTTATGGTGTTGGAACCCGTATCTTCTTTACATTGCATAAAACACTAGCTGTGCCCTGCGGTTTCACCCGCGTAGATTTAATTTGATTCCCGCGGAACCCTAAATTTTGTTTTTAAATAAAAGTAGTCCATGCTATTCCTTGTGACATTAGATATCTGCCATCGAAAGTCTCGTTAAAATCGGTCTAGCCGTTTCAGAGATTACTCTTTGGCAAATAACTCATTATTAGGTACCAATTCTTTGCGTATTTATACTCGTGATTTTTTCTGAACGAAATGTGCGATTGGAATAAAACAAACAGTATTTTACTTCTACATGAATACCCTTGACAGCATTATGCTTAATTTGGATATGAACTAATATTATGATACACATTTAACGTAGTTTCGATTTAAATTTATTTATGAACATTAAAGCGGTTATTGTGACTAAACTATGAGAGTTAGATATATGCTCTCGCGGACTTTTTTGTAGATCTTAATAAGACCTACAAACTCGTACTACATCATTTTGTTCTATTGTCAATAGTTTTTGCAGCGTACGCATAAATAGGTATTCGATTTTACACCTTAGGTTACAAAATTGCAATTTACTTCATCATCATCATCATCAGCCGGAAGACGTCCACTGCTGAACATAGGCCTCCCCCTTGGACCGCCACGCCGAACGACAATGCGCTATTAGCATCCATCGGTTGCCCGCGACTCTCACGATGTCGTCGGTCCACCTAGTGGGAGGCCTACGCTGCGTCTTCCGGTCCGTGGTCGCCACTTACTTACGGACCCCTAATGTTATGATAATAAAATATAGCCGATAAATGGACTATCCAACACTGAAAGAGTTTTTGAAATCGGACCAGTAGTTCCTGAGATTAGAGCGTTCAAACAAACAAACAAACAAACTCTGCAGCTTTATAATATTAGTATGGATTAAGTTTTTATTCAATAAATTTACAGATAAGTAAATGAATTTGAAGTGTAGTGTAAATTTTTATTTTTATTCCATATCAACAGCTTTTCAGTAATTTGATATGAAATTATATACGGTAGTAGCTTTTGCCCGCGACTTCGTCCGGGTGGCATCATTTCTTTGGCCTAATGCTAACATTAGCCCGCGATTGGTTTTAGCGTGAATATATATAAAAACTTTCCTTGATAAATCTAAAACTGAAATAATCTTTCAAATCGGACAGGTAGTTCCTGTGATTAGCACGTTTAAGCAAACAAACATTAGTTAAGATAAAGATTTCCATAAAAAAAATGTTTTATTACTTTTTTTATCCGTCGTACGGTTTGTACCGATTTCAACTGGACTTTCTCTGGCAGATAGATGTTGTAAGGAGTAACTTACTTTTATTAAAAATAAGTCTATTAGTAAAATAAGTAGTTTTTATTGCCACGCGGGTAAATTCGCGTGGCACAGATTATAAAAATAATTCAAAGACGTATATTTTTTGAGGCTATGGACTCACTATCACGTTGAAAAGTGGGCCTCAAAGCTCCGAGAATAGCGAGAAGGCGCGATTTTATTGTTTAACCGGTTTGTACTAATGATATTGTCTATTTTAATAAAGCAAGAAGGCGGCAAGCATGAGGACCCGAGGCCTTTCCATGAGCTCTTATTATTTCTTTCTTTTATTTACTTAATGGCGACGAACTTGAGTACAACTATTCCTATCCACCAAAGTCAAGAGACATGCATACATGTAGTATGTATGTGTCACATATATCATTCCCGTACATTTTGTATCGTATCTACTTGCGAAGCGTGAGGATAATGTTTCTTTGTCAACAGGCCCTAATGAATTACTTTCAGCGAAAACATACTCGTATAATAAAAACACTATAGTTTAGGTTATTCAATGTTGTTTTACTATTTAATATGTAGAACAAAACAATTAACAAAACTTAAAGCATAATATCGATGGTCCGTTTGGTTTGGTTGCTTAGAACTTCTTGGCAACTTCTTGTTGAGGGTGAGTCCTGATGTACTCAAGGGAGCGCAGGATGTAGTCCGGGATCTCTTGAGGGGCGGGAGGGGTGGGGAGATGGGCACCCTGGAACAAACAAAAAATATTATTATCCATTTTAAAATAATTAGCGACACGCAAAAATAATGGATGGAAAAATTAACGTAGGTACGGTCATGAATCAGTTGACAGAGCAACTGCAAGGTTTGCAGAGGACGTGAGTTTCAGTCGATTTTAAGAATAAAATAATGCTCGGAGAAAATCACACTACACATTCCATTTCCAAACCTAGAACCGAACAGAACCAGGTAAGGTACGTACGTAAGCTCGACGCTAGTTTAAGACAGAAATTACTAGCGAAACAAGTATTATTGGATGGGGACATAATTGTGTGTTGGACCTGAATTAATGAAATTGCCCGCTTCCCAAATATGGCTTATTTCGAACTTTCCCCAGCGCACTATACATCGATGTAATACGTACATCGTTTTTAAATATTTCTTCCGCTGTTTCGGAATTGCATTACAATAGCTAATAGGTTAGCAATTATCTTTGAATATTACGCTATATTGCTGATTATATTCCAACATCAGGGCAAATATTTAGCTGTGCCCCGCAGTTTCACCTGCGTGGCGTTAATTTCATGATCAAAAATCAAAAAAAGTAGTGTTTGTAACATCAGCTATCTGCCAGTGAAAGACTCGTAAAATCAGAGTCCTAACCATTTCAGAGATTCAGAGAACAAACAGACAAACAGAGAAAAAAATTAAAAATGTTTTTTTTTTCTTAATAATAGTACCGTATACATTTTCATGTGCATGTAGTGAAAAGCTGATTAATTTGGAATTACAGACACGTACATTTTTTTTCTGTATAGATATAGGTGTATTGTTCTTACCACAGCGCGGTATCCATTCTCATCGGCAACATATTGGGTCTCGATGACCTCTCCACCAGGGGCGGTGTAACGGAAAGAGCCGGTTTGTACAACACCAGCTTCGTCCTACAAAACAAAAAATATACATTGGAACATACATACATATATTAATAACATACATATATGCTCATGCCTAAATTCCGAAGGGGTAGGCAGAGGTGTTGTAACAACAACATTTTTTCAAAGAAGATGATTAAGTGCGATCGTGACAGATGGTGAGTCTATCTCCGTCTCAGACACATACGTCTTTTGAGTTGCTTCTCAGACATATGCAGGTTTCCTCACGATTTTTCCTTCACCTTGCACGTGGTGTGAATCACCGCATATATGGTTCCGCGGGGATTCGAACGCGCGTCACTTGCGTAGCAGGCGATTGCTCAAACCTCATAACGGCGCCATTAATATATTAGAATTAGGAATAATAAAAGCGTAACTGTATTTTTTTTTCCAAAATAGCTATTTTAAATAATTTCTGCTCCCCCATTAGCATCGCGGACAAATCAGTAAATAATGGAAATGTTTTAACAACTATAATGTCAATACCATATACCTATGTGGTTATTATAATTATCTAGACTCATGCCATTATTATCTTAATATAATAACGGATAATTTAGTTAATTAAGAATCCATACAAAAATAACTTCAAAAGTATAATAAGCCTGTAACGCGCTAAGTTTTGTGAAAAAAAACGTACCAGGTTGTAATTTCGGTCGATTCTATATACCTAGATACCTAGGTTCGCTTGGTAAGCGTTACAAGTACAAACATCTCGAGTAATTACCTTGTTGAACACTCTCAGTTCTCCGGTGACTTGGGAAGAGATTCCATTGTTAGTCTCATATAAAGACTGGAAGTTTCCTTCTGGTGTCTGTTCGTAGCTGCTGCGCACTGTCTCGGCGTCAGCCTCAGGAGATGCGGCGAAGGCGCACGCGACCAAGCAAAGTGCTACGATGAAGGATTTCTGCACCAAAACATAATCAAATTTTAAAATATACTTATTTTTCATCTGCTAACTTTAGTAAAAAAGGTATCGATATGTCACACGCGTGCTGAAATTGAGCATTCCTTACTCCTTAGTTACTCTCAAGTTTATATGATACCTACTTATTAGACAAAAAAAACATACAGTTGAATTGATAGCATCCTCCTTTTTTGAAGTCGGTTATAAATGAATTGTTTCCGTTTGTTTTGTGACTGCATAGCGTATCTTCAACTTTGAATATCATTGTTTTTTCATTATTTTTATTTATGACACATGCTTGGATTATAAAATTACTCGACAATTTAAAAAAAAATCTTGTAAAAATTGTAATTCAGTGAGACATTTAAAAAAAAAACACTAGCCAAGATGTTAAAGGATTATCGTTACGGCGTAAAAATACGCTTAGGCCCTCAAGGTTTCTAAAGTGCGAGGCCGTGGGCCACGGCCACGTGTCGCCTACGACTAACGCCGCCTCTGATTACATGTGGTGAACTATTATAATTAAGTATGTACTTAATTTTTTTTATTATTTATAAAATATTAAATCACGATCCACACGTACTTTGATTCAATTCACATCAAAATCTATTCTATCATATTTTTGTTCAAATTTGAATATTTAAACCTTAATTTTATGACTTCAAAGACTCAAGTGACCAATGATTACGGTTGAAGCCGATTGTAGCCTTACAGTACTAAACCCAAACATAATAAATATGTAATTTATATAACTTATCAATTCACAGGTCACAGTGCTGATTTGTCAAATTGGGCTATTCACCACCTCGACACAAGAAACACACGTGTCCAGTTGGTGGGACTCAAAATTAATATCACTAATTATTTCGTCATCACGGGACACGCTAAGAATAATTTCAATCTTAGTGCGGATCAATGAACAATGCTTATTAACATTAGGTGATCCTAGAAAAAGCTGGATGAGTCTAGCTTGACGTAATTATAGTGATATCAATGTATATTCAGGGCCTGTTTCATAATTTCTGGATAGCCGTAATCATTGAGATTAAATTAACGTTTCAATTTTTTTTATTAAAACGTGTTCCGCCAGTTGAAAGTCCCCCCAAAAACCGCGGATTACTTTATTTAATAATTATAGTATTGATTGCTTGTAAGGTAAAGAAACACGAAGCAAATTTTAAAATTTTGCCATGTCGCCATCTTGCGCACTAAATATAAAATATTTAATTCCAACAAAATAATTCACACTATTACTTACCATTTTGACTGTCTTTGTCGGGCTGTCAATGAAGTGTAATGTCCGTCTCGAATGTATGGTACTTTTATACATTCGAGTCTCGTCCATGCATACTACCAAACATGCCTACGAAAAGGTCAGCTTTAGTTTTTTTCTCATTGATTTTGTGCTTGACATTTTAGCAAAGGATGACACGAACAGGTTTTTTTAATATTACAGCTTTTAAAAATATATAAATGTTATTTATTTCTATGATGAGATGATGTAAGAGCGCCACCCTGCTCGCAGGAATAAGGTTAGCTACATGGTAAGAAAACTTTTCCATTGTTTTCCGATTTCATTATCATAGTTAACTTCACATACATTTGAGCTGATAAGTGGCTACTGTCAAGCAACGCGTCACCAGCTCAATAATTAAGGGAAGCAGTCTGCCAGCATAATTTGTGACAAAAGGGTCCAAGTAGGATTTTTTTCATCTGTCAACTTACAGTATAATATTGATATAGACCCTAAATTAAATATGCGTTTCATATTTAATTAAAATGAAAAATATAAAAATATTTTACACAATGCTGAACATGTCATAAAGGTATCTATTTAAATCGAGGTAACAAATTGGAATTGAAGTCGTAACTATTACCTAGCATTTTCGTTCATTCGCTCGTCGCAGAACAACGAAAATCTAGGACAGTTTAAATAAGATAACGTATTAAGATGAAATATCTCGCAACCGTGATGAATGTACTGTGATTGTTTGTAAAGCCGAATTGGCAAATCTGTGGTGACACGCAAAGTTATCCGCCAAAGTAAAGTGCCGATTTTGACAGACAGCAGATGTCGTTACTTATAAAGTTAACACGGAGTACCGTCAGAGTATCTTTTCTTATGTTGTGGCAATATTGAATCCGGTTGCCCAGAAGCACGTCGACCCTTAGGATCTTTTGTGTCACCCCTGCCCTTATGCTCTACGTACCTGACTCCTCAAATACTCCCTAAACAAGCTGGCAGATCTTGCCATGGGGAAGAGCTTGCAGTCCTCTGGTTTCGGATATGCCTTACCCAGGTCCATTCGCTATCTGGCCAGTGTATCGCAAGTGCATATTAGGTACTTATACTTTACAGGCCGTAATTCTGATGATAGACAGTTGAATTCAATAGATAATGTAAACTAGTGATAAGTTATTGGAATGAAAGTAAGGACAAAATTATATATTTACTTATCTATACGTAACCTACATGACGGATAGATATTGAAAGAATAAGAATATTGAAAATGACCGTTAAAATATTATTGACGTCCACTTAACGCAATAACCCAGGGAGTATAAATTCTTGACACAGATTTGTTTAAATCCCAAGAACAGACGAGGACAAAGTTGCGAGTAAAAAACAACTAAGGTAAAGTTGTAAAATGTATCATTACATACATTCAGGGATTTGATTCAAGGCTTGTCTGATTGTCTGTATAGTTATAATTCAAATAAAATTAAATAAAAGCACTTTGAATAAAGAAAAAACTACTAAATATCACTAAAGCTAATTCGGCGAACTTAAACTATATAAAACTAAAAATTTTATTGGGACCACTTTTTTAATCATATTATTATTTTTTATATAATATTTATTTTTTGTATGATTTTTTTGCATTAAATTAAAGTGCACTAAATCTAAAACACCAAAATACAACTCCCAATTTCTTATTGCTTTTTTATTATTTATTTGCATAAGAATTACACAAATGCACGTCAGATTTAGAACACTTTTGACTATAATTGCAATTGACAGACACTGAAACTGTTAAGTAAGTATCTTCAGAGTAAGTGTTATCAAATACATGAATTGAGTGATCTAATATGCCAATCATTTCACCATTTATTGACTGAGTGATTGATTGAGTTTATTTAGGGCACCGAAATCTAAAATAAGCGAACGTCAATTATTTGCTTTATTTTTTGGCCATATTTCATATTATTCTTTTCCTATACTAAAAAAAAATAAAAATAAACACTAAATGTTACTAAGAGATATTTATTTTCGAAAAATAATATTAGCCTAAGGTACTCCTTATGATATCTGCTATATGTTAGTGGAAGTCCCTCTAAAATACGTACAGCCGTTTCAGAGATTAGCGGGAATAAATAGACAGACAGACAAAATTTTTTTTTTATGGAAGTAAGCTTCTATTTTCATATTATGCATTATGAGCATATATGTCCTTTCGCACTGCCTATCTGTTTGTTTAAAAAATACCCGAATTTATTATATGTGGGTGAATCCGCGGGGCATAGCTGTCTACATCATTATACTTAACAGTAAAGTTATGTAATATTTTCGTAAGTGCGTTACAATGATTATATAAATACCGTTTAATGAAATCATCGCGTCATAAATCAATCATCATCATAAATTATACTAATTAAAGATTGATATGGAACTATGATAATATAATTGCTATGTCGTGTCGTGACGAAAGTTTAAAACATTGAGGCAATTCATATCGACACTTAATCTACATAGAAATACCGACTACAAAGTACTAAAATCAAGTACATTATGCATAAAAAAATAAGCTCACATCTATATTCCCTGAAGGGGTAGGCAAGAAAGTACTCATATTAATCATTCACCAGTTATATTTAAGTCCCATATGATAGGGGGCGAACCTGTTGCCATTAACCAGGCAATAATGTAGACTCCGGACTGGGAAATTACAGATGGAAAAACCCAATATCATTTTGCCCATCCCGGGAATCGAATCCAGAAAAAAACTTATTCGTGTAAGTCAAATAATACGCCAATGAACAAGCGAGGCTCGGCTAGTAGCATATTATATGGCTATGTCCTAAGTACAGTTTTACTCACTCACCATTTTTTTATTTACTGGATGGCCTGCGACTCCGTCTGCGCAGGTTTTGACTTATGTTTAAGTGTACAATATCTTTATACATTATTTGTTATTTTTAAGTATAAATAAATATAAGTAAGTTATATTATTGCGTGAAGAGTTACAATCACACATCCATACAAACATTCTTACAAACTTTCGCGTTTATAATATTGTTGTAGCACTAATAGTATTAGTAGGAAGTAGGATTTAGGTTCGATGTCCAAATACCTTAAGATATTTCTATGAAAGTGAAATCAGATGTCTGTAGGCTTATTCTTACTGCCGATTGACCAATAAATAATATGAACAGAATATTTCATCGATTTCTGGAACACACGAACCTTAAAATAACGTAACTACACAATGCAGACTAATAAAATAAAAACTTATTGTAATTATTCCGACCTCCGACCTGACACAGAACGTCTACCAACCGAATCACCTTGAAACACCTTGGATGTTCACTTTCATTAGGACGAGTTATGTTAGATGTTCCAATAATAAATTAAAGTTTATTCATTTCCTGTACATATTTTATCGAGTTCTTGTTAATTTATTATTATTATCTTATTATTTCTGGGTGTTAGAAATCTACCGAATATAAAAAAAATCTTCCGAATCGGCTTGAGAAATTTTATGATTTTTTTAAGTATAGTCGTATTCGGGTAGTGTTGAGAATAGGACGTAAGCTATATTTTATAAGTGTTAAGTATGGCTCACATCAATAACATATGACAAAACAACGTTTGCCGGGCACATCTAGTATTATCTTTATATATATAATTCTACTGTACGTGTGCATGTCACTGAACTCTTCCTAAACGGCTGGACCGATTTAAATGATTTTTTGTATGCATTTGGGTGACGCCCTGGATGATTTAGATTCAAAAATCAACCTAGCAGATGGCGCTGCAGACTGTATGCAGGACAACGTCTGTCGGGTCCGCTAAGTGTATGCAGTACTCGTCCCGACTGACTGTTGAAAATTCTTATTTAAGAGACTGCCTTAAATTTTACACGGGTTAAATCGCGGGTCTCTGCGAGTATTGTTGGTAATAACAAGGTTAAATGTATGGACTTTAAACTATAACATTATAATATTTTAATTTTACGATGCTAATGGTATTAGGTAACTGTAAGTTTTTTATTATGCGGCATTCTTGGTTGTTAAATGCCAATAAAATTGGCTAAATGGAGCGAGATAATGTAATTTGAAAAACCTTTTTTGATTCAATTAACCCATGTAAATTTGTTAAAAAACCCAAGTGTTTTAAAATCATTATAGCCAATATGGTGTCATGTAATATACAATAAATAATCTGCACGAATAACTGCATTGTTCTAAGTGTATGACACACTCCATGAATGGACACATACAAAATTTATTTACATGGCAACCATTAAGCTTGCTTTTTTTGATGGCATTTTAAATCGTGGATCCGCATAAAACATACATAAAATTGACTAGATTAGACTTTATTTAAATAGTTAGATGTTGTCGAGCACGTTTTAATTATTCTAACGATAAAAAAAAGATTAATTATGTCTTATTTTATAACGATGTTTTATAATATTAATGTTTGCGAATTCTTTTAAATGTCAATACTGAGTTAACGAAGTAACGGTCTTGCTCGACCGCGTAATAAAATATTTCTAGGCAAATTGATTGTTCGAAAAAAATTACGTGAATATTTGTACCTCACAACCTTTTGCTGCTTTGTTGAGGTTTTTACAGTTGATTAAAATTACACCTATTGCTTAAAGATACAAAAGGCAGGTTTACTAGTCACAACCGTGTATTTCGTTTTTTATTTATTACGTGCATATCTTGTTACATAGTTGTCATTTCGTTATGTTTAACCGACTTTAAAAAATGAGGACGTTCTGATTTCTGTATAAATGTGTTGATTGATTGAGTTGATTCGTAGTTGGTCCTATTTAAAAACATACCTACATATATATGACGTGAGCTTAAATGTGCATCTTTGTATCCCATGTGGTAGACAGAGACTAATATTACGCTAAATCTTAAAATAATACTTCTTATTGTAGTTGTATAAGAGATTGATGATTGTTTATTACCTACTGATTCCAATACACATTTAATTTTTACTACAAAAATATTTTTTGTTGAGGTCTGCGGAGACAAAGAGCGGCACTCCCTAACAAAAACAAGAAACCACTTAAGGTACCAACTATTAAAATACGGATTATACTTCTTTTTTTCTGATTCTCGGTGAATTTATAATTTTTGCTTCTTGGTGAAATTTAAATTCAAGGCTTACTTCTTTTTTTTACTGGATTTATTGCGAAAAGATCACGAGGGTACGTAAAATAAATGCTAAAATGCTAATAAGCTACATCCTGACTGACTTCATTATTTAATGTTAGCCTCAATAAATATTAGCATACCTACGACTTCATACTAAAGTTTATATAATTTTTCCAAGAATTATTATTAAAAGTATCTATAAATACGCTTTGCGCTCACAGAACAGTCAAAAGAAATATTCTTCACGGAATTTGTCATTTGTCAAATAAATAGTACTAGCGGACGTCACGCGGTTTCACCCGCGTAATTCCGGTTCCCGTGGCAGTACGGGGATAAAATATATAGCCTATATTGATCAGTGATAATGTAGCATTCAAATGGTAAAATAATTTTTAAAATCGGTCCAGTACTTTTTGAGCCAATTCGTTACAAACATACTTACATACAAATCTTTCCTTTTTCTAATTTTAATATACCTAGATACAATTTGAAAGTAACTGAGGACAAAGGCCAGAGTTCTAACAACTTGAAACCCTTAAATTCGGCGCTAGTGACAAAATATCTACCTTTGTTTTAAACCCATATCAAAGGGTATATTAAATGATGCTCCATTTTCCCTTTATTTTTTCCGGGATATATCATAAGGGCGCCAGCATTAATAGAGCCCTTACATTAGGCCCTATATATCGTTATGAAAAGTGTAACGCATACGGTGTAGGCACCTACCCTTTATGAACTTGACTTCTCCATATTTATGAAAGGAAGGGAATCGCATAAGCTCTATGTGAGACAATTTATGTGAGTTCGTCGCTTGAAGCTGGTTATTAAGCGAATAATTCATGAACCCCCTGTATTAGTGCGATATATTAACCATATTTTCATATGAGGCATTCGTCCGACTATATTAAAAAAAAAATATTTAGTTAAGTATACGAAACTGGTTTGTCGCTTTCGTTCCAATGTAGCAGTGTTTCTCCACTTGCTGCATAGATGGCGCTACTCGCTAACGAATGCGAATTCTGAGCACTAATACATGAGAACCTAAATCGCGCAATAAGAGTTATCATGGCATTATATATACAAATTTCCAATTAGAACAGTTGAAGCTGCGGTTCCCCAGGCATGACACCCGCGTGGTCGGGAGATATTCGGATATTTTCAATTGGTTGATTGAGTGATCAAACAAAATATAATAATAGTTAGTTTTAATAATTATTTATTGTAATTATTCGACCGAACTGTTAATACGCTTATGTAATTCTTGCTGATTTCAATCTGTTTGTATAACATAGGTAAATAAGTAAACAGTAAAATCGAACCTAATACCAATAATCCTTGGGTCCTTAATTGAATGAAAACTAATTAATAGGCAAGAGCAAGCTTTGCAGTAGTTAAGTTATCAGAATCCCGCAATTAACAGCAAAGCTTCGTTTTAGAATTCAGTGTCACGATCCTACCGAAGTGACGAACACGCCCAAATTAAAGTGGGATTAAGTGATTCTCGGTTTAAAATAGGTTAAGGCTTACGCGAAATTGCACAAGAATGATAAATCTCGATTTTGTAATATCTAAATTTAGTTTTTCTTGTCTTTTGTATGCTATTTATCTAAATCTGAATTTAGATAAAAACGAGCTGTGCGCCGCGGTTTCATCCGCGTAGATTTAGTTTCATCCTTATTGTCGCGGAACCCTAATATTTTCGATAAATAAAAGCTGCCTAAGTTACTCCTTGAAATATCAGCTACCTGCCAGTGAAAGTCCCGTTAAAATCCGTCCAGCCGTTTCGGAGATTACCCGGAATAAACAGACAGACAAGACAGACAGAGAAAATTTTTAATATTTGTTTTTTTTTTGTGTCAGTAGCGTGTATAATTTCATATGCATTTAGTGAAAAGCTGTTATTTTGGAATTACAAACAGACACTTCAATTTTATTTATCTGTATAGATGTATAGATTAAGAAACAATTTTAAACTTTTTAACGTCAAAAGCACGTGTTTTATGCAGGTTTAAAGATAAATTGAAAAACACATTAATCTTTACATCTTAATATCAAATTGAAAGACTGTTTGTAATTAGAAATTTTCATTAAGTGTTTTGTTAGTGAAACGGATATAATTTTTTGGAATAACAAAAAAAAAACAATTTTTAAAAGTTCGTTCTCTTCGTCTGTCTGTTTGTTCCGACTAATCTCTGAAACTGTTTTATCGATTTTGGCGTGACCGTCACTGTCAGATAGCCAATCTATACATCTATATATTGTAGATAAATAAAATTGAAGTCTGTTCGTAATTCCAAAATAACAGCTTTTCACCAAATGCATATGAAAGTGTATACGCACAGACACCGAAAAACCAAGTTTTAAAATTTTTCCCTATCTGTCTGTCTATCCGTCTGTCTGTCTGTCTGTCTGTTTGTTCCGGGTAATCTCCGAAACGGCTGAACCGACCTTAACGGGACTTTCACTGTCAGGTAGCGTATGTTTCAAGGAGTAACTTAGGCTAATTTTATTTATTAAAAATATTAGGTTTCCGCGACATTAAGGATAAAACTAAATCTACGCGAGTGAAACCGCGGGGCACAGCTAGTAGTAAATAAAAAAGGCGTTCTTTTTACATAAAATACCCGAACCTAACGGGCATAGACGTATTTTATTACATTTTAAGACCTTAGTGTTATGATTCTTTTAAGAAACCGAATTATAAATCATTATATTGACTTCCTACTAACAAGAATTGAAAATATGTCAAGTTACCTATCAATTTCAAGTATACTCGTATCATTAAATCATTAATTAAGCGCCAGAACAAAAGCCTGCCTCTTTTTAATTAGCAAACATTTTCCGATGTGGGTTATTGAAACTTCGTATTATAAGGCTAGGCTTATACGTTGAAGAGACGTACCTAGTTTAAAGTGAATAATTATAATACAGAAAAATTTGGAAAAGCCTTTCATAAAAAAAAACTACCCCATAAGTTATCTATATAACATTATTCTGCCGATTTCAAAGATACGATATTAAACTTTATCATATATGTATTATGTTAAAATTTCCTGACGTCGAGTTCGACGCTGAGAAACTTTACAGAATAACGTAGTAGATTTTACAGGCTGGAACGTAGATACTTATCTACCTACTAGCGGACGTCACGCGGTTTCACCCGCGTAGTTCTCGTTCCCATAAGAGTACGGGGATAAAATTGTTTGGTTGTTTAATCATTGTTCGTTCCTTATAAAATAAAAAAGGTAGTCAACTCAGTTTTTGTTCAATGTCCAATATTTTGACATGCGTAATATTACATTCCGTTAATATTTTTTTTATTTCAACCTCTAAATCATGGCAACATTTTTGTTCCTGTAGCTACATTTCACACTTTCAAAAGCTAATTTAAATTCTAAAACAGTACACAGAATTGAGTAGATCTCTCAATAACATTTGAAGCGGTGTCCCCAAAAAATTCAATAAGAGTGAAATTCAGACCGACGGAGTAATATCATCAAGATCCAATTCGCGCTCATTAAGAGGCTGTTCAAATTCAAATAAGGAGAGGAAATGCCCCTTCCTTTATCCACCCGGGAAATACTGCCCACCTTGTGAAACTGACGAAATAAATATACAGATGAATAAAATTGAAGTGTCTGTTTGTAATTCCAAATTGACAACTCTTCTCTAATTGCATCATTATCTCCGTGGCTTTATCCCATGCATTATTGGAGTCGGCACTTGATTCAACCCGATGTGGCTGATCACCCGATTTTTATGCGAAGCGATTGCCATTTGACCTTCGTAACCTCTTTTACGAGAAAATCGGTATTCTGAGTTAAACCAGTTGTCAGACTATCTAGGCTGACTTACGATTGCCAAAGGTGTTAAATTGGACACCGATACCGACGGCTTACCGTGTTATCCGAGACACGGAGGGGACTCTGGCAGTCGCCCATCCAACTGCTAGCTTGGGTTGTGCTTGCTTAACTTCGCTGATCGAATGATATGCGCAATAGCAACTGTGCGACAAGCTCCTTTCTTCTCTAAATGCATATGAAAATAAAATTGGAATTTATAAGCAACTGTAATTACTTCAATTTGAATTGAAGTGTTCGAGTATAGAAGACAAGTCGGTAATACATGCAAGGCAAGATAATACGCTAAAACCATTAGGCTTCATTCACGTTTGAAAACTTCACTCGCTTCGTATAAATTGGCTATTCATAATATTGATACAGCCCGTTCAGGTAAATGTTACTTACTTTTATTTCATTTCTATCAGCTTATATAAGTAAAATTAATTTGTAGCGATTGAGCAAAGAAGTCTGTTTTGACTACAATATATTGTACCTAATCAAATGGGTAATAGTGTAGGTTCTTAATAATCTCCTACCGAATTTCGGTTATGGCGGTTAATCTCAACGAGGATTAGCCATGTACGCAGGAGATATTATAGTGCACAAGTGTGTGCGCAAACACAGTTTACACTCATAGTCCGATGGGACGGCAATCCGACACGACCGTAGAGAGATCAGGCGTAGGAACAACGGCACGTGCCTTTCCGAGGCACGGGGGTGTAAACACCGCCAACTTCCAAACTCCGGGCATTTTTTTTTGTGAATTTCTTGACATAAAAACCCAAATCTGTTAATGACCCGACCCTGGAATCGAACCCGGGACCTCGTGATCGGCAAGCGAACCTACTAACCACTAGACCAACGAGGCAGTTAGTGTAGGTTATTATTCGGACATTTAAAGGATATTTATAAAGTTCCTAATGAGTTTAAGATGCGCCTCTGCTTTGTCGATGTCATCGACCACATCGTCTGTTTGCCCAACATTGGCAAAGACCTCCTTCAATTCTTTTCATTCTACTGGGCTTAAAGCTTTCCTTTCATAGAAATCAAATACCTAAGTCTAACTAACGGAAAGTTTGTATATGCAAACCCGAACTCAAAAATATCTTTATTAGATTAGACTTTTTACAAAGTACTTTCAAATCATCAGTATGATATAATTATACCAGATTATACACAGGTTCGGAAACCTGCTTTTACTGAAAATAAATACTCTTTTCTAAAATATTATAAAACTTAAAAAGAAATATTAAAACACTTAATCCAAATCAGTTTCCATGTACATAAAAAAATATAGTTTTTGTATGATAATTTAGGCTATAGGTAATATCCATCCAGATCAATATCCGTAGATGGGGAGACGTATAACTAAATCCGTGTGTATTACTGAGTCGTAATACATAGGACCATTACCGACAGGTGCAAACGTCGCAATTTCAAGGGACTATTCTCGAAATCAATGATGCTTTTACATTAAAAGCCAGAGTTTCTTATATCTGTAATATATGAATGTGGAATTAGCTGTGCCCCGCGGTTTCTGTTCCTTTTAAATCAGTCTAAACGTTTCAGAGATTGACTGAAACTAACAGAGAGGCAGACACTGGACAATATTAAAAAAAATTCTAATCTAAATATAGTATATATCTATACAGATAAATAAAATTGAAGTGTCTATTTGTAATTCCAAAATAACAGCTTTTCACTAAATGCATATGAAAGTATACACGATACTGACACAAAAAAACCAAGTATTAAATTTTTTCTCTGTGCGTCTGTCTGTCTGTTTGTTCCGGGTAATCTCTGAAACGGCTATACGGATTTTAACGGGACTTTCACTGTAAGGTAACTGATGTTTCAAGAAGTAACTTAGGCTTTTATTCATTAAAAATATTAGGGTTACGCGACAATAAGGAAGAAACTAAATCTACGTGGGTGAAACCGCGGGGCACAGCTAGTTTTCATATATATTGAGTGAAAAGCAATTTGTAAATGTTGGTGTTCTTAATAATATGAAAAGTTTACTGACTGCCTCGTAAGTCTAGCGGTAGCAAAACGTTGTCCTATGTAATAGGGGTCGAGCCTATATAACCATTAATCAGCCACTAATCCAGACTACGGACTCATATTGGGACATAACAGATGGAAAAACCCAAAAACACCTTTCCCGGCCCGTAGACCGAATCCGGAACCTCGTGTTCTGCAATAGCGCTTGCAACCACTAGATCAACGAGACAGTCCGTTGAACTACATATTATGCTCACACCTGTGTTCTTGGAAGGGGCAGGTTGTAATAACAGCACCCACTTTTCACCAATGACTATTAAGTGCCATCGATGTGACAGATGAGTCTATCGCCGTCTCAGGCACTATTCATGCGTCTTTGAATTACTTCTTATATGCAGGTTTCCCCACGATGTTTTCCTTCACCGTAAAGCACGTGGTGTGAAATCACTGCACGTAAGTTTTTAGAAAAACTCATTGATGTAAGCCCCACTGGGATTCCAAATAGCGTCGCTTGCGTAGCAGACGACTGCTCAATCAACGGCCACGACGACATCATTTTAGCATTAGTTTTTCCGAGGGAATGTTGAAGGCTGAAGGTTTGGACGAGTAGGTATAAATATTAGTGTTATTTTTGTGTACAGAATAGAACCCCGGTTGCATATTTTAATGCGCAGCCAAATGCGACGAAGCGTGAAATGGAAATCTTTCTGGATCGTAACTGGGTGCCTTAACTGTAGTGCAATATCGAAATAGCATTATGAAAAAAAAACGATCGAAGGCAGTACTCCAGCTAGCTTTTGGAATGCTAAGCTGTTTTTTTATCGTCTGCAATTTTGTTTATCCGAAATTCTGCAGTATATTATTTCTCAGTTCAGTTTACGATTGAAATGAAAGGATATAATTTTTTGTTTAAGAATTTCAAAGCAGAAAAATTCACCTGAATATTTTTTAAATAAATAAAATAATTTTCGTTGAAGAAAAAATGGGTACCGTTTTTATATTGTGCTATTTATTAGTTACCTACCAAAAAGATCTAATGATAGCTTCGCTTCACTCAAGCTCACCCCTTTGAGACCCTTTTGAGGATAATAGCAGATAAAGTCTCGTAAATACTACTCATTGATGGAAATAAAAGACGTTTTCATACTGTAATTTCACCAATCTCCAAATCCCATTTTCCCATCAAATTGGAACCTTAATGAAACGCATTAAGTAGCATATTGAATTGGTCCGACAAACGAATCTGACATAGGAAGTAATTTCCCATAATTCGACATTTAACTTTTGTTAGTATTTCAGATATTTGTGTAATCATTGAAGCGAGGCACGTAGACCTATGAATGTGGGTAGAATGAGGGTAGCTGGGACTAGTTGCAATTAAACCTCTTTGCGCAGATGGCGGCGAGATGCACTATAAATATTGAGGGTAGAGAAAGAATATATAAATAGTATGGATTGTTTGCAGTCAATGATTTTGTAAGACTGTTTGAAAATGAAAATGATTCATTCAGTTGTCGGCTACTTTTATTTCGAAAAAAATAGTTTTCTACTAAACCGGTGAAACTGCGGGGCACAGCTAGTATTATCTATACAGATAAATAAAATTTAAGTGTCTGTTTTTGATTTCAAAATAACATCTTTTCACTAAATGCATTTGAAAGTATACACGCTACTGACGCTAAAAAACCAAGTTTTAAATTTTTTCTCTGTCTGTCTGTCTGTTTGTTCCGGGTAATCTCTGAAACGCCTGGACCGATTTTAACGGGACTTTCACTGACAGGTATGACTGATGTTTCAATGAGTAACTTAGGCTTAGGCTTTTATTTATTAAAAATATTAAGGTTCTGCAACAATAAGGATGAAACTAAATCTACACGGGTGAAACCGCGGGGCACAGCTAGTATAAGTATAAGTATATATTAATATGGGCAACATTAGTTAGGCTTACGATAGTAACGCACACATACATAGCTACTAGTTAAATCGGTGCTAACCTTTCTACCTAATCTATCACAATACTCCTCTACTCAAGCTTCGAACCAATTCTGTAAATACGAGTACTTACCCACTTCCATTTATCAAATGAATAAGTACCGATTTATTGCCGACTGCACTTCTCTACTTTCCTAGCCATAAAGCTTATTGTTTCCTTTCAATCGACAAGAGATATTAAGTAGTAAGGCGCCATTAGAATCAAAGCAGTCTTAAAATAACGCCAGTATTGATATACCGATCCGATAAAATTGAATCGATCATTCATTGCACTACCATTAAAATGTTAACAATAAAGGTCGGCAGAGACGATGCTCTTATATTTAAATACTAGCTGTGCCCCGCGGTTTCACCCGCGTAGATTTAGTTTCATCCTTACTCTCGCGGAACCCTAATATTTTTAATAAATAATAGTAGCCTAAGTTACTCCTTGAAACATCAGCCAACTTCCAGTGAAAGTTCCGTCAAAATCCGTCCAGCCGTTTCGGAGATTACCCAGAACTAACAGACAGACAGACAGACAGACGGACAGACAGACAGAGAAAAATTTTAAAACTTGGTTTTTTAGTGTCAGTAGCGTGTATACTTTCATATGCATTTAGTGAAAAGCTGTTATTTTGGAATTACAAACAGACATTTCAATTTTATTTATCTGTATAGATATAGACAAGAGCAAGTCCTACCATATCCCAATATTAAATTGGTATCTATTATCACAGGGTGGTTTCTTGCAATGGTGCCGTAATACTGCTGTACTCCAAGAAGGTTTGTACATGTTCAAACATATAAGTAAGTAATAGTAATTATTATATTCCACTTATTACTCCCCCGTGATTTATGTTCGTCCCAAAAGTATAATTGAAAACACTTTCTTGATTTCTATTTCCAAAGAGTAAGTAGCCAATAAAGTTATCAGTCTCATTCAGAAATTATGTTGAGGGTAGGAGAACAAAAATGTACGTTGAAAAGATAAAGGCACACTCAATAATCTGTCACGATATACTTTTGTATACAGTGTATTTCGGATAAATTTAATTTGTGTAATATTTTTTACATAACAAAAACGAGTGAGTGAGTTAATTAAAGATTAAATATCTGTTTTAAAAGTGAAGTTCTACCACAATAGTGGATAACTACGAGAATCTGATCCGAGGAGGTATCTAGTAAGTAGTCCAACTATGTACATATTCAATTTGACTATCTGAATCATGAGTTCATGACGTAATATTAATATTCACATCGTACGATCGATAATGATAACAAATAATTGGTTTGGCACTTATCAATATTTATTAAACAGTGACAATAGTAGCTTGGCCATAATATTAATGAATAATCGCATGGCATTGCATGGTATCAGAATATTCACCATGACCTCACGCCAGTATAGTTTGACAGATGTATTATGACGTGTATAAATCTGTCACTGCCACACTGAGCTATTAAGGCAAGAACTTAGCCCCTATTATGTACGGGTTTCAATGAAGTTCCAATGTTTCCGTGAAAAGGAATGTGTAAATAATTCGCTTTTTTGTAGAGAATATTTTTTTCCGTTACAGGTACTAAGGTACCTGACTTCCAGAACTGGGATTGAAGCATGATTGACACCCGTACGTAATAGGTGGGCTGGACATCGCCCCTGAATGAGATTATAGATTTATCGTCAAAAGATTCAATGTCGACCCAGTAGTTAGGATGTACGGTAGCCAACGCAAACAACAGCCCGCCCGTCCGTCGGTAACCCAGCTAAAACCGCACATGCGCAGTCGGTACCCCACCTCAAAGCAAAACATGACGCCGTGAATATCGCTTATCGTCTAAAAATATTCGAAAGAAACTACACACGGAGAAATAATAACCATTAGGACGCCTGAAGCTTTTATTAAAAGTGCCGTATACTTTGTGATTAGAATTTACGTCCGCGTTCTAATGTCAAAACAAACCAGTGCTTTTGCGATGTAAACATGTACGAACGTAAAATATTGCTTTTTATTCTCTCTGTCATTGTTTACTGTCTGTATAGTGTTAACATGTGGTATATGAAGAGTGATGTTCAAGAAGTGAAACCAACACGGATCGACGAAGTTGAAATTCCGGCTAAATTGAACACTGAACATTTTATTTACAAAAAAAAATATGTGGTGAAAACTAACGCAATACCAGTGTTAATGACAGACGCATGCAGCATCCTACAAATATTTACTGAGAAACCTACTGTCAATGAAAAGCAACCGAAACCAGATAACTTGAGTTCCGACCGCAATACTGTAACAATGATAGCTGTTACATTTTTTCTTGTTATCCTGGTGCTTAATGCAATATTGGACATTCTTAAGGTGAAAGAGGAAGAAAAGGCTAGAAGGAAGTTGAATCCTGACGGAGAAAGGAGACAATCGCTCGCTGAGTTCGCTAACAAGAAGACACTAAGAAGGGAATCCAGCAAGTTTGGACTGAACTTATTTCAGATAGCCGAGTCTTTTGTGAGTTCTGATGATGAGAAGAAGAATCGACGTCAAAGACCTTATACTAGAGGTGAATCTACTGGATCATATTTGAGTGACAAGAAAACACAGAAAGAGAGTTCAGCGCCAGCCTCGGTTAGTGAAACTCCATCTGGTGAACCGAAACTTGTAAAAAGGCAATCCGTAGCAAAACTCTTTGGTAAGCACTCAATTTATGTTTATAAATACCACAGACAACATATAAAAACTTACTACGATCAGTATGGAAACTAGAAAAAATCATAAGTTATGACACACTCTCACAGACGCGCTATCACGTCGTGGCCCGTCGCATACATTATTTATGTGTTTTACCGACAGAACTTCCCATGTTTTCAAAATTTGACAAATCTATATTTTATTTTGACAGTCAAATAAGAAGTAAATTTTATAACTTTAAGTTTGACAACTTTTAGGCTCCAATGAAGCAAACGTTCTTTTAAAACGTATATTTAAAAAATTGTCATAGTTGCCATAATGTATGTAGTAAGCTTATATGTTTACTGTGTCAATATACTTTAATGTGCAGTCAATTATGTTGTTGTAATGTTTAGTAAATATCGGATGAGCTCTGACACTCCGTATCGCAACACAAAAGAGAAAGACTGTGATCAAAATCTTACCAATTTTGTTTTATACAAGAGAAAACAAAAGAAGATCAATAAAATAACAATTTGCTTCCTTAAAGCGACTTCAAAAAAATTTAATACAAAAATTGAGATTTGTCGAGCTCATCCTAAAGTTACAGAAGCATAATGTATGTCTCTTTTTAAAATTTCGATGTGAATGTAAATGTTTATAATTCGTTGTTACTGGGGGCCTACCATCATCGGCTTATCAGAGCGTATTAAGAATTTCTGAGCGTCAACATTTCATTTTGGTACCTTATAATTAAACATCAACTCTAAGAAGTTCTTGAAACGCGCTGATTAAACAATCATAGTCGGCCTCTTGATGTTGTTTACAAATCTGTCTCTCTATCACTGTTTTTCTTTTTACTACAAGGTCTGTCTGACGACTGAAAAAGATTGTCAGGTAACTGAATTTATTCACACTTTGTAGAATAGTCCTGCATCGCACCAAACGCTTGGTTCTTAAATTTTGCGTGTTTCGTATTAGGGAATGTAATGCTTGTATGATTTCTGAATTAGCTATCAATGTAATCTCTAAAGCCTGTCAACTTTTTGCAATATATTCTGTCAAATCCACAACAGCATTATTCATTGAAGGTTTTTATCAATTCACAGTCTAACGATCACAGGAATTAATTTCCGAGTGAATTATCAATCGTATCATTATACTTTATGTGCACCATCATAGTCTTTATAGGTTTTAACATGTTTGTATTTTAATTCTAATTGTATTGATACTTTTTCGAAGGCGTATTTGAATTAAAAAGATGTGATTGAATTCAAAAAATATTTTATTAACTTGGATTAAAAATTACCAAGGGGGCATGTGATATTTCGAATATGACACTAAAATGGAAATTTATTATAATAATACAATACTCAAAGTAGATAACAATATTTTCTTTTAATATTACTAGTGATAGGTAAATATGTTAAAAGATAGTAGGTAACCTAAGACACATTTTGAACGAAAATAACATACATAAATACATACATAGGCTCACGCCTGTATTCCCCGAAGGGATAGACAGAGGTGTTGTAATAACAACACCCACATTTCATCGAAGATGATTAAGTGCCAACGTGAGTTGGTGAGTCTATCGCCGTCTCAGGCACTATACATACGTCTTTGAATTACTTCTCAGACATATGCAGGATTCCTCACGATGTTTTCCTTCATCGTAAAGCACGTGTTGTGAAATCACACGAAAATGTAGCTTTTAAGTGAAATTGCGCAAATATGGGTTACGGAGACTTAAAATTCCTAATACTATTAATGATAAAATATCAATGGTGCTTACCATCTTATTCTATTGTGGGTTTGTTTTCAAGTCCTGGGTAGATTGAGTCGTAGCTTAATTGGCTTCTGTTGTAGTTAATTGGTTTACTCTGACTGCTTTCATCCTATTAATGCCGCTGACCGTGTTATTAAAAAAAATGATTTCAAACAGTACCTACTTGTTTCGGGTTAATTTCAGTTACAGTAATAATTACCTAAGCCTTGTCAATGTTCACTTCACATCCGTCATTTCAGATAGGTCTAAAAAGTAAGAAGTAAGTAAATCGTGAGTATACATTGGGAAATAGCCGATAAGTATTCTTAATTTCTTCTTCTTATTAATTCTTCTAAATAAAATAATCTTATTAATTCAATGGGAAATCGTATTCTAAACTCTTTTACAGAAATAAACGGAGAAGATTTTAAATTACTTAGCGTATTTAGTTCCACGTGAAATACAGATTTCAAGTAAATGTTGTATAAACACTTCGATCTAGAAATAAACAATGTGATTTACATGAAAGCTAGACTAGAGCAGTTCGGTGAACCTGCACTGAAATAGATTGTGTTTATTTTATAGACGATAAAATTGTTCCAAAATATTTTGCGAACAAAAATTATATTAATTTAAGCCTACAGGGTCTCGTAATTTCCATATGTCATAATTACCGCTTGCCTTAGTCTTAAAAAGGATCCACCTTCAAAAATATAGGACTGAGGAGTGTGGCCAAATATCAAGTTCTTTCCTTTTTAATGCCTCTTTTGTTTATAGTGAATATTATTAGCGTTAGTCTGCAATATTTTCAAAAGATCGATCCTAAATCACAGTTTAGACAAAATTTACACTTTGCGCATTGACATTCAATTTCCTAATTCGCAAAGTACCTACTTTCATTATTGAAATATTTGCAGAATAAACTCTGCAGCCTACGTACTCATAAATAGAAGTTATTTTTCTTCAACCAGGAGCTCGTCCCGTTCCGATGGTACGGCGATCTTCATTCCCGGTGCTGCCACTCAATCCTGAGGTGCAGGCTTTGATGCTTGGACATCGGCAGGCGTCCGTAGACAGCGATGATGAAGGTGACGGAAAGGGACGAAGGGTCAGAATTATCAGACGGTATTAGCACAATATAGATCGGTAAGAAAAGAGCGATTAATTTAAAGGGTTCTTTAAAGCCCGCGGGGTAGTACGTACTCGTATAACAAAGAGGTGCAGGCAGTACCGTACCGTAGTGAAATTAATTTATGACAAGAATCAGCCTGCCTCCCACACTTCCTCAGATCTCCTTTGTTGTCATACCCCCGCACCATTGTACCCCGCGGGCGAGGATTCACTAATGTGGTCGGTCTATACATACATTTGGATCAGAGAGCCTAGTGCGAGTTTTTCATTGCCGCCGTCACCAGTCTCCGCGTCGACGGAAACGCAGATTTGTATAGGAACGGAACAGCGCCTCTGTCGGCCTAAATATGACACTATTGTAAGCCCATACAAATCTGCGTTAACGTCAAAACTACGACTAGTGACGGCGATTTTAAGTAAACTCACACTAGGCTCGATGTAGTCTATAATACGTATATTGGTCGCACACATAAATAAACCCGCGTGTATGTGGATCAGATGGATGTGTGCGTCTATGTGCATGCGCCTATTACCGCCAATGTGTGGTAAATTCTTGGCGAGCCTCCTGTAATTTTTTATGTCGTGGTATTAGAGGTTTCGTGAACTACTTGCTATGTAGTACCCACAAATATATCGTGATTGTTTAATTACTTTAGTATACCTCTTAGCTTCAAGATTAGCAAACTATTGTCGACCCAATGCTAATGAGTCATGATTTCAAATATCTTATTTAAGGAGTGGCATAATATACAAAATGAAGGAGGGAGCTTTTTGGGATCAAGGCATTTGTGAAATTGGTAAACTATACAAAGACTGAGTGTGACTTTGGTAAATTGAATGACGAGATGTGAGAGGGTTCTTAGCATTCCTCTTTTCCTATTCTATGATAGGATTCTAATTATAAGTGCTTGGACGAAATCAATAACCTCTAATGTACAAGTACGCTACACTGGCTATTGCATACAAAATTACTCATAAATAGTGTGTCGTTTTGAAGCGCCTCTTGCGAGAGGAATCCGAACTAAATTTGACGTTTGTCAGCTGATTAATTCTATCACTTGAATATTAGTTCCGATCCCTCAAGTTACATGCTCGCTAAATACAACAGCGCCAAAATGTCATGTATCAACTAGACACTGTCCTTATTACATAACGTGGTGCTAACTAAGACTAGATCGGGGTCTCACCCGGCTGGCTTGCACCGCGCCGAGGGCGGCGTGAAGAGGATTTCTCACGCGTGCCACACTCACTGGTTGCCCAGTGTCAAGGCGACGTCATCGGCCACCGCACCTCCGGGTGCAGGCACAACAACCCAACGGCTATAGACACCTCCGTCAGGGGGCCAAAAGCCCCGAAATGGAAACCCCGGTCCCCCTACAGGGGCTGTGAGAAGACCCACTTAAGACTAGCTATATACATCTCATTTGAAATCAGTATCACAAAATGAGAGACCTAGAATTCTGAGGCTATGTTTTGTAATAAGGTTGTTATGTTAAGTCGACGCCTAAGTTAATAGCCAGTCGACCGTACCGTTGTTAATGTATGGAATGTATTAATATCTGTATATTATATTTAATTACATTGACTATTTTGAACACAATCTTCGAATTTGAAGCATTATTCAAACAAGAAACTATGTTTAAGAGTGATTTGTTGAATGTGAAAGAAAGGACAGATACTCTTTTGACTTTAACTTGCCTTGTAATGTAAATAATATAATAATTAGGTACCACGATTGTTATGTAACTACGTTAACAATGTATTTCTACTAATACCGTATCTATATATCTTGGAAAATTCAAAATTTGTGATAAAGACATTTGGCAAACGATTATTACAATGAATTTTGGTAGTCAAATAATTATTAATGTACTTAATAAAACCTTATTGAGACATAAATTAAACCTTAGAATTATAAAACTTGTGAATTTAAATAATATGCTCGATTTTCAATAGCACTTTCGGACATTTATTTACATGAATTTTATCAAAATGTCCTAATATACCTAGATCTAAAAAGATATATTTGTTTTCGTAGTTTAAATGTAAATTGTAAGTTCTCACATATTTCTGAATTTAACCTACCTATCTACAATCAATATAATGCATCTGATGCTTAGAATTTAAGGAAAATATATCTTAGGTTTCTTAAAAATGATCTCTTATTATTTCGATTATGGATTTAATCCTATGAAATAAAATTATGTATCAATTATATAGTAAACAAATTCGTTTCGATTGTAATTAATACCTATTTAATCCAAATAGTTACTGCCAACCATAGTCGAAGAATACAATGTAAAGTGAAAAGTTGATGTTGAAACTATGTAAAGGTCCCGTCAGGAGTTATGAGCGCTGACTGACCTTGAATGCAGAGTAGTCATTTTATGTATAAAATAACGCGAATAAAATAAATGCGCAATTACCCCCACTACTTACTTTACTACCTCATTCGTAGGAGACAAATATATTAAAAGTATTAAAAAATATTAAAGGCTTTACTGTAAGCCTATTAGGGACTTACCATGGCCTCTTAATGCCATGCTACTTTGCTTCATTGTATGAGACGCATGTATATTAGTGCATACATCTGTCCCTGTTACACAGTCATGGCATCAAGAGTTCACAGTCCAGAGTGCCTACTGCGAGTTTTTCACTGCCGCCGTCACAAGTCACCGCGTCAAAGTTAACGCAGATTTGTATGGGATCGAAACAGCGCCTCCGTCGGTCTAAAGATGACACTATTGTGAGCCCATACGAATCTGCGTTTACGTCGACGCAGTGACTTGTGTCGGCGATTTTAAGAAAACTCGCACAAGGCTCTGCTGCCGTAGAACTACTTAAAAGTCTGAATCCCTTTACTGATTATACCTATGTGTGATACTAATTGTATTATTTTTACCTTGTACCTGTGATTTGACACTGTATAGCACATATTTATATCATTATAATGTAGGATCAATAAACACCATGCAATTATAATATTGACGTTTTTATTCACTGATGATAATACAATCCTTATGTTCTAGGAACAGTCAAATTTATAAACTCCTTTTTGAGGTTTTTGAGGAAGATTTCATCAAATCCTATATTTATTACTATTATTATATGACAGGGATCAATCCGCCCGCATCCAATAGGTAATATTTGTTATGTGTTTTTCTGTCTAGACTTATCATCTTTCACATAATCCATCTCCCGTTTCAGATCTTCCTTTCCCTTGCATCCATCCACACTCATAAACAAAACATTTTTGCAACAGTACCATCCACTTTACATGACAAATACATACGTCTTCAACTTCTTAGTCTCTGATACTTTCCTTATAAAAAATCCTTACCGTGACAATCTTGCTACAGACAACTATCCCAACATTAGAATATTTTCAATAAGCTATTTATCTTTTGAAATTTTAAAATATAATTTTCTTCGCCAAAACATCCTGAACAGTGCCCCAAGTATAAAGTTTTGCCATAATTTCGACATTGAATCGCTTCTTGATGTGGCTCGAAATCTGCCATCTTTATAATTCATCCACAAACAGCTTTCGAATCGTAGCAACACATTTCGAGCTAGACGGATACGCAAACGCAAATGGTTATACTTGGGTTACTGAACAGTCAGGTTTAATGGGCACTGTGCGCATCGGGAGCACCGGCTGCAAAGGCCTCAATGCCTGACACCAAAGAACACGATTCGACTTGAACATTATAAAACAAAAACATATCAAATGAATCTGAGTGAAACATATAACACAATAAAAAATATACGCATCCACAAATAATATAATCAAAGTGCTCACAGAGTGCAAAGCTCCACTCATCACAAAAGCTAACGTGGCCATCTGAATACGACTCCTGGTGTGCACATTGTTTTTTTTTAACAATTGACACAGTACTATTACATATATAAACATATTCACGATCAGTGGATAAAACATGAAGATGCATAACGAAAACATAGTTACATTTAATTCATCAAATTCATTCTGATACACATACACGGGAATCATTTCGATTACACCAGCCATTAACGGCACCACCCAGCCAAACACCGCACACTTGAAATACCTCCTTGTTGATTTTGATCTAAACACTTTCACTATTTGTTCATAAAACATGACACTGGATATTAGCAGCCAGGAATGGAAAGCAGCCATTGTAGATATATTCATCACAATAAAATATAACATGTTCAACTCGACTGACAAGAAATATTCTAAAGTGTTCATTATAACATTTCTGCATTCGAGCATCCAAATGAAACCTGCCAGAATAGTATTTAGGAATATATAGTTCTTGAAATTCCTAAATTTTGGTATCTTGATCCAGGACACGAGATCGAGGAGAAGAGTTAAAGCTGAAGTTGCTAAATTTGTGTACTCCGTGTAATGCAGTATAATTATACGATAATTTTGTTCAGAAGAATCGTCTGCTATATATTCCGTTGAGTTCATTTACGACACGTTCGTTTCTGACCCTTTGTTACGTTACGTCATTGATCCGTTCTTTTTCTGGAGAATCTGCAATATTGATGACGTGTCCAGAGATCTATGACCAATAACGAACTGGTAGTTCTCCTTCGAGAGATAAAATTCAAGGGATGCCAGATGCGTGTAACACATTACACTGAGTTAATCCAACTAATATGAATACAATACTACCAATGTGATTGTAAATAATCCAAATAATACTAAATTGACATAATTAAAATGTCATAGTACTCGGTGTGTGATAAAACAAGATTGGCTCGTGATAAATGTTTCCATATTGGTAACAAAATAATGAGCATTTATTTTCATGGTATTTGATGTTCCAATGCTGATCTTCATTGTTACGACTTTTGATACGCACTTCAGTATTTTTAAACAAAATATGCTCTTGCTATCCCAGAAGGATCCCCGAAGGAGTAAGCAGTGGTATCGCAATAACGACACCCACTATTAATGGATGACTGTAAAGCTGAGATGAGGTAAGTACACCAACCAGTATAAGCACGATCCAGTCAAACAATATCTTGTCAGTTTTGATCTATGCGTATTTTGATGATGAGTATAAAAAGCTATACCTACATTTAACATTTTCGAGGGTAAGGTTATCTCTAGGTAATAGAAGGCATCTGTGGATAGTGATGATAAAGGAGCGAAGAGGCAAAGTCATAAAGGCAACTTTATGGAGTAGCTATCACGATGATTTTATGAAATAAACTTCCATTAATAAGTACTAATGTACTACATGAGTGACATACTGAGTAGAACAGTCGCATCTCTCAGGTCTTGTATACATCGGCAGCAACGGCCTGAATGCCTGGTACCAAAGCTCACGATTTGATTTAAACATCACAAAATAAAAATTTATCAGAACAGTCTGCAACAAACTGATAGTCTCATCCAAAACAAACAAATCCTTGAATAGTAATATCAATGCGCTCATAAATATCAAAACTCCACTCATAACGAAAGTCAGTGTGGCCATTTGAATACGGCTTCTTGTTTGCACATTTTTATTTATCATCAATGTACGTAATACTATTATGTATATGAATACATTCACTGCCAAAGGATAGAACATAATTATGTATACAGAATAAAAAGCCAAATTTAATGCATATGGTTCATCCCAATACAAAGGCATGATAGCTGTTAGAATTACTCCGCTCAGTATAGGCACTACCCAACCGAACAACGCACATTTGAGATACCTTCTTGTCAGTTTTGATCTAAACACTTTAACTATTTGCACATAAAACATAGCACTGCATATTAACAGCCATGAATCAAAAGCAGCCGCGAATGATACGTAAATTGCAAAATCAACAAAAAATTGCACTCTTCTGGACCCCATGTAGCCGACAATTGCTGTTACGAAATCATAGCGGTTGATCTTCCAGATAAAGCCAGCTAAAATGGTGTTCAGAAAAACGTAGTTCTTGAAACTTCTGAACTCAGTGATCTTCATCCAGGATACGAGACCGAGGAGTAGGGTGAATGCTGATGTTGCGACGCTTATATGCAGCATGCACTGCTGAATCATAGCGTCATACTTATATTGTTCGGAAACTGATGCCTTCAATACCCCGGTAGAGTTGAATTCGGATTTGTTCATTGTTCACTTTTAAAAATTGTTTTTGTCCAGAAGGCAAGCGATTTCAAATACTGAATACTGCGTATAGAATAATATCTGGCTATATTGTACTGGATAGACGATAACAGAATAAGCACAATCGTTTACTTATCATAATTAAAGTGTTCATTAAAAACAGTATTTTCTCACTACTTGATATTAAATAATATTTTCCTTGTTTTAATTAGTTCAGTACGTTTGCTTGTAGTTTCAGGATCCGTTATAGGCCTTCATGTTTGCGTGTTAGTAATACCATTATTTTAATTCTGGGGTTCAAAGCTCGACAACTCCTTTCCTCGGACGGAATACAAGCTGTTCTTCTACTGACAGAATCGATAGAATTTATATAAAACTAGCTGTGCCCCGCGGTTTCACTCGCATAGATTTTAATTTCATGGTTGTCCGCGGCTCCGGTTTTTTAAATCTAAGTAGGCTAAGTGACTCCTTGTAACATTAGCTATCCGTCAGTGAAAGTCCCGTTAAAATCCGTCCAGCCATTTCGGAGATTACCCGGAACAAACAGACAGACAGACAGACAGACAGACAGACAGACAGACAGACAGACAGACAGAGAAAAAAAAATTAAATTGCTTTTTCTATGTCAGTACCGTGTATACTTTCATATGCATTTAGTGAAAAACTGTTATTTTGCAGTTACAAACAGACACTTCAATTTTTTTTATCTGTATAGATGTATAGATGTATAGATGTTAATCATGACTACAATGTACTTGAAAAATATGAAATAAGTTTTTTTAAACTGACTTGAAATCATGTCACACCATGAGCTTTATGATGAAGCAAAACCTCATAAGAACCTTGCATATATTTGTCTGAAAACAATCCAACGATTGTGTCTAGTGGCTAAGATGGCAATGGACTCACTATTTTTTCAACATTTACCCTTCGTTCTCTCAAGCTCACGTTATTTTGTAAATCTGTTTGCGCGAGACTCGCAAGTAAAAATTTGAATGTCCTCGATACGAACAGTCCACAATTTCATTATTTGGCACGACGCCAGGTTGATCCCAAAACGCAGATTATTTCAAGTTTACTTGACGCGTAACTGTTTATCGCTTTATATTGTCAGAAGGTTGTCTTATAATAGATTTTTTTGAATATGTTAATATGTTGGATCGATCCAGGAAGACTACCCGACTTTCCTGATTAAATTAATGGATTCATATTTAGGCGGATGTTCCATGGAGGGTAGTTCGTTGAAGTTGTTAGCGTTCATCGTAAGCAATAACCGCTTAGCACCAAGCAGCCCGCTTATCCTGTTTGCTCATTGGTACGGATTTGTGGGAATTCAATTCTCAATTAAACCACTCGGTCAATGCGGCACTTGTGTGAAAGCTGTATGTTTGAAGATCTCAATGAAGCGGATTAGTAGGACGGAGATAAATTTCACCACCTACTCTCATCTTTGGTGAAGCGTTACTCCAGTGTCTACCCCTTCAAAGACCCTTATAGGAAGGCAATTTTTTTATACTGTCCACCACAATTTTTGTAACAACCACCAGTTAAAGAGTGTATTAGATGAGGAGCAATGTTAACGTAGGAAAAGTATTTTTATTTACAAGGTCACCGAATTTTTCATGTACAGCTTTTCTACAGTCGAGAATAAAAGTGTTTTGTTTTCAGCATTTTCTTATTACTTTTACACAAATATAATCTACTTTGCTAGACTCTTTTGGAAATTTTCCATTATTAATTTCATCACAACAATCTTATGACGAGATTAATAGCAAGACCTTGTTATAGTTTTAAAAATAAATCCACGTACGTACGGTTGTGGGATGCAGTCTTATTGAACCGGGACTGTTGGGAGCGCGTCTCCCAAATCTATCTGCAAACGCGTTTATTTCACACGTAAATTTGTAAATGAGTGTCTCTAAACATTAAAGTGTAAAGGATGGATCATTTGCGAATAAAACCAAGTTGCGTCCTGCACTGGAACTACAAGGGCTTAACGGAATTTCCCTTTAACCAAATCCGTGGTGAAGAGTCAGAGATAACAGATATATATTTGAAGGAGAACTTGATATCACGGTTGCCAAATGATATTTGCATGTTAGAGAGTTTGGAGAGCTTGTATCTGAGCGGGAATGATATAACGGCACTACCGCGGGAGATATCCAAGCTGAGGTGTCTGAAGTGCCTCGACGTAAGTGGGAATAGATTGAGATATATCCCTGATGAGATCGGTGAAGCGAGGAGTCTCAAGTTTCTGATACTAGACGAGAATGAACTAACGGAACTGCCGCCGAGACTTGCAGAGCTGCAAGGATTACGATATCTATCGGTTTGTGGTAAATTTTATTGATGATTTTGTTATTGGAGAACTTGGTTCTAAGAACGAACCTTATTTGATTCTGATGTATTTGGTACCTATTTTATTGTAAATTTTCACCCGTACCGTGACATAGGCTGTGGTTGTCTTGTGGTTTGAATAATTGCCTACCACGCAAACGACGCAAGTTCAAATCCCAGGAGCCTTTCCATGAGCTCTTATTAACACGATAGTTTGAATCACATTATGATACATATGTATAAGACGTATGTACATAATGTCACTGCCACACAACTGAACTATGGATGATGAAGCTTATGGTTAGGCCCAAGGGGTCTTTAAGGTACGATTTAAAAAAAAGAATTGGCTTGCAATGATGACATCAAAATAAATCTTAACCTGCATAATCAATATTTTTTAGTGTACGTGCATATGGGATAATTTCTTGTTTATATTATTTAGTCCCTGTTTCTGCATAAAATTTTAGAGATCCATCGCAATTACGCGGAATAGATGAAAGCTATATAAGTAACGCTTGTAAATGCAACGGGTAAGCAAAACCGATGTGGTTTGTTAATTTGCTCTAGTTTACTTAACAGTAAACTCGTAAAGTTTCGGAAGACAGTAGTTACATTGGCGCCTTCGTAACAAACTGTGCAGTAAATCAAATTTAACGTTTCCTTATTGATTCTTTTGACCCATTTCACCTCGGAAACTTGGAATGGATGCATAAAGCGTCAGGCAGAAGTTACAATTGCTACGGCTTTTGTGTTTCGAACTTTAATTTAAGGAATTTTACCTACTGTTGCTGTCAGTATTTTCAGGTTGGTAACGCAATGTATCATACGTTCTAGCGTCTGTATTAAACATGACATGTCTTAGATTGAAGAATAAAAGGCTATTACGGACAAGTATTTACAAAGGCATTGGGATATTAAGAGTGTCGGTACTTATCCACACTTAGACAGTAATATTTTAGCCCACGTAATAAGGCGCGAGCTTTTTGCCATTAACCGGGCACTAATCCAGACTCTGGGCTGTTACTGTTACAGATCCAGCGATCGAACCCAGAATTTCGTTATCTGTAGAATAGCGCTTGCGACCACGAGACCAACCGAGCAGTCATGTGACCTCAGTTTAATAATAATATGTTTATTTTTATAACTTGTAGGTACGGTAAATTACAACGATGTATAATGTATAAAAATGATTTAGAAGAAGTAGGGCATAATGTGATCCCTCGTTCGAAATTCGGAGCAGCCCGACTGGGGCTGTGTACCCTTACAGAAGAACGCAGCCGAATATTATGATTAAGCCGCGCTATTGTGACCGATGGTGAGTCCATCGCTGTGTCAGGCATATCTTCTCAGACGTATGCAGGTTTACTGTACAACTCGTGATTAAACTTGTTATTTTTTATGTTTTAGATAACAGATTGAAATATTTACCACAAAGACCGGTCTACAATTACTATCACTGCGAGCTAAGGTTCTGGCGTAACCCAGATTTGAGGACCCTGCCTTACTCACTCTGGTACCACATGTTCCGGGATCAACAAACAAGAAGTCTAAATATTGGGTAAGTTATAATGATACTTTGGAACTATGTAGAATACGAAGCAATAAGCCTACGGAAGCGTTGGCGTTAGAATGGAAGTTCTAGATAATTACACTGATATGGAAACTCGATCGAAATTCATAAACAAAAGATAAACAAGTTCTCCGAAATGTAGATATCGTACAGGTGCCGCCGTCACGAGCTAAGAGCGCTGTCAGTCTGTCTCTGTCTGTCTGTATGGCACGACGCGAATAAAGTACATGCGCAGTTACCATCACTAGTTTTGCCGAGCGCTTAGAACTCGTGACCGCACCTGAATACAAATCTTACTGAACTAGTGAATTACGTAAGTGAAAAATAAGCATTGGGACCTTTGATCCTTAAGACCTTAAGTGTGTGTATGCATACACACATATTAATTAGCGATGCCCCTATATATTTACAAATATAAGTTGCCATTGCGTTGCTACCTAGTTGCCAGTATAAAAATTCAATTTAAATAATTATAATAAAAACGAATCTATAGCTAGCGGTCCCAGTCGCCAAATTCTCTCAGAAATGACATCGCATGCCTCGAAGATTTTAATATACATTTCAATCTATTTCTATGCCTTACTATTCTTCTTTTCTCCAGATGCTTAGCAGTAACAAATGCCCAAAACCTAACGCAATACGGACCAAGGTGTAGGCTAAAACTAAAACTGGATTCCACGGAAATGGAATTAGATGTCAAGGTTCAGCCTAAATACAATATTATTTTAGAATCCCACCAGTGCACACCGCCAAGTCTTTATGAGCTGTGTAGACGAACATTTTACCAAATGCTTACAGACACGGCAAAAAAGTTGTCTTACAAATCCAGTTTATACTCAGACATTGTTTATGATAACTCTGAAGCGAATAATAATTTGATTCATAGCTTCGAAGATTTCAACGTAAGTAATGAGGAAATAAACACAGCACATCCCGAAGATCACAGAAGATACACAGATCTGAAATGTACAAAGGCGAAGCATTCTAAAACTCAATACGCTCCGTCTGATTTTTTGACTGAGTATTTCAATTTCTTGCCAAATTTCATGATAACTAATCTGTGTAATGGGCCTGTATCAAGATGTGAAAACGCTGATTGTAAGAAGGCTATATTTGATTACGTGTACTGCGAATTTTGCTTTGGGTATGTAAATACAGAACATTAGTATCTCTATTGGTTTTACATTATAACTTCAACATGCCTCCTCACAAGTGTCTCAAAAGTGATAGAATAAGTCTCACTTATGACTGAATTCATTCTCAGACTTGCTTAATATTATATCTGAGAGATTTTCTTGCCTTCCTTCACCGAGAAACCCATGGGGAGACAAATCGTAAAACTCATAAATACTATCATCGTTATAGCAGTGACGTCTTACTAACTGCATAGTATTGATGAAATGTACATGATGTCAGCTGAGTTTTTTGCCGGTTCTTCTCAAAAGGCAAGATTCGGAACCGGTGGTAAATTTTCAACATTCATGAGTGCCTTACTAGGGCCCAAACTGAATACATATATGTATTCAAAGCTATAAAAACATTTATGTTTCATTTTTCTTGGCTCATTGTTGGTATCACAGAAACGTTAAAGCTAAGTTTATAATACCCTCTGCTCAAATCCACGATTAAAGACCTCCTAGTTAGATTAGAGCCCTCTTAACCCTGTCCTCAATACCTATGGGAGGTGACTACTCAAACTTTGACCACTAGTGGGCAACTATAGGCCCACAGATGGCGCTGTTTCGATCATATATAAATCTGCGTTTTCGTTAGACGTAAACGCGACGAACATGCTACTAACGGCGGTTAACCTTGAAAATCTGCAACATTAATTTGTTTTCTTTCAGGAAAATTATCCTCATCGATAGTACGACAGACGTCATACTCAGCGCAGCCTTTTGTTCCAAGAATTGTGCTGACATTTGGAGACTCGGGAAGACTAATTTAATACCATGGAAGTTGATTAATGATTAAAATTTCAAGATTATTGCCTACTTTTATATTTTTTGAACCCTACCACTCATTAACCATAAATCATTGTTAATATTTCTTTAGTATGAATAAGACATATTACGAACATTTTATTAACAAACAAACTTATTAATTAATTAGCATCAATAGCGGTTTCCTTTCTTATTGTGTAGCACCTACACCTATATATTTCATCAGTAGTATAATCTGTGAAGATTTTTCAATCTAGTCTTTGATAGCTGTCTTGTCACTATCATTTCAATATTTTTCCCAAATAATTTCCTAGTACAATGAAACAGGAAAATGGAGACAAATTGGACCCTTTCAATACTTACGCATATTTCCAAGGACATAAATGCTCTTTGGCAGCTGATAAAATATCAGTTTCCAACATTCAGTGCGGACCCCTGAGGAAATTCTTTCACAACATAACTTCTGTGAATGCTAATGATATCAGAGCCTTAAGTGTGTATAGGTACGTAAGTAGATAGTAAAAATTGGTTATATTCATATATGACTGCATGAGTAAAGATGAATCTGACGTAATGGCTCCATACCGAAATTCACACCCAACAACGCACACGCGTTGCACAGGTGCACTCTTTATTCCCTGACTCAGTCAGACAATTCGGCACGACCGGAGAGAGACGTAGGGCTAATAGGTTTACGTACGTTTCCGAGCCACGAGGGTGATCAGGCCAACTCTCCAACCACCAGACTATTAAGAATTGTATATTAAGAAATGTAAACGGGCCAAGGTTAAACCAGTGAACTAGGTGTCAGAGCTTCTAACATTTCGGACTGACCTGTAAAGATTGCCCAAAATATTAAATTAGCTAACGGACACACGTACTTCTTCGAGGCACGGAGAGAACTCGGGCGGTCAACTACGCCCTTAAAATTTAAAATAAAAAGGATTTTAAAATATTTCAGATCTCATGCAGCTCTTTGCAAGTCACGATATCGTCAATTCAAGATGTACCCGCTATCAATACATCCGTACAGTCGGCTAAGATTTTATTTGGAATTCGTCTTTGTTGTCGCTATTTTAGTGTCGAACCTTCTACTGGCCATACACTTCTCAGATCCACAGAATGACGTGTTAATCATCACTGTGGTAAGAATTACTACTTTATCTAATTTCATAGGCAAGAAAACTAGTTCTGTCGAATTTTAATTTTCCCCTATTTGGGAGTTTCAAAAAGCATGTACATCAATTAGGTTGGCTCAGAGACTGACCCTTTGAACTAATAGAAATTACAATCCTCGCAAAAATTATATGAACGAAACAAAACTCTATAGCAGTCGGCATCAAGAGCAGTATATCTTCAAAGGATTCAACAATACTTTGTTCCAGGCCACTCACCTCATGTACTCGATAGATTTCCTCTACATCATCAATATCCTTGCAAACGTTTTCACCGGCTATGTTGAAGGTAACGCCAAGCAAACGGCAGAAATGAATTCTAAGAGAACCTTCAGCAAATACGCTCGTACTTGGTTTGGCATTGATTTGCTATCATCTTTATGCATCGTTCCTGGTTGCTTTAACATTGAGAGTGCCACTGCGCATGTAGCCTTGGTCACCACGAAGATACTAAGGATGCCCGTGCTTATTAATTATCTTAATAATGTGATGATCGTTTTGAGGGCTGGGGTAAGTTGTTATTATACAAGCCATATTCGTATTCTCCAAATATTATAAAATACTAGCATGTAGCTTTTCCTACGTATTATTAAGGACCCCTTTCAGGGCCGGATGATCCATGAAGCCCCGTGTGAGTCTCTAGTCGGAATTATATTTTAAAAAGAAGAAAGAGGTAAAGGAAAGGGGCTTAGAGAACCGCCTAGGGACCCGGATAGGGTTAATCCGGCCCTGAACCCTAATTAACCCCGATCTGAAATATAGCCTATGTTACTCGCTGAAGGTGTAGCTTTCTAATGATGAAAGGATTTTAAAATCGATCAAGTCGTTTTTGAGTTTAATCGTAACAAACAAATCTTTCCTCTTTACCTACAACATTAATATAGATTAAGAAACATGTCAGAGCTTTAAGAGAACGTACAAATGTGCGATCGAACTGTCGTGCGCTGGTATATTGTGGGTAAGCAAGTTATCTGTATGTATGTATCTTTTGACGGCTGAACCATTAAACCAATGAAACTGGAATTTGGAATGGAGAAGGAGCTATAATCGCAAGGGCTATCCACCCTTGATATATATATGACGCAGAAGCTAGTAAATACTAGTGCTCTATGAGTGTACAATTTTTAAGACGGCAGTGTGTGTTCCTCTTTCATTTACTATTGATAAACATATATTTCACAGGCGATCAAGAAATCCGTAGTGGAGACATCCATCTTAGTACTTTCGTACTTGACTTGGAATATATATTTCCAATTCGCGGTGGAATATATGATTGAGGGTGACTTTAAGCCGACAACTGCAAGGAACTGTTCATGGATATCGTTAATGAAGTTATGGAATCAAACTACACCTATTCGACTTGCCTTTGCTTTGGATAGATCTGGTATAGTAGTATTATACAACTCTGCTATAACACTATCAAGCTTGTAGGTAAGCCAGCTGAAAGCTAAGGTCCAGGGGAGGTGGGGAATTGTGTCCTACAAAAATTATGCCAATCCAATTCCTATGCACTTCTAACGAATAGGTTAACTGTGATCCTGAAAATGTGCGTAATGGGATTTTATTATAAAAAAATAATTTAAGCTACTTACATTAAACGATCAAAGTCTACAAATTCATACTTGGCCCACTTTTACGTTTGTACATAGCGAAGTATTTCTCTCATAAATATTCTCTAATCATCTGCCGGTATATCTTCTTCCAGTTGGAATGTTAAGAAAAACGGCAAACTTGAATGTAATTCTGAGTGACAGTTGTTACGAAACGTTCTGTTTAGTTGCCTGGATTATTTCGAAGGTAATTTCCCTACAATTTAATCAACCCAAAAAATCTTCTGTAATTTGAGCAAGAATTAATAAAACATTCGCGAGTAAGTGAAACTTGTATTTATTAGAATACAGGTGCATAAAGATTAAATATGTTTAATATATCTATTCATTTATTTTAATCAAAAGATCTAGCAACATTGTAGATTCATGATTAAATTCGGGGTTGGTTCAAGGACATACGGGCAAATTTTGATAGACCCTGTCGTGCCTGGGGTTTCCAAAGAGTGGATGAAATTTGAGCTAGGACGCACCTTTTCCGAGATAATTCGATTTTCCGTCCGATATTAAGTTTTCGATGCTTAATGTAATATGAGCGAACAACATAAATTGAACTGCACCGGTAGGTTAAGAACCTCTTCAAGATTATAATCGCCTGGTTATTTTATGCAGAATTTAATTATATCGCAAATCTAATATTCTTAGGAACGACCAGAAGAAAAAGTAAGTTGGATTCTGATAGATATACCTAACTACTAATCACTAGAATCTTATCATTATCTTATAATTTCATTTCATTAATAAATTCCAGCTACTAGTGTATCATTGTGGTATGAAATACTTACTTGCTCTGTTCGGTGCTGAGTCGGCCCGCTCGAGATACTACTCTATGATGAAGCAAGTTAAGACTTACATGAGTCGCCGCAAGTTCCCGCCGAGGATCAAGAAGAAGATTCTCAAATTCTACGCTATAAGGTTCCAGTCGAACTTCTTTGTGGTAAGTATCAAGTACTTATCTAGGTGAATTGTCTTAATGTTACTGATCAAATTATTTTTCAAGAAAATCTTCAGAATGGTCCTCACGTTTTTTACAGAATGCGGTATCATGTCTGGGGAACCGCAGCTCCAACTGTATTGGTGGCAAACTTGTATTGTTCTATAATGCAATTCACTCGAAATCTCTCATAGCGCGATTTAGGTTCTCTTGTATATGAACTCTAACTTGCAATTGTTAGCGAGTAGCGCCATCTTTGTAGCGAGCGCAGTATAGTTAAAATTTTCAGGAATCCCGAATGCTGGAATGCGTTTCGGGTCAACTCCGTGAAGACATAGTTATGCACACTGGCCGTCAGCTGGTGAGGGAACTGGACTTCCTTAAGCACTTGCCCAGGCCTCTACTGCTGCAGATCGGAATCAAGCTGAGCATTGTCATCTATATCGCTGGCGATATCATATTTAAGATTAATACTATAGGTAAGTACACTCTGCTTACTTTATCAAGGCCTACAGGGCCTTCAGAAAGAGAAACGTCGTGGCCAAAAACTGAAGCGTTACGATTTCCACGTGGCATCCCATTCCTGACATCTGGGGCCTAACACCATTGGTTATTCATTAGTAATTAAGCTCAGCGGCACCCTCCAAACCCACGACGGTTCTCTTTCTGAACAGACAAACTTTATTTAAATTTTATATCAACTGCCCCATCATCCTCCTGCCTACCATTGTGTCTTCCATTTCTCTCTATCAGCCGTCATATCTGTATTCACTCCCACGGTAGGCATATCATCTTTCACACAATCCATCCATCGTTTCTTAGGTCTTCCTTCCCCTCCACATTTAATAAACAAAACTTTGTGCCAACGTTATCCTCATCCCTCTTCCATTACTGACTGTCCGCAAGTAAATAAATGACGGAAAGTGTAAGGGCATCCAAAACCCTTTAGCTGGCACCCAAACCGCCTTTGGCGGGCAGCTGCGGGCGAAAGTTAGTACTTAGATTATTAACAAAATAGAAGAACGGAAAGCATTAATTCAATAATCGCATTGTTTAGGAGACTGCATGTACATTATAGACAAGGGCTGTGTAGCAATTTACTCCGAATCCGGCAAGGAAATCTGTCATCTCGAGGACGGAGACTACTTCGGAGAGATAGCTTTAGTGATGAAAACAAAACTGCGCACCGCCTCCGCTGTTGCCATTACAAATTGTGAGCTATTCCGCCTGGATAAGGAAGATTTTGACCACACCATTACGTTATATCCCACTGTTTACGACCAAATTAAAAATCTCGCCGTCAATAGGATGGAGCGAACTACAGTTTTGGATGAACGACATAAGATTGAAATTCAAATGGCAGAGGACTATAAACAGGTGAGGACGAATATTCCTACGGCTATGTGACGTTAGAAATTAAGTTTAGTTTCCAATGCCCCAAGTATAGGTTTTATTTGAACATGTTTTTTAACCCGAGTAGTTTCGTCATTTTGAATGGGAACGTTAAAAAACGCCCCTGGCGGCGAGTGTAGGAAGTTTTACGTCACCAAAAAAAAAAGCGCAAAACTAAAGGTCGAACGACAACGTTCAAGCGTGTCACAACCTACACTTGGGGCACAGTTACTTGATTATAAATACCAAAACGGTTTTAGTTATTCTTTGGTATTTTGCTAGTTTGTTGTTTAAGTAGAAGATACAATATTAATTTAAGCAGAATATGTTTTATGTTAAGTTTTAAATAATATGAAAAGGATAAGTTTGAAATAAAAGACGCATATTTAATTTTACCTTTATTTAAAACCAGCCACCATAATTTAAGCGTAAGTTCGGAATAATTTAAAAGAAATACTGATCCAAACGTATTTCCATTGAGTATAAGTCTTGGTTACATTTCCCTTCGAGAACATTTAGATATTATCATTCCAATAGTCATGAATAACAGAAGAGTATTTTTTTTATTACTATTGAATCAGTCCTTTTATACGCGAGTAAATTCTCTCTCACTTAGAATTTATTTATTTTTGTTCCACTGTTTAAAAAGTAAGTATATATCCGCGCCTTGCTGGAGATCACTTCGACAAGAAGCTTAATTTTCTTATTTTATTTCTCAAAAATAAAATTCATATTTTTAAATGATAATATCTTGTTAACGCAGGGCAGTCTTTTGAATTTTTTAGAGTAACATAATACAATAATATATATCTCACAAGATCACACATCACAACCAAATAAATAAACATTTTCTATTTTTGTGAACAAACGCAGCATTTTAGATTGGAATAAAATTAAGGGAATGATAATTTTTGTATACAAAATCATTGGTGTCATTCATATATTAAATTCACATTTTAAAAGTTTCCTTTAGAGGTAGCGTTTTATTATCACATGAAAATAACAAAATATGCTACAATAGTTTTTTATATTTAAAAATATACCACATGGATTCTGTCTTACCGTGGAAGCATTCGTTCCTTATTCGAAGATGAATACGATTATAAATTAACAAAAATAATACATACATCTTGTATGAATTTGTGATAAAATGTAACTGTCATTTATTTCTAGCACATAACATTAGCACGTTAAAATATAGGCCTATTTGTTTTCTTCCACTTCACTTACTTCTTCTACCAATCACATTAAGGACGTAATAACACACGTTCACAATTCAACACGTACTCTTTATTTTAACCTATTGGAACTTCTATCACATGATTGCTAATAATGCATTTGTTCACACAATTTTGTGCCTTATCGTGTATAAGTTGAGCTCAAAGTTGGAATTCATTGGATGTAGGTGTAATGGGTGTTAGTTTGTACATAGAACATGCTGTTTAGGTATGGGCCCATAGCACTGGAACAAAAAATACCATTTTAATGCTCATGCAGTATTTTATAACGACCGGCGACCGATAGATAAAATCAGTTTGCAAAAAAAAAAGTTGATGGCAGAGTAAACAGACTCACGAAATTTATTTTTTGACCATGTATGTAAATTATTGATGCGATTTTTTTTTCAGAAGAGAATTTTCTCGATTAGTTTCAATAATTTATACAGATAAATAAAATTGAAGTGTCTGTTTGTAATTCCTAATTTACTACTTGTATCATCAGCTATATGCCAGTGAAAGCCGTTTCAGAGATTACCCGGGACAAACAGACATACAGACAGAGAAAAACTTTACAAATTGCATTTTTTATGCCAGTACCGTATATACTTTCATATGCATTTCGTGAAATGCTGTTATTATGGAATTACAAAGAGACACTTCCAATATATTTATCTATATAGATATATAAATAGAATATAGATATCTTCTTTATACATAAAAATTAATCCCCATTTCCCTTGGTCACGGCATCACGCCTAAACGGCTGGATGAATTTTAACGGGACTTTCACTGGCAGATAGCTGACGTTTCAAGGAGTGTTTTAGGCTGTTTTAATTTTATTTAAAAAAAACAGCATGAAACGAAATCTACGCGGGTGAAACCGCGGGGCACACTTAGTATAATATATATATACTTACATAGGGGGTGGTGGCCCATACACCAGTTGCTGCTATGAAGGCGGAGGCTCGCGAGCCGCGGCGGCCGCGTAGAATACTACACACGGTGTCTTCCACCACGCACCGAAGTGCATCGCCTCCTCTGCACTCACTGGCACGATGCTGGAATTACCAATATACACCATGTTACGACGAACCAAGGTTTTCAAGCAGTCGATAAATCATAATTACTAGTAACCTCTCGTCTGCTTTGTCACGGATCCGTGTCGCGACGAAATCTACTTACGTGAATACTATTAGGTTTTTTATTTGCTAAAAAATTAAGTTTTAAATTGAATTTTGTATAAAAATAAATCTTACGACTACTCTATTAGGTTTATATTTACTAAAAACGTAAGCGGGCACGTGTGACAACTCGAATCAGACGAGAAGGTAATCAATTAAAATATACCGAAAAATCGTTATCAAAAAACTGCCGAGACTGCAAGAACGAGTGCCACAAAATTCTCGCGTCATGCGCTCAGCCTCGCGATACCGAAGCGATATAAGGTTTTGAGTGCCCAGCGAGAATAGTAGGGATAACGTTGACGTATTTAGTCGCAGTCGACTTAGTCGCGGTTTATGTAGGCATTTCTCTTGAGAGGTTTAAATGAGATAAGGGGTTTATGACTTACGTATTTCATTGGACAATTCCATCAAAAACTTAATAACATTTTGTTTTTTTACTTAAATATTAAACTTAATTAAGAAATACATGTATTGTCATCCAAAATAAATGTGTATAGCAAATTTCGGTTAATGATAACTGATTCATAATTCAGTTGCGAGATGCCACCCGGACAAACACAGTGTTTAAAAGCTTCTAAAAAACTTACCATAGATCATTAAACATGAACCACTGCGGTTCTCCATCCTTCCCCGCGGTTTGTACGTACGCGACTAAATTCTTAGGGTTGTCTTCGACGCATACGACGGCCGCAGACAGAGTATATTCCTCTTCTGTCTGCGTTGTCGATGGTTTCTTGTTTTGTTTGTCTGACCTGTTCGGTGTCTGTGGATCCGTCGGGGATTGGTCGAACTGGAAAATATATTGGGTTAACATCTATTATCTATACAAATAAATAAAATTGAAGTGTCTGTTTGTAATTCCATATTAATGGCTTTTTACTAAATGCATATCAAAGTTTATACGATACTATCATAAAAAAAGTCTCTGCCTGTCTCTCTGTCTGTTTGTTCCGGGTAACCTCAGGAACGGCTAGGCCGATATTAACGGGACTTTCACTGGCGGATAGCTAATGTTACAAGATGTAATATTGACTATTTTTATTTAAAAAAAAAACACATTGGGGTTCCACGCGCCACCTATGAAATTAAGTCTACGCAGGTGAAACCGCCACGCACAGCTAATTATTCAATTAAAAATTGGATAGTAAGCAGCAAAATACAGCGTACCTTATCATTAATAACAACATCACCATCCGCCTGCAGCCTTATTTGTAGCTGAAGAGGCAGCACGCAATGAGACTCTTGCGCACCATTCTTCGACGAACCAGCTTGTGACGGTGGCGGTCTGAAAACGGGAAAACTTACTGTATTACGAAGTTTAACATATAATAAAGACATGCTTTATTCGTATTATATGTACATTGTGCTTATGTCCGGCAGTGGATTGCTATGGTAGTTTGAGGAAGCTGATATATCGATGCGCGATTGCGAGATGTTTCAACAATCGAAACAGCGTTGGTCAAACTTGCGAGATCAAACAATCGAGTGGTTTTTGGATTGTTTTGATGCACACGATTGGTCCGAGTCGCGCCGAATCTAGCCGAATGGAACCGATCGTCGGCCGAAGCGCGTTGTGTTCGATTAGTGGCGATTACACGCGAGTCCGACTCGCAACCATCGATTGCAATCGAAACAATTGCGATGCACCGAGATGTTTGAAGACTCGAAACAATCACGCATCATTAGCTGTTAATGACATCATTTTGATACTAAATGATTATGTAATATTTTACCTATCAGGATGTTTGAACCGACACCCCGGTCGCGCACAATGCAACCCATACCGACACGGCTTGCTACTCCCCCCTCTTTTGTTGTCTGGCTGAAACATAAACGTTCTTGATAGCACTTTATTTTAATACCAACAAGGTGTATATATTTAGTACTAGCTGTGCTCCGCGGTTTCACTCGCGTAGATTTAGTTTCATCCTTATTTTTACGGAACCCTAATATGTTTAATAAATATAAGTAGCCTAAGTTACTCCTCGAAACATCAGCTACCTGCCAGTGAAAGTCCCGTTAAAATCGGTGCAGCCGTTTCAAAGATTACCCGGAACAAACAGACAGACAGACAGACAGAAAAAAATTTAAACTTGGTTTTTCGGTGTTAGTTTCGTGTATACTTTCATATTCATTTAGTGAAAAGCTGTAATTTTTGAATTACAAACAGACACTTCAATTTTATTTATATGTATAGATGTATAGATATAGATAACAAACTCACGTCTTTCTGCATTGTTTTCGCCCAATAAGCCTTCTCGTGGGCAGTCACTCCACCGCAATTTATTGCTAGGATTGGCGGTAACCTGTAATCAAAGTACTAAGTGAGCCCGCAGTCTCTTCCGCTTAGACAAAATTTCTAGGTTCTAAATAACAAAATATATCCCTGTGAAAGTGTTGTAAAAGCAGTTATTTCAGAGATTTGAAAAATCAAAAGATAAATCATATGTTTTCTTCCTAGTGAGATCCAATTTGACATAACAAAAAGACTTAGCAATTTTTTTATAAGTATTGCATTGCATCACGTGAAAAAATTAAGAAATACATACATGAACGAGGAAAAATACACATTCTAATCAATTTAGTATACCTTAACCAAACTTACTTAAAAAACAAAGCTTAAATTCAGCCTTTCCAGTTGACCCTCACTACAATTTAGACTTTACTACTAATAAAACAAAGTTCAAATTCACCTAACGATCCTCCCCCGTTGAGTAGTAGGCGTGAATCGTGCGCAGTGTTCACACCACGCGGGCGTACTGCGACGAGCTGCTAACGACGCTCGAACTAATTCTACGAAACCACGAGGGTCATTACCCTCTCTGGTAGTCGCAGCTGGGTACTGGAGGGCGCAAGCTAGTACTACTGATTCGCGTTCTTCCTGTGCGAGGTGAAGAAAATTGCTTAATATAGAAGAGTAAACCACATCATGTACGAAATTGGCAGCGCAGGTAACATACATACATGGTACACGCCTGTATTCCCCGAAGGGGCAGACAGCGGTGTTGTATTAACAACACCCACTTTTCACCGAAGGTGATTAAGTGCCAACGTGACAGATGGTGAGTCTATCGCCGTCTTAGGCACTATACATATGTCTATGAAATACTTCTCAGACCTATGCAGGTTTCCTCACGATTTTTTCCTTCACAGTTCAGTACAGTTCCTGTACAGGCTCCGCTGGGATCCGAACTTGCGTAGCAGGTGACTGCTCAAACTCCAAGGCTACCACGGCTTCTTGCCGACATTCTTGCCAGTTCCTCTCAAAAGACTAGTTTCCCGCGACTTAGTCATCGTCGTTATTATTTAAGTAACCTTAAATTCGTCCCTATTCAAAGAGCCAATATGGTCGGAATACAGATAGATTTAATTTTATAAACGGGTAGCGCAATCACGTTTGTAAAGCAATTCTAATATCAGGCACAACTGAAGCTATAAGTGCGTATGAACTAACCTCCTTATTACACTTCAAACACCTATTGAGTTGATGTCTCCCGATGGCGAACAGCTTTGATATATCCGACTCTTCCTTATCAACCCGATGATTCAACTCGTGGTTCCCTAAGTTTTGCGGCTGGTCGGCGTCCCCTGCACCTGGGAGAATACTGAATGGTCCAAGTTCATTCTTGCAGCTCAAAGTAACGTATTTAGTACGCAAAAATGAACTCTATTGTTAGGTTAGGATTAGATTCAAACAGACAGAATGTAATAAGTATTTTTTGCTTACAAGAAATGTGTCCGTCTCCTTTTAATTCCATGTTATAAAAAGAGACATCACGTTTTTACGTCACGTTTAATAATAAGGGATAAAACTATAATAAATTATAACACAAAGGAAAATAAATCTAAGAACACGTAACGCCCCATTTCACCACAAAAAAAGCTTTAAATAATTTAGAACAAACTAATACACACCTTCGACCCTCGTATTCCAACCATCATCCCTTCCATCCCTGAACTGTTCCTGGCAGTCAAACTCCGTCGAAGGTCCTAAAAACTCCAACTCAGTGTACTGGAACTCTACGCCGTACTGTCCGTTCATCCGAGGCTTGGGTATAATTAACTTCTTAGGTGGACTGTTCACTAACGCCAGCTCTTTCTCTTTCTTACGCGTCTCCAATATTTCATAATGAATTTGATGGAGAATGAAGCGATTCCAACTCTGAAAATACATATTAATAATATATATAAAAATAAATCCCCATTTCCCTTGGTCACGGCGTCACTCGTAAACGGCTGGACCGAGTCTAACGGGACTTTCACTTTCAGATAGCTGATGTTTCAAGGAGTTACTTAGGCAAATTTTATTTAAAAAAAACATAAGGGTTCCGTGGGACACCCATGAAATTAACTCTACGCGGGTATTATAATATATAATAAGTAATGAGAACAATGTACCGTCAGTTGTTACCTGAGGAGTATTTACAACCGCAGTATATAGGTTTCTCAGCAAAATAACTCGACGTCGAGCGTGGGTTGGTGGAGGGGGGTTGAATGCTGGCACTGTGCTAGCCATAGTGGGACACTTTCGTGTCTCACTATGTTGACACAATACTTTACAGAATACACGGCTGCCGTGTTATTCCGTAAGGTTTCTCAGCGTCGAACTCGGCGTCGAGCGTCGGTTTCCACCATAGGATATTGATACATTATACAAAAACGATAATGTTCAATTTCATAGCTCTGAAAGCGACACTCCTCGAGTACGATGCAGAGGAACCTTACAGAATAACGCGGCAGGTAGCCAAAAATATTACCCAATAACACTTCGCCGTACCCGGGCATCGAACCCAGGTCCTTGTGTTCCGCAGTAGCAGTCGCGACCACAAGACCAACGAGGTAATTGTACCATAATTTATACTAACCTGTATAAGTCCAACACAGTCTATTCTAGAATCAGTTCCGCGGTCAGGTAGGATGAGACCCAACGCGGCCGCTTCGGGTACAGTCCTGAACGCGCGGAGAAAGTTACTAGCTTGACACGGCGCCCCGCCTGACGTTTCTAACATTCTGAACAGGAAACCTAAGAAAATGAAGAAGAAACCTGTGTTAAACTCGGTAATATTAAAATCAAACCTAATGTCCAATGAATAAGTGACCCTGAAATCAGGGCTGTACCTATACCTATGCATATTTTGTGACAATTTTTTGTCCGACTTCGGCGAAAAGAGGATTATGATTTGCACCGGAATGTATGTGTGTATGTATTACAGTAAAAAAAATTGCCCTAAGCCGAACTGATTCGATTATTTAGTGAGGATCGATTCAACTCTAGCGCATGAGAGCATGTTACTTTGTCTCGAATAGTCTCGATCTAGTACATTGATATTCGATTTCACTTCGTATATTTTTGGATTCTTTTATTTTTTAGCATTATTAGCGTTGATCTCAAGGACTAACATCAAGAACGTAAAAATGTACGCTAGCAAAATCGTGGTAAAGCGAGCGAGCTATGAGTTTAATTAATTAAGCAACTTCAAAAAAGAAGTTTTCTCAATTTGACCGTATATATGTTTTTATACACAATTCGGATCTGGGTGAATCAACTTTTTTACCCACACCAAGAATGTCTATGGTGTGACCGCTAATGTACCTCAGTATACAGGTAACTCCGCAGACAATCAGCGTATTTTACCATAAATTTGCACGGAAATTATCAATTTTCGAGAAGTTTATCAAGTTTCCCGCTGTGCCTAATAATCATAGATACTATAGCTATACAAATTATGTGCGTACATATAACCAAATGGAGTATTTAAATAAGAAATGGCCGGGGACAGCAAAGTGTGGGTAAAATAGTTGATTCACCCATCTGCGTTCGAGATGTAGTCAAGTTTTCATATAAAATTTTAGTTTGGCGACATTCTATCAGGTTTAGGCTTACTTTTATAGTGAAGTTTGCTATTAAGCTATGTGTTTACTAGAAAATACTGATTCAAATGCATTATACTTACCTAGGTCGTTATGTTTAAACCGCACAAGTTTTCACTGGCAGAATTAGACTTACCAAAACATTAGAAAGGCTATTCCGTCCCGTGATTAGGCCAACTAGCTGACTGAATCTCTAGCTGTGTTCAAGTGAATCGTTGTAGTATAAAAAAACCCAAACGGTTTTATGAAAAATTACGTGTTTTGTCTTCTTTAATATAAATCTGGTAGCAACCAGCACCATTCAGTAGTACCTAGTGTTATGCTAATGTAATTAAAATAAGTGAATTATACTTCACTACACTATATATTAAATTCGCGGGAAAATACTAGTTTTACTATATTAATAAAGTGAGTCTCCTCAAGTCTCTCTGAAAAATGGAGACCGTCCTTCCACAGAATTATTTGGCTGCGATTTTATGTAAAGTGGAGGCCCTCGTGGCAAAGCGTTTCTCCACTCGCTACACAGATGGCGCTACTCGCTAACAAATACACAAGAACCTAAATCGCGCAATAAGAGTTTTCAAGCGCATTGCGTATATATACAAGTTTTCAACTAGAACAGTTGTATACGGTTCTCCATGTAGCGATCAGCGCAGTTAAGCAACCCCAACCCAAGCCAATAGTCGGATAGATGACCGCCCGAGTTCCTCTGTGCCTCGGAGGGCACGTTAAGCGTCGTTCCCGGTTGTCAATTTAACATCTTAGCCAATCGTTACAGGTCAGTCGCAAGCCTTAAAAAGTCTGACAGCTGGTTTAACCCAGATCACCGATTTTTGTCGTAATAGGGGTTGCGATAGTCAGATGGCAGTCACTTTGTGTAAAAATCAGGTGATCAGGCACATTGGGTTGAATCAAGTACCGACTCCAACAATGTATGGGATAAAGCCAGGGAGACTCTAATTATAAAAGATGATTTTGTAAAGTGCCGCCACATTCCCGAAGCCGATTTACCATACCCCTTATATAATAATCGTGAATATATATCTGATTATATGATAAACCTGAATAACAAAAGCCTTTAGAAATATAATCTGACAGAGGAAATGCAACATACCTAATTCACAACTAAGACAGAACTCTTTAGCGCAAGTGTGTGCCAATAATGTGGCTTTGACTGGCGGCGTGTAGTAGAGCACCTAGAAATAAAACAAACTCCATTAAATATAAGCCGTTTATGTTCAATAACAAATAATAAATCAAATATATTGCTTATTCCTAATAATAATGTTTTTATAACATAATAATGCGCTTTACTTTGGCTAAATAACAAATATATTGCTTATTAATAATAATAATAATGTTTAATAACATAATTATGCGCTTTCAAGCTGAGATGTGGCTGCGATGAGGCAAGCTTAACGGATTTCGATAATTACCTGTAACATAGAATTGCAGTATGAGTTTGGTAGTGTCGCTTCGAGCCCGGGAAGGCCAGTTTTGTTGAAGTGCTCAATTTCCTCATTCGGGCCGTGTTTATTGTACCGTAGGTCCATCTACAATATTAATTACTTCTTAATACATACATCTATACAGACAAATAAAATTACTATACGGTATTAAACGAATACTGTAAACGCGGACAAAGCCGCCTGTCAAAGCAATACTTAGGAATTTTTGCGATGACACCTGCAGCATAGCTCATAAAATTGTATTTACAAATAAATTGACAGCTTTTACTAAATGCATTTGAAACTATATATATATAAGGTATTTAAATAAAAATACTATTTTGAAATTTGTCTGTCTGTTCCGACGAATCTCTGAAGCTAGACCGATTTGACGGGATTTTCTCTGGCAAATAGCTGATGTTACAAAGAGTAACTTAAGCTATACCTATTGGTTATTCGCCACCACATTGGATACAAAAGCGTGATGTACATACGTACAATTAGATTGTTACCATACCTTTTGATAATGCTTGGGAACAGGCTGCGTCGCGTATTTGTTCTCGTTTTGCTTCGCTGCGTTTAAATCCTCCAAGGTATCATCCATGTATGGTATCTGTGTATACAAAATTTACATAAATTAAAAAAAGAACAATTATTTTTTTCTGAAGCCATTTTTTTAAATATAGCTGCGGACCATTCAGATCAAATCATTGCAGTAGAAGCGTACGATGCGAAGTCGAAGCAGTAAGTACAGTATTATTTGTCAAAACGAACTAGGCAAGTGGGATTAGTCTGCGAAACAATGTGTTAACATTTATGTACAATGTATATTTTTTAAGTGTTCTTCGGACGTATTGAAAGTACATTTTTAGAAATCTAATCAATATAAAACTTTTCGACTTTACATTGATTTAGGAATACCTATATCATCATTATTTTCCTAATCTTAGATGATATTTGTAGAAACCATTTATTATTGTTCCTTACCTGATTCCGCTTACAATTCTTGGGGTTCGGGGAATATCCAATAGGCCCTTGCATTTTCATCGACTTAAGGACTTCGGGGTCAATTGGTTTGGGCTTCCTGGAAATAAATTCGATTATAAATAAATGATTGTTTAAAGGAAAACAAATAAAATCATCGCCGCTTTGGTATTCGCCATTTCTTGTTTTAGATACTGTAGGTACATACTTAAGATTTTGAATAACTTCGCAGACATATGCAGGTTTGATGATGTAAAGTTTCGTGGTGTGAACAACCCACTGGGATTCGAACTTGCTCAAACTGAGATTGCTCAAACCACTCGACCACCAAGTTCAAATAAGCAATAGAATAGACGCATACCTGTAAACCTTCTTGAAGAATGTCGCGGGCAGTTCATTGAACCATTTGCTGCCAGACGCTAGCGAAGGCAGTGGCACAGAAGAGAACTGGAACGTAGTATCGTTGAAGTTGGCAAATGGTAGGCTTGACACTGAATCGGCAAATTCTGTAGCTCTGGAAATAAATAAAAACAATCGATTAAAATAACACTTTAATCGGGAATAAATAAAGGCGTAAATCGAATAATTCTAGTTTAAAAAGAACTCAATTTGATAGGGTTAAATTTAGACCTAAATCATGCTTAAATATACCAACAACGTGTTAAAATTAACTAATGCATACTTTAGGATGTAAACTTATATCTCAGGCGGCTCCTAAACCGCAAAATCAAGACGTAAAAAAATCGACGGATGAGGCGAGTAGCTCAATTGGCAGAGCAATTGCTAGGTTCGCAGATGTCGTGGCTTCTTATTTTTCCTAACCATAAGAAACTTAAATATCTACTACTTATGTTAGTTGAGCAGTTGATATTACTCACCACTCAACTTGAGGCATTTAAGCAATTTGAGTTAACTAGCGGGGAAGATTACAATAATGAACGAGTAACGATAGGTACGCACCTAGAGAAGTTATTGAAAACAGGCTCGTTATTTTGCTGTGGAGAAAATAGGTGGAGATGTCCAGCTTGGTCTCCAAACACTAGTGCCTGACTTGTAGACGACACGTCCATTACACTGCACGATGAGGTTCGAGTGTCCACCTATAAACAATAATTTAACATTAAAATCATACATCTCTTTATTAAGAGCCGACGTTTATGGCTACTAGCTATAATATTCCCAATTATAATACTAACGTTTATCCACGACTTCGTCCACGTAATTTGTTTTTAACTCGAACACGACGGCTCATTATTTACTTTATATTTTTATATTTCAAAAGTAACCAAAAACTCTATCATCAACGTCACGCGGTTCCCGTTCCCTTTGGAGTACGGAGATAAAATACAGCCTATATTAATCAGTCGGTCCAGTATTTTTGAGCAAATTCTTTACAAACATACATACAAACCTTTCCTCTTTATAATACTAGTATAAATATGGATACGAACCTGAAACACAGAGTGATGTTCCTGTGGCGCGTTGATATGCAGTAGAGCGACTCTACCATCGCGGGCTAGAGCGGCGGCGCGGCCTGAGAACGCTGGTAGGAAATGCAGCAGTAAGGGGGCTATGGTCGTCTGGAGCGCGCTCGCCGCTCGACGGACCATCCGCACGTCCCATACTAGTACCAACGGCTCCGGTACTGGTACCCCACCTCTACATAATGTTGGACACACATGTATAGGAATCACTAATATTTTTGAGAAAATTCGGAGCATTCGTAACCGTTGGAAGTGTATGAAGCGAAAGAAGTATGAAAGGATCGTGGCATGTGCCAATCGGTAGTCTCTACCTACCCCCATGGGATACAGGCGTGAGCATATGTATGTATGTATGTATAGGAAATGGTGTTGATAGGGAGTAGAGCTAACATCGCAGGCAAGAGAACGACGGACAATAGGTGTAGCGGTGAACCTTTTTCAAGGTTTAAATATTTTTTATGTAACATATTTAAATTTTAAAATGTGAAAAGGGAGACTTGACATGATGTTAAAATTAATTGTATTTTTTTTTATATTTTCCCCGCTACCATCTCTACACAACATTATACACACATGTAACGGAAATCGTGATGATAGGGAGTAGAGCGACTACGGAATGACAGCCATTCGCGTCATACTTGTCAACAGGTGCTGCTTGTGGGGGGCTGGTCATGTCATGCTACACATTTATACATAAACAGAACTATTAAATTTATTTCATTTTAGCTACTATGGACATTTGTATGTTGCGTAGCAATTATTAATATTATGAGTCCGTCTCTGTATATTAGCATGGCGCGACAAGAATACAATACATGCATTAACGCTGAACACTCTAGCTCCTGAAGGCATGTACTCACTTCTTGTCTATACTACTAAGACGACAAACTAATTTATAACTTATGAATGCCTGAAATATCAAGTGCCACTCGCGCGTTGCATATTCACCATGATAATCACTTACATTTCTAAATTTAAGTCTATTTTATATCGGATATAAAAGTAAAAAGTAAAAACAGGACTTACGATTGCGTAAATCCGCAAGTAATTAGTTGGTCTCCTTGCATGTCCAGATCAGATAAGCAGGCGGTGTGAGCTCTGAAGGTATGTTCAGCGGTTCCAGGTGTTCGTATATCTCGTAAGGCCACAATGCCACTGGCACTGCCACATGCGACTAAAGAACCACCTCCACTACGCAACACTGCGCAACCTTCTTCTTTGATTGGCTGCGAAAAAAAAAGTTTTTTTTCCCTTCTGCTAAAACTGGTCTATAAAGAATTCCATCAGTATTTTTTTTCTGAAAATCTATCACTGTGAATGATTATTACATAAATATAAGAGACAAATTTTCCCCAAAACTCAAAGAAGCACTAAATTTGATTCTTGATGATAAAAACTTCTGATAAACTTGCTAACTCAAGTGTTAGCTTTAAAAATCCTTGAAGAATGAACGTCAATTATATGAGGCCAAAGCATCATAGATAAGAGGAAGAATATCATAAGAAAAAATGTATGCCTACTTAAGGCATAGAAAGCAAAAATGTATTAAAAAAAATAAACTTACAATGACAGTCTCAACCATTTTAGTGAGATCCAGATCTATTAGTTTGTCCTGATGCCCACCCATCAGCAACTTTGTGCCACTCACCTGATACAGACATTGCATGTCTGTCATATTTGCTGACCTGAATAAAACACATTTTTACATTAATTACATACTATTTCAGAAAGGTCAAATTCAGATCACTTGTAAGAAAAAGCAATATATGAAGAGATGCAAAAAACTGGTTGAAGCAAAAATAAGTGTTTACTATGATCATAGCTTGTGGCAAATGGTGGTCTCTACCCCCATGATATACAGGTGTGAGCATATGTATGTATATTTAATTTTAAGCATTGCCAAAACGTTAGGTATTTGCACAACACTACACAATGCATAATACAAAAATATTTAATAAAATTGTTAATGTTTCATGACCTTCAAATGTATATTGATTCTTTTTGTGATATACAAGTAGCGTAACTAAAAGTTAGTATTATCTTACTAGCATTCACATAATCTAAATTTAGACAGTGTCATAGCCATAGGATTTCATAAACAACTATTTTGTGCATAATAGGCAAGAGAATGCTCAGACGTTTTCAGTAAACTTTTATACAACTGCCATCACAAGTTATGCATGCTACACCAAAGTAGTAGGGATAACTGCACATGTATTTGTTAGCCATACCAAATTCAAAAAAATACTACTAAATATTCAAAGTTCTAAGGCTCATAATTCGCTTAAGACAGCACCTATTCTTCTATTTATTGACTTCACAAAATACCTGAAAGTATGTTTGGGTATGCCTCTACGTATTTGGTGGCGCAACACTGTTTTAGTGAGAATATAAATCCCATGCTCCATAGTAATGATGTCTCTCACTTCATCAGACTCATGGACTTGGAATGAGGTGTACTTCTGCATTCCCGGGCCGTAGTATGATGTTACATGACCCTGAAAGAATTACATAAATTTTTCTATATTTATGATATAATAAAATTTTCTATAAAATGTTAATCCATAATTGGCTTTTGGATAATTACACTTCATAATTAAAAAAAGTGAAAAAAACATGTTAAATATTAAGAGCTGTGGATGTTGCCTACACAAACACACATATAGCATAACAAGCTCCATGCAGTTGTGTTTTGGTGTTCCTCAGTCATGTTAAATTGGTATACAATAAGCTTTTGAAATCATCTGCCAACTTTTATAACTAAAAAATATAAACTGCTATCAAAGGTGCAATAAACTTTTTAGTATTTCTTTCTAGATACTTATGTACCTAAACACTTTTCAATAGCAAAAAATTGTATGTTGTGATGCAGGACAGACAAACATAATTATAGGGTGAGTTTTAAACTATTTCTTCTAGTGCTTGGCAATAAAATGCACTTAATTATGAAACAAATACATACCCCCTGGTTTCCCATCCACACCAACTCCTCGTACTTATCAAAGACGACAGCGGACACACCAAACCGGTCCCCTCCATCGACCAGCACATTGCTGCGTACCTTATATTCAGCTTCGTGGTTCGGCATAAGGTATTGTGGGTTGAAGTCTGTACAAGAGTTTACATTGACATTAAAGTAAAAAAAACTTAATTCTCTTTGGCTCTCCAACCCAAGGAGGAACTTCATCACTTTCACACCATATTGGCTGTGATATAATAATGCTCTCGCACTCTGCTAAGAGCTGCGGTGGCCATAGGGTTTGAGCCAGTACCAACTAGTTTTACTAACAACTTATGTGCAGAGATTTCGCACCACATGCATTACGGTAAAAGAAACATTATGAAGAAATCTGTATGTGTCTAAGAAGTTATTCACAGATGTATGTATAGTGCCTGTGACAGTGGTACTCACCATCTATCAAACATGCAATTATATATATAGTATGTAAGTATTAAATAAAGTAAGCATGACAAATATTCACCTTCTTAAATGTTCTTCAATATAGGAAGCAAGTGAAATGAACAATTTAATAGGGATAGACTCACTCTATAAATAGCAAACATCTGTTTAACATCAGATGTATAAAGATTGTATATGTGCTGGATAAATGTTATTTATTACCTATACATACATAATTATATTGCCTGTATTGTAGAGCTAACTTCGAAATGCAGTAAACAAATTACAAACATTTATCTATGTCATGAAATAACTGCCTTGAATCTCAAATAAAATATTCATGTCTGGAATGTATCTTTCGTCGGTTTTATTGATTTTACGGAAAAAATACGTAAGTACTCACCATTTGCAAGATGATCGTTGGGCATACAAATGTCGGAATAATGGTATTCCATTGTGTTGAGGTGCTAAAGTAATAACTTTATTTCGGATAATTTTGTCCGTTTCAATAACCCATATTATACTTATCTGTTTAAATAATAATTTATATAAAAATAAACAAAAGTTGACCAAGCTTTTTAACGACGATAACCATCCATGTCAGTCGCACGCAATTTACCGCAACATTTTGATTAAAAAATAATAGTCAATATCGAACATAGGTCATATCAATGAAAATAGAAAATAGAACTTTAACACTGCACGTTAGAGTCTATAAAATCAATGCCACCAAACTGTGTAAGCTGTTGTTGGAAAACACGGATAGATTTTGCTAGCTTAGCATCTTGTCATAAAAAATTGCGGTCCGTTACACGTAAGACAGGAAAGAAAATCTATGTAAACAAACGCCAAAACACATTACTCCATAATTTTGTATATATTACTAACTACTAGGAATACAAACGTTAAATATAAGTACACTTATAAATAAATAAAATTGTGTGCCTAATAGAATTTTAATAAAATACATTTACATTTACTCAAACAAATAACAATAATCAAGTAAACACGATCAAACAGAACGTTGGTTGCGATCTGCATCGTTCGGAAATGGTATAGATATTTTTTTTTCAGATTTCCTCTTCCCAGTTAAAATAAAATCAATTATTATATACACAAATAAAGAGGCATTTTATTAAAGTATAACATTAAAAATTAAATAAAATGTTTAAAAAAATATATTTAGCCTATTTTTGGTAGGAATTTTATTTATGTGACTACAAAACCATAATGATCATGGAAGGCACATAATGGTTTGTTTAATAGTAGTCTTTATAATGGATGATTTTATTACCGCCTACTCTAAAATACAGATTCTAGACCATAGGTTTCCAAACGTATTTAGTCTACCGTCTACTTTGAAACCCGTTATTTTGTTTTTTTTTTTGTCCCTTACCACCCCTTCTCTAGGTCTCCAGCGCCCAGAGGCGGGCGATATCGTCTACTTTGGGAGCTGATGTTCTAGACCAAGAAAGAATCCTAACGTAATAAGAAGCAATAAAAACGAGGGAAAATAATATAAATAAGTAGATATTCTTAATATAATTATTTAGCAGAAAAAACAACATTAGTAATATAAAATGTTTGCACCTAGACTAGACCAAACTCGGACCAAAACTATGTCCATACTTTTTAAATCCATAATTATCATAGGAGATGGAGTTACTTTTAAGCCAAGGAATATCCTAGTATGTTTTGTAATAAAGGAGTCATAGTTTGTTTTCAGTTTTACTGTTTATATCAATATACATTATCTTTGCAATAATACCCTACTATAACTCAATACTAAGTTAATTTAAAAATCTATAGTAAATAATAAATATTTATTTTAATTTACAGAGGTTGGTAAGAAATGTTGGTAATAACTCTTGGTGAATTCTGTCATTAGATCCGGCATTGCTTCTGGAAGATTTGTGACAAGTCTGGCGGGGCTGCCGGAGTACCTCGCAAATGATGGCACTACTGTTTCTGCTGGTAGTACAGAATTGTCTTCTATCATGCAGCAGTCTTTCAGGACACACCTACGACCCTGGAAACCATGTCAATTAGTTATCTTACTACTTAATTTTGGATACTGTGTAGGATTTTTTGAACTATGCTACAAATTACACTTAGTTGAGAAGTTTCTAAATTCAATTAAAACAGTAATTATTTGTAGTTGAAAATATACTGACAATTTCTCGAATTGACATTTGAGTGAATTAAAATTGTTTTTTGATCAGACTTACAACAAAGTATTTTGATATTATTAGACAGATATGGGAATACTCATACTGAGAATTCTTAACTTACTATGACTACATTCTTTCCTATATAAACATAGGAGCCAACTACTGCAGCATTTACAACTGTGTTCTCTCCAATGAACACATGGTCGCCCATTTGAAGTGGGAAGAAGGCGACACTGAAAACATAAGCACCTAATTAATATTATAAGTTCGCTTCCAGTCACTGAGCTGAACATCATTCTAATCAACAGTCAATTTGATAAAAACTTAATAGGTACTTTATCAGAATTAGAAAAATTATAGTGTTTGATAAAGTCAGAAAATGGTTATTAAAAAATTACCTCACAAGTTACTAGAAAGTTCTGACTTCAAAAATTTACCCATATATTAAGACTAATCTGACCAACAGATAATATTACATAAAAATAGGTTCTGACTTCAAGAATGTACCCTTGTATTAAGGCTAATCCAATCAACATAATTATATAAAAAAATATACATTAGCTGCTATCATTTCATGTGCTTGTAGGGCAAAAAGCTTCTTTAGACACTAGAAACTTACCCTTTGCTGAATTTCTTGAAAGGAGGCCGTATGACAGAACCTTTGCTGATGATACAAAATCTCCCTGTTTTAACGTTTGCCAGGTCACCTCTTATAATTGCATCGCTTTGAACGATTACTTTGCCATGAAGCACAATGTTTTGGGACCCACATAGGACTGTTTGTCTGCTCACTTTGTTTCCTGAAGCCTACAAAAAAGTTCATTATAAATTTGATATCGAATTATTTTTATAAGTAGTAGTCAGTAGTATCTTACAGTTTCCACGTATTCAGATTTATTATAGTAAGTATCTGGTAGCTCCATGATAGTGTCGAAGTCTTACATACAAGCTTATATTATAGTATTTACTTTTAAGTAAGTAAGTAGGAAAATGGAATGAATCACGGCTTTATTATGATTTATTTAGTTTTTACGTTCTGAAATATGAATATGAGTAATACAAAATATATCCTGAACTGTCATTGTCAGATTGACATAGACAGTCAACACTAAGCTACAAATGATATTCTCGACAGTTCATGGCATCTAGCATTTTTCTGTTTCATTGGGACAAACCAGCAACTGGAACTGTTGAAGCTGACAATCTCGCTGGACAGTTTTGTCTGTCACAGATCACATAACCTGTGTACAGAACATTTCGCGGGCATAGTACTTGGTTGTAATGTTCAATATTTCAAGTAGATGGCGCTGGTATTTTTCGATTATTAAAAAGTTTTAAAAGGTTGCGCCTTTTTTTAGTATTTAAATGATATTAAAATTATTTTTAAAGTCATAAGAATAATAAAAAACAATTAACGTAATTTAACTGCATCTGGTTATAAATAAGCATAACTTTTTAAATTCAAAAATCGAAACTCAAGAAATATTTCTTTTTAAGAAGAAAGTTTTGGCGGGATTACTTTTAAAACTTTGATATTTTTTCAAGTTGTCTCGCGTCTGTTAATATATAAGATCGCTCAAGACTTGTTTGATTATGGATAGATACATAGTTAGAGAGCCTAGAATTGGTGCAGGTTGGTCTTCAAATTTATTTGATTGGTTCGATAGTATGATCTATCGTTTTATATCAGATCAGATATCTATCATGTTACCTACTTTATTACGAAACGTTATTGAATTTTTTCCAGACTATCCTCAGGGAAATCAAATAATTACATTCCCGACAAATGCAAGTGGAAATAATAACGTGATGTAAGTATATTATGAATTTAAACAGGTAGGTAAGACTTTTACCATCGTTACGATTTCATGTGTATGTAACTACGTATTAAAAAAATCCTAAGCATTTAAGGAAAAAATAATTTCCAATGATGAAATTAACCTACTTACTGACCTTTTCCCATCTTATTACAAAAAGTAGACTAAGATAGTCCATGGCTTAAAAGTAGCTCCATCTCATTCTGAGATACGGATTTAAAAAGAGATGAACATTTAGTAGAAGTTTGGTAGTCTTGGTTTAAACCATGATTTGTTATAAGGGTGTAATTTTCTACCTACTATAGATATAGAATGAATTATCTCGACCTTGAGGTATTATTATTAGGGATCTACGATAAATTATTTCCGTGTGAAATTGTTTATTTCCCAAGAAATTTAATTATTTTTATGTTTGAATTGTTGCAATAATCTATATTTAATACGTAGGCAACCAGAAACGGTTTACTTAGGACGATCTTATGCGCCTGAGTACACCAATATGCAACAACTCCCTAACTCGGCGTTTATGCCTGTACAAATGAATGCACCATATACCGGTAATGTAAGTAGCTATAACACAATAATTTACTTACTTCCCTTTAGGTACAGGCGCCGTCACGGTTTATGAGCGCTCAGCGAAAATATTAGGGCTAGCTGTGCCTGTACTTTATTCGCGTCATACAGACAGACAGAGACAGACTTATGAAAACTGCGCATTCAAGGTCAGCGCTCATAACTCGTGACGGCGCGTGGTGTTATTGAATTTTTCCATCTGTTATTTCCCAGTAACAGCCCGGAGTCTAGATTAATGCTCTGTTAATGTCAATAGGCTCGCCCCTATTTCATGGGCTTACACATAACTGACGCGTGGGTGTATAACGTACACTTCTGCCTATCCCTTCGGGAAATACAGGCGTGACCATACCTACTCACTCATGTATACAATATCTATACATCTATACATCTAGATACATCTATATACTGATAAATAAAATTGGAGTGTCTATTTGTAATTCCAAAATAACTGCTTTTCACTAAATGCATATGAAAGTATACACTGACACTAAAAAAACAAGTTTTGAAATTTTTCTCTGTCTGTCTGTTTGTTCCTGGTAATCTCTGAAACGGCTGATGTTTCAAGGAGTAACTTAGGCTACTTTTATTTATAAAAATATTAGGGTTCGGCGGCAATAAGGATGAAACCAAATCTATTCGGGTCAAACCGCGGGGCACAGCTAGTAGATAAATAAAAATTGAAGTGCCTGTTTGTAATTCCAAAATAACAGCTTTTCACTAAATGCATATGAAAGTATATATACCTAACGATACTGACATGAAAAAACCAATTACTAAAAAAATTCTCTGTCTGTCTGTTTGTTCCGGCTAATCTCCGAAACAGCTGGACCGATTTTAACGGGACTTTACAAGGATTAATATAGGCTACTTTTTTTTATTTTTATATTAGGGTTCCGCGGGACAGCCATGAAATTAAAAACCACGTGGCACAGCTAATTTTAAATAGAATTTAAAAACAATCTATAGATAGGGTCTAGATATCAATAATGTACTTTATTGCCGTGGCTTGAAAGCTTTTGTAGTTGTTTGTTTGGATCAGGAGAGTTTGTTTGGTTTCCAGCTCGGCTTGCAGGGCCAGATCTTGTCTGGAATCGATCCTAGATATTTAGCGCCTTTCGGTGACAATAATAGCGCTCAGTTTATTGTTACGGGTAAGTTATTATACTCAATATTAACTATGCTTTACGATTTTTGAGAAGCAAGAGTGGTAGGGGAACTATGTACTGCTAATAGCGGGAACTACCGATCGCATTCCTTAGGACTACTAGTAAGCCTAGACAAAGTAAAATTCTCTCGCGCTTGCGCTAATAGAAGCGATACAAAATGTATAGAAATTACATAAATCAGTCACGTGACATGTCATTCTCATACATTTTGAATCGTTTCTTTAAGCGAACCGTGAGATTTGTAATGTTTCTTGGTCTATAGGCCGAGGCAGTATGGATCCAAACCAAATTTTTGAAATAAGAATGTTTGCTCCATCGAGCATGAGGGTTGCCACTTTTAAAGTTTTTAAAAAGTACTCCTTTTTTACTTTCAATGTATCTTGATTTGATGTTTAGAAAAATGTCTGTATAACACGTAAATATACTTGATCGGCTACGACGACGTGACACTCCTTACTGACACTACGCCGGGGTCGCTTAGATTCTCGTAGATGCGTGGATTACATATACCGCTTGTAGTAAGTTTATATTTTATACAGTGCTGCAGTCTTAAAACGGTAACTTAGAGTTGTGTTGTTATTATGGTGATTAAGTTTAGGGCGCTAGTATTCCGTGGAAAGGAGGTATTCAGAGTGCTAATTATTTAAAAATCGCCGGCCTACAGGTGGCACTATTTTGATCCCATACAAATCTGCGTTTACGTCAACTCGGTGATTTGTGACGGCGGCAGTGAAAAACTCTCACTAGGCCCTCAGTCAGCGATTACTGTTGTCTATGGGCGTTTTCAGCTAACGGAGGACAAAAACATCGTCTTTGTAAAAAGCGTAGGATTGTCATAGATGTCTCTATCAATCATTTGATCTGTAGTTGAAGTATTCACAGAAAAACAGACTGATAAAAAATCACGTTCGTACCTCCGAAATTCGAACGAGAGATCTTGTTATTACCTCTCTTAAATATAAACCTACTTACTTGTATCTAGGTGAAAACAAGTAGGTATGTTCTATGGCTCTCTTAGGCCTCCTCAGATGGCAGTAGCTTCGTATAAAAATCAGGTGATCAACCACATCGGGTTGAATCAAGTGCCGACATGATAATTGTGATATGGTCAGGGAGATGATGATATATATGCATATACAAGGCTAGCGCACATCACTCATGACAGGATCCTTACCTACGCTTTTACGTAGGTGTAAGTAAGAATGTTATACCTCAAATCAATATTATTTGTAGGTCAGCAAATGCAAAGTAATATCGCGGTAAGTCCAGGCTTCGGTGGCGATTATCAGAACCGCAATTTCATCGGCGCCGATAGAAATAGAACTAAAACATTCGTACCGCATGTAGTAAGCCGTAAGTATTATTGTTTACGAATTAAACATTAGCCCGAGTATAGGTTTCGTATGGGAACTTAGAAGCCCTCAGCAGCGAGTATAGGAAGTTTTACGTTCCAAAAACAAAATTAAGAAAATACGCTTTCGATATCGTCAACGTTAGAATGTTAAAACGTATAAATGAGGTACTGATGACCTAATAAGAATACTAAGGTATAAGAGCCGTGATGGCCGCTGGGTTTTTAGCAGTCGCCTGCTACACAAGCGACGCAAGTTCGAATCCCAGCGAACTGTAACAGCTAAGTTCTCTAAAATAAAAACTTCAGTTCAGTGATTTCACACTCCAATGAAGGGAAATATCGTGAGGAAGCATATGTCTGAGATGTATTTCAAAAGTCGTAGGTACGTATACAGACTCACCATCTGTCACGTTGGCACTTAATCATCTTCGGTGAAAAGTGGGTGTTGTTATTACAACACCTTTGCCTACCACTTCGGGGAATGCAGGCGTATATATAGAATATGTAGGTATTATTTAAGTTTACTTCATTAAAACCAGCGCCACAACGGCAAGAGGAGGTGCCAAAAGTTAAACAAACAAGTTGCAACGGCGGTAACTTCACAAACGACTGCAGAACTCCACAGGCGTTTCAGAGAAATTCTGGTTAGTATTATTAATAATCTACCTATTATATACTTAAACTAACTTAGCTCCGCGGCTTCAACCGCGTAGACTTAATTTTACGGGTGATTTTATATCGAGGATCTCAAATTTCTTTGTTCAAAATAAAAAGTCTATGTTAATCCTTTTAACGTCAGTTATCTGCCAGTGAAGGTCCCGTTAAAATCATTCCAGCTGTTAATAAAATGGGGGGGAGAAAATAGACAGAGATAGTCTCAAAAAAACTACCGCACATTCAAGTTAGCGCTCTTAGCTCGTGACGGCATCTGTACCTGATGGTAAGTTGCCGACCCTAATAGAATCTTTTCAAACCTTAAGGTGTAAGAAACTCTGAGCAAATTAATGAAAATATTAAAAGTGTGTGTTTACATGCTAGCCTCAACCAAAATGGTGTCTGAAGTCGAACTATTGAAAAAAGAAGTTGATACTCCGATTCTGACTCGATCCGATAAACTAAAAGTGAGTATGAATATTTACATTATATACTACGGCAGAACAATAAGTTTTTTTGCTATACCTAATATAATTAACTGTGAGACTGAATGCGTCTCATACTATTGGTGATACTATCATGATTTTATAAGAGCTTATAGTTGAGCCCCTAATCAGTCAAATAAGTATGTATTTGTGTGATAACAAAGATGTACAACATAAATAGATTTAACGTAAATAATTATTCTAAATGCTGGTACCCTACATCAAAAAATCTTTGCAGCAAAAAACAAACGCATCCCAGATTATACTCCCCTTACTATTGATAATGTTACAATACAAAGAACTTACCTTGAAAAATATCTTGGTTTATGGATAGATGATAAATTGACATGGAAGCCGCACATTGAACATGTTAATGCAAAGTTAACGTCCACTTTAGGAGCTCTGCGTAAGGCAGTTCATTGTATTCCGAAACAAATTCGCACTATTATATATAATACACTTGTCAAATCGCATCTCGACTATTTGACTGAAATCTGGGGATCTGCCTCCTCAACAAACCTATTGTCCTTGCAAAGAACACACAATAAAATAATTAAAGCACTATTCCATTATGAGCCATTAACCCCATCAAATTTGTTGTATCAAAAATCTAAACTATTTAATCTGAAACAATTATATATATTCAGTACCTGCGTCCTCATAAAGAAAATAACAACAAACTCCGTCAAGTCAAATATTAAGTTACCTAAGAAGTTATATACACATAACCTTAGGAGCAAGCATAAGTTAAATCTCGGCAACGACTATCGAACCAATTATGGTAAAAAAACCATATTATTTGAGGGAGTACAGCTGTATAACAAATTACCAAACGACGTTAAGGAGTGTAATAGTATCCCATTATTCAAAAGTAGACTTAAGAAACATGTATACACGATATAGACTTATTGTAAATCAGAGCACTTATTTGTATATATTACTACCTAAATATTAAGAATTCTTTCTGTATCTCATTGTAAGTGAACTTGTTAGTTTTTATGAGAATAAATTCTTTAAACCTAAATGTATTGACATTACATTGAAACTGATAGAAAAACAATGAAATACCCCCCATTTGGCGGTGTATAAATAACATTTATCGTCCGCAGTTCACTTGCAATGGCCCACAAAAACAGCTGTATTTAATAAAATGCCATACTTTATTGTAGCTGTAAAAATTACCTATAACCGAAGACGTGTGTAATAAAATATCGTTATTTCAATTACGATCGGTCGAACGGTGACAATTTCAATACAAAACAGTCAAATCTAGACATATAAAATTCAAAATCCTGACTGGCTTATATAGAGTCTAGACCTTTTAGGCGCATTTTTCGCACAGGGAATCGGCTAGTGATATTTATCAATAAAAAAAATCCTTAACGTTCAACGCACGAACATTAAAAGAGTAATGTATAGGGTGTACAGCCGCGTTACTCGCTAAGGTTTCTCAGCGTCGAATTCGACAACAAGCGTTGGTTTCAATTATACGAAATTGATACATAATACATAGAGTATAAGGTTCAATTTCGAATCTTTAAAACCGAAACTCGACAACGAGTGCGACGCTGAGAAACCTTAGTGAATTACGCGGAATGCATATAATTCGCGTCGTGCCATACAGACAAACAAAGACAAACTCGTAAAAATACTATTGCATATTCATGGTCAGTTCTCATAGCTTATGACGGCAGCACACCTCTACACTAAGAAAGGGTTTTCGGAAATTCCATCCCTGAAGAGGTTAAAGGGGTTAAAAGTTTGTATGTAAAATCTTACTGTCACATAACTATAGTTGTGTGGAAAAGGAGGCGTTAAATACTTAAGTAGTAATTAATTGCCAATTACCTTTGATTGTGACGCAATCAAAACAACCATGTACTTGATCTCGGTAATTTAACACGTAACAATTATTAATTGAATCTACACATCGTCCTCAATCAAATTAGTTATACCTAACAAAGGGCTGACAGACGACCTTTCTGACCTTAATCATACCCGTAACGGGATGCCGAAATGAACATCTTGAAGATACTTGCAAGATGTCAGTGGGGTATTTCTCCGGCTTTGAGAAGTTTGAGATGGATCTCTCATTGTGATATTTTATTGGACAATTCTTATTGAAGATAGTTGTGCCCCGCGGTTTCATCTAGACTTAATTTCATGGGTGGCTATGAACATATTTTTATTTATATTCACAGAACAGACACATTTTTCACAGAACAGACATATTTTTTAATAAAAGTAGCCTACCATTACCTAATTATAAGGAGTATCACTATAACAACCGTTATATGCCAGTGAAAGTCCCGTTAAAATCGGTCCAGAGATTAGTTTTAACAAACAGAGGTCAGACAGACAGAAAAATGATTTTTTTATGTATGTACCGTATATACTTTCATGTGTATTTACTGAAAAGCTGTTAATTTTAAATTTCAAACAGACACTTAGATTGTATTTATCTGCATATATACATTTTGTAAGGAGATTTTTGAGGAGTATCCAAGTTTAGAAATGGTTTACAGGACACCTAATAACAGTAGGAAAGTCTATTGTCAGTTCTTTGAGGTAAATAAAGCCAGTTCAATCCGGAAAATACCAGTGCGCCCAGTTCGATGCAATATCCGTTGCTTTGTCTTGAAAAAAAGAAAGGGTTCTTAGCTGTTCAATTGGTTTGACATTTTATATTTCTTCAGTGTTCTTTAAAGGTAAAAAGCCTTCTCTTACACCTTTGTTTGAAATCTTTTCTTCATGGTAGTATCAAATTGATTATCAGTATGATAAATTATAATTTAAATTTATACTAGATACTATATTGAATCAGGTATTTATAGAATAGCTGAATACTTGACCTCCGTGGTCAAACTGGTAAATTGCACCAACTCAAGTCCGACGCAGTTTCTGCTGTGTAATGTTACTTGATTTCCAGTGAATGCAAGCCTTGCAAAATGGACGCCCAAATTGTGGCTTAGCCAGGAGTTTGGAAATCTATTACAGTTCGTTGAAGGGTTCGTTGAGATTGCTTGACATCCTAGCGAGCTCTGAACACATTTTGAATAGGATTTTCGATACAGCCACAAGCTATTTTTGTTACTAAGTAAATTTTATGAGATCGTGACTGCTTTGACGGCTCAGTAGGTCTTAGGTTCGATCCTCGGGTAGGGCAAGGGTAATTCAGTTATTCAATATGTAATTTCTCAGTAGCGGCTTGAAGTCTGGATTTGTCTGGTTTGTGTTAGACCCCATATTACGTGGGACTTTAAAAATAACTGACGAAATGTGAATATACAGGGTGTCGGGGAAATCGGGACAGCTCTTTAACTATGTGATAGGGTATAATTTTAGGAAGCAATTAAAATTATTATGACAAAAATATTTTCTTCCGTTTTCGAGTAATTGATGTTCAAAGTTGACCATATCAATACCTTATTTTCGCATAAAAATCAGCTGTAACGTAGAGTTATTCACGTGAAATCTAACTACGTTTTTATTTTTTTTCTCCCACTAATAAATCCTGAAATAATCCCATAAAACCATTTTTCGAAACCATTAACCTTCGTCTTAATTTAAAAAGTTTAATGACCGCGTACGTAATGTAGGTAAACGCGGCCGCGCGTTCATTCAATCGCTTAAGGCCGCGAGCTCTTCGGCCATAGCTTATAACTACGTTATCGTTGGAGCTAAATATTTTACGATTTCAATATAGTGATATATTCATAAAACCCTACAACTTCTAGAAGACAACTGTTCCTTTTTCTCCGACACCCTGTATATAGAATCCTCTTTGGGAAGTAATAGGTGTGATCATTTGTAGGTACTGTATATATGATATGGAATGATCAAGTCATTTAATTCTGTATATATATTTTTGAACGTCTAACCTAACTGAAAACATCTGAATATCATTGTGTATATCAGAAGACAGAAAATCTGGAATTAAACTAAATTCCAAGTTCTGAATTTCTTGCCTTTAGAGCCTCGTTTTTCAAAGAGGCATTCATTCTATTCTATTAAGATCAAGTTTAAATCAATCCTCTAATATATGATTCCTATTTCCAAAGTCGGTAGGCTTATGATAATATTCCGAAATGTTGGGGTAGCAACAATAATAGTCCGAATAGATTATTGGCGTTTAGAACTTGGGATACCTAATCATAATTGTGTGGGAAGTCGGTAAACTAAGTTTGGACCTTTGGTTAGCCCCTGCCTCTGTTTGGGTAGCGTTTGATCGTTAAAGGGCGATCCCATTCTATTGTTAGTTAAGTATGCGTCCCAACTGAACAAACTAATAACGGCAGATCATTTTACTATATATCCCTAAATTCAATCAAATATTTCCAATCGTTTCTTAGGTACCATATGAAAATACCTTACCAATAATAATGTATCTATTTACCACTTAGAATTCAACAGTGATATTGGGAAATAGTTACGGATCTAATTAAATAGGTCTATTGATGAGAGCTTGTGGATTGGGCTACATGGGGTTTGAGCAGTCGCCTGCTACGTAAGCGACGCAAGTTCGATTCTCAGCGGCCTGCACCAATGAGTTTTCCAGTAATTACATCCACGTGCTTTACAGTGAAATAAAATGAAACCGGTATATGTCTGAGAAGTAATTCAAAGACGTATGTATAGTGCCTGAGACGGCGATGGACTTTCTGTCACGTTGACACTTAACCACATTCGGTGAAATGTGGGTGCTGTTGTTACAACACCTCTGCATAATCCTTCCGAGATATAAACAAGACAACATGAATAGTTAAATATAGATTTGCATGACACAGATAATATTTAAGTAGGTAGGTATACTTCACGATTAAAATCATCGTATTGAGTTAATGCTTTGCTCTTAGATGCCCTCACTTTCAACCTGAATTGGACTATATATTCATTATCTTACTCACAATCTGTTTACATAAATCACTTAAGTTTTAAACTAAAACTGCGCGAAACGAATATTAGAAATCTAAAACACTTTTCTTGCAAACTAAGCGAAAAGTGTATCATAAAGGCTTTCACCTGACCACACTATTGGAAGAGCGAAAAACTGTAACAGCCCATTCATACAGCACAGTATTTGGTCCCTTAATAGCTCTTACTGTATCGAAAATAAGTGTAGTGTAATGGTTTTATAATAGTAATCTGGTCTTTTCAGGCGTTATATAAAAGCGGACCGCGAGCGTTTTCCGGGCCGGTGGAGAAGGTTCTTAAATGGCACAAGGCGTTGCAGGACGTAGGCGTTTTGGTCCTTTTCGAGATTGTAGGTGAGTTTGATTGATTACTATACCTATTTTTAGTTTGTTTGTTGGTAATGCCATTTATTCAACTAGCTTGCGATTCCGTACACGTGGAATAAAATGTTTTTCCTTGGTGTGGTGTTACAAATTTTAGTAATTATTGACTTAGTGATGCGTGCAAACAGTCAGACACTTTGGTTTTGAAACATTAGACATAAATATGGATAATATAGCTTTTGATTGATAGTAATGCCTCAACTGCCTCGTTGGCATAGTGGTCGCAAGTGAGACTGCTTAACACGTGATGCTGACTTTGAACCCCGTGTTGGGCAAAGTGTTATTATGTTATTCATATGTAATTACCCAGTAGCATGGCATTAGGCTCGCCCCCTATTACATAGGACTTAGACACCTCAGCTTACCGAAATATCGCTAGAGATAAAACGGGATTTGAAAATACGGCATTTCCCTGCAACAATATAGTAAGATAAGTTTTTATAAGAGCTTCGAAGGCAGTTTTAGTAGCTGTAAGTATTCTTTTTATGGCCCCAGCAGATAAGTACTTGTCATCGGAATAAATTTCACCTAAACCCATATTATACGATTACAAAAGCTGAGTTATTGGTTCGACGTTGGAATATTCAAGATGGCAGGGTTCATGTGCCGGAAATAACCCTTGAACTTCAAAGCCCATGTAAAAGGACCCAACATCCATTTCCTTGCCAAAAATCAATTTCAAGAGCCGTGGTACACTACCTAAATTATAGCTTTTAACAAGTTGAACGTGACAATTTCGTTAACGAACTGGTGTGGCTTGAGATGTTTTGATACTTTTTTGGAGGTAGGTTATGGTTGAATTTCAAAGATGGCGGCTTAACACATTCGAAATACGCCATCTAATGTCGACAATGTTTTAACATGTAAAAATACAAGGTCTAGATTTTTTAGACGAACATTGTTGGCAGAGATCATCGCAACAAAAGTGCCTCAAATATTAATGAAGTAAACGACGAAAATATTTATTTTATTTTATTTATATTTAAATTTATTTGTACTACCAGTCGTTGCTCTGTGCCGAAAATGTGCGCCTATAAAGTCTCGACTCTGTATATAAAGCTTAAAGATAACTAAGAAGATCTCAAGGAAACCTGCATATGTCTAAGAAAAATACAATAACGTTAAATCCTGCCTGCAAGATTGCGATGGACTCACTATCATGTCGGAACCCAATTAACCATGTTCAGTGAATTTGTGAGAAGGATATTTTCACATTCGTATGTTATATTCTGTATTCTTGCGGAATACTAGCTCACGCTTCGTCTGCGTGGCAGTAAAATCTTAGAAGAAACAATGCCTTAGTAGGTACTCACAGCTTACAAAGAACATATCCTCCAAATTTCATGTACCTATCCAAGTTATATTATATCAGGTTTAGGCTAAATAGGTCAGTCAGTCAGGAATTTGAATTGTATGCGTATCGAAGATTATTTACATTACATAATGCTCACGCCTGTATTTCCCGAAGGGGTAAGCAGAGGTGTTGAATAGCACCCACTTTTCACCGAAGATGATTAAGTGCCAACGTGACTGATCGTGAGTCTATCGCCGTCTCAGGCACTATACATACGTCTTTGAATTACTTCTCAAACATATGCAGGTTTCCTCATGATGTTTTTCTTGACCGTAAAGCATGAGGTGTGAAATCACTGGACATAAGTTTTTTTAAGAAAACCTAAGGCGACTATTCGAATCGAATAGAGTTTGTTATTTACAAGTAGTTTAGAGATCGCTGGTTTAAGTAATAGGTTACACGTAAGTCTACTATCAGTGTTTGTAGCAGCTTTGGAGATCCATAAGTATGTAAGGAATGCTTTATTTTAGCAAAATGTGTGAGCATCAGGCCAGCGGAGTCGTGTGCGAAGATCTTAGTGGTGCGTGACGACAGTGGACCCGCTATACAAGTCGTTTATTATGAGATCGACTTTTTACTGACCGAATTGAAGACTCCTTGCACTGTCAGGTAACATCTTACAGGCGCTATCACGAGCAATGAGCGCTGAGCTCGAATGTGCAGTAATCATTTTATGAGTCTGTCTGTCTATATGGCGTGAATACAATACTTGGGCAGTTACCCCCACTATTTTCGCTGAGCACTCATAACTCATGACGGCACCTGTATCTCATATTAATGAGTGTCTCATTTGCAAGGATCGCAAGCAATTCTATGTATTAGAGATCCGGTATTAAAAACTAATGAACATAGTTTTCATTCCGGCGGTAATGAGGCATTATTGATACTATAGATATAGTCGGTAAAGACTGAATTGTTCTCCAATTTTATTTCCCAGTTATAAAATGTAAATCGAAATTTTAAAATTTGATTTAAAACCATGTTCCGGTTCAGAACGCCGAGAATTTGAAGATTGAACTGGAATACAATTTTGTTTGATTCGGGTATAAAATAGTTTCATTCTATGTATAATAGATTGAGCAATTTTGCAATCTATCTAAATATTTTGTGTTATGTAAAATCGAATAAATTGTTTGAGTGTTGACCGGACACTCAAATTATTGTATTCACATAATATTATCCCTTGCTTTCTTAAGAAAATAGCACTTTTTTATATTACTAAGACGTCAATCAAGCGTACAGGTGATAAGCGGGAATTCCCTATGACAGCATGTAACGTCAAGTGTAGTAACTCTTGTCGGTGTAACCGATGCAACTCTTTCCATTTGTCTCTGTCCAGTGCCATCTCTTTGACCTCCTTATACGACATGACAGACACCTTTTCTTTAACTTGTCTCTTGTATGTACCTTGGTCTTCCTCTTCTTCCCTTTTCTTCTACTTTTCCTTCTATTATGTTTTAAAAGAAGCTGTCATATCGCACACGATGGCCAATCATCTTTCCCCTTCGCTTTAAACACGTATTACGAATAATTCTCAGGGTGATAGGTCGTATGATGCCAGGCACGTGCCGGCTGCAAGCTTTCAACGTGCGACAAGCAACAGGCGACGACATTGCAGCTTTGCCCCGTCGCGCCGCTGTCGCTGACCACCATGTAACTAAACTCTGCAAGGAATACGGGGCTTAGATTCTAGATTTAAAAGTTATTTGTGTATTGTTATGTGTTATTCAATTAATAAAAAAATGTTTTAGATGATTAATGTTATTTCATTAATTAATATTATTAAATCGTTTTCTTGAATTTAATAAACATTGTTTTTGCTCATATAATATATTTACGTATTTTCATCGATTCAAACAAGTAGATATGTTTATTTGCGTGAGATTACAAGCAATACATATAATACTGAACATAATATTATTTTTGAATTATCTACTATTTTCAGATTACGTATATTTATACATACATATCCCAAAACTAAATCAAATGACCAAACAAAAATATTTCAAGATAATTTTAAAATTTGTAAAACACAATTATTTTACATTAATTGGAAATTCTACCCAATATGCACCAGCTTTCTGAAACTTTCAGAACCGCTCACCAACGTGTCGTAAACCATACATTATAGCAGGAATTTCACGATTAATCCCCGAACTTCATTCAAAGAGCACAGAGATTCGAAATTTTACAAGCTTATAAACTTCTCCGTGTAAGAACAATTCTGAATATTGTAAATTAAGGTACTGTAAATTAATAGACAATGCTTACTGTGATTGAAAATAGTCAACGTACTTGTAATCTACTCGTAATTCCTATTCCTGCTAAGAAGTTTCATATTCGCGGGGCCTGTACCTATGAGTTTTTCTAAAAACTTATGTGCAGTGATTTCACACCACGTGCTTTACGGTGAAGGAAAACATCGTGAGGAAACCTGCATATGTCTGAGAAATAATTCAAAAGACGTATGTATAGGGCCTGAGACTGCGATGGACTCACCCTCTGTCACGTTGGCACTTACCTAATCATATTCGGTGAAATGTGGGTGTAGAAAATTACAACATATCTGTCTACCTCTTCGGGGAATACAGGCGTGAGCATATGTATGTATGTATGTTTCCTATTCGTACATCTAATTTATCTATGTAATATCATTTCCCTGGCCTTATCCCATGTATTTGGGGTCGGCACTTGATTCAACTCGATGTGGCTGATCACCTGATTTTTATACGAAGCGACTGCCATCTGACCTTCGTAACCCCTTTTTCGAGGAAAATCGACAATCTGGGTTAAACCAGTTGTCAGACTTTCTTAGGCCTCTGACTGACCTGTAACGATTGCCAAAGATGATAAATTGGCAACCGGGACCGACGACGGCTTAACGTGCTCTCCGAGGCACGGAGGGAACTCGGGCGGTCACCCATGCAACTAATGGCTAGGCGTATGGTTGCTTAACTTCGCTGATTGAATCATATGCGTAATAGCAACTGTGCCACGAGCTCCTCTAATAATAATAATAATAATTTATCTATGTAATAATAATACCTTTAAACGAGCAAATACCTTTAAAGAAGAAGAAGAGCAATTTTTGAATAACATGAAATATAATCTAAATTAGGGATGGCGATTCTTTCCAAAAAAGATCGATTTTTAAATCGATTCGAATCGTAACTTGATGAATCGATTCATAAAAAAATCGAGGTCAAAAAGATCGATTTCTAAAAAATCTGTTATATTAAGTAATAATTTTAACAAAAAAAATACTGATTTCAAATTTTAATTCTAAAACTACTGAATAGATTAAAATCGTGTTGTGAATAGAAAAAATCGAGTGTCGATTCTCTAGGGTGAGATATCGATTCACTGAATCGATTCAGTGTTACATATCGATTTATAAAATCGATTTATTTGGCTCGAAAAATCGATTCTTCGATTAATCGATCTCAGATCGCCATCCCGGCTCCTACGATTCTCTTACTGCTCTAATATAATGTGTACAAATTACTTCTTAGTTTCAATAAACAATTTTTTACATAATATGACGTAAAATACTTCGACGGAAGATTTACTTACCAACAAAATATTTCACACCGCCTTTTAACAAACCTGTTTGTCCTACAAGCCACTGGTAACGAGCATAATCCCATCGGCATGTGGATGCTGTGTTTGCATTCCTCAAGTAAGTATAAATATCTCTAACTCACCACAGACATTAGGTATATATACTAATATAGATATAATATAATAGAAGCTTAAGAGTTTGTTTGTTCGCTTGAATGTGTTAAAGTCAGGACTACGGGTAGAATTAAAAAAAAAAAATTCAGTACTAGCTGTGCCCCGCGGTTTCACCCGCGTAGAATTAGTTTCATCCTTATTGTCGCGGAACACTAATATTTTTAATAAATAAAAGTAGCCCAAGTTACTCCTTGAAACATCAGCTACCTACCAGTGAAAGTCCCGTTAAAATCCGTCTAGCCGTTTCGGAGATTACCCGGAACAAACAGACAGCAAATTTTAAAATTGCTGTTTTAGTGTCAGTAGCGTATATACTTTCATATGCATTTAGTGAAAAGCTGTAATTTTGGATTTACAAACAGACACTTCAATTTTATTTATCTGTATAGATTAGATAGCCCATTTATCGAGCAAGGCTATATTATACGCATATCATATCGCTAAGACCAATAAGGTTAAACTTAGCGCTAGCCTAAAATTAAAACTAATTTTTCCCGTGGGCAGAAGCTAGTTTTAAATATTCGTAACATTTTTGGCAAGAAGAAATTCTAGAAGTTTACTAACTAAAATCTCTTTCTAAGTTTAAAAAATAGTCTTCCTTTGATTCATATGACCTTAATTGCTAAAAAATGGCAACAAAATGTTCTGTATTGAAACTGAGCTAAGGATCTCGGGTTGATGAGCTCGTGTCTAGACGGTTATTCACTGATTAATGTCTAATTAGTGTTTATCTTGTCACCTCCCTATAAAGGTCTGTATAGGTTTGTAATCTATGAACAAGGAAAGAACATTAATCTTGTGACGTGTTTCAGACGAGATTATTTTTGAGGCTTATGAGGATGTTCATAGGTACCGTCCGCCAAGACAGATTATCTACCAATTTTGAGTGATAGTTTCAGTGAGATTTAATAATTACATTTCTAAACATAGTATAATGTGAATATAATCTTTAAATAAATAATATATAATTATTGTCGTCGACATTTCCATATAAAATAATTTTGTCTGCATGAACGCATCGTAACTACGATACGGATCTTGATACGTTTTTTACTACCATAATAATAAGATTGAACCACAATGGTATTGTACCCAAAAAGAATCCATAGAAATTTGAAAGTAAACGTTTTGTAATAGTCTTCAAAATCGTAACCCAAAGTGAAGCAAGAGCCGATCGCTAGTAAATGAAAAAATAAAAATAAGCATCTCGACCTTAATGTTTCATGACGTTCAAAACTGAACCTCAATTGTAGGTAAGTAGAACTCATTTTTTAGCAACTATATATTTTCATAGGAAATAAGTCATTATACGATGATAATATTATTTATAAGTCATGAGGTGACACCCAATCGACGTTGACCTTAAGACCCAACCTCACCTTTGAACCGAACCCAAAATAGAAGGCAAGCATGTTACCGGTGGGCTACGGAAGTGATTACTACGGGTACCAATAACCGATTATTCCGACGCTAGCAATCAGTTAGCCATAATTTATTGAAGTGACGCATTGACAACATAGTTAGCGGGAAGGGATAATGATATATTGCTTTCTACCAACCTCAAATTTTCGAAAAGTATCAACTCCTTTCCATTCCAAAAAAACAGCTTTTCACTAAATGCATACGAAAGTATACACGCTACTGACACTAAAAAACCAAGTAGTTTCTCTGTCTGTCTGTCTGTTTGTTCCGGTTAATCTCTGAAACGGTACCGATTTTAAGGGGGCTTTCACTAGCAGGTAGCTAATGTTACAAGCAGTAACTTAGGCTACTTTTATTTAAAAAAAAGCATATGGGTTCCGCGGGACACCCATGAAATTAACTCTACGCGGGTGAAACCGCGGGGCACAGCTAGATTTGAATAAATCGTATAAAACGATAAAGAATGTCAAAAGCTTAGCAAATGTTATGACGAGACGTTTGAACTTGTAAAAACCTATATATTATGTACTTGGGGCACTTATACCGAAATGCCTTGCAAGTTCAAGGCCTGCATTTGAATTTGTAATAAATATTTAACTATATCCAGTTTTTATCAACAGACATTCAAAAATCTTTTCCATTGAAACGTAAGAGGACAGTTAAGAAAAAATAACTTAGTATACCTATACGTAACTATTGCGAACGTAATTATGCCTATTTCTGAGCAGAAACAAAGAAAAGCTTTCTTTCACTCAAAAACAATGGATCTAATTGGCTTGCCCTTAAAAGACATTCATTCGAATCTTTTTTTATGCCTATGTAAGAATAATTAGACTGAGAAATTCAATATAATTTAACAGCTAAAGAATTACTTAATAAATAAGACATTATAAATATACCTTTTGAATGAAACTGTGTAAAATGATCAGGCTTTCATATAATTATATCATTAGCTTCTAATAGTGACTTCATGTATATGGTTCAAAATTCATAATAAGGGACACTCATTAAACGAAATTTTTTACGCTAACAGGTAAAATGTTACTACCGTTTCTAAATTTAAGCCTGTCATGAGAAAAAAATAATATATTTACTAAGTGTTTTCTAGCGTCTTAGCTAGTTTTCAGAAACAAGTTATCTTATATTATATCTCATTTAAAGTGTGTATGTTGTCACGTGTAACACACACTTAAATTGAGGGACAAAGTCAAACAGGCTGATCTACAAAACTTAAGGCCGTATTTAAGGGAAGTCGACAACCATGCATATTCTTACAAATTTACTTGGCCTTCCCTTTTTATCTTTTGGATAGGATCATATTATTAAGCGCTACCTAATATAAGACCATAATTTTGAGCAGAAGTCGCGCCTGATGGTAGAGTAATGTGCGGTGAAGCCTATGCTTGGCTTGTGCCCAATTCGATAACACTGTTTAATGATGCATCGCACTCGAAACCACCTTTACCAAAACAAAGCCAAAAGCCACATTAGGACAAAATATCTGGAAAAATGCAGAGAAAATGTTGAAAATTTGCCAAGACGTGAACAGGTTGATTGTAGTATGAAATCCGTTCAATTTGAATTTCGTCTAGTAGGTGATTTCCCAAGTCGATTGAGCCCGCTTCGTTGATGCATACGACGATAATCTATAAGTAATCGCTTGATCATCTATACATCTATACAGATAAATATTTGAATTGTCTGTTTGTAATTCCAAACAGCTGTTCACAAAATGCTTAATAATATGAGAGATATAATATATAGACGAAAACGAGATATTAACCGTGGTCCTACTGCTATTGACCCAGCGTGGGTCCACGGGTACTTTTTTCTCGAATTTTGCTCTGTGGTCTCACAGAAACTGGCATATTGAAAAGGATGAATTAAAACTAAAGCAGTGGGTCTTCAGGTAAAAATATTACCCGTGGACCCACGGTGGGTCAATAGCAGTGGGACCACGGTTAATATCCCATAAAAACACCAATTTTTAATTTTTTTTTTTTCTCCGTCTGTCTGTTCCGGCTAATCTCAGAAACGGCTGGACCGATTTAATGACAAACAGACACTTGAATTTTATTCATCTGTATATTTTGTGTTTAGTAAGAAGCTGCTACGTGGATAAGAGAAACAGGTAATACTTCAGTTTTATTTATTTGTACGAGTATGCAGATTAGATCAGTTTGCATATACAATAACAAATTGTCATGTGATTTATTTCAAGTATGTAATGACTCCTCACTATTCAAAAATAATATCCAAACTCATCCAATGAAATCGCTGTTGAAGATTGAGAATAGTTAAGATGACTCCGAGATTTCAAGATTAAATATAAGTTTTGTGAACTTGGCAAAGTTAATCTAACTTACAGGGTAAAAAGTGATGGTTTCTTAAAACATCGCGTGAATTTTGAACCTGAACAAAATGAAAAGGTAGGTGAAATGTCTTGTGCGGTCATAATTATGGAACTTTTTAATAAGGGAGAACTTTTCGGACGCCGTTTGAAATTTCTATTGACTACTTTCAAAGTATTATTGAAAGGTGGTGTGATAGTTAATTACAGTGTTGTTATTTGTGATTATTGGAGTTATAGGGATAGGAATATCTGAGACGTGATAAATATATATTAGTATAGTATATGTGGGAAAGCTCATCCACACCTTGGATTGGAACGAAAATAGTCTCACACTAAGCGTTTTAAAAGGAACTTTCTTCCTCGGACTATAAGGATTGGGTTCAAGAAGGGTGTGAAGAGATTCTTACAGGGATAGCAACTAGCACATGATACCCCTAGCGTCAAGAGTTTGATAGCGGTCAGAGTTCGTAGGCTGCGGGAACCACTTACCATAAGGCCGTTTGTATATATTATTTAACAAAAACATAAGTAATTTATGAATATACTCGTATAACCTATCTTCTATCTTTATATATAAAAATTAATCCCCATTTCCCTTGGTCACGGCATCACGCATAAACGGCTGGATGGATTTTAACGGGACTTTCACTGGCTGATAGCTGATGTTTCAAGGAGTGTTCTAGGCTAATTTTATTTTAAAAAAACATGAAATTAACTCTACGCTGGCGAAACCGCGGGGCAAAGCTAGTAATATATATATAAATAATTTTAAGATATTCTTTCTCTATGTGAAGGTCCTCTGGTATATTGCTCAATTTGAATATGACAAGTGGAATGCAAATGCCAAGAATCAATGCTATGATTCACAATGTTGATTTCACAAAGACATGTTTTGTGCGATCATTTTGTATTTGGACTGGGAAATACACAATGAATATAATTTATCGCAGATCCCCAATAAGAATCCCGACGCCGAGATAATTACTTAATTCTATTGTAGACAGTTACTCCCTTATTACAAGAAATGGTTTGAACGAAGACTAGACTACATTTCAAATAAATCGATGTCTCTCCCTTTTTAAATTCGTATCGCGGAAAGAGATGAAGCTACTTTTAAACTAAGGTCTATATTAGTCCATGTTTTCTAATAAGGATATAAGAGCTTTAATTTATTTTTTATTTAAAACTCATTGGTACCGGCCCCACAGGGATTCGAACTTGCGTCGCTTGGGTAGCAGACGCCTACTCAAACCCCACGGCCACCACGCTCCTATATATAAATAAACAAACATTAATTAAATATAATAGGTATTTCATAAAACCTCGCTGATTTAGTACCCCAACAAAATGCTTAGTCTAGAAATGTCAACTATTTCCAAACTATGAAACTGTACTGAAAAGCTGAAACCTATTCATACCTGCCACTAGTTCCCGAACAACCCATTAACGACCTGAGAAAGTTCATCTTGACGAAAATTAAGATTTTCCTTGGAATAGTCGATTAACATGCAAATTGCATATTAATTCGTGCAAAATGGACGGCCATTAAAAGTTAATATTTTAGGATCAAAGGCTCGTTCTAGCCGTATAATAGGCAGCTTAAGGGTTATTAACGAACGATTTAAACATTCCATAAATCTTGGGTGAAAATGAGGATTTGAAGATACTCAGTACTTAATCTATCTATTGACAAGGAAATAAAGCGATTTTTTTATTGACTGATCTACCTGATTACGCTGTGCTTTCCCTGTCTAAAGCTGTCAATAGCTCTACGCAAAGCAACTACGCTATCTGATCTTTAAGTGTCAGTCGTAAATCGTCTAAGCAGATAAATATCCTGAAACAAGCAAAGGAATTGTTTTTGAATAGTAAAAATCTTTATTTGAAACCGTTTGAAACCTTTGCCTGGGTACCTCGATCCCCTAGTCCCCCGTCCTGATCGAGCCCAATTTATGTATACTCTAAGTAATATTAAAAATTATCAGCAATGACTAAGTGGGTTTTATAATTTTGAAACTATAAAACCCACTTAGTCCATTACCCATTCTGATATCTAAATTTAATTTTGAAATAGCAAACACCTTTAATCTCTAATTTATATTGTCACAGTCATTGTATTCATTTGTATGAGTCTTGATTGACTGACTTGTAATATATCGCACAGCCTAAGCCACTGGTCCTAGATACATGGCATTTGGAAGCAGTGTTCTTGGTGAGGTGTATGTGAAATGAAAAGACGGGTGTCAACTTGTAGAACGTTTATTGTAGTACAATATTATAGTATACAAGTACTTTGAACACGTAAGTTGAAGTTGCAGAAAGGTATTGCACGCACAGTCTTAACGGTCGAACGTAATGTAATAATGATAAGATGATTCTCATCATGATCTAAAGGTAGACAATATTTCTTAAATTGGAGAGTGTTTCCACAGATACTATATCGAGCAACTGACATTTGACATTGACACCGCAGACTTCCAATGGCATAATCCATAGATTTATCCACAGATAAACATAAACACGACTATTCGTTCTGTTTTATATACTCTATGTAACAGTGCAGGTTTAAAAAAAAGTTTATGAAATGTCACTCTTAAGGGGTTTAGATGGGGGATGTAAGGGGCACAAGCTAGTATTATGACAACAGAATATCAGTATCGCACAAGCTTCTATCTTTTATCGTGAACCACTACTTTCAAGAGTTTTACTGTAACAAGTAAAATCCACCTGTGAAAAATACAATGCGCAAGGAACTTTAAAATCCTATCGACGGAAGAACGGAACGACGACTGGATTGGAGAAATCTTGAAAAATTGTAGATGTATTTTGTACTTTTCGTGAAATATATAGAGCAGGTATTTTGTTGTGCTTATCGACAGAATATTTGTTTGGATCAACGCAAGAAGATTTATAAACACAGCTCAGGATATTTGTTGGTCTCGCGTTGTTACGCATTAGAGTATTACAAGTTTAGTCGGCAAACTCATTTCGATTTTATGTGTTTGCTTTAACTAGAGCGTATGAACTTTCGGTAATAGCTTTTATCATAATATGTGATAATTTGGTTATTAAAACTTAGGTGTAGAGTATATAGAGTAGGTCGATATATATATTATATTTTGGATTTCATACGACGGGGCAGAACTGGATAGAGTACCTGTATACTTGCCGGCGGGCGGCGATGGACTCACCCTCTGTCACGTTGGCACTTAATCATATTCGGTGAAATGTGGGTGTTGATATTACAACACCTCTGCTTACCACTTTTCTATTATATACTTATATCAGTTTAAATAATTTAAGCAAGTATACTGCCATTTTATTACACGATACCTGTATGTGATATTTAGTTGAAACCTGAAAGATATGTTACCAGTTTTTAAGACTTATGAAAAAGCATTGCAAACGTGCAATATACACTCTACTTACTTCATGATTTTTTTTTGTAGCTGAAATAACCAATAACATTTTCATTAACTTTGTGTTTTGTAACGAGTAACTTATAATTTACACTTGTACATTGTAATCTATACTAATACTATAAAGAGGAGTGATTTCAATGTAAGTATGTTTGTAACGAATTGGCTCAAAAAGTACTGGACCGATTTTAAAAAATCTTTCATCATTTGAATGCTACATTATCACTCAAAATCAATATCAAAATCAAAAAGTTTTATTCAACATAAGGGATACTTGGAACACTTATTGAACGTCATTTCTCATACGCTAACTTAGGTAAATTTACTACCGTTTCCAAAAGTAAGCCTGTCAGAAGAAGAAACGGCGAAACAAACTCTCCGGTTTTTTTTTTACATGTGTCCCTTCTATATATATAGGGTTGTTTAAGTACATTTTAATGTAAGAGTGAGCAACTCATTGCCATGCTTGGCTATCATCAATATACTCAGTTACACTATAATATGCTTTTTCACAAAGTTTCTGTACTACTGATTAATATAGGCTATATTTTATCCACATACTCCAACGGGAACGGGAACTACGCGGGTTAAAGCGTGTGACGTCCGCCAGTCTTTATTAAAACAGTGATCATTTAAAACCAAAAAGGTACTTTTCGTTCTAAAGTACAAAGCAGTTCCGAGTTGGGGTTAAATTAAATACAGTTCATCGCCGGGGGCCGTTCATACAGGTTGTCAAACTAGTAGCCGTGTTTACACTGTCCACTAGATGTACCAAATGTAAACACGTCACCCAGAGACATCGACCGTTGACAACTGCGTATTTGCCACCGGAATAGTGTACACTGAAAATATAATGCTCTTAGTGTACTTTACTTGAGTCATTGTAACGTGTTCTTCCTTATCGTATTGTCGTATAGGGAAAAAGAGAGATAAAAGGAAAGGAATTGAGATGAAGGATCAAATTATGAATCTATACTTAATATATAAAGCTGAAGCATTTGTTTGTTTCTTTGTTTGCTTTAAAGAGCCAATCTCAGGGACTACCGATGGGCCAGTTTAAAAATCTTTCAGTGTTAGATAGCCTATGTATCGAGGAAGGCTATAGGCTAATATTATCACGCTAAACATAGGCTAAATATATATAGTTATAGTTAATGCACGAGTCATCTGTAATTCGTGTCTGCTGGCCGATGATGTTTTCGTTCACCGTAAATCACGTGTTGTGAAATCACTGCACATAAGTTTTTAGAAAAACATATTAGCACGATCCGCTGGGATTAGAATTTGCGTCGCTCGCGTAGCAGGCGACTCAAACCAGACGTTCGCTACAGCTCTTAGTGGAACAAGTACCCATACCATTACAGCGGCAAAATTACAGTTACGACTTTGATGGTATCCAAAATGTCTACCTCAATATGAACGAGTCTTGGGAACGCAATTAAACACGACTGGCCAAGTTCTGACCGCTCACCCTTGCGGTGTTCCCTTCAGCAGATAATCAGTGTAAACTATGTCCGTGCAATAACCTCAACTTGTAATTGTCCGGCTCTACGCAGTTTGAGACTAATTACACCGCACCACTATTGCTCCTGTTCACTGGTAAATTACACAGATCTCAGTTGTCAGTTTTACTTAAGGACCTAAACTTTGCACTGTAATCACTTTAATAGGATTAGGCTGTATTGTCGTTTTGATTGCACTATTTAGTTGTAACTGTAGCTGTAATCCTGCTTCCTACTAATATAATAAAAGCGAACGATTGTTTGGATGTATGTTTGTTACTCTTTCACGCAAACAATAATATAGCCAGAATCACAGATATTAAGTACCAACGTGACAGATAGTGAGTCTATCACCGTCTCAGACACTTTACATACGTCTTCAATAGAGAATTATAAAGTAAAAGTAAGTTTAGGAAAGAAGAAATAAAAAAATAAAATGGATCGAAACAACAATAGGAAAATAAATACATAAGTCTAATCATAGATTCGCATCGCAGGCTTTATCAATCAAACAGAATGGGTATTCACCACAGGTTTATCCGTCTTTGAATTGCTTCTCAGATATATTCAGGTTTCCTCACGTTGTTTTCTTCACCGTAAAACACGTGGTGTGAAATCACTGTACATAAGTTTTTAGTAAACTCATTGGTATAGGCCTAAGATTAAAAATTACTTATAATAAAACTCATATGCGCATATGAACCAGAAATGTGCTCAATTATCTTGTTGATTTGATCACATGGTAACTTAAAACCAATATTAGAGTACTACAGGAATGGAGTTATTTGGTAATGGAAAATTATAGTTTGTTGACTCAACCAATTTAGTGAAGGGTGGTCAATTTGTCAGGAATAATAGAATTTCCATAATATCCGCTTCTATGGAAGGATAAACATGGGGCCTTACCATGAGCTCTTATTGCCATGATAGTTTCACTCATTTATGAGACAGATGTACGTGACGTGTATACATCTGTCACTTTCACACAACTGAATTATCATTGCAATAAGAGCTCATGGTTGGGCCCCATCTTATACTTAATAATCTTTTGCATGTTTGAAATTTCTATTTGTAGTGAACAATACGCTACGAAACATTTCCCGTGAATCTCTCTATTATATCTAATCTATACCTATTGGTGAAAAACTAATGAAAAACGCTTATTATTTTTTAAGTAGATCAACAAATGCCCCAGAAATTTCACCATTATCTGAGCAATAACACAGTAACGACTACCTACTTCATACTTCGTAACTAATGTCCCTGTTTTTTCTGGTAGCTAATAGTTTTCTTGCTAATAGTTCACACATTATCTGAACTGGCCACTGTGCTGAAACCAAGAGTCAAAAAATTCGACAGCTATCTTCCAAGCTAGAGGTACAGTCCCCAGTCGGGCAGCTTAGCAGGCCTAGACAAATTAACATTCTCTCGCGCTTGTGCTAATAGGCGAGATACTAAATGTATGGCAACGACATAAATCAGGCATGTGACATAAATGTCATTCCCGTTAATTTTGTATCGTTTCTATAAGCGATGCGCGGGGATAATGCTACTTTGTCTACAGGCCCTGATTTTCAAACGAAAGCTCTCATTATACCCTCTCTAGTGTATGTCATAATACAACCACACAGACAAACCAAATACAATAATAAACCGCTATAGCCAGCATCGAACGTAATTAAATTCACAAATCATCATAACGCGCTCTCATTGGATTGTGAGATCATATTATTTTGATTAAACCAGTGCAAATAGAGCCAAAATGTGCATTAAATTTGTATTTCGTAATGGATTTCGGATTATGGATGAGCGAATATTTTTTATAAATTCAGTAATCAGTTCAGTAAAATAAATCTATACTTACCCACTAATTAGTTGAGTGTTTCTAATTCAGTGTATGACTTACATTTGCAGAATCCAATTTCAATAAGTGTTACTTAAAACATAGCCATTATCCATTACCATGTTCTTATTGCTATCATAGTTCCACAGTGTGACAGTGACAGACTTATACACGTCAAATGATGTATTTATATCTCATAATAAGAGTTAAAGCTATCATGGCAATAAGAGGTCATGGAAGGGCCCCTGAAGTGAAGTAATGTGTCGTAGATCTTTACGGTGTGGAAAAAAATTCGTGAGGAAACGTGTTAAGAACATCTTAGCTTTGAAGTTTAATTTTACACTACCAAAATGAAACGAAAAAGCTCAAAAGTTTTTAATACGGTCTGCTTAAAGCGAAGATAGTCAAGCATCCAATAAGTATGTATTTTTGGGATTAAGTTAACAATCGGCACACTAACGGCCAGCGGTTGTCAAATCGTTGCCCATCAACAATGTCAACAAAACGTTTACAAAACTGACATAGGGGTTTTACCTACAATTTATTATAACGAGGAGAAGAATTACCTCGGGAATATCGAATTAGCCGGTGTCCCGGTAGCAAAATGGGCCCCGTAATAAATCCTGAATCTCTTTTGGCTTTGTACATACCATTACTGTTTATACAACACATACGGTACGAATAACTTTGTTACCACAGCCTTAATGCAGCGTGTATGCTAAACATTTTCAAAAATACGAAAAGCACTTTTTCCCGTTTGTGTCGTGGTACGTTTAAGATGGATTAGAGAATTAGTTAATAACTGACTAAGGGTTTAAAAAAAAGTGGTACAGTATAAGTTATGTTTAATCTGTGGTTTTGCAGAATGCTTAAAGGTTTAAGCAGCAAAAATCCCAATACGATAGAGCGTACGAGTCAGCGTACTCTTCCACATTAATGAAGAGCTCTGAAATAATTCAGCTTTCAGCCGTAAAATTGGGACTGTCTTTATTTGATTAGACTTTAACCAAAAGATATTATTGTACAGGATTATAAGAAGTCTACATTTATACAGATAAATAAAATTGAAGTGTCTGTTTGTAATTCCAAAATAACAGCTTTTCACTAAATGCATATCACGCTACTGACACAACAAAAACAAGTTTTAAAATTTTTCTCTGTCTGTTTGTCCGTCCGTCTGTCTGTCTGTCTGTCTGTTTGTTCCGGGTAATCTCCGAAACGGCTGGACCGGTTTTAACGAGACTTTCACTGGCAGATAGCTTATGTAACAAGGAGTAACTTAGTCTACTTTTATTTTAAAAAAGCATTAGGGTTCCGCGGGACTCATATGAAATTAACTCTACGCGGGTGAAACCGCAGGGCACAGCTAGTACAAACTAAACATTTTAATAATATTAGTAAGTATCTCAATCACTGCACAAGCTGTATTCCCTTGACTAGGGCAAGGATCTGCGGAATACCGGACAACGGTCACGACGGGCTGATTTATGATTGCATATATTCGAACATCGTATATTTATGTCCCGACTGGCTTATTCTAATGTAAGCGGCGAAAGAAGGGAGTCCCGTTGAATAATGATTCACGAGAAACCGATAAACTTTCTATATGGTTCAATTGTTTTGATAAAGCAATCCTTTCGGTTCCTTTTGGAAAGGTTTTCTTTATTACTATGAAATCCTATATTATGACACTAAAAGGTTCTTGTAAAATTGAAGATAAAGTGAGACAAGATGTAGTACCAGCTATATCTATGGCAAGATATATTCAAATTCATTACTTCAGTACTTTTAACGGGAATTTGATAAGTGAGGCAAGTTGTCCCATTTAACATTCGGAGCTGCTCGACTGTTGACAAAAGGTACCTTACAGAAGATCGCAGCTAAGTAATGTCTTAGAGTAATGTTGTTTTCAGTAGCGCAGATAGATGAAGTGGGCCCCGGCGCATAAAGAAAAATGTAACCCCACTTTTTTTCATGTCTGTGATTTCAATTATTGTAAAAAACTTTTGCATATGCTCGAGATTTCGTAGCCTCGAGAGCTGGTTTTTCCTTTCTTCTTAAATCGTTTTCAAAGCTTCACGGCCCTGTACTGCACCAGTGCCAGCCCTACAATAGCTAAGCCACTGGTTGATAAGGTTACCAGTGCTCCATGGAGGTTTGAGCAGTGGGCTTTGTCCAAAGCAGTGACACTTAACAATACGCTTTGATAACATATGTGTACTCGAGATTTCCTAGCTTCGAGAGCTGGCTACTCCTTTCTTTTCAAATCGAAGTAGAGGGGCCCCCACAGAGCTTCAGGGCTGTTTGAGTAGTGGACTTCTAAAGCGGTAACACCTCACAATTTGTTCTGATAACATTTCCAGCGTGGTGGCTCACACTGCAGCAAATTAAACCAGGGCGTGCATTCTTTTGGGGGACCACTAGTGGCTGCGGTCGCACTTCATTACCGTTCGTGGTATATTCATCGACTATTTACTTTCATGTCGATTGCGGTACTCCCAATCCTGCGAATTATGATTCGCGTGGAATTAAGTTTTCATATGTATTCCCGTAATCAAGTCCATATATTATGGTGCCGTAATGAAGTAAATATATATATACCACCCACGGAACAGAAAAATTCGGACAGGAAAAGCAATCTGTTACCTTATGATGTAGGCACACAAATGAGCTACTATCAATACTTGACTCCTAGCAAATTCCGTACCTGTAATGTTAACTGAAAAACAAAATTAAAAGTGCTCTCGACTAAAAAAATTAAAGCCCATAAATAAGCAAAAATAAAATGAAAGTATTCTTCGTTGATTGACAATAAAACTGCTGAAACTGCATGATTCTTGTGAGATCGACAAGGACTCAATCTTGGAAAAATATGCAAAGAATAAATCCACTTTCCGTGAAATCCCTCGAAAATCACGCAATCCGTAAAGGGAACATATCGCAAATCCTCCATATTTCACAAGCAATCAACTATAAGAGATCTTGCCTTCAAGTGCATCTATTCAAACCGGTAATTCGTTCACACGCTCTATTACCCCTATGACATAATGTTCCTACTGATTGGCTGATTTTTCTCTATAGCGAGCAAAAAATCCTGTTCAATTTATTTTATGCCATACTAAAAATACTTCGAAACTCTATTGTAAGTTGAACAACGATGCCTTCGTTTTATCGTAAAAGTAACGTAAGTGTATTTTTAGGCATTCCACGTACGCCAATTTTTAGCGCACCCTTGAGCACCTGCAGTATTACCTGTTCGACACTTGTTCACATATATGGAATTCAATTGGGGGGAACATAGTTTTCCACCGGACATTTTTATCCAGAAAGACCGCCTCGTTGGTCTAGTGGTCGCAAGGGCTAATGCGAGACACGAGCCGGGTTCATTCTCGGGTCAGATCTTGTCGGGTTTTTTCATCTTTAATTTCTCAGTAGCAGTTCGGAGTCTGGATTAGTGCCCGGCTAGTGGCAATTATATGCTCACTGTTACATGGGACTTACTGCCGAAACGTGGGTGTAATTGTTTTATCAAAAAGTATCTGGGACCTTGTGTGCTATCCGCTCATTTATTTATTTAAAACTTTTTGCACAAAGTACACAGGTGAAATTAAAGGCATTTTCTGCCAGTCAACAATACTATTATATTTCTTCGTTGTTCCAGTTTTCCCTATGTATTTTATAAACCATTCTTGAGTTAAAGGTCTATTTTTGAGTGTTAATTGCTTTTACCGATAAGAAGTAGAAAATATAACAAAAGTACCCAACTGGAGTTAGCCGCAAAATCCAGACACTGAAAGCGCTCTAATCCTTGAACAAAGCTAAAGTAATCGGAACAGAAACCTAAAGCTTAAGACGTTTATATATAAAATATAATTATTTCTGTTGTTGTTAGAACAAATACAAACTATATAAACAGTACTATCGCCCTGGATTAATAGATTAGATCCAATAACCAGTGGGAACTGGGAGCGCAGGCTATTTCCTGAGCGCCGTCGAATGAGCAAATAGATTCAGCTCGTTTCATTACACTTGTACAAGATATTACGATGTTACACAACATTTTCATCTGTACGTTAATGTAAATGAGTTATCGATTGGAGAAACTAATTTCGCTTCAGTTTGCCGAAATTGTGCTCGTTTTTCGAATACTTGCGATTACTTATTAACTCTCGTAGACATCAAATATTGTGACTAAATTACGTTCCGTTCGTTAGAAATAGCAGACGTATTTATAAAGTTCTGAGTAACTAAATACTACTTAGAATTCTACTTAAATTGAGCTGAATTAATTCTTGGCTGATTGTGATAAGTCTACTTGAAATTAGGTATTATATTATTATGACTGTATGTAGATAGGCTATGGGGATTTCATATGCCTGTATTCCCGGAAGGGGTAGGCAGAGGTGTTGTAATAACGAGACCCACATTATATACAACGCGACACATGGTTAGTCTGTCGCCATCTCAGGCACTGTACATACGTCTTTGAATTACTTCTCAGACATATGCAGGTTTAATCACGATGTTTTCACTGCACATAATAATTTATTTACGTGAGTACCGTATATACTTTCACATGCAATTATTGAAAAGCTGTTAATCTGTAGGTAATTACAAACAGACATTTGTTTTATTTATCTGTGTAGATATATAGATTACGTGACACGATTAAATAATATATTTTTCATAAACAAGGCAATTGAAAGCTATATCGACCGAAAATAATGTAATTAACAAGTCAGCCAGATAAACAAGCTACAGTGCTAACAATTCGCTCGTCGTAAGTGCCATTAAAATCCCATTTTTAGTATCTGAACGATTAATCTAAATTATGATCGCTATACAATGGAGACATTGATGCTAATGGTCTTGGATCACTCGGTTCATGCATCTAAAATACAAAACAACGATGTTATTACAAATATTTATATAATGTACCTTTAAGATATTAAAATATAAAGATTTACTACAAAAAGGTTCCATGTAAACCTGTCGCTAGCAATGATTAAATATAATATCGATAAATATAATACTGCGAGCTATTGACTACTTAGCTAATAGAAAACCCTGGTAATCGCGTGGTTTGATAAGTCGTGTGTTAAGCAAGTAACAATTCAAGAATATGCTGATTTGAAGCCTTTTTGTGGCATTTGGCATTTTTATCTCTTTTTGCTATATTCAACATGTATTTTTATAACTTACTATATTATAACTACTAACGCCTTAAGTCACAAATATTCTATTCTATTTTATCCTAGTGGTCTGTAATTATATTTTTTTCTAAAAACATAATTGGTTAATTACCTACCGCGAGTCTATCCTAAAACTAAACTAAAACTAGCTACCCCTTCTCTACTGTTATAAGTAGGTAAATCCTAAGATTCACGTATTTATTTTATTTTATTAATTTCATGATTATACTGAAGTATACACTTAAACTATGCATGTCAACAATCTTCTTCCACATATGTAGCAGAGAAGAAACTTAATACTTTCAGAAGTTCACCATCTATCACGTGGGCATCTAATTACCTTCAGCGGAAAATGGTTGTAGCCCTATGGGGATTGCACGATATATCATACATCACACCTTAAAAAATCATATGAAGGAGTGGATTAGATGGGTTGTCCATTACACTTCTTGTAAAAGATAACTACTAGCATATTACGTTTCGTTGGAAATTGGAAAATTGAATTGTTTTAAACTGGGGGCCAACTATAATCGTTTAAGCAGAGCGTATTTAGTCATTCTTAGCTTTGACCGTTAATTTTCCGGAACCAAAACGAAACGTTAAAGCTTAGAAGTTCTTAATACGCTCTGCACCGATGGTGGGAGGCGGGCTCTAGAATATGTACTAGCTGTGCCCCGCGGTTTTACCCGCCTTAAGTTAATTTTATGGATGGCCCGCAGAATCCTAATGTTTTCTTTTAAATGAAGTTATACCGTGTAACATGAACTATCTGCTAGTGAAAGTCCCATTAAAATCGGTCCAGCCGTTTTGGAGATTAGCCTGAACAAACAGACATATAGACGGACAGACAGAGAAAAAAAAATTAAGAATTGTTTTTTTATGTCATTATCGTATATACTTTCATAAGCATTTACTGAAAAGCTGTTATTTTGGAATTACAAACAGACCCTACAATTTTAATTATTTGTATAGAGTATAGATTATCTATTTCTATCTATTCTGTATCGTGATTTAACTAATGTATTTTATGGTAATCATGCAACACTCCGTGCAACAGCGAATGCTGAAAAGCATTTACAAACTACACATCCAATAGGTAAATTGAAAAATAAAAAATCCTGTTCCTCCTTTAGCCAGTTTTGTAGCCGTCAAAAGCCGTGAGAACGCATTATCTTAATTAAATGGATGGAACATTAGTGCTCATTACGGAATGTTCTGCCTGTAAGAGTATTTTGCAAATCACTCTTGGCAACCCTCACCATTTCATCTCGTAATACAAAGCTTTGCTTGGAAGGTTTGCTATTAAATGGATGTATTAGTTTACCGTGGGTATCGTGTTAAGGGATATGAGATTAGCGTGTTATGACTATAGGCTTTGTGATGATGTTAATAATAATAATGCATACATTATCTTTCAAGACCACTGGATTAGTAAAAAATCTCACGTAAGTTAGTGTCAATTTGTAGCACCCCTAGCGGTGGGTTCATTGATACTTTGTGTTCAAATCTATACAGATAAATAAAATTGAAGTGTCTGTTTGTAATTCCAAAATAACAGGTTTTCACTAAATGCATATGAAAGTATATACGATACTGACAATAAAAAACCAAGGTTTCTCTGTCTGTCTGTTTGTTTGTTCCGGGTAATCTCCGAAACGGCTGGACGGATTTTAACGGGACTTTCACTGGTAGGTAGCTGATATTTCAAGGAGTAACTTAGGCTACTTTTATTTATTGAAAATATTAGGGTTCCGTGCCAAAAAGGATGAAACTAAATATATGCGGGTGAAACCGCAGGGCACAGCTAGTTCAAAATATTTTTATTTGATTAGTAATGGAATTTAATTTATTCAATAAAACTTAATTAAAACAAGGAACAGTACTTAAAACTAATTAAAGGTAGAAAACTTGTCCCATGTCGGTGTCTCTCGGGATCGTGCCAAGAAGGCTGGCAGCATTGCCACGTTGAATAGCAATGCTGATTCTCTGGGCGAGAAAAGCCCCAGCTCTCTTGTCACGAGAGGCTTCTGCCAGACGACGTGCAAGCTTTGAAAAGCTGATGAGTATCCAGACCCCAAGGCCCCAGAGTTTCAACCGCAAACGCAGAAAATATGTATCCTTGACCAATGCAAGCATATTTCCGGCGCTTGAGGCACTCCTGCTGAGCAGCAGCAGCACCGGCCGCCACAGCAGTGCCGGGGAGATGGGACGGAGCCAACGTATCGACACAGGTGGCATCCCACACCAGCGGCCGCCCCAATCTCCACGGCACCAGCGACATACCATCGGGTCTCCGGCCATCGCCGCGCGCTAAACCTACTGGTTTATTTGATTACGTTTCTGACAAAGTACTTTCAAGCGTCAGAACGATGACGCGATACATGATGTCACTAGGTTCGGATGGTTGCTTCAACTAAGAATAAACCAGCAAGAATATTTTTACATTTTTGAATTTGAAGGGTTGCGCTAATGTGAATGGTGACCAGGTTTCTAAACCACGCAAAATTCAAGTGGCTCTTTTTATTGTCATTGATAAGGTTGAATGATGAGAAGTACCAACACCATAATTATGTGTAATATTTATACCCCTTTATTAGAAAACATCGCCTATGATAAACCTTGGTCTAAAAGTAGTTCCATCTCTCTTTAAACTTTGTTTTGTAATACGTATTACATTATAAGGTCAAGAATGAGTCTTTATTCATAAATTGTTGACTTCTTGTATTGACTAATACGAGAGGACGCCGCGGTCCGGAAATAAAGCTAAAGGTACGCTTCATAATATAATTGTATTATGATTTCTTCCTTCAACGTACAACAATGTAGTAATTGGATATTAATTTCAGGGTCCAATTTAGTCCGTTTACCCTGTGGTGTATTGTCGGAGCGTAATGAACGATATGCCATTGTTGTGTATCACATATCTCTATTGTTACTGTCCACCCACCAACCCAAGCTAGTAGTTGGATGGGTGACCATCCGAGTTCCCTCCGTGCCTCGGAGACGTTAAACCGTCGGTCCTTTGCCAATTTGGATCTGTCATTGCATACATACATGCTCATGCCTGTTTTATCCGAAGGGGGAGGCAGAGGTATACATGTAGTATATTTGAATATTTGTAAACATATTTTTCATTGATGTCGGCGTCGGCTTGTATTTCGCCTTATTTATTAAAATTAATATCCTCAAGAATTCATACTTTCAGTCTTTTAAGATTCCATTAATTTCCTAAACAGGACATTCACAGCCTTGGATACATTATTGCAAGGCGGTGAATCTTTAGAACGCCAGTTGGCTAGTATCAGTACCGGAGCGTATTTTCTGCCCGATGGAGCAATCTTAAGGGAAATGGATCGTATATCTTGGGTATCTATCGTGCATCGAGGTTAAGTTACCCTCACGCAAAATGCCCAGAAAATTGCTACTAAGGTGAGAAAAATAAATTTAATATATATTGATAATAAATGGGAAAGTACCCTATCAGTTCGTGAGACCAGAAGAGCATTAACAGAATGTAATTGTGTACCGTAAAATTAAACGTCAAAGCTAAGAAGTTCTTAATACGCGCTACTCAAACGCTCATAGTTGGCCCACAGGTTAGAAGAGACATATCAAATCAAATTAGATCAAAAAGTTTTATTCAATATAAGGGACACGTGGAACACTTGTTGAACGTCATTTCTCTTACGCTACCTTGGGTTAATTTACTACCGTTTCCAAAAGTAGGCCTGTCAGGAGAAGAAACGGCGAAACAAACTCCCCGTTTTTTTTTTACATGTGTCCCTTCTATATACATAGCGAACAATCCTCAATTGGTGAAGGCTACGCACGTATCAGAGAGATACGCCACCGTCCAATATATCTTGCGAGGACGTAGAACTATCAAACTTCCAGTGAGTTAAATTACATTCACCAATTGTGTTTATGTTTATCGCGTTACACTTGTCTCCGAGGACTTCAACTTGGAATTAGGAAATGGTACTTACTATCTTTAGCTTTCGTTACAAGCCAGCCAGAAGTCGAAGAACTGGTTTAATTTAGGTTTTACTAGCCGCAGTCACACTTCGTATCTCGGTATCTTTAAAACGGTAGACGTAATCTCATGGGGATTTCTTACCAGTTACTATTTGCCAGTGAAAATCCCTTAAAATCAGTCCAGCCGTTTCAGAAATTCTTCTTACCTATGTCGTTTAATTTTAGGGTACCAAAATGAAACGTCAAAGTTCAGAAGTTCTTAATACGCTCTGCTTAAACCGATGATGGCCTTGTTCATGATTTTAACATATTAAAATTAGACCCGTCCCGTAGTCAAAGTGTAAATTAAGGAAAGTAGCAGACTAACAAGTAACAAAAAATAAGAAAAAATGTTAACTGTTAGATTTAAGTCAACATGGACGAAGTTGAGAACTGGTATAGTATAATAAACAAATAGAAACACAAAATTCTTGTTTGACGTAGGAAATTTCAGTTTTCCTTCATATCTTTTAAGATATCAAACTCCTTTCTAAAGTAAATATCTAATTGAAATTGTTATTCGAAACAGTTTCTACTTCTTGATTTACTTAGATTTACTTTAGTTTTATTAAGAAGTGCTCTAAATAGCAAATGTTTAGTTAATTAATGTTCGTCTGAATTAGAACTGTCGTAGAAAGAGATGTGATAAATCGTAAAAAAATCACAGATGTATAAAAGTTTTGTAACAGCGATAATCAACTATGGCGATGTAACTGAGACGTGGTACCATCTTTCCTCTTGTAAGCAAATATGTTCTGCTACCTTTTCATATTCATTCATTTCATTTCATTCATTTCAGGAACAAAATTTGACATTTTTGTGTAGGTACTAATTACTTTATTCCCAACAGTCATACAGTCAAAATAAATATATTTTTATATTATTTCGGTGCACCATAAAAATATTATTGCAATGCATCATCCATTACCGCTTATAGATTTTAACCTCAAACTCATTTTCGGATTGAACCGGCTGTTGTTGACAGTGAATGTACGAGTATAAGCCGACCCTTTGGTATCAGATACAATACATTAAGCTGGAAGTTCCTTGCCAATACCTTAACATTGTTGGTTAATTTCCTTACTTTCTTAACCGACAACGAATGGAGGTATCAGCTGAGAATGATTAGGATTCAGTTATTTCTCAATTTTCATTTACACTTTTGTTAGAACTTTAAGGTACGATACTTTCTTTATAAAAGGCTTTTGTATGAACTCTATTCGCATAAAATTATTCAATTTCAGTCATACGATATTGAACCTCACCGTTCAAGTATAGGTATCAATTTCGTAATACCAGATTCCACGTTTTTCATTACTATAGAATAGCATTCCAGATTTGCGTGATTCTTTTCACGAAATGAAGTACGGTGCTATTGTCGGCACATCATGTCATATAGTTTGCGATATTCATACTAACCACGCAATGTAGGGACATATTATTATACTTGGGCAGTTTCATAACAGTTTCGTCACCAGGACCAAATGCAGTTCTTTGCTTGGTAATTCAACACACATTGTAACGGGAAATCTATACAGATAAATAAAATTGAAGTATCTGTTTGTAATTCCAAAATAACAGCTTATCTTTATACACGCTACTGACACTTAAAACCAAGTTAAAAAAAAAACTTTGTCTGTCTGTTTGTTCCGGGTAATCTCTGAAACGGCTGGACCAATTTTAACGGGACTTTCACTGGCAAGTAGCTGATGTTTCAAGGAGTACTTTTATTATAATAAAATTTTATTATAAATAACCATTTTATTTGTTTTCTGCTAGGAAGTAGGTATTGTTGCGCGAGTAGGCATTCCTTGCGTATTATGACAAGCTATCTGAGAGAGGAAAAGACGCCGATTAGTGGAAAAAATATGGCGTTGAAATTAGACAGTCTATGTCTTCCTTGTTAGTCATCCCGTTCTCCGGCACTACACGAGCGCCTCATTAGCGCAAGTTGACGGTACACCTTTGCAACTTTGCCTTGTAATATGGCAGTTGCTATACTTCTTCTAACTCGGAGAAGTGAACTATCTACCGCAGTAAGATGCAGCATACAAACTTTAAGCTCCCATTTGACTTCTTCAGGAAAGGAATTTTGGTAAATTCTTTCTCACTTCACAAAAAACACGGTCTCAAGATTTCATGTCTTTACGATCAGCGGTTTAGGCTGTGCGTTGATATATTTATAAGTCAGGAGTTTGAATTTGATGTGTATAGAAGATTGAAGTGTTTATTTGTAATCATTATATTAACAGTTTTTTTTATTAAATGCAAATGAAATCACATACGATATAGACAATGAAAAAATGATTTTCGATCCGTCTGCAGAACTGACTGACGCGGCTTTCACTGGCAGTCCAGATAGCTGATGTTTTTACAAGGAACACCTTTTATAGGGAGGCATAGACTTTTCCTCTTTTAGAAAAAGTGCAACGGTTTTGAACGAAAACTAAATTTCATATTTCGTAAGAATATATCTCATATTCCGTTACAATATATAATTTCGTGTCATCAGTATCGTAGTTATAAAAATATGTCCCCGAAGGTGTAAGCAACAACAGCACCCACATTTCACCGAATATGATTAAGTGCCAACGTGACAGAGGGTGAGTCCATCGCCGTCTCAGGCACTATACATACGTCTTTGAATTACTTCTCAGATATACGCAGGTTTCCTCACGATGTTTTCCTTCACACTGAAGCACGCGGGGTGAAATTACTGCAATGAAAACAATAAGTCTGCGTTTATTGTTGCACACAATGATATGCGGTTGGATTTATATGGCTAGTAGAAGTGAATAACGTTATTTATTACGAAGAGATAGTATTCATAAATTATGGAATGGACAGACTTTCCAGTTGATTTCAATTTGGGTAGCCTGCTATTTTTATCAGAGAAGATTTAACAGTATAAAACCTTTTTAAATTTAGGCATAAAAATCGGGCCGGACTTTTCTACGCTAATATTATAAAGCGGGAATATTTGATTGCTTTTCTGTTTGTTTGTTTGCATTGAATAGGCTCCGAAACTACTTAACCGATCTAGAAAATTCTTTCTGCAATGGATAGCTACATCATCAGCAAGTAGCATATTTTATCATAGGCTATATTTTATCCCCGCACTCCCACGGAAACGAAAACTACGCGGGTGAAACCGCTTTACGTCCGCTAGTATTCAATAAAATTATCGCTTGGTAATTACTTAGGTACTGTATGCTCCAATAAAATTTATTATTTCATTTTGTTTTCCTCAAGTGGCGAACGGAAAATGGTGACATTGCTAACTACAAAAGGCTACTTCGGGCTAATATCGGGACTGCTACCAAGCAAGGCGTTCCTTTATGCCTACTACGCACGCACGGTAATAAAATTTACATTCCTTTTATTACGGACTTGTAATATGGTGATGATCACATTATGGGACGAATAATCATTGTCGTGAACCCTAGTTTGAATTCATTATCGAGATCCAAACATATTATAAGCCAGTCACAGATAGCCGCTTGGGTGCTTCAATGCTAAATTGATCACTCGAAGGGTGAACAACGAAAGAATAAATCTGATATTGCATAGAAAATAAAATGTCTTTGATTGGTGAGTTTATAAGTTTCATTGTAGGAGGTAATTTTATTCTTCAAAACTACTCATCCAATCTAATAAAATATCCTTTTTTAAATGTTTTATTTGATATTCAGAATAATGTTTCAATTTGAGAGTGTTAATTTATCTTGAAAAATGTCATTAAAGGATTTGTTTATTTTTATTTTATATAGCATCTTTACAAATAAATTAATTCACAAAAACATTTATCAGTGCTTGCAACTTTAGAGCGTTCATTCACATGCTGGACTAATCCTTTCAGGTAGAAGGAAAGTTGAAAAAACTTCTTAATTTTTTTATATTGACTTTAGGATAACCTAACTATAATATAACCTATCGGTAATATTTGGCCGCGATCTTCAAAGCATTCAAAAAAGTACAGTCCTCAGTCAATGTACATCGGATTTCTGAACTGGAGATGCCTCACCTTTCTTTTTAATTTAACCCATTGGCTGATGCTTATTTAATAACATTCGATTTGTTCGGTTTATATTGGCATTAAATTTCGTCAAATCTGCGTAACAAGTTCTCCATTTCACTTCAAGTGGTTCGCTATAAAATTCCGCGTCCCACGAAAAAATAAATGTGATAACTCCGCTTTCCGTTTTTCGGTATGCCGTTGAGGGTTTTGCAATTTCATGAAATTTAATTCACTGCTTCCACCCTCGTAGCTAAAACAATTTAAGATAATTCGCCTTTGAATATCTTATCCAAATAATATTGTTCTATTATCGCCTTTTTATTAACGCGAAGCGAAGCCGAGCTTCTTTATAGCTACATTTACATCGCCAATTTGGGCGGGTATTATAATTTTTGCTTTGGAAATTTACGCAAGAAATTTTAATAAGCATTTTTTACCTTTATTGCTAGGTGTTTCGGGAGCTAAAATGTACATTTGACTTCGACTTTCAGCTTTGATTGCAATTATCCTTAACAAGATCCGCAAGGGTCTAGATTTATCCCCAGCGGGGTTCTATTTTGATTCTACCATTAAAATAAATTGAGGTTCGTATACCTCTGGCGTAATAAGGGTATGAGTTTTGGGAATAGTACCTATTAGCGATCTTACCAAACTAAATGCTTTTACGACAATTTCTAAAAGTATTAAGATTGTCTAGATCGCTAGAAGCACATCATCATTACTGGCTTCATAATTGATTGCTAACTAGTTATTTCATATTACATACGAGTATACGCTCACGCCTGTATTCCCCGAAGGGATAGACAGACGGAGGTGTATTTTTAGTATACCCATGTGTACGCTAGCTTGATGGACACCTAAGGGAATTTTTAAAATCGTTCCATTGGTTTCGGAGCTCTATCTATTTCAAACAAACAAAGAAAAATTTCTACTATATAACATACTAGCTGTGCCCCGCGGTTTTACCTGCGATTAATACGATGCTAGATTTAGTTTCAGCCTTATTGTCACGGAACCCTAATATTTGTAATAAATAAAAGTATAGCCTAAAATACTCCTTGAAACATCAGCTACCTGCCAGTGAAAGTCCCGCTAAAATCGGTCCAGCCGTTTGAGAGATTACCCGAAACAAACAGATAGACTGACCGACAGACAGACAGACAGAGAAATATTTTAAAGGTTGGGTTTTTAGTGCCTTTAGCGTGTATACTTTCATATGCATTAATTGAAAAGCTGTTATTTTGGAATTACAAATAGACACTTCAATTTTATTTATCTGTATAGATGTATAGATTAATCTCTATTGAGGGTTACGCTCACTGGACTGTGTTGATTTACTAGTCATAAGCTGACCTTAAATGCGCAGTAGTCATTTCATGAGACTGTCTCTATCTGTCCGTATGTCACGACGCGAATAAAATACCTGCGCAATATTTTCGCTGAGCGATCATATATCGTGGCGACTCCTGTACTCAAAAAAAATTATGCCTAGTTAATAGTATTTCGGGTTTCTAGAATGGGCTACATAAATAAGTGGAACCTTATTAAGGTGCTTCGTTCGTCGGCTGCAATCTTCTGAATTAATTCCTCGCTATGAGTTACAAATTAAGCTCTATAAGCTGTGAATTTAATAGAAACAGTGTATAAGCAATCAGCGTTTTATTCAGTGTTAGTAAATTCACACCACGTGATTTTCGATGAAGGAAAATATCGTGAGGAAACTTGCACATGTGACAGAAATCATTTGAAATGTATAGTGCCTGAGGCGCTGATGGACTCACCCTCTGTCACCTTGGCACTTAATCATCTTCGGTGAATACAGGCGTGAGTATAAGTATTTATGTATTATGTAGTTTATGCTACGAGTATGTCATAAATGACATGGTATCTTCATTAGATTTTTTAAGGATTCCAAATTTTTTATCACACAAAAACGCAAATCAAGCGACAACGTTTGTCTAAGTCAAAGTCAAAAATATCTTTATTCAATTAGACTTTTTACAAAGTACTTTCAGATCGTCAGAATGACATAATTTTACAGGATTATACATGCTACCTCCAGGTTCGGAAGGTTGCTTTTACTGAGAAGAGCCTGGCAAGAAACTCTTAAAAGTTTAATATTCTTGAAAAGAAAGTAGAAAAATAATAAACAATAATAAAAATAAAAAATCAATTCCTTGAGAAATGTAAGCCCATGGACACAGTTCCAATGCACAAATGTCGATAAAAATTGACATAAAGAAAAGTCTAATAGTTGTACTTATATCTAATGCGTAGCTTGAGATGAGCAGCCCCCACAAGAGTTTGAACGTGTCAAAACCTAAACCCTCACAGAATTGAAATTAATTCCTGTCAAGTGCAAATTTTCGAAAATGTTTATTCAACAACGGTGTGAGTCCCGCCTTTGTTTGTCACAGACAGTACGTACACTCCACTAAACAAATTGTACGTCGGTCCTTATAACATCGCTGCTCGTTCCCGCGGTAATGTTGCTAACAGTTGTGATTTGCAGTGTACCTCTCGCTTACATCTGCATGCTTAAGCATTTAAATGGCTCATGTTTAGTTTGCTTTTGTTTGTGTGATATTTGTTCTTGCTTGATACTTTTGTGCAACTTTAGATGCATGTATTAGAGCTCTGCTGTTCGTTTTATGATTGGTAGTTATTATGCAAACAGATAGAGACATATATTACTTCTATTTATATATTATTTTTAAGTACGCCATGTATTTTGAGTGTAAATTAGAAATATGCGCTGCGTCAGCTAGGTATTGATTTTCTACGTAATTCTTTAGGATAACTTTTATTTATTTATTTTTATAGCCGCCTTCATAGCTCTGCAGAAATGCGAAGGGTTGATACGTCATGGTCCCATATTTGAGCTAAATACAATAATATAATGGTATATAACTTTTATAGCATTTTCATTTAAATTCACAAATTAAATCTACCCAATACAATCGAAGTCGTTCGAAAACCGAACTAGGCATTAATCAAACCTCTTGGAATATACGAACCTACTATTTTCCCGATCCGGGGATCGAGCCCAGGACCTCATGATATTCAGTAGCGCTTTGCGATAAAAGTACTACAAATACGTTTTGAAATTACTATATTATTATTATACTATCTGTGCCCCGCGGTTTCACCAGCGTAGAGTTAATATCATGGTTTCATTAAATAAAATGAGCCTAAAACACTCCTTGAAACATCAGCTATCTGCCAGTGAAAGTCCTGTTAAAATCCATCCGGCCGTTTACGCGTGATGCCGTGACCAAGGAAAATGGGGATTCATTTTTATATATAAAAGATAAGACGTAACGATGAGTATTTTGGGTTCATTTGTATGTTTGCGACATAATATAATTTCAACCCAGTTGAAACGTATCTTCGGATGAGAGCAAAACATTTCAAGAACCTAATTCGTGTACATAAATCCCTCCTCATTGTAACGTCTAAGAGAAATGTATTCAAATCACGCCCGAGATCATTCCATCTTATCTTTCATTATCTCATGAGTCTAGTGTAACAGTATCTCAATTGTCTGAACACTCTTACTCAGAAAGTGTGAAGTTTATACTCCTCCTTAAAAGCAATTCCACTCTCTGAATTTTTCATCGTATTATGAAAGCAATAAAAGTCTAAGGGTGGGTTGCATCAACTGACTTCAGCAATAACAAATTGTTAAAGTAATGGTTAAATAAAATATTGCACCATTTTAATGCCAATGTTTTTCTGGATATTGGTAAAGTTACAACTTTTGTATAAAAAGAATGACGTTGTTAGTAATTTTTTTCAATTGACCAAGGCGTGGATTACGATCCACGAAAATTGTTGTTGAAGATGAAGCTAAATACAAATTTGACTGTGAATGACAACTCAATGTCAAATTTGTATTGACTCAACAGTGAATTTGAATGATAGTGCTGTGCTCTTTTTTAGCTTTGGCTGCGGAATGCGTTGCAACAACGCATGACGCTTAGCTGTCAGTGTATTTATTCTTTATTTTTTTTGTTTAATTGCATAGCATAATTTTTAGTTTTCTAAACAGAAGTTGAACTTTAGTTACAGTCAGTTACATCTGTTGATATCATCTGACAATTTTAAAATGGCGTATATTTTTTTTCCTAACCAATACTTTAACGATGCGTTAAAGCTAAAGTAATTTGAAGCAACCGGCCTTTAGATATTTTATCATGGCAGTTTTATAGCTGGGAAGTGAATAAAAGAAGTCATTTCAATTATCTGTACCGTTTTCATTACGTCTGTAGTCATGTAAAGCGTTTTAGAGTTTAATTTGTGGAGATTGGATAAGAAGTGAATTTTGAGAATTAAGTCGGTAACACAATGGGAAACATCCTGGTAACCCTCTGCACCTCTTCGGGGAGCAGTAGTATAACAGGGTGTTCTGAAAATGGTGATCGGGGTTGGTTGCACAATAATCTATTCTAATAGTATAAAGCTGAAAGATTTGTATGTAAGTATGTTTTTATTGAATCAATTTTAAAATAGCTGAAAATGTTATTAGGCAAAGTAATGACGTCAATTTTAAACCAGCTGAAAATTAAAATTAAAATTAAATATTCAGTTACCAGAGTAAGAATTGACCACCGGTTCGGAAACTAGCCTTCTGAGAAGAACCGACAAGAAACTCAGCTGTAATCGGGTACATTTCATTATTATTATAGCTAAAGTCAGCTGACTTTTGCTAGTGAAATAGATCTCCGATGGGTTTCCGAGTCAGTGACAGTAACTAAAGTTCGTGTAGGTAAGTATATTCAACGTAGAGTCAGTATTTTTGTATGTAATCCTAGTTAGTTAAGCTCCCACCAAACTTAGCAGAGTAAACTTTGTCGTTAGTTGTGATCGCATCTTAGTGAAGTCCTCTAGATTTATGCTTTAAGTTGTGTTCTAGCCACAAATAAGAGCAGGTTTAAATGAATGTTATCTGATTCTGTGATTTATATTTATTTATTTGGTTCAGCACAATACAAAAATATAATAAAATTGCAAAGTCATAGATACTTTTGGTTGGGTTGGCCTCTGCCTACCTCAAAGCCTCTGCTTTGTAATAAAAACACCCACTTTTCACCGAAGTTGATTAAATGCCAACGTGATAGATAGTCGCCGTTTCACTCAGACACTATACATACGTTTTTGAATTACTTCTCAGACTGATATGATGTTTCCTCACGATATTTTCCTTCACCGTAAAACACGTGGTGTGAAATCCCTGCAAAGTTTGAGAAAAGTGCATTGGTACAGGCCCCGCTGGAATTAGTAGCAGGCAACTGTTCAAACCCCAAGGCTCTTAATTCACAAACATTTAAAAATATGTACACATTTGTGTTCCGTCAGTACTTTAGGACAGCCACTTAATATTTCAGATGTCAAAGTAAAGAAATTCCACAACCGTTTGCACAGTAGAAACAAGCTAGATTAAGTTATTCCAACTACACTCAGCATAAGTTAACCTCATTCAAAGTGCAAGAGACCTTAATAAGTTGTTAGTGTGGCGAGTTCAATATTAAACAAGGTATTAGAGGACTTGCGAGGTAAAGCCGAGATTGAGTGCAATCCACCACAAAGCATCTGTGACCGAGAGGTAGAACAAGAAATGAAGCTTGGTACATACCTATATATTATTATAGAGGTGGGGATTTGAGTTACATTTTATGTAGGTTCTTTGCTCCGCGGTTTCAACCGAGTAGATTTTCAAAGGTGGCTTTTATCGCGAGACCATAAGTAATATTTCTAAATAAAAGTAGCCTAAGTTACTCCTTGTAACATCATCTATTTGCCAGTGAAGGTCTTGTTAAAATCGGTAATGCCGTTTAAGAGATTAGCCCGAACAAACAGACGCACAGAGAACATTTTTTTTATTTTAAGTTGTTTTTTTATCTATGTATTGTTTATACTTCCATATTATGTATTTAGTGAAAAGCTGTTAATTTGGAATGACAAATAGACATTTCAATTGTTATTATCTGTATAGATTTAAAATACTTGAAAGTACAATCTAACGAAAATACAAAGCGACAAGTTCAAAACTCATGCAATACATCAAATAAATTGGTAGTACGACTTTGCATTGCAATTGGCAACACAAACAACATCTTAGAAAATAGACAGACGTTGTTGAAGCTCACTAAGAGGCTTAAAGCATCTTCTAGAACGAACAGAACGAAGATTTAACCAGACATGTCACGGAATGGTTATAATGTTAGTTGTTTCAGTCTCTGCGAAGCGCGCTGTGCAATCTAAATTAGTTGTAAGATTTTACATTTGTTCATTTGGTCTGATTCGGTTGTGGGTTTAGGTTATGCACAGTCAGGTACCAAACTAAATTTACGAATATTGATATGTTCGTTAAATATAACCTAAACCAATCATCAAATGATAGACGTTCAGTGTGGTACCAAAGAAAGCAGTTCCGGCCGGCGGCGTCTACTGCACTTTTTGCATCAATGTGTGCGAAAGGCGGTGCATACATACTTAATTATTTATGAATGGAACGTTGAATGCAAAGGGAATTTTTCGTATATAACTTAATAAAAATAGAGGATAATTTGATGATTGATGAATGTTATATTCAGAGCAAAACTGACCTTGTATTTGTTTAGTTATCTAGTGCATATACATACATAATATGATAACTCAGGTTATTAGTATTACTAACGCCTAACAAACATTACCTCATTATAATATTTCTATATTATTTTAAGTATGTGAGGTTGCAAGGGTTATACTCTGGATCTACTGAAACGATTTAGAAAAATATTTTACAAATAAGAAGCCCCGTTATTTGTGTGGCATGTATAAACCCGAAAACATAAGACTGCGTAATAGTTAAATTAAACTGCGGGGTTCACCTAGTAAATCAAATGCTCAATAGCCATACAATACATAAGTACATCCATGCAAAAAGTGTTGCTTTCAAAACAGCATTCGTCGCTTCAATCCGCACCTAATATGAAACGCGGAGCAATATTCATTTGAAATTGTGAAAAAATGAACATTGCATACTCTCTTCGAAAGGTCTGTAATTTGGTCGTGTCGACGGTATATCTCCTCTGATATCGACATTCAATCCTGCTTGATTGCAGGCCAGCAGTTTTAAAACGCTAGCAAGGCGAGACTAATAATTTTGCACTGAACTGAACGATAATTTAAACCTTTCAATGTGAATAAAGTCTTCGCCATTTATCATTGCACGTTCGAGCTTGTTATGCAGTTTCTTTTTAACGTTACTCAAGTCTATAGAATTCTTATTTGGCTGTTTCTATCTTTAAAGAAATAATATGCCTACGCCATCCCCGAAGGGGTAAGAAGTGCTAACAACAACACCTACATTTCATCGAATAAGTGCTAACGTGACAGAGGGTGGGTCTATCACCTCGTCTCTTGAATTACTTCTTAGACATATGCAGGTTTCCTTTGCTTCACCGTAAAGCACGTGCATTATTATTCTTTTTTTAAATAATTGTTGCAGGCCTCTGGGATTTCAGCGCGCGTCGCTTGCGTAGTAGGCGGCTCAAACCCCACGGCCACCATGGCTCTCACGATTTATTGGCACCACAAATTTAGACCAGTCGGTGCAGGTGGGCGGTATGTGATGATGATGAAATGTAGGTCTTTGGAGAGTTTCATCTGTGTTTTGAAGAGGAAGTGAAGGCACGGCTCACGCATGTTATATAAAAGGCATATATCTAAAGTAGCCTTCGCCACATAGCCTGCATGGCAGTAAGACTTTAAGCACATATTCAGTCAGTATTTTAAATTTTATATTTATAAATAGGGCTGTTATGACATTGTTTTTAAGTGTCATTTAATTTAAAATATGCCCTACGGATTAAAAACGTGACAAGGCCCTACCCCTTTTACGTGCTCAAAAGGGTTAACCAGAAGTCCGCGAAACTTTCTCAAACATTACCAGAACGAAACGTGAAATATCACGTATTCGCAACATAAATTTGTTCACGGTAACTTGTAACAATGACAAATGCCCCAGTCTACGTGGGGACAAAGGTGCTGGCCCATTAGATGGGGTGAATCACCTTGGCAGGCGAGGTCTTCTCGCTCCACGGCTGATACAAGAATTTTTATTATATACTGTTGGTCTATCTCTACGAAGGCATTCGTCTCAGTCGTGTGCACATGCACATTGCACATAACAGATTTTAAACAAATGCGGTTTTTTCCTTGCCCGTCTTTCTGAAACTGCTCGACTAATTTTAACGGGCTTTTACTGACAGATAGCTGATGTTACAAGGAGAATAATAGGAGCATCTTTTATTAAAAGAAAAAATCTTTTTCGCGAAGTAAAGCCACCAATGAAATTAGGTCTACGCGGAGTACCAAAGCTAATGCAATATTGGGCATTTATTCTCGGAATTCTCGATCAAGTGATTTATTTATTTGAGATATAAACTAACTCGTCAGTAACTCAGTGGCACAGCGCCCTAACAACATGTACCTAGCGTAACGTTAACGCGTACGTTACATATTACTCTTCATTTGAGGGATGATAATAGACATCATATTTCTTTGAGTTTATTGCTCGGTTATGGTTTATAAACTCTAACACACGAGACGAGAGTTCATAATTAAATCTGTCTGAGTGAGGCAATTTGTAACGTTATACCAACCCTATTTTACAGCAGCTATTTAATGTAAGTAGTACTCGGCGTTAAATAGGGTTGGTACGCTTAGTTACTGGACGGCGGGTTGACAACATAATTTTATAAAATAAAAATGCTTTAAAAGCAAATATACGAACTAAAAGAACGAAACCTGAATTTTTCCTACCAAATGACGTGGTTGGGGCGAAAGCGGGACTTTAAAAACTGGAGTAGAATTTTAATTATTTTTATAGTAATCAGTATCGTAATTAAATACGCTATACATTTGAGTCCGCTTTATTTTTGTATTTACATAATTACTATTTTATTTACAATCCAATCGAAAACATCAAATCTTTTCTAAAAGCTATTCTGACATATTCTGTCAAGTCGATATTCGAAATATTATATGAATAAAAAACATTTTAACATAAAGAGGTTCACTACCGCAACACTACCCCCTTTTTTAAGAGTTAAGCAAGTACCTACCCATAGAATACCCTCACACCATAAATGCTGAAGAGGCAAGTCTGGGTAAAAAATCTTAATATGTTTTTTTCACAATATATTATAGTTGCAGTGTAATCGATGTTTAAGCAACATTCTCTCGCACTTAAGCTAAAGAAAGCGATACAAAATCAATAGAAGTGAGATATATCAGGCACGTGACATAATGTTATTCCCATATATTTTGAATCGTTTCCATAAGCGAAGCGCGAGGATTACGTTAATTCGCCCACAGGCCCAGGGCCAAGCTCTACCGTGAACTCTTATCGCTATGATAGTTTAACTCTTATCATGTTAGTTTAACTCTTATATGACGTGAATAAGTATGTCACTGTCACACAGTGGAACTATGATGGCAATAATAGCTAATGGTCGCCCCTGGTCAATTAAGTTGGACAAAACGAATTGTTTGACCACTGCAATAAATATTTTTGGACAACACCATAATGTCCCGCCTAGTCCAAATAATAAATTGGCATTTTGACTGACAGCGACACTCACAAACTCGTTTCTTCTTGGGATGGGGAAAAATCCATCGAAATAAATAGGTAGATAAATTATTATTTCAGGCCAATCATTTTGATCAATGCTTAAACTATCGACAGCTGTGTATCTGGATGTTTAGATGTTTGGATGTTTGTTACTCATTCATTGATTTAGATGAAATTTCGTACATCCATAGTTCAGATTAAATAGTTCACTAGCTGTGCCCCACAGTTTAACCTGCGTTTCGTGCATGGCCAGCGAAACCCAAAATTAAAAAAAAAATTATTTTCAGTTACACCTTGTAACTTAGGCTATCTGCCTAAGTCATCGATCCCGTTGTTTCGCAGATTAGCCGAAACAGACAGTTCGTTGGTAGTTGGCAACAAAAAATTGGTTTAAGTCATTTCCGTATATACTGTCATATGCTGTTTTGTGAAAAGCTGTTATTTGGAAATTACAAACAGACACTTAAATTGTATTAATCTGTATTAAATAAACACGAGGATAGGATAGGAAAAGTATTAACTTTTATTTCGGTAAGTATTACACCAGCCACATGAAGCCGCGGTCTAAACTAGGATTCTAAAGGTCAAAGCGTATAAATTAAAGCTTCTACGAATTGGAAAGTAATATTCGATCAGAAATCCTTCCTCTCGCATTTATTTCGCTTTATCAGAATCTATACAGATAAATAAAATTGAAGTGTCTGTTTGTAACTGCAAAACAACAGTTTTTCACTCAATGCATATGAAAGTATACACGGTACTGACACAGAAAAACCAAGTTTTAAAATTTTTCTCTGTCTGTCTGTCTGGCTGTCTGTCTGTCTGTTTGTTCCGGGTAATCTCCGAAACGGCTGGACGGATTTTGACGGGACTTTCACTGATGGTTAGCTAATGTTACAAGGAGTAACTTACGCTTATTATATATATTACTTAGATTTAAAAAAAAACATCAGGGATCCGCGGGCAACCATGAAATTAAAATCTACGCGGGTGAAACCGCGGGGCACAGCTAGTTCTCTATATATTTCTATTTCTAGGAAATAAAACGAAAATCCCTGAGCAAACCATTTGGCCCTCGCCAACTTTTTAAACATAAATTCAGCTAGAACACCGATGCAAAGGCAAGACAAAGCGAGGAGTCAAAAGCTTAACTAGATTGAGTTAAATGGACTCACTTTTATACCTTACTTTGCAGTTGATGTAACAAGATCTTTCTTTGCACTGTAACTTATGCTATTATTAGTTTTTCTTCAGAAAAATACTTCGAGGAATGTTTGTGTTTAATTTATATTTTGATACTGGGGCCTTACCATGAGCTCTTATTGCCATGATAGTTTCACTCATTTATGAGACAGATGTATGTGACGTGCATACATCTGTCACTGTCGCATAACTGAATTATCATTGCAATAAGAGCTCATGAGCTCATTATTACTATTGCTCTTGAAGATATTGCTATTGAAACTTATCTTATTGTTATTTAGTATTGGTTTGGTTGTATAATTTTGTAAATATAATATTGAATATCACCCATCATTTTATTGTGTGAAAGAACGGGGCTGCAGTATTTACAAAAAGCTCGAACTATATGAAATTATTCATGAACAAACTTCGGGTTTGTTCAGTTTGTTCTATTTGAAGAATTATATTTAATACTTCGAATAAGCGATAGGAATAGACACCTTTTATAACGAATATTAAATTATGTTTTACGCACTTTAATATAATAAAAAAGAAATATTTGATTGTTGCTTTGTTTGTTTGCATTGAAGGCTCCGAAACTACTTGACCGATCTCGAAAATTCTTTCTGCAATAGATAGCTACATCATCAGCGAGTAACATAGGCTATATTTTATCCCCGTACTTTCACGGGAACGGGAACTACGCGGGTGACGTCTGCTAGTATATTATATTGCAGTTCGCGTGGAGATAGGTCCGCTACGGTAACCCCCTACATCTGGTACTTATTTACTTAGTTACTGATATTAAAAAACCAAGTTTAAAAAAAATTATCTGTCTGTCTGTTTGTTCCGGGTAATCTCGGAAACGGCTGGACGGATTTTAGTGGGACTTTCACTGGCAGGTAGCTGATTTTCACGGAGTAACTTAGGCTATTTTTATTTATTAAAAATATTAGGGTTCCGCGACATGAAGCATGAAACTAAATCTACGCGGGTGAAACCGCAGGGCACAGCTATTAAAATAAATAAAATAAGTAACATTACATAACGCCGAGGACATAAAACCAAGCAGAAAATTGGATGAGCAATGACTGTACATTCTGAATAATTTTGTTCAGTGTTTTCAATTTAAAAATCCACTTACACCTGAACGAGTTAAATGGTTTTTTAATTTGTTTTCATAATGGTCCCGAGGGTCTGTTGGCACACGTATGTTTGCTTAGGCAAGCCATCTTCACCTTATTTGAAGAACATTTTGTACTTCAACTTAGGGGATGAGAAGTTTTACAAAAATATTTTTTGAAGGGTCTAGAGTAAGGTTCATTTTGTCGAGGTATCATAGCTTAATATTTTATTATGCGGGTAAAACCGCGGGATTAGCTAATCCATCTAAATAAAGGAAAAAATTCGAGAACGACTGCACGAATTTATTAATAAGATTTTTTTGTCGTGTTTGTTTTTATAAGGGCAAGATTTACTTAATATCAAAAAAAATATCGAAAAATTTAACGGAAAAACCTTAAAAAACCTAAGTAAATCTATACAGCATTAGAGAATTAGAAAGTTAGAACGTATGAAATCAAAAGCTACTGGACCGATTTAAAAATATTCTAGTAATAGAATGTTACATTATCACCGTGTGTCATGAGTTACTTTGTCAATTGTACGCGGGTAAAACCGTGCAGCATTTTATTGATAAAATTGCAAGGGATTCTGAGAGCATCAATATAAGCAGAGCGTATTAAGAACTTCTTAGCTTTGACGTTTAATTTTACGGTATCAAGATAAATTTCCAAAATGTATCAAATATTTCAGCTAGATAGCTAATAATTCAAATTATTTACAACAGGGGGCCAACTACAGCTTTGACGGCACCAAGATGAAACGTCAAAGCTCAGAAGTTCTTAATACACGCTGCTTAAACGCTCATAGTATGTGCCGTGTCATAATAATGAGGCGTAGTCGATGTCATACTCTTAATTCTGGTCACGTGCGGGCAGCTTACAATAGGATTTTAGAAACCTTTTACCAGGTGGAAACAGGCTTAATAGCTTACGTTATAAAATAAGGGAGATGGGATTAGATAGGGTTATCCTCGTATAAATCAATGAGGAGGATGTTTTTATAAGGCTGGCCAAATAAAGGAATGTATTCTATTCAGAGAGGAGCTTGTGGCACAGTTGCTATTGCGCGTATCATTCGACCAGCGAAGTTAAACGACCCTAACCATAGCCGGTAAAAAATTAAAACACAAGACTGCAAAAAAGTCAAAGAATTTTTTATTGTTCTTATACTTTTTTCTACTAAGGTAATCATATTTTGCAAGCGTAAGTAGCAAGCGATCTAGTTCGTTTGCAACTTATGAGAACAATATCTCTGATTTTGAAAGAGTGGGTATATCCAGGACCAAAGATCAACCCTATCGGGGTCCCTAGGCAATCCAATTTTCACCCCGTTCCGTTACCATTTTCTTCCTTTTTAAAGTATATTTAAGTTTTCCCATTATTCTCTGGACTCTAGACGGTGCAAGGCCCTTTTTAGATTATCCGGCCCTGGGTTATATCCGATTAAACGTGGGTGCTATCACACTTAACCTTACGATATTTAAATTATCGGTTGCATTGAATAACACAACTCTAAACTCAATAATCCAAACTCTACCGCCTAGAACTCAAAGTCGATAATCGAATGTTGCAAACTGACACCGAACGCAGTAGTTAATAGAACTTGTAAAATATTTAAGCTAGATCGCTTCCAATCATCTCGCCATACATAGCTCCCGGTTAAGTTGCTGAGATTCAATTTAAACTTATCCGAAGCATGAATAAAGGCTTTATTCGCTTGTTTTACTTCAGTTGTTAGCGTGTATTGTTGGAGTGCTACAACATTGTGTATTGTTACTTGTATTTGTAATTTACATACATACTCACGCTTGTATTCCCCGAAGGAGTAAGCAGATATATGCTTATAATACAACTACGTTTCGCCAGCTATGTTTAAAGTCCCATGCAATAGGGGCGAGCCTATTGCCATTAACCGGGCACTAATCGAGATTAATTCAGACTCCGGACTGCTACTGGGAAAATACAGACGGAAAAACCTAATACCGTTTTACCTAATACGGGGATCGAACTCAAAATCCAGTGTTCCGCAGAAGCGCGTGCGTAGAAGACGCCCGGAGTCTGGATTAGTGCCCGGTTAGTGGCAATAGACTCGTCCTTTATATCGTGGATTTAAACTTGGTTAATTGTGGGTGTAGGAACAATATTTGTATTGTTCAGGAAGCGCCGTCACGAAACTAGTGGGGAGTTTGTTCGCTCGCGTCATACATATAGAACTGGGGGCCAACTATAATAAGAATTCTTTAACTAGCTTTGACGTACCAAAATGAAACGTCAAAGATCAATAGATTCTAATAGGCTCTTGGTTGACCCCTGAGACCTAACTATAAAATAACTACTACGCTTTCATGCACTATTATAGACCTTGGGGTTAGAGCACTCGCCTGTTACGCAAGCGACGCGAGTTCCAATCCCAACGGGGCATTACGAGTTCTTTTGAAAACTTAACTTATGTACAGTGATTTCACACCACGTGCTTTCGTGATGAAACCTGCATATGTCTGAGAAGTCATTCATGTATGATGATGTATGTATAGTGCCTGAGACGGTGATAGACTCATCATATTCTGTCACGTTGGCACTTAATCATATTCGGTGAAATGTGGGTGTTGTTACTACAACACCTCTGCGTACCCCTTCGGGGAATACAGTCATGAGCATATGTATGTATGTATTCTTATGTAATTCATTACACAACAAAGACAGCACCAAATATACACCCACAGTTGGAGGATAATTGTAACAATTATTTGTAGTAACATCAGGCCCAGTAGTGTAATCCCAGCGGCACTGATCTCACCCGACGGCAGTAAATCACGTACGTTTCATTAACAGGGATTTTGTACATAATGTTCATACTAACAATGAATTTGGTAGATCGTTTTCAGAATCAAAGGCTAAGTCGATTTACTGTTAAATCATTGTTGTAATGAAATGTTGCTCATTTATTGTATGATTCGCTTAACAATAATCCGTATTTAATCTATAAATGCACGTTAATTTTAATTTCATGGGTGGCCCGCAGAACCCTCACGTATTTTTTTACATAAAAGCAGCCTAAGTTTACTCCTTGAAATATTAGCTATCTGCCAGTAAAGGTCCCGCTCAAATCGATCCAGCTGTTTTTGATATTAGCCGGGACAAACAGACCGAGAAGACATTACAAATTGCTATTTCGTTTATTACGTTCGTATGTAAAGCTGTTAATTTAGAATTACAAACAGGCACATCAATTTTATTTATCTGTATGTATAGATAAAAGTTTCCTGTCAGTTGTCACGTATATACCCAAGAAGAGTATGCATATGTCAACGCCTATATTCTTTGAAAGGGTTGGGAGAGGCAATGCGCTTGAAAACTCTTCTTGCGCGATTTAGGTTCTCGTTAACTTGTATTCAAACTTTTCACTTCTTAGCGAGTAGCGCCATCTATGTAGCGCGTGGAGAAACGCTGCTACAAACTTAACTAAATTCTTTATGCTTAGGTATATATAAAATTTCAAGTACCTTTCTCTCCCGGGAGCGCGGTAAGTAATTCTTTGTGTTATATTCTTATTACGGGATTAATGTACTTGAGTTGTTCGATGATTTATTAATGCTCAACCTCAAGACCTCTTAAGGATTCCCAAAAATTAAGAGATTTTCCTTCTTTAGTGGGAAAACGCTTTTCAAATTATACCAATTTTCTTCCTCATCGTTATAAGTATAATTTGGTTTTTAACGTGATCATTGCTTTACGCGTAGTTGGAAAGGTAGAAGCGAGGCCTTTGCACATGAATATACGAATAATACAAATACATAAAATTTAAGTGTCTGTTTGTAATTAAAAAAAAAACAACTTTTTATACTACTTGCATATGAAAGTATATACGTAACCAACATAAAAATCATTTTTAATTTTATTTATTTTTTATTTCTCCCTCTGTCTGTCTGCCTGTCCGTCGGTTTGTTTTATCCGGGTGATCTCTGAAACTGCTGGACCGATTTTAAGCTGGTGTTGCAAGGAGTAACTTGCAACACCAGCCAAGTCATCCATTAAATAAAAAAAAGTCTACGTGGGTGAAACCGCGGGGCACAGCTTAACTATAGAGATAAATAAAATTGAAGTGTCTGTTTGTAATTCCAAAATAACAGCTTTTCACTAAATGCATATGAAAGTATACACGCTACTGACACTAAATAACCAAGGTTTAAAAAGTGTCTGTTTGTTCCGGATAATCTATGAAACGGCTGGACCGATTTTAACGGGACTTTCACTGGCATGTAGCTGATGTTTCAAGGAGGAACGTAGGCTACTTTTAGTTATTAAAAATATTAGGGTCCCGCGACAATAAGGATGAAACTAAATGCCGCGGGGCACAGCTACTAGAGATTATACTGTGTGTGTATATACATCACTTACAATCTGTAACTTACCTAACTAAGAACTTTAACGTCTTCAGAATCAGTTCTCTAGAGCAGTTTAATTAAAAACGGTGTAGATTGTACTTAGAGGAGAGTAATGTTAATTTGTGTTCGGAATATTCCCGTAGTTCACAACAGACTAACAAGATCGTATTATAAGTTTCTATTCTCCAAAGATAAGGTTAATCTAGAAGCGGTAATAGCTATTAAACAGCGCATACACCGTCAAGTCAATTCATACAACCTCTCGTATCACTCCATTAAACAAATCAGCGAAATAAAACATACGAAGTATCCCCATTATTTTCGTTGCGCGCTCATAACTCGTGACGGGACCTCTACCTACTAATATTGTAATAGGTACCCCAAGTATAAGTTTATACATGTTTAAAAGTTGTCGATATTCGATCGCTTATTTTGTGTGGCTCAAAATGTGTTATCCGCCATCTTTGGTATTCAACCACAACCCACATCCGACAAGTATCAACACATTGAGAACCACGCTAAAACGTAACGTCATTCGTCGAAGGTTGACAACGTGTCAATATACTTGATGAACAGACCACGTTACTCCTTTTGAGTGATGGTAAGCCTATGAATAGTGTAGTAAAACGCATGCATTTTAGTCAGAGAGACAAAAAGCATGTATAATAAGTTATTCTCATTAGAAACAGGGCGCCAACTATGATCGTTAAAGCAGTGCGTATAAAGAACTTCTTACCTTGGACGTTTAATTTTACGGTATATAATGAAACGTCAAATCTCAGAAGTTCTTAACCCAGATAAGCCTACTGTCCTATATTTAGGACAGTAGAAATAAAAAAAAATATCAGAATACCCTCTTTATCTAAGATTATTTAGTCTTATGATTTGCAGTAAGAAACATGTCAGCTTTATTAGAAACAATAAAAAGACAGTTATTTTAACAGTTTTTACCTTATATTTTACCTTATAAGTGTGTAATAAAAGTGCGTTGCAGACATGGCAAATGACAGGTATGTATAAAAAGTTATATTTTACTCGTGAGTTGTTTTTTTCTGTGTTAATATCTAGTTGATAACCTTAACTTTTGTACTAAATAAATATTCTAGCAAAATAATATAAATAATATACGTATAACTTGTTACAAATACTAGCGTACTATATATAGGACAGTAGGATAATATACAAGATTTTAGTACAATAATACAACTTTTTCTTTACAGACCGTTAGCTGCGCATGAAATTTTAGATACTTTAGAAAATGTTTCTGATAATGAAGAAGATTATAGAGAACGACTGATATGTATTCTACCTCCTCCTGTTGATCCTGACTGTCTCACTGACGAAGATTCGGGTGAAGAAGATAATGTAACTTTGAATAATTTGCCACGAAACATTCTGCTTCAACCGGCTGAAGTAATGATTCAAGGGCAGATTATGGTGAGTGATACAGAAGAAGAACCTTCTGATTCTACAGGTCGAACTAAACGTAGGCGTACCTACGCATGGAGAAAACGGGACTTGGCAAAAAATCCCGTGAATTGGCCAGATGTTCAAGGCGCTTGCCAAGATAAGCGCCCAATTGAGTGGTTTGAAAACTTCTTAGATGAAGATGTTATTTCGTTGTTGGTGTCAGAGAGCAATAAATATGCTGTCAAAAAGAATATGCCTGGAGACATAACCACTGAAGATATGAAATGTTTCATCGGCATATTGTTGGTTAGTGGTTATTCATGGCTCCCCCGTAGAAGAATGTATTGGGAAAACTCCCCTGATACAAAGAATGAATTGATCAGCTCGGCTATGACTAGGGATAGATTTGACTTTATTTTTCGCCACCTTCATGTCAATGATAATCTGGATTTGCAAGACAAATACACAAACGCTTCTCACAAAGTGAAAAGATAAACATTGTCATAGAAGAACCACATATGGTGTCCATCTATAACAAATATATGGGAGGAGTGGATCGGTCTGATGAAAATATTTCACATTACCGAATTGGTATACGAGGTAAGAAATGGTACATGCCGTTGCTCACACACATGATTGATCTTGCCGAACATAATGCATGGCAGTTATATAAAATAAATCATGGAAAACTGGATCATCTTGGCTTTCGCAGAAGGGTAGCAATTGCTTTGATTGAATCAAACAGAAAAAATGCCAAAAGAGGGCCTAGCCGACCCTCCCATCATGAACATGCTGATAGTCGTAAAGACCAAATGAATCATCTGGTTATTCCTCAATCGAAGCAAACACACTGTCGTCAATGTCACAAAAAATGTTTGACACGTTGCAAAAAATGTGATGTTGGAGTGTGTGTCAAGTGTTTTGAAACATATCATTCATAAATAGTGTTAATCTAGTAAATTACATATAACAATGGGTAATATAATCAATAGTTATCTAATAAACTACACTTTTTGATTACATTCTGTTTTGTCATAAATGGTCTTTTATTTCCTCTTATTATCCTACTGTCCTACATATAGGACGGCTGTTTCCCTGAAAGCCTTACACTTAATTTTTTTTTCATAATTTTTTTTATGTTGCATAAGATCTAATAAACTAAATAATGTAACTTTTTTCAAAATTTTCAGAAAATTTTAGTTTCAGGCTTATCTGGGTTAATACGCTCTGCTTAAATCGATGATGGTAGGTCTACAGAACGTGGACGATTTCACATCCAGTACTTCATACCGTTGTTATGAAATTTGTAAGTTTGAATAATAATTATTATAGAACGTTGCATTCGATAGTTGTTCTCAAACTTGGCCATGCCTTTGAGACAAGTGTGGCAAATAAAATAACAATAATAATTAGTTCACGTTGCTTTGCGAAAGTAAGTTATATCTTCGTTAGTTTAATTATAAATTGTGATAGATTTTAAAATGAGTCGTGGTGGCGTAGGGGATTGCGCCTGCTACGCAAGCTTTGCAAGTTCGAATCCCAGCGGGGCCTTTACCAATGAGTTTTTCTAAAAAACTTATGTGTTTTTCTAGAAAACATCGTGAGGAACCCTGAGAAGTAACTCAAAGACGTATGTATAGTGCCTGAGACGGCGATGGACTCACCCTCTGTCACGTTGGCACTTATTCATGTTCGGTGAAAAGTGGGAGTTATCATTACAGCACCTCTGCCTACCCCCTCGGGAAATACAGGCGTGAGCATATGTATGTATGTCCATACAAAAAATACATTTCATGAATTACATTTTCATTCATTTTTCTTGGTAATAACTTACTTAATATTCAAGTTGAAATCTGTGTTTGGTCATTTCCAAAATAGCTCGGAATTAATCCGAACAAACTTAAAATAATTGGCCTTCTCAACTTCTTAACTCCGCCTCTCAACCGCGCCAACCAAAAAGGATCGTTCTCGACGATGTAAGAAAGTTAAAAGTTATAAATTATACACGCTACTGAAGTACTGTTTAAGACATTTTTCACAGGCTCGCTAATCTGCGAAAACTCGCATACATTATACGCAAAATACCTCTCTTTGCACGACTCCGTACAAGTTTGAGCAAAAAAGTTAAACATGTGAAGCGAATTCCCAGCGTAAGTACTTCGAATCAGATGTTGTGCCTACTAAGTGGATTTTGGCACTTATACTTTTCAAAATAACAGCTTTTAGTGAAAACCATATGAAAGTATACACGCTACTGGCACTAAAAAAACAATTTTTATTTTATTTTTTCTATGTTTGTCTGTTTGTTCCGGCTAATCTCTGAAACGGCTGGATCGATTTTAACGAGACTTTCACTGACAGGTCTCAAGGAGTAACTTAGGCTACTTTTATTTATTAAAAATATTAGGGTTCTGCGACAATAAGGATGAAACTAAATCTACGCGGGTGAAACCGCGGGGCACAGCTAGTCTCTACATAAATTTCAGACGCTATCCATACAAAATTATTTTGTCCGTTTGAACGCATCAGTTTTATAAACTACCAACGATTTATATATTAATACGTTATGAATATTGTGTTATAATTTTTATCTGTTGTTCCGTTTGTTCCGACCAATTTATAGATAAATCAAATAATATGTAGCGAGCAATAACAATAAAACCCGTGAATATGGTACATAAGTGAAACCGCGAGGCACAGCTAGCTTATTTATAGAATAGATCAAATTCAACGATAACACTTATATTGGATACTTATATCGGCATAACGACTATATAAAAAACTATATCACTAACTGCCAGTAAGAAAAATATATAAGTTCAAAAATGTATTAAAATTTAAAATTCGTTTAATATACCAGAATAGCTCGCCAGGGCTGGCTCGCGGATGAATGGCATTATAAAATAGAGGCAACCCTAGCCACAAAGCCTGCATTTCACCTCGTACTGGTAACTTTGTTTCACATTTTCAGTTGCTTTTTGCGTTTATTTTCTTGTCTAATGCATATTGGGTACGCTTTTGTGGAGAACCCGTGAATTTCCATTAGTGCTATGCCCTTTGACTTGTCTTTGTGACTTATATCCATGAATACCTAATTGGGGATCCTGGCATCCTTTGAACAAGGTAATAATATTAATTATTGTAAAAGTTTAGATGTTAGACGGTACAGAAATGTGGATGATATAAGCGAAAAACATAGTTCATGACTTTACTTTGTACTCCGGGAAAAAATATGTTGCTGTGGGGATTATTAAAATATGGAACCTCTAATTTGAAGCCATCATCGTCATCATTATTTCAGCCGACAGACGCCCACTGCTGGGAATAGGTCTCCAATCCAACGATCTGCACGACGACCGGTCTTGTGCCTCACACATCCAGCGGGTTCCCGCGATCCTCACCAGGTCTTCGTCGGTTCAACTTCTTCCAAACACTTCAATTTTATTTTGTTGTAATAGATTTATCTTCACGGTTTCCCAAAATGGTTCCCGGAGTAAGCAGAGATGTTTAAGAAACCAATTATCATCAAATATGATTATTTGCCACCGTGACAGAAGGTGCCTCTGTCTCTCTATATCTCTCCGTTATTTCAAAAGTTTTAGAATATGTAACCTTACTCACATATTTGCGTTCGCCCTAAAACTCATAATGTGACTCAACACTACGTAGAGCCAGTTGCTTAATTTGGTTGAGAGTGCACGGTTAAGTGGTCGCGGGTATAAATCTCAGGAAACATAAGTACATTATTTTTAGTAACGACATTTCCACTTATTTCTTTTTCGACATTCTCTACAGCTTTCGTGCCAGTAGAATTAGTGCCAATCCGAATCATCCAATAATAACCCTACACAAGGGGTACTCATTTTACTAACCATTTAAGAATTTGATCTCTCTTTATTAATCAAACAAGTTTATAATATTCAAATGTAGAATGGAATAATAACGTCTCTGCCTTCTTGAAAGATTGTGATCAGTACGTTATTAATGAAACAATACATTTGTCAAATATGTCGTAAAACACGAAGAAAGGCTTTATAATCTCGTCAGCGCATGAGATTTACGTCTTAACGAAATTGCTTAAGTTACCGCCAGATCTCTTATAAGTTAACTCGTAAGCCATAAAAGCATTGTGTTAAGGTGTTTTATCCTTACGAAACCTTTTGTTGTGTCAGCGAATTTGTAAGGAAGTAAAACGAATGTGCCTCTAATGCGTTTTATGTGGGAGACATCCACTTGCGTAATAAGCGATAGGGGTGGCGATAATAATAATAAATATAATAATAGCTGACTGGCCCTTCCTCAGCCCTTCGCAACCCACTCATTTTTGGAATAAATGCCTATTTATTGTATGTTACGCAGTTAGCTGCGTTCGATATTCAGAATTTCAGAAACAAAAAACTCATTCACTCACACGCCTCCATAAAAGGGTTCGCGAAGGGGTATGCAGAGGCGTTTCAGCACCCAATTTTCACCGAAGATCATAAGGTGCCAATGTACCAAATGGTCAGGCCATCTCCATCTTAGGCTAAACATATGTATAAGACTGCCTGTCCACAGGAGTGGAACGATAAATCTCCATTCGCTCAAATCTATTCGTGGATTTTTAGATTGCTCATCGGCTTGGTTTCAGTGGACAGTCAGTTTTAGCATTTCTTGTCAGTCGTAAACGTTGAGGTAGGACATCACAACGCAACCCTAACCCAAACCAGTATTTGGGTGGGTGAGATTCTGACTGGTTTAACTCAGATTACCGAGTTTCCTTGTTAGGTTACGAAGGTCAGATAGCAGGCGCTTCGTATAAAAACCACGTGATCGACCACATCGGGTGAAACCCGATGTGGTCAAGTGCCGACTCCAACAATGTCCATAATGTATGAACATTGTTGTCTCCCAGGGAGATGATGCTGATCATGTTTCGCTTATCGCTATCAGAATCAAACGAAAATAATAAATTACACGTGGATTAGATTTGAGAGTCGAACCGGGGTAGTAATAAAAACTTTTTAAAATCTCCAAAAAGAGTATTGTTCAATTTCTCAGCTTTGTTTTTCCTCTTTCATTAAGTTGACGTCACTGTCCTTAAGAAAAAAAATATCCTTTATAAACGACAGTTAAGCAACACCTCGCGATTCACTAAGCAAATCTTGCTAATTGGGCCACCTGTATTGTTCTATGTAGCTGTGTCATCCGTACTTATTCGTATAAGGTTGCATTTGACGCGAGCAAAACTGGACGGTTCAGTAAATGCTGGAGTTTTATTGTAACTTTTTAATTAGTGTGACGTATTGTTCTCTTAATGAATGGATGATTAAAATGCTGGTATTCTTATAGTTTACGTATTTATGGACTTAACTTCTGTTTCACATACGTACATATGCTCACGCCTGTATCCCATGGGGTAGGCAGAGACCACCGTTCGCCACATGCTACGATCCTTACATACTTTTTTCGCTTTACCCATATTCATGCATCTCTTCAATTCTTCATACTCTTTCTTCTGTTACGAGTGCTCCGAATTTAAAATTACTATTAACTAGCTGTGCCCCGCGGTTTCACCCGCGTAGATTTAGTTTCATCCTTATTGTTGCGGAACCCTAATATTTTTGATAAATAAAAGTGGCCTAAGTTACTCCTTGAAACATCAGGTACCTACCAGTGAAAGTCCCGTTAAAATCGGTCCAGCCGTTTCAAAGATTAGCCGGAACAAACAGACAGACAGACAGACAGACAGGCGGACAGACAGACAGAGAACATTTTTAAAACTTGTTTTTTTAGTGTCAGTGGCGTGTATACTTTCATATGCATTTAGTGAAAAGCTGTAATTTTGGAATTACAAACAGACACTTCAATTTTATTTATCTGTATAGATGTATAGATTTGGTCATAGTAGTTCTTCCTTGGGCGCCCTCAACGGACACTTACGCTCTATAAATTTATTTCGATAATCGCCATTCACTCATCGTTTCGATTCGTCGAAACCAAAACATCTGTTTTGAATATAATATTTTAACAAGTAAGTTTGTAACACTTTACGGTATTAAAATTGTGATAGTGACTGTTATGAATTCCAACCATATTTACAGCGTTTTACTAAATGCGTAATATGAAAGTATATACGGTACAGACATAAACATTTATTATTAAAAATGTTCTCTGTCGGTCTGTCAATTTCGGCTAGCCTCTGAAACTGGATTTTAACGTGACCTCCTCTGGCAGATAGCTTTAAAATCAAGAAATTGATCCAGCCGTTTTAGACATAAAAACTTGCAGACAGACATAGAAAAAAAAATAAAAGAGTTTTTTTATTTAATTACTGTGTAATACTTTCTTATGAATTTAGTAAAAATACAAACAGACACTGAATACAGACACAAAAAATAAAAATACAAGCAGACATCTATATATATATATATATATATATATACGAATACGTAGCTGATTAGCTTATTAATATCATACATAGAATTACAGGTCGATCTAATTTAGTCGACGTAATAGCAAATTAGAACCGGTGGAGCGGCAAATAGTCTTTGATGTGTGACAAACGTATTAATTGGTGCATTAATTACCTACAGTTACTTGGCACAAAGCGATAGTTAGTATCGTGTACTTATACATGTATAAGGCTTAATCCAATTCCATATTAATACTAGTTGTGCCCCGCAGTTTTAGCGTAGAGATAATTTCATAGGTGACCCGCGGACCCTGAACGGTATTTTGAATAAAAGTAGCCTAAGTAGACAAATTTCACACCACGTGCTTTACGGTGAAGGAAAACATCGTGAGGAAACCTGCATATGTCAGAGAAGTAATTCAATGACCTATGTATTGTGCCTGAGGTGGCGATAGATTCAACATCTGTCACGTTCGCACTTATAATAATCTTCGGTGAAAAGTGGGTGTTGTTCAGGGAATACAGGCGTGAGCATGTATGTAGTAAAATTCTCTGCCAGCGACAGTCCCGTTAAAATCGGTCCAACCGTTTCTGAGATTAGCCGAAACAAACAGAACAGAAAACGTGGTAAATTGTTTTTTTTTTTAATAATATAATGACAAAAGCTTTCGCCTCATAATTCGGACTTTACAGGTAGGCTTAATTTCATTTTAATTTACTTACAGTAGCCTCGAATAATTTGCAAAACAAACGCGGAAGGGAAGTCCACGGCAAAATAAGTCGTAATGCTAATAATATAAAATAGCTAAGTCGTAATATTGCAAAGCACTCATTCGTGCACAATCGCATTACTCTGCAGTAATGTGTACCTTTGTTGTGAAATTAAGTTGGTAACTGTAGTATATTTAACTAGGTAGGACGCTTTTGACAAACTTTAATTTCATAGGTGAGATCATTTCGCTGAACCCTAAATTTAAAGTTCAGTGAAAGACCAATTAAAATCGGTTCAGCCCATTCAGGTATCAGCCGGAACAGACAGACAGGCGAAGAAACACGTAAAAAATTATGTAGCTTTTATTTATTAAGTACCTTATATACTTTTCGTAAATTACAAACAGACTTCAATTTTATATTTCTGTATGCATATGTAGATTAATAGATAAGCAATCATAAACATGGACTTATGCAAAGTAATACCAGGTTCTATTGAATTAATTCAACGCGGTCAAAGTCGTAGGGAGTAAGTAAGTCAAACATAATGAAAGCTGGAGTTCTCCAGTTCGCATTGTGCGGCCATTGCAGATTTATAATTGTTATGCTTTTTTTCATTTCAACTCCATTCAGTGCAATACCACAGTATAAGTATAAGCTTTTCAAGCAGTAAGGAAACTAGGCCTATATTTTTAAATGAGTAGATACGTTTGCTCCTTTGAGCGTAAGGGTTGTAGATCATAAGATTTTAAAATTGACTAAATTATGTAGATTTATTGTTTATAAGATTTTAAAATCGTCGGTATAACACGTAAATTGTTAGTTTTATTGTGGATACTGCCAGTGTGACCGTGCTGTGACGTCACGACTTGGTCCTAGCGGAAGATCAGTGATGGTTTTCATTTTCGTGGCAGCCAGATTATGCAGAGTTGGGACCAATTCGTAACAACTATAAAACACTGTTACTATAATCCTTTTCGCTCTTTTGTGTATGGTGTTACGAATACATTTATTTTCTTTCTTTCTTTCTTTCTTTAAATGACTTACTTATCTATATGCCACCTCTTACTGGTAACAGTAAGCGGAATAGGTGTAAACCTATTCCGCTTATTTTCTCGTAGATGTGCGCTTCTGTGTAAGTGTGTCATTTGGAACAGTTTGTTCTTAGATTCCTAACTGCTTGTATTTAACTTGTGGCATTACTGGAACTTGAGACCTCTATTGTTTCAAACTTATTTATAGTGCTTCTCGCTTAATAGGGTTGGAATTATGTGAAGTTGAAGAAATAGGGCGATGGCATAGTTTCTCGTAATTAGCGTTGTCATTATGTAATTCACTTGCAATTACATTGGTATATTAATAACTTAATTGTGCCGACCCTAGATAATGGCATAAGAGCAGGGGGAAGATCATGATAATGATTTATCTATACAGATAAATAAAATTGAAGTGTCTGTTTGTAATTCCAAAATTACAGATTTTTACTAAATGCATATGAAAGTATACACGCTACTGAGACTAAAAACCAAGTTTAAAAATTTTTCTATGTCTGTCTGTCTGTCTGTTTGTTCCGGGTAATCTCTCAAACGGCTGGACGGATTTTAATGGGACTTTCACTGGCAGGTAGCTGATGATTCAAGGAGTACTTTTATTTATTAAAAATATTAGGGTTCCGCGACAATAAGATTGAAACTAAATCTAATAACTACACCCACTTTTCAAAGAACCACTTTAGAAAGCACCACCAATTCAAGTAGGAAGTGGGCAGTGGCGTGATCATGTCTGTCGGTCATTGAAGCAGACAAATCATAGTGCAGATACTATATCTAGGCAAACGTACGAAGGTGACGCTCAAAAAACGTACGATGATTCAAATCATGCTTTAAACTAGGCAAAATCATGATTTAAACTAGGCAAAATCATGATTTAAACTATGCATTCTAATATGCCATAAATAAATGTATCCATTTCTACAAAATTGCAAAGCTCTCTGTTAATAAATTATGAATTTCATCGAACATTTCCTTACGTAATATCTGTTGACGCGAGGCTATAAAACAGCGCTACTTCACCTTGCAAGATGTTAATCAACAGACAAACTCGATTGTATGGCAGCGCTTGAGACTCTGATTAAAATTTAATCAAGGTTTAAAAGAATAACGCTGTAATCTTATATACTTAGGTAGGTATCAATATACCTAATATATCATAAAGGCTGTTTCTTTTTTAGTATTGTCGCTGTCGTTACTATAGTTCGATTCCGATGAACAACACTGAATCTCATATACTATAGGAAGGTATCAAATTCTATACACAAAGATAAATAAAATTATAATGTCTGTGTGTAATTTAAAATTTAACAGCTTTTCACTTAATGCATAATTAAAGGTAAAAAATGTTCTATTATTTTTTTGTGTCCCGCGTAGATTTAGTTTCATGCGAAGTTTCGCGGCACACTAATGTTTTTTTATAAATAAAAGTAGCCTAAGTTATTCCTTGTATCACCAGTTACCCGCCAGTGAAAGTCCCGTTAAAATCGGTTCAGCCGTTTCAGAGATTACCCGGAACAAACAGACAGACAGACACACAGACGGACAGACGGACAGACAGAGAAAAAAATAAAAAAATTGGCTTTTCTTTTTCTGTATCGTATATACTTTCATATGCATTTAGTGAAACGGTGTAATTTTGAAATTACAAACAGAAACTTCAATTGTATTTATCTGTATGTATGTATGTATGTATAGATATGATGAGAACGAATGTTTGTATAGATAAACCTTTGAATCCAAAGTCAGAAAGAGGCTACTTAAACGTAACGACGTTTTTCGGTGTTCTTAAATATTTAGCATATATTTCGTTCAGGAAATAAAACATTGAAAGTCCAATTTCTATTTAACTTACTAAACCACGACCATTGACTACACCTTATTAAAATTCTTAATCAAACGCCTGACAGTTAAAAGGAAACTAATTAGCACAAAATAGTAGAGCTAAGGAAGGTTTAACTTAAACCTGTTAAGGGGAGGCAACAATTTTTGATCTAATTGGTTAATTAAGTCAAATTGCATTGCCAAGGATCGCTCTAATGCCGATTAAAACGTTTTATATGTCTTCAAGGGGCTTTGTAGGTTTCAGAAGATTGCTTGACTGAAATATAAAATTAATTTGATTCAATGTTGTCTTGTATTACTGTATTAAAGTGGATTAAATTCAAAATTACAACCAAATTTTTCATTTATTACGTGCTCGAAAGATTCGAGTTTCCAAGTAAATTTTAACTCTTAAATACGTTTAATTTTTTTGGTAAATTTCAAGTGATACGATCTTTTTACTCACGTGTTAAGCTTATCTTTCGTACTATTCATTCGTGCAACCAAGTTTTGAATGTCAATTATTAACTACTAGCGGACGTCACGTGGTTTCCCGTACCCGTAAGAGAACGGAGATAAAATATATCCTATACTAGCTGTGCCCTGCGGTTTCACCCGCGTAGATTTAATTTCATCCTTATTGTCGTGGATGCCTAATATTTATATAAATAAAAGTAGCCTTAGTTACTTCTTGAAACATCAGCTACCTGCCAGTGAAAGTCCCGTTAAAATCGGTCCAGCCGTTTCGGAGATTACCCGGAACAAACAGACAGACAGAGAAAAAATTTAAAACTTGATTTTTTTGTGTCAGTAGCGTGTGTACTTTCATATGCATTTAGTGAAAAGCTGTTATTTTGGATTTACAAACAGACACTTCAATTTTATTTATCTGTATGATTTATCAGTGATAATGTAGCATTCAAATAGTGAAAGAATTTTTTAAATCTGCCCAGTAATTTTTCAGCCAATTCCTTACAAACATACACACCTTTCCTCTTTATAATATTTGTATACATATAGATGAACGTACCATTTCTAGAGTTACAATACCATTGTGTTATTAATTCGTTTAAATATTTTTTGATTTGTTTCTCTACGGTTTCTCAACGGCTTCCCGTAACTGGTTCGTTTGTGCACAGCGTATTAAGAACTTCTTAGCTTTGACGTCTCATTTTTGTACCGTATCATTAAACCGATGATGGTAGGTAGGCCCTCTGTTCTATTTTTTTGTCATTGTTAGTTATGTTGGTAAGAACAAATATTCTTTCTTTATTTATTGGTAAAAAGCAACCGATCTTAATCAGCCTTTCAAACCGATCAAAAACATTATTTATAAAGGCAATATCGAAGTTATGTTTCATAAAATTCCGAGGAACAAACTCATTGTATAAGAATCTCCGAGCTATAGGTTTTGATTAAAAATTTATTAACGGGTAACTCCCTCATTTGCTCGGGTAATATTGTTATTAGGTTCCGGAATGGGTGCGTAACATTTAAAAGCTTTTGAGTTTGTTTTGATTTGCACATACTATGCAAAAGGCGTCAAGCGCACTGGTATATAAAAGCGATTCATTGACTGTACTCGCGGTTATAACATTATTTAAATTGAAATATTTAAGTAGGTACTTATTTTTACAACCTTAGACTTAATTTTAAATATCTGCATTTTTTTTTATTGATGTTTCAGCAAAATGAATGCAGCCATATCCAAGATAAGTAGGAACTAAAGAACAGGTAGAAAGAAAATAAAAAAGACTCAAACAATTGGCTCTTTAAATGTGGCAATCCGATGTCATAATTCACTATCTCTAGTATGGCACTCCTGGTTCGGGTTGTACGGTTACAGTTAGGGTTGAACTAAATGACGTGTGAACAGCTCGACCTAATCGCTAGTGTACTAGTGCCCACTGATGCAATCTTATGACTACTGATAGTTTGAACTTAAGCCCCTTAAGTGGTGTAAATAATTCTTCACGTAAAACAAAAAATATTCACGCATATGGCCATGGTTATATCTGTATGTTTATTTGCACGGACTCTCGTATGTCTCAGAAATATCAGACAGAACGCTGTTCAGAACCTAAGCTTCGGGATTAGCAATTTGGATGCTTTTTCTACTGAAAATAAATAACAATAATGAAGAATTGTCATCTAAAAATATAAATTTCCATAAAGACCTTTTGCGTGAAAGTTATTTGAGAAGAAACAGTTTCTTATTACAGTTCAAGAAGTAGAATTCTTAGGTTGAAATAAATAAAATAAAAAATAATTCTGCATTGGTATCGCTTTTTTAATCTATAAGTTGAATTTCTTCTCATGAATTTCTCACCTGCCTTTAAAAGGAATTGGAGGAAAAAGTATAATGAGAACGTTTCTGGCTGCATTATACGATATGAGTATATTCAAAACTAAAATAAAAAAAAAAAAAATTTGCCTCTGTATATCTCTTTGTAACCGGCTAATCTCCGAACCAGCTCGACCGAGTAACTTAAGCTACTTTTAATTTTTTTTAAACATTAGTGTTCCGCGGGTCTCCCATGAATTAATGCAATGCGGGTTAAGCCGTGGGGCAGAGCCAGTGTTCAATATAATTATTAATTTACAGCAATAAATAGACATAAATTGTCGTAAGTCAAAGTTGTAAGTAGTGAATCCAGCAGGATATCGTAAAGTCAAGTTGCAAGATTCATGAGTTAGATAGCTCAGTAGAGCCGTAAAGCATGTGTGAAGTTGAGAAAGGAACTTTTGATAACGTTACACTAAGTAAACGAGTTGAAAATGTTTGAATCAAATCTAACTTGAGTTTCACACTGTTGATTTCGTTCTTAACGTTGTTACTATACGAAAAAATCTCACAATTTTTTAAATCATTTGTCATTTGTTTATATGGTTATTATTAAGAACGGTTAATATTTTACGTTACAGCTCAATATGAGACCTAAGAGAGTCTGATAACTTTTTTTATTGACGAAAGGGATAACTCAAATAGTCCCCGACCGCCCTGGGAGAGACAGGTCGGGGTATGTGGGATTTTTACCGCACTAAAACCCCCCTGGCTATTGGGTGGACGGTCCGGGGCGTGCGTTACCTTCGCCCCGCCGTCGCCGTCGATTCCAAGAGGAATCGGCAAGAGAGTCTGACAATTACCGGCTTAACACGGACACTTCAATTTTATGTATCTGTATTGATGTATATATTAAATTATGTAAACATATCATGTGCTATAATATGTATATAAAAACTTATCGCTTTGTAACACAGTATATACATTTAAATACTGGCTTTGTTTTTCCGCGCGTGGATTTATTTGAAAGGAAATAAAATGTACGTTTACTTAAGCGACACTAATTAGGTAACGAATGTTTGTTTTGCGGAAACTTACCATTCCACTAAGGTAATTTCAGTCACAATAATTCCATTGCGATAGAAATCTGCACGTTAATTAATTGTTGTTTACAATGGAGCTTTTTATTGTTACCATTAAGTCGTCTGATAGCCCAGTGGTCACTGGCATTGCTTATGAATAAAGTTTTCAGGTTTTAATCACCGCCGAAGCAAATACATTTAAAATTTACAAATTTTAGAATGAACACGTTTTTACCTTAATCTTGAATATTCTATCTTTGAATCTAAATATAATATACGTATAACCACCATTTATTTAATATCTATACAGACAAATAACACTTAAAGCTTATGAATGAGTCAGCTGAGTTTCTTGCCGGTTTTTCTCAGAAGGCTAGTTTCCGAACCTGTGGTAAATTCCTCGACATTCATAAGTGCCTTACCATAAGTGCCAATAGTGCCATCCATAAGGCCTTATTAAACTGAATAAATAATTTTCATTTTCATTTTCAACATTACATTAAAAAAAAAAAAATTTTCGCTCTGTCTATTTGTTCCAACTAATCTCTGAAACGACCGAGTAACTTAATAAATTAATAAAATTTTGTATTCTTATGCACACTATGCATAAGAATACAAAATTTTATTTAAAAAAATAATAATAAAGAAAAATTGCAGTGTTCTGAATTAAAATGTATTTTCTATTACTTAGTCTGGTTTCCTATATAAAGCGTGTTATTTAGTTTTTTTACACTATTATTTATTTTCTACTTTTATTTTAAATTGAATAATGGAATAATCTTATCAAATTAGTGTATTGTCATCGGTCGTCGATAAATCTACAAAGATTTATTGAAATGGGGCCGTTTAAAATGGGTCAAAATCGTGCCCATCTATATCTATACATCTATACAGATAAATAAAATTGAAGTGTCCGTTTGTAATTCCAAAATTATAGCTTTTCACTAAATGCATATGAATTTATACACGCTACTGACACAAAAAAGCAAGTTTTAAAAAAATTATCTGTCTGTCTGTCTGTCTATCTGTCTGTTTGTTACGGGTAATCTCTGAAACGGCTGGACGGATTTTAACGGTACTTTCACTGGTAGGTAGCTGATGTTTCAAGGAGTCACTTAGGTTACTTTTATTTATTAAAAATATTTGGGTTCCGTGACACTAAGGATGAAACTAAATCACAGCTAGTAATATAAATAAGCATCTTTATAAAAAATCGCATAAAGTTAAAGTTATAGTTGTGTATTCAAAGATAAAGTTATTCACCACAGATCATGTAAATGCGGAATGCAGAGACAACATTGCTTTCAACTACCTAGAACAGATAACGAACGCTTGTTGTTCGCTCACAAACTGTTACCTGTTTCACAAACACTTCACACAAAGGGTTATTTGTACCAGTTGGAAATACAGTTTACTTTTGCATCTACATATGTTATTATCAACATCCACTCGCCAATTCTGCTACTCTACGTGGTGATGATAGGAATAAAACTATTACAGGCTTTATTATAAAAAAAATACCAAAAACAATTGCAATCTACACTTATATACTCGTATTACAAAAAGATATGTATTTTTGTAAGTAATCAATAAATTTATAAATATTGGACCGATTCGAAAAATTCTTTCAATTATTGATAGCTACGTTATTCGTGAGTAATGTAGGCTATATTATAGCCCGGTACTACCACAGAAACGGGAACCACATGGTTGAAACCGCGAAACGCCCGCTAGTAGTGGAATAAAGTATTGTGGTATTTTATATCACAGATCACAGGACTTAAATAAAGGGTCTTTTAGGCGAACTTCTATACAACTAACCTTTTTTCAGCCCCAAACATATATTTGACAAAAATAAGTAGTACAGAATTATTACGCCGAAAAAAAATCGACAATAAGCTATGGGTTCTTTAATATATTTTTAAACTAGCTGTGCCCCGCGGTTTCACTCGCGTAGATAGTAGCGCTTTCATGTTTTATTTCGCGGAATCTTAATATTATTTCTAAATAAAATTTGCCTAAGTCACTCCTTGAAACATCAGCTATCTGCAAGTGAAAGTCCCGTTGAAATCGTGATGGCGTGATCAAGGACAATGGGATATTCGAATTGATATTATGTACCACCAACTTAAGCACATTAAAAAGTCTAAGGACCCTATATATTTTAACTCATCGGAACAGACCAGTGAGATTTCTCTTGCGATGTGTAGAAGATCACCACTCAAACCACTCGACCATCCAGTATTTATCCACTCACCAATAAGTCACAATCAAATATAAGGCTACAGCGTGTACCGGTCAGTGGAACGGGAGTGACCCGATTAAGCAAATTGGTGTGAAAAACACGGTTTACGTTCGTAACTCGATCCGCCTGTAGAGCGTTGGGAAGTATTAATCATGTTTTACTTCGAAATGCTACGTCAAATTGTTGTCAATTAATTAAAAAAATCTATACGTACAGGTATGTAAAAATAAAGTGTCTGTTTGCAATGCCAACAGTTTTCCACAAAATGTTTGCCCGGACTCACCATTTGTCACGTTGGCACTTGATCATCTTCAGTTAAATGTGGGTGTTGTTATTATAACACCTCTGCTTACCCCTATGAGCCGTTACGTTAAGTTTTTATAAAAACTCATTGGTGCAGCCGCTAGGATATTATCTTGCACCGATTGCGTAAGCGACTCAGCCACCACGGCATATAATCAAATAAGAGTATATAAAAGTCGCTTTTGTTTTTTTTTTTACTAAACTGCTCCGAAACGGCTGGACCGCATATCGGGTAAGTCTGAGAATCGGTCAACATCTATTTTTTATACCCCTAAATGATAGAGAGTTGACTCACTAAAATGCTTTTACTTGCGGCGGCGTCAGGATGACGGGTCGCTCACTTCCCTCTATAATGGTAGAGGAGGGCGATGGCTGGCATTCTCGTCATACTTGTGAACAGGTGCTGCTTGTGGGGGCTGGCCATCTCAAGCTACGCATTTAGTTATAAATGGAACTACTAGACATTTCTTTATGTTAATTTTTATCGAGATTTGTACATTGGAACTGTGTCCATGGGCTTACATTTCTCAAGTGGTTTACTTTGTTTTTTTTTTAAATTGTATAATATTTTTGAAAAGCGTAATTACTGATTTTCTTGCCAGGTTCTTCTCAGTAAAAGCAACCTTCCGAACCGTCATTCTGACGATTTGAAAGTACTTTGTAAAAGTCTAATCGAATAAAGATATTTTTCACTTTGACTTTGATTTGGTAAGGGAGATCCATCCCAAAAAAATATGTGACAAAACAACATTGAGCACAGCTAGTTATTTTACAAAGATTCTTCAATATTTGACTGGCTAATTATTAAAAGGCGTTCACTTAACTAAGGGGGAATAAAATAAACTCTCTTTGGAATCACCCTTCTGAATAGAGCTTAGCGAACGATACAATAATCCTTTAATCGAAGGGATGAACGACTTTGAGTAATACCCCATTATCGACTTCCGCTAGGAGGGGTGGAAATAAAACCCTATTTGTTTTGTTAAGATTTTTCGGAAGGAATATTTCTTATGCTCTTAATCTTAATGGGAGCAAGTACAAGTTTTCCTTAACACTATTTAGCTGACGATGCGACTTCTGTTAGAAAATCGGTGTCTGTAATACTAAAGGAGTCATTTTATTTTGAGCGTTGTGGCACAGTGTATCTATCCATACATTCATACAGATCAATAAAACGTGAGTCTGTTTGTCATTCCAAATTAAAAATATGAACCAATTTAAAAAAAAACTGTCTGTCTATCCGTCTGTCTGTCTGTTTGTTCAGGCTAATCTCCGACGACAAACCGATTTTAACGGGACTTTCACTGGCAGATAGCTAATGATACAAGGTTTAACGTAGGTTTTCATTTTAAAAAAAAAAACATTAGGGTTCCGAGGGTTACCCATACCCAACTCTACGCGAGTAAAAACGCGGGGCACAGGTAGTACTTTCATATGCATTTGTGTGAAGCTATTTTTTGGAATAACAAACAGACACTCCAATTTTATTTATCTGTATAGATGTATTAATAAACTTACTAAGCAGTATGGAATTTAGAGCAATTTTTTGTTTGCTCCAACGAGAACAGAGTTGAGATAGACTCCATAAAAAGGCATAGGCTACCTTCATCTCGAACCTTTCGACTTATTAGGACAGAAGCTATCTGGAAATAAGGCTTTCATATAAGTGTATAAGTAGTATGGAACAAGAAAATACAATTCCCTAACACCACTGTACGAGACAGTGATGAGACAATCGAGAAAGCCTTTACGATATACTAGCTGTGCCTTACAGTTTCACCCGTGCAGACGGTATTTTTATTAAATGGAAATAAATATAGCCTACGTTACTCCTTGTATGCGAGTGAAAGTCCCGTTAAAATCGATCCAGTTTTAAAGATTACCCTGAACAAACAAACAGACAGACAGAAAATATTATTAATAAAACTAGCTGTGCCTCGAACCCGCGTAGACTTACATTCACTGGCCAGCGGAACCTTAATGTTTTTTTTACATAAAAGTAGTCTAAGCTACTCCTTGTAACATTTGCTATCCAGCCGGTTAAAGTCCCGTTAAAATCGGTCCAGCCGTTTCGGAGATAAGAACATGTAACAAATAGATATACAGAAAGCCGGAACTTACAGACAGATGTGAGTACTATCATATTATATATATAGTGAAAAGCTGTTATTATGAAATTACAAATAGACACTAACATTTTATTTATCTGTATAAAAATATTGTTTTCTTATACTCGTATATATTTAGTAAATATATTTTTATTTGGAATTACAAACAGACACTTCAATAAATTCTTTCTGTATGTATGTATGTATGTATAGATATATATTGGGCCATCGCTCGACATTCGCTCGAGTGCTCCTTGATTGGCCGTCTTCACATCCGCGGAATACGTAGGACCCTTGATTAACGCTAAATTGAACCTTCTGCTATTTGTTACAAGTGTTACATTCGAGAAATTTACCAAGCCCAATTTCGGTTGTTAGCGTAAGGCTATTCTTTCTATTTTTATGATATTGTGTGTTACACTTAATGCCTGTAATTTACACTTGGATTTGAAAAATGCCAAGAAGACCTAGTCAACTCCTTCTGTACTTTAAACTATAACGGATAACGGACAGGACACTCAATTTCCCATCCAATTTTGTCAATGCCAGTCTTTCCTTTGCCACATTATATGTTACCCAAAATGTTCGTGGAGAAAATGTACGCTACCACTAAAAAAGTGACGGCAGGTGTAGCAATAAAAATACCTCTTTTTACAACTAGAATTACGACTACAGCTTGCGTAAGAAGCTAACTTTTATTTGACCTAGGTTTTAGTACTGAAAGAAATTTGCCTTCCTTTCTGGTTGTAAATGTTATAGTACAATTACGTTACTACTCGCAGACACACAAGGAATCTCTATTCCGTACATTGAATTAAAATCTTGCAAGCAAAATGCTGCTACGAATATGCTACAAGTGTGCTACAGCTACGCCGTAGACTTATGGCTACGCAGTGCTACGATCTACAAAGTTAATGTCTTTGCATACTAGCTGTGCCCCGTGGTTTACACGATTTTTTTTACTAAAATTTGCATAAGATAAGCCTTGCAATATTAGCTATCTGCCAGTGAATGTCCTGTTAAATAGGTTCAGCCGTTTTGGAGATCAGCCGGAACAAACGGACAGATAGACAGACGGACAGAGAAAAAAAATTAATTGTTTTTTTTTAAAATGTATATACCAATTATAGTTTCTTTATTTATATGCATTTAGTGAGAACCAGTTAATTTGGAATCACAAACAGACACTTCAATTTTATTTATCTGTACAGATGTAGATATTTGTATTGCAAGCCCGTCAAATACTGAACATATTTCTTGGAATAGGATTTATATTTATTGAACTACTTAATAATACTAGTATTGGCTGTAAATCGTCTGTTATAATGTTATTTTGAAAAGCGTAGCAAACTTTTAAATATCACTCAAAATTGCGATATATTTTGACTATGAACCGAAAGTAGTGTACTTATTACGTAAACAATTAAAATTTTTGAAATTGCAGTTTTACGAAGTAAAAATCAAATTTTATCAGATAAGTATAAAGTAGGTCTCCTAAGGAATGTTTGCCCAACAAAAACAGCGAACAAACAAAATTCATAAGAAAATTCTGTACAAATAAGCCCCGTCATTTGAGGGTTGAGTTCATAACAAGTTTGTTGAGGGTACTTACGTGCGTGTCTACTGTATTGTTTGGCATTGAGCTATTATTACCACGTATGGAGAAAACGCTACTAATAAACGTCCAATGATAAAACTATTGTTAAAAAAATCTATATCTATAGAGATAAATAAAATTTAACTATCTGTTTGTATTTCCAAAATAACAGCTTTTCACCAAATGCATATGAAAATATACACGCTACTGACACGAAAAAACCAAGTTTAAATTTTTTTCTCTGTCTGTCTGAATTTTGAAATTACAAACAGACACTTCAATTTTATTTATCTGTATATATGTATAGATATCTGTATAGATTATTACAATATAAAGACAATTCACCTGTCTAACTATCACAGTTCATGAGATTGACAGACAGACAGAGGGACGAACAGACAAGTCTTTGAAATAGGGTCCCATTATACCCTTTGGGTACAGAACCTATGCCTTCGCAGCCGTTGGCGGAAGCTAGTATTTGGATATAATACTCAATGTTGTTTAGGTGCAAACTTATATTGAACTTACTTGTTTTATATCGCAATTTGCGCTTACTACAGACACCTTATTCATATTAGATGATTAAGTTTCCGCATTGCTTTGTTATTTATCTTTTGTTTCTGTATGTATACTTACAAATATTTGTAATATTTTTGTTATTATTTTTGACAATTGAGCATTGAAACTGTGTCCATGGACTACATTCATGAGATATACTGTAACCATTAAGCATCTATACATACACACATATAACTGTTTTCAATTCTGTCTTTTTGTAAATGACAGCTTATCACTATATGCATATGAAAGTATACATGGTACTTATAAAGAAAAACCAATTTTTAAAGATTTTCTCTATCTGTCTGTATATGTCTGATTTTAACGGGACTTTCACAGGCAGATAGCTAATGTTTCTAAGAGAAACATAGTCTACTTCTATTTAGGAAACAATGATTGCGTGTGAAACTACATCTAGGCGGGTGTAACTACGGGGCACAGCTCAAATAAGTATAAAATATCATACCTGACAAGAATATAATAGTGCACAAAAGTGTTCATAAAATAAAACCAACAGTACAGAATAACTGAAGTGAACCGAAACAATTTATGACGTCATATATTTCTAGTTTCCTAAACGTGGCCTTTCAAGGGAGGTAAGCTCTCCCCAAAATAAGGGATTCCTCGGCGAAGCTACCCACATCAATAATTGATTGTTCGCAAGGCGGGAAATAAGACCCGACCAAAGGTATTATCTTTCAAACCTTTATAAAGACAGGTTTAGCACAAAGACAGACCATTCCGCTGGTATTTATGCTGGCCCTATAAAGGGAATTTAAAATATGGATTACGTCGATTCGTTCAATATTTATATTTACGTCCTTGTTTCAAGGTCTATTTTAAATTATTACATTGAGAGATCTCAGATATTTGTCGTACACACATATTATGCTCACTATTGTATTAAACGAAGGGGTAGGCAGAGGTGTACTTCAGGTACACCCGCATTACACCAGTTATGTTTAAGTCCCATGTAAAAAGTGGCGAGCCTATTGCCATTATACAGGCACTAATCCAGACTTCAGGCTGCTACTCGAAAACTACAGATGGAAGAACCCAATAATACTTTGCCTGAGTCGGGATCGAACCCTGGATCTAGCGTACCACAGTGGCATTGGCAACAAGACTTTCGGAGAATATTCCTTGAAAAAATATTAAAAAAGCTTTAAAAGACGAAATGCTTTTTATGCGCTTTGGACAGCACTCCGTAGAAGAACAAAAAATATGACAGAAGGGACTGATATCACGTGATCTCCAAGATACGATCTTTTAATGCAAACTCAAAACTTAAAAAATATATCCCTTAAAAACGAAGGTTGAATGAAATGTACATTCTTCTATCTCTCCCTAACTTCCCTTTCTTAATTATCCAAACAAGAAAAGGTTTAATATTAATTTTATAATAGATGAAAGATAAGGTCCGGTGACAGGTTCAAAGGTAATTTAAGGGCCGAGTTTTAAACCAAACACGGAGCCAACGAAGCACCCTGTAGAATTGTAACTTTGTCCATTACCTCTGATAACAGCAGTACACTCGTTATTATTTAATATAATTTGTTTAATTCAGTTAACGAGCTTTTGATTTAACTTCTCCGGTTTTGTGTAGTTTATTTCATCTATCAAGGGGTTGATGAAGTTATTCTTAGCGTTTCGCTAATCCGCATTGCCACTGGGAGTGATTGTAAAGTTGAAGAAATAAATAATTTCGCTTAAGCAATGGGACTGTCTCGAAAAGGGATTACCTAATGTTTACTCTGCAGAAAACATCGCGGGGAAACTTGCATTTTCAGAGGGTTTTTATTACTGTACTTTCATTGGCTGTTAGTCGATGTTAAAGGATAACATATGCTAATTGGTGAAAAAAAGAGGGGTAACGGCTAGTATAATCCCTACTAATATTATAAATGCGAAAGTAACTCTGTCTGTCTGTTACGATTTCCCGCTTAAACCGATTTTGATGAAATTTGGCACAAACAATCTTTAGACCCTGAGAAAGGACATACCTTTTATTTATTAATATTAGGTTTCCCCGACCATAAGGTTGAAACTAAATCTACGCGGGTGAAACCGCGGGGCACAGCTAGTTTTTAATAAATTAAAAATATCCACACGGCGAAAGACTAATCAAACATCCCTGTTTACAGAGTGTCATACTTTACATACATCATCTCCCTGGCCTTATCCCATACATTGTTGGGGTCGGCACTTGATTCAACCCGATGTGGCTGATCACCAGATTTTTATACGAAGCGACTGCCATCTGACCTTCGCAACCCCGTTTAGGAGGAAAATCTGTGATTTGGGTTAAACCAGTTGTCAGATTATTTTTAGGCCTCCGACTGACCTGTAACGATTGCCAAAGTTGTTAAATTGGCAACCGGGACCGACGGCTTAACGTGCTCTCCGAGGCACGGAGGGAACTCGGGCGGTCACCCATCCAACTACTGGCTAGGCGTATGGTTGCTTAACTTCGCTGATCGAATGATATGCGCAATAGCAACTGTGCCACGAGCTCCTCATACTTTACATACATACGCACATATTATGCTCACGCCTGTATTCCCCTAAGGGGTAGGCAGAGGTGTTGTACAAAACCCATTTTTCAACGAAGATGATTAAGTATCACGTGATAGATGGTGAGTCCATCGCCGTCTCAGGCATATGCACGGTTCCTCACATACACACGAGTATCTATATATAGTACATTATGTGCACACCTGTATTTTCCGAGGCAGAGGTGTACTTACTTTACTTTCATAGGTTAAAATAAATACGATAAACATCAAAAGTGATGGCCGCAAGCCTGTGTCTAGTATGTACATGAGAAATCCCCGTTTACATTGATGTGATGATGTAAATATTTGTTCTCGTTTACGCGATACTTGAGGCACGAAAACCTGACTTATCTTAACGTCGTGACGTTTCTAGAATCATCGTTAACTTTCTCAACGTGGTGGTGTGATTTAGAACATAATATATTATTGGTGGGATATATAAATGAAAGGTAATACCACCCCTGTCCAATTATTCAACAATGTCAACGATTAAGAAACTGTTTACATTTCGGCAATTAACGTAATTGCTTAGGACCCGTGTAAATTGGGCATGCAAACTGAATTGTTGGGTTCACTTAGGAAATTAATAATTCGGAGAAAAAGGCTTAATGGGGTTACAAGGATAGGTATCCGAGATAAGAGAATAATTATTCACACAATATGAGATCGGCATTCAATGTACGTGTCCTGTCAGTCTTGTCAGATAAAGCATTAACAAAGGCCCTAACATGACGTCTTATATCCGTGGTAGTTTAATCTATATAAAAGAAAGTCGTGTTAGTTACACTGCTTATGACGGAAGACATGCTAAACCGATTTCTATGAAACTTTGTGAAAAGATAGCTTAGAACCAGGAGCAGGATATAATTTAATCCCGTTCCCGTGGAACATTACGTAAAGCGTGGTATAACACTATAAACCCTACGCGGGTGAAACTGCGGGGCACAGCTAGTTCTTATTATGAGACAGATCTTTATGACGTGTATAAGTCTGTCACTGTCACACCATGGAACTATGATGGTAATAAGAGCTTATACCATAAGCTCCAGATTAAAGTATACATCCTCGTGAGATCTAACTTAACGTAGGTAAATAAGTTGTCTGTTTGTTACCGTATCACGGCCGAACCGCTGAATAGAATTTGAAATTACAATAATAATTACAACTAGCTGTGCCCCGCGGTTTCACCCGCATAGACATTATTTAATGGGTGGCCCACGGAAACCTATTTTTTAATCAGTAATTACTCCTTGTAACATTAGCTATACACCAGTAAAGGTTCCGTTTAAATCGGTCCAGCCGTTTCGGAGATTAGCCAAAACAAACAAACAGACAGACAGACAGACATTTCAAAAAAATGCATTTAGTGAAAAGCTATGATTTTGGAATTACACACAGACACTTAAATTATCTGTATAGATGTACAGTAAGATGATAATATATCGTTCTCTGTAAATATGTCGGTGCCATCTTTTTAATACATTCATTTGAAATGTAGTTCCAGCGAATGTTTACTTCTTACTAACACAAACAGCATTACGTCTCAGATGGCTTAATAAATTATTCTATTTCAATCTTACTGAGATTACAGAATCATAGTAGTACCAGCAAATAAGTATTTAAATAAATTCAAGTAATATTTTCTTCAGCTAGCAATGTCTTTTGTGCAATGTTCAGATTTGACACAAATTTTAGTTCATTATGTAGCAACTCTCAGAGTAAAATCATATTAGGTATCTCACCTGTTTCGTCACTTACCTTCCAGCGGCATACTGGACATGAAAATTAAAATGATTTATTCAGTTTAGTAGGAACTAGCCTGCCGAGAAGAACCGGCAAGAAACTCGGCCAGGGTTCGTGTACATTTCATCAAAACGAATAAGCGAGCATATTTTCCACAATAATTGAGTTAATGGGGTAGGCAGAATGGCAGATTATGAAAAGCCAGTCGAGATTGTGTAGCTTTCCTCGTGACTATCATTTAACGTAAAGTTTACGCCACTCTGAAAGGGTCCCCACAGAGGTAACACCCACTTTTCACTGAAGATGATTAAGTGTCAAATAAGGGTGAATTCATCTCCGGCACTTCTCAGACATATGCAGGTTTCCTCACGATGTTTTCCTTCACTGTAAAGCTCGTGGTGTGAAATAACTCTTAAGTTTTAGAAATGCTCATTGGTTCAGGCCGCTGGGATTCGAACTTACTCCGCTTGCGTCACGACTACTATCCTCAGTGACGTGACCTATGATTGCATTTAAATTTAAAGAAACTAAATGGTATCAAACACGCAACTACGAATCTCAAAAGAAAATCTCTAATATGTTTTCATTGCAATTCACACATCGATAAATAAATTTGTACGGACACTTTCGCAAATATTCAACGTTCGTTGGAGACACGTATCTAATATAAAATATAGCCTTCGTATATACAAATTGTATGCTGAAACGCGGTACCTATTCGGTGTTGAAATGCAAGTCAAAGATATCACACCTTCCTTTGAGGGAAATTGAAGGAAATGTAATTCTTTCCCGGATCTACGGCCTGTTGTAATCTAGGGTGTACGAATACCAATGTAATGCTTACACCGTACAAAACATAGAGATTTTGATATTTTTATTTTACGAAATGTCTTCTGTTAAAGCCTAAATTCATAAATCTAAAAAAACTGATGTACAGCCAGTGCAGGAAAACATCAAGAGGGAACCTGCATATGTCTGAGAAGTAATTAAAAGACTTTTAGTGCCTGACCCGGCGATAGACTCACCATCTGTCATGTTGACCCTTAATTATCTTGTTACCAAATTCCGTAACGGCTGGACCGATATGTATGAAATTTTTGTGCATATTGGGTAGGTCTGTGAATCAACCAACATTTATGTTTCATACCCCTCTATGATAAGGATAAGCCACCTGAAAAATATATAAGACTACAACGCTTTCCGGGCACAGCTAGTTGATCTATAAGCTTACAAGGATTAAATGTAAAGAGTTAATCTTATCAGGTTAGGTATGTATTACAAGATGGTCTGTAAGTTGGAAGAAAATGGCACCCAATTCCAACGCGATATAATTATGTTAATTTTCTATATAAATAATATTACAAATAAAAAAAACCCATATAACACGGAGATACGTTAATATTTCTTTAATCAATGGAATATGAAGACTGTCTCGTTGAATCTTAGAATTATTTTGAGATCTCAATTGGGTATGAAAAATCACTACGTAGTATTAAAAAATGCTCCACACATTTGAATATTGAACAAGAATTTTTATTTCTTAAAACTATCACAACTAAACGCGTCATATAAACCAGCCAGTCCGTATCAAGACCGCTGTATCGTCTCGTTCTATTTCACAAACACGATACCTTTTCACACACGTACCGGCTGACTGAATACGTGAACACACATGTTTTATTCGACAGAATAAAAGTGACCGATTTTCCATGACTCAGAAAGTGTTTGGAGTCCATCAACGTCTTCAGAGATATGGTCTATGTGAGTTGTATTTACTTAGACATGTGTAAGCAATGTTGATACGTATTAGAGTTTTGTTTTGAAAAATAGCTTGATTGAAATAATAAAGATTATAATTATCTTTCATCAAAATTGTTTCAAAGTGGATCATAATTAAATCTTTATACATATAAATAAAATTGAATTGTGTGTTTCAAATTTCAGATTTTCAAAAATGCATAATATTATGGAAGTATATACCTACGGTACTCACATCAAAACACTTGTGTCTGTCTGTTTCTTTCTGCTAATCTCGACCTTCATGCCAGATAGTTAATGTTACGAAGAGTAACATAGGCCAATTTTATTTAAAAAAAATATTATTTCCACGGGCCACTTATGAATTTTAGTCTAAGCGGTTGACACCGCGGGGCACAGCTATGTTAACGTAAAAACACAGAGCCATAGAGGGGCAAAATATTATATTTTATGGTTCAAAAAGTACAAACAGATAATAATCTAAGGGGAGCAATGTGGTTCGTTTGCGTATAGTGAGCGGGAACGTGACAACTACACGCGCAAGGTCGCGCGCGCCTGTGTGAGTGAAATTGACTTGGGCCGTGAGGCGTGCATTTTTAATAAATAAAAATAAATAAATAAATATTGCTACCTTAAGGTTCTATTATCGTATACGGTGAGTAAGGCCAGTGCCTCGTCGAAATATATTTATTATCCATACAGATAAATAAAATTGATGTGTCTGTTTGTAATTCCAAATTAATGGATTTGCAGGAAATGCATATGAAAGTATATAACGTTTACACGGTACGCACATACATCTCTGTCAGTAGGTCTGAAAAGGTCTCTTTGGGAGAATCATAATGTGATCCGAATATGATTCATCACCGAAATGACAAAATGGTCACTTAGCAAATATTTATGATTCAGGAATGATTACAATAATTGTAGATGTTAGTCCCTATGTAACTTTTTATGCTTCTGCTATTTGTCACTTGTGTACCATTTTAGGAATCTTCATAGGAAAGTGTCAAACAGGTGAATTGCGAAATATGAATCATATTCGGATCACATTATGATTCACCCAAAGTGGCCGTCTAGCTTCTGCCGGTGACTTCGACCGCGTGTAATAGTTACTTTGGGCTAACGCTAACTTAACCCGCGATTGGTCTTAGCGTGATAATATATAGTCTATAGTCTTTTTTAATAAGTGGGCTAACACTGGAATCATTTCTCAAATCGGACCAGTTGTTCCTGATATTAGTGCCTTCAAGCGAACAAACAAACCCACTTTATATATTAGTTTAGATTTTAAATGCCCACTCTTAACTAACCATCCCTTTATTTTTTTACGTAGTCTCTGTACTTCCTTGCCTTTGATAAAATAATAAAGCAACGCGTCATATTGTTTCCAAGTTCCAAAATGCAGTTTCAATATCGCAAACGTCACGGTCGATCAGAACCGTCAAACTTCACTTACAGCCAATCAAGCGTATCTTCGTATAAAAACTTTGGTGTATAAAAAACTACACAAAATTCTCCCCGGGTCAATGTGAGATGCGAGTGAAGTGCCTACAGTTGCTAAAACTATTATAATATGACGAACTACGTGTGATGTTATGCATATTATGTCACCGTAAAATTGTTAATATATTTACACGATTTTACCCGCGTAGATTTAATTTCACGCTTCATGTCGCGGAACCCTAATATTTAGAATAAATAAAAGTAGCCTTAGTTACTCCTACTGAAACATCCAGTTAAAATTGGTGCAGCCGTTGCAGAGATTATCCGGAACAAACAGAGAGACAGACAGAGAAAAAAAAAATTTAAACTTGGTATTTCGGTAACTGTAGCGTGTATACTTTCATATGCATTTAGTGAAAACCTGGTATTTTGGAAGTACAAACAGACACTTCAATTTTATTTATCCGTATAAATGTACAGATAATAATAGTAACCTAAGTTACTCCTTGAAACATCAGCTACCTACCAGTGAAATTCCCGTTAAAATCGGTCCAGCCGTTGCAGAGATTACGCGCAACAAACAGACAGAGAATAAAATTAAAATTGTTTTCATGTCAGTGCTCTATATACTTTCATATATATGCATTTAGTGAAAAGCTATTAATATGGAATTACTAAAGACACTGTAAATTTTATTTATCTGTATAGATGTATACATGAAATGTGTTTTTTTCCATAAAAAATATGTCTACATAATATGTAGCTATTCAGCTGTAATCTGAAATCTAACTTTGTTTTTACAACTTTATGCAACCGGCTATTAGAAACTATTTTAGTAGAGCCTTAATGTTTGTTCACTCCATTTCCCTTCTAAACCAAGAAAATATTTTTCAAAGTCCCTTTACGCTTTCCCAAAAAGTTACCAAACAATTTTACAAACGCATCTTTGCATCCTTATACAAATCAACCGGTGAAAAACAACTCTATTCGAATGAGATAGAGTTGAAAATAAAAGTGTCGGGTGGTCGGTGTTACAGTTATATTTGTATGAATGGTAAAGGTACGAGGTAACATGTCTATTTAGTTCGCGGAATGAATGGGTGATTGATGTCTGTATATTGGTGTACCTGCCTCGATTTGTATACATACAGTTTGAAATTATACTGTTTACTTTGATATTACTTCGTGGGGTGATATTCGATTTATTATCAAACGATTAGGTTTAATGATAACATCATTAGGACTGAGGCAATTTTTTGTGAATATTGTGAACCGTAAATAGTTTGCCACGGGCTGAGACTAGTGTGTAATTTACCGCTGGTACATTCATGTCATGTATTTAATTATCTTCGGTAAAAAGTGGGATGCAGGCGTGAGCATATGTATATGTGTATGTATGTAATAGCTGTTCATTTATCTTTACATACAGATACATGAAATTGAAGTCCCTTGTAAGTTTGTAAATCCTAGTTAACAGCTTTTGACTAAATTCATTTGAAAGTATATACGACACTCACAATAAAAAACCAATTTAAATTATTTTTCTGTCTGTTCGGCAGGCTAATCTCCGAAACGAAACTACGTAAGATTTGTTAGTGAAATATATATAAAATACTAGCTGTGCCCCGCGGTTTCACCCGCGTAGATTTAGATTCATCCTTATTGTCGCGGAACCCTAATATTTTTGATAAATAAAAGTAGCCTAAGTTACTCCTTGAAGCATCAGCTACCTACCAGTGAAAGTCCCGCTAAAATCCGTCCAGCCGTTTCGGAGATTACCCGGAACAAACAGACAGACAGACAGAGAAATTTTAAAACTTGTTTTTTTTTGTGTCAGTAGCGTGTATTCTTTCATATGCATTTAGTGAAAAGCTGTTATTTTGGAATTACAAACAGTCATTTAAATTTTATTTATCTGTAATATATATAAGTGTCCAACTAGAACAGAGGAGCTCGTGGCACAGTTGCTATTGCGCATATCATTCGATCAGCGAAGTTAAGCAACCCTAGCCCTAGCCAGTAATTGGATGGGTGACCGCCCGAGTTCCCTCCGTGCCTCAAAGAGCACGTTAAGCCGTCGGTCCCGGTTGCCAATTTATCATCTTTGGCAATCGTTATAGGTCAGTCAGAGGCCTCAAATAGTCTGACAACTGGTTTAACCCAGATCACAGATTTTCCTCGTTAAAGGGGTTGCGAAGGTCAGATGGCAGTCGCTCCGTATAAAAATCAGGTGATCAGCCACATCGGGTTGAATCAAGTGCAGACCCCAAATACATGGGATAAGGCCAGGGAGATGATAGAACAGATGGATTACTGGGGATGAGCATGATCACTCCCTCTCGCCACAAATTCTTTAAGTTTCTATACATATAGGCAAGCAGTCACAAAATTGTGGTATTCCGGTCAAATTTCACGAGTACTATTTGATCACGGCACCGAATATCATTAAACACGGTAGGTCGGGTCGGGCAAAAAGGTCCAATTAACCTTTATCGGCTTATTTCCGCAAATCAGCCGCCCACCGTGTCTCAAACCCTCGACAGATGTACAATATTTTGTCAGGGATGACTTGTCAAATATGACGAATAAGCTCATTAGTTGTGTATGAATAGGCATTTACGTAGGTACTTGTAAGTCGGATGTCAATGAGTTTTGAATTCAAATTAATAAGTATTCCATAATGTGTTCCATTCTGAATGTCATCAGCAGACGACTCCAGGAAAAGGTCGAGGATCTATTTTCGACATTTGAAAATATGGAATTGATTTCATTTTAGAAATCTAAAAATATACTAATCTCGTAATATATATTATCTCGATTTGATACTTTTTACTAATTTATCGATTAATATAAAAGCCGAATGTCAATGAAATTTGAATTCAAATTAATAAGCGTTCCATATTGTGTTCTATTTTTAATATCATCAGCTTTTAAAACGGCATCAATAAAGGGTCGAGGTTCTAATTTCGGATCTTATCTAAAAATATGGAATTATAACTCAACAAAAAAGCTAATCCAATATAGATATCAATACATAAAACTAACTGTGCCCCACGGTTTCACCCGCATAGGCTTTATTTCAATTTTATGGGTGGGTTTATTTCGCAGATCACTATTTTACATACATATGGTCACGCCTGTTCACGGTTATTCCTCGAATGGGGAGGCAGAGGTGTTGTAATAACAACACCTACTTTACACCGAAGATGAATAAGTGCCATCGTGGCAGATGGTAAGCAAGTCGCCCTCTCAGGCACTTTATATACCTACGTCTTTTTTTTAATTACTTCTCAGACATAGGTATGCAGGATTCCTCACGATGCTTACATTCACCGTATAGCACGTGGTGTGAGATCACTGCAAATGAATAAGCTTTTTTTAGAAAAAGTCATTAGTACAGGCCCCGCTGAGATTCGAACTTGCGTCGTTTGCGTTGCAGGCGACTGCTCAAACCCCATGGCCACGGCCCCCACGGAACACCTTTATACAAAAGTAGCCTATTCCTTGTAACATCTGCAAGTGAAAATCGATTCAACCGTTTAACAGGTTAGCCAGATAGACAAAGTAAAATGTTTATGTACCATATATACTACATACATACATATTCTCACGCCTATATTCCCCGAAGGGGTAGGCAGAGGTGTTGTAATTTTCAACACCCACATTTCACCGAACACGACCAAGTGCCAACGTGACAGAGGGTGAGTCCATCGCCGTCTTAAGCACTATACATACGTCTTTGATTTCTCAGAGATACACCATATTTATATACTTCCATAGTTATTATGCCTTCAGAAAAGCAAAAACCTTAATTTTACTATATTCTATTGATACATTTGTAAATTATGTTTTAATCAATTCCCAACTCTATTAAAACTTCATTAAAACTCAGATTAACTTTTGAAGTGGGTACGTATACTAAGTTGGTCTTTGAAACGCGACAACTATTCCGCTAAAAGTTAAAGTAAGTATCCGGCTCTGGAGCAAGGGTCATTAGTATTAATAACGCAAACCTTTGGTCTCATTAAACTTGGCTAACCCACTCTACGCGTGCCCATTTAGGCCTGAGTGCTTTGTATTGGATATTGAATTTTACATACCCTACTTAAACTTCAATTTCATGTGTTGGGGTAGTTGTGATTCTGTTTTCATGATAACTTGATTATGTTCATGTTTAGCTCTAGTATTAAGGTAAGTGTTGCCATGAATTAAAAATGATTTGATAATTCCCGAGGTTAATTCCTGCTTCGCCTGCGCGAGTATGATTTCATGTACAAATTTTCAACCCCCTTTTAAATTTAATCCCTTAGGGGTGGAATTTCGAAACCTATCTTAGTGTATGCATACACCTTTTTTATAGCCCATCTGATGGTAAGCGGCCTCTGCAGACTATGAACGTGATACATAGGCTTATAAAGAATGGAAAAGCTGTGCAAACAGAATAAAAGATTTCCACTACTCCCTTCCCCCCATGAAACACTGGTGAAAGGTCACCAGTTCAGGTAAGTAAGGACTCACCATAGTCTTCTTCTCAGTCAGCAATCTTGCCAGAGTGGTCGTGGTCTCTAAGGGCGGAGACATGGGTGCACTGGGGATGTGCTCTGGCAGTGAGGGGGGACACCGGTGCGACCTATCAGAGTACAAGGAGTCCCCCCTAAACATGGAGGATGGCCATCGGGGGAGTATTGTGTGTTAATAGTAGAATCGTAGGAGTGTACACATGCTCGGGGTATGTCACTCCCAGGGCTGTCGGGGACCTTTTGAAGGGTTCCCCTCGTCAATAAAAATAAGGTCTATACTATTAGGTGGCGGGTCTACCAATACATTTCCATTTGACTACGCTTGCAAAAGAAGCGTTACGAGAACATTCAGTCAAGGAGAGTTTGGTGGACTTCATGAGGTCTGATCACCTAGTCGGGGACGGGCTTACTCACCGCAGTAATACACTACTGATCTAAGGTAGCATTAATTGGCTGTGATCTTCTGTAAGGTGGAGGTACAATCCCCAGTCAGGCAGCATCGAATTTTAAACGGGAAACCCCGCTAAGTTTTGTACCTCATCAAAAATTCAACCGCCAACAGCAATGCGTTTTTAATTAAGTTTCTTGTCCGTTCTTCTTAGAAGGCTAGTTTCCGAACCAGTGGTCAATTCTTCGACAGCCATAAGTGCCTTACCAGGGCCTTTACTGAATAAATCATTTTCATTTTCAATTAACTCAGTCAGTGTTTTATATATAGGGGAATATGCCTTCTCTTCAGATCTATTCGTTTATCATCACTGGAATACCACGGGTATTACTGGTATTGCAGCATTGACCCCTCAAATCCGTGTTAAGTAGGTTTAAAAGTTATATTTTTTATAACAAGAAGAAGCCGAGTTTCGGACAATTTTTTGTCAACTCGCAAATTTATTCATTGACTTACACAAAACTTTGCGGCTAAGCCTGCGAGCTACTCATTTGAAACCACTTTTATTGAATAAAAGCCAGGAGTGAAAGTAAAAATGTAATAGGAAAACATGACCAGCTATTTTGTCCCTCCGACGGTTAATTCTAAACATGTATGCCGTGTTTCTACAAGCGAAGGTGCACAAAATCACAATTAACATATAGATGTGACACTCAAACCGGGTACCTTTTAGCGAAATTACAAAAGACACGCTTTTAACAAGGTCTTGTGAAAGTTTTAGCACACAGATTAAAATATATGAGGCGGAAAATGAACTTTACCGGCAGTGGTCAAAAGCCAGTAAGGGTTGTCGAGAATAGAAAATGAGCCGGTGTTTGTGCTTTGACAATGGAATTCATTAGCACGCCCTAGGGAGAGTTTGAAAATGGAATGGAACAGTTTTTTAATGCAGCCCAATGTCGTTAAGGGGTGATTGCGTAAAATGAGTTAGAAACATTTTTTTTTCTTAAAACAAAATGGTATAAGTTTCGACAAAGTTAGTATAAGATTGTGAGAGATTACAGGCCTACCATCTGAGCTTCGATGTTTTATTTGGATCCGTAATATTAAACATCAAAGCTAAGAAGTTCTTAATACTCACTGCTCAAAGGATCATAGACAGCTCCCAGACCTCACCATTTTTTACTTAGCTTCTTAATGAACTGACTCGTAGTGGTTGGGGATTGAGCAGTCACCTGCTACTGCTCAAATCCAACTAACTCGCAAATGTTTGATCAAATATTTACATTCCTATATTATACTGTTAAAGTTACTGCGAGTCATAAATTCAAGACCTAAATCGATCAAGTAAATGGAAAAAAAACGCGTCCAGGTGATATCATAAGTAGCAAACACGTAGTGAAGGGGTAGGCCGATGATGATTAAGTGCCGTCTCAGAGACTATAGCTACATACGATATGAGTAGCGTTTTAACTTACTCTAATAAAAGTTACAATGATAACAGCATACGTAGCGTTTAGAAGGAATTTAAAATATCGTACCTACTTAGAGAAAAGTGATAGTATTTTTAAAACAAAGCTAAGAACAAAAACAGTAATGTTCATAAATATGTACAAAACAAATCCTCGACAAACACAAGTAGTGCATCTAAACGGATTAGAGGCAGTATTTCGGCATGTAAGGATTTTAAGGGATCCGATTAAAGGATATATCGTTGTCCATTCCGATCCCTGCCTAATGCACGGTAGGCTTGCGGTCGCCATACAATTTTTATCCAACGGCACTAATGTACTGTGTGATTGGTTTTGAGGGTAGTTTTATTTGTACGTATTTTATTTTTTTACAAGCTTTTTATTAAATTTCTATGTATGTTTGTCTGTGTGGGATTTTTAAATCAGTTATCTTAAACCGATTGAGCTAAAATTTGGTATACAAGTTGTTTTGGATAACAATGCTACGCTATGTGACGTCATGCTAAAATCCAATATGGCGGATCATCCAAGATGGTGGACTAGTATTTTTTTCTGCACTCCCACAGTATGGGTATCTAACACGAAAAATTACTTGCTTTCTTTAAATGATACGAAATTTTCATAAAAGCATGTTTTGAAAAAATATTGAAAGATTTTAGTTACCTACTTAAATATTTGTTAATATGATTTATTTTTGATTCTTATTGAATAATATTATTAAATATCTAGTTTAATATTTTATATTGTGATAGATGGTGAGTCCATCGCCGAGCCCCTACACATACGTCTTTGAAATTCTTCTCAGAAATATTCAAGATTCCGCAAGACGTCGTTCGCCGCGTAGCGAGGGTTAAAGGAAAACTGTATTTTAGTTTATTCAATAATTTTGATAGTCTTAACTATAACTTTTAGATATAAAATAATTATTAGCCAATCCTACCACTATTTCAACCTTTTGAAAACTTACTTTTAAACATGTCGCCTCCCACGATTGGAGTTAAATATTCAAAATTCTAAGTTTAGAAATGTGAAAGATAATATAATACTTATTTTAATTCTATTCGGCGCTCGTGATACCGAGAATATGTGAGTGATAAATGTTGTTATAATCTTAGAGGAAACTTAAAATAACTTAGCAAATAAGAACAAAAGAGACATTATAAAGATTGATGTGCAAGGTAAATATAAACAATATAAAACAGGTGTTTATAAGATGGTGAAACACATCGATCAACGTTTTTGCAACAGCGTGTCGCTTCGAGTAAGACAAATGAAACCTCAGAGTCGACAATCTATCTTACGAGAACTACTTCGAAGTAAATAAGAGGCAAACAAAATTACTCAACCGCTAACGCCTGTCGTGACTGCTTGCGGTCAAAAATATTTGGCAAATTTGTATTAAGTTGTAACTTAAAAGTAACGCCAGCTGTTACATTTGGCTGTAACTAATTTAATATATCGGTAGGTACTTACATCTATATCTATATATCCCTACTAATATTATAAATGCGAAAGTAACTTTGTCTGTCTGACTGTTACGCTTTCCCGCTTAAACCTCTCAACCGATTTTGATGAAATTTGGCACAGACAATCTTTAGACCCTGAGAAAGGACATAGGCTATCTTTTATTTATTAAAAATATAAGGTTTCCGCGACCATAAGGATGAAATTAAATCTACGCGGGTGAAACTGCGGGGCACAGCTAGTTGTATAATATTTTTGAAAAGAGTAATTACTGAGTTTCTTACCAGGTTCTTCTCAGTAAAAGCAACCTTCCGAACCTGGCGGTAGCATGTATAATCCTGTCAATTGAGTCATTCTGACGATTTGAAAGTGCTTTGTATAAAGTCTAATCGAATAAAGATATTTTTGACTTTGACTTATACAGATATATAAAAGTGAAGTGTTTGTAATTTCAAATTAACCGCTTTTTACTAAATGCAAATGAAAGCGAATACGTTACTTATATACATAAAAAAAAACTGTTTCAGTCTGTTTGCTTGTTCCAGTTAATCTTTAAAACGGCAGGACCAATTAACCGATGACGAACCAAGTGACGAGTAACAAGGAAATAAATAGGTTACTTTAAAAAAAAATTTAAAGTTTCCGCAAAATTAAGGCACCCTTGAAATATTGAGTGAAACCACGGGGCACAGCTAGTATTATATTTAAATTTGTGAAGTTTTTTCAGCTTGGAATTCAAAAATTGTTATTTAGATTTGGACAAAAAATATCCGACCCAGAAAATATCTTATCTCTTATCTTACACCCTGCTTGAAGAACCCCATGCTGTTTTATTTTGGGTAAACCAATATCGTATGTACTTACTTTTTTATGGTAAAGTGTAGACCCTTTACCGGGTGTCGGAGAAAAAGGAACAGTTGTCTTCTAGAAGTTGTAGGGTTTTATGAATATATCACTATGTTGAAGTCGTAAAATATCTAGCTCCAACGATAACGTAGCTATAGGCTATGGCCGAAGAGCTCGCGACTTTAAGTGATTGAATGAACGCGCGACCACATTTACCTACATTGCGTACGCGATCATTAAACTTGTTAAATTAAGGGGAAGAATGGTTTCGAGGAATGGTTTTATTGGATTATTTCAGCATTTATTAGTGGGAGAAAAATATAAAAATTTAGTTATTATAGATATAGATTTCACGTGAATAACTCGACGATACAGTTGATTTTTATGCGAAAATAAGGTCTTGATATGGTCAACTTTGAACGTCAATTTCTCGAAAACGGATGAAGATATTTTTGTCATAATAATTTTATTTGCTTCCTAAAATCATACCCTCTCACGTATTTTAACAACTGTACTATTTTTCCCGGCACCCTGTATAATAGAATTTATGAATTTTATCTCGATATTTCACCGTAAAGCTCGCGATATGTGATGTGACGGTACAAAAGTTATCACTTTTGTACCGCCAATTGTCATTTATAATTTTGTGGTATCCCACAAAATTATAAATGACATCTTATTTAGGAGCAGTAATTACGTTGCAAGAATAACGATAATAATGGTCGTAATTTACGTTGTGTTTTTAGGGAGCAAGATAATATTTAAGAACGGACTGCTGTTTATGAAATTAAAAACACACTTTCAGAATAAAATTACAGAATTAAAAGGTATTGACTTTACCAACATCATATCAAATTTGATAAAAAAAAATTATGATTATAATATACTTTTTCTGAACTTCAGAGACATCGGTTCTAAAAAGTGTTTAAGCAGGTCTTCTACGTTATAGTACCTAATTGATCTCAGGAGACAAATGGGTGCTGTTACACCCTCCTAACTACTAGCTACTCCTAACTACAATAACTGCTACCAATTTGACTTATATTTCTAAACAGCTTAGCATACGACAATCCCAAAAGTTTGCTAAAAGATCCTTCTAAAACAATCCGCAGTAAAATACCCGACTCAACCCAATACCTACTCCAATTTCACCCTGGCCTTATCCTATGCATTATTGTGGTCGGCACCCGATTCAACCAGAAGTAGTAGTTGGTCATCTGCTCTTTACAACCCTTTTTTTGGAGGAAAATCGGTAATCTTAGTTAATCCAGTTGTCTGGTAAAATTAATGCCAAGTTCTATAGGCAACTAGGTTCGACGGCTTAACGTGATCCAACTACTGGCCTGAGTTGGGGTTAAGTTCACTTATCGAATGCAGTGCAATAATTTTTTAAAATGCTTGTGGGGAGAGCGAGTGATCATGCTCATCCCCAGCAAAGGGAAGATCTTCCAGCCAGGCGGGTGTCATGCCTGGGGAACCGCGGCTCCAACTGTTCTAGTTGGAAACTTGTATATATACTGCAATGCGCTTGAAAACTCTTCTGGCGCGATTTAGGTTCTCGTGTATTTGTACTCAAACTTCGCATTTGTTAGCGAGTAGCGCCATCTGTGAGCGAGTGGAGAAACGCTATGCTACATGCTAATGTTTGGTCCATCGAAGCGTGAGGGTTGCCACTTATAAACATTTTTTATTTTTCTTTTATTTATTGGCGACGAGCTTGAGTACAGCCACGTTATTCTGTAAGGCTTCTAGGCGTCGAACTCGATGTCAAACGGCTGTTTCAATCATAAGAAATTTAATCAGAACAAATAGACAGTAAAGTTTAATTTCGTATATTTGATACCAACACTCGACGTCGTCGACTCGAGTGTGACGCTGAGAAACCTTACAGAATAACGCGGCTGCTATTACACAAATGTCAAGTGGTTTGGTTTTAAGTTTCGATAAATTACAGTAATATACGTAAATGACGTATACACGACGGCTACGGCGTGAGACCACTTACTGACAGCATGCACAAGTCGCTTATAATCTCTCGCGCGTCTGTGTTAGTCTTTCATTTTTGTTCTGTGATGCCGAACAGCTTGTATTAAGCTTATAAACGATTCACTTGTACCTATATTCCAAGTTCCAGTAGCAACATAAAACCTTCCAATTTGCCTTAGAGGTGAGCGAACTTCGCCTCAGGTTGCATTCAAGTTATATTAAGTTTGCTTTGTTAGGTGAGGTCGTGGTGTTGAGGTCGGCAACTTGTTTGAATAGGCAACTGGCGACAAATAACGTGATTGGCACGCTGGCTGATTGCGGGCTGATCTAGTTGTGTTACAGAATAAATAGTTAGGACCTCTGGTAGGGGATGCTAGTTATTCTAAACAGATTTAAGCTTAGAACGTATTGTGTCTGTACAGACTTGGTACAGAACATACATGATGCAAATAAATTGTGTATTTTATGATAACAGATCAGAGTCAACGGTCAGTAGAGTTAAGTAGTTTAGATATCAAAGAAAATTGTTTTGAACTATCTATACAGATAATTCCAAAATAACAGCTTTTTACTAAATACATATGAAAGTATATACGGTACTGACATAAAAATACCAATTATAATTTTTTTGTCTGTCTGTCTGTTTGTTCCGGGTAATCTCCGAAACGGCAGAACAGATTTTAACGGGACTTTCATTGGTAGGTAGCTAATGTTACAAGGAGTAACTTAGGCTACATTTAACTTAAAAAAAACATAAGGGATCCGCGGGCCACCCATGGAATTAACAGCTAGTATTAAATAAAAATAAACTTCATGCTCTTACATATACTCACACCTAGAGTAAGCAAACGTGTTGTAAAACAACACCCATGTTTCACCGAAGATGATTAACTGCCAACGTTACAGAAGGTGAGTCCATCGGCGTCGCAGGCACTATACATACATCATTGAATTACTTCTCAGACATATGCAGGTTTCCTGACAGTATTTTCCTTCTCCGTAAAGCACGTGGTGTGAAATCACTGGTACGGGCCCCGTTGGGATTCGAAATTACGTCTCTTGTGTAACAGGCGACTGCTCAGACCCCAAGGCCACCACGGCTCTTTTAAAAATAGTTACAATAATTATAATAGTTCATAGGTCATGGTAGGCCTCTGCAAAGTGTTGATGCATACCTAAGTAACTACAAATTGGAATTGTATTAATGAAAATAATCTTAACATTCCTGCAAGTCTGTTTATTTGTTACCATTGCCTTAACTGCTAACCGTCTATCGTGAAATTTTTACGTTGTCAGTTTACTGGGTACCTCACGCGGGAAAACCGCGAACGAAAGCTAGTATACTCATAAAGCGGAAAGTGGGAAGCACAAAAACCAAATTCAAACAAAGCCTTGTATTCCCTACAAACCTCCACAGTGCAGTGGGGAAACCGCAGTGAAACCCGAACCTTGTAACTCGGAAAGCTCTCTTGTAACGGTCGTGGTAATTAAATATAACTCGTTTGCACTTGTTGACTGCACCCGAATTGGATCGTATTAGAGGGTTTTATAATACCAAACATGCACAGAAAAATTAAATCGCACTTAGGTTCGCAATATAACATGATTCCTTACGTGAAAAGTAAGCATTTATTCAGTCTTTTGAATCGTGAGTTACATAATCTATACAGATAAATAAAGTTGAAGTGTCTTTATGTAATTAATAATTACCAGCTTTTCACAAAATATATGTGAAAGTTTATACGATAATCTAAAATCTGAAAAAAAAAACAAAAAATATGCTCTGTCTATTTGTCTGTCTATCCGTCTGTCTGTCTATGTTTGTTCCGACGAAACTCCGAAAAGGCTAGATCGACTTTTACTGGCAGATAACTAAAGTTACAAAGAGTCACTTAGCTACTTACTTTGATTTAAAAAAATCATAAGAATTCCGCGGCCCACCCATGAAATTAAATTTGGGTGAAATGAAATGCAATACTTTGAATAAAAAATAATCAAGTTCTTAATTGTTCTATGTACCTACCCTTAATCTAACAGCTAATATAATTTATTTACATTATAAATTCAGTATCCAACAATAAGTCAAAAAGGAATCGCATACGAACACATAAAAAGCGTTACGGAATTTCACGTGGAATAATTCATTTTGCTTATTTTTCAGACTGACTGATACGTCGTCGCGTTTCGGGCGACAGGTACAACGTGACAAAACAGGCATTTAACGCTACGAGTGACGAGTGAGTAATTACATTATCTGTGGTTACTCGTACATCGTATACGTACATACGTGTTTGTTTCACGAGATGTCGTTGTACGAGCACTGACTAGAATGTTTAACGGCATTTTAATTTGAGAAGCTAAAATAATTATTTTTCCACACTGTCTATTGCAGACAAGATAGACGTGTAGTGGTGGACGCCTGTATTTCTCGAATGGGTAGGCAGAGGTGTTGTAATAACCACACCCACTTTTCATCGTAGCTGATATCACTGCCAACGTGACAGATGGTGAGTCTATCGCCGTCTCAGGCACTATACATACGTCTTTGAATTACTTCTCAGAAATATGCAGGTTTTCTCACGATGTTTTCCTTCACCGTAAAGCACGTGGTGTGGAATCACTGCACACAAGTTTTTAGAAAACTCATTGGTACAGGCTTCGCTGGAATTCGAACTTGCGTCGCTTGCGTAGCAGGCAAATGCTCAAATCCCAAGGCCACCACGACTCATATAGAATCATCTCTATTCTCCATCATTTGTTCAGAGATCTTTCGCAACATGCTCGCCCTAGACAGATGGGCTATTAGCCCGCCCAGCGTACTTCATACTAGAGTTTTTAAGGTTTAGTTTAAACTTTAATATATAGTCACAGTACCTTGCTACCTGTCGGCTTGATTACTGCAATCGCATCCAACCCGAGCCTGCAGCACCCCTATCACGAGTTTGCCACCGTTTTTCCAATCTATACTCGTTAGCGTCTACGCCGAATACTCGTATGAGAAATTGTACAGCGCCTCCTAGCGGTGACGTAAATAACTAAAATATCTCGTATAAATGGTGGATGACGTTAGTGAGTATGAATTACGAGATAGATGCAGATATCTAGCACCAAGAATTTCTAATAGGTTCCTGTATTTGCCGATTATACACGCACTGTAATGTCACCATCTGACAGACTGCTTCGTTGTAACTGATCGTTGGTTATACAATAAAAAAATATCGTGATCTACCCCCACAATTCTTTATTATTAATCTAGTTCTCTAATTGCACGTTACGAAAGAGGTAGATTTTTTATCTGTGTTCTGTATGGGTATTTCGCTACACAAAATTATTTAGGTTTTGTTGCGTTTTATTATCTTTATATTTTAAATTCTTCTTCTCTTTACTCATCAATCATATTTTTTCATTTTTCAATAGTTGGCGTACTTAAGAATATTCAAATTAATCATATTCCCATAAAACATGATTAAAACAAAGACTAGACCAGACTCGGACTTAAACTATGTCCATTCCATTTGAAATCTGTAGTACAAAAAGACGTGGCTATTTTTTAGACTATGTTTTATAATATAGGGGACTATCTTAAACCATGATCTCCTGAAAATTATCCTTGATTAAATTATTTTAGATTTGCCGATAATTAAAACAACTGGTGCATGTTGTGGGTATAAGGATAACCCAGCGACCCTTAGACCGTATGTTATCCGGATCATGGACCCATGTAATGTGGTCCGAGTATTTCTTTCTCGAATCTACTTTAAATGTTGCAAATAACTTAAGTAGTACATGCAAGCAAAATGGAATACCAATTTTATGAGTGAATGGTACTCCTCTGCATTTTTTTGGATAATTTGAATGTAAATGGGAATATCGATTCGCATATTCTGGTACAATTTTCGTCCAAAATTCCTGTGTTATTTTAAGAATACTCCGACTTCCAGTCGGTCATTTAAATGCAATTCAGTAGGTATAGCGTGTGGTTATAACTTACCATATGACTAAAATTTTTAAATAGTAGATCATTCCCGCTATGGATTTTCCTCATACATTCAAACTCATTTCGGTACATCCAAACTAACTTCATGCTTATTAAGTTTTAGTTTATTTTGTATGGGTTAAGCGGGTAAAAAAACAAAAGAGTTCAACACAATTTTATTGTTTCATTACAATGTCAGCCTTGCTTTTATAAATATTATTTACACATTATTTACACTCACAAACATCATTTTCATTTTTGAGTACAAATTCCGTAAAAAGTTTTATTACACTTATATAATTTTGCGTCATCAATTTGATTTTAAATGAGTAAATAATTTATGATACAATGATAATATGGAATACATTTTTCGAAACTAGAAGTATTGAAGGTGGTCCAATGTGAAGATGAACGAATTGGAATCTTAGGTCATTTAAAATAACGATCATAACATCCTTAAATGATTGTCAGTTGAGCTACAATCGCTCTTCTCGTACTGTCATTGACGTGACAGGCCTAAACTATTAGCTAGTTGGGAACAACGCGCCACTACCTCATCTTGGAGTAAACTGAACGACATGGCTATCAATATCAGACCAAAAACAAGATACGCACAACACGCTATCATTTGAACATATTCGCTTTTTGAATTCTCTGTCGTCTGCTTTGAGGTTAGGAAACTAGTTGGTACAAAATCTCCGAAACCAATAGTGGCTAGTGCGATGAAACAGAAGTAAGCAGCGTCTAAGAAGCTCCAGTTTTCCCAAGCTGAGAAGATGGCAGCGCCCACGCAGATGTAAGCTAATAGGAGAAATAGGACGATGGCAACTGGTACGTGGCAGTGTTCGATGCTGTGGTGGTAATTTTGCTGGACGCTGGTGCTGCCACTGCTGCTGGGGACAGCACAGCTCTTCTTACGGCTCTCATCGTTCCAGATCAAAGGCACTCGGGATGGCGTGTCGTGGGGACAGATCCTGTGGAGATGAGAGACAGTAAAAAAATTAGTATGGCAATATCAGATTTTTTTTTATCATGATCGTTTTCTTCTTGCCCTTATGCAATTATCTTCTTCCTTACATTTCGCTCTCTCAGCTTTCTTAGCTCTTTAAGTCGATAAACATTAGCGGATATACATAGAAACTGCTGTTATATATTTTTTTAGTCCGATTTTTTTTTTCTTTATGATACAGTTGAATTAAATGAGGAACGGTCACAGGGCTTAGGGAAACGTGACTTATCTTCCTCCAATAATATTCCAATAACACTTGTGTCCCAAGTATAGGTTGTGCATGTTTAAACGTTATCGACATTCGATTGAATACTTGATTTGTGCCCTAAAATTAGTTGATCGTCATCTTTGGAATTCAGCCTGCTTCCAAGCCACGCTAAAACGCAAGGTCATATAAAAACCTATACTTGGGGCTGATCTAGCATCTTATCAAGTTACAATACTTACGCCTCGTCAGGATCCTCTGAGTCATCTAGATCATCCTGACTTCTATTGAGCTGCAACTCTCCACACTCTTCTGCTATTAGCTGTTCTATGACTGCTCCTCTTGGCCTCTGAAGAGTTCCTCTCCCTCTCCCTCTTACGGGCCCGTGGACTGTAGCTAAACATTTAGAGCCGCTAGTTCTCTTTCTATCCAACGTTTGTGTACTAAGAGCTGATGACGTGTGAGGCTCTGAAAATGGATTTGAGATTAATTTTAAATAAGAATAGGAAAATATGTCTTGTAGCACGCAAAGCCAATAAGCGTTAATAGGTGAGATTTATAAGATTATTGGTTTGTGATTTGTATCAGCTTTAAGGTCTGTGTTACTCAAAGTCTTTTATGAATCAATAAACTGACATTTATATTTTGCGTAACTACCTTAATGCGTTATTACATACATGAATAGGTATCATTAACATGATTTGTGCTACATGAATTTGTAATCGTACATACCTATTTGCATACTTGTTACATTACAGTTTAAGATTCCCAAGAACTTTCCTTCATATTTTCAATACGGCTAAGTTACCTCAAACTAAAAAACCAAATTCATAATGTATCTCTCACCGTCTGGCAAGGCACTGCGCTTCACGCGACCAAGCGTGGCTGCCCTAGGGCTGGCCGGCGCCTTCTCAAATACTTGCGAATATTGACCTCTGTCCCCTGCCTTCACTCTCACTGTGCCAGCCCTGTGAGATCTGGGGGGGAACGAAGTGTACTGGTTGTGTTCAGCCGCTTGTGGGAGCAGGCGCTGCTGTTCGTGCAGTTGGAGATGGTTTTCCAGCTGGGGAGAAAAATGATACACATTATTTTAGTAGGCAGCAAGATGAGACAGTAAACTCCGCAATGAATTAGGACTCTCAAGTCTAATAAGACTTGCAAGATAAAAACAAGTCGTTGGAAGTGGGAATCATCCAAACCGACCCAAGCGTTTGGTCTCTAGAAAACCACAAAGAAACAAATAGGTATACAAAGATTGAAAAACACATCCTTCCTTGCGCCTCCTTTGCAAAGCGCTGCCGGGTTCTCAAAACTACCAAATCTATCTGCAAAAGTGAACACTCACCTCACCGTCCTTGCTCCACGTATTGGGCACTTTTCTTTTAGTAGCCTTAAGCCATGCTAATCTAGCTAGTCTTGCAAGTGAAGCACCCAGTCCCGCAAGGCATGCAAGGGTTAATGGTACACCCGCGGCTGCATACGCCACGGTTGCAGCCCGCCCCGCAGCTGTACGGGGAGAAACGTTGCCGTAACCTGGAAATATTGGTGGTTGTAGAAGGTTCGGAAGAAATTTAGGAGGCAAGTATACTGTAAGTAGAAAAATTTTGTTTGAAAACCGTTTGGATTGGATGGCAGAGAGAGAGAATAGAAAGAATTAGTAATTGGTGCCTTTAGATAAAAATATGGCGATCACGGTGGTCAGTTGAGTGAGGTTAGAATTTTCAGTTACTAGCCTCGAGTACTATGAATAAGATTTTGCATAAGAAGTAAGATTAATGCATTGATTGCAGAGACTTCTAATGACTTGAAGTCGAACTTCAATGCTAGCCAATGAGACTGATATTGTCCCTAAAAGTTTATTTGTATATATTTATTTTCGACTTTAGAGAATGAACTCCATTTTGGCATGAACTCCGTGACTCGTGAAAACTTAAAAGAAAGAAAACAGTCTGCACGATAGAAGCTTCACTTATTCAAAACTTTATTTTACATTATCTTTGTTGAGCACTCGCAATTTTAAAATAGCCTTTCGTAGAACTATTTTATTGCTCAGATGTATTGAGAGGCAGCACAGCAGTATGGAAATTTTTTTTTGCATTGTATGAGTTCAAGGAACTGCATAATTCAGATATAATGTGTTGTTTTAGTTTGATTTATGTTTAGATTTGGATTGCAAGAGATGGCTACATACAACTTCGCGTTTCTACTAGCAGGCAACTAACATACTTTTATGAGAATTTTGAGAAAATTTAATTTTGGTGATCTCACGAAATCACACAATCAGACAAAAAATCGAAAAGTATAAACATGTTTTAATCTATGTGACAGATTAATCCCAGGATCGACTCCCGGCTCCCGGGACGAACATGAGTACACCATATTCGATGTAGGTTAACCAAAACCCTTACCTATAGTAGTAATTAAAGTGATACAGTATATCAAAGCTCCTGAGAAGGTCCACTTGGTGTCCAGAGCTAACTCCGGAGGCTGGTTGTCTGTTGATTCCCTTGCTGCGGCCATTATTGAGGACTCGAACTTGCGCAGTTGCTCATGAACCAAACGAGTCCAGTTCCTCTCGTACAAGACGTTCAAGCGTTCTGGAACAAGATGATAGAAGAAATTATAAACTTAAATCGCAAACACAGAGGTAGTTTAGAAGTTTACGAGAGGTACGGCATAACGGGGTTTGGCGTTTATAATTTGGAGCTGACTGACTGAGGATTGTACCTCAACCTTACAGGAAATTGCAGTCAAATTATTCTACCTTAGTGTATAGGGGAGGAGTGGAGTCGCTTTGCTAGCGTATGAGACTCTTTTATCTTGTAATATGTTGGCACAGCGATTCCATGGTTTATAAGGTGGGCAATGCGTTACTAATACTCTGGTGTTGGTCATGTTCATAAGTCGCAGTGGTCGTTTACCATCAGGTAGACTGTACGCTTGTTCGCTACCTGAAAAAAGCACAAATAATACTAAAGAAAGTAAAGATACCCCGATTCCTGAACCAAAATCTCTACTCAATGGGGTCTTGACATAAGTTAATGGTGAAAAAAAGTCTTGCCTTCTGATATACGTCTTAGTTCACAATTCATATAGGTATCAGTGATTTCAATCATACTTGAACTATAAATTAAACAGAATACAATCAGAGTTCGAAGTAACCTTTCACATAACACCTAAGATCTGTTACTAGGCCGCACAATAGCCTCTGTCTAGGCAAATTCAATAATTCATCAGTCGACTGAGCGATTCAAAGGATCTTGAGGGACTATTATAATTCCGATGAGCCGACACTCAAATTAACGAGCACCACAATTTGCCGAGCTTAGTTTAATCTCAAGTGCAAAGAGCCATTTAACTTTTAAAGACCAAAGCCCTTTATTATAAAGATGTCTAAAAATAATGTACAGTGTGCTCTGTTGCTTGGAATAAGAATAGCTTCTAAGGTTTTGGAGAGCCAGATTGATTTATTAATTATAAAATTATTCCCCTTTATTAGATAACTAGCGGACTTCACGCGGTATCACCCGCGTAGTTCCCGTTCCCGTGGGATTACGGGGATAAAATATAGACTATTTCACTCGCTGATGGCGTAGCTATCCATTGCTGAAAGAATTTTTAAGATCATTCAATTAGTTTCGGAGCCTATTCAATGCAAACAAACAAAAAAAACAATCAAATCATTCTTCTTTATAATATTAGTATCAGACCTAAAAATAATTGAACCTAGTTAAACCTCTTAGAATTTGAATTTTTCCGTTATTATTTTAGGGATTTGCCACAGTTTGACACTTAGAATAGTGAATTCTTCAGTAAGTACTCAGAGAACAGACTAAAATTCAATCCATCTAGTTCATCCCTTCTCAAAATATCTAAGCGTCGAATGACCAAATAAACCCATTTAAAGTAACGAACAGAATTCAATTAACACAAAAACTTATTGGAGCAAGATCGCGGCTTGTTTACAGATTAATCAGTCGGAATTTTAATCAAGCTCTTAAGGCCAATCGTGTGAAAAGATTATTTCGGTAAAATGGCGCTGATTAAATAACTTCCCTTATAAGTGAGAGTTTGTTGAGAAATTGGAAAAGTATTTAGTACTTTGTATTTGAATTTTAAATATTGGATGCGAATCTGGTTTTACAACCCATTTTTGGGGTGTTTTGTGTACAATTAGGCTACAGAGCTATTTTTATAATAAACTTTATAAAAAATATCGTAATAGGTTGTTTGGGCGTTCATAAGTAACACACACTAACTTCCACATAATAATAATTACCTTTATCACCTTCGAATCACAAAAACGTGAAAATAGAATCCTATTATATTGATATAATGTGATTATATTGATATTTTTAAAGAATCCAATTATTTCAAAACTAGCGGACGTCACGGGGTTTCACCCGCGTACTTCCCGTTCCTATGAGAGTATGGGGATAAAATATAGCATATGTTACTCGCTAATGATGTAGCTATCCATTGCTGAAAGAATTTTCAAGATCGGTCAAGTAGTTTCGGAGCCTATTCAATGCAAACAAACAAACAAATCTTTTCTCTCTATAATATTAGTGTAGATATCAATATAATGTCGTGCGAAAGCTAATATTAAACATTCATGTAGTTAATAAAAAAATATGTGCTAACGCCATCCCGGAAGGGTACCCGTGGGGGAAAGCAGAGGTTGTGTAATTACAACACCCAAATTTTACCAAATAATTATGATTAAGTGCCTACGTGACAGATGGTGAGTCCATCGCCGTCTCAGGCTATACATACGTTTACCATTAAAATTACTACTGTTTTCCTTCACCGCCAATCTCGGGGTGTGAAATCACTGCACTTAAGTTTTAATAAAATCTCATTGGTTCAGACCGCTGGGGTTCGAACTTGCGTCGTTTGCGTAGCAGGCGACTGCTTAAACCCCATGGCGCGGCTTTTTACTGTAGTAATCAGATTTATCAAATCTAATGTTCATGTCGAGTGATTTAGAAATGGAGACAGTAGTTTCGACTGCTATTAATGGATCACGTATAGCTTTGAAAGTATCAATGAAAACTGGACCCTATTACCGTTCGATAAGGTTGTGTTTTAAAGTTGATTGCGTAAGGCAGGCTGGGGAATAGACCCAAATATGTTCAAGTTGAAAACTTTGGATGTTACGTACTATGACAGTTAATAAAAGCTTCGCCGAATATCTATCATCGTAATGTATTATTAGCACGCCAATGAATTTAATATAATAAATATGATAAACTATATTGGCCATGCAGTTTTACCGGGACATGATACAATGTATCTTCATCTTGATCCGAACCCAACCAAACTCAAATGAACACAAATGCATTATTAGAACATTCAAGCATAAACTCACGGCTGTATCCCAAAAAGCGTTGTAAAATGTAATATTTATATTTTTGTAGGTACAAAATACTTTTCTGATTTCAAAAAACCCCTAGCCTAATTTGATGTCTCCAATAAATTATTTGTGAACATAAGACTATATATAAATACCTACAGTAGACAAATACCAAGCCTCGAAGCACTCGACGGATTGTAGCTTTTAACACGACCATAACGCTTTATGTTCGAAAATAGTTCCACCTATGTTCCCTTCGGGCACGTTCGTGCATTGAATAGAGCTGATCTTTACGGCAATTCGTTGTAAAACCAATCAGGAGGCAACGCGTCGATTTCGATCAGCTGCGCTGTTGAATTCTGCAATCTGAATTGAGTTCGTGATCGCGCATCGCAGACTACTTATGTTCAGAATGTCTGCAGCTACTTTTGAAACGTCAGCGATTTGTAAGACTATTCATGTACATAGGCATATGTCTCCATGCCGAGACAGCTACTAGATTAGTGAAAGCATGATTCTTGAAGGTATTCTTGAATAATCCTTATGCCCCGCGGTTTGACCCGCGTGCCTTTAATTTTATGGGTGTATTTTCTTCGCGTAACCCTATCAAAAAAGCCTAGGATACTCGTTGTAACAGCTGTCTGCAAATTTAGTTCCTGCTATAATCAGAACCGCCGTTTCAGAAATTAGCCAGAACGAACAGACAGACATTGACAATTTTGAAACAAATGTTTTTTTATGTAGAGTCGAATACGAAGTAAGATGATATTGTGACGAGCGACCCCCCGACTCGGGGATCCTCGTCTCCGGGATCGAAACTATTTACTATTAAATAAAATTATTGCACTGTTTTTCACTTTTTATTCTATTCGCTTCCATTATAGTTCTTCTACTTTCTGACAACTACTATTCTTTCCTTATTTCGAATTCTTTTATTTTATTTTTAAATATATTTCGTAAAGATTAATTATCAACTGAAAAAGGTTTTAAACCAGCTTGTAAGGCTGAGGCCTTACAATATAATTAGGTGCCAAAGCATCGCTTGGTGAGTTCATCAACGTATCAGATGTCTGTTGCAGTTTCCTCGTGACGTTATACTTCACAGCAAAGCTCGTAGTGTGTCTTCACAGTCCGAAAGTTTTAAAAAAACTTATCGCCTATTCTCTCGTCTCAAGCCTTATCTTAGACTAGCTGTGCCCCGCGGTTTCACCCGCGTAGAGTTAATTTCATGGGTGTCCCGCAGAACTCTTGTTTTTTTTTTTAATTCAAAGTACCCTAAGTTACTCCTTGTATCATTAGCTACCTTCCAGTGAGAGTCCCGTTAAAATCTGTCCAGCCGTTTCGGAGATTACCCGGAACAAACAGACAGACAGACAGACAGAAAGACGGACAGAGAAAAATTTTGGAACTTGATTTTTCAGTGTCAGTAAAGCTGTTATTTTGGAATTACAAACATACACTTCAATGTTATTTATCTGTATAGCAATAGTGGCAAAACATATCAACTGTATCGTAAAAGTGAGAACGCAAGGTAATCAATAAGTTTACGATTATCACGTTAAGGTAAACTGAAACCAGAAATTCGGGCCGCAAGTACAAAATGATATTAAAGCCCCATAAACTTTATGCCTTCAAATGAAATACGAAACTTCGTAAGTATATTTTCGATGATATTAAACATTCTTGGGATTTCGGTTATGAGGATGACGAATTATTTACTTAATCTTCCGTAACTATATTATTACTCGCAAAGTGCCTCATCAGTTGCTAGCTCGAGCTGTCCAGAAAGGCAGAGGTGTATTAATAACAACACCTATTTTCACCGAAGATGATGAAATACAGATGGTGAGTCCATCACCGTTTCAGGTGCTATAATCTGTGTGGCGTGTGCTGACATCTTGTAAGTATATAAGTTGTCTGTCTGTTTGACAGTAACTTGGCATAGAAATAGTTTAATCCCAAGGGCTCACATATTAAAAAAAATTGTACGCGGGCGAAGTCCCTGGAAAAAACATTCAAATTTAAAGCGATATAAGTAGAATTAACTTTTATTTTAATTATATCGTATAACTAGCTGTGCCCCGCGGTTTCACCCGCGTAGATTTTAATTTCATGGTTGCCCGCGGATCCCTAATGTTTTAAAAAAATCTAAGTAGCCTAAGTTACCTAGCAACATTAGCTATCCGTCAGTGAAAGTCCCGTTAAAATCCGTCCAGCCGTTTCGGAGATTCCCCGGAACATACAGACTGACAGACAGTCTGCGAAAAATTTTAAATCTTGGTTTTTCAGTGTCAGTATCGTTTATAATTTCATATTCATTTAGTGAAAAACTGTTATTTTTGAATGACAAACAGACACTTCAATTTTATTTATCTGTATCCAAGTCGTAACAAATTCGTCGTATTCGCTATCGTCGTCGAAATATTTGTATAATCTTCAAGGTGTAAAAAGTACATAGAGTGAATGAAAAAACACCTTACTTGAATATTGGTTATTTAACATAGAATGAAATAAAATTTGAACAGATCTCTTACGGTCGGTTGAGCTGGAAGTAAAAATCGGACATGAATAAATCTGGAATTGAGAGGGATGTAACATAGCGTTCGACTCGTATCGGTATTTCCATCGACAAAATGCTCAATATCACTGGTTTTAGTGACTATGAAATTCACTTTAAAACCGTACAGGATTTTAGGAACTGTTGGTTGCAAATATCCCCTTTACATTTTATGAAAAAATATTAGTTTTTTGGTTTTGTTTTCATTAATATGTTCCCACCAAATTCATCAATCAATTACTTTTATTTATTATTAAGTTATGAAAGAGCTTAGTTCTTCAGCTGCCATTATCAACCACCTACAAATAATATGGGGTAAAATATCGTAAGTTTTTAAGGTGTAGGTTGAAAATCACCTTTAATATTTCTTTTTTATTTATATTATTTGAACCAGCTGTGCCCCGCGGTTTCACCCACGTAGATTTAGTTTCATCCTTATTGTCGCGGACCCCTAATATTTTTAATAAATAAAAGTAGTTAAGTTACTCCTTGATATATCAGCTACCTGCCAGTGGAAGTCCCATTAAAATCGGTCCAGCCGTTTCAGAGATTACCCGGAGCAAACAGACAGACAGACAGACCGGCAGAGTTTTTTTTTTAAACCGAGCTTTTTATTATCATAAGGCGTATATATTTGTTCTGTTATTTTGGAATTACAAACAGACGCTTATATCTATACATCTAGAGATGTATAGATATAAGCGTTTAACTAAATCTTTACTGTAGGTACTTCAAATTAAAATTACAAAACCATATGTTCACGCCTGTATTCCCCGATACACTAGGCAGAGGTACACCCACATTTTTGCCAGGTTGGTTTAAGTCCCATGTAATAGGGGCCGAGCCCATTGCCATAATCTGGGCACTAATCCAGACTGATAAATTAGTTACGGAGAACCCAAGCACATTTTGCCCGACCTGGCGATCGAATTCAGGACCTCGTGTTAGTGACTCGTCCACGGAAATATCGAAAAATAAATAAATATACTTTTTTATTGTTTTTTTAAGTCCCATTATTTTACAAAAGTATGATAGTTAAAAAGATCGTATATTCCGTAAGAATTTCCGCCATTTGTTGACTAAGTCCTATGAAATATTTCATTAAAATGTCTTGTTGCAATAACAAATTCGTCAACGTCCCACGGTCACGCGAAGCATCGTTCAATCCATTTTATTATTAAAGGATGGTGTCACGCGTTAGATTCAATATGATTCCATATCTTGGAATTACATTAAATTGAGTTTGAACGTTTGTATGAGATCTATATCTATAATATAAGCTAGTATTGATAAAAGCTAATCTATACAGATAAATAAAATTGAAGTGTCTGTTTGTAATTTCAAAATAACAGCTTTTCACTAAATGCATATGAAAGTATACACTTTACTGCCACGGTCTGTCTGATTGTTCCATGTAATCTCTGAAACGGCTGGACCGATTTTAACGGGACTTTCACTGGCAGGTAGCTGATGTTTCAAGGAGTAACTTAGATAACTTTTATTTATTAAAAATATTAGGGTGCCGCGACAATAAGGATGAAACTAAATCAACGCAGGCGATACCGCGAGGCACAGCTAGTCTTATATATAAAAATGAATCCTCATTTTTATCCCAATCCCCATCCTTGGTAGCATCACGCCTCAACGACTGGATGGATTTTAATGGGATTTCACTGGCAGATAGCTGAGGGTTCACAAATTTTATTTAAAAAAACACCCATTAAATTAACTCGCCGGTGAAACCGCGGGGCACTGCTAGTATAAAAATAATAATGGAAAATTCACCATCAATATTCTATTTTTAAAAAACCACTAACAAAAACGAAAAAAAAACAAAAATATTTTTAACTGCAATACCGGTGCTACATACAAAGGCGTGAGTGCCCGTTAGCCGAAGTGATTAAATTTTCAAAACACATCAAACACAACACAGCCTTTTTTCAGTTTCCAATTAAAACTTTGACATAACGCAAACAGCCGCGTTATTCACTAAGGTTTCTAAGCGTCGCACTCGTAGTCGAATGTTTTAAAGATTCGAAATTGAACCTTATCTCCTATGTATTATGTATCAATTTCCTATGATTGAAACCAACTTTCGCCATCGAGATCGACGCTGAGAAACCTTAGTGAATAACATGGCAGCACTTTGCTGCATACGATCATCCGGTTACTTTTTAATTGATGCTAAATGAAATACGCAATATTTTATAAGCTGTTTGTAATTGTTTACAATACTACGGCTTTTCTTGGCACTTTGTACGAAAATGAAAATGAAAATTATTTATTCAGTTTAGGCCCTGGTAAGGCACTTATGAATGTCGAAGAATTTACCATCAGTTCGGAAACTAGCCTTCTGAGAAGAACCGACAGGAAACTCAGCTGGCATCATGTACATTTCATTACTTAGTATAATTACAAAAAATCATCAAAAATTATTCACAATAGTGAAAATTGTATCAGCATGCAAGTGTAAAAAATAATAATTAAAAAAGTAAAAACAATACCAAATGATTATGAGATTGTGAAACGTACCCTTCAAATAACCAGACGGCTTTTGTTTTGGTATACAAATGTAATTTCACGACATCCAAGAAATTGAATTGTTGTGGAGGTCGCGGGAAGTAATGTAAGAAAGGTTACTTTTCGAAATCTATGGGCTGCGGATTGTATATAAGTCTTTTAGTTATATCAATGAAACTTTTTTGTTAACTAGTTATTTGTGTGATATCAAATTCATTTAGAATTTTAAGTTTGAAATAAATATTTTTTTTTGTGAAAATCTACGTTGCAATTTACAATTTTCGGCGGAAAGGTAAATTATTTAGAATAATTATTACTACGTACAATCAAAACAACTCACAGTTAAATGTGCGTAACTAAGTAGATATGTCATATAACTTATAATCTGCGTTAATTTAATACGGTATTAAATAACATTACATCAACTCTGTCTGTAATCTGTAGTATGTTTGTAATGGTTATGAATTATCTCTATTATACATGTACCTATGTATATACTCGGATTAAGGCTTATTGCACGTATAACCTCAGTTATCATTAACAGAATAAATTAAATGATAAATGATTTTAATAGGTATTTCACAGAAAACACTGTGTTTGATTACATTGGAATTATAAACAGACATTTCAATTTTATTTATCTGTGTGTATAGATTCTCTTTACCTAAACCATGTGATGATAATGGTAAATGTATTAATTTATTAATAAAGCATAATTAAACCTTAGTAATATTTTGGGTAATGTTCAAATACAGTGCAATTACAGCTCTAACACCTAGTGGGAAGGGTTATTACAGGTAAAATATACAGATTTTGCATCGTGTTTCACACAAACATGAAAACGGTTGGTTTCGACATACGCTAATGGGTAAACGTCCGGCTTTGAACGTAGGGGTAGGTGTTTATTAAAGAATTGCCGAATCAAGCGGAAAATCCGCACGCCTTTTCGGAATCAGCATAACAATTCGCTTACGAATTGAGATTGCGATCTCTTGTTCCATTTGCATTTAAATACGATGGACCTTAATTATACATTCCACATACATGCTTATCCATTGGCCATACTAATATTATGATCTGACCGTCTGTCTGTCTGTCAGTAACACCAAGAATTCGGGACTTGTTTTAGCGGACCAGAGTGTAATACTCCTAAGTTGTAAACGCTAAAGTTACTATTTTTTAGTATTCTTTGTAAAAATAGAAACAATCCCTACTAATATTATAAATGCGAAAGTAACTCTGTCTGTCTGTCTGTTACGCTTTCCCGCTTAAACCTCTCATCCGATTTTGATGAAATTTGGCACAGACAATCTTTAGACCCTGAGAAAAGACATAATAAGGCTACGTTTTATTAAAAATATTAGGGTTCCGCGACAATAAGGATTAAACTAAATCTACGCGGGTGAAACCGCGGGGCACAGCTAGTAGCAAATAATAGGTATAATGTCTAGACTTTTTAAGCGCACATTTTGGGCACAGAGCAACGGCTGGTGGCAAACATATCAATCGATGTCTATACAGATAAATAAAATTGAAGTGTCTGTTTGTAAATAGAAAATAACAACATTTCAGTAAATGATATGAAAGTATACACTTTACTAACACTGAAAAACTAAGATTAACATTTTGTCTGTCTGTCTGTTTGTTCAGGGTAATCTCTGAAACGGCTGGACCGATTTTAACGGGACTTTCACTGAGAGGTAGCTGGTGTTTCAAGGAGTAACTTAGGCTACTTTAATTACCGCGGGGCACAGCTAGTTTAAAAATATATCTCAATATCCCTAGAGGTTAGAGTTTGTGACAGATAATTCTGTCCCTTTCCCTTGTTCCCAGATTTTATTCAATAATGATATCCGTATATCCGCACCATAATAATAAGCGTATAATGTTACCCCCTCACTAAGTGCCAACACGATGCCTGTTGCGGGGTTATAAAAACCTTTATTAGGGTCATATGGGGATGTGAGGGGAGAAAAATATTTGCAATCTGAAACACAATCTATAAGTTACCTACTTTACGTGCTATTATGTTACTGCGAAACGTATTAATGCCGCGATGGCTCAGTGGTATTTTCTTAGCATGAGACGTTGACGGTCTGGAATTGAAATCGTGACTGTCTTAGATTGCCTTGCAGGCTAACAAGTAAGACATATTAATATTAAAGTAAATATAAAAAATATGATAGGCTTTTAAAAAAAAAATTCTTTCTTTCCTTATTTTGCTCTTAGTCCCTGTTGTCATCACTTCAACACAGTACCTACTACAAAAGAAAATCCTGTGTTACATTACTTTTAGATTAATTTATTAATTATACATAGCCGCTATTAGGTGTATGGTTGCAGTTGACCGATTCAAACATACTATCAGAAAGTGGGACCGCGGTCCCAATTCTTCATGGCCCCAATTGCCTGAATCCTCAGAAACTTATGCAGTAGTTAGGTTACATTCTTAAAACCATCCGAATTTCATTACAACCTTCAAAAATATTATCAATAGTACATAGGTACGAAGCCACGAGCGCAAGTTAGGTTCAGAATATAGTCACAGTAAACAAATACAAATTATCTAATAATCCTAAAACAATACTGTATGTAAACAATATTGTTTTAGGTTTATTAAATTAAGTTTTGCTTACTATGACAATATAGATACGGCGTATTCAATATTATATTCGGCAAATGTTATAGAACCAATACTATGAATATACGCCGATTAAATATTAACACGGCCGTGTTCAAATAGTACCGATTCCGATATAAAATATAAAGGTACCTGTTTGTTGAGTCAGTATAATTAAATTGACGTGAATATTCAGTAAATATATCTTAAACGTTTTCCGCGTAGGTGTTTATAAAGATCAAGAATCAACACTATGTAGGGGCCTTGCCATTCTTATGGAATACCATGCATGAGGTATCTTAATTGTGTAGTATGGTATACTAGCTTATGTCCGCGACTTCGTCCGCGTGGACTAAGACGTTCCGCAATAAATAGGCTATCTTACATTAAATATTTTTTCAAATCGGACCAGTAGTTCCTGAGATTAGGGTGTTCAAGCAAAGAAACAAACTCTCCGGCTTTATATATTAGTATAGGTACACCATACTACATACATTTAAAATCGCTAATCAGACAGTTTTTAAACATTAAAATCAATTGAGGAATAAACAATTCCACACAGGATCGAAATTCAGCAAATGAACCGATCTCAGCGAGCTCCACAGCTCCCGATAGAATTCCAATACCAAGTAAATAGAACCACTTCGTGTTTGCCCTCACGTGATCCTAACGCGGATGAATCGTTTGTACAATTTATTGAGTAACTATACCACTCAGTCATACGTACTGAATAATCCCAGTGAAAGTGCTCCAACATTGCTCAAATACTGAATTTAATCGCCCAGGGCAATTCGCATCAGAGACATGTATTTTGAAACTTGCGAATTAAAATTACCGAGTGTATTATCGATACAGACAGATAAATAAAATGTAATCTGTTTGTAATTCCAAATCAACAGCTCTACACTAAATGCATAATATGAAAGTATTTACCGTATAATTACATAAGAAACAACTATAAGAAAATTTATAATCTGCCTCGTGGATCTAGTGGTCGCAAACGCTGGCGCGGAGCACGAGGCTCTGGGTTCGATCCCCAGGTCAGGAAATTGTTATTGGGTTTTCCTATCAGTAAGTTTCCGGAGTCTGGATTAGAGCTCGGTTAATGGTGATAGGCTAACCCCCTATTGCATGGGACCTTAAATTGACTGGTGGAATGTAGGTGTACTATAAAAACTCATTTGCCTACCCCTTGGAGGAATGGAGGTGTGGAAGTAATTTATAATGTGGAATTTAAAGACATACATTCATACATATGCTCACGCCTGTATCCCATGGGGGTAGGCAGAGACCACCGTTTGCCACATGCTACGATCCTTACATACTTCTTTCGCTTTATCAACATTCATGAATCTCTTCATACACTTTCTTCGGTTACGAGTGCTCTGAATTTGTCCTTTCTGAAAACTACTATAAATTTGGTCATCGTAGTTCTTCCTTGGACGCCTCTACCGACACTTCCGCTCACCATCCACTCTATAAATGTCTTTGGGCAATCGCCTTTCACTCATCCTTTCGATATGTCCAAACCACCTCAACATACTTATTCCAATTATGGTCACCACATCATCCATCAACATCGATCTACTATTAAACACGCATGCATTTTTGTTTCTTGTTTCCTGGGGTAATGGGTAGGTCCATTCGAAAACTCTTTTGGGAAGGCATGAAGATGTGAATAAATAAAAGGGAAGAAAATTTGTCAACAAAAAGTTTTGGAATAAATCATAATTAGTGCTCGTGTTCAAAAGAACCTTTATTCGAGAGACACTGCAAAACTTTGCGCAATCAACATTAAAATTTAATGAAACCTACTTAGTATTTTGAGAGTTTATTAAAAATATACGTACCTTTTATTAGCTGAACGTGTACTAACAAAGTTGGATTCAAAGGCGGAGTTTTTAATATAATAACACCAAGTTTGGAAGTCATAAGTCTTAACGATACCAGGATTCGCTAATAAAACTCTGCCGAAAAATTTTGATTAGTAGGTACAGACGCAATAAAAGTTGCGTCAAGTTTTATACGGTCCAATTAAAAAGTCCTGAGACTTTTGGCATGACGAATTACACCCTTGATTTGGTTATGTAATCACAGTCTTGTCAAATCAGGAGCGTCCTTAAGAAAATTCTCTGCCTTCAATCTATAAAATATAATTTAAATATCTTGGTCCGTGGGGTCCTAGCACTATAAGGCTTATTAAAGAAATAACTAAAAGGTTAGTTGACATCACAGGAGACCGAAGAGCAGGCAGCTACCTCGGACAAAGAATTAGTCTAGCCATCCAAAGGGAAATGCTGCCAGTATCTTCGGAACCTTGCAGGGACTCCTTTTAATAATATATTTTAATAATTAGATTTTAATATATTTAGGTATCTGTGTGTTATTCTAAATATGCAGTTTTTCACAAAATGTACATGATAGTTTATACGGTACTAGCTGTGCCCTGCAGTTTCACCCGCGTACAATTAGTTGTATACTTATTGTCACGGAACCCTAATATTTTTAATAAATAAAACTAGCCTACATTACTCCTTGAAACATCAGCTAACTGCCAGTGAAAGTCCCGTTAAAATCCGTCCAGCCGTTTCAGAGATTACCCGGAACAAACAGACATACAGACAGAGAAAAAATTTAAAACTTGCTTTTTTAGTGTCAGTAACGTGTATACTTTCATATGTATCTAGTGAAAAGCTGTAATTTTTTAATTACAAACAGACACTTCAATTGTATTTATCTGTATAGATAAACAAAATCTAATTTAAATAGATATATCTGGCATTGGTTAAGTATTAAGCCAAAGGCGGGCAAAACAGACAGTATAAAAACAAAAACAGTCTACCATTTTTCAAGTTTTGCGTGACATAAAATTACACAAATGAATGGCACCACAAAAAAAATAACATTTCTAGATTAATTATAAAATTAACATGTTTACTTCCAATAAATATGAACCCGAAACACGTTTGAGTTACGACAAATATTCAACAGTTTCAAGCTTAAATTTATGACTAAAATATCGCTAATCATACTTAACAATCTTAAGAAAACAAAGTTTTCCTACAAACGCTAATCATATTTTTACAAAATACCTCCTTATTTCATGATATACGTAAGGTGTCTTATCAATTGCTTACAATCTGGACGTTAACACGGTTGGGAACCTATAATCTGGTGACAAAGTACCACGGATATATTTACGTACCAGGGCACGAATACTTGCGTAAATAGAAGTAGATAAAATAGTTTTTTTTTAATAATTACCCTATTTTATTTTCAGACTAGCTGTAGTATAGCCGCGCAGACGCAATTTCATAGGTAGCGTAACCCAATGTTTTTAATTAAAACTAGCTGTGCCCCTAAGTTTCACCCGCGTAGATTTAGTTTCATCCTTTTTGTCGCGGAACCCTTATATTTTTAATAAATAAAAGTAGCCTTATATATACTTATAATTACTTATAGTTATATACTTGACTAGTATACTAGTTATATACTTGATATATTGTTTTTTTTGTGTCAGTAGCGTGTATACTTTCATATATATTTAGTTAAAAGCTGTTATTTTGGAATTAGAAACAGACACTCCAACTTTATTTATCTGTATAGATGTATAGATTAGTAACTCCTTTTATAATCACCTGTCTGTAATCGAAAGTCTTGCTACTATTGGTCTAGCACTTTCAAAGACTACTAGATAGACAGACATACAGAGAAAAATTAAAAACAAGGTTTTCGATGCACCTAAGTACCGTATATACTCTCATTATACATTTTGAGAAAAACTGGTTAGTAAAGTTAGTTAGTTGGTTTGGTATTACAAACAGTCTTCAGTTTTATGCATGTGTAACAATGAATATATGTATATAATTTTTAAAGCTCCTGCCGCATTATTCACTGAGGTTTCTCAGAGTCGAACTCGACGACGAGCGTTGGTTTCAATCACAGGATAGAGGATAAGTTTCAATTTCATATCTTTAAAATTGTCGTCGCACGACGTCGACGTCGCACTCCTTGACGAGTCCAACGCTGGGAAAACAAGTGAATAACTCGACTGTAGGGGTTTACCATCAAGCGGCTTGTTGACCACTTATATAGTATTGTAGAGTAGAATAAAATAGAGGAGCTCGTGGCACAGTTGCTATTGCGCATATCATTCGATCAGCGAAGTTAAGCAATCCTAGCCCTAGCCAGTAATTGGTGACCGCCCTAGTTCCCTCCGTGCTTCGGAGAGCACGTTAAGCCGTCGGTCCCGGTTGCCAATTTATCATCTTTGGCAATCGTTACAGTTCAGTCGGAGGCCTCAAATAGTCTGACAACTGGTTAAACCCAGATCACAGATTATCCTCGTTAAAGGGGATGCGAAGGTCAGATGGCAGTCGCTTCATATAAAAATCAGGTGATCAGCTACATCGGGTTGAATCAAGTGCCGACTCCAACAATGTTTGGGATAAGGCCAGGGAGATGATGATGATGATGTAGAGTAGAATAAAAGTTTCTAAATCAATTCTATTTCAACCTCCATTCTGTTTCGACATCCATCAGCCATCATAAGAATCACACATTAAAAATAATAGAAAGTTCAAATGCTACAACGAAACGTACTTATTGCATTGAATAATATATCAACACAAATTGGTAGGTCGTGTCTTACTTAAAAAGTAAAATAAATTCCTATTCGGTGAAATTTGTTCTTAATTGTATGGGAGTGCGAGACAAAACAATGCTTTAGACGGTAATTGTAGGGTGCTTTCACGAGTTACGAGCGTTGGCCTTGAATGCGCAGTTGTCATTTATTGTGTCTTGTACCTACTGCGCGAACGGACTTATATTCGCTGAGCGCTACTGACTCCTGACGTCACGTGTATACGTTTAACCAACATATCACATTTCAATAAAATAACAAATTGCATGAACTAAATATGTATGGATTATGTGAAATATGATAGGCTAGAAAGGGAGTGAATACAGAAATGACGATTGATAGAGGATTTGGAAGAGAATTACTTTACGCCAACTCCTAATACTACGGGAATGGCAATCGAATCTAGATATTATGCGACCTTTTTTTTTTTTTTTTTTTTATTGACGAGGGGGAAACCTTCAAAAGGTCCCCGACCGCCCTGGGAGAGGCAGATCGGGGTATGTGGGATTTTTACCGCACTAAAACCCCCCCGGTGGCCATCCTCAGTGTTCAGGGGGGACTCCGGGTACTCTGATAGATCGCACCGGTGTCCCCCCACACTTTGCCGGGGCACATCCCCGGGGCAGCTGAGTCGCCGCCCCTAGAGACCTCGCTGTGCAAGGCAGCGCGAGCCACATCGCGCTGCCACCTTCCCGGGCCCGCGGCTCGGTGGTCAAAGCTCCCACCCCGACCACCGCCAGCAGGCCCTCCGGCCCCCTTTTAGTCGCCTCTTACGACAGGCAGGGGATACCATAGCCAAATTCTTAGACCCTGGCTATTGGGTGGGATATTATGCGACCTACAATTAAACCTATATAGTAGATAAATAAAATCGAAGTGTATGTTTGTAATTCTAAATAAACAGTTGTTCACGATTGCATGTGAAAGGAAATACGGTACTTACATAAAAAAAAAAATTATAAAATGTCTGTCTGTCGGTCTTTCAGATTTATCTGCCTGTTTGTACCGGCTGATCACAAAAACGGTTGGACTCATTTTAACATCACTTTCACCAGCAGATGGTTGATACTACAAGGAGTAACTTAGGTTGCTTTTGAAAAAAAAGGTTTTCGCCAATGACACCACGGAGCACACACATAAATAAATAAATAGTTATAGTCCCACAATACGCGGAGAGACGATTCTTAAAAATCTCCTAGGTACCGATATTTAAATACTAGCTGTGACCCGCAGTTTCACCCGCGAAAGTACCATTAAAATCCATCCAGGCGTGATGACCAAGGGAAATAGGGGTTCATTTTTATATACCCGCGTAGATTTAGTTTCATGCTGTTTTTTTAAATAAAATTAGCCTAAAACACTTCTTGAAACTTCAGCTATCTACCAGTACAAGTCCCGGCAGAATCGGTCCAGCCGTTCACTGATGATGCCATGACCAAGGGAAATGGCAAGGTTTCATTTTTATATATAAAATTACAGGTATCAGAAATTAAAAGCTCTGTGATAGCGCCTTAACTTTCCATCCAAAACAATTTGAAGGTAATTCAAATAATGCCTTTTATAATCTACAAAGGCTTTACAAAGGACTTTCACCCTTTTCTAGACTTCCAATTCAAGGAAAAAGGAAATTAGATTGAAGTAATAAATTATATTTTCAATTCAGCGGAATGCGTTAATATAGCAATTTGCTAAAACCTCCGGGTGTCTCGTATCGAACTGACAATATTATGAATACGAAGGGGTGTTACTTCAAGGTCTTGATAGACAGACAGACAGGCAACACATTGATCCTCTATGGATTACTTTTGACCTTTGAGATAGATACAACATAAATTAACATAACCTAAATTTATCTATTAACATGCAGTACGGAATCTTAGAACAAATCGTTCGAAATTACACATACACACAGCTCGCATCTATGAGATTATAGGCGACCTTGGCGTAATGTCAGAGGTGTCACGTCAGTACCGATCACGTAAACGTCATTTACGTGTTTTACAGACATTTTTCAAGCCATAAACTTTCCTTGTTTTGGGGTTGATAACGCTATATGAAAACATGCAAAATTATAGTTATTGTTCGTAGGAGGTACTTTTTAAAACTACTGTAAAGAATTTAGAATTTCTCGCAACAATATTCGAAGGGACTTTCTGTGGACTCAAGCTATAGTAGTATTCATACAACACAGGCAAAGTCGCTGGTGTTAGTTGGCATCATTTTATATTATAATATTAGTTTAGAAAACTTAATTATATATACAAGGAACAGTGCTTAAAACTAATTGCAAGTAGAAAATTATCTTATATCACGGGTTGTAATACATTTAGATAATACCTCTCTGTAACACATCATACTTTCACCCGCCATTACTGTTAATATACACATTAGAATCAAATTATTGTGCCGTAAACACCCTCGTTATGACATTTACCCTCCATTATTAGCTATATTGTGATCATTAACACTAGTTTATTATTCATATCTCTGCTTTTAATTGGACGAAAATCCGTTATATGGTTATAGAATTGTTCCACACCACGTGCTTTACGGTGAAGGAAAACATCGTGAGAAACCCTGTATATGTCTGAGAAGTTATTCAAAGACGTATAGTGGCTGAAACGGTGATAGATTCACCATCTGTCACGTTGGCACTAAATCATATTCGGTGAAATGTGGCTGTTATTGTTACAACACCTCTGCTTACCCCTTCTGGGATGGCGTGAGCATAATTTTTTGATTTTTTTTTGATTGGTTATTGCCAGAAAAAAATAAGAGTTACGAAAGTGTCAAATTATGCCTACTATAAGCCATGGTATTGAAATGAGAAAGAAAGAGAAGAGGAGGAGCTCTCAGGATGTCAAGAATCCCATTCTACAGGTGCCGTCGCGAGCTATGAGCGGTCAGCGAAAATAGTGCGGGTAATTGCACTTTTCATTTTAGTTTTTTAACAACAAGAATAAGCATTGTCTTATGTTTCACATATCATCCTATGAGCATCGAACCTAAGTAACTTCTAACAGCTACACTTTACCGCAAAAATAAAAAGTTAAGTTTAAAAAGAAAATATAAGTATAACGACGAGACAATAGAAAAAATCAAGGGATACTTTAAATATTCGCCTAAAATGTCTCCATTCTGTATAGGGTAAATAAATAAATGTGTCTTCAGATGTTTAACTTCAGATGTGCAACTTACATACATATCGTAGCGACCAAAGTTTGCCACATGCTACGATCCTTACAAACTTCTTTCGCTTCGTCCACATTCATGCATCTCTTCACACTTCCTTCGGTTATGACTGCTCTGAAATTAGGCTTTTCACTAAATACATATTGTTAATCTATAGTCGCTACTTACATAAAAAAACAGTTAATTAAAAAAAACTCTGTCTGTCCGTCTGTCTGTTTGTTCCGGGTAATCCCTGAAACGGACTGATAAGGCACTTATGACTTTCATAAGTGGGCCTAAACTGAATAAATATTTTTTCATTTTCATTTTCATTTTCATTTTTCACGGCTGGACAGATTTGATGGGACTTTCACTGCCAGATAACTGATGTTACAAAGAGTAATTTAATGCAATTTAGTTGATATGAAAATATAAAAATATGATTCCGTGAAATAAAGTCCGCGGGTGAAACCGCAACAGCTAGCCTAACATATAATTTCCGTAAACGTATTGTCTGTAAATAAACTCCGACATTATAGAACAAAGAAAAGCCGGTTGTAAATATAAACAAATAAATCAAATGAACCGTCGAAACGGCCAACAATAATTCAAAATTGCGTCCGCCGCACACAACTGCAACTTGCCCGGGCAAACACTCGGCAACTTTTATTTGCCGCGTGTAAAGCAATAATATCGTAGGACGAGCAAGGATCACTTTATTTTGGACTAGCGGACGTCACCCACGTAGTTCTCGTTCCCGTGAGAGTACGGGGATAAAATATAGCCTATGTTACTCGCTGATGATGTATCTATCCATTGTTGAAAGAATTTTCAAGATCGGTCAAGTAGTGTCGGAGCCTATTCAATACAAACAAACAAACAAATCTTACATCTTTATAATATTAGTGTAGACTAGCTGTGCCCCGCGGTTTCACCCGCGTAGATTTAGTTTCTTCCTTATTGTCGCGGAACCCTAATATTTTTAATAAATAAAAGTAGCCTTAGTTACTCCTTGAAACATCAGCTACCTACCAGTGAAAGTCCCGTTAAAAACCGTCCAGCCGTTTCAGAGATTACAGACAAACAGACAGACAGACAGAGAAAAATTTTTAAACTTGTTTTTTTAGTGTCAGTATCGTGCATACTTTCATATGCATTTAGTGAAAAGCTGTAATTTTGGAATTACAAACAGACACTTCAATTTTATTTATCTGTATAGAAGATATAGATGTAGAAAACAGCCTGCTCTTTCATTTTAAAACTGTTTTTATATTTAAAGGTCTAAGACAGAAGGGAAAAGGGTGAAAATGAAAATGAAAATGAAAATGAAAAATATTTATTCAATTTAGGCCCTGGTAAGGCACTTATGAAAGTCGAGAATTTACCACCGGTTCGGAAACTAGCCTTCTGAGAAGAACCGGCAAGAAACTCAGCCAGGCATCATGTACATATCATCGAAACAATATAAATCATAATGAAATCATCATCGAAAATCAAATTTGATAATAGGTATAAATATTCACAATAGTGACAAATTGTATTAGCATGCAAGTCATTATAAAACAAAATCAAAGAGATCAAAGAGAAAAAAAAAAAATAGAATCACTAGTTACCCGCGACTTTATTCCGACTGACAACGTATCCACAGCTTAACGCTTCGGCCGTCATCTATACATCCATACAGATAAATAAAATATAAGTTTCTGTTTGTAATTTCAAATTAACAATATTACTTAATACACATGAGAGTATTACGCTACTCATATAAAACAAACCAATTTTAATAATTTTCTCAGTCTGTCTGTCTGCCTGTTACTTTCGGCTAATACCCGAAACGGCTAGACTGATTTTAGTGGGCCTTTCACTGACAGGAAGCTAATGTTACAAGGCTACTTTTATTTTAACTAAAGTTTCGCGAAATAAACTCTACGCGAGTAGAGCACAGCTAGTATATTACTAGCTGTGCCCCGCGGTTTCACCCGCGTAGATTTAATTTCATCCTTATGGTCGCGGAACCCTAATATTTTTAATAAATAAAAGTAGCCTAAGTTACTCCTTGAAACATCAGCTACCTGCCAGAGTAAATCCCGCTAAAATCGGTCTAGTCATTTCAGAGATTACCCGGAACAAACAGGCAGACAGACAGAGAAAATTTTAAAAACTTGTTTTTTAGTGTCAGTAGCGTGTATACTTTCATGTGCATTTAGTGAAAAACTGTTATTTTGGTATCACAGACAGACACTTCAGTTTTATTAATTTGTATAGATGTATAGATATAGATTATTATAGATCGCATTATCATTAGTTTTATTAATTAAATCTGTAAATGGTCTTCTAATCTGACAACCAGCCGGACACTTTTCCCATTTAAATTATTGATATTAATGAATTTGAGTCCACGAGGCCATTTAACATTCTGAAATTAAATTCCGTATCTTATTCCTCCAACACAAAAATTATGGTAATAATTGGAGTTAGCCCAATCCCAACGTTTTTCGTAAGATTTAATTTATTTTTAACTCTGCCAACACCCTACAATTGGTGGGCGCCTGCTGTCACGCATTATACATAAATTGTGCGACACGTTTGCGACGAAGTTTTATAATATATCCGTTAAGCGAAAATGTTTGAATATATAAATGGATATTAAAGAAAAGTAGGTATTCGGAGATTCAGTGTGGAGTAGGTATTCCATGATTAATTTGGGAATGAATAGATCGGATTGGCACGAAGGCGATATCAATAGATCAATAATTTGAACGTCTTCTTTTGTTTCATGGTTTATAAAATTACAGGTTCAATATTTTGAAGTCCGAAAAATCTGCGAATAATATCTAATATATAAAATTCTCTTGTCGCGGTGTTTGTTACCAAACTCTTACGAAACGGCTAGACTAATTTGTATGAAATTTCTATAAACACCCAATTTGGAAGTGGCTATTTTGGATCTAATTCACTTCTCCACACATTGTCATGATCAAGGTTTGATCAACAAGAAGTTAACATGATATTCCTCGATTCCTATGCTTCTTTTCATTATGTGATTATGTTTATTGTCATCTGAAGTCAATCCATGTCTCCTCTAAAAACATTATGTCTCTAATGATTATTCCAAATTGCGTACTTCCATAAGGGTACGAAGATTTTTTATACTAGGTGTTTTTAGTCTGTGGCACTGAAAATATGCCACAATTATTGTCCAACTGCAAACATCCCTTCAATACCAATTTATGGGGAAGCAAATCCATTAATTTACGGTGACGGCACAATACATTAACAATAGGAGCTAACACAATGGGGATTGGGAACACTTTCTGTCAAATGGGGATACGTATTCGCCTCCAAAGCCTCTACTAACGTACATTTGTGTCCAATTGCATTCATTGATGATGTGTGTGTATTTAAGGGACCTTCGAGGTATGGTAGGTATATTAATAGCATACGAGGACATGCTGACTAATTGTGGGTTCCAAGAACGAATTCACTCATCTATATCTATCAGCACACATCTATATATAATCTTAACGTAGGTAATAATACACATACAAATTCTGTGCCGTGGTGGCCATTGGGTTTGAGCTGTCGCCTGCTACTCCCAGCAAATCCCAGCAGGACCCGAACCAATGAGTTTTTTTAAAACTATGTGCAGTGATGTCACACCACGTGCTTTACGGTGAAGGAAAACACCGTGAGGAAACCTACAAATGTCTGAGAAGTAATTCAAAGACGTATGTATAGTGCCTGCAATAGAGTCACCATCTGTCACGTTGGAATGGTTCGGAAGGTTAATTATACCAAAAATAATCTGGTATAAAGTCAGCTATGATTATTTGCAAAATATACGTTTTCCAATAATTTAAATCGTTGCTGTTTCTGTGAGTTTGTTATACATTCACGCCTTAATTATCACTCAACTGCTCATCATGAATTTAAGCCACACGTTGTCAGCGGTATAGAAAAGGACAAAGGGAACCCTTCAACCTTCTATCCGTCAGAGTGAGATCCCACTTTGTTCTACATACATACATACTGAGCATATATGCGCACGTATATATTCCCTGAAGGGGTAGGTATGGTACACCCACATTGCACCAGTTATGTTTAAGTCTTATGTGATAGGGGCGAGCCATTAACCGAGCAGTAACCCAGACTCCGGATTGTTACTTGGAAATTACAGATGGAAAAACCCAATAATACTTTGACCCATTGACGACCAATAGACCAACGAGGTAGATTTTTTCTTTACAAGTTTTCGAGCTGGCCTTCAATGCGCAGTAATCTTTTTTTGTGTAATGTGTGCGCGAAAAAATACATGTGCAGGTATATCCACAATTTTTTTGAGCCATCAAAACTCTTGTCGGCACCTATATCTCTCTGTAAATGTAAATCATGATACATCAGTCAGTAATGACTGATAATTCACGAAATAACTAATTGTTTTTCACACACAGTTTTCCCTGATAAAGTTTGTAAGTAATTACTCTATAAACTCCTTAATTATAGTAAATTGTTTTAGTATTAACGACTGTGTTCCAAGGTAGCTAATTAGCTAAACTTTGAGTAGTGTGGTAAGTAAACACGAAGTATAAACTAAGCAATGTGTGGGGCATAGGTAATTAGCTGAGTCTAAACATTAGTTATTTTACAAGGAGATTCTAACTAGAATTAGTATCTATACAGATAAATAAAATTGAAGTGTCTGTTTGTAATACCAAAATAACAGCTTTTCACTAAATGCATATGAAAGTATACACGCTACTGACCCTAAAAAACCAAGCTTTAAAATTTTTCTCTGTCTGTCTGTCTGTCTGTCTGTTTGTTCCGGGTAATCTCCGAAACGGCTGGACCGATTTTAACGGGACTTTCACTGGCAGGTAGCTGATATATCAAGGAGTAACTCATGTAGAAATAAGTTAATTCGTATAATAAGACAAGTGTTTTTTGCATTTTCTTTAGATGAACTATCTCTGAACATAAGCTAGAGGGCAAAGTATTGCATACTTTTATCTTCACGTCTCCACGGTTCAGAAAAACATTCGAAGGCTTAATATTCATTGGCAGGTATAACTGAATGAAGAGACTGTGATTCGATGAGGAATGATTCAATGTTAAAATATCACCCAGTTCGAGCATACATTAATTGGATTCCGAAAACGAACGTCCGTTCAATTTACCGAAACTTCTCGCATTGCTGCACAGATTCGAATGTACCGTTAATTAATAAATTAAAGAGATATTATAGGGACTGCCTTGTTGGTCTAGTGGTCAAAGCGCTACTGCAGAATATGAAGTCCTGGGTTCGATCCCTGGGCAGGCAGAGCAAATTGTTATTTAGTTTTCGCATTTGTAATTTCCCAGCAGAAGCCGGGTGTCTGGATTTTTGCCCGGTTGGTGATAATAGGCTCGCCCCGTATTAGATGGAACTTTAAAGATAGCAAGCGAAATGTGAGAACACCTCAGAGTGCCTAGTGCGAGTTTTCTTAAAATTGCCGTCACAAGTCATCGCGTGGTCGTAAACGCAGATTTGTATGGGCTCACAATAGTGTTATCTTTAGGCTGACAGAGGCGCTGTTTCGATCCCATATAAATCTGCGTTAACTTTGACGCGGTGACTTGTGACGGCGGCAGTGAAAAACTCGCACTAGACACTCTGCGTTCTCTTTCGCTTTCATATATATGACTTCTTATTTACAACTGAAAACTCAAAATGCGCAATAATATAAGTAGTATAGAAAGCCCATCTATTCATCTATACAGATAAATAAAATTGAAGTGTCTGTTTGTAATTCCAAAATTACAGCTTTTCACTAAATGAATATGAAAGTATACACGCTCCTAACACCGAAAAACCAAGTTTCAAATTTTTTCTCTATCTGTCTGTCTATCCGTCTGTCTGTCTGTCTGTTTGTTCCGGGTAATCTCCGAAACCGCTGGACCGATTTTAACGGGACTTTCACTGCAGGTAGCTGATGTTTCAAGGAGTAACTTAGGCTACTTTTATTTATTAAAAACATTAGGGTTCCGCAAAAATAAGGATGAAACTAAATCTACGCGGGTGAAACCGCGGACCACAGCTAGTTGATAATAATATATTTCATTCATCCCTAGATCATTGATACTATAATAATCCGCATAGTAACCTATTTATTATACCTTATCCATAGACATAAGCCTCTAGAAGAGTATTTATATGACACCAAAGAAAAGCTAACGTTAGCTCGTAAAACAGATGCAAGATAGGCACTCCATTTTCACCTAAAGGGTGCGATAGATAGTATCTATATTATTATACACTTTGTCACCTCGTAAAGTAATATGAAAAGGTTGGCTAGTATTAAACGATTTTTCAATAGTTAGTCTTGCTGTATATTGACACCCACATTTTGCTAGATATGTTTAAGTCCCACGTAAAAGGGGGCAAGTAGAAGGAAAGAGAGAGGAAGATCCAGGTTCACATACAAGTTAAGGAAAAAGTGTCTGTCATGACGTATAAGGAGGTCAAGGAGATGGCACTTGATAGATATGAATTGAAGAAATTACGTCGGTTATACCGACAAGAGTCACAACTCTTAAATGTATGATGAATTAGGGGGCAGGCCTATGATATTAACCAGGCACTAATCTAAACCGTCTGCTCCTGGTAAATTCAAAATAATAAAAAAAAACACTTAATATTTTTTAACTTACATTTGTAAATAAGTATTCATATAAGTGCGTATACCAGGCACCTAGAGAGAGGAGCTCGTGGCACAGTTGCTATTGCGCATATCATTCGATCAGCGAAGTTAAGCAACCATACGCCTAGCCAGTAGTTGGATGGGTGACCGCCCGAGTTCCCTCCGTGCCTCGGAGAGCACGTTAAGCCGTCGGTCCCGGTTGCCAATTTAACATCTTTGGCAATCGTTACAGGTCAGTTGGAGGCCTAAAAATAATCTGACAACTGGTTTAACCCAGATCACAGATTTTCCTCCTAAATGGGGTTGCGAAGGTCAGATGGCAGTCGCTTCGTATAAAAATCAGGTGATCAGCCACATCGGGTTGAATAAAGTGCCGACCCCAACAATGTATGGGATAAGGCCAGGGAGATGATGACCAGGCACCTAAATATCTTCGGTAAAAACAAATTACAAAATTCTTAAATCCTTCGCAAAAGTTCGTAGGTTCGAATTCATTTCTAGAATTTAGAAAAAAGCATGTGTTTTGTGCATGAATCACATGCCTTTTTGACTTCTGTGGTTTTATATATAAAAAATAATACTGCCAATTAGAAAAGTAGCAGCAAATAAAGAACAAAATAAAAATGTAAGCCTAATTGGCTCTTCAACAGGTATTAAAAAGGGCATTTATTCAAATACCTTTACTGAAAAGAAGATTCTAATTCCCTGAAAAGGTTCCCGTGACGTTTAATGGTCTCGAACATTTTATATCGCTACAAATGATTGCCCGTTTTCATTTATAACTGATTCAAGTGAAAATAATTTATGAAGAGGTGATGCCAATTTTATAAATGGAAAGGTTTTAATTTATCAACCAAGCCTTTATGGCGAGCGCGTGCCTTGGGTTTTTTTTTTTATTGCTGATAAATGAAATTGAAGTGTCTGTCTGTAATACCAAAATAACAGCTTTTCAATAAATGCATATGAAAGTATACATGCTACTGATATTAAAAACAAGTTTTAAAATTTTTCTGTCTGTCTGTCTGTTTGTTCCGAGTAATCTCTGAAACGGCTGGACCGATTTTAACTGGACTTTCACTGCTAATGCTTCAAGGAGTAACTTGGCTACTTTTATGTAATAAAAAAAATATTTTGGTTACGCAACAATAAGGATGAAACTAAATCTACGCGGGTGAAACTGCGGGGCACAGCTAGTTATATTAATATAATCTTTACACATAACCAAAATTGAAGTATTTGTTCGATCGGCTCGGCCAAATGTAATGGGATATTCACTAGCAAGTAGCTGATATTGCAAGGAATAGCATTTTTTTAAATAAAATAGATTTTCGCGAAAAAGTCTACGCGGTGGTTACCGCGGGGCCGAGTTAGTTAATGTATATAATAATATGTTTCATATCGTTAACCATAGAAGGATTATGAAGCCTAAATTAAAACATTCTCAATATTATCATAAATGCTGGCTATTAAATTCCACATCTTGAATAAATTCTTCTGCAAGGAATAACATTTTCCTTCGAGCTTCCCCTAAGTGCGGTATAACTCAGGTATATGAAAAAAATATCTAGATAAGGACGAAATATACTCCACTATGCGGCATTATAAAAATATCGAGCCAAGGGCCGATGGCATTTTTATTACCGCCGCAAAATTATTGGGGTCCAAGGACTGCGTACTTTAAATATACTGGAATACATTTTATATGTATCTAACGTAGGGTACAGGTGCCGTCACGAGAGATGAGCGCTCTGCGAGCATAGTGGGACAGCTTTGATTTTTTTATACTGAAATAACAAAAATCTACATGTCCAGCTATCAACAGTATTTTCGTTGAGCGCTCTTAGCTAGTGACTGCACCTAGTGCTGTATTGTGCAGGTGTTCTGAATGCTTACCGCAAACAGTGTTCAGTAAATTAAAATTTATTGTAGCTTATTACCTTCTGTACCTGCCCCTATCACGAGTTCGCCACCGTTTTCCTAATCTATACTTGCTAGCGTCTCTGCCGAATATTAAGAAGTCCCTCCCAGCGGTGACGTGAAGAACTAAAATATCTCGTACTAATATTGTGGGTGAGGTAAGCGAGTATTGATTTCTAAAACGGTGCACAACTTGTGATAAGGGCACTGTTTATCTTTGTCGCCTACAGCTGTCATGTGCTTGGTCACCCGACTTCCAGTAAAACGCCTGAAAGAGTTCTAATAATCTTACTCCCAGCGAGAAAATTTATACTGGAATTATTAGCCAAACAATTTTGATTTAGTATTCCGTTATTTCGTACCTCCAAAATAAAAACAGAATGTTTAACGTATCTTAACAATAATCAAAACCAAAAAGGGATATTTGTCAAAAGTTACTTATTAATTCAAATATATATCCGTAAATTCTGAAGATATATCTTCCCTTCGCGCATGTGCCAGTAATGCGCTTCCGTATTCTAAAGTAATATTTTATGGGAACCATCTGGTCGTTGCTTGAAATTCATTTTTATGCTTGCTTCGTCGTTGAATTGACAAAAGACAGATTATTTTTTTAGAAAACAGATTTAATTAATTTTATATTTCATTTAAATTCGTGCCTAGAAAATCGGCGAAAATAAAATATTGTGTTTTAACATTTATAAAACCAAAACTCTTTGGGGCTTTACATAAAAAAGTTGTCGGACTCACCTATACGAATTCTCCAAAAATACAGCGTTCATCAAGAAACTCCTTGTGGTTATTTTTTATTGAAAAGAGCTTACAATAAGCGTTCTAATAGATCTTTGAAAAATACGCCCAAACATTGCAACAAAAGCTCCAACCAATGCAATACATTAAATACTAGTAGCCGAAAATGGAACTGAAGATTATGTCATTTTTTTGTTTAATATTTATAACATTATTTTGGTTTTTTAAACATGTACACAGGAAATACGTACATCCTTAATTTCTGAGTTTTCTTTGAGTATCTGTCCTAAAGAAAATGTGTCCTGTTATCTGTTTTTTTGAAAATCTGTTCTTATGTCAATGAGTTACCGCCCATGGATGGATACTTTCAATATCTACCCATAGCGAAAGAATAAATCTAATGGATTAACAGCCATGACCCTATTCGGGCGTTGTTTCGATAACAATGAGTTATTTACGTTACAAAATGAAAACAGTTAATTGAAACGATATCAATTATTTACAGGTTGATAAATTGAACCTGTCGCTTGATATTTACTTTTACTGACACTGTATTATTGTGATGAATGAGAAGTATAATTTCGCAATGTTTTATAATAGAATCGTTTGAATCAAATTTGTCTAAAACGAAGGCTAGTTTCCGAAGCGTTTTCATTTTTTCCTCTCCAGATCCACCACACCCTTAGGACTGTATTAATACGAAAGCTTTTTGGAAAACCGATTTCATGGTTAAACGGATTAACAACAAAAATTAAGTTACATCAAGTACGTTAGTCCAGTGTCGGTTTCAAATATATAGAATGGAACTTTATCGTATATATTAATTTTCTAAGATTGAAGCCGACGTTCGACGTCGAATGCTATGCTGAAAAACCTTACAGAATAGCGCGGCTGTACGTGAGTGCATAAAATAATGATGGTCGGATGGTAATGGATGGTTGTAACCAACAAGTTAGTTATGAATTTCGGCATTCATAAGTGCTTTACCAGTGCTTAAAAAAATTAATATATATTTTTAATTTTGAATCCTCTGCACCGTGCTTTACTCATATTGACCCAGGACAAACACTTATCGTAGGTCATACACACGTTTTCATGCGTGGGAACGAATGACCCAGACACCAAATGGAAGGGTTAAGTGCTCTACGCACTAAAATTATGTAGAGCAATATTTCGTGCCGTTATCATGCTGCGGTGGCCGGGTGCTTTGAGAAGTCGCTTGATACGCAAGTGAAAGTGACCCAAGATTTTATCTAACTGGTCTGTAATATAATAATAATGTTATTTTCTAAACATTTCAATGCGATAATGTCACATCCTTAGCTTTATGGAGAAGGAAAACGTTAGAAAACTATTGCATTTCTTTGAACTGCCACTTAAGCTGCGGTGAAAAGTAGGTATTGTGACATCTCTGCCTACCCATTTTATGACCCCTCTAGTAAGGTGTCAACCAATTCGATTAATTAGTAGAAACCTTTCAGAAACGATTCGTGTTCTCCTAAACCGGTCACCGATCAGTACGGTATCAAATGAGAACATTTGCCTATATTATGGTGGTGCAGAAACAATAACTAGTCCGCCATCTTGGATGATCCACCATTTTCGAATTAGAATGACGTAACACATCTAAGCATGCATCGTCATTTAAAATAACTGTGTATCCAAATTTCAGGCTCAGGATTTAAAATTCAGTTGATGAATTCAAGATTCCCCTCGGACAAACGTACATACATTGCAATTTAAATAAAAGCATGTAACAATTACTCTTATTACACACAGACAAGGTCGCAAATAACTCCGGTAACAACTAAGTACCAAAACGTTGTATAATCTCGCCAGAATGACGTCTTTAATCTCAGTTTATTGTTTCAAATGCTATTATTCAAGAGATTAAAGGGGTGCCCGCCGGATTGGTCGAAGATTTCAATTTGCGGACTACATTACACTTGACAATCTGAGCAGTTCATTTCGGAAATTAATTATCACTTTGTTTTATTATAGGTGTATCATTTTCATTTACTTAAACGGATTTTGTATAGATAAAAAAATAGGTTTGTGGGTACATTAAACCATGTTCAATATATACATTGCAATGTTAATTCAGTTGTGCGACAGTGACAGATGTATGCACGTCACATACATCTGTCTCATAAATGAGTGAAACTATCATGGCAATAAGAGCTCATGGTAAGGCCCCTGAGGTTAAGTAATAACAATAACTCACTAAAATGTAATCGCCTCACTACTGCCTGTTGTCTATGTACGCTCTCTCTTCACTTCTTGCCGCCATTATCTTGTTACACATTACTTCGTACTTTATTTAAAACAAATATAAAATTATCTAAAAAAAACTGTGCTTCATTTCAATTATATATCGCCCAAACCATTTATATCCTTTATGATCACAATGCCTACACCGCAAAACGACTTTGAAGGATTACGTCTACAAACCACACTGCCTCGTTGGTCTAGTCATCGCAAACGCTACTGTGGAATACAAAGTCCTGTATTCGATTCCGGGTGGGGCAGAGTGCAAAGCGTTATTGGGTACAACCTGTTATTTCCCAGTAGCAATCCGAAGCATGAATTAATGTTCAGATGATGTCAATAGAGTTTATTATTTCCTTTGAATTTGGTGATATAAGAGATAATTATCATCATTGTTGAACTGATGATAGCTGCTTTTATGTAACATTTATTGTTGAGGACAAATTGCATAGCTTACTTAAAACTGTTTCGGGTATAATACAAAATACTTCGGTTACATAGCGGTGCGTAGTACTACTCTACGTCTCTGACCTTAAAACCCATCCTCTTGTTGCTCTTATAAATCTCTAGTGCAGAGGTGGCCAAATTGGTTATACAAAAGGTCTACAGTACTGTTCACTGACACCCTGTGCGATCTACCAATTAAGTACATTCTTCTTGAATTCTCAAATGAAACAGCATAGAAAGGATTTATAACGTGACGGAACGGCGATTGAAAAATGATACATGATGATGCGTGCTGCAGTTAGTGCGTTGCGTCTGTTTTTGCCTTGCCAGTATCGACTGGATGAATAGTCGCGATCGACCGGTTGGCTAGTGTATCTAAAAGTGATATGGTTAAAATGCACGTTATTATGTTACTAAAGAGCTTTACAGACAACTACTATAGTGCCTTTATATATCTTTAAATTCTAAGGTAAGTTGAATTAAGCGCCAATTTTGAGTTGGGTATACTTGTATGAGTATTGGTATGTTTATAAATTCAAATGTTGATCCCTTCCCCGAAATGGTTAATAGAAAGGGTGGATCAAAGTGCAGAGCGTCAAATAGGTGTTAAATGGGGAAAACTGGTTGGGTCACCCCTGCATCGTGCACAGATAAGGTTGATTGATGTTGGGACCTTCGAAATGAAAATATGTATCGTGGACGGGTCTTTCAATTCAGTTTTTGGAGTACTTAATGCAACAAATAAATAAATATTTCATTCATTTTGAATGTAAAAGAATGTTGCGTTATAATCTATATACTAATACATAAACCTGAGAAGTTTGTTCGTATGTTGTTTTTTGTTTGCTTAAACTCTCAGGAACTACTGGACCTATAGACAAAGTAACATTCTCAACGTTCTACTAAAATAAAATTTATGGGTATGACATATGTCACGTGATTTATGTCATTTCCATACATTTTGTATCGCTTTTATTACCGCAAGTGCGAGAGAATGTTACTTTGTCTGTGCCTACTGGGCCTGTAGACATAGTAACATTAACCTCACGCTTCACTAGTAGAAACGATAGAAAATGCACGAGAATGATATGTCACGTGTCTGATTAATGTCATTCCCATACATTTTTATCGTTTCTACTAGCTGTGCCCTGCGGTTTCACCCGCGTAGATTTAATTTGATTACCGCGGAACCCTAAATTTTCTTTATAAATAAAAAGCCCATGGTAGTCCCGTTAAAATCGGTCTAGCCGTTTCAGAGATTACTCTTTGGCAAATAACTCATTATTAGGTACCAATTCTTTGCGTTTTTATACTCGTGATAATTTCTAAACGCAGTGTCCTATTGGAATAAAACAAACAGTATTTTACTTCTACATGAATACACTTGATAGCATAATGCTTGATTTGGATAAGAATTAATATTATGATACACATTTAACGTAGTTTCTTTCTTCAGGTGATTAATTTTTTTTTATGAAAATTAAAGTGGTTATTGTGACTAAACTATGAGAGTTAGATATATACTCTCGCGGACTTTTTTGTAGATCTTAATAAGACCTACAAACCCGTAGTACATCATTTTGTTCTATTGTCAATAGTTTTTGCAGCGTACGCATAATTAGGTTACAAAATTGCAATTTACTTACGGGTCCCTAATTTTATGAGAATAAAATATAGCCTATAGCCTTCCTCGATAAATGGACTATCCAACACTGAAAGAATTTTTGAAATCGGACCAGTAGTTCATGAGATTAGAGCGTTAAAACAAACAAACAAACTCTGCAGCTTTATAATATTAGTATAGATTAGCGCAAGCGCGAGAGGATGTTACTAGGCCTACTGGTCTAGCTTTAGGCCAAAGTATCGAATTGTTCACTTTTCCATATGAGAAAAAAATCAGTCATACAAACAATTTGCACGTAACGAGTTTCACGTGAGATAAATTCTCAGTGTTAGATAGAGCAGAAATGCTCGCTTGGTTAATTTGCAATGCTGAAAGTTGAAGGGTTGTTACATAAATATTTTTCCCAGCTAGTTTACTGACATAGCTTTGCATTCCGGATGAAGAATCGGCATAGCTTTAAGAGCAAAGTAAACATATTAGAAAGTTCCAGAGTGTCTGGCAAATACGTCCGTTCGTGCTCATTTAGATGAATCTGCATTTTATTTAGTACTAGCTGTGCCCTGCGGTTTCACCCGCGTAGATTTTAATTTCATTCATTTTATTTTTTTTATTTTTCATTCATGGTTGCCCGCGAATCCCTAATGTTTTAAAAAAATCTAAATAGTTTAAGTTACTCCTTGTAACATTAGCTATCCGTCAGTGAAAGTCCCGTCAAAATCCGTCCAGCCGTTTCGGAGATTACCCGGAACAAACAGACAGACAGACAGAGAAAATTTTTAAAAACTGGCTTTTCTGTGTCACTACCGTGTATACTTCCATATGCATTGAGTGAAAAACTGTTATTTTGCAGTAACAAACAGACTCTTCATTTTTATTTATCTGTATAGACTAGCTTTGCCCCGGGTGTACCGCGGAAACGTTATGTTTTAAAAAAAAAACAAAGTAGCCTAAGTTACTCCTTGTAACATTAGCTACCTGCCAGTGAAAGTCCCAACAGACGGACAGACAGACAGAGAAAAATTTTGAACTTGGTTTTTCAGTGTCAGAAGTGTGTATCCTTCATATGCAATTAGTGAAAAGCTGTGATATTGGAATTAATTTTAATTATCTGTATAGACTAGCTGGTGCCTGCAACTTCGTTTGTGCAGGATTAGAATTCTCCTACTTACTTGCCACTTATCGTTATATTTTGTCAACTCTGTGTTTCTATCTATCTCTCTGTATTTCGACCGCGTAACACACTGTCGGTAATACTGCAAGGATTTGAATAAATTTTGGTATTATTATAACAGCTGCCTCGTTATACTGTAAGGTACCTCAACGTCGAATTCGACGGCGAATGTCGGTTTCAAAAATACGATATTGAACTAAATTGTCTATGTGCTAATTTCAAATAGTTAATTTAAATTCAAATTCAAAAGTCTATCACGCTAGCAAATTGCAGGGGAAATGGGTAACAGACCTACAAGCATACATGTATAATAAAGTACACTTAAGCACAAATCACTTAAGAATTGAAGCCCTAAGTAAGCAAACAAATTCAGAACACTTAATTTACCAAACGCATGAAGGTCGTCAAACATTTGAAGATGCTAATTCAAAACCACTTAAATCTTTCCAAGTAATATCCGGGTACATATCCTGTTATATCCGGCTAATACATTAATTGGGTCAGTCTTATATTTAGCGCTACCCACAAAATTGACCGGAGTCTTAACTAACGCGTATTATTGTAACCGCAAGTTTCACGTATAACCCCAAGAAACTTCGGACCCTTCAGAAGTAATTGCCCTCCCTTTATAAGGAGCCTTCCAAATTGTTGCCTTCGATGTCTGCCACAAATATTTGAAATTGTTATTGAAACATGTGCCTATTATTTATTTGTGAATAATTAATTAAAATTATTTATTCATTTAAGGAAAGGAAATAAAGGAAAAGTCTATACAGATGTATATATAGCCTTTCTAAAAGTTATCGTACTCGCTTGCGTCACCGACAATATTCGTATGAGATATCAATATATCTAAAGTTAAAATGTTTATAGATATTATTATAACTAAAGTTAATAACACTATAATTTTTGTGATTTCACACCACGTGCTTTACGGTGAAGGAAAACGTCGTGAGGAAACCTGCATATGTCTGAGAAGTAATTCAGAGACGCATGTATAGTGCTTGAGACGGCGATTGAGTCATCTTCGGTAATAAGTGGGTGTTGTTATTACACCCCCGCCTACCCCCTTTTTGTATTATGTATAATTTTTGGTGAAAAGTGGGTGCTTGTCTTTCCTTTTCGGGGATCCTTTTGGGATGGCGCGAGCATATTCATTTATTTTTTAAGTTTCTGATCATGCGTGAAACAAAGCAGTTTCCTCCCTCAAACGAATGTTCAGATCTCTATATCAATTTTAGACAAATCATTTCAGCTTAATCCATGAGAATTATTCAGACAGTAGACAGCTCCAATAATTTTAGAATGAGCTAGTTTCAAATTTGTTGGAAAATATTACTCAAATTCTATCAGAATATTCTGATTGAAATAATTCAACTGTTCAATTAAGTATTTCATTAATTCAGTGTCATCAATTATGTCTGGTGATTCAAATATAGCAATACTCAATACTCATTAGTGTTTCTTCGTCAAGTACGTATCTTAAGGTTCGCAGTTCGACGAGTTCTGATTACCGAGGGCGGGATTATTACTACAGGTGCAATTGGAATGAACAACTTTGGATAAGAACTTGCGATCATTATTGGGACTAAAATATTACTAAAAAAAAGACTTACTTCTAGAATTATTTTCAATGACTCATCATCTCCCTGGCCTTATCCCATGTATTTGGGGTCAGCTCTTGATTCAACCCGATGTGGCTGATCACCTGATTTTTATACGAAGCGACTGCCACCTGACCTTCGCAACCCTTTTTTCGAGGAAAATCGACAATCTGGGTTAAACCAGTTGTCAGACTTTCTTAGGCCTCTAGATAAATAATTATTTTCAATGACTAAAAGCTGCAATGTATTCATGGCAACATATTACTTGTTGAAAATGATTTTTCTCGATCACCGGTTCGGAAACTAGTCTTCTGAGAAGAAGCGGCAAGAAACTCAGCCAGGTATCTTGTACATATCATAGAAACAATATAAATCATATGAAATCATTTATCACTTTACTGATCCATGACCCTTATTAACGCATCACACCTAAAAAATAATTAAATTTTTACTGGCTCTTGTATTTCTTGCTATTTTTAAAATAAATCACTAAAGGTAGGTAGGTAGTAAAGGTATCCGTCATAATATGAAAAATTATATTTGTTGCATATAACAGTATTTTTGGCAGAAGTTTTAAAAATCAACGTAGGGAGTACACCGCTATTCCTAGAGACATGAAATTTGATAGATGTAACGTGTTCTTTCTGAGGTATCCAACAAGAGAGGATTTTCTGAAATTCCGCACTTAAGGGATAAATTGAGGGTTGAATTTTCTGTGAAACTTTTTTTTCTTTACGTAGAATATCACGGGTGAATCCGAGGGCGGAGGGTTAGTGTTGTTTACAATCAGAAGGAAAATAAGACATTATTGTTTACTAGCGGACGTCACTCAGTCTCACCAGCGTAGTTCCCGTTCCCGTAAGAGTACGGGAATAAAATATAGCTTATGTTACTCGCGGATGATGTAGCTATACATTGCTGAAAGAATTATCAAGATCGGTCAAGTAATTTCGGAGCCTATTCAATGCAAACAATGAAACAAAAAAATCAACCTAATCTTTCCTCTTTATAATATTCATTGTAGATTAGTAAACCATAGCACGTTGCAGTTTAAAATAGGTTATTGAATCACCACCGGCACTCGAGATGCAATCCCGCGTTCTGCGCTTGACAACCAGTTATTGCGTATCGCGATGGCAGATAAATAATTGGAAAGGTGTTTTATTATAACGGGAAGAAGCCAAAACTACACTAGCATTATTTGGAAACGAGCAGGATTTGAAAATTCCCACAATATCTATAGAAATGATAGCCTGTGTGTTATTCTGATGTATAAGCTATGTTATTGCAAAGTTTAATCAAAATCCATTTTCTAGTTTTTCGTAAAAGAGTAGCAAACATCAATACCTACATCCATAACTCCTTACATCCAGATGTCCATACATACAAACATTGGTATTTATATTATTAGTAGGAAGTAGGATTTGCTAGCTCACACTTTCCCAGAAAGGAACCGATTGAGTTGAAATTATTTGAAAGACAATGCACAGATACTTAGTTAATAGACGTCATCCTAAATCCAATATGGCAGGCGATCCAAGATGGCGGACGAGGATTTTTTTGAACACGCCCATGATATGATCTAATTAAAAGGTAGCTAACCTTAAAAAAATAAATGATATACTTCATAAAAAAGGTTGTTAATAAAAGCGTGTGAATAATTGGTTATAATTCTGTTCCTTTAAAACCTTTTCACAAAATATTTTGAAACATAAATCAAAATAAAAATGATAAGTATTATGTTTAACGAACCATTTAATTTAGCTACCTTACACGTCTATAAATTAAGCTTTCAACAGAATTTCAGCGGTGTATTTCTTTTAAATCAAATTGCTGTATCGCGCCGTAATCCCATTTATAACGGAGTAAATTGAAGTAATTAGTGGGGAGGTAATTCACCCAAACGACTTAATCGAAGGTGCCTCGGAATTTACATAATAACTGGCTCTTACCGCTTTGAACGTTATTTTTCGGACTTCAATGTTCATTACAGTATAGGTACAGTTTTACATGTTAATATAATAGTAAATCCATTGATAGGACTAACTACTATAATTTTAACAAACAGAGATGTTTCTAAATGTTTATATTTGTTTGTGGTGATGTAATGCTTTTTACTCCAATTTCGAAAATTCTCATAAGAAGTATCGCACGAAAGCTACAAAAAAATTTTTTTTCAAAGAAACTCCGGGCCAATTCCTCGACGGTTAAACTCATTATGTAGTTTTAGAGAATCGAACTTTGGACCTCGTGATCGTCAGGCAAACTTGCAAACCATTCACTTAGTATTAGGGCTTATGAAAGGGCTCATGAAGAGACAGATAGAAGTGAAAAAACTCACACATTTCTCAAATATTAGGTGTCAATGTAAAAGGTGGTGAGGTCATCGCCGAAATAGTAAATTTTCAATTAAAAAAAATTCTCATATCCAGTTTGAATTAATGTTGTTTTGCGTTTCCACCAGTGGTTTTTTGTTAACCAACTCATTATCACTCCTCGAATAAGACATAAGATTAAAAGGACTGCGTTTCAATGGAATTATACATAACTAAACCCACGTTTACAATGCTCTCTCCATACCTACAAAATCCATTTATGCTATTCCCACATTTAAATAATATGAACAAACGCGACCCGAAAGAATCCTCGTACACTCCTTTTACACAGAAATCCTCATAATCCAAAATTCAAGCACCACAAAACCCACAGTAGAATTAATGCAAAGACTCACTTATAAACCCGTTACATTTCCACATTTTTTTGTTAACGTTTTGCAAAACCGTCGACAATCTAAACGACAACGAGCGTCGTCCCAGTTCTGCATTCATTTACGCCGGGAAGTGTTGACGTGGCGAAACAATGGCAGGACTCGCCGCGTTTCCATCTCCTGCTTCACAATACATCGACATTTATTCACACCGTACCCGACGAAGCTTCCTATCAGCGCGACAATGTATATTGTACCGTTCGACTAGCTCGCTGTGTTGTTGTTAGAGCACGCCAATCTCACGACTTCGTTCTAATTCAATAGTTTTATGTAAGTTATGTTGTGATCAATGAAGTGGTTATGCTCTCTTGTGAACTACGTGCTTGAATACATAGAGAGGAATTTGTATCTTTGTCTTTGAAACAATAACCGTTCATGTAGGACACCTGCTATTTATTACCTACTGATGGAGCTTTTACGTTTACAGTATTATGTTTTTTCACACAAAGCATAGTTTACGGATTGTTCAGGCGCCAATATAGATAAATGCAGCAAGGATAAATAAAGTCTTTTGTCGTCTCCTCTAAGTATCTGCCCTTTCACAATATTTTGTTATATAAACAACACCCACTTTTCACCGAAGATGATTAAGTGCCAACGTGACAGATGGTGTGTCTATCTCCGTCTTAGGCAGTATTCATACGACTTTTGAATTACTTCTCAGAAATACAGGTTTCTTCGTGATGTTTCTCCACCTTAAAGCACGTGGCGTGGAATCACTGCAACATAAGTTTTTAGAAAAAAATATTTGTACAGGCCGCTGGGATTCGAATACGCTTGCGTAGCAGGCGACTGCTTAAACCCCACGAGCAATAGCTCTTTTTTTATACTAAGGACCCTTTAAGATTGATTGTAATAGCGACGATATGAAGAATTCGCTGCAGTACCTGCCCGATCACTGAATGTGACTCGTGCAATCCCAACGCGAGTCAAATCTGTAATTCAACAGGAAGTGCATAACAAATCGAATTGGAAATGGTAATACTTCGCTAGAGGTGCTCCTGTCAATTTGTGCCTTCGTTTGAAGATCCTATTGGATGCTGATTTGTTCCTCTGAGACCGAGAGAGATACATTGAGGGACTTGTATTACTCTTCATTACGGAGGATTGCAGGGATTTGGTTCAGTAATGCCTGAATTACTTTAAGTAGATTGCATTTTACGGGTTAACGTTGAGTGATATTTGATTCTCATTGTTAGCTCTTAAATATCCCCTTTTCTAAATAAGTACTAAGGTAATTATTTTTATAACGATATGATATGATAAGTCGTGGAGAACGACCGGTTCGCCTGCTGCGCAACGCAAGTTCTAATCCCAGCAGTCTGTGTGAATCAGTTGAATTTTCTAAAAACTCAAATGCATATTTCACCATGAGCTTTACGTATAGTGAAAATATCGTGAGGAAATCTGCATATGTTTCCAACCGTTCCGTGGAATTACATTAAGTTATTAAACTAACAACATTGTTTAGTACTTACTTTTAATAATAAAACAGTATTTGTTTTATTAAATGTCAAACCTTCGTAGATTCTGGGAACTGAAATCTAATTTATAAACTTTATACAATGTCATGAAAAGTGAGCTACATCATTAGGGATTTGAATTTGTACAAGTATGTAGGTATAATGATAATGTTTTATAAATATTTAAGTTAGGCAGGTTATTCATTATAGGTACATAAAGACCAACTTTTAGTTAGGTATTATATCTATACATATCTATATATCTATACATCTATATAGATAAATAAATTTCACTTTCACTGGCAGGTAGCTGATGTTTCAAGGATTAACTTTTTTTTGGTAGATTATCATTTATTCAATAATAACTTAATTATATATACAAGGTACTTAAAACTAATTAAATGTAGAAAACTTGTCCCAAATCGGTGTCTCAGGAGTAACTTGGGCTACTTTATTTATTGAAAATATTAGGGATCCGCGACATGAAGCATGAAACTAAATCTACGTGGGTGAAATCGCGGGGCACAGCTAGTCTGATATAAAGATATAGATTTTAATATTGAGTTATAGATAGATAATATTACAAGTCAAACCTTCATACATATATCATACATATCGTAAACTAAAAAACAAAAAAACTATTAATGTGGTCAATTATGCGATAAAAATAGTGTTTTATAAGAATAAACCACGACCAAAAGTACGTGTTTTATATACCTGAATTTCGACAGCAATGCTTAATACTTTTGAATCGTTTTCTCTAACAATTTTATGTTTTCGAAGTAAGAATTTCGTGTCATCTACACTTTAAGTATTAAGGAAATAAAAACTAAAATATTTTTTATTAGCCTAAAAATCATTCACAAAAATTAAAAAAAAAATGGTAAAAAGGTGAATTTTGTTTGATGTTACTATACTTTTGTTAAGTTTAGTTAACTTCAAGAATATTATTATTATGATTACATGGAAACCAACCTCCCCTTTTGAATACCCTGTCGACAGCAGCAGTTTATGAATTATGTACCCAAAAATTTCTGAGTTTAATCCCCGAAGTAACACGGATATCGAGGTACAAACTCGACTAATTAGAGCGAATCTCGTCACTCAGACACGTTAGTTGGCTTGCGTCGACTAAAACTAATTGTAGTGACTGTATCATGGTTGAATTGTTAGGTTCAGTTTATATTTTAATAGCTGTGCCCGGCGGTTTCAGCCGCGTATATTTAGCTTCATCCTTATTGTCGCGGAACCCTACTATTTTAATAAATAAAAGTAGCCTAAGTTACTCCTTGAAACATCAGCTACCTGCCAGTGAAAGTCCCGTTAAAATCGGTCCAGCCGTTTCAGAGATTACCCGGAACAAACAGACAGACAGAGTAAAATTTCAAAATTTGGTTTTTTTGTGTCAGTACTGCGTATACTTTGATAATGCATTTAGTGAAATACTGTTATTTTGGAATTAGAAACAGACACTTCAATATTAATGATCTGTATGGATTACATTGATCTAGATCTTTTTATACTACAAACCTTTTATTTTGGGCCCACCTTTATAAATACACTTTAAGCCATCCAAATATTGGTTCAACCACTTTCGAGTAATTTGTGTACGTACATTAAGAAGTCGATTGAAAAGAAAAGCAATGGTGACAGCTTTGCTATTGGCCCCATTGGAACTAAAATAATTGTAACAATGTAAATATAAAAAAAAATCTAATTATTTTCTTCAAAAACTTATTATCGTATCCAATTTTATTCTGTCACGAAACAGCGATACAGTCTTTTTTTACGTAACGTAACCGAAATAACAAAAATAAAAACAATAAAGGTGTACTACGAAACAAAAAATAATGTAATTTGAACCTTAACTATCTGCAACAAAGTTCGTCCGACAAAGCATTTTTTCATTAAAACCTTAGTTTTAGTTCGTCCACGCTTCATATGAGACTAACGTTCAATATTGCTCGCACTGCCAATATTACCAGGCAATTGAATATTTGCATATTTCAACTATTAGGTATCAAAATCGGCAAACTTTTTGCAATATGAAAGCTTGCTTAATTAATAGCTTACGTGCGCACTTTTGCAATAGTACCTGCACGCTTTATATTTACTATCTACCCGACTACGGCGAACCTAAAAGGATTATGATCGGAATGTATGTATATCACGTACTCTAACAAAACGATATATTCTGATAGTGGAATATGACCACGGCTATCCTCTGATCATCACTTTTGAGAGCGTAATTATTCATTATTCGGGTTTTACTTTCTAAACTTATTGCTTAAATACCCTTATACCCGGCCTAGGGGTTAAACTTCAGTAGTATTTTATACTAATACAAATTTATGAATATATAATATATACATATTATATGTCGCTAAGACGTCAGCATGCGAAGTGATCATAACTATAAAACCACGTATTTGAGATGATGCATCAAAGCAATTTTGCTACAATAATTTTAAAACATTCAAAGGTTTAAGTATAATTTAAACACAGACAATTTTAGTGGACAAATTTTGATGACAGTTTTTCTGTTATTAATTATCACTGCACCGAAGCTAGTTAAGTAACAAAGCGATTAGCGAACTAAAAAGAAAAGCTTAACTAAAAAAACAGCATAAAAACCCTCGGCCTGCGTCTGATCTAGAAATAACCTTTTAAGCGTACATTTAACTCCTAAAACCAAGCATTAGAAAAACATTAAAGAGTTCTCTCTGTCTTTACGACTACATCAGAATGTTGAACAAATTGAACTTATGTGTTATGTTACGCCCAAAGCCGTCTTATCTCGCCGAAAAGCCTAAGCTTCCATTTGCTTATTCCACTCGTATTCACCGGATAATCCCGCTAAATAACTCGAAGACATTAGTATAATGCGGCAAAGTAAAGATGATCGGTAAAATGGAGGTAAAAAGTGAAATTATCCACCCTTAGGGGTATCTTGCAAATTGGCGTATTGCATTTTTCATGAGCCATCGAGTATCGGTGGCATAAAAATAATGGCAATAGAAGGGCAGCTGCCTAAATTGGTTGAGAGTAATGCACACGTAAAGAAGGACTATGATATAAATTGAGAATAAACAGAGTTCGAGGCAGTGATCGTGCCATTATGCGACTTGCGCGCTAATAGTTCTGATCCTAGAAAACTCTTCATGTACGTCTGGAGCATCTGGGTGTCCACGGGCCTTAAACATGGTCTAAATACCTTCTAGTCACACTAATTCCAGTCCCTAGTATTTACATTTAGAGGATTGCGGAAATATTCGTCGATGTACTCCTGTACCTGTTGCATCATACATTAAACTACTCTCATTTGAAATTTGAAGCCGCCCTAGGGCTCTACTGCTGTACCTCCATCATAGAGAAGCAACCAAATAATGCTAGTATGAACGAAGGGTTCTATTGTGTTCCTATGGTTAGTAATATTATCACTAAAATTAACACAGAAGAGAAGGTAAGGAGATGCTCTGCTACTGCAATAACCGCTTACCATCAGGCATAAACACAATGCGTGGAAGCCGGTCCTCTGTAAGTTTTTCTTTTGTACCGTTGATTTAATTATTGAGATGAGATGGCCCGGCCATCCAATGTTTGAATAATGGCCAGAGCTCGCTTCTGATAATAACATAGCATGCATAATAGGAGGATTTCTTCAGTTTTATTAAAGTGTATTGGGAGAGATAATATTGTTTGAGGCATTATTATAATTGCTTACGTTTGGTCGAGTACCTACTCAAGGTTTGCTTAATGGTGGAATTGTATAATTGATTGGACGCAAATAATGATCTCAGTAATTTGAAAATTAAATCGAGGATTCGATATATTTTAAGTTATTATTAGAGTAAAGATGAGCCAACATTGAAGGACATTTGTGAAGTCATGAGATATTGATAGGCTCGTTATTAGTTTAATTCACACCTAATTTATAATCACAGCAAACTGGGTGTGAAATATACGAGTTGACTTCGTTGATTATTATAAAAATGAGGAGGTGGATTATAGTTAATTATGAAGGATTATTACGGCAACCTTTATGGGATTATTCCTCAGTAAAAAGGACTAACTGGATTTTATCATGCTTCTAATATTCACTTTGAAATATTAATTAAATTGTATACCTGTATTTTCAGAAGTCACTAATATTTATTTAGGATTAAAGTGGATGTGTCGGCAGATGGCATCTAAGGAGCTATCAATATCCGATTAATAAATTGATTTCAGAAAATTCAAATTCAAAGCACTTTTAATTGAAGGAAATGTATGAAGAGATGCATGAATGTCGACGAAGCTACTTAGTACTTGTGTATTAATGACTGAACATTGATAATTTTTATCATCATCATCATCAACTAGGTATACTACCAGGGGCCTTACCATGAGCTCTTATTGCCATGATAGTTTCACTCATTTATGAGACAGATGTATGCGACGTGTATACATCTGTCACTGTCGCACAACTGAATTATCATTGCAATAAGAGCTCATGGTTGGGCCCCTGGTCCCGTCACGGGATAAGAACGACCTTTGAATTCGCAGTAGTCATTTCATGAGTCTATCACTGTCTATATGTATGGCGCTAGGTGAATAATAACATGCTCAGAATCCCTATAATTTTTCGCTGCGCGTTCTCAACTCGTGATGGGACTTGTATTAACGCTAACGCGAAAATACTTGCTTTCATAAAACAAATAGTCCTGGACTCAAATCTGAATGCTTTGACTCCACCACTAAGCAATAGGGATGTCAAATGCGATAACTTCTGAAACACAATAACAGCACGCAGAGCCAGAGTCACTACACCTGATAAGGGTGTGGTAAGCGCTTATCATCAGCTAAACGACCTGTTTCAACGATCCATTATTGCCATAACTTTTATGCCGCTTCAAACCATTTACGCACCTCTAAATATATTCGGAACATTTTAGACGTATTGTACCTTATGTAATGTGATTCCCGCCCTTTTATTTCTAAGCACTCGTCATTTATACCCCATCAACGCGGAGTGTTGTGTTAGTGCTATGAATATGAATTCATACCACTAATGTTTATAATGGGGCGCGTATGTGGTAAACACGCGGTTATGGAACTTGAGGTAGTTAGGCTTAATTTAATTTGTTGGTGACTGTATTAAGAATAATTAGTGAAACATGTAATGTACATGTCGGTGGTAAAGTGCATATGACTGTAGGCGTGGGTTTACTGTCAGTAGATACATCTACAGCATCACACATATTCCACATGGAGGAGAATTACCTTAATTTATGTAAATTGAACATTTTGTTGGAAAGAGACTTTATGTTAGCAATTTAAACAATACCTTGAATGCATTTTACTTACTTTTAAAAAATATATAGAGTTAATTTTGTACATATCTTCACGCCATCCCTAAATTGCTGCTGGAAGGGTAACTGAGTGAAGTGTTACAATACGCACTTTTAACCAAAGATAATTCGGTCCAAACATTATGGTGACTCCTTCGCCGTTTCAGACACTATTCATTCCTAAGTTTTTAAATTTGACATCAGACATGCAAGTTTAATCACTATGTTTTCCTTTACCGCAAATTTCGCGATGTGACATCCCTTCATCAAAATTTTCGTAAACTTTTTTTTTTTAATACTCGCGTTCATAATTGTAAAATTTATTTTTATTTTATGCAACACAATGCCGTGTCGTCAAAAAATCTAAGGTATGAAGGTCCTTTTAGTCGGACTTCAAGATAACTTTCCTTGCTTCCAGATCTCTCATCTAAGTGAGTGCAAAGACACTCTTAAGTATATAAACGCTCTCAAGAGCACTCAAAGTGAAGATACCCGGATATCCGGTCGGATCTAACAATGTAACCGCCTCTCAGGAAAAGAAAGACGTTCCGTGATTCGATGTTTGAAAGAAGTTCTACAGTCAAGTAAACATCTGTTTATAGAAGTACCACAGTATATTTAAACTTACTAAGCAGTATTTAGTCGAGCGTGAGGGTCGTAGTAGTTGTATCTCTTAACATTTTTAAAATTTACTCCTTAATTTACTGTCAAAAAATTTAACAAATGGAATTTTTCGATAATTCAAAAAATGGAACACCACTCTGCGCCTGACTGTGTGAGTGGCGATCGGTTTCTAGATTCCATACTGCTTGTAGTATGCTCATAGTGTATACTGTACTTCCGCTCTGTGTTATAGAATATCTTTAAATGTAGCTATGCCATGTAATAATGTATGTCTAAAATAATGAGACATAATGAGACTTAATGCCAGGGCCTGTAGACAAAATGTATGTATGCGTTTTGTACATTTGTACACAGAATGTTATTTTGTTCAAGCGTTCAGACAGATATGGGGTATCATTAGAATCTTTATATCATACGTCATTCAGGTTGTCATTTGCTATATTTTTATATATTGTAAAAAATATAATTAATATTGATGATAGCCAAACATGGCAATGAGTTGCTCACTCTTCCATTGAAATGTACTTAAACAACCCTATGTGTATAGAAGGGACACATGTAAAAAAAAAACCGGGGAGTTTGTTTCGCCGTTTCTTCTCCTGACAGGCTTACTTTTGGAAACGGTAGTAAATTAACCTAAGTTAGCGTAAGAAAAATGACGTTCAATAAGTGTTCCAAGTGTCCCTTATGTTGAATAAAACTTTTTGATTTTGATTTTGATTTTGATTTTAAGGTGCACTATGCCTTCACTTTCAAATGTAAAGCCGAAGCGATGCAAGCAAAGCTGCGGGCCTAAGCTAGTTCAGCATACGTCATTTAGACGAAGTTGCAGGTAAATGTGTAGTGTCCACATAATACTCAAATAGAGTAGAAGAGTTCCTTGACAAAGTATTATCGATTCCTTTCCAATTTATTCAAAGTACCCTCCAAATGTTTATTCGCTCAGCTGAAGAGAGTGGTACACAGAAGACATCCATTTCTTCAGATAAATTCGTGTACACTGCCCCTTTTGTGACAAATTTACTCGGAATGGGATGTTGTATTGTTAGAATAGAATGTCCGCTGCTAAAGGTTGGGAGCTTTATTTTGCCTTCTGTACAAAAACAAAATGGCGTGCAAAATGTTTGGGATTATACAGTATCTAAAACACGGATAAAATATGAAAAAAAAAGAATTCGTACTCAAACCCGAATTAAAAATATTAACTATGTTATTAAATCCACGTTAAAATTCTTTTAAATATAAATGACGGGTTAATAAAATATCATCCATGTAAAATAAACTCTTGGGATACAAGATGTGCTGGTAAGTAATCTACCAAGTACCAAGTCTGACACGGTACGAAATCGAATCAGTTCAAAGTCAAAGTCAAAAATATCTTTATTCGATTAGACTTTTTACAAAGTACTTTCAAATCGTCAGAACGACATGGATTATACATGCTACTGCCAGGTTCGGAAGGTTGCTTTTACTGAGAAGAACCTGGCAAGAAACTCAGTAATTACTCTTTTAAAAATATTATACAATTTTTAAAAACAAAGTAAATCACTTGAGAAATGTAAGCCCATGGACACAGTTCCAATGCACAAATGTCAATAAAAATTAACATAAAGAAAAGTCTAGTAGTTGTACTTATATCTAAATGCGTAGCTTGAGATGACCAGCCCCCACAAGCAGCACCTGTTCACAAGTATGACGAGAATGAGAGAGTTCGGTACTGATAGTATAGAAAAGAGGAGAGAATCTCATTAAGTCATTCGTAATGAAACATAGCTACGTAGGCTATAAGGATGAGTTTGCTAGAACTGATACCGAGATATCGTTAGGAAATAGGCAAACAGAACAGAATAAATACTTACCTGCCTTTAGCCTAATGTGTTACTTTTGAAATTACCTGTAAGCAAAAGAAATCAACCATTATTATTTATCATATCCGTTGAGCATAGGCCCCTGTTAACGGCGAACCATCAGTTCTAAAATAGCCTTCTGTGAAAACCGGCGAGAAACTCAACCAAGCATCTTATCATCATAAAATATAAACTTAAATATAATTAGGAGTGAAAAAAATTGTTATTTTGAAATAATATATTAAATTTTATTCACATTATAAGACGTTCAATATACCTACCGAGCATTGCAGTAAAATACTATTTTCATACACAACCAAGCCTGGCAGAGACCGAACCCTTGATAAGCACAACTAAATATAATAAACAGAATTTATAAAGGCAAAATGTTTTTGCTATTGTGTCTTGAGACTTCAAAGCAGATTTGCCGTGATAGTGCCCCGGAGAGCGCGTTTTGTTCAACCCTAGTTCTTGTCACGTTTAACACGCTTTCCGCTTCTTGTGCTAAAGTTGCGAACCGCGAACATGACAGGTTAATATTTACCCATTAAGTTAGTTGTTAAGGTCCGCATGATACAAGGTTCATCAAAATGATGGTAATAAAACCCCATCTATTTTCAAACACTACATTACGAGAGAGGAGAAACTAGTTCAATGAAAAACTACTAAAACCACATAGACAGTAAATTGAAATTTGAATAACTAATCTCTCACAATCGACCAAATTGTTGTTACACTATTTGTATTAGCAAACTGCAGACACGCCTGGTGGCGGCATTGAAACAAAATAACGTCAAAAACTGTACTGCGGACTGCGATTTTAATGTATCGGAGTTTAAGACGACACAGTGCATAATTTTTTTACATACATAAGCTCTAATTATCAATATTAAGAGGGTATCATCCGTTTGATTTGTGGAGCTGCATGATCGGGGCCTGTTCTCCACCTAGCAGAAGATCGCAGTCAAATAATGCTACCTTAGATAAGTGTTGTGTTCCTGCAGTGAGTAAGGTCGGTAAGGGAAGAGTAGAGTAGTAGTGAAGTCACTATGCTGGTAATATGACGTTATGATGCCTGAGATAATGTTTGTTTACACCTGTAATGGTATATCATACGGTCCTATACCTATCTGTAACCACTTATTGAATGTTTTATGATAAACTGATGGTGTAACTGTTTTAATAAATAAATAAATAAATAATGAGATCCGTGTCTTATTCTTCAATAGTAATACAACGCTCGAATATCACATGGTTTCAAACATGCATACGCTGCAGTGGCTGCTTGCCTTTTTGTCACTTAAAATTAAAAATAGTGACAACACCTGGTAGTGACGTGATCATGGACAATTGTGAGAATGGAATACTTGAACGGAGTATTTTATTATACTAAGATCGTGACTTGAACAAAGAAGTCTTCTTAGCGTCCTTTGTTATGCTTTTACACGGTTCCCTGTCTACCTTACTTACTATAATTTCATCAACCCAAAGTGTTCCTAGCATCTTGTTATGCAGTTACAACCGTTTATTCGAGGGTCTAGCTTTTGTCAAGCGCATTTTTTTAAGTAGATCCTTTTCTAAGAAGGTAATTGTGATGCTGTATATTTACTGAGTATATAAGGTCTGGACTTTTGGGGCAAACATTTTTGGCACAGAGAATCGGTTTTTAGTTTGATTTTCTACCTACTGATACAAAGACAAATGGAAAGAGTTGCATCGAGTACACTGACAAAAGTTATTACTCTTAAATTCATGATGATTGTGCCAAATATGTTCGCCTAAGGGTGGTATTTCGAACACCTACACCGCACGAAGAACACACCTGCAAAATGTCATGACTCTAGAACCAGTAATCTAAGTTGTGCGGTGTTATTCTAGTGAGATAGTGATAGTGGGATCAGTTCAAAGAAAATATTTTTGTTTGGTACTGGTTCAGTTGGAACACCAATTTAAAAAATGCTTGGAATCATATAGTACTTATTAACAAAAAAATTCAAATATAATATTACCTACCTGAAAAATCGAATGCTCATAATTACATTGAATCCTTTCATGAACATAACTGTAAATTAATTAAAAATTTACGCGCCTCTAGCACAAATAATTTACTCTTTGATGTCAAGCCTTTGTAAGGGTTTATAATAGGGAATGACGTAAGCAATTGTTTAGTTGAGTCGTACTAATAAATGTCTGATCGTATTTGTCATATTTGATGTATTTCCGTGTCATTGTGACCTATTTCAGTTTACAAATACCTGTTGTAATTATACTCGATGCGACACCGCGCAATATTTGTATTTACATATTCTCACGGCTGTATTACCCGAAGGGGTAGGCAGAGGTGTACTACTAGTAAGTACCCACATTTCGCCGGCCAATTATGTTAAAGTCCCGTGAAATAGGGTCCGAACTTATTCCCCAAGCAGAGCTGGTAAGCTGGGAAACTGAGAACTGAGAATAATTAAAAAATATTTAATTGTTTCATAGTTCATTTATAGAGTATAGTTACATAACATCACGTTAAGACCAAGAATTAGCCCAAAGAATTTTTTCCTTTGAATCTAGTTAATTATATACTTAGTTGGCGTAAGATTCAAAGTCCTTATCGGTGATCAGCCAAGATTTTGATCATAAGTACTATAGCATTCCAATTCCCCACACAACTGAAGTAGTGCCATCCCTATTTGTTTGTATATGAGAACGAAGCCAACATCCTGTATAATTAAGGAATCAATCAACGATATTTGGGTGTATACCAAATTGGAGAATCATTGTTATTGTTAGGCGACCAATCTACCCTCAAATAATGGATATTGCTTACTCGTGAATTACTTGTGAATTGCGAAAATTATTAACTTTCCTCAAACGTTGGCTTACGAAAAAAGAGTTTGTAGTGGCATTTACAAACATTATGCAGGTAATGAATTTCTTTTGAACTAAAAGAGCACTTTTTGTCCTATTGCTAGTTTTGCGGAGAAGGAAAACCAAGTACTCAAACCAATATCAGTGTCGTCAAGTGAACAAACCAATAGTCGTCGAACCAATAAACCAGGACTGCCCAAGTTACGGAGTTTTATTCCAACCACCCAAGGTCTGCTCCGACTGATCCTGGCTCCCAGGCCTAATTTGTGTTATACAAATACTTCTATAAAGATTATCATCAATCAAAAAATTACGTAAATAGTGGCTAAATGTCGTGTTGGGATCACAATCTTACTTTTATGACGTAACCATCCAAATATTTGGTCAAACGTTGGCATCTATTTATGTATTGTATACCTCTTCGAAGAATTTTATGGAAAGACGTGGAGATTTTTCCGCTTTAATATTTAAATTTGGTATGTGACAAACGCTTAAGAGTATTCCATCCAACATACAAAAGGTGGAAGGGAAATTCCATAATATACCTACATTGAATGAGAATGAGAAATAAAATACATTGGCGACATTCAATCGGATAAGTACGGTCTGATTCTTTGCTCCAAGTGAAAAAAGTTGATGTTCGACCCTTTCCTTCGATTTCGGATTCCTTGAGCCATTTGACACGCAATTTTATGCGCACGTTTCAATAAAAACTGAATACAGGGACGTTGAATCGAATATATATCCGAGTCGAATACACTCAAATGGCTATGTATTCGAATAAACTAGGTGAGATCGCCAATCGATTTTAGATTCACTAGCTTCGCCTCGATTATCCGTTAGAGCCGACCGATTCGGTTGCTGCACAATATTTTTTAGAATACCTTTTCGAATATGGAATATTTTTTCGCTGCAATCTATTTTTTTTTTAAATTGCTTGCTCACTTTTTCTTTGGTAAAGTTACTTTGTAAATAAAAAGGTTTTAATATGTATTAATAGGATATGTTATCTGTAATATTAAACACTATAAAAAACACATGTCCAAGTCAAGTCTGAGAACTGCCAAAGCTTTCAAACAACTTCGATCTTAGAAGAAGGTTCTAAGTTCTAAGCGTTTTTTTTTAATATCTCGACTCAAAGAAGTGAAGTCCTCGTTTCCCCAAGTGGTTTATGGGTTTAGCCGGTGGTCGTTTAAACAGTAACGACCCTCAATCTCTGTGATCCCTCTCGGTTCATTTCATTCCATAAAATGTAGTCCATTTCCATCTGAGTGTTTGTTTCAAACGAATGTTCAATGTTAAGCGCTGAATCACTTTTCATACGTAAGAATTTATTTTTTGTCTATTTTACTTATTTTCAAGAACTATCAACCAGTTTGCTTATGGACAAATAAATCTACACAGATAAATAAATTTAAAATGTCTGTTTGTAATTCCAAAATGTCAGATTTTCACTAAATACACCAATTTTAATTTTTTTCTCTGTCTGTCTGTTTGTCCGGGTAATCTCCGAAACGGCTGGACCGATTTTAGCGGGACTTTCACTGGCAAACAGCTGATGTTACAAGGAATAACTTTTATTTCAATTAAGGTTCCACGAAATAAACTGTACGCCGGTCATACCGCGGCGCACAGCTAGTCACACAATTTTTATATTTGTTAGCCATTAATATCCGCAGCAAAAAAAAATTGAATTTTACAGCCCTACTATTTTACCCCTTCAATAGCCGACATTCATTGCAATCCGTCATATTCAACATAATACAGGGATCACACGACCCAGCCTTTGTGAGCGTTTAAATCCTCCTAAATTATGATGCATTCAGCTCGTGGATTCACAAACAGTGCACCATTGTTGGCAATCATGTAAAATTATTGCTGTAAAACGGTGCGGCGAATAAATCATCCCGAACAATTCATTGGACAAATGTGTGCGGTCAGATTCTAGCGCAGACGGTGATGCCAAGTAGAGCTGCATTTCTCATTAACTATTCGTCAAGGATACCAAGGAAACGTAGCAGACGGTAAAATACTGTTTAAATATAAGCTTTATTAGCAGTTAGGAAACTAGGAACAAATAAAAATGACACACTCATGCAGTCACGTGCATCCACGAGATAATAAAGGCCCTGAGTGCCTAGTAAACGTAGATTTGTATGGGCTCACAATAGTCTCATCTATAGGCCGATAGAGGCGCTGATCCGATCCTATACAAATCTGAGTATACGGCGACGCGATGACTTCTGACGGCAGTGAAAAACTCGCACTAGGCCCTCAGTCGTAATGTCAGTACACGCCAATCGCGTTTACGTCATTTGTGTGTTAAACCTTCATTTTTGAAAACTTCTTCAAAACATTATTTTGACAGCAAAATAAAAGTGTAAATTTTAAAATCTTTAAGATTGACTACGTGAGGGTTGTCTCAATCGAGCAATAGAAGAGAGAGGTTTTTAATATTAACGTATGAGACAAATACTGGAAAGCCTACAGGGCTGTCATACATGATAACGTATGTTCATTCGACTGTATTGTTAGACTAGATGAGACAATCCATTATTTATTACCATTTTTTTTTATAATTATTTTTATATAGATAATATGTTCCAAAAATGTTTTACAAGGTTTCTATTATCGACAAAATGTTGTTACGCAACAGCTTGTACATACTACAAACATATTAAAATAATTACATTTCACTCAAGAATTTGTTCAAAGCGCCGTCGCATGTCTCGAACGTAAGAGCTACAAAACCCCACACAATCTACAAAGAAATTTAATCAAAAGAAAGCAGCTATAAGAAACTGTCGGCTTTATCAAAGCAATGCAGCTGTTGTCATAAAACAAGTCCTAACGTCGTGTACAAAAAGATATCAAAGTCATTTAATTTTCCGCCAAAACAGAGTAATGACGGCAAGGGTCCTTTAATAAGACTGACGAGAGTTTCTACTGATTTTATTGCCCACTCTTGGGAGTAAATCGGTCGTTTAGATGTAACGACCCCCGATTTACAGATCCTCATAGCCTTACCTAATTCTGCTTTGAGATTTCACGTCTTGAGGTGAGTCCACACTAACATAACATGAAGTCATATATATAAGACACGTGGCGGTCACACACAGTCGCTTACTACGTGAGTTCTAATCCCAGCGTTCAACCACGAGCTTTGAAGGATGATATCACGAGGAAACCTGCGTGTGCCTGAGAAATTTTTTAAAGACGTATGTGTAGAGCCTGATATGGCGTTGGACTCACCATCTATCACGTTGGCACTTAATCGTATTCGGTGAAAAGAGCTTCTGCTTACCCCTTCTATTGATATTAAACAATGTGAATATGTAAATCAGCATCTTAGCACTTAGGAATAACGATAAAAAACTATGTATTTTTTCAAAATAAAAATAATCTTAGTTTACATATGACAGCAGTAGCTGGACTAGAACAAATAGACGGAATAAAATTGTTATATACTTTAATTTATTTACAAATCATCTAATCTGCACTCACCTTTACGTCGCAAAGTACATAGTTAAAGTGCCCCAGTAATTTTAATTTCAGTAAAGCAAACACTATCTACGGTACTTCATTAAGACTTAATAGAATAAAGAATAAACGCGTTTGAATTTTATCTCGCCTTTGAAAGTAAGTTGGAGTAGATTTAAAAACCTTGTCTTCTTTCAAGAAATAATATTAATTAAGATTTAAATCACACTCTGTTCTCTTTATACCTAGAGATGAGCTTGTCTCTTTCGTTGAGGAGTTTAATCTATACATATATACATACATATACATACATACATATACAGATAAATAAAATTGAAGTGTCTGTTTGTAATTCCAAAATAATAGCTTTTCACAAAATGCATATGAAAGTATACATGCTACTGACAATAAAAAACCAAGTTTTAAAATTTTTCTCTGTCTGTCTGTTTGTTCCGGGTAATCTCTGAAACGACTTGACCGATTTTAACGGGAATTTCACTGGCAGGTAGCTGATGTTTCAAGGAGTAACTAAGGCTACTTATATTTATTAAAAATATTAGGGTTCCATGAAACTAAATCTACGCTGGTGAAACCGCAGGGCACAGCTAGTACAAAATAAGAAAATACATACATACTGTATGTGTATGTAGACACGCTCACGCCTGTATTCCCCGAAGGGGTAGGCAGAGGTATTGTAATTACGATGATTAAGTGCCAACGTGACAGATGGTGAGCCCATTGCCCTTGCAGGCACTATACATGAGTCTTTGAATTATTTCTCAGACTCGTGAAGGTTATAAGATAATAATTACACCTATTAACTATGTATTATAATTAGCTTGCTCTCCGAAGCTTCGCCTGCGTGGCAGTAAGAACTCACAAACAAAATTTACATAATACGTTTACACAGATAAATAAAATCGATGTGTCTGATTGTAGTTAAAAATTAACTGTATGTCTGTATATCTGTCTGTTTGTTCCAGCAAATTTCTGAAACGTCTGGACTAATTTTACCGGGTCTTTCACTGACAGATAGATGATACAAGATGGAACGGTGGCTTTTTTTATTAAAAAAATAATAAGTTGCCGCGAGCCACGCGAGTGATATTACGGAGCACAAATAGTATACAGGGAGTCGGAGAAAAAGGAACAGCTGTCTTCTAGAAGTTGTAGGGTTTGATGAATAAATCACTATATTGAAATCGTAAAATATCTAGTTTCAACGATAACGTAGTTATAGGCTATGGCCGAAGAGCTCGCGGCCTTAAGCGATTGAATGAACGCGCGGCCGCGTTTACCTACTTACGTACGCGCTAATTAAACTTTTTATATTAAGGGGAAGGTTAATGTTTTCGAAAAATGGTTTTATGGGATTATTTCAAGATTTATTAGTGGGAGAAAAAAAAATAAAAACGTAGTTAGATTTCACGTGAATAACTCTACGTTACAGCTGATTTTTATGCGAAAATAAGGTCTTGATATGGTCAACTTTGAACGTCAATTACTCGAAAACGGAAGAAGATATTTTTGTAATAATAATTTTATTTGCTTCCTATAATTATACCCTATCACCAATTTAACAGGTGTCCTGGTTTCCCCGACACCCTGTATAATAATATATTAAATTCGGTTATTGCTAGTATCCCGGTAATCATTCGAATTTTAATTTTGTCGTTGAACTCGCAGAAATAAATGTATGTAACTTTATTTTTCATAATCTATAGGCTGTAAAGGTCTGAGAATAAGCCTGCTACGGAGATATAGGGGTCGTTTGCAACCTCATTATAACCCCATATACGCATTTGAATTTCTGCTCAGACCATTGCAATTTCTTCCTTCACTTGAATTTTAATTATGATTGTTGAAAGAAACCCAGAATAAGCGCTTTTCAACTTTTAATATTCCAAATTGAAACATGCGGGTCTTTTATCAAGCGAAGCTTTTATGTCGAACACTCGCTGGTTGGAGGGTAAAACAAAACGTCTATCTGCGACAAAAACAGCTTTATCCGCATCTCGATCTATTGTTTATTAAAAAAGTTACTCTCGAACAGTATTTAGAGGGGAGTGTTATTAAAGAATACGTATAGAATAATAACGTGGCTACGGGTTGTTGCAATCCCTGAGAGGAAGTTAAGCAACCCAACAAAGGCAGTTGCAGATAGGTGGCAATATAACTTCCCCTGTGCTTCTAGATCACGTTGAGAGGTCGCTTACGTTCAATAAGCAAAGAAATAAAAGAGATACAAAATGTATTGAAATTACATTAATCAGGCACGTGACATATGTATTATTATAGCATTCCCATACATTTTGTATCGTTTTTATACGATGCGTGCAGAAATGAAATAAATGTTACTTTGTCTACGGGCCTAGGTGCCGTCACGAGTTTCGAGCGCTAAGCGAAAATAGTGGTGGTAACTGCGCATGTATTTAATTCGTGTCACGCCACATAATATGACTACTGCAGAAGGTCAGCGCTTTTAACTCGTGACGGTACCGATTACTAATTAGTCAGAAGCCTAAGAAAGTCTTTCGTATCTATACATCTTCTTTACAGATAAATAACATTAAAGTGTCTGTTTGTAATTCCAAAATTACAGCTTTTCACTAAATGCATATGAAAGTACACATGCTATTGAGTACTGACACTAAAAAACCAAGTTTTAAAAATTTTCTCTCTGTCTGTCTGTTTGTTCCGGGTAATCTCTGAAACGCCTTGGCCGATTTATTTATTAAAAATATTAGGGTTTCGTGACAATAAGGATGAAACTAAATCTACTCGGGTGAAACCGTGGGGCACAGCTAGCTTACTACTTAGCTAGCTTCTTCTAAAAATCATCTTCATTCACTTGGGTTAGTAACGACCCCGGCAATGGGTAGGGTAACCAAACCAAGTAATTCCGTACGGTTGAAGTTATACATTGATACTGTTTTTTTTGCTCAATAAAATTATCATTTATTTTTAGGTTATTTTATTTAAAAAATGTCAAACAGACAAGCTGAAATTTCAAATATTTTAAATTATTAGCCCTTAAATCACATAGCGCAGGTTCCTCTCGTCCCAAATATTAAACTCAAAAACAAGACCGAACAAAACTTCTCTCATGATCCCAACTATCAAACTTTACACGAACCATTTGATACCATACCTTTTCAACTGCAATACTATCGCTGACTGAAGGGTTAAACAGTATAGATTACATCTCCCCATCTGCCATCCTGGTACTTTTCCATTCCTTAGAAAGTTCTTTTATACAAAGGAATTGAATGAGAAAACCCTAAAACGTAAAACTAGGAACGAGTTTTCTTTTGTTGATACGAAAATGGTATCCAGGAATTGAGCTGAAGAAAATTGTTTATAACTTCTGTAATATATACTTTGATATTATAAAGACATTTAATTTATACTTAGTACTAGCAGTGCCCCGCGGTTTCACCCGCGTAGATTTAGTTTCATCCTTATTGTCGCGGAACCCTAATATTTTTGATAAATAAAAGTAGCCTAAGTTACTTCTTGAAACATCAGCTACCTACCAGTGAAAGTCGCGATAAAATCCATCCAGCCGTTTCAGAGATTACCCGGAACAAACGGACAGACAGACAGACGAACAGACAGACAGACAGAGAAAAATTCTAAAACTTGGTTTTTTAGTGTCAATAGCGTGTATTCTTTCATATGCATTTAGTGAAAAGCTGTTATTTTGGAATTACAAACAGACACTTCAATTTTATTTATCTGTATGGATTACCTTAAAGTACAATAAACCGAATAAGTAACACTTTTATTATCATACAATTATGGAGACAGTTCATTTATAGAGAGGTATCATTTTTTTTTTGTTAGGAAATACTTTATTGATACAACAAGGGTCGCTGAGGCAGCGGATGGGTTATGTCGGACTCACAGCGACTAATCTCCACGGTGTTTCTCCTGAGTGGCCAGTACGAGTATTCTTAAAATATTTATAAATGTATTATTCCATACAAATCTGCGTTTACGTCAATGCGATGACTTGTGACGGTGTCTGAGAAAAACTCGCCCTAGGGCCTTCTGGTCTATTAAGTGTGGGGGTGTTTGTGATCTTCACATGCTTCTTCATTAAGACCTACTTAATACCAATGGACCTAATCAAAGCTAAAGCGGGATAGACCATTTTAAGAGTGCTACATGCTTGTTTCATTAAAACCGCGTGAACAATGTCTCTGTAAAAGTTGGCATTATCATAATTACCGACTGAGCCAAATAAGTAAAGGTAAATAAAGGTATTTCCTTACTGGGAAAGTAAACAAAATTTTACTAACAGAAATAAACCGTCAAATATAGAGGAATATAAAAAAGAGTCTGGCGAAATAAAAACAATGAGTCGGCCCTCATTGGTGTCAACGCCATATAAACGGAACCCGGCAAAAAGAGTCGATTTGAATGAACTCATTGTTTTTGCGAGAAAGGTCACGCGCTAACCGACTTCAAATAGCAGTAAAGGACTTCGCTTATTTTGCACTGGTTCTTTTGTTCGATCACGATATCATATTGCAAAATAATTATTTGGTTATTCGACGTTTCAATCATACACTTGACTTACATAAATGCGATGCTTGCACTTAAAACCAAAACTGTTGACTTTATCTTTAAGTAGCTGTGCCCTGCGGTCACATCGGCGTAAATGGCTTTAATTTGGTATTACAAACAAACACTTCAATTTTATTTATCTGCATGACGTAACTCTCGCGAAATTTATGCAAATTCATCATCACATTATTATCCTTCCCTATGTCAAAATAAAAGAAAACACGCCATCCCCGAAGGGGTAAGCAGAGGTGTTATAACAATAACATCTATTTTCACCGAAGATTCTGTCTCAGGCACCAATGCATTGAATTACTTCACAGACAAATGTAGGTTTCTTCACCAATGTTTGTCAAAACATATTTTTCCTATTCTTTTATAAGTCAACATAATGAGCATTTATATAGAATGCCCGATTAGTCTGGCCCCAATCGATTCACGTGTCTTCTAAAATCACAACGGGGGGTGAACACAGGACAAATTCTATACATTTGTCAGGTTGGTTTTGTCACGGTCCCCATTCATTTACAGGGCCTCATTAATCTTCGATTCCGAAGCAAACAATCGAGACTCGGAAATACTCGGAAAGATTGTATTGTGTTTTTTGTAATAATGTTATATTTTCGGTTTGAGCGAGTAAATTGGATTGGGATTGGCTAGTTGATGACATTTTTTTTCCTGGCAACAATTGCAAGTATTAAGGACGATTAGATATACAGATTGTGTTGTTAAATAAACTTCTGTCTCTAATATCTCATGTGTGTATTGTTACAATATTCGTTATACAACCATTTTTTAATATCCATGTATACATAATAAATTAAAGTACTATTTTGCGCCCGTAGCTTCACCTGCGTGACAGGAAGAGTTCATATAAGTAAAAACTACATAAAAAGGAATTCCAAAAATTCAATGATTTGGAGCCAGAATACGAAATAGCAATTCTTTTTCTTTTTTGCAAACTTATTCGATGTACGGACAACTCTGTTTTATAATAGTGTAGACTATTAGCCGCATGTTATTTTAATATTTCCAAGTTATTTATATTAAAACTACAAGTTAAAATTAAAAAGAAATTAAGTCAAACACGAACGTACGAGTATGAAAAAGCAAAGCATGCTCCAATTTTCCGCATCGTGACAAGCCTCTTTAAAATAAGAATGTTAAAACCTGTCCCACTTTCAACTAACCCACACAAAATGGTTGTACATTTTTCAACAACATTTTACTTAATCGTAGATCTAAACTAGACGAATCACGTAACTAATCCGGAGAGGAAAAATCGCCTGTATCCCATGGGGGTAGGCAGAGACCATTCGTCACATGCTACTATCCTTCATACATACTTCTTTCGCTTCTTCCACATGCATCACTTCATACACTTACTTCGGTTATGAGTGCTCCAAATTTGACCTTTCTAAAAAATATGTCACAGCAGTTCTTCCTAGGACGCCCTCTACCAACACTTCCGCTCAGATTTTATAAATTTCATATTATGTATTTAAGCTATCCTTTTTTTTATACCACCAAGGTATACTACTTGCGCATTGCTATAAATAGAATGGAATCATTGTGCCAACATAATAAGACAGGACGGAGTCCCACTACTGCCTCCACTCCTCCCGCTTTGCTCCATGGAACACTGACGACCTTAGTCACCGCAGGAACATAACGCTCAGTCATAGGTAGCTTTATTTAGCTGTGAGCTCGATTCTGTTACGTGGAAATACAGTCCCCAGTCGGACAGCTCCGTATTTCGAATGGGAAACCTCCTTATGCCTTACGTCTCTCTCTATCCGCAGTGTCATCGGCTTTTGTCATGGTTCCTTATCGCGTATATGTGGCATATCGCGTATTTGTGACATACATTCGGTCACACAGCGAAGCCGTTCCATGAATGATATCTAGCTGGCGGGCTATCATTAATTAAGTCCCACGTCTTAGTGCTTGACAGCCTAGGTCGTGCTAGGGCTGCTGAGATAATGACCCGTGGCAAAATTTTAACTTTACTTAATCTGTAAAAAATATTACTTGAAAACGTTGATTAATGAAAGCAGGCCGGGAATAAATTAAAAACCAAAATATAAAGTTACGGTAAGTTAATCGTACTCTATTTTTAAATATGTTTAATTAATTAGTGAAGTGTACTTTAATATTTTACCAGGATAGCCCCAAAAAGTATATAATTAAATCGTCTGATAATGACTAGCTGCTACCTATTATTTACACACCAAAAAAAACTAATCCGAATACTAACAAATACACACAATACAACTAGTTGTAAACCATATTTCATAGAACATGAAATACTTACATTAGCATGTATATATATAAGTGTAATGTACTATGTGTGTAATGTACTATGTGCGCAAATACCCCGGTTTATTTACCAAATGCGAAGACATACAAAAAAGATATACCTTGAGACATAAAAATAAATTAGTATTTCCCAGTAGTAATCTTAAATTACATTCCACAAGCCCCTTCAAAATGTGTATAAAAATATATAATTAACTACCTAAATATATAAGAGAAGAATATAATGTAAATATATACAATAAACTAGTTAAGCAACTATTAATAAATAAAAGCTACTATACTGTACAGGATTACTTAGATGATACATTAAAGTAATTAGATTTACTAAAATATAAATATTGTTAATTACTAGTATTAATAGGTTTAGTTTAAAATATAATTACAATATAAAAATAAGTTAAGTATTTAAAGTCATATTCTAATTACATAACTAGAAATTTTATTAACAAAGAAGTATCTACTTAATATTAAATATAGTAGGTAGATAATATAGAGGAGGATCTCAATACACTGTGTTATTTGTTATAATATAATATAAAATGTAAAATATAATAATAAGTATTATTAGGTATGTGAAGTGAATAAATACTTTTATAAATATTAGCTATTGATAGAAGTTAGAAATAAATTTATTTTACGATCATAATTTAATAAGCCTAGTAGTGCCACTCATGCTTTGCTGTGCCCTAACAGGGCTTATGTTAGCTTGCTAAGGTTATCATTATAATTAAGATTATTTTGTATATTAATGTAACTAACATAAACGCAATAAATAAATAAATATTAATTATATAATATTAATTTCTAAAAGCTCCAACCTTTTAAACACGAATAATAATTTTATTTTCTATCCTAGAGTTGTATTACTTTTATGTTGTTCCTATATATGTCTCCGTATAATGACGTCATTCAGAAAATAGTGAAGCATCACATTTGTTCCAGTCAAAGGTCGATTTTTGTACGTAGTTCGTTGAAAAAGTAATTTCTGGTAAATGGGTTCGACCTACGGCAGGTTAATGACATCGGGGCGGTCCAATTCGACCGAATCCGATCCTTTGGACAAAATGAACCATGACCAGTGACATTGTTATGTGTGCATAAGATTTTTGGCACAGCATTATTTCATGATCCAAATTACTTCTCCAAGTCCAGGCCAACTATGATCGTTTAAAAAAGTATGTTTAGTAGTATTAAGAAGTTCTCAGCTTTGACGTTTAATTTTACGGTACAAAAATGAATTGATGATGGTAACCTTGATAATCCAAAAGCATGGGAATTTCAGGAGTAGATATATCTGCGGTGTTCAATTCCGTAGTCACACCTAGAGAACAAGAAAAATTGGCATCCTAAAAGCTCTGTCTGCTTATTATGGGCTTAGCAGTAAGACAAAGACTGCAGTATACATGTGCAGCATGGGATTCTTTCGGGGTTGGCAACTCGCGCGTGATGCCTCTAACGTCACAAGCGTCCATCTTCTTCGGTAACCACTTATCATCAGGTGGGCCGTATCCTTGTTGGCCACCTTATAGATCTAAAAAACTAAATTATCAGGTAATTTAGACGAGAATGGCTGCGATAATGTTTTAAAATTTCAAGTTAAAAATAGGGTTGTATTCCCCTGCCTGCCCTTGCGGACTCGCCGTGATTTATACATTTGAACCCTTACCACATTCTATGCCTCGGAGACATGTTAAGCTGTCCCAATTGTACGTTTTTGGCAACCGTCGCGCCGTTGTACCCCTGTCTGACGGATCAACAAACTTTAACCATTGTCAATTCAATCTAGGTTACCTTTTGGTTACCGTATTTCATATTTAAAGTTTCCACGATAGCCCGGCTACTAGACATCTTTATAATAAAGCAGCCCCAATTTTATCTATTCTATGTATGATTTCGTTGGGGTCGGCACTTAATTCTACCCGATGTGGTTAAAAGTCTGTAAAATTGGTTAAATCAGACTTTACTAGTTTCTCAACAGACCAGGGGCTTCACCATAAATTCCTTTAGACATGATAGCTTTAAGTTTGTCTCTGTCACATGTCCTTAAACGATCATAGTTGGTCCCGTGGTTTGTTGAACGAATTATATGCATTATAGCAAATTAGCCATTAGCCTTATGTCTATAGGGTTTAGCATTCTCTATTTGTCAGTTAGCTTTTCTGATATCGAGTCGAATCGATTTTGCAGATTTTTATAGCAAGCAGTATAGAGATCTTGAAACTTAGATAAAGGACAGAGGCTTTCCGTTACTCACGAAAACTTATTCCACACCAAAGTCGCGACAACTTACGAAAACAATATTATAGAACACAATTGCCGATGGAACAAATTGCCTACTTTAAGAGAAGTGCACAGAATCTTACTTAGAACCGCTTACAATTCTATAGGTACTGTGCTCAACTCCTGAAGTAAATGAGTATTTATTTTCACTGAGAAATCCAGCCAATGGTCTTTTTAAGTAAGGTCAATCTTGTAAGAATTGGATGAAAAGATTAGATCTTTTCATTTCAGAAAGGTCCGATTATTGGCCCAAGGTGCCACTTACGCCGAAATACGGGATTGAATTTGGGAAAGTCAATATTTGTGACGTTTCACGTAAAATAGAAATAGAGGAGGCGATCCGATACTTAGATTACGCTATTAGATTAGAACTTTGATGTTTTATTTGTATTTGACTGCTTGCCTGTATTAATGGATGCTTTATGTTTAAGGCTTTCCAAAAAAGTGCTAACGTGACAGATGTCGAGTCCATCGTCTCATGCATTAACCGTTCATCATTTTCCATGAATTTATTCTGAGACTTCTGCAGGTTTCCTTCAAGTTCCATAAAGCTTGTTGTATGAAAATACTCATTGGTACAGCCCGCTGGGGCTTGACATGGTGTTATTTCCTTAACACTCTCTCATGGGATCATTGTGCCAAAATTAAAAATAATAGTGTGTCCAGGCATTGCATATAATGATATAAGCAGATAAGCAGTGCTTACAATTTGTGATAACTGAATACACTCGTGTCGTGTGTGTATGTTTATGTTTGTGTCTATACCGAAACGTATGTACCTACCTAGCTACTTATTGTTTCTGCCTACCCCTCTGAAAATCTAATGCACGCCCCTCAGTGTCTCACGCCTATATCGTAGTTCTAAAGTGGAGGTACATCACCGATGTTAAGAACAAGGTGAAGTGAATCATCGATAGTAATCATACCTAGGTAAATTTAATTGCATCTAAAAAGGTACGTGATATTACAACAATCATGTTCAATTACTAAACGGTCTTAGTTTAAAGCGAATTGTATTGTCTCTTGCCCTCGCTTCAGGCCTAGCGGTTTTAGTAGTCGCCTGCTACGCAAGCCACTTAAGTTCAAAACCCAACCAATAAACCTTATTAAAACAAGGTATTGCTTTAATCCCAAAAACAGACAGAGTACTCACTTAAAATCATCAGGCGGACAAAGTGTTGTGCAGTGAAGTAACGAGATTGTACCCTGATTAAATCAATAATGGTACTATCCCATTATTTCTTTCACCTATTGAAATTGCGGTATACCTTCCAAAACCGCTGATCACTTTTATCCAACAGGCAATGTCTTGAACGTTGAGTTTCATCTACAGAATGTTTGATAAATGAGCACACGCTTGCTCATTTTCACGACTCGTTGATTGATTAGTTCCAATATTGAAATTTGCAACCCTGTATCGAGCTTCAGAAAACGCTAAACAAGCATTATATTAGCCGTTGTGTTCGTTAATGAAATCAATTTCTTATTCTCGTTGAATTTATGGGTCAGATTTGTAAGCATCTATTTTGGTGAAGTTCGCAGGTAAATGTTATAAAGGAAAGTTAGGTAATTTATTAGCTTGAGATTACGTAATACTTAACAAGAAATATGGCTTTGCTTATAAGTATTAACCTTTTTTTACCCTTACAAAATTTCGAAGGATATTTATATCTAGTTTTATTCTTAGAATGATTTTGGGATGTATCGCGTAAATTTAGTTTCATACAAACTTTCATCCCATAACTTGCCACGGCACTACACAGATACACACGTCCAACTCCACCCTTCTTTTTTGGTCGGGGGTTAAAAAGTAAAACTTTTTAGACAAGAACACCGATGAACACAAAAACCTTGACCATGATTTTGAGCTAAACGTTCGTGTTAAGTTGGACGGCCCATCCTAATTAATGGTGGGCAAATTTAAGTTCCAGCGCAGATGTGGGACGTCATTGATTGATTTGCGCGAAGCCGGCGGGAACATTAATCACTTGCTACAATAGTTATCGCTGCGGTTGGTCCGTTGTAGACGTTGTAGTTACTATCATATGACGTCAGAGCGGTCATCTCCCCTATTACCAAGAACATGACGAATCAAATAACACGTGCTCCACTAAGCATTTACCACCCATAAACATAAACCCAAGTAGATAAAACGTCAATTTGTCACACACTAACAAGTTACACAAAAATACATGATGAATACCTACGAAATAAACTTTAATAGTAAGTTATCGATTACAATGGAACATAGCTCTAGTAATTGACATGCGTTGCAGTGGTGCAAATAGGCCATGGCATAGATATATGACTATGCTCTTACGAGTTAAAACTGGTGTTCTGCCACCACCCAAAAGTAAAATTATTCAAATATAATATTATTATGTAAGTAATAGCCCAATCTAACTAAATATCATAAAAGTTGTCTGTCTACGTGTGAAACTATACGTATAACAAGCTACCTTATTACCTTACTTAAATGTACCTATCAGTCCGAGCTCTATAAATTCTGATAAAACATAAAATATGACGACACTACTCTAATATTTGACCTTCACTATAGAACAAACTTGAATTATAGAAAAAAAATCTATAAGTAACATAATTTAATCCTACGCGGTTTTACCAGCGTAGTATAGCGAAGTCACGTTTCAGCTAGTCTGAAAATAAAGTCAAAAGTCATATGTATCATCGGTCATGTTAGTAGCTTATCTTTGTTTAAAATTGGTGAAAAAACAAATAACACTAATAACTAAATTTAGAGGTATTTTTGCTAGCTTTTTTGTACAAGCTGGCAAAAATAAGTTCTATTGGAGAAATTCCCGTAATTCAGACATTACGCTACGGAGTGTACAGGGAAACATATTTTGTAAAAGGCCGATACTTCGTAAACAATTTAAGGGCTGGCGAGACCCTATTAAAGTCCGCCCTTCGATTAGGCAGCTCGGACATTTTTCAACTTAATTGTACGGATGGTAGGCAATTTAGAAAATACATCAGTATCGAACTTTGGACGGCGAGGAACAACTTCGCTACAATTTGGAGTGAACTTGTTGATAAATAGAGGAATTCGTAATTTGATCCGGATAATTGTTTCTCGGGACGGTTAAAGTCGATAAACAAAAAATTGCCTATACATGAACTCCCAATCATATTTTCTATACAGATAAATAAAATTAGAGTGTCGTAGATACTTAATGACAAAAAAAAACCTTTTTCTCGGTGTAGCTATCCCGGCTAATCTCTGAAACAGCTGGACCGACTAGCGGGAGATAGCTGATGCTATAAGGAGTAACTAAGGCTACTCTTATTATATAAAAAAATGTATCGCTAAGTACCTAACATAGTTTTAAGTGTTTTTATCCCATAACAGTTTTAACTAACTAACATAGTAATAAGAGTGAGTTCGAAAACTATAGCCCAACTACTTGAAATCACACTCAAAAATAAAATAATATTCTTAACCTACAAACTATTTATATTCTGAGGATATCAGTGTTAATAATATACCACTTTGCCCAAAACCTTATTATCGCTTACTTCTGTAAAAATGTATTGTTCCTTTTTACTCCCTAAGTAATCGCATAAAAATAATCCGACGTTTATTCTGTGAAAAGGAAAACAAATCAGAAAATGTTGCCAATGTTTCACTACAGAGGTTAATAAGAATAACATTGCTCTAACAATACCTGAGTATTCCGACCAAGGCTACCTTGAAGACAAATTGTATTTTACAAGGCGAACAATTTACCGCATAACAACTGCTTTAAGCTCGTAAAACAAGCCCTAAAACCCTAAAAACTACAACGGGTGGGTGCATAATATATTGTAATAAATTCAGCAGTAGGTACCGCAGAAAAGCAAGTACGTTTCAAATGTCGGCAAGCATTAAGAAAGGTTCCCTTTAATATCAAGCCGCAACATCTGATGTCTGGGAACAAGGCACAGATGTGAGCACCATTTTTGTGGGATCATTGCTAAGATTTTAGACGTTTTGTACCCATGCTCCTAGCTTTATCCTATACATTGTTGGGTACGATTCATCCTAAAGTGGCTGGTCATCTGTACGCCATGTTTCTAATACATTTAAATGAGCATTGCTTGTATATATATAATCTGAATAGGTATATACTCGTATATCCATAATCTGAATGTCGAAAACGATATTCATGAAATTTTGTTTGTTGGGTGTTTCGAAGGCGATAAATCGATTTCGCTAGGTTTCATTTTTCATGTCAACGAAAATCGAATTTAGTTTCAGAATCGCTTTTTATGAAACTCAAATTTTCGTCCATGAATGCAGACTTCGAATATATAAACGGCAAAGAATTTTCTGGCAAACCACGTTCTGTCGTAATTTTCGAACGAATAAAAACCGTGGTAGGAACCTTGCGAACTATTGGCCGAAGCTTCGTTTTTTTTGAAAAAGCGAATATGCCCGCTGAGCTTAGAAAAACGATCTGACCTTCGCACCAGCTTTTACCGGAAAAATCGGTAAAAAAACACTCAATACCAATGACATAATCTGTAACGAGTCAGATTATCTGTCTGTATCGGAATTTACGGGCAGCTCGTCCGAACACGCGATCCGACATTTTATGTGTCACTGAACAAGGCCAAAAATAGGTTAAAACCGAGGGACATAAGTACTATAGGTACGGAATAAATATTAGCACCTACCTATTTATGGTATAGAATGGAGTTAAAATAGAAATCATCTTACAAGATTACTACTCTTGTAAGATGATTCTTCTGAGTTTCTTGCCGGTGCTTCTCAGAAGGCTAGTTTCCGAACCGGTGGTAAATTCCTCGACATTCATAAGTGCCTTACCAGGGCCTAAACTGAATTAATCATTTTCATTTTCACTCTTAAATGAAGAAGATATAATAGAATTGGCTACTAATACTACCTATGTAATTGAACTACTTCAAGGTTAAATTTAAAATAATAATATTTTTTAATACTTACACTCGTAACTGCACTTTGTGTTTTAATTAGATGTCAATTCTATTTCAGTGGACAGGCATTGCGAATTAAGAACATAACTCGAATGCATAATTTTTCGTTATGCTAATGAAAACAGATTAAAACGCATGTATGGCCTATTAGAAAATGAATTGATTCGAAATTCAAAATAAAAAGAATAAAATAAAAAAATTTTTTTTTATTTAAAACGCTAGACTTAATTTGGAACCCAGTCTTTTCATTCATTAAATTTATTTATTTCCGTTCCAAAGCCAACCTTGGATATACTTTAATCCGCGTGTTATCCCATCCACTGAAGCCGGACATACGCGAATCTGGACAAAAGAGTCGGATATGTAGTTCCATTTTCCGTAACGTGTGACAAGTGACCTAATTAATACCCAACAAATATTACCGCATTTGAGGTAATGATCTCTTGGGGCGTTGATGACCCTTAGGCTATGATGCCAATCTAGCACAAAGGGGCGAAAGGGAACGGAAGGGCTACTTCCTAAATCAACTCTAATGTTATAAAGATGAAAGATTTGATTGTTTTTTTGTTTGTTGTTTGCATCGGCTCTGAAACTACTTAAGCGATCTTGAAATCTTTCAGTAATGGATAGCTACGTCATCAGCAAATAACATAGGCTATATTTTATCTCCGTACTCCCACAGGAACGGGAACTACGTGGGTGAAACCGCGTGACGTCTGCTAGTTAGTCATAAATAGGACACATGCAAAAAATCTAAATATTATTTTGTATACCCATTTGAACTATATTTTACTCGATACTCCCATAATAATCGAATCGTTGCGGCATTAGGTCATCACTAGTGCCCCAAGTATAAAACTTCCTACACTCGCCTTGCCGCTTGGGGCGCTTTTTTACGTTACCGTACAAAATGAAAAAAATACGCAGGCATTTGGTCAACGTAAAAACATGTTAAAACCTATACTTTCGGCTCTGATCTGCCATTTGGCAACTTTATGCTACGAATAACGACGTTAGTAAGTTTGCGTCGACATAAGTGAGCGCGCATGTTATTTACATGGAAGCCACTCTTCTGTTACCTTTTTTTTGCCCTTATGTTATGGAATCTTTGCTCTAAGATTACAAGTACCTTTATTAGTCATACAATTTGGCCTCAAGTGACGTCATCGTTAGTCGCCTCTTATGGTGATATCTCTGAGAATTGGCAATACTCGGACACCTTGGGATTGTGTTTTTTTATGGGTTTGGAATGATTTTAATCGGCAATTTTATTCAGAAGAGCAGTAAATTGCAAATAGACTAAATACGTGTGCTACAAAAAAAATCTTTGTAAACATTAAAAACATTTTTAGACATTATCACTGCTTCTAGTTCCGAACTAAAACAAAACTTACACTATGGGTTTTTTTAAACCATACCTACACACTAACCACTCGGACACAACTGACACAAGGCGAACAAAAATGCTCTCTTCAAAATAATTTGCCCTGATGCGGAAATTAAACCCGCGACACCTCATGTAGCAGTCAAGTGTATTAACTACTAGACCAACGGTGTTGTCATTTTAGAACACCTTTTTGGCTGGCATTTCGTAGAGACAATGATATTGGGATATCTAAATGAAAATAATGTAATTAAAAAGACTAATCGAATTTCCTAAGTGGATGATCGGTATTTTTGAAATTAAATACTAAGAGTTGATAAGGCGTCGTGCGTGAATGATATGGATCAAATAAAACTTAGGTTTCTTTGTAATTCAGTTCAGTTACTGACGATGTCTCTAGGGAATTTGGTTTGTACGTGTTAAAGCAATGTTAGGTATGTTATGTGTAATATAACTAAGTAGTTTTCTGTTACACAAATAACATATTACATAGAACTTAGAACATGCAAGTTTCAAACCCTAACTTCAAACTTCGTGTTCCGATGAAACTTTATAATGAGGAGATTCATAGCGTTACCATTAATTTAAGTTATTCATAAATTTATATATTCTTTATATATTAACGAGAGCTATCAGAGCTCAAGCTGTGAGAGGCAAAACAAATATATTAATTAAATTTATTTCCCTACTAGCTGTGCCTCGCTGTTTCACCCGCGTAGATTTAGTTTCTTCCTTATTGTCGTGGAACCCTAATATTTTTAATAAATAAAGTTACTCCTAGCCTAAGTTACTCCTTGAAACATCAGCTACCTACCAGTGAAAGTCCCGTTAAAATCCGTCCAACCGTTTCAGAGATTACCCGGAACAAACAGACAGACAGACAGACAGAGAAAAAAATTAAAACTTGGTTTTTTAGTATCAGTATCGTGTATACTTTCATATGCATTTAGTGAAAAGCTCTTATTTTGGAATTACAAACAGACACTTCAATTTTATTTATCTGTATAGATTAATAATATGTGGTATGTAAAAAAATACTTCATATGACAAGCCACATAGCGTTGAAGTATAGGCAAGAACGTGGGATAAGGTAGTCTCTATTTGTGTTTTTTTTTGTAAAATAACGTGGGTTGTTGGTACGCAGTACTGTGATACATTATATAATGTCACAAGCAGATCTGTCTTTGAACTTTTAGATTGGTGTTTCTGATCCGGTAAAGCTATTTGTGGAAAAACATTTTCTAAACGTATGGAATTAATAAAAAAAAAGTAAAAGTATTTTCAACCACGCAGTTCAGTTTGCAGACAAATCAGCATTCGACTAATATCAGTTTGTTTGTTTGCTTGAACGCGCTAATCTCAGGAAAAAAAGGTCCGATTTCACGCTAAGACCAATCGCGGGCTCAAGTAAGCGTTAGCTCAAAGTAACCACGCGGACGAAGTTGCGGGCAGACGCTACTTCAAAATATAGCGCTAAGTTCATTTTGGCATGGTTCGTACAAAACTTACCATCCCATATTAGAGGATACAGGCGACTGGAACCACGGTCCCAGTGTCGCCTTATAGCATTTTTGATGAAAGTTTTTACTATCACGCTGACATTACTACAAGTACGTTTTCTTCTTATTCTTAAACGAATTCTTATACTTCTTACGGCCAAAAATCTTTCCAAATTTGTATGCAGTAGTGCTGGGACAGGACAAGGAAGGAGTGCATAGGACAAGGACTGTTAGCGACGCAACAGGCGCATAGTTTGATTACCACAATCTTCTTACGTTCTCTTAGAATATTGTGCGTCATTTGTCATTATTGTTCTGCATACTGTCAAAGGGATGCGGTGTGCGAGCTGAGATCCGGGGGAATCATGTGTCAATCTCAGAATGTCATTGTCAAATAATTTGCAAAAGTAGTCGTTGCACCACCTCCACGCACTACGCACGCTGCCTATATTCAAATTCGTGTGTACTACCTGCTACCTTAAAATAAAAACGTGAATTGCAATCGAAATTTTACTGTTTGTGCTCAACCCCGAACTACGTGCTACAAGGTCAGTAAAGTAATAAGACAGAGGAGCTACTGCACCCACTTTCCACTGAAGATAATCAACCAACATGACAGTCTGGTATGTCAGTCAAACTGTTCACTCATGCAGAGAGGAAACTTGTCGCAAAAAAAGAATGACCCTAAAATCCGCAAAGATCATTAAGTAAGCAGAGCCGCAGAAATCTCGTCATTACCATTCCCGAGCCGCCCTCGTGTGGAGAGCCCTACCGCTATTTCCGCAACCACGAAGGTGACCCCGTTACAGGCACTTTGACGATTGACTTTCCTCTGTGACGCTCCGTGCACCGTGCGTCGCTTTTTCTACCGTAATTTCAGGCATTGAAATAAAAATGATCTTACGTGGGTCAAGCCTTTGATGTGACTTAGTATGTCTATCTGTGTATATATTGATATATTTTTTAATTGTGCCATTTGTTGAGATATCCCAACGCCGCCAAGAAGCCGCCTTCACAGCGCCACTATCCTAGGAAACCAAGTGAAAAGCTCGGACCAACCAAGCATCCCTATCTAATGTACACTATTATAGAAGATATGAGTAAGTCCTAAGTTCGATCCCCGGGTCGGACAAAGTGATATTTGGTTTTTCCATTTTAGGCTTTATAACATCTTGTTGTGACCAATAGAAGCGAAGCGTCAATGGTAAATGTTACAAAAACGGGGAAAAAATCAATAAGTTACATAGTTTTTATTATTAATGCTACGTGGATTACCGCGAGGCACAGCACAGCTAGTGTAATATAACATAGGCTTGTCTATCCATAAGTAATCCCTCGTGAAACGGAAACAAACTACAGGTATAATAAACAATTTGAATAATTACAGAAATGTTCATGTCAGTGCTCACTCATCGGGCAAATTTATGGTCGCGGCGTTTGAACAACGACTTTGTGTGGGAACGTCGCGAAGTTTTGAGTTATGAGTCTCGGACTTTTGCTGGATTTAAGCTACATGGTAAAGCGTAATGAAATCACGACGTTTATTACAACAGGTTTACGACCCCACGAATTGTTTTTCGTGATATTTATTAATTTCGTTGGACGTTTATTAGTAAGTTTGTGAATTAGTGATTCATCGGAACTAAAACCCGGGGAGTATAGTGTTTTATAATTGTTTACTCATAATAATACCACACATTACATCCCTCACTTCCACATAACACTGCTCATAACCTATGAGCAACGTCCAATACACACCTGGCCCAGTGACAATCTCACTTTACTTGACTTGTTAGTGGAAGTAAAGTTGAAGACAAATACTATCGCCACAGACAGATATACACTACCTTCTACCCGTTAAATGCTATTACTGTGCTAAAATATACATATACACTACCAATTTTATTGTGGTTACACATTACTTACTGTACCTAACAACTAAACAACTTAGTTTAAACTGCTTCAGATCTCTCACGTCTCTTAATTTGCATTCCAGTCCTCTACAACAATGAATACCATGATGACCCGTAAAGCAACAGCCCGGGATGTAGAGGACAAACTCAGGAAAACATTGCAAGAACTAAAATTGTCTAAAAATCTATGCGACAAACTCCTACAAGAGAGGGATGAGAGTGAAGAGGAAGTATCTAATATCAATAGGAAAAACAGTCAGTTGAAGAGGGAAATGGCCGAACTACATCTACAATATACTGTAGTTGAGGAGGAGCGGAACCAGTTGCAGAACATTGTTTCATCGTTCAATGAGTGCAGCGACACCCACGAGAGGGCCCTGACTCGCATCTCTGAACTGGAGAATAGCTTGAGTCTTGCTCACACACAGGTGACCAAACTGGAAACAGAGAGGGACATCAACCAGACCACCTCCGCGCTCAGCCTCTACGATGAACTGGTAAACACCGACTCCGGAGCCATGCCAACCGACCATCTGGTTACTATTGACCTTACTGATGATGTTTGACTGATGATGTATGACTACCAAACATCTTAACTCTAGTCCGAATACAGCTGAAAGCTTATTGAAACAATCGTTACGAAAAAGCTTCCCAGATTTTAGTTTTAAACATGTACGTCCTATTGACATCATGAAGGCATTTAAATCGCTTAATATTAAAAATACGGAGGACTTATGGGGACTCTCAATTAAAAGTATCCAATCTATTATAATAACGATTGCTCCCGCATTAGCTTCTATTTTCAATTTATGTATAGATCAAGGTATATTTCCTGATATTATGAAATATAGCAAAGTAATACCGATATTTAAAGCAGGCTCTAAAGAAGATCCTTCTGATTATAGACCTATATCGATTCTTCCCGCGCTTAGCAAAATATTTGAAAAAATTCTGCTTAATCAGATGTTAGCTCACTTTAACGTACATAACATCTTGCACGATCACCAATTTGGCTTCACTAAAGGTAGATCAACAACGGACGCGGCAGCAAAATTAATAAAACACATTTTTGAGGCTTGGGAGGGCGCCTATGACGCAGTAGGAGTCTTCTGTGACCTTTCTAAAGCTTTTGACTGTGTGGATCATCGTACGCTACTTCTTAAGCTAAACTATTATGGAATTCGCGGAAATGCTCTCGACCTTTTATCCTCGTACCTAGCAAATCGTCATCAGAAAGTTGGCGTCGGTGGTGTAACATCCAAGGGGTCAATAATCAAAACAGGCGTGCCGCAAGGCTCCATACTAGGCCCATTCCTGTTTCTAGCGTATATCAATGACCTACCACTTGTTGTAGAAAATATCTGTGATATTGTTCTATTTGCAGATGATACATCTTTAGTTTTCAAAGTGAGTAGAAAAGACAAAGATCTTAAGGCACTAAATGAAACTCTAACATCTGTTTCAAAATGGTTTGATGCCAATAATCTCGTTTTAAATTCTAAAAAAACAAAATGTATCCGATTTTCACCACCTAATACATCGCAAATAGATACAAATATATCATTAGTTGGGAGTCAATTGGAGTTGGTCGAAAGCACAGTATTCTTAGGTCTTACCTTAGATTCTAAATTACAATGGGGCGCCCATATTGAAGCATTGTCAAAAAAGCTTAGTTCAGCTGCGTTTGCGGTTAGAAAAATTAAACAAATGACGGATATTGATACTGCTAGATTAGTCTACTACGCTTACTTTCATAGTGTCATGTCATATGGCGTATTGTTATGGGGTTCCGCAACAGACTTAGATTCAATTTTTATACTTCAAAAGAGAGCCATCAAGGCAATATACTCGCTGGACCCCCGAGATTCTCTTAGAGATAAATTTAAAGAAATAAATATTCTCACCCTACCGTCACTGTACATTTATGAGAATTTGCTATACATGAAAAAAAATATTCATCTATTCAATTTAAACTCGGACATTCATTCAATTTCAACACGAAATAAACACAAAATTGTAGCTCCTAGATTCAGGTTAGCAAAGGTAAATAAATCATTCATGGGGAATTGTGTTCGTTTCTACAATAAAATCCCACAGTCAATAAACGCGTTAAATTATGATAAATTTAAGACACACATTAAAACTGTACTGATGAAGAAAGCTTATTATACAATTTCGGATTACATAAATGATAAAGACATATGGAATTAAAACTCTGCACAAGTAGCTCCTGGCAATGACATGGTATGCAAACATGATATGTAAATCATTTGGTATTGTTTTTACGTTTTTAATTATTATTTTTTACACATGCATGCTGATACAATTTTCACTATTGTGAATAATTTATGATGTTTTTTTTTTTTGTAATTATTATTATTTTACTGTGTAATGAAATGTACATGATGCCAGCTGAGTTTCTTGCCGGTTCTTCTCAGAAGGCTAGTTTCCGAACCGGTGGTAGATTCCTCGACGTTCATAAGTGCCTTACCAGGGCCTAAACTGAATAAATCATTTTCATTTTTCATTTTTTTAAAGTGCTTAAACTTTTGAAATTTATATAAAGGTTGCAAGTTTACCGACACATTAGCGAACAATGACGAGCATGAAAAAATTTAATCTTTTAAGTAAATGACGTAAGTAAATGCTTACGGCATCGTAATATTGGAAAGCTATTTCTAAGCTCGAAGAGAAAAGATAAAAGTGAATGAAAGTGGAACACGGCTCACATACCTATTATTAGTTAACATTAGTTAGGCAACTTTGATCGTGACCAGGATAGGGACATGTGACCGTAATCAGATATAACTCGATAATTTTAAGATTTTGTGTCCCGTTTTCCAATATAAGGCCTTGTTTTTCTGATAACCACTGTACAGCTATTAGATACGGATTATGTTGTCATCAATTTAAGGAAACAAGCCATCTAATGGTAGTTAGTCGATTATTAAGAAAAAGTTATTTAGCGAAGAGTCACTAATACAGTCCACCAGCGGGCCTTCTTAATACGCACTGCTCAAAAGATCATAGTTGGCCCCCAGCTACAATTGTGAATGGAAAATCAGCCGCGTTATTCGGTAGTGACGGTATTATCGATTCGAAATTGAATAATTTTCTAAGATTGAAACCAACGTTGAGAATCCTTAGTGAATAACACGGCAGATTGTACCATTTCACTTTAAGTAAAATACCAAGAAACCATGACATACAACCAAAGGGATGATAATGTTTGAAGAGAACTAACCTATTGGTATTTCCACGTATAGCTGTATAAAGTTATGGCGACGTAATCCAATAAAGGAAGGTACAACCGGTCAAGGTTGCTTCGGGATCAACGCAATCAAATTTGTCACCAAAGGCAAACGAACCGTGCGCTCTCCTAATCCGAAGTAGCGTGTGTGATGCCATTGAGGTTGTGGTAATGTTTTCAAATGTTATTTGGAAAGGTAGCAAAACAGAGGTATTTGGTGCTTAAAGGCTTTCTCAAACTACTGTGCATTGTAACTGTATCCTTGAGCTTCGGCGGACCCAGTAACAATGCACAAATGTCGATAAAAAAGAATAGCGTGTAATTTTGTGATTAATTTTGTATTACTCGAAATTGTAAAAATATTTTGGCAGACTATTTACTGAATGTCTTGCCGGGTTCTTCTGAGTCAGCAAACTTCCGAACCGAACACGTATAATCCTATATTATTGCGTCGTGCTGACGATATGAAAGTAATATGTTAAAAGTCTTAATTGTTGGTTCTACGCCTGATCTATAAATAGTAGAGACCTTCATGCATAGATCGCCGTCCCCAGAGAATAAAATTATAACTTTATTATCTTAGTTTTAGTGTTAAATGTCATTTCTGCAATCTGCGGGTGTCAATCTGCTCAATTTTGTTTCGTAATGTTTCTAAAGTTAAAACGGTTCGGTGAAGAGATGAGTGTTGTTATTACAACACCTATGCCTTCCCCTTCTGGGAATACTGACGTGAGCATATGTATGTATGTGTGTAATTATTCATACGGGCATCGTTGTTCTATCCGCAATAATCCAGGCTAGCCGTGTCATCTTACGCTTAACCTCACTCCCATGTAAGCCAGGTTACAGATGCTCCTAAATGAAAAGATTAAAGTGACCAACGTTATTTGAATTACAAATTGCGGTCACGTAACGTACGAACTCCTTTGAATATGTTTCAAAACATGGTCAGGATGTGAGTGGAAGATTAAGGCTATTAGATTGTTTGGAACGATCTGACCAAGAGGATATATATCCTTATTTAAGTTAGAACTACGTTGGGTATTAAATTATGTTTTTTGCAACTAACGTGGCAAACAAGCGTACAGACCACTCAATGATAAGCGGACACTGCAACCTATGAACATGACAAACACCAGAGTGCTTAGTGCGAGTTTTTCACTGCCGCCGTCACAAGTCACCGCGCCAAAGTTAACGCAGATTTGTATGGGATCGAAGCAGCGCCTCTGTCGGCCTAAAGATGACACTATTGTGCACCCATAAATATCTGCGTTTACGTCGACGCGGTGACTTGTGACGGCAATTTTAAGAAAACTCGCACTAGGCACTCTGAGTGTCATTCACGCATTGCCTACTTATCTGTACATCTATGCAGATAAATAAAAAAGAAGTGTCTGTTTGTTATTTCCAATTATCAGCTTTTCACAAAATGCATATGAAAGTGTATATCTGTTTTTTTTATTATTTCTCTGTCTTTCTGTCTGTTTGTTCCGACAAATTTAACGGGACTTTCACACTACTGGCTAATAGCAGATAGTACAAGGAGTAAAGTACAGTGATGACACACGACGAAATTTGCTTCCAGGGAATCATCATGAGAAACCTACATACCTAAGTCTGATACAAAGATGTTTGTAGTGACTGAGTCGGCGATGCACTCCCTATCTATCGTTGACATCTAATTTTCGGGAAAATGTGGGAATCGCTACACTTCTGTCTACTTAGACACCTGTGTAGTAAGGACGGAAAACGTGTACCTACTTACATATTCAATAATCAAATCCAGCCAGCATTTACTGATCATAATAATCATATATCCAATTCTATCTAATAAACATTTCCATAATCTATATTTGATTGCTCTTGACATGCGTCAAGAATGTTATTTATATTCGATTAGGTTCATACAAAAGTTTAGAAGTATAGATTGAGTCATCAAATAATTATGATAACTGTGAGTTCCAACTTTAATCATAAATCTAAAACAATTTGGCCGTTCCAAGCCGTAATATGAGCGTTATGATCAAAAACATCCAACGTTACGTTTCAACAGCACGGGGTAGATAACTTATTATTATGACCCAAATGTGTGTGTCAGAAACGGCTAGATACCTACATCACGGTACCAACTTGGCGAGCCGCCAAGCCATCGAAAGCTAGGCTTTCGAATGATGTAAATGTGTGTTCTAAATTTGGCATCGAGTATGTGGAAAATGTAATCAAAAGTTAGATTTTGTTTTGAAGATTCGTCTGGATAGTTCCTATCATTTAATAAGATCTATACTTACGTACAAATAAATAAAATTGATGAGTCTGTTTGTAACGTGAGACAACTAGTTTTTAACTAAATACCATATAATCTATACAGATAAATAATATTAAAGTGTCTGATTGTGTTTCCAAATTAACCCTTTTTCACTTAATACATATGAAAGTAAAGAAAGTATATACTGTCCGTATGTCTATCTGTTCTGGCTAATCTCTGAAATGAGAGGACCGATTTTAATGGGACTTTCACAAGCAGATATAATAACTTAAGCTACTTATAAAAAAACAAAGGTTCCACGGGTCATCCATGAAAATAACCTTAGTGTAACAATGTGATTATTTTGCAACATAATAACGTATAATTACATAATAACTGCATCTAAGTAAGTCCATTCTCCTCAGTTCAAATTGTAGCTAGCATTAATGCAGGTCAAGTTTTATTACTTCATTGTAACTTCATCCAGCTCCCACTCCTGGTTCGCGATGAAGCCGCTAAATGGTTTTTTAATTATATTTCATCCAACTTTCATAAAAGTTCTCAAATCATTCTCATCCCTCCTTGCAGTTTTATGGGTTCGTTAACAGCACTTGGATTTCCTTTGAGTTTCTCTCTCTACCTTTATTTCATTTGGATTCAGGGTTTTTTTTTTAAACGTTATTAATATGAAGTAATTACATACATACATACCTATTATGTTCAAGCCTGTATTCCCCGAAGGGGTAGGCAGAGGTGTTGTAATAACAACACCCACATTTCACTGAAAATGATTAGGTAGCTGCCAACGTGACAGATGTTGAGTCAATCGCCGTCTCAGGCACTATACATACGTCAATGAATTACTTCTCAGACAAATGCAGGTATCCTCACGATGTTTTCCTTCACCGTAAAGCACGTGGTCTGAAATCTGCAAACTCAGCAAATTGACTACTTAAAGATGTCTCACATATGCTTCTCTAAATATAAAACCCTTATCAAAAATGTAAACACAGTTTGTTGTTCTCCACTACCCTCAGTCAGAATTAGTCCAAGAGCTAGTGAATTCACTAGATGGTCGGAGGCTAAGAGTCCTCCAACTGACCTACTACGACCTTGGCTCGTTCTATATTCCACAGCAGTGGAACCTTGACTTGACCTTGTCGCGGGGTTTGTCACACTTGTGACAAGATATCACGATATGGAAATAGACAGTGTGTTTATTAAACAACTTTATATTACTCATGTCGGTAAAACAACTGACACAAAACGGGTGTATATGGCCACTAGGGTAGTAGGGCTTACATTACAGACCAGTGGGATTGGAACTTACGTCGTTATCCTAGCAGACGTGTACTCCAACCACCTGCCATGGCTTTATCTTATAATAATCTGTACAGATAAATAAAATTGAAGTGTCTGTTTGTAATTAAACAATTACAGCTTTTCACTAAATGCATATGAAAGTATACACGCTACTGACACAAAAAAAACAAGTTATAATTTTTTTCTCTGTCCGTCTGTCTGTCTGTCTGTCTGTCTGTCTGTTTGTTCCGGGTAATCTCCAAAACGGCTGGACGGATTTTAACGGGACTTTTACTGGCAGGTAGCTGATGTTTCAAGGAGTAACTTAGGCTACTTTTATTTATTAAAAATATAAGGGTCCCGCGACAATAAGGATGAAACTAAATCTACGCGGGTGAAACCGCGGGGCACAGCTAGTAACAACTATATTACAAAATATACATAGGTATGTCAAGGAATTTACAATAAATGTGTTTACACCACCGTGCCCCGGAAAGCACGTTAGACCGTTGGTCCTACGCCTGATCTCTCTCCGGTCGTGTCGGATTGCCGTCCCATCGGACTATAAGAGTGAGCGCATACACTTGTGCACTATAATAACTCCTGCGAGGATGGCTGATCCTCGTTGAGATTAGCTGCCGTAGCCGAAATTCGGAGGAGATCATTATTACTCGTATTACTACAAAATACTTGCCTTGGCCTGCCTCGCGCCAAGGCTATTATTGAACACGAGACCCTCGGTTCGATCCCCAGGTCGGGAAAAGTGCTATAAGACTTTTCTATCTGTAATTTCCCAGTAACAGCCCGGAGTTTGTATTAGTGCCCGGTTAATGGCAATAGGCTCGCCTTCTATTACATGTAATTTAAAGATAACTTGCGAAAAGTGAGTATACTATAAGGAACTACGCCTCTGCCTGCCCCTTCGGGGAACACAGGCGTATATTTATGTAGTTATTTAAAACTGATTGCTCATTTAAAATTATGCATTGGTAAGCTCATTATAGAAGATATCAATTAAATCAAACCAAATAGAGTACATTGACCTAAAGGCATTCAATTTCAATATGAATAATAATGTGAACAATCAGATCGATAGCTGAAATCAGGTCTTTGATGTATGAAGCCTATCCCAAATTATACACAGATTATTCAAATTATTCAATAGAATATATTATATAGCACAGTATTTATATATGCTTACTAAGCAGTATGAAATCTAGACATGTTTTTGTAATAAGAATGTTTGCCTCATGGAGCGTGATGGTTGTCACTCTCCAAGTTTTTAAAATTTACTCCTTAATTTATTGTCGAAGTAATGACCATTTGAACTATTTGAAGTTTATAAAAATGTCTGTAAAGCACGTAAATGACGGCCGAGCCACCCCTTTCTATCGTTATAATCGCGTATGCACGCGTCTGTGTGAGTGCGTCATTTCGAACAATCTGTTTTTGGATTCCGGGTTCCGTACTGCTTTTAATAAGGTCATATATGTACTGTGTAATTTTCTACTAAACTTAAGGCCTTAATCCGTGTAGCAATTTAGTCGTGAAAAGGTAAGATCCTAAAGATACCCAAAAACTTCCCATGAGTGGTAGTATGATTTCAAGTGTGTATATTTATTTACACGATGATTAAACATAGTCTAGGTATAGCAACTACCCTAATTCTTCGAAAAAACCAGATAATGTTTAAGTACTTGAAAATATACTCTATTTCAACTAACATAAGTCACGTTATCCCAAGCAACAGGCACTTTGTGTGTGAATAAAGTTACTAACTAGCTTTGATCGATGTACTTCACTCCGTTTGCGACGAGACAGGTTCATCAATCAAACCACAATAAGTTCATAATTGAATGACGGCAGCTTTTTACAGATAAGACAGTTTTCAAGAATAATTCTTGAAATGCGAGCTTAATTTTGAACCTTACGGGTGTTTTATTACTTTACCTGAAAGTTTAAGAGGTAGTGAATAAAGGGATCTTCCTTTAGAATTTGAAGCCCTACTGGGGACTATACGACCGACTAGCTTCCAGCCGAAGCTTCTCCTTCCTCAAGATTTTACAGTTAGGACAAGCAATTATATATTACTAGCTAGTAACATTATATTTTCGAGAATTAACATTCATTCATTCATTTTCATTAGTTATTATTGTTATAGTTAGATTGTTTGATATTATTAAGTTTTAATTTTTTTCTCTGTTTGTCGTTGGTTGTCTTTTTAAGCGGGTGAAATCGCGGGGCACAGCTAGTTTACAAAATAATCCCAGTCTTTACCTATTCAGCAAATAATAAAGTAATTTCCTGAAATAATCCCAAAATTTTAAGTAAGAATCAACAGGAATGTAACTACTGCAAAACTTACAGAAAACACATTAAAGGTTGGTTACTCGTAATGCTCGATAAACTTGATTGATAGGGCGTATCTACTGCATCACGGTCCATTAGTTGCTAACTTCTACGTTTTATTTTCATTGTAACTATTGAACCGGCAATGGAATAGGTACAAGTACCTCTTGTCAATTACAGTAAATCCTGTTGTCGTCCGTCGAAGTTCAAAGCCTCCTAAAACCGTTTTCATGTTTAAATCACGTCCATATTGAACCCTGCATCTGTAATTTATTATTTATCTACATATAACACCTTAGAATTAGATATTCGGGCTTTGGTAGCATACTGGGTTAAAGTATCACCAATGAGTCAATCTAAAAACTTTCGAGTAGTGATGTCACATCACGAATCTATATCTAAACAGATAAATTAAATTGAAGTGTCTGTTTGTTAATCCAAAATAACAGCTTTTCACTAAATGAATATGAAAGTATACACGCTACTGACACTGAAAAACCAAGTTTAAATTTTTTTCTCTGTCTGTCTGTTTCGGGTAATCTCTGAAACGGCTGGACCGATTATAACGTGACTCTCACTGGCAGGTAGCTGATGTTTCAAATCTGTACCGATTTATCTGTATATGTATATAGATGCATAGATAGTAGGATAGTAGGATGTATGGAAAACATCACAAGGGGCATTTCCCGAACTCCCTCACAATAGCAACTAAGTACCGAAACTTGTCACATAATTTCCACTTACTCGTAGTTTCTACCTTGTATTACTGGTAAGTGTAGTGGTAATCCGCCGACAGCCATGATGAATGGGGGCCGTGAGGCCTACAGGATTACCCAATTGCGGTATAAGCCTACCAAGTCGTTGTTTCATGCTGTGGTATAGGTTAAAGGTACGAAGCATACACTTAATTCTAAAATTTGCTTCAAAAAGCAACGATAAGTTTCCATTCCAAGCAGCGGGGCTAAATTTTATATCAACGCACAGCCTAACACGCTAGTTCTAAAGTTATAAAATTTGAAAGGCGTTTTTTGAAGTGATGGTATACCTAAGAAAGGGTTTTCGAAATTCGACCCTAAGGGGTTGAAATGAGGGTTGGAAGTTTGCATGGAAATCTTACTGCAAAGCTTGGAAAGAAAGTTTGTACCTACATATTTAATGATGACTCGCGCTAGACCGAGCCGGGTCCGAGACGAATGTTGGACGTAGCACGGTCAACTAATATTACATATATATTTTGAATGGACACACTCATGCTATACCGAGTGGCAATTGAGTGATGGCCGACAACGGCATAAGCTACGGCTGCGGCTCGGCTCGTGCTCGGAACGAGTCATCCTTGAGGCGCATACAAAAATTTCGGTACATCAGTATTCTTATACGATTTATATAAAATATTAATATTAGGAGCCGTGGTTGCAGTCAGCTTTGAGCAGTCTCCTGCGACACACCTTCGATTCCCAACGGGGCCTGTACCAATAAGTTTTTCAAAAATGTATGTGCAGTGATTTCACACCATGTGCTTTACGCTGAAAGAGAACAACGCGAGGCAACCTGCATATGTCTGAAAGTAATTCAAAGACGTATGTATAGTGCCTGAGACGGCGATAGACTCACGATCTGTCACGTCTTCGGTGAAATGTGGGTATAGTTATATTACATTACAAGACCTCTGCCTAGCCCTTCGAGGAATACAGGCGTGAGCATATGTACGTATGTATGTATACAATGTCTATGTTAGCATATCGGTGTTTCAAAAGTGACCCGCTACAATCTTCCAGATTGTTCCACAATCCATTTCGGAAATTGTAAGGTACGCTTGAGTAAATAACTGTCTAGCCGCAGCGTCTTTCCGAATAGGGACCTGTTACTGACGTTTCATTAATTATCCTCTGTCTCATTGTCACTGATCTAGTTATTGTTAAGTATCTATATCCAAGTGGCTATCGAATAACTGCAAGCTGAATCATAGAAAAAAAGAATAGCGAAAATCGATACTTATATACTAGTAATTATTATTAAAAGGAATGTTTGTGACGAAATGGCTCAAAAAGTACAGGACCGATTTAAAAAAAAAAACACTATTCGAATGCTACTTTATCACTGATTAATATAGGCTATATTCGATCTCCGTACTCTCACGGGAACCACGATAAAGACGGTTTACGTAAAAATATCGTCATCAACATCATGTTGCGGCAAGTGCCGATTCGACACTCGATACAACCTGACCACAACAAAATTTATCAGATGAATTAAATCGAATCTTAGACGAGAAAAGATAAATACAGAAAAATACAATAACGAAGAAGTGAAACTTTCAAAATTACATATTTAATCAGAATATTTAAAGACAACATTAATTAGATATTAATTCACAATCACGTTTAATTATAAAGTAAATTGAAAGTATAATTTAATAGAAACTGAAATATTAATTAGAAAATTTCGAAAGCCTAAATAGTATTATAATACTTACAGGAACTTTTAAACCCTTTACATAAAGTTAACCAAGACCTTAGAGTCCATGAAAATTCACCAGAAAAGACTTGGAAAGCCTTTAAAAAGGCGTTAAAGAAACCTATCTGGGGTTCTATCATCTCTTACATATGCAATATGTAAGAAATATGCCCAAATTCAACGTGATTTTGGTCTTTGTATTCAACTTTTGGTATTATTAAAACATGCTAATGCTATAAAACCGTAAAGCACGTGGTGTGAAAACACATCATATAAGTTTTTAGAAAAACTCATCGGTACAGGCCCCGCTTGGATTCTAACTTGCGTCGCTTGCGTAGCAGGCGATTGTTCATACCACACAGCCACCATGGCTATAATATGACTAACTAGGTACATCTCCCTATTCAATCCCAAATCTCGACGTATCTTCAAGTCAACAAGATACACATGCATCAAATACAAAGTTTGAACGTTTATCAAAGTTATCAGGTACGGCGAGGGGTTGGTGCGGCTTGATAACAGCTGTAATTGGAAATGCGATATAACTTTGCGGAATCCAACGACCCATAACATATAATAACCACAGTACACATAGGCTTTACACGAAGTAAGGAATCTGGGGATTTTTTGAAATAATAACGTTTGATCTAGTGAGCGTGAGGGTTTCCGATATTAAAGATTTTAAAATTGTATGCAAGTCGGTAAACACATACGCGATCGAGCTTAACGTGACACCGCTTATTGTCGCGTCTATGTGTGTCATTTTGAACGATTCGTTCCTGATTCCTTACTGTTTGTAAAGCTTGTTTTTATACTGTGTCAGAATCAATGAACCGAACAATATTCTCGTGTTATAGTCTTCTTTGTGCGCTGTGGGAATAATTACTTAAACTTCAATGTTATTATTCGAATATACAAATTTTTTACATGAACAGAGAAAATGTTGAAATATTTAAATTGACAAGACTCACGCTCAATTGAGCAAACGTTATTATTCAAAAAAATATTTTAGTCTGAGTTTATACCACGTCATTGAATACGTAGCATAGACATGCTACGTATTCAAAATTTGATTTTCTAATCGAATAAAAATGATATCGCTACATCCATCAAAACACGTCACGTATACATAATTACACAAGTGAATTGAGTTGGTAAATTTAACTTGTCATAATTTGTACGTAAGCCAAACCAAATGAAACGTGAAATCATACAATTTTAAGACTAATTAGCAACATTACCGAACTTACTAATTATTCAAACGTTCGCTCAAACTCGGCTTGATTAAAGACGTTTACCTACAACGTCTGTAACACTCGAGCATGACATTATAGTATTTATTAACTATTTGAAGTGAGTACCTTTTTGAATTTTTGATCAATAATCGATTTCGTAACCGAAAAACCCCACTAGAAATAAGTCTACGCGGGTTAATTCGCCGGCCACAGCTAGTCCACAGTAAAATCAGTATTCCAAGAATAATTCATACCCTGATTATATTACTGATGAATATGAATTTCAATTAATTAATGTAGGTTCAAAAAAGGGAAACCGTTTATTATTATAACGGGAACACTTTGTTTTCCGAACGACACCGCTTTGTAACGGGATCAAAGTAAACGGTAAACAATAATTTCTCACTGCCATAAATAGAAAATAATTTCTAATAACTGGTTGTGAAAATCAATGTCTCGCAAAAACCTGACGTAAACACGCCTTGACCCTATTCTGTGGGTTTAAAATAAAAATAAAATGTAGCCTTAATAATAAAACATACATACAAAAGCTGCTAAGCACAGTATTATTATATACCATGCCCTGTGATTTCAACCGCGCAGACTTAATCGATTGGCCTCTACTGCACCTTGCAATATCAGCTATCTGCCTGTAAAAATCGGTCCAGCCATTTCAGAGATTATCCGGAACAAAAAAACAGACAGACAGTCAGAAAGAAATAGAAAAAAATTAAAAAACGCTTCTTTTATGTAAGAACCGTTTAAGCCTTTATAGCCAAAGACCCTTAAATTTTATCGCATCTTTGTAGATATTGATACAAAAAATAAGTAATTAATAAGTCTAACAAATCTAAGTCACTTACAATACGCAATACTTCACTTAACTGCGAATCTCTTACAGTCCCTTCCCTTCCTTCAATATTCACCCCTGCTTAGATAAATAGGTTAATCGAGTTAAATTCCCGACCTCTTTTGTAATATAAGAGTACTCTTAACAGGAACCTCTCTTTCACCCCATTTAAATACAAGCTTTTCTTCAAGCAGTTAGGAATCTAAAAAACATCGTTTGGAATGACATAATCACACAGGTCGTGCATCTACGAGAAAATAAGCGAAATAGAATAGGAATATGTATCATACCTCCTTTGGCTGACCTAAGTCATTTTCTGAGTAAGTCATTATCTAGGTAAGTCATTTTCTGTGTAGTTCATGTTCTATGTAAGTCAGTTTCCGAGTAGGTTATAACCTAGGTATGCCATTTTCTGAGTAGGACATAATCTAGGTAAGTCATTTTCTGATTAGGTCATGTTCTAGGTAAATCAGTTTCTCAGTAGGTCATTCTCTTATGTGAATGTAAGTCACTTTCTGAGTAAGTCATGATCTAGGTAAGACATTTTCTGAGTAGCTCATGACCTATGTATGTAATTTTCTGAATAGGTCATGATCTAGGTAAGTTATTTTCTGAGTAGGTCATGATTCTTGCTCAGTTTAGTTTTTACAAGTTAATTTTATGTGAAGATATCCTATGATTATTTCTTTCTCTGGTTCTTATTCAATCACAAATCAAACAAACTTGATTGCAATGCATGTGAAAATGTAACACAAAAAGCTACGTACCTATGTTTTTTATTGTATAGATGTTTGTTGAATACGAGTTCTTTGTTATCATTGAATTGTAAATCAAAAGAAATAGATTCTTTCATTTGGTGCCAATCATATCACTGTAACCGTGTCTTTTCAAATTACGTAGATCAAATACTTATGGATGGGTTTTTATACAAATTTTTCGCGTAGGTAGTCTAAAGTCCCATTCACAAAAATTTCTTCCTAATAAATTTTGTGGTTTTGCCGTGAAAAGGTAAAAGATATAAATCTAAGGAAATTACAGATAGCCTACATAATTTCATAATCAAAAATAGAAATGAAAAGTTACATACATACGCTCACGCCTGTATTCCCCGAAGGGGTAGGCAGAGGTGTTGTAATTTTCAATACCCACATTTCACCGAATATGATTAAGTGCCAACGTGACAGAGGGTGAGTCCATCGCCGTCTCAAGCACTATACATACGTCTTTGAATTATTTCTCAGACATACGCAGGTTTCCTCGCGATGTTTTCCTTCACCGTAAAGCACGTGGTATGTAATCACTGTACATAAGTTTTTTAGAAAAACTCATAGGTACAGGCCCCGCTGGGATTCGAACTTGCGTCGCTTGCGAGGCAGGCGACTGTTCTAACCCCGAGGCTACCACGGCTCTTGAAAAATTACGTTATTATTTTTAAAGTAAACCAGCTGTGTCCCGCGTAGACTTAATTTCTTGTATGCCCCGCGGAATTCTGTTTCTATATTTTTTTTTCGAATAAAGGTAGGTAGTCTAAGTTACTCCTTGTAACATTAGCTATCTGCAAGTATCGTGGAACTACCGTCAGAAAGACAGAAAAAAAAAATTTATGTGAGTACCATTTATACCTACTTGAAAAACTGTTTATTTTAACTGACAAACTGACACTTAAATTTCATATATCTGTATAGATTATCGCGCATGCAAAAATGAGTGATCTTACATGGATCTTTGACAAAATAATCGGTGTATAAGATAGAAAGGTACAATTAAAATAGACAAAGGCTGACATTTTAGATGTAACCCCAAACAATTCAGGTATTCGAAATTTAACATACCTCTCAAACGAGGCAACGTAACATACCTTCATGCTTTAATAATTGAGTAATTTTGTCAAAGGATCGGAAAGTTATGCTTACAATAATTCAATTTAATATGCCCCTTATTCTCCTCACAAAGGGAAATAAAGGGCAATATACGGAGATCACGATCAGATACATTATTTCAATATTATTTTGGTCTATGGTTAGTTCTATAGGTTCTATGGAACAAATCTATATCCATACATTTATACTGATAAATAAAATTGGAGTGTCTGTTTGTTGTTAAAAATGCAGCTTTTCACTAAATTACACATTACGAAACGAAACATTACGAAAGTTTATCCGGTACTGACATTAAAGAACTATTAAAACTAACTCTGTCTGTCTGTCCGTCTGTTTGTTTCGGCTAATCTCCGGAGCGGCTAGACCGATTTTAACGGGACTTTCACTGACATATAGAAAATTCTTCAAGGAGTAACTAATGCCACTTTTATTTTTAAAAGAACATTAAGTTTCTGCGGACCACCCATGAAATTGACTACACGGGTAAAACGGCGGGGCATAGCTAGTGAATTATATACTTGATTTGGAATGCGTATTATTTACCCAGATATATTCTAATGCAATTTAAGTAAATATTGTCTGTAGTAGTAGCAGTTTCAGGCGTGACAACCGTCTTGCTGTAAGATCTTCCCATAACCAGAGCTGAGCATTACTATCTTATAACGTAATATCGCTGCATAGATGGCACTACTCGCTAATACTTGCAAAGTTTGAGTACAAATACGCGAGAACCTAAATCGCGCTATAAGAGTTTGCAAACGCATTGTAGTTAACAACTAGCTGTGCCCCGCGGTTTCACTCGCGTAGATTTAGTTTCATCCTTATTGTCCCGGAACACTAATATTTTTAATCAATAAAAGTAGCCTAAGCTACTCCTTGAAACACCAGCTACCCTTCAGTGAAAGTCCCGTTAAAATCGGTCCAGCCGTTTCAGAGATTACCCGTAACAAACAGACAGACAGACAGAGAAAAATTTTAATACTTGGTTTTTTTGTGTCAGTAGCGTGTATACTTTCATATGCATTTAGTGAAAAACTGTTATTTTGGAATTAAAAACAGACACTGAAATTTTATTTATCTGTATGTATAGATGTATAGATATACAAGTTTCGAACTAGAACTGCTGGAGCTATGGTTCCTCAGGCACGACACCTTGGCTGGAAGACCTTCTCATATGAGTATGATCACTCGCTCTCCCCACATTTTTAATATTCCATATATTATATGAAACCTATGAAAGAATCTAGAACGCCACCAGTAGCTTTAAAAGTCGTACATCAAAACTCACAAACTCTGCCCTTTTATAATATTAGTACGGATTTCAAAGTATTTATGTCGCGTTCAAATTGTTTTCCCCTTAAACGCGACTTTCCTCGAACTTTTCGCTTCTGCGTGTGTTATGAAAAACCAATTTATGTTTGGATAAACGCTTATTTGTTCCGAGTGTAATTATTTGTTACGACAAGGTTTAAGTACCTACTTCTTGCGATGGCAATGCAATTTTATGAGATCCGCAAATTGAGTTCTACATCAGACTGCCTCGTTGGTCTAGTGGTTGCAAACGCGACTGTGTAACACGAAGTTCTAAGTTCTATCCCCGGGTCAGATATTGGATTTTTCAGCCCGGAGTCTGGATTAGTTGTCGATCAATGACAATAGGCTCGCCACCTACTACATGGAACTAAAACATAACTGGTGAAATGTGGGTGTTCTGCATTATTATTACAACTCTACTCACACCATGGGGAAAAGAGGCGTGAGCGTATAACTGTATGTCCGAGGTCCACATTCGAGTCAGATTTCTCTTTTCTACCACTAAGGTGGCAAACATGCATACGGCCCACCTGATGGTAAGTGGTTACCGAAGACTATGGACGCTTACAATGTCAGGGTCGTCGCCAACCCACCCTTCTTGAACAGCCCTATTGGGCAAACCTTGTTGGGGAACGCACACCTAAGTTTTATCAGCCGACGGAGGATCTCCTTTGGAATCACGCCATTTATATCTGGTAAATACTACTAAAACAATCTATACATCCATACAGATAAATAATATTGAAGTGTCTTTTTGTAATTCCAAAATAACAGATTTTTACTAAATGCACTAAATGAAAGTATACACAATAATGACACAGAAAAACTAATTTTAATTTTGTTTCTCTGTTTGTCTGTCTGTCTGTCTGTTCCGGCTAATCTCCGAAACGGTTGGACCGATTTTAACGCGACTCTCTTTGTGAAACCGCGGGGCATAACTAGTAATAAACAAATATGCATGCACCTTCCCAGAAGATTCCCCGAAGTGTAGGTACCCAGGCAGAATTTCAAAAGTATATTGCGTGTAACTTAATTAAGTAATTTTTCCAAGCATACACACAATATTTCAACAATGTCACCGCGCTCAAATTGCGTCATTATTTTAAATAATGATCCAACGTTACGAAGCTTTTTGCCAAGTCCATCAAATTAACCTTAATTGGTTTGTACCTGACTTGACATTTATAGTTACTAGCTCTAGGTAAAATACGAAATACTTAGCTAAAGGGTTTCAAACGGGACGCTACTTCGCTGTTCGTCTGTCCGTCTGTCGCCAGGCTATATCTCATGAACCGTGATAGTTACATCGGTGAAGTTTTTACAAATGATGTATTTTAACCGCTTTAACAACAATACTAAAAAACTGATTGAATATTTTTTGCCGTTTTTATACATAACTAGCTGTGCCCCGCGGTTTCGCCCGCGTAGATTTAGTTTCATCCTTATTGTCGCTGAACCCTAATATTTTTTATAAATAAAAGTAGCCTGAGTTACTTCTCGAAACATCAGCTGCCTGCCAGTGAAAGTCCCGTTAAAATCGGTCCAGCCGTTTCAGATTACCCGGAACAAACAGACAGACAGAGAAAAAAACTTAAACTTGGTTTTTTTTGTGCCAGTAGCTGTATACTTTCGTATGCATTTAGTGAAGACCTGTTATTTTGGAATTACAAACAGACACTTCAATTTTATTAATCTGTATAGATGGTACGAAACCCTTCGTGCTCGAGTCTGATTCGCACTTGGCTGTTTTTTTTTACCTTAAAAAGGTTTAACGCTGCTAGAAGTCCCCAGCTATGTAATGCTATGCAATATTTATAAATTCGTGTGGGGAAGTGGAACTCAGGTATAATTTAATAAAAAAAAAAAAAAATTAAAAAAAAACGGGTGATTTGTGGGATATATCTCTAAAAGTATTACACGATATAATAGATATAATAGCCCCAACCCTGGCTGAAATTTTTAACAATTGTATTAAATTAGGTAAATTTCCCGATTTGATGAAATATAGTAAAGTTATACCATTGTTTAAGGCTGGTGATATTAATGATCCCAATAACTACAGACCGATTTCAATTTTACCTGCTCTTAGTAAAATTTTTGAGAAAATCATATTAAATCAGCTAGTTATCCATTTCAACATAAATCATATTTTACACAATGAGCAGTATGGCTTCACCAAAGGTCGGTCAACTACTGATGCCGGTGTTGCACTTCTTCGACATGTATATAGGGCTTGGGAGAACTCACATGATATGATAGGTGTATTCTGTGACCTATCTAAAGCGTTTGATTGCGTCCATCATGAGACATTATTGCTCAAATTAAAACACTATGGAGTCAAAAGTACTGCACTCGATTTAATTGATTCATATTTAACACATTCGCTGCTGAAATTTCGTCTTCTTCGTAAATTCTCTAACAGTTGGACGCGCAGGTGCGTCGTTAGCAGCGAACGCGTTAAGCCAGAGGGTACAGAAAGTAGAGGTAAATGGCGTTAAGTCTTCCGGGTCCCCGGTACTGATGGGCGTGCCGCAGGGATCAATCTTAGGGCCTTTTCTATTTCTGATATACATCAATGATTTACCGCATTTTGTTAAGAATATTTGTGATATTGTACTTTTCGCTGATGATACATCACTCTTGTTCGAAGTTAGCAGAGGTAAAACGGATTATGACGATGTAAACAGTGCCCTTGACAAATTATTTAAATGGTTCACTGTGAATAACTTAGTTTTAAACGCGAAAAAAACAAAATGCTTAAAATTTACTTTACCTAACGTTAAACCTGTTCCGACCAAAATTATGATCAATGGTGAAAAACTGGATATTGTTGAGTCAGTAGTTTTTCTAGGTGTAACACTTGATAACAAACTTCAATGGGGCTCACATATATCTAGTCTATCGGGGAAACTCAGCTCGGCAGCATATGCCGTCAGGAAAGTAAAGCAGTTCACTGACGTAGACACGGCACGATTAGTTTATTTTAGTTACTTTCATAGTGTTATGTCGTATGCTATCTTGCTTTGGGGCAAAGCTGCCGATATAGAAGCCATATTTATATTACAGAAAAGGGCTGTAAAATCAATCTATAACTTAGGATCTAGGGCATCTTTGAAGGAAAAATTTAACGAAATAGGAATTTTAACAGTGGCTTCGCAGTATATTTTTGCAAACTTACTACTTGTACATAAAAATATAAATTCTTTTCAAAAGAAGAGTGATGTACATAATGTCAACACAAGACATAAAAATAAATTAGTAGTACCTACACACCGCTTACAGAAAGTCCAGGGATCATTTTTAGGGCAAAGTATACGCTTTTATAATAAATTACCTACATGTATTGTAAATTTGCCCTTTGATAAATTTAAAGAAACTGTAAAATCTGTATTACTTAAAAAGGGTTATTATACAGTTAGTGATTATATGTGTGATAAGGAAACTTGGAATAATGTATTACCAGACAAATATTGTAAGTAGTCTCATGGACACTGTACTTATGCTACAATTCTTTTTAATATTTCTTTTGATCTTTGTTTTGACTGGCTTGAGTTGTCATGCTCACTAAAATGCCTTTGCTTGCGGCGGCGTCAGGGTGACGGGTCGCTCACTTCCCTCTATAATGGTTGAGGAGGGCGATGGCTGGCATTCTCGTCATACTTGTGAACAGGTGCTGCTTGTGGGGGCTGGTCATCTCAAGCTACGCATTTAGATATAAATAGAACTACTAGACTTTTCTTTATGTTAATTTTTATCGACATTTGTACATTGGAACTGTGTCCATGGGCTTACATTTCTCAAATGATTTATTTTGTTTAAATTGTATAATATTTTTGAAAAGAGTAATTACTGAGTTTCTTGCCAGGTTCTTCTCAGTAAAAGCAACCTTCCGAACCTGGCGGTAGCATGTATAATCCTGTAAATTGTGTCATTCTGACGATTTGAAAGTGCTTTGTATAAAGTCTAATCGAATAAAGATATTTTTGACTTTGACTTTGACTTTGACTTTAATAGAGAGCAGAATTTTGGAAAGCGTTGTATAGAGAATAACTCGAGCTTACACGTTTGATGTTTCTACAAAAGCCACACTTGATAACACTTGACACGCGTTAGTTTTGACAAATTCTCGCAAATAATTGACAGTTGGCAAAAATGATTTAAGGTCTCTTCCTGCGATATTTGTCTTTAGATTGTGCCAATATGTAATGTATTTAGTTAAACATATTTAACTTTATCTATACGTCTATACATATAAGTTAATTGTTTGTTTGTAATTCCAAATAAACAGCTTTTTACTAATTGTGTGTATATATGGTCTCTGCCTACCCCTATGGGATATAGGCGTTAGCATATGTATGTATGTATATGAAACTATATACGGTACTAAGATGAACACACCAAATGTCACATCAAAACATCTTCGGTGTAAAGTAGGTGATGCTATTACCTTTGCCTTTACACCCCTTCGTGTACCCTTCTGGCGTGAGCATATCTATACTGATATACAAAGCTGAAGTTTTTATTTATTATTTTGTTTGAATGCGCTAATCTCAGGACCTACTGGACCGATTTGAAAAATAATTTCAGTGTTTAATAGCCCATTTATCGAGGAAGACTACAGGCTATTGCTTATAGTCAGAGATATTAGGGACCCCATATTGCGGTACTGATTCAAGAAGTAGCAAAAAGAAGAATAGCACAGAATTATTATCTACACGGAACGTGTTCAGGCAAATTGCAGAAGGCATTCATTTGAAAGTCCCGGGGCTCTCGTAAATAAGCAAAGGATAGCCACCGAAGGGATTTTACTGGACCAGCCTCCCTAGAATGGTCGGGTACCTTTTTTAATGTATATTCATTGGAGAAAAAGGTTTCGTATATTCATTCATCAATACACGGATATATTAGGCGATTAAATAAAATGTTTGAACATGAGAGCCGTGGTGGCCGTGGGGTATGAGCAGTTGCCTGCTACTCAAGCGACGCAAGATCAAATCCCACCGGGGCCTGTGCCAATGAGTTTTCCTAAAACCTTATGTGCAGTGATTTCACACCACGTGCTTTACGGTGAAGGAAAACATCGTGAGGAAACCGGCATATATCCGAGAAACAATTAAAAGACGTATGTATAGTGCCTGAGACGGCGATATACTTACCATGTCACATTGGCACTTAATCATCTTCGGTGAAAAGTGGGTGTTGTTATTACAACACCTCTGCCTACCCCTTCGGGGGATACAGGCGTGAGCATAGGTTAGAGCATCTTCGTTATTATTTAACTTTCCATATTACGGCTAGATAAAAACCACGGCTGTTTACATATTTATTAAAGAACCATTAATGCGGAAAACTTAATTAACATCGCGTGAAACAAGTCACCACTCAACTGGGTCACGTGATATAAATCACAGATTAAACAAAACATTGTAGGTAATGTATTTAGCGGTGTATGTACGGTGGTCTGTTGATCTTTGTTTAATGGGATCGATGTAATGTAAATATTGGTCTCAGGAGGGATAATATTGAGGCAATTTAGCGAGAGTATTTTTTTTATTATACTTCCCTATCGTAACACCTTCCTACAAGGATAGTCTATACATAGATAGGATAGAAAGGTAGATATTTGACTCACGTAGACTTTCTTATTTTCATAAGTCGCTAAAATACTCCATGAAACATTAGCTATCGGCCAGTGAAAGTCCCGTTAATCGGTCAAGCCGTTTCAGTGATCAGTCCGAAACAACGGACAGACATCTTTTTAATTAAAAAACTTTAAAATAGAATTAAACCGTCTTCAGTCTTTTTTTTATCGGTGGCAATCGTCTGGTTTATAAGGTTTACTAAGTATACCAGCTCCAAAAAAGATTAAATGTTAAACTATTTGGTGAAATAAGACAAAATTGATTCCACTCGGTGAATCCGCGTGGCATATAGTCTCAACTACAGTTATCCTTCAACTACAACGGAATAATAAAACGATAACCTCAACTTTAATTATATTTACAAACTAGCTGTGCCCTGCGGTTTCACCCGCGTAGATTTAGTTTCATCCTTATTGTCGCGGAACCCTAATATTTTTAAGAAATTAAAGTAGCCTAATTTACTCCTTGAAACATCACCTACCTGTCAGTGAAAGTCCCGTTAAAATCGGTCCAGCCGTTTCGGAGATTACTCGGAACAAACAGACAGACAGAGAAAAAAATTATAACTTTGTTTTTTAGTGTCAGCAGCGTGTATACTTTCAGATGAATTTTGTGAAAAACTGTTATTTTGGATTTACAAACAGACACTTTAATTTTGTTTATCTGTATAGATAGACAACAGACTTAATTCAAAACCCACAATTTAAACTCGAACCAAGCTGAAGTAAGTAAAATAGATCGTCATATTTCAGACTATGCAAAGGTAAAATGAGGGATCTTTTGTTTGAGCATCGCATTTCATTCTAAAATTTTACAGTCATACATTTCCATGCAGTTCGAGCGAAATACTGTGGAATTATTTACTTTCCACTCCGTCCTAGATCCTTAATTGCTTGCTCTGAACACCTTAATGACCCCCCCCTCAATTTACAACGGGATTTTGTTTAAATGACAAAGCCGGTTTCACACTTTTGTTCTTATTGGCATGAGGGTATATATATATAAAGTACTTTATTTATAGCAATACTATGGAACAGAAGATTTGTAATAATTTCTGTTATTTTGTTTTAACACTGCACAATACATGACGAGTTTCTAATCTACACTCACTAGCGTCTCTGCCGAATATTTGTATGAGAAATTATACAGCGCCTCCAAGCGGTGACGTGACGAACTAAAATATGTATATATAAAAATCACATCGTGAAGACATATTATACTTGGTATTCAATCAGATTGGAGAAGTCATTGACTCCTGAAATACAGTTTATACTAGTTCGGGAATCAATGGATTCATTAAAATAATGTAACACCATATTATGTCAAATAAAGATTTATTATTATTATTATTATTATGTCATACAAATATTGTCGGAGACGCTAGCGAGTGTAGATTAGGAAAACGGTGGCAAACTCGTGATAGGGATACAGAACAAACACTCGAATAAATTTGACCAATCACAGCGTTGTATAATAAACACGATTGCTCTAATAAACCTCTCAATTAAAGGCAAACCAAATTACATAAACAAGGAAGCAAGAGACCAAGATACGAGAACTAATCAAGGCACACAAACATTAAGGGATTAGGGGAACTAACGTATGGACCACTAATGCATCTGATAGATGGAACCGGGGACTAAATAAAAAGTTAACACAAGGGTGACTTCCTATTTTGGTCGAGAATCGAATGATGCTATAAACTTTTTCGGAGGTGGGCTAGTTATATTCCAAAGAAGATAGCTAGTTGATGGATAGTTTCAGATGTAATTTTAAAGTAAGTCGAGTATAAACTTAATATTATTATCTCTATATCTTATACGTTCACCCAGTTGTGATGAAACTTTATAGAGATTGGTAAGCGATAGATGTTTGTTAGGATCGTTGCATTTGGAAAACTATAGTCTCTTATTCCCATAGAATACAGGTGTTAACATCTGTATTGATGTAATAACTACCATGGAATATCTATTTTTAAAACATAGATTTCGTTAAATATGGCGTCAAAATTGTTCACCTTTCAAGAAAACTAACTTGATGTATGCCTTCGCTTTGTTCTACCTTCAATATATGGGAGCTGTCCTTCTATAACTTTATTGTTTGTGAACCAGGGGACTGTCAGATAGCGATCCATTAGCTGACTTTGCCTAAACGCGTTTGAGTTATACATGTTTGAATATCTTGGTAGTCCCGGAAGACTGAATTATAATGATAATATTATAGATATGTATGATAAGGTAGACTGAACTTCGTAAACATTGTTATCTATTACATCACAATGATTTGGAATTCTGAGCCACTCAATGGAAGCGAGCATCTGATAAACTATTGAATTTAGATTAACTGCTCGTATGGGACAGATATATCTGTACCTTAAGGTTTTGATATCTTTTAGCGTTGAAGATATTGATTGCGTATTTTCCTTGTTTTGTATGGAAACGTAAAAACGCTCCTACCGAGTGCAGGAGGGAATACTCGCCAGTAGGTATAGGTTATTTCTATTGCCTTGATGTTAAGTTTAAACGATCATATTATGTCAACCGGGACTCGTTAATCGCTTTATTTTGAAGCTCTACGAGTATAGGTTAACATATTGAATTTTTTGACAGAAAATCTTATCCAAATAATACTACTGCTACAGTGGTAAACTGTTCCTGGTGCTTTCGGCTGCAGTGAGTAAGGTCGCCAGTGCTCCATAGGGGGAAGCGAGGAGTGAAACATGTATAATCCTGTATAATTAAGTCATTCTGACGATTTAAACGACAGTAAATTGTTAAAAAGCTTATAAGAATACGAATAAAGAAATTTTTGACGTTGACTTTGGAGGCGCTGTCCTAGAGAATAATAGGACTCTTTATCTTTTACCATGTTGGCATAGTGACTCCAATCTTTATAAGATAGACAATAGATGAATGTCACTCTGGTGTTAGTCATCTTAATAGGCTTCAGTGATCGCTTACCATCAAGCGGATAGACTATCAGTCGACTGTATAAAGAGCACCATAAAAAGTCTACGTATTATTTTTTTCCGCCTTTTGCTCTTTGTGTTTGAAAGCCTCTTAAGAAAGCTAAATCTCCAAAGGGCATTCTCAAAAGAGCGTGTTAAACCACACACGAAAATTTATCCAATCCATAATTCTATAGGCTTCTTTTGATATAATATATTTTTATAAACGCCAGCAAATACGTGGATTCCATATTTAATTTTATTACTTGGCGGTTTATGGTCTTGTAAATATCCACCAGTCATGGCATGAGCACCAAATGTATACATACTGATGGTCGGCTTGCATCACAGCGATATTATATAGAGACAGGAGACACCAAGTCAACATATGTTGTAGCATGCGTTAAGTTCAATGGAGTCTGCAGGAATTCTATTGAAGATAAGCTGACTCAAATTGTTTTCAAGCGTGTGTAGAAACTAGTCACGTTTGAGTATAAAGAGGTAGTCTAAACACAGAGTGTGCGAGCGAATAATAACTAAAGCACAATAGATTAGTTAGTAAACTGCAAATATATTTTTCATTACTGCTCGGAATGCCATCATAACTCTCTCTATCTACTTTCTAGTAAGGACCGTAATGGCACCCATTTATTGCATGAAAAAGGCGCACATACAGATGTATACGTATGAGCGTCTCACACCATTACACCAACCTCGTCTATACTTATAGGGTACATGAGGAGTGTCTATAGCCATTGACTTATTGCGCCTATTCGATTCGCGAAATTTTATTGCGGGTGTTTGTAGGGAGCCGTGTGGGGATTGGAACTAACTATAAAGAGATATTGAACGCAATAATGTTCATAAGAAACGCCACATTTATTTCCGATACCTCTAACTAGGGGCGTTTCAGATCTAGGCACCACATGATGTGTAATTTTGCATAAAATATTCAGTCCAAAAAAAACACGTTACGCGTTCATTTAGAGGTTAGTTGTTACACGTGCTCCTAAAAATCTTGTACATGTATCTATGCGTGTGTGCCACTTATCTTGACAACGAAGCAGACCGTCCTTCTGCTATCTTTTTATTTGTTACCATGAGGTTGCATTTAATGGCTTTATTATCATAATTTCACACAAAATAAATGGACCTCATTCGTGATTTGCGACCACTAATATTCCTGAAAAACACAGGCTAGTAATCAGATGGCTGATTTATTTTGTTTATTCGCCGTTAGCGGTAGGTAATGCAGGCAATTTCTATTTTAGTTATGTTGGGTATTTTAGTATAATATACTCGGATGTTTTAGTAATTCTACCTCATAGCTGATTATTTCGTTTAAGTTTTTGTGGTATAACGAAAAGCGGCATACATATTTATAATCACGCAGGCCCGCCCTCACCGGATAGGCAGTTACAGTAGAACACTACAGTGAAACAAAAAAGAGATGGTTAGTATTTCCGTAGTAGATTATTTTACAGTAGTTCCGTACCTAAAAAGGAAAAACGGAACCCTTATAGTATCGTGTACAGTGAAATGTAAAATATTATTCTTTACAAACATATGCGCACGCTTGTATTCCTCGAAAGGGTAGGCAGAGGTGTTGTAATAACAACACCCACTTTTCACCGAAGATGATTAAGTGCCTACGTGACAGATGGTGAATCCTCAGTATACAGAACAATATGCAGATTTCCTTGCGATGTTTTCATTCACCGTAAAGCACGCGGTGTGAAATCACTGCACATAAGTTTTTAGAAAACTCTTAGGTTCAAGCCCCGCTGAGATTCGAACTTGCGTCGTTTTCATAGCAGGTGACTGCTTAGACCCCCAAGACCACCACGGCTCATATATTTTAAATTCAAATCCAAAGCCAAACTAAACCCAAAGTTACTGCTTACTGCATTGCGCTTGTCATCTCGAGAAAATGTTTAGCAATTCCACGAAGCACTTTACCTATGTAAAATATAGAATGTATTTGCTGACAAAACATTTGACTCTGTGATTATAAATTGGTATATTTATTTTTTCTTCCTTTGCTACCACTTACTAACATTTCTTTCTAATACGAGTATATATCTGTACTGAATTTAAAAATATACACATATGGACTTCATACCTTAGGCATTCTCTACCAATCAACCTTCGGGCATAGATAGACAGTTCAGAAAATAGATTTATATTTACTCTAAATATAAATTTTACTACTACTCTAAATTAAATATAATACATTTATACCAATAAATAATAAAATTAATCATCATATCCCTGGCCTTAATCCCATGTATTTGGGGTCGGCACTTGATTCAACCCGATGTGGCTGATCACCTGATTTTTATACGAAGCGACTGCCATCTGACCTTCGTAACCCCTTTTTCGAGGAAAATCGGCAATCTGGGTTAAACCAGTTGTCAGACTTTCTTAGACCTCTGACTGACCTGTAACGATTGCCAAAGATGTTAAATTGGCAACCGGGACCGACGGCTTAACGTGCTCTCCGAGGCACGGAGGGAGCTCGGGCGGTCACCCATCCAACTACTGGCTAGGCGTATGGTTGCTGAACTTTGCTGATCGCACATATGCGCAATAGCAACTGTGCCACGAGCCCTTCAAATAATAAACTTAATATAATCCATAATAAACTATAAACTATAAATAATAAACTTAAAATAATATTTATTTAGTAAATACATTATCTTAAATTTTTAAAGTGTCTTTTCAATCTGAATTTAGCGCAGTAGAGCCAATTCTATACGTACGAAGGCCCACATCATGTCAAAAGGGTGAAAGGCTAGGCAGCGTTATAGTAGGTACCCACTATTTTCAATAAAGATGATCAGTGCCCCGATTCACGTAAAACAAACGATCGCAATATCGTTGAACGATTAAGGTCATTCCCTTGAAATCCTCTCCCAATGTGGTATTCACTTGATCCAAAATCGTAGTTAGATAGGACTTCAACTCTATGTGATGTTGTCGCGAGGACAATTGAGCTGTTCCACTTTTACTTTGATGTAATGAATACAAAAACACTGTCAACGACTAAGTCGCTACGACATCGTTACGGCTTTCATTACGTGAATCGGGCTACTAATGTTACTGTGACAGATGATAAATCCATTGCCATCTCAGGCACCATACATAGCGAGGTCACCTTATGCGTTTAAACAAGCCCTTTGAATATAATAAATACACTGCTCATAAAATTTTTGCTTCATAGAAAATGCATGAATATAATAACATAAATAAAATAATATACTCACGACATCTCAGAAGGGTCCCAGAAGGATTCCCGAAGGGGTAAGCAGAGGTGTTGTAATAACAACACCCACATTTCACCGAATATGATTAATTGGTGAGTCCATCGCCATCCCAGGCACTATGTATACGTCATTGAATTACTTCTCAGACATATTATGCACGTTTCCTCATGATGTTTTCCTTCACCGTAAAGCACGTGGTGTGAAATCACTGCACATAATTTTTTAGAAAAACTCATTGGTACAGGTCCCCCTGGGGTTTGAAATTGCGTCGCTTGCATAAAAGGCGAATGTTCTAACCCCGAGGCCACCACGGCTCTTGCAATGCATGATTAAGTCGTTGAATAAGTAAACTCTGCAATATTAACAACAAAGGAAATAAATTACAAGGAATTATTCAAATCGCATCCGGAGTCAGTAAGTTTTGTAATAAATATAAATGGTTTTTAAGACTTAGCCTGGAGGCGAGGCTGAAATTTATGTGAAGATTTCAACTTTCGTAGTTGCATTACATTAAAGTAAAGTTAAATAGATGTATTTAGTGAAAAGCAATCCTGTTATGGTATATATACAGTTCAGTGAGCAAGTAGCAGTTGATTTTTCAAAAGTCTGTAAGCTACGCAACTGTTAATAAACCAAAAAAAAATCAGTAAAATGTTTTCTTCTTTACCAAAATGTAAAAAAAAAATCCCTGTCAACAAATATTGGTAAGTACATATTATAACTAAAACAAAAAAACATACAATCAAATTGAATATTTTTTTTGAATTTGGCTAAAAATATCACTCATATAAAAAATTTATTAAATCGCTATGAGTCAAACTAAAAATTAAGATGGCTATACATTCATCCAGCATTTACAATACCTCCTATGGTATTGAGCGTCTATGCAACGGAAGGTCAACTTATACTGGCAATATAATCATGAGCGTATAAAGCATCTGCGTATATGCGAATATGCGTCAGCGCACATAACCGCTGTTGTCCTGCCCCTCCCCCCGACGCCCATTGTCGTCATCTAGTGGTGGTGGTGGTTTTTGCCAAGCGAGAGATATTATACAATACTAGCTGTGCCCTGGTTTCTCGCGCATAGACTTAATTATATGGGTGGCCCGCGGAACGCTACTGATTTTTTTTAAATAAAGTTATCCTTAGTTACTCCTGTAACATTAGGTATCTGCCAGTTACATTCCAGTTAAAATCGGTCTAGCCGTTTCAGAGATTACCCGGAAGAAAAACTAATTTTTTTTTTAGAATTTGTCGTATATCCTTTCATATTATGCATTTAGTAGAAAGCTGTTAGTTATGAATTACAAACAGACACTTCAATTTTATTTATCTGTATAGATATAGATGTATATATTATGCTACAGTTACAATAATCACAACAAATAAAAATTTTTGAAAAGAAAGCCCATATTTATCTTTTTAACGTAACACTTGTTCAAACACGATAGTGATGTGTTATGACCCATAGAAAATTAATGATCAAGTGAACATTTTTGCCGTATCTCACAACAGCTGAGGTGTCCGAGTGGTTAAGGAGTTGGACTTGAAATCCAATGGGTTATACCCGCGCAGGTTCGAATCCTGTCCTCAGCGAACTTTTTTTTCCGCATTATTAAAACATAATACTGATCAATACTTATTTGGATTTGGTGTTATAAGAATTGGCAGGTCATCTAATGGGTTTTTTTGTTCAGAAAAATCTGAATTTTACATTGGAGCGACGACGCAATATATGGTAAAATTGTTTCCAGGTCTGGTAGCACAAGTGATTTTACCAACATGTTACTTACAACGGCCAGTAGTTGAAGCGAAATTTTGTCCTTATAAATATTTATTACTAGCTGTGCCCCGCGGTTTCACCCGTGTAGATTTAGTTTCATCCTTATTGTCGCGGAACCCTAATATGTTTAATAAATGAAAGTAGCCTAAGTTACTCCTTGAAACATCAGCTACCTGCCAGTGAAAGTCCTATTAAAACCCGTCAAGCGGTTTCAGAGATTACCCAGAACAAACAGACAGACAAACAGAGAAAAAACATTTTTTGTTTTTTAGTGTATGTACTTTCAAACAGACACTTTAATTTAATTTATCTGTATAGATATAGATTATTATCCGATACTATATATATTAAGTACGATTCAAATTCACACTACAAGATGGCGTTATACTATCTTAAAAAAAGGGTAGTATTACACTCTTTTTGTAATTACATACTTCGTACATAGATCTTAAAGTCAGAGACATTTTAGTAAACATTCCTAAACGTTTTGTTTCAGGTTAGGAACAAACCTGATAAATACCTACGCAATACAATTTGTCAACGTTAGATCATGTCAATAACCTATCCTATTCCAGTATTAAAAGATATAGTTAATGCGTAATAGGACCCTACCATGACGTCTTATTGCCGTGATAGTTTAAGTCTTATTATGAAACAGATGTATATGACGTGTATAATTCTGTCACTGTCACACAGTGGAACTATGATGGCAATAAGAGCTTATGGTAAGGCCACTGCAATCATTTATTCTGTGTGTATTTATTTATTTTAAACATGCACGAACATTCTCAATGCCAAAAATGTTATTATTGATTGACATTGCCTGGAGTAATTCAGGTTTTTAAAACTTCCTAGAAACCATTGCAGAACATGACAGGATTCATTTACGTAAGCGGAAATTAATCCACATGCTGTTTTAATAAGCGGTAAATCCAGTGACGAGAGGTACGTTCATATGCGATATTTAATAAAAAAAATACTTGTATGAGTATGTATAAGTATGAGAGAAAGAAGCCGTGGTGGTCTTGGGGTTTGAGCACCCCTGCTAAGTGTGTGTACAAAAAAAAACTTCACATCACGTTTTGATTTTAGATCCTTCTGGTAGGGAAAGGCTTAGTGTTATATTACGCAAATCATACGATACCTCAGCCTCTTAAAATTTGTGTAACAAAAACACATGAAATTTGATGTAAGTATTAAACCTCATAGATTAGCAAAAGCCCAAAAAATATATTTTCGGTAAATAAAATCATAATTAATACATAATTACGTAGGTTAAATGGGTAGGTATAACTACCTGATAAATACCGACAATTCAATTAAGCCAAAACACTTGACTATGCGCTTTAAATTCCATCGTAACCATTTGAGCAGTTACACAAAATCCCGCTTATATTTTTACGGGCGGAAATAATTTTCGCGGTTCGCTCCTCCCCCGCTTCCTTTGTTTTTATGCAAATTATCCTTTATAAAAAACCCACAGACGAATGAGCAGCATTGAGTCTAGGGGGATGTTTGAGTAATTCAGTATTTGAGGATTTATTTTTTATTATATGATAATGTAAAACAGTGTGAAAGATGATAGATAGAAAGGTGGTATATACAGAAATGACGGCCGATAGAGCGAAGTGAAAGAGAAAAAACATTGATCGGACATTGGGAGTTAGGTCGAATTTAACTTGATCGGACATTGAGAGGTGGGTCAAATTTTAGATTGATTGGACATTGGGGAGTGGGTCAAATTTTAGCTTAATCGGACATTGGAAGGTGGGTCAAATTTTAGATTGATTGGAAATTGGGGAGTGGATCAAATTTTAGCTTAATCGGACATTGGAAGGTGGGTCAAATTTTAGATTGATTGGACATTAGGGAGTGGGTCAAATTTTAGCTTAATCGGACATTGGCAGGTGGGTCATATATTAGCTCGAACGGACATTGGATATGGGTCCATTTTACGAGTTCTTGCCATATTTGATTACAGACATCGGTAAAGGGATATAAATGAAGAATCCCTTACCAATAATGACCTGTGAAGCTATGCTATATATCCATGCTTACTCGTTAATTGAGGAATGTTCGCTACAAAGATATTCCAGTTTAATCTCAAGCTTTGTTTGTATTTCTAGCGACTTTGTTTCAAAGGTTTACTTAAGTACTAAGAACAAGAAACTGCTTGACTTAATTTTATACCTTTCTACCGCTGTTTTAGAAAGTGTTTCACTTTGTGTTGCTAAATGGAAGGCTTAACTTTTATTTCTTATTCTACTTTCATATTTTTTTTAAAGTTTACTATCAAGACAAACATGAGTACAGACCCCCTTCGGGTTAGAAGCTTCTATATGTATACATCTATACAGATAAATAAAATTGAAGTGTCTGTTTGTAATTCCATAATTACAGCTTTTTACTAAATGCATATGAAAGTACTACTGACACTAAAACCAAGTTTTAAATTTTTTCTCTGTCTGTCTGTCTGTTTGTTCCGAGTAATCTCCGAAACGGCTGGACGGATTTTAACGGGACTTTCACTGGTAGGTAGCTGATGTTTCAAGGAGTAACTTAGGCTACTTTTATTTATCAAAAATATTAGGGTTCCGCGACAAAAAGGATTAAACTAAATCTACGCGGGTGAAATCGCGGGGCACAGTTAGTATTATTATATAAAAAGTATAATCCATATTTGAAGGAGCTCCAATACAACAGACGTGTTTTTTTTTGCTTGTTTTTATAAATAATGGTACGAATCCTTTGTGCACTCGCACTTCACCTGTTATCTTATGTTATACCTACTTACGTAATAAGTAGACCTCACAAACAGACTTCAGGATAATGTTGCCAAAAAAGTTTTGTTTATGAATGTGAATGGTTACAAGGGGAAAGGAAGACCTAAGAAACGATGAATGGATTGTGTGAAGGATGATATGACTAGAATGGGAGTGACGGATACAGATATGACGGCTGATACAGAGAAATGGAAGAGAAGAACACATTGCGCAGACCGCAAATAACATGGGATAAGGGCAGGAGGATGATGACAAATAGACTTCATGATTATGATAAAGGAAGAGACAATTTTATTATTATAATCATACCAAAAAGGTTGCATTAAATGTGAAATTTAATTAAAAACCCAAAATAAATATCAACCTCATAAAAATATTTTACGCCTCAATTTCACATAAATAAAATAATGTAAATAAAAACACCTCCCCTCGGTTCGATTCGTTTAATTTTACGAGTCCAGCTACGGCAATAAAGCAGTTACTCTCGGTATTTATAGCGTAAATTATATTCGGTGTAAATATGCGAAACCCTTGTATAGCAACAAAAGCGAAAATGGGACCAAAAAGTCGTCGTATTTTATTTAAATGCTTAATACTCGAGGCCACAGAGCCATGAAATGTAAACAAAAAGAACAACCCGTTTACATTTGTCTGCGTGCCTTGTACATTTTTAAACGGGTGTTACACCGCGTAGATGTGATACAGATGTTGCTACGAAAACTAACAACTGTAATTGTTCTTAGGCAAAGCAGGATCATATCTTTATAACATTTTAACAGAACTACTTCTGTAGGTCGAAAAAGAAATGATGTACTTATAAATTTAATGATAAGTAAGAACGACCGGTACGAACGCTAGCCTTTTGATAAAAACAGACGAGAAACTTTAAACTTGGTTAAGTTTTCAGATTCTAAAAAGTGTATCCTGGGTTTAACATGGATTAACTTAAGTAAATGAGTAATATCAACGACTTGATGAATGCAATGTTTTAAAAAGTTCAAGATCACATAAAAAAATATATCATTCTAGCTGTGCCCTGCGGTTTCACCCGCGTAGATTTAGTTTCATCCTTATTGTTGCGGAACCCTAATTTTTATAAATAAAAGTAGCCTAAGTTACTCCTTGAAACATCAGCTACCTACCAGTGAAAGTCCCGTTAAAATCCGTCCAGCCGTTTCAGAGATTACCCGGAACAAACAGACAGACAGACAGAGAAAAAACATTTAACTTGGTTTTTTAATGTCAGTAGCGTGTATACTTTCATATGCATTTAGTGAAAATCTGTATTTTTTTAATTACAAACAGACACTTCAATTTTATTTATCTGTATAGATGTAACTGGCTGTCGTTTCGGAAGAGATTGGTGAAAAACATCGCAACACGAGAATTGTATAAATTAGATAATTTTTTTGAGTAAATATCAGTTTGTATATTTTCCGACTGAAATTGCAGTGTTTCTTACATTTTAAAGCATGAATTGCTCCTCAAAATTAATGTTAATCAAACGTATACATTTACATAAAACCCAACCGCAATGAAGGATCCCAAATACTTCAGTTAAAATGGTCTTACATTGTAATATCATTATTATTTCTGTTTACACTTCACTGGATTTTTCACGACGCTAAGATGAAATTTACTATCCTTAGGGACTGGACCCAGGCTGGATTCGCGACACGAATTACAATTTAAGATGAAATGTACGGCTAGCACTAATGCTCAAGCATTTTTTTTCACTGAGATAATACTAAATTTATTTTGTTCTATCTATAAAAAAAAACAATTATACTTTCATTGGAATTATAAACAGACACTTCAATTGAATTTATGTGTAAAGATATAGATTTAATGGTAAATACGGATACATATTTAGAGATAGAGAAAATCATGTACCGATAATCCCCGTGATTAAGATAATTACATAATGAAGACGGATAAAATTACTTGTGATCCAATAATAAACGTAATGTCTCTTTGGTAAAACTGATCAATAGCATATTAATCTCAAGCAATTGGACGTCGTTACGATGGTTTATATATAGAAAATAATGACAATAAAGATATAAGTGAACACTAATGAAACACTAAGGGAAATGGGGATTCATTTTTATATATAAGATAAGATTTCCTTTGGTCACGGCATCACGCCTAAACGGCTGGATGGATTATAACGGGACTTTCACTGGCAGATAGCTCATGTTTCTTAAACACTCCTTGTTTTAGGCTAATTTTATAAAAAAAAAACAGCATGAAACTAAATGTACGCGGGTGAAACCGCGGGTCACAGCTAGTTTATAATATATTTAACATATGTTTAATTATTGCAAAAATACTATTTTCACTGTTTTTCTATTTAAATTCCAAAAAATAAACACAATTATATTGAATCTAAAATAATATACAAAGCAAATATCATTAGGATGGGCTTATTCCCAGATTCACCTCCACGGCTTTTGTTGGTATACAAATGAAATCTCATAACATCCAAGAAATTGAATTGTCGTATTAATGTATGAAAATTTTATTTTGCAAAATCTATGGGCTGTGGATGAGAGGGAATAACGCTCATTAAGTACCCTTTGCAACGCCATACTCATAATTTATTTTCTAATGAATATATTTTTTGCACCTGTGCTAGCAATACAGCGTGTTGTTATTTTATTACGAAGTTATAAAACCCTTTGACACGCAACCGTTAAAAAGGCTGTGCTAATGTGTCCACGTCGTTAATACGATTATGGCAACTTTGTCCACGATCGAGAAATAGAAAAGCTGTATCAGATAAAAGGATTAAAATACATTCCTAATAGAGTCATACATATGGTCATATACTGCCTGGTTAGTCTAGTGGGTTCGAACCCCAGGTGGAAAAAGTCTTATTGGATTTTTCCACCTGTGATTTCCCAGTAGCCCCGAACCCGGAGTCAGGATTAATACCTACCCTATTCAATTCTATTCAAAATATCTTTATTTGAGAAGACTGCTAAAAAAATACTTTCAAATCATCAGAACGACGTGATTATACAGGGCTTGGAAGGTTGCTTTTACTGAGAAAAACCCAGCAAGAAACTCAGTAAAAAAAAAATCCAAAACAAGAATATTAAATTTTTCAGTAATACATTATAAAATAATATTAATAACAAAAAATATATAAGCATATTACATGAGATTTAAACATAACTGGTGAAATGTGAATGAACTATATACTTCCTGCCTACCCTTTCAGGGAGTACAGGCGTGAGCATATGTATGGATGGTAGGAAAATACCTACCAATAACCTAATACTAGGTAGATACTTAATACTTATTAAGTTTGACCTAAGCTTTATATAATAAGGTTATCCTGGAACATGTACGTTGCTGACATGAAAACTAAAATATATGAGCACGCTAGCTGCTGTTAACATTTTATAAGCGTAATAAAGAGGTTAAGGTAAAACATAGTTCCGTTTTCACATATCAACTGAAAGCAAGGTGCACAGAATAGATTTGAGCTTATTATAAGCAGTTCGGAATCTAGAATCGAATCGTTCGAAATGAGACACTCACACAGATGCGATTATCTACGGCTTAAATAAACGATACCGGCGTGGCCGATCACGTGTACGTCATTACAGTCATTTTTCTAAACAAACCGCTACAAAACATGGTGTAAAGGAAAACTAGACTATACTCGGATTGAAACTACGCCTAACCCTTTTTAAATCCGTATCACAGAAGGATATGGAGTTACTTTTGAACCAATGACTATCTTAGTCTGTTTTGTAATAAATCGTTAAATCGGCGGTAAAATAAAGAGTAACCAAAAAAAGTAAAAAAAAAAAACAAAATTATTAGGTACGGTTTTATCCTTCTAATCTGACAACTGACAGGACACTTACAATCTATACAGATAAATAAAATTGAACAGCTTTTCACTAAATGCATATGAAAGTATACACGCTACTGACACTCAAAAACCACGTTTTAACATTTTTCTCTGTCTGTGTGTCCGTCTGTCTGTCTGTCGATCGATTTTCACGGGACTTTCACTGGGAGGTAGCTGATTTTTCAAGGAGTAACTTAGGCTACATTTATTAATAAAAAAGATTAGGGTTCCGCGACAATAAGGATGAAACTAAATCTACGCGGGTGAAACCGCAGGGCACAGCTATTAATAATATTTATACGGACACGGATGTAATTTACGGGAAAAAAGTTATAAATAATTAATCATGCCATTATCGTAGCAACGCAAGGCCACAAAATAAATCGGCACTGTAGTTAAGTAAATCCTTAATGGAGTAGGAACCGCCATTTATATTATAAAATAGTACAAAAGCATGAAAAATTACCTTCCTTTTTTGTAGACTAGACGAAGAATACCGTACAAAAAGACTAGGTAGGCCATTATAAGCCTAAAAGACTTACAAAGAGTGCGACCTGGCTGAAGCACAATTTTTCTATTCATAACATGATAATCGGTTAACTATGTGAACTCTTTCAATATTTTCTAAAGCATTGTTATGTTTGAACGTAGGTTTTTAATTTATTATATTAAAATACTATCTATACATCTATACATACATACTACATAGAGAGAAATAAAATTGAAGTGTTTGTTTGTAATTCCAAAATTACAGCTTTTTACTAAATGTATACACGCTATAGACACTAAAAAACAAGTTTTAAAAAATTCCGTCTGTCTGTCTGTTTGTTCCGGGTAATAGCTAAAACGGCTGGACCGATTTAAACGGGTCTTTCACTGGTAGTTAGCTGATGTTTCAAGGAGTAACTTAAGGTACTTTTATTTATAAATAAAAAAATGGGTTTCGCCGGGCTCAGCTAGTCTACCAGATATATGTGTGAAGCTCTCTTGAAAACCCCCACTTATTCAAATGCCTTCCATTCAAATAAATATTGAGAGTGGCCTCAGTAAAACCGGTAAAACACCATACAAGGTAATAAATACACGGTGCTCCATAAGGGTCGATAAGGGGTCGCTAAGGGGTCGCTTTGGGATAAGCAGCCCCACTCACTCTTCAAATTACACACCATTCATTTCCTTTGAAATCACATTCATACAATTCTTTACATAAAACCAATATCATGTATATATCTATAATGATAAAAAAAATTAAGAGTTTATTAATAACGCTCTTCACTATGAAAGTATATTGGTACGTAAAAAAAAATCTTTAAAGAAAAACTCCTTTTGTCTGACTGTTCGTCTGCCTGTCTGCTTGTTCCGGCAAATCCCAGTCTTTCACTGGCCTAAAGCTGGTGTTATAAAGAGTAACTTAAAATTAAATAATATATTTTTATTTTCAGATCCTACTCGGGTAAAACCGCGGGGTACAGCTACAGCTAGAATTTAAAAATGGAATCGTAAATATTTTCATAAAATATTATAATTTTGTAGGGTAACTCAGAAAGCTTATGATTACCAAATCTCGCATAGAACGTAAATCATTCCGAATTCCCTCCAAAGTACTGAAGGGCCAACAATATCTGAAGGTACGAATAATAAGAACGCTGTTACCCGTGGAAGGGTCGCCCAGACCGATGTCGGATAATAATTTAATCTGTACGTTTCACTCACGGGTTAAGATGGAATGTTTTATTATCCCCATTGCTTACATACGTATTTCATTTTCTTTTCAACTTGCGAGATTTCTTCAGACACATATTTTGCGTAATTTTAGCTTTTTACCTTTCTACGATAAAACCTTTGGGAATTGCGTAACAAAAGCATCACGACTTACCAAATACGTGTAATATATTTAGTAAGAAATTAGATTACAGGAACGTTCCTGTAGGTACATTATTCCTCATGTTATTCGAAAGAACAATAACTGTTAGTTAGTTAACAATAAAGTTAAGCGTGAATACCTACCACAGACTTTCCTTCCACATAGAAACTTTTTTCCATATTTTTTTATGTCTATGCTTTTTTCAGAGCAAAAGAAAAAGCATCGCTGAGCAAAAAGCTTTGTTCCATCGCAAACAATTTTAAAAACGAACATCCGAATTCTATGTTCTGTTTTCAAAACATATTCACGGACACGTATCGTTTTAATTGCATGGGTTAGGGATGAGGTTACGTAATTTATCTAAGTCAGGATTTAATCATTTTATCTTCGAAAATGGAAACACATTGGGAAAGTCATCGAATTGCCTCGACTTTGTTTTGGTATCGCTAAGTTACATTTAAATGTTACACGGGTTTGTTTAAATAGGTACACGTAACACGGTAATCCGAGTATGTAAAGGGAGAAAGTGGATTGTGAGAATTTGAACTTCGTTTCGAAATTCGAAGTCGGGAGCAGATAGCTAAGAAGGTATTATCTATGGTATTATAGGCACACGTAAACTTTTAAACGCATTAGGGATTTAGGTACTTACCTAACGACATTAAGCATCTGTCTGTATATGGGAAACAAGGGTGCCTAAAGGGGTATCATTAGAAATCTCACTTTCCACCGAAGGTACTTAAGAGATAGATGCATCGCCGTCTCTCAGCTCTATAATTATCAACATGACGGTACAGTACTATTTCGTAGAATTTCTTCTCAGACGCTTACAATACCCTACCATGACGTCATATGCCATGATAGTTCATAAGAGAGGCCTACTCGCTTTCTCAGAAAAACGAAGGCCAAAAGTTCGCATAGTACCACGGTTCTTATTCGTTATAAAATTACGTTCGAACGTGGTCCGCGAGAAAATTATGATTATTTTATTCTAAGCCTCCTTTAATTAAATTATTAAACGAATCAAATTACGTTTGATCATCGTTCGTTTTCGTAGAAAGAGACTAAACCTCCAGATTTATATGACGTGTATAAGTCTGTCACTGTCACATAGTCGAACTATAATGGCAATAAGCGCTTATGCTTCCTCGTGATATTTCTTAACCTTCAGTTTTATTAAATTAAAATTAAATACGATATCCGTATCATGACCAGGCCTACCAGCATCGGTTTAAGCCGAATTAAGAACTTCTGAGCTTTGAAGTTTCATTATTAAACGTCAAAGCCAAGAAGTACTTAATACGCGGTGCTTAAACGACCATAGTTAGCCCCCTGGTAACATTGTGATAAGATCACAAACCGTAAGTTATAGATATTAAGCAAGTAAAAATCAATAGAAATGCCTTTCACGTTTCCTTGCAGCATTCCGACAAATTATGACCACATCTGTGTTGAAGGGGAAAATGTGAGCGATACAAAGGCAAAATGAGGCAATTTTACAAAAGCACTTTCGCCCTAACGTCCTATTTAAAAAATCTTTTACATTAGGTCGGTACTGTAAGGCCTCAGCCTTACAAGATGGTTAAAACCTTTTTCGGTTAATACTTTTAATCTTTATGAAATACTAGCTGTGCCCCGCAGTTTCACCCGCGTAGATTTTAATTTCACGGATGCCTAAGTTATTCCATGTAACATTAACTAACCATCAGTGAAAGTCCCGTTAAAATCCGTTCAGCCGTTTCGGAGATTACCCGGAACAAACAGACAGACAGACAGACAGACGGACAGACAGACAGACAGAGAAAAATTTTAAAACTTTTTTTTTTTGGTGTCAGTGTCATGTATACTTTCATATGTATTTAGTGTAAAACTGTTATTTTGGAGTTACAAACAGACACTTCAATTTTATTTATCTATATAGATATAGATATTTAAAAATAAAATAAAAGAATTCGTGATAAAAAAGAATAGGAGTTGTCAAAAAAAAGATGAACAACTAGAATGGAAGCGAAAAGAATAAAAAGTGAAAAAACAGTTTATTAATTTTATTTTAATAGAAAATAGTATCGATCGGAGACGAGGGACCCCAAGTCGGGGGTCGCTCGTCACAGTACTTACTTAGGTCATTTTAAGAAACGTATACCAACGTCTTTTATAGACGAAATTTCTAAAAGACAATTCTATATTACTTTGATGGTAAATTATAGAGTAAATTTCAAGAACTTTTGTGACATCCTTCTAGCCTCAATGGAACGTTCTCATTTCAAAAATTAGGTGTACATTCCATACTGCTTAGTAAGCTTATTGTATACTGTGGTTTTCACAGATCAAATTTTAAGGAGTTTAATCCATCATAACTCTTTTAAATGATGAAAAAAACGGAGGTAGATGGCATGTTGGTTGATGGTAATAACGGACAGTATTGTATATTATTATCCAATCTTCATCGAATAATTAGAAAAATAAATTAAATAATTATTCATCATTATTATATTTGTAGTGCCTAAAAAATAAGCATATTTTATTTAAATGCAAAAAGTTCCTATGACATCTATACATCTATACAGATAAATAAAATTGAAGTGTCTGTTTGTAATTCCAAAATTACAGTTTTTACCAAAATGCATATGAAAGTATACACGCTACTGACACAAAAAAACCAGGTTTTATAATTTTTCTGTCTGTCTGTTTGTTCCGGGTAATCTCTGAAACGGCTGGATGGATTTCAACAGGACTTTCACTGGTAGGTAGCTGATGTTTCAAGGAGTAACTTAGGCTACTTTTATTTATCAAAAATATTAGGGTTCCGCGATAATAAGGATGAAACTAAATCTACGCGGGTGAAACCGCGGGGCACGGCTAGTTAAAAAATAAATATCTACATCATATTAAAACCGTCAACCGAGAATAAAATTAGAACTAAAAAAAAGAAAAGGAATTTCTAAAATAGAACTGTGAAATCGAAGGTCAGATTTAAGTTTAACATGAAGTACCTACTAAGCTCGTTTACATCGCTGTACCGCTAGAAAGTCACGTAGAGGTATAATTTTTCTGATAGGTTGCTGTAACCATCTCATCCATCGCGCATGAATATTAATAACCTTTTCATAGCCTGGAAAATAGCTTTAAACCCAACCGACAATCTCCCTTGCCACATTAAAAAAAGTATCCATTTTACCTTGTCGAGCATAAATTTATGCTGTGGGTAACATTCGTCCATTACACCACTGTAATTACAATTTTAATTGAGTAGACAGGTATTCGAAGTAGGTTGATCAAAATTTCAAAAAAGTTATATTGATATGAATTCTTGATTTGACAGTGTCGTTACTTCTTTAAGACACAGTATAAATATAAGATTTACAAGCAGAAAGGAATCAAGGCTTGTTTTTTCTACATCCATAGATTAATTGGAGCATAGATATAAAATAAAACAATAAGTTAACTCTCTAGGTTTAAAACCTACGACGAACGTCATTTCTGTTGATTGGTAATTAATAACTTCGGGTGCGAATTGTTTGTAATTTGAATATAGAATCAAATTTAATTTGAATTTCTCGCGCGGCCTTTTATCCGATTGCTCAAATTGTAAGTATTTGATTAAACAATAAGCCAATAATAAATGGGTCATTAAACTGCGTGATGATTTAAAATTAACGATTAAAATGTGCAATGTATTTTTGTTATAATAATAGTATTACTTCTTTACTACACTTCCTTTAAGCTGTTTGATGACCTACCAACAGTAAAATCCATTTTTGATAAATTTTCTGCCGAATGTATAAAAGAAGCAAGTCACAAAACCAATGTTTCTAAGTATCTTACCAAAGTCTTTAAGTTCCTACTTATTAAGTTCGGAAACCTGTGCGACTATCTTTAATCGCGTCACTTTTTATTTTTCAGTAAGTAGGTTAGTTCTATAGACATATTAAATAAGGTATACGTACGTAAAGATCACACAAAAATAATGTCGAATAAAATCAGGTCAACCGCGTTAAGTTTAAAATTTTAAATATTACAGTTAAAACTAACCTGTTATAGCCCAAAGCTCCTTCAAGCATTCTTCCCTCGATCTCTGTATCGCAGACCGCTTCTGAACCTCAGGACCAGACTCCAAGTATTCAAAGAGAACAGCACCAAGGAGTACGTATATCACCACGAGAATGACAAGACCGATTTGCGAAAAAGCCGCCTTCGCACACCCACCAACTGCACGTCGAACGAAGCCAGGCCTTTCGCGTCCCTCCAATGACACTTCAGAAGACATTTTGAATTTTTAAAAATGGAATTCTTTAACTCAAATTGCACTTTTTATTTTTTATTGGCACTGTTTTTATTGCCATTTTTGTTTTAAAATTCTCAAACTAGTTTATTTAAAATTTTAGCACACCACACTAATCTGCAAAAGAATTTAATAGCATTAATACCTTCAGTTTTCAATAACAACTATATTCATTATACATTAATATTTGGAACTTAATAGCCCTGAAATGATACGAAATCAATGCCCTTGAATAATTAATTATATTTCGGATAGCAACGCCTACAAGTTTTCCCACATACCTACACATCAAACTCACTTTATGTCGATACCGAATCGAATTCAATGTACTTACTACATTATAATCAAATTCAAATCAACTGCTTTTATTGAATTTCAAAAATTGATGACTCATTATATAGTAAGTTTTTTTTTTATTTATTATTATAATTATTTTTTGAATAAAGTCTTCTTCTCTAAGTATTATCATGAGTTTAACCTCTAGAATGGAAAATTACGCCACATAATTACTGAAATATTTGCCAATTAGTGTCTATTTAATTATTGTATGTAACTATATAGATACCAAAGTAGTAATTATTTAGACACCCCACCTAACTTTGCAATTTTAATTATTTGAGACGGCTATAAAAAGTTTAGTATTCGTATGTTATTTCCGAAAATTTTGGAATTATACTAGTAAAAATTAGCACATAAAGTTGTAATACGTACCTACTGAAGTTTCTACATACGTATTTAGGTAATGTTTGCAAGCAATTTTTTTTATTTTTTATTTATGCTATCATTTTAATTCACACAAAAATCGACATTGATTACACTTATAGAACTACACGATAAGTAATTGCTTATCAACACACATCTTTTTTAGAATTATATGATTTTCCCAAATCACGTTCGAAAGTTTCGTAAACGCAAATCGTAAAGCAATACTCTGCTTTCTGTACCGGCGACCAAGGTGGTACTGAAGCGCTGTACCCAACATACCCTACGCAAACAGTGTTCCACTGTTCCTTTCCTTCGGCAGTTCGGTTGCGATGCGCAAACCTGCGGGAAAGCAGCCTCAACTTTTCACATGATTTTCCTACGACTGATGCTTACAGCGACATCTGTCGAGTTGAAAAGTAAACTAAATCAAGTCAATGTTGAATAGTATGTTATTAATGTTGTCTTTAGAGTACGGGTGGCGCTAGTAAGACTTAATACATTTTATTGAGACTACTTTACTCAGTTCATTGGCATAGATAAGGAAAAAAAATTTTTTCGCTTGCTACTTCTTTCTTTTTCGTCTTTATTTCGAAAAAGAAATATATATATTTTAATCTTCAATCTACATCTGTGAACTGCACAGATAACTAATATTAATACGCATGAAGCATGTTTCTTCTTTGAGTAAGAAATAGTATTCTGTGGCTTTGTTGGTTACCCGCTGTGCGCCGGCCGCCAGCCTCTATCTGTCAAAATTGTCAAACTCGATCAGCGTTGTCAATTTTCTAGAAAATTGTACATTTTGTACACGACACGTTAGAATATCGAATTGACACGCTTACTTCTATTTTTGTAATTATTGTGAAGACGACTAACTTTTTCCGTTAATAATATTTCGTTCCTATATTATTTTAAGTGAAAATAAGTAGATCTTGTGAAAATGAGTACCATATTGGAGAAAATTGCCGCTATCGAGTCCGAGGTTTGTAGATGAGGTTATGAATGAAATACTTTTTAGTTTTACATGAGAAATACTGAATTATCCATAAAACCTTATATCGAATTTAATTTCGTACATTTACGGTAGCAAAATGTTGTTGGCTTCTTGTATTTTGATTCAAACTGGGAAGTTTGAAATGATTTTCAGATGGCTCGGACTCAAAAAAATAAGGCCACAGCCCTTCATTTGGGTATACTTAAGGCTCGGCTGGCTAAATTGAGACGAGAATTGATCACTCCAAAAGGTGGCGGCAGTGCGACTGGCGAAGGTACTTTTTTAAATTAAGTATAAAATTTTGGAAACTAGTCTAGCATAGACAAAGATCATTGTGCTCAGCACATCTCCGTTAATTAACCATTCTGAAACTGGGCCCGAAAAGTCTATTACCTAATAGGTAGACAGGTACTTAATACAAAACAAGGGTTGCCACCTGTCCCCAGATTTGTGATTTAGACCTGTCAATTGTGTGGTGTAAAATCACAACACTCATATTTCCCTAATCTAAGCTTATTCTACTGGTTTTAGAGTAGGCTACAATAATTAATCAATAACAGTTGTGTGATAATTAAACTAATTAAGTAAATTCTTATCTTTATTTTGTCCTTAGACAATTAATTACTGATATCTTTCTTATAAAGAGGGCTGTTTTTGCGTGATTCGGTGTATCTCAGTATCTGTGCTAGCTTGAGAACTGGTTTTATTAGGTTTAAAGCTATACATAATGTGACCATTTATTTTTAACCTGGTTTTTATTATTCTTCCCCTAATTTAGGTCCCATTCAAAACAGGACATCTGAAACCTCGCACTAGGCCCAGTACAAGGTTTTCACTGCCGCCTTAACATAAAATCGTGCCTAACTGTTTCAATCCCGCAAATTGCATTTACGATGACTTGTGACAGCGGTTTTAAGAAAACTCTCACTATGCAGTACTCATGGCACTCTGGTTACGTTAGGTATAGATATGCGAGGTTTTTGGTGCCTTGTTTCTTAGGCTATATTAACAGCTCAAGGTATAATAAATCAACTTTATATTTCAGGATTCGATGTTGCTAAAACGGGTGATGCTCGTATCGGGTTTGTGGGCTTCCCATCAGTGGGTAAATCTACATTGCTGTCGAACCTCGCAGGGGTGTACTCTGAGGTAGCAGCCTACGAGTTCACAACCCTTACAACTGTGCCAGGGTGCATTAAGTACAAAGGTGCTAAAATTCAGGTGGGGGAATTCATTCTCAGCAATAATGTTTTTATTTATCACATGACAGTACCTAGTGCCAATGTGATTGCTTAGGATATAAAGACAGAAAACTATGATGGATACAATTTACAACAATAGATTCTCAAACTATGGAAAAGAGACAGTAGCAAACCTGTCAGCAACAATCATGGTCACTTGTTAAGAAATCTCAGTGGCCAAGTATTAAGACAAAGTCTCACTCATACCACAATATAATAATTAATTCAACTATAACTGAAGCCTAAAACAAATGCCTGTAATCTGTAAGATGTAGTTTAGTTATTGAGAAAGAAATCAGCATCAATTCCATTTCACATTTCAAAACTGCCTCTAAACAATGTGAATCCTATTAATTACTTGCATACATACTAATATTCTCACATCTGTATGAGTTTCGAATATTGAGCTGAAAATAATTAATTAAGTTACTTTATATGAAAGTTAAAAACTTGCCCTATATACCATCTCCCTTGCCTTATCCCATGTATTTGGGGTCGGCACTTGATTAAACCCGATGTGGCTGATCACCTGATTTTTATACGAAGCGACTGTCATCTGACCTTCGTAACCCCTTTTTCGAGGAAAATTGGCAATTTGGGCTAAACCAGTTGTCATGCTTTTTTAGGCCTCTGACTGCCCTGTAACAATTGCCAAAGATGATAAATTGGCAACCGGGACCGACGGTTTAACGTGCTCTCCGAGGTACTGAGGGAACTCGGGGGGACACCCATCCAACTACTGGCTAGGCGCATGGTTGCTTAACTTTCCTGATCAAATCATATGCGCAATAGCAACTGTGCCACAAGCTCCTATATACCATGGAACTTTAATATAAATAACAAAGTGTGGGTGCTACTTGTAGTATTTGTATACTCCTCCGCCTACCCCACAGTGAATTTACGTGCATGTATTTATCTATGTATTTCAACAAAATGTGAATGGATAATTTTAATTTCAGTTGCTAGATCTCCCCGGAATCATAGAAGGTGCTAAAGACGGCAAGGGTCGAGGTAGGCAGGTGATAGCCGTGGCTCGCACTTGCAGTCTGGTCTTCATAGTACTCGACGTCCTGAAACCACTTCAGCATAAGAAGCTATTGGAACACGAGTTGGAAGGCTTCGGTCTGCGGTTAAACAAACAACCTCCAAACATACACTTTAAGAAAAAAGACAAGGGTGGAATTAATTTGAATATTACAGTGAGTTTTATCAGGTGGTGTTGCTAACTAATTGAAGTAGAGATGGGTTTAAAATCGGTTTTAAATACCCCATATTCGTCCTTGAGGTCAGAGCTAAACAATTTTAGTAAAATTTGTGAAAATTTTATTGATACAATAACTCACAATATGTCGCTATATGTCAGTAAGATCGCTCTGTGATTACCTTTTCTTCAAAGTTCTCGTCATCTGATTAGTGAAAATACTGCCTTAATAATACCTATATATCGCCACTTCGTCTGCATAGAATAGTTACTTTAAGCTAACGCTAACTTAAGCCCGTGAGTGGTATTACCGTGATAATGTAGCCTATGGCAAATGGGCCATCCAACGCTAAAATAATTTTTAGAATCGTTCCTGATTAGCACATTCAAGGAAACAAACTGTACAACCGTACATAAATCAATTTATTGGGTTTCTTGAACACTTAGGCACGTACAGTTATAGCCGTTAAAAATATAGGTTCAACGTAGTAGACTGCGTGTTGTCTCGGCGATTCTCTCCAAAAGAATGAATTCAATCGTTCACTTCCGCCGTAACTCTCGCTTCCCCGAACGGAGTGAATGAATGAATGAAATGTGAACGGGTGCGTTCGGGATCAGTTATCGGCGTTAACACAGACTATTACAGTAATTTTCCAAACCCAACTTTATAGCAATAGCCTATAAAGTTGGGTTTCTACTACAGTAAAAAGTATTGCTAATAGCTGTGTATCAAATACTTATGGCTAAAGAGTTTTTATTTCTTTTTCCAGTGTCCTCAATCCGAGTTAGACCAGGAGACAGTGAAGACAATCCTGTCAGAGTATAAGATCCATAACGCTGACATTACTCTGCGGTACGATGCGACGAGCGACGACCTTATCGACGTCATTGAAGGGAATAGGATGTATGTGCCCTGCATTTATTTGCTGAACAAAATTGGTAAGTGTAAAATTGTTAATTTGAAAATATATTAAATTTCTCTTAAAACATTTTTTTCATATATTGAGGCAATTTAGTTTTAGGAATTTTATCTTATGCTCCACATACTACCCAATAAGCATAAAACCTTTGGTAACCTCGAACAACTACACTTTACCACAAGAATAAATAATAAGTACATCAACGAAGAAAAAACTAAGGGATTTTTTATTTTATTTTTAAATTGATGTGTACCACTAGCCTAAATTTTTTTGACTCTTTATAAAGTCTTAGGAAAGCCCATTGGTCCAGGCCGCTGGAATTTGAAATTGCTATAGCCCACAATTTTATTGTCAATTCTAACCTTATAGACCACTAGGGGACGTCACGTGTTTTCACTCGCGTAGTTCCCGTTCCCGTGGGAGTACGGGGATAAAGTATAGCCTATGTTAATCAGGGAGAATGTAACTTTCCAATGGTGAAAGAATTTTTGAAATTGGCACAGTAGATTTGAGTATATTCATTACAAACATACACACAAAAATACAAATCTTTCCTCTTATTAGTGTAGATATTATTGCGTGTGTGCGGCCAGCCATAGACAGCCAATTTAATTAATGCAATAATCGTCCACAGATCAAATAAGCATAGAAGAGTTAGACGTAATCTACAAGATACCGCATTGTGTGCCAATCTCGGCGCATCACAAGTGGAACTTCGACGATTTGCTTGAGAAAATGTGGGAATATCTCAAACTTATAAGGATATACACGAAGCCTAAGGGACAACTGCCTGATTACAACTCGCCTGTAGTACTGCACGCTGACCGAACTACTGTAGAAGATTTCTGTAACAAGCTGCATAGGTCCATTGTAAAGGAATTTAAAATGTGAGTATATGCAATGCAGATTTGCAGATTTTGTGGGACACAGCTATTTTCTAATATATGATTTATGTAGAATTGTGAGCCGCATACTCATCCCCAGTAGAGGGAAGATATTCTAGCCAGGCGGGTATCATGCCTGAGGAACTGCTGCTCCGATATGCGCAGAAAACTTATATCGATTATTCATCATTGATTCACAAACTTGCAAATAGCATCTATGTAGCGAGCGTAGAAGCATTGCAAGCTTATATTTGACTTGCAATGTATGTTTTTCTGGGAACTACATTTAAAATCAGTTATCTTTAACCGATTAAGCTGAAATTTGATATACACGCTTATTTTGGATGACGATGCATGCTTAGCTATCTTTCTCTCTCTAGTCGTTCCCTCATGTCTTAGGATCGTGGTCATCAACAAGTGGTCTACAATTGGAGTGAATTATTTGTTTCCATCGGCTTCTGTCCATCGCGACCCTGACGACGGAGCTAAACCTCGGGGACCTGGAGTCTTTTATTTGATCGGTCCATGTGGTAGGAGACCGGCCTCGGGCTCGTTTGTCATTTGTGTTCCCAACTACGATCAATTTCTCCAGACTCATTACCCTTTCGCCCTTAGCTATCTTACGTAATTCTAATTTCAATATGGCCGATAATCCAAGATGGCGGACTAGTTATTTTTTCTGCACTACCAGAGTATGGGTCTCTAAAAAACAAAAAGCTTGTTCTAAAAAAAATTTAACAAATTTTTTATTTTCAGTGCACTAGTGTGGGGATCGTCAGTGAAACATCAGCCGCAGAAGGTGGGCATAGACCACGTGTTGTGTGATGAAGATGTCGTCCAAATCGTAAAGAAAGTCTAAATTAGGTTAACATAAAAATATATATTTTTGCGACATGAGAGCGAAAGATTGGTACACCACTATTTTGATTATCTGAAACATGTTTCATTGTTACATATTAACTATGTCCATTTGACGAAGATCATGACGTTACAAAAAATGTATAGAACCTGCTTTTTTTTATATCACAATTTAAACCTGTTTTAATATCTATTCAAAGAGGCAGAAGCATCCGCTCCCAATATTTTTTTTGTCTACTTTTAAGCTCTTTTTTTATATTGTAAAACAAAAATATTAGGTTTCCGCGACCATAAGGATGAAACTAAATCTACGCGGGTGAAACCGCGGGGCACAGCTAGTAGATATATGTATTGCTGTAATCATAAATCATAATCCATTTTACTTTGCCGTTGTCGGGTAATAATAGACTCACATTTCACGTTACAGACCAAAACTGACATCTGCGACTTCGCTTTTAAGAAAACTTGGCTGAAAGAGTAACATTATGAAACTTTCAGATACTCAAAATAAATTGTTATTGTTGAAATCATATGAATATAGTGTCCAAAAACGCATTTTACGAAAGAATTAAAGTATAGATAGGTCAGAAAATGTATTTACTTACATGCTGAAAAATCTGTGAGGTAAATGACCTATACAGCCTTGAAATTATCTTACTATTATGATTGTGAAAATGTGTCCTAACATTAATGTAACATGTTTGTTATTTATTCTTTGACGCAAAACTAGTACCTACCCCAAGTAAAGGTTTCTAAATGTTCAAACTTCATCGCTTGACCTTGCGTATAAGCGTGGCTCGAAATGACGTATTAACCGTGGTCCCACTGCTATTGAGCCACAGTGGGTCCACGGGAATATTTTTTACCCATAGACCCACTGCTCTAGTTTTAATTTATCATTATCAATATGTCAGTTTCTGTGAGACCACTCGCCAAAATTCTAGGTAAACATTCAAGAGTGATCCGGGTATCCCCTAGCATAAGGTATCAATGGTTTCTAAAAGGATAAATTAGAAAGCTGGATCTACTTAATCCACCATATTTGGCATTCAACCTCATCATGCCTCTTCAAGTATCAACACATTTTAGGCCACGTATTTTGCGTCAAGGTCAAGCGACGACGTTTGAAAGTCGAAACATACTCGGGCCACAGATGATTAAATAAACCCTTTCGACCTACTTATGCATTTATTCTTTTTATTACGATTAATGTTAATGGTTGCACGTTGTATGTTACTGATTCTAACTACATAAGACAAGTATATTTTGTTACGAATGTGCGATGACAAAACTAAAAAGTAAAATCTGTGTTCCCTGTGTTAGAACTTAGAACTCATAATAAGTATAATAATAACGTACTTATGAAGTATTAAAACTAATGGTTTCTTTAACGAAAAGCTCGCCTGACAGTTTGGTGAGATGGCACCATACTATAAGACGAAATATAAACACGAATTCACACCTTACAAGCTTTGTAATACAAGTTAGTGACCATGGTTACGCTTGATAAGCGATGTTTTCATACATTTAAAAACATACACCTCCAGCATAGAACCTCCTACTTTTTTTTGATGTCGGTTAAAAACTGTTACCATAGATTCTAACAATTTTTTTTTATAAATTATGTTTTATTATACTTAAGGTCAGTAATGCCCTTTCCTTTATATAAGTTGTATGCAGCTATATTTCTTGCGCACAAATAAAAAACAACGTTATTTTTCTTCTGTATTGGTGTCAGTTTGTTTGGCGCGCTTTTTGTATTTACCTAAGCAATAATTTGGGTTGTTTTACAGCGTTGTACAGAATGCTCATTATATATATGTAATGGTAAAAGGGCTGTTTTATTTGGGCTTCCGTACCCAAAGAACCTTACGGAATCGCAAACTCGCCCTAATATTTTTTTTTATCTTGTGTCCATACAAGGGAAGGATAAATAAATTAGCTTCTTAAGCATTTATGATTTAGGAAAGCAATAGGAATTAAAAAGATATATTTTTCAACGGTTGAAACCATTGAAATTCGTTCAAATATACCTTTTATTTCAACGCCTAAGAACAATATTTCCGTTTCTTTACAATATTTTTATGTTAATTAAAATAAAGTCCAAAGAGAATCCTAAGAGTAATAAGTTATTAACATAAGCGGATAACTTTCGGATTCGGCGATAGCTGTTGTCACCTGCGTCAATAAAATAGAATAAACTGGCTGTATATTTTCTTATATAGCTGCCGCCCGTTTTTTCTGTACGGTGTATGCTATGTGTACAACCGCGACCATTGTTCGGGATTGTCTTTGTTCTGCAATAAATAATAATGCAATTAACAGACCGAACGGAGAGAACGGAGGTAAGAGATTTTTTTTCTTTATCTATGGAAAGGAGCATTGACTTTATTTATAAAACATGCAACACTTTCTTATATCTGTCAGCTGTCAAGTTGAGTACTGTTAGATTTTGACAATCTTGTCTTATTGACTGTTTTTCTGTACTTCGTTTTGTTTTCGTTGGTTAGTTTAGGTTATGTTATGTTTGAATAGACAAAAACTAACAACATTAATAACTTTAATTGTGATTGTATGGTTAAAAGTCTATGAACGTTAGCAAAAATTCTTTGTTTTGTTCTTCAATATTTATGGAACACTAAGAGAAATGACGAATTTTGTAAGTTTGTCGGCAACACAAGTAAGTTATATTTTAAAGCTTTGAAGTAAATATTTGATTTAAAGTATGGCCTTGATTAACACATTTTTTCTCGATTACTAATTGTATATTTTCAGTGTGTTTTTAACAGAAAATTTAAGGAATAAATTAAGAGATAAGAAAATATTAATCAGCTGTTCGGCTTTACGACTCGATTTTAGTTCACACAAACTCCACTAGATGGCGTGTGACTACACTTTATTTCAGAAAGTTCGCGCGGCTTTACACCGAGATGTGAGAAGTATTTGTACAGAAACTTGCCATTTACTTGGTTGGAATATAACAAATGCAGCCGCTGATGTTATTGCAGAACTTGTTTATAAGAAGATAACACTTTATGGATCAGACTTGGAGGCATTTGCGAAGTAAGTATGTGTCTAGTGAATGACTATATGGCTAGAATGGGAGTGAATACAGATATGACGGCTGATAGAGAGAAATGGAAGAGGACACATTACGCCGACCATAGATAACATGGGATAAGGACAAGAGGATGATGATTATCTTAATACATTCTGCACCTACCTAATACTTACGTATACATACAAAAAGATGATAAGTAAAATAACAAACCTTCATTTCTCTCCTTCTCCCCTGATTGTTGTCTCTGGTTTCAGGCATGCTAAACGCACAATGATCAACTCGGATGACGTCAAACTCTTGGTGAGAAGGAATCCGTCTTTGGTAAGTAAAGTTGTAGGTACCCATATAGATCATGGGCGTGCATTGGATTTTCAGAGGGGTAGGCATAAACAATAAGTAGGTAGGTAGCCAGGTTAAGTACATACCTATGTGACGCGGCGTATGTACGTACGTCTTGGTAAAGATACACATACGAACATAAGCACACACACACGACACGAGTGTATTCAGTGGTCACAAATTGTAACTTCTGCTTACCTGCTTATATGCAATGTACGCCACTGATATAGATAGGTATTAAGGAATACCTACTAATAACTGCATAAAACTAGTTATGAGTGCGTACCTTGAATACGATGTAGCCATTTTGTGAGTCTCTGCTTATAGGTAAGTGCTTATGTATGGCGCGTGGAAAATAAAACGAGCAGCGAAGGGAAATGGGGATACTGCATCACCACTTTTGTCTACCGTAACTTTGTATCTTATTTATATTTTAGTCTGCATAGGTATTGACAAAGCTGTTCCTTTCTTGTGGGTTTCTTCAGGTGGGCAGGCAGTATGCGTGTTGGTCCCTCACTCACTTACCTATATTAACTACCCGGTTACTTCAGACTCTTACTAAGTGAACTTGAAATCAGATCATTTATAATGATGGATAACATTTAAATGTCTGTTTGTAAGTCATCTCCCTGGCCTTATCCCATACATTGTTGGGGTCGGCACTTGATTCAACCCGATGTGGCTGATCACCTGATTTTTATACGAAGCGACTGCCATCTGACCTTCGCAACCCCATTTAGGAGGAAAATCTGTGATCTGGGTTAAACCAGTTGTCAGATTATTTTTAGGCCTCTGACTGACCTGTAACGATTGCCAAAGATGTTATATTGACAACCGGGACCGACGGCTTAACGTGCTCTCCGAGGCACGGAGGGAACTCGGGCGGTCACCCATCCAACTACTGGCTAGGCGTATGGTTGCTTAACTTATACTTATATAGCAACTGTGCCACGAGCTCCTCCCTGTTTGTAAGTAATTTGAAGTATAAAACTTTTAGCTTAATGCATATGAAATGTAAGTAAGTACGTTATGTAAGAACCTACATAAAACACAATCTTTTAAACGGCTGGACCGACTTTGAACGGCAGATAGCTGATATAACTTTATTTTTTAAATCAATTAGGGTTCCTAAAATTAAACCACTCATTGAATTAAGTCTACGCTGCGCGTGTGAGACCGCGGGGTACATCTAGTGTTTCATAAACAAGAATTACAATGATTCATCGCATTGATTGAATCGTCATTCGGTTGAGTTTCAAATGAACACGACACATTGCAATTTGATCACAATTAGGCGCATTTCCACATGAAAATTACAGTTGCATAAATAAAAACTCAATCACACAGTCATTTAAAGATTCAGAGTGGAATTACATTTTCGAAATTGATGATAAATAATAGACCGAATGCTGATTATTGTCGAATTTGGTTAACCTATCTTTTTCTTTGAAACGTAAAGGTTTCTATTGAATTTATTAATATTATAAAGCTGAAGAGTTTGTTTACTTCTTTGGTTCAAATGTATCGTTATTCACTCCTTGTTACATCAGTTTTCTTCCAGTGAAAGTCCCGTTAAAACGGTCCAGCTTACCAGAGATTAGCTTGAATTTCATTTAAAATTAAGCACTTAAAAATATTTATTTTTCGTTATACCAAAGGTATTTCATAAACATGCATTTAGAGAAAAGCTGTTAATTTGGGATGACAAACCTAAACATACTTGGATTGTTTTATAGGTATTACATAATTAAAATGTGCAGTCCTGACCGACATTATTCCTTCGTAGTTTAAAAAAATAAGATATAAATAACGTATGGCAACAAGTTTACGAATGAGAATTTTCCAATGTAATACAAAAGTCAACGGTCCATTCATAAAAAAAAAGTAAAGATAACATAAATCGCTGAGGACAGGATTCGAACCTGCGCGGGTATAACCCATTGGATTTCAAGTCCAACTCCTTAACCACTCGGACACCTCAGCTGTTGTACAATACGACGAAAATAACTATTGAATTAAGCTTAAATCAAATTACATTGAATGTAAAATGTATGGTGAAATGTTTGAACAAGTGGCATCTGCCCCAAGTAGGTATTAGATATAGGTATATTCATGTTATCAGCGTTCACCTTGAATGCGCTGTAGTAATTTTGGGTCTTGAATGAAGCGAGTTCGAAAAAATACCTTTACCTATGCACAATCCATCATCTTCGCCCTGGCCTTATTCCTTACGTTGTTGGAGTCGGCACTTGATTCAGCCCGATGTGACTGATCACCTGATTTTTATACGAAGCGACTGCCATTTGACCTTCGCAACCCCTTTTTCGAGGAAAATCGGCAATCCGGATTAAACCTGTTGTCAGAATCTTTTAGGCCTTCGACTGACCTGTAACAGTTGCCAGAGATGTTAAATTGGCAATCGGGACCCACTGCTTAACGTGCTCTCCGAGGCACGGAGGAAACATGAGCGGTCACCCATCCAACTACTGCTTGGCTTAGGGTTGATTAACTTCCACCCAATAGCCAGGGTCTAAGAATTTGGCTATGGTATCCCCTGCCTGTCGTAAGAGGCGACTAAAAGGGGGCCGGAGGGCCTGCTGGCGGTGGTCGGGGTGGGAGCTTTGACCACCGAGCCGCGGGCCCGGGAAGGTGGCAGCGCGACGTGGCTCGCGCTGCCTTGCACAGCGAGGTCTCCAGGGGCGGCGACACAGCTGCCCTGGGGATGTGCCCCGGCAAAGTGTGGGGGGACACCGGTGCGATCTATCAGAGTACCCGGAGTCCCCCCAAAGCACTGAGGATGGCCACCGGGGGGGTTTTAGTGCGGTAAAAATCCCACATACCCCGATCAGCCTCTCCCAGGGCGGTCGGGGACCTTTTGAAGGTTTCCCCCTCGTCAATAAAAAAAAAAAAAAAAAAAAAAGGGTTGATTAACTTTGCTGATCGAATGTTATGCTCAATACATTGCTATATGTGCATTTTCCCTATAATTTTCGCCGAGCGCTCATAATCCCTGACGGCAGTGCCGCCACGGCAGCTGTATAGGTTTTGACAGGTTTCAACGTTAATTTAGTTGGGTGTTAGCGTGGCTTAATATATGTTGATACTTTTTCGGAGGTAAGTTGTGTTTGAATTTCAAAGGCGGGTCAACACATTTCATTCCACACGAATAGGAATTCTTCAAGGTCAATATGTCATTACCTAATGCTTGGGATAGATACAAAAATAGAACAATTGGAGATCATTATTAACTTGTTCACAGAAAGCCCACATCAGCAAACTAATACCGAACCAGCCAGTTGTCAAGGAGAAACGTCGAAAAACCTTGCCAGTGTCAAGACAAGAGACGCCGGTTCAGAAACCCAGGGAGGCAGATGACACTTCCATTCGGAAACCAGAAGATTTGGAAACTATGGCTGTTGATTTGACGTTTGATTAAAATTTATGTTTCTCATAACCTTTTGTTTTGAAATTATACTTTGATACCTTCCTACTCGCTCCTTTTATTCGTTCTAAAATTACATTCAAGCGTAGTCTGCTAGAAAAGTCTTATGTTACGTTTATATATTCTAAACCTACTCTAGTTAAATTATTAAACGAATGAAAACTTGAATATGATAATAACAAAGTGATACTGAAACTTTAGATTTTTGTTGGTTGAGAAAGGGAGGAAACCCCTAGACGTCACGCGGTTTCACCCGCGTAGTTCCTGCTCCCGTGGGAGTACGGGGATGAAATATAGCCTATGTTATTCGCCGATGATGGAGCTATCCATTGCTGAATACATTTCAGACCAGCCTATTCAATACAAACAAACTATTTACAATATTAATATACCTAGATGTAAAAACTCAATAACACTGCCCGACCCTGCGATCGAACGCTGGACCTTCTGCAAATTGACATACACATTTTGACCTAAGCTTTAACGGTCATATAACTCATTCACCTCATGGCCAACGTGAAATAAATTAACCCCCATAATACCTCACCCTGGTGGGAGGGGGTTGACAAACAGTAGGTAATGTGTTACTGTTGAATTGCAAAAATCTCATTATGCTCTAACTGTCGTTATAGGAGTAATTAACTACCTTGCACAGAGGTGCCGGTAGAGACGACTGGATATTTTTGTGATGACTTAATCACTTTTTTTTTCAACTATGCGAAAACAAGTCATCATCATCATCTCCCTGGCCTTATCCCATACATTGTTGGGGTTGGCACTTGGTTCAACCCGATGTGGCTGATCACCTGATTTTTATACGGAGCGACTGCCATCTGACCTTCGCAACCCCTTCAACGAGGAAAATCTGTGATCTGGGCTAAACCAGTTGTCAGACTATTTGAGGCGACTGACCTGTAACGATTGCCAAAGATGATAAATTGGCTACCGGGACCGACGGCTTAACGTCCTCTCCGAGGCACGGAGGGAACTCGGGCGGTCACCCATCCAATTACTGGCTAGGGCTAGGGTTGCTTAACTTCGCTGATCGAATGATATGCGCAATAGCATAGCTGAGTAACCTTACAGAATAACGCGACTGCTTTTAACCCTCCGCGTATGAATCTTATAAGTCCGTACTACGGACTCCGTAGTCTTTGGAGTTAAAGCAAGCTCGACTCGAAATTTCAGCAAATTCAGTGCAGCGGTTAGCCGAGAGGAGGTAACAGACAGTCGGACAACTTAATTACCTACAATATGGCGCTGTTTGATATTCAGGTCTACAATGATTATGATTTCTTCAAACACTTGACAAGCGCACGTCATATTTCACAACTGGCTGGATATTTTACATGTATGCATATTCATCACCTTCCTGGCCTTCATAATTTTTCATCATCATTCATCACCTTATCCCATACTTTGTTGGGGTAGGCACTTGATTCAACCCAATGTGGCTGATCACCTGATCTTATCACGAAGCGACTGCCATCTAGCCATCGCAACCCTTTTCAAGGGTAAATTAATAATCTGGGTTAAGCGAGTTGTCGCACTAACGCACTATATAAAGCCTCCGGACTAACTTGTAACGATTGCCAAAGATGTTAAATTGGCAACCGGGACCCACGGCTTAACGTGCTCTTCGAGGCACGGAGGGAACTCGGGCGGTCACATTTCCAACTACTAGCTTGACATGTAAAGATTGAATGATATGCGCCATGTCAACCAACTGTGCCACGAAGTCTTCTCTCATATATGCATATTAAACATACATAATTCTCATCCATATTAATAAGGACGAGCAATCTTTGGGTACTGGGTATATACCACAACAACAACAAGTTTTGGGTTGCCTATAAACATTGGTAAAATTAATTTTGAATACAGTATAGAATAACAATAAAAGCCGTTGGAAAAAAGCGAAAAACATTAAATTTATTTCAGCCAATATCGACTCCACTTAGTTCTGTATTCGATGGTAATTGTGTTTGGTCATAACGAGTTTTTTGGCTGCGTCCGGCGCTCGAACCGCGGACCTGGCTCTGCATTGCTCATTTAGGTACTGAACCAGCCCCTAAATCCAAACAAATACAAGTAACCCAATACATATAGGCAGTATCCAAAGGATATAACGTTTTGAAGTTGGTATCTAGCTTCAGTCGGTCTAAAATACAATTGCTTACAATCTTCAATGCATTCGTAATGCCTTTAATAATTTGAACCTGAAAGAAGGTAATCAATATTTACTAACTTACTACTTACAAGTATGGTACAGCGACCCAAAATTATTCTTGGCTTCAGATAAGATCGCTTCTGCCCCATTGCTCAACTAGTTGAGCGACACGATGTCCTAACATCGTGTTATAAACTCGAACGTATAACCTTCTGCTCAACTGCGTCATCCTACATTTTGGTCGCCCTGCGCCATCTTTTTCCAGTCTCCTAGATAATATATGATAGTTAATCCGACTAAGTAAATATTGTACCTTATACCTAGGCAGACTCCTAAGAGGTACTAGTCAATTAGTAAGGAAGCTGTAATTATCTAGGCTAGTATTCAAACGCAATGAATATTCAGCAGGTCACCCCATTCGCCACGAACCGCTCTTGATGTTGCCACCTACTTTCTGAATAATTTTGTATTAAACAGTTTGTTATTTTAAATACATTTCAAACATGTATTTTATCTTTAAGGGTTCACGCCTTGCTGGGAGGGGTAGGATGCAATGCCCGACTTTCACCTAAGATGATTACGTGGGTGCTAACGATAATAGTTGTGACTTTTAGAAGCTACGTTTTTTTACATCTTCGTGAAAAGTAGGTTTTGTTATTACAACACCTCTGCCAGCTACAGGCGGGAGCATATGTTAATATCAAAATCTCAGGGCTACTTATTTTTTGGACAAGGATATAGGTCCGCCACAATAGTCAAACAAATATTTTGTATAATATAGGGAAGAATAATATAAAATAAATGTAAAATTTCAACCTTGTGCTGGCAACAATTAATAAACATCTTACCGGTAACTGTCAAAGCAATTATAGAAAATGAGGGTAGTCACCGTTCGAACACGCATGCGATACTTGCGAAATGTGCGAATTGTGAAACAAATAATGCGTATAATATTAATAATCCGTTACGTGTAATTATTAATTTATTGTTATTAAATAATTAATGTTTAATTGTGCGTGCAGGGACTTCGGTGCCATGTCAAGAGGTCACACCGATTAAGCAGTTGATGTAAGTAATGTTTATAATTTCATGGGTTTCCCAAGTTTTTGGTAAAGGCAGGATTATGTAAATGAGTGTTTATGTTTATTGCAATTAACATTTACCATGTAACTTTTAGCCGTGCAACGGTTTTAGCCTTCTCATTTTAACATATCAGTATTTTCTTCTTTTAAATCTCATTATACAAAACAAGCGGACGTCACGCGGTTTGACCGGCGTAGTCCCCGTTCCCGTGGGTGAATGGGGATAAAATATAGCCTATGTTACTCGCTGATGATGTAGCTATCTATTACTGAAATAATTTTCGAGATCAGTCAAGTATTTCGGAGCCTATTCAATGCAAACAAACAAACAAATACAAAAACAATCTAATCTTTCCTCTTATGAGTGTAAGTAGATGTGGATTAGTGTAGATATCTATTAGACCTTTGGTAGCGTAAAAATGTAATCTAGCGTTTTGTAGATACGAAGAAATTTTGGTAGGTTTTGAGTGTGGAGCGTTCTGTGATTTATAGAATAGAGAAATGCAGAGATGGCTGTCTGACATGATGGAACTATGTTCCGTATATGACATTTGCCAAAGGATCACCAAATTAAACAGATTAAAATTATTAAAAAAATATTTATTTCATTTCTTTGCTTAGGTAAATCCAAGTGCAATTGTAACTACAATTACTTTTTAAAGTGAGTAAATTTACCTACCTAGAAAAATCTCTCGTTATTAAAAAGCTATTTAGATTTGTGTTGAAAACCAAAAATTCCTGTTACACAGCACAAGTTTTGATTGACTTGTTCCACGTTCACGTTTGCGTATTAAGTGTGGCTGGAAACTTTTCAAAGATTTACCTTGGGGTTATAACACCTTAGACACCTTACTAGTACTCCAAGTATAGGTTTTGACATGTTCGAACGTCGTCCTTGACGTTTTTGCGCTTTTTTTGTATGGAGACGTAAAAATTCCTACACTCACCGCTTGGGGCGCTTTTTACCTGACGATAGCATGTATAAACATGTGTAAACATGTCATGAAAGTACTTAGTTTAAAGTCTAATCGAATTACAATATTTTTGTATTTTTGTTTGAGTATGTAACGTTCCCATATATCTTTTTCTTTATCTAATAAAATTAATCCCCATTTGCCTTGGTCACGACATCACGCGTGAACTACTGGATGGATTTTAACGGGATTTCACTTGCAGATAGCTGATTTTTCAGGGAGTGACTTAGGCTTTACTTACTTTAATTTAGAAATTATATTAGGGTTCTAAATCTACGCGGGAAAAACCGGGGCACAGCTAGTATTTAATAAATATATATATAAAATAAGGAAAATACGCAGGCGATATCGTCACCGTAAAACAAACCTTTACTTGGGGTGCAGACAACAAAAGTCATTTTTCAAAACTATCTACAACAAATAGGTATCTAGAATTAAAATTCAATCCATCAATAGGCTTACAGAAACGTTAGACCTAATGCCGTAGGGAGATATGCCGGAGCTCATTAAAATATGTAAATGTTCTGGCAGACATTACGCAGATAGGTGCTCCAGACTTATTGACTGGACTGCCTTACGTACGATACATTTTTGACAAGAATCTTAGGCACCCTTTAGTTATGAAACAATGACAATAAGAACGTATACGTGAAATAGTTTATGGCTCTTATTAAAAAAGAGATTCTATACTCGATGATTTTTAAAAACGTCTTTTTAATTATGCAAGTACAGGGGGCTTAATTTGATCGTTTAAGCAGTGTATTGATAACTTCTGAGCTTTGGCGTACTAAACTCTGTGCTTAAACCAACGATGGTAGGCCACCAGATCCCGTCACTAGTTATAGTTTTTTTCAGTCGGTCATTTAGTTGGTTTCTGTCTCGCACCATACAGACAGACAGGCTCATACATTGTGCCAATGAAAAAAATATATCTCGTAACAGGGCCTGTACTAAGTCCAGCCCTCGCTTCACTTCGGGTTGAATTTTAAGACACCATAATTAATTTCAAAGTCATCTTAAACTCACGGAAACACGTTATCCCACGATATTTGACTAATGCAACGAATTTAAAACGGGAGATCCAGTTATGGATATCATCTATCATGTTAAACTTCACGGGTGAAACCACGTGAAATCCGCTAGTCTTTGCTAAACTGGCATATTTCGCATAAGCCCATCCGCTCAGAGATGTGAACGCATTACTCGTTCCAGGGCACCTACCGCGCGCAACTATTTAGTATCATTACAAATGTCGTCCTTGTCTGTGTGTCCGTCCGTCTGTGTGAGAGCTACCGTTCCTTATTAATAAGGAGCATTGGTTGCTCTTGCTGTAGTAGATAGGAATAGGCTTTTTGGTGTTAAACAGATTATTTCGGAAGGAACTGATGAGGAACATTTTATCTAACAATTAAATACGAAAATAAAGATAAATAAAATAGCTTACAATAAATTTAGCGGGTTATGATTGTTTAACAGTAAGTAGAGGTTAAACATAGGTAAATATTGAGTGTTGTTACACATCACCTTTTTTTTATTGACGGCGGAGTAACCTTCAAGAGGTCCCCGACCGCCCTGGGAGAGGCAGGACGGGGTATGTGGGTTTGGTGCGGCACTAGAACTTACTGGTGCTTATGGGGACTCCGGGTACTCTGATACACCTCGCCTACATCATGCCTTCGTGAACCGCTTAGAGAAGGCGTGAAGATAATTATAAAAGAAACCTATATGGGAGATAATTTAGAATACCTATCCAAGATTCATAAAATTGACGTGCAGAGAGTCTGGAAAAATAAGCTCGAAGGACCATTTAATATTTATTTAATATTTTTAAGGAATCTTACTCTACAATAAGAACCCCTTGTACCCCATCCCGGTGAGGTAAGCAAGAGTGTTGTTTTGTTCCAACCCATCATTACGTACCTTCGGATACTTCAGCTCATTACTGGCAAACAGATCACCCGCTTAATTTGTGCATTTCCGATCCGCTGATATTCAAATCCCAACCCTAATGACGCACCAGAAATGTTAATAAAATGTTAATGCAGCGAAAGCGGTTGTCCCGCTCTCAATAAGTGACAGATTTGCTTGACAGACAGTGCTTGTTTGCTGGCATGTATGAATAAGTCACGATTTTGGTTTTTTGTTGTAAAATACAATGTTCTATTTTAAACGGAGGGCTTAGATAGGCGCTTAGTGAATTTAAATGGGCTTTGTTGTCATATCTATGATTTATTGTCACTTAGTAAACGAAGTATTATTTGCTAGCTTGCGCCCGCAGCTTTGTCTGCATCAGTAACATTTCACATACCAACTTTCGACTCGTTAGAAGTGGAATTTCGGAAAACAATTTCTTAGTGTACACTTACACCTCACCAAGAACACACTCTCCAAATTATGTCATGTGTCTAGGATCAACCATTTAAGCTGTGCGTTGATATATAAGTCAGTAATTAAATAAAAGTGTATTAAAAAAATATGGATAATCGGTTCAGTGGTCTATGCCTGCCTTCGGACTGTTCTGAAGCGCTAATGCAGAACAGGAGATTTTGGGTTTGATCCTCGGATCAGGCAGTGTTTGTCCATCCGTATTTCCCAGTAGACGTCCCAATTGACATCAGGCTCAGACATGCACGGGAGAAGTATCAAAACTTTTTCAAAGATAATTGAAAAAAAAACATTAGAGTTTTATAGAAGCTTAGCATATGATCTATAATACATCCATACATCTATACAGATAAATAAAATTGAAGGGTCTGTTTGTAATAACAGCTTTTCACTAAATGCATATGAAAGTATACACGATACTGACACTAAAAACCAAGTTTTATTTTTTTTCTCTGTCTGTCTGTCTGTCTGTTTGTTCCGAGTAATTTCTGAAACGGCTGGACGGATTTTAACGGGATTTTCACTGGTAGGTAAAATGTTTCAAGGAGTAACTTAGGCTACTTTTATTTATTAAAAATATTAGGGTTCCGCGACAATAAGGATGAAACTAAATCTACGCGGATGAAACCGCGGGGCACAGCTTAATAAATAAATATGAAAAAATTTAAATACCTATAATATTATTATATTATAGGTATGTTAAAGCCAACCTCCGCAGATCGTTAATTACTAGAAACAAAACCATCCCACCGGTTATTGATAACGTGGTCCTAATTAAAGATAGCGCTAATGCATTCACAAGCAGAGATAAGTTTAATATACCTTATTCCAGACCTACGCAATTCTGCCTCTGTATTCTACCTTTGCTGAATTATTCATTATAATCAGTGCACTTACCCACTATCCCGTTTTACTTAACATTCAACCAAATGTTATTTATAGTTAACATGTTTGGGAAATTTATTAATTAAGCCTGTGTTTAGCTTTCGAATGTATTCTCGTGTTTCACAAGGGTCTCCGTAGGGGTGAGCAGAGGTAACACCCACTTTTCACCGAAGATGATTAAGTGCCAACGTGATATATGGTGAGTCTATCGCCGTCTCAGGTACCATACGTCATTTAATTTCTCAGACTCGCAGGTGTTATCAAATAAAGCTTTTTTTTTGTTGAATTTGAAAATTATATTTGGTACTAGCTGTGCCCCGCGGTTTCACCCGCGTAGATTTCAATTTTATGGTTGCCCGTGGATCCCTAATGTTTTTTTAAAAATCTAAGTAGCCTAAGTTTACTCCTTGTAACATTAGCTATTCGTCAGTGACAGTCCCGTTAAAATCCGTCCAGCCGTTTGGGAGATTACCCGGAACAAACAGACAGACAGACGGACAGACAGACAAAGATTTTTTTTAAAATTGGTTTTTCTATGTCAGTACCGTGTATACTTTCATATGCATTTAGTGAAAAACTGTTATTTTGCAGTTACAAACAGACACTTTCGATTTTATTTATCTGTATGGATATAATTTTAAGTAATCGCGCGTTGATGTCTAATATTAAGTTAGATGTAAATGTTTCCATTAAGCATTGCAATATAGTTAAACGATACTTATTACGATAACGATAACGAAACGATACTTAAAACTAGATTATACGAGTAAAAGCTTCTTCCCGTGACTTCGTATTTTCACCTAATGCTAACTAACCCGCGATTGTTCTAAGTGTGATATATCGTCCATAGCTTTCCTCAATCAATGGGCTATCTAACACTGAAAGATTTCAAATCCGACCAGTAGTTCTTATCAGGCAAACAAACAAACATTCAGCTTTATATATTAAGTATATAGATTCTATATTCATAAAATTTACTCTACATGGGTGAAACGTTGGGACACGGCTGGTCAAACTTCTCTAAAAGTAATATTCGCATCAACATTAATGCAGATCTTAAATTAAATCATCATCATCTCCCTGGCCTTATCCCATACATTGTTCGGGTCGGCACTTGATTCAACCCGATGTGGCTGATCACCTGATTTTTATACGAAGCGACTGCCATCTGACCTTCGCAACCCCATTTAGGAGGAAAATCTGTGATCTGTAGGTCTAAAACGGCCACTTTGGGAGTCATAATGTGATCCGAATATGATTCATCTCCGAAATGACAAAATGGTCACTTAGGTGCAATTCATATTTATGATTCACGAATGAATACAATAATTGTAGATGTTAGTCCCTATGTAACTTTTTATGGTTCCGCTATTTGTCACAAAACCAATTCATATTTTGTGGACCATTTTAGGAATCTTCATAGGAAAGTGTCAAACAGATGAATTGCGAAATATGAATTATTCCTGAATCATATTCGGATCACATTATGATTCTCCCAAAGTGGCCGTTTTAGACCTACTGGGTTAAACCAGTTGTCAGATTATTTTTAGGCCTCCGACTGACCTTGGTACAGAACCATGTAAACCAATTGCTGTGTAATTTCGATCTTTTATTATTTTAATGTACAAGAATATCCAAATTTAAAATTTTTATTATATAAAATATTGTAAATGCTGTAAAAAATATATTTATATTTATCAAAAGTACATCACATGTAAATGTAACAAATCTTAAATTAAATATGACAATAAAAAGTGAATAAAAGCCGAATGTTGTAAGTATAATGAATCGTTACACTCAACCCTTTGCCCGCCGTTGACTGGATGTGACGTATTCGGTTTCATACTTAATTATTAACAAAATTGTCAAAAAGTAACGGCGTCCGATGGTTATGGTAGCATGAGTTCCAGCAAGCGCGTGTTCGATTTCCCTTTATTGCTTTTACATATTTAATATTTCTATTCGCACCGTTTTTTGTCTCTTAAACTCGTACGTTGTACTAATTAGAACTTTTAAGCCTATGGTACCACTGAGAGAATTTTACTATTGCCATTAAACGGGCACTAATTTTGAACTCCAGGTTGCTATTGAGAAATTACAGATGGAAAAACCTAATACCACCTTGCCCGACCTGATGATCGAACCCAGGACCTCGTCTTACGCAGTTGCCCATGCGACCGCTAAACTAACGAGGCAATAATTTCTGTTTTAGTTACTAATTAAATTTTACAGAGCCTAGGTGACCGTGGAGTTTGAGCACTCGCATGTAACGCAAGCGACGCAAGTTCGAATCCCAGCGGGACCTGTACCGATGAGTTTTTCTAAAAAATATGCATTGAATTCACACCACGTGGTTGATGGTGAAGGAAACCTGCATTATTTGTATCAAATTGTATTTACGAAGGGTGAAGCTACCTCAGTAAACACATTCGAATGGCAAATGAATGATAGTTATTTTATTTTTCGATTGTCCGTTGCGGTGCGCGGGCCGACTGTCCAAGAATTAATAACCCCGGTACTGGATTCAAAACCGCGACAATCTGCGCTCTTTTTGAGTGTGCTACATTTTTGTTGATTTTTTTCTATTCAGTCGATAGTTTTTTGCGGTCAATGACCGATGCCGCTTTTATGAAACGCTAGATTGTTTTAATGGTCTCGGACAGGTCAGTTATGTGATGTGGCTTCTTCCAAACTGAATGCTAAGGTTTACCTACCTAGGGTATTTTTGTAGAGGACTTTTGGGTATGTGATTCGATTTACTTGGATTAAAATTAATAACTGAAACAGAGTTCTTACCAATTCTTCTCAACAGGCTTATTTCCAAACCGGTGGTAAATATACGACGTTCATAAGTGCCTTACCTATAGTCCGATTCACGTAATAAAAATTGTAACGATGTCATAGTTACTTAGACATTGACAGTGTTTTTGTATTCATTATATCAAAGAAAGGTCAAATGCGGAGCACTCTTAACCGAAGGAAGTGTATGAAGAGATGCATGAATGTAGACGAAGCGAAAGAAGTATGTAAGGATCGTAGCATGTGGCGAACGGTGATATCTGCCTACGTCCGTGGGATACAGGCGTGAGCGTATGTATGGATGTATATCAAAGAAAAAACGGAATAGTTCAGCCGACATCGCGAAATCGCTCTATTGAGTTGAAGTCCTATTGAATTACAATTTCGGATCATAATTCATGGCTTATAAAGATATTGTGTAAATTGTCCAAAATATAAAGATAAGACAAATCCTGTACAGACGGAGTCGCGTGCACCAGCTGGTAAAGAATACATCAAGCGGGTATGAAGTGGTGATGATCAATGAATGCATATGTCTAAAAATGAAAAATAAAGATTTTTCCCAACGTTGTGGCTCAATATGAGTTAATCAATTCTTTGAGTGGCCGTCAATGGGAATGGAGTTCCAATGTTTGTCGTTTAACTAGCCATAGTGCTAATGTATTTATACGATACCATGATGCATTTACAAGCGGTCTGATACTATATGCACACATTGGTCAGAGGGACCATTGGGTATCGGCAGATTCCTGTTTTATACATTGTAAAGTTTTTAATGTTTACAATGAAGAATACATGCGATGAAACTTGCATACGTCTCTGCGTCATATTGTTATATTGTTAATACCTGCGGCGGAGAGAAAAAAAAATATTTTTCATTCACCGAAATTGAACATGAGATGAAAATCTAAAACATAATATCAAGGTATTTACCTATTCTTAATCGTAAATATTTGCTTGACCTAAAAATCGAATCCAAGACGTACAGCCATGCGCTTTTAGCTGAACTATGTAGATAACTATTTCAAGTTAATAAATAATGTTTAGGTGTTTAGATAGTATCACACCGCGCCATCTAGCCCCAAACTAAGCTAAGCTTCAGTGGGTACCAGACAACGGATAAGGCAACCTCAAGGCAACCTTTCTTTTACCCCGACGCGGGAATCGACCCCGCAAAACTTAGAATAGCAGCCATACTAACCGCTGACCAACAGTGTCGTCAAATGTTAAGTGAAATGCCACGCATGTCTTTAAATGTCAAAATGATCATAATTACTGTTAAAGACAAAATTACTGAATACTACGTTTAAAATATTGATACCGAGTTATCCTCCACACGAGCCCGCGAGTATTTATTCTGAAAGTTCAATTTATTTCGGCCGTGCTTTGAGGTGTGTTAATATGATATCACAGTAATTGTTAATGGAAATGCTATAATAGTCTGTTCTGATCTTCGTACGGCCAATTTGCGTTGTCAATGTGTGACAGGATCGTATTAACTTTCCATTCCATCGAGTTCATTGATTATTTATATTTTTGTCACATTTGTTGCGCATACATTTGAGAGAGGACGGTAATAATAGGGTTTGCAAAGCCAAATAATGCTATCTTAGAGTAGTATTGTTCCTGCAGGGTGGAATCGGTGTGCTAGTGGGATGAGTGGGACTTAAACTTAAACTTAAACTAGCTTCTGCCCGCGACTTCGTCCCGCGAATGGTCTGATTTTTTTATCAAATCGTCCGGTAGTGTTAGAGATTAGCGCCTTCAAGTAAACAAACAACCAAACTTTTCGGCTTTATGCAAAATTATATATTAGTATAGATATGTTGACATAGTGATTCCATCGCAACTTCTACATTAATATTATAAAAAAGACAGATTTGTATCTAAGTATGTTTGTAACGAATTGGCCCAAAAATAAGTGTATCGATTTTAAAAATATTTTACCATTTGAATGCTACATTCTATCTAGCTATCTACAACTTGTTTTTGTCCACTGCTGGACATAGGCCTCCCCTAATGAGTGCCATAGCGCCCTGTCTGAATGCTACATTATCACTGATTAATATAAGCTATATTTTATCTCCGTACTCTCACGGGAACGGGTGCTACACGGGTAAAACTGCGTAGCGTCCGCTAGTCTATACATCTATATATATACAGATAAATAAATTTGAAGTGTCTGTTTGTAATTCGAAAATAACAGCTTTTCACTAAATGCATATGAAAGTATACTAAAAAACGCTACTGACACTAAAAAACTAAGTTATAATTTTTTTCTCTGTCTGTCTGTCCATCTGTCTGTCTGTCTGTCTTTCTGTCTGTCTGTCGGTCTGTCTGTTTGTTCCGGGTAATCTCTGAAATGACTGGACCGACTTTAACGGGACTTTCACTGGGAGGTAGGTGATGTTTCAAGAGTAACTTAGGCTACTTTTATTTATTAAAAATATTCGGGTTCCGTAACAAAAAGGATGAAACTAAATCTACGCGGGTGAAACCGCGGGGCACAGCTATTATTTATAAGGTGGCACTGCTGTAGGTTATATTCATAGGCTGCAGTGACAGAAAACAGCAGAATAAGTACAATATTGTTTACAATATGCTTATACAACAAAATATACTTTGTAATCAGATTTAACTGAGCCAGAGAGTGTGTGTGTGTGTGTGCCTTTAGTAATTTTCTTTACCTTTATTAACAACAGTTCTAACTTTTTGTTCACTAGTGAATATTGATGTAATTAGCTTCTTAAAAATATTTTATTAAAAAAGTATTAAATTGTATAATAAAATTGTATAAAAAAAGTCTTCTTTGCCGGGGATGAGCATGATCAGTCGCTCTCCCAGTACAGTCAGTACCGATAAGATAAGTCAAACGTATTGAACTGCTTAAGCGAGTTAGTATAATTATTATGCCAAGAATGCATTATAAGCGAGCATGTATTGCGAATTAATCTGCTAATAATAGGTAGCTAATATAAAACTAGCTCCTACAGTTGACGTGGCTAACTTTGAGTTTTGCATACCATGTGATTCACATCATGGCAGATGTATATATAATGATAGCATATTCATACGAATTCAGATAATTGATAGAAAACTGTAATAATGTATTTCTTTAAAATAATATTCTGTTATGATCACAAATCTTAATCTTTTTGTTAGGTACCATATAATTACAAATCACATGTTTCTTGTGCAAACGAAAATAGTTAAATGAAATCATTTTGACAATTCAGAACAAAATTTGAAAGTTTTTAGCTTTTATCTCTCTTGAGGATTTTTTTTATATTTTTTCAAAAACTTATGTACAGTGATTTCACACCACGTGCTTTACGGTGAAGGAAAACATCGTGAGGAAACCTGCATATGTCTAAGAAATAATTCAAAGACGTATGTATAGTGCCTGAGACGGCGATGGACTCACCCTCTGTCACGTTGGCACTTAATCATATTCGGTGAAATGTGGGTGTTGAAAATTACAACACCTCTGCCTACCCCTTCGGGGAATACAGGCGTGAGCATATTATGAGGATCCACTTTGGCGCTGGTGCTATAGGCAGCAGCTAAAAAGCCTAATCAAAAAAGATATTTTTCAGTTTTTGAGTTTTGACAGCTTATTTGTAAAGTAGAAGCACAGTATACAATATATGCTCACTAAATGGTACAAGAGGCTCGGTGGCACTACTGTGTACCGGTTTTCCTTACCGTATGTAAAGATCACGATTGTGCGTGTAAAGTGTACCTACCTTATAATAATTTATAATGGCCCTATTAAGTTTATCGGTAATGCATAAATATCATACTTATAGAGATCTGGTAATTTTCCGCTGAGACTGTAATTGAGCGCAAAATTATAGATTATTAAGTTTCATAGAATATTTTGTTAGTTAACTGTGTAACTCTTTGAGTTTAATTACTTAAACCACGTAAACGTAAGCAATAGAAACTTTACGTGTGATTATAAACTAATAATTGAATTAAACTAATATCAGTTTGTAATGTATCTATACATACAGATAATTAAAATTGATGTGTCTGTTTGTAAAATAACAGCTTTTCACTAAATGCATATGAAAGTATACACGCTGATGACACTAACAAAACAAGTTTAAAATTTTTACTCTGTCTGTCTGTCCGTCTGTCTGATTGTTCCGGGTAAATCTGAATGGCTGGACTGATTTGAGCGGGACTTTACTGGCAAGTAGCTGATGTTTTATTTATTAAAAATATTAAGGTTACGCGACAATAAGGATGAAACCAAATCTTCCAAGGGTAGCTTTATTCGGGGAACCTGATTTTTTTTTCAAAAAAAGCCTTAGCAGAGACCCTGTGCTAGCTGTATTGAGTGGGATGGACCCTTTTGTCTTTCTTTGTGCTAGAAGCGATTATAGGCGGGAGAAAAGTACGCATTATTGCTACCATTTTAGTATACTTAAATAATTTTTAAATCAAGCCAAACAGCTTTACTTTCAGTATTGCTTACAGTGAAATGGTTATTGGGTGAATGGACGTAGGAGAAGATTAGGATGTGAAGAATGAAATTTGACAAAGTCTTCTGAAAACAGAGAATGAAAGTTCACAGAAAATTCAATCCCTCATTACACTTCTCTAACAAAACCCTTTATTCGTTACCTAACATTATATATAGGTACCCTACGTAAAACGCACTCTCCGTATTTCATGTCTGTAGGACATGAATAGGGGTTTTCTGTCCGTGGACATGTCAGTCAGTCATGACTTCGACTTTTATATGTATAGATACTAAACTTAGATCATTAAATGTCATGCGCCGATGAATAAATTAACACTACCCGCAAACTGGAATCTTAAATAAATAAAAACATTAATATATTTAATTATACAAACAAAATACCGATAACCGCTAAACACGATCTGCGGGATACACAGTAAAGTCAACTAAACAGTATCTCAATTAAGGTGAATATAGTAACTAGCTGATGCCCGCTACTCTGCCTGTGAAGGATTTGCTCCAATGTTATTGTTACGCAATGATGTAACAAGGGCTGAACGAATTTGCATAAAACAAAATATCTTTTTTGCGCTTCGTAATAAAAGTCGCGGGTTAAAGTTATCATTAGCCCAAAGTAACTATTCTACGCAGATGAAGTCTCGTGCAGAAGCGAGTCATATAAGTACCATTCTCACATCGGCCGTGTTTTCGAAACCCGCACCGGGGCGCCCTTAGCTGTATTGCTTAGATTTTAAGTATAAGCTCGGCTGGAGTTCTTTGGATCTCGCCCTTTAGTCCGGCTAAGCAATGGCGGTAACTCCCCACTACCATCTGCGAGAGACCATATCGTAAAAAAAAAACGAAATTTATTAGATGAAATACTGTTCCGTTATGTAACTGTGGCACCGGTCGGTATCTTAGCATCATGATCATTACCATACGTAATTACAATTGTTATCAACGCTTAATTGCAACCTAATGAATCAAGTGACTGTAGCATACTTAAGTGATTTTGAGTAACTTAATGCTTTGCCAACCTTATACTTGCTTTTCAACTTAGTGTAAAATTTGTTGCCATCAAACCTTTGTGTTGTATCAACTGAAATTAGTACAATACATTATTTCAAAATCTATATATCTATGCACATAAATAAAATTGAAGTGTCTGTTTGTAATACCAAAATAACAGCTTTTCACTGAATGCATATGAAAGTATAAACGCTACTGCCACTAGAAAACCAAGTTTTAAATTTTTTCTCTGTCTGTCTGTTTGTTCTGGGTAATCTCTGAAACGGCTGGACCGATTTTAACGGGACTTTCACTGGCAGGTAGCTGATGTTTCAAGGAGCAACGTAGGCTACTTTTATTTATTAAAAATATTTGGGTTCCGCGACAATAAGGATGAAAGTAAATCTACGCGGGTGAAACGGCAGAGCACAGCTAGTTTGCTAATAAATTTCGTAAGATTTTCTCAAGAACGTTTTGCTGGTGAAAAAAATCCGCCTGTATACCAACCCAGCTGGAATCGGATCAAAATTATCGATAGTTTATCATATCGATAAGTTAGTATTGTGTAAAATATATTTAATTTGCCGTGGTGTTTCTAATTGCTTGGCTAGTTCGCCCACTTATCATAATGCCTCGCAAATCACGACGCTGCGGGGATAAATCTAGGCTCGAAAGTACTTGCCTACCGTTCATATAGGGCTGCCATACACATGTCGATACGATGTATAACTAGATGCCCTGCGGTTTCACTCGCCTACACTCTTGCATTGTTGTTTTCTGTCTCGCACATTTAATTTTTACAATTATTATGGCTTTTAAAAAAAAAACAGTTTTCGTGAGGTTTTTCAAACATCTTCTTCTATGCAAACTTTGCATTGCCAGTTAAAACGCAACAAAAAAGCAATAGGTTAAAATGGGAGCGGTATACATTTAAGTTAGTTGCAATAGAAAGTAATTACCTGGACTTAGTACTTACCTAGACGTAGTATTAATTTGTATTTATTCACGTTATTATTTTACAATGAAAAATATATCTCAAAAATGTTTGTCTTGCAATCTATTAATCTATATCTACACATCTATACAGATAAATAAAATTGAAGTGTCTGTTTGTAATTCCAACAACGGTTACTTTAATTTATTAAACATATTAGGGTACTGCGACAATAAGGATGAAACTAAATCTACGCGGGTTAAACCGCGGGGCACAGCTAGTTAAATACTATAATTTATGTACATTACACTGACAACCCTAAAGAGATCCAGTTAAGTTCAAAAATGGAGCGTGCACGCGAATTTCCAGCATAAATCATTGTTGAGCTGTGCACACGCAGGGAACCGTACCTCATAATACTTTATTAAGTATCAACACGAAATTATTATACAATCAACACTATTAGCCGGTACATTCAATTTGCATCTTATTACAAACTGGATTTAAGTTTCAATTACTTTTGCAGAGCGTGAAAATATATTTGAATATTTTTCTCAGAATAATTAATAAATAACTTACCATTTTGTCAACGTATATCTAGTTACAACGATAATATGCGCTCTTATATCGTGTTAGTAGTGCGGAGACATTCAAATCTGCTCGTTGGTAGGTAAAAATAGGTTAGAAAGAAAGGATAACGCGAAGGTAAATATAATCCTAAGAAGGACATTTAGGATCATATATGCCTTAAGTGCATATAGAATCTCATGAAACATCAAAATCGTTACAGCGGTTTTGCCACGTAACAGGCGGACCGAGACACTTAGCTCGTTTACCGTTCAATGATTGTTGAGATGAGATGTGTGAGTGGAATGGATCTGACATTGTTTGTGTATAACAGAAATTCCACAAATAAATGAATAAAAAAAAAGCGTACATTGTCCACTAATATTGAATGATTTCTATCTTTATACATGTCAGCACTAAAATTTCAAATCTCAGACTAATTTCATCAATATGTTTACAGTGAACATTCTTGTCGATCTATGTATATTGGTTTGTATATTTTCAACTATTATTAAGCTAATTTTATACTTTATTTCTTGGTTGGCATTATCTCGCCAAAGTGGCCTAAGTTACTTCTTGAAACATCAGCTATCTGCCTGTGAAAGTCCATTTGAAATTGGTTGAGGCATTCCAGAGATTAGCAGCATTAACAGACAGAGAAATTGTTTTTATTGTAAGTACCTTATTTACCTAAACATTCATATGAATTTACCGAAGAGCAATTTTTTTAGTGAACATTTTGAATTATAAACAGACAATTCAATTTTATGTACCCGTCTAAAAAGTATGCTTAACAAACATTCTTTATTAGTCGATACACGTCTAAGAAATGTTATATATTTCCGTTTTAATCGATAAACGCTACAAACTAGTGTTGTGCTAACAAAGACGCTTTGTACGCCTAAATATAACGAGAATAACCTTCCCTGTATTTACGTTGTACGTTCCCATCACACCGCACCGCCTTGTACGTTGAGACCAGAAATCTATGCCTACACAGCCTAGGCCGAAAATTATCGGGGGTCAGTTAAGGGGGTCTGATGCGCCCCCTAGGGGGTAGGGGGTGCGTCGCCGGGCTGATATGTGACCGGAGTCTTGTTCAACAAACGATGACGATGATTTAAGCTCAGGCGTTTTAAGTGTATTACCGGGAGAATCCGGCTTTTAGGCTTAGGCTTAGATTTGAGTGAGCCCCCTATTATGGGGCTTCTCGATTTATGTGCGCTCAATATAACCCGGACGTTGTGACGTCACCTCTGCGTGCGCTGATTATTTTTGGGTATGAATATGGAAGTGTAATTTAGGGCTGCTTGAATTAATGGAGTCTCGCAGCACGTCGCTTGAGAGATTGTCTGATATTATATCATTGTACGTGGAATATGTTTATCGTTGTAAAAGTTTACAACTTATTTAACTATTACCTAATGATTGCTTGCTATATGAAGAGTGGGATTCTTGTAGACTTTATCATGAGAGATTTCGTTGTTGACGGCGTGGTTTGTTTTGTGGTCTCTAGTGCTGTTGAAGATACAGAACGAAAAAATATGACTGGCCACATACTTTAAACTCTTTATATGACGACGGTCATCAAGACGTTTTTATCTGTCTGTCTCCAATAATTATCGGTGAATTATGTTATTCGTAAATTAATATTCAAATGAAGTATAATAGTATACTCAGTTTTTATTATTTACAATGGCTATTTGAATGGCTTCTGCGGAATACATGGTTTTGGGTTCGATCCCTGCGACTGGCAAAGTGTTATTGGGTTTTTCCATCTATAATTTCCCAGTAACAGACCGGACTTAGTGCCCTGTTGATGGCAATTGACTCTCTTCCTATTATATGGAATGGGACTTAAATATAACTTAAAAATGTGGTTCTTCTGTAAGTACACATCTACCCGTTCCCCTTAGGGGAATACGGGCGTGCATATATGTATGTATATATGAGTTAGTAGTTGGATTCGATCCCGTTGTTCAACCAATTACATTCAGGGATTTCATGTAATTTAACGCCTACAATTAGCCCATCACTATTACTTAATTGATTGGAAATGTTAGTTCGTCTTATAGTTCTGGACTTTAAGAAATCTCTATGTTCATATTTTTAGATTTGATTGTACAGAATGAACCATAAAATATATGTGTGACTGATTTTAACAGTATTAAAAATTGTAATTAAATTCGATCAAAACCCGGCAATCTACAACGATTGGGCAGCACAATCCTTTCAAATCACACGGCTGTAACAAAGCAAATTCGATATTGAATTTTTCTCTAGTTAATCTTGTATTCAAATTTTAATTATATCATTCAAGCGTTTGAATAAAAACGAATTCATTTCGTTCCGACGGTGAATAATAATGTGTTCGAATGAGGCGACTCTCGTTACTGGACGACTGTTACACCGACGCGTAACGATTAGTTGGTTACTTATAATGAATTAAAATATATTATTTTTATTTGATGTAACTTATTCTATAATGTAATTTTATATATCTGTATATACTTTTGTAAACTTTGTATTGGTCGTATACGTTTTAGGCGCATATATTTGACACGGAGGATCAGCTTGTACATATCAATTTAAAAATATATAATTATAGTATCTATACTATTTAACGTATTATTTCATCAGGGTTTACTTTATCAGGGTCTAACCTGATTACTCACTCCACTCAATGTGAAATGGGGTAGGTAGAGCTGTTACAGAAAAGTTCTCATGAATTACTCTTGTAAAGATCGGTGGGATTTTAAATTGCGTTGCGTTGCGTAGCTTGCGCTTACTTCTAATGTATTAACATAAGTAATTATCGCAATAGTTAGTTATACCATATTAACTACATATACATTTATGTTCATCAACAGTCTGCGAATGTTATCGATATCGATATATCGAATCAAAACAAATTTGACCACGCCGCGAAGCAACGTGCTACTGACGTCGGGTTTCCCCTCGATATTACAAGAGCCCTTGGCAGATGCTAAATAAGTTGTAACTTCCAAGAGAGATAGGGCGCAAGTGGATCTACTGTTGATAAATGTATTTTTAGGAGTAGTATCTACTCATTTAAGTGTACTCAAAAACCCATTCATACACAAATACACGAAAGCGCAATAGCATACTCCCTCGAACTCACAATAATACACACACAAACTCAAACACAAGTATTTCCTTATTTTTTAAGGTGTAAGCTTTAAGCAATTTGTGCATTTCGTTTATAAAGTTTCATAACAAATGTATGTATTAATATAACAAATTGTTGGTGAACATTAAGAAATAAAAACAATTTAAGAAGTTCGCAACCAACTGACACTGCGGTGTGTAAGGCGGTTGTGTTATGGAGATCAACAATAAATTTCTATCCCTATGTATCCGGAAAAGCACTTTTCATGACCTCATATGCATATCTGAAATAATATTTTATGTTTATGTTGATTAGAATATTTGACTGGTTTCTGCCAACGGTGGATATAAACTTCATAAATTTAGCAAAATATTTGTCGCATGTGACGTGTTACGTTTTAGTTTATTTTCATTCAAATGACAATTGTGGCGAGTGAGGCTGCTTTTAGGCTTATAAATATCACGATGTATTTAATTCTCTTCGTGTCGTGTATCCATTGCTGAGGGTCGTGACTCCCTCCCTGATTCACTTTATCTTTTAAGCAATACGATATATTTCAAATGTGAACAAATTCCGATCAAATCGATCAAAAAAGATTTTAAATGCGGACACATGTAAAAATTTCGTTATTTGAAAGAGGTTTTGTGAAATAGCTCTATTTACTCTGCCTATCACCTGAACCTCGATACGGTGCTGAGTATGTGTGTGTGACTTAAATAAATACAAGCACTTAGCTTATAATACAGTGTAGGTAGACTTAGCACTATAAGTTTATCAAAAGCCGGCACTTTTGTAACGACATACCCAGAAATCAATACCTTTATATAAAGCTGAAGAGTTTGTTTGATGGATAGTCCACTTATCGAGGCTAGGATATCATCACGCTAAGACCAATCGCCGGATAAAGTTAGCGTTAGCCCAAAATAACAATTCCACTCGGACGAAGGCGTGGGCAGAAGCTAGTTATATTTAAATAAAGTTAATAAGAACCTGCGAAAATTATGGAAATGATACCTTTTAACAATCCATCGGTCCCAATGAAATATTGGAAGCAAATAAACGAAGCAAAGCTCTCGAACAAGTTACCTACATAAGTAAACGACATTACAGACGCAATCTCGACAAAAAGGGTACTCCCATTTATATAATACTCGTCAATAATAATTTCATTAAAATGTAGATCTAGTTAAAAGCATTTTTTCTGATTAATTTTCAGTCGCGGGCGCGCTCTTCTTTTTTTAATTGAATATCAGGCCACTTTGATGGCGCGACGAGAGAAAGGGTTGAAAAAAGTTCGTACTCATTTGAATAAAATAACAGCACTCGCACTTTGCATTTACGGAGATATTTCAAATTATATCTGGACTCTTTTTGTTTTAATTTTTTTTGTTCCTCTTATTTATTTTATTTTTCCATCACCGTTCCCATCTAATTGAGTTAGGGCTTTGAATCGAAAATGTCGATCGAGTTGTAATTCAATTTATTTTTGTTTCTAATGGAGTTCGGAGTTTCATATACTTTTTTATATCTGTAATTCTAAATCATTTGCCCTTTGAAGAGTTGTTATATTTACCAATGCGTACAATTCCAATTCGAATGGATTTTTTTCTTTAGAGGTTTTTGTAATGTTTTGTTATACTCAGACTTTATTAAGGTTTGCAATGTTAATTTTAAACTAAATGAACTCAAATGTAATCACAATTAACATAAATAAAATATTATGAAGGAGACATGGTGGCCGAGGGGTTTAAGTAGTCGCCTGTTACTGAAGCGACACACTTTCTAATTTCACCGATCAGTATCAATGATTTTTTCTTAAACTTAAGTACAATAACACAAGGCCACCCGTTTTGCAGTTTGAGCGACTGCTCAAACTCAAAGAAAACATCGTGAGGAAATATCATGCTGCTTATAGATATCTGTGAAGTAATTCAAAGACGTATATATAGTGCCTGAGACGGCGATGGACTCACGCTCTGTCACGTTGGCACTTAACCATGTTCAGTGAAATGTGGGTGCTGTTAGTACAACACCTCTGCTTACCCCTTCGGGGATGGCGTTAGAATATTTTTAGGTCAGAGTGTCTAGTGCGAGTTTTTCACTACCGCCGTCACAAGTCACTGCGTTAAAGTTAACGCAGATTTGTATGGGATCGGAACGGCGCCTCTGTCGGCCTAAATATGACACTATTGTGAGCCCATACAAATCTGCATTTACGTCGACGCGATGACATGTGACGGCGATTTTAAGAAAACTCGCACTAGGCACTCAGGTAGGACAAGGAAAACATCGTGAGTAAATCTGCACATTACAAAATATTAAGATTTTATTTAACTAACCTCCACAAGCATAAGAGTTTCTTACAATATACATATAACCCTGAATAATACACTTGTATGTGTATCGCCTTCTTTCGTCATTGTATGAGACATAATACATAATGTGTGTATTATTATTAGTAGGTAGAGCAAGGTGCAACAATGCCGCGCGGTCGGCCCTTCAAGACACTTGTCGCCTCTACCGCGACCAAATGATCTTGATTGTTGTAATTATACTCTACTTATAAGACATGTGTCTAATATATGTACGTAGTCTGTGTTCACGCCTGTAATCCCCGAAAGGGTAGGCAGAGGTGAACTTATGAAGCACCCACATTTCGCCAGCTATATTTAGGTCCCATGTAATAGGGGGGCGTGCTTTTTGCCACCAACCGAGCACTAATCCAGACTCAGGTCCGTACTGGAAAATTCAATAATACTGCTCGAAGCGAACCCAGGACTTAGTGTTGCACAGTAGCTCTTGCGACCGCTAGACCTACGAGGCAGTGATATATAAGTCACAGACAGACATAGGTGAAGTTTAATGGCTCGTACATACTTTTTCTGCTCCTGCCTGTCTTTGTTGTGTTTTCAAAGCGAGCTGTCTGTGGATTTTATACCAACTCTCATGTGAATCTTAATTCATAATAGATTTTTAAGACAAAATTATAAATACGCATGAGTTTTGAAATTCAATGTGATAGAGCATTACCTTATTTATGTAAGAAAGTGTTAAAAAAATAACAGGAAGACAATTTTGTAACATCATGATTTTATATAGTTACTAGCTGTGCCCCGCGGTTTCACCCGCGTAGATTTAGTTCCATCCTTATTGTCGCGGAACCCAAATATTTTTAATAAATGAAAGTAGCCTATGTTACTCCTTGAAACATCAGCTACCTGCCAGTGAAAGTCCCGTTACAATCGGTCCAGCCGTTTCAGAGATTACCCGGAACAAACAGACAGACAGACAGACAGGGAAACATTTTGAAACATGGTTTTTTAGTGTCAGTAGCGTGTATACTTTCATATGCATTTAGTGAAAAGTTGTTATTTTGGAATTACAAACAGACACTTAAATTTTATTTAGCTGTATAGATTGGGTATCTATAAAAATATTTTCACACACTTGACCGCAATTTCAAGTATCACATTGGTTCGGTCGGCGTGCAGAAAGCAAGAGCGTTTAAGAGAGTGAGAAAAGCTCGCCGCCCGGCCTATTCGTTTCACGGAGGGCGGGCGCCTACTTTTGTCTTTGTACCCACAATGAAAAAGTGTCTATCCTGATATTTTTTATTATTTTTATGTGATAAAGATTAAAAATATCGAAATGCTGCATTGAAATTAATAAAATTAATAATTTTAATGCCTGTAATAAATTTAATGCATCATTTATTTTGCATCAAGAAAAATGAGATGCAGGCGTGAACAATGTATCATCATCATCCCCCTGTCCTTATACCATTTCATTTTATGTAATAATTGGTTGCACAATTCATTGTTGTACATAAGGATTCTTCAGTTAATTTCAATTGCTAACAGCAACATTACTCTTATGTTATTGGTTTGTTGGTAGATAGTCATTCAAAATGAGGGCGATGGCTGGCATTCTCGTCATACTTGTGAACGGGTGCTACTTGTGGGGGTTGGTCATCTCAAGCTACGCATTTAGATATAAATAGAACTACTAGACTTTTCTTTATGTTCATTTTTATCGACATTTGTACATTGGAACTGTGTCCATGGGCTTATATTTCTCAAATGATTTATTTTGTTTGTTTTTTAAATTATATAATATTTTGAAAAGAGTAATTACTGAGTTTCTTGCCAGGTTCTTCTCAGTAAAAGCAACCTTCCGAACCTGGCGGTAGCATGTATAATCCTGTAAATTGTGTCATTCTGACGTGTCCGTATAGCTAGCGTACACATGGTGGAATCCAGGGTCGGGAGTAGGCTCAAAAAATAGTGCCTAAATAGTGCCTAATTAGTGCCATATTTAAAAAAATTGTGCCACAATATTTAGGGAAATATAGGGCTTTCTTTTTGGTACGCTAGCTTGACGTCAAGCTAGCGTACACATACTAGATCACGGCTTTTTGTAAGGTGAGGTAGGTGAGTTTTTATTATTATTATTACTGTACACTAATAAATACAATGATGATAAAAATACAGTTTAATCAAAGTATCACCTCTGTAAAATAAAAATGATTTTTTGCTGTGCGCGACTGTACAAAAGTCATTTTGTATGTAGAAGTTTACATAGATTTTTGAAACGGTTCCTCTGCGAATTTCCAGTATATTTTTGCAGATCTGGAAGCACTATTTCAGGCACTATTTTTTGGTATACTCCTCATAATTAGTGCCATCGCCTTTCCCTATGGACAGCGTGTGTACGCTAGCTTGACGATGGGACGAATGTCATTTGAGTTGCTTCCCTATTTGTGAAGCTCTCCGTGGAGCAATCATTCTGAAAATTTGCATTCCGGAGGCACTATTTAGGCACTATTTTTTGGCAGTAAAAGCATCATCCTAGTGCAAGCTGTTATCGAGATCTAGGTTGTGTACGCTAGCTTGACGTCAAGCTAGCGTACCAAAAAGAAAGCCCTATATTTCCCTAAATATTGTGGCACTATTTTTTTAAATATGGCACTAATTAGGCACTATTTTTTAAGACTACTCCCGACCCTGGATTCCACCATGTGTACGCTAGCTATACGGACACATTCTGACGATTTGAAAGTGCTTTGTATAAAGTCTAATCGAATAAAGATATTTTTGACTTTTGAAATATAAAAATCACAAAGAACTGGAACCATTTCAATAAAAAAACTAACATTTCCCATTTTTATTTTAATATTATTATTTTACTTACAAAATACCATTAAATTATTGATGTCAGTGAAAAAACATTCCAAATATTTAAATAATAAAAAAAATGCCAACATGTAAATAAAAAAACCTGACTTACCCCATTGTTGTTCCTAGGTCCCAATCTCAGAAGTACTCGGTGTGAGGTGAAGAAGTGAGTGGTGCTCAGGGGGACTTGCCCCGGAGCCCGGACTCTCATCTAAGTAGCATATAATTCAGTTTATTTAGTCGAATTCAATCTGAAGGGTTGCCCGAAAAAAATATACTTACATTTATACTTAAGTCCCAAGGGGTGTTATTCCCTTTTTAATGGAATAAATTCACGGAATTGTCTCCGATTATTTGTCTAATGAATGTCTTGTGTAAGTTATCAAGTTGTATTTAGTGGAGTTTGTTTACATAATTACTTTTATGAAATGTTCTTTTTGAGAGCCGTGGTGCCCTAAAATTTGAGTAGTCGCCTACTATACAAACGACGCAGTTTGAATCTCAGCGGTCTGTACCTTTATTCGAAAAACTTGGAGTTTACGGTTTAGAGTTTTACGGGGAATGAATAAGAAGGAAAGGTGTGAAAAATATTTTATATATCTGACTAGCTATGCCCTGCGGTAGATTTAGTTTCATCCTTAATGTCGCGGAACCCTAATATTTTTAATAAATAAAAGTAGCTTAAGTTACTCCTTGAAACATCAGCTACCTGCCAGTGAAAGTCCCGTTAAAATCGGTCGAGCCGTTTCGGAGATTACCCGGAACAAACAGACAGACAGACAGAGAAAAATTTTAAAACTTGGTTTTTTATTATCAGTAGCGAGTATACTTTCATAAGCATTTAGTGAAAAACTGTTATTTTGGAATTACAAACAGACACTTCAATTTTATTTATCTGTATAGATTTACAATTTACATAATTATTATTCGGTAGAAAAGTTAACTTAATGCTGCTATTATCTGAAAAGAAATTCAAAGACGTACAATTGTGTATATAAGCTCCCTTAGAACCTCTTAAAGTTCAACCCTGATCATAAAAGGACCCATTCGACTACATTTTGAGTCACTTTTGGACGATTTTGAAAATAACAAACAATTAATGCAAAGTGCATTGATTATTTTTGGACTAGCTGACCAGACAGACGTTGCCCTGTCTTATCTTAATTATAAGAATGCAGCACGTATTCTGTCAATTCTATGTCAAACGTCATAAGGTTACATCAAAAAGTTTTTATTGTCCAAAGCGCTTAGGTTAGATTTAAGAAGAAAGAAATAATTTTATATGGTGGTTTAGTATTCTTGAATTTTCAAATTATTCCACGCAATTTTCTTAATTTTTTCTTTCATAAGAACCATCTCCTGACAATAACGAACACAACAATAAAATTACTATCGAAATCGGTCCAGCCGTTCACCCGCGATGTCGTGACCAAGGGAAATGGGGATTCATTTATATGTATATAAGATTTGTACCTTTCAAACTTTATAATAAATTATACCATCACCTCAGACACCATAAGGTTTTGAATTTATTTTCACACGTATGCTAAGGTACTAGCATGGACAATGTCCACGAACTTTACATGAGTAAAGTTCGTGGACATTGTCCATGCTAGACAATTATAAGAAAAAAAAAATAAGATTAAAAAAGACAAGTGCTTACGATTGTAAAACTTAATGGTACGGCTTTAAGATTGAATCCAAATAAGCATGTAACTAATTTAACCACATAGTCATCATAGTTTGTCTAGTATACCTAATCCGACTGTTCCCTTGCAAATCCGCAAAAATTTGGTACAATTTTTTTTTTTTTTTTTATGAACGTATTACTATATTTGGGTATTCTTCAAACCTAAGCTCAACCTAATATAACCCTTAATTCCTTCAACATTAGATTCGTTGAGTCGTTTAATTTACGCTATAAAAGCAGGCTCTACAAAATAACAGTCTCGAGAACGTAGCAAAACTCTTAGACGAATTATAATCGCGTGTTTTATCACGACAACAATCAAAACGAACGTTCCGACCGCAAGTTTAATTATGCAAACATCAAGCCGTCGCCAGATTTCTCATTAGAGCCAAGATAATGACGGTACACACTGTCGCAAAATTAGATAGCAAGCACGCACCCAAACAGATATACGCGGCACATTAACATAAACCGAATTTGCATGTAAATTACATTTTACAGCATCTTAATTAAAACATTTTGGCATTATAAATGATCAAGCGGGAGGCGGGTGGTGTACCCCTGACCTTAGCCTCCCCCGCGTTTGGTTAATTCGATAGTTTCCAAATTACATCTTCGAATTTGACGTTCCAATTTGGATTTGGAATAAATTATTTTTTATTCGGAATAATTTAAAAATGTAAGCGGTTTTCTTTTTTATTCGCAAGTTAAACTAAATAGTTTTTTTAATATGTTAGATTTTGGTAATGAGTCTTTTTATCAAACTACATATATCGGATGCCATTTTATAGGTTACCTTTTTTTTAAGGTTATGCTAATTGCTTTTTTGCTTTAATTAAGAAGATTACATCTAAAATTCAAACCAAATCGATAACTCTTTAAGCAAATGTAATTCGATGTGAGATTTATAAAAACACTTCTGCCCAAGAGGGTGTCTTGGCAGAGGGTGAAAATTAACAGAAACCTCTTTAAATAAGATGGCAATTAGGGTGACATAAAATCTACATAATTGTGCAAGTTTAGTATTGTTTATGTTTCGACAAAGGGATTTTGTCCGTTGCAGTCTACATTGCGTTTAATGGGAGATGTAATTCAAGATGTAGATACTCACGCACTTATTATCTATTGAGATAAATAAAATTGAAGTGGCTGTTCAGATGTGTAGTTCAGGTCATATCTTGATACTTGATACAAATACATTTGTACCTACTTACATATATTCAAACACTTATCACGCCTGTATTCCCAAAATGGTAGGCAGAGAAAACATATTATTATAGTATACACACATTTTGGCATATAAATGTAAGTTTACGTAATAGGGGGGCGAGCCTATTGCCATTAACCGGGCACTAATCTAGACTGAGCTGCTACTGGGATATTACAGATTTAAACACCCAATAACACTGTGCCCGACTCGGGGATCGAACCTAGGACTCGTGATCCGCAGTAGCGCCTGCAACCACTAGAACCACGAGGCAGCATATTAATCTACACTAATATTACAAAGAGCAGAGATTTGATTGTTTTTTTGTTTGTTTGCATTGAATAGGCTCTGAAACTACTTGGTGATCTTAAAAAATATTTCAGCAATGGATAGCTACATCATCAGCGAGTGACATAGGCTACATTTTATCCACGTACTCCCACGGGAACGGGAACAACGCGGGTGAAACCGTGTGACGTCCGCTAGTATCTACGGATATAGTCTGAAGTCTCTAGTCCCTTAAAGGAATAAGTAATGTAGTCTAGAACTCAGTCCAAGGTGCCAAGTATACCCTCAGGGTATCACACAGTTACCTTCAAAAGGCATTGTTTCATTCTCGTTACTGGGAAAACTATCTTGTTGGTTTTCTTGGAACTTGTTTTAGTACTAGATGTTTACACATCGTTTACGGGAATCTATAATGATCGAGACTATTATGATACAATCTATATCTATACAGATAAATAAAATTGAAGTGTCTGTTTGTAACACCAAAATAACAGTTTTTCACTAAATGCATATGAATGTATACACGCTATTGACACTGAAAAACCAAGTTTTAAAATTTTTCTCTGTCTGTCTGTCTGTCTGTCTGTTTGTTCCGGGTAATCTCTGAAACGGCTGGACCGATTTTAACGGGACTTTCACTGACGGGTAGCTGATGTTTCAAGGAGTAACTTAGGCTACTTTTAATTATCAAAAATATTAGGGATCCGTGACAATAAGGATGAAACTAAATTTACGCGGGTGAAACCGCGGGGCATAGCTAGTATCTTAATAAATAAATGATTTTTATATTCATTATATTGCGAAAAAAATGAAACGTTTTTTTTCTAAACTGTAGCGTCCTGTAGACCTCTTTTACGTATTTTAAATTATTTGTATTTTAAATCGACTACTTTGACAGTAAATAAAAGAATAACTTTCACGATCGGTGGAAGAAATGACTTATTTCAAAAAGAAATCACTATATTCCATACGGCTTATTAAGTTTATATCTTACACTAGCGGACGTCACTCGGTTTCACCCACGTAGATCCGGTGAGAGTATGGAGATAAAATATAGCCTATGTTGATGTAGCTATCCATTGCTGATGATGTAGCAATCTACTGCTGAAAGAATTTTCATGATCCGTCCAGTACCGTCGGAGCCTATTCTATACAAACAAACGAACAAATCTTTCCTCTTTTTAATATTATGTATAGACTAGCTGTGCCCCGCGGTTTCACCCGCGTAGATTTAGTTTCTTCCTTATTGTCGCGGAACCCTAATATTTTTAATAAATAAAAGTAGATTAAGTTACTCCTTGAAACATCAGCTACCTACCAGTGAAAGTCCCGTTAAAATCCGTCCAGCCGTTAAAGAGATTACCCGGAACAAACAGACAGACAGAGAAAAATTAAAAAAATTGGTTTTTATTGTCAGTATCGTGTATACTTTCATATGCATTTAGTGAAAAGCTGTTATTTTGGAATTACAAACAGACACTTCAATTTTATTTATCTGTATAGATTGTGGTGTAGATAAACGCCATTTATAGAATGGGTTGACACATCAAACTTTACTTACTTAACATACTTCTTAATTCCCAATGTCACAGACTAAAAACAATAATTCATTCATAGTTATATTTCCACAGACAGTAAAACTAAACAGGTGAACATTACAAAGCGAATCACCTTTTTAAAACAATCTAGTTTAGGTCGCACGTGCAAAGGAGAAAGTAGTGAAAAACAGGCGTCTAGTGTCAAGTGTAAATCGCCTTGTTAATTTTGCTTAGCCTGCGGCGAATTTTGCCGAGGACGCATTGTGTAGCCGGCTTTATGTCGCGTCTTCCCGTTGTCTGTACACGGCTTTAATTGCGCGCGTCATTGGCGCTTTTTGAAAAAAGAATGACGTGTAATTAACGCGCGAATATGGAACGTGACAACGCGTGTTCTGAGGGAGCAATTTTTGTTTAATTTTTTTAATTAGAATAGGGAAGGGTTTGCGTTCGGCTTTGTTTGTTGTATTACAGTTTTTGTGCCCATAACCTTACAGGATAAACATTTGAAGTATGCGCCAGGGTACGTAACTTCCATTTAATTAGAACTATAATTATATTTTAACTTACTAATGGTACCGAACTAATTAAAAGTCATGGCAACATTGTAAATTGGTATCTTTATTTTTCGACGAATTAATGCCTCCGTTTACATCACAAATACCTAGGTAAGTCATTCTTATCATTTAATTATTTATTCATAATTAAATACATCTTGAAGATAGAATAAGAGAGAAGAATAGAACTAAAAAGATACAGGGTTGCTCCGAATTCATCCTATTAGTCATAAGCCTCATCCTATAGCTAACTTTTCTAGATTTAAAAGTGTTATTTACTCTTACAACAGTAAAATCTATCTAATACGTGAGGTAAAGGGCGGAAAGCATACAAATAAGTAGGTATAAAATTGGCTCCCTTTCCTCTAACGTTTCGCCCCCTATAGCGCTCTGCTGTCATCTCTTAAAAACGGAAAAAATAGCACCTAACTCCAAAGCGTTTATGGGTAGGTACGTAAATCTATATTAGTAATCTTATTTAGATCGGTGTCTGTGGGTCAGTTAGGTCCCATTTCGACCCTATTTACAATTCACAATTTTCCATTTCTTAGTATGCCACACAGTTTGTGCCACGCTGAAACACAAGATCAAGCGATGACGCGGACATTTGAACTATTACAAGCGCGGTTCCTTTCTGGGAAAACTTTAGCAACGTGGATGATGCATGCATAAATATAAAAATCATAGACACAAGTTCATCATCTATGATTTATATCATTGGCTATGATCTTCATGTGGAGGTGCAAACCACAGTTGGATATCTCCGAATTTCTGCCTCTCGATAGTAAAACTAGCGGACGCACGCGGCTTCACCCGCGTAGTTCCTGTTTCCGTGGGTATACGGGGATAAAATATAGCCTATGTTACTCGCTCATGATGTAGCTATCCATTGCTGAAAGAATTTTCAAGACCAGTCAAGTAGTTTCGGAGCCTATTCAATGCAAACAAATAAACAAACAATCAAATCTTTCGTCTTTATAATATAAGTGTAGATATAGTAGCAAATATATATAGAGGAGCTAGTGGCACAGTTGCTATAGCGCATATGATTCGAACAGCGAAGTTAATCAACCAGACGCCTAGCCAGTAGTTGGATGGGTGACCGCCCGAGTTCCCTCCGTGCCTAGAAGAGCACGTTAAGCTGTCGGTCCCGGTTGCAAATTTAACATCTTTGGCAATCGTTACGCTCAGCCAGAGGCGTAAGAAAGTCTAATAACTGGTTTAACCCAGATTGCCGATTTTCCTCAAAAACGAGTTATGAAAGTTAGATGGAAGTCGTATGAAAATAAGGTGATCAGTCACATCGAGTTGAATCAAATGCCGACCACAACAATGTATGGGATAAGGCCAGGGTGATGATGGATGATATGGTACACGAAGTACCAGGCGCACATAACGGACAAGGAGTTAATAAGTTGATTGCGACTAACATGGAGACACATCGGGTTGAAGCATGTGGCGACCCCAACAATGTATGGGATAAGGCCAGTAGCAAATATATGCCTATTGCGTCTCTATAGGTCATGTTAAGAACCAAAATTTTCCACATAATCATTTTACGGTCACGTCGAGTACACAAGGAGTAGTGACAAGCTTTTAAAAGTGGAGCTGAGCAACGCAAGTTCGAATCCCAGGGCCTGTACCAATGAGTTTTTCTTATAACCTATTTTCATTCATTTCACACCACGTGTTTACGGTGAAGGAAAACATCGTCAGGAAACCTGCATATGTCTAAGAAGTAATTCAAAGATGTATGTATAGTGCTTGAGACGGAGATAGACCATCTGTCACGTTGGCACTTAATCATCTTCGGTGAAATGTGGGTGTTGTTATTACACCTCTGCCTACACCCTCGGGGAATACAAACGTGAGCATATGTATGCTTTTAAAGAGGTAGGTACAGAGTACAGTAAAACTAAAATTAAAAAACTACCATGTTTATCCCAGCATTATAATTCAGCGCAATTAATTTGATGTATACTTTCGCTGTTTCCCGCAATGGTGGTTTGTAAATAAATAAAAAAATAGATATTTTCAGAGGACAATGACTGTCCGAAAAAAAGCGATGATACATGATCCTCGTTTGGCGGGCTCGTGTATTTTTTTTTATTAAAAAATCACATTAACAGCCTTCATTGGGGCAGCGATAAATAATGCTCTCCTTATTCAAATTTTTGTTTTTTGTTTGCCCCGCCGTTATAAATGAGCTTATTTGGTAACGGGCAAAATGATAGGGAGCGATAAAAATGCTCAATTATAAATACGATGTATGTTACTGCTGTTTTCAAAAGGTACGCGTAATGTATGGGCTTTTTAGATGGTCTATTTACGAAATGAACGAAGGAAAATCAATATTTGGTCCAGCGCATCAGGAATCGCATAATACTATTACGATGATATGTACATGATGCCTGGCTGAGTTTCTTGCCGGTTCTTCTCAGAAGGCTAGTTTCCGAACCGGTGGTAAATTCTCGACTTTCATAAGTGCCTTACCAGGGCCTAAACTGAATAAATATTTTTCTTTTTCATTTTCATTAGACTTTACCAAGGCAAGCTTTCAACTTATTAAAAAATATGCATGCAAAGCTACCCATCAAAAGACTACCATATAGGTATAAATTATCTAGTTTAAACTGACCGTAGATTGTACCAAAAGCCTATGCCTTGCGAGGTCTTCTTAAACTGGCAGTAGCCGTGCGTCCACGTCTATTACAATGAGTAGTCTTCCTGAATGTAAATCATAAAACCCAGCCTGCGACTACGCAGAGGTCATCCTGATTTTCCTATTTGACCTTCTGCCTGTTACCGACTGGATGCAACCGATGTCTCTTTCTCACTCTAATGCTTCACGGGTTGTTCCCCGTTCGTTAAGATTTACTGCAATAATATTTTTCATAATTTCCCATACATTACTTGGGGTCGGCACTTGATTCAATCCGACTGGGTTAAACCAGCTTTTAGACACTCTTAGGCCTCCGACTGACCTTTAAAGATTGAAATAAAAAAAAATTTGGTAAGTCGTAACTACTTTTTTTAGTGAAAAGCTGTAAATGTTGAATTGCAAACAGACACCTCAATTCAATTTATCTGGATAGATAAATAACTATCTATCCAGATAAATTTAATTGAGTAAGTAAAACTATATAGTTTTACTTCATTCATACGATTCCTTAACTCCTTCTATTACCGACACCATGCCAAATAACAAAGTAACCCAACATAAAATGAGCGAAACACCACAACACCGCCTAGATCCCCAATGCTCATACATAATGTATGAAACTTAAAGAAATGCAATGAATAAGATGATCGCCCTATTGTAGATAAAGTCCTATTTCCCCCGGCACAATTGAATGATGGCCATCTATTGTGACTATGTTTAGAGTTCCTGCGGCTAATGCCAGGAGGTGCTCCGGACTCGCTCCACTTATTTACTATTATTGCGCTTTATTGGGTCAGTATGCGAATGCTGATACGATAAGTGGAAGCCGCGGATTAGACGTGGAAGATTTTTAGTTTGCGCACCTTTAGATAGAGGTAGAGGAAATATGGGAGAATAGGGAGACGTGAACGTGAAGTTCTTCCGAGGATAATTATCCTTTTGACTGCGATAAGAGTCAAGCTCAGCTCTAATATCACAGCTCTGCAAATTCTTCTTTTTCTTCAGGTCATGAAAGTAAAAGAAATAGTTGGAAGGCTCAGTTACTAGTGCAGACCTTGAATGCACACTAGTCATTTTATGAGTCTGTCTCTGTCTGTCCCTAGTTACCCATATTTTCACTGAGCGCTCATAGCTCGTGACGGCACATATAGATTCCTTCTATTGACAACAAAAGACAGATTATGAGTAAAACTAAACTAGCAAGCATGAGAAAAGAAGAAAAACGAAGTAACGGATAAGAAAAAAAATTAGTCAAAGTGAATACTGTTACATAGTTTTTTAAAAACAAAAGTTAAGTGAAGTTTACATGGCGAAACTTATATAATAACTAGCTGTGCCCCGCGTAAATTTAGTTTCATACAAACTTTCATCCCCTATTTTATCCCCTTGGAGGTAGAATTAATCAAATTCCTTTCTTAACGGATACCTACGTCATAACATCTACTTGCATGCCAAATTTCAGCCCAATCCGTCCAGTGGTTTGGGCTGTGCGTTGATAGATCACTATGTACCTTTGAGTTATATATATTTAGATACTGGGTTGTTCCCAACCTCGTATCGATCGAATGAAGCTTAGATCGAATAAAGATGAGTATGTCTTAGAAAGAAGAAATTCAAACACATATCTATGGTGCCTGAAACGGACTCTGATGTTAATGCTCAGTTCTGTATTAAATACCTTCGTCATGTTGGCTTCTAATCTTCTCAGAAGGTAACTAGGAAGGCGTAAAGATATTGAGGCTCTCGAGTAATGATTTTATATAATTTGTATGCGAGTCCCCAGTCGGGTAGCTCAAATTCAGAATTCCGTCCCGCAAATAAAATCATTTTTTTTGGAACACTCATTGAACTTTTAAAACAAACTTGGCTTACTGCCGTTTTCAAATTGACCTACCATTCATCCTGCAAAATGTATCTAAATGAGTCATCATCATCTCCCTGGCCTTATCCCATACATTGTTGGGGTCGGCACTTGATTCAACCCAATGTGGCTCCATGTTAGTCGCAATCAACTTATTAACTCCTTGTCCGTTATGTGCGCCTGGTACTTCGTGTACCATATCATCATCTCCCTGGCCTTATCCCATACATTGTTGGGGTCGGCACTTGATTCAACCCAATGTGGCTCCATGTTAGTCGCAATCAACTTATTAACTCCTTGTCCGTTATGTGCGCCTGGTACTTCGTGTACCATATCATCATCTCCCTGGCCTTATTTCATACATTGTTGGGGTCGGCACTTGATTCAACCCGATGTGGCTGATCACCTGATTTTTATACGAAACGACTGCCATCTGACCTTCGCAACCCCGTTTAGGAGGAAATACTGTGATTTGGGTTAAACCAGTTGTCAGATTATTATTTTTTAGGCCTCCGACTGATCTGTAACGATTGCCAAAGATGTTAAATTGGCAACCGGGACCGACGGGCTTAACGTGCTCCTCGAGGCACGGAGGGAACTCGGGCGGTCACCCATCCAACTACTGGCTAGGCGTATGGTTGCTTAACTTCGCTGATCGAATGATATGCGCAATAGCAACTCTGCGTATCCAATCATTTAGACAAAGTTGAAAAGCATTGGATTATGTATGTACCACGAAACCTTCCTCTTTCTTTCCATATCTAGATATCCGCAAACAAAAACCACCTTTATGAAAATCATTTTAGAAGTATTGTGTGAAATAATTGCATGGAAATGTCATCACACAATTCGGCTAGGCTTTTCAAAGGCTTTTGACATGCACTAACAATCTAGTTGGCGTCCCAACGGGGCTAATGATTCATTCTGTTTTGGTGAGGGAACTAAGGGATGTTTCTCAGGTATTGTTATACATAACATCAGAATAGGGTAGCAAATATAATCGTTTAAGCAGCGCTTATTAAGAACTTATTAGCTTTGAAGTTTCATTTACATACCGTAAAGTGCTTAAACGATTATAGTTGGCCCAAGTACCCCAGGTATAGGTTTGTAAATGTTCAGACGTCGCCGCTTTACTATTCATTTTAGCGTGACTCTAAATCTGTTGATCACTCATCGTTGGCATTCAACCACAAACCGTCTCCGAAAAAGTATCAACACATTTTGAATCACGCTATAACGCAAGGTCAAGTGACGACGCGGCGACGTTTGAAAGTGCCATATACTTGGTACACCTTGGGAGCCTTATTTTCTACAAACAGAGAAAAAATTAAAAATAGTTTTTTTCGTGTTACTTAATACCGTATATACTTTCATATGCTTTGAGGGAAAAGCTTTTATTTTGGAATTACAAACAAACGCTTCAATTATATTTATCTTTATAGATGACAATGACAGCTTGTGACGTGATTTGTTGCGATACTTAGGTAAGGAAACTGACAAAATACATGACACAAACACACATTTCATAAAAGATGCGTAATAGATTACTTACATTATTCTTTAACGGGCTAAAAGATTATATATATATATAGCTAAACATTATGATATATTTAGATTAGTTTTGTATTGTAGAATTGTCCTTCAATTGTTCTGACCTCTGACTCGATTGTGGAAGCACGTCTTATTCAAATCGATTGTGGGATGATGAGACCGTGATCGATTCTGTGCAATGCGAGTGCACGTACGTACGCGTAGCTACTCTATAAATTATAGTGGACCCACCCTGTCGGAGTTGGCAACATTTTGTTGGAAAAATCATCAGTTTTTAATTTTATTTCTTAATATCACCATTAAGTATTCACCGTTGACCGTACTATCCGTCTACATACATATAAACATATGCTCACGCCTGTATTCCCCGAAGGGGTAGGCTGAGGTATTGTAATAAAAACACCCACTTTTCACCGATGATGATTAAGTGCCAACGTGACAGATGGTGAGTCTACCGCCGTCTCTGACACTATACTTACGCTTTTGAATTAATTATCACACATATGCAGGTTTCGTCACGATGTTTTGCTTCACCGTAAAGCACGTGGTGTAAAATCACTGCACATAAGTTTTTGAAAAAAGTCATTGGTACAGGCCCCGCTTTGATTCGAACTTCGTAGTAGGCGACTGCTCAAACCTCATGGACACCACGGCTCTAACTATCCGTCTACACATATAAAATTCAATGTCTTGACTGACTGACTTATGTATACACTATGGAGGCATTTTCCAAAATTCCACCGCTAATAGGTTAAATGAGGTTGGAAGTTTGTATGTGAAATCTTAATTCCGCGCAGACGAAGCTACTCTTTCAAGAAATTTATTTTAATATCGTCATAATGCATTATAATTATAATTTAGACCCATCAAAAGTATGATTATTGAGTTTGTCTTCGATGGGGAAAAATAATGAAAACAGCAAATATTTTCCGATCTGGACCGCCGGCTATCGACAACTGGTACGACGTTTAAATTACGAGCGGGGCCCATTTTTATCTGTTTTTTTTTATTCGTCGAGCCTAGGGGTGGCGCAACATTTTTTTGGTCTTATTTTTTTATCGAGCGCCCGAATGGAGCACTTTGGTATGGGGTTAAACTGACGATATAACGGAAAAAACTGTTTTTATGCGAACTCTACCGTGTAAATATCGCGAGGATGCATTAATAGTTTAAGCCTACCATCGTAGACTCACTTTGGAAATACTATGTTGTATGATTAAGGCTCTATTGCCAGAGAAGTAAAGTAAACGACGCAACCTACTTTATTATTAATTACGTTTTTAAACACTAAAGGAACATTGACTTTATTTAACACTAGCGGACGTCACGTGGTTTCACCCACGTAGTTACCGTTCCCGTGGGAGTACGGGGATAAAATATAGCCTATGTTACTCGCTGATGTTATAACTATCCATTGCTGAAAGAATTTTCAAGATCAGTTTAGTAGTGTCAGAGCCTATTCAATACAAACAAACAAACAAATCATTCCTCTTTATAATATTAGTACAGACATATATATGTATTGCTCACGCCTGTATTCCCCGAAAAGGTAGGCAGAGGTATGCTTACACAAATTTAGATAATTTTGTTTAAGTTCCATGTAATTGAAGGTAAGCCTATTTACCATTAACCGGGCACTTATCCAGACTCCGGGCTGTTACTGGGAAATTGCAGATAGAACACCTTGTCGATCTGGGTACCGAACCCAGGACCTCGTGTTCCTCAATAGCACTTGCGACCACTTGACCATTAGTCAGACGGCCATACATTACAAGTGTAAAAGGCTATTAAGAGGCGGTAAAATTTTTAAATGTAATATTTTTAGACTAGTTTTCCCTGCGACTCTGCCTTTAAAGTACCCTATGTCCGACTTGGCGTAAAATCTACTAATACAGATAATTAAAATTGAAGTGTCTGTTTGTAATTCCAAAATAACAGCTTTTCACTAAATGCATATGAAAGTATACACACGATACTGACCTAAAAAAACAAGTTTTAAAATTTTTCTCTGTCTGTCTGTCTGTTTGTTCCGGGTAATCTCTGAAACGGCTGGACGGATTTTAACGGGACTTTCACTAGTAGGTAGCTGATGTTTCAAGGAGTAACTTAGGCTACTTTTATTTATTAAAAATATTAGGGTTCTGCGAAAATAAGGAAGAAACTAAATCTACGCGGGTGAAACCGCGGGGCACAGCTAGTCTTTATATATACCAAATTTCAGATAAGTTGGTTCAGCAAGTTCTGGTTGTTAAGTAAGATAAACTATTTAGAAACTTCGCAATCCCTTCCTAATTTAAAACCTAATTCGTGAGAAGGAAATATGTATCCGTCTTGTTTCACCATTATGTCCAATCATAACATGTTAGTGCATATTTATGACGGTCAGTGCAAAAGTAGCATGCAATCTAAGCGCTCTCGCGCAATTTAACTAGGCTTTGTACTCACTTTCATGTTCTGTGCATTGATAGGTAAAGGGCTTTTGATAGGGCTGACAAAATTTTGAAATTATAAAACAACACCTATAGAGATGTAAATAAAATACTCACACCATCCCAGAAGGGTTCCGGAAGGGGTAACAACAACACCCACATTTCACCGAATCTGATTAAGTGCCAACGTGACAGAGGGTGAGTCCTTCGTAGAGAAGTAAGTTCTTCAAGAAGAGAGTTAAGGTGTTATAGTGTTAGGTACTCTTGGTATTGTAACAGCTTTCTATCAGGCGTGTTTTGTAAAACAATTCTTTGGTTGTATCGCTTTTCTTAACGTTGCGATCGACGTGACCGCATGCACTTATAATTTTCCCTTTGTTTTTGGTTATGGAGTACCTCGCAGTATAAGTAACTTAAATAACCCTGGTACTTAACTGATAATAACAATTCAGAAAAAAATCCTAAGAAAATCTACTAATGAGGTCATAAGCACTGTTTTTTTTTAAATTATTGATAACTCGCGATGATTACAGTTTTATTATAACTAAACCGACTTTTTTTATTTCGAGACCTATTTACCCAATTATTTGACCCAAAAACCTTCTAGTACTCACATTGTAATCGTTTACTCAGGGAAACTAAAGCAACCTGTCGCATATTCCCTTTGTAAAATCACTGCTACTACTAGCTAGTGTGACGGTAAATGCTAGCTCAAAGTTGCATTCGTAGGACAGAAAGGCCTTTGCGAATTTTGACGATGTTACTTCTAAGTAGCGCATTTTGGTCGCACTATACCTTCAAAGTGGTAGCGGAAGAAGGTTGGCGATTGCTTTACCGACAAGAGCCTAGCTCTTAAATCTATACATACAGATAAATAAAATTGAAGTGTCTGCTTGTAATTCCAAAATAACAACTTTTCACTAAATGCATATGAATGTATACACGCTACTGACACTAAAAAACCAAGATTTAAAAATTTTCTCTGTCTGTCTGTCTGTCCGTCTGTCTGTCTGTCTGTCTGTCTGTTTGTTCCGGGTAATCTCTGAAACGGCTGGACCGATTTTAACGGGACTTTCAATGGCAGGTAGCTGATGTTTCAAGGAGTAACTTAGGCTACTTTTATTTATGAAAAATATTAGGGTTCAGCGACAATAAGGGTGAAACTAAATCTACGCGGTTGAGACTGCGGGGCACAGCTAGTAAATTATATAAAACTTGACCCAAGAATAGGAGTATGGTATCAATTAATGTTCATTATATCTTCTCTCTCTCTTCCTAGCTTTGGTCCCATATAGTCTTGGAGTCATATTACCTGTCTTATTATTTCACTTCGCCCTGTTTCTTGTGTCGTCTTTGGAGATATCGTTCATGTGTATATATCCTCCAAATCAAAAGAAGGGAATGAATTCTTAAAAAAATCGATATTCATAACTGGAATAATGTTAGTCAACGATGTATTGAGATTATGTAGGAGTAGCTACGAAGTGGTTTATGTAGTTGCAACAGGCAATACGCAAGTTCTAATTCCATAATCCTGTGTACCAATGAGTTTTTCTGAAACTAAAGCTTTCCGTGTGAAGTGATACAAGAAAACATCCAAGGAATTTATGTACCTGCATAGTTATGTGTAAGGAGACGATGAAGCTGTCACGTTTACCAAATTATTTATAGTGAAAAACTAGACATTGTATGACTACTGTCTACTGTTTGAGGACCCGATTGCGAACATTATAAGATGTAAATTCTAATCTAACCTTAGGTACTGCTAGGGGCAGTAAATAAACTATTAAATTGTATGAAAATTTGTTTTGTCACTTACTTATAAAAATACCCATAAATTGTCAATTGACTTAAAGGTTTTTACAAACAACCTTTTCCGTATTAAACTACAAATAGATTACTTTAAAGTCAAATGGTAATAACTAGAGCTGGCTAATAATTATAATATATTTGACAGCCCTACGCTACAAACACATGCACAGTAGCCTTACAGTAGAGAGGGCTTATTAATAAACATGCGTTAACAATAAATAATTGTTTATAATGAACTTTATAATATATTAGTGTAGATAGTTCATTATCTCGCAGCGCATGCACACATCTAAAGCCACGCAAACGCTGACGTGATTACGGCCGAGTATTATCAATTATCGACTATCGATAATAATTATCCTTCTACTTATACAGGGTGTCGGAGAAAAAGGAACAGTTGTCTTCTAGAAGTTGTAGGGTTTTATGAATATATCACTATATTGAAATCGTAAAAAATCTAGCTCCAACGATTACGTAGTTATAAGCTATAGCCGAAGAGCTCGCGGCAATAAGCGATTGAATGAACGCGCGGCCGCGTTTACCTTCATTCCGTACGCGGTCATTAAACTTTTTAAATTAAGGGGAAGGTGCATGGTTTCGAAAAATGGTTTAATGGGATTATTTCAGGATTTACTAGTGGGAGAAAAAAAATAAAAACGTAGTTAGATTTCACGTGAATAACTCTACGTTACAGCTGATTTATATGCGAAAATAAGGTATTGATATGGTCAACTTTGAACATCAATTACTCGAAAATGGAAGAAAATATTTTTGTCATAATAATTTTAATTGCTTCCTAAAATTATACCCTATCACATATTTTAAGAGCTGTCCTGGTTTCCCCGACACCCTGTATAAGGCGGCTCCGGTCTTTCTAGGCTTCTTAGATTCTTCTTTTCCAAAGATTGTTCTAGTTCCATTTTATTACTAAAGCAGTGTTAGTGCCAATATTTTATAGCAGTGAATGCTAGAAATCTGTCAAACGTTCGGTTTGACAGAAGATCAAATCAAATAAAGATATGCACTTAGCAACTGGAGTGATCGAGAATGTGATCGTAAAGAAACTAAGTACCTATATAATTATAAAGATTGCCAATTAGCCTACTGGGAATAATCACCCAGGAATACTAGAATATTATGTTATTAAATAAAGTTTTATTAACATAAATACTTCTCATCATATCCCTGACCTAATTCCATACATTGTTGGGGTCGGCACTTTATTTAACCCGATGTGACTGATCACCTGATTTTGGTTAAATCGATAGCCAAATATATTAAATTGGTAACCGGCACCGACGGCTTAACGTACTCTCTGAGGCATGGAGGGAACATGGGTGGTCACCCATCCAACTACTGGCTTGGGTTAGGGTTGCTTATCTTCGCTGATCGAATGATATGCGCAATAGCATCTATGCCACGAGCTCCCAATAATAATAATACATTTAAATCCTTCAATTTAAAATAATTAAAATTTTTATCGACATTATCGGTCGATATTGATCACACCACTATAAAGCGCAGGAGCTTCGCGACGTCCACATTTTCTTTTATCGACCACTTGATTAATGTACTTCGATTTGAATAATAATTTCAGATACAAAGGTTATTGTATGATAAATTTAGTGCAAATTGTAACTTGGAACCAATTGTCAGGGCTGCGAAGGCATTTATAATTATCGGGCGTGCATTCTTAACTAGGTATTAAAGTTCTACTTTTATAATATGACAATTATAGTACCCACAGCTTATCGGCTTTGCATAATATACATTACAGCTGAATATTATTTATCTGCCTCTTGCGTCTTCACTGGAATCCAGTTAGTAAATTAAGTATGAAGAATATGTCACATTGTCTCTTAAAACATCTTTCATAAACATTTATTGAACAAAAAAATTATATATTACAAGGTACAAGGGGCCTACCATTGTCGGCTTAAGCAGAGAGTATTAAGCACTCTTGAGATTTGACGCTTCATTTTTGTACCGCAAAATTCGACGACAAAGCTAAGAAGCTCTTAATACGCCCTGCTCAAACGATCATAGTTGACCCCTTGTACTTAAAACTATTAATAATAACAAGTGGAATAAACTTGGCCCAAATGGGTCTCTCCGGAACATGGAAGAAGACTGGCAGCTTTAAAACCAAATGTAATAAAAATAATATATCAGCTTTTTAATCAAGCACAGCATATAAAATAAGAACACAAAATAGTTTCGGCCAACGATAAACGATATAAAAAATAATAAAAATAAAAGAAGTCAATAAGAGAGTTCAAATTCAAAATAAGAATCGAATCAATGTATCCCATTCATACGGTGACCCAAGTGCAAAATGGGGTGAAGGTCACAAAACAAGGCATGGAGTAGTGAACTGGCAGACGGTGTACTGAATCGCTTCCCGGTTACGTAGGCTAAAGAAAGAAAAAAGATGTTGGGAGAAAATAGGAAGTATATTGAGATGTTGGTACCTATAATTATTTATTTGATTGGTGTTCTTAATCTCAGTCTTATAAATAATGTTATTAAGGATTATCAGATTCAAATGCAAAATTACTTTCAAAATTTCATTTTGTCATAAGAACCTTTTTTTAATATATTTTATTGAAACTAGCTACTACATCAGAAACAAACAAAACCATAGAAAAGGCCAGCTAGAAAAAAAACTCGATAAAAAAGTGAACCGGTAAACACTCAGAGCGCCTCACAGAAATGACAGAGGGAAGTTCGATATTTCGGATAAGACTAAGGATATCTTTTTTGCAAAACACTTCAAAATCTCGTGAGTTAATTTCAACAAAATTCTACTACTAGTCTACTACTTGTCCTAGTGGTCAATTTATTCCAGATGATATTTCAGAATGGTCTTCTACTTTTTCTGAAAATGCCAATTAAATGTATTATAATCTGTTCCTCAAGAATCAAAATATATGACATAAATAAATCTATTATTATTAGGATTAACAACTCTGTATAATTCCAGAGTGTAGGGCGGACGCCGTAAGGCCGGTGGTCCCATATTTCACAGGTCGGCCGTCTTTATAGTTTTATACGAGTGTCGATCGCGGCGGCCCGTGTTGGGGTTGGGTGGTGTTTAGACATTGTTTATTGAATGAAGTTGAGCAGTGGGCCAACTTTAATCTTTTTAGCAGCGCGTATTAAGAACTAAGCTTTGAAATTTAATTTTTCGGTACAAAAGTGAAACTTCAAGGCTCAAATGTTTTAATACGCTTGAATTTCTTCAGGTTCCCTCACGATGTTCTACTTCACCACAAAACTGTGATATTGTGACATTAATGCACTTATGTTAAAACTCATTGGTCCAAACAAACTGTCGAGCTTCGAACTGCCTTCGAAGCAACGCAGGCATACAATCCCCTCGGTCACCATGGTTCTTCAAACATAATATACTTGAATAAACATGATACGTCCAACATTAAGGTGCCTACAAATACTTGTGTTGAATAATTGCTTAAGCATTTTTATGGCTCGTTAACTACCGTCGACGTCGCGTGATAGGTGCCACATTTATTGACTGTCTGTAAAACTATAAATTTCAAGTAAACGCTTACGTACTATTATGTTCTTATGCAATGCAAAAGCGAACATTTGTGTTTTAAAGACGGCTATTTATTTACACGAAATGTTACTTAGTTTCTGTGTTTTTCTGTAATTTATCTTAGCGACGAACTTGATGATGTCTGTTTCATACAGGATAAATTGGTACATAATACATACAAGATAAAGTTCAATTTCGTATGTTTGAAACCTACTCTCCACGTCAAGTTCTTCACTGAGATACCTTACAGAATAACGCGAGCTGAACTAACTTGGATTTGGCGAGCATATTACCTGGTTTTAGGGTATACTAAAATGGTATCTAGTCTCTCTCGCTTTTGAAATTTGTATGAAAGCGTGGTTTAGGTTCTGAGTAACTCTTCTGGTTTTCAAAAGTTTTTTTTAATGGTAAAATTGGTATTATATAAATAAAAAAATATAGTAGGAAGTCGGATATACGGGTGGCTTTTACTTTACAATCAAAATCTTGGTCCGTATCTCACCGTTGTGCATCTTAGTATGCTCTACCTGAACATTAACGACAAGTGGAATTACATCGAAATTGTATGTGAACTGCAATACGTTGGCAGAGCTCATTAAAAGCGCGATGTGTAATAAACCAACACATTACTCTGACACACAATGTAGCTCACTTGCTGTAAATTACTTACTGTCGCCAAATAGCGCATCTACGAATAGTCGAATAGTTTGCGCTTTTCCACTGTTTACCTTATTTTGGTTACAATTTTATCTGATAATTCGTGGTGCTGTTTAAAAAAACATTTTGACTTATTCTTCAAACACCATGCCTGTGCATGTTGGACAATGTATGTGACGTGACGTACATGGTGAAATATTGTTGATTTCCGAGATATTCCAACTGCTGGTATTGACTGATAGACTTCAAATTAAGCTTGTAAGTACTTGTAGGTCTTTTGGATAATCCGATTGGGAGTAAAAATAACCACGATTTTTATGAAAATACTAGCTGTGCCCCGCGGTTTCACCCGCGTAGATTTAGTTTCATCCTTATCGTCCCGGAAGCCTTATATTTTTAATAAATAAAAGTAGCTAAAGTTACTCCTTGAAACATCAGCTACCTGCCAGTGAAAGTCCCGTTAAAATTGGTCCAGCCGTTTTAGAGATTACCCGGAACAAACAGACAGACAGACAGACAGACAGAGAAAAAAATTAAAACATGGTTTTTTAGTGTCAGTATCGTGTAAACTTTCATATGCATTTAGTGAAAAGCTGTTATTTTGGAATTACAAACAGACACTTCAATTTTATTTATCGGTATAGAAGATTTTAATAATCGTCGATATCAAAATATGTGATAATCTGAAATGCGTATAACTCAATAGCAACATTGATGTCAGTAAGATGCATTGGGAGTAAAAAAAAAACGGGTATTGTTTAGTCAGTAATGGAAAACGCACAGCCAGGGCGCGAACTGTGTCCCGTCGCTGTGTGGACTTGAAACAATAATCTGGGACCGTTGTAATGAGGCCACGAGCCAAAAGCTCTGCTACAGTGGCCGAATACACCATCAACAAACTAATGCGAAGATATTGATGAATGTGATTGGACGGGAGATAAAAAAGACAAGCTCTCTGTACTCTTCTCTCCGCGCGGTGTGAAAAATTTAAAAACCTATTCCAAAGTCAAATGACACTAAATAAAACTGTTATAATTTGACACTATTTTTCGCTGCGCGTTCTTTACTCGTGACAGGACCAGTAGCACATTTTAAAATCCTTCAGGGAGGCTTTATATGTTTGAAGTATGTATCTGTCTAAAGCAACGTAGTTCCCAAATTAAAGACCGATCATTGAGAGGATTTTTTCTGGTTTTGAAGCTGAAATAATAATATTAGATCATAATTCTATAGTATCTTCTCCCATTGTAGAACAGCCAACCGCAAGACGCTGCCTGTGAGGCTAGCTTCTTATGCAAATTTTATGAGATATTACTGCTTTAAGCAGCGGGAATTGCTTAATTGTTTGGATCAGACATCCTCTAACAAAACACTACAATACCAATGCATTTGGCAACAATACCATCGAATGATGCGAACTTGTATAAGCCTTATTGTTTCAAGAAAAAGGGGTTACACTTTGTTTTCAAATCGACACGCTATCTTACTTTCTAGAATTATCTATTCATTCATGCTCAAATTTTAATATATTTACATACGTTTTCAAAGTTTACCGTTCCAAAGCATAGTGACATTGAAATTGGAAATTTAGAGTCTAAGGAATAGAATAAAGATAGTCTATTCCCTAAAGGAACACCAGTGCGTGGATGAAGTAAAGCCACGTATGGCCGTCTCCAGGGTTATGGAGAAATAGGGAAGATCTGGAAAGAATGCAACATAATCAATCTTCCCTATAACCCATTACGTTGCTGAGACTTTGACTATGAGAGAAAGTAAGAAGAAGATAATTTTAAGGGCACTAGGGTAAGTGTCAGATCACCGATGGACCAGAATGAAGGCTGTGATGGTGGTGCTATTGTCAACAAATGCTCCCGTAAAGCAGGATTCTGCGGTGAATGGCACCGTATGGTTCACCTAGCTGTTAACTATATCATCACGACCACGATGCCAAGAGTGTAACTATTAAGAAAAATTCCCTAAAGTGGTAGACAGGATTAGTGATGTTACTTTGGTAAGTTACCGCTCGATAAATATACACTCCGAATAAATTATAACTAAGTATATGCAGTGTACTTACTGTATTTATCCAACCGTATCATGATGCTACACCAAGTCAATCACAATTAATCCATGAGTCAGTCTGTCACCTCGCCTAATTACCAATCCATAGAGATCACACAATGGAGTCGTGTGATGCGTGGTCGCCAGTTTAGGCATCGCCATAAAAGTGGTAATTGTGCGCTTGCTCAGAGATCGACCTGAGGTTGTAGTATATGCACAAATTGCCGAGTGGTCTGGATCATAAGGCCTAGACATTTATGGAAATTACATATATATCAGGCACATGACATATGTCATTCTTAATTCTTACTTCTTCGTGCGTGAGGATAATGCTACTTTGTCTACAAGCCCTGCTAAGCTAGCGATACAAGTACCAATCTTACAGACCTATGCCGAAAAGTTTTTCTAAAAAATGTAATATTCTAGAAATTAATTTAATGTTCGAGAAATGTTCCTATAGGTCTATCATGTGTGTAATCAGCATCTTTGATGAAAACTTTTGACGTTTTGACGTAAATAGCAAACATTTTCAATGTGATCACAACTGTACAGAACTTCCAGTTAGTTAACTCCAAATAAAAAACGGGCCTTTATCCCTATCGTTATTTTCATTGACATCCGATCTAGCCTAATATAATTAATCATCGTATTTTTACACAAAGCGACAGCCTAACTTTCGCAACCCTGTTACAGGGAAAATCCTGCCACAATTCTGGCAATTGTCAGAATTTTGCACATGCCCTTTTATTGCCTATCAACATCTCTGGCACTTGACCAAAGATGTTAATTGGCAGCCTAAAGGGACCTTGGTATGGTGCAAGCGGTTACTCATACAGCTATTGGCAATGGGCAAGGTTGACTAACTTTTTTAGGACAGGGGCCCAACCATGAGCTCTTATTGCAATGTTAATTAAATTGTGCGACAGTGACAGATGTATGCACGTCACATACATCTGTCTCATAAATGAGTGAAACTATCATGGCAATAACAGCTCATGGTAAGGCCCCAGATGTCAATAATAAAACAGCCTCGCTAGTTGTGGATTATTTCTAAGGTAGCTGGTATTCGGGGTATATTTGTGAACAGTTTTACTTGTCAGGGCTTGTTGTATAACCTATCGGTGTCAACCTGTGTAATATTCGATATTTTTAGATTCGATATTTATAGATTATTTTTTCTGTCTGATACGATTAAGTTGGACACACCATCTAAAAAATGGTTTTGACTCGTAAAGTTTTTAACTCGATTTTTAAGAGAATTTGCTACATTTCTTAATGGATTCTTCGAAGTGAGAGCAAATCTCCAAACCTAACCTGTCATTATAAAGGTACTTTTTACAAGTCCACAGTGAAAAAAAGAGATATTTTGCCTTTTTATTTTCAGAGCATTTAATAAGACTGCAATGTAACCCTGCTTTATCTGCCCTTCTACCTTATACTGTGCGGTAATAACTATTAATTGTCTAAGAGTGGTATAAGTTCTAGGCGAGGCAGATAATTGTACCGCGTATCAACGGTGACTCACAGACGGCGTTTATACTAGTTTGATATAATTTATTAGTGATGTCATATTAAGGAGGTGGACTAAATATTTGTTTTTAGTCAATTGGTCCCATTTGGTCTAGTTCCGCGGGCTCAGTAGAGTTGGTGTGTTTTTTGATATTTTAAGTGACTAGATTTCGTCTGCGACTTCGCCCGTGTTTATTACGGATCCTACTTAACCTCGATGAACAATATATACTTAGCCTATGCCACAAGTCGAAAGAATTTTTAAAATCGGTCGGGTAAATTTTGAGTTAAATCGTAACAAACAAACAAAATCTTTATGATATTAGTATAGATTAGCATAGAAGTATAAATGTCATCTTAAATGTCTGGACCTGTTTACAATATTTCTAATTTATGTGCTCAATATTATTATAAAAAATGCATAGTAATTCGAAAATTTTATTGATTACATTAGAGAGATTATATCAAATGCATATGAGTCGCTGATATATCTGCTCAAAATGTAAACGGCGCATCCATTTACATTCTTCATTCAAGGCGTGTTTGCGGAAACTTAAAACTATTAAAAGAGCATTTCATGTACCGTATCCCAATTTTATCGATCATGGGTATAGCCGCCATATCATTCAGCGACCTATTCAGATACCTATTCAGATACCTATTTTAGTAATAATACATTGCTTGTTAAAGAAAATTGCACAGGACTATTTACTAACGTCAACATTAATGATATGTTAGCATTCACTTACTATTAAAGTTCCAAAAAGATGTATAATTAGTTCCCTAGATCTTCACCCTCTCCCTGACCCCCTAACTCCCCCAATTAATCAGTCCAGGATGTTCGTAAACACGCCAAGTGCATTCCTAACTCGTCGCCATCAATATTCAAGTGAAGCATTTATTATCATATCTCATTATACAAGTTAGTGCTTGTACAGAAGCGAGAAGACCCCCTTCTTAGGTTATGACCTTACCACTAGGCACTCAATTTCATCCTTAACACTCAACTTAAAATCAACTTTAACACGTGAACATAGAGCTTAAACTGCCATGGTAGAGCTAAGTCGTAAAGTTGAGATTCGGTTTTCAAATGCAATTTGGAAATGAGATCCGGAGGGTAGGTTACTCTTAAGGGGGCGATGGGGGTAACTTGCCACTATTATTTATAAGGGTGGGTCAACGGTAGGCTACGGGTACCCTCACTGCAACGTTTACGTACGCAAAGCGATTCGAATATTGTTTTGTACTCGTTATAATTAGCATACTGGTTATGTGCATGGGAATAAGGCCAGGGAGATGATGACTGGTTATGTGCATGCTCTGTGTACTGAAATAGCCTTGATCTTTAGTCTTTTGGTCTGGTCGAGTCGACCGAAGTTAGTTTACATACGACTTCTCAAAGGGGTAGGCAGAGGTAACAAAAAGCAGCTGTGGTGGCCGTGGGGTTTGAGCAGTCACCGGCTATGCAACTGATGGAAGTTCGAATCCCACCGAGGCCTATAAAAATTAGCTTTTCTGAAAACTTATGTACAGTATAAAATACTATCTGAATTTGCTGTGATTACACGTCACGTGCTTTACGGTGAAGAAAAACTTCGTGAGGAAACCTGCATATGTCTGAGAAGTAAAAATACGTATGTATGAGGCGGCGATGGACTCACCATCTGTCACGTTGGGACTTAACCATGTCCGGTGAAAAGTAGGTGTTGTTATTACAACATACATAATATTATGTAGGTTTCCTCACCATGTTTTCCTTCTCTGTAAAGGTCGTAGTGAAATAAGTTTTAATATATAGGAAAGAACTTAAAATTTGTTCCTTTATTGTTCACTGGACTATCCATCGTTCCACCAAAGTTAGCGCTATCACCATTTTCGTTGGTGATTAGGTGAACTAATTAACTATTCGTTAAATTCACGTGTAGTTGAATATTAATTTCACGCATATCTCATTACCAGGAGGTCGCTCATTAATTTATTATAGGTTTTCATTGTTTTGTTTAGTACGGTACGATTATTTTGTATTAAGTAGGTGATATGTAAATTCATGACTTTACCACCGGCTACTGTAGCTTATGAACATTACAGCTCGCAGACTCTTATCTTTATATATATAACTAACTGTGCCCCGCGGTTTCACCCGCGTAGATTTAGTTTTATCCTTATTGTTGCGGAACCCTAATATTTTTGATAAATAAAACTAGCCTAAGTTACTCCTTGAAATATCAGCTACCTACCAATGAAAGTCCCGTTAAAATCCGTCCAGCCGTTTCAGAGATTACCCGGAACAAACAGACAGACGGACAGACAGACAGAGAAAAAAAATTTACTTGGATTTGTGTCCGTAGCGTGTATACTTTCATATGAATTTAGTGAAAAGCTGTTTTTTTTGGAATTACAAACAGACACTTCAATTTTATTTATCTGTATAGATAGCTGTGCCCCGCGGTTTTACCCGTGTAGAGTTAAATTCATGTGTGACCCGCGGAACTGACAGTGAAAGTCCCGTTAAAATCGATCCAGTTGTTTTGGAGATTCCCGGAACAAATAGACAGACAGACAGACAAACCGACAGACAGACAGTAAAAAATTAAAAATTGTTTGTATCTTGTATTTTGTATGTATCTTGGGTTTAGAAACAGACACTACAATTTTATTTATCTGCATAGATTCTAACGTACCGTATGTCTTATTATACTTATATGCGTTTGTGTGGCGCACTGGATGACTTAAATTCACAATTCAGCCCGGCAGATGGCGCTGTAGTCAGGTAGGCGCAGTATGCAGGACAACGTCTGTTGGGTCCGCCATGTCTTATAACATTTTGAGCAGACTATTTTTTAGCACTAGTTCAATATGACACGCACACACACACAGACTTGCTAGCAGCTACTAGAATAACTGTAGCGTCAACGAGGGGTGTCAAGTAGTGTCCGATTTCGTATACGGCATTTACGTATATTACCCATTTTTTTACGGGTGACTTACATTCTTTTGACAGTAAATAAAACGGTATTTTTTTAAACTTCGGCAACCCTCGCGCTCATTCGAAAATAAGTTCTTATTTCAAAAATTATACCTAGTTTCCTAACTGCATGTAAAACATATTTTTAAACTGTGACTGGGGTGACAAGCGCCCATTTTATATTTAGAAAATATTTTTTGAAATTATTCTTTTACAATTTTCTTTAAATTTCTACTCATAAGGGGGTATTTTTAACTTCGTGTGCATTGTTCCATTCTTGTTTCAAAACGCCAACGTAACATAAGTAACGTAGAATGAAGGCTAGTCGGTGGAGTATGAGGGTAGCTATTTGTCGGCATCGTCAAAGTGTAAATCACTCTCACAGCGCCGATACATCAAGGGTCGGAGGTACGCTTGATGCTTTATGCTCGTATCACCTGTGATACATTTTTTGACAAGATTTTTAGTCTGTTACTTGTTTCTTGAAAAAATATAGTTGTAGTTGTTATAGACTTTTTAGGTAAGGCAAGTGTTTTTGGTACGTTTACAAGATCAGCGGACATATGCTCACGCCACGGTAGGCAGAGGTGTTGTAATAACAACACACACTTCACCGATAATGGTGGGTTTATCGCCGTCTCAGGCACTATACATACGTCTTTGAATTACATTATATGCAGGTTTCCTTCACAAAGTTTTCTTCACCTGCTTTACGGTGAAATCACTGTTCATAAGTTTTTGGAAAAACCCATTGGTACAGGTCCTGGGATTCAAACTTGCGCCGCTTGCATAGCAGGCGATAACTTCCTAATTAGTAACTCAATGGAAACATACAAAGAAAAACCTGAGTTCACAAGTAAAATCCAATTTACATACATGGCCAATGCAATTTACATAAATTACGTTTAATCGCATATTTAACTAGTTTAAATTAGGGTTTAGTTTCCATTAAAAGCTGATTATGACGCAAGGAGCGAGTATTAAAATAGTCCACTTTAAATTGTCCTTATCGCATTCGTGTAAAATTTACTACACAAAATCGTCTGAAAATTTCCATTGAATTTTACTGAGCGCATTGAAACCAATGAATGTGATTGATATGCTCACGCCATCCCAGAAGGGTCTCCGAAGGGGTAAGCAGAGGTGTTGTATCAACACACGTATATCCCCAAATATGATTTAGTGCCAACGTGACAGAGGGTGAGGCCATCACCGTCTCAGGCACTATGCATACAGACGTATGTTCAAAGACTTGAAATACTTCTCAGACATATGCAGGTATCCTCACAATGTTTTCCTTCGCCGTAAAGCTCGTGGTGTGAAATCAGTGCTCATCAGTTTTTAGAAAAACTTATTGGTACAGGCCCCGCTGGGATTCGAACTTGCGTTGCTTGCGTAGTAGGCGACTGCTCAAACCCCAAGGCCACCACGACTCTCACCAGTGAATATAAATATCTATTTGTTAACGTACAACGTTCCCAGAAGGGTCCCTGAAGAGAAATCCTTCCTTAGTACTTATACAGCGTAAAGGAACCCCCATGCAAATTTCCACGGTCCTATCTCCAGGGGGGCTACTCGCTTTCTCCGAAGAACGAAGCTTTGGTCGAAAGTTCCCAAAGGTCCTACCACTGTTCTTATTTGTTATAAAATTACGCCCGAACGTGGTCTGCTAGAAATTTTTTCGACGTTTATGTTGGTATTCTAAACCTACTTCAGTTAAATTATTAAACCAATGAAAATTTGAGTTTGTTTAAAACAAAGCGATACTTTTTCGGAGAAACTGAGTAAGCCCTCGGACTGGGTTGTGCGTCAATTCCCAAAAAAAGAGTTTATTTCTGGATAGCTGTGCCCGCGGTTTCACTCGCGTAGACTTAATGTCATGGGTGACTTGGTAAAAAAAATGACTCCTTGTAACACTAGCTATCGCCAGTGAAAGTCTCGGTAAAATTAGTTCAGTCGTTTCAGAGATTAGACGAAACAAAGAAAGCCAAACAGATAGAGGAAAATATTTGTTTTTATTGTCAGTGTCGTTTATACTTTCGTAATGTATTCAGTGGAAAGCTGTTGATTTGGAATTACAACAGACACTTCAATTTTATTTCTTTATATATATATAGATGGATAAATACACTAAGACTGAAAATCTACTACATTACAAGTTATCAGAATACTAGAGGGCCTAGTGCGAGTTTTTCACTGCCGCCGTCACAAGTCACCGCGTCGACGTAAACGCAGATTTGTATAGGCTCGGAACAGCGCCTCTGTCGGTCTAAAAATGACACTATTGTGAGCCCATACAAATCTGTGCTTACGTTGACGTGATAACTTGTGGCGGCGAGTTTAATAAAATTCGCACTAGGCACTCTGTACCTTCCTCAATCGATAAGTTGGAGTTATACTCGTAAGTTGACAGCAAACACTAAGTGCCGTCTGGTACTAAACTTAATCTGGTTCAGAACTTTAAAAAGTCAACGTAAAATTCAAAAAAAGAAGTTGGTCTTGAACAAGTTGACATTGCCCGCGGCACCGGTCGATAGTTAATTCTGTAGGTAGTTCGAATAGGGGTTAATTAATAATAACGGCGTATGGGTGATTAATGAAACTGTACCCTTCCTAATTTATAGTTGGACTTAAGCGCCTCACTCCCCGCACTCCCGGCCCAAAGCAAACTAAATATCCAATACCTCGATGTTCTATGTGGATTGGTGGTTTTGATACTTGCTAAAAAGTCTGCTCCGCGAAGCAGGGGTGATAATAGGACTGACTTAAGCCGTACATAGATCAAGAAAACGTGCTATTGACTGTTTTGATAATATATACTTATATATAAACTACTGGGCCGATTTGAAAAAATATTTCATTGTTAGATAGACCATTTATCGAAGTAGGCGATAGGCTATATTATTATCATCACGGTAAAAAGGTAACTATTCCAAGCGGATGAAGTCGTGGGCAGAAGCTAGTCTAATATGATAAAAATATAAATATAAATCGTAAATAGCTTAAGTATACACGTGTAAGAATTTTTTAAAATAGACTGAAAAACAATCCTTCAGTTTAAAATAGCAAGTTTGTCTATTTACCCCATTTTTATTCTTTGTTGCACTCACTTGTTTTATTATCACCCTTAAAATATTATGTAAAGTATCAAAACTGTTTGTTTCTCTCGCATTATTATGAAGACAAGTACGAGCAGTGTATTCGGACTTTGAAAATCTAATTACGTAGCCAGTACCCTTACCTCGATCGCTCCTTCGCGCCCGCCCAGCGCCGCCGCCCGCCTACACCGCCGGTTTTCCACTGTGTCCTTTAACTAATGAGCCAAAATATTTTTTGTTTTTTTTTTGTCATGACGTATGGTAATAAAGAGGATATTTGAACTGAAGAATGTTTCTGAGAAAAGTTTATGATGAGTGAGAAAAAAAAATAGCGTCTAATTTAATTGGTTGAATTAAATCCATATTTAATTTAATTGGCCGATAGAGAAAAATAGAAGAAAAAAAATATATTCACATATTGATTGCATTAAGTCAGTTACATGATAAGTACAATATGGCCATTCTTGGTATGAAAAATATAACCAAAATACGAATAAACGTAAACCAAACTTCGTACTGCGTTTCATTTGTGAAAATGTAGCAGACAAACAGACAATATTCTTACCCAAAAAATGGCGCGTCAGTTCGCACAATAGTTACGTTTACTCTAATCTGAGTGCCTAGTGCGAGTTTTCTTAAAATCGCCGTCACAAGTCACCGCGTCGACGTAATCGCAGATTTATATGGGCTCACAATAGTGTCATGTTTAGGCCGACAGAGGCGCTGCTCCGATCCTATACAAATTTGCGCGTCGACGCGGTGACTTGTGACGGCGGCAGTGAAAAACTCGCACTAGGCTCTCTATAAACAGACATAACAGTTTACACGTTAATACTATTAATATGGATTACCCTCGCAGAATGCGTCAATGGAAAACGCCAAGTTTGTCCAAGCGCACGAATTATACATGGTGTATTAATACGCTGTTCAACTCTACTATTGCTAGTGAAGTTTTAATTCGATAACCCACCTCCCAGGCCCCCGCAATAATGTATTTATGGACGATACCGCGGACCTAATGAGGGAACGCATGCCTCTTTGTAACCTATTACGAACCGGATTTATTCTACACTCAGTAGGTACTAGCTGTGCCTCGCGGTTTCACCCGCGAAGTCTTAATTTCCTAGGAGGCTTTATAAAGCCTATTTAAAAAATAAAAGTCAAAGCTCCTATTTGTATCATTAGCCATCTGCCAGTGAAAGTCCTGAAAAACTGTTTCAGAGATTAACGGATACAAACAGACAGTATTTTTTTGTAAATTGTTTTATTTATTTTTGTACCGTACTTGCATAATATAGTTATCTGTCAATCTGGAATTGCAAACAGACACTTCACACATATAAAACTAAGACCTACCTTTCTTAGTAGGTAACCTACCTCAGTAAGATAGACCGGTAGGGTTTGAATTCGCGCTCCTTACGTTGCAGGTGACAATAAAAACATGGCCATCACGATTCCTTCAAGTGAAAAATTATCTACATATTTTTATTTATTATTATATACTTTATTTATTTATGAAGAACTAGAGATGAGAGAATCGAATTTCCATGCTGCCCTATTGGGGACTGTACCTCTTTACAGGAAATCACGGTCAAATAATAGTACCTTAGAATAGTGTTGTGATAGACAAAGTAACTCCTTACACTTCGCTAATAGAAGCGATACAAAATGTAGGAGAATGACATATGTAACGTGACTGATTTATGTCATTTCCATACATTTTGTATCATTTCTATTAGCGCAAGCGCGAGACAATGTAACTTTGTCTAGACCTATTGGATTCCGTACCACTCACGCATCTGATAAATAATTAAATTACATTTCATTAAGAATGATGTCTATGAGGTCAGTAAGTATATATGTTACAATATTGACTGAGATACGACTTGTTCAAACGTTGGCCCCAACTTCAACCAACTTTCGTTAGCGGTCAATACACTCTTGAATGAAGGAACCTGTTGTGAAGGACAATAGATATTTTCGTCCAAATTTTAATTATAAGTAATAATGATTTAAGCCATCAGTAGCGCGACAACGGGCTGACCTCCTCTCTCATACCCTTTTGTACTTGAATCTACGAAATGATCCAAAGATTGGATATGGTAATCATCTCCTTGTACTCCTAAATGCTTTCAAAATCCAAAATGTACTGGAGTAAGATTTACATTTTATGTAAGAAGGAAGAGAGAGAGAAGACCAACGTCAAGGTAAATAAAAGGTGTTATTGTATTGTTTCCATGTTTTACCTCCACAAGATATATCCGCCATCTTCTGCCGCCCGTGAGTAAGTGAACGAATGGGTGATGCGTTCCGCACCCCCATGACGTCACGTCAATGTGTGGCGTGTATGCACGAGACGACAGAATCATTCTTATTACTTACATACACTACAGTCATTTAACCGATTCGTTGGGACGCCCTGTTTTGACAAGTTCTGTCACTGGCCGAGTACACATATTTCGTGACGTCGCTCGCGCATCTTACGTCATATGTTAAAGATATCCATGACACGCTAGGGGCGTCATCCGCAACGAATCGGTTAACACGTATAAGGAACGAAAGCATGCATCAAATAAGAGAAAAATTAAAAAAAATGTGTTTTTATGTCCGCACCGTGTATGCATTTAGTGAAAACTGTTATGTTAGAATTACAAACAAACACTTTATTTATCTGTATATAGATGTATAGTTGAGGATGATAACATTGCCTTCTTTAACTGAATATAAAATTCGCAGCTCCGTGACCACCCCTTGCACCCCAGTACGTCTTGAACCAACTTCCTATAATTAATTACACTCATTATCATTATTGTTCGGAAGGCAGTTTTGCTTCGATAATGAATTGTTCGCCTCCATCATTAATTAGTTTATTATAATAAGACCCGGAACTTTGTCTGTAGATTAATCGTATTTTATAGGGACCTATGCGATGGGCAGATGTTTTTCAGTTAAGTATGGTTCTCTTGCTGCTTAATAATAAACTTTTTCATGATTATATGTAAAGCCGTGCTGGCCTTGGGGTTAGAGCAGTCGCCTGCTACTAAATGACTTTTCTAAAAAACTTATGTGCAGTGAATTCACACAACGTGCTTTACGGTAAAGGAAAACATCGTGAGGAAACCTGCAATATGTCTGAGAAGTATTTCAAAGACGTATGTATAGTGGCGATAAACTCACCATCTGTCACGTTGGCACTTAATCATCTTTGGTGAAAAGTGGGTGTTCTTGTTGCAACACCTCTGCCTACCCCTTCGGGGAATACAGGCGTGAGCATATGTATGTATGTATGTATGTCTATGTATAAACTACACTGGTCTACAGTGGTTTTGTTGCCTATATGAAAATGATTCTGGGTCTATTTATGGACACAATTCATGAAATTATCAATGATTTTATAAATGGCTTTAATTTTTTTTTCATCATGACTGGAAAATTTTAATTAATTATAAACAAAAAAGGGCACTTGACGTAAAAAGCTGCGATGATGTCTAGGACAAAAAAATAAAAATTATTTTTGATAGACAGAGAAAAAAGGAAGCCCATTCTACCCTATCTTCTTGTCGTGATCGTAAATCTCTTTTTATACTACAAGGGTATGTAGTACAATATCTCAAGTGTAGATTTTAACGTTCACTGTATCGACTGTGTACTTTCCTCATCTTGTATGGAAACGTCAAAGCGCCTCTAGCGGCGAGTGTATGAAGTGTTACGTTCTCACTTCGGTTCTAAGTTGCTTACCATTCGTCCTATTTGACTAAAAGGTATGAGTACGATTTGGTCGTTTGCTTAGAACTAGTATATATATAAGTTATACATACATTTTTTATATAGCTATAGATATATAGATCTGTAGGACTGTGAATAAAATGGGCTATTCACCGTGTTAAACGTAGAAGACCTACCACCAAGTTAGTATAGCTTATTACAAATACATTAGTTCAGGACTGCCCAAGTTACGGTGTTTCATTCCAACCAACCAAGGTCTGCTCCGACTGATCCTGGCTCTCAGGACTAATTAGTGTTATACACACCGAGTTTTCCGATCTCCGAGGCCCCCGTCCTGAAAGTCCCTGAATAATTTTTTATCTTGATAAAGTTTAAATTATTCCAAAAAGATTCACAGAAAGGGTTGAATAAAATATCGAATTGTAAAATAATAATTTTATGAATGCCTCTGTAAACACTAGCGCGAACCACGAGAAAGTTCCAATTTTACTTAAGTTATTCCAAACAGTTTTTCTGTGGAAGATTTCCCATAATTTATTCATGTCCATTCCCTTTGGTAAAAGTTTGGGGATTACCGCTGTTGGATTTAATAAAAATATTATGCATATAATTTTTATGATACGTTAATTTATTAACAACTAGCTGTGCCCGCGGTTTCATTCGCGTAGATTTAGTTTCATCCTTATTGTCGCGGAACCCTAATATTTTGAATAAATAAAAGTAACCTAAGTTACTCCTTGAACTCCTCGGTCCAGCTGTTTCAGAGATTACCCGGAACAAACAGACAGACAGACAGAGAGACAGACAAAAAATTTAAAACTTGTTGTTTTAGTGTCAGTAGCGTGTATACTTTCATATGCATTTAGTGAAAAGCTGTTATTTTGGAGTTACAAACAGACACTTCAATTTTAGTTATCTGTATACTGTATATATAGATTTAATACGTATGTATTTTATACTTGCTTCTGCCCACGACTTGTCAGCGTGGAATAGTTACTTTGGGCTAACGGTAACTTTAACGCACGTTTTTTTTAACACTTTTTGAGCGATACAAAATAAATCACAAAATATACAAGACTGTTGATACTGTTGCAATGCACCAAAAGTTGATAGTAGGCACCTACGTATATTTGTGTAGCTTGAGATGCCCACTAGGTGCATTACGGTGAAGCAAAACATCTTGAGGAAACCTGCATATGTCTGAGAAATAATTCACATTCACATTTCTATAGTAGGTACCTGAGTGCCTAGTGCGAGTTATCATATTTTGATGGGCAAAATTGTGTCATGTTTAGGCCGACAGAGGCGCTGTTCCGATCCTATACAAATCTGCATTTACGTCGATGCAGTGACTTGTGACTGCGGCAATGAAAAACTGACGGCGATAGACTCACCATACGTCACATTGGCACTTAATCATCTTCGGTGAAAGGTGGATGTTGGTATTACAACACCTCTGCATACACCAGGTGTGAGCATAATATGTATTAGATGGACACTAATTTGGAAATGAGCCTTCTAAGAACCGACAAGAAACTCAACTGGGGCCCAACCATGACCTCTTATTGCAATGTTAATTCAGTTGTGCGACAGTGACCGATGTATGCACGTCACATACATCTGTCTCATAAATGAGTGAAACTATCATGGCAATAAGAGCTCATGGTAAGGCCCCTGGTCTAAAGTAGGAAGCCTAATTACGTCTCCATAGCATGTTTCTAAATCCAAAGTCAATCATTTATTAAAGTCATGCTCTAGAGAAATGTTGAACAATATCAAGTTAGCCAAGTGTCTGTTAAAGCTGAACGGGCCTAAATGCGAAACAATCCATTACACCTGTGTTGGACTAGATCATTTTTAGAACCGTTCCAGACTCCGGTAGATACTGATCTTATAAGAGACTCTATTACGTATGCCTATTGACATCTATCGATCCATCCACTACAAAGACTTATTTGGTAATGTAATTGCATTTTGCTTAAATATCGTTTTCATCTTTTTCAAAAAACTTTACCGGTATCTCGATTTATGTAATTTTTTTTAAATATAATATAATTAAAGATAACCATGAAAATCGTAGTGAAAACTGATAAATATACAGACGACCAATTACAAATGTATTAAGTAAGTATTATGATTGATTCCTTTTTTTTATATTATGTTACAACACTTACTTTACACCGAAGAGGAGCTCGTGGCACAGTTGCTATTGTGCATATCATTCGATCAGCGAAGTTAAGCAACTATATATCCCAAGCCAGTAGTTGTATGGGTGACCGTACGAGTTCCCTCTGTGCCTCGGAGAGCCGTCGGTCCCGGTTGCTAATTTAACAACTTCGACAATCGTTACAGGTCAGTCGGAGGCCTAAGATAGTCTGACAACATGTTTAACCCAGATTATCGATTTTCCTCGTAAAAGAGGTTACGAATATCAGATGGCAGTCGCTTCGTATAAAAATCAGGTGACCAGCCTAATCAGGTTGAAATAAATGCCGACCATAACAATGCATGGGAAAAGGTCAGGGTAACAGTCCATTTTAAGTTATGATAGAAATTCAATAGCAATAGATATGAGAGTGGTAATAGGGAGACGTTATCAATTATTCAGCGCATTGGCAACTTTCAGTCGCTGCAAGTTGGCCGGATTTGAAGTTGTGACGTCATTCAGCTATTTACGTATGAATTGTTGCTCTGGTTTAAGTGCTTGTTCAGATTTTGCTTTTCGATACAACAAATATATTTTCTCATTTAGTTTCAGAGCAAGGCTTTTCTTCTTTTTTTGGTGGAATATTTAGCATTCGTTACCAAATTTTACTAAAATGTCAATGTAAAGTGTGTGTTTGATTACATCTAAATCCATTCAATAGTTTTTGCGTGATTGAGTAACAAACATCCAAGCGTCTAAGATTGTAAACCGATTTCATACAAATTTTCCACATCATTTATACTCTCTATACAGATAAATAAAATTGAAGTGTCTGTATTAATATATCTAAATTAACAGCTTTTCTTAACTATATGCGGTACTTTTATAAAAACCAATTTAGAAAAAAGCTGTCTGTCTGTATGTTTATCTATTATTCCGGCTAATCTCTGAAACGGAATTGATTTTGAGGAACTTTCAATGGCTGATATTTCAATTGCAATGTTAAAAAAAAATTCAAAATCATCTATAAATATCAGAGATAGAGAGAAATAAATAGACAGACAGACAGAGAACAATTTAAAAAGCTTGATTTTTTGTGCTCGTAACGTAAAGATTTGATTTTTTATGCTCGTAACGTATGTAGGTACGTCATTTTGTAAAAAAGTGTTAATTTTGGCTTACAAACTTAAACTTCAATTTAATTTATCTGTAAATAAAAGATAACACACGCGACTCACACAGAACCTTCTTTTTTTGTCGGTAATGAACTAAAACCCTATTTATCGATAAAGACTGGATTCTGATAACATTAGCACCGACTAAGGCTAGCAAGATACAATTATGGCGATATAATTATGATAGGATAGGACACGTCGTCGTAGCTTGTTACCTAGTTACCGTATATTTACCATCAAACGTGGTGTAATTGTGTTAAAATGTTCAGCTTGGACCCTTAGGTAATGTAATTACGACGCATTTAATTTATACATATTTATAATATTACTAACTGCGCCCGCGTAAATTTAGTTTCATCCTTATAGTCGCGGAACCCTAATATTTTTAATAAATAAAAGTTGCCTAAGTTACTCCTTGAAACATCAGCTACCTGCCAGTGAAAGTCCCGTTAAAATCGGTCCTGCCGTTTCAGTGATTACCCGGAACAAACAGACAGACAGACAGAGAAAAAATTTAAGACTTGGTTTTTTAGTGTCTGCAGCGTGTATACTTTCATATGCATTTCGTGAAAAGCTGTAAATTTGTATATCTGTATAGAATGTATAGAATAGATAAAAGTACCTAATTGCTCTTGTTGTAAACCGTCGCTGTAAAGGGCTAATACTTATTTCTCTCTTCTCGTCCCGTCATACTTGTGAACAGGTGCTGCTTGTAAGGGCTGGTCTCCTCAAGCTACCCAATTATACGTAGTGCCTAATTTTAGGTTTTTGTGCACTGAAACTGTTTCTATGGTGACAGTTTTTTATGATTTATATTGTACTCAAAATTGCAAAATATTTTTTTTGAAAAGAGTTACTACTGAGTTTCTTGTCAGGTTCGTCTCAGTAAATGCAACCTTCCGAACTTGGCGGTAGCATGTATCTATCTATCGTGTCGTTCTGACGATTTGAAAGTACTTTGTTAAAATTCTATTCAAATAAAGTTATTTTGAATTTGAATTAAAATTTGTAAGTTAAAAAAAAATGGGCTTTTTTATTTTGGTAGATCAATGTGAAGGTAGTTAAATATAGTTTTTGCTACCCTTTTGTTTAAATATGTAGGTACATTTAAGTTCATAAATGTGCAGGGGTCATGTGTCAAATCCTCAAAATGAGTTGCAATAATCATTTAAATTGTTTGATACTTACGCTAAAAAACGCTTGACATACATGTCGCTTTTATTAAAAACATCATATAAGGGAAAATAGAAGGAAAGCGCAGAAGAGGGAGACCAAGGATTAGTTATGTACAACAGCTGAAGGAACAAGTCAGCGCCATGTCGTACAAGGACGTCAAAGTGTTAGCGGACAATAGAGAGGGCTGGCGATTGATTCATCGACAAGAGCCTAGCTCTTAAATAAATGATGATGACGAAGACGCAAAAAACTCCATAAAAATACTGTCGTTTTTTTATGAGAAAATAATATTGGGAATCAGGTCTGACTGATCATAGTAACAGATGAAAGTTTGTGCTTTGTTGTGTACTTTAAACCTTTATATAGCTACGCGCAAAAAAAACTATTTTGGTCTTAAGGAAAGAACAAAAATTCTCAAAGAACGTTTTTTTCATTAATCAATTAAAAATAAACAAGTTTCGTAAATGTCTTTTTACCAAGCTTGAATGTTCGATCAATAAGTTTGACCTCCATGTAATGGTCAATTTTTTTCTTGAGCTAGCAACGAAATAATCAAGTCCTTAGCGCCGTAGCCTGCTCATAGGTTTCGGAACTTGAAACTTCTGAGTTTTGACGTTTCATTTTGGTACCAAAAAATTAAACGTCAAAGCTAAGAAGTCCTTGATACGCGGTGCTTAAACGATCATAGTTGACTCCCAGTACTGCTTACTTGGTAACTACTGTTGGTAGTCCAAAAAAAGAAAGTAAAATAGATAACAGCTCATTTTTTCTTTGGTAGAACGTACGAATCCTTGGGACCGAATCCTTTTATGACAGTCGATAGATATAATAGTATTTTTTAATTCAGGCTAGCTAATCTTAGTCGACGTGACTGCTGAATAATGGAAAAGTGTTGATGTATGGATTTTAAGCGCTTCGTTTTTGTATTTATATACGGTACCACATCGCCTAGATGTCCGCTTATCCTTAACATCGGCTATAAGATCTTTGTTTTTTTCCTAATACCGACATCTGCTTGCCTAGTAATTGTATTGCGAGCGAATTAAATGAGTTCTTGAACTTTCCATCTGTTATTACTGAAGGCGTTAAAATTTAAATCGTGTGGTATGGTTATTTGTCTGATTAAAAAAATGCTATTTAAGAACTAGTTACAGTACTTCCAGGAAGTATCGACTAAGTCCAGTAATTATTATAGTCCTACTATCTTCTGATATAAGACATAATTTTCTATGCACGGTTTGAGCTTGTAGAAATTCATCTGTCTGTCTTTTCTAGTAATGTTAAGTTTGTGGAACTGTTAAAGACTGTGAAAGCTGTGTAACCTGCCGATGTTAGGATGTGTTATTTAGTTTCTATAAAAATATTTTTTAGTTGGAGTAGTTGACGAATGACACATGTTTTCGATCGTAAAATACGCGGATAAGCTTTTTTTTTAATTCCTGTACAATGTTTTTTGAAATTGAGACATTTTTATCTAAAAAAATATTTATCGTACTTAAGGACTAAATAAAAGATGAATTTATTTTTCAATAGTAAAATGTTGAAATTTTTTTGAATTTTTTTGAGTTGGTTATGATTATAATGTGTGTTTTAAAAGTAAGTCTTGTTTGCTTTTTTAGTTTTGTCTAGAATATACTTTAAGCAATTGTATGACAGATGGTGCCATGGTATGCAGTTCCGATTGTTGTTCTGTTCCAATACGGTAGTAAGGTGATGCGTCCGAATCGCAGCCATACCCAGATAATGCATTGTCCAGTTGCAAAAACACCCCCGAAAATTCGGCACGCGAAAAAAGTACCCTCCCCTCCCCATCTGCATTAATGTCCCCCCACCGCGCACTAAGCTTCTTTTTTTAATACATAACTTTTTTTCAAGATGCATTTTTACATGTTTCGGCCTAAAACTTTACACACCCAGGCGAGGTAGCTGACAAAACCGGTACCGCCTATCGTCGGTCGGCCTTCTCCCTCGCTCCCTCCGCCGACGTCCGCCGCACGATAGTGGCGCGAGCGAAACAGTCGCATTCGTGTCCACCGCTCCGTCTTAAACCAAGATTAAGGCTCTATTCCGCTTTTCCGAACGCATATCGCTTGCTTAAGCGCGCGGAGTGACAACATTTTCTATTGCAACACGATTTAGACTCGGATATCAGTCACGAATTAGACACATTTTTTAACGATAAATTTTTATTTGGAAGTGATTTAATTTTCAACGTCTGAAATCAGTTGACCTCTCGACGTCTCACTCTAGCGTCCAGTGCGAAGGCATTCGCGCCACGACAATTGAGTTGAGTTGAATTGAATTGAGTCGGTTAAACCGTAAAAATGGTCGGGCGGGCATAGCCACGCGAGAGAGAGACGAACGAAAGGCGGGTTGATCGAGAGCGCTGCCTTCTTCTCCTCGACTTACGACGAGCCGCGAGTAGTGCACGTCAGCGGACTGGCGCGGACGGCCGCATCGGCGTTTGTTAGCGTCGCGTTTGACAGCCACTTAAAAAAAACTAGAGGCTCGCGCGTCTTCTGTCAAGCTTCCAAATTCAAACTTTTAAGTGCGTTCGGATCTCGGACTAAGTGGTGGTGAACCGTTGAGAAATAGTTTTCGGATAAACTTTAATTAACGTTTGCAGTGTAATAATTAACTATCGGCTCGGACTAGCCGCTGAGACGCTATAAAGTGATGAATCAGCGAACGCCGGCTAATTAACGACGTCACTGCTGCGAAAACAAACCCAGACGTCTAAGTTTTATAACTCATCTGGGATATTGTAAGTGATTAATTTATTGTTTTATTTAGTTATATCTCGTGTTTTTGTATTCGTTTGTATTTCTCGGAATGCATGCTGATGCTGCTTTTTTAAATATGAAAGTAACTTAACTGGCTGGTTAATTAATATCAGGATGTAGAATTTAACTCATTATTTTTTAATAATGTTACCCTTATGCTTGATTATATTAATTTCGTCCTAATTAAAATTAAAAGCGTTCATTAACTATTGAAAATAGTTTGGGATAAACCACAAACAAAACAATAATAATAAACAGTTTAGCTTGTATTTCCTTATATATAATTATTTTGAGGAAAATGTTTTAATTAGTTGCAACCTTCTTGCTGGCCATAAAGTTTTTACACGATTTTTTTAAACTTAGTTCGGAAACTTTTTGTAGTGTGCGTATGTTAAATGACTGAATATATTTTTGAGCGTGGAACGCGAGAAAAGTTTCAATGGGGCGGGGCGACCGATGCCAACAACAGCTGATTGGTTCGGAAACATGTGTCACATTTTTCTGTAGGTACTTTTTTTTCGTTTTTTAACAGTAACTTTTTTAGTTTTTTTGCCACGTACATTTAATGATGATAAAATGCGGGTGAAATGTTACGCTTATGTTCGATTTGTTGCATTGCGCAACGGTTTAATGCAAAATATATTTTTACTTTTTTAATCACACCATGAAAATGGGTAATGGTTGAGATGAAATTATTGAGCAAATCAAGACGTATAAAACCATTTTTCTTAGGTTAAAGTATTATAAAAAATTAAGGTATCTATCTACCGGATCTAGCCGCGATACGAATCAGATGCGCTTGCGCATTATTTAAACCCAAATCCTAATTTCTATAATTGAAGGGATATAATAGGTACTTTTGAAACAAATGGAAGCATTATGAGCAGACTCTTTATTCTATCTCTATTTTTATTTATTTTCGTCTCTTTGTTAAAATACAGTGCCTATATGTGCTAGAATCGAGTAGAAGAAATTTTTTTAAGTACGCTTTCTGCAGGTAAGCGTTTTTTTGAGAAATTCTCATCTAATATTTAGAATAATCGTTTTTAATATTTGTATTGAAATTAATATAAAAATAAATTATAATAGCTTCTGTTTCCCCAAAAACCTTAAAGAAAATACATTAATAGATATATCATTAACGATAATAAGTAGGTACCAATTTATAGCCTCATATAATCTGCGAAATGTGGGTGTACTATAAGTACACTGCTGCCTCCTCATACAATAACAGCAATAATAAAATCCACGTAAAAATAACAAGAATAAACTCTTAAGATTTTTTTTGTTGCTTTATAGGAACTTATTAGGTATTCTTATAAAACATAATATTAAAAATAGATCTTTCCCTGATCATCAGATCCAGCCCAAAAAGTACAGAGAAAAAGAAGTTGATAGATGGAAGACAGGTGTGGAAAGGAAAAATAAAGAAGAGATTGACTGTGAAAAGACTTAAGCAGATGACGAATAGAAAGAACTAGTGGAAGAAACTAAACCAGTTAACCAGCCTGATATAGGAATTAAACAGAGAGAAGGAGTAAATGATGTCACTAAATCTATATCCGGACCCGTGGCAGATGATGCTGCCCCCACTACACACGTAAGATCAGCAGAACTTGCTTTTGATCTTTACAATATGACTAGGGATGGCGATAAATACAAAAAATATTGATTTTCAAATCGATTCGAATCATAATCTAACGAATCGATCCACAAAAAATCGAGTTCTCAAAAATTTATTCTTGTTTTGAATTTTAATTTACGACGTAAAATAAGTGTATTTATGGTGGATAGCTCAGGGATTTATAGTTTAGAGATTTCAATAATTACAATTGTTTTTGCCATTACTGCACCATGGTAGCGGGTATAAGACATATCCAAACTATACAAATAATCGGACGTCAATTTTATAGGGTAAAATATCGATTCAGTGCTAAATATCGACTTTTAAATAAAGTTTTTGACTTGAAAAATCGATCAGATTAATCGATATCAGATCGCCATCCCTATTTGACACATGATACACACAAGATAATCAGTCACAATTATTTGCCGTCCGAACAAAATTTTAAATTTTCGTTTTTAGATTAAGTATTAGAAAGGCTTATTACTGAAACTTCACGTAAAATTTGATAATTTAATCGGTGTATACCATATTGCCATGATAATTTCACTCTTATCATGAGGGCCTCAAGTATAGGTTTTAAATGAATTTACGTTGACGATATCGCCAGAGTTATTTCCTCATTTTGTATGAGAACGTTAAAAGCGTCCCAAGCGGCGAGCATAGGGTCTCCGTACAAAAAAGCGCAAGACGCAAGGTCAAGCGACGACGTTCGAACGTGTCAAAACCAATACTTGGAGCACTGATATGACGTGTATGTCTAAGTCTGTCACTGTCACACAGTGGAACTATGATGGCAATAAGAGGTAAGGCTCCAGGGCCTAAACTGAATATGATGTGATGAAGTTCTACTTCGTGCCCCTAAATTGTAGTTTGTCGACGTCGTAAAAAGTTAAAAAGTCTACATTAACTTATTTCGGTAAAGCCTTAAATATAAATTAAGTACAAAATTCAGATTTTTTGCGTAAGAAATCAAAACTTGCTTTTGCTGTAAAGAAGTTCGCATCTTGATCAAATTTTTCGTTGATATTTTAAATGTTTAGATATCCATCTGACTGGATGCAGTTTTGAAAATTGCTTCAGAATAATATATTAACCGAACACACTGCTTGGTATGACAGTCTACGTTAAATAAATTAAAGAGTCACGAAAAAATAAATCTCTAAGTTGATGAAATTATTATCCCAAAAAGGCAGTCTAAATACCATACAATACCAAACATATTATCTACCTACTTACAAATTCTCACGCTTTTTATGCATGTTTGCACCATAGACTGAATTTTGCCCTAAACTAATAGCCTAGAAGACAATTTTTATTTATCTATTGCTTATCTTAAAAAGCTAGCGACACAAGTATGAACATCACAAAAAATATATTTTTTTTGCTTTAATACTATAGTAATTTGGGTACAAAACAATTTTTACGGTGAAGAAAAGAAAATCATGAGAAAAACTGCAAACATTTCTTGTGTTTGCCTACGTCTTAGATTAAGTTCAAACGTATGCTGCGTATCTCATGCACCACTTTCGGGTAGAGTCTAAGAAGCGATGACAGAATCTTCATGCGTTACGGTGCCATCTTCGGTAATAAGTGTAGGTAACATTTTGAAGACCCTTCTGAGAAGGCGAGAAGATATATAAATAAAAAATAATTTCCCAACGTATGTTAAGGTATTATTTCGGTACTGCATCTATATTTTTTCTTTAGTTTGTAAGTGTCAAGACTAGCTTTTTGTAACTGTTAAAATACAGCTTATATTAATCAGTAATAATGTAGCATTCAAATAGTGAAATATTTTTTTAAATCGGTCCAGTAAAAGTCCTAGGAGCAGAATCGGTCCAGCCGTTCACGCGGGATGCCGTGACCAAGGAAAATGGGGACTCATTTTTATATATAAGATTAATTGATGTTGGTGAGTGACAGATGACAACCACGAAAATAGTCCACATGTGCTCAGAGAGCACAGTTCGTATGGTCCAAAAATGTAAATGCCTTGAGGGCAATTAATTCAGATTTGCGCTTAAATTAATTGCATATTCTATTTCTATCTGATCACATCATACTATTAAGAATTCCATTGTAGCTAATTAGACTAATTCTCGAGACTCATTTGTATCCCAACATGGTTGTGAATCACCCATTTTAATTGTGACGCGCATTAGCGTTCTCTGACTTTGATTAATACTAAGATTGTTCACTAAAATGTAATCAAGCGTGTACTTTACAATCATCATTCTGATCTATTCCATTTTCATTTGATTGCCTGTCGTATTTACGCGAACCTTTCTGTAGGCTTGTCTAAAAATATTTAGTAATTTCTTCTGGGAAGATGGCAAGACTCGACGCTTACCTGAAAAACGAGGCGATAGGGCAAGAAGAGGCAAGACCTAAGTCGCAAGGGTTGGAGGGAAGGGAGGCATGGTAGTGGGATACATCGGGATCATAATAATAAAAAAAACATCTGATATTTCTCATAATAATAATAATTAAAAATCATCTGATTATTCGCATAATAATAAAACATAAATCTCATCATTTTTAAAGTTATATATAGCTTCAAAGGAATTAAAGAAAAACCTTGAAGTACTACTGTTCAAATAAAATACTATGAAAATGATTTCATCAGTTTAGGTGCTGGTAAGGCACCTATGAATGTCGAAGAATTTACCATACTTATGACATAGGTATTTAAAAAAGTTTTAAGGTTATGTGGTAGTTAGTCGTATATTGGAAAATGAAGAAAGAATTCGCAAATGAAAAGGCAATAAACATAGAGAACTTTACTTTGCCCGAATAATTAATCCTGTCACTCAATTCAGCATTATTTTATCTTGACTTCAACTGTACAAAATAAATACTTTTAACATTATAAGTGCTCGAAATGGAAGCATCTCGCCGTTTTACGACAAACAGAACACCGTCTCTGACATCAACTTTTATAACCGTTCAAACAATTACATCTGATCATACTGTCTCCTTCGGACGTGTAATTATTGTACAAGTGAGAATGAGACGGATATAACAACTCCGCTTCGCCCATCAATGTCTAATTGCTTTTATTATTTTAAGGCATCGTAATCATTATGGCCGCAATAAAAATTGTAATTACTTCTCATTAGTTCAATTAAGAATTTTCTAGACACGGTTTAGTTGATATGTTGATTGCAAAACGGTTTGTCCACGATGTATTGTATTGAGAAAGCTATGTTTAATTACTTTTATTTTACTTTGTACCTACCGGTGAAAACCGATGTTGGATAATCAATACATTTTAATGTGCGTTAGACACGGCTCGTATCAATCAATATTAATGATCGCACAGAAATTTGGAACTAATCGATACATTTTAATTTTTAATATCCATAAGTTACTAATCTTTCAGAATTGGTACTTAATCGGCCAAATTCGAAGTTGAACGCAACCAAACCGTTTTCTTTTGTCTATTACATTTCGTAACGGATGGAACGAATCACGATCGAAATTCGAAAATGTAGTTTTTAACGTTACTATAAAAATAATTATCCTACCCGAATTCGTAAGACAATTTCAATGAACATATTTCCCAATCATTCTTTTTACGAGAAAGAAAACCAGACACGTGAACTGGTGCATTCATAAACAAAACGTTGTCGAGAAGTGCAGAGAAAAAAGTATCGTGAAGTCTCGTGGGGAGGCGAGAAAAACTTTACCAAAAGTTTCCATGCACGTGGTTAACACGTGGTCTTGGGTGAAAAATCGCGCAGGCCCCGCGCGTTCCTTGCATACCACCCCCTCACCCCCTCCTACCGACTCCCGCGAGGATCCACGACTGAGATTTCCTTCTAAACGAAATACAAGCGGGAAAGCTAACGTGTCTACGGTATTACATTGAATTTAGAACACTCAAAATTACGTTAAAATCGTTTTTTTTTTCGAACTTGACGTCACTCTTTTTATATGTAATTCGTCAAGTGCCAGTCATAAAATTAAAGCATAGATAAAACAAGTAAATTTGAAATTGGAAGTCAACCATTTTAACGACTGCTATGTCTTAGCATTTAATTACACACGCCCCCGTATATTTTATCCTTATTAATTCGGAAATGTTGTAATAACTAGTATTATTAATTGGTTGACGATAGAATGATATAATTAAAATGATTCATTAAAAATATTTGCAAGTAGGTCCAAGTTGGCTACATCCCGTAATCTATCTTAAATACCGAGTACTAAGAAAACTTAGGTTTTTAAACCTAAGTTTTCTTCTCTATCAAAATAAACATAGGTACTTGTTATTTTTTGTTAAATTAATATAATTAATCATTTATATTTTTATGCATTGATCATTGAAGATGTAAACTTTTTTCCATAGCAAATTTCCATCGCATTATTTTCCTTATCTTTCACATTTTTATTGTATTAGTACAATATAATAACATTCGTCACTTAGCGAAGTAAGTAGTATTGCCCAATATGAAATGGCTTAAATGATTTTTATTTGTCTAAATACTTACTTTAACTTAACTTATAACTTGCTCCGTAAGTTACCATAAACCAGAGCACAGCAATCAATTTCATACAAAAATTTAATATTCAAGAGTTGTCAAACTACATACATACATTATATTCACACCTGGGGCCTTACCTTGAGCTCTTATTGCCATGATAGTTTCACTCATTTATGAGACAGATGTATGTGACGTGCATACATCTGTCACTGTCGCACAACTGAATTATCATTGCAATAAGAGCTCATGGTTGGGCCCCTGTATTCAACGAAGGGATAGGTAGAGATGAACTTATCGACTCCCACATTTCGCCAGTAACATTGAAGTGTATTAGAGAGCGAGCATTTTTGTTAGAGCACTAAACCAGATTCCGAGCTGTTGATAGGAAATAATAAATGGATAAACCCAATGACACTGTCCGGCCCATGGAAACCCACGACCTCGTGATCCGCAGTAGCGTTCTGTGATCACTAGATCAACGATGCAAACTACAAACTATCGAAAACTAAATAGGAGCCTCAATCAAAAATCAAAGCATGCGGCCCACCTGATGGTAACCGCAGCCTATGATCGCTTGCAATACCAGGGTATCACGCGCGCGTTGCTGTAAATATCCCTTTACATTCTTTAAGAAGAGGATGAACCCCATGTTATTACTGAGTTTTGAGTAACTAGCTCATCTGATAGTACCGCCTTTACAAGGTTACCGCAGCCTACTTATGGTCGCTTGCAATACCAGGGGCATCACTCGTTGCCGACTCTGTAAATATCTCTACATTCCTATTTAAGAACCCCAGCCAGTTTTGAGTGCCGTAACAGTGCCACCTTTAGCAGAATACAATAAACTACAATAGTTGTGTCTGTCTGTCCAGTTCGGGAGCCGGTACCGAGGACGGCAGCAAGCTGTTTTACCCTTACCTGAAGACGTCTTCCCTGCACAGGGACTTCCTGTTCGCCAGTGGCTCCGGTAAGTTACTTAATACTAAACAATTGTTATGCTACGAGATTAGACCCCGTCATAATGTCAATAAGGGGTGTCACGACGTGGCCGATCGCCATCTACATGTTTGCATACATTTTCAAAAACGAAATGAAAATTCTACATTATTTTGGCTGTAATTTAAGTGACAACCCTCGTGTTCGAAGGTATAAATTAATTACAAGTATAATCTTATTTTAAAACTCAGGCCTAGTTTTCATAGCTTATATATCACACTGTGTATCTATCAGTGATGGCAAACCAATGGCATGCCATAAGTGGCACTCGACACTATATTTGCCTGATCACAATATTCATTATGCACTACTAAATTTCGCGTAAAATGCAATGATTGCAAAATTTCAGTCTTAGAAGGTACTCATTTTTAGTTCTCTATTTACTTAATACTAGCTGTGCCCCGCGGTTTCACCCGCGTAGATTTAATTTCATCCTTATTGTCGCGGAACCCTAATATTTTAATAAATAAAGGTAGCCTGAGTTACTCCTTGAATCAGCTACCTGCCAGTGAAAGTCACGATGAAATCGGTCCAGCCGTTTCAGAGATTACCCGGAACAAACAAACAGACAGACAGAGAATTTTTTTTAACTTGTTTTTTTGTGTCAGTAGCGTGTATACTTTCATATGCATTTAGTGAAAAGCTGTTATTTTGGAATTACAAACAGACACTTTAATTGTATTTATCTGTATAGATGAAAAAACTCTGATTCACACTACAAAGGTAAGTAAAGAAACCTTCGTTAAAACTTAAAGTTATTGAGGTGAGAGTAATAAAATTCATTCGCCTTCATTATGAAAACATACACATGTGCTTAAAGTAATTACTATGTCAATGAATAAATTATGAGTAGCATGTAATAACAGCTTAGTAGCACGCTTATGTGAGTATTTTATCTCAAAGAGTAATCTTGTAATCTTACTTTACTTTTAAAGGCCTCTAAAACTGATGTAATAATATTTGTTCTAGCGTCCGATGTACGCATCATGCTTTAATATCGATTTAGTTAATCGTTAACGTCTTTAATCGATTCTGAGGATTATCGATATTAGTTATATCGATAATCCTGAATGTCGTGCAACATGTGGGATCGATCTAAATACATCGACACTTTTTAAATACATCGACGGTTTAGAAACAAAATAAAATTTAAATTCTTAAAATGACCAAGCGTGGTGATAGGGGAGAGGAAGACCTAAGAAACGATGGATGAATTGTGTGAAAGATGATATGGCTAGAAATTCAGTATGCTAAACTTGTACCCATTATAAAAGAATTGGAATTTCAAATGGCAACCAGCGATTTGAGTTGTGCGCCTGTCTGTGAATGAGTGAGGCCTTTGGTCTAAAATGAATGTTAGGTACTTAATTTACTTTATTTTAACAGAACACATAACATATTGGAGACAGCAATGAAAAACAATGCCACTAATCATATCGACCTGAAAAGGCCTGCTAGTCGTGAAGACCTGCAGGCCAACTATATTCTTTATGGACCGTGCGTATTAAATATTTCTTAGCTTTAACCTTTCATTCAATAATACCAAGGTGAAACGTTCAAATGAGAAGTGAGAAGTTCTTAAAACGATCATAGTAACTCCCATAGAATATCTCCAAGTTCGCTTCCCCGGTTGGGCTAAAATACAAAATTAAAGAATGTAATTGTTAGGTTAGGTGAACGGTGTTCATTGGATGTATGTCTCCATAGCTGCGTGGCTGTGTGCAGGCGAGGGTACGCTAGAGCAGTGTATTCAGTCCAGTGTCTAAGTATAGCGGGCATAGATCGGGCACGGCGCCCGTATTACATAGCAAACAAGCACGATTAGATCGCTCCGAGAAATGCCCATAAATTCAACCCTAAAACAACCGCTCTGTTTAGTTTGGAAGCTCCCATCCCAGTAATTATACAATAATTCATACTTTAATAAATATTAATAAATCGTGCCCTCACTCCGCGCCGCGTACCATTATCAGACCATTATTACACGATGTAATTACACTCAATAAATTACCAAATAATACATCAATCAGATGTGTTATAATTTTCTTATTATTACATGGTTTTTTCTCCGTTGGACAGCAGGCAATTTTATTAAAATTATAATGCAGCGGCCGCGGTTTAAATTGGGGTAGCTTCGGGCTAAACTTAGCTTTAATTATATAGGTAATGTTTAATAATATATTCTTATAATAAGCTACCTGATCCTCGGCGGGCATAAATCAAATATTTCATTAAAATTCGAAGAGCTACACAACCCTTTATTTAGCGGTTGTTATTGGGTTCTTGGGATACGATTGCTCGCGAAATGGTATCAAGCAATCTATACTTTACGTGATTTCGTCTATTTTGAGTCGAATAGCATTCATTTTTGACGTTGATGAATGTGGATTCATTAAAGTTTTCTGTAAATAGATAAGTGTATATTTGCGGATAATTTTATAGGTTTCGAGCTATTGGTTTTCGTACGTAAGTGAGCTCACGCCTTCCCAGGGTCCCTAAAGGGGTAGGCAGAGATGTTACGCCATCAACTTTTCATCTAAGATGATAAGGTGGCTTGAGAAAGGGTCAGTCTATCTCAGGTACTGCATCTCGGTATATATAGCGCCAACAGGCGTATCAACGACGGAAAATATTATCATAACATCCTCACTACTCTTTAATACATTATACCAATAGAGGGATACAAGTACTTATAATAATTGTTTGAACAATCGTCAATTTGATAACGAAATGATGTTGTTTAAATCAAGTGCCGTCTTCCGAGGGGGACCGAAAATTATTTATTTATAGTTTGCTTTCGACATTTACACTGGACTTTGAGCGTATCTATACTTTAGGTTCTAATGTATATTATAATGTTATATTTACATATCTGTACATACAAGTTCATTGTTCTAATTGACTAACGGACAGGGGGCCAACCATGAGCTCTTATTGCAATGATAATTCAGTTGAGCGACAGTGACAGATGTATGCACCTCACATACATCTGTTTCATAAATGAGTGAAACTATCATGGCAATAATAGCTCATGGTAAAGCCCCTGACTTATATATCCACGCCTAAACTAAACCACTGGCCCTAGAGACATGCAATTTAGAGACTATGTTATTTGTGAGCTGTAAGTGTTAACTATACAAGGATTTTTCCAAAATTATACCCCTAAAGAGATTAAATGGGGGTAGAATGTTAGTTTGTGAAATATTACCAGCAATAGATCTTTTTTTAAAATAAAAAAAATACCAACTGTAATTTAGTTAAAAGCAAGTTGAAAACAATATAATTTACTAACACCTTCCCAGAAGGGTCCCGGAAAGTATAAGTATTGTTTCAACGCCCACTTCTACATACCTTCATCTAGAATCAGTTTCTCAAAAGCCACAAACCACATGAAAGTTCGTACAAGTAAGTACTGTGACGAGCGACCCCCCGACTCGGGGATCCTCGTCTCCGGGATCGATACTATTATTATATTAAAATAAAATTAATAAACTGTTCTTTCACTTTTATATTCTTTTTGCTTCCATTCTAGTTGTTCATCCTCTCACTGACAACTACAATTATTTTCTTATTTCGAATTCTTTTATTTTATTTTTAAATATATTTCATAAAGATTAATTATCAACCGAAAAAGGTTTTAAACCAGCTTGTAAGGCTGAGGCCTTACAGTACTTAGTAGTTTTAGAAAAATCTTACATTTGAGAAAAAAACTTCGATTTACATAAAGTGTATAATGAACAGTAGTGCGATAATAGAACCAAATGAGGAAAATAATTAGTTGACATTGTGATAACTTACCGCAGAACATGTGTTTCAACCGTATTTCCTAGTACTACGGTTGATCATTAAAGTGTCATAGATTAAATATCGGGTCCTTTTAGTTGAAGATTGCCTACGTCCGCGTCGGCAGAGTTGAGGAATTGTCTTTCCTCTCAGAGTATATATCTGAGTCTTTCTCCGATCAAGAAAAATTGTGTATATTTTCGTTTGCAAACTAAACGCGTGACAGGCTACGATGTTCTAACACAATCATGCTTTAAATTTACTGTGATATTTTTGTTAGCGAAAAGGGTTTGTTATTTTTTCGTCTTCTAAGACACGTAACTTAGCAAATAGGTATTATAATTACTGGAGATTCACATCGCAAAACAGAGATTCTTTGAAGTTTATGCCTTTGACATTCAAAAGCAGATGGAGGAATATCTTGAAATATTTGACCATGACAGGTTCACACCGATTGCAAACCGTTCACACAGACAGTTCAGTGGGTCCACATAAAAATATTATTCGTTTGAAATTTTGAATTTGGAATGCAATAGCAAACATCGGGAGGCGTAGGCAATAACTCTATCAAATTCCGCCTGTTCTTTCTGTGTCGTGTAATATTCTACACATCTTATAATAACGTTTTGTTCCAACTGATAACTGTGAGTTAATTATGTTATACGAATTAATACCTCATTTGTGACGCTCTATAATGTTATAAAAGGCATTAATTTAATGCAGAAGCCTCTGATACATTGCGGTCGATAAATAATTCAAGTCATTTACATAATTAACTCGCTAATGTCTTGAAAATAAGAGTTCAATGTTTTTTAGAAAATGTAACGGAGCGGGGGCGTGCTTAGCGATTTTAATGTTTGTCGCTTCTAGTTCGAGTACTTATTTAATTACTCTACATTTCTGCATTATAAGGCGAATGGGTAAGTGATTGACCACGTGTTCAGATACTTCTAAAAAATTAACCCACTTATTAAGAAAAGAGGTGAAAATATTCTGAATTATTTTAAGGGGCACGTAAACTTGAGGTGAACATACGTGAGTTCTAATAATAGTTTAGAAATAAATGGAAAACAGTCAACCGACTCACTCAATAAAATTAAAGCGAGAATAAGCACAAATTGTTTCAAGAAAGCACGCATTTTTTTAATTAAGGTGGATATACGTGGAATTCATTAAGGTAAATAGTTCAGAAATATTAAGTTACCACATACACCGACAGATGCGGAAAGAAAGCACCTTAGTTAACTGATACTTAGAGAAATGTTCGCTCAAATATATATTATTTCTCGCGTGAGAATAACAAAATAACCAATCACAATAAACACAAATAACGTTAACAATAGCGAAATTAGCGCATTACGATGGCTCGTAAAAGTTAAAAATCGTTGTAAGTACGACTCGTAAACTGAAACCCTCAGTTATAATTTCAACGGATGAAAAAATAGACGATTCGGAATTAAAATCGCTAATGACGAAGACCATTAAGTTAATCATTTTAATTAGAACTTGGCGTTCGGTCGCGTTTGTGTTTTTTCCCAATGTAAAGGGGAGACTGAATACGACTTGGTTTTGAGTAAATTTCTCTCTCAACACCATTCATTGCTTTGTTACTCAATCGATTGTCAAAGCGAAGTGTAAGCAAGCCGTCAATGTACATCAAAACATTGGTATTTTCAACAACTTACAATCGCGGGCCCTGCAAGCATTTCGATTGCCAACTTTTCTTGTATAGCTGTCCCTTTCACGTGGTGTGAAACAGACAAGGTGCAGAGATGTTACAGTAAAAACACGCGTAATTCTTGGCAAGCTTGAAATTAGTGTTTTACAGCGAACGAACAAATAGCGACATTTCATTGTGTTATTCCAAAATATTTTCTTGTTTTTTGAATTTTGGACAACATTATCGTATGCGTCTGTTTAAATTAATCCGTAATTTAAATAATACGAGATCTCTATCCCTCAAATAATATTGCGTTCGAAGGGTCTCCGAAGGGGTAAGCAGAGGTGTTGCAACAACAGCACACACTTTTCTCTGAATATGATTAAGTGCCAACGTGACAGATGGTGAGTCGCGAGGAATCTCAGCTCCAACTTTTCTAGATTGAAACTGTATACTAAAATGCAAAAACACTTATTGCGCGATTTAGGTTCTCGTCTATTTGAACTCAAACTTTGCAATCGTTAACGAGTAGCGCCATCTGTGTAGCGAGCTACATCACCTCTACGTCACAATTAAAAAAACATTGAAGAGTGGATATAGTATAGCATGCGAAGAATCTGGCAAACAGCTTATTTTGTTTGCTGTTGTACCTTATAAGTATTATTTTAGTTATAACTCTATGAATACTTAATGAGTTAGGGAATAAAGTACCTATAACAATTCGAGAGAGTCAAAACCCCTTCATTTAGTGAGCCCCTGTCTTCGTCATTCGAGATTTCGCGAAGGATGTGGATAGGATTTACGAAAAAATAATGCTCCATTTTTTGTTAAAAAAAATCTTTTTTTTAGACGTATTCTGTTTGTCAAAAAATAGCACTTATTACAATAAACTAAAGCTGTTATTTCGAATACAGCAACCACAGAATAGAGAAGATCTCTGTGATATCGCCGATTTTTTTGCAATTAAAAAAATACTAAGTACTTCTACTTCACATCCTAACAATAAGGTCTCTAAAGTTAAATGTATAGCGACATAGTTATCATCTCACAAAGTCATTGAAACAGGGAAGAAGTAGAATTTCAGAGGTACACAGCTAGTGACTATACCATACTTTACAGAAGATCCTTAATATGAATTAATACTACATTCATCAGTCATGTTCCTGAGTTCAATCTTTATAATGCAGAGAACGCGTTGGTATCTTTCAAGTTTTCCGTGGTGCGGTAAGTATTTGACCCCAAGTATAGGATTTGCCGTTGAAGATATCGATTGCGTATTTTCCTCATTAAGTATGGGAACATAAAACAAAAACCAACAAAATACAGCATCCCAGCATTCTCGCACATCATTATATATTACAGGAAAATCGTATGCAAAAATTCTTCATTCACGTTTTACAGGCGAGTTTTTATGGAGCAGGCATATTTTAATAAGTCATAAAATCTATAAGTCTGCATCTTGACGGCGACAGTCAAATCAAATCACCCTTTACATGAATTAAATTATATATTGGAGAAGCTAGCCTTTACAAAATTAACCCGAGCCAGATTGCCTCCTCCGATGTTTAGCAGCTCCGTAACAGCGAAAGGATCGAGACGGACATCTGAATAGCGGCTCATTATCTTTAATTATACACTGATTCTTTGGGAGAGCTTACTTTACTTATTGCTTCCAAATATAAACTCAACTTTTTTATATTATTGTAAAGCTGGATTATATTCGAATAAAGGAAAGATTAATTGAAATAAGGCTAGGAGTTTTTAAATGTAATGTAATAATTTCACTTTAGTCCGATTCAAATATTTTTTATATGGGAATAGAGTACCTTATATGTATATGTATAGTAATCACTCGTAAGTGAGACACCTCGCACTAGGCACTCTGTTACCTTTGACTGTGTTTTCTTTCTCTTATTCTCTTAAAATCGCCGTCACAAGTCACCGCGTCGACGTAAACGCAGATTTGTATAGGCTCACAATAGTGTCATCTTTAGGCCGACAGAGGCGCTGTTTCGATCCCATATAAATCTGAGTTGACTTTGACGCGGTGACTTGTGACGGCGGCAGTGAAAAACTCGCACTAGGCACTCTGTGCAATTTACCGCCAGACAAGGCATCATCAGTCTCATATGATTTTGATTCAAGTAACCCTAGCCACTCGCTACTGTTTCTATAAAGGTCTTGTTATCCGTTTATTTCTACCAATAAACTTTTATTGGCCTTGTATATCTGTTTAATACTTACTTATGAACTAATGCGGAACGGTTGCTGTTGCTATGCCAAACAAAATCAATAAACGCTAATCTAAGAAACTTTGCACAACAAGAGGGGGCAATATAATAAATCTCTTTAATTAAGTGATGCAATGATAAACACGCAAATGATAAATAATAAGGTGAATGAAAAACTTGAATCGGGCCGTTTACGTCACCCGTTTCGGACCGTACCTCCAATGCAAACAGTCCAAAAAGGCCTGGTGACATCTCGTAATTTCAATTCTAATTACAGTTAATACCAACAGTTATTTTTTTTAATGCGCACCAGCCATAAAAAGATAATCACAAAAATAATTGAAACGAAATAATAAAGGCGTGAGGTGGGGGTGTGGGGGGCGATTAATGATGGGGTGTGGGGGGATAGTCGCATTACGACCTAAATAATCAACATAATTACACTTTTTACCCCGCTGTTCCCTTTCCACCCCCTAATAAGTGCCACTGGAAGAATCCTCTAGTTAAATGTGTTTAATTTTGTGCGGAATATTTTTAAGGAAATATTACCGTCGTAATTTTATTTTATTATTCGTGCAATTGTATCTTATTTGGTTTTGAATAAATTAGTTACCTATAGCTATGGTTTTGAATGTGAGCAAAATATATATTTAGTACTATTTTAGAAAGAAGAGCAATATGTGTATGTCATACATAGACAATAACTTAATGAAACATATCGATGGAATATTAATTATTAATTTATACACGTTATTATATACACTAAAAGCCTTAAAAAGAAATATATGATCTAAAATATAATATCCTAATATAATAACCTAAAATGTATTATTAAAAGGAGTCCCTGTAGGTAGGTTGTTGTATTTATATCTACTAGATGTATGAAAAATAAATGTCCAGATGATTTCTATAAAATTACCTCTCTTCGGTGTTACGTTGATAAACCAACTCTGGTGTTATGTTTAACTCTTAAAAACAGTATCTTAGAAGCTACTTAAAAAATAAATAGCAAAACTAAGGAATGATATAAAAAAAATTGCTTGGCGACAAATATCTCTATTGAGACAATATTTCCTTCGTCGTGTGTAAATATAAAAATATTGTTGCGTTGTAATAAACAATTAAAATGTCTAAGCTAGATGTAATAATTAAACTACTACGTTATTACCTCTTCATTTTTCGGGTTAATTTAGTCTATGACACTCACAATTCACAAATAACGTAACTTTCTATTGATAAAATATTTTAAAAATCAGTTATACAAACTAACTAATGCTGTATAATATACTAAACAGTATATACAACTTCGCAAATTTTCCTTCCTACTTTACTTATGAATATAGAAATATATTTACAAATAAACATAATTATTTACGCTAGATTGTAATCAATGATCAATCAATCCCAAAACCAACTTAAGCTTACACTAGACAAATTCTGAGCACGTCCCATTCAAAAATATATCTACTAAGAATCAAAATTAATGACTGCCACTGAGAAGCAAAAAATATCCCTAACAAAAACTAAGCATCATCTGCACAATAGTACAATACGGGTACAGTCGTAAAAATTGTTCATGTATATAATACCTCCAATAAAAAAAACATCTTACAAACAATATTACACCTAATCTACTATAAACTTAAAACTCAATATTGAATGATAACAAATGGCATTCATTAGTATCTCGAATCAAAGGGTTGGCAAATCCAACTTCTATTGTCAATAGTCACGCGTCAATTTAATATTATGTATATTTGTAGGTGTTTTTATATTTCCGTTGCTATAGAAATTAATGCTGTACACATTTTAATGTCGTGAATGCAATTATAAGAATTTAATAATATGCCTACGATTTGAATGACACCAATCTCCCTTCGAAATCTGACAGAGTACATATTAACTTTTTTCTCTACTAATAATAAAGTGGCGAAGTTTGTTTGTAAGAATGAACGTATGGGGTAATAATCTTTGTGACAGCTGGGGTACCATTACATCTCTTTGTGATACAAGCTGTACCACGTTGTTTCACCCGCGTAGACTTAATTTCAATGGTGGATTTATTTCGCATAATACAATTTTTTTACCTATCTGCTAGTGTAAGTCCCATTAAAATTAAAAGCAGCTAGAACATACTGACAGACAGACAGTTAGAGATTATAAATGTTGTAAAATTTAGTGAAAATCTGTTAATTTGGAATTACAAACAGACACTTAAATTTTATTAAAACTACTTACTATTTCAAAGGAATATAATCTACTATATCTCTGCTTTGAATATAATGTACTACAAATTTTGTCAATAAATATTTCCTTGAAGAAGGAATCGAACCCAATATTTAACATTTCGAGACTGTCATAGAACCACTGCACTATAGACAAGATAATTTAAAATCCCATAGAACAATGATATAGCTAATAGTATGTCCACATTAACGCCATATTAACTCTCCATTATCTCCCGATCAGCTTAAATGTATTGAATGAAAGTGTAAATGTAATTAAATGAAATTATCATTAAAGCGAGAGTACACAGTGTCCGCGATTTACAAACGTGTGGCGAACGAGTTGTACGCGTGGCTGGAACTGTATGGTGACAATTCTGTTGGCATACATTCGGATTTCGGACATAATTTTGCATCAAAAACTGTTTATTTTAGGCACATATTATATCGAATAAATGCAAAAAATACTGTAAAGTGACTTGAGAATTATATACATAGGTACATAGGTACATATATGCTCACGCCTGTATCCCATGGGGGTAGGCAGAGACCACCTGAGAATTACTCAACACTCATACTCATTAAAATCATTCCAATAATATTTAGTTACCTCCCAATTCATAAGAGATTTCTCAAGGCTGCATCAGGTAAATTAATTTGTAAGGAAATTGATTCCATCAAAAAAAAGAATCCATGTGACCAATCTTTTTGTAAGAATGCACATACTTTCGTTGCTAAGTTATTACGTGGAAATATTGAAGTAATATAAAAATAATCGATTACATTTTAATCATCAGTTTACTGAAGTAATGTCAGTAGGCAAATGAGGAACTGTGACAGAGTTTAACCTTTTCAAAAGACGTTGAAAGCTTGATTGATTTAATACATCGACGATATTCAATATCCACCTTCTGTGAGGTTAAATATAATTGTAATTTATATACAGCTCTGTGAACAATCGTTTTACATAATATTTATTTTTTTATTTAATTTAGTAGTGTGATGTAGAAAAATAAGCAAAAGAATTTTAAAGAAAAACTTGATTAAAAAAAATCGCCTACTACATTTTATTTAAAAAAAACATAAACGGCGGATTTTAACTCGATTTTTTTGTACCCCTTTGAAATAACTTTTGAAATTACTTAACCTTTATAAAATCAAGTTGTACAAGACAAACATACACGCACATTTCCACATTTTAGATACCAAAAAAAAAGATCACTAGATTTACCTATAAATGTTCAAAATATTTGCCCCGGATATTCTCTCGAAACAAATACCCATAGTCGCCCTACATACCGCGTGTACATTGAAAATTGAAAGTGGTGTCCGAAAACGCAGTGTCCACCATTGATGTATCAGTCAGCTATTATATTTAGCTGTTGGCCTCACTGAAAGTGAAACGTGCAATTGTTATCTACGCGTTAATTGACCGGTATTTGTAAACGTTCGGTAATTTTGTGTTTTCCAGCCGCGAACTTCAACCTGCATACATTGCTATACATCAACTCAGATATTCGAGTTTGCTTGCGTATTTAAACACTGCATATGCTTGGGAGGGTAAGAAGACGTTCCGGGGGAATGCTGAAAACAAGATGGACAGACGACTTCTTAAAATAAGTAATTCTTCTTATAATAAATATAAACTTATTATCAGTATAAGTTTATATACATACATATGCTCACGCCCTTATCCCATGGGGGTAGGCAGAGACCACCGTTCGCCACATGCTACAATCCTTACATACTTCTTTCGCTTCATACACTTTCTTCGGTTTTGAGTATTAGGGTTCTTGGAAATGTTTTGATGCCAAAAAATAATTGAAAATCAATGTATTATTAACCCGCTTCCGAGTGAGCGACTGCCATCTGACCTTCGCAACCCCCATTACGAGAAAATTCAGTGATCTGGGTTAAACCAGTTGTCTGAGTTTCTTAGGCTTCCGACTGACCTGTAACAATTGCTAATTATGTTAAATTGGCAACCGGGACCGGCTGTTCGAGGCATGGAGGGAATTCGAGCCGTCGCCCATCCTACCTGGCCTGGGTTGGCGTTGCTGAACTTCGCTGATCGAATAATATGCGCAATGCGCCTCTGCCACGGTACCCTCCGCCTAGTACTATATAAGAAATGGGAGATTGAGGTTGCACGTCGTCTGGTAGAAGCCTCTCGCTCAGAGAATCAGCATTGCTATTCAACGTGGCTGCCAGCCTTCTTGGCACGATCCCAAGAGACACCGACAAGTTTACGACAAGTTTTCTACTTGTAATTAGTTTTAAGCACTGTTCCTTGTATATATAATTTACAAAAAAGGGAACATTGCCGGGCAATGTCAAGAGTTACAATATTTGCAAGAGTTTTCATACAGATTAAAACCAATGAAACTCAATACAAAGGGGGTAATAGAAATAGGTTTACACACGCGTGTGTGTTTATTCAGTAATCTAATTTGCATTCCTCGTGAAATAGGCACTAAACGCGTAATAGAGACATGTGGACATAATTTTATCAACACCATAAACCTAAAATAACATGTAATAAACTCTAATACAATTATTATACTGACAACAGTGGTGAATTGTGTCTTGAAGTCACTTTGAGCTGTAATTCTTACAGCTTGACATATATCTTGGTCATGACTGTCTAATAATAGTTTAGCTTCAATACACAGCACAAAAAAGATATCTATAATACCTTTACACGTGCAATTCTTGTATATCTTGAATGAGTGAAAAACGATTAACGAAACAAATTGATAGAATGTGAGCGGAAGTATCGGTAGAGGGCTACTAAGACCAAGTTAATAATATTTTCAGACAGGCAAATTTGGAGCACTCGTAACCGAAGGACGTATGAAGAGATGCATGAATGTGGATGAAGCGAAAGAAGTATGTAAGGATCGTAGCATGTGGCGGACGGTGGTCTCTAACAGGCGTGAGCATATGTATGTATTTATGTATGTGTGTATGTCATCATCTTCCTGGCCTTATCCCATACATTGTTGGGGTCGGCACTTGATTCAACCCGATGTGGCTGATCACTTGATTTTCATACGAAGCGACTGCCATCTGACCTTCGCAACCCCATTTAGGAGGAAAATCTGTGATCTGGGTTAAACCAGCTGTCAGATTATTTTTAGGCATCCGACTGACCTGTAACGATTGCCAAAGATGTTAAATTGGCAACCGGGACCGACGGCTTAACGTGCTCTCCGAGGCACGGAGGGAACTCGGGCGGTCACCCATCCAACTACTGGCTAGGCGTATGGTTGCTTAACTTCGCTGATCGAATGATATGCGCAATAGCAACTGTGCCACGAGCTTCTCTGTGTGTATGTATTTATGTATATCAATTCTCCTCAACCAAATGACAATTTCTCATGAGTGAAAATAGTTCATGTAATCCTTTAGATAATTTACAGCCCTGTCGCATTTCCTTGACTATTACGATTGTTTTGTAATGTCCGAGCAGTAAACTTAACTTTCACGATATAAATAGTTTAGTTTGAACTTCAAAGAGGCAGCGCGGTTCGCGTTGCTGCCGTAAACCTAATACTGCTAATGTTTTGGTCGATAATTTTGCTTTATTATTAACACTCAAAAACGGACTCAAAAGTAACGAATATAGAAGTTCTTCGACGAGTAAAGCCGAAACGAGAACTTTTGCAGACCGTCAAACAAAGAAAAGTTGCCTACCTAGGACATGTATTACATGTTATGATATAGACATGATAGGTACGGGCAAAAGACGTGTCGGTTGGAGGAAAAAATCTTGGTTGCGTAACATCCAAGTGGACGGGGATAGCGAGTGCAGCCGAACTCTTTCGCATCGCCAGAAATAGAGAGGAATACTCCAAATTGACTGCCAATCTTCGTTAATCGGAAAAGCACCTTAAGAAGAAGATTAACACTAGCTGTGCCCTGTAGTTTCACCCTCGTTGACTTAATTTCATAGGTGGTTTTTTTTTTTTTTTATAAATTAGCCTAAATTACTCCTTGCAACATTAGATCTGCGACTGAAAGTCCCGTTCAAATCGTTCCAGACGTTTCGGAGATTAAACGGAACAAATACACAGACAGACAGAGAGACAGAGATTTTCTTTTTATTTGTTTTTTTAGGGCAGCTTAGTGATTACTTTGAATTTTTTTTCTGTACTTTTCGGTTTATTATCTTCATAATGTAATTAGTGAAACGCTGTTAATTGGGAATTACATACAGACACTGCAATTAATTTTTTGTATATAGCTATATATATAGATATCTATGAAGAGGGTATTTCTCTCCTGGCGTAAGTACTTAGAGACATAATAAAGACATCCCCAGTATAAAACACAACGAGCTCGTATCCTGACGTGTTCTCAAAGCCCTTGGAGTCGCCCTTCAATCTCAAAAGCCCTTGCGAGCATCATTGTCGCGCACAAGTGTTCCGATCACTCATCATTTCACAGCTATTGTTCTGTTTTAAAATTACGTAAAAGAAAGTTAATTTTGGAATTTGGAATTGGTACCTACTTAATTAGGTATCTTCTGAGTAATACTTTACCTTTGCGATTTTCAATGTATTTGAAATTAGCTGTGCCCCGCGATTTCACCCGCGTACCCTATGTTGCTCCTTATAACATCAGTGAAGGTCTCGATAAAATCGGACCAGCCGTTTCAGAGATGAGCTGGAACGAAAACGGACAGAGAAAAAAAAATAGTTTTTTTTTAGTTTGTTTCATACGCATTTAGTGAAAAACTATCAATTTGGAATTACAAACAGACATCAATTTTATTTATCTGTTTATATATTTTTGAGTTCTTTGCTAAACTGTATAAATGTATATAGTAATTGTTTCAGTTAAGTAGCGTTCATTAAACAGAACATTTTATATCCCAACGTATTTTCATTTATCCTCAAATAAACCTGGCTGCATTAGAAATCAACCGTCAACGGCCGAAAAAAAAACAATAATTATAAAGCGCGCGTAATTCTAATTCCAAATTCAAATTAAAGCCGCTTAATGCGCGAGGGCGACCCCGTTAAAAAAAGAGTTGACGAGTGCTCGCGGAGGGTGGTAATTTTTCATTAATTTAAGTTCACCATTCCCTGTTTTGTTTGCTTTTAATCGCATTTCTAATTAATCCCGTCGAGAATAACGTGACAACTGTCGACTATGGCCGCCATTTTTTCGAGCCGCGTATAGCAGATGTCGGCCGATTTCCATTTGTTTCTGAGATTAATGATTCGGTACGATTGTGAATTTTTCCGGTCGGCTTTTGTTGTTTTAGAAGCAATTTGTCCGCTTACTTTTGTAGAGGCAGTCGTTAAAGCCTCCACAAATGATATTGGAACGGAGTAAAAATGTTTAAACAATAGCCTTGGATCCCCAATTCTGAATGTCGCCATGGAATCCAAATATAAAATCCATTGCCTAAAAATTCAATGAATACGTTTGGTATCTAATCATCTTCGCTTATGACTCACTTTCTGTCCATATCGTCCTCCGTAGCGCTAGACAGAGGTATTATAACAGTTACTGACTATCCACCAAAAATATTTTATTTCATACTAACGTGATATGACTCTTCACTTCAAATTTTGCAAGTTTTTCACGTTGTTTTCATTCCTTGAGCGCGGTTTTAGGCCTCAAACCAAATCCGCGTATGTCCAACTGTTCAAAGTACAGACACCATACCAGGTAATGTCAGATTTTGGACAAAATCTAAAGGAACCAACACAACATATCACTGCTTTAACATGCACAGTATAACCACAGTTTATAGTATATGAACTTATTAATCAGTACGGAATCTAAACCAACAGTTTTGAAATAAGAACGTTTCTCCATCGAGCGTAAGGGTTGTCACGCAATGACGTATTCACAATCGGGCACGACGTGACATCCCTTACTGACAATACGCCGGGGTGCTTATAATCTCGCACGCTTCTGTGTGTGTCATTTCGTACGGTTAATTTCTAAGTTCCGTACTGCTTGTAGCATAGTCATATGTATACTGTGGTATAACTAAACTACCTTTATCTAGGTATAAGTGTCTGGAGCCTGTAAATTTTCGCAGTGGCGATCTGTGGCTGGTCTTTGTGCTATTAATTTGTAATGTCCCCCCCTAGCAGACCGCCTAGATGCATTGCCGGGTGCACGCGGCACTAACATTAGAGGATTTGTCTTGAGATCCGTGCTGGGAAAAAGATATTATTATAGAGTAGATTTTATCAACACAATGTAATTAAAACATTCGTTAGTAGGTAGATGTATCTTCTTTAATACTGTCTGTGCCCCACGGAACTATAATGTTTTTTTAAATAAAATTAGCCTAAGTTACTCCTTGTAACATTAGCTATCTGCCAGTGAAAGTTCCGTTAAAATTTCAATTTCGGAAATTAGCCGGAACAAACAGACATATAGATAAAAAATTAAAACAATATTATATTGTGTGAGTACCGATATATATATATATATAATCATATTCATATAGTATAAAGCTGTTATTTTAGAATTACCAACAGACACATAAATGTCTTTATCTGTAAAGATGATCTTTATAAAGTTTGTTCTATACTTAACAGTGAAGATAGAAGTGTTGAAGATAACAAGACGAAGATTAATGAATTCAGTATTCAATGACTAATCTTGTATCTATTCATTAACAAATTGAGATAAAAATCCTACAAGACAAGTAATTTAATTCGATGCACCCTCCACCCTTCGCCACTTTAAAAGATTCGCTAACAATTATTTTCTTATTCTAAGCATCAAGCTTAGTTGCATGGTTTTAAATAAATCTGCCTGGGGTCTTACCATGAGCTCTTATTGCCATGATAGTTTGACTCATAATATGAGCCAGATGTATATGACATGTATATAGGTATCTGTCACTGTCACACAGCTCAACTAACATTGCAATTAAAGCTCATGGTTAGGGCCCTGTTCTTTTATTTATGGTTTTAATTGTTTTTTATTACCTCACATTTAGTTGTCAGATGCTTTTCTTTTTCGTATAAGTATTTCAAGTTCACTAATCAATAGCTATCGTCTACACTAGTGTTTGCTCAAAATAACCACTGCCTAAGTCGCTTTAATCGCGTTAAAATTCAACGCATTTATAAGTACTTATAGCCTAATTCCAAATCTTCGGACCTATCTCCGAACTATCAATACGTCTACTGGTCTCGACCGATCTTCAATGGGGCCCGCGTTTCCGATAGGATTAAGCCAGACTTACTGCTCGGTCAGAACACGACGCGACGCAGCCTCCCCCCCAACCCCCCTGCATTAGGAGCAATCATATTCGACGGTTAGGTTTTGGCATCGGGCCTTGTTGCTTAGCCTAGCTATTTGTGGAACAATGATCGGTGGTGTCTTACTTTGCAAACATACGGGCTAGTTTTGTTTGGCAATTTGAATGGTATTCTAATTTGAATGGATTTTATTTGGATTGACTGTTTTGAGACTAGATTTGAATGGGAATGCATTGTCTTTATAATTATGATTTCTAAATATATTAGAAATCCGCCCTCATTTAACTTCAGATCACGTTTTTTTAATACTGTTACAAAAGGTTGACTCTTCTCTATTTCCTACGAATATAATATGGATTTATAGTTATAAGCCTATCAGAGTTCAGCTCTTTTATGTTGGTAAAAGCCGCATCAATATCCGTAACGTAGATTTGAAGAATGATGCGTTCGAACAAAGCAAATAATTTTGTGTGGAAATAGCGACTTTGAATTTGCACTATTTCAAGATGAGACAGGAATTCAAATTCAGGCTCGAAAATATATTAAGTTAATTATAATTTTCGGAGCATCGTCTGAATGAAGGGGTAGGAGAGGAAGACGTTGTCTAACCGTCTTGACAATATAAAGATCTTTGCCAATATCTGTATCATTTAAAATAGGCTATACATTATTTTGGGCTGTTAAATAATCTGCATTCGACGGCTCTATTTTCATTCAATTTCTTTCTTTTCACGTTGTTGAAACCATAGTCAGGTATCAATATGACTTCCAGTGGCTACTAAGTTAGGCAAACATCAACTTAAAGGAAAATATTCATTAACATGACGCATTTCTTACCGTTGATCGGCCGTAGCACAAACAAGTTACAAAGTATGTAATTTACCGTAACGAAAAGCGAGTTATACGTCAAACCTAATATTAACTTGTCAAACACTGTTTTATACGATATAAAAGATATTATAATGATCGAGTAAAAACCAGTAATCTTCGATGTTTTATTAATAAATCTAGTACCTACTATCTTACTATGCAGGTCATATCATCTGAGTTACAAAATGACATACAGTCGAATAAGAACCTCCTCATTTTTTAAGTCGGTTAAAAATGTCGGCTAATTCGTTGCTTAGTAGCGTTGATCAAAACGTGTCTATCCGCCATCTTTGGATTTTAATCCCAACTCGGATACGAAACACAATTCAAACCCCGCTTATACGCAAAGTGATCACGTTTTTTTCTATGGGTTATTTCCCAGTAACAACCCTGGATCTGGACCGGTCCGGATTAGGGCCCGGTTAATGGCTATAGGCTCGCCCCCTAATACCTACTGTGTTTAGCACACAGTTGAAATGTGGGTGTACTATAAGATCAGTCAACTATGATCGTTTAAGCAGCGCGGACTAAGAACTTTTTAGTTTATTTTTATGGTACCCAAATGAAACGTAAAAGTTTGCGCCCTGTAGGCATAGGCACAGTAACATTCTCTTGCGCTTGCGCTAACGCTAACCATAAAAAATTATGGAAATGACATAAATCAGTCACGTGACATATGTCATTCCCGTACATTTTGTATCCTTTCTACTAGCGTAGCGTGAGGACAATGTTACTTTGTCTACAGGCTGGTCTGCCTACCCCTTCGGATAATACAGGCGTTAGCATTATGTATATTTATTCACAACGAAATTAGTCGACTTTAAAACATTTTAAATCATATATTTGGGCCACCAGTTAGTGTAGTATAAGCATTTTTTTAAATCGGTACAGTAGTTCTATAGATCGTCACCAATATACAAACAAATTTTCGTACGACCTAAAGCTAACGCATACAAACGTAAGACGCAATGAAAAAACCACCCTTGTGCTCTTGACCTATTTGCCACGTCGCGGTGGGGTAGGTCGGGGCTGTCTGGCTCAAATACGTCTAAGAATAGGTACGTGTGCGAAAAATACTTTAGCAGGAATTCGGGACTCGGATTTATGAAGGGAAGGTAGGGTAAACTTGACATAAATGTTTTAGAATATTGAGTTGGGTACTGATGTTGTTGTTTTGCGTTTATTATGGATGTATTGGGAGGATAAGTTTAAGTTTAAATGAGAAATTGTGATGATACATTATTAGAAAATTGTGGTTCAATTTTTAAGATGACGGATATCATTTTGTGATACGCTCATACGTGAAAGGGAAGAAATTTGTCGACTTTGAAACGTGTTGAAATCAATACTTGGGAGTGGTCATCTCATATTAGGTGTTTCGTGGCGAACTCTTGATTGCGAGGAATAGAATGCTCTGTAACGAAACTCACGCTGTTCTCATTCTTCTTGCCGGTTCTTCTCAGAAGGCTAGTTTCCGAACCGGTGGTCAAAAGTGGTCAATTCTTGCGCTCAATTTTGGCGCTAATATTGTTCGAACTCTAGGCTCCTCAATTATTCTTAAATTTATTGTTATATAACTTACTAGTTATTTGATAAGTGACAAACTGCGTACACGATTTTCCTTTGGTCTTGAGAGCGTATCATGTATTTATACTTTTAAAATCATTGTTATTTTGTGTTATCAGGCTTTTAATTGTTGCAGACGAGTCGGGATGCGAGGCTGATATGTTGGAGGGCGCGGAGGTGGGCCGGCACTCGCCGCCGCGGCCCCAGCGAGAGCCCATCAATCTCAAGAATGAGGTAACTAACCACACTTTACTTGTTTTACATACCTTGCACAAGGACAAAGGATGTGTTCCTACCACAGATGGACGTTTGGCAGCGGAGCGAGGAATGCGTTTGGAATCAATAAAATCGCAGATTTTTTTAGGTATATTTCTATGGTGGGAATGAACCCTTAGATGAGTTATGATAAGTGTTAAATAGGTAAACGTTTGTGCTTAGGAACTTTCACGCAGTTTTGGAAAAGCTTCTAACAGCATTATCTTATCGAAAATTATTGTTCTATTTTAGTGCTAGTTTCATAAAGGAATATCAAAATGACTACAATTCCACAATAACTAATGTTAGCGAAATTAAACGTTAGGCATTCGTTTTTTCAAACACCCATTTTTTAAATACAGAATACATACAGAAAACTAGTTGGTATCGCGCCGCGTCCCATTTCAAGTAAAAACCACGTGATCGTCGAAACGGAAAACAAAAAGCGAGGACAAAGTTGAGTGCGAACAAACGGCTCTCAAGTGGCGGCGAGCCGGGGCTCGGCAAAAAGACAACACGCATTATGTACTCAAAAGGTCCAGGGACTAAGCATGCGTCGCTTCGTTAGCGCCAAAAAATCATCAGCTTCGATCCCGGCCAATCGAGCAACCTACTTGCCTCAGAATCCATAGTATCGATTAGTGAGCGTTTTTTACCCACACGCACTCACACACCGCACCGGAGGGGGCAGCCTTTTTAACAATCTTTTTTTCGACCACCCCATTTTCCCCGAAACCGCCATGTCCATTGCGCGGATGCAAAAAACCACCCCGCCCTCCCCTCATATAGCAGCATTGAAAATGGAATTTCCATGAGTGATGGAGTGTCAAACGGGAAGTGAAAAAAGTAGAAAAAGTACATTATGTTAATTATTGAGCGCGTGCCCCGACCGAGTTTAAATTGAATGTCATGTCGGACGTGTTATGGAAACGCTCGCTCCTATTCCGTTTCGGATGTTCCAGTTTTTTCGTCGTGTTTCCCAGAAATTAATATTACTCAGAACATGTATTTGGTATCAGCCAATAAAAGGTTTTTTAAACAATTGATTTTCATTTATTGGTATTGGATACTTTTTGAGTAGATAAATATTATTCATCTTTATTGTGCGCGAAAAACTGAAAAAAAACAAATATCACTCGACCAATGCTTTGAAAAAAATATATATTTTACCTATATTTTAGCATTATTGAAAATAAATCTAAGTAACCTCTCGTGAGGTAAGCTTCATATGTGTGAGAAGTAATTCAAAGACGTATAGTGCCTGAGACGGCGATAGACTCACCATCTGTCAGGTTGCACTTAATCATCTTCAGTGAAAAGTGGGTGTTGTTATTACAATACCTCTGCCTACCCCTTCGGGGAACACAGGCGTGGACATACGTATACATGTCATATTTCATGCAGAAATGACATTTCTTACTTATCGAAGAAGTTATAATTAGAATACAATTTTCTAAAATAATACAGAATAAATTAATAAAATAATACAGAATAAAATTAAAATTAATACGCCAAATGCAATAGAGTAATCTTTAAAATTGAGACATGGATATCGAGTAGGTACTAGAAGAGCCATACACAGCTAAGGCATTGGGTGAATCGGCGAGCGTATTTGAAAGTGGTAACTAGATCAAGGGCGCGATGGCAGGAAAGAGTGGCCCGACTTTGAGTGCAAAAAGGGGAGAATACAGGACAAAACGTAACTAGGTTTGTGAATGAGACTTTTTTGATACAATTTATAGATTAGACGACTTTAGAATAGGGTAGTTGGTTTTTTGATATAGGTACTGAATGTAGTATGGGTATAGAATAATACCTTGGGGCATAACTAAAAGGAGGTCTTTGCAGCCGTTTTCAATAACCATTTACTCCGTTCCTTGTTCCGTTCTCCTTTTCTATTCCCAGTTATCTGTCGGATTTGATCTATAATGTAAACTATGGATAGGTTATTGTAATGAAAGTTAGGACAAAATAGATTTGTTCGTCTTTAGTAACCTAAATAACAGATGTAAAGAATATTAGAAACGGCCGTTTAAGATCTATAAAGGTAACATTAACCTTTTAGTAAAACTGAAATTGTTTTATCAAAACGTAGTCCTTCTCGTATGTCGTAAGGAGTTGTAGTGAGCTCATTAAATGCTATCGTTTATATCGATAGCAGTGTGAGATCACTGCACATAAGTTTTTAGTAAAACTCAATGCTGCAGGACCCGCTAGAATTCGAACTTGCGTCACTTGCATAGCAGTTGACTCCTAAAACCCCAAGCTGTTCTAGGTACCTCGGTGGAACATGGTATCTTACAACCATTATACAAGATACAATACTATTCTAGATTTTTTTAATCTATACGATAAAGAATTTTGGATTTTATAGTATATTTAGAATAGTCTCGTAGACCTTTATTTATTCATAAGAGATGAGAGCAAGGGAAAAATGCCCAGCAAAGCGGATGATCGCGTCATAGATACGTTTAACTTTTAATTAAATCTAGTATCACAAACGCGGACACAAAAAGAGCTCTTACTCACAGCGACACTACAAACTATTCCGACAGTCGCATTGCTAATGGAAAATCCCGAAAAAATATCGGTGGTGGGCAAAAAAGAAAAAAAAACCATTGAGTTTTTTGAATGAAAACTGGGTGGCGGGAGGCGAGCGCGGCCGATCGCCTATTATTATTATTATTACCTGCATTATATCTGCTTTTTTTCGACGCACACATGAGCACCGCGTACGCCATTTTTATTTTCTTCCTTTTTTCTTTTTTTCGGAGGGGGTGTGCCTCCACAATTGTGTGTGGGTAAAATCGAACTATGCGATGTCTACAAGTGGACGAACATTTAAATTGGCTCTCATCAAATATTGACTGCGTGTAGTTTTTTCATTAACGATTTGGCTTTTTGTGGGGCATCGGTCAGGTCAGAAAGTGAACGAGATTCAATTTGTATCAGCTTCCTTTGAATGAGGAATCGGGAATTATTTTTAGATTTTTTTTTAATTGATGCAGAGTTAACATTGGATATGTACTCGAAATGTGAATAACGTAAACAAACATGAATGTCCCTATTCAAAATAAATGTATGTATGAAAACTCTATTCTGAAATGTAGCAATTTATAGTAGCCTACAGTGACGTGTTACTAACTTCTTAGTTTTGACATTTAATGTTTGTATCACAAAATGAAACGTCAAAGCTAAAAAGTTCTTAATACGCTCTGGAGGGCAACTATGATCGCTTAGCAGCGCGTATTAATAAATGCCAGTGGCGTGCATTGCATATAAGCAGGTAAGCAGAAATTACAATTTGTGATCACTGAATACACTCGTGTCGTGTGTGTGTGTTTATGTTCGTGTGTGTATCTGTACCAAGCCGTACGTATCTATGCCGCGTCACATAGGTATGTGCTTAACCTGCCTACTTACTTACTTATTGTTTATGCCTACCCCTCTGAAAATCCAATGCACGCCCCTGATAAATGCTAAACTTATACTACCGTTTCCAAATTAAAGTCTGACAGGAAAGGAAACGGCGAAACAAACTCCCCGGTTTTTTTAACGTGTGTTCCCTTTTTACAAATGAGGTTTGATTAATACAATAATTATTACATTTAAGAGCGTGCAACTAGTATTATAAATAGGCTTTCTTGCAAAGTTTTTGTTTGATGATAGCCATAAAAGTAAGACAAGGCGATTCACATAGTTTCAATGGTAGTCAATATTTGTCTGTTTATTGTATGCCTGCCTACCTAAAGTGATACTGATTGAGACGGAGAGAGAATGAGTGATCTCTCACACAAAGTGTCAACTCGTGTTATTTCGTAAAAGGAGTCAAGTGAAGAAAAACCGTGGAGCAATGTGAACGCGACCGTACTGAATTTATTATCATTAAAAAATGCAAAAAATCATAATTAAAGGGGTGGCGTGGGGGTGCATCCCATTTTTTATTTTAATTGGCTTGTAAATTACAAAAGTTATAGTGAAAATGTTGGAAGCTTTTTTGTTGTCATTATGCGGTTATAAATTTAGTCACTTGCAGTTATAATGGTTTCTACATTATCACATTATCATAGTTTTCCTTTTATTCAATTGTGAGAGGAGAATTTTATTTATTATACTAGCTGTGCCCCGCGCTGTCACCCGCGTAGATTTAGTTTCATCCTTTTTGTCGCGGAACCCTAATATTTTTGATAAATAAAAGTAGCCTAAGTTACTCCTTGGAACATCAGCTACCTATCAGTGAAAGTTCCGTTAAAATCCGTCCAGCCGTTTCAGAGATTACCCGGAACAAACAGACAGACAGACAGACAGACAGAGAAAAATTTTAAAACTTGGTTTTTTAGTGTTAGTAGCGGGTAAACTTTCATATACATTTAGTGAAAAGCTGTTATTTTGGAATTACAAACAGACACTTCAATTTTATTTATCTGTTTGTATGTATGTATAGATGTATAGATATAGATAATCTGAGTGACGTGTCGCTCACTTCCCTCTATATTAGTCGCCCCCGAAGACCGTTATTCACGTCCTACTTGTGAACTCCCAAGCCTTAAGTGTATACTTAAATTAACGGTGTAGATATATTATTATTGGGATGATGTCAATGGGCTTTTTTGTATTATTGCAACATTCAATTCATATACTTTTTTTTGAAAATAGTATTAGATTGCTCAGTTTCTTGACGGCTTTTTCTCAGTAAGACTAACTTTCCGAACCCGGTGGTAAATTAATTTATTATACAGGTGATAATATTTTAATTCTGACGACTAGAGTTTTTTAATTAAATCAAGAATAAGTGAAATTATACTTAATATAATTTTACTATATTATGTATTTTATTAAAATAAGTTTTTTTTATACTTCCTGGACAAAGTGCTTTTAAGTAAACTAACATCTGTTGAGATTCGAGGAAAAACAACGGAGCCTTCAGTAGGAATAAATAATTAAAGAGCTTAAAAATAAAGCTCAAAATTGCGTGAGAATTATTATTGACAGTCGCAAATGCCGTCCGGTGCCTCCTGAGCTAGGGTTGCTACAAATATAAATCTCTGGCGAAACGTGAAGTGTGACCATGTTGACCTGATACTATTTCAGGACAGATTGAATAAAAAAAATTGTATGGAGATCTCAAAGTTTGTTTTCAAGCGCTTTGGTGGTTGTATAATTATTATTCTTCACTAATTGTCACATTTTTTATCTGATGAATTAGTTTTTTTAGCTTTTTAAAGCTATAACAAATTCTACGTCAATTTCAGTAATAATTTTTTGATCTTCTTGTTATAACTATATAAAATCTACTTTTCTCACTGTAAAGTTTAAAAAGTCGTAACGTAAACCACTGAAATGGCATACTATATAATTCAGTACCCCTATCACGAGTTTGTCACCGTTTTCCTAATCTATACTCGCTAGCGTCTCCGCCGAATTGTATGACAAATTGTACAGCGCCTCCCAGCGGTGACGTGGAGAACTAAAATATGTCATACAAATATTGTGGGTGACTCTTACGAAAACGGTGATAAACTTGTGATACTGAGGGGTACTGACTTATATAGTATGCTATTTTAGTGGTTTACGTTAGACTATTTTAACGATAGATTGAGAAAATAAGGGTGAAGTATAATATTTCCAAGTAAACTGAATCACATGGGCACCCTGTCGCGGGCAGGGCTGCCCACGAGGACGGGCGTGATTGATCAAAGTCGTTTGTCAGGCTCGCGTCGCGACTGTGCCAGCCCTGCGCAATTACCACACGATTCCGACGTCTAATGCCGCCGAAATTTACTTTTAATTATTGAACAATAACACCTAGTGTGGGTGAGTGAACAGGTTCAGGGAACCAATAGCATTATTTCTTTGCTAACTTACTTTATACAGACTGTTTTGTAGAACGATAGGATATACTTGTATTTATTCCAATTTTAAAGTGATCTTCATTTGTTTTTTCCAAATAGGCCTACACGCAGTGAAGCTCATCCTAGCTCATCACAGTTTAAATAAAAGCTTTACAAGCAGTTAGGAATAAAGGAACAAATCGTTCGATATGACACGCACACACGCGCGCCTCTACGAGAAAATAAGTGGAATAGACGTAATGACAGTAAGAGGTTTCGCATCTTGGATGTTTTTCAAAACTTCAAAACGTCAAATCTATATTACTTTGACAGTAAATAAGAGGGTACATTTAAAAATCTTTATGATTGGCATCCCTTACGTTCAATTAAATCTATATATATATATATTTACTAGCTGTGCCCTGCGGTTTCACCCGCGTAGATTTAGTTTCATGCTTCATGTCGCGGAACCCTAATATTTTTAAAGTTACTCCTTGATATATTAGCTACCTGCCAGTGAAAGTCCCGTTAAAATCGGTCCAGCCGTTTCAGAGATTACTCGGAACAAACAGACAGACAGACAGACTGACAGACAGGCGGACAGAGAATTTTTTTTAAAACTTGGTTTATTTGTGTCAGTAGCGTGTATACTTTCATATACATTTAGTCAAAAGCTGTTATTTTGGAATTAGAAACAGACACTTCAATTTTATTTATCTGTATAGAGTATAGATATACTAGTAAAATATAATATTTTATATTTTTATATATATATATAGGAACTTACTAATATTATAAAAGGAAATATTGTTTACTTGAGTAGGTTCCGAAATTACTGAGCCGATTTTTAAAAATATTTACAAAGATAATGATTAAATATTCCATAGTACAGTAACATAGGATATATTGTTAATCGAGTTAAATTAAAAATCCCTTGTAAAACGCAGACGACACTGTGGAGGGAAGCTACACTATACCGATATAAAGAGGAAATATTTGATTGTTTTTTTGTTTGTTTGTTTGCATTGAATAGGCTCCGAAACTACTTGACCGATCTTGAAAATTCAACAATGGATAGCTACATCATCAGCAAGTAGGCTATATTTTATCCCTGTACTCCCACAGGAATGGGAACTACGTAGTTGAAGCCGCGTGACGTCCGCTAGTAATATATATGAATGTTGTAATGTCACAATAATGGCAGACGTAATACATAACATAAATTTAGCATCAAATCTCGCACCTTTATCATCTCGCAGCAAATAATGGCTATCCAATTATCTTTCGATGAATATTCAAAAGAGTTTACGATGTGTGGGGCGCTATGCATCGGTGATTAAACAGTGTCTCAAATAATACAATAGTTTAATATTACATCTATCTGTTCATTTGTTGGGATGCAAAACGGCCGTGTGTATGCGTGGAGACGACCGTACCAACCGCGTTATTGACTAAGGTTTCTCAGCGTCGCACTCGTCATCGAGTGTCGCTTTTAAAGATAAGAAATTTAACCATATCCTTTTTCTACTCTTATATTAAAAAGAGGAAAGATTTTTTTGTTTGCATTGAATAGGCTACTTGACCGATCTTGAAAATTATTCTAGCAATGAATAGCTACTTCATCAGCGAGGCACATAGGCTATATTTTATCCCCGTACTCCCACAGGAACAGAAAGTACGCGGGTGGAACCGCGTGACGTCTGCTAGTGTTGTTATGTAACAATTTCTTATGATTGAAACCAACACTCGTCGTCTAGCTCGACGCTGAGAAACCTTAGTGAATAACGCAGCTGAACTTAATAATAACCAAGAAAAAATACAGCAATAAACATTAAAGGGAATGCTATGAACATTACAGACGAATTAAAATGCGGAATCACGTACATTACGGCTTGTCCCGATCTTTTTTTTTCAATACACTTATAATGCGCGCAATGAAATGCGTAGAGCCGTATTTGAATCGAATAATATTATGTTTAATTTGTTTCTGCCGGTCTGTTTGGTGTGTCGATTGTAACGTGTTGCTCTTTAATATTGCCTTTTTAATTAAAAAATGTGAGGACTCAACAATAAATTGTTTATTTAACATTTGCTTTGAACAGATGTATCGAGTTTTTGTCGGACGTGTGTGCCCATAATGAAGTCTCTAAACATGTTTGTTCCGAATTGGTTATAACATTAAAATTTATGGAAATACTGTCGTGCGCTAATCCTGTTTGCATTTTTTGTTTAATTAATTGAAAAGGGTAAATGATTTTGTATTCCGCCTGGCATACAAATGGGAAACGTTACCAACCAGAAATATACCTAAACATCGTGAAGTAATATGCATATGAGTCTGAGAAAAAAATTGAAGATGTAGTGCCTGAGATCTATCATATTAGTACCAAACCATTTTCGGTGAAAACTGGTAATGTAACAATCTGCCTGTCACTTCTGGGAAGGCGTGAACTTATGCAAATTTGGTTGTTGCGGTATATCTCTCTATCAAATCATCGATTCTGCAAACTGACTATTTATGTGGGCTATATATTTCTTTATCTTTAAAAAGACTTCTTAGGGCAAGAACTGCTTCCGCATATTTGTTTCTTCCAAGTAGGAGATATCTGACTATAACATGGTTCTTTTACCTACAACGGAAAAGCCAATCTTCATAAAAACGAACTTACACTTTATCTTAAACAGTAACTTAAACTCAAATTAAATCATCTAATAATAATCACTTGTTGCACAAAAAGACGTGTCTAAAAAGACAACTGAATGCAGTTAGGCTATCGTTCAATAATGTAGCAAAGCAACATCGACTAAAACAATCAATGTGTCAATGCACAAAGTCGATCTCCCATCGACTGAAAGAGAATTGTATTGCACCTATCAGCACCCAACAAAGGGTCCCATTAACAATATGTAATGCACAACTTAGATCGAATGGGGATCTGATGTATCGGAATGATAGTGTACACGAGCGGTTTTCAATTTGCTGGTTATTTAGAAACGTTATTTTTACGAGGTCATCTGACATTAGTGTCACCTTTAGACCTTATCAAGAGGGCTATTACTCGCTTATTACAAAACATCGCAAGATAATCCTGGGTTTAAAAGTTGTTCCACCTGTTTTTGTTCTACAGATTTCAAATGCGATGCAAATATTTTAAGTCCGAGTTTGATCTGGTCTTGGTTTAAACCGTATTTTGTAATAAGGGTTAGGGTTTTATTAAAACCTAACTCGAAGTTTTTCTTGATTAAACATGAAAATTTAACTGTGATTTCCAATACATTTAGTCAAGTATTTTTTTCACAAACTAATTTGCTTATTCTTTATTCGTCCATCAATTGAATATAAAATTGAATATCAACTAAAAATTTCATACAGTATATTATATTTAAAATATTCCATCTCCTAATAAACGTCAAGAAAACCAACGGGCTAAGTAAAAACCGTCCAGCTAACGCGGCGTTTCAACCGCCCGTATACAGAGCCGCACTCGGCCCATCCTCTGAAAATGGAGCGACCGATAAAAAAGGTAACGAATTATAAAAAAGCGGAGGCACACACAATCGCGCGCGGACGTGTGGGGTGGCGAAATGAAATGAAATAATGAAAAAAAGCAACGCAAACATGCATTGTCCACCCCCGGAGTAATGAGAGGGGTGCCCCCCTCGGCACATGTACCTGAGTGCCTGATTATCACCTGATACCATCTGTGACGTGCTCGCATTCGCTCGAATTAGTTTCAATTTTTTTGTAGCGTTTGAGTAGGTTTGAGGGGTTTGTCTTTAAGCCAATTATGTGCTGATACGAATCTATAAGTGAAATTTGGAAGTCAACCTTAAACTTCCAAATTTATTTATGTCATTTAAATACTTATCCGGAAATAAGTAGCCAATGCCCACGTGTAAATTTTAAAGTATTAAACCACAAAAATATCGAAATAAAATCCTAATCTTATTCAATACGTTCGAAGAAAACGTGCATATTTAAAACTAAAATGGTAGGCTACAAGCATAGTTACTATGCAAAGGGAAAATGCAGATAAAATTGCATAACACTTTATTTCAACTAAGCTTTTAATCTGGTATCTGACCATTAAATCTTTAACCTAACTTACTCGTATATAATATTTTCACAGACTTACAAACCGCAATCCCATCTTTCCACGCCACATACGCAATGCGGAGTCGTTAGCAGTCCTTCCAAGCCATCGAGTCCAAACGCGAAAAAAACTCAATTTTCGAACACATTAACCATCAAAAACAGCGTCCGAAATTAATTTGTTTATGCGAAACAAAGGTGGGTGCTGGCTGCATGCACCCGTGGCTCGCCCACCTCCCGAAAAAAAAGAAAAAAATAGGAAAAAGTGGGGGGCAGGTCCCGCACCCTCCCGCGGCGCGATCGGCATCGGTCTTCTTTTTTTAATCGCGTCGCATTCGCCATGCTCGTTTTTGGTAAGCACACACAGCGCGTTGCCTATTTTCCAATTTAGATTGCTTTGTATTACCGGTTGAGCGATGCGCAATAGTTTTTGAGGCTCGTGACACGTGAGAGGCAGGAAATTAAATTCTGGGAAAAAAATAAACGATCCACAAAGGATAGAGAGCCTGCTACGTATTTTCATTGAGGTAAGGTCCCAATTTATGTTTAACCTATATTCGAATCTATACATTTTCTTTAAGCTTCTTACAACACCTTCATTACTTAACACTATGTATCTACCTACTTAAAAACAAAAAGTTTACATCTACAATCGCCGCTGTACCTAAGATACGAAATATAACCGGATTTCTTTAGGGTGACATGAAAATGATACTTTCAATCTAACAACCGCCTCTAGTACAAAAAGTATTCAAATAAAATACTACATAATTATTTACTTGGATAATTATTAATATATCATTGCAATTAAGACGCTAGCTCCCTTAGCAATTATATGAGCATTAAAATGAAATAGACCTCGAGCGAACCAATAACTGAAGTATCAAAATTCCCTGATAATTAGCGACCACAGGCAATAAATATCGCCAAGACGATTATTAAGCGGCGACGCGTAATCACAAGGAGTTACAAGACCACATAAACTAGAGACAACTAAAATACAGATGCAGTATAAGAATATACAAATGATATAAGAAGATTAGGTGTCTGTCATGACGTATAAGGAGGTCAAAGAGATATCACTGGACAAAGACATGGGAAGAGTTGCATCGGTTACACCAAAAACAGTTCTTACTCTTAAATTCGTGATGATAAGGAGATTGTCAAGAGTTTTGTTTATGACTGTGGATGGATTGTGTGAAAGATGATATGGCTAGAATGGAAGTGAATATAGATAATATGTCGGATAAGAAAGAAAAATGGAAGAGAAGAAGACTTTGCGCCGACTAATAACCAAATCGGTCAATTACGAGTCTGATATTAATTTTACTCTTTTTTAGTACCTATTTTATAGGTAGTTGTTATTTCGGCAAAAAAATATATCTTTGAAAATGTCAACTGTCTTATCAGCGTGGTTCATGAGATGAAGTCTGGTGACAGACGGACGGACGGACGGACGCGCTGTCCGTCAGTCTTAGTAATAAGGTCCCGTTTTACCCCTTGGTTACGGAACCGTAAAAAATTAAGTTAAGAAATTAAAACCCAATTGCTGAAAAATCACGCTCTCAAAATAAAGAAACAAATAATTTTCAGAGGATAGATAAATATATTTATCATGAACTAAAGTTGAACAAAATATGATGTGTCAGTAAAATGTACTTACATCGTAGCTTCTCGACCCGCACCGGTCGGTCAGCCCTAGGCGATGCAAGTTTCCTACACACCCTATACAATTAAAATGCATACTTACAATTGTAATTAGAGAGTGATTTACAAAGAAATTATTCGTATAGATCATTATCATTTATACAAAGTAGCGTTTAGGAATACCTGTGTTAAGGTTTGTTTATATCCAACGGTTTTAAAACTTGTAAGCTGTACTCCAAGTATAAGTTTTGACACGTTAGAACATCGTCGCTTGACCTTACTTTTTTTATGAAAACGTAAAACTTTCTACAATCGCCGTTAGAGGTGTTTTTAACGTTCCCGTACAAAATGAGGAAAATACTTAATAAATAAAAATATGCAAAAAACAATACTAGGACACGACTCCTCTTGTTTGTATACGAACGCGTCGAAGAAATAAAAATCATTATTCGACGGTCATAGAACCTCCTTCTTTTTGGAATAGTCGGATAGTGAATTATCATTGTGCCAATAATATGAGAGGCTGCAACATAGCGACTCCGATCCTCAAGCTTCCCCCTAAATCGAGCACTCGCGATCTTACTCACCGCAGCAACAGAGCACTTCTACAAGGTTATGTGACTGCGATCTTGTGTAAAGACGAGAAATTTACAGCTTTTCAAACGGGAGATCACATCCTGCCCTACCAATCTTAAACTACTCAATTTCGGAAAAGTGTGATACAACCTAAGTAAATACTGTTACTGTGACAGATTTCATAATAATCAGAGAACAGAGATGTTAAAAACATTAATTTTCACCAAAAACCTCAGCAAACATATAACAAACTAGCTGTGCCCCGCGGTTTCACCCGCGTAGATTTAGTTTCGTCCTTATTGTCGCGGTACCCTAATATTTTTGATAACTAAAAGTAGCCTCCTTGAAACATCAGCTACCTGCCAGTGAAAGTCCCGTTAAAATCGGTCCAGCCGTTTCGGAGATTACCCGGAACAAACAGACAGACAGACAGAGAAAAATTTTAAAACTTGTATTTTTAGTGTCAGTAGCGTGTATACTTTCATATGCATTTAGTGAAAAGCTGTAATTTTGGAATTACAAACAGACACTTCAATTTTATTTATCTGTATAGATGTATAGATAAGTCTGCAGCAATCTTGAGCTAAGACTTCTTCATTCAATTTTATATTATGTTTTCCGTCACGTTCACTCCACATATAAACCGCCCTTGGTACTGTGTATCCAACCTAATAAAATATGAATTTATGATATCGATAATCAAGCCGTAAGGAAAGGGGCGTATGAAGTCATTTGGCTTCTAACGGTCATCATAAAGGGTTTCGGAGGTCCAAATTATCGAGTACCAATAATGTTATTCGATAATTATACGCTCTAATCTCCTATTACCATTCTGGAGCGCGTTAAAATATTTACCGGTATATTTATTTGTGGTTTAGTCCTCTTTTAAAATATCTACTAAGTAGCCTTATTATTTTCAAGCATTCGAAAAATTAGGTGGTATTTAAAAGCTTTTCTTTTGTTCTGGACATCTACACGACTATTCGAAGTCCTCGAACGATCTCCTGTTTTGTAAGTGTACCAATATCATCTGTTTATTGAAGACATATTGAGGTATCTCCTGGCTGCACCTCTGTGTGTAAGTTAAGAGCATAGATAGGGAGTGTGAATAAGTCACATAGAAAATTTCGTGTTCCGAAGAGACGTGAAGGTTTCTTTAATCACTTGCTACGCAACCGGCACAAATCCTAATAACGATTTATATAATGAGTATGTGAATGAGTGAGTGAGTGAGTTTTTTTTTCATAATAGACCACAAGTTTTACGATAAAGGAAAACATCGTTAACAATCGTGCAATGTCTGAAAAGTAATACAAAGACATATTATATTTATAGTCAGACACGGCGATGGGTTTGGCATCTGTCACGTTGAAACCTAATCTTCAGTGAAAAGTGTTATTAAAAAAAACACTCATCTCCCTGGCCTTATCCCATACATTGTTGGGGTCGGCACATAATTCAACCCGATGTGGCTGATCGCAGCCCCATTTAGGAGGAAAATCTGTGATCTAGGTTAAACCAGTTGTCAGATAATTTTTAGGCCTCTGACTGACCTGTAACGATTGCCAAATATGCTAAATTGGCAACCGGGACCGACAGCTTAACGTGCTCTCCGAGGCACGGAGGGAACTCGGGCGGTCACCCATCCAACTACTGGCTAGGGCTAGGGTTGCTTAACTTCGCTGATCGAATGATATGCGCAATAGCAACTGTGCCACGAGCTCCTCTTTATAAAATTATTAAAAAAAACACTATAAAATAAAAAATAAAAAATGAGCACCCATGAAGTATCAAATGTCCTTGAGCAGCCCCGGTCCCCGGATAGAAAGTGTACGTTTACGAGCAATATAAATGTGTATCATTAATCACTGTAATTAGATCATTACGGGATCGAGTTGCGACCGAAGCAACTATACTCGGGAGCTCTCTTTCCAATTTGAGTTGTGAACTGGGAATTACTTTAAGTTCGTTTTAGTTGAACAAGTTCACTTTACTGGAGATTAAGTTCGTTTTCATCGATTGTAAATACGATAGTCATGCTTTATTGGTTTATGACGTATGAAATGGCTAGCTTTTATACGCCACTTCAATCGCGTTCTTTTTTAATATCTAACTTATGTCCGTTCTTCGGGTTAAAGTTGTTTCTTGTCAAAATTTCATCAAAATCAGCGGAACGACAACCGACTTATTTACGCACAATTATTACGTTATCGTGAATCATTAATAGCTTTTCATCTGACAACTGTCAATTTTAATTTTATTATTACAATACATAAAAATCTACTAAATTTAAAACACTATTCCTTCTGCCATCACCGTAAGGTTTAGTTGATTTTAAATCTACATCGCTTGATGGTAAGCGGTCACCACATGAGCTCCGCACCATGATCTACTTAAAGACATTTTTCCGCGTTCCATAAAAATTATTAGGTGCCACTAAGTCGTATCTGGTTTCCACTTAATTGGAATGGCTATGATTTACCGACGAATAATTTTATGATAATTAGCCTATGAATAATCTGTGCCAGCGGAATATTCTATATCTTGAAGCTACTTTGCGGCATAATAATTAAATATTAATCCTAAACAAATTAACTTCGATATTTGATTTATTTTATAAGCAATTTGATTTGAAAATCGAATGACATAATACGCCTAAATTGCATATTTCCTTTTTTCATCGAATTTTTATAAGAGAACTACCTCTCTAAACCGTATGGATAATATAATATTATTGAGGCAACAAAACTATGCATCTATTTTTCTATTTGGTAACTCACGAAATTCACAAGGTCAAAGGCGGTAATTATTGCTTAAGGATAAGTAAAGATTAACTTTTCGTGACTCATATTCAAAAGCCCGATCTTGAGAACTTACTTATTGATAACCTGGGGCCCAACCATGAGCTCTTATTGCAATGTTAATTCAGTTGTGCGACAGTGACAGATGTATGCACGTGACATACATCTGTCTCATAAATGAGTGAAACTATCATGGAAATAAGAGCTTATGGTCAGGCCCCTGGTAATTTGTAGGCTCTATTGTTTATTTCTGCAGTCTGCTAGAAGAAGACGCCAAGAAGAACATGGCCCACGATTCAGTGCAAATCTTCACTAAATATACATAATATATCCTTCGAAATTCCTCAAATTTCTGGCTGCATATCAGTACCAAATTACAGAAAATTTGTAAGACTGAGCCATAGGTACTTCGTTTTTATTATCTACTAGCTGTGCCCTTCACCCGCGTTGAGTTAATTTTATTATGTTTTTTTTAAATATAAGTAGCCTAAGTTACTCCTTGTAACATTAGCTATCTGCCAGTGAAAGTCCCGTTAAAATCGGTCCAGCCCTTTCGGAGATTACCCGGAACAGACAGACAGACTGACAGACAGACAGAGAAAATAAAAAAAATATGTTTTTTCATGTCATATCGTATATACTTTCATATGCATTAATGAAAAGTTGTTATTATGGATATCTAAACAGACACTTCATTTTTATTTATCTGTATATATGTATGTGTATGTATATATATGTATAGATGTATAGATGCATATTCATTTTTTTATAATTGAGAAGTGTCCAGTCAAATTGTCCGGTGTCATTAATATGATTCAGATACCTGCTTAGATATTTCGCTCCATAACGCTAAACTAGATCTAACTTAAGTACAGAATAAGCACAAAGCTATAAGTAAAGTAATGCAATGTACATAATACCACCTCGGGCACTGTGTATCGGAACAGGAGCGGATTGTAATAAGTCGGTATAATTTATGTTACGCGCAATTAAAGTAAGATTGTTGCGGCCTCCGTCGACCGACCGGTACGCCAGTCGGGGAGCGAGGTGGCTTGTTTTATTTTTTTAAAAGTTCCATTTTTGAAATTTGTTTAAAAAGAAAAAAATAATCTTAATGGAATTAAAACAAAATGTTTTTTTGGTGTTCTATTTATGAATATAACTAGTTATCTACATTTTTTTAAATTAAATTAATATGTTTAAATGGACGTCTTCCTTTTTTTTAAAATAATTAAACTGAAATGTGTTTATTTTTTATTTTTCTATGCACTTAATCCGTTAGCAAACAAATTCTAAAAAAAAACATGCAGTCGTATTGATAAACTCCTTTTATGAAGTCTCTTAATAAGTATTTCCCTACTAAACAGAACAAAAGGTTATCACAGAACCATTGAGTAGTAATTAATTTTCTCCTAATTAAACTTAAAAAGAGGAGTTCAATTGCTCGCTTCATTTCTTGGCGTCAATTAACAACCGTCTCTGTTTCAAACTGATAAACATACAATTAAACTGGTAGTAAAGGATAAGATAAATTAGGTTTTAATTAAATTGGTTCTCATCTTGACCAATTGCTTTTTATTAAAAACTTTAAACTGCAAAAGTAATTATTATTGTAAGGACGATTAATAACCAGGATTATAAATGAGAGGGAGGTAGGGCATATCTAGGTACCGTTCTGATTTCAGAACTGGCAAGGCAAATAATCATCTATAAATTAAAAAAAAAAAAAATCACTGGTAAATAAGGCTACCTTAGCGTGGTGTAATGTCTAAACGCATGGAAAGGCCTAATTCTTGCGCTAAGGGTGTACTAGGAAAATATATAAATGTATTACATTTTTATAATTGAAAACATCACACCTTTACAATGTATAATGTATATTTATTATATTCGCTAGTATAACCAACAATAGTAATAATATTAATATTACGAACCGGTGCTCAATTTTTCGATGTGCATAAGTGCCTTACCAGAGCCTAAACTGAATAAATAATTTTCATTTTAATTTTTCAATATTCGTTTTTAATTTCCAGTACCAAAAACAGTTAAAAACGAACTTTAATGCCAAGTCTGTACGTTTGAATTTTGTGTACCGAATTGTTATTTGGAAGGTATTGTAGACAGGCTCTAGGTCTAAGATTGCGGTTGTATTACTAGGTTTCCTGTCACTAAATGAGATTAAATTACCTTGGTGAATGTTTCTCAATAACATAAGAACGTTTAATGAACGGTTAAGTTTACGATACTTATGTGGTAACTTATGCGTCATTAGATAGTACATTATGTTAACTTAACGTACCTAACTTTATATTACAGATTCGTTTTATAACGTCTTGTTTTTTTATGAACTAAACTAAAAAAGGGGTAAGCTGTAGCCCTAGACAAACTAACATTCTCTCGCGCTTGCGCTAATAGAAATGATACAAAATGTATGGGAATGACATAAGTCAGTCACGTGACATATGTCATTCCCGTACATTTTGTACCGTTTCTACTAGCGAAGCGTGAGGATAATGTTACTTTGTCTACAGGCTCTGAGGTGTTACGACATTCACATTCAAGAGAGTGATTAAGTGTCAATTTGACAGATGGTGAGTCCATCACTGTGTCAGTTAAAATTCTTTCAGCAATGAATATCTAAATTATCAGCGAGTAGCATAGGCTATATGTTTATCCCCGTACTTTCACGGGAATGGGAACTGCGTGGCGTCCGCTAGTATTCTATGTGGAGCACAACGCCGCTTTTCCTCCCCCCTCATGGAGCCTTAAACCTTAAGCCTGAACCTTACTCACCGCAGGCACCCAACACCTCTCTAAGGTAGCATTTCCCGTTTTGCCCTACTTACCTCTTTCATTAATGATCCCTCAATGTATTGGAAAACCTTACTTGCATGAGCTTTGTGAACAAAGTAATTCAATACAATAATCAAGATCTCCTTTCTTAAGATTAAAGTCAGAAACGGCACATTTCATTACCAATTAATTAAAAATTTAATATCTACTTAGTTCCTAAATATAGTAAATTATGTTACTACTAGCTGTGCCGTGTGAGATTTAGTTTCATCCTTATTGTTGCGGAACCCTAATATTTTTGATAAATAAAAGTAGTCTAAGTTACTCCTTGAAAAATCAGCTACCTACCAGTGAAAGTCTCGTTAAAATCGGTCCAGCCGTTTCAGACATTACCCGGAACAAACAGACAGACAGACAGAGAAAATTTTTAAAACTTGGTTTTTTTGTGTTAGTAGCGTGTATACTTTCATATGCATTTAGTGAAAAGCTGTAATTTTGGAATTACAAACAGACACTCTAATTTTATTTATCTGTATAGATATCCTTGCACCAATTATTATAAATCATAACATTATGTATTGTATTCACCAGCCTAACGCAGACCCACTTTCATAACATTGTCGACAAACCTCCGAGGTTTACTTCAATGCTACTTAAATATCCATGCTTGTAACAAATTGATAAATAAATAAAAAAAAAAGAAAAAAAAATTAACAATGGCTAAATATTATTCCGACGTGAAATGTAGGTACTATGTCTAACAAGTAGTATATCTTTTTCAAGCTTTTTATTAACTTGCAATGTATGTATGTATGTCCGGGTGGAATCTTGCAACAGAGTTTTAAATCAGTTACTTTAATCGTTTCAGCTTAATTTTGACAATGCGTAATTAGCTATGTGACGTCATTCTAATTCCAATATGGCGGCTCATTCAAGATGGCGGACTAGTTACATTTTCTTCACTACCACTGTATGGGCATCAAATGAAAGGGCTTGCTGAGGGGAAAACGAAATATATATATATATATATATTATTAATTGATATCACATTTTCATAAAAGTTTGTTTGTTAATATTTTTTTAGAGAAATAGCTAATTATTGTTAATGTCTTTATTAAACATTCTAATTAAAAAACTTTATAGACCAAAGATGACTACAATCGAGCAAAATGCCAAAAGGTTTTATTTAGCTCAATGAAATGATGCAATGACGTCATTGGATATAAAACGTGGGGTAACAATAGTTAGTTTCATCGTGCCTCGTTTAGGAAATAACGATCTAATTTTATCCAAGTATTACGTGATATTAATAACTTTTTATATTTCGCGTCTTCATTATCAAATTAATTAATGAATCGAAATGATGATCGTACCCGAAACTGGCATTTATTGTATGAACATTGCGAATGCGGAAAGTTCTATGTCCCTTGTCCAAAAAAAAGTATAATCAGAGAGTATATAAGTTTACTAAGCTGTGGAATCTAGACCAAATTTTTGAAATAAGAACGTTTTCTCTTACAACCGTGAGCGTATTCACTTTTTAAGTTTTAAAAAATCGCTCCTTAATTTTCTGTCAATGAAATGTCAATTTGACGTTTAGAAAAAATACTGTAAAACACATAAATTATGTACTTATACGCGATCAGCCACGATGTGACACTCCTTACCGAAATTACGCTGGGGTCGCTTATAATCGCGTAGACGCGCGTCTGTGTGAGTGTGTCATTTCGAACGATTTGTTCGTAGATTCCGTACTGCTAGTATACCGTGCTAAGACTACTTAAATACAAGTAGAGAGTCGAAATCAAAAACCAATTTGTACTCGCGTTGAATCGATACTACATAATTATAATCGAATGGGTACGGCGGCATAGGGAATCACATTTCGGATCTGTCATATGGCTTCTTATTCGCTGGACAAGGTATATATATATATATATATATAGTATAGATATATTAAATTATGTATACTAGTTGTGTCCTGCGGTTTTGCTTGCGTAGACTTTATTTCGCGGAGACCAATTTTGTTTATGAAAAAAATTTCCTTTTTTTTAAGTACCGTACTAACATTCATACGCATTAAGGGAAAAGCTGCTAATTCGGCGTTAAAAACAGACACTTAATTTTATTTATCTGTAAAGATGTGATTTGTGTGAAAGTTTGTACGTAAGAACCCTTGTAGACCTGGCATCGTTCGATCGGTGATAATAATCAATATGCAATGTTCTCGCGTGTTCGAGGCCGCTATATATTTCGCTTTGTTGAATTAACTTTGCGATTAATGTTACTTGCATCAAGTCATTTGATTGCTTGACCACTTTGTATTATAACTTTTATATACAGATGCTTACACTTAGTAAAAGTTACACCCAAGTATCATTTATTGGGTGTTTCTTGGAATGGTGACTGACTGACTGACTGACATAGTGATCTATCAACGCACAGCCCAAACCACTGGATGGATCGGGCTGAAATTTGACATGCAGCTAGATGTTATGACGTAGGCATCCGCTAAGAAAGGATTTTGATTAATTCTACCCCCAAGAGGATAAGTAGGGGATGAAAGTTTGTATGAAACTAAATTTACTCGGCTGAAACCGCGGGGCACAGCTAGTTTAAAACAAATTTGTAGATACAGTGCTAGAGTATTTGCACACTTTTATATCGTGAATTATTGATACTCAAATTCATAATCATTTTTTTCAGAAGGCTAGTTTCCAAACCAGTGGTAAATTTCTCAGAGCTTAAATTGAGTGTCAATCGAGAATTTAATTCCTATGCATATTTAATAAAAAGTTTTGCTAGAATAGTGACGCCGTTCCTCCGTTTATGGAGACTCTTTACTCAACGCAGAAACACAACACTGTTATATTTTGAACTTACGCGTCTTAATTTAGGCTTTGCCTTATTACATGAATTTGTTTGATTTTCCTCATTCTTATACAGTATGTTGTTCATATTTATTTTTAAACCTAGTGGGGATTTGTGGAAAATTTGTGCAAACATCCCCATTCCAAGCTGCTTTCCATCGCAGTGGGGATTTTTGAACTTTTTTCCACTATTCCCCATTGGTGGGGATTTTCAATGGGGATTATTACAATAACCCCATATTATGTAAAGTAAATTGGTCGTGGTCAAGAGCTGACTCAAACCGATGTAACTTGGTCAAAATGAAATGAAAAGAGCCGCGTTGGCCGTTGGGTTTGAGCAGTCACCTGCTACGCAAGCGACGTAAGATGCCACCGGGGCCTGTACCAATGAGCTTTCTATTAACTTATGTGCAGTGATTGCACACCACGTGCTTAGCGGTGAAGGAAAACATCGTGAGGAAACCTGCATATTTCCGAGAAGCAATTCATAAGACTTATGTAGAGTGCCTGAGACGGCGATAGACTCACCATCTGTCACGTTGGCACTTAATCATCTTCGGTGAAATGTAAGTGTTTTTATTCTACCACTTCGGGGAATACATGAATGTAAATGAATTAAAATACTAAAATAAAAGCCAAATAGTGGATATTTATCTGCGACCTTCTGCAATGAGGTACAGTCTCCAATCGGGCAACTTCGATATCGGAAAAGGAGTGTCTTAACTTATTACCCAAGGTCTTCATTAATTTCTTAAAGCAAGCAATTATTACTTGGTAGCAATTGTATAATAACTAGATGTTTTTAACGTTTTATAAGGAGATCCTATAATGGAATAGCGCTTGAGGAAGTTGAGGCGAAACGGACAAGCGATAATTTATTGCTTCAGAATTAGGAGTGCATTTGGCTAATCCTGTTCTACGATTCGGTGTGGAATTAGAGTAAGTGTTTGTGGCGTTGAGTTAAACTTTATCTTTAGATAGTAATTAGTTTAAAAGATAGCTCCAACTCTTTTTGCGATATGGAATTAGAATGGGATGGACATAGCTTTAGTCCGATGTTTTTTAACAAGAGGATATGGCTTTGTTTTGGTAAGTGGCATTTATTTGGGCATTCGATTTAAATGAAATACGGTAATTACTTAGTTGTTGGATTAGCAAGATACCTAATGTTTTGAAAATGGATTAATATAATTTCTTCCATGCACCTCTTGTCTTCCTTAAAAACATATAAGGGTGATCTTGATTTCTACTAGCGCCGCAGTATATATATAAGCTTACAAGCAGTATCGAAACTGGAAATAAATTGCTCGAAATAAGACACTCACACAGAAGCGCCTATACTACGGCATTATAAGTCAGCCCGGCGCATGCTATCATGACAGAATGCGTCTAAGTCATAACGTGTTTTCAGTAACTGACAAATCTATATTAAATTTACGGTAAATTTTAAAAACCCTCACGCTTCAATAGTGCAAATGTTCTTATTTCAAAAATTGGTTTTGATTCCATACTGCTTAGTAAGCATATAAATATACTGTGCCTGTGACCCTTTGTAATAAAGCAGAAATGACAGCTGTCAATATACTACAATCTAAGATCTATCTATTTATACCTCTGTAAGGACGGTACATTTGTTTGACATTTGTATACGCTCATTCAGGTTTTTCTCGTAGGATTATAGATAAAGATTTTTAGTAAATCAATATGCTTTACACGAATCATAAGTTCGGGTCGCGTGCAGAAGCTTGCGAAATCTAACCTCATCCAAATATGCAATCAAAATTAAATAAATCTGAACTTTAAGTTACCTTTTACTTCTTCGTAAGAAATAATTGTATTTCGTTAAAAAACGAAACGATAACCTAGTTAAAAAACAACGCGTCTCTAAAAAAGGGTTGAATGATAAAGTCAGTACGAAGTTAGACAATAGGGCAATCAGATATTTTTGTATGAAAATTATTTCAAAATTTCCCGGAGGAAAGTTTTTGTGGGCAATTTTACTTTAAGTTTTATTTAACTCAAATGGTTAAAAACTTAGAAAAAGTATAATAATTTTATTAATTGATTATTTATTTTAAGTTTTAAACGTATAATATATTGCTAAGTAACATGCTTGTAAAAAAATCTTATACTTAAATAAAAAGAAAAAATAACATTGCTACCTCCTAACGATCAACATGGCGCTGTTAAAATCAAAAGAAAAATAAGCCCCAGTTCACACTTGCAAAAATGCCCACGCTAATAAATTTAAAGTTCTTCTTTCTTATTTCCAGCGATATTAACATACTTATTAATCGTAGCCCGAGGCTACACTGGTAGCCTTATAATATTTCTCCAATGGTTTACGAGTGCGCTCCGCCCAGCCCGCGTCCGACCCGCAGACGTAATGCGCTGCCATCCACGTCAGACAAATGAGTATGCTGATTAAACTCGTGTATTCTATGCTTTATGCGTTTGTTTTGTATTTAAATATGGAATTGTTACATTTATTTTTAGATCAAAGTTCTCGAAATAATTTTAAATGTAGAACTCGATTTTCCCTATTTTAAAAAAGAAGGTATTGGATAAAATATTTGTTTTATTTTAATGGACACAGCGTTTTTATGCATTTGGTAAGCCGTAAAAAACTTTTTATCACTTTTTGAAAATATATTATCGAACAATACGTTTGAAATCATGAAAATAGTATTTACAAGTTATCTATGGACTAATAATATTGTTTATTAAATTATTATTTTTTTTCTTTTTCAGGTAACGTACATACCTTCCATCTCCATTCGTAAGTACAGAACACCGAACTTAAAGTAAATAACGCGACGCTGAATAATGAATAAGGTAGCAAACAAACTAATAATGAAAATTATAATCCACACAAACATATCTTCAATCAAGGCAAGTCGCATTTCGAAAGCAAATTATCAGAGGTGGGGGACGGGGGATAATTAAAATCCGTTGATTAATATGTAAATGTAATAAGATTACCCTCCCTTGAATAATTTAACTGGAGCCCGGAGATGAGTTATATAGGTGTTGGACTCTCATTATGTTGTATCGGGCACTATAATGTGTGGGTACGGCCTGTGTGATAAATGGTGCAGGCCAGCATCGAGCGTATGCCTTCGTCAAGATGTATACATACCTGTACTCGTCTCCCTTGTCGCCAAGAGCCATATGCCTTCGTTAGAGGCTTCAGATTATATATTCTTTACTTAGAAGACTAACTATCTAAATATGCATTTTAATTATAATTATATTTCTAATGAGAGTTCCTACAAGTAATAAGTATCTAACTCCGTATGTAAGTATCTTTATCAAATCCCACCTCATAGTAAGCGGTAACCGCAATACGCTTGCAACTTACACGTTAATGAACACTATCAATACCTGTGTAATTTGAACAAGTGCCAAGTCGTACTTACGAGTATGTCCGCGTGTACGTACATAGCAACACGCAGTAGTGTCACGTCATCAGCTCTCAAATTCTCGCCAAAACGGCCTTGTTTCCGCCATCTTTATTAAGAACGCATGGCCTCCTGCCTCCTGGCGTTGGTCACCGGCCAGCAAGGCGTTAAAGGCATCAGCTACACCACCCACCGTTCACGTTTGACCTCCCAACCCCCTCTAATCTCGTAGACTTCGCGCCAAGGAGAGGCGAAGTAAACGACATTCATAGGTCTAGATATGTTGGTTTTAGAAGCTTGGCTCACTTGTCTAATGGCTTTGATTAAACTGCCAGTTTATTTGACGGTACGATGCGTGCGTGCGACCACGTATGAATTTATGTTTAGCCGACGTCCGAATATGGAATTATGGATTGAAGATTTAGCTAGCCGGCGGTAGCTAGGGAGGAGTATTAACACATTTATAAATACGATATTATACTATCCGTCAAATAACAATGACCAATTCCAAAACTGGAATAATCATAGCGAAATACTACTTACGTATTTACCTTCTAAGAAGAGAAATAAAACAATACCCCAAGTATAGGTTCAAATATAGTCCCTGGACCTTGCGTTTTAATGTGTTTCACAATCAGTTGATACCTTTTCAAAATATAGCGGATCAACACATTTTGCGCCACCGTAAAATGCGATGCGATGACGTTTGTATAGTGGGGTATTAATGTCATTGAAATACAAAATGAATAGTAACATCACAGATCTTAATCCTAAAAGCTCGATATAGTATATAATCCATACTAGTATGATACACTTGCAGCGTTATAAATATGTAAGTATGCCTTGGTCTTCCACCGACTAAGACATTGATACGTAAGAAAGTGTTGTTCTACAACACGTAATCGTGGGCTAATTTTAAGAATGAAAATGCTAATTATTTATCAGGCTAGGTCCTGGTAAGGCACTACTGAACGTCGATAAAATTAAAAACGATTCTGGAGCCTCCTGAGAATAACCGGTGAGAAACTCAGCCAGAAACATTTTTCAAATCAAAAAAATATATATTTAATAATTCAAATGTTTACTAAGTATTCATAACTTCAATTAAATCAATGTGACATCCAATTTACTACTATACAATTGAAAAGTAAGAAAGTACTACGCTTATTTAAAAGCTTCACAAAATCAAAGGAAAACATATGAGACAATACAATTAACCATACATTATACATAATACCAATGCGTTCAAAGCAAACTCCATACCTACAATATGTATATAATGTTAAACAATCCGATATGGTATCGATATGATCAGTATTCCTTCCCGAACGTAACCTACCTTTATCAACAATGGGATTCAACCGGCGGTTGCTTCTGGCCTCTCAATAATTAGGATAGTGCATCTCCGTTTACTGAGAGAGAATAAAGCCTATCCTTTGTACGTGTGTGTGTACATGCATCTTGATTCTGTGTGTTTGTGTGTGCTGGGGGGGCGTCCTTCGCATGCCTAGTCCGATAGTAATGTCATATATTTTGGACCGTGCGTGTACCACCCCTGCCTATCTTATTAAGCTTTAGCTGAACTAGAACACTCTGTACTGCAGCGCATCGCAAAATGTTTATCACCCCTGATTTACATCCTCTCGTTATTAAACTTGTCAGGTTTTTAATTCCTCTCAGCTCCGATACTTAATCAGAAATCCTTTGGAGACTTCAATTTTTTTATTGAAATTGGCGTCCTTAATTAAAACCAAATCGAATTAATTACAGAGTTAAAATTATTCCACCCCTTTCCTTTGAGGCCGCGCTCGTCTTAGGGTAAACGTACATAGAACTGGCACATACGTAAAATGTGTATATTGTCTGTGGCGCACGCCATAAACTAATATTCGCTCGGACACTACTTGGAGTTATTGGACAATGTAAATGAACGGTATCTCCTATAATGCTTGCCTTATTTCCCCCCTTCGGGCCAGTGCCCGGAGCGGCCCCGGCGGGTGGCCTCACCCCGATGTCTCATCAGTAAGGATTGAACCCTTTAATGTATTCACCGTAACTTCGGGATGAGTCTTGTATTAGTGTTATAATGAGACGTGGCCCTAAGGAATTATGGCTATACTTGTGGATCTCTCGGGTCGGGATTAACCCAACCCAGTTTCAATTTCTATACGTGTGCGCTTTGTTAGATCAATATCGTATTACGGACTTTAAACTACTGTTTTTAATTATATTTTGTTCTACTTAACTTAACTCAAGTATATTTTAAAGTCTCGTGTAATATAGGTATGGAACGGTATGAGGTCACAATTTTTACAGAACCTAATTATATATTTAAAAAAATTACGTAACAATTCTTCAGAACGGAGAACTTTCCTAAAACATTAGGAAAGTTCTCCGTTTTATAATTTAACGGAGAAGTACATGAAATATGAAAAAAATATACCTAAGTATTTAGAATTTCTTGTAACTAGCATACAATTCATAATATCTTTATTTGATTAGACTTCTAACAAAGTACATTAAAATCATAAGGAAACAGATAAAATTTATAAATACATAAATTATAGCAAAATTAACTCCGGCAATATAAAGTAGCGCATTCTAATAAAAACGCCTTTGCGAGATAATAAAGCATTCAATTGAGTGTAAGTTGTACCACTGCGAGCTGACAAACGAAAGCAGTTACATTAAAAATGTTATTTACCCGACTTCTCAAGTCTGCAGATCGATAATGCTGCCAATTAGTCGGTACCAATTTTCCAATAAAACTTCAAACTGTTTTCCATTCCATTATCTCTCACCACCCTTTATTGGTGGCAAAGTTAAGCTACGACTCCTCTTTCCACTCTGCGCCGAAATTATTACAATAATAATATTATTATATTAATAATTGTATTGATAAGGAGACTCTCGTAATAAGGGTAAACCGTCCCCTTTCTGCCAGCCATCCTCAATAGGAGAATTTATGTAACTAATGAAATAAGCGAAGTGCCGTTCCCCCGCCGCCCAACCCTCTCCACCCTTCATTATCGGAAAGTTTGAAATATAATTTGAAATTATGCTCAATGTTATATTGAAGATAAGAGAAACACAAATTCCTTTAATTGGACTTGTTAAAGTGACTCAAATTAAGTTAACACCGAGTTGATGGTATTACTTTTGAAGTTGGGAATTATGACGGACTGGCCTTTAGGTTCCACTGGAATTCATGGGGTGATTAGCGGTCGAAAGAACAGTTATCGGTTGTTCGACCCACGGGCCTCGACCCACGGTATTTTATTTAACGGGCCGACGTTTATGGGAACTTATTGCATTGTGTTAACTTTGGGAGCTATGTAGACCGGGAAATTATATGTTATTAATATTAGAATTGATTTCGTAAGTTTTTGTTAATTGCTTTATAGGCGTGATGACGCGATGTTAGAAAGGTGAGGTCAGATCTCAATTACATATAATCATGTCATATCGGGGTAGGCAGGAAAGATGCCGTTTCACTCTAAATGTATCATCAAGCGTTCTGAGCTATATGAAGAAATGTATGCTTAATTAATATTATATATAGCTTCTTGTTGTTCAAAATAAAGGTAGCATATTGTTACATCAGCTATCTGTCAGTGAAAGCCCTGTTAAAATCGGTCCACTCGTTTCAGAGGTCAGCCAGTGCAATAGACAGACAGACCAACATACAGAGAAAGAAAATATTATGTTTTAATTTGAGTAATGAATATACTTTCATATACATTTTGTGAAAAGCTGTTAATAATAACGACACTTGAATTGTATTTGAATGTATATATTTCCAAAGCATCAATTTTAAGCTTGGTATTTGAGGCAACATCGGCCGACATTTCCAAAAGGACCTAAAAATGCATGAACAGTTTTATTCTTCAATTTACAAGAAACAATTCTTTAAGTATTTCGCTACTTATTTTGTTAGAGGAAATTATAGTCGAACCTTAATGAGAGTGTAAATAAAATGAACAAACAATGAATATTTACATAGTGTAGTGTAGTCATCTGCAGGGTGTAGGGGTACGCTAGGTCAACTATTGATTTTGCTCGCCGGCACCTAGGGGCTCGCAACTTGAGACCATCACAATTAGGCTTCGGTCTCAATCTAATTATATTTGTGATTGGAACAACGCACTGCTTGGCCATCCTGATTTATAACACGTCACTCTGCAAGGCATTGGCTATTTAATGGGAATGTCACAAAGGAAATGACATTACCAAAATTATTTCCAGAAAAACTAATTTTTTTTATATTAGGTGTAGCTGTGTCCAGCGGTTTCATCCGCGTAGATTTAATTTCAGAGATTGCCCGGGGAACCCTCATATAATTTTTAAAAATATTAGCCTATTTTACTCCTAGTAACATCTCATGTTACAAGGATATCTAAATATCTGCCAGTGAAAGTCCCATTTAAATCGGTCCAGCTGTGTCGAAGATTACCCGGAATAAACAGGCAGACAGACAGACAGATAGACAGATAGATAGACAGACAGACAGAGCAAACATGTTTTTTATGTGAGTACCGTATTATAATTTCATAATATTATGCATTTAATTAAATGCTCGAATGCTTTAATTTCGATTTTATTTATGTTTATGTATAGATAGAGTTAGTTATTTCAAAGGATGTTACTTATCAAGCCAATACTATTTAAACAATGAAAAATCTATAATTAAATCTGTGTCCGCAATCCTCATACAAGTATTCTGCATTCAGTTCGGTGTAATCTTGTAAAATCAATTAGATGCGATTCGAGATCTAATTATTCCGATTTGGTTCGGAGCTGGCGCAGCACTATTCGATTGTCGACAAGCGATTTCGGAAATTACTAAGGCGTCGACGCCGCCCGCTCATTCCATCCCTGTTCCTTGCGTTTCGGGTAGATGGTCAATCATTGGTACGGTTACCCTATAAATTTGCCGTGTAAAGACTATTTTATTACATTTGTTTGGTTTACAAATAGAGCTATCTAGAATTGCGTTAATGTAAAGGGAACAATATATAGTTAAAACTGAAATCCAAGCAGGTACTTACATTAAATAATGAGTAAATTGCTTAAATTTAATATTTTTTAAAAGCAAAATTCGTCATTTTCGACGAATGTCCAGATTGCTATTAATTTCATGCGCGGGTTTAATTCTAAAAATCCATGTTCTTTTTATAAAAATAGTAGTTACTTTACTCCTTGCAACTTCAGCTATCTGCTAGATCTGCTGTCCAGCCGTCACATAGACTCGCCGGTACATACGTATGTTAGTTACTCAGACGAAAAAAAAAATCATATTAGCTGTGCATTTATAGAAAAGGTGTTAATTCAAAATAACAAAGAGACACTTCAATTGTATCTATCTGCATAGATATACAGATTATAATATGATAGTTCATTCGCCATACAACATTTTAACAAATCCACATTCACCTAACTATCGTTTCAACAATCGGATACAAATCAAAACAGTGTAATGAAAAACCTGCTAACAGTCCGACGGCCGTCCTTCCCACCCAAGACTCCCAACCACCCAACCCCGCTGTACATCATCTCATTTGAATTTCTAACTAGGAAACCTCCATGCAATTATTGGATTAATGTAAATTACGCAGTCTACGGCTCTACGGTGCACTATCAGGGACATGGTTTAATTAGAATCCGGTTAAGTCTAATAATTCTATAGTGTGTTTAGTAAACTAAGTCTTATGTCGGGAAAGAACAGGATGGAATTTAGCTTTAAGGTTTTAAGTTACTGTTGCTTTAGAAATTATTCATTCTAATTCCTCTTACTACAACATTGACTAAGATTTTTGGTTGAAAAGTAGTTCCATTTTTGTGATACTGATTTCGAAAGGGATTGCTTTAGTCCGAGTGTATATATACCTCCTCATCGCAAGTCCCATGAAATTATATTGGTGCCTAACTTTTGCTAAATGTCTAAAAATATCTTCTATGTTTTTTTTTCTTTTATAGTTTTTGCTTGTGTTATGTTTGACGTCAGAATCTGTGATGAGAAAGTGTGTTTTTTTGTGGTTTTCTGAGTCGTAAGATATAGGTACTAATAGCTAGGGTTCCATATTTGTTCAGTATAAAATAACTGTTTGGCTGTTCACAATGAACTTTATTTTATACCTACTCTACATTAGAGTGTTGAATGATAGAAATATATTAGAATTATAATCCAAATAATAAGAAGGTAACCATTAAAAAGACTTGCATGCAAAGAGTGCAAAGACATAACAAAGTGAAACAATCGTATCAGTAAAACAAATAAGTCACTCACAACATGTCGTAGAGCCTCGCGAGCAATATAAAGGCGCGCCGAAACGCCAAAACATAACCTCAAAACACTCCAGACGTGACCTCGAAATGCACGTAGGTAGGTGAAAGCCCTCGGGAGTTCACGTAGGGGAACAAAAAAGCCCCTAACCCCCGCATAAGGAGGGGGGGCAACCCGTGAATGAACGAAGGAGGCACGCGTCCTTGGAGCAAAAAAGTCACGTGACCCAGCTTCAACAGGTGGCGCCGTGAACGTGTCCTTGCCGCTGGATTAGAAAATAAATAATGCCGTTCGAAATGTTCCAATTTAAATGCAATTCTATTTTGAACTTTTTCTGGTACGGTTACTTTACTGGCGCTTATACCTTAGCTGCTTACGTTTACGGACTTTATTAAAAGCATTTTCATTGAATACACTCTTATTAGTTTAAATACGTTGTCATTACGGTCATCTCATCTATCAAGTCTTAATATAGACGGAGTTTATAAAGTACTGTATCGGACAAAATAACATAATATAGGATACAATTCTAGTTTTAAGACAAGTAGAGATAAATATTAGTATCTTGAAAAAAAATTCCCTAGTAACGTTACCCGTCTTTTGAATTTTCATATTCGTCAAACCACCAAGCGAACCCAATTTAACGTATGTAATGCCTGCGCCTTGTTAAAACTCCATATACATGAACCTTAAATGTTAAACTACGCAGTCTAAAAAAAATCAAAACGTATCAAGCTAAAAAGCATCCAACAAGTTTACTTCGGAGTAGCTTCCTTATGAATGGAGGCTCCCTCGGCCCCGCTTAACACAAATGTCATGGCGCCCCGGCGAGCCGGAAAACTCTCTTTTCTTCCTGAATTACCATTTCTCACAACCACACCAAAATCAACCTTAACCACCACTAAATAAAGCACAAATCCTCCAACACTTCTGCGCAAATTTAAGGAATTTTCTATACAACAACTGCAGTGTATTTTAAGACGTGTTTTGTTAATCATAGAGTCCACATTCGAGAGTGTTAAAAGCACATTGGTGGCATGAAATCTTCCAGTCTCCTGCGGCAAATTGTTTTCCTCGCGCGGCGTGTTTGTATTTTATTATACATTTTTATTTCGCGATAACATTAGCTTAACCGACTTTTCATTGCCTTGTAGGGCTGCCACTTGTTGGGAATGTTTTTTTTTGTTTTATTGCTTTCATGATTCTTTAACTCAATGGTTTGGTAATTTTATAACACTTCATCACAACCTTTACGGAGAAATTTGCATAAATCTGAGATTAAATAATCAAAAGACTTGTATATAAAGAGCCTTATGTAACGAAAGCTTGAAAGCTTCATATCACATTAGCACCTAATTAACTATCTTTCATGTACTTAGGGAGACATGGCATGTTTTAAAATCAATAAAAATTAGGTGTAAATAAGTAGATAAGTACTTATGTATTACTAAAATCTGAAAAATACATGCACATTATAATAGCAAAACGTAAAAGCCTAATATTATTACAGAATATAGCTAAGTCCCACGGTTTTACCCGCGTATAAAGTCTTTGTATATTGTAAGAACTAATAATATGGTTTTCTGTTAGTTATTTTTCAAATCCGTCCTGATATAGAGATTACCTTCTACAATATCACAAAGTTACAAATTTTACCACTTTATAAGATAAGTATATATTTTCCGTGAATTGACAACCCTAAACAAGTAAAATGCAGATCACAACAAGAGTAACAACCCTAAGAAAATTTGAGGTTAGGTAGGAATGTCAAAAACGTCGGCGCGCGAACAAATATGTGCGTTGCCGACGTCCGATCCAGTGGCACCATAAACGGAGGTTAAGCTTAACTTAGCTAATCTAGGATTCAATATCCATTATATTTAATTAAAAAATATTATGTATGATTATCAACAGTTTTACTTAAAAACATACGGAACTATTGTTGTTTAAACAACACAATAAAAAGATTGAGGTTGATGTTTTTGAAGGATTTCAATTTAAAATATGAATACAATTATTATTGGTCAACTCTTTTAGAAACGATAAAATATCCATCATTATTAAAATATTATTTACACTAATGAACCATAATTGCTACTTTTATGGCTGCAAATCAATGTAAAGGTAGGGTTAAGTGTATATATTAAATTACAATCGTTTAATTTGCTTTTAAACATATTATCTAATGAGGAAATAAATTATTTAATGTCGTTAAATTACTTTGGAATGCGTAATTTCATTACTTTATCTAGGCATTAGAATAATAATTAAATGTGGTTTTTATATCACTCACAACATTAATAACTTCGCAGAGTACCGTCTGACCTAAGTAACATTGTATTCATAGCAAAAGCGCGTACAAACTGACATCTTTTAAATGTGTAACTTAACCAAGGATTAAGTTAGAGATTAACATTGCCCGGTGCCACCAGGCTCCTTGTTCAGAGCCCTCGACATCCTTTGCATTTCCCTTCGCACTTTTCTACTTGATTCTTTTTTATTCACTCCCGACGCGAAGTTAGAAGCCTCGGGCGCCGTTTGCCACTCCAGTGCAACTTCTAACTTGTATTTCGTGTTTTCGGAAAGTTGAGTGTTAGGAATCAAAGCGAGGTGATTCACATCACTTTTTGAATCATTTTTATCTTTATATTTGCGCGTGTAATGAGGTTACCTTTGACGCCTTTAAGAGGTTTTCACGAAGCTTATTTGTAGGTAATTGTATTATTCTTTGTTGTGGCTGAATAGGTTTAAATATACTTATTATTGTTCTAAAAACAATTTTGTGTATTTTTTTCTGTTACCATACGATTAATTGTATTGTAATAGAAACATTAAAAAATTGGTCTAACAAAAATGTACTTAATGTATTTTATAATACGATTCCTTTTCCCTATAAGACAATGCAAACAAGGAATAGTATTCGCGAGGTTATCCCGGCAGTGTTATTAAGCTTGCATGTCTCCAGTCCAGTTTCTCATCCAAAATCGATAGTAACGCCCCCTAGGGGGGCACCCCCTGTTGTTATATCTAGTGGAGACGGCCGACCGGTCCTAATTCGTGCCCGCACGTATGTACGATCTTTGTCGTCTGGCAACACTGGCAGGTGTTAGTCGATATTCACACAGATTTATGGATAAGATGCACTATTCTAATTTAGAACGGAAGATTTAAATTTTAAGATAATAATTGTTTTTTACTCTTTCGTGCTGATTTAACAATAAAAACTAAGTGCCATTTGTTATAAGATTGATAACATCACGCTGCGACCAATAGGAGCGAAGCGCTTATTCTAAATGTTGCAAAAATGTGGAAAAATATATTTACATGAAAGAAGTGGCGGGCAGCAGCTAGTGCAGAAATTTAAAATAAGTCAATGGGGGTCAGAGTTCGAAAGCAAAATTTCCAAATATTATCATCATCATGTATTTAGGAGTCTCTTGTCTAACCGATGCAACTCTTTCCATTTGTCTCTGTCCAGTGCCATCTCTTTACCTTCCTTATACGACGTGACAGACACCTTTTTATATTTATATTGAGATAGACAAATAGGAAGAAAAGGTTACCGACTCCGGACGTAGTCAGAGATAACAAACCTAATAAGCAGCTAGATTGTTATAAAAGGATAGAATTGTTTGCGCGACTTAATTCCAATTAAAATTGTAAGGATACTGCAGGTTTTTGCAGTTAAAGAACTAGACTTATACTTAATCCACATTCATATTGATTTTACATAAATATGCTCACGCCTGTATCCCACGGGGGTAGGCAGAGACCACCGTCCGCCACATGCTACGATCCTTACATACTTCTTTCGCTTCATCCACATTCATGCATCTCTTCATAGATCCTTCGGTTACGAGTGCTCCGAATTTGACCTTTCTGAAAAATATTATTTACTAGCTGTGCCCCGCGGTTTTACCCGCGTAGATTTAGTTTCTTCCTTATTGTCGCGGAACCCTAATATTTTTAATAAATAAAAGTAGCCTAAGTTACCTAAGTAAACATCAGCTACCTACCAGTGAAAGTCCCGTTAAAATCCGTCCAGCCGTTTCAGAGATTACCCGGAACAAAAAGACAGACAGACAGAGAAATTTTTTTAAACTTGGTTTTTTAGTGTCAGTGTCGTGTATACTTTCATATGCATTTAGTGAAAAGCTGTTATTTTGGAATTACAAACAGACACTTCAATTTTATTTATCTGTATACTGTATAGATTTGGTCATAGTAGTTCTTCCTTGGACACCGCCTACCGAAATTTTCGCTCACATTCGCTCTATAAATTTGTTTCGTTAATCGCCTTTCGATATGTCCAAACCATCTCAACATACTTCTTTCAATTCTAGTCACCACATCATTCTTCAACTTGCAACTGTCTCTTATATCACACTATTTTTCATATTATAGATATACTATGGTGACACATACTTTGTAACACTGCATTCACTCTACTCTCTAAGCCCTAATGTCATTATTCAATATCGTGCAAATAAATGCATCAGGCAACAAAATTTTCAACAACAAAATACCATTAGTGCACCTAAAAATATTTCGTATAATCGACAAACGATATATAACTATCGAACGTTAATAACTGCATCAAACGCCGACGGAACCATCTAAAAAAAGCTATTATAACTACAACCCGTCTAAATTAAATGAACTTCCATAACAATGGTTGAGCGGAGAGTGCTTTCACCTACCCTAGCCGGTAGGGTAGCATTACCAACTACATCGACCTCAAAAACTTATTAGAATCCGCCCTACCCTACTCATTATCTCTGGGCCATAGTTCCAAATCGATACTAGATACACACACACACGCAAACTAATAAAACACACACAAACACAAATTAAACGAAAGTCTACGCTTACCCGTAACCGGCGCGTCAACTTAAAACTTAATTATAATTAATTAATTCCAATTGGAGGACATCCCTTTCGTTCTGGCAACATCTTGGATATGTCCGTCCCTTTCCATCGTAAAGGCTAGGGTAGAGTCGGTATTGTGTTTTCGAAGACCTTTTATCACGAGGCATTTCACGAAGTAGAGTAGTCGTTAGTCGATTCCTAATCGATTTTATTAGTGCTTTGTGTTTAATTGCCTCTGCTTGATACTGTTTTAGGACTTGGTTACATTTTAATGTGAGCGAATCATTTGACATTTCAAATGTTTCACCCTTTGTAACCAGCATTTTGTAAGCAGGTTCTCACTCACTTCAAAATTATAACGCCTGCTAATAACTTTCGTATTTAATCCCAAGTTTGGGCACGACGAATCTATGATTCTTTCAACTCCAATTAAACTTTGAAGTGTTTAAATTAACATTGAAAATATAATATTTCCAAGTCGTTGTAACAAAATATCGTAAAATCAAAACCAAGCGGCTGGAGTGTTGAATAGCGTATAATTCAATTGTAATCATCACTACATCGCTGAGACGAGATGCGACTCGAAGGGACCACCCCTCGACTTCAGCCCCAGTACCCCAAGAAGGGGTTAACACCCCCCCTCATTACCATATTTCATTTACTCAACGAAATTATGCTAATTACTTATATTGCTTTGTGTAAAAAGGAAATTTATAAGGATTAAACTTACACCCCTATTCCGGTTCAATCCAGACATAACTAGTCGCAGTCAGCTCGGATGAATTATTTGGGCGATGATTCTTCGAATTAAAAACGTGGAGCTCTTAGGGCTGCCGTAATTCGCGATCGGCCCGATTATAATCGGATGCAATTAAAATTCAAATTGGGGAATTTTTAATTTTGTTATTGATGACCCTCGGTGGATGGGTTGTATTGAACGTTGTTAAAAAGTTCCTCGAGAAGTCAGCCCTGGTTTTCGAGAGAAAATTGCTTGTTTATTTCATAAATTAAAAACTTATAGAACTTGATTTTAATTCGGTCGGCGTTTGGAGTTGATTCATCAGATGTAAGAGCCTCGTTTTGCCAAACGTCCGTTGCTGGGGAAATTAAAACATGATCAGTTTTAAACGAATATTTAACTTATCATTTTATTTTTATACCAAACTAGTAGATTCGTTCGACTTTGCACTATTAAGTTAATTAGAATTCGTGACTATTCCTTAATTAGGTACTCTAGTTCTATAAAAATACAATTTGATATTTATACATCTAGCTATTGCTAGTGATGGTGAATAATGACTGAAAATTCGCATAGAAAAGTATTTTTTAATGCAATGTGTACATCTTTTGAAGCACGATTAACAAATAATATAGAAGTCTTACTACTTTAGGTTTATTTTTTTTTTGATATTACAATTTTTTGTCCATTCTATCTGTAGATTCTAGATAGATATTACGTATCAGAACTTTGGTAAGCATTGTATAATTTTAAAAGATAAGACACCAATGTAAATACATTGAAATGTACGAGATATATGTATATACGGGGTTCGAATTGAATTATAGTAATGAAATACCCGTTGCTTTGGGCCGGCGAGTGCGGAGTGCCTCCGGCCGCTAGTTTCGCAACTTATCCCGGCTAAGGCGAGTCCTTATTTAAATGTAAATTAGGTTCATTTCACGAAATTAATGTCGTGGAGGCCCTCCCCAATGTACTGTGACCATACGCTGCCGTATTCGGCGGACAGTCCCGTTCGATCGAGCACATTAAGCTTCATTATCATGTCATGTATAATCACTCTTTATTGCTCGCACGATGAACAAAATGTAAGTACTTATTTACATCTGCAATGTACATCTTTTTTTTTTAATTTACCTTCCCCGTAATTTATCTGTCGTCTCCAAATAATGAGGAAGCAATAATTTGAATGAAAGTATCGTGTAATAAACTTTAAGCGGTAATATTTGTTTTTAATTCGAAGAAGTTGCGAAAATGCAATTACCAGCTTCTGCGTTGTTTGTTAATATACACGAATTTCCGTGAAATTTCAAAATAAGAGGTTTTCTAGTGAAATGCCGATAATTTTGAGTGAAATAAATGGAACTCAATATGGTGATTAAATTTATTTCTCTGGAATTTTTAAGCATGATTTCAACATAAAAGCTTAATACTAAAAATATGTTAAAAATATCAATCATTATGACATACTAAAAAATATGTAAAAAAAAAATATTCTTTTAAGTATCTCGAATAGAATAATAATTGCAGATGAGTACCTACTTTTCTACTTTGAAGTAAGCTTGCATATAAAATGTCAATTTAAAAATATAATAGAATTCATTTACGCTTTGATGAAAAATAATCTATACAGATAACTTACAAATAACATGAATTTAAAGCTACGCGGGTGAAACTGCGGGGCACAGCTAGTAATACCTATATAAAAAGATATCCTGTGAATCCCAATCGCTCGGCCACCCCACCCTGGAGGGAGTAATGGCTGCTCTATGATTATATGGACAGACGAGTCATTACTCCTGTGTAAGTGTTGTTGAGAATTGCTAATGTTGTGCTTTCAGTTTTACACACACAAATTAATCGCCCCTACTTCACTTACTGCTCTTCACTATATGGTTACATTAAATTTTAGCAAAGGTTTATGGGTATTGTTTTGTTTTATGGAGTACCGTCACGAGTTATGAGCGTTGGCCTTGAATGCGAAGTAGTAATTTTTTGAGTCTTGTATCGGGTCTAATACAGTCATGCGCTTAGATATCCACTATTTTAACTAACTGAAGTTAGTATAACCTTAGGATAGGATCTTCTTTAATGTTAACCGACTATAAAAAAGACGAATGTTGTCTTTTTTTATCTGCACGCTTACGCACTAAAATTTTTATAGGCGTATGATAAGAAATGTATGTGAATTAGATTTAACTGGAATGTATAAAGCTGTAGAGTTTGTTTTATTTGTTTGCTATAACGCGCTAATCTCAAGAACTACTGGTCCAATTTGAATAAATATTTCAAGTCTAGATAGCACATTTATCGAAAAAGGCGAAACGCGGGTCAAAGTTAGCGTTAGCCCAAAGTAACTATTCCGGCAGAAGCTAGTTTCACATAAGTATATTTACATACATAAATACCCATACTTATTCAGGTTTCTTCACGATATTTTCTCCCATTATAAATCACATGATGCAACTGCACCGATCTTCCTCAAAAAACAAAAAACCAAATTCATATTTCGAAAACAAACAAAACACTGTCTTTTAATCGAAATATTATTACCATCGCGATCAGTTCGCGCCGAGCGCGATATGAACAGAAAGGGTTGCCCCCCACATAATTACACGCACACAGTCAAACTACATTAACACAGCTATAAAACAAGGCAACTACTTAGCATTTTCAAATTAAATACACTAATCACTTGTATAAACGTGGCGTGTACGTACGACGGATCGATAGTGGCTCTGTGTGCGTGGTGATTATAATGAAGGGGTGATATTAAGTGGCTCTATTCGTGTAGGTACCCCTCACCACTACTTGTGCTCAGGCTTCGCCACTTCATACTTGCGCCAATAATTTAGTTTTTTATTCATTTCATTTGGTGTGGATTCGATATTAGAAAATAACTTTGTGTGCTGATAGCCAGCCCTATAATCTGAACTAGGGACTACATACATACATATACTCACGCCTGTATTCCCCGAAATGATTAAGTGCCAACGTGACAGATGGTGAGTCTATCGCCGTCTCAGGCATAATTCGTCTTTGAATTACTTACTAACCAGGAACTAGGATATAATCACTCCTTTACCGAACTGATAGGTCTCGTCCTCGCATAAGAACGGGTATCTTTGAATGCACATTTATACGAGTATATGTATGCCGCGAGGCGAAGAAAAACATGCGTAGTTTCCGCACTATTTTTCCTACGAGTTCTTTATTCGTGACGGGACCTAGAAAGGTGTAAATATACCTCCATTTCACCAAGGATTGTGAGATTGGTACTAAAGAGACGCAAAAGTGGGTATACAAGTTTTCTTGCGATGTTTTCCTTCGCCGTAAAGTTCGTGGTCTGATGAACATTATAGTATTGTTTGCACAGAAAGTGTTAAAAATTTGGTTGCAATTAAAAAAAATGTGTTAAACAAGATATAGATAATATGTAGTCAAAACACGTATTTAATTAAAACACGAACATCGAAAAAGCGAGTCGAGTTTGGAAAAAGTCGTCCTCACGTCGACGGAACTCGCGATCGATTAATTAGCGTTATTACATACTGTTGTACAACGATCCATCTGTCGTAATTAGCCCGATCCCTTTCCCGGCAAAAAATAATGACGCACCCTAAAACACTTTCTTTTTTTTCCATTTTTTAATCCAATTTGCCGAGGATTATGTCCGTAATTATATTTTTCCAATTGCGCCGGTGGCTGTGGAAAATTCCTACGGGTGATTGCGAAACGAAAAATCTGTGACCGTTGATTAGGCTTTTTAAAATGTGATTGTGTGGGTGGCTAATGGTACGTTTGGTTGTGTGTCCCCTGCATCACGTCACGACGGACAAAAGTGCGGGCTAAAATTAGATTCGTTTTGATATTGGTTATCGAATCGACGTCCGTTGAATTACATACTGATACCAATATTAGACTTTACGGATGTTTGAGTATATTTTGGCACGAGAAGTGTTTGAAGAATTAAGTTTAAAATAATATGAAAATTTTATTGTAGTCGATACTACGCCAGAATACCATAGTAGCTAAAACACGTCATTTGTAAACACACTGGATGCAATGAAAGTTTCAAATGATGAACTTATTTCACTAAGAATATTATAAATGCGAAAGTGTCTATGTATTATAGGATTCCTTTGACTCCGAGGGTACTAAATAATCCATGACATGGACTAAGTCGCAGATAAAATCTAGTAAATTTGAAAGAGTGGTCATTTTATGCCAAGCTTAGCGACGACCCTGTGACAAAATATTGCGACACCGTCTTAAGTTGGAGAGATGCAAGATCCAGGCTTACCATCTGTACCAAAGAGTTTTTCCTACAACTTAAACGCAGTGATTACACCCCTCGTGCGTGAAGGAAAACTGAGAAGTAATTCAAAGACGTATGTATAGTGCCAAAGACGGCGATGGACACAACTTCTGTCACATTGGCACTTGATTACCTTCGGTAGAAAGTGGGTGCAACTTCACCCAATATTCACCGAAGATGAAAGGTGCCGTGCTATAACGACTAGTTGTTGTTCTAGCAACGTGACTACACACATCGACATACAATTTCCTATGAACAATTTATAAAGGAAATTACCGCTATTATTAATTGTATTACCTACTAATAAATGCTTACACGTGTATGCTTAGGTAGCAAAAACTTACGTGCTTATTAAGATAATGTGCTCGTTACTTAATAATAATTTTGATGTCCATTTTTTTGTACGTTACCAACAATTGGACGTACTTATTGTTTGATAACTATTGTAATGCTACTTATTATATCTCTTTAAAGATTTCTTAAAAACATCGTAAGTATTTTTTTATAACCAAAAAAGTGGCAAATAATTTTCCAATACACTTTGCAACAAGAACGTTACTCCAGGTTAGCATTATTTGACAGACGGGGAGTTCCGATTTTTTTATAACTATATTGATAAAGTAAAAAAAAAAAAATGGTCACGCTATTTCAGAAGGGTCCCCGAAGGGGTAGGTAGAGAAGTTGTATGCCATTGGGATTAAAAATTGCGTTGCTTGCGTAGCGTTTAGCTTTTTTAGACTTCTCACCGTACTCCAAGTATACTGAATTGATATTCTTCCCAAATCAAATCACATCCAGAGGAGCGTTGGTGTTGATGATTTGATAAATATTCATGAATGATTGGATGAAAAGGCATCTTACATTCTCCATGTCACTATCCACACCTTGCGGCCTCCAAGGTAGCTGCACACACCGTATATCCATTGTCTACACTACCTTGTTGCAAACTAAACTCAAAGACAAATTATTAAAATATCCATCGTACGTACTATGAATCAACGTAAGTATACAAATTCCTTAATAAGCGAACATTCTTAAGTGCATAACCCGGCGAAATGAAACAGTATAGCGCTAAGCTGCCGGCCGGTAGCGTGCCGGGCCCTCTTCACCCGGTCGCTTTGGCTGGTTAATGGCGAGTTATTGTCATTAACGCCGCTCTAGCAGCACCTCCGAATTAATGTGTGTTTCCATTGCACCAGGAATATGTCGATACATATTCATATTCATGTTGCGAGTATATGTGGGGAAGCACTATCATTACTAAACAATCGCAAAATCGTGTTGAATGAAAAACTAATAAGAAATATAATATGGTCACGCCTGTATCCCATGGGGGTAGACAAGGATACTTCTTTGGATTCATTCTCATTCATTCACATCTTCATACTTCGGCAACGAGAGCTCCGATTTTAAGTTATCCCCGTAACGCGTTTGAAGAACGAAAAAAAAGTTATGAATAACAAATCTCGCAGAATAGTCTTTAATTCGGTTAACATGATATTTGTATTTGTATAGCCTTCTGTAAGGTATCGAAGTCGAGTGTTGGTTTCAACATACGACATTGAACTTTAACGTGTGACTAATATGTATCAATTTTCTATGATTGAAACTGCGACTCGACGTCGAGTTCATCGCTGAGAAACCTACAGAATAACGCAGCAGGGCCAGGCATTTTTAGCGAATAAAAAAAAATATCTTCACCAAAAATCAAATGGTATTTCCTTATCGTCCACCGGTGTCGTGTCGTACACAACCATGGACACGGTACCACAATGGTACCAGTTCTGACGCGGCGATCTAGCCCGCATGCTTAGGACCATTAACCATTGGACTAATGAGTCCATGACGTAGACGTCTGCACACACACTACCGTACTCGTATGGATTACTATCAATTTATTTAATTGTATTTGATTTTTATTGCTGTTAAACTGTTACACACGTTATCAAGGCTACGCTTAAGGCAGCAGACCTTTGGAGAAAAGTGAACTGCCTTAAAAACTTACTTTGTGATAATTTTCTCGTTTTTGTAAGTTTCCATTGGTGTTTCGCTCTTATTGGTCGCAGCGTGATGTTATGAATTCTAAAGAATTCTTCGATAAATGAACTGGGGCCCTACCATGACGTCTTATTGCCATGATAGTTTAACTCTTATTATGAGACAGAGGTATATGACGTGTATACTCTGTCACTGTCACACAGTGGAACTATGATGGCAGTAAGAGTTTATGGTAAGGCCTGAATAACCTGAAAATAGCGCGTACTACCAAAGAAAATAACTCTTCAGCTTTACAATATTAGTTTAAATTTTCCGTACATCAGTTTCTGCCCGCGTCTTATTCCTTCCAAAAGTCTATTCTAAATATTGGTGGAAGATGTTTCTAAGTCCGATGATTAGTAACGATAATTCTATACAAAACTACAAACTTAACCTTTTAAATATATGTATAGACTAGCTGTGCCGCGCTGTTTCACCCGCGTGGAGTTAATTTCATTCAGACAGACAGAGAAAAAATTTAAACGTTGGGTTTTTGTGTCAGTATCGTATATACTTTCATATGCATTTAGTGAGAAGATGTTATTTTAGAACTACAAACAGACACTTCAATTTTATTTATCTGTATAGATACATGCCTTCTAACTCATTTGTTGAAGTCTAAGCTAAATTGATACATAATACATAGACGATAAAGTTCAATTTCATATCTTTGAAACCGACACTCGACGTCGAGTGCGACGCTGCAGCTACCTTCTACTCAACCAATATACCTTTTATGTTGCAATAGAACTTACCACCTAGCGAAGGCTGCTCGCATGCTACGTTCAAACTAAGTAACTCATCTGATTAACTACATGAGATATCAAATCGAACTTACCTATAGATTCAACAGACATTAATGACAGCCTTACATTACTAGAACAATTAAATCTATTAACACTATTGCGTCATACAAGTCCATTTCAAGGCGAATTGTAACAAAAACCAAAGCGCTCGAGCAGAAATGCATCTTTGTGGTACACACATACACACGAACAAGCTAGTGTGTGTTCACCCTAATTGCTTTTGTCATTAATAGTCGCGGATATTTCTTAGTCTGGTATATTGTACAATTAGTAATAATGAGGTATAACTAGTGTCGGTAATGTTTGTAATGTGCATGTGTGCGTTAATGTTTGCTGTTAGATGTAGAGTTGGGTTTTTTGTGTGCGTTCTGACGTCACGTTCTGTTTGGAGGGTGGGACGGGTGTAGGTAGGAATTCGAAGTAATTTCCTTTTCTAGTACTGTTAAATGTTGACGTATTTACTTACAATCTTATATAATCCTTTTAACGAAATTGTGTACCAGCAGTACAAATTAATATATTAACGAATTAGCTGTGCCCTGCGGTTTCATTGGTGGCCTTATTATGCGAAATCCTAGGTTACCTCAGTAACTTAGGATAACTTATAACATCAGCTATCTGCCAGTGAAAGTGCCAAAGAAACAGACAGACAGACAGACGCGAATAAAATACGCTTTATTTATAAATTACACAATTACCCCAGAGCTCAGAAACTCAGCCAGGCATCATGTACATTTCATCAATACAATATAAAAAATATTAAGTATTGGTACAAAACAGATACACCGAATTGGGTGCAAGTAGGTTAGTTTTCGCTGAGCGTTCATAGCTCGTGACGTCCCCTCTTTATTATTATGGTACAACGGGCCCAATATCATCCGACCCATCTCAACCTATTCAAATGTTTTGCTTTCCAATTGTCTATGAATTTTACATCAATAACACAAGGAAAGTCATTAAACATTGAAGGTGCATAAAGGCCGCGCACACAGAACAATACTCGCTTTGAAATATGCAACGTGCCGCGCGATCATAATCGACGCTTAATTATGTGATAATGTATTCTAAGCGACGGAAGTCGAACGCAGTATAGCTTACAATGGATCACTGGTCTTTGCTTGTTTTGTTAAATACATACACATGCTCACGTCTGTATTCCCCGAAGGGTAGGCAGAGGCACACTTTTCACTCAAGATGATTAAGTGCCAACGTGAAAGATAATGAGTCTATTAACTACTGTACGTCTTTGATTTACCTCTCAGACATATGCAGGTTCCTCCTTTTTCCTCACGATGTTTTCCTTCACCGTAAAGCACGTGGTGTGAAATCACGGCCCCGTCGGTTTTACTATATAAATATAGCAACCGTGGTGACTGAGTGAATGAGTTCTTGTAGTCGCCTGCTACGCTAGCAACGAGTTCCAATCTCAGCGGCCCCACCACGAGCTTAACGGATAAGGAAAACATAGATTTTTTTCTTTCGTTTAATATATTCAGGCGACAAACAACCGTCCTTGGTGGTAAACGGCTACTGCAGTCTTTGTAACCATACACCAAGTGCCTTATATAAAATAAAATCATGACAACTATAGCTAGCACAGTGACTCCACTCCTACACCTTCCCCATGGAGCACTGGAAACCTTACTCACGGAAGGAGCACAACACTACTCTAAGGCATTATTCGACTGCGATCTTCTTTAAAGTGGACGTAGAGTCAAATTCAAATTCAAATCCAAAATATCTTTATTTGATTAGACTTTCAACAAACTACTTTCAAATCGTCAGAACGACACGATCACACAGGATTATATATGCTACCGCCAGGTTCGGTTGCTTTTACTGTGAAGAATATGGCAAGAAACTCAGTAATAACTATTTTTAATTAGTCCCCAGTCGGGTAGCTAAAGTAAGAGCGGCAGATCCCGTGATCCCCTGGGTAGAAGAGTACCCGGAGTCCCCCCTGAGCACTGAGGATGGCCACCGGCGGGGTTTTAGTGCGGTAAAAATCCCACATACCCTGATCTGCCTCTCCCAGGGCGGTCGGGGACCTTTTGAAGGTTTCCCCCTCGTCAATAAAAAAAAAAAAAGGGTAACACGCTACCCGTCTACCCATCCGACTACCCATTTGGGGACTCTTGGAAGATAAGGTATGAGGATAAGTTAATATTTCCTTACCACGTACAACCCGCTTTTGAAGTAGCTTGAACGTTTTCCCCAGCCAACTAATTAAGGTAATTATTGTAACAACAAATGATTATTAATGTTGTATTGTAGCATTGCGATTCAAATTAAAGACGGCAATTATGATAATTTTATGCTTCAGTCGTGGTGGCTGAGTCGTTTGAATACTCGCCTGCTATGTAGGTCACGCTAGTTCGAATCCCACTGGTTACCCATGAAGGACAAGGAACTCATGAGACGTCAAAGGACTTGTTATCACTTTTGGTTATTGAAGTGTTTTGTAATTCCAAACTAACATTTAAACTTTTACACAAATAATATATACATAAAAAATCTAATTTTAAAACCGACGGTTTTTATCTCTCTGAAACGGCTGGACCGATTTTAACGGGACATTCACTGGCGGATAGCTTATATTATAAGTAACTTAGGCTACTTTGATTTATAAATAACATTAGGGTTCCGCGGGTCTACCATGAAATTTAAATCTACGCAGGTAAATATAATTAGTTAGTAGACCAAACATGTCTTACGTTAAGAAAATATTGCGTAGTAAAAAAATGTACTCTTTTTATTCATATGTCGGTATAACTTACATACACAACAAATTATTTCTTGTATCTAATATATGATTATCATACATTTCGTATGCCTAATATATATTTAATTTTCCATGAAAATTATCTTCTATCAAACGGAAATTTGCATAATTATATTACAAGGTTCTAAAAACGCTAATGTGGAGTTTTTTCCACGTTAATCAGTAATTATGCATGAAACACACACACACATATCTATACATCTATACATACAAATAAATAAAACTGAAGTGTCTGTTTGTAATTCCAAAATTACAGCTTTTCACTTAATGCATATGAAAGTATACACGCTACTGAGACAAAAAAAAACAAGATTTAAAATTGTTCTCTGTCTGTCTGTCTGTCTGTTTGTTCCGGGTAATCTCCGAAACGGCTGGACAAATTTTAACGGGACTTTCACTGGAACGTAGCTAATGTGACAAGGAGTATCATAAGCTACTTTTAATTATTTTTTTTAAATCATAAGGTTTCCGCGGTACACCCATGAAATTTTAACTCTTCGCGGGTGAAACCGCAGGGCTCAGCTAGTACATGTATGTAATTACTATAATCCCACACACAAGCTAATTAGCACACTTCCATTATTAGATATGTAATTGGAAAACGATTATAAAAAACTTAATTCGCAATTTGAATGCGATAATCGTGGATTGTTAAATATCATAATTAATAGTTTCCCGAAGGTCGAATATTATAATAAATAATTATATTGGTTTCCAAGTCTGATGTTGATTACAATTTATTATTTACTAACTGTGCCCCGCGGTTTCATCCGCGTAGATTTAGTTTCATGCTTCATGTTGCGGAACCCTAATATTTTTAATAAATAAAAGTTACTCCTTGAAACATCAGTTACCTACCAGTGAAAGTCCCGTTAAAATCCATCCAGCCGTTTTAGAGATTACCCGGAACAAACAGACAGACAGACAGACAGAGAAAAAATTTAAAACTTGGTTGTTTAGTGTCAGTAGCGTGTATACTTTCATATTCATTTAGTGAAAAGCTGTAATTTTGGAATTACAAACAGACACTTCAATTTTATTTATCTGTATGTATATGTATAGATGTAAAGATTACATAGTTACTTTGCATGATCATATTTATATTATAATTATTGTATCAACTTAATTCCCTTCGATTTATAATTATTTTAAGTTAATAGGCTATGTTATCTGGGTTGTGTTATGCAAAATCCGGCTTCGTTAACACTGTAGGTATCCATATGTTACTAGTGTCACAGTAGACCTTATGGTTTGATTAATTATTTATTAATTGGTGATTAGCTGTGCCCCGCGGTTCCACCCGCGTAGACTTAATTTCATAGGGGGCCCTCGAAATGTTTTTTTTTAAATCAAAGCCAAAGTTACTCCTTGTATCATCAGCTATCTGACAGTGAAAGTCCCGTTAAAATCGGTCCAGCTGTTTCAGAGATTATCCGGAACAAACAGACAGAATCTTTACAAATTGTATTTTTTACGTCAGTATTTTTTAATTACAAACAGACACTTCAATTTTATTTATCTGTATAGATAAGTAGGAATATAGACATACATTAAAAATAAAATAGAAGAAAAATCATCCAACCTCATTGGTTAAGTTTAAGCCTCGCCAAAAGTACCTCTCAGCTGTCAAACTAATCTTAGCGTATTATGTCTTAACAATAGCACAAGTCGGATATTAATAACCGCGGGCGCACGTCAACCCAGTCTTAATGTTAACGCGCACTTTAATTATGCTTATTAACAATTAATGGCAATGCACGAATGTGGGTCAAGACGGTTAAAAGGAATAAATCAAGCCAGCTATGATCTCATAACTACTGCGACATGTTATCACGACACACGTAACAACTCTTAATATAATGTGATAAGGTCCATAATTGATTAGCTTCTGGATCGTGCTCACTGGCCAGGATTAAAGGCCGCTTGTATCATTACATTTTATTTTGAAGTCATTAAATTGATACAATGTGATTGATATAAGTAGGTGCAATACATTGCATACCTTATCCTTTGAGTAATTAGTTGCAAAATCATTTGCGTGTCTGCCCACGTTTTAATATTTAGTTACAGTTATAAGCATTCATAAATTGTCACTCTAGGATTTGGCTATAATATCTAAGTAATTATCAAAACAATTTGGGACAACTTTTTTGTTAGCGTGAATTGTCAAAAAACAAAAACTAACAAAAATGATAAATGAACTATCATGACCTCTTATTGCCACGATAGTTTAACTCTTATTATGAGACAGATGTATATATATGACGTGTATAAGTCTGTCACTATCACACAGTGGAACTATGATGGCAATAAAATCTTATGGTAAGGCCCCAGTAGGCCTGGATAAAGTAACATTCTCTCGCGCTTGCGCTAATAGAAGCGATACAAAATGTATGGAAATGTCATAAATCACGTGAATATGTCATTCCGATACATTTTGTATCGTTACTATTGCCGAAGCGTGAAGATATTGTTTCTTTGTCTCAGGCCCTGATGCCTGTAGTTAGATAATGTGTGAAAATGAAAAATATTTATTCAGTTTAGGCCCTGGTAAGGCACTTATGAAGGTTGAGAAGTTACCACCGGTTCGGACACTAGCCTTCTGAGAAGAACCGGCAAGAAACTCAGCTGGCATCATGTATATGTGCTGTCAAATATCTTCGTCCGTCACAAAAATAATGACAATAACACACAAACAAATTAAACATAGCTATTTACTCCCATTATAATTTGTAGTTTTGTATAAAACGAAAAATCCAACACAACCTAACCTAGTTTTTATAACAATGCGTAATTACAAAACACACGACAACATTAATTGTATGCCGACAAAGTGTATCGCGTACGTATAATTGTTAAAATCGGCCAAATAACATGTTAACAATCAATTTTTAACAAACTATTATGTTGAAAACTAATCAGAAAGCTATAAAGCAGCCGTTAACATTACAAAATAAATCTATAAAAATGATTAAAATTTCTAATCGTACCAATTAGCTCGAGAATTTATGGTTTCGCTTAACACTAAGGTTTGGCCGGCATATTAATGAATGCAGTTGACTCCGTACGAGGTTTTTACAATGTTAAGCAATTATGTGATTATTCTCTTAGAAAAAATACGCTGTCGAGATACAGACTGACAGATAGAGCGATGTCTACAAACGCGCGAACAAGCTGTTAGATACTAAACTAACACATTTATTTATTTTTATTCCGGCATTTAAGATTTGCATACATTAATATGCTCAGTAGTAGATGAGTAGGCAGAAGTGTACTTATAGTACCCACATTTTGCCAGCTATGCTTAAATCCCATGTTGTAATGGGTGAGCCTATTGCCATTCTGGGCACTAATCCAGACTCCGAGCTGCTAATAACACTTTGCCTCACTTGGGTATCGAATCCAGGACGTCGCAGTAGCGATTGCAACCACAGCACCAATGAGGCAGTCTCTAAATATTTTTGTAAGATATTTATTATGTTGCATAAGTATGTAAGCATATACGTATATGCTCACGCCATCCCAGAAGGGTATCCGAAACAACACACGAGTTTCACCAAAGATGATTAAGTGCAAGCGTGACAAATGGCGAGTCCATTGCCGTCTCAGGCACTATAATTATGTGTTTGAAGTACTCGCGATGATTAGCTTCACTGCAAAACTCGTGTTGTGAAATAACATCACCACTGCTCTAAGTAGGTAAATACATAGTTAAATTATCTCCTACCTACAAACTTACGAACTAACGGATACAAAAATCTAACAATATGTTGACGGTTTTGTGAACCCACCAGAATACAGAAATCACCCCATTCAAATAACCTTCTAATTATTTTATTTGATGACAAATGTGTGAAAAACCTATAAAGAATGTTGCTAGCGCTAATTATGCCATCTTGATTAAAATTCTTGCATTTGTTTTTTTTTTTATAAAACAAAAATGGAATAAATTCCACTCCATTTGAATTTAGAATAGTGAGTGACGCGGCGCTACGACGCGCGACATAAGTGCCCCCACACACGTACACAAAACTGCACACACCCCAATGCTCATAATTTGCTGACAAGAAAACAAAAAAGAAAAAAAACGCGGCACCCGTTCTAATTAGGTCGTCGAGTGAGAACAGGGCGTTCGTCAGCACAATAATAATTAACACTGGCTGTAATGAAGCGTACCATAAAAACTAATTGGGGACCCTATCGTTGTGGCGCGGGGGTACGACTGGTTTGAATACCGATTTCGATAAAGTCGATTGAAGCATTCGAATTTCAAATCGCACTTTTCATCTTTGTTGATGCGGCTATGAATTTAATTAGGTGTAGTCAATGATATACTATACGACCAAAGAGGCAGAAATCGTCCCAATTGGGGCATTTTTACATCTTATCCTTATCCTATCTTGTATACTATTAATTCGCGTGATTATTTTAAATATAATCGATATTATGAACATATCTAGTGTTACAATATCATTCGGTGTAGGCGACTCATACCTGTTAAAAACGATCATGAAAAAATATAAATTGAAAATTATTAAGAAACGTTTCATAATGAGGACACCTCATGTTAATTCGGTCAATGAAGTATAAGATTTGAAGTACTGCTAGTTAATTTTTTTTTTCAATTTAAAAAAATAAACACATTTAATTCAAAGCAATTTCACAACGCTAACCAATGACGTTACTGTCAAAACTCACCCTCTCACCCAATGTACTCGTAGTATAATCGATCGAACTAATGCAGTAAACACGGCAGTATTTTAAATCGAAAAGCCGGCCGGCGTCTATCAGCTAGTTGAAAAGGGAAATCAGTCAATAATGCACTAATTTCCCCTTCTTAATGGCTGGGTCGACCTCTACTCCGACACTATTTACGACTATTACGGCACTAGTAGTGTTCGATGAAATATCGTGGTACGGGGTGTAATGTTACTTGCTTGTTTTCGATTTTGAAATGATATTTGAATTTTGATTGTCGGTTAGTGAAGTGCGGTAATGAGGAAGAATTATATCGATTAATACTTTTATAATTCTATTTTGGAAAAATGTATTCGTTGTTTTCGTGAGAGACTGTAAGAAAGTGTTATTTATTTTAATCATAACTAAATACTGTCAGTTAAAAATTTAAATATTCTGTCTTGATCTTGGTTTCATCTCGTTTTAAGTACGTATAACCACGTTGCGCAATTTTATATCCAGCAAGTAATAATTATTATGCCTTTTACTTAGCTAAAGTACTTTAAATGTGAACTTATCGCCTTATCGCGTATTAAGAGCTACATAGTACCAACGGTTAATATATGTGTAAAGTCCAATTATTTCGCCATTAGAACTCCGCTCTGAAGAAAATAGCCTATTTGGATTATTAAAAAATAATGTGGCTTTGGTAACGATATCGCTATTATAGGGTTGGGTTAATAAATGTTAAAAAGTTTACTGACGTGCATATTATGAATATTAGAGTAAGTTTTATTGAAATCGAATACCTAATTCATCGTGATGCATCGAGCACGGGACAACTCTTTTAAAACTTTATTAATGTCAAAGCTCGGTATGTTCTTTTTTCCTATTTTTTTTTTCGTTATGGTAAGCTAATGCATACTTCTGAAAATTAATTCAATGACTTATTGTGAATTCAATAGTGAGATGGCGTTAGACTCACCATCTGTCACGTTGGCATCAACATCTTCGGTAAAAAATTATGCTATCACTGCTCTTAAGTTTTTATAAAATCTCATTGGTATAAGGCGCTGGGATTAGAACTTGCGTTGCTTACATAGCAGGTGACTATTCACACCCCACCACGGATTTTTCTCACTCTGTTTCTACTCCGAAAGAGACTTTATAAGTAGGATATAAATAGCAATAGAAAAGTCACCGTTTGAAGGCTAATGCCTTTGAACTAATGGACACAAGTAATAAAGGCTATTATCATTAGCCATAATTGCCGGTCGGTTACCCGCCGTGTTGGTAAACTAAACTCTTTCCCTTCACTCCTGTGGGTGTGCACTGGGCTTTACTACTGTCTATACATATACAGTTCGAAGTCTTGACTGACTGGTAGTATAAACCGCTGGTCCTAGAGTCATGGAATTTGGAGGGTATGTTCTTTGTGAAGTGTAAATATTTTAAGGGGTTTTATTTTCTGTGTAATTTTATTATACTCTGGATCGAATACGTCATAGGCCGCGAGCGGATGTTAGTAAATATATTATGTCAAGTTAACAACCACCTAATTACCCGTTCGGGGACTGAACTGGGAAGGCAAGATGAGTATTATAGGAAGAACCAAAAGCTATATTCCCTTAAATACTGCAGTTTTAGTAATTAAGACTCATCTTGTATAATATCCCCTAATCCCACGTAAAAGCGTTATACTTGAGACATATTCCCTAATTACCAACTACACGTTACCTTGGGTGTAACTCACACGTCCCGAACCAAAACAATGGGAAGTAATATCGACACGTTTGAACTAATACAAAACAACGTAGTATCGTGATGAATAATAAAATTTCTCAGAACCACCCCTAATGAAACAGCACATTATCATTACCGAAGCCCGTCATTACCTCGTATCAGGAGACCACGTTACCAACTATTACATGTCATTAAACTGAATTAAGTTTTTTTGATTAGCCCTAATGAATACGGCAGGCAATGACCAAAACATAGAATTTATTCTGCCACCTAATTGTCCTGTAGGTGTGACACCCATTATTTTAATTGGTTAGTAGCTTTAATTGACGCGTTTGCTTCGTTTCTTTATACGACTTCTAATGACGCCACTGTGGGTTTTTCTTACGAGTTATAACTATAGAAGGTACTTACTGCACCTGTAGTATAAGCAAATAACTAGCGATACGCGATTGCGAGATGTTTCAACGATCGAAATTTGAAAGGTAGAAAATAAATTTATTCGTAACAACATACACAAAAGAGCGAAAAGGATTATAGTAACAGTGTTTTATAGTTGTTACGAATTGGTCCCAACTCAGCATAATCTGGCTGCCACGTTGATGACAACCATCACTGATCTTCCGCTAGGACCAAGGCGTGACGTCACAGCACGGTCCCACTGGCAGTATCCACAATACAACTTAACCTGAATACAATTGGTCAAATTTACCATCGACTCGCCCCAGAGATGAAACAATCGAGAGTTTTTATATTGTTACTTAGCTGCCCTGCGGTTTCACCCGCGTAGATTTAGTTTCATACTTATTGTCGCGGAACCCTAATATTTTTAATAAATAAAAGTAGCCTAAGTTACTCCTTGATATATCAGCTACCTGCCAGTGAAAGTCCAGTAAAAATCGGTCCAGCCGTTTCAGAGATTACCCGGAACAAACAGACAGATAGATTATTGGTCCGAGTCGCGCCGAATCTAGCCGAAAGGAACAGATCGTCGGCCGTCGCGATGCATCTTCTAACAGTGGCGATTACACGCTACTCGGACTCGCTAACTTCGACTGCGATTGAAGACAATCGCGGTGCATCGAGATGTTTGAACAATCGAAACAATCGCTATTAACCTCTCGCCATCGTGCATCCTTACAAATAAATCACAAATTGTCGCTTGGAATGTTACTATTAAAATACGTAAGCTAGCACCTCCCCATAAGGGGTAGAACGAAGTGTCATAACACCCACTTACACCAAGGAATATCAAGCGCCAACGTGACAGATAGTAAGTGCATCACCGTCTCAGATACTATGCATACGTGTTTGAACCTCTTTTCTGACTTAATGCAAGTTTCCTTACGATATTCTGTTTTAGCAATATTTTTTTCTGCGATGATGCCAGGAGGCCTACTCGCTTTCACCGAGAAACGAAGCTTCGGCCGAAAATTCGCAAAGATCCTACCACGGTTCTTATTTATTCTAAAATAACTTCCGAACGTGGTCTGCTAGAAAATGATTTGGCGTTTATATTTTCTAAACCAACTTTAATGAAATTATTAGAAGAAAGAAAATATGAGTTTGATAAAAACAAAGCCATAATAAAAATACGTTTAATTTTCGTTCGTTCGCGAAGTATCGTATTCGGAGAAAGAGAGTAGACCCCCTGTTCTTGTCTGTTCTTCTCAGAAGGCTTGTTTCCGAACCGGCGTTTAGTTCTTCGACGTTTATAAGTGCCTTACCGGGCCTAAACTAAATAAATAATTTTCATATAAATTTAAGCTTTGATATACCAGTATTAGATTTTTCATACAGCTTTAAAAAATGAGATGCTAAATTGTAAAGTCCGATCGAAAACTCTTAATTGAACTAATGAATAACTGAATCTAATTCCTCGCAATTAGCAAATACGCAATTAGAACTTAATTTTATCTTCTTGATAAAGTATTTTACTAGTTTACAGCTCGTTATGATTTATAAGATAAATAATATTATTATTTGAATAATTTATTGATTGACGTCAAACGCTTGAGTAGGTTACTAAATTAATCTTTACAACGCACTAGCTGTGCCCCGCGGTTTCCCCCGCATAGATTTAGTTTCATTCTTATTGTCGCGGATCCCTAATATTTTTAATAAACAAAAGTAGTCTAAGTTACTCCTTGAATCAGCTACCTGCCAGTGAAAGTCACGTTAAAATCGGTCCAGCCGTTTCAGAGATTACCCGGAACAAACAAACAGACTGACAGATATTTTTTTTTAAACTTGGTATTTTTGTCAGTAGCGTGTATACTTTCATATGCATTTAATGAAAAGCTGTTATTTTGGAATTACAAACAGACACTTCAATTGTATTTATCTGTATAGATATATATGTATAGACTTATAACATAACCATATTATTGTAGGTGGTTTAATGATACAATACCTAGTAAATAGGTAATGAATTCAATGAGTAATCTTCTTTGATCCTTCTATTTTATTTTTTTAAATTGATTTAGGGCAGGCGAGAACACAATGAGGAGAATAGTGTATAATGAAACACAAAAGTCAAACATATACTAGACCATTTAAATTCAAAGTTGCAAATTAATATGATTCAAAAGTTAATAAGGAATGTCATTTACATAATTAATGAAAAAAAAATAATCACGAATGACTTTAGCTACTGATATCAGCCGCGTTACTCACAGCATCAGTTTCAATCAAGGGAAATTGATACATAAAACGTAGAAGGTAAGGTTCAATTTCGAATCGTTGAAACCGACACTCGACGACGTATGCGTCGCTGAGAAACCTTAGTGAATAGTGCGGTTGATCGTATTGTCACAATATAAAATTGTTGCGTGTTTGAAAGTGTAAATGAAAAGCGTACATGGACGAATTAATGAACGAAAATCTATACATCTATACAGATAAATAAAATTGAAGTGTCTGTTTGTAATTCCAAAATAACAGCTTTTCACTAAATGCATTTGAAAGTATACACCCTACTGACGCTAAAAATCAAGTTTTAAATTTTTTCTCTATCTGTCTGTTTGTTCCGGGTAATCTCTGAAACGGCTGGACGGATTTTAACGGGACTTTCACTGGTAGGTAGCTGATGTTCCAAGGAGTAACTTAGGCTACTTTTATTTATCAAAAATATTAGGGTTCCGCAACAATAAGGATGAAACTAAATCTACGCGGGTGAAACCGCGGGGCACAGCTAGTATCTTAATATAATCTTATAAAGCCATTAAACAGTGCGTATTAAGAACTTTTTAGTTAAAGCGTTTATGTTTTATGGTATCAAAATGAAAGTTTAGAAGTGCGCCATGGAATCACCCCTATATTGCAGTCAATTGAAAAGAAAAATAATTCGCACTGTTATACAAAGAAAAAGCATTAATTAAAAATCATACATAACCCCTCTTTATGTCGCGGTGGTTGAGTAAATACGAGTGGTTAAGGTGAAATTAAAAACACAATTATATGGTGTGACAATAGGTATGTATTTGTAATACTTATAGGTGACACTTTCTGTGTGGATACTGTAATTAGTCTTTGGCGACTTCCTTGTATAATTACTAGTTTTGTTTGCCGAAGGTAACTAGCAATTCATAATTATAATGTGTAGTAGATAAAATATTTAACTAAATTACTTACAATGGGAATTAATGTAACAGTATAAATTTTATATGCTTTGATGTTTGAGTTATTGAATCACGCAAATAAAAAAATAAAAAAAAATTTGATAACATTTTGCACACAGATATTTTATTGCTTTATTAACACTTAGGATATTTTGGCACTTGTATCCAGTTAAAAAGGTAAAAATTTAAAACCACGCGTAATTTGAAGATAGTAAAACGTTTTCAGATCTCTTTTACTCACGTGCTTATCATATATTTTGTACTATTCATTCGTGCGATCAGATTTTAAGCGAGGATTACTATGGACATGACATTACAATAACATCAAAAACTTATGTGCAGTTTCACCTCACGTGAAGAAACCTGCTGTCTGAGAAGTAATTCAAAGATTAGTCAAATCAAATCGAATCAAAAAGTTTTATTCAACATAAGGGACACTTGGAACACTTATTGAACGTCATTTCTCTTACGCTAACTTAAGTTAATTTACTACCGTTTCCAAAAGTAAGCCTGTCAGGAGAAGTATTGTGCCTGGACGGCGATACACTCACCATCTGTCACGTTCACACTTAATCTTCGGTGGTAACAACACCTCTGCCTACCCCTTCGGAAGTACAGGCGTGAGGATATGTACGCTGCCGTGATATATCTATAATGCCTACATGCAAAAACCGCGGTAAAAATTTAAACCGATGTGACTTTTCATTGACAACACACCTATTTGAGACTAGGAGGTAGGTACGTACTTGGATTATTTCCAAAACTATTCAAGGTATTGAAAATTCGGAAACAGAAATCGATGGATTTTTTCTTTCTCATTATAATAGCATTAAAAGTTAAAAATCGACTAATGTTGGATAACGGTATTTTAGTTATGCAACGTCAGTATGTATGTATAATGTATGTACAATATGATTGTATGCAACATATTCGTTCGGTGGGCGGGACGATACGAACCTATTTACCATACGCAAGCCTATTTTTAAAAGTTTTTTTTCGTCTCGTTTTACGCCATTCTACATGCCCCCGCCGGACGACTCGAACGACGTATTCTTTTTTTAAATCAGTAAATTGCATACATATTTGAAAAACTACTGGCCGGTTCGATTCAACCTATGTGCTTGTGTTCGCAATGTTTACATTTTCAAATGAATATTGAAAACTCATCGCGTGTTAAAAAAGGAACAACCAAGTAGGGATGACATTATTTGTTTTTCCTGGAATATTACCACATTACCGAGGTAATATACAGATTATTTTTTTTTTTTTTATCCATTTTAGTTTTAGATTTAAGTTTATTATTATTATGTTTATAGATAATAGAAGTAAACATGCAGATTAATTATAAGCTTTACAAGCAGTTAGGAATCTAAGAATAAATCATTCGAAATGAGACACTCACACAAACGCGTGCATTTACGAGAAAGTAAGCGGAATAGGAGTAATAACTTGGAGCCTAGTGCGAGTTTTTCACTGTCGCCGTCACAATTCGTGTGACGGCGATTTTAAGAAAACTCGCACTAGGCACTCACTAGAGGTCCGTGTGGGAGACGCACTCACCGGTCGCGTATACGTCATCCACGTAATTTACCGACATTTCTTACTAACTTCTAAACTTCAAATTAAGTTATTTTTACAGTAAATAAAAGAGTAAATTTTAAAATCTTTAAGATTGACTTCACTCACGCTCAATGGGTCAAACGTTCAGAAAATAGGCTTGGATTCCTTACTACTTTTAAACCTTATATTTATTTGAGATTATAGACATCGAGAAACTTAATTTTGTGATAATAATAAAAAAAAAACACTTTAAGTCCCAAATCACTCACACAAAGCAATTGAAAATTGCAATGGAATACGTTAATTGCATTTCAAATTATTTGAATAGAGAAGTACAATGAGAAATCGAATATTTAAATTTAGAACGATTATGATCGCACAATCGAGTGAATCGAGTCGAGTGCCCACGCGCCGCGCTCCTGGGGCTGATTCAATGCGTTACGTCACTAGTGTTCAAGTGTGAGATGAAAGGGTGCGATCACATAATGTGACTATATAATTAAGTTGTTAGAATTTTATGTATTATTATATGGTGCATGCTACTCCATCTGCGCAAGATTTGACTAATCTGCCGTGCATGCTACCGTGAGTATGTAATATGTAACGATTTGTTCCTAGGCTGTGGTTTTTAAGAATGAAAGAAAATAAATATGCTCACCCTATCTTAGAAGGGTCCCCGAAGGGGTAGGCTGAGGTGTTGTAATAGCAACACCCACGTTTCACCGAAGATAATTAAGTGCCAACGTGACAGATGGAGAGTCCATCACCGTCTCAGGCACTATACATACATCTTTGAATTACTTCTCCGACATATGCAGGTTTCTTCACGATGTTTTCTTTCACCGCTAAGCTGTGAGATTACTGCACTTAAGTTTTTAGAAAACTTTTTGGTACAAACCGGGATGCGTCGCTTAAACTCCATGGCCACTACGGCTATTTTATGTAGTAAGCTTCTTATTATTATATTTTTTTCAGTATTAAATCAAAATCAAAATCAAAATCAAATATATCTTTATTCGATTAGACTTCATACAAAGTACTTTCAAATCGTCAGAATGACACAATTACACAGGATTATACATGCTACCGCCAGGTTCGGAAGGTTGATTTTACTGAGAAGAACCTGGCAAGAAACTCAGTAATTACTCTTTTAAAGAATATTATACAGTTTTAAAAATACAAAATAAATTGTTCAAGCAACTATAAGCCCATGGACACAGTTCTAATGCTCAATTGTCAAAAATAAAAACTAAAAACTAAAAATATAGTACAAATATATGTGAGCATGGCAAATTCCAGCCAGTCAAAGCAAAATTAAGATTAATTAATTGTAGCAAAAGTACAGTGCCAATGGGATTATTTACAAACATTATCAGGTACATCCCAGGCTCCCTTATCACAAATATAATCACTTACAGTATAATATCCTTTTTCAAGCAAAACTGATTTAATTGTTTCTTTAAATTTGTTGAAGGGCAAGTTTACAATTTTTGTTGGTAATTTATTATAGAAGCGTGTGCTCTGTCCTAAAAATGAGCCATGCACTTTTTGTAGGCGATGCGCAGGCACTACAATTTTATGTTTGTGTCTTGTGTTTACGTTATGCACATCACATTTCCTTTGAAACGATCCAATGTTTTGATGCACAAATAATAAGTTAGCTAAAATATACTGTGAGGCCACTGTCAAAATTCCAATTGATTTAAATTTTTCCCTTAACGATTCTCGCGGTCCCAAATTATATATAGATCGTATAGCCCTTTTCTGTAGTGTAAATATAGAGTCTATATCAGCAGCTTTGCCCCAAATTAAAATAGCATAGGACATAACGCTATGAAAATAAGAAAAATATACAAGTCGAGCTGTTTCTATGTCGGTGAACTGTCTAATTTTTCTAATTGCATAAGCTGCGGAGCTGAGTTTTCCTGATAACTTGGATATATGTGGGCCCCACTGAAGTTTATTATCAAGGGTTACACCTAGAAATACTACAGAATCTACTATTTCCAAAGTTTCACCATTTACCATGACCTTTGTATCAACAGGTTTGACGTTTGGTAAAGTGAATTTAATACATTTAGTTTTTTTGGCATTTAAAACTAAGTTATTTACATTAAACCATTTCAATACCTGATCAAGTGCACTGTTTACATCTTCATAATTCGTTTTGGCTCTGTCGACTTCAAACAAAAGAGATGTGTCATCAGCGAACAGTACAATATCACACGTATTCTTTACTAAATTTGGTAAATCATTAATATATACTAAGAATAGAAATGGTCCTAGGATTGAACCCTGTGGGACGCCCATTAGTACTGGAGAACCGGAAGATCTGACCCCATTTACTTCGACTTTTTGAATCCGTTGACAAAGATATGATTTGATTAGGTCGAGTGCCCTACCTTTGACACCGTAATAGTTTAATTTAACTAATAAGGTTTCGTGTTGTACACAATCGAATGCCTTGGATAGGTCGCAGAATACACCTATCATGTCGTGAGCGTTTTCCCACGCTCTATAAATATGTCTAAGAAGTGCAACACCAGCATCAGTGGTTGAACGACCTTTGGTGAAGCCATATTGCTCACCATGTAGAATATTATTAAGATTAAAGTAAGCGACTATTTGATTCAGCATAATTTTTTCGAAAATTTTGCTGAGGGCTGGCAAGATAGAGATCGGTCTGAAGTTAGTAGGGTCACTAATATCACCACCTTTAAATAATGGAATAACTTTACTATATTTCATGAGATCCGGGAATACACCGCTCTTAATACAACTGTTAAAAATGTCAGCTAAGTAAGGGGCAATTATGTCAATAATATCGTGAAGTACTTTCACTGATATATCCCATAAATCACCAGTCTTTTTGGAATTCAAACTTTTAAATGTCTTAATTATTTCAAAAGGCGTGATAGAACAAAAACTAAAGCTAGTGCCGCACTTAGAAACATTTAATTTCAGTAATAATTCGGCGTCTGTGGGAGATGAATTTAGGGAACTAGTAGTTACTATAGGAACATTTGCAAAGAACTTGTTGAAAGTTTCAGCTATTTCACCATCGTCTTGGATTACTTTGTTATCTATATTTAAAGTTAAACGACAATCGCGACTTTTTGCCTTTCCCGTCTCGGCATTAATAACGTTCCAGGTAGTTTTTATCTTATTATCAGAATTCTTGATTTTCTGGGCAAGATGCAAGGCTTTAGCTTTTATACAAACTTTCTTAAAACATTTAGAGTATCTAGTTACGAATGCTAAGAATTCAGGACTATGATCATTTCGTTTCATACCATAAAGTTCATACAACTTCCTTCTACTTTTATGGATACCTACAGTTGCCCACTCATTGAATTTAGCTTTACTATGTTTCTGAACTGTTTTTAGTTTAAATGTACTATTGAATTCCGTTTGTATAACGTTAAACAAGCTATTGTAAAGAGCATCAGGATCTTCTTGTGGCCCTTGCAGATAAGGTATCTTGCTTGCTAAGTTAGACCTGAAATTTGCTACAAGTTTCTTAGTAATAGGTCTGTAAGTGGTTTTACTTACTACATTATTAGTTTTATTTAATATTGTGATTTTTTGACCACAATGGTCTGACGTTAGATCACTGATAATAGATTTTTCCAGGGCCTCACAATCGCAGAACACATTATCTAGACATGTCGCAGAAGTGGCAGTTATTCTAGTGGGCTCCAGAAATAAATGCTTTAAATTAAAAGAGTTAAACAAACTAATTAAACGCACCGAAAGAGAATTATTTTCTAACAAGTTAACATTAAAATCGCCACACACTACAATGCCTTTATTAAGGCCCGCAACACGTCTAAGGGCATCTTCAAGGATTGATTCAAATGAACAGAAATTGCCAGATGGGGGACGATATACGCATATTATTACATTTCCTTCTAGTTCTATACACGATAGTTCGGCAGTGCGCTCGATTGACAGGTTTACTATATCACTACGCTCTTTACATTTAACATTATTAGATACTAAGATTAACGAGCCTCCATGAATTGCTGATTTTCTGACGAATGCACTACAAAGTCTATAATTACTATTATTGAGCAATAGCTCATGATTTTTAAGCCAGTGTTCGGTTAAACAAAGCACATGAACGTTATGGCTTTCCAAAAATAAATCAATTTCTAATTGTTTGCCAGCCAAGCCTTGTATATTTTGGTGCACTACGTTAAGGCGACAGAGCCGTTTGACGAGGGACTCGGCCGTTGTCTCAGTTACTAGTTTAAAGAACTAGAACAAGAACTAATTTCTGTGTTACTAGAACAATGTAACACCGTTTGATTACTTAACCTATGTTTTGTTATAGTTGCTATAACACCGTTAATATTATATGCTACCAATGTAGCGATCATATTCATGCATTTTTTGGGGATGTAAAACAAGTCCCCAGTTATAATAAATCCACTAATAAATTTATTAGTGTCAAAAAAAATAATATTGTCGCTATGACAACCTGTCCTATAAATTACATTATTTAACCTACCTATATAATCATTTTGCCTGTCAGTGTAGCTCTTACTATAGGGGAAAGCAGTTAACATAATGTTGTGTACATTTAATTGTGACAGATATTCTAAGCCGCTTATTAATTCACTTTTGTGCACATTACTATAATACCAGTATCAAATGGAAGTATAGTGGCAACATTTCGTGACTAGTCAAACACAAACACAGTTCATTCGCTCATCACATCTGTAATCCATTTACAGAGCGATAAATGAAAGGTAATTGAAAGGAAATTACGCAATAAACGGGAGGTTATTATTGAATTTAATGTTAAATTAATCGCAAAGCCCCCTCGAGCCATCTGTCGTGGCCCCCTACAGTTTTTATATTGACGATTTGAGATGTGCTCGAGAAACAATGAAATCGTTTCATAATGAGAATGTGCTTATGCGTGTGAGTTTGTTGTGTTTGGGTGACTGAAACTAGCGTTTGCGTGTGACTTTGTCCATGGCCAAAACACAAATTGAAAAAATATCGATAAAATTGTCTACGTCTTCAGAGTTTAACAATCGGTGTAAATTTAAAAAAAACTTAGCTAATGTTTCTGAATTCTTTTCAATTTATATTTTTTTCTTTATATGTACAAGCATGCACTTATATATTAAATGTTTATTAAACTTTTTATTAAAAGTTACAGGGAGCCTACCATCATCGTTACGTCTTACTAACTTCTTAGATTTGACGCTTAATTAGTATCACAAAATGAAACGTCAAGATCTAAATACGCTCTGCTTATACTGATAATGGTAGGCCCCCAGTTTGTAAGTTCGTATGTAGGTGGTAATCTTTAGAACTACTCATCCGAAATCAAAAATACTTTCACCAATATTCAAACCAGACCTTCAGATATAATGAAGCAAGCTAGAACTAGTAACATTAAAATAAATCTTCCCATTCTTAGAGCTTGTATATAATGCGTTCCTTACTATGGATAGGAGTATGTTTGCTAGCCAAGTAATAATGATAATGTCCAGATATTATCACACAGCGACATCTAGTAACTTAACAAAGGTTTATTTTGTACATTAGCTATTCCCCACATCTCTCACTTCACCCGCGACTAATAATATAAACTTTTTTAATAAGTCCTCTTTTAACGTAGTAATAAGAATATAATATAAGTTTGAGACAAGAATAAATATCCTAAAGGTAAATCTGTTTGACAATAACAACAGCCCAGACAAGTACACCCTGTATCGCACGCGACACCCGAGAACGTGTATGCATAATACATCGCAGTACGCTGTTACTGTACACCGGACTTTAATTATATATCTGCTACAATTTCGCCTTTTTTCGAGTATTTTTCACATTTCCTCCCCCCATACACCCCCAGTCACCCCCTGCTGAACGACCGCGGAAAAATGCTTTGTGCGTGTGTGTGTACACACTCGAACACTATTGTTTACCAGATCGAAAACGTCATTCGCTGACTCTACAAAGGAAGTTGACACTCAAGATGTCGAACATAGGTAATATAATGGGAATAAAAATGGTTGTTTAATACAATTAAGGGTGTAGAACACCGACAGGAGAGTCCGATAAGCCGTGCTCAACTTTTCCTGTAACAGGCTGTTATTTCACGATTTAAAATCGGTTCTCAACCCGTTAATGACGCGAGGTACAAGTGCAGATCGGCGGCTCCGTTCGGCCGCGGACCAATCTATTTAATAACCCCCGTCGGTGACACCCCGCCCGGCGGCCATCGCCAATTTTCGCCACCCTCTCCCCCTAGCACCCGCCCTGAAAAAAATCCGGAGCGTTTTAAAATTAATGAGTAAAAATGTACACACACAGAGGAGCGAACAATGCGACGTGTGTGTGCGCTCACCGATAATGACCACGGCCGCGACACTCGCGGGCGTCGCGGCCAGCGCCGACGCGCGACCTCCGCGTCTCTTACGCGGCTCAAACCCAACCATATATTTTAGAAGCCAAAGCTAAAAGAACAAAACTGTCCTGTCCGATCCAACGCGCCGCTCGTTTCAGACGGAATCCGTGATCGCCTAGCCTTTTCCATTAGGACCAACTATCCGAGAAAAAAATGGAGTACAAATTGAAATTTCGCCGGTTCGGGCGCTAATTCAGAACGAAACGGCGCCGTGGCGCGAAACGAACGCAGTTAGATAACATTTGTAGAGCGGGGGAGGCGGGTGACACCCCTACGCAACGCCGTTTTTATTTTGGCCGGCCCTTGCCCCCTTACCCCCTTCGTTCGTCCAACTTCATCTGAATAATTACTGATTTTTTCCGTGTACCGCTGATTATTCCGAATGTTACTTGTTGATGATAATTTTTTTTCAACTTTTTTCATTAGTCAACCCTGGCCGGTGTAGCTTTGATTGTGCTTTTAAATTTTTGATATATAGCATTTATATTTCGTACGCACACACGTGCCTTTCTAACGATGAATTAAATAACGGAGTTCTGAAATCAAACATTGGAACTCTGATTTAGTTTAAAAATTTGATCAAATTTTTATAATAGCTTTGTTACTCTATTACTAATGTATTTATTAAAAACAGTTATTTGAGCATACCTCTACTAAAAATACCTTAGAGTTACGTTGACTAGGAAATTACAATTTTATTATAGTAAAATAATAATCAGTAGCTTATCACCTAATTGCCCTTAAAAACAACAAATTAAGTGTATTAAAAGTAACATTGATTACATTAAACAAAGTTGTGAATTAATTACCGATTGTATTGTCCCCATACCGGTCACTGCGTCGGTCACATTGTACAAAATAATGAGCTAATTAAATTAACGCGAACTTAGTAAAACAACTGCAAATCAACAGAATAATAACTAAATTAAAACAAACTAAGGAACTTTAATTATCATGCTTATTCGACAAGTGACAAGCCGATCGCTTTGGCAAGGATTTCGGCCCACCCCTGTTGGGGCGCATTTTTTCCGCCCACCACCAAAGGGGTTGATTTTTTAAACTGATGACGCGCTTTCATTCCGTGCCGTGCAACTTCCCCGCGCGGCTGTATGTGTAGGCCGAGATAAATAAATAAAAAAGAAAAAAGTACACGCTTTGTCGATAGTGTGCGCGTTTCTTTCGTTATCTGTGTTCCGCTATAATACAACTTTTTTTTCAAATAAAGAACTTTTATTATACGACCGTGTGTGAATGCTTTTCCCGCGAAGAACGTTAACCGGTGTTCTAATAGACACGTTTATTTGACAGTTTATACTTGAAGTGAAGTTTCCCGGGTTTGTAGAGGTGGCGATTTGGGAAATACCGCGGGATTCCCATGAGTTTACGAATAATCGAACATTTGTTTCTTGCTAGTGGAATACAGTGAAAATATTAGAAGTGGAGAGTATGACATTATCTTTTGTGAGTATTTCATGAAGTTATTTATTTACTGCAACAATTTATTATTCTAATACTAATTTATAATAATTTGTATATAATAATAATTAAATTAAATGGATCTTCGTCGTTTAAGAAGTTGAAGCAACTAGTAATATTTATTAAAATTAAAATTAGATTATATTTATTACATAAATTAAACCATTTATTATTACTTCATAAATTAAGTGAATAAATAAAATATTGAATGGAAATGACTTGCTACAGAACTTTTTATTAGCTTACGACGGAAAATCCTATTTCGACAACTCGTTTTGTCCGTCAGATTATTTCTGTTTACTTTTTTAGTTTTACAATAAAGAGGTGTATTTATTAAATATATTTTTGGCGCTCGTTTATGTCTTTTATTTTCAAATACTTACTTTTTAAAGTTATTCAATATTTTAAATTCATAGCTTTGTTTAATTAAACTTTATTGTAATAAACTTATGAAACTTCTAAGATAAATCTATTTATTTTTGCTATTAAATATTAATTAAAATTAATAGATGTGAACAAATTTGTTATTTTTTTAATAGGACAGCATGGAGTTATCTGAACAATAGGAATCTTTTAAATATTTTTTGGTAAACTATTTGACATGTAAGCATATACTTCAGGCCAAGTGGCTAACCATAAGTTACAAAAACTGGTTTTCCGTATTTTGAGTGGATGCCACAATCAGAACCAAATTAAAAGGGAAAGTATCACCTTTCAAATAAAAATAATCATCAAAATCGGTTCACCCAGTCAAAAGGTCAGAGGTAAGAAACAAAAAAACAGACATTCGAATTGATAACCTCCTTTTTTAGAAGTCGGTTAAAAAATCTCTACTCTTTGCTGCAGAACTTATTAACTCCTGAGGTTAGTTTGATTTCCGACTACGACTATTAGATTTTCGGGTGACCAGACATAGCTGGGTTTCGTGTCTAAGAAGATCTGACTAACTAATCAAATTCAGGTTACTGAAATTATGATTATTTAATATGTTAAGAGTAAAGGTTTGATTGCGGTCACTTTAAGTAAAAATTGGGTGACCAGTCATTAGATACCGACCCAACAATGTTCGGGATCATATCGGGATCCGACCCTCACAAAGTATGTAGGTACATATTTTGTATTTTTAAAATTGTATAATATTCTGAAAAGAATAATTAAGTACTGAGTTTCTTGTCAGGTTCTTCTCAGTAAAAGCAAGCTTCTGAACCTGGCGGTAGTATGTGTAATCCTGTATAATTATATCATTCTGACGATTTGAAAGTACTTTAGTTTTTAAGTCTGTGTTTATGGGCTAAGGCCAGGCTCTGATGACTGAAATAACAATGTTTAGTTTGGGGCCTACCATCATCGGTTTAAGCAGAGCGTATTAAAAACTTCTGCGTTTTGACGTTTATTTTGGTACTGTAAAAATCTAAGAAGTTCTTAATACGCGCTGCTTAAACGATCATAGTTTCTCACAAGCGTAATTGCTACAAATTAAGCATTTCAAGGCGTTTCCTTGCAGTAATGTTTAATAGGAATATAATAATTAAAAGTCAAGTAGTCTGACCTTCTATACAAATAGTGCATTCATACTTTAGACACACGCTGTAAATACTTTAATTTATAATAGGTATATTGATTATGATCTTATATAGCTTCCTGTAGTATTGATTCTTCATGGAATTTAAACTAATATCGGTTATGACGAAATATATTAGTACAAAGAAATACATGCCTGTCAAAATCATAACCCTCATTTTTTTTATTAAAAGTAAATTTGAAACATCAGCTATCTGCAAGCGAAAATCACGTTAAAATCGGTCCAGCCGTTTCAGAGATTAGGCGGAACAAACAAACAGTCAGACCGAGATTTTTTTTGAATAGTTTTCTTTAAGTTGCAAAAAACTTTCATAATGCTGTAAGTGAAAATCTACTATCAATTTTTCAATTTTATTTTCTTGTATATATTGTAAATCAAAGAGCCGTGGTGGCCTCGGGGTTAGAGAAGTCGCCTGCTATGCAAGCGACGCAAGTTCGAATCCCAGCGGGGCCTGTACCTATGAGTTTTTCTAAAAACTTATGTACAGTGATTTCACACCACGAGCTTTACGGTGAAGGAAAACATCGTAAGAAAACCTGCATACGTTTGAGAAATAATTCAAAGACGTATGTATAGTGCCTGAGACGGCGATGGACTCACCCTCTGTCACGTTGGTACCTAAACATATTCGGTGAAATGTGGGTGTTGAAAATTACAACACCTCTGCCTACCCCTTCGGGGAATACAGACGTGAGCATAAATATGTATGTATTGTAAATCATAGAGTAAATTTCGACTAAGAAACTTACCGACGAATTGACAACTTTTTTTTTATAGTCATTTAAAATGGAGCACAAGGTTTTTTATCACAATAAAGTTTAAATGTCATTAATGTAATAATGAAACTGATCTTTTACTTACCTTTCAACAATTTAATATCCATACATTTTATATCATTTACTAAAAGTCAATAAAGTTAAGTAGCAATTACGAAGGCTACTTATATATTTCTCAGCTCAACAAGCCGTTTAATGGCTTCATTAACATAAACTTAATTGACACACCCGTTTACCCAGATCTTGCGTACAATGGCAGTATGAGAAGCTGACAACGTTAAGGTCTATTTTTATTTGCACCTACTAGTTCAAAAGATAGGGACCTTACCATCATCATCTCCCTGGCCTTATCCAATACGTTGTTGGGGTTGGGACTGATTCAACCCGATGTGGCTGATCACCTGATTTATATACGAAGCGACTGCCATCTGACATTCGTAACCCTTTTGTGATGTAATAATGTATACGCGCTATTTAGAAACTTTTTCAAACACAAAGGCGGCAAATAAGCGTACAGCTTTCAAGATGCCTTGTAAAGAAAACAATCACTTTGCCTTTGAAATAAAAAAATATTTTGTTCCCGTAACTGCACCTGCTTGGAAGTAAGATCTTTCAATTCATGAACCCCTTAAGGAGTGAGAAGAATTTTGGAAACCCCTTTATACCTACACCTCACCAAGAACATACTCCAATTGCATATCTCTTGGACTAAAATTACCCTACACATCTTCTATATCTTTCTTCACACATATCTGGTGAAAATGTAACCTTATGCTTTTGATGTGCAAATCATTTATTTGATCCAAAATGTTTCAACATTTAATTCTAATAGGATAGCAGATAAAGCGAGTTGGTTTTGTTAAACGTGGTATCTAAAGAATGAAAAGAACAGTTGGTTAAAATAGTTGTTTATTGTCAGCAGGCGGAGTCAGACCGGGAGAGCGGTGCGAGCTCGCCGGAGGGCGGTGCGCGGGCGCAGCTAGCCGAGCCTCGCACGCCGTCGCCGCGCGCGCGCACGCCACAACACCTGAATGGCTCCAGTGAGTTCGTACTACAACTTTTACTACCTTTTTATACTTAATTATTTTCGTGAGATATACAAGATATTTGACTGAGTTTCTTGCCGGTTCTTCTCAGAAGGCTAGTTTCCGAACCAGAAACCAAAAATGCCTTAAAATTACTCATAAATAATTTTCATTTTCATAAATAAACAACAGTTTGTGGCATAAATAAACTAGTTGGTTAAGGCAAATTGTAGGCAATGATAAGGAATTGACAAACGAAAAAGGGGCAAACAAAAAAGCAGCTAATCTGATGTTATATGAAGTCTGGCTATAGTAGTGCACATGAACTCTTTGTAAGAAAACAATTTAGTTCTATAGTCAATGATATTAAATGTATTAACACGAACGAATAAATGTTCCGTACGCGTTTCTCATTTGCTAAATAAATTGTATAAACACTTGAAAGCAGCCGAGGAAAAAGGTTAGAATTCTAACAATTATATCGCCTCGAATTTTCAAACTATTGATATACAAATCTAGGCACTTGGCTTGTTTAAAAAAGTCTCATAACATTGACTGTATCATTTAACAACATGACATCTTTGTCTTTCACGTTTTAATAAAATCTTCCCATTCGCAGTGGCGTCGATGTTCCAAAACCTGCAGAACCTGGCTAGCATGCAGCAGAACATGCCGATGTCGCAGCAGCTGCAGCAGCAGATGTCCCAGCAGATGTCCCAGCTGGCTGCCAACCTGCAGGGACTCACCTCCATGCCTGCCAACCCTGTCATTAACTCACCACTTAACTTGAGTGTCAGTGCGCCTGGTAAGGACATCATATTTAAAATAATTGAACCTTTATAATCTACTAGCGGATGTCACGCGGTTTCACCCGCGTAGTTCCTGTTCACGCGGGAGTATGTGAATAAAATATAGCCTATATTAATCAGTGATAATGTAGCATTCAAATGGTGAAAGATTTTTTTAAATTGGTCCTGAATTTTTAGCCAATTCGTTGCAAACATACTTACATACAAATCTTCCCTCTTTATAATATTAGGATATATAAGTAATATATATTTTTTATGTGTTTTTGATGAAATTATTGCAGTTTCACCTGCGTGAGATAAATAATATAACCTAATAACTTTAATTTCTAAGGTTAGGAAAAATACCAACACGAGCTCGCGATCACACCTCCAAGCGTCGATTCTTTCTTCCCTTGTTTTTTTGAGCTTAGAGGCCACCTTGAGAATATTATTAACGCGTCATGCAGTTAGAAAATAGATAATATAACGCTGATAATATAGGATTATAATTATGAAAGTTTTTTTTAAATCAGTCCCGTAATTTTGAGTTACACACAAAAATACGAATATTTTCTCTTTATTATATAACAATAAGCTAGTATCCCCACAATCACAATGTATGGGATAAGGCCAGTGACGTGATGAGTATTAAAAATCGTCGTATCAAGTAAAAATGAAGATCAATGCGATCTAATATCCCCATCGATTAAATTAAAAAGTAAGTCTTAAAGTGACCATAAATTAAATAGCGTAATAACAACTGCAACAAGTTAATATATAATATACTAGGGGACGTCACGCGGTTTCACCCGCGTAGTTCCCGTTCCCGTGGGAGTACGGAGATAAAATATAGCCTATGTTATTCGCTGATGATGTATGAATCCATTGCTGAAAGAATTTTCAACATCGGTCAAGTAGTTTCGGAGCCTATTCAATACAAACAACCAAACAAATATTTCCTCTATATAATATTAGTGTAGATATATAATAAGAAGTAACCAAAATATCGTATCAAAATATCAAATACTTTAAAATAATCTGTGCTTAGCGGCTAAAACGATTAAGTTTGAATATTTCAACCTCTTATATCAAAAATTTTAATAATTCATTATTCATTATCAAAGTTGCGGTATGAAGGGAAAATGACCCCTAATTTCCACATTTTATTCGACATAATTATGGAATTCGTTTCTCAGATGTTCTCGTGCAGTTCAATGAGTTTTTGAGACTTTTTTCAATACATTTGCGTCCAATTTAACACTATAAAGCTCCACAAACCGATTGGACTAATCAGAACGTACACGGTTCGCGCATTAAACTCTTAACTTGAGAATCACGTGATACGTAATTAGGTGATTACCGAAACCAATCGATTTAATGAATTTAAGATAGCGGCCCCACTCGCCGACCCATTATAGCTATGCCTTAATGGACGAAAAAACCTATTTAAATAATGAGTATAATTACACATTTTTTTCACGAACGCACGGATATTACGAGTGTTGCGGTATCATTAAGAGTTTTATTGTCTTAATAGAACTAATTATACATTTTTTTCGGTTCTTAATTGATGCGCCGTCGGAAAGAGCATTTATTACAAAATGTGAAATGTCATGGTTTAAATGAATACGTTATGTTAATGTTGAATGTTGAATTTAACGGGCTTGTATGGTATGCTGATAATGTTCATAGATTTTTATATTGTAGGAGTTTTGTTCGTCGTGAATTAGTCTTGCTCGGTTGCCGATGGATTTTCTGTAATTTCCTATCGTTCGTTTATTATATCTTTAAATTTTTTATGTCGAGTTACGTATCTGTTTTGTACGTACCGCCTTTTGTGATTACAATATAATTTTATTGTTTAATTACCTAAGTAGAAAGTTTGACTGGATTTCGTCATTCGGTGACTGTATTGTTCAATACCATGAATGATTCGATATCGTAACATCCTTTATACGTATATTTTATTTGCCACGTCTAATGTTGATGTTTTCAACATTAACACATTGCCAAATGCAGTACAATAACAGTTAATACTAAATAAACACAGTATGATACTCCTAATAAAATATTTGTTCATACACGTAATCAGTTTGAAGATCATTGGTCATAATTAGATCTGGCAAAACACCCACTTATCACCCATTTCACCCTCGTAGTTCCCGTTCCCGTGGGAGTACGGGGATAAAATATAGCCTTTGTTACTCGTTGATGATGTAGCTATTCATTGCTGAAAGAATTTTCAGGATCGGTCAAGTAGTTTCGGAGCTTATTCAATGCAAACAAACAAACAGAAAACAATAAAGAAATCCTCTTTATAATATTAGTATACATGATTAAGTGCCAACGTGACAGATGGTGAGTCCATCATTACAGGCACTCTACGTCCCGTAATGTTTTCCTTTACCATAGCGAGATATCACTGCGAAGGCGACTCTCAACCATTCAGCCACCTCCCTTATAGGACTAGTAATGATATTATCAAATGTTTTGTCGAAGGTATGGGGTCACCGAACCCTGTGAGTAACAGCAACATGCTCCCACCAGCGATGCCGTCTCCAATGCCCCAGCTTATCCTGGCCTCTGGGCAGCTCGTGCAAGGGATACAGGGTGCACAGCTTCTTATACCGACGTCGCAAGGTGAGATCGTATTCATACAATCTATGAGTTTTGGTTATTAATGTGAAAGGCAAGGGGAAGACCTTAAAAACGATGGATGGATTTTGTAAAAGATGATATGGGAGTGAATACTGATATGATTGCTGATAAAGAGAAATGAGAGAGGGTAAAGCATTGCACAGACCACAAATAAATAAGCGACGAACCTTATTTTTTGAAGTTGGTTAGTAAAGTGGGATAAGGGCAGTAGGACAAATGATAATGATAATTAGCTCACCGTGAAGGTTACATTTGTTTAACGTCACTAAAAACTGACACCATCTTAGGGAGCCTCATATTTTGGATACGACAGTGTAGTTCGTCTTAAATAATTAGTTAGAAGACTTGTGAAAATTAGTAAAATAAGACATTATTAAGTGCATGGATACAAGATATACCTAGAATTGTATTATGTCCGTTATATATATTTTATAATAACCCCTCAATACAAGTGACATAGACATAAGCCACAAAGTTTATCTTTGAAATGATGCTAAATTTAAATTTATTCCGTCCAGGTATAGCGACGCAGACCATTCTAACGATACCAGTCAACCACGTCAACTCCAACGACCAAATGGTCAACTTGGCCTTAAACAACGGTCAAGTGGTGTCTACGTCTTTGGCCAACCTCCAAGCCATGGCCCAACCCCACCAACTACTCAACTCAAACCCACAACAGTCCAACGTTCGTCCAATGCTGAACCCAACATTGTCAAACGCGTTGCTTAACCAAGGTTTGCCAAACTTCTTGTCGAATGGAGCGACGAACGCGCAGGAACTACTCCAAGCGTTACAGCAGCAACAGCCGCAAGCGAATCACAACCTTCTGCAGACGGTGCAACAGAACAATATGCCTCAGCAAATGCAGGGACGGCGGTCTTCTTCGCCAAGACCAGAGAGGCATTATAAAGAAAGAGAAAACTTTGAGAGGTTCGCTGGAGTTTCTAGAGAACGGAGTGAGAGAGAGAACGTGGGATCTGCTATGAACAATATTAACAGGTTAGTGATCGCTCTTATAGTAAATATGCTAAAAGTACCTAGATTAGTAATTTTATTTCAATGATAAACTAAGTTTAGATAATGTTCCTACTTACCTTGTTTTATATGTATTCGGTTGATCCCAGTAGTAACCTGACGTTGACCTTTCTCTTAATATAATAGTGATTTTTATACAACTTCTACATAATAGTAAAAACCGTATCTAGATCCGTAACGTATTTGAGAAGAACAATGCTTTCATATAGACAAAATTAATTTGTAAAGAAAAGGCGACTTCAAATTATACTTTTTAAAGATTAGTCAAGTGTTGCTTGCTCAGATAGAACAGCTAATTTCTAAAGATTATACGTGGACTTGTGTACATTGACGTACAACTTCCGAATTTCAATTCTTCAAGGCGTATAAATAACAGTCGATAGCTTTCGAAATACCTCATAATTGATGGAAAATTCCTCCTCTTATTATAAAACCACGACCACTTCATAGCCGAGCTAACAATATCGTATTAAGTAGAAATCAAACCCGTCAATTTATTTGCGTATCCTTCATGCTATATAGAGCCTTGTGACTTACACAATAAGGCGGTATCGTATGCAGAGAGCGTGGGTACGTCACAAGTGCTGGGTGTAATTATGCGACAATGAGTGTAATTATGCGACTGACGATATACGGATCTTGCACCATTTGACTGACTGATCATCATTTGTTTCTGCGAATAAGGGAATGTACTGGGGTCCGACTATGGTCGTTTTAAGCGGGTATTAAGAACTTCTTCTACCCCCGTATTACTAAACATACACTAAGTTAGACTTTGATTTAAAAGTAGCTCCACCTCCCCATGTTATACGAAAAAGGGATGTACAGTGATTTCACGCCACGTGCTGTACGGTGAAGGAAACATCGTGAAGGAACCTTCATATATCTGAGAAGTAATTCAAAGACGGGTATAGTGCCTGAGACGGCGATAGACTCACTCATTACTTAATCATCTTCGGTGAAATTTGGGTGTTGTTATTACAACACCTGCCTACCCCTTGGGGGAATAAAGACGTGAGAATATGTATGTATTATTGATACAGAAATCTATAAAATAATCTATATCTATACATCTATACAATAAATAAAATTGAAGTGTCTGTTTGTAATTCCAAAATAACAACTTTTCACTAAATCCATATGAAAGTATACACGCTACTGACACTAAAAAACCAGGTTTTAAAATTTTTGTCTTTCTGTCTGTCTGTCTGTTTGTTCCGGGTAATCTCTGAAACGGCTGGACCGATTTTAACGGGACTTTCACTGGCTGTTTTTATTTATTAAAAATATTAGCGTTCCGCGACAATAAGGATGAAACTAAATCTACGCGGGTGAAACCGCAGGGCACAGCTATGTTGAATATAATAATAGTCTCGTTACAGTTTTATTATTATGCTAAGTATTACATGGAAATTACTCATAGACACACCTCTGCAAGTATAAATAATATTTGTTTAATGAATTAACAATAATCAAGATGACGTTTGAGGATGTGAATATTTCACAAGGGAAATACCTAACAGGATAAATAGTAAATCATTATTATAAAGTGTGCTTCAAAGAGTACCAAGACATTCTTCGTTAGTATGATTTCGATGACTGATTGAATCTGAGTGCACGGCATTTCTCCGCCAAGTTGAGAAATGTTCTGAGTGCCTAGTGCGAGTTTTTTTTAAATGGCACAATGTCACCGTGTTGACGTAAACGCAGATTTGGATGGGATCACAATAGTGTCATCTTTAGGCTGAAAGAGGCGCCGTTTATGAAAATACTATTTAGTTTCATCCTTATTGCCGCGGAATCCTAATATTTTTAATAAATAAAAGTAGCTTAAGTTACTCATTGGAACATCAGCTACCTGCCAGTAAAGTAAAGTAAGTCCCGTTACAATCGGTCCAGCCGTTTCGGAGTTTACCCGGAACGAACAGACAGACAGACAGACAGACAGAGAAAATTTTTAAATCTTGGTTTTTTTGTGTCAGTAGCGTGTATACTTTATATGCATTTAGTGATAAGCTGTTATTTTGGATTTACAAACAGACACTTCAATTGTATTTATCTGTATAGATAGATGTATAAATATATGTTACCTACATAAAAAAGAACAATTGTTAAAATCTCTCTGTCTTTCTGTTTGTTCCGACAAATCTCGTAAATAGCTGGACCGATTTTAATAAGACATTCACTGGGGGACAGCTGATGATACATGGCTACTTTTACTTTTTTACAAATTAGGATTCCGCGAAATCAAGCCATACATATTATTGAGTCTACGCGGGTGAAATCGAGAGACAAAGCTAGTACAATATAAGTTTGTAATATCCTTTTAATTGCAAGTGAAACTGATCGTATCAATTGCTTCTGAAAACCGAACAATTAATTAATTTAATGTAATGATAATGACTAATGCAATGCATGCATCACGCGAAGAATTGAAAGCGTTTGTAGAAACGGTGTTCACGATGCTATCATGAAGGGTAATGTCCCTTAATTAAGTATGTATTAACGGGGAATAGGTATATATGATACGTATTTACATACACACATGATTAAAAAATTATAAATTCTAAAATTTTTTAGTTGATTAGACTTTTCACAATGTACTTTCAAATCGTCAGAATTATACGTATCTGTACGATTATACGTACATGCTACCGCCAGGTTCGGAAGGTTGCTTTTACTGAGAAGAACCTGGCAAGAAACTCAGTAAATACTATTTTCAAAAAAGTAATTTTATAATTTTGAATAAAGCAGTATAAATTATAAATATATATGTTTATAATTTATATATAAGTCATCATATTATGTTGCTGTGCCCCGCGGTTTCACCCGCTATATTAAGTTTCATGCTTTATTTCGCAAAACCCTAATATTTTTTACTGAATAAAATTTGCCTATGTTTCTCCTTGAAACATCAGCTATCTGTCGTTCACGCGTGATGGCGTGACCAAGCGAAATCGGGATTCATTTTTATATATACAGATATAAGAAAACATGTAATTTCCAAGATCAATTTTAAAGAAAGAAATAAAGAATATTGATTTTTCAAAACCCAAAAATGCAATTTTTGAATTTTGCCATTGTGCCAACTAACACTTTACATCTATCAGGGTATAAGAGGGATAACAATTGAAGACAATTCGTTATATTTTTAGATATGACCTTTGATTGTAAATAATTCTCTGGTAGCTCGAGTAAATTATGGGGACAGCGACTAATTAATTCTCGCGCTGTCAGTGTTGTGTCCACAATACGTGCTATTTATAATCCTATTCAGAATCTAAAGGTTTCTAAATTCATAATATATCTTTTAGCGCTTTATTTCGCGGGACCCATTTTTTTATAATAAAAATAAAAAAAGGAAACCGCCTTCAAAAAGAGAAAAATAAAATAATGTTAAAAGAATTAATTACTTTCAAGTTGATGCCAAATTTAGCATCGAACCTCCTCTTTTTTTGTAGTCGGTACGGCCTCTTATACTTCTTGTCATGTCAGCTATCTGTTAGTTAAAGTTCTGTTAAAATCCACAACAAACAGACAGAGACAGACCTACACACTTCAAATATATTTATCTACTAGCTGTGCCCCGCGGTTACACCCGCGTAGATTTAGTTTCTTCCTTATTGTTGCGGAACCCTAATATTTTTAATAAATAAAAGTAGCCTAAGTTACTCCTTGAAACATCAGCTACCTACCAGTGAAAGTCCCGTTAAAATCCGTCCAGCCGTTTCAGAGATTACCCGGAACAAACAGACAGACAGACAGACAGAGAAAAATTTTAAAACTTGGTTTTTTAGTGTCAGTATCGTGTATACTTTCATATGCATTTAGTGGAAAGCTGTTATTTTGGAATTACAAACAGACACTTCAATTTTATTTATCTGTATAGATATGTATAAATATAGGAAGATGTTCAGGTACAAATTATGACCAGAAACTAGATGCAGTTTTCCTGCAATCAATAAGTTTAAGTTTGAAATAATCCAATTTACTAGCAGGTTCTAGTTGGTATATAAAGACTAATTTACACCAATGGCCTCGAAATAAGTAGTTATTAAGGAAAAGAGACATCTGTCCGCTATCAGCAGTAATGAGTTATTTAATGTTAATTGTGTTCAGGATGTGAGGTACGTTACTGATATAATTACATTAATGACGGCCGTGTTCACGCACTTTGTAAACAATTTTCTGGTGTTGGTAGTGCGGAAAAATAATAAACATATTATAGTTTTGTTATAATTATGCTCGCGGCCTTTGTATTTGGATAGGACAATGACTTGAACGATGACAAATTGACAACATACAAGTTATCTTACTAATATTATAAGCGCGAATGTTTGTAAGAATGTATGCGTGGACTTCCACGCAAAAAATACAGAATGGAATTTGATGAAACTTTACAATAATATAGTGTCTGTCTGTCTGTCTAATAAATCGGTTTTATTTATAAAATAAGATGTAAGTATCTGTGTGTAATTACAAATTAAAAGCTTTTCACTAAACTCATATGAAAATACATACATACGATACTCACATATAAAAAGCATTTTTTTTTCGGTCCATAAAATTAAGTCTATGCAGGTGAAACCGCGGGCATAGCTAGTCTATACAGATAAATAAAATTGAAGTGTCTGTTTGTAATTCCAAAATAAGAGCTTTTCACTAAATGCATATGAAAATATATACGCTACTGACACAAAAAAAAGAAATTTTAATTTTTCTCTGTCTATCTGTCTGCCCGTCTGTCTGTCTGTCGGTCTGTCTGTTTGTTCCGGGTAATCTCCGAAACGGCTGGACCGATTTTAACGGGACTTTCACTGGCAGGTAGCTGATGTTTCAAGGAGTAACTTAGGCTACTTTTATTTATTAAAAATATTAGGGTTCCGCGAAATTAAGCATGAAACTAAATGTACGCGGGTGAAACCGCGGGGCACAGCTAGTATTTAATATAAGAAGATATTGCTTAGTAGAAATGACTTCACTCCTCCCCACCCTATGAAGCAGTGGCATTGCTTGCCATAAGAATACAACACTATTCTAAAGTATTATTTGTCTGCGATCTTCTGTAACGTTCTTTATGTAAACATCTGGCAGATACAGTCTCTAGTTGGGAAGATCCCGTGGTTTCCTAACACCTTTAATCCTAATTATAGTTTAAAGACCTCTGCAGATATAATTTCTTACTATCTATACGTACTCATATAAAAAATGCGAAAGTGTCTCAGTCTGTCTGTTCGTTTCACAGCTAAACTGCTGAACCGATTTTGAATACTTAGAGATTTGACTATTTATTTTAAAAAGGTACATATAAAATATCGCATTTTCGATTCAATTTGAGCAAAAAAAAATTCGAAATCGTACAAAATTAAAAGTATTGTATATTATTATATAATATATTAATTAATACGATTTAAGTACTAAGTTACTAGCTATATGTGATCGTTGTAAAGGAAATGAGACATTATACAGAGTGTGCCCAAGGCAGTACTTCCGAACCGACTCGGCTACGTTCAAGCAATTACATATAACGACTGCTTAGCATTATCTGCTACTTATACCTTGAGTATAGTAAACTGTGATACAGTAAACATATTATTTACTTGTTTATTCATGTACTAGCGGTGCCCCGCGATTTTTCCCACGTAGGATTAACGTTAGTGATTTTTTTCTAATATTTTTTTTTTTTTTTTCATTTGTTTTGGCACGAACAGTCAAAATTATACAGAGGTAATATTAAGGTATAGATAATACCTAGAACAGTTTTAAATGTAAAGCAGACAAGGAGTGCCCAATATTAATATAAAAGTAGCCCAAGTTATATCTTGTAACTTTAACTATCTGCCATTGAAAGTCTAGTTTAAATCGCTCTAGCTGTTTCTGGGATTATATTATGGAACAAACAAAAACAAGAAACATTTAAAAAAAAATAAAAAAATTTTTTGTTCCCTTATTTTTTAATACTATTCTTTCATATCCATTAAGTGAAAGGATTTATTTTAGAAATACATACAGAAGTCATTCAATTTTATTTATCTTATTGATGTGTACTGCGATGTATTTTATACTTACCCTATGCCTGCGCAAAACGCAAGGTCAAACGACACAGATATTCACAAAACACAAGAGCGTAAAAAATTTATAGAATAGTTCTCCGCACTTAGTCTACTGTTTCTTACTTTACTACGGCCAGCTACAATGCTCTACTTGTTTTTAATCAAGATATTATAAATAACCGACTGTTTTCCTGTTCATTACGAATCGAAAACTAATCGAATTACTGGTTACACAACTCATTACATTGACAAGTTGTTTCCTGAAATTAATTGCATTTGATGTAATTTCGTACATTATTATGACATTTTGGACTCTTATTACAGTGAATTAGATCTCAAATTTAAAGTATAAGTTTAAGTACGTACACGTATAAGTATTAGTATATTTAGATATTTTATGCTTGTAAAAGTTACCGTAACCATTGTTTTGCAGAAACTGGAAAAGTGAATTTTTTTTTTCAACAGACTTCAAAAAAAGATGGAGGATTCCACATATCGACCATATTTTTTTTCGTTTTCAAATATTGTTTTCTCTTTGGAAATGCAGATGTAATTTAGCTAACGACCAAATTTTTATTTAAAGTTTGCTTTAACAGCGGTTTCGCCTACTTATACTCAAATTCAATAACTTTATTTTAGTAAGATACACTAATTACTTCAAAATAAAAATCAGCTATCTGTCAATCAACAGTCCAGCCATTTACAGACAGACATTTTAATATGCATGTGTAATTTTCAATTACAAACAGACACTTAAATTTTAATTTATTTGTATAGACCACGTACACAAACAAGTCTCAGTGTGTAATAACCCTAACTGCAGCAAAAGTTAATATAATACTAGGTACTAAAACTAGGCTACACAGCTTCGATACAAACTCGTCACATTAGTACACATTCAGTTAATGCTACCATGTAATTAGGTACGTCTGCATCTTACACACGGTAGCGCGGGGAGTGGCGGCGAAACCGCCCGAATCAATTTACCGACATGTCTTATAAAGTTATGGATACATATTTTTTATTTTTTTAATAGACATTTGATAAGAATAATAAAAGTCTGTCGAGTTTTATATGGCACTAGCTGTGCCCCGCAGTTTCTGTCGCCTATAGTTCTGTTACGGCAATATATAAATTTCATTGGACTGATAGTAGCGCCGCGACATCTGTCGAAAATTGGTTGTACCAACTCAGAAATCTTCGTGGGTTCAAACAGAAGAAAAAATCTACATTCGATTATTTTTTCCTATTGTTACCCAAGCAGGTCATAAATTCCTATTAAATACTTGACTTTGCTTACGTGATCTACAGCATAGTAAACATAACAGTGATGATTATATGCCATCTTTAACGTCTATCAAGGCAGAGCTTAGACAGAATTTGAATTTATTAAATAAAATAGATTAATACTAAGTTATTTGACTTTTTTTTACCATCCCACAAGCTTGGAAGACTTATTTGCACTTTGTTTTTATTAAACTCACATGTAATCTACCAAAGAGTTATCGATTAGTAACCCTATAATAGCAAAATCACGTGACTATTGAAATTAAATCCTATTTATTTAACATTCCAATACTTCCATTAAACACTTTTGTTATCAGCCATTTGAATAATTCACGTGTGGTCTAAACCGCGCGTCTTTGTTCGACCACACAAACCATATAATTAGGTACAGTCGAGGCATTAAGTATTCCAACATCTATAATTACCTTGCCCGTGACGCGTCTAATCCGGCAAGTAATGGTGATAAATAGATCCCATGGTATATCCTTGGAATATATTAGCTAAGTCGGTTAGTGTGCTTAGATTAGCGGGCGTCTAAGTGCTCGCTTCGTTTAAGACTGCGGCTGTACATCGATACAGCTACTTTGACGTAAAATTATACGTCGCGACATGAAATTGTGGAACTTTTAGATATAAATGAGTATTGAGTGATTTCTATCTTTAATTAGTGTCAAAAGCTTAAATTACATCTTAGACTCTGAATACTTCGGCGATTTTATTGATTGCTTTCAGAATCTCCCTGGCTTAATCTCGTAAATTTTTGGGGTTGACTTGTCACTTGATTCTGCCCGATGTGGCTGATCACCTATTTTTTATGCAAAGCGAGTGCCTTTAGAACCCTTTTTACGAGGAGAATAGGTATTCTGGGTTGAAGCAATTTTTATATATACATACATACATATGCTCACACCTATATTCCCCGAAGGGATAGGCAGAGGTGTTGGGATCACAACACCCACTTTTCACCGAAGTCGATTAAGTGCCAACGTGACAGGTGGTGAGTCTATCATACTTCTTTAAATTATTTCTCAGACATATGCAAGATTCCTCACGATGTTTTCCTTCACCGTAAAGCATGTGGTGTAAAATCACTGCACATAAGTTTTTTTAGAAATACTCAAGCAATTTTTATTGATTTCTGTTTGAAACCTATAATGATGTCTGAAACCATAAAAATGTGTGTATATTCATAGACTTTTCAGTGACTTCTTCATTTGAATTTAAACAGTTCCATTCACATTCGTATTTACAATATTAACTCGCAATATAATGAGAGCATGAATTAGTGGCATTAGTATGATATTAGATCTTAATCATGTATAATTCAAACAAATTATAACATAACGGCTACGGCCGTCGTTCCTGACTGTACCTATTATATGCACTGGTGTGTGTGCTTCAAAGACATTAAGTTAATGCGACCTCATAATTACTGGTTGGTAACATTAATTCTCGCATCCATAATTAAGTTTAATACCTCATTTCTGTTCGCCTACAATCTAGATAAATATTCTATGTCATTCGACGTCTATTACCTACTGTTGTGTTAGATATAAACATTGGGAATTCATTGTTTTCACAGTCTTTGTCTGGCAAAGGGTGTTAAATACATATTTAATATTTATTTTTGGTCGATAGGTATTTTTACTATTTTATTTATTATTTAGACATTCTGCCAGGCGACCATTTTAACTAACCGGGTCCATAATCCAGACTCCAAACTGCTACTGGGAAATGACAGATGGATTAATTTAATAACACTACGTCCAATCTGGGGATCGAACTCAGGAGCTCGTGCTTCGCAGACGCGTTTGAAACCAATAGACCAAAGAGGCCGTTGTAGATTTAGATTTAAAGAAAGACTTTATCGTAATTACTATCTATAGAGATAAATACAATTAAAGTGTTTGTTCGTGATTCCAATTTAAAAGTTCTTTAGTAAATGCACATGAAAGTATTTACAAAAAAAAATACATTTTGCTCCTACAACTGGGAACCGATTTTGACAGGACTTTCACTGGCAGATAGCTGAAGGTTCTTTAGTTAACATAGGATACTATTATTTTTTTAATAAAAAATAGTCTTCCGTGAAATAACACCACCCATAAAAATAAGTCGACGCGGGTGAATCTGTGGGGCACAGAAAGCAAAACAATAAGAGTTTACGCTATTTGTAATACGTACCTACTTTAAATCGTATAATAAGATTCAATTATACGATGAAATAAATGCTTATTGAGGCACTTAGGTATAAAATGAACGCCACGGAAGGTATAATTGAAAATAATCTAAGTTAACGCGTAATAAAATTGTGGTAAGCACAGGTACTGAATAGGGACCTACACTTGCTTCCGTTGCGAACAGAGGAAGCTGTGGGGTCGAATCAATCTTAACTTAATAATACTGTAATGAACCCGTTTTTGTATAAGGTACATTTTATTTTTTTCGACAAAATAAAATATGTATAATACATCATTATCAGCTACCAAAAAAATAATTAGCAAATTTTGTACGAATGTTCAAGAACTAATATCAAACACACGTTGTGCAATCGTATAATATTACTCACCTAATTAGAATTGATAATAGGAGTAGAGTCAGGTATTACTTTCGGAATTCCGATCCAGAGATTAAAATTTAAAATTAAGCTTATGCATAAATATTGGAGCTAAATTTTATTTGCTTCTCTGCAACATTTTTTTTGACGATAGAGAAGCACGAACATTTTCCTTTAATATTAAGATTAAGATTACTTACCTACCATCTATTAAGAATTTATCCAAAAAGGGTCAACCACCGATTATTGTTTGAATACATACCAAGTTTAAAACAGGATTACATGAAATAATTCAAGGCTACTCTACGGATGTCGCTGGCCTATTTCTGTTAAACAAACTTTTTATTCGAGTTTCTTTCCTTGGTGTTAACACTTCGAGTCGGGAGCTTAAGGCATTCATCGAATTAACTCTCTGACAATATTTAGTTTACATTCATAATTTGTTTGCTTAAGGAACTGAGAGATGCGTATTTCTCGCATCTCTCTCTCAGTTCCTTATGCATTTTTCCTAAAGCGAGTGGATTTAAGTGTATTAAAATGCAATTATTGAGCGCAATAAAGTATGTATACGTTTTATAATCACAGCCCGAGGCGTACATTACTGTATGTCATAATATTCTCGTAAAACAATTGAGTTTATGCGCGTGCGATTATATTTAAAGGTCATTTCGACATTGGCTACTGGCACTATAACACAATCCTACTAATATTATTAACGCGAAATTTTGTAAGAATGTATAAGCGAGCCTATTGAAAAAATCTAAATATCTTTATTTGATTAGACTTCTTACTAAGTACTTTCAAATCATTAGAAGGACACAAAATATACATGATACAAGATTATAAGAGCCGTGTGGCCTCGGGGTTAGAGCAGTCGCCTGCTACGCAAGCGACGCAAGTTCGAATCCCAGCGGTGCTTGGGGGCCTACTCGCTTTCTCCGAAAAACGAAGCTTCGGCCGAAAGTTCGGAAAGTTCCTACCACGGTTCTTATTAGTTATTACGACCGAACGTGGTCTGCTAGAAAATTCTTTGTCGTCTATATATTCAATACCTACTTTAATTAAATTATTGAACGATTTAGGTAGGTTAGGTAGGAGGAGATTAGGTAGCTTTTATTGAGCAATCCAAAACTTTGTTTGAAAAACCCAATTACAAATCACCCGCCCCGGGATTGCTCCCTGAACTTCGTATTCCACAGTATCGTGGCAACCACTAGACCAACACAGAAACAATTACATACAAATAAGTTTTCTTATAATATTTCCTCCCCGTCTGTCTGCAGACTACACCATAGGGGACTAAAAAGTGATAAGTGTAAAGGTGCCGTCACGAGCTATGAGCGCCCTGCGTAAATAGTGGAAGATACAAAAAAAATATTACTGCGCATTTATGGCCAGCGCTTATAACTTGTGACGGCTGCTGTGCCTGTATTAAGAGTAACTGGATTTAAATTTAGTTCAATTTACATATTAATTGATAATTACAAGACTTGGCTATAAATAAGCAACGACACTAAAGGTTAATTAATCTTGGAAACTGAAAAGTCCTTTACATTTTTACTACTTACTTTGTTGCAAAACCGGTAAGTTAAATACTAAATGCATAAAATAAATATAAAAAAAAATACTCATTAATTTTCCACGGTCATGTAATGAATGCTGGATTATTTAAATTATTTATTGTTTTATAGTGTTAATGTAAGTCATGTATTGCCTCATAAATATACATGAGTTATAATAAATATAATATTACTGTTTTTTATCTTCCCGTTAAATGCACACGAATTTCGCGTTAATATTTAAAAATATTATTTATTTATTTTTATTGTTATGTTTGCTTGTCTAAATTTTATTGTATAGCGGGAATAAGTGATTTGAAGATGAGAATTCTAGAAAGAACACGAAAAATAAAAGCTATATCAGAAAAACGTTTTTAATTTAATTTATTTTTAAATTTTTAGTTTAATTTAAATTATCGACATGTTTTTCATGAAAACCTTGTTGTTTTTAATAAACAATGACACTTCAGACTTTTGAAAGGTCAATGCTGTTTATGGATAAATAATTATTTTATAATTACCATAGTTTACACATTTCTACTTAACAAATAGATACGGTTGACGATAAAGCAGCGTGATAAGCCTTTTGCCTTAGGGCCCATAGGCCTGTACAACATTTGGGCCCATTCAGTAAAAAAGGTAGCACACATTTCCGTCGCATATCACAAATGTAATATAACAATAATACGCAATATATGTGTGCGTGTTGTTGCAACGGATGAAGCCCTAATTAGCCGGCAATTACCGCTAATGCACCGGCGCACTTAATGAAGCAAGCACCTCATTTGTACCCGGCACCCAGTTGCGTGCAACACTATTGTCCTACGAGATGCAGATATAACTGTCCCCATCACTAGTGCTCGCTTTTTAAAAACAGCTCTTTTATTCTTTTAGCAAAACTACATGAATATAATGTTTGAGTGATGAGAATGTCATCGTGTTATATTAAAAAAAACAAATTTAAAGTGAAGAGAATGTCATCGTGTTATATTTAAAAAAAAGAACAGATTTAAATTTTAAAAATGTTAGTTCCTTTTTTTAATACCACGCAGTTCGTATCTACTGTTCACTTTTTGAAATGAAAAAGGAATGAAATTAATTTTACTTGAATATTATAATGTTATCTAGATCATGATGCCCATTAAATCTATTAATGGCGTAAGTGCACTAAAGTTACCGATTCCTCCAAAATTAGTTGATTATTGTGCCTAAAATGTCCTTAACTTGTTCTATTGATGGCTTTGAGCTTCAGAAGCAATTGTCACTTTGACATTCAACTTTGTCGAAGTTCGTTGACTTGCTCACAAATTCTGTGTTGGACAAACGGTTCTATTGAGCTTAAACAGTTAATATAATACTCCAGTACCAATGATAGGCGTTGAATAAAATTATTGAAGAAATACTTACGCTACGTTAGGGTTTGTTCCAGACCATTCAATTCCCGTGAAATCATATTTCTTTATGTTTTACTGATGGCGGCCCTAGTGTGTAATAGATTTTAATTATACAAATATTTTTTAATATGTTAATTATTTATCTTATATTTTTATATAATCTATTGAAGAACATTTTCTTACTATGAGAAAAGGTCTCCTCTATGTCACACGAGGAGGTCAAGGATCGGCAATCAATATAATAAAATGGTTGATCGTTTTTGAAATAAAGTATAAACCATATTATATCTAGTACTAACCCCTGCATTTTACTGCATTTCTTTATCATACATAAACAAAATCGAAAACCAACATACAAAACCTTCAAATTCCGAACACAATTCTGCTGTTCCATTTGAGTAATTTAAAGTTAAAATTTTGATTTTATTTATAATAAACATTACGGTGCAGGCTTGCTGCGTCGAACGGCGAGATCACCATCACGACGTCGTCACACAACAACGCGAACGCGGGCCCAGCGAGCAGTGCGGGCAGTGCTGGCTCGGGACCGATTTCGTCCCCTCACGCACCGGTCAAAATGTCACCTGGATCGGTCAAGTCGCCATCTCACGACGATCATGATCTTCTTGCTGATTCTCCAAGTAAGTGTTATTTAATAATTTTTTTTTTAAGGTTATGATTGATATGCAAACGTCCACAGGCCTCTTGAGGTGTTTTTTATTGCTTGGATAAAACGATAAACTCCTTAAAAGTAAAGTCACACTCTTCGTAATTTGCAAGCATTAGGCACAATTATAATTTTAACATAAGAATGGTAAAGTGCAAGAATGCAATCATGATACCAAAACTAGATGCAACCGAAATTCCTATATTTTAAACTTCCAAACAACATTAACCCAATGACAAAGTCAGATTCGCTACTTTAACAACAGAGGCAGAACTAACAGCAACTTAAACGCTATTTTCGACTCGGCGCAAACTCGATTCTACTTATCCATAAAAGTTGCACGTTCTAAGCATAGAGACGATCCATTAGCCCCGACGAAGTCCAACAGTGTCCTGGGCTAGGAGTTATTCCACATAATACTATAAAGAGTTCTGTTGTGTAGATTCTCGGAGTTTGAAAGTTGCGACTGCGTCCAGTAACTGAATCTGTAAAGTTGATTAGCGCAAAGTAGGCTTGCGGCGTTCGGCGTAGGTGAGTCGCAACTCTGATCTTATCAAACGTTGTGAAGTTAAATTCGTGCCGTTCACAAAGTTTGTTTTATTTTATCTCGGTTTTATAAAGAGCTTCATTATAAACTGTTTTGTTCTCAAGTTTTTACTGTTTAAAAGTATGAGTGTTGGTAATTACCGTAGATTTTATTGCGTATCATACTTACGGACACAGTTAAACCATAAGCTTTACAGGCAGTTACGAAACTAGGAACAAATCGTTCAAAATGACACACTCACAAACGCACACATTTACGAGATTATAAGCAGAATAGCAGTAGCGTCAAGGGGTGTCACGTCGTGTCCGATTGCGTATACGTCATCTACGTGTTTAACAGACATTATTCAAAACAAATTACATTATTACGACAGCAAATAAAACAGTATTTTTTTTAATCTATTCAATTGACATCCCTCACGCTTAATGGAGCAAACATTCGTATTTCAAAAATTAGGCCTAGTTACGTAACTTATTGTAAAATATTTAAACTGTACTAACGGCCACGAATCTGTTCATTCCGACTACAATTCTATACCTACTTAAATTTTGTTGTGTTCCTTCCCCAACGGATATTTTCAAATAGAACATTTCTTGTTAACTTTTTTAATATAATGCGTGACAATTTTAACTATTACTCCCCATGCGGTTTGAGCAGTTGCCTTACGCAAGTGACGCAAGTTCGAATCTCAGCGGGGCCACCAATAAGTTTTTCTAAAAACCTTATGTACAGTGATTTCAAACCACGTTCTGCGGGAAGGAAACACGTGAGGAAACCTGGATATGTCTGAGATGTATTTCAAAGATGTATCTATAGTGTCTGAGGTGGCCCATAGTACCATATCATATCCGGTGAAAAGTGGGTGTTGTTACTACAACACCTCTGCCTACCCCTTCGGGGAATACAGGCGTGAGTATATGTATGTACATAATCAATTAAAAAGTGACTTCTACAAACATCTCACATCATTATAAGTCCTAACAGGCGGTCTCAATATATTTAAGACTTCTATTTTTATTGCCCCATTTTATTCACTTTAGGATTGACTTTTAAATTGCCCAAGTAACAAAGTGGCATCGGCATTTGACCTTTTCTAATCTGGGTTTGGTATTTTTAAGTTGCTATTTGTTTCAATTTGTACTTGACTCGATGAAAGTGATATTTGAGTGCTATATTTTCATGGCTAAGCTTCTATCAAGTCTTTCTATCTGGACTATAAGTACATACACAATTTTTCCCCTATCATATAGTTACAGATCTAGGTGAATGGTATTACGTAGTAGTAGAATTTACCTATTTTTTGAGGCTTCGAATCCTGAAGGTAAAACGGGACCATATTACTAAGACTCCGCTTTCCGTCTGTCGGTCTGTCTATCTGTCACCAGGCTGTATCTCATGAACCGTGATAGACAGTTGAAATGTTTACACAATGATCTATTTCTGTTGACGCTATAACAACAAATACTAAAACATAATAAATATTAGTGTCCCATACAACAAACGTGTATTTTTGCCGTTTTTATAGATAATGCACATGGTCGCTTCTTTTTTATTCTCGTCCCTTGCATCTAAACCTGGAAGAACCGTGTTTCCTTGCTGATGTTGTTGCTTGTAGATGTTGAGCTTTTAGTGAAAGGAATTCCTATAAAGAAAATCAATGTTCGTACTAAAAAATAATTAATTCACTTACACTAGAAAGGCAAGTGATTAAAATCGATAATATCGCATAAAGACTGCCAATGTATAATTGATACTACTGGAAGTGTATATGAATGAATAATTGTAAGTACCAGGTAGGAATAAGGTAGAAATGTAATTGAAATTAACAAGATTCTACAAGTGAAGTATCCATTTACTATGGCATGAGCGGTATCACTAGACCATGTTTACATCTATACAGATAAATAAAATTGTAATGTCTGTTTGTAATTTCAAATTAACAATTTTTCACTAAATGCATAAAAAAGTATATACCCTACTTACGAACATTATTTATTATTATTATGAGCCTGAATTGTCCCACTGCTGGGCAAAGGCCTCCCTTCCCTCTTTCCATCCCTTCCGAAAAAAATACAAATTGAATTATTTTTCTCTCTCTATCTGTTTGTTCTGGCTAATCTCTGAAACTGCTGGATCTATTTTAAGGTGACTCTCTGACTATGAAAATCGATAAAATACAGCCAGACGGACAGACAGACATGCAGGGAGTTTTAGTAATAGTCCCGTTTTACTGTGTTATGTATATCATTAAATTAGCCTTTGTATTAATATAAATTATACCTGTAAGTAGACATTGTCTCTATCGGCCAATAAAGGTGCGATCAGTTCTATTTATTATCGCAATATATAACCTAACAAAAGGCCGACTCCCATACAAAATTATAAAATATCAGCTATACCACGCTGTTTCACCCTCGCGGAAATTTGAAATGATGCTAAATAAATTTGATTCTACGGAAATCTTTTTTTAAAATAAAATATCCTAAGTACGTTAAGTAGTAACGCCTTATAAAATCAGCTAGGTATCTGCCAATGTAAGTCCCGTTAAAGTCGGTCCAGCCTTTTCAGAGATTAACCGGAACAAACAGACAGAAAGAAAAAAATATTAGAATGGTTTTGTTACTTAAATTAGAGGTTTAATACATCAAACACAAGGCAGACCCAAATGTTCTGCAAATTAAATGTGAATAGAACCCTCGACAACAAGTGTAGCAGTCGGGTATACTAACACTAGACGAATGGTGTCGTTAATATAGGCAAAAACGCACTCACACATAGACGCATACACACGAGCGTCTCGCTCTAATGTTTCTCTTATAAAGAGTCCGAGATCAATTGTCACAGACCAATGATATTTGACTTTTGAGTCACTAACATGCCAAAATTGAGGCACATAACTTTCTGTGGTAAATATATATAATTATTTTTGAGTTGAATAATTTTTGCATAGCACTTGGCTAGTTTTTACTACTAGTTATATTATTATTATTAAAGTTGTCAAAACTCTAGCCTCTGTCCTCAACTGCTCTCAAGTTTTTATATTACTTAATGAAATCAAGTGAAAAACTGCAACATTATTTTCGTTCTTTTTATCGAATGCAACTAAGTATACTTTCAATATCATTGCCACACACTCGAAACAATGTTGGAAGACGACCTTCTGCTGCCTTTATATTTAGTGCAATTACTTTGTAGTAATGAGTCCATCGATTCCGCTATTTCTGCACATTCGAGCTGTCTGATGTAACTAGCTTGATGAACTTATTCTTTGCCCAATCAACCGGCTTAATTAGTTCTCTCTAAATGAGTCTCGCTTGTTACCAACATTCGAATGGATATACTTTAAACAGATATCAAGGGTTATTATTAACAAGCTACCCTATCCCTTGCCCTTTATAAACCATAGGGACACGCACCCTAAATTTTTGAATTTTGTGCGCTATATTTTGTAAGGTTAGTAGGTGAGCCGAAAATCTGGAGAAACTTTTTAATCAATTATTTACTGCCTCAATCACGTTGGCTGTAAGATAAAAAAAAACATTTCGTTAAGAATATTCCTGAATAGCAATAACTAAATTGTATACGTGGTAGCATTTTGACAGCACATAACTACTACCTACTTAGACATTATTCACCAATGAACACGGTAGTTGTAAAGAGATCATCCATATAGATTAAGATAGTTAAAGTCTAATGGTTAGCCTGTTAGCTACACATTACGCTACTCAAAGTGTTTCCTAGACAATTTTAGGATCGAATAAAATCAATAAGGAAAGAGACTACAATACTAAGTACTATTTAATTAACTTTACCAAATAACATTAAAACAAAATACGCTGGAACCATTGACGTAATGAACCGCATTGTTACGAAACCGAATAGTAAGACTATCACGAGACGAACGTAAACACGCAAATTAGGGCCCAAACTTCAAACGTAAGTACCCATCGGTAACAATAGGTTTGTTTTACTCGAAAGATTTTTGCATCCGACGATATAATTGTATCCGAAATGATTATTTTAATGCAACAAAAGTAAAGTATGGGATGAAGGCTGCTAGAGCATAATAGATTGGCGCCCAACATGGGTCTATAAGACTAATATATAGAAAACTAAAATAGTGTGTTGCTACTTTTCTATAAGTAATTGAATTAAATCAGTATTACTTTGCCTTGGAAAGTGCACTACTCTTAACAAAACTATATTTAGCGTAGTGTTAGATAGCCTATAGAATTCCTTAAGAAACAACAATATTTTTTGAATCCAATTAGTTCCAGGAATAAGCGTGAATATACAAAACACACTTGCAACTGTTTCAACGTAATTATATTTGTGTAAAATGTGGTTGTAAACCAAAAGATGAGTGTGAGTTATCTGCCTGCTAAAACAATTAGCCTTCTAAATGTAATACGTCAAAACCTAATTGTCAATGTACGATTATCTAATCCACTTTCATTTCCTAACAACAAGATCGTATCGTATTCGTTACGTACAGTGTAACAGGAGCTTTGGAACGCCGCAGGCCATTCTATTGATTACTATTTAATTCTCCTTTAGTGGATACAATTACTAAATTACTCAGTTCCTCTTTAAGTGTATACTTTGGTATTTCAATGCTATAGAAACAAGGGTTTTTAGATGTATTTCTCTAAATTTTAAGGTACTACACAAGCGTAGGTATAGTCCGCCTGATGGTAAGCACGAAGGTGACCAATACCAAGAGTGTCACTCGCACAAATTCCATGCCTCTAAGACGCTGGTCCCAAAAGCATGGAATGTGTGCTTGACACTTTAAGACTTTGAATTGTAAAGGTGGAATCACTATGCCAACATATAGCTTATAGCATAGCGCGTCCACTCCTCTCCCATGGATCACTGGCGACCTTACTCACCTCTAGCATAAAACACAACAGAACACAACTGTAGCATAATAGCATGGTAGTATTATTAGGCTGCGGTCTTCTACAAAGTGGAGCTACAGTTTCTAGTCAGACTGCTTCAAATTCCGAACCTCATTTGCACATACCGAACAAATACTTACCTACCCTCGAATGATGAAAAAAATACTCTATGCTAAGCATAAATACACATTGTAAAAGCTTTACCGTGTTAAATGTCATAAAGATGTTGGTATGATGACAAAGTCCAACAACTGTGTAGAAATTCCAAATGCTAAATATATATTTTGTTTAGAAAAATACTCTGCTACTTAATAATAGCCGTCACCTTTGGTAAGGTATTTTTAATATTTAATAACTTTGACGTTAATACAGTGTCAGAATCAGGGGCCCAACCATGAGCTCTTATTGCAATGTTAATTCAGTTGTGCGACAGTGACAGATGTATGCACGTCACATACATCTGTCTCATAAATGAGTGAAACTATCATGGCAATAAGAACTCATGGTTGGGCCCCTGAGTGTGTAAAAAAGTTTATGTATGTAAAGAGTTTCATACGTCCTTTCATTCATAAACTGTATGATAGGAAGGCACATTAGGTACTACAGCTATATAACGAAGCAATACTTATAAACCGACTTCAAGCAAGGAGTAGGTTCTCAATTCGATTTTTTTTCTTCTTATATTTATTACCTTATAATTTTCGAATGGGCAAACCACTCTTGATGATATATTTTTTCGTTTTTTATTTATTTTAAACGTTTCCGTTCTAGTTCCGTTTAAATTTATGTCCAACTCTTAAATTTAAAAGAGCCGGTTTTTTTGTTAATTTTATTTGATTTAACTTTTTTATACTACATACAAAGTATCAACAATGGCAAAAAGCCTCTGTGCTATGCACAAAAGAAAAATATTTGTACATAGATACTAAGGTACCTACTTAGTTCTTTATGTCAACATGTCACTGGAATTCATTATCTTACTTTCCCAACAGTAAATTAAAGTCTCATCTCCGTATTTGTTTAATTGGCAAAGAATGCGGACTTACATTGAAATCTTGGCTTCCACGTATCATTACAAATAATTAATCTATACAAAGAAATAAAATTTAAGAGTTTGTTTGTGTTGACAAAAATAAGTTTCTTAAATTCGTATATGAAGTGTTTTACAGGGCTTATTTTACTTATAGAATTCTGTCTGTTTGTTCGGTCTTATATTCGAAATATTTATACGGATTCTAATGAGATTAGCGAAAATAGAATAATATAATGTGTGAGCGATGACCTAAAGAAGGCTACATTTATTTGTTCATTTTAAATTGTATGAAAATAATTTCCTAACATTCCAATTTTAACCACAATATAATAAGCTTTAGATGCAGTAAATAATCTAGGCCTATGTTTTTAAATAAGAACGTTTGCTTCATTGAGTGTTAGTGTTGTCAATCTAAAAGATTTGCAAATGTTCACTTTTATTAGACATTAAAATAATGTATCATCATCTCCCTGGCCTTATCCCATACATTGTTGGGGTCGGCACTTGATTCAACCCGATGTGGCTGATCACCTGATTTTTATACGAAGCGACTGCCATCTGACCTTCGCAACCCCGTTTAGGAGGAAAATCTGTGATTTGGGTTAAACCAGTTGTCAGATTATTTTTAGGCCTCCGACTGACCTGTAACGATTGCCAAAGATGTTAAATTGGCAACCGGGACCGACGGCTTAACGTGCTCTCCGAGGCACGGAGGGAACTCGGGCGGACACCCATCCAACTACTGGCTAGGCGTATGGTTGCTTAACTTCGCTAATCGAATGATATGCGCAATAGCAACTGTGCCACGAGCTCCTCAATCCTCAAAATAATTTATAAAGATACTAATTAAATATATGAATAATCTACAAAGTAGGTAGCAACCTTAAAGCGAATGACACTAAAATGTACAAAAGCCATCGAACACAAGCCAGTTAAGTGTGGCATCAAAGAAACTGTACCGGCAGCCGTTCCCCACCAACTAAATTAATTAATTAACTAATTAAAATCCATTACAAATAATTAACGTCGTCGATAAAATTGAGCGCAATCGATAGCGAAAACAAAGAGTTGGGCTGACACGGCGAGCTACTTTGTCGACTCGATAAGGAACTTGGTTACGTTGAAGAAATTTAAATATTTTAATGGTACTGCATTTTACACATACGAGTACATACGATCACGATGAATACAGTGGGTGGGTTGGAATAGACTCCCTGTATTATATGTGGATTTTTTCGCAAAATCATACTGTTGTTATATTAATGTACCCTTAATAACTACTTGTAACAAAAGTGGAAGTGGCCAGTGGCACTCCGACCCTCATGGATTTATTTTAATCTCCTATTTTTATGATTATTTACTCTACGTGTTGTACCGTAAGGGAAAACCGACATATTTTTGCATTACTCAGGCACTATAGTCTTTGAATTACTTCTCAGACATATGCAGGTTTCCTCGCGATTTTTTCCTTCATCGTCAAGCCTATTGGCATATTATTGAGGAGCGATTCAGCGACATATAGAGAGACTTCATCTGTCGTCAGTATTTTAACAAAACTGCCTTTCAGAGATCGTTATGTGAAGGAAATATGGTTTTAATATGTGATATATGGTGACAGTCTGTAACTCCAACACCATATATTCTCGACAATAACGTGCGATTTGTCGCGTGTATATGCATCACTCTCCTAATACTCTTTTTTATCGCACCCTGATGTTTTAGACTGAAAATGTACAAATGGGTAAAACTTTAATTGGACGCTTGATTATTTGGCTAGAATGGAAATTATTTGTTTATTGGCGACGAGTTCTGAGTCAGTTAATCCTCCACGTAATTTTAAGATGGGGATACGATTATTTAGCGATTGTGTCGCGAGCTTTACATGTTTACAACCTTAATTTTTTCTGATATTTGATATCGGTAAGTAGCGTGTTAACTGAAAAATTCTTGAAATGATACTCAAAATTTAAGACCTTATAAACTATTGAAGACGTCGTCAAACTATGACGCTCAAGTTTGAGATGGACTTAGTTTTCAGTAAAAGTCTTTATAAAAGCTGCTCCTGTGTAAGTACAAAGTCGCCAATCAATCCATTGATTCCCGTTGCATCATTAACGCAATACAATACGAACGATAAAGAAATTCAGTTTTCAATTAAATCTTAAAGGAATATTATTTCCTTCTGAGTTTTGGGAATAGGTTAAAAATTTGATGTTTCTCGGCCCTTTTAATTTGATACTTACAAATTACGCAATAGTCACCAAGATGCATGTATTACGTGAAATCCTCTAAGTACATACAAAAAATAATCTAAGATAATCCTTGGATTAAGAGTAGTTCCATCTCTGATTGTGATACGGATTTCAAAAGGGATGGACATAGTTATTTATATCATATTTTAAACTGGAATGAAGTAGTTTGTTTGATATATTATGACGTAATAAATGTATCATTCGCTTTATCAAAACAAGACCGCGATCTAGGCACTAGTGTCGAAGCAATAGTTTACAGTTAATTGCACTTCTCGTAGTTAATGCGTAAATTGGTAAACTGTGACCATTCGTTACTTGGTGGCCAGATGCTGAATTAGTGCTTTGTACTAGTCCTGGTTAATTTATCGTGTAGATCAGCTGTTCATTAGCTGTTAGCTTGCTTGCTGAAGAGAGAGGCATACAACACACAGTTGAAATATAAGCAGATAGGAAACTAGGAACGAATCTTTCGAAATGACACACTTGTACAGCCGCGCGCATCTACGACAAAGTATAGGTGTAATGACAGTAAGAGGTGTCTCGTCGTTGCTGTGTTTTACCGACATTTTTCAAAACCTCAAAACGACATATCTATATTTATCTGGCAGTAAATAAAATAGTAAATTTTACAATCTTTATAATTGACGACCGTCACGGTCAATGGAGCAAGCGTCCTTTTTTAAAAAATAGGGCTGGATTCCTTACTATTTGTAAAGCTTATATTTATCTATATAATATCTTTAAATAATCGAGTCGAATTAAAATTTTAAAGAGCTATTGTGACCATGCTACGCATGCGACGTAAGTTAAAATCCCAGCGGGGCCTGTATCAGTGTTTTTGTCTAGAAACTTATGTACAGTGCTTTCACACCACTTGCTTTACGGTGAAGAAAAACATCGTGACGAAACCTGCATAATATGTTAGAGAAGTAATTCAAAGACTTATAGACGTACATCTGTCACGTTGGCACTTAATCATCTTCGGTAAAAAGTAGGTGTTGTGGCTACAACATCTCTGCTTACCACTTCGGGGAACACAGAGCATTTGGCAATGTCTTAAGAAGTCGTAGCCTGAAGTGAAACGAGGGTGGGTCCCTAGTAAAATATAAAATAGGTTATTGTCATTATTTCCCAAAACTTTTAATCTAAATGTGTAAGAGTGGAAGACTCCCATCCATATTAGGACAATCAAATCATTAAAAGCAATTATTGTAAAGACGCCCGTTCAAAATTCTCTTTAGCCAAGCACCTATCAATTATGGAGTACAAATCCACAATATTATTTACTTAATAGCTAGGGATCTTTAACCAAAATCGGTTTTTAATAATAACCCTCGATATTAAAGCCCAAAGTTTTAACGAACAACGCTTAAATTCTTCATGAAGACTTGTTCGAAAGTACTTAAAACAGTTACTTTAATAGGTAATACGCGTTAATTATAATCGATAACGTATTCGATTCTATATCGTAATCGTAACATGAATCGAGTCGATTCGGCGCGCGTAATTTCACCCATTATACTCTGCTCACAAATTTATAATTTGCGTGTCGGCGTTCGAGTTGCCATTGGAAATTGGATCTTATAACTTTAACAAAAGAATAGTAATATGCTGAATATGATTGTGGTAGTAAAAATGGTAAAAAGTATACATGATTCACCTAATCACTCGAAAACTTTAATTAAGAGTAATGAAGCATTGAATGTGAAATGTCGATATAGCGGGCCGACTCGATTATTAGCTATGTCGAATTTTTCAGCGTTTTTCTAAATATGCATGGAGCTAGCATGTGAGGAATACATTAATACACTGACGAACGCAAATCTGATATTAGCGGATCATTTTCAAAAGGAAACTATTAACTAGGAAATGTTATGCGATAAGTCGTTCATGATAGCTGTGATTAATCTAAAAATATTAACATCATCAACTACTTTGAAAGAACATTTTATTCTTTAAATTGTTACGTGTGTGAAGACGTGCATGTGGACGAAGCAAAAGAAGTATGTAAGGATCGTAGCATGCGGCGAACGGTGGTTTCTGCCTACTCCCATAGGATACAAGCGTGAACATATGTATGTATGTATTCATTTTTAAATATTGTATTAGCAGTACTTACTTGAATTAACTATAAAGCGAAATCGGACTTTTCTTTAAAAAGTTATGTGTAGGGTGTCATTTTTTCACTACGGTTATATACTTACAAATGGAAAATCGACCCAAATCTTTCGGGATCTTGCCAATAAGAGTGAAATACTATTAAGCCATTCAGGTTCTCTGAGCGAGAAAAACCCCAGCCCGTTTGTCACAAAAGACTTCTATCAAACGACGTGCAACCTCTTTAAGTATAAAGATGATGAACATCCAAGCCCCAAGGACTACATTCTGTATATTTCATACAAACCCAAGGAGGTATCATACATCATACAAACAACCCTGGCCTATGACCATCTCAATTACCATAAAAGCATGTAATACAATGCATTGCGTACGAACTGCAATTAAAATATTCGACAATGTTAGTTTATCGAGTGTTTCAAATTGACAGAGTAAGTTTAGCACGTAGTTATGTTATGTAACCGTATTTAAGTTTACTACGCGTTAAGCACTCGTTCCTTGCAAGAAATCTCTTGTTTCATATAGAATACGAGCGTCTCGATGTTACAAACTTGGCAATGTAATTATATATGGATAGTTTTAAAAATACCAAATTCAAATTAAACTGTTGTTTCCGAGCCCTATAGGTAATTGACATAACACCGCCCAATTACATAACATAGATAATCGGACACGAAGACACGGAACATAGTTCATAGCAACATATAGCAACACATAGAAAGCCCATCCATCCGAAACGAATACAATAATAGGCATCACAAATTAAAGAACAATAACCGGAGAACATAACAGGTCAACACGCAAACATTAATTGCATCTAATTAATTTATTACATGAATTAAACAATTAACCGTGCGGTATCTTGATGTATTATTGTTATTGAATTTGGGACGGCAACCAGCCGGCCAATTGACTTATCTTTGAAAGCTAATTAATAGAGCGAGCATCACGCAACCTACGTAATTGGACGAAAACAGACACAATTGAAGATATATCACTATTTTTTAACCGGTTTAAGTTAGGCTCAGCTATTTAAAGAGCGCCAATACAAATTTAAAGCTTTCAAATAATTATAGGCCTTAAAGTATTGGTGCAGCGTAGTTTGATAGTCTTTTAAAGATGTGGTCATACAAGGCAAAATAGACTTCACCTTTGGAGTAAGTATTTCAAAGTGTTAAAAAGTTAGTTTCAGAAAATAAATTCTTAGTACTCTATACTAACTAAAATTAACCCTCAAGATCCCCAATGCAGGCCCAACTTTATCTAGTAAACTTATTACACTGAATAAATAAAGGACGAAATAAAATCACAACAAGCGGATGTCAAATATTTTCATAACCGTCCCCCAAAAAGCTGCAAATGTCATTACTCACGTAATAAGAAGACAAGTCCCCAAACAAATACACAAACTTATTGGTATGAAATTAGAAGTTGTCTGCGTTTCGAACACCGGTAAATGGTGAAACGATTGCCAATTTACCAACCCCTACCGGCATAATTGGCGGAGACTACTCCTTAAACTAGCGCGGGTAGGTAGGAAAAGTAATTTGTCATCGGTTAGCTAAGCAGGGGAGGGGGGCAAACGCGCGCCGACCGCCATGGAGGTAGCACGTCTCTACGCTAATGACATCCCGCATAATTAGAACCTCCACCATCTACTAATTACATAAATTGCCCACTAAACTAAACTTTGATATAATTTTAACTTGAACACGCCGCGACACTGTGTTCAGATTAGAGTGTCATATTTTATATTTGTTGAAGACAATTTCAAAACTCTTATATTCATATAAAACATGCTGGTATTATTTATACCTCTTCGCGTTAGGTCATCTATGTAGTAAACCCCAAAAATATTGGCCTGAAATTAAATTGATAAAATACGTTATATTCATCCACTAAATTCCACAACTCTATCATTTTTTAACATGGAATGCAATCTGGATTAAAAAAGTTTCGCTTTGGATAACTATTCTGTTTTGCCGACTGTGTAATGCGGAGTCTCCATAAAAATAATGATTTCCCACAGACCAACCAACCATCAGCCAGTCTTCAAGCAACGTGGTGGATGGAATCAATCTTGAAGATATCAAGGAATTTGCCAAGGCCTTCAAACTACGGCGGCTAGGCCTAGGCCTTACACAGACCCAAGTGGGCCAAGCCTTGTCGGTCACCGAAGGCCCTGCGTACAGTCAGAGCGCGATTTGCAGGTATTTTTTATTTTTATTAGTAGATGTCTTTTTAATTTGTATTTGCTCTTAATTTAAATGTGACAGAAGTAAGACATCATGCATCAAATTACATTTTAAAAATGGAATTCGGTTAATCATTACAAAAATATCGATGTCGAATCGTTTTCCTCATTCGATGTTACAAACTAACAGAACCAGAAGCCGAAAAGTGTTAAATGAAACCTCAAAATGATATCTTACTTGTAATCGAGTGAGATAAAGTCGCACGCTTGTCAAAATAATGTGACCATCGGGCAACCCCTCGACAAAAAAGGTTTGAACATCACTTTTTAATCGTCACGCAGGGCCGACTGGCTCGAGTCGCTCAGTTATCATTCCCAACTTTTTTAATATCGTTAATTGAAGTGATTTGTAAAACAGCATGACTCCTTTCATTGCTTACAATTCGTTTAATTAATTACCATTCGGACGGCTTCCGTTCCGGTCTCTGTGTCGTGGCTTACACCATTTTTTATAACGCTAGGCGCGGACGCTGGTTTTCTAATTATTATTTTTTTGATATCTTTCGTGTTAGATTGATAGGTTACGTAAATTGGAGCGAAAGATTTAGAACATTGCTTCGTATTTTGAATTGCCATTGTTTGAAAGCTGTACTCGTTATGCAGGCGCACCTAAGTGATAGGCCAGCTAACTAACTGTCTAACTGTATTCTCGTATGTCGATGTGTTTGTGTATAAAAAATAAATATTGTATTTCAAGACAGCCATGATTATAAGGAGTTCTCACGGAATTGTGAGAAAAATTTCGTCTCAATAGACAGACAAATTTAGTTAGGAATTTCCCAAATGTTCTAAGCGCGCCAAATTTACTATTTAAATGGACAAATTAATCACGAGCGAACACAGCTTCACGCTCATAATGTTTAATTGAATCAAATCACTCGAAACAACGTTACTCATGAACAAATCGAATTTCGATGCAAAACGGAATGCGACCGGTACAACTGAAGGAAATTTCAATTCCAACCCCCGACCTCCTTCGTATAATAAAATCATTAATCGTTACTTCTGTTTCCAGTTAATTAATTATCTTGGCGTAATTACTTTTTTCGTGTAATTAAAAAGAGTAGAATTCCCCTGTCTTTGTCCCGTCGTGATTTCATTTTCCATTAATTTTTCTTTCGACTCCCTCCAATTTGGTGACGTGACGTAGCTACATGGTAGTTACCCCTTTCATTATACTGGACTTAATTAATTTGCATTTTAATTAAAACATATTATTGTTTTGTTTTATGAAAAGAATTCGTTTAACAATTCTCGTAACGAGGTTCGCTTGTTTTTTGATAGTAAGTCAAGTTGGCTGGAATGTCAAGATACTTTATAGGGTTTCATGATTCATTTATATTAAATAGTTCCACCAATTTCACATTGAGTCTGCGTGGTTTACCTGTAGCTACTCTGTTGATTTACTTACCTCATGAAACGGTGGTATTTTGTATCGAAGTAGAAAATTTTATAACCTGAGGTACTTTTATTTGTAAAGTTGCAGATAGGTATTTCGCAGCAGTGTACAAACATAGGGAATTATAAGATTAAAATATGTGATAAAAAAACATGAGTGATATACCTGTCTTTATCCCCAAAAGACAGGATATTTTGCATCACATATAAACTTCAAACACTGATTTACTTCATATCCCAAACACCGCGAATTTGTGAGTGATTTGAAAGTGAAAGATCAAGTGGGTGCCAGAGTCGAAAACCTCCAATATCTTCTCAATAAATCCGTCTGACATATTATCCAATCGGTCGTTACGTCAAATAGCTTGTGTTTGCTTCGCTACTTACGCGCTCCACAATGGCAGATACGAAAAAAACCTTTACAGAATATGCAAATTACAGTAGGTATTCTACAAAAAGTCTACATAGATGACTTCCTCATCTGACTGCATCCGAAGAAATGAATCTGCGGTTTAGTAGCTGAAGGGAAGCGGTTACTACACTTACAACATATTGTAGGCAATCCTGGGGGCCTACCGTCATCGGCTTAAACAGAGCGTATTTAAAACTTCTGAGCTTTGACGTTTCATTTCGTACGTCAAAGCTAAGAAGTTCTTAATACGTGCTCCTTAAACGATCATAGTTGCGCCCTGTATTCTTATTCTAGAATACCCTTCTACGATTGCAAAGATAAGCGTGCGGCTTTATACTTTCCTTAAATTGAGACTACTTTGGAAGTGCTGTCACTTTGTTAATGATTCAAGCTCTAACACATTATTTGTTACCGTCCCCAGTGCCCTGGCTTCGCAGATGCTAGCAGCTCAGCTGTCTTCACAACAACAAAACATGTATGTGTTTTGTTTTTTTATCCCTACACATTGTATCTCTTAATTTATCATATATAAGGCATTCACAATAATAAGCGCAAATAAGAAAATTTTTCGTAGAAAATAAAATTAATTTTACGCCGGCTGGCGCTTTGTTGTTCCCTATGAAACAAGCACTTACTCTAATAAATGTGAATGCTTTAAAGATTCAATTGATAATGATGATAAATTCAGAGATACCCAACTTACATACATTAAGTACAAGCTTTGGCTCACTTTGGGTCGGTCCTCGTGTAGATTGTCTTTAAATCAAAATGTTTCATCGCTGTTTAATGTAATCTTATCTCGATCGGCGATCCGTGCATACCTTTTGAATGTATGCCGTACGTAATTATTTGTAATTACCGGTTTTGACGTTCTTTCTCTTCCTTTTCACACGTATACGGTATTTGCATTCGTGTAATTACAGTAAAGGCGCCATACATCATACGGCCGGGTTACATTTTGATGTAAGACAAACGCCACACTAATGTGCCGGCACCAAACCATGTCGATTCGGCAACATGACTTATAGTTGTGAGAACCTTATCACTCGCATTATTGTGTACATCACTATGAGTAATTTCTAACTTTCCATCTAATATAGCATGATGTATTATTTTCATTACTCTTATTTTTGTTTTAATATTCATTTTGCGCAATTGAAAGCCAGGGCATTGGCATACGTTACCTTTCGTTACTAATTGAATTCGTTGTTTTATTGTTACCGTGTTCGGTATTAATCAAACTGATTACCCCGGCAGCCTAAATTGCCTATTGTTTTTTTCCTTTCTCTCTAAAATCGTTAACGCAATGTCAATGTCCTGTATTCATGCCTGTTGATATGGATTGGGTTAGGTTATACTGGAAGGAATGATGTGCTTTACCGCCGCGGTAGATGTATTCTTATCAGGTGCGTGCAAAGTAAGAATCTAACATTAAATTTGTGTTCGATACAGATTTGAGAAATTGGATATAACACCAAAAAGTGCGCAGAAAATCAAACCGGTCCTCGAACGTTGGATGAAGGAGGCTGAAGAGAGGTAAATATGTTTGAGTGATACTCGTATGTTCGTGGTTTTGTGGTGCGCCGTCTCGTGAAACATTTGGCCTAATGCTTAGCAACGTTGTGAAAGATATTTCTCAAATCTGGACTAACTACCTGCTTTTACGGGCTACCTTTTAGTTGTGTAGAGCTATATTACTTATATATTTAATGAATTACTCTTGCATTCGTCGCGACAGGAATAACATTTTCATTTCGGATTTATATTTGATAATATTGTTCCTTTCCCGACGACGTACGTAACTTGCTTATATTAATAGTTTAATATAAGTATTTTATTTTCATGTATTTTATTATAGGTAGTTATTTATAAGAACTCATTCACTACTTCAGTGTTTTTCCTTTTCAGCAAGAATTACTGAATTATTCTATAAATTAAATTTTTAAATTTAATATTGTTTTTCAAATGTCAGTCAGGTTTTGATTGGTATCACGTGAACGAATGCCCTCGTTTTGCTATGAAGTGAATATGATTAGGAATAAGTTTGCATTAAAAAATGTAATGGAGAAAAGTTAGATACTGTAGGAAGGTTCTAGTTCTAGTACTAGTTCTTTTATTGATTCGGGTATTGCATATCTCATACATCCGCATATCTCATGGGCAGATTAGCCTACTTTAACAGTGCTAGTGATTGCGGCTACATATAGAATAATATACCTACATGAAGCAATGATTAGAAAAATACAATATTACTAGCTGTGCCGGGCACCCGTTGATTTCCATTTTTTTTAATCTCCCTCATAATTTAGTGGTAACTAAATGGTAAGGCTGATCCGATAGATATTGGACGATTCCCAGACCTACCCGATGTGCAAACAATATTTCATACAAATCGGCCCAGCAGTTTTAAGTTTGGTAACAAACACCGCGACACGAGAATTCTATATTAGGTTATTACGACCTAGTTCTAAAGTAGACACTCTTCGTGTCACTTATATTGGAACAATGTCGTAAGAGCAAGGACAGCCATCGATTAAACGTTCGTCATTAAAATTCATTATCTGGTCACAGCGCTGGTTTACATTGCAAATGGTGCAACGAATTTGCAATCGTCTTGCACCCCACTGTAATTTTTATTGAACGACTGCAGAATACTTGAATTAATTCTGAGTTATTTAGTTATACTTTTGAAGAATTTTCATTTTCGCCAGCTAGGTCGACTCACGTACAATAATCACCTTGGGGCTCATGATTCGGAGCTCAGGATATTCCATCTTGTGACATCTATCTCCCTATATTTATCCATCACTTATTGAATAAAACATAAAAACATTTTAAGAGAACCTTAAAACTTAAACTTTCAAGTAGATCTGACAGCATTTTGACGCTGAACAGCTGATTCTCTGTGTGAGAAAAGCCTCAGCCCGCTTATCACTAAAAACTTCTACCAGACGACGTGCAACTTCTTTGAAAAGCTGATGAAGATCCAGACCGGATAATTTTAGAAAGGGTTGGGCATTACAGGATTTTCCCTTCGCTTCCCGGTTTGCGTCTGACCATCGTATCTGTCAATAACCAGGGCCCCAACCATGAGCTCCTATTGCAATGATAGTTCAGCTGTAGGACAGTGACAGATTTATACATGTCATATATATCTGTCTCATAATATACGTCAAACTATCATGGCATTAAGATCTCATGGTCCTCGTCCCGTGGAAACTGCCAGTTTTCTTATAATCTGTGCTGCGGAAAACTAGAAGGTAGCAAGAGACATATTTCGCTACGGACTTTAAAAGCCTAATATTCTCAAAGTTCAGAAACATTGCTTATTTTAGTTAGCTTCCATGAATCCTAAAACTACTTACATACATTTCTTGTATAACATTTGGAAGATATGGTTATTTCTGGTAAAGATAGTTTTAATTACTCAGTAAAATAAAAACGTGTGGTAATCTTTCGGTGGGCGTTGGTAGGCCGGCTGTTCAACAACTAAACTGGGAGTTTTTGAGTTTCACCAATTGGACACACTTGTGTTTAGAGGGCTTATCATCATCGATTTAAGCAGAGCGTATTAAGGACTTCTTAGTTACGTCGTTTCATTTTGAGATACAAAAATTAAACGACAAAGTTAAGAAGTTAGTAAGACGTCACTGCTACAACGATAATAGTAGGCCCTCTAAACACACGTGTGTCTAGTTGGTGAACCCTTGTGTTAAGTTTGTGAATAAACCGAAACGACACTTATAACAAGGCTGGAGTATGCCTATGCAGATCAGCTATGGAGTACAATAAGATTAGTCGGTTTTAGATACTGAAGAACTATTAGAACTCATTCAGTCACTTTCCTCTCGTTTTATGAACATGCATGCATATGTAAGTTTCACCTTGACGCTACAGATTCTTATAAACCAATACATTTATTGAGGATATTCAAATGACAATTGCATTATGCAACCAGGGCAAGGCTAATAGTAAGGCTCATTTAGTTTTCAAATTTGAACTTGATAAGTAATGTACAAGGTGGTGGAATCGGCAGCTCATGGTTACAACAGTTTCTTTTAAATGACGGTAGATCTTATTTGGCATAACCTCCATACGATTTATAGTTCCATATTTAAAGTTACTCGGGACTTACCACGATATTTTGAAAATAACGTACCTCGACGTTTCAATTGGGTTACATCAATCGCGGTCACGAGCAATTTATTTTTAAAGAATTATCGTGATAAGTTTCGAGTTATTTTAAATATGAATTTAAATCGCGAAAATTTAAGAAATATGATTCATAGCTCTTAGATATATCTTAGTATCATGTGAATGCATGCTGCTTATTGAGTAAACCTGGGGCTTACTCGCTTTCTCCGAAAAACGAAGCTTCGGCCGAAAGTTCATATAGTTACTGCCACAGTTCTTATTCGTTCTAAAATTACGTCCCAACGTGGTCTGCTAGAAAATTGTTTGACGTTTATATATTTTAAAGCTAGTTTAATTATTAACAGAACAAAAACTTGAGTTTGATAAAAAGAAAGTGATACTGAAAGTACGTTTGATTTTCATTCGTTTACGGAGAAAAATAGTAGACCCCCTGCATGTAATAAATGCTATATCTTATTAACAGTACGTAATAAGTATCTAGTTTATCGTAGAAATATGGAAGAAAGATAAATTAAGCTTTTCGGAAATGTAGGAAATAGTAAAAGGGAAGGTACTTCGTCGATAAGGTGCTAGTTTGTTAAACCGAAATTACTCATTATTATGCTGGACATCATTTTAGAAATTTACTTACACGACACTATTCGTTCAAGTAAAGTAATTTATCTATAGATTTCCCAAAATACTATCTAATATATACTTCTAACTCTCATGTGGCTAATGATAATCTATGGCTTATTTAGAACTTATTTGACATAGGTTTTGGTTTAAACCACGTTTTGAAATAAGGGTGCGGGAAGGATATAGAAACATTTCGACATAATACAGTATTTTTATGGGTGTGCGATATTGTGCCTTAGCATTAATGGACTCCTACTACCAACTACACACGAAATTCGACTGTAACATGTTTTGACTTAAGTAGTCCTTTATCTCGTTCTAGGTATGCGTCTGGTCAGAACCACTTGACTGACTTCATAGGCATGGAGCCAAGCAAGAAACGCAAACGACGCACCTCCTTCACACCGCAGGCTCTGGAACTATTGAACGCACACTTCGAAAGGAACACACATCCATCTGGTAAGCACTTTTTTTATCTTTTTAAGAGTCGTCACGAGTTTTGAACGCTGGTCTTGTATGTAGCGAGCGCGATCAAATATATGCGCAGTCATCCCCATTATTTATGCTGAGCGTTCAAATCTCGTGGCACCTGTATGTCTGTAAGTAAGTCGGTATTAGGTACTTACCTATAATAAGAGTGACAAAAGAGCATGAAATATTTTTTTCAATCTGAAGTTGGTAGGTATTCCAAAGAAGCTTGACGCCAAAAAGGTTGAGAAACTCTGGCTTAGAGAAATGCTATTTTAATGTTGGAAGCCGTGGGTGGAAGTATATTTTTTATCTTACTCTTTTCAGGAACTGAAATCACCGGACTTGCCCACCAACTAGGCTACGAGCGCGAGGTCATCAGAATATGGTTCTGCAACAAACGCCAAGCTCTTAAAAACACCGTGAGGATGATGTCAAAAGGAATGGTCTAAATAAATACGCTACGCTAAGTGACATTTACCAACTGACAATCCAACAAAGTTTGTGCACGTGTAAGTGAGGTGACTTTCATCGATATCGATAAAACAATCGATTAAAATCGTGCATAAAAAAGACGCGTAACCTCGTCTTAAAACTCACTTGAATTAATTTGCGTCGATAGTGTCTTATTTACAAAGGCAACATTCGATTGTTCATTTCTTTATTATAATTAAATAATAAACTGGCCTTAACCGCAAAATCATAATGCGATTCCAGCCAATATTAACGTGGAAAGTAGTTATGTAGTTTAATTGTATAATTAAACATGTATTATAAAACAAATTTCGACTGAAATGAAATGTCTTGGTGTAGTTTACAATGAAATGTCGTAGTAATAAAAATTTTAGGTGTTTTAGTACAAAACAAAATATTGAGAAACAAAAAATCGCTATCAATGACATCTTCACAAACTTTATATTATAAAACAAGTCGACGGTTAACATCCATGTTAAAAGCTAAATGCCTACTAAATGTTGCATCATGCCACAAAGAAGTATTTTATGTTTAGGCTTATATTATTGCATGACGGATAAGATTATTAATTAATAATAGTTGAATTTGACGATAATGTCGACAGGATGTTCTGAAGTTTATAAAACATGGGTATTCATAGCCTTTTTTATGACATGCATTTTGTAAATAAGTACAATACTAAAAACTCTCGGCTCTACATTTTGAAATAGTGTATGAAATGATATTAATTTATTGCATATACTCTTGTTCTTTTTCTTTCGTTCTACTTAGCGAATGTTGCACTTTATAGTTGTAAGGGTAATAATAAATATTATCGGTAATAATCGATATCATGAAAGTAGTTGAAATGTGTCGTCAGTCTTAGAACCTACTAAGTATTGTTTAATCTATAGTAGGTTTTTGTTGATAGTTAGGTAGATATTACGATAATGTATAGAATAATTAAAAGTATTGGCGTAAATTGTAAATATTGTTTTCGTAATTTTATTTTCACAAAAATGTATTATTAGTTTAACGATATAAGTTAATTTTAGTAGCTTTTCAAACACTTTTTATAGAAAAGTAGGTAGTACTCAAGTTGGATTTTGTGGCGATATTAACAAAATTATTATAAAATTTAAAATTTCAGTAATATGATATTTTTGGTAATATTATTGTGCACCTTTACATAGAAAAATACATGTAACAGGGGGTCTTAAAATATGAATAATCATAATAAGTAAAATAATTTTGATGTGCACACTAATTTGGTGGTAAATATGAAACTAATAAATTGCCTCGCATTTGGGAATGTAGATTTTGAAAAATATACTTATAGATTTTCCAAAAAGAACTAAATTGACGTTATTGTATAATTATGTTTTAAGTAATATATTCCAAAAAGTGTGCACAAGTGAAATTTTCTGCGGAATTATGTTTGTTAGCATTTTATAACTATAAACAGGTAGCTGAAAAATTAATTAATTTCATGTTTCTTGAGTTTCTGAAATTTTATTTATAATTATTACACAGTGTTACACAATTTTAAGGACCAAGTCACCTAATTGTGTTAACACGTATTATATTCTTGCCATTCGTCAGACAAACATTATATCAGGATCACCTCATATCACCACGTCTTTGGAGACAGGTGCCTTATTAATGGTACAGGATACAATTTTGTATGATTTTCAATATTACTTGATTGGTTTATGTCATTCAATAAGTTTTTGTTTTGTTTAGGGCTTTCATTTTGACATAAATACTTAGATGTTAGGTATTGACTGACTACGTAAATTTTTTTGAGCAACTATTTAATATTTGTGTAAATTCTTTCCTCAACATAAATTACATAATTAGTACTATGTAAATAATTAAGTTAGATAGTTTTCAAATAAAGACCTGCTGTTAACTGTATTACCAATAGTAATAAGACTAATGTAATATTGTATGTTAATGACCAATGAAAACCAACTTGTGATCATTAATATTTGTACTGTTACCTACTACTTAACAAGAGTCGTTAAAAATAATATTATAAAAAAAATTGAACATATTTTTCGGCTGTTGAAAAATTGTAAATACAATGTTAAGGATAATAAAACTATTTGGATTAATATTTAGGAACAAATGGAAAAAAATATTATCAAAATTTATATTTTCAAAAATTATTACAAATGCAAAAAAGTGTAAGTATTTAAAAAAGGAATGTTTGGCCATAAACAAAATTACTCATGGAACGGACTTTTATCGACTAAACACACCAATACAACCCACAACAAGCAGTATGGTAAACAGTGACTTAAAAAAATTGTGCGATGCGATATTGTACGTAATTCTGTACTTATGAATAGAATCATGTTTTTCAATAAGTCATAATTGCCAACTATAATGTAATACCTAGCATTGTTATTAAGTTTTCATAGCAATTAGGCATCAATTAGATAATAAAATAAGAAGGGAAGCTATTATTTCACATCTTAGATATACCTAACCTACATACTGAATATAGAAATAGTAATTGTTTACGATAAAAATATTGAAAAACATGATTATCAACAAACACTAGTGTAATAGAACGAAGCATAGGATGCTAAGTACAAATGATAATTTAACGTTAAATACTGCTAGTCCCGTAACAGAATAATAAAACAATATGTATAATATAAAGTATATTACAAGGCAAAATCGCGTTGCACCCTGGTTTTCATGATCCGCATGTATCTATAATAATTATGTAATACGATTATAAAAGTCTACTCATAACTTCACCACATATTCAAACCAAACTGTAACAGTATGTAATAGCGTATTAATTTTTCTTCCTATAATGGTACCGAATGAATGATTATGGCTGCTGGTTTATGAAGAGAAGCAAAATAAAGGCAGATAACTGTTTGAAAGCTTGTTTTATTGTGTATTAACCTAATTTATTTACGCGAATGTAGTGAGATACGAGTCTACAATGTTTTCACCGGTTTTTTTGTTTCATTATCAAAAGCTACACAAATGTTAGCATATCAGCGCCCTCTGTAGTGGAGAAGCGTAACATCGTAATAAAGTGTTTAAGAAAGGAACATAACATTGGAAAGATGGCGCTATATACGATCACTATTCGTATTCCAAATCCCTGCGAACAACTTAACGACAGAGTAATAAGACTAACATCATTACGTCCATCACTATTAGGTTTACATATTTGGAAGCTAATTAGAGGCACATAATCTTGCTGGAGCTACTATAATTTAAAAATGATTTCTTAGTAGATATTGCAACACCCAAGTATAATAATTATGATAGGTATGATTTACTCATGTTCATCACGTTCTCTATTGGAACGTCAAGTAAATTAACACATTTTCGGAAACTAACCACCTAATAAGAATCAGCAAGAAACTCGGTTACCTACTTACGTATGTGTCTTTTAGTTTAGTAAAACCCTAAGTAGGTACTTCAATCATTATTTATTGGCAGTCAAGTAACTAGGGAAATCTTAAAACCACTGTACCTACTGAATAATTGGGATTACAGGAAAATATGGAGCGTCTAAACGTCTAATTTTGCTCGTATTTTGCTATATTAAATTCTACGTCATTCTCAGTAACAACCCGTGCAACTACCAACGCGCTCATGTTTATTCGTTAGTAGGACCTTAAATATCTTATTAATATAGATTGGTATATTAAATTTAGACATTATTTTAAGTTACCCAAATTTACAATGACTTGGCCGAAGCACAAATAACTAAAGAATCAATAGTCGATATTTTTTAAATAATTTCTTACTAACAAACTATCGAATCGACTAGACTCGATAAAGTAGGCACGTCACTAAAAATGAAGGATTCTTCCAATATTTTCAACATGGCGGTATTTTTATCAGCGAGTGAATTTGTGTTCGATATAAAATAGTTAAATTATAAATAGAAATTTAAATGCAGACGCTCTATTTTAAACTTAAGTCCTTAATATTGCATCGTTGTGTCTTATCTACCATATCGTTACAGCTATATAAGGCTTCGAGTCGAGATAATAGTTACTTTAAATCGATCATCTGACAATAATAAACATCATGAAGATGCAATGTGTTCACGGCATATATTTGCGAAGATAATTACGTCACGAACACGATAGCCTCGTGCGCTAGGAACCAGCAATGGTTGGTTATTAAGTGATGTTCGGTTGAAGGCTCTGGGTGATTCATAAGGATAATTCGGCTTAATTGAAGTTTCACAAATAACTTTAGTGTTGAGTGCGGTGGGTTGTCCCGGTTGTCTCAGTCCGGGCGTTGACTCAAGAATTACAATGATTGAGAGTGTTTCAAGACGAGCTTTCAGTAGTTCTAGTGGTACGTACAATGTCCGGGCCTCGGAGCTCGCTCGGGAACGGAAGCTCAATATATTCAATGTCACAGTGCAATTTTTGGATGAAACCCAGCATTCCTTTCAAATTGAAGTAAGTTTTGCCTAGTTTTTGCAACGACAGTCCTATTTACATGTTTACTCATTTGTTGGCATGTTACAAGATTCTCTTACTCATGTGTTTTTCATTTGATATGTGTATGTCAGCACATTCGCTGAATGAAATCTGAGCACCAGCTACTCAATGTTACAATACACAAATAAAAAAAAATTAAATTATACTCTACATTATATTGGAATTTCCCTATACATGATTTATTGAGACCCTCATGGCACAGTTGCTATTGCACATATGTTGCGATCAGAAATGTTAAGAAACCTCAACCCTTAGCAAGTAGTTGGATGGGTCTGAGTCCCATATGTCCCTCGGAGAGCATGTTAAGCCATAATTTGTATAAAATCATAACTAGTCATATAATCAGTCAATATATCACTTCAATATAGGTAATTGAACTTGTAGCTTCATTGTCTCAAGCTGCAGCGATATAACAAAGGTGACATCTTAACGCATTCACTGCTAACCTGCACATCCAACTGTTAAGGAATTTACGAAGAACACGAAATTTCAGAATTTCACATTTGTTTATTACTGTAAATAGTTACACTTTAAACAGTGAATTTGAATTTAAATTAGTGAAGGTATTTTGAGTTGGATGTGTTATCCAATGTTCAATGCCTTGGCCTCAACTTAAATCATTCCCTATTCTAAGATTTTATTTATTAGCTGTGCCCCGGGTTTAACTGCGTAAAGTTTTATTTCATGGATGTCCTGCAGGACGGATTGAAGGAGCCTTTGCTTCTTGTAACATTAGCTGGACAGTTTGTAACAAAATTGGTCCAGCCGTTTCGGAGTTTATCTGGAAAAATCAGGCAGACAGACAGAAAAAAAATATTAAAGTGGTTTTTTATGTTGTTACTGTATCTACTTTCATATTCATTTTGTGAAAAGCTGTTGTTTTAGAATTATGTAGTTGTTTTAGGCTTATATTCTAGTTGAAATCCTATATTTTAAAGTATTTTTTTTTCTAATATATGATAAGTAATATAATGTTACCAATAATAATACTATAAAAAGTTGTTGTATATGCTTGAGTTTGGAATAAAAATATATATGTATTGGAATACAAATATATACTTACATCATTATTTGATTTGCAAAACTCTAGTATATTTTTCTTAAAATCTTCAATTACACAAATGGAGTTGAAATTTTAGTTTATTTTACAAAAAATTTAGTATCTTATATCTACCTGCTCTAGGTTCCATTAGTTTTAATTATAGTACTTCATATGTCTTGACATAGTGACCCTAAATTGAAACTCATTAACACGACCTGTTAGCACATATTTCTTACCATATGTGATGGCTGGCATTCTCGTCATACTTATGAGCAGGGGCCTTACCATGAGCTCTTATTGCCATGATAGTTTCACTCATTTATGAGACAGATGTATGTGACGTGCATACATCTGTCACTGTCACACAACTGAATTAACATAACAAGTCATATTCATAATATCAAATTAATTTAATTTTTAACTAATTTAGTATTTAAGTAATTTATATTTGAGTAGCAGACCCGAATGATGTTGTCCTGCATACCGACTGCAGCACCATCTGCCGGGCAGATTCGTGAATCTAAGCCATCTAGAGCGCCATCTAAACATATACAAAAAAAACATGCAAATCGGTCCAACCATTTAGGAGGAGTTCAGTGACGTACACACATACAGTAGAATTATATATACATAAAGATAGTAAATAACAATGGACCAATGGAATGTGCCGATTGCATTATTTCTCAGTTAAATGTGACAGCTACATGTTATCCAATGTAACCTCTATTGATTTCAGAAAAAAGCAAAAGGCTCAGTACTGTTAGAACAAGTGTATCAACATCTCGAGCTAGTTGAGAAGGACTACTTTGGCTTGCAATTCACCGAGAATGGATCACTACCGAATGCCACAAATACAGAGATAACTGTAAGTAAACATTTAATATTAATTGCCAATTGAAAGTCATTAAGCGATCACACTATGTATTAGAAATGTGATAGTTTGTTACAAAGGTCTGAATGGATTTTGATGGATTTTGCAATGGAGATAGCGTATATAGCATAGATGGAGAGAGGTTTATGGGCTTATTATATTTTTATCATGGAAAATGTAATGAAAAGGAAAAGATGAATAATCTGTGGACTTGATAGAATTATCACTTTTCTTTAAGAAGAATGCTTAGGAAGTTTTAAATCCATTGAAATATCATAAAAGAACATATATTTTCAGCCCAATATAAAAAAAGGAGGAGATTCTCAATTTGATTTTATTTTTTTGTTTGTTACAATTACATTTACTTACACTGGGTGAGCCGATTTTGATAATTCTTTTTTAAATGAAAACTGGTGTTTTCCATGTGGTCCCATTTCAATTTGATCCTGTTCTTACATCCGTGAGGAAACCATAGAAGTCTTAAATGTGGATTATTTGTAATCAGATTTTCTATATTACAATTTTTATTTCAGTTAATTTATAGTGTTCTAATAGATATACTTATAGATCGGAAATGATTACAGAAAAAGTAATGTCATTGACATTCATTGAATTAGACGCATATCCTGAATTTATTATTGATTTGCAATGCAAAGTAGAGATATCCCGATAGGTATAGGATATAAATAATTATTGATAATCAATTGATTGCATCTTTAACTTGTTAATTGGCGTGTTATCAGAAATTGTATCGCAACTATCAGTCTATGGGTTCACAATAGTTGTTTTACAAACATGTTTAATACTAGTATCCGCCCGCGACTTTGTTTACAAAAATATTTCATGAAAATACGTAAATACTTTTGATGAATAACATATTTATTTGGATAAGAATTAAAATCATGTTTATAAAAATACCTTCGAAAATAATGCATTATTTTAGAACAAAATTGATAAGCATTAAAAAGGTTAAAAGTGAGCCAACCTTAAAAGATAGACAATACGTATGATACCCTGGACTTTATACTTTTAAAAAGGAACAATTCTGTCTTGCTTGATTTTTGCGAAACTTTAATCGTTTACGCAGCGAGCTTTGAAACATTCTTCATTGGTGCTCCTCTCCTATTGGTCTTAGCGTGATTATATATAGCCAATAGGGCTCCTCGATAAATGAGCTATCTAACATTGAAATATTTTTTCATATTGGACCAGTAGTTCCTAAGTTTAGCGCGTTTAAACAAACTCTTCAACTTTATAATATTAGTAATCCTTACTGCCTCGTTGGTGAAGTGGTTAGTAAGTTCGCTTGTCCACCACAAAGTCCCGGGTCGGCTCAAAACTAAACATTGTGTTTTGCGCTTTGCACGCTTTTGTGCACTATAAAATCTCCAGATGACTAATCCCCGTTGAAGTTAGCCACCGAAATTCGGTAGGTAATCATTATTATTAGCATGGATTTTAATTTCTTTCAGCGCTGGCTGGATGGCAGTAAATCAGTGAAGAAACAAGTGGGTGTGCACGCACAATTCTGGCTGGCCATACGATTCTACCCCCCGGAACCGTCGCGTCTGTCCGAGGAGTACACGAGATACCTGCTATGTTTGCAACTGAGGAAGCTGCTTCTAGATGGGAGAATGATAGCGCCCAAAAATACCGCATTATTGCTTGCCTCTTTCACTGTGCAAGGTATGATCTTTTAAGTGAAGATTTTTTTTAGTTACCTTTGTATATTTTTGGGACATTTTGAGAGATAGGGCATTCCAGTTATCCCGTTAAATTTGCGAGGTACACGACACGATCAATGTGGTCGCAGGTGGACTTGTTTTCGGGCTCATTGAACGACTTCATATGAGCCACAATATGATATTTAGGTGTAGGTTACGATTATATTAGAATTAAGTAATATTATTGTATACTAGCTGTGCCCTGCGGTTTCACCCGCGTAGATTTAGTTTCATCCTTATTGTCGCGGAACCCTAATATTTTTAATAAATAAAAGTAGCCTAAGTTACTCCTTGAAACATCTGCTACCTACCAGTGAAAGTCCCGTTAAAATCCGTTCAGCCGTTTCAAAGATTACCCGAAACAAACAGACAGACAGACAGACAGACGGACGGACAGACAGACAGAGAAAAATTTTAAAAGTTGGTTTTTTAGTGTCAGTAGCGTGTATACTTTCATATGCATTTAGTGAAAAGCTGTAATTTTGGAATTACAAACAGACACTTCAATTTTATTTATCTGTATAGATAACTTAAGTATTAGCTGAGTAACATGTAATAGACATTATTCCAATTGAGGACACACAAACCGCAAAGAGGAATAAACGCGGAATAGTATATTATAATTTGCATTATGTATTTAAGTTTTATCGTTTTGTGGATGTATTTCAGTATTCAATGGTATTTTATCCTGAATTATTATCCCATTGGGACAGTACCTAATGTAGTGTTTGCAGTATCCTCATTATATTTATTTATTACATTACATGGTTAATACATACATATGCTCACGCCTGTATCCTACGGGGGTAGGCAGAGACCAGCGTTTGCCATATGCTACGATCATTACATACTTCTTTCGCTACGTCCGCATTCATGGATCCACTCATACATGGCTAATATACAGAATTTTTAACGAAGACTCAAATTTGAGTTCCTTAAGTGAATGCCAAAATATATTTAAAAGATGCAACGAAAAAAAAAATAACTTGGCCCCGCAATGTGCATTGTAAGGCCAGCTTATAATATTGTGATATTTGCTTATGTGTAGGTTTTGATAACATTACTTATTGAATCACTTGTATATGATTTGACAAACGCTAGACACATAATTCAAACGTATCAGTTGTTCCAATTACAAATGCACAATATTAACCTAAATATCAAGTACTTAGTTACAAAGTAATTTATTACTGGTTATAATGACAGACATAGTATGTAGTGTATTGTTTGCTTTGATGGGTTTTCCTCTTATCACAATTGAGATATTATTAAAATTATAATTAGTTAGTAACATTGTGGATAAGTTATTTATTATACGTCCATTCCTACCAATACACACCGAGCGTGCCAGTGAACCTTTAAATCTTTACACATAAATCAAATAAAATTGTCTGTTTGTTCTTTCTAGAACGGCTGGACCGATTAAAAACTCTCAATGGAAGATAGCTGATGGTACAAGGAGTAACTAAGGCTTCGCGAAATAAAGCCAACCATAAATTTAAGTCTAGCCACACATAGTTAATACTATTTAAAGATATGAATAAAATGGAAAATAAATCTTTTTTTCAGCGGAGCTAGGAGACTATAATGTATCAGAACACCCACCAAACTATCTGTCAGAACTGTGTCTGTTACCGAAGCAGAGCTTGGAGGACGAGCGTCGTATCAGAGAGCTACATAAACTGCACAAAGGCCAGGCTCCGGCCGACGCTGAGGCGAATTTCCTAGAACACGCCAAACGACTCGATTGCTATGGAGTCGAGTCGCATCCTGCTAAGGTTTGTTTTATTTTGTTTACATGTACTTATATTATAAAGAGGAAAGATTTGTATGTAAGTATGTTTGTTACAAATTGGCTCAAAAAGTACTGCACCGATTTAAAAATTCTTTCACCATTTGAATGCTAAATTATTACTGATTAATATAGGCTATATTTTATCCTTGTACTCTTACGGGAACGGGAACTACCAGGGTGAAACCGCGTGACGTCAGCTAGTACATAAATATGCTCATACTGCCTGAAGGAGTAGGCAGAGACATACTCTCATTCTGCCAGTTATGTTCTTGTCCCATGTTATAGGGGTCGAGCCTATTACCATTAACCGGGCACTAATACAGACTCCGAGTCACTACTTAAAAATTGCAGATGGAAAAAACCCAATAATTCTTTCCCCAACCTGTGTATTGAACTCGGTACCTCGTGTTTCGTAGTGTGACCACTGGACCAACGAGACCGTCAAAGGATTGCTTTTTAGGCTAATTTAACCAGTAACCAGCCTAATGTTTCTATTCACACCTATTCTTCGGCGAAAAGTTGGTGTTGTATCTTTGTCTACCTTTATGCATCCTTACTGAAATATGTAAATTACAACCCCTCTCAAGTGATTTTAAACATAAACAGCATGAACTTAAGGTCTAATGTTGCCTTATCTTGTTCACAGGATTACAACGGCAAAGACATATTTATTGGCGTCACGTCAATAGGTATAGTTGTCTTTCAAAACAATATCCGAGTGAATACATTCTCTTGGGGTAAAATCGTTAAGATTTCCTTCAAGAAGAAACAGTTCTTCATACAACTTAAAAGGGAACCTGTAAGTACTTTGCATTTATTTATTCACCTGTGAATTTATTTTAACTCTTCTCGCTGCAAGTACAGTGTTAGACTTTGGTTCGTCTGTTTTTCTAGCTGTTGAATCGGCATTTCCTTAAAAAATTATTAATTGATTGCTGGAACGGCCAAAAACCTTTTTTATTTACTTAAATGTTTATGGTTTCATACCCAAAGGGTAAAGAATAGGACCCTATTGATGTCTGTTGGTCTGTCTGTCACCAGGCGGTATCTCATGAACCGCAATAGTATTTCTGTTATCGATATAATAGCAAAATACTTAGAAACGGAATAACATAAATATTTATGGGAGCCCCATACAAAAAACGTGATTTCTTTTGCTCGTTTTTAATGACACTTCAAGCGCGAATCTGACACGCACTTGAGATGTTTTTGTAATACATTTCTGAACCGTTTTTGCTGAAATTTGATACAGGGATTGATTCCAACGATGGACAAACGCGGACAGTGTTGACAGTGGGTACTTCTAACCTAATCTATATAGGTTTTTCAAGGAGTGACTTAGGCTAATTTTATTTAGAAAACATATTAGGGTGCCGCGAAATAAAGCATGAAACTAAATCTACGCGGGTAATACCGCGGGGCATAGCTAGTATATTATATAATATGTTAATGAAAATAATAATAAATTATTTCATTCCAGTCTGAATCCTACGACACGGTATTAGGGTTCAATATGCGTTCGAGTCGCGCCGCCAAAGCTCTCTGGCGCTGTAGTGTGGAACGACATGGGTTCTTCCGACTTCGGGCACCCAGACCGCGTCCTCTGTTGAGTGCTTTGGGTGCTCTAGCTGGATTAGCGGCACCCACCGTGCCCAGGACTGAGACTCAGGCACTTGAAGATGCAAGAAGATCTCGGTCTAGCAATAGAAGTTTTGTTAGGTGAGTTGTGTTATTGCGAATATAAGCATATCAAAATAGTTCAAGATTTCCATTGCGGTATATTAGCTCGCAAAAAAAGCGCTTATAATTTTATTCATATTTTGATTTGATTTTCCTTGCAAACCTAGAATTCACTTCAAAGAAATCTTAAAAACATACTGCTGTAGGTTAGGTAACTCAAAGTCGGTACTGGATGGAAATGCTGTTATTTATTTAACTTCTCGGCTCATAAATAAAACAATTGGATTTTTTTGTGGTCGTGATCACAAATGTGAGGAAATCCGGGGTCTCGCAGATGTATGTGGGTGGTGTTAGGCAGTAGTGTTGTGTGCGCAGGCGCAGCAGTAGCCGCGGGGCTCGCAGGTGTGTGTGGGTGGTGTTAGGCAGTAGTGTTGTGTGCGCAGGCGCAGCAGTAGCCGCGGGGCTCGCAGGTGTGTGTGGGTGGTGTTAGGCAGTAGTGTTGTGTGCGCAGGCGCAGCAGTAGCCGCGGGGCTCGCAGGTGTGTGTGGGTGGTGTTAGGCAGTAGTGTTGTGTGCGCAGGCGCAGCAGTAGCCGCGGGGCTCGCAGGTGTGTGTGGGTGGTGTTAGGCAGTAGTGTTGTGTGCGCAGGCGCAGCAGTAGCCGCGGGGCTCGCAGGTGTGTGTGGGTGGTGTTAGGCAGTAGTGTTGTGTGCGCAGGCGCAGCAGTAGCCGCGGGGCTCGCAGGTGTGTGTGGGTGGTGTTAGGCAGTAGTGTTGTGTGCGCAGGCGCAGCAGTAGCCGCGGGGCTCGCAGGTGTGTGTGGGTGGTGTTAGGCAGTAGTGTTGTGTGCGCAGGCGCAGCAGTAGCCGCGGGGCTCGCAGGTGTGTGTGGGTGGTGTTAGGCAGTAGTGTTGTGTGCGCAGGCGCAGCAGTAGCCGCGGGGCTCGCAGGTGTGTGTGGGTGGTGTTAGGCAGTAGTGTTGTGTGCGCAGGCGCAGCAGTAGCCGCGGGGCTCGCAGGTGTGTGTGGGTGGTGTTAGGCAGTAGTGTTGTGTGCGCAGGCGCAGCAGTAGCCGCGGGGCTCGCAGGTGTGTGTGGGTGGTGTTAGGCAGTAGTGTTGTGTGCGCAGGCGCAGCAGTAGCCGCGGGGCTCGCAGGTGTGTGTGGGTGGTGTTAGGCAGTAGTGTTGTGTGCGCAGGCGCAGCAGTAGCCGCGGGGCTCGCAGGTGTGTGTGGGTGGTGTTAGGCAGTAGTGTTGTGTGCGCAGGCGCAGCAGTAGCCGCGGGGCTCGCAGGTGTGTGTGGGTGGTGTTAGGCAGTAGTGTTGTGTGCGCAGGCGCAGCAGTAGCCGCGGGGCTCGCAGGTGTGTGTGGGTGGTGTTAGGCAGTAGTGTTGTGTGCGCAGGCGCAGCAGTAGCCGCGGGGCTCGCAGGTGTGTGTGGGTGGTGTTAGGCAGTAGTGTTGTGTGCGCAGGCGCAGCAGTAGCCGCGGGGCTCGCAGGTGTGTGTGGGTGGTGTTAGGCAGTAGTGTTGTGTGCGCAGGCGCAGCAGTAGCCGCGGGGCTCGCAGGTGTGTGTGGGTGGTGTTAGGCAGTAGTGTTGTGTGCGCAGGCGCAGCAGTAGCCGCGGGGCTCGCAGGTGTGTGTGGGTGGTGTTAGGCAGTAGTGTTGTGTGCGCAGGCGCAGCAGTAGCCGCGGGGCTCGCAGGTGTGTGTGGGTGGTGTTAGGCAGTAGTGTTGTGTGCGCAGGCGCAGCAGTAGCCGCGGGGCTCGCAGGTGTGTGTGGGTGGTGTTAGGCAGTAGTGTTGTGTGCGCAGGCGCAGCAGTAGCCGCGGGGCTCGCAGGTGTGTGTGGGTGGTGTTAGGCAGTAGTGTTGTGTGCGCAGGCGCAGCAGTAGCCGCGGGGCTCGCAGGTGTGTGTGGGTGGTGTTAGGCAGTAGTGTTGTGTGCGCAGGCGCAGCAGTAGCCGCGGGGCTCGCAGGTGTGTGTGGGTGGTGTTAGGCAGTAGTGTTGTGTGCGCAGGCGCAGCAGTAGCCGCGGGGCTCGCAGGTGTGTGTGGGTGGTGTTAGGCAGTAGTGTTGTGTGCGCAGGCGCAGCAGTAGCCGCGGGGCTCGCAGGTGTGTGTGGGTGGTGTTAGGCAGTAGTGTTGTGTGCGCAGGCGCAGCAGTAGCCGCGGGGCTCGCAGGTGTGTGTGGGTGGTGTTAGGCAGTAGTGTTGTGTGCGCAGGCGCAGCAGTAGCCGCGGTCGCTCGGGCGGGGCGTCCCCCGCGCCGCCGGCGGCCCGCGGCGCGCGCGTCACGGCCCACTCGGACCACCAGCCGCGCCACGCTTGGACCGCGCACGACACCCAACATAATATCAAGTGAGTCATCTACACACAACACTAGCGGTACTGTTATGTAACTACTCGAAGTATAAGCCCTTGGGATCTTTTGTGCGGTCCCAACCCTGCAAGCCTTATCGCCTCTGATACTACCTGAAAGACCTTTTGACTTTTGACTTTTGAGAGTCGTGGTGGCCGTAGGGTTTAGCAATCACCTGTCACGCAAGATCGAATCCCAACGGTCTGTAACAATGAGTTTTTCTAAAAATTTTGTGCAGTTATTTCACACTACATGCTTTATGGTGAAGGAAAACATCACGAGGATACCTGCATGTCTGAAAAGAAATTCATAGACGTATGTATAATGCCTTAGACGGCGATATGGACTCATTCTCTGTCACGTTGGCGCATAATCATATTCGGTAAAATGTGGGTGTTATCACAGCTTAACTTGATTACGTGAGATTTTTTTTTTATAATGATTGCACCCTGAACAAGCCGGCAGATATTGCCTGTGGGGAAATCTGTCGTCCTCGGGATTTGAACCGTGTAAGTCACCGATAAAGATGTAAACGTCAGCTGAGAGGTCAAACACACATTTGAAACAAAATAAATTCCTGTGCGTCACATAAACAACTTCCTACATTTTGGAAATGATGTCTCAATATTCACAAGGAGTTTCTTTTCCCGGATATCAGAAATGTCTATATAATATGTATTCTGTACGTTTCCTCACAGCGAAAACGATTACCTCGAGAGCGTATTACGGGTGAAAGGGGTGTCATACGCAGATGAATCGGGGTCGGAAGGCGAGCGAGTGAAATCAAGGTAATTCTATTACAATAGCTTTAGTATGTGACAACCGGTCTATATTGCTAGAAAAATTATCATCAGGAATAATGTTAAGGTTTCCTTTTAATGAAATAATTTTAAAATTGTAGTACACGAAGTTCTTAAAAAAAAACTCGGTAAACTTTATGTGGGTCTACTATATATTCATGACTGAACCGCTAAGCTCAGTTTGCTTGGTTTTAAATAGAGATAACTTTAAAAAGCCTTTTTTCATTTGAATATTATTTTCATTACTTACAAGTTGTCAGGAAAAAATATTGCTACAAGTACAGGAGTTTTCAAGAGTTATTTCTGAGTCAAAGTCAAAGTCAAAAATATCTTTATTCGATTAGACTTATACAAAGTACTTTCAAATCGTCAGAATGACATTAATTTACAGGATTATACATGCTACCGCCAGGTTTGGAAGGTTGCTTTCACTGAGAAGAACCTGGCAAGAAACTCAGTAATTACTCTTTTCAAAAATATTATACAATATTAAAAATACAAAGTAAATCACTTGAGAAATGTAAGCCATAGACACAGTTCCAATGCACAAATGACGATAAAAATTAACATAAAGAAAAATCTAGTAGTTCTACTTATATCTAGCTTGAGATGACCAGCCCCCACAAGCTGTACTTTTATGAATGTGTTCGCCTGTCTGTACGTCGCGACGCGAATTAAAATACAAGCGCGTCTAATCACCAGTATTTCCGCTGTCCGTTCATAAATTTCAAAGCGTCTAACCGCCATAATCTCGTGCACAGTGAAAGCGACTTCCTCGAGAGCGTACTTCGCGTACCTTTGCCGTATGTGGATGAATCGGAGTCAGGGTCTGAAGGCGAGCGAATAGCGGAGAGTACTGCTGAAGAGCCCGTGTGTGTGGTGCTCGGGGCGGGCTCCGACGGACTGTTCGGGTTCAATGTCCGCGGCGGCGGGGGACAACCGGTGCTCGTATCTAGAGTCGCTTCTAGGACCAGGCTGCAGTTGCAGGAAGGAGATCAGGTATATATGTATATACTATACTGTAACTATATTCATATTAATTGGAAAAAATATTATTATTACTATTGGTCTCCGAAGGGGTAGGCATAGGTGATTCACCTCTCGTCTGTTTTGTCGAGGCCGCGACTTTTTTTTTTTGTTAAAAAATAAATCTTACGTCAATTCTTTACGTTTTTTTTTTCAACACGCGAGACGAAATTTTTGGTTTTTGCTGAATAATTAACCTTACGACAACTCTATTAACAGACCTGAAGATACGTGCCAGCGTGACAGAGGGTGAGTCCATCGCCGTCTCAGGCACTAGACATATGGCTTTGAATTACTTCTCAGACATATGCAGGTTTCCTCACGTTTTTTTTTCATATCATTTTTATTCATAAATACAAATATAATATAAAATGCAAAAATGTTATAGCGCTGTCTAGTCACGATGTTTTCCTTCACCGAATAGCACGTGTCGCTGGGATTAGAACTCGCATCGCTTGCGTAGCAGGCAGTGCTCAAACCCCACGAACACGAAGGTCATATAAATTGAAAAAAATATGATAACGCAATGCTAGAAAGGTTATTGAAGGGGTACTTTTCACTTATGATTACCTAAGTGCAATGTATTTTACCTCCTACGTAAAAAAAATTGTGTGACATCACTGCACTTTTGCTCGATTGAGCCACCGCGGTTGCTCTTTCTTTAATAATATGTTTTTTGTTGCAGGTATTATCTATAAACGGCCAAAACGTAGATGAACTAACTCACGAGCAAGTTGTTCAACTCATTAGAAACACTCGAGGCGTCCTTACTTTGCTCGTCAAGCCGAATGGTGAGTTTTACGAAGTACTAGAGCGACCAGCCCTCGATTCGCTTTGAGTTACGATTTTTTATGATTATTAGAAAACTTTGTCTTTTATAAGTATAATATAATAAGAGCTCGTGGCACAGTTATTGCGACTATCATTCGATCAGCGAAGATAAGCAATTCTAACCCAAGCCTGTAGTTGGATGGGTGACCGCCCGAGTTCCCTCCGTGCCTCGAAGAGCACGTTAAGCCGTCAGACCCGGCATCGTTATGGATCAGTTCGATGCCTAAGAGAGTCTGACAACTGGATTAACCCAAATTACCGATTTTCCTTGTAAAGGTGGTTACGAAGGTCAAATAGCAGTCGATTCGTATAAAAATCAGGTGATCAACCACATTGGTTGAATGCCGACCCCAACAATGTATGAGATAAGGCCAGGGATAGATTTTTTGATAAAATTTGGTTGAATATTATGACTTCGATGATTTTTTTAAACAATCATAAAAAATATACTTTCATCTTTATCTATCTAACTACGTTTCTAACCGTTCACCATTTCTATACAGATAAATAAAATTGAAGTGTCTGTTTGTAATTCCTAAATTACAGCTTTTCACTAAATGCATATGAAAGTATACACGCTACAGACACAAAAAACCAAGTCTTAAAATTTTTCTCTGTCTGTCTGTCTGTCTGTCCGTCTGTCTGTTTGTTCCGGGTAATCTCTGAAACGACTGGACGGATTTTAACGGGACTTTCACTGGTAGGTAGCTGATGTTTCAAGGAGTTAGGCTACTTTTATTTATTAAAAATATTAGGATTCCGCGACAAATAGGATGAAACTAAATCTACGCGGGTGAAACCGCGGGGGACAGCTAGTTTTATAATAAAAAACTTTATTTATAAATGTACCTATCAAAGAAAAATACCTACATCTTCACACCTACAAGGTTACTTAGCAATCATCATTTTTTTAAGCGGTTTACGAAGCGGGCGGTGAAACAGAAGAGCCGGAAGTATGCTTCGTGCCTATTGAATCCGAGGGTAGTACTCGAGGAGGGGGAGGGCAGTTGGAGCAATCGATGCTACTATTGGGGGATTCTTTAGCGAGCGGAGCGGCGCTTGCCCAATACGAAGCTTTACAGCGAAGACTACCGGACGCTTCCACCCGAGCCGCTAGGCTGCCTACCAACTTGACCAAGAACCGGTACAGGGATATAACGCCTTGTAAGTATTGAATTCATTATATCTGACTGGCTTGCCTCGGAGGTCTAGTGGTCGCGAACGTTACTACGGAACACGAGGTCTTGTGTCAATCCCCGGGTTGGGCAAGTTTTATTGAGTTTTTGCATCTTTGTCTCCGTCTCTTGCAGGTTCTTCTCAGAAGGCTAGTTTCCGAATCGGTGGTAAATTCTCGACTTTCATAAGTTCCTTACCAGGGCCTAAACTGAATAAATATTTTTCATTTAGCACTATTATTAGTATTATTAGTAGCATCCCGCAGTGTGGATTTATGTCCCGTTTAATGGCAATATGCTTATCCCCTTTAAAAAAACTGGCGTAATATCTGTGTCAGTTTTGGACATCTCCCCCTACTCCTTCGGTAAATATAGGCGTGGGAATATGTATGTATGAGTTCGGGAAGATAATGTTTTGTCTGTGGGCGTCTGACAGACCTCCCAGAATGTCAAAACTATGACGAAAAATACTATGGATCAACCGATATCTGTACATATTTATTAATTCGTTTGAGTACTGTAATGATATCGCTGATATCATAAGACCAATACATAAATGAGTTTTGGCCGATCAAGACAACAGCTTGATTTTAACTACAAACTTGGTGACATAAACATTACCAAAACGGGTACCATCAAAGATCTGGGCGTCACATTTGACCAAAAACTCACATTTCACGATCACATCACCGCTGTTGCTAAAGACACATACAAGCGCCTGGGATTTATATTGCGAAACGCTCAGGACTTTAGTAACCCTAAAATCATTGCCGTCATATTTGGTGCTCTACTTCGCAGCAAATTAGAATCTAGCGCATGTGTATGGAATCCTTACGAGAAGAAGTACATACTATTCTTAGAGAAGATACAAAAAGCGTTCCTAAGGTTTCTATACAAGCGTGTATATGGATATTATCCATACTTGTATCCCACGAAGTATCTTCTTGGCTGCTTGGGCTATAACTCCTTAGAGGTGAGAAGGAACTTTGACCAAATGTCAATTATGTGTAAGGTGCTTCGTGGAAAAATTAATGCCCCTGAATTACTTGAAGAGCTGACTAAAATATTTGTGCCTGAAAACTACACACGCGCCAGGAAGCACAGGCTGTTTTCAATATCTGCAGGTCGTACTAAGTCGCGATCATACTCTCCCGTCCCTCGCACTCTCTCTGCGTTCAACGCTCTCTTGGAGTCACACTCTGAGTGTGATTTGTTTGCGGATGAATGGCAGATGATCATGTCAGCATGTCTGGAGTATTGCGAGGCGAATGTCTAAATGTGTTTGTATTTTTTATAATATGCTGTATATAAATCAATGTCTTGTGTACTGTATATATTGTGTAATATTGCTACGTTTTGTGTAATTGGTTACTGGCCGTTCAAAATGTATATTAAATAAATAAATAATAAAATAATAAATAAAAATTCGAATTTAATTAATTTGCTTAAAAAAACATGTGATTTGCCAAAGCTTTTTTTGTGTACATAAATCAACTCTTATCTTGTTTTTCATCACAATTTGTGAAACCGTTCGAAAATTATCATAATCTTTTAAATTGTGCTCATTATTTGCAGACGATTCAACTCGTGTGATTCTAAAGAACAACCCGAGCGGAGACTACATTAACGCGTCCTATATCAATATGGAAATACCCAATTCGGATGTCGTTCTCACATACATCGCTACACAAGGTAAGTTTTGAATGCTACTTAAAAATAAACTTCATGCAGTGGGTAATAAGGTATATAGTCTACCGGCTACGCTCGCCATTAAGTATAAGGTTTTCAGGAAGATCCTCATATAGTTGAATTATACTTAAATAACTTCTAGTGTAACAAAACCAGGTACTCATCGAAGAAAAGAAAATCTTACCGATTTGTTTTTTGGCTTTGAATGGTCGAATATTTGTATAATATACATATAATATTTTTTATACATACGTACGTTCACTTCTGTATCTTATATCTATGGGTTGGTTCCAATTTGCATAAATAGGTCCATTGAATCAACTTTTCAAAGAGGTACGTCGTCTGGTAGAAGCCTCTCTTGACAAGAGAGCTGGGGCTTTTCTCGCTCAGAGAATCAGCATTGCTACTCAATGTGGCAATGCTGCCAGCCATCTTGGCACGATCCCGAGAGACACCGATTTGGATCAAGTTTTCTACTTGTAGTTAGTTTTCAATTCATTATTTGATTTCACTTTCAACAAAGTACTTTCAAATCGTCAGAATGGCATAATTATACAGGATTATACATGCTACCGCCTGACTCGTAAGGTTGCATTTACTGAGAACCTGGCAAAAAAATTTAGTAATTAAGTTTACTCTAATTAGGTTAGATACATACATTACATATGTATATCCCATGGGAGTAGGCAGAGACTGTTCGCCATAAGGTATGATCCGAAGCTATAATAAGGTGGTTATTCAATAAATAGCCACTAGGTCCAATTCTTTTGTGATTTGATATCTAGCTTTTTTTTTATTCCAGGTCCCTTAGCCTCAACAGTTGGTGACTTTTGGCAAATGGTTTGGGAGTCAGAGAGCAGTTTGGTGGTGATGCTAACAGTGTTGGCTGAGAGAGGGAGGGCCAAGTGCCACCAATATTGGGCCAAGGTTGGCACCTCGCTCAAGGCGACCAACACCCTAACAATACATACCAATAGCGAACAGAACCTTGGACATTATATTAGAAGGGAGATGACTATTAAGGTATGATATTTTCATTTTATAGTGCTTGAATTTGTATGAAATGATTGATGGTTGCGGTTGGATGATAACTTCTCAAAATAATTAAAGGCATAGAAAGAAAATAACTTATATGAATACATATGTTTACGTATGTATTCCCCAAAGGGTTAGGCAGAAGTGTACTTATAGTACACCCACATTTTGCCAATTATATTAAAGTCCCATGCATTCCTCAAAGGTTGCAACAACAACACCCACATTTCACCGAATATGATTAAGTGCCAACGTGACAGAGGGTGAGTCCATCGCTGTCTCAGGCACTCACATACGTCTATGAATTACTTCTCAGACATGCAGGTTTCCTCACGATGTTTTCCTTCAACGTAAAGCACGTGGTGTGAAATCCCTGGCCCTGCTTGTTGAGAATTTGAGGCCATTATCTAATTAAATTGTGTGTCACGGGCCGCAGCAATATCGTCCACGGGCGGTAGTTAGTCGACCACGGACTTAAACAATATAAAAAGAGTGTCTCATGAAGGGTTTGTTGTAGGAGAATGGAGGAGCAACTCGCAACGTAACCCAGCTTCAATACGTGGCTTGGCCCGACCACGGCGTGCCCGAGGAGCCCACGGCCTTCATCGACTTCACCAGGCTCTGTGCACAACTGCGGAACCTCAGGGCTGGTGAGGATACCCCCATTATACTTCACTATATCAAAATTTCTAAATTAAAAATATCTCTTAAGTACTTTCAAATCCAGCCAGGTTCGGAAAGAAGCTTTTACTGAGAAGAACCTGGCAAGAAACTCTCTCTACTCTACTCTTTCAGAAAACAATATTTTACAATTTTGACAATACAATATAAATCATAAAAAAATATAATATATATAAGCACATGGACACAGTCATCGTATAAAACATCCCGTTGTCTGTCTGTCCCTATATTGTAGACTTTTTTGCAGTTAGCGTTAGCCTAAAGTCACTATTCCACGCAGAAGAACATGCAGGCAGAATATTACTAATATATCTCTCTTATTTCAGTAATCCCAACAACAGTGCAACAAGAAATCGAAGAAGACAAGTCTTCGATCCCGACAGTGGTAGAGGAATGTGAAGAGGAACGATTATTGGATCCCCCGATGATAGTGCATTGTTCAGCCGGCGTTGGACGGACGGGAGCCTTGATACTAGCCGAAACAGCTCTCGAACTAGTGGCTAGACGTCTGCCCTTCTACCCTCTTGAAGTGGTTCGATCTATGAGGTCTATGCGACCTATGTGTATACAGAATGCGGTAAGTACATACTGCTTGATTTCAGAACGGTTTGATATTATTTTCTTAAAAATCTATATCTATACGGATAAATAAAATTGAAGTGTCTGTTTGTAACTACAAAATAACAGTTTTTCACTAAATGCATATGAAAGTATACAAGGTACTGACACAGAAAAACCAATTTTTCTCTGTCTGTTTGTTCCGGGTAATCTCCGAAACGGCTGGACGGAATTTGACGGGACTTTCACTGATGGATGGCCAATGTTACAAGGAGTAACTTAACTACTTAGATTGTTTTTAAACATTAGGGATCTGCGGGCAACCATGAAATTTTAATCTTCGCGGGTGAAACCGCGGGGCACAGCTAGTAGTAAAGTAAATTACGAACACGAGGCGGGACTCAAACCCACGACCTCTGCAAACTCCTGAGCTACTCGTTATCCTACCTCGTGCGTCGAATTTTCTTTCTCTTGTTTTTGCGGTATTGGGACCGCCTTGCGCCATCTGTTGGTTGGTAAAACTCAACTGATATGTCCCAAGTTACTTTTAGCTACATATCAGGTTTGATTTCATTTCGCCAGTTATGTTAAGGTCCCATGTAATGGGCGGCGAGCCTTTTGCCACTAACCAAACGCTAATTGAGACTCCAGGCTGCTACTGGGAAATTACAGTTGGTAGAACACATTAGCACTGCACGACCCGGGGATCAAACCCAGGATTTCGTGCTCTATAGTAGCGTTTGCAACGACTAGACCAATAAGGCAGCAGAGCGACTCCTTTAATGAAAATCGACGATCTGAATGAAAGCAGATGTCAGATTTTAAGTAAATCTTTGAGTTTTGACTGACCAGTAACAATATCCAAAGATGCCAACTGGCAACCGGGATCGACAGCTTAATATAAGCAGAGGGAACTCGGCCGGTTAACTATCCAACCACTGGTCTGGGTTGGAGCTGCTTAACTTAGCTGATTTTCGTCTATATATTTTTATCAACGGGTTATTACAGAGATGACCGCGTATAACATTCGTTTTTGTATCTCTCTTCAAGCAACTTTCCATCGTAAATCTCGTGATTATGTTAGAAAAACTCATTACAAACCGCTGGGATTCGAACATGAGTCTCTTGCGTAGCATATATACAAACCCCTGGATATTACTGACGCTTATTTTAATGTCTATAGTAAACTAATATTGTTTTAATCGTGATTCCCTTCTTCACAGAGCCAATACAAATTTGTGTGCGAGAGTATCTTAGCGGCTTTCTCGAAAGGACAACTGCAAAGGACTTCAGAAAGTGGTTCCAATTGAAATGTCAACATTATCTTGCCAATAACGCGAGAAAAAGATATTCGACTGGTTTTTTCCGCGACTGTACATATCGACTCCTATAGAATTAACAGTCGGATATTTAATTTTTTTATTGTCAACTTAACTGATGGAATTTAGCGGATATAATACCAGCAGGCCTAAACAAAGTAACATTAACCTCGCGCTTGCAAAAATTGTCACGTGACCTATGTCGTAATTTTCATACATTCTGTATCGTCTACTAATGCAAGTGAGAATGTTACTTTGTCTTAGGCATGCATAATCACTGTCCCGAGTTTGCCACCGTTTTCGTTAGCTATACTCGCTAGCGTCACCCACAATATTTGTATGAGATATTTTAGTTCTTTACGTCACCGCTAGGAGGCGCTGTACAATTTCTCATACAAATATTTGTAGGAAACAGCGAGTATAGATTAAGAACTCGTGATAGCGGGGTTCAGGGATTAATCTTTTGACGTACGAAATATCGGAACATCGAAAAATATATTTGCATATTGATTCGTAGATTATTTTGGTATTTTTAAGTAAACTATATCTATATAACGAGTGTACAATCGTTTGCACAATATTTACATACAGTAAAATATTAATTAACATTTTTAATGTAATATTTTATATTAATCCTTGTGCAAACTATTGTAACCTTACGATAGCTGTTCTATGAGCTGTTATTTCCAAAATTATTCAAAAATTTGTACGTTAATGAGATATTACCCACTTATTAAAAAACATAGTTTAAACGAAGACTAAATTGAAATAAAAAAACTATTTCCATCCCTTTTTAAATCCATACCACACAAAGACATGGAGCTACTTTGAAACCAAGGACTATCTTAGTTTGTTTTATAATAAGGGGGATATATAAGTCCCGTCACATGTTATGAGCACTAACCTCGAATGCGCACTAGTAGTAATTTTATGAGTCTGTCTGTCTATATGGCGTGATGCGAATAAAATACATGCGCAGTTTCCCCCTAATTTTATCCGAGCGCTCATATCTCGTGACGCATGTTATAATGGGGATTATGTAAATAACAGTTCATAGTACGGCAAAATCTGGGCAATATGTGTGAAGTAGAAATTGCCCGGATATAATTTATTGTACTAACATTAAGATTAACCAACCAGTGTTTTCTAATTAATTTATATCGATTTTATTTATATTTCTATTCGATTTAAACTTATACTTGCACTCGAATAATCGATACCCAGTATACATATCAGTCTTGTAACTTGTTATTAATAAGGAAAGTTTATTTTTCTGTTTATTTATTTTAGATGTAGTTTCTTTTTAATGCTTTTGTTCTGTGATCATTCACTTAATTATGTGCCACCAATGTATTAACGGTTTAAATTGTATTAACTCCTACTTATTATTTCATATAAAAGCCTAACTACAGTATTCCCGTGTTCTAGATGTTAGATATTATTAAGAAAAAAGAACTGGGGCCCAATCATGAGCTCTTATTGCAATGATAATTCAGTTGTGCGACAGTGACAGATGTATACACGTCACATACATCTGTCTCATAAATGAGTGAAACTATCATGGCAATAAGAGCTCATGGTAAGGCCCCTGCAATCCGATCAACGATGTCGTGATGAGTTAGTCTTTCGTATTTGTTATATCAAAGAAAATCGGAATGGCTCAGTCGCGAAAACGTCCTATTAAGTTGAATTCCTATCGAACTATGATTTCGGATCACGTGAATACTGCATATGGAAGAGGATTTCGATCGAATGATTTGAATCGTTCAAAGATATTTCGATTGTATGTTTTACGTGAATCAGGGCACTTATGTAGATGATACAAGTTTAAATTTAGATCGTTAAAGTCGGTGGCACAACCATAATTACATAGCAGTGAATAGTTTAAGATAACGTGGATTTGTCAGAGGTCATTTTAAAATGGTTTTCTTCTTTATTTAGTCTTTATTTCATAGTTTTTAACACTTTGAGGCTTGGTTCTTTCTCCATAAGATCGATTTTAAATTATTTTAATGTTATCTTATGAAAATATTTATTCAGGTGGTAAATTCTCGACTTTCATAAGTGCCTTACCAGGGCCTAAACTGAATAAATATTTTTCATTTTCATTTTCATTTATGGTAAGCATTCGTTTGTAAGGTCGACTGAGAAAGTGATTCGTATTGATAAAATGTCAATGAAATAGACTTTACGGTTCAAAGTTGGAATACAGTTGAATCTTGATCAGTCATAACGAAGTCACAATGAATGTGCAAACGAAAATACACCTTATTTATATAGAGCTTAGACTTATAAGCCGAATATATTCCGCACAGGGCATCGGTTAGTGGTTAATGTCAAATGAAAAGTATAAAAAAAACTATTGAATTTTTTTAATGTTTCAAAATTAATAGATTCTTTCATATATTTTTAAACTAGCTGTGCCCCGCGGTTTTAGTTCTTATTAGTTTCCTAGGTGGCTATATTCTGCGGAACCTTAATTTAAAAAAGTCTACCAAGGTACGCTTTGTAACATTAGCTATCTGCCATTGGAAGTCCCGTTAACATCGGTACAGCCGTTTCAAAGATTATCTGTATAGATTGATGTACCACCAACCTATATTTTTAAGTGCAATTAAATTTCGATTTTAAGGTGGTATAAGTCTTTTATGGCCGACTATACATTGTGGAACAGCCAATAAAGCATTTTTTTACCTTGTTTCCAAAAACATGACCTCTAGAACCACACTTCAAGGGATCTTGCCTTTCCAACGAATTTAATATTTCTAATATCAAACGAAATGTTTTTACTAATTTATTACTATGTATTTATTTATATTTACCGCTTCTTTTTTGTGCCATTTACAAAGTAACGGTAAGGTTGATATTCAGTTTAGACACGAAAATATTATATTATTATTTTTTTATGTTGTATTTTTGTAAATATCATTCTTTGTTAATGAATGTCAAAAAGACAGTGGGGAAATGTGATTATTTATACATCTCAGAATTATGCAGAATGTGATTCAACTAATCAGAATTACATGTTTACTTTTGAAACGTGTAAAAATTACTGTTATGTAAAAACGTTTTTTTTTTCACATTAAGTATGACAAATGTAATTTTTAAAATCATTTAATATTTACTACAGGTCCCGTCACAAGCTATGAGCGCTGACTTGAAATGCACAAAAGTAACTTTATGAGTCTGTCTATATGTATGGCCCGAGGCGAATAAAAACATTCGCAGTATCCCCATTATTTTCGCTGAGCGCTCAAAGCTCATGACAGCATTTGTACTTTACTAATCACTGTTTTAGTAAGATTCCATATATTGTGTATAATTCTAAATTCTTATAAATAGTTAGGCAAAACGAACACGAGGCGGGACTCGAACCCATGACCTCTGCAAACCGTGCAGTTGCTCTGTCAACTGAGCTACTCGTGATCACACCTCATGCGGCGAATTATTTTGCAGTTTAAGTGGTCGTAGGTTCGAGTCCCACATGTCTTCGTATTCTTCATAACCAATTTAAAAAATTGAGATTGCATAAATGTGTGTCATGCATAAAATCTAATATTTTCCGGATTAGTCTACATTTTCCCACTGCCCTTTTTAAGCTCTTATACGTAATTATAGGGTTCAATGTTAATAAAACTAATGATGTAATAATTAGTAAGTGAATTGGGCCCAAATTTAAAATTTATAATATTTGGATTAATTCATTAGATTTTGTATGAAATGTGTGACTTAAACCCCTTTATTTGACGAAATATTACTCATATTCCAGTATATAGGCTGTAGACAAGGCTTCTAGGCGCAATAAACCTAATTGTTTGGCACAGGGCTTCGGTTGGTTCTACATATCAAACTCCTTATTTGAAAAAAAATGTCGTTAACATATTATTGTTTTTAGAATTTCATTTAGCAACAAAAATCATTGTCCTATACTCCACATATCATCCAATAAACCTTTAATAAGCCCTTACAACTACACTTAACATGTTTTTAATTGTACCACCTACCGACGCGTTGTACCAAAAATGTACGCCTATAAAGTCTACATCCTGTAGAACAAGCATGAAATCCTTTACTCCCTTATTACAAGACATTGTTTAAACCACAGCTTGAACAAATGCGAATAAACTATATCAGTCTCTTTTTAAATCTGTATTACGAAAAGAGACAGCTACTTCTAAACCAAGGACTTTCTTAGGCCACGTTTTGTAATAAGGAGTTACAGTTAAAAAATCTCAGTGTCGATTTTATCGCAAGTGAAAATAATTTGAATCTAAGTCTTTACCATAAAATATAATTTAAGAGAAGAACATTGCTCGTATAAAAAACAACAGATAACAAAGCGCTAGAAGCGCTTTAACACAAAATGTGTTAAAATGTAAAAGGTGTCATTTTGTATGGAATACTATTCAGGCTTTAGAGAAAGTAACATTCTCTCGCGCTATTGCTAGTATAAACGATATAAAATGTATAGAAATGACAAATCAGTCACGTGACACATTTCATTCCCGTACATTTTGTATCGTTTCTACTAGGGAAGCGTGAGGATACTGTTACTTTGTCTACAGGCTCTGGTGTTATCATAATAATATTGATGATTACAATATTTTTTGTACATCGCATGCGATAAATCCTTCACTGGGCATGACGGTAAATAAATTGACTAACGAATCTGACATTAATTGAGTATTTATTTATATTATACCCTTTTATTACAAAATATGGTTTAAATCAAGACCAGAGTAAAAAAGGAACAGCCTCTTTGACTGCCACGTTATTCACTAAGGTTTCTCAGCGTCGCACTCGTCGTCGAGTGTCGGATTTAAAGGTACGATATTGAACTTTATTCTCTATGTATTATGTATCAATTTCTTATAATTGAAACCATCGCTCGTCGTCGAGTTCGACGCTGAGAAATCTTAGTGAGTAACGCGGCAGGTGCACAAACACGTCTATAAAACAATGTTTCAATAGCCTAAACAATACATTTGTCGTGAAACATTAAATAATGTGAACATGATGTGATTTGTAACAAATGTTGTATTTTAGCCACTTTAACACCTTTAGCCACTTTTTGTAATAAGAGGGGTTGTGTACTGTGTGAATGACTGACCTAGCATGTAAGTGTAAAGAGATGTTCAATTATTTTGTAGTGGCGTCCGAATTTATACCCCTTAGTGTAGGACTACTGAAGTGCCGTGAATTGTATGTCAAATAAACGTTTGATTGTATTATTATCGTTTTATTAACTCTTTATACAAAAAAAATACGATGTATTATCGTGGTCCCACTGCTATTGACCCACAGTCCACGGGTAATATTATTTTACCCATAGACCCACTTGTCTAGTTTTAATATATCCTTTTCAATATGTCAGTTTCTGTGAGCCTAAGAATTTCTTAATACGCGCTGCTTGACCACATGATGGTAGATTCCCGGATGGCAGTTGCTTCGTATAAAAATCTGGTGATCGGCCACATCGGGTTGAATCAAGTGCCTACCGATCATAGTAGGTGCTGAGTATTTGACACTAAATCTTTCTTTCTCATCTTCATAATCTTTATATCGTGAATAATGATTATTTTCTTGTCGAATTTAAATGGAACCAACATCAATGTAAACGAAATTTTAAAAAAAATATCAAAGTCGGAGCTCACTGTAAAGGTTTTTACAAAGAACAATAGAGTTGAAAAAAGAACTTCCTTCTTTTGTTAATAATTAAAACGATGAAGCCATAGACACGATATTATAACGTAAGAGGGTAGTTCGATGTGAAACGCTTTAAAATCTGATTGCAAATGGCGAGTGTTGCGTTACGGTTTCATACTTATTTCTGGGGCATATTTTTATATTACTGTTTAATTAAGAAGCAAATAATCAGTTACATAATGTAGTCATCGCGTGAATGTGTTTGTGTAAGTCATTTCTACGAGAAAGAACATAAGCGGTGATTAACGGTAAGTTTTCTTTAACATTTGATCTTGAATAACTAGATATTTGGATGGATATTATTTATGTAGCATGGTGGCCATGAGGTGTGAGCTTGCCTGCTGTGCAAGTACGCAAGTTCGAATCCCAGCGGGTTTGATAACAAATGAATTTTACTAAAAAAACTTACGAGCAGATATATTCTCGTTTCAAATCCTATGTATAGTGCCTGACACGGCGATAGACTCACCATCTGTCACGTTGGCACTTAATCATCTTCCGTGAAAAGTGGGTGTTGTTATTACAACACCTCTGCTTACCTTCGAGGAATACAGGCGTGAGCATATGTTAATTACTTAAATTAGGTCTCCTTGTTGTTGTTTTAAATTATTCTATTTTTATTCATAAGGACATAGGTGTCTACTGGTTTGCAGCAAAACAGACGAAGCCGAAATGGCTCCTTAAAAATGAATAGGGTTTTTTGGTTTATTGCCCACACTTTTTTTAGGCCTCAGCCTAACAAGCTGGTTTCAACCTTTTTCGGTTAATAATTAATCTTTATGAAATATATTTAAAACTAGCTGTGCCCTACGGTTTCACCCGCGTCGAGTTAGTTTCATAAGTGTCCCGCGGAACCCCTTATGTTTTTTTAAATAATATTAGCCTAAGTTACTCCTTGTAACATTAGCTATCTGCCAGTGAAAGTCCCGTTAAAATCGGTCCAGCCGCTTTGGAGATTACCCGGAACAAACAGACAGACAGACAGAGAAAAAATTTAAAATTGTTGTTTTTACTCTACTCTGTGGTTTTTTAGTGTCAGTATCGTGTATACTTTCATATGCATATAAGATCAATATTTTCTGACATTAAAATAATGTACACAATGTGTTGCTCTGGAATAAGAGAATTTATTGAACCTTAAATAAAATAACTAAAATATAATACAATTATGTCAAATAATAAACCAGACACTTACCTGGAATAAGAGAAACGACACTTATGTTAATTTTAATGCCTAACTATTATAAAACAAACACACCATATTTTATAATTGTGAAAATAATTATCTGATGACGTATGTCATAACGTCAAAACTCTTTTCCTCTGACTATACGGCCAGGTACGATTAAGGAGTAAATACTCCTTACATGCATTTAGTGAAAAGCTGTTAGTTTGGAATTACAAACAGACACTTCAATTTTATTTATCTGTATAGATAATCCAAAAAGAATCCGAAATAAAAAAATATGTTGTGGTTGTCAGTCAGAAAACAGAAGGAAGCAAAAGAATAAATAGGAAAAACAGTTGATTAATTTTATTTGATAGTATTTAAATAGCAGTGATCCCGGAGAGCGAGGGACCCAAGTCGGGGGTCGCTCGCCACAGAACCTACATTAAAGTAGGAACGTGTCAGGTTATACTGAATCCCATATACCTACAATTACCCGGCTATCCACTGTAAACACAAATAAAAAAGCCCATTTTATTACATCAAACACTACAAGGTAAAATGTTTTTGAAAAGCCATCCTCTGCAAATACCTAAATACCCCGAAGATTGAATTGAATGATAACGCCATTGTGCGGAAAAATCCTGTAAATTCAAGGGGTTGAGGAATTCTCCCGGGTATAGGGAAAAAATGCTTGTATCCACGTGTACCTGTTGCCCCCTTATTTACCCCTACTACAGGAACTCGATGCTTAGAAGATACTGCGTATTATTTTGACATTACAATGTAAGACTACAGAGACGTATAGAATCTCCTACATAATAAACTAATGAGCTAATGACCTTAGTAATACTGAAACGTCACTAAAATGTTAAGGCTTGAATTATTTAAAATATTATGAAGCTATTGTTACGTATATAAAATAGGACAATTCATTTTGAGTCCAACTTAGTTCCGACTGCCATTTTTAAATACCTTAATAATTAAAGGTTAAAGATACTGATTATTTCAATTATATTATACTAGCTGTGCCCCGCGGTTTCACCCGCGTGGATTTAGTTTCATCATTATTGTCACGGAACCCTAATATTTTTAATAAATATAAGTAGCGTAAGTTACTCCTTGAAACATCAGCTACTTACCATTGAAAGTCCCGTTAAAATCCATCCAGCCGTTTCAGAGATTACCCGGAACAAACAGACAGATAGAAAATTTTTAAAACTTGTTTTTTAACACGCTTTTATTAGCTTCACCTGTATGTATGTATGTATGTATGTAACCGACCCCTTTGAGCTCGATTTTGTCCTACTTTGTACGATCAGATTTAATTCAAACTTTGCACACCTGTCAAAAGTCGATGACAATGCAATAATCCGATCGAAGCATCCGATTATCCTAATTAGATTCGCCAGGATTAAATAATTTCTTTCCGCATCCTTTGCATGCGAGTAAGAGAGATAGAGCTAGTGCGGGCGGTTTGTGGTATTGAGGGCGGTTGATAGTTAGCCAATCGAACTAAATAATATATAGTTTAAAAAATTTAACTAAAAAATGAATAATAAATAATAGTTTAAAAAAACTAAAAAAACACGCTTTCATAAAAAATCCAACTAAAAATCAGAAAATAAAATTTAATAAATTTGGATAAAGAATATTGTAAATTAGAAATGAATGTACATTTTTGTGAAAAAGCGTGGTGTGTATTCAATGCGCTTTTTAAGATATTATATTATCAAAGTGATGATTCTTCTACTCATTATCTGTCAATAAAATGTTTATAATTATTAACACTATGCACCCCACGCTTTTTTACAAAAATGTACATTCATTTCTAATTTACAATATTCTTTATCCAAATTTATTAAATTTTATTTTCTGATTTTTAGTTGGAATTTTTATGAAAGCGTGTTTTTTTAGTTTTTTTAAACTATTATTTTTTAGAGTCAGTAGCGTGTATATACTTTCATATGCATTTAGTGAAAAGCTGTAATTTTGCAATTACAAACAGACACTTCAATTTTATTTATCTGTATAGATTCCATAAAAACTCTATCTCTACTTACACAGTTTTTATTCGACTTTTCTCACGCCATTTTTTTCATAGACAAATACAAATATACTTAACCATAAACGTGCACTTATCTCTTATTAATTAACAATACGTATTTTTTTTAGAAAAACTTCTATGCTGCCGGTGCAGTACCTACCTACGTGCAGATTACTAATGTAAGCACACGACTCAAGGTAAGCTAATATCTTATATAAATATGCTATCATTGTATAGGTACCTAATATTTTTCGTACACATTAGACTTATTTATCGTCTTCCTATCTACCTTTACCTGATTTGGGTATATATTTTTATTTGGCACATATAATAACTATAACAAACAAATAGTTCGTTTGGGTGCTACTATTTAGTTCACCTAGCATAGAAATCTCTTGAAATGTGGTGCTGGAGAAAGATGCTTGGCATAAAGTGGACACAGTTCCGCACCAACGATTCCATACTGCAGGAGCTCAGGATCAAACAGCGTCTGTCGTCCACAGTTCAGACTCGCATTCTCAAATTCTTTGGACATGTGTCGCGACGTGGAGACGCATCCATAGAGCGTCTGGTGGTGCAGGGTAAATTCGAGGGTACTAGGGCACGTGGCAGATCACCAATGAGATGGACGGACCAGATTAAGGCTGTGATGCGTGTTCCTACTATCAACGAATGCTCCCGTAAAGCAGCAGTCCGAAGTGAACGGCGCCGTTTTGTTCAGCAAGCCACCAATTCTGACATTACGACCACGACCGCTCTGCCAACAGTGTAACGATTGAGAAGAAGCATAGATATAAAAAATTCTAAAAAGGGCAAGAAATTAAAATAATTAATTCAGTTTAGGCGTAGAAAACTTTAGTTAACATTCAATGTACTTATTTGTGACTATCTTTGTCCCACGGTTTCACCCACGTAGACATCAGTTCACTTTATTTTTAAGAATTATTTTTTTAAATCAAAGTCTACAACATATTAGTAACTCCTAATATCAGCTATCTGCCAGAGAACGTTCTGTTAAAATTGGTCCAGCCATTTCATAGACTAACTAGAACAACAGAAAAAATTAAGTTTTTTTTTAATTTTTTTTTTCATGTCCCGTATTACATAAAGCCGCTTTCAAAAAGAGAAAAATAAAATGATGTGCTATAAATTACTTACTTTTGAAGTTGATGTTAAATGTAGCATCAAACACGTTGTCGAACACTTACTTCAAAAGTAAGTAATTTATATCACATAATTTTGTTTTTCCGATTTTACGGCGGTTTTACTTTTTTAACAGCATTTAACTCACGTTCTTAACTTCAAGCGAGTTTAGTTCGAGTATCAGTAGTATCGTATAGTTCTCTTGAGCCCCGTCAGTATAACCGCGACTGCCGTTTGGGCGGGCCGCCCTACGTTCTTTCCGCCCAAATGATATTTTACCGTACTTTATAGCACCTTTTAAATAAATTACAATATTATTGTTATGTAGTGTAGATTATTAAAAATATTTAAACAAGTGTTCGTGATAGTGGAATGAAATGAAAATGTTTTGTCGTTCTCTGTGGAAATATTGAGGTAGTAAAAACTCCGAGTAATATTAATTCTCTTTGAGGAAATACGAAAGGAAGTACTCGATTATTTTACTTTCCGATGTCCTTCAGACATTACTTGCAAACCCCCAATTGCTTTATAGAGAGTTAATTTATTTTCGGGCTCTGAAATTGAAAATATATCCAAAAAATATTATACCAGTTTCAACCCTCGATATCGACGTTTAATGTTGTTAAAATAGGTACCGTATGTCCGTCCTTCTGGACTTATCTCTATTCCAAATTTCATCAAAATCGGTTTAGCCGTAGAAATTTAACACAGAGACAGAAAGAAATAATTACTCACAAGCTAACATTAGATGGTTCGAACAATACCTACGTCTTTTTTATATAATTATCCTAATCTATTACATCTATGCAGATAAATAAAATTGAAGTGTCTATTTGCAATTCCAAAATAACAGCTTTTTAGTAAATGCATATGAAAGTATATACAACACTGTCATTAAAAAATAACTATTATTAATTTTTTTCTCTGTCTGTTTGTTCCGGGTAATCTCCGAAACGGCTGGACATATTTTAACGGGACTTTCAGATAGCAAATTTTACAAGGAGTAACTTTTATAAAAAAAACAAATGGCTCCGTGAGACACCCATAAAATTACTACGCGGCTGAAACCGCGGGGCGCAGCTAGTTAGATCAACTAGCTGTGCCCCGCGGTTTCAACCACGTAAATTTAGTTCCATACAAACTTCATCCCCTATTTTATCCCCTTTAAAACCTTTGTTGCTATACCGATTACCGTACCCGCGCTAAATATGACGGGAAATTAGACCCAACTGCGTCTTATTTTAAATCTCTTGAAAACTCCTTACCAGTTTTATACCTATGGTATCACGGGGAAATTGTTCTTACCAATCAGGCTAGTAAGTCAACCTGTTGTACTTACTACTAACATCATATAATTCAATTTATAATATTCAACGGCAACTCAGCTCGTTCTTAGCTCGACTAACTCAACTTGCTAAGTCCCCAGGAACGCCCTAAGCCGAGGTCCAAGCCCCGCACTGGGGCGCCCTTAGGGAGTATACAGATAAATAAAATTGAAGTGTCTATCCGTAATTCGAAACTAGCAGCTTTTTCACCATCAAAGTACCTAAAGCTGGCAGATAGCTGGCTGATGTTACAAGAATAAACATAGCCTAATTACTTTTATTCAAAAAAAACATCAGGGTTCCGTTAAATTAAGGCATCCACGTAATTAAGTATACACGTGAAAGCTATATATATATCAAATAAAAGAATACTTAAGATCTAATCTTTTATAGAAATAACTATCTGCGCATGCTCTTACGTAAAATTATAATTCATTCCATCCAAATCTGTATGTTTACGTACCGCAGCTGTGTATGAACCGATTCATAGTGTATTCGGTCGGTGTGTTTAAAGTTTTACATACCGTCTTCAAAGAGAATATTCGTAAACTTACTTCCAGACGCGAATTTCGCGTGAAAAATATTGAGTCGGAAAGAAAATTACTTATTCTTTAAATAATGCTTCCGGGAATAACAAGAGTTAAAAAAAAATCTCTGTCTGTCTGTCCATCTATCTGTTTATTGCGGTTAATCTCCGAAATGGCTGGACCGATTTTAACGGAACCTGATGTTCCAAGCTACTTGTTAAGTAGGCTTTTTTAACTAGACCAAAATTAAGGGTTACGAGAAAATAAGCCACCCATGGTATTAGGTGTATACAGCTAGATAAGAATGTTATAGCTATGCCTACAAATGTACTTTGTATAAAGTCTAATCGAATAAAGATATATTTGAGTTTGAGTTTACATAATGACAAATTGGTACTTTTTGACACATTCATTGACACCGTACACATAATACTAAACTCTTACGTAGTATTATTCGGCAGCTGTCATCTGCAAGGAAGCGAGCTCGTGGCACAGTTGTTATTGCGCATATCATTCGATCAGCGAAGTTACGCAACCCTAGTCATTAGTGAGATGATCGCCCGAGTTTCCTCTGTGCTTTGGAGAGCACGTTAAGCCGTCGGTCCCGGTTGTTAATTTGACATCTTTGGCAATCGTTGCAGGTCATTCGGAGGCCTTAGAGTCTGGTTTAACTAAAGGTCAGTTGGTGGACAAAAATCAAATGTATGGGATAAGGCCAGGGAGATGATGATCTGCAAGGAAGTGTAAAGTCCCCAGCCAATTCCTAAATCGAATGGGATCTCGCTAAGCCCTACCTATATTAAACTGAGTACACACTTACCCACCTGTTGGCACTTAGGCAATTAAACATGTAGCACGAACCCACATAAGCTGCTAATCGCGTATAACTACTGACTAGCTGTGCCCCGTGGTTTCAGCTGCGTATGCTTTATTTTTCAAAAACCTTATTTGGTTTTTAAACAAAAGTAGTAAATTTACTAACTTCTGTAACTTTAAAATCAGTCCAACCGTTTCAGAGATTAGTCAAAATGAAGACAGACAGACCGACAGACGGACAGGGAGAGACAGAGAAAAAAATTTGAAAATTGTTTAGCTGTTTAGGTACCGTAAGTTTCTTTTGCATTAAGTGAAAAGCTGTTAATTTGGAATTACAAACAGACACTTAATTTTTTTATCTGTATAGATTATGTAGGATGTTATCTAAAAGCTGTACTTAACCATCTAAATATTAGTTTATATGGTTAAGTAAATAATAAGTTTACCTACTTACAATTTCCCAGTCCATTAAACTTATGATCAGAGGGGACGCACTCGCGATCCTTAGAATATTTAATGCTATGATCCATTTTGGTGCTTCAAAGAAGAACTAGCGGACCTCACACGGTTTCACCCGCGTTTTTCCCGCTCCCGTGGGAGTACATAAATACCATACATACATGTGCTCACGCCTGTATTCCCCGAAGGGGTAGGCAGAGGTGTTGTAATAACAACACCCACTGTTTCACCGAAGATGATTAAGTGCCAACGTGACAGATGGTGAGCTTATCGCCGTTTCAGACTCTATACATTCGTCTTTGAATTACTTCTCAGACATATGCAGGTTTCCTCACGATGTGGTGTGAATTCACTGCTCATAAGTTTTTAGAAAAACTCATTGGTACAGGCCCCACTATACACACCCGCGGGAGTACGGTGATAAAATATAGCCTTTATTGAGTGATCATGTAGCAGGGAAAGAACTTTTTCAAACAGTCCAAAACTTTTTGAGCCAATTTGTTACAAATATACGATATAAATTTTTCCGATATATAATATTAGCATGGACTACTGTAACCCAATTCACGTAATGAAAACCGTAGCTTATTTATAGCTTATTGGAGATTAGCTGTTGAAAGCAAATCTAACCTAAACTAATACATTTGGTATGAAATACTGCTTATACCTACTTATAAATGCATTTAGAGATAAATTGTAATTTTGACAGTACAAAGATACTCTTCAATTTTATTTATCTGCTTAGAGTGAAAATGAAAATGATTAGTTCAGTTTAGGCCCTGGTAAGGCACTTACGAATGTCGAGGAATTTACCAGTGTGGGTATTCTAATTTCGATGTTGTAAAAAGTTTCTTAAATTTTCAGTCATAGAGTTTATTTTACATTGTAAGTCGGTGGAAGTGGTATCACCAAAATAAACTCAAGTAATGGGATATTTGATTCCAAGAAACATAAAAGTATTTTGAAACCATTGATTAAAAACGTAACCTAATCTAAATCCTGGTATCGATATCTTTTTTCAAATTTCAATATTCAGTCAGAACATTGACGTTATCATATCGTTTAGTTTGGGCGATTATAAAAATTGGCTCATCCATTAGTTTACAGTATAGTTATTATACTTCCTGGTTTTTCCGCTGCCTCTAGCTATGTTCCTTTGTGTAGGTCTCAGTTTCCTGAAGGATTTTAGGTCTAACTAGCTATGCTCTACGGTTTCACTCGCGTAGAATGAATTTCAAGGGTGGTCTTATTTCGTGGAATTTTATTTAAAAAATATTGCCTTCTCCTTGTCCAATGAAAATCCGGTTAGAATCGGACAACTGACAGATGAATGAACAGACCGACAGATATTTTTTTAAATTGGCTTTTTTATATAAGTATCGTATTCACATTCGTAATGCACTGTTGAAAGGCTGTTATTTTGGGATTGCAAACAGACACCTGAATGCAATTTTTCTGTATAGAATAGATGTATACATATTATGTATAGATGAGGCTATTTCAGCAAATGAACTGTTAGTTTCATATGTAGAAGAGTGTTATGCGCGTTGAGATATGTGTGTTTAGCGCTGAATGGAGTGTGTATGACAGCCAACCAAACAATTTAGCCCACACATTTTTTAAACGAACGTAAATAATGCCATATGTTCAACTATTAATAGGCACGTATCACACACATCTATACATACAGATAAATAAAATTGAAGTGTATGTTTGCAATTCCAAAATGACAGGTTTTCACTAAATGCATATGAAAGTATACACGTTCAGTAACGTAATAGTAATAAAAAAACAAGTTTTAATATTTTCTCTGTCTGTCTGTCTGTCTGTTTGTTCCGGGTAATCTCTGAAACGGCTGGATTTTAACGGGACTTTCACTAGCAGGTAGCTGGATCAAGGAGTAACTTAAGCTACTTTTATTTATTTAAAATATTAGGGTTCCGCGACAATAAGGATGAAACTAAATCTACGCGGGTGAAACCGCAGGGCACAGCTAGTACATAATATACATCGTGAAGTAATCTGCATACTTTCAGAACTTAAACATTATGTGTAGTTTAGCCCTAGACAAAGTAACATTCTCTCGCGCTTGCGCTAATAGAAGCGATAAAAAAGAGCCGTGGTGCCTGCTACGCAAGCGACGCAAGTTCGAATCCCATCGGGGCCTGTACCAATGAATTTTACTTAAAACTTATGTACAGTGATTTCGCACCACGCTTCGCTTCGCTTTCCTTCGCTTTACGGTGAAGGAAAACATCGTGAGGAAACCTGCATGTGTCTGAGAAGTAGTTTAAAGACGTATGTATAGTGCTTGAGACGGCTATGGACTCAACCTCTGTCACGTTAGCACTTAATAATATTTGGGTGAAATGTGGGTGTTGTTACAACACCTCTGCTTACCCCTTCGGGGACCCTTCTACAGGCACAGGCCCCGAGGGTACAGGGCCCGCTGGGATTGCGTAGCAGGCGACTGCTCAAATCCCAAGATCATCACGGCTGTCTTTTATATGCATTGAAATGATATATATACCAGAACTTTACTCACTGTCTGGTTGGTACCTATATGGTAAAATAATCACGAACGCACAACAGAGCGTCTGTCTGTACGCATATATATTAATACTGTTTATTTTGCATTCACGTGTTTTACAAAGACTTTTCTAAACTTTCAATCTATATTACTTTGGCAGTAAGTTAAAATAATGAAAAAAATCTAATAAAATAACCCTCACGCTCAGTGGAGCAAAAGTTAATATAAAAAAAATCTAATTTGCATACTGTTTACTATAAATGTATATACTGTGACAACGTCATTATAGCGTGATGTAAGCGACGCAAGGCGCAAACGTTATTCAATAGATGTCAAAACTTGTCCGTCTATTTAGGGATATTAGGGATTTTACCTTTCCATCACGTAACAAATTTTGCTTAAATTTGGATTAGAGGTAACTTTGACCTCGAGGAATAAATCGAGGGTAGTTATTAATTATTACTTGAAATTCGAAAAACAAATATCTTCCCAAGTGACAACCCCAAATTGTCCTAGTGTCAAGTGATAGTAGCACAATGAAATGGCAAAACACAGTGTACATTGTCGTAGTGATGTTGTGGTCCGGGAATAGTACGAATCCCGGGGCGGAGATTGCGTTTCTCCCCGGGAAGAGTGTTATAAACATTATCCCGGAGTTCCTGGCGCAGTCTGGGACAGCGTCGACTGTAGCGCAGACAGTGGCAGAAGATTTCCAGTTTACTACTACTGAGGAACTCAGTACTGATCATCTTAGCTATGTGAGTATAATTTGCATACATTCATATGTTCACGCAAGAAGGACAACGAAGGGAAGTTACACCTGTCTCGTTGGTCTAATAGTTTATGTGCTACTTCGGAACTCGAGGTCCTGGGTTCGATCCTTGGGTTAGGTTAGCGTTACAAAGCGTTAGGTACAAACGTTGACAAAGCGTTATTGGATTTTTCAGTAGCAGCCCAGATTCTGGATTAATGTCCGCTGTCTGGTTCTTGACAGATGCAACACAGTTTTAAACTTCTGCGACTGACACCGTTCCTCTGTATACTGTACTAAAAAGTTATGCCAAATAAACATTATTATTATTATTATTATTATTATGCCAAGGCTCACCATAACTGGCGAAAATGTGGGTACTATAAGTACTCCTTTGCCTACCCTACCACGCTCAAAACCTGTATTAGGATACCCGCTTATTGATATGGCAGTTCACACATTGACACCTTTTAGAGAAAGTATTATATATTATATTACAGTTGTGTCTCGCGGTTTCACCCGCGTAGATTTAATTTAATGAGCTTTATTTCATAGAACCATATTTTTTTTATATATAATCATAAAGTACTTGTCATATCTGCTATCTACGAATGAAAGTCACCTTAACATCATAATGAAATAAAAAGTGTTTGAATTACTTAAAAAATGATTTTTTTATGCAAGAACACGGTAACTATACTTTCACATGCATTAAGTAAAATGCTGTTAATTTGAAATAACAAACCGATTCCTCAATTTAATTTACCTGTATAGATTAATCTATTGCATATTATCGATGTACGTCAGGACTCGAGTGCGGAACGGGCCTTATCATTAGATTGTACCAACCAATTGATAACCCGTGTATCTTAATCACTAAACAATACCATTTTGGCATTTGAGAATAAGCGTATGTTTTAAAACTGTTCGAAAACCATGTGATTTTTTATCAAATAACTACATTTTTTTAATAAGGAAAACTTACTATAATGAATACTCGTACTACCTAATTTCATGTGTTTACCTAATTTGTATGAAAATGTGTAAAGTGATAACGTTTGTGATTCGTGTTATATTGTTTGTGATTGTGTACTCGGAATGTCTGGATGAGCGGAATTTCTCTGAAATAGGTCTAGGACGAGGCTTCCCCGACCCTATGGATTTCAAGGAAAACGTGCAGACCTTCAGGTATCACCGGCCCAGACCGAATTACGTGAGTTTTCTTGTCAATCATTTCATACGCCTTCCCAGAATCCCGAAAAGGGTAAAAATCTCACAACCCGTAACATTTCGCCAAAAACATGGGTTACTTGAGTACCTTGAATACCGCGATCCAGAAAGCCGTCCGTACCCCTAATACGAAAAGTATTATAGCAATTATTTTTCTATTGATTCTAACTCGTACGGTAAATAAGCAAATTTTTCTTCACCTAAATGTGCTTTATTCGCGTCGCGCTTCTGAGACAGACTCATAAAATGACTACTATGCATCCAAGGTCAGCGCTCATATCTCGTGACGGAACCTCTCTTCTGAAAAGTATTTTAGTTCCAAAGAATAATGCTTCTTCTATATTGGTCTAAGCTATAGACCTAGACAAAGTAACATTCTCTCGCGCTTGCGCTAATGGAAGCGATACAAAATGTGTGAAAATGACATAAATCAGTCAAGTGACATATGTCATTCCCATAAATTTTGTATCGTTTCTATAAGCGAAGCGTGAGGGTAAAATAATTTTATCTACAGATACATTTTCCCTGTTCTAAATGTAGCTAACACGTTTATTAAAGAGTAGCTGTGCCCCACGGTTTCATCCGCGTAGAATTTCATATGTAGCTTTTAATTTCATGGGTGGCCAGCGGAACAATATTTTTTTTATTTTTTAATAAAAGTAAACCTATATTCTCCTAAAATCTAAAGCCTAAATTACTCCTTGTATCATTTAGCTATCTGCCAGTGAAAATCCTGTTAAAATTTGTCCAGCTGTTTCAGAAATAAGCCGCAACAAACAGACAGGCAGATGCACAGACAGAGAGAACAAATTTAAAAATGATTTCTTTATTTAAGTTCCGTGCGATATCTACAAAAATCTCTTATTTTCCATTTAATTTATCCCTGTAGATGTATAGATTAAATAATAAAATCATATTCAGTACACATTTGAAAGCGTTTATTTTGAGTTACGTCCGTAAAGTTTGAATGAAATGTTCGTTCTAAATAACACGTAATAAATTTACCGAGTCCAAATCTTAGCTTTGTCTAGACTGGACGTCGTAAATACTTTTATTATTAACTCGTTTATAACATACAACAAAAAAGTATTGAGTTAACACGCTGCTTTGCATTGAGTGTATATTTGAGTACCGTACCCACGGGTCAGGACTAGGGTTGCCAACTATACTGTTTTCAAAATTATACTTTTTACTGTTAAACAAAAATAAAGTAGGTATACAAGTTTTTAAAAAAATATTAGAATAGTAAGTTGTGCGAGAAGTTTTTAAAAATATGTATTCAAAAAATAAATAAATAAAATACTGTTCATTTTTCTAAAATACTGTTTAATATTCTTCACAGACTTAATTTGTTTGTATTATTATACATATTATTATTATATATAAATTGAATTGAATTGAATTATACTTTATTACTTGTAAAAAAAGTTGGCAACCCTAGTCAGGACCCGCTCGTCCCCTGAAATTTTTGAGGTTTCCACTCGTACCCTGATCTTTCTAAAGTACTAGGGCGTCAGAATTTTAAAGAGGTAGGATACGACTATATGTCCGTGACTTAGCGTAGCATTTATACCAGGGGACGAGTGAGTACCTCAAAATAAATTAATAATTGTCTGCTCTCCTTCCGGGGGGATCAATGGGCATCTAACTACGGCCGAATCTACAACTTTTATTCTAGGAGACGAATATTAGGGGACCAGTGGATCCTGACCCGTACCCGCTTACCATCACGATTCTTCTTTAACCTTGTGGGGGGAGCGAGTGATCATGCTCATCCCCAGCAAAGGGAAGATCTTCTAGCCAGGCGGGTGTCATGCCTGGGGAACCGCGGCTCCAACTGTTCTAGTTGGAAACTTGTATATATACTGCAATGCGCTTGAAATCTCTTCTGGAGCGATTTAGGTTCTCGTGTATTTGTACTCAAACTTCGCATTTGTTAGCGAGTAGCGCCATCTATGAGCGAGTGGAGAAACGCTGCTACAACCTTAGACCTTCGGTCTGTTTTTCCCGGCTAATCTCTGAAACGGTTCGATTAATGGAACTTTCACTGGCAGGTAGCTAATGTTACATGGAGGAACATAGGCATATATTTTTATTCTTATTTGAAAAACATTCGTGTTCTGCGGACCGCCAATAAAATTAAGTCTACGCTGTCAAACCTCAAGGCACAGCTATCTTCTAAATATATATAACTCAAAGGTGACTGACTGACTGACGCACTATCAACGCACAGCCCAAACCACTCTACGGAACTGGCTGAAATTTGGCATGCAGGTAGATGTTATGACGTAGGCATCCGCTAAGAAAGGGGAAGAAAGTTTGTATGAAACTAAATTTACGCGGGTGAAACTGCGGGGCACAGCTATTTTAAATAAAGCTAATAATATACATATTCTAACGCATCGAATTACATCGTCGTAATGAATGAACTCGGGGGAATAATGCGCGCGTAACCGATCCCGTAAAATCTCTTGGCACACCCCTTGTATATTCTCAATCCCATGCTTTACTCGCTTGGGAAAGCGTTTATAGTATTAAGCACGTATTTGTCGGTTTCCGCCGTGTGAAGGATAATGATCAACAAGTATTTACCATGTCAGTAAGCCTTAGCTATGTAAATATGAGCCTGCTTTATATTGTATGTGCGAGTTTCGTATTTGTTGAGCTGTTTGATTATAGCCTTTACCGTCATATCGTCGTTGCGCGTTCAAAAGTCGCTGTGTTTTTACACACTTTAGGAGACGCAGAAAATTATTTTCACAAAATATGGCCCGAGTATTCAAAAAAAATATTCTTACTATCTATACATCTATACAGACAAATAAAATTGAATTGTCTGTTTGTAATTCCAAAATAACAGTTTTTCACTAAATGCATATGAAAGTATACACGCAACTGACACTAAAAAACCAACTTTTAAAATTTTTCTCTTTCTGTCTGTTTGTCTGTCTGTCTATCTGTCTGTCTGTCTGTTTGTTCCGGGTAATCTCCGAAACGGCTGGATGGATTTTAACGGGACTTTCACTGGTAGGTAGCTGTTTCAAGGAGTAACTTAAGCTACTTTTATTTATCAAGTATTAGGGTTCCGCGACAATAAGGATGAAACTAAATCTACGCGGGTGAAACCGCGGGGCACGGCTAGTTGATACATATAACAAATTTTCATAGTTTTTTTTAGATTAATGTTGTCATTATTAATAATAATAGCTATTATTATTAATAATGACATAATTAAACATTACTGGAAATTTTGACACAGAGTTCACGAAATACACATAGTGACTTTAGCACGCGCAACGACGATATCGATTATGATTTCGATTGACGTAAACTTTTTAAAGTAGAATGGCGAGACGAACATGTCAAACAAAATATTGATTAACTAAATGTAAGCCGCACACACGCAAATACATCTACACCAATATTATGAAGAGGAAAGATTTGATTATTCTTTTGTTTTGCATTGAATAGCCTCCGAAACTACTTGACCGATCTTAAAAATTCTTTCAGCAATGGATACATCATCAGCGAGTAACATAGGCTATATTTTATCCCCGTACTCCCACGGGAACGGGAACAACGCGGGAGAAACCGCGTGACCGCTAGTTGTCAATAATATTGTGTGTGCGGCCAGTATTGCGGTATTTTTCAATAATATTGTAAATATTTACAATATTATTTTAAGCTAAGTTAAGCAACCATACGCCTAGTCAGTAGTTGGATGGGTGACCGCCCGAGTTCCCTCCGTGCCTCGGAGAGCACGTTAAGCCGTCGGTCCCGGTTGCCAATTTATCATCTTTGGCAATCGTTACAGGTCAGTCAGAGGCCTAAGAAAGTCTGACAACTGGTTTAACCCAGATTGCCGATTTTCCTCCAAAAAGGGTTACGAAGGTCAGATGGCAGTCGCTTCGTATAAAAATCGGGTGATCAGCCACATCGGGTTGAATCAAGTGCCGACCCCAAATACATGGGATTAAGGCCAGGGAGATGATGATGATGATGATGATTGTAAATATTGACAATAATAAAGTATTGTCAATTGCACTTTATTGACAGTATTATTGAGTGTGTGCTGCTTGCCAAATGTAGGCAAAAAGCTTGGGTATTTGAGAAATCCCTATCGTGTAAATACATGCAGAGTCAAACTTTTTGTGGGAAATTATATTTTCTTTCTTCTTTTTAGAAAGGGCTTCTGTGATAGACGCTTTATTTATTTTTAAATATTTGTATTTGCCAAACATGTTGCGTAAAATAAACAAGGCGCCTGATGGTGTAAATCCATGCTACAATATTTACGCGATTTATTACGTTGTTAATCTTAGCTGCATATTTTCATTAATCCATCAATGACAAGTAACTGACGGTGAGCTAATATACGCAGAACCTGTTCAAACCTTGGGCATTCAGACGAATATAAATACATATGAAGAAAAGAACATTGGCATGAAGTTATTGGTGAATTTTCGCGAATCTTCTATACATACTCCATAAATATATACCTACACACATTCAGATAAATTTAATTTAAGTCTCTTTTTGTAATTCCAAAATGACAGCTTTTCACTAAATGCATGTGAAAGTATATACGGTTTTTACATGAAAAAATCTATTTTTGAATATTTTTTTGCCACGTGGTTTTACTATTTTATCATATCATGCGTTAATTTCATGAGCAACTAGTGGAACCGGATGTTTTTTTATTATTTTAGTAAGCCTAAATTACTCCTTGTAACATTAGTTATCTGCCAGTGAAACTCTCTTTAATATCTGTCCAGCCGTTTCGGGGATAAGCCGAAATAAGCAGACTGACGCGCATATAAATATTTATAATTGTATTTTTTTTATGTCAAAACCTTATATACTTTCTTAGGCATTTAGTGGAAAGCTATTATTTTGTAATGACAAACGGACACTTCAATTTTATTTATCTATATAGAATGGCAACCTTATTGCCCCAGGAAAATACACCCTATGGAAGCGTTGTTTGAGATTTAATCTAAGGTGGAAACCTTACAAAAGACAGCTCCGAAATTCGAACGGGGGATACGATATACCCAACCTACTTCTCTTAATTAATATTCAAACATTTTTTTTACTGTGGAAATTGAGGTCCCGGATTCTATCCCCGAGTTGGCAGTGTTATTAGGTTATTCAATTTGTTATTCCCCAGTAGCAGCCCGGAGTGTGGGTTAGTGTCCGATTAATGGCAATAGGATCGCCCCCTATTACATGGCACTTAAACGTTACAGTCGCTTGTTACGCAAGCGACGCAGGTTCTAATCCCAGCGGGGCCTGTACCAATGGGTTTTTCTAAAAACTTATGTGCAGTGATTTCAAACGACGTGCTTTGCGGTGAAGGAAAACGTCGTAAGGAAACCTATGTCTGAGAAGTTATTCAAAGACATGTATAGTGCCTGAGACGGTGATTAACTTACCCTCTGTCAAGCTGGCTCTTAATCATATTCGATGAAATGTGGGTGTTGTTGTCAATACACTTCTGCTTACCCCTTCGGGGATGGGGTGAGCATATTTTATTTGTTTGTTTGTTTGTTAGTAACAAATAGCTATCAGCGGGACTTTCATTTGCAGATAGCTGATGTTAGAAGGAGTAACTCAGGCTACTTTTATTGAAGAAAAATAGGTTGCCGCGATGTAAAGCCACCTTTGAAATTTTACGGAGGTGACCGCGGAAAGCAGCTAGTCTATACAGATAAATAAAATTGAAGTGTCGGTTTGTAATTGAAAAATATATTTTTTCACTAAATGCATATGAAAGTATATAACAAGGTACTGACACAGAAAAACCAATTTTAAAAAAAAATCTGTCTGTCTGTTTGTTCCGGGTAATCTCCGAAACGGCTGGACGGATTTTGACGGGACTTTCACTGACGGCAATAGCTAATATTACAAGGAGTGACTTAGGCTACTTAGATTTTTTTAAAACATTAGGGATCCGCGGGCAACCATGAAATTAAAATCTACGCGGGTGAAACCGCGGGGCACAGCTAGTACTAAATCAAATAATGTTTTCCTTAACGATAACCGGTCAAATCGCTTATCTTGCCGATTGCGCACGGAGCGTTTGTAGATTAATAGGATGTGACGCATTCATCGCACTCCCTGTCCTTATTTGTGTTCACAAACAAAGCCTAGTTTCATTGACTTATGTACCAAATATTGATACTAACTACTTAGGTACATACTGGCGGCCTTTCCGCCCCTTAGAAATGAACCACACATGCGCTGACCTCATATAACATGGGAACAAAATGGAAAACGAAAACGATTTCAGGTTAAGGCAATTATGAATGTCGAAAAATTACCACCGGTTCGGAAAATAGAACCCCCGCGTACCCCTATGGAGACACTTCTGTGCTGGCGTGAGCATTTATTATAGGTACTACACATAAGATACAAGTTTAATACACTCTAGGTTAGGATGGTGGCTGTGATCAGCTTTAAATATACCTAAATCAGAAAAACTCTTTCACAGCGCGTTAACACATTTCCTCACAAAAGTTTAAGTAGTATGTTTAATTTTATTTCTGTATCGAGCAATAACGGAATCAGACCTTGGGTTATGTTTCCTCATCCCGAATTTCCCGACTCGCGTCTACCGTTCCCACGTAACACGTGTAGCTGTGGGCTGGGAATACTAACGAGGCCGATCACATTTCAATGAATGTGAGTGCTCACGTGGCTTTATTAAACAGAATAAGTTCGCTCTATCCCCTTTTTTGATTTAGAATTAGAAAGAAACTGTAATGTTTAATGACACTAAGCTGACAAACAATAATACGGCTCATCTGTAGGCCTAGACAAAGTAACATTCTCTCGCACTTGCGCTAATAGAAACGACACAAAATGTACGGGAATGGCATAAATCAGTAATGTGACATATTATGTCATTCCCGTACATTTTGTATCGCTTCTACTAGCGAAGTGTGAGGTTATCCTCATATAAGTATAGTGTTACTTTGTCTAAAAGCCCTGATGGTAAGCGGTAACAGCAGCCTATGGACGCCAGTATGTTTGTGCAAACAATAAAATTTCTTGCATTGTAATGGAATTATTTTGTAATCATCACGTTGGCAATTAAAAGTTATTTAGAAACTTTTATAAAAATTTGCCAATTAAAATGGATTATTGGTTCCACGAATTATGCAATGACTGGTAGCACTGTTCGGTACTAGCGTATATCATTACATTAGCGAGGGAGGAAACCTCAACCCAGGCCAGTTAAGATAGATGCCACCCAATAGGGCCTAAGAATTTGGCTATGGTATCCCCTGCCTGTCGTAAGAGGCGACTAAAAGGGGGCCGGAGGGCCTGCTGGCGGTGGTCGGGGTGGGAGCTTTGACCACCGAGCCGCGGGTCCGGGAAGGTGGCAGCGCGATGTGGCTCGCGCTGCCGACCACAGCGAGGTCTCCAAGGGCGGCGATACAGCTGCCCCGGGGATGTGCCCCGGCAAAGTGTGGGGGGACACCGGTGCGATCTATCAGAGTACCCGGAGTCCCCCCTGAGCACTGAGGATGGCCACCGGGGGGGTTTTAGTGCGGTAAAAATCCCACATACCCCGACCTGCTTCTCCCAGGGCGGTCGGGGACCTATTGAAGGTTTCCCCATCATCATTAAAAACAAAACAGATGTGTCTAGGTTCTTGAGCATTGGAACTGAGTCCATGAACATAGTCATGAGATATATAATAACACAATAATAATAAAGATTTTATTTAAATTACAAGATTAGAATGACAGTGGGTGAGACATTTTCTTTTAAAATGAACGGGAGTTTATTACTTGGTTCTTCATAGTTAGCATCCTTCCACAGACGTAATTTTTTCTTTGACCTTCTGTCGATTTGAAAGTACTTGCGAAATACAGATGGCAGTCGCTTTGTGTTAAATGCAGATGACCTACCATCTCGGATAGAATCGGGCCGACCCCCTATAATGTTTGGGATGAGTCTAAAGAAATAGAAAAGAAAGTAAATAAAAATTGGCAAATTCAAAAACATACTGAATTGATCTTCGTCACACAACAAACAAACAAAAACAAATGGTTTTCATTCCCCAACACGGGTCTAAAGATTGTATTTACTTACTTACTGTCTTGCCTTGTGATCTCTCAGAATTCGTTTACAAGACGCCCTAGGACTTGTATTAAGCAATCGATTTTCTATTAAAATTTCGCCTAGCCACATGAAAATAAAATTTTTCTCTTGGAAACGAGATCACAGCTTCGAAAGTGACTCATTGGGCATTTTTTCGAGTGGTATACTAATGGAAACCGTTAAAATGGAAACCGTCGTGTTATGTGAGATTAAAGTATTGCTCACGTAAGCCCGAGCGTGTCCGAGTCAGGTCCGAGTCGAGTGTCCGCCTTAGCACGGTCAACTAGTCCTACTTCTCACTAATATTATAAACGCGAAAGTTTGAAAGAATGTATTAAGTTTTATACTGTTTCACGCAAAAATACTGAATGGATTTTGAAGAAACTAACAAAAAACTTACATCACATACACATAGCTCACACACAAACTAACAAATAGCTCACATTACACATCAGAATAACACATAGACTATAATTTATAACAATAGTGTGTGAAATGTCTAAAATATAAAGATAAATTAAATCCGTATATTTTGTATGGACTCGCACTATACCAAGCAGCAATCGAGTAACGGCCTAGCAACTACAATGGCCTATAATTCAAGTCGAGCTCGGCTCGGGCTCGGCTCGGGCCCCGTACGCTCTAGCGTGAATATTATTTTATGTTCATTCAAAACCCTCTAAGTGCCGTACCTCCTTACATTTAGAAGGGCTCCCATCCAATGCCCGTCCCAAGGGCAGCAATTCCACCGCCCCGGGACTCCTTAAATACCATACCAAATGCATCTCGATCCCTTGATATATAACCACATCTTGGTAAACAGTCTCTAGTACGATTGCCATATTGTTTGAAACAAAGACTTGAAAACGGACAGGTCTATCAACAAGTTTAGTTCAAAGTTTATCCTTTACTGTGAAATGTTTCATACAATACGGTTGACATCCATCATCCGCTAGCGTTCAAGTAAGGGTTTAAACTAATAAGTATCTATTTAGGAAATCATTCAGTATATGATTTCCATACCAATGTATACAAACTTATGGCTATTATTCGCGATTTTTAATTTAAAAAAACATAAGTTTCCCGCGGGATAATTGAAATTAACTCTACGCGGGTAAAATGAATGTGCCGTTACAGGGAATCAGAATCTATAGATCGATACATTTATCTATTCATCTATACGGATAAAAAAAAATTAAGTGTCTGTTTGTTATTCAAAATTAACAGCTTTGCTTTAAATGCACATGAAAGTATACATAAAAAAATCTATTTGTAAAAAATACTGTATGTTTGTTCCGGGTAATCTCTGAAACGGCTGGACCGATTTTAACGAGACTTTGCACTGACATATAGCTGATGATACAAGAAGTAACTTAGGCAAATTTGATTTTTTTTAAACCTTAAGGTTCCATAATATAAGTATGCAAACAGCTGGTTATAATATAAGTATGTAATATTTCCTAACCAGCTGGCTTGTGTGTAAGCCCGATCAATTTCTGATGAACTAGGATTGCGTAATTGACGTTATTTATATCCCTTGATACATCGCTATCATCGGGCTCGGTTTAATTCTGCTTCGTAGAAGGTTTACTTTGAACCTTACACCATATTATTTTAAGGTTTTATTAGATTACATTTAAATTTAAACTAAACTTAAATTTAAACTACAATAAAAATAAAAATTATAAGTAAAAAACAGAATTAAAATTAGTGTCTGCGGGAATGGTGCCCAGTAAGCTGGCTGCGTTACCTCGCTGGATCGCTAAACTGATCCTCTGACCGAGGTAGGAACCAGCTCGGCGGTCACCGGAGACGTCAACCAGGCGTTTTGCAGGATCCTTAAAAAGGATTTTCGCATTTGGACCCCATGGTCCCAAAGTCTCAACCCCAAACGGCAGAAATATACAATGATGACTTATGTCTGCATATTTCCGCCGCTTGAGGTTTTCTGCACACACTGCCGCGGCCCCAGCTTGCTGCGAAGTAGAATTTAAGTGGCAGCGAGCAAGTGTGTCCACGTAGGTCGCGTCCCACACAAGGGGCTTCCTGACACTCCAGGGAACTAACGTCATCCCATCAGGTCTTCTGCCATCGTCTCGTGCAATACCGTTCGGCTCTAGGATTGTAATCTAATTATAAATATTTTATCTAACAATAAATCAGGAAATATACCTAGGTTTTATTAAGATTTTATTTATCACTAGCTGTGCCCCGCGGTTTCACCCGCGTAGATTTAGTTTCATCCTTATTTTCGCGGAACCCTAACATTTTTAAACAAAAGTAGCCTAAGTTACTCCTTGAAACATCAGCTACCTGCCAGTGAAAGTCCCTTTAAAATTGGTCCAGCCGTTTCATAGATTACCCGCAACAAACAGACAGACAGACAGACGGACAGACAGAGAAAAATTTTTAAACTTGGTTTTTTAGTGTCTGTAGCGTGTTTTTTAGTGAAATGCTGTTATTATGGAATTACAAACAGACTCTTCAATTTTATTTATCTCTATAGATTATTTTAAGTTAAATTTTTGTAACATGGGACTTTCATATCATTGGCGAAATGGGTTTTTGATTTTGTTTAAAAAATTACGCTCACACCAAACAAATGCTACTTCGTCGACCTCATAAGTCGTGAAGACTATTTTTTATAGGTTTCTTTATAGTTTGCCATATTTAAGACCTAAAAATTTAATAAAGTTTGTTATTTTGCATTAAATAGGCTTCGAAACTATTTGAATAGCTACATCATCAGCGAGTAACATAGGCTATATTTTATCCCTGTACTCCCACGGGAACGGGAACTACACGGGTGATAACAGCTTAATATAACAGCTTTTCACTAAATGCAAATGAAAGTATATTTGACACTTACAGAAAAAAAATCATTTTAATTTGTTTTCTGCCTATCTGTCAGTTTGTTTCGTCTAATCTCTAAAACGACTGGACTGATTTTAACGGGACTTTCTTTGGTAGATAGCGGACAAGGAGTAACTTAGGTAAACCCGGGTGGCCTAGCTGGTCCAAATTTTTTTCTAAGCATTTCTTAGTCTTCTTTTGGATGATAGCAGATTAATTTTCACGGTATTTTGATCGTAAGGGCAAATAAACGATCTATTTAACTTTTCATCTATTGATTTTTCATATCTATAGTGAAATACTTTCTTTGTTTCAGGATAGCAAGCCAGAACCGCCGGACCCAAACTATCAAGTGCATCATGCCGGTCTACCCCTCAGCCTGGCTGCCTACCCGTTAGCACTACAAAACTCCGACCATGAACTACAGTTCAACGTCTCATGGGTGCCTTCTGTGGGTGAGTGCCTACCGTTCATACATGCATATATATGCTCATACCTTTCTCCAAATAGGTTAGCAGAGGTGTTGTAATAATAACCCCCACTTTTCACCTTCCACTTGACACTTAGGTGTCAACGTGACAGTCGGTGACTCTATCGCCGTCTAAGGCACTAAACATACGTCACTGCTTCTCAGACATATGCAGGTTTCCTAACGATGATTTCCTCCACCGTAAAGCACGTGGTGTGAATTTTTCGATTCGAACTTGCATCAAAAACGTAGCAGGCGACTGATCAAATAAAAATGATTTATTCAGTTTAGGACCTGGTAAAGCACTTATGAATGTCGAAGAATTTACCACTGGTTCGGAAACTAGCCTTCTGAGAAGAACTGACAAGAAACTCTACGGACACCACTGCTCTACATCTAAACTTTATCAAGATTCCACCCTCCAAATTTCATGTTTCTAGGCTTAGGATGTGCGTTGATATGCACCTAAGTCAGGCCTTTGAATTTTATATGTATAGATTAATCGCATGCTATAAATCAAAAGGAAAGTGGTACGTTCCCAGCCTTTGGCCGTGAATCATCCGTCAGCACTATTTACTAACATTTGCAACGTTGCTATAATAAATAAATCTTCTAAGACGGGAACCATCCACGATTGAAGGTTACGCTAAATATTTTGTCTTGTTTTATCTGTGCCTGAATCATGACTCATTTTATTATAATAATGCCTCGATTGCCTCGTTGGTCTAGTGGTCGTGAACGCTACTGCGGGACACGAGGTCCTGGGTTCAATCCCTGGATAGGGCAAATGTTATTAGGTTTTCCTTCTGTAATGGATTAATGGCCCCTATAACATGGCACATAGAAATATCTGGCTTGTATATAAGTACACCCCTGTTATACAGACGTAAGCATGTTTATTCTAGCTTTTTTTTCAACTCGTTATTACGCACTATTGAGTGTTGGTCTTCTCGTATGCACGCCAAACACAAATTTATAATCTTTGGCCTTCTGAATGAAGCTAGTAAATCTATACAGATAAATAAAATTGAAGTTGTTTGTAATTCCAAAATAACAGCTTTTCACTAAAAATGCATATGAAAGTATCCACGCTACTGACACTGAAAAACCAAGTTTTAAATTTTTTCTCCGTCTGTCAGACTGTTAATGGGATGTCGATTTTAATGGGACTTTCACTGGCAGGTAGCTGATGTTTTATGGAATAACTTAAGCTACTTTTATTTATTAAACATTGGGTTCCGCGACATGAAGCATGAAACTAAATCTACTCTTGTGAAACCGCGGGGCACAGCTAGTAGGTAAATATAATATCAAGCCTTTAAGGAAGTATGTACAATGTACAGACTTTGGCACCAAAGATGAATAGGTACCATGACGTCGTTATTTGACTAACATGACCGTGACAAATGTATTTTACTAATATTTTCACGACAGTATACACGTGTCCCAGAGACCAATAAACTTATATCTTCATATAGATCAATAATTCGTTTGTAAGGCTTTTCCTGAATACATATCAAAGTAAAACGTATGGGCGGACAAAGACCCACACAAATGAATGATAGTGTTCGTTTGATTGTAGCTACGTGTATCCAAATCCTCCGTTGGTAGAGTCCGTACAATAAACGTTGCTTACAAGAACGCGGTAGTTTTTGGTAATTGCTGACTTTTAACTAATTTATTGTTAAAAGTACCGTAAAACGTCTTTATTTGATGAGACTTACACTGGCGAATTCCTATCTCACTTTCAATACAGATAAATAAAATTGAAGTGTCTGTTTGTAATTCCAAATTAACAGCTTTTCACAATATTCATATGAAAATATGAAATATATTCATATAAAATAAAAAATAAACAGTTTAAAAAAATCTCATGCTGTCGGTCCGTCTGTCTGTCTGTCTGTCATCTGTTTGTTCTGGGTATACTCTGAAACGGTTGGACCAATTTTAACGGAACTTTCACTGACGGATAGCTAATGTTACAAGGAGTAACTTTTATATTAAAAAAGACTTAAGGGTTCCGCGGGCTTCTCATGAAATTAATACAACGCGGGTGAAACCGCGGGGCACAGGTAGTGTAGTAAAAAAATCAGTTAATTTAAAAAAAAAAATTTAAGATAGATAAATAATTCAGGTGATGAGTGGAACTCAAAAAATTTAAGGGGAAGAAGAGTGGGTCGTCTCTAAGAATTATGATGAATAGCACAATATACTATATCATAATGAGTTCATAAGCTACTAACTGCTAAAAATTCTTCAACCACACTTGTATTGTACTACGAATGCCTGTTACACTATGTCGTGTCCCGAATTAGAACTCTAATATAACGCTAGCATTATGAACCTATGTTTTTCTAACCTACTACATGATCACATCACACAAATCTAACGGCAGTAGGTAAACCGACAATAACTCATTAATTGCGCATTTGATTAAACAATAACTCAAACAACAGCTTGAATCCGTATAATCCGTGCGTATTTCATCCATTGTAACCATACAATGTGTGTTTATCAAACAACCAACTGTGTCCCGCGGTTTCACTCGCGTAGACTTAATTTCTTCTTCTTCGTCGTTTTCCTCATAGCTGACCACCATAAGTAGCTCTATCTGTAAGTAATAAAACTCGTGTAAACTCCGTAACGTACTAACGCTTTATTTGAATCAATCAGGAAGAACGCACATAATAATCATAGACAATTAAAAGTAATAGACAATATATAATAGACTAATAAGTGGTGTAGCACTCTGCAGAACATATTATTTTTATACAGTAGCACAGATAATAAATAACAGTAAGAACTCTCGAGGCTGCTCTGTTCTGAGCCTGATGAAGTGCGGACTGTGTGCCACTATTAAGTGCCTCTAGGAGAGGATCCGTCCAGCGAATAGGAGCTCTGCCTCTACTTCTCGTTCCCTCGACACGGCCAACCATTATGACTGTTGGAATGTGTTATTTTAGGCAGAAATTTATAGGCCTGGGTGAAAGGGAAGAAATAAAATAAATACATAAATATGCTCACCCTGTATTTCCCGAAGGGGTAGGCAGAGGTATACTGTACTCCTATCATGAGTTTGCCACCGTTTTTGTAAACTATAGTCGCTAGCGTCGCCGTCGAATATTTGTATGAGAAATTGCACAGCGCCTCCTAGCGGTGAGTCAATAACTAAAACATCTCATAAAAGTATTGCGAGGGTCGCTAGCGAGTATAGATAAAGAAAACGGTGGAAAACTCGTGATAGGGGTAGGTACTGATAGTAAATCTAAGCGTAATAGGGTCGAGTCTATTAACCGGCTACTAATCCAAACTCCGGCCTACTGGGAAATGACGGATGGTAAATCGCAATAACACTCTGCCCGAACTTTAAACCGAACTCCTGGTCCATCCTCGTGTTCCGCAGTAGCGTTTGCGACCACTAGACCAACGAGGCAGTAGTTCTATCTAGTATGTTTAAGAGAATCGATCATACTCTGTGACCAATCTCTCTTCGATTATTAAATGTGTACCTTACCCTCGTTTATATAAAGGCTTGTTTCATTTGTCACCAGATGCACCGGCTGAGGACTACTCGCTGGAAGTGAGCAGCGTGACAGATACTGTTGACTGCAACATGCCCATGTGCTACGAATATAACATTCCTGGGGTAATTAGCCATTTTTTTTTACCACAACGTTACAAACATGTATGGTCTTCTTGGGCCCCAAAGCTGGCATTCTCAAACAATGCCATTTCGTCACGAGAGAGGAGAACACTGCCATTACCATTCATATATAACAACTAGAAGTCGTGGTGGCCGTGGGGTTTGAGCAGTCGCCAGCTACGCAAGCGACGCAAGTTTGAATCCCAGCGATCAATGATCGCTTGCAATACCAGGGGCATCACGCGCGCATTGCTGGCCCTGTAAATATCTCTTTACACACTTATTTGTGTGTCTTATATTATATAATGTGTAAATGTGAATATTATATATCTACCATCAAATTGGATTTTTGGAGGAGGCACCTTCTTGCATCCAATTTGGTGAAAATGTATCGACATGATGCCTGCCGGTGGTAATTTTTCGACAGTCATAAGAGCCTTAACAAGGCCCAAACTGATTTTTGCTGAAGAAAACCCTAAGAATTCGTTTGAGAACACCAAGTTAGGGAGATCATTCCACAACCTGAGCTTTTGGGAAAGAAGGTCTTTTGGAAACGAGGCCGTTTGGGTTCTAACGCGTGGCGATGTTTTCCCCGCCGCTGGCGAGAAGTGCAATGTTAGAGGGGGGCTGTGGGCTCATCTCAATATTATCGCTTTTTGTATATTTATTATATAATCGGCATCTACTCCCCCAGGATGCACAGTGGTGGACTATCCCCGCGTATTCCAATCCTGTCGCCGAGACATGCGCGGTGCGGCCAGGATGCGCTTACCAAGTTCGACTGATCGCCCACCCTTGGGACGGTCATACTGCTGCCAACCTTCTAGTTGAACTGGATGGTAAGTAAACTCATACATATGTGAGTCAAGTCACTCTTAACAGGTATTGTGCCTGGGAAACAGCAGGTACAGTTGTAATTGAAAACTTATATAAGTACTCAAATGCTCTGAAAACTTTCATAACGCGATGTAGGTTGACCTCTAGTTGTTCACTAACTTGCAAATGTTAGCGAGTAGCGCCATCTGTGGAGTGAGCGAATAAGCACTGCAATGCAAATACTTAAACATAAATACGCCGTGTTTGGGGATATCGAACTATTAGCCTTCCGAGGGATGCAGGAATTAAATAAAAATAGGCTTGAATACAGAATTATTATTATGTTCTGTTAAAAAGGAGATACAAATCTATGGTTCCATACATATTTATGTAACGCAATACAACTTTCAATAGCGCGATCTATCTCACAGCTCATGCCATCTAGTTACAATTCGTGAAACTAAAACATACTCATAACAGATACAATTCGTACATGCTGAGTTTCGAGCGTTCAAGTTATAGAGAGGTAAAACGTAGCAGGATCTCTCGTTCGGAATTCAAACAGAAGATCGAAGGCAAATAATTATGCCTTAGTAGTGTTGTGTTCCGTATAGAAGAGTGGAATCGCTGTCTCAAAAATGATTGTCAACAATTTTATTATTTATCTATGTTTATCGCGTCCATAGGGTTTAGTAGACGCTTATTTCCAGGCGCTTGTAACTTCTTTTTTTGCAGTATGCGTATACAAGCCGAAAACAAGTCATCACATAACTTTTTAGCTCTGACGCGCGACACCTAGTATAGCAGTCGGGTAGGTATATGTCGGCGCCTCACCGGAGTTCGCCCCAGGATCCATTATAATCGTCAAGAAAAATAAGGAACACAGCAGGATAAATAATTATATTTCTTTAACAACCTTACTCTTCAACGATCAGCGAAAGAATGCCACATACTGCAACCTCGACTAACCAAGTTATTTAATTATTAATTACAAGACCACGTGTTTCACATTATTACAAAACTATTTAATATTAAGGTTTTATAATTCTAAAAACAATAAAACATTATTTTTATGTTAACTAAAGTCGAAATACATCTTAATTAGCTTAATTAGGTATTTTAAATAACAATATAAAATGAACCGGAAACACCCTATAAAGTTTACAGTTTTGTTACAAAAGTAAATCATAATTGTATTTTAAAATAAATTATTCAATAATTACAACAATATTAGATAATAATGAAACATTAATTAAACTTCTAATTTTACATAATTAACTTAACTCGTTTCTTAAAATAATACATACGGAAATCATACAGTAGTGTAAACACAACAAAAACATTAGTGACCCACTTAATTCATATTACAATACAAAATTATATAAATAGGAAATTCTACTTCGTTAGTACTTTTAATTAATTCTAGAATCTGAATTACAATTTATTATCCTAAATTTAAGAATTACATTATTACGAAAAGTAGCTAGTGTTGTTTCCTGTCTCAATTTTAAATTGAGACTTGTTTCCTACAATTGAAACTAGATGGCAGCTCGGTTGAGCGCGCCCATACGGCCATACTGACTCAAGCGCGTTCTCTGCGCTTACAAATTTAGAAAATCATTGACAGAATTGAAAATCATATAAGATTGCACGTACACACAATTACATAATCAAATCAAACCAATCTCATATTTCCTTATAACAAGGTTCTCTTTTGTTTTAAGGATAAACACTTAACTTGTAAATTATAACTTAACAAATAATATGGTAACTTTACAGCCTTGATTAATTAGTAAACATTTCGTCAAAAACAATACTTTGACACTCATAAACATAAATCATTCTTGAGACTAGCAATCTCATTCTAGGATCTACCCACACCAAAACAGGCAATCACCCATCCTGGGATCTAGCCATCAACAAAACAGGCAATCACCCTTCCCGGGATCTAGCCATCATCAAAACAGGCAATCACCCATCCTGGGGTCTAGCCATCATCAAAATAGGCAATCACCCTTCTTGGGCTATAGCCATCATCAAAATAGGCAATCACCCTTCTTGGGCTATAGCCTCTAAGACCGGTATAAAGGATGCGCATGGTGGCCAGCCAGCGCGAAAGGAAGGATTTTGGATAGGAACCAACAATAAAATAAAGCAGGGGCTAATTATTGGAAGTGGATGCCCCCAAATTAACTGGTATGTTCCCACAGTTATTAGCGGATGCAGTGGCGGAAGATAGTGATTCAACAGGTACTCCAGAATTATCGTTATTCGCCCATACGGCCGACTGCTCAGAGTCAGAGTCACTTTCAAAAGGGTCATATTGTGCAAGGGGAGCAGCACGCAAGGAATCATGACTAGCAATTTTTTCTGAACAACCGCGGAGATTGACATGTTTTAGTCTGTATCTGTCATTGGGCAAGATTTCTAAAACTTCCATAGGCCCTTCAAATTTGGGACCGAGTTTAGTGGTGTGGCGTTCATGGCGCCGAAGTAGAACAAAGTCGCCAACTTTATAAGGTTTGACTTTAGCTTTACCTTTATCGAAACGAGACTTATCCTGAAGGGATCGCTCGTCCATCCTATCCTTGCAAGCCGCTCGCATTGATTCTAGATCATCAGTTAGTACATCGTCATCAACTTGTAATAACTTAATACTCGGTGGTGAACATTTCTTTCCCAGTAAAATTTCCAGTGGACTTTTGCCGGTACTTTTGGATACACTACAATTTATAGCTAATTGTAAATCCTGAATAGCCGAGTGCCAAGGCATATCAAGTTCTACAACCGACATATTGTCTTTAATTACTTTCATAAGGCGCTCTACCTGTCCATTCGCCCTACTAGCGCCTTTTGCCACCACATGATGCTGAATACCATAACGTTCGCAAAAACTTTTGAACTCTGTGGATGTCATGCTTTTATCTTGATCAGTAATAAATAACGTAGGGGTGCCAAAAATAGATATAAAATTTTGAAAGCACTTAATTGCGGTTTCCGTAGTGCGGTCATTTGTATAGATCATGTGAACGTATTTGCTGTAACCATCTATATAAACAAAAGCATATTCCGCTACGTTTCGCTGGCCATTCATTCGTCCAGTAATATCGCCGTGGACAGTGTGGAAAGGAATTGGGACTTTGTCGATTGGATGTAGCGTAACCTGTCGAGCACCCGAAACACCTTTCCGAACTCTACAACTAACACAGTTCTCTACAAATTTTCTGACCAGCCGCGACATATTTGGGAACCAGTATTGTTCACGTAATTTAGCAAGAACTTTCTCCCAACTAAAATGTTGAAGAGAATTATGATAGTGACTGATAAGATTCCATCTGTATCTAGCAGGGACAATAATGAGCTTATGAGTTTTATTATCAATTTGGACTTTACGCCTCAATAATTTATCTTGGGTAATGATGTAAGTATCGGCAATAGATTTGGGAATAGAGTCTCCTTTTAATTGATCAACAATTTTACTTAAGATAGGATCGCGTTTCTGCTCAATGAGCAGCCAATTGTGGTCAAGCGAGTTGACTAGGAATTTTAAGGCCTGAGTAGGCGATTTTGGTGGTAGAGCGACACTGACAGTTCGAACGGATTTTTCAGTATCTACGTGGTTGCGACTGAAATAGTCTGCATGAGCAAGGCGGTCTCCCTTACGGTATTCAATTTGAAAATCAAAATTCTGTAAATAAGCCCACCATCGATGTACCCTGGGAGTCAACTCTTTCTTATGACTGGAAGCTTTTAAAGAGTTGCAGTCCGTCACGACTTTAAAAGCCCTCCCGTGTAGAAAATGGCGAAAATGTTTAATTGCTTTTACAACTGCGAGGGTTTCCAATTCATACGAATGATATTTACTCTCGCAATCAGTCGTCCGCATACTAAAATAAGCAATTACCAATGGATTTTTATCCTGTCTTTGAATTAACACGGCGCCATACCCCAGAGAGCTGGCATCGGTGTGAAGCTCTGTGGGTAAACAGGGATCGAAAATAGTCAGAAGGGGAGAAGATATAAGCCGATTAATGACCTCGCGTCTTGCAAGTTCATGACGATCTGTCCAACGCCAAGGAACGTTCGCCTTTGTTAACTCGTACAGGGGAGCCATTATCGAGGAGAAGTTAGGCACAAATTTCCGGAAATATCCAGCTAATCCATTAAACTGACGGACTTCTTTGGGACTCTTAGGAATGGGTGAATTGACCAAGGCTTGGATCTTCCGTGGGCTAGGTTTAACGGTTCCGTTTTCTATAAGGTTTCCTAAATATTCTACTTGCGTTTTAAGAAAAGAGCATTTGGCAACGTTCAAGGAAAAACCAGCTTGCGTTAGTCGATCTAGTACTAATTTTAGATTATGCAAACCTTCGTCAATTGTTTCGGATATTACCAGAATGTCATCAACATAAACTAACGCGATACTATCTTTAAGTTCTCCTAATGCCGAATTGATAGCACGTTGATAAACCGACGGCGCGTTACAGAGACCAAAAGGCATACGCAAGTATTCAAATTGACCATCGGGGGTCACAAAAGCGGTCTTTTCGATCGAATCGGGTGAAATTGGAATACCATGAAAACCTGCAGCCATATCTAAACAGGTAAAATAGCGTGCTTTTCCTAACTTATCGATCTGATCTGCTATAAGCGGTAAAGGAAAGTGATCTCTGAGAGTATTGGCATTAAGCTCGCGAAAATCGACACAGAGCCTGTCAGTACCATCCTTTTTTTTGACTAGTAAAATAGGGCTACTGTAAGGAGATGAACTATCTCGTATAATGCCATTACTCTTCAAATCCTGAACTATTTCTTTAACTTTTTCACGTTCCACAGGTGACATTCTATATGGTCGTCGCTGTACTATTTTGTCCGGATTCTTTAATCTAATTTGTAAAGATCCAGTTTTCACTTGTGAAACGCGATTCCCACTTGTAAAATTATCTTTATATTTAGTAAGTATTTCCCGTAATATTTTAAGTTGTTGGGGATCGCTTATATCAGTATCAAGACTCAAAGTCGGGTCAACATCAAGCAAAACGTTGTTAATAAAAAGCTCACGCTTTAGAGAAATACTGTCTTTCTTCAGTGTCACGCTAAGACCTGGCACATTCAAAAGGTCGAATCCGATAAGGATATCAAATTTCATGCGAGTATCACCAACTACATAAAATTCTAGCTCTACATAAATACCGTCTACTTTCACTACAGAGGTGATGCTTCTATTTGACTTTATTGGTGAACCACCAATGCCCGAAAAGGTAACGTCTACACATTTACGTTTGCCGGGTACAGAAAGAGAAACGCTTTCTTTAATTAATGAACAGTCGGCACCAGTATCAAAAAGACACGAATAACCCTTATCACCTATTTCTACAGTAATCAGACTGCGTTCTAAGGATTGACAATAGTTTACAGACTTGTTTATTGATTTGAGGCGCTCATCATTCTGCCGACGAAAACAATTCCTTTCAACGTGACCTGGACGATGACAATACCTGCACTCAATATTTTTAGCCATATTCGAGTTACTAGAAGGACCTGGTTTATTGGGTTGATTATTATTATTTTGCATCGGCACTGGGTTGGCCTTAGGGACCACCCTTATTTCCTTACAATCACGAGACACATGACCCACCTTATTACAGTTATAGCATTTAACAACATGATCCCTTTTAGAAACACTGTATTCAGCGAAACGTGGTTTTTTGCAGTCATGATGATCGATACTTGGTTTTATGGACGGTTCTAGCTTGCGTTTGCGATAAGTTTTCAAAACAGAAATTAATTTGGGCAATGATTCTGGCGTAATACGTAATAAATCTGAGCGAATAAATTCTGGAAAAATACCTGTCACCACAGCATCAAGCACCTCCGCATCCGAAGCCTCAGGTCGGACTCGCTTGAACAGCGTCCAGGCCTTTGTAGCGTATTCAGCGTAACTCGACGCGTGATCAGAAGTGAAGGCTCTCCACTTCTGAACGTCGTCCGCGTACCGGAATTCCCTGCCAAACGTTTGGATTAGTTCACATTTAACTTGGTCCCACGTGGTAGAACTCAGCGACCACGTGTCAGCCCATGTTTTTGCTCTTCCTCTTAGTTGTAAAATAGCTTTCATGCGGGCCTCGTATGAAGGTATGTTGAATTTTGATATCGTTTCGTCCACGTGAGCACACCAATCCCTAATATCATGAGATCTTTCATCGGGGTCGAAAGGCGGCAAGTAAAAATCGTGATGGTGACGCGATGGCAATGAACCAGATGAGAGGGCAGCGGTCACAGCACTAGCTGCCGATTGTTTCGTAATAGAATTAACAAGACTCATGACCTGTTCCATGGTGAAAGTTGGCTCCAGTTGACGTGGTGGTCCGGGATCACCGGGCTGCGATCCCACCGCTGCTGTCGGCGCCTCACCGGAGTTCGCCCCAGGATCCATTATAATCGTCAAGAAAAATAAGGAACACAGCAGGATAAATAATTATATTTCTTTAACAACCTTACTCTTCAACGATCAGCGAAAGAATGCCACATACTGCAACCTCGACTAACCAAGTTATTTAATTATTAATTACAAGACCACGTGTTTCACATTATTACAAAACTATTTAATATTAAGGTTTTATAATTCTAAAAACAATAAAACATTATTTTTATGTTAACTAAAGTCGAAATACATCTTAATTAGCTTAATTAGGTATTTTAAATAACAATATAAAATGAACCGGAAACACCCTATAAAGTTTACAGTTTTGTTACAAAAGTAAATCATAATTGTATTTTAAAATAAATTATTCAATAATTACAACAATATTAGATAATAATGAAACATTAATTAAACTTCTAATTTTACATAATTAACTTAACTCGTTTCTTAAAATAATACATACGGAAATCATACAGTAGTGTAAACACAACAAAAACATTAGTGACCCACTTAATTCATATTACAATACAAAATTATATAAATAGGAAATTCTACTTCGTTAGTACTTTTAATTAATTCTAGAATCTGAATTACAATTTATTATCCTAAATTTAAGAATTACATTATTACGAAAAGTAGCTAGTGTTGTTTCCTGTCTCAATTTTAAATTGAGACTTGTTTCCTACAATTGAAACTAGATGGCAGCTCGGTTGAGCGCGCCCATATATACAAACAAACCACTAGTCCAGCGGTGCCGTCATACTCTATAATTGACAAAATAGTAGCCCTTGAGATGGCAAGAAGACGGCTAATTCCTATGTTCATGTTACAGAACAAACGCGCCGTGAAGTGACATCCTGTCATTACGTCTAGTCAAGCGTGGGTACTACGCGTTATTGCTATTGACAGATCAAATATGACCGCAGAAAACGTACTTAGCCTCAATCTTGTACTAATATCAAGTTTTTTGGGGCTTTCTGTTGTACTTTATCTATACTATATATACAGACAAATAAAATTGAAATGTCTTGACCTGTAGACAACGTAACATTTACCCCACGGTTACTCAAAACGTATAGAATAGAATAGAATAGAATAGAATAGAATATTTGTTTATTTGTGACTTAAGGCTTACAGTTATAAAAATAAAAGTTGAAATATAACAAAAAAAATTATAAAAATGCCACTAAAAGGCTTCAAATCAGCATAATGCTGGCCACAAGCCAGCGCTGGTTTTCCCTTGAAACCAGGGCGTGGGTGACGTCACGGCACGGATGATACGCAGATCAACACGTTTTCTGATATTTATTTAACAAATTAAGTAGCATACTTAATAACTTTATAAAACATAAAGAAGAAAGGTGAAATATAAACCTAATAATAAAACAACAATAAAACTAATAAAACTTACAAAAATAACAACAGCAATTGAGACAATAAACTAAAAAAATAAAAAAGAACTAAGTAATGTTTACATATTTATACGGCGCTTGTGTCATGCCTCAGAGGTTCTTGGACCTTTTGATGTTCGCAAATAAATGTTTTAAGTTTTAGCCTGAAACTATGGATAGATTGCAGATTCTTCATAGGTGGCGGTATGTTGTTCCAACATTTGGAAGCGGCGTAACGAAAACTACCTCTGAAAACAGCTGATCTGTGCTTTGGAGTAGAAATTTCCACAGCGCATTTCCGAGATTGAAGATTTCGCTGACTGGAGATCCAAGTCAGTTTATTATATAAATAATTTGGGGTTTTGATGCGTATGACGCCGAAAAGAAGGCAAGCCAGGTGCAGCTTGCGTCGGTGTCTCATTTTTAGAATTAGATGCTCATTCAGAAATGGAGTCACGTGAGCTCTCGGTGGAATGTCAAAGCAAAAACGAGCACAGGCGTTCTGAACCCTTTGTATGAGCTTCTGTGTTCTTGCCAGCAGACGAGGCCCATAAACTGGGTCCATATAATTTAATTTCGATGGAACCAGTGACTCCATAAGTTGAATGCGGAGTTCTTCTTTAATGAATGGCCTCATTTTGTATAAAACTTTTACTTTGTAAAAGCAACTTTTTACCGACATCGCCACATGTTTTTCATATCTCAGGTTACAGTCCATATGTAAACCCAGGTTGCGCGCCTCATACACTCGCTCAATGTCTTCACCCATAAGAAACACACCATTCGATGGCCTAAAATTCGTCAACTGATGTTTGCTACCGAACATGAGGTATTTAGTTTTAAGAGGATTGAGTAAGAGACAGTTTTTATTGGACCATAACGCTATGCTGGAGAGATCATTGTTAAGTTTCATTATTGCCTCGTCAACATCAGATGGCTTACAAGATATGTAAAGCTGGATGTCGTCTGTATAAATGTGAAATTTGCAATATTTTATACAGCTTTGGATATCAGCGGTGTATAAAATAAATAGAATTGGCTCCAAAATAGACCCTTGAGGTACACCTCTCTTTACAGCCAGACATTCAGACTTTACCGTGAACCCATCACCGCCACTAATCTCAACATACTGATAACGGTTCGTTAGATAGCTATGGAACCACCCCAAAGCTTCACAATCAAAACCATAATAGCTTAATTTTGACAGAAGTAAGTTTACATTAATAGAATCAAATGCCCTTGAGTAGTCAAGAAGAACTAACAATGTAACCATTCCCTCATCTTGGGCAGTAAGCACATTATCAGTCACGTCAAGTAATGCAGTCACAGTACTTAAGCCTTTCCGGAAGCCCGACTGTGCATCTGGCAATATATTGTTTTTTGTAATGTAGTTTGTTAATTGTATACATACAGTTTTTTCTGCAATTTTGGAAAGACAAGGTAGCATGCTTATTGGACGAAGATCTTTAGTTTGAGTTGGATTTGAGTTTTTAGGTAAGGGTAGCACTCTAGCAATCTTCCATATGTCGGGAAACGTTGAGGTCTTAATAGAAGTATTTATAATGTGTTTTATGATGTCAACCGTGTAAGGGAATGTTATTACAATCATATCTAGACTGATTTCATCACAGCCCTCTGCGTTCGATTTAAGATTGGTAATAACTTTCATCATGCCCTCTAGAGTCACTAACTCGATATGAAAAACTGAATCACTGAATTTACTGAACTCATAGAAAGTCAGCTGTGAAATTGCTACGTTAATAGGACCAGGTACGTTTAGGAAGTTGTTATTAATTTCTTGGGGATCATTCAAATGTGGGGGTAGCTCGCTATGATTTTGGGGTAGAAGATTGTTTTTAAGGTTTTTCCAGAGTTGTTTAGGGTTATGTATTTTATTATTTATGTTATGTTTAAAGTAAGCTGTTTTTTCGGATATGATTGCTTAGTTGACTATACACTTGAGGTTTTTATACAAGACTTTTTTATAGGACACTGAGTTTTGTGGTATTCTGATGAGGCTTCATCCCTTAGCTTCATCATCAGTTTCACCGTATCTGTGATCCATGGATAAGGGTGATTTCTTATAACTATTGACTTTTTCGGGGCATGTAGATCAAATAGAGAAAATATTTTGAACCTGAGTGTCATAACACTCAGGTTCAAAATATTTACCATAGCGTTAACATTGTCAAGTGTTAGTATTTGGGTCCATCTAACTGCTTTTAAATCTTTTTCAAACTCGTCAATACAAATGTTGTTTTTTGGTCGGTAGCGTATGGTATATGGTATAAATTTGACTCGCTTACTTTGAAACTCACAAATCACAAGACAATGTCCAGTGAGGGACCCCACGTGTTCTTGACAATTTTTTTTAATCGGAAGATCAGTGCAGACGACATCAAGCAAAGTTTGGCTAGATTCTGTAAAATGGGTAGGTTCGGTTACTATCTGTGATAAGTTAAAGCATGAAATAAAAGTATTGAATTTTAAAGTGTGTGTATCTGAAATGTTCAAAAAATTTATATTAAAATCGCCTAATAGTATTAAATTATCATAATTTTTAATAGAACTAATAGAATCTGTAATTGCATCAAAAAATATATCAACGTCCATCCATGGGGGACGGTAGGCTGTTCCAATAACTAACTTTCGTCCTGCGTGTCTCATTATAATCCACATCTGTTCTACTGTATTATGGCGAGGTTCTACTGGGTGAGTCCATGTGCGTGCGCTGATACCACGCTTAACGTAGAAACCAACGCCTCCCCCGCGCGAGCGAACCTCAGGCGGGCGCGGAACGTGCCGCAGTCGGTAGCCCGCCAGAAACGGGGCACGACCCTCCTCGCCTGCTCTCAGCCAAGTCTCGTTAATAGCTAATATATCAAAATCATTTCTATTGGCTGATTCGATAAAATTGTCATGGTTTGTACCCAAGGAACCGGCATTTAGCAAACCTATTCTAAAGTTCTTGTTAATCATTTTTAAACATGAAATATAAAAATAACATAGAAATAAACGATATACAATAATCTAGCGATATAATACAACACTTCAGACACAATGCTCTATTTTGTGATGCAAATAAGGTATTTATAATAAAGTAAGTAGTACAAAAATTAATAAAGTTATCACAGCAATGAACACAAGTGAACACAATAAACATTATACTAATACAAACATACTCGTAGCAGTAGCAGTTGATATTTACCTTAGATATAAGCGAATACATTTTGTTAGAATTTCTCTCAGAATATAAATAAAAAGCAAGCTTGGTGTAATACAACATTAACATGTAACCGCAAATTTGTTTATTTTTCACAAACGGGAGCAGAACCAAAAACACGGCTAAAATCGGCGTCAGAGCGAATACGGTATGCCTGCTTCCCATCACTCTGTCGTACAAGAATGCGACCTCTGTTGCTGATGCCGTCCAGGAGTATCGCCACTGGTGCTTGGAGCATTCCTCGCGTACCCGATGGAACAACCTAAGCCTTTTATATTTTGTCAATCGCTCATTGATGTAAATCCTGGCAGGGGGCCCTGCCAAGCCAGTGTCGGCTGTAGTTACAGTGCGGCGCACGCGCGCCGCACGCATAATGTTATCCCGCAGCTGGCGGCGCGCCAGCCGCACAACGATGCGACGGCGTGTGCGCCCGGCACCACCACTGTTGGGTACGCTGCCCTGCTCCACCATCCCCACACGCTCAGCAAATATTATGTCTCGATCCTCAAGGGTAATGCCGAGTTTAGCTGCCAGGATTGTGATGGTATGTGTGACATTTTCCCCTCTTTCCTCGGGAAGGTGACCGATATCAAGATCCGAGAGGAGCGCTTCTTGGTCCCTGTCATTGAGCTCCAGTTTGAGCTGGGCTATCTCCTGCTGTAGTCCAGAAGCCTCGGAGCTAGGAGCCACCTCCCTTAGCTCAAGCGCCATGATCCTCTGCTCGAACAGGTTCATTCGCTCGCCTATACTAGCAATGGAGTTTTGTAACTCCCGACGATATTCGCGAAACTCGGCCATATAATCGGCGATCTCACGGCGCATGTCCCTGACCTCTGAGCCCAATGTGGTTAACTCAGCAAATTTCTGAGATATCGCAGGCGACAAGTTCCCGGCTAATGTATCGTTTTGTTGAGATACAGTACCGGTGCCACAGATACTTTTTACTGGCGTGTTGCTATTGTCCCCTATGCTCTGCTTTTTCTTGCACTCCGGGCATGCCCAGTCTTTCGGAACCGCGGCGCTATCAGGTATCGCCACACATGCTTTGTGATATAAACACGGACAGATACTAAAAGTGGCGGCACCTGTCGACGAAAAAAACTTTCCACACGCAGCGCACTTAGCCATTGCAGAGCAGTGAGCAATAATCAATGCAGATAAACCAATTACTTAGTAATACGTCCGGTTTTCACGAGATGGCGCAGTCAGTATCTAAGATCTACAATAATGAATAGCAGATCCTTATCGAAAAAAAAATAACAAATACCCGCTACTACACAAAATGTTATAAGCGAATTGGTCTCAATTACGTGAATTCTACGCGATTTCGCGCAAGGAAAAGTAGACAAACACTCACACAGATACTTTAGGTGATACAGTATGCACTTTTAAACCGTACAACACGAACTTTGCACTTTTAATATTATTCTGCTTGAGAGATACAGCAAACGCGTACCGATGTGAAATCGTCCGTGACGTCACTCCACTCCTATAGGAATGACATGTGTCATGTGATTGATTTATGTGATTTCTATACCTATTGTATAGTTTCTATTAGCGCAAGCGCGAGAGAATGTTGCTTTGTCTAGGTTGCAAATTCCAAATTAACAGCTTTTCACTAAATGCATGTGATAGTTTTGGGTACTGACATAAAAAAAAAATTTTTATTATTTTTCTCTGTCTCTCTGTCTTCTCCGGTCTTTGTTCCACCTAATCTCATCAATCAGGTTTGCTGTTCATGGCAATAAAATAGCTCCCTATACCATGGGATTTAAACATCACTGGCGAAATCTGTCTGGTCATCTCAAGCTACGCATTTAGATATAAGTACAACTACTAGACTGTTTATGTTAATTTTTATTGACATTTGTACATTGGAACTGTGTCCATGGGCTTACATTTCTCAAGTAATTTACTTTGTTTTTAAAAATTGTATAATATTTTTAAAAGAGTATTTACTGAGTTTCTTGCCAGGTTCTTCTCAGTAAAAGCAACCTTCCGAACCTGGCGGTAGCATGTATAATCCATGTCGTTCTGACGATTTGAAAGTACTTTGTAATAAGTCTAATCGAATAAAGATATTTTTGACTTTGACTTTGACTTTGAAAATGTGTGTATATGCACCCCTGCCTACCCTTAAGAGTGCTAAGAGAAATACAGGCGTGAGATGCATGATGCGACTAGGTTCTCAAGCAACTACCGCCATGACTCTTGACTTGGTAAAATTTATAATCCTATATAATGTATTTTTTGTGTCTTGAGTCCTTCTGACGATTCGAAGTGCTCTGTAAGAAGTCTAATCAAATAAAGATATTGAAAGATATTCTTGAATTTTGACAGCTTCCAAATGTCTACAACAGGATTTGTGGCCAATATAAATAGCCAAAAGGGAAGCATAAAAATTGGTTACACGCGCTCGCAGTCACAAGGCCGAAGGGTACAAATTATGTATTCTGTACTAACATAATCCAAACTTCAGAGCGATACGTATGAATTCATTAAAAAGAGCAGAAGTTGGAACTAACAGGTTCTAACTTAGCAAAAACATTTAACTACCTCATCCACGCTGGCCACAGTTTAAATATAAGCAGTTAGGAATCTAGAAACAAATCGTTCGAAATGACACACTCACACAGACGCGCGCATCTTCGAGAAAATAACCGGAATAGAATAGGCGTAATGAGAAGAAGAGGTGTTACGTCGGGGCATATCGCGTATACGTCTTTTACGTGTTTTACAGACAAGTTTTCAAAATTTTAAAACGACAAATCTATATAAGTTACTCGGAACTAATCACGATAATATTTTGAAAATAACGTACTCGTAACCCAATCGAAACGTCGAGTTACCTACGTAACTTTACATTTATCATCTGTAACATCTCACATCCACAAAAAAATTTGTAAATTCTAGAAGTTTTTAAGATTGGCAACCCTCACGCTCAAAATACCAAAAGTTCTTATTTCAAAAAATAGGCTTACATTCCTTACTGCTCGTAAACCCTATATTTATACTGTGTGCTGGGTTCATTAAGTATAACTTCAGATGTTTTTGGAACAAGTTTTATCATCGGAATGTAAAGTTCCCTCTGGTTAAGGGGTAGAATAGGGGTTGATTGTTGAAGTATTTTTACGCGTTAATAACCTTGCGGGATGCTATTGCTTCTACTTACTCGATTATGTCGTAATAATTTTAATGAGTGTATCGTAATATTTTTATGATGCTTTTACGTTTCGTTTCATACTTTCCATAAAGTCCTCGCGCTGTTGTTACTTAAAAGCAATCAGAGTAATATGTCTGTAACAGGTACTTAGTATAGCGGTAGGTAACTATTTAAGTACGGACGGGGAAAAAAAACAACTGAAAATAAGTTTCTTATGATTTTTCAATATGCTACAGTCAGTTTAGTAGGAAAATTGGAACAAGATAAAAACAAAAGACGAATTGGAAATTCAAATAAATATTTAAAATTTTAAATGTTATATCTGGGTACAATGCATCGTCACGAGATATGACCGCCTTGCGAAAATAATAAGGTACCTGGCGCGTGTATTTTATTCGCATCGTGCCATACAGACAGACAGAGACAGACTCATAAAATGTCTACTGCGCATTCAAGGTCAGCACTTATAACTCGTGACAGGACCTGTATCTAGCTATGAAGGGTTATCTCCAACATTAAATCTAGCTAGAAATTTACACTAAATATTATAGTACTTGAACAAGGGACTTTTCTAAATTATCATTATTAGCCTTACAAAAGTGTGTGCGTGTGTGTGTGTGTGTGCGCTATATTCGAACAATATATTACACAGCATCATATAAAGCTACAACTTTAAAAACTAATCTATTAATTAAAGTATATTATAAGATTTATTGAGACGGACTAAGAAGTGTCCGTCTCATCATAATTAAGCGTCTGTAGCCAAGCAAAGAGCGATGTTCTACATTCAAATTTTGTCTCATCATCGATTGCAATACAGATGCTATCGTGAGTTTATAAGCTCTCAGCGAAAAAGGGGGGTTAACTGCCTATGCATCTTATTCGCGTGGTACCATACAGACAGACAGAGTTATAAAATTACTCATAGCTCGTGACGGCACCTGTAACACATTATTTTTTCTAAAACCGTCTAATAAACTTTCATAACAAAATATTGTGTCTCTATGGTAACATATTTCATATGCGGTCTTCTGTAAGTGTACCTCCATGGTAGTGTCAAGTCCGACCAAGCTTCGGAGTAATATTTACTACCTAACGTAATTTTACAGACGTTTTATAACCTTCTGATTTTCGGGTCAAATGCTCAAAATTATGCATTTTCAAAAGTACTCTAGTGCACTAGAACACACTCTTCTAAAACGTAGCAGTTAATTTATACGTACAATAAAATGGTGTGTGCAAAAATCCGTGAGTGTTTATTCTGCAAATGCATTTCATTCAGTACAATGCATTAGAGCCGTATCTAGCCATAAATAAACAGAGCAGCTTACGCAGATATCTAGGAATTTGGACGCGTAGGTGGATTTAGTGCACCTATTCGTTACTAAGACAAATAAATAGTAGTACTACTGCTCTTCAAGGAAAGTAAAGTGTTAGTACCGATATAAATTATAATGTACTGGAGCCGATTAATTAAGAAAAACTATTGCTTTTTCTAAATCAGTTCAGGGGGACTACTCTTTTACTCCGAAATCGAAACTTCGAAAACGAACGGAAATCAAACGTGGTTTCAGTATCCCTTTTTATCAAATTCAAGTTTTCATTCGCTTAATAATTTAATTTATGTAGGGTTAGAATAGTAAAGGAAGACCAAGGCTAGCTTACATGGGACAAGTTAAAGAAAAGGTGTCAGTCATGACGTATAAGGAGGTCAAAGATATGGCGCTGGACAGAGACAAATGGAAAGAGTTGCATCGGTTACACAGACAAGAGTTATTACTCTTAAATTCATGATAATGATGAGGGTTAAAATATTAAACGTCAAAGAATTTTTAGCAAACAACTTTTGAACGGAATTTTAGAACGATTAAGAACTGAACTTTCGGCCAAAGATTCGTTTTTCAGAGAACGCGAGTAGGCCCCCCAGAAAGCGATTGCTTGAAGGTTATGGAGATATTTATTCAACAAGCTTTGGTTGGTTCACTCCACAGATTGCGTTACTAAATATAGTTATTCTGGTTTCATCTGAGTAATAATTTAGATAGCTCTTTGTCTGGAATTAGGATTAAGGGCTCTTTCAAATTGAGCTTTTCTTGCCGTACCGAGATTTGCACCGCGGTTGTCGTGTTGTGAACGGACGGCGCTTTTTTATGTGTTGTTTACTCTTCCGTACGATTGTGTAGAATTCATACTCGCTATACCCTGCGGTTTCACCCGCGTAGACTTAAAAGGCTGGCTTAATAATGCGGAAACCTAAATTTTTTACTAGAATTTACTCAAAAGTTATAAATAATAAAACAGACGGTGAGACAGACTGACTAACAGACCGAGAAAAATTGTTTTTTTTATGTAACTTCATTGAGAGAAAACCTGTTAATTTGGAATTACAAACAGAATATATTGTTTACCATTTTTATACTCTCTATCTAAAATTCATTCAGCAATTCGGTTCAGCCACTTGTTAAGAGCTTTTATCACACGGGCTTTATGCACATTTGCGACATGCCTTTGTAGAGCAAAAGGGTTACCAATAATTCAGTGGTTTTCCAGAGTGCGTGTCAGGAGTCTGTTCCTGTGCGCATGCGCCTCGCCTCCCAGCTCCGATAGTGACAGCCAGAGTGGTGACAATAAATGAACAGCACTTCGCAAATGTAACCTGGGTACTACCACCGCCGCGCTTCCTGAACAGACTGCCAAGAGGACTGAATAAAAAACATTATTCCATAAGGTGAGTCTGTGAGACATCTACCCCTTAATACAGTTAAAAATTCTCATTCTGTGCTTCAGATTTGATACTGAGAAAAATCGGAGGAAATCCTAGATCGGATTGAGGTGGAAAGTGGGAAGGGCGTTTTTACGCAGCAGGGGGCCTACCGCCATCAGTTTAAGCAGAGCGTATTGAGAATTTCTGAGCTTTGACGTTTCATTTTGGTACCGTAAAATTAAACGTCACAGCTAAGAAGTTCTTAATACGTGCTGCTTTAAGGATCATAGTTGGCTCTCTGTATCCCAATATATCAGGCCCATGATACTAATAAATAGTACCTTATATCATTAATCTTCTCCTCATCTACTATAAAGAGCTTCCGTTCCTAAGTTCAACGTGAGTTCAGGGTATTTAAAAGCCTCCCGTTTTGATTTTCCAATACTTAAGACTTCGAAAATGATCTGAAGAGATTTAACAGGCTCATAGTGTCATTGCACCTACATTTTTATAAACCTACAATACAGAGTATACAGATGCGATTACTTAAGCCAGTCGACCACCACAACTTTCGTATCTGCTACTTACCTCTTTGTTGCAGCATTGGCCGTCAAATGGTATCTGATGCGTACCCATCCCCGTGGTACGCTAACATCGTAAATAGACAAATGCCTACACACGGTCCTATTGCAACTGGTGACGTGGAAAAGTGGCTAGTGTTACCCATTAGCGAGCAAAGCGTCGAGCGGAGCGATAAGCGGGTGCGGAAAATTGTAGCTGATGTCAAGTTGCTAGCTAGAGTCAGTGTGATTGATGATAGAGGGTGTTTAGGACCAGCCGGGAACGCCACTGCTTATGGTAGGTACCTACGATATTTGGTCACGCCAATAATTAGGAACTACATGGCCCTGCGGTTCATCCTATTTTATTTTATTTAGTCTCAGAAGTAGTCTAATTTAGTCTTATTCATCAGCTACCCGCCAGTGAAAGTCTCGTTAGTTCGCGCGCGTTCCATATAATATTATCGGGACAAACAGACACCGTATAATTATGTCCTTTCATATGCTTTTACAGACACTTCAATTTCTTTATCCACATAGATATAGATATTACTGACTGTATGTTAGGTCAGTACACTACAATACTATTACAGCTGGCGGCCATCGGCGGGTTCGATCCCCGTAAAGGATTACTATGTCTTGAGAACACGAGTATTTTCGTAACGAATATAATTTTAAAATAAACAAATAATATTGTCTAGTAAATTATGGATGTCGCCGCCGGAGGACCCAAAAAAAACCAAAATTAATTTATAATATTTAATTAAATTGAAATTACAATTAAAACTTAATGTTAAAGAAACCTAGTCTACTTCCTATCGATGCTAGAATAAGAATGACAGAGAGTTGATATAAAATTATACATTGCAAGTAAAATTGATTCACACGCTAAAATATAATAATGTGGAAAGTTCCAGTAAAGTGCGGCGTCGGATGGCGCCGGCCTCCTTTGGGTTCGATGATACTTCTTTCTGCTAACGCTGCAAATCCGGTGTTGCAATAGGTGTAAAGGCGTTTACATAAAATACGTATTCGCTGCAATTTCGTAAGGGGCTGTCCATATAACACCTCCCCCCTGAGAACAGCAACTATTTCTGCATCTTGAGATGATGGAATATTGCTGTCTTATGTGGTCCAGAGTTCTCAGGCTTCGCATAGATGTCTTCTCCGGGTGATGCTGGCATCTCTCTCGTAGCACATCTCAATAGCCCGTAGTGTTTTATAATTGACACACTAACGAGTATCAGTACACATATTAGGACTATGGTGTACAACGGGATCGTCGTGTTGTAGATATAATCCGACGAGACTTGTTCAATTTGAAGGGCAGGTTGCGTCATAAGTTGATTCTGTGTTTCATGTAGCTGCTTTAAATCAATCGATTTGAGAAGTATCTGGGGTGAATTGTTCACGTGAGCTTCTACGTCATAGGGGAGTTTCGTTATCTTCAGAGGTAGTCCTTGAACTCGATCATTGGTATTGGTGATTGTGAACTCTGAAGTCTGAAGGAAGCAGTTGACTGGGATGGTGACCAGGTAGGTGCCGCTCACGATGTTGTAGTCATCTCGTGCGCACCGCATGTGTATCTTCGTCGCGTTGGGAAATGACATGACGTAGTGCTGCTCGTCGAGTTGCTCTAGTGATATTCTTGAGAGGGTGATTGTGGTCATCTCGCAGGCGTCGTCCAGGGACTGATTGGTGATGAGATCTTGCGTGCAATCCGGCTGCTCTCGGAGCTGGTGGTCCATCTTATCTCCACAGAGGTACCAGTGATTGTACTTCGGGCATTCTGCCTCCATGTACACGTAACCTTTCCTGTTCGTTGCTATTAGCGGATAAGGAGGGATGAGGGCCTGCCGGTATTTATTAGGTGCAACCGATAATTTATATAAATCATACGTATCTCGGGCAAATATAGGTAATTTAAAGACAACTACAATTCTAGTACCAGAGAAATAGTAACCGGGTTTTATTATATCGTAATATTGCCTGAGTTCTAAGTCTAAAACATGATCCTTACCATAAATTGAAACTAATCTACTAATCATATTACTTAAAACTGTCATACTAATCATAGAGTGGTGAGTACTTGAAGCGCGAATGAAAGCTAGCATATTTTCTATTCTAATTAACTCGTCTAAAATATCATTTATGTTTTCTGTAATTATGGCTAAGTTTTGAGCAAACTTCATATATTTTATAAGACTTGAGTCTCTATAAGCTTCGGCATCTAAAATGAGTTTCAAAGTATCGTTAATTTTGGATTGGTTATCGACTAACTCTGTCATTAAATGAGAATGCTGGGCCATCCATTCTTTATTTAAACTAATATGGGAATTAAACTGGTTAGCAATCTTATTATCATTATCCTGAAGAATTTTAATAGCATTATCGTATCTGGTTGCATCAGAATGATCAAGGTTACCAGTGATTGTTTTAATCATTGAACCTAAGCCGTCAATGAGACCTCTTTTTACTCGCGTTGGTTCTAGCGTTTCTAAGTGACTCATTACTTGTATTAATTTTGATGAAAGGTAATCTATTTGAAGTTCGTACAACATGTAGGTATGATTTTTCATTTGATGTTTGAAATCTGATAGCTGAAATTGTAATAACTCTATTTTATCGCTAATATCTTTAAGTTGTATATATTGTAAAAATGTATGAAAGTGAGTAATTAACTTAGTAGTCCAGGACCATCATCAAGACTCTCAAGTGTTATCTCTTGATTGATTTCCTGAGCCGTTATCAAACGAGCAGTCAGGACCAGTAGCACCCTGCAACAATTGGGCACTTTTAGGGACTCTTTTTAACCGACTTTTAGCGACGGGACCGCGCTTTTTCGACGTATAGATATGTATCGGTAAGTCTGCTAGTACGGTATCCTGACTATATCGCGGTGCCAGTTTCTGACGGCTGGCTAAGGGGTTATTTACGAAAACGCGTTGTTGGGGTTGATATTCGGTTTCTGGTTCCCGAGTTTTATTTAAATTCTCTATAATATTAGTGCGCGTGTTCAACGATGACTCATTAATAGCGTCGTATACTAGTTTCATGCTTTCGCGATGATTAAGCATGTATTGTTGCATTAAGTGCTGGGACATATCGATATCGAACGGATCTCGCGGGTCGAAGTGACCGGTTATTATATCGAATGGTCTGCATTTAGTAAAAGAATGAATTGAACTATTATACGCCAAAATTGCATAGGGGACAAGGTTAATTACGTCTTGATCTTTGTGACTTAATTTTAAAATGCGAAGGTGTTCTAGTAACGTAGAGTGAAACCTTTCAACGATACCGTTATCGTTAGGGCTATGGGGCAAAGTTCTATGATGGTGTATTTTATGTAAGTTGACGAATTCATTAAACAATTGGTTCGTAAATTCCGTACCGTTGTCCGAAACTATTGTAAGAGGGAGACCATGATGAGTACAGAATTTAAGTAGCGCTTGTAATGTACTAATGGCGGTACCATCGCGAATATGATACGCTTGTGCATACTTTGAGAATACGTCCACGATAGTTAAATACTTTTCATTCTGAATTGAAAGCAGATCTATATGGACTGTTTCGAAAGGTTTTGTAGCTGGCGGAACTATATTGAATTGTTGTTTGATGGGGTTGCGATCATATTTTGCTTGACCGCAAATAGTACAACTATTAATAAATTTAGTAATGTCGTCTTTCATTTTTGGCCAATAATAACGACGGGACAAGGCTAAGTGGCATTCGTTAATTCCGCGATGATTCGTTTTACCCTCGTGGTAATGTTTTAATATCTCCTGTTGTCTGAGATACTCTTTTACATTCTCGACCTCGAATTTGGATAAGACTAAATTCATGGAAGAGCTTCTAAATTTATCTTGGATGATAGGTATAATGTCATAAAGTGCCAAAGGTGGATTTATAAGTAACGCGGTCTTAACCTTCGGATTCACAAATTCTTTAATGACGTCAATAATATCGGATTCTAAGTTGGAACTTGATACTTGTACGGCGGTCCTAGTATGAGTATCAAATGGCTTTGAAGCCGTCGGTCGCTTTTTAATGTCGCCGACAACTGTGATAACTAACTGCCTGTGAAATTTATTCAATGGTTCTGCTACGATGGGGATCTCTAATATGGGATTTTCGAGACTAGTGTGAGCGGAAGCGGTAGATGAGTTTTCTACTGTAGGTGGGTGTTCGGATGCGTTTGCAATTACTGAACTGGCCTCCTCGTTATGGATTTGAACCCGAGACAAAGCGTCTGCATTGCAGTTGCTACTACCCTTTTTATAAACTACACTATAGTCATATTCCGAAAGTTTGAGCTTCCAACGAGTTAACCGAGAGTTGGGCTCTTTTAGATTCATAACCCACTGGAGTGGCTTATGGTCTGTTACGATTTTGAACTTTCTACCGAACAAATAGGGTCTAAAGTATTTGGTTGCCCATACAATAGCGAGGAGTTCCTTTTCAATAGTGCTATAATTTATTTCACTCTCGTTTAGAGTGCGCGAGGCATAGCAAACCGGTTTATCCGCGCCTATGGTACCTTGCGATAATACCGCACCGATAGCTATATTAGACGCGTCTGTAGTGAGAACGAAGTCTTTAGAAAAATCGGGGTATTGGAGAATCGGATCATTAGTTAGTAGCTGTTTGCATTGCTCAAAGCAGTTGATATAATCTGAATCTAACACTACTTTCCTACCTTTCTTAAGACATTGCGTCATAGGTTTCGTCACGCGTGCAAAGTCAGGTATAAATTTACGATAGTAACCTACTAAGCCAAGAAATTGTTTGATTTCCTTAGGTGTTTTAGGAATCGGATATTTTTGAATGGCTGTTATCTTATCGGGGTTTGGCTTGATACCGTCTTTACTAATTACGTGTCCTAAGTATGCCGTCTCGAGCTTAAGGAACTCTGACTTGTCCATTTGAATTTTAAAGTTCGATTCGCGTAGTTTTTGAAATACTTTCTCTAAATTAATCATGTGTTCCTGTAAGGAGGTACTGAAGACGACAATATCGTCCAAATAAACCAGACAAACTGTATTCTGAAGGTCTTTTAGAACATTGTCCATTACGCGTTGGAAAGTGGACGGGGAATTTTTTAAACCCATTGGCATACGTAAGAACTCATAGTGACCGTTTTCTACATTGAATGCGGTCTTCGGAACATCACCAGGTTCCATTTCTATCTGAAAAAATCCGCTAGCAAGGTCTAGGGTGGTGAAATACTGACAATTACCAAGTTTATCTAAAATGTCATTGATGTTAGGTATCGGGTATTTGTCATCGTAAGTCTTTTCGTTCAACTTACGAAAATCTACAACGAGGCGCCACTTAGTTTTACCGGAGGCGTCGGCCTTCTTCGGTACTACCCATATAGGCGAACTCCAAGCGGACTCTGATGGTCGAATAATACCCTGATCTAACATTTTGCCTATCTGGTCCCTAACTTCGTCTCTATGAATATACGGATAGCGATAACTCTTCGTATATACGGGAATTTCGTCCGATGTTCTAATGCTGTGTTTGATTTTATTCGTGAAGGTTAATCTTTCTCCATCGATATAAAATACATCCGCGTATTTTCTACAAAGCATTTCTAAGTTCGCGCGTTCTTCGGCATTTAAATGGTCCGTACGTAAACGCGATAGAACTTCGTCCGCGCGCGTTGATGTCAAAGGGGTACGCGAGCACTCAACATTATATGTTTCGGCTTGGACGGGGCGATCTAACGAAAATATTAAGTCGTGTTGCGTCGGATTCGTAACTTCTATAAATCCGCGGTTATTCTGAACGGTAGTTAAACACTGATTAATAATGCAATTTGAAATAGTCTGTTCATTAATTAATGCATCACCGTCTTGTAAGTTAATAGGAATTTTTATAATTTTTGATGAATTGGCCGGTATAATATCTTCGTACCAGTTAACGTTTCGCGAGTTGTACATACTTATAGGATTCGTCGAATTACGTGTTATGAGAACTTTATCTTTTAAATCTATTTTGGCTTCCCAATTTTCTAACAAATCTAGTCCTATAAGACCGTCAAAGTAATCGTGAAATTTATAAATGTACAATTTAATGTTATCAGTTTCATCAAATTCTGAAAAGCAAGGAATATTAATCGAATAATTATTCCTAGATGTTGCATGAACGTTAGTTACTTCAAATGGATCAAAATTAAGCGGCAAGTGTGAATAAAAACTCTCAATGGCATTCGGAGAAATAAAAGACTGATTCGCGCCCGTGTCTATAAGTAATTTTAAGGGCGGATCTGCAATTTGTATGAATGGAAGCTGCCTTTGAGTTTGCAAATTTAATTCTATTTTGACTTGTCGGATTTCGTACGCTTCTGAAAATCCGGCTCTTCTGCAGAGCTGGTAGAGGGCTGAGCCTCATCAGAGTAGCCTGAAGGGCATTCATTTGATTCATCACACATTGGTTCGGCTGTATAATAAGGTTCATGATAATAAAAATCGTTAGCTGTAAAATACTCATAAGGGTCACATGTATAAAATTCAGGATAGTAATAATCATAGCTGTCACACTCATTCATATTCATTTCCTTAGTTTTAAAATAATTTGAAGCAGGAATATTGCCATGCTTACGCCAATCATGACCAGTTAACTGGTTTCCCATAGGTCTTTCCCTAGCAACATAGTGGCTAACACCACTCATAGGCTTAGGGCCTTGATATTGAGACACATTCCTAGGAGCAAGCTGGAAATTATTTTGATTAGCGTTATAATTTTGTGGCGGCGCACGGAACATTTGTTGCGTGCGTGATGGCATATTCACAGGTCTAAAAGGCACATTTTGCTGGTAATTTGGCTTCCACATTTGTGGGACTGGCTGCATATTAGAGTTAAATGGAGGACGTGCAAAAGAATTGAATGGTTTAAACGCGGGCAAGGAATTGTATATTGGTATTGGCATTGGCTTTGGCGATTGAAACGGTTGTGACTTCTTTTCGGACACTGAATCATTACGGCCTTGAAGATACATAACGTTCAATTCCTCTTGCACAAACTCTAACGCTTTTTCAGCACTATCAGGACGCATGCATCTAATGCGAGACCCTAAGGGCTCTTTTAAACCACGCACAAACGCTTGCATTGTTAATTTCTTGTAAAGAATGCGTTTGGCTTCAACAGTGGTACTAACATTTTCATGCAATGTGACATAGGTCATAATGGTGCTGAACAAGTTAACACATTTATCATAAAATTCCTGTGGCGAACTATTCCCTTGTGTGGCTAACATAAGATCATTGTACAAAGCGGTCTCATCACGTTGGTCTGAAAAATTATTTATGAGGGCATTTTTAATGCTATTCCAATCTTCAGATATGCCGTTCGAATTTATAATACGTGCGGCTGGCCCAGTAATCTTATTAAGTACGCCGTTAATGAGACAGAGCTTTGCTAACTCATTGCCTGGATTTGCAGTTACATATTCGGCTACAATTTGATCACACAAATTTATAAACCGGGGGAGCACATGGGGGTTGCCGTCAAAATCGGGTACTAGGCGTAAGGCCTTGAAAATTGTGTCTACGTCAGTCATCTCGGTCGGTTGATATTCTATCGAGCCTAACGAGGAATTTAAAGTACTATCTAAATTATCTAAATCTACACTAATATTTCTATTTCTATCTAATTCAAGCCTACGAGCTACTATAGCACGCGTAGGCCCTCTTGGGGTAGTTTGCTTAGGATGAAAAATTTTGCACGATAATTAACACACTAAAATAGGAAAAGGGAAAGCAACGCACAGAAAAAATTGTGAGTGTACTTACATGAATTTCATTCTGGTTCCTCTGGGATCGATGTCTAGATTTATCCTCCGATCCGGACTCCAGGTTCTTTGGATACCCGGGCGCTGATTAATTCGATATGAGAATCTAAGCTACCCTAAGTATCCTACCGACTGCGCCAACTATGGATGTCGCCGCCGGAGGACCCAAAAAAAACCAAAATTAATTTATAATATTTAATTAAATTGAAATTACAATTAAAACTTAATGTTAAAGAAACCTAGTCTACTTCCTATCGATGCTAGAATAAGAATGACAGAGAGTTGATATAAAATTATACATTGCAAGTAAAATTGATTCACACGCTAAAATATAATAATGTGGAAAGTTCCAGTAAAGTGCGGCGTCGGATGGCGCCGGCCTCCTTTGGGTTCGATGATACTTCTTTCTGCTAACGCTGCAAATCCGGTGTTGCAATAGGTGTAAAGGCGTTTACATAAAATACGTATTCGCTGCAATTTCGTAAGGGGCTGTCCATATAACAAGTACGTGATATTTAATCGTGTTTGGCTTCAAGGACAAAAAATATTATCAGAATGAAAAATATTTTTTATTAACACATTTCATATTTGTTTTAGATCCAGCTGCAGCTACAAAAACTTCATTCGAAACGTATGTGAGTAAAAGTTTGTAATTATCTATGCATATCATTAAAATTAAAATTCCTGACTGTCTGATTTATGTACTGTTACATAGAGTATATAAAATAAAACGAATACCTAGTTGTTTATGTTTATCTGTGGATGTTCACTAAGAAAAAGTTTTCCGAAATATCAACCCTTAAGGAGGTTAAAAGTTCGTGTAATCTTACCGCCATGCAAGTGAAGATGCGAGCACAAGCTAATATTAATATGAACGTTTAATTGAATGCTAAAACGTTTACTACTGATGAATTACCGCTGTGAAAATAACAGTTAATTATACATTCCTATGATGTTTCATGGCCAGAGACAATTAGATGAAACATGAGTACCTTTGTACTTTGATGTTCCTTTAAGCGAATATGAGTGATATCATCATACATTTTGAGTTTACAATGAACTTGAACACAATTATAAAAAAATAGCGGACGTCACGCAGGTTCACCCGCGTAGTTCCCGTTCCCGTGGCAGTATGGAGATAAAATATAGCCTATGTTACTAGCTGATGATGTAGTCCATTGCTGAAAGAATTTTCAATGTCGGTCATGTAGTTTCGGAGCCTATTCAATGCAAGCAAATAAACAAAAAAAAAACAATCAAATCTTTCCTCTTTATAACATTAGTGTAGAAAAATTATAGTAAATTATATAATAATAATATATATAATTAATTATATAATCTCTAGCAGATTAATCTGTTCTCTAGCAGTTCTTGAATGATAAGGAATGTCACTCTTCTTTTAAATATGCAACTTATTTATTTTTTTATTTATTTCGCTTCGAGCCGACAGTGAAAATAATGGAATTACGCATGAGTTTACTCGCTTGCTCTAAACAAACTACAAAAGGAATCATTGTTTGGTTTCGATCTTATGACAGTGTGGTGGAAGTACAGTCCTCAGTCGGGCAGCTCCGAATTCTAACCTCTCTATTTAAGATACCAGTCAAGTTTCTTGCCGGTTCTTCTCAGCGGGCTAGTTTTCGAACCAGTAGTTGTCAGGTCGACGTACGTTCATAAGTGCCTCACTAGGGCCTTAACTGAATAAATAATTTTTAGTATTCATTTTCATCCACCACCACTCTTTTTTGAACTACCCATTATCTCAAACAGGCTCTGTGGGCAGCTTTCGGCGGTGTGTGCGTCCTCGCAATGGGCGCTGTGATAGCAGTCAGCCTACGCGTGGCCAAACGGGTGCTAAACGCTTTCCGCCCCGCTCCCGTCTCCGTTCCTCTCGACCCACTAAGGTGCCGGCCTGCCTGGCTCCCGTTGCCGCTGCGATCGTGAGTACTTAGTGTTTAAGTTTCATACTACTTTTCTATTGACTTTGGAAAAGTTTATTTGAATTGAAATTTTCATTGTATTTTTTGTAGGAACAACGTTTGCGGGGACTTTTAATACGTCTTTGGCCTACTTATCTTGTTTAAATATGAATGAATTTGTAAGCATTTTTTTAGGAATTCATCTGACTATTTACAGCTACTAAAACTATCTGACTACGAGCTATATCGGTGATATATATTACGTGTGTCTTTGACCATTTTGGGTACTTGTAAAGTTATGTACATTTTTATGAAATTTTACAGGATTCATTTTTATATAATTACTACATTACTAGTGGAGTTCTTACCGCCGTATTTCTGCATTCTCAATATGATTTTATCCGTTATATCATAATACTAAGCCTCATACGTCAATGCCGTAATATTAATTGTTATAAATGTAATAATAGCATTATTAAATGTCGCAGCCATTTGCGCGATTTCCACTTAAAATTACGAAAATACAAAGACCTTACGGTTTTCTAAAAATTAATTATAAATTCATTTCCGCTGCCTCACAGCACTTCGAAACCCTTGGGTTCGTTGTGATGTGAAATTTAATTTCAACGACATCATAGCAACTGGATTTTTTCATTAGATTAATAATATTTTACGTACTTAAATATTTTTTAGTGAAGATAATTTCAAATATGTACAACATCTATACAGATAAATAAAATTGAAGTGTCTGATTGTAATTCGAAAATGACAGCTTTTCACTAAATGCATATGAAAGTATACACGCTACTGACACTAAAAAACCAAGTTTTAAATTTTTTCTCTGTCTGTCTGTCTGACTATCTGTCTGTCTGTTTGTTCCGGGTAATCTCTGAAACGGCTGGACCGATTTTAACGGGACTTTCTTCTTTCCGACTTTCACTGGCAGGTAGCTGATGTGTCAAGGAGTAACTTAGTTAACTTTTATTTATTAAAAATATTAGGGTTCCGCGACAATAAGGATGAAACTAAAGCTACGCGAGTGAAACCGCAGGGCACAGCAAGTGTCTTCATAAATCTATACTAATATTATAAAGAAAAAATATTTGTATGTAAGTTTGTTTGTAACAAATTGGCTCAAAAAGTACTGGACCGATTTTAAATTTTTTTTACGATTTAGATGCTACTTACATTATATGATTACTGTATACTGATTTATATAGGCTATATTTTTATCTCCACGGGAACGGGAACTACGCGGGTGCAACCGCGTGACGTCTGCTAGTATATTATATAGTCGACCCGGAGAACGTGTTTCGTACCACTATTTTCTTTACTTATTATTTGTGTTTTCACCGTTTAAGCTTTATTTTATTTACAAATATCAAAAATGCGAAAATCAATACTTCATTTTCAAGTTTTAGCTAGAGAAACGGACAGAACAAGAAGATATGGAAGATAGGAGATTGTTTGAGGCATGCTCCGTCAAACGCAAAATTCTACCAAAGGATACCATGTTCATGTAGCGTCTATATATGCCCTAAGTAGGTATAAGTTTTTGACACATTTGTATTTTTTTTGACACGTTGCCGCTTGACCTTCCGTTTTGCGTTTTTTGTATGGAGACGTAAAACTTCCTACACTCGCCGCTTAGGGCGCTTTTTAACGTTCCCATACAAAACAATAAAAATACTTAGGTGATACGCTCGATATAAATTGTTTGCATTCAGGACGTGCTTGCTATTGTCCCTTATAAGAATACTAGGTTTTGCTTATAATTTTCCACTGTTCATAGTACTCAGTAAAATACACAAGCGCCTTACAAAATGGTATAGGCAACCTATTTATCTTGGCTTATTCTTGAACGAGCCTACAATACAATTCGTAGGGTTGTACTTAGTCGAAGGTATTATGTTACATAATAATTTAATCTATACATCTATACATCTATATCCATACGTCTATACAGATAAATAAAATTGAAGTGTCTGTTTTTAATTCCAAAATAACAGCTTTTCACTCAATGCATATGAAAGTATACACGCTGCTGAGACAAAAAAACAAAATTATAACATTTTTCTCTGTCTGTCTGTCCGTCTGTCTGTCTGTCTGTCTGTTTGTTCCGGGTAATCTCTGAAACCGCTGGACTGATTTTAACGGGACTTTCACTGGCAAGGCTACTTTTATTTATTAAAAATATTAGGGTTCCGCAACAATAGGGAAGAAACTAAATCTACGCGGGTGAAACCGCGGGGCACAGCTAGTAGAGGAATATATTTAAAAAACACAATTTTAAGCTCCAAAAAGGGTGTCCGTAGGGGTAGATTTTTTAGAAGCCTATAATCTCGGAGTACACAAATAGCGAAATAGATGCATACTTTTTAAACACTGCTAGACTTATTCAACAGGCGTTTAACAACGCATAGTAAATTATGAAAGTACATAAGCCCAGTTTCATTAGTGAAAATATAATCTAACGCTTAAAAAACTAATGTTTACATTTACCCACACAACATTAACCTAATTACATTTTGTTACGTAATCAGATACAGTCTTATCAAATATTAATAATATTATATTTTATCAACCTATAATATATACCTCGCCCCCTATTCGGTACATGTGAATTTAAACATGACTGGTGAAATGTATGTGGCGTGATATATTGTAGGTGTAATATATATGTACATGTAGATATTATGTTCTACATATCTTGCCGTACTGCCGAACTGTCACATCAGTATGAATACAGAAATAATATTAATTAGGATGCTGAATGTAGATTAACTGTAGTCTTGTTTTGTCTGTGGTAACTAGATAAGACCCACAGACATGCAATATAGCAGCAGATAGAGCAATAGTGTCTGTGGTTAAGAGTAGTTGTAGGTCTGTGACGTGTCATTTCTCGGTAGTTTATTCGTATATGACATAAATTAAAACCACGTTTAATTTTTGTTTGCGAAAATAACATTTTCTGAGGTTCTTTTCTTCAAAAAAATCTTTTCGCAAGCAACCCTACTCCTGTGGCACGGGCGGGCTCGTCAAACTCCTCTCATTACTAGTAAACTTAAGCAAGGAACCTATAGAAAATGTTCTTTAAACGAAAATCGGAGGGTTTGGAACACAATGAGCCTCGTTAAACAACAATGCGGTAATACTTGGCAAGCAAACAGAACTAATTATAACTGAACCTTAATCAGTTACTTACGAATAGCTGTCAAAACAGGGCAATGAGAAACGGGCTTATTACTGTTGGATTTCTGTATTGTTTTGTCTAATATAACTTATTTATACTCGAAGGGTGGGTAGCACCAACAAATATGAGCTCACTATTATTTTATTAACCACTTTTTGCCTCTAGTGGGCGCCACATCCAATTTTATATGATCTTATAAAGCCTATATGCACGCAGACAATGAAGACGAATCCAACGATGCCTCATTTGTCAAATTATGATAAGTAGTTTTGGAGTTCTGAGGGATCAGATGGCGCTACTCGCTAACAAATGCGAAGTTTAGATACAAATACACTAGAACCTAAATCGCGCCAGAAGAGTTTTCAAGCGCATTGCAGTATATATACAAGTTTCCAACTAGAACAGTTGGAGCCGCGGTTCCCCAGGCATGACACCCGCCTGGCTGGAAGATCTTCCCTTTGCTGGGGTTGAGTATGATCACTCGCTCTCCCCACAGTGGTGACCCCGTTGAACCTGAACATCAACAACCTTCGCATCATTCTCCTCACAACCATCAGCAGCAGCAGCAGTCACACAGCAAGCCAGCATCGAGTATCTACAGGTCCATTACAGCCGACGCACCGCGCTACTGGTCCTGGCACTCATCTCTCCACCGACCCCGCACGTCCACCTCACGCAGCCCACGCCGGACGCCCGCTCATCGCTCCACGTGGCACGCCTGCGCTGAGTCTGCTGGACTCGGTCGGCATCTCCGCTCAGTCTCGACTCTCGACTCACCGCAGACTTCGAAGCACCCTGGCCCTTGCAAGCTATCTCAAGCACGCACTGCACGCACACAAAGAAAATGGATCGACCTTCGGTCTTGGAGGGGAGTGATGTAGCAGCGTTTCTCCACTCGCTCATAGATGGCGCTACTCGCTAACAAATGCGAAGTTTAGATACAAATACACTAGAACCTAAATCGCGCCAGAAGAGTTTTCAAGCGCATTGCAGTATATACAAGTTTCCAACTAGAACAGTTGGAGCCGCGGTTCCCCAGGCATGACACCCGCCTGGCTGGAAGATCTTCCCTTTGCTGGGGTTGAGCATGATCACTCGCTCTCCCCACACATATATACATACCGGTCAAAATCATAACCTCCTTTCTGCTTCGCCGTAGTCAGGTAAAAAGTATAGCTTCAGAATGCGCAATTTGTTCTGTAAAGAACACATTTTAGTAATTTTGCTGTATTTTTTGTTGATTGTAGTCTATTCCCAATTTTTGCAATTTACTTATTTATTATATATTATCTATACAAAAAAATTTAATTGGAGTATATTTTTGTAATTTCAAAATTACACTTTTTGACTAAATGCATATGAAAGTGTACGTGTATACTTTCCCGCAATAATCAGTACCACATTACTGATATCGAAGAGCCAATTTTTTATTTTTTTCTCTGACTGTCTGTTTCTTACGGGTAATCAGAAGGGTGTCAGATAGCTGATGTTTCAAGGAGTAACTTAGGCTTTTATTTAGAAAATATATTAAGGTTCCGTGAAATAAAGCATGAAACTAAATCTCAGCGGGTGAAACCGCGGGGCACAGCTAGTTTACTGATAAAATTTGGTACCTATTTCTTTCATAGAGACTCTGTATCCATTACATTAAATACATTCACATCAAACAATGATCGTTAAGTATCGTGAAAGTACTTAAATTATTTATTTTTTTAGGACCTAACAAGCCCATTCCACATGTGATTTACTTTCCTTCCGCTGTCTTACCGGCCATAGTAGCTTTAGGTACAGTATCGAATCTACATGGGTACACGTGATTGATGAGCGTAATATAAACATAAGTAAAATTAAAGTGTCTGTTTGTAATTCCAAATTACCTGATTTTCATGCAATGCATAATTATAACAATTTAAGCGGTAAGTATTAAAAAAATTTTTAATTTTTTTTTCTTTCTGTTTGTTCCGGCTTAACTCTAAAATGGCTGGTCCGTTTTTATTGGGAGTTTCACTGAATGACTTTTCCGCGAAATACGAGGAGGTAGGCAAACGTGTACGTAGGTATAGTACACCCTCATTTTCACGGGGCACTAATCCAGACTATGAACTTCGATTGTTAAATTAAAAATGGAAAAACCCAATATCACTTTGCCAAACCCGGTGATCAGACCCAAAACCTCGTGTTCAGCAGTAGCGTTTGCGGCCACTAAGCCAACGAGACAATAAAAAAAGGCTTTATAAATTCGATATTTCATAATTTGCGTTACTACTTCGAATGTGCACTGTGGTTTGAACATTAGCATTCTAGATGGTGACCACTGACTCATTCTTACATAAAACAACGTAAGCTGTGATTTCTAAATGAAATCTTTCCATAAATGTTATTCCGATTGAATACAAAATGCATTTATACATTAACTATAATATTATCTAAACATTCACTTATTTCTTTATCTATACAGATAATAAAATTAAATTGTCTGTGTGTAATTTGAAATTAACAGCTTTTCACTAAATGTATGTGAAACCGGTACCATCTAACATTAAAAAAAATATAAATATTTTTTATTTTCACCCTTTTCACCCCTGTCTGTCTGTTTGATCTTAATCTTTGAAACAGCTTATATAGGCGGAGGCAAACGAGTAACTTAGGCTTTTATTCTATACCGGACTTCACTAGGTTTCACCCGCGTAGTTCCCGTTCCTGTAGGAGTACGGAGGAGTACGGGGATAAAATATAGCCTATGTTACTCGCTGATATTGTAGCTATTCATTGCTAAAATATTTTTTTCAAGATCGGTCAAGTAGTTTCGGAGCCTATTCAGTGCAAACAAACAAACAAAAAACTATCAAATCTTCCCTCTTTAAACGAAATAAAGCCTATGCGAGGAAAACCGTGAGGCACAGCTGTATATTATAACCCCAAACACAATTATTCGTAGTGCCTATTGAATTTCGTTGGACAATGTATTATCGGAGAATGCCAAATCTATTGTAGTTTAACTATTGTCTGGACGCAGTTGTATTCATCTAATTTTCAATATATTTATCATTGAAAAGAGACCTCTTTATGTATTGTAATAGACATTTCTGTAGTCACGTTTTCATATATATTTTTCTTCAAATATCAGTTCAAAGTTAGGATGTCCTTTCGTCCTACTGTTTGCGTAGGTTAGAAGGTAATATATCTGTCTAAAATTGGAGTTCTTAGAATCTTTAAAGCTTAAAGAGTTCTGGTGACAGTGTGGTTTAAGTAGTCGCCTGATGCCTAAGGGGCGCAGATTTCATGTTTGTAGAAAAACTATTTTTTTTTACTTAGTGATATAAAAAAAATAAGTGCAGTGATATCCACTACGAACTTTTACCGTTTAAAAGAAACTTGTGTGATATTTATGGTTAAGTATATCCGAGCATATATTTGATTTCATTTATATATTATAGTCAAGATAGAAAAAAATTGCGAGAGAATATTTTTTTTAAAACCGTTTATACCTACATATGCATATACATTTATTAGTGAAAAGCTGCTTTAGCAATTATGAAAGACACTTTAATTTTATTTATCTGTGTAGATAAGTTATTAGTGTTCTTATTTGCTACCGATAATTAAGTATAAAAAATAATTTCGCAGCGATTGTGCAATCTCTAATTAAAGACGTAATACAGTCGAAATCCGTGAATCATAAATTAACAAACCTACTTTTTACTTCATAACAAATATTGCTCATCTTTACATTACACTAAGCACCGCATGCTACTTCGTTTGTTTCAATATTTAACTAAGCATTAAAAGTAAATCTATACTCTATACAGATTAATAAAATTGAATTGTCTGTTTGTAATTCCAAAATAACAGTTTTTCAGTAAATGTATATGAAAGTATATACGATACTGACATATTGAAATTTTTCTCCGTCTGTTTGTCTGTCTGTTTGTTCCGGTTAATCTCCGAAACGGCTGGACAGATTTTAACGGGACTTTCACTGGTAGGTAGTTAATGTTACAAGGAGTAAATTAGGTAAATTAAAATTATTTTATTAAAAAAAACATTTAGGTTTCCGCGGGAATAAAACTAAAACTACGCGGGTGAAACCGCAGGGCACACCTACGTATAATACAAGAGGTGCCTCGCGGTTTTACTCGCATGTTAATTTCATGGGTGACCCGCGAGAGCATAATATTTTTTTTAACAAAAGTAGCCTAATATATTCCGTGTAATGTTTACTAGCTGCCATTGAAAGTCCCGTTAAAATTGGTCCACCCGTTTCGGAGATTAACCGGAACAAACAGACAGACAGACAGAATAAAAAATTGGTTGTCTAATGTCAGTACCGTATATACCGCGAAACCCTAATGTTTTTAAAAAAGCCTATGTTACATGCCTCCATGAAACACTAGTTATCTGCCAGTGAAAATCCCGTTAAAAACGGTCCAACCGTTTCAGCGTTTATCCGGAAGAAACAAACAGACAGATAGACACAAAGTAAAATGTTTCTATGTGAGTAGTGTCTATACTTTCATATACAATTACTGAAAAGCTGTAAATTTGAAATAACAAACAGACACTTCTATTTTATTATTCTGTAGATAGTTATAGATTATCATTACGGTCTTGCAACTTGCTCCCATTCATGAAATGTACAATATTGGTAAATCAATTTAATTGGTGTAATTGAGATAGTTTGAATATGAACGCATAGCGTTGCCAAAGAGTTATGAAACTGTTAAGACAATTAAATCTATACAGATAAATAAAATTGATGTGTCTGTTTGTAATTCCAAAATAACAGCTTTTCACTAAATGCATCTGAAAGTATACACGATACTGACACTAAAAAACCAAGTTATAAATTTTTTCTCTGTCTGTCTGTCTGTCTGTCTGTTTGTTCCGGGTAATCTCCGAAACGGCTGGACCGATTTTAACGGGACTTTCACTGGCAGGTTGCTGATGTTGATGTTTTTCAAACATGTTTGGTTGAGCTTCGGCTGGTACATATCAATTTAAAAAAAAACGTTTTGTAGCGGTAGTGAACCTCTTTTTGTTAAAATGTTTTTTATTTATATAAAACTAGCTGTGCCCTGCGGTTTCACCCGCGTAGATTTATTTTCGTCGCGAAACCCTAATATTTTTAATAAATAAAAGTAGCCTAAGTTACTCCTTGATATATCAGCTACCTGCCAGTGAAAGTCCCGTTAAAATCGGTCCAGCCGTTTTGGAGATTACCCGGAACAAACAGACAGACAGACAGACAGGCAGACAGATAGACAGATAGAGAAAAAAAAAATATTGGTTTTTTAGTATCAGTAGCGTGTATACTTTCATATGCATTTAGTGAAAAGCTGTTATTTTGGTATTACAAACAGACACTTCAATTTTATTTATCTGTATAGATTAATATTGATTAGACACAATATATCAGGAGAGTTTATGGAGAAAGGAAATAAAGCGGACTCAATGATATAATGTATTTAATTACTATACTGATTACTATAGCTTCATCAGGTCCCTGGCCTTAGCCCATTTATTGTTGGGGTCGGCACTTGATTCAACCCGATGTGGCTGATCACCTGATTTTTATAAGAAGCCACTGCCATCTGACCTTCGCAACCCCTTTAACGAGGAAAATCTGCGATCTGGGTTAAACCAATTGTCTGACTGTAATAGGCCTCCGACTGACCTCCGACTGAACAATTGCCAAAGATGATAAATTGGCAACCAGGATCGACAACTTAACCTTTAATATTCTCAAACAATTCCACTTTACCACAAAAATAAATAGTATCGAAGTGTAGGTAATTTAAAAAAAAAATATAACTGTTTTTTTAATCAGACATCAGTCTAACACAAACCGATGTTCTGTGACAAAAATGTGCATCTTGAAAGTCTAAACCCTACCTATATATATAAAAATGAATCCCCATTTCCCTTGGTCACGGCATAACGCGTGAACAGCTGGACCGATTTCGATAATCCTTTTTTTTTGTGTTCGTTATTGTCAGGATATGGTTCTTATGAATGAATAAATTAAGAAAATAGCGCGAAAAATATGAAAATTTAAGAATACTTAACCACCATATAAAATTATTTCTTTCTTCTTAAATCTAACCTTAGCGCCTTGGACAATAAAAACTTTTTGATGTAATTATGACCTTATGACGTTTGACATAGAATTGACAGAATACGTGCTGCATTTTCATAATGACAGGGCAACGTCTGTCGGGTCAGCTAGTATTATAAAGAAATTGACTGTCTTGACCTGAATCTTCAAAGCGTCAAGCCAAAATAAACAGATGGGACATTTTTGACATTCTCCTACTAAATATGGGGACGGATCGGAGATAGTGCCTTCACTATATCGTGTTAATTAGCCACACGGAAATATCAGCATTGCGTTAGTAATTACACGCATGCCGTCCTCGTGTAATAGGTAGTCATTATCACATGACCATAAGAACTATTATCGCTTGTATATCATAATAAATATCACTACTACTGACTTGACTTTAGATACGGAGGCAACAGACAAATTGGACCGTAATATCAATAATTGTTGTATGGAATATTCCGCTTACTGAATCGTTTAATGTTTCTTAGTTGTGTGAAGTTTGTACATAGAGACAGAATATTTTGGCACTGATGTGACCAAGTAATTCGAATACAGGCACCGTCACAAGTTTTGAGTGCTCCGTGAAAATGATGGGGAGAACTGGACATATGCTTACTCGCGCTTGTGCCAAAAAAAGTTATCTTTTTATTTCTTTTAACGTGGAGAATCCGTTATGGATACACCGACCGCCGTGAGGGCAGCGGAAGGGTTATGTCAGACTCGCTCTTGTGTTCTTTGACCAATCCAGTCTTAATATTAGTAATCTTCTTCTCTTATATATAAAAATGAATCCCTATTTCCCTTGGTCACGACATCACGCGTAAACGGCTGGACCGATTGTACCGGGACTTTTACTGGCAGATAGCTGAAGTCTCAATCTAATTTTATTAAAAAAAACAGCATGTAACTAAATCTACGCGGGTGAAACCGCGGGGCACATCTCTGGGGATCATATCATATCTATACATTATACAAATAAATAAAATTGGAGTGTCTGTTTGTAATTTAATGTAAGTAATAACAGTTTTTCACAAATGCATATAAAAGTATATAGGGTACCAATACAAAAAATAATCAAAAAACCCTATCTGTGTGTCTGTATGTTCCGATTAATCTCTGAAACGGCATGAATGATTTTATCAGGCCTTTCACTGGTAGATAGCTGATACAAGTTACAATGAGTAACTTAGGATACTTTTATTTAAGGAACATTAGGTTTCCGCGGGCCATCCAAGAAATTTTCTCCACGCGGGTGAAACCACGGGGCACAGCTAGTCAAACAATAAATAAAAAGCAATCTTAAACCATGAAAATGTATTCCTGGAAGTCTTAGCTCTTCAAACCAAATAATACTTGGAAAACTTATTCCAAAGGTAAGTTGATTTGGTAAATTAAATGCGGGATTCTCTGATACCTTTTTGAGAGCAGGTGGTGAATCAAAGGTTTGGCTATCCGTTTTTAATCAAATCTATATACAGATAAATAAAATTAAAGTGTATGTTTGTGATTCCAAAATAACAGCTTTTCACTAAATATATAAGTATAATGTACTCGTAGGTACTGATATAAAAAAAAACAATTCTTATTTTTTTTTTCTCAGTCTGTCTCTCTGTTTGTTCCGGCTAATCTCCGAAACGGCTGGAGCGATTTTAACGGGATTTTCACTGGCAGTTAACTAATATAACTATAACTAGGCTTTATGGGTTTCGCCGGACACCCATGAAAATAACTCTACGCAGGTAAAACCGCGGGGCACAGCTACTAGATATAACTAGAGAGGTAGGATTTATTTATGAAATTACCCGCGTATTAAACTAATTTGCTGAGTCCTAAGCTTACTTAGTACTGTTGATTTTTCGTTTGATCCTGGTCGCTATAATTCAATTTAAAGGATTTACTATTAGTTAGATAAATTACATTAAAATCCGTCCTCTGTTGAGCGTGTTCACGAAAAGGGGTCACTTTTAGCTTTGGACTAGTAACTAATTATTGAGACCGGACACCATGTGGTAAATTCCTCGACATTCATAAGTGCCTTACCAGGGCCTAAACTGAATAAATTATTTTCATTTTCATTTTCACTTTCATTTTCATGAAAGAAATAAAGAAAGAAATGTTTTATTTTCCACACAGACGCGAAACGGTAAAAAAGAATAAACATAAAAGACTACACCGTAATAATAAAATGGATGACATAAAAAATACGAAAAAGCTTAATACTAATTCAAATCCACTGTATATCTCTCAAAATATTAGTCTATGGAAGTGGATCTGAGTCCGGCTAGTGTTTCCAAACGGAGTTGTTTGTTGTCCAACACCACTATGGGTTTAATAATTTATTTTGAGAGGGAAAACGGAACCACGATCATCCCATTACATCTTTAAAATACATATGAGCTCCAAAAAGCTTTTGAGGACAACGCTCGCGAACCCATTTTCCCCGCAAAAATAATTATTTCACCCAAGACGGAGATGGAGACCGCGGTCTTGTTCTCAAAAACCCGACTCGGTTTGTAGATTAAACTATTAAACTAGCGGACGTCACGTAGTTTCACCCATGTAGTTTCCATTCCCATGGGAGTACGGGGATAAAATATAGCCTATGCTACTCGCGATGATGTAGCTATCCATTGCTAAAAGAATTTTGAAGATCAGTTTAGTAGTTTCAGAGCAAAAAAAAACACATCCTTTTATTTCTTTTAACGTGGAGAATCCGTTATAGATACACCGACCGCCATGAGGGCAGCGGAAAGGTTATGTCAGACTAGCACCGACTAAACTACACGGTGTTCTTCGACCAATCCAGTCTTAATATTACTAATCTTCTTCTCTTATATATAAAAATGAATCCCTATTTCCCTTGGTCACGACATCTCGCGTAAACGGCTGAATGGATTCTACCGGGACTATTACTGGCAGATAGCTTAAGTATCGATCTAATTTTATTAAAAAAAAACAGCATGAAACTAAATCTACGCGGGTGAAACCGCGGGGCACAGCTAGTTACAAATAAAAAACTTAATCTGAATCCGTATCTCTGGGGATCATATCATATCTATACATTATACAAATAAATAAAATTGGAGTGTCTGTTTGTAATTTAATGTAAGTAATAACAGTTTTTCACAAATGCATATAAAAGTATATACGATACCAATACAAAAAATAATCAAAAAACCCTATCTGTGTGTCTGTATGTTCCGATTAATCTCTGAAACGGCATGAATGATTTTATCAGGCCTTTCACTGGTAGATAGCTGATACAAGTTACAATGAGTAAAAAGGATACTTTTATTCAAGGAACATTCGGTTTCCGCGGGCCATCCAAGAAATTTAATCCACGCGGGTGAAACCGCGGGGCACAGCTAGTCAGACAATAAATAAAAAGCAATCTTAAACCATGAAAATGTATTCCTGGAAGTCTTAGCTCTTCAAACCAAATAATACTTGGAAAACTTATTCCAAAGGTAAGTTGATTAGGTAAATGAAATGCGGGATTCTCTGATACCTTTTAGGGAGCAGGTGGTGAATCAAAGGTTTGGCTATCCGTTTTTAATCAAATCTATATACAGATAAATAAAATTAAAGTGTATGTTTGTGATTCCAAAATAACAGCTTTTCACTAAATATATAAGTATAATGTACTCGTAGGTACTGATATAAAAAAAAACAATTCTTATTTTTTTTTTCTCTGTCTGTCTCTCTGTTTGTTCCGGCTAATCTCCGAAACGGCTGGAGCGATTTTAACGGGATTTTCACTGGCAGTTAACTAATATAACTATAACTAGGCTTTATGGGTTTCGCCGGACACCCATGAAAATAACTCTACGCAGGTAAAACCGCGGGGCACAGCTACTAGATATAACTAGAGAGGTAGGATTTATTTATGAAATTACCCGCGTATTAAACTAATTTGCTGAGTCCTAAGCTTACTTAGTACTGTTGATTTTTCGTTTGATCCTGGTCGCTATAATTCAATTTAAAGGATTTACTATTAGTTAGATAAATTACATTAAAATCCGTCCTCTGTTGAGCGTGTTCACGAAAAGGGGTCACTTTTAGCTTTGGACTAGTAACTAATTATTGAGACCGGACACCATGTGGTAAATTCCTCGACATTCATAAGTGCCTTACCAGGGCCTAAACTGAATAAATTATTTTCATTTTCATTTTCACTTTCATTTTCATGAAAGAAATAAAGAAAGAAATGTTTTATTTTCCACACAGACGCGAAACGGTAAAAAAGAATAAACATAAAAGACTACACCGTAATAATAAAATGGATGACATAAAAAATACGAAAAAGCTTAATACTAATTCAAATCCACTGTATATCTCTCAAAATATTAGTCTATGGAAGTGGATCTGAGTCCGGCTAGTGTTTCCAAACGGAGTTGTTTGTTGTCCAACACCACCATGGGTTTAATAATTTATTTTGAGAGGGAAAACGGAACCACGATCATCCCATTACATCTTTAAAATACATATGAGCTCCAAAAAGCTTTTGAGGACAACGCTCGCGAACCCATTTTCCCCGCAAAAATAATTATTTCACCCAAGACGGAGATGGAGACCGCGGTCTTGTTCTCAAAAACCCGACTCGGTTTGTAGATTAAACTATTAAACTAGCGGACGTCACGTAGTTTCACCCATGTAGTTTCCATTCCCATGGGAGTACGGGGATAAAATATAGCCTATGCTACTCGCGATGATGTAGCTATCCATTGCTAAAAGAATTTTGAAGATCAGTTTAGTAGTTTCAGAGCAAAAAAAAACAAACAAAAAAAAACAATCAAACTTCCCTCTTTATTATATTAGTGAAGATATATATCTAAGTAGGTTAACTATATCAGTTTTCTTGAAGTTTTTTTAGCACTACACTACTATATCAAGACTACTATAATTTTAATTTTGAAAGATTGTTCATTTTCAGATTTCAAGATATGGAACATATCGTACAAATTAAATGTAAATATTATCTGGTTAAGTCTCTCGAACGAAAACACTAACTTAGACTATCAGAATGATAAAATTTAATAAGAAATGTCTCGCCCCACACCTTTCTAGAATGGATAGGCAGAGATGTTGTGTTGCAACCCAAATTTTCACCGAAAATTATTAGTACCGACGTGACAGATGGTGAGTCGATCGCCGTCAGCCTCTTTATAATAATCATATTTATTTTTATATACTAGCTGTGCCTAGTACTAGATTTAGTTCCACGCTTAATTTCTCGGAACCCTAATATTTTTTATAAATTAAAGTAGCTTAAATTACTCCTTGAATCATCAGCTACACTTGTGAAAGTCCCGTTAAAATCGGTCCAGCCGTTTCAGAGATTACCCGGAACAAACAAACAGACATACAGACAAATAGAGAATTTTTTTTAAACGCTCTTATTTTGAAATTACAAGCAGACACTTCAATTTTATTTATCTGTATAGATTACTTTACCTGCCGATAAGTCGATGAACTCTTGCAAACTTCCTTCAGATAATAAGTAGGTATTTCTCTGATTTTAGCTTTAAAACAACTTTGTTAATGGAACCTTTAAAATTTCTCTACAACATTTTGCTTCTACAAACTAGAGCCAATTTGGTTGATATCGTAAAGTTGTGGAACAATGCGGTATGCGAGGATACGAGTACTTGTCTAGATTTAATAACTTTGAGCCCTTCAATATGATGGTTAAAACAATGTGCGCACTGTGGAACGTAATAAGATGTGGATTATATGACGTCACGATCTTTCAGCACGCAGCAAAAATAATGGAACTCATGTCGTCGTCACCGATGGGGAAGAAAAGTTCTCGAGTGGCGACCACGGACCGGAAGACGCAGCGTAGGCAGGCCTCCCACTAGGTGGACCGACGACATCGTGAGAGTCGCGGGCAACCGATGGATGCTAATAGCGCATTGTCGTTCGGCGTGGCGGTCCAAGGGGGAGGCCTATGTTCAGCAGTGGACGTCTTCCGGCTGATGATGATGATGTCGTCATGACTTACGGCGCATTTACCCCCACTTAACGCTGAGCGCTCGAACTCGCGACGAAATCTGTACGTAGGGGCGTGCATTCCATATAAGCAAATAAGCAGTGCTTAACATTTGTGATGACTGAATACACTCGTGTCTATGTATACCTACCTAACCTACCTACTTATTTGTTGTTTATACTTACCCCTCTGAAATCCAAGTGCGACCACGATGCGGAACCTAGTGCGCGTTTTTCATTGCCGCCGTCACAAGTCAGCGCGTCGAAGAAACAGATTAGTATGGGATCAAAATATTGCCACCAGTGGGCCGACAGATAGGACTGTTACGAGCGAGTTGGCTAGCGGTGAAAAACTCGCACAAGGCCCTCACAAGTCACCGCGTCAAAGTTAACGCAGATTTGTATGGGATCGGAGCAGCACCTCTGTCGGCCTAAATATGACACTATTGTGAGCCCATACAAATCTGCGTTTACGACGACGCGATGACTTGTGACGGCGATTTTAAGAAAACTCGCACTAGGCACTCTGTACGTACAATGCTGTCCGAACCCGAACGTATTTCTAACCGGGCTTGAACAAATAAACAGTGTTGAAAGAGGAAGGTATCTCTACCTATATTGATACACATCAAAGCAAGTTGTAACAAAACTTAGGTACGTTATAATGGGATTTACAACGGACGTAAAACTCGTAAAAAAGCCATAATGTACCAGTTAAATTGTTGTATATCAAAGATTAATTATTGACAAAGATAGCGGGTTGAAAATAGAAGTAACAAGCATAATTTATCACTGTTAAAGTACTCGTAGCTAGATATACGTCAAAATAAAATTTTAAGCTCTTAACAACTCGCAAAACGGGCCTAGTGCGATTCCGACGCGTGCACGAAGAAATCCGTACAAAAAATATAACGATTCCTGAATTGAACGTGGCGGTTATTACTCTTAAACTTTCAAACATTTACTCTTGTATTTACCTACGTCACAATAATGTCCATTAGTAGGTTTGAACCTTAAAAAAATCTCCGTAACATAACATAACATATGTAAATGCGATCGTCCACGACGTGATACCCCTAACGGATATTACGCTTTTTATCTCGTAGAAGCGCATCTGTGTGTGTTTTAAGCTCCTAGATGCGCCGTACTGTTTATAGTAAGTTTATATATCTATACTACTATAGCTCTCAGGATTAATTTGTTGCGATACAGCGGTCTTGTAACGGGATATAACCACAGAGAGGAGAGAAAAGTCACAAATAAAAGTGAGAGTAAATACACATAGATTAGATATCAAGTAAGTTATAATTAATCAGCTACCTGCTCTCAGCCTGAATGAATGTGTTTGACAGCACATTATCGGATTTTCCCTGGCTAAAATTGATATTTTCCTCAACGTTGCCAAATTAAATATAAGCTTTATAAGCAGTAAGGAAACTAGGAACAAACCGTTCGTAATGACTCACTCATACAATAACGCATAACTGCGAGATTATAAGCAAAATAGCAATAGCGTTAATAAGGGGTGTCACATCGTGTATACGTCATTTAATACGAATGAAAATTTCTTCCTACATAGCCCGGTTTTGTTTTTGTAATGTAACTTGGTTATGTACGCAGAACAAGGGGCCATTTGCTTTTATAACCGACATTTTTGCTAAACTAATGACTAATTAAATAAAACAGTAAATTGTAAAATCTTCAAGATAAATGACTCTCAGGCTCATAAGGAATAAACTTTCTTATTTAAAAAACTACGCTGGATTCCTTACTGCTTGTTCAGCTTATATGTGTACTGTGACGTTGCTCTTTTAACTTGAAGCACCTGGAAATTGTCTTTCGCGTTGAAAACTTTTTCGTGTAAAAGATTCGTTCATTAAGATGATATAACAATAAGTACTTAATGAGCTTCTGCCAAAAAGCTTTGAAGTACGGTTAAGAAGTTGCCTACGAAGTGTGGATGAGCGGGATTAAGACTCGATTAGAACTAAATGTAGTATGTTTTTAAACGTACATACAAACATATAATAATATGCTCACACCTACATTAATGAAGAGGTAGGCTGAGGTGGATACTCACATTAATAGGGGACGAGCCTATTGCCATTAACCAGGCACTAATCCAGACTCCGGGTTGCTACTGAAAATACATTATACATGATTATAAATGTTCCGCAATAGCGTTTGCCACCACTAGACCCACGAGTATCTCAACTCAACGTGTTCAGAGAGTACTGTAAGCCATCGGTCCCGGTTGCCAATCTTTGGCAATCGTTACAGGTCAGACGAATGCTATAATAATAACTGATAACTGGTTAAACCCATTTAAATTTCCTCGTCAAAGGCCTAGGCAGAAGTATCGAAGAGTCAGTGGCTTTAGTGACTGACTGACTTTAGTAAGTCCTTTAGTTTTTCGGACACATAGCCAGAAAGAAAAGCGAAAACCTCGAGAAACTAATCGTTATCGGCAAAATGGATGGGATCAAACCACGAGTGCTAATACGCCGGTCAGATCAAATCCGCACCGCACTCGGGACCATACGTTATATGACGCCATGGATGAAGGCGAAAACAGACCCAGATTCCAACATATCATAAAGGATTTAAAGTGAACCAGGGATCACGACCCTCAGCAATGAGGAAAGCGACGCGAGAAAAAGAATAATCATTTCTTTCAGACCATTTGAAAGTACTATGTTAAAGTCTAATCAAACAAAGATATCCTGAATTTAAATTTGAACTCTAATGCCGATGGTTCCGCTCTTGTTCATTACTTTAAATTAGTGTACCAGGTATTCTGTCTGATCTTTCGATACAAAGACGAATTTCCTTAACACCCACATAAATTTCGTAGCATTTTTGTACTTTAGAAATTAAATTATATTTCTTCCAAGAATGTTACATTAACTAATACCCTTTATCATCCCTTTAATTACCTTCAATCTCAATCTATAAATATATAATTTGTTTGTATCCAGGGTTGTTTTGCATTGGAGCCGTATTTACAGAGTTTCATATATGAAATGTTGGAACATTAAATCAATTATCAAATGAAAGCCTCTGCTCCCTAGCAGTCGCCTGCTACGCAAAAACTTAAGTGCATTTTAAACCTGCATATGCCTGAGAAGTAATTCAAAGACGTCTATGTCTCATACGGCGATGGACTCACCTCTGTCACTTTGGCACTTAATCATATTCGGTGAAATGTGAGTGTTGTTAACACAACCCCTCTGCTCACCCCTTCGGAGATGACGTGAGCATATAAATATATTTAGTCCAATGCTTTATAATAAACTTAATAAAATTTTACATATTTACCCAGTCACACGATATTCATGTAAAATAAAATGTTCTAACTGGTTAAAATCATTAAATTATCAAGATACCGAAGACCTTCTTCAATTTCAAACTTAGCGCAATTCCCATACACACGTCATAACACATACCTGAACACATGCACGCGCTCACTCACATACACGCACACACATTCACACACTCATACATAATCACACATATTTACACACATCTACATAAAATATTTTTATATTGAATAAAGTCAAAACCATAATAAACATACTCGTAGTTAATATTACTTTACTAAAACTAAGTTACAAAATTTGTTAATAATGTTACAACAATTGTTAATCGTATTACTTTACTAAGCATAAGTTACGAATATCTATAATATTACATTACTTTTATAATATTGTGTTTCTCCGAAGGTGGGCGTTGACAGACGCAACACAGTTTTAAACTTCTGCGACTGTCACCGTTCCTCTGTATACTGTACTAAAAGTTATGCCAAATAAACATTATTATTATTATTATATATATATTTTTTAATCTTAATCAATAAAAAATCCTGTAGCATTGCTATAGCAAGGTCACAGTGCTACTAGAGGATTGTCATAAAATTGGCACTAGTGATTTTATTCTTTATGGTGTTGGCAATGCGTGAATAACACTCATTGTGTTGGTGATGGTTGATGAATATATTTCGAGCCTCAATAATACGCAACGATATTCGTCCACGTTTTAACATGTCAAAACCTATTCTTGGAGTACAGGGTTACAGTGACCGCTTGGCTATCTGGTGTGATTTGCATTGCATGCGAGTTGACCCCATAAAATAAATATTACTTAAAAATATATTATAATTTAACTAGTCATTCTTATGAGCTCTTACATTGGGTTCATTTTAGGATTATTTGTGATATCATCCTATGAGCATCAAACGAATTACCCATTTCCCAATGTACGTAATTGCCAGTGAAGCAGCATCTTTAAGCTTAAGCTGCAATTAAATTATTATGTTGTGTTGTGTCGCATCAGTGAGTGTCATATCGTCAATGATCATCTATAAATAAAAATTAATCGCTGAATACAGCGATTTTGCTAATTCTTTTTTTATAATATTCCATTCAAATACAATAGATTCGTAATAAAATCTACACCTGTGTTTTGCATAAATGTTATTAATTGAGTATTTAAAGGTAGCTTCAGAATTCGTCTCGAAATGTTCTAGATAAATTCTAAATGTTTTACTAAGTTATACGTGGAGCTCACTGACTGGGGACCTCCACCTTACAGAAGATCTTATAATTATTGAATAACTGCTACAAGCATACCATCAGGTGAACCGTTCGCTTGTCGATCGCCTTAGTAGTATAAAAATGCAGTTACCGAAATATTAAAGACTAGTAATTACCAACATATTGGTATTTATGGTACCGATATATAAATCATATGTTCGATGTATAAATCAAGGTTGTATAAAAGTACCATTTCGTAATAGTTTTCTGTTTATTCCTGACATAGGGAAAATATACGGCAGGATCTTTCTACAAGTATTTTTTCCACATGGCATCTTATTACGTATGGCATCCTGTGTCGCGGTGCATCACGATCGCGTCATGTCAGAGCGTTGTGTTACATCACAACACGTAAGTGACGTGTGATTCCAGCATTACTTCTCATTATTCACAAGATAATTTGAAGATTCTGTAACACGTTACGTAACGTAAGATAAGCATCGCTGACTCGGCGGAAATTATTGGTCCATTGTTCCACAGATTCGCTTCCCATCTAGATATTATCTGTGTCTGAGTTGAGTCTAATGCCGGCTTTCACGTATAAATCTCATATGAATATTAGATTTATGTTTGATACTATTCAGATGACTTCGGGGGGCCTACCAACATTGGTTAAAGCAGCCACGTTATTCTGTAAGGTTTCTGAGCATCGAACTCGACGTCTAGTGTCACTTTCACAGATACAAAATTTTACTTTATCATCAATGTCGAGACGAGGCGAGGCCGTTACGAAGCTGATATGCATTGCATTATTTATTATTAATTAAATATACTGTGCCTAAGGTACTAAGGAAGGTTCATAAATGTTCGAACCGCTCGTCGCTTAACCTTAAGTTTTAGCGTGACTCAAAATGTGTTGATCCGCCATCATTAGCATTCAATCTGCCTTCTCCTCAAAAAGTGTCAACACATTTTGAACCACACTAAAACGGAAAGTAAAGTCAAATACGTTTGAAGATTTAAAACCTATACATGTTGTAGAGTATATTATTTTTGAAACTTTTTCTTACTACTCATACTAACCAAGTTTTCTAACGACATCGCCTCGTGACAAAATCGCAAAGTAAGTGAGGCGAAGACGGTCTATTTCCGACTTGATAATTATGTATGTATGTACTTTTAATTGATACAAAATATCAAACTCCATTGAATCATCATTACCTCGAATACAAATGAAAAGACGAGTGTATTACACAAATTATATTCATTTGTATCGGTTACCACAAAATTACGAAATAATATTCTTTCTATTCTCAATATAATGATTTCAGTAAGCTCATACGCGGGTCGTTGCACCGGATGACTTAATCAACTTAATTAAATACTGCTTTAGAACAGGTCAGTAAAAAGTGTTTATTTAGCAAGTTGAAACCACACTCGATATTGGAAACAGTACTGCAATTCAACTACTAATACGAAAATTTTGCATGAGGAATCAGGTAGCCTGCCTCGTTGGTTTAGTGGTCGCATCATTCTGTTGCGGAACATGAGGTCCCCGGTTCCATCGCCGGGTCGGGAAAAGTAGTATTGGGTTTTCCACGTAATTTCGCAATAGCAGCCCGGAGTCTGGATTAGTGCCCGCATAGTGTAAAAATTACATCATTAACCTATACTTTTTAACCGACTACAAAAAAAAATCCGACTACAAAAAGAGAAAAATAAAATTATATGTAATAAATTAGGGATTTACTTACTTTTAAAATTGGAGCCAAATGTAGTATCGAAATCGGTATCAAACACCAACTTCAAAAGTAAGTAATTTATTTCACATAATATAATATATTGTATTCTTCTCATTTGTTTTTTTTTATATTTTTTTTATAAATAGACACTAAAATTATATATACCTAAATATTGTTATTATACATCCAAAAGACACTAAAATACAGAATAGTGACGTAAATATTAAAATAATATAATATCTTACCGACAGTTCAGTCAGATACGATCTCCGGCTTGCTTCATGCGGTGAAAGTACAAACGTCCCAATCATATATCAATACATCAATTATTACATAGTTGAATTACTGCTTTTGTTTCTTCATTATGACGTGGGTTTGTTCAGATTTAGTTTTTGGTAAAATGTCGCAATATAATACTACCTTACAAAATCTATAATACAGATAAATAAATTTAAGTGTCTGTTTGTAATTCCACATTAACTGCTTTTCAACTAAACGTATATGAAAGTAAACACAAAGGATTCATAAAAAAAAACTCTATTTTTCTGTACGTCTGTTTGTTCCGAATAATCTCTTAAACATGCTACCTTTATCAATATAAACAATTAGTGTTCCAAAAAAATTTCCCAATCAATTAAACTAAATTCTACGCGTGTGAAGCCACGGGGCATAGCTAGTATAGTTATATAACATTTAGCAGTTAATTAAGGTCACTTGGCTGAGTAATATGTGTAACAAACTTCCACAAGATGTAAGTAATTGTTTGTTTTTAAACTGAGGTGTTACACATTTAATTTAAACATTGTTTTTTTTAACTAACTAGAACTATTGCATTTATAATAATACTAGCTGTGCCCCGCGGTTTCACCCGCGTAGATTTAGTTTCATGCTGTTTTTTTAAATAAAATTAGCCTTAAGCAATTTTTGAAACATCAGCTATCTGCCAGTAAAAGTCCCGGTAGAATCGTTCCAGCCGTTCACACGTGATGCGGTGACCAAGGGAAATAAAGATAAAAAAGATAAAGATTTCCTTTCGCCTAATGTGTGTATTTTATATATTGAACTAACCTTGCCCCGCGGTTTTACTCTTGCATGATTAACAATAAAAACTTTGTTATTAAGGGATAATTTTGCCCATTTTTGTACCATTTACCAATGATACTTCACTTCTATTACATATACATATAATGTAGGCAGGAAGACTGTGACGTATGTATAGTGCTTGAGACGATGATATACTCACCATCTGTCACATTGGCACTCAATCATCTTTGGTGAAAAGTGGGTGTTGTTATTACAACACCGCTTCCTATCCTTTCGGGGAATATATAATATGTGAGCATGTATGTGTATGTATGATAGAAACTAAAACCTATCATAACTTGACTCCCTTGATAAAACATTAAGTAATCATATCTTATTACTCGACTTTTAATTTATTTATTTATTTAGATAACATATAAACTTAAAGACTATATCTTTTCATATACCACACTATAAAGCCATTACACTTAGATACAAATTAACCGCAAAACACTTTGAAAATTCTTAATTCTAACATTACTAATGTATGCAAAAACATTGTAACAAGACAAGTGTTAAAAATAACATTATTTCGTGAAATATCCATTATCGTCTCCATTTCGACATTATTGTATTAGAAGGTAAAGTAATAAAATGTTTTGATAGCTTAAATCTATAGATCTACTAGCTGTGCCCTGCGGTTTCTCACACTAAAACACCAAGTTTATAAAAAATATCTGTCTGTCTGTCTGTTTCTTCCCGGTAACCTCCGAAACGGCTGATCGGATTTTAACGGGACTTTCGCTGGCAGGTAGCTGATGTTTCAAGGAGTAAATTAGGCTACTTTTATTTATTAAAAATATTAGGGTTCCGCGACAATAAGGATGAAACTAAATCTACGCGGGGCACAGCTAGTAACTAATAATTTGTTTTAGCTCCTTAGGGACTTGACCACAACTAGCGAAATGATGATGTACTATAAGTACCTACATTTCTACCTACCTCTTCAGGGAATACAGGCATGAGTATTATTAAGTATTAAGTATGTGTACTATATTAATAAACAACCAAAAATAATTTATTTTGAAAGCCTTTTCCACGCGATGTTTCTTAGCATGACAGAATTAACTATAGGGAGTTCTTTGGAAGGCAGGAAATTGATTTTGTTTGTTTATTAACCTGGCTCGTATGGAGGAAAACATTTGAACAACGATTCTAAGAAATCTTCAACTCACTTCACAAAAGTATGGGACAACATTATATTGGAATACGGACTAATATTATATTGGTAGCGCTCATCATCTTAACGCACTCCTTGTCCATTATGTGCGCCTGGAACTTCGTGTACCATATCATCATCTCCCTGGCCTTATCCCATACATTGTTGGGATCGACACTTGATTGAACCCGATGCGGCTGATTACCTGATATTCATACGATTGCCATCTGATGTTCGTAACCCGTTTTTTGAGGAAAATTGGTAATCTGGGTCAAAAAATTGTCGCTAATTTTGTTTATTTTTGGGGTATTTCAGTTATCTGAATTTAGTTTTATAATAAAAATAAGCATTGTCTTATGTGTAATTAGATTATTTAAACTACAATTACAGAAATACATATAATCTTTTATGTTCTACATTAATCTGTCCAGCCGTTTCAGAGTTAATGCGGAACAAACAGACAGACAGACAGAGAAAAAAATTATAACTTGGTTTTTTAATGTCAGTAGCGTGTATACTTTCATATGCTTTTAGTGAAAAGCTGTCATTTTGGAATTACAAACAGACACTTCAATTTTATTTATCTGTTTAGATGAAGAAAAAATTGAAAAAAAGGTAAAAGGATATTTTTTTATTTATATATAGCTGATGCTCTGTGACTAAAATATGCTCCTAAAAAGTCGCGACTCTGTATATCATAATTTTAGATTATCGGAAAGTAATCTCAAAGTCACCTTCCCTTCTTTCCACACAATGATTCAATTAATATTTTATCCCAAACTTTTGACATATTCATTACTAACGAACCCACTTCGGTTTCAGGGCCGCAAACGTTTTCGGAGTGAAAACAGATCGAAGATTGTTTGTATCTGTAGAGAAAAATGTTGGTGTTTTCTCTTTGCCTACACCGTAAGGGATCCGGCACAGTAGACCTATGTAAATTATTCATTCCTAGCGATTCGATCGTTTATGTATTGATCGGCGAAAAGACCTGGATCAATTATTTGAATCATTCAACCATTTGACCTTGTATTGATCTGAGAACTGTAAGATCTTAGTACCCTTTCGTTTGGTTAAATCATATCATTCAAGGTTGACACAGGCCTGCAGTTTAAATGTAAGCTTGGCAAGCAGTTAGGAAATTAGGAACGAAGGGATCTAGGAACTCTTACAACGTAACGCCTTACCACAAAACATACACTAAGATCTTGTCAGTCGGTGCGCTCTTGTCTGAGCGGTCGTGGTCGTCGTGTAGTTGTATTGTTAGGAGCAGCTGTTATTTGCTTTACGACAGCCCGCCATCTATCTCTATTGGCCGCTATCCTTGAGCATTGGTGCACCGGCTCGCCAACCGCCGATTTTACCTGGTCTGTCCACCGCATAGGGGACCTCCCGCGTGCTCTGGTGCCATCCACTTTACCCTGCACAACTAGCACACTAAGATAGTCCATAGCTTAACAGTAGCTCCATATCTTTTTATGACACTGAATTAAAAATGTTAATCTGAGTTTGGTAATGTCTTGATTTAAACCATAAGGTCATCTCAAGCTACTCATTTAGATATAAGTAGAACTACTAGACTTTTCTTTATGATAATTTTTATCGACATTTGTGCATTGCAACTGTCTCCATGGGCTTACATTTCTCAAGTGATTTATTTTGTTTTTTTTTTAAATTGTATAATATTTTTGAAAAGAGTATCTAATAATTGAGTTTCTTGCCAGGTTCTTCTCAGTAAAAGTAACCTTCCAAACCTGGCGGTAGCATGTATAATCCTGTAAATTGTGTCATTCTGACGATCTGAAAGTGCTTTGTAAAAAGTCTAATCGAATAAAGATATTTTTGACTTTGACTTTGACTTTAACATTCATAGAACATTACCTACAATTGTTCAGTCTCTTGCTAAACAGATTAGTTAAGCTATCTAGTTACTTACTGCTAGGCAATCTGTCAATCAGTTAGACACGCATGGCATATTTCATATCTGAATATAATGATATATGTATTTCATGTAATATCTCTAACTGTACCTTGCGCTTTCACTCATTCTAATTTTGATAAAAACTAAATATATTCTAGGAATTATGAGCAAAGTATATGTTACTGAAAATTCCGTGGAAATATAACCTGTTTTGGAGATAAGCGAAACAAACGGATATACAAATATTTTCCAAATTATTATAATGTCACATAAACTCTCATGCATTTATGGAATAAAAACGTAATTATTTATACAAGGAACAGGGGGCCTACCACCATCGGTTTAAGAAGAGAGTAATTTTGGTACCGAAAAATTTTACGTCAAAGCTAAGAAGTTATATTACTTAATACGCGCTGCTTAAACGATCATGGTTGACATCATGTACTTAAAACAAGTAGCCCAAATCGGTGTCTCTCGGGATGTTGCGGTTAATAAAATCTGTAAGTTGATGTTACAAACAGTAACATATTTTTTTAATTTTATTAAGTGTTTTCTTTCAGTTATTTTCTTGGTATTAACCTTTTCGGTATAAGATCAAAAGTGAGAGTGATTTTAGCACTTGTTCCAAATGACTTGATCTTTCGCACGACCTCTAGCTTGACCAAAATTGGTTATTCCAACGTACACTTGACATTTTCTGAGTAGACACTTATTTTTTAGTCGAGTTACGTTCACTTCATTAAAACTGTCATTTAAATTTACAGTTTTATTTCTAACTAGCGGACGACACGCGGTTTCACCCGCATAGTTCCCGTTCCCGTGGGAGCACGGGGATAAAATAGCAGCCATTGCTGAAATAATTTATAAGGTCGGTCTAGTAGTTTCGGAGCCTATTCAAAACAAACAAACCAATCTTTCCTCTTTATAATATTGGTATAGATGACCGTGGTTTGAATTTATTGTTACACATATTTTGTGAGAGCCGTTTTTCAAAAACGCTTGTGCAGTAATTTCACCCCATGTGCTTTTTTAAATGTAATTTAAAAAAATAACAGACATCAATAGTGTCGTGAGACGGCGATAGACTCTCTGTCACATTGGCACTTAACCATATTCGGTGAAATGTGGGTGTTGTTGTTACAACACCACTGCCTACCCAGCATATTTATTTATTTTATATTTTGTGAATTGATATAAAACAATATTATTTTCACACTTTCAATGTCGGACTTATCTATATTTCTACAGAGCTGTATGCCCCAATATGTTTTACGGTGTTCTGCCATTATCGTACGTTTTAAAATAAAAATAAATAATCATAAAGTAGTGAATATATTTCTGACCTTTATAAACTGCAATTTTCATTGTTATTGTATACAAGGCATGTCCTACACGTATCATCAAATGATAAGACATAATTTTCTGGATAGTTCTGTGCAAAATTGAACAAAAGAGTCAAAACAGCGCAAAGGGCGATGCAAACAGGTACCTAATCAAGAAGGTTTTTTTATTTCGTACCAAACTTATAAAATTACGTCTTCCATTTAATCGTTGATTTATGTTCATTTAAATACACCAACCACTCCGCAAATATAGCTTCAATGCTAAACCTCACCCTGTATCTCTACTTCTGTACCTCGAAACAGAAAACAAGATGGATACCTATTTTAAGAATTACAAACTCATTTGTGTTTTATTGGCTCATGCGTTGATATAAATTCGGCTTCGAAAGTACTTTTTTGACAGCAACTTTGGTTTATAAAAAAAAATCGCTTCGGCTCAAATTTGAAATACGCATACCTTCTTGATTCATGTCATAGCGACACTTGACACATTTATTGTGCAAACGAAAATAGACCTTGTAATCTTTTGACGTGCAAATTATATTCAAACTTACGGCGATAAAGGAATTTCATGGCCCATCTAACAATAGCACTAATAGTTAGCATTTATAACGTAAAAACATCTATTTAAGTGGCGAAGAGTTAAATCTGTGAATGACACTCAAATGAGTCATTAGCGGTGAATGTGTGAACATACATACATAATGCTCAAGCCTGTATTCTCCGAAGGGGTATGCATAGGTGTTGTAATAACACCCACCGTTCACCGAAGATGATTAAGTGCCAACGTGACGGTGAGTCCATCCCATACGTGTTTGAATTACTTCTCAGACATATGCAGGTTTCCTTACGATGTGTTCCTTCGCTGTAAAGCACGTGGTGTGAAATCACTGCACATAAGTTTTTAGAAAAACTCATTGGTACAGGCCCTGCGGGGATTCGAACTTGCGTCGATTGCGTAGCAGGCGACTGAAAAATATTTAATTGCGGGGCACAGCTCATGTATTACAAAATTTCTTAAAGAAGAAGCAAAGTGGTTTTGCAAAGTTAACTATCTCCCAAAATCTTGAGATAACTAAACTGTGATGGCACAGAAAACTCGTGATAATCTCTAAATCTTTTAACCTCGGCTCGCAGAGGTTATGTTGTGCTTACGTTACACTGTTTTGGATTACACCACGATAAATGAATCCAACCTCAATTTTATGTACGGGATTCGATCCTTAAAGAGAGATACCTCGTCTGAGCTGTAGGTCTAAAAGGCCACATTGGGAGAATCATAATATGATCCGAATATGAACCACAATCTAAATGACAAAATGGTCACTTAGGTGCAATTCATATTATGATTTACGAATTATTACAATAATTTTAGATGTTAGTCCCTAACTTTTTATGATTCTGTTTATCACAAAAGCAATTCATATTTTGTGGACCATTTTAGGCTTCATAAGAAAGTGTAAAACAGGTGAATAGCGATATATTCATAATTCGTGAATAATATGAATTGCACCTAAGTGATCATTTTGTCATTTCGATGATGAATCATATTCGGATCACATAATGATTCTCCCAAAGTGGCCTTTTTAGACCTACTGTACTGTGCCCCGAGTATAGGTTACACAGGCAAAAGCTTATAATAAAAGACGAAGCCTTATTACATAACTGTAACATTTATCTCAATAGCAATTCACACCAACGCTTCGTGGGAACAAACAACAAATGGTGAGTCTACATGAACTCCACTAATACTTTTTTGAATCACATGAAAAGATAATTTAAAGTTCCTAAGACAGTTGATTGTAAACGTAGTAAAAACCTCGTACAGTGTTTCAAGTATAGATTATGACACGTTCGAACGTCGTCGCTTGACCTTGCGTTTAGCGCTTGTTTTGTATGGAGACGTAAACTTCCTACACTCGCCGCTTGAGGTGACTAGGGCTTTTTAGCATTCCCATAATACCTGTCCGTGAAAGCCCCGTGAAAGTCGGTTCAGTCGCTTTGGAGATTTCCCGGAACAAACAGGCAGACAGACAGACGGCAAGACAGTCAGAAAAAAAATAGTTTTTTTGTGTTTGTTCTGTATATACTTTCATATGCATTTAGTGAGTCACTAGTATTTTGGGAATACAAACAGACGCTTCTATGTTTTTTATCTGTATAGATGTATAGATAAAGATGAGAGATACAGATTGTGACAAACATCAATTCTACGAGATATTACTCACTTTCCAATAATCAGCCATTAACATGATATTTTATGCATAATTAATTGAATCCTTATGAATTGCTGAATCTAAATTTGACGACTCATATTCCTCTCGTGGGCGCTTTGGTGGAATGAAGCGAACATCCACCGCGATAAAATACAAAATTCAGCTCGAGTTTCTAAACACATGAACTCCGCCTCATAATATTCAAATTCAACGTAGATAATTCAAGTAATGTAAATAAAAATAAAAAGTTCGCTGAGGACAGGATTCGAACCTGCGCGGGTATAACCCATTGGATTTCAAGTCCAACTCCTTAACCACTCGGACACCTCAGCTGTTGTAAGATACGACGAAAATACAACACAAGAAGTAAAAGTGCACGTTAACAAATAGATAATGGCCGTAAAACTACTGAACAATGTAGTGTTTAAACAGCTGTAATTTGAATAGGGCTCTAATTGAATTGTATTTATTACTAACTGCTCCTTAAAATCCTTGTAATATCAGCTATATGCCAGTGAAAGTCCCGTTAAAATCGGTCTGGCTGTTTCAGGGACTAGCCGGAACACGCAGACAGACAGACGGATATACAAACAGAGAAAAAATTAAAATCAATTTAAGTACCGCGTATTTTTATATAGCTTTAAGTTTAGAATTTCAAACAGACACATCACTTTTATTTATCTGTATAGATGTACAGATAGAACTGACACTAACTAACACAAAAAAATCCATTGTAAATCACTTTTGGAAACGTCAATAAATATACTATATAAATATGGTATTTATCGCCTATCTGCCATTTTACAACTATTGCCTGGCTTTTTGGCTGTTGCAAAAGTTGAAATTACTTTTAAGGTTAACGCACACTCATCAGCGGTAAATCTGACGGTATAGCCTCAAGAACTAAGGGAGGCAGTAACGATCTGTTTCCAAGTTGATAAGTGTGCGATAACCTTTCCTCTTGATGAACCAACAATAGATCGAGCAATTATTGTATAATAGCCCAATAGGGCACGATGAGATGCTCAATAAATAAAATAGGGTGTCTAAAAGGAAATTTATCGCATGACGCACCTTTATTTATCTATTTTTCCTAAATCTTAATTTGTCGTCTTCACTTCTTTATGTGAGCCGAGGTGGCCGTGGGGTTTGAACAGTTGAATGTGCCAATGAGTTTTTATAAAAACTCACGTGCAGTAAATTCATCCAGCTTTAAAAAAACATCGTTAGGAATCCTGCATATGACTGAGAAGTCATTCATTGTCGTACGTATAGTGTCTGTGAGGGCCATAGACTCACCATCTGTCACGTTGGTACTTAATCATGGCAATGACAACGTGGGTGTTGTTGTTAAAATACCTCTGCTGATTCCGAACTGCTTGCAAAGCTTATAGTAAAATTGTGGTATAGCTTCGAATATATAGCTAACGACGTGATTGGCACCTTTCACTTGCACATAAACGTGAAATTATTCGACTATGTGCATTGTCATTTATCTTATTTTCTAATGGTATTTGGCGAACACTTTCATTCGATCTGGTCCGGCCGATTCTGACATTAGCTGGGACGAAATAACAGACAGACAAAGAAAATAATCAAAAAAAAAAATTGTTTGTTAGTTCAGTATATACTTTCATGTGCATTTAGTGAAATTCTGTTAATTTTGAATTACAAAAAGACACTTCTATTTTATTTATAGACTAGCTGTGCCCCGCGGTTTCACCCGCCTAGATTTAGTTTCATACTTATTGTCGCGGCTCCTTAATATTTTTAATAAGTAAAAGTAGCCTTAGTTACTCCTTAAAACCGCAGCTACCTGCCAGTGAAAGTCCCATTAAAATCGGTCTAGCCGTTTCAGAGATTACCCGGAACAAACAGACAAACAGACAGATAGACAGACAGACATACAGACGGATAGACAGTCATAGAAAAATTCTTGGTTTTTAATTGTCAGTAGCGTGTATGCTTCTATATGCATTTAGTGAAAAGCTGTTATTCTGGAATTACAAACAGACACTTCAATTTTATTTATCTGTATAGATGTATACATATAGTGGCGTCTCTCGTTCGCATGATAGTCTCCTTTATGAAAAGAAAACGAAACAATTTTTAACGTGTAAGAAATATAATATGATAATTTTAAACCATTTCTAAAAAGAGTCTTCCATGTAACAAAATTACTTCATAAATAAATCGTTAAACACCGAAAATATTATCGTTAACAACGAGAAACATGGGAGTACGAAACTTCATTCAATGATTATTTGCGACATAAAAAATATGATAGAATATTTTTGTATATTTCCAAGCCCGAACATAATTGATCGAGCTTAATTGAGTATTGAATAATATGAATATTTTACCATGTTTGTGAAAGCTTTCTTATTTATGGTGTTGGTAATGAATATTAAGAGATTTTGAACAGTATTTTTAGCCATCTGTGTCAATAACGTGGACCGGAACGATAGATCTCACTTCTGTCTCGCCGGTCTGTAAATGAAAAAAGAAAATTATTAATCCAGTTAAGGCCCTGGGGCCTTACCACTAGCTCTTATTGCCATGATAGTTTCACTCATTTATGAGACAGATGTATGTGACGAGTATACATCTGTCACTTTCGCACAGCTGAATTATCATTGCAATAAGAGCTCATGGTTGGGCCCCTGGTAAGGCACTTATGAATGTCGACGAATTGACCAAAAAGTACACCAAGTATAGCTTTTTATTTTATTTTTACATTGACGATATCGTTTGCTTTGTATAGGAGCGCCCCAAATGTCGGAAGTTTTACGTCTCCATACAAAGAAAACGCAAAACGTAAGGTTAAGCGACTACGTTCGAACGTGTCAAAACCTATATTTGTGTGGACTGATCTCTGAAAGATCTAAAATAAACACTGGTCTAGACTTATCCTAATATTATGCTCCTAAATTAAGAGCATTGCGTATGTATTTATCTATACATCCATACTGTAATTCCAAAATAACAGATTTTCACTAAATTCATATGAAAGCACACGCTACTGACACCGACAAACCAAGTTTTAAATTTTTTCTCTGTCTGTATGTCTGTCCGTCTGTCTGTCTGTCTGTCCGTCTGTCTGTCTGTCTGTCTGTCTGTCTGTCTGTCTGTTTGTTCCGGGTAATCTCTGAAACAGCTGGACCGATTTTAACTGGACTTTCACTGGTAGGTAGCTGATGTTTCAAGGAGTAACTTAGGCTACTTTTATTTATTAAGAATATTGGGTTTCCCGACATGCAGCATGAAACTAAATCTACGCGGGTGAAACCGCGGGGCACAGCTAGTCTATGTATATAAATCAAGTGTTCTTACGCCAAGTACCTTTATATGGCCACACCAATCGACCTGATTCTCTCAGTCACGGTAGCCTTGCGGTGTGATGGCCATATGTGTCTTAGTGTAGGCAGCACTTGGGTTTATGCAATGCCCTACTTAACTGATGCTTAAAGAAGTTAAGATTTACCCCGATGTGTCTAAGTATCTTGTAGCGAGGGCAAAGCTTATGAAATTTGCCTGCTTTTCGAGTGACGCTTGCGTATTGCAGATATAACATTATTATAAACTTTGATTAAATGTTTTTTTGTTTGTATCTCGTTCAATACTAAGCAAATTATTAATTACTATAATATCTAATAATGTCTAGTTACTTTGCTCAGTAAACGAATACTAACGCTAATCAATACTCAAATATAAATATAATATATAATATAGCTGTGCCCCACGGTTCCACCCGCGTAGACTAAGTTTTGTGGGCGGATTTTTGCGGAATCCATTTTTTTTAATAAAAGTATTCTAATTTTCGTCGTTTTCGAAATTAGTCGGAACAAGTAGACAGACACAGAACATAAAAAAAAAATGTTATTTAAATAAGTGCTGTAGGTATATACTTGCATTTGCATTTCGTGAAAAGCTGTTAATTTGGAACAAACAGACTTTATTTATCAGTTTACACATAGATTAATTAAAATTAAAATATTCGTATGTTTTGTTCCTAACAAATAAATTCAAAAGTAACAGAACCAACTTTCAAAAATCTTTCACTACCACATTGCAATGTTATCGAATGAATTAAGGAATACCTATATCTAATCTATACATATATCTAAGAAACACGCGGAAGCTGCGGACGGATTCTGTTTGAATATAAGGGAAATAAGTATACAATTTTCATTTACACTCCAGTAAAATTTCTCTCCTTTACCCTATTATGACTTTTAAGCTTCCAAAGCAACCGTCCCACGAGACCGCAGTGACGATTTGCCACCAAACAAACCTCTTGCGTTACGCCTAAATAAATTACACATAACTCAAGTGACATTCACTTGTCTTTAGAATATTTTTGTCTGCTATATATCTATATGTATACGGAGAGAAATGGAAGAGAAGAACACATTGCGCCGACCCCAAATAACATGGGATCATCATCTCCCTGGCCTTATCCCATACATTGTTGGGGTCGGCACTTGATTCAACCCGATGTGGCTGATCACCTGATTTTTATACGAAGCGACTGCCATCTGACCTTCGCAACCCCGTTTAGGAGGAAAATCTGTGATTTGGGTTAAACCAGTTGTCAGATTATTTTTAGGCCTCCGACTGACCTGTAACGATTGCCAAAGATGTTAAATTGGCAACCGGGACCGACGGCTTAACGTGCTCTCCGAGGCACGGAGGGAACTCGGGCGGTCACCCATCCAACTACTGGCTAGGCGTATGGTTGCTTAACTTCGCTGATCGAATGATATGCGCAATAGCAACTGTGCCACGAGCTCCTCTGCCTTTTCCCATTCCTGCCCTTATCCCAAATAACATGGGATAAGGGCAGGAATATGATGATCTATACGGATAAATAAAATTGATGAGTCTGTATGTTATAACAAATTAACAGCATTTCATTAAATGTTTATGAAAGTACGTAGTACGTAGGTAGTATGGTACATAAAAAATCTTTTTTAAATTCTCTGTCTGTCTGTCTGACCATGTGTATATCTGTCTGTCTGTCTGTTCGTCTGTCTGTCTGTTGGTTCTGGCTAACCCCTGAAACGGCTAGACCAACTTAAGCGGTACTTTCACAGGCAGATAACTTAGGATTTCGCGAAATAAAGCCACCAATGAAATTAAGGCTGAAGCCGCGGGGCACAGATCGTATTAACATAAAGTGTTTACATTCTATGTGAAGCATTTATGTTGCCAGTGAGAAAATATAAGAGACAGATGACATAAAGGTCAAACTCCTCAGAACAACGTTGTGATGAAACGTGACACCTAATTGGGATGTAATAGAGTATTTTTTATAATGTAATCTAACGATCACGTAATAATTTTATTATTGAACATAATTTGTACAAATCATCCAACTGGTTGTCCAATTTATCCTAATAAAAAGCAAGAAGGCTCGAATCTATGAATGTACTTCTGGCCTATAGAAAAAATGATATTCTATTTCAAATTAAGAACAAATATAAGTATCAATTGTTTTTTCTTTGTTGAATGATCATTGCTATTGAAACCATATTGTTTTAGTTGATATTTAATATGTAAAATAAGTATAAGTGATTATTGCTTTGATAACAGCAAATATGTAAGTATTTTTATTTTATTTATTGAGTGTAAGCAATTTTCTTCGTTAAAATTATCAACACTGCACGTCCAATGGGTATTTTAAGATTAATCTATCGGTTTGTTCACTGGCTTTATGTAATGTCATACATTATAGAAGCTGTAAGCCTTAACAAAGTAACATTCTTTCTCGTTTGCGCTAATAGACGCGACAGTAAATTAGGCACGTAAGTTATGCCATTCCCATATATTTTATTTGTGCGAGGATAATAACATCAGAGTGCCTGGTGCGAGTTTTCTTAAAATCGCCGTCACAAGTCATCGCGTCGACGTAGACGCAGATTTACGCTTAAAACCTATTTTCGTTAACGTTCGAACGTGTCAAAACCAAGGGGTTTCTCATTACAGTCGGCATTCAACTTTGATCACACATTATCATACGAGTTTTCCTAAAATAATCACTTGTACAAATATTTCAATTGTGCAAAATGTCAATAGATAATATTAAATTGATTCGGCTCCACATAAAAAGGCCTCCTCAGTCAGCGTTTTGAATGGAGCGGAATTAACAATCAATTCATTAAAATCTCATTGAATAAACGATTACGCTTACGTCTGCGTTCGGGTTGTAAACTTTTTATTATTAGTTAATTATCGATTGACAGCTACCTTGAAGATGTCAATATGAAAGTTATTTAAGTGACACGGTAACACAGTATAAATATAAGCAGTAAGGAAACTAGACCTATTTTTTGAAATAAGAATTTTTACTCAATTGAGCGTGAGGGTTGTCATTCTTAAAGATTTCAAAATCTACTCTTTTATTTATAGTCAAAATATGTAATTTTGAAGAGTTGAAAACTATCGATAAAATACGTGAATGACGTATATGCGATCGGCCACGACGTGACATCCCTTACTGTCATTGTGCCAGAGCCTGTAGACAAAGTAACATTATCCTCTCGCTTCGTTAGTAGAAACAATACAAAATATACAGGAATGACATACCTATGTCACGTGACTGATTTATGTCATTACCATACATTTTGTATCGTTTCTATTAGCGCGAGCGCGAGAGAATGTAACATTGTCGAGGCCTTTCTCGTAGATGCGTGCGTCTGTGTGAGTGTGTTATAAAGAACGATTTCTTCCTAGTTTCCTAACTGTTTTTAAAGCTTATATTTAAACTGTGACGGAAAGGTGCGTCAATTGTAAGATGTACTAACAACGCCCCGCGGTGTTACCTCTCTCATTAAGTTAACAGTTAAGCATTTTCAACTTATTAGTAAGTACCGTCCTTTCAGTCATTTCTATTGGTATTGCATATTTTCGGTCAGAAATCTATTGAGTCTCTCGCATATATTTATATCTAGCTGTGCCCCGCGGTTTCACCCGCGTAGATTTAGATTCATCCTTATTGTCGCGGAACCCTAATATTTTTAATAAATAAAGGTAGCCTAAGTTAGTCCTTGAAACATAAGCTACCTGCCAGTGAAAGTCCCGCCAAAATCGGTCCAGCCGTTTCAAAGATCAGCCGGAACAAACTGACATACAGACACGGAATAAATAAAAAAATTGTTTTTCATGTAGGTCCCGTATATACTTTCATATATATTTTGTGAAAAGCTGTTAATTTGAAATTACAAACAGACACTTCAATTTAATTTTTCTGTATAGATTCTTATAAAGGGTTGGGAAAATGCGAACACGACGCGGGAACACGGGAGGACGTGTTGGTATTTTTCCTAACCATTTTTAAGTATTTAATATAAGCATGTGTGTCATGCATAAAAATCTAATATTCAGTTATTTTAAAGCGAAACAATCTTAAAAAAGTTAAGAAATAGAAAAAGTGGCAGACATGTTTCACACACAACGATAGCCGGCAATTGTTCCAACTTGACAGATTATCTCCGTGCTCTGTGAGAAAAACATATTATAATCAAGCAAAGTTACACAATCTTATTAAGTAAATTATTATCAACTAGCTTTGCTTCGTGGTTATACACGTAGATTTTTTTAAACTTAGGTTTAGTTACTTCTGGTAAAAACAGCTATCTACCAGTGAAAGTATCGTTAAAAACGGTTCAGCCGTTTCTAAGATTAGCCTGAATAAGCAGTCAGGCAGACAAACAAAGAAAAAATTAAGAATTTTTAAACCAGTACAGTATATATTTAATTTGTAATTAAGCAGTGCAAACCCTGTTAATTTGGAATTACAAAGAGACACTTCGTTTTTATTTATCTGTAGGTCTAAAAAGGCCACTTAGAGAGAATCATAATGTGATCCGAATACGATAAAATGATGGTGTAACTGTTTTAATAAATAAAAATGAAATAAAATGATTCATCACCAAAATGACAAAATGGTCACTTAGGTGCAATTCATATTTATGATTCACGAATGATTACAATAATTGTAGATGTTAGTCCCTAAGTAGCTTTTTATGATTCTGCTATTTTCACAAAAGTAATTCATGTTTTGTGGACCATTTTAGGAATCTTCATAGGAAAGTGTCAAACAGGTGAATTGCGAAATATGAATAATTCCTGAATCATATTCGGATCACATTATGATTCTCCCAAAGTGGCCGTTTTAGACCTACTGTATAGATGTATAGATATAGATTAAGTAATAAACCCCATAACATATAATGTTGACTAACTAAGTAATCCAGTGTTTTTCCATTTTTTTTATATCATGGTCACCTTTCACTCAAATTGTCGTTCTTGATCATAGTATGTGTTTGGTTAACTGTTTAACATTGTGTCAAGGTTACATAAGTAAGTAATATGATGACGTAATTTATTAAAGTAATGCCACAGTATATATATAGATACGATTTACAAACAGTTGGGAATCTAGGAACACATTGTTCAAAATGAAACACTCACACAGATGCGCATCTATGTCATTTTTAGCAGCCGCGATCTAAATATATATAACTCAAAGGTTTGACTGACTGACTGTGATCTATCAACGCACAGCCCAAACCACTGGAAGGATCGGGCTGAAATTTGGCATGCAGGTAGATGTTATGACGTAGGCATTAGGGTATAAAATAGGGGATGAAAGTTTGTATGAAACTAAATTTACGCGGGTGAAACCGCGGGGCACAATACACGATAAAGTTCAATTTCGTATGCTTGAAATAGTCATCGCTGACAAACCTTACAAAATAACTCGGCAGAATGGCTATAGCGTCAATAATTAAAGGCCTTATATACGTCATTTTTTACCAACTTTTTTCAAAACTACATAAGGACAAATCAAAATTTTTTTTGACAGTCAATAAAATAGTATATTTTTAATAATATGTTTAAGACTGACAAACTAGCTGTGCCCCGCGGTTTCACCCGCGTAGATTTAATCAGTTAATTAATAATTAATAATTTTGTTATAAATAAAAGTATGTTACTCCTTGAAACATCAGCTACCTGTCAGTGAAAGTCACGTTGAAATCGGTCCAGCCGTTTCAGAGATTACCCGGAACAAACAGACAGACAGACAGAGAAACATTTTAAAATTTGGTTTTTTAGTGTCAGTAGCATGTATACTTTCATATGCCTTTAGTGAAAAGCTGTTATTTTGGAATTACAAACAGATACTTCAATTTTATTTATCTGTATAGATTAGACCCACATTCTTTACGGCTTGTAAAGCTTATATATATTTATACTGTGGTAAGTAATACACAACACCATGCCCATGAACTAAGATTAACAGAAGGAGTTTTCATTCCGCTTATTTTTAAGTAGGTTAATTCAAAAAGTTTACATATATATATCTATACAGATAAATAAAATTGAAATGTCAGTTTGTTATTCCAAAATAACAGCTTTTCACTACATGCATATTAAAGTATACAAGATACTGACACTAAAAAACCAAGTTTTAAATTTTTTCTCTGTCTGTCTGTCTTTCTGTCTGTCTGTTTGTTCCGGGTAATCTCCGAAACGGCTGGACGGATTTTAACGGGACTTTCACTGTTAGGTAGCTGATGTTTCAAGGAGTAACTTAGGCTACTATTATTTATTAAAAATATTAGGGTTCCGCGACAATAAGGAAGAAACTACATCTACGCGGATGAAACCGCGGGGCACAGCTAGTTGGTACATATATATTAAAAGGTTTGTGGGAAAAGTGTCACGCTAAGCTTTTAGAGATGAAAAAAAGTCATAGCGCGATCTAACATGTCCGAAGTATAAGTTATAAAATGATTTAAATTTGATGATATCACCTCATTATTTTCCTCATTTTGTACGGGAACGTTAAAAGCGCCCCAATAGGCGAGTGTAGGAAGTTTTATGTCTCCGTACAAAACAGCGCAAAACGCAAGATCAAGCGACGACGTTCAAACCCAAAGAGATATCAACTTGGGGCATAAATGTGTTTTGTGAGCCCTCGTAAATCACTTATGAACGTTAAAAAATTACTATCATTATTATTTACCACCACAATGATGATATTCTTTATAATGATTACACGGACAAAGTCGCGGGTACAAGATAGTAGCGTATGCTACAAATCCCTCATTCAACATTACAGCGTGCGTTTGACATCACAGTAAGCGTTTACAGGCACATGCTTGTTTGTTATATTGGCAGGATAAAAGTCACGTAAAAAACATTGTCCATAATATTGTATTTTTATTATATCAAAGTATTTTCGTTTTTGATCTCCGCCCACGGTTTACTGGAGTATACAATGTCAAAGGGCTTTTACGTTCCCTTTAACCCTAAAATAATGATTATTTTAAATTAGTTTTATGACGGCCACGTCGTATTTACAGGAGCGTCGCATTTTGTTATTTTATTATTAGTGTAGGTAGATGTTTTATTATGACCAAATAAAGTATCTACTCAAATAAATCATCTTATCCGTAAAGGTCGATTTCGGAGCTCTCATAACCGACGGAAGTCTATGAAGAGATGCATGAATGTGGACGAAGTTTTTATTTTAAACAGGTTCGCGATTGACCACAGTCTCACCTGATGGAAAGTGATGATGTAGTCGAAGATGGAGCTCGCTCTTTTGTTAGCCTATTCACTCGCTTCTTTAAAAAGACTCAAATTATAAGTGCATGAGGTATGCAAGGATCGTAGCAGTAATCTCTGCCTACCCCCATGGGATACAGGCGTATGTTTAATTATGTTGTGACCGATCTCCAGGTAATGCTAAGTATTACTACGTTTATCTATCTGTAATTTCGAAGTAACATTCCGGAGTCCGCATTAGTGCCCGGTCAAGAGCAATAGGATCGCCCCGTATTTTGGACTGAAATATAACTGGGGAAATTTGGATATGCTATAAGTACTCTTCTTCTTGGATTGCAGGCGTGAGCATAGGTATAGGTAATATGTTATGTTATGATTTGATTAAATGAAGCGAAAGTATGTAGGGTCGGGGCCGGTACCTTCAACTAGTATTGTGACATTGCTTCGCTTCACTATGAGGGATATATGAATGAAGTAATACATCTATTACTGTCACTCAAACACGACGTAATGATATGATGTGTGTAAAATGAGACGTATACGTTGTCCAACCAATAAGTAGGAAGGTTTTGAAACTTTTGACTATTAAATACAAGCGAAGCACTTAAAAGTCAAATAATATACGAAGCGAAATCGATACCGTAGGGCATCCCTTTTTAGCACCATTTTAGGGCTACTGATACGGAGGACAATATAGTTTAATTTGAAGCTGAAGAGTTTGTTTGATTGCTTGCACGCCCTAATCTAAGGAACTACTGGCAACAACTGTAATCGTTTAAGCGCGTATTAAGAACTTCTTAGCTTCGACGATTAATTTTACGGTACCAAAATCTCTCTCTGCTTAAACCGATGATGGTAGGTCACCTGGTCCAATTTGAAAAATTATTTCATTTTTATATAGCCTATTTATCGATGATGGCTATGGAATATATATCATCACGCCAAGACCAATCGCGAATTAAAGTTAACAATAGCCCAAAGTAACTTTTCCATGCTGACGAAGTCGTAGCTCGAATATCCTCCTTTTCACCACTGCCTACCCTGGGAAATAGAAGTGTATGTTTTTCCATTTACCGGTCACGGTTGTTAACATCTTTGGCAATCGCTAGAATATAGAAGATAAAAGTCAGTTAGAAGCCGAAGAAAGTCTGGCAAGGACTAGTTTAATCCAAGATTGCCGATTTTCCTCCGTAAAAGGGGCTACGAAGGTCAGAAAGCAGTCGCTTCGTATAAAAATCTGATGATCAGCCACATCGGATTCATCAAGTTCCCAACAATATTATGGGATAAGGCCAGGGAGATGATGTGCGTATCCAATTGTAATCAGCTTCGGTTCATTAAAAGAATGACCGAGGTTTCGCAGTCATCTCAAAATATTGCACAAATAAATTGCATTCACGGTAATTATGCACTTCTATCTAACTCGATTACATGTTGAAGATAATACAAACAGAACGTTGCGCCATCCTGCTTAACCTTAAAAGGCAAATTACAAAACAAATGGCGCTAATTTTGTGAAGATATTAAAGTACTTGGGTGAATTTTGTCATCTTCTACGCCAGGGTCAGTGTTGCGTAATAGTTATTTGTTATACAAGAGTGCAAAGTTGCTTTTTAACCGCGTGTTCAATTTTGATAACCGAGCAAGCGAAGGATTCCAAAATTAAAATCCTGAGCGTTAGCGAGGGAATCAAAAGAGCACGAGGTGAAAAATCTTTGCACTCGAGTGCAACACGTAACTTTTCATTCCACCTCAGCGAGGAAATGACTAAATGCAAAAAAAAAACGTTTACAATCACAAGATAGGTACACTCTTATTTCAGTTTAGGTATTAATTACTACATTATGACAGGTAAGTATTACAGAATAATCTTTTTAATTCACAAACTTAGTGCACACGATGTTCTAAATTCAATTTACTTTATCCTCTAGAGAATAAAAACGGCTTTTCCACTCAGATATTGAAGATTAAAAATACTCTTTCCGAGATGGTGGGATGAAAAGTATTTTACTTGTTAGTAGGAGCGGACGAATTGGGAATTTAAATTATTCGGGATTCTTTGGCGATCCTTTTAGATAACGAGGAAGGCAAATAGCACCTTGGTACAAATGTTTGGTCAAAGTAATTGAAGAGTTATTGATATGCGTACATTATTATCTCAAAAAAAATTGTGCTTGATTTGCTCCTTATTACAGACAAGCGGATTTCACGCGGTTTTACCCGTGTAGTTCCTGGTCCCGTGGGAGTACGGGGATAAAATATAGCCTATATTATTCAGTGATAATATAACATTCAAATGGTGAAATAATTTTTTTAAATCAGTGACGTACTTCTTCAGCCAATTCGGTACAAACATACTTACGTACAAATCTTTCCTCTTTATAATATTTAAAATAGTAAGCGCCCTCACTTCACTTCGAGTTACGTTTTTTAAGAATACAAATTGTAGTTGTAGTAACAACACCGTGACAAAGGGCGAATTCTTCGCCGTCTCAGGCACTATTCATACGTCTTTGAATTACCTCTCAGTCATATGCAGGTTCCTTAAAATGTTCTCCTTCACCGTAAAGCACGCGGTGTGAAATCACTGCAGATAAGTTTTTTAGAACTTATTGGAAAAGGCCACACTGGGATTCGAACTTGCGTCACTTACATAGCAGGCGACTGCTCAAACCCCTCGGCCACCACGGCTCTTTCATTTAGAGCTTGAATTATTAGCGTTTGTAAGTGGAAACATTAATTAGGCTCCGAATTAGCCATTTGAACGACTTCGCAACGCTAGCATTAAACAGACACAATCATTACCTAATTACGACTCTCTGAGAGGGTTTTCCTCAAGGGTGAAAAGGTGAAACAAGAATTACATTACACCTTAACTTAATGGCTACTTCAAAGTGCTTATATGGCTTTTTTTACCCACTACGGCGAAGCGAAGAAGAGTGGTCATCTGTTCTCAACTCCAAAACTACTTATTATAATTTGTCAAATGAGGTATCGTTGAATGCGTCTTGATTGTCCGCTGGTTATAGGATATATACATACATAATGCTCACGACTGTATCGTCCTAAGGGGTAGGCAAGGCAGAGGTGTTGTAATAACAACACCCACTTTTCACCGAAGATGATTAAGTGCCAACGTGACAGGTAGTGAGTCTATCGCCATCTCAAGCACTTGAGGCTCTATACACACGTCTTTGAATTACTTCTCAGATATATGCAGGCTTCCTCACGATGTTTTCTGCGCAAACCCTAAGGCCACCACGACTCCTACATAATTATATAGGAGCCGTGGTATATTATAGTATATATGTGGAATAATTCATTAAGTTCAAGTTTGTTTTATTTTTATTTTTAAAAGTAAATAGGTTTTATTCGTGTCTATGAACTTTTTTGTCTATTAATGTCAAATGGCAGTGATTGATTTGGAATAAAAAAGAAATAGATGTCAGAAGAGAAGAAAAAGATTATAAGATGTTTTAAGATATTATATTTTGATAAAGACGAAATAAATAAATAAATTGCATGAATTACTTTAATTTGTATTGCCAAGTACATCCCACAACTTTTTGGGGGCTCGTCCGGGATGCGAAGCAAAATATGAAGTAAAAGGTTGAAAACAAAAAACAGACGGATTCATCATAACGCTGGTTCGTACTCACATATTATCGCCATTTTGTCTGACTACAATGATAGCTTTAGAAAAAAGAATTTGAAATGATTTCCGAATGATTATATCTTTTGAAGACTGAAGACTTAGATTTATTTTTATCTTGATGACTACGTGGATGCCATCATTTTGTACGACGACTAAGAGAAGAAATTCACTAAATTCTACAAAAGCAAATTCAAGTTTATCTGCCACAATGCCGCCGAAGAAAAACGATCAAGAAAGTGATGATGAAGACATTGAGGTACAGATTTCATTCAAGGATTTAGAGAAGTCTATGAACATTTTTACTGGAGACGACACATACCCGATTGAAACATTTCTCGACGAATTTCAAGATACTGCTAAACTTATGAAATGGACGAAAATCGAGAAATTGATTTATGCTAAACGACTTCTGGATGGAACAGCGAAACTTTTCCTGAGATCGTTAGGAACAGTTAAGGACTACTCATGTTTTAAGAAGGCCCTTTTGGAAGAATTTGGTCCCAAGGTAAATAGCGCTACAATACACAAGAAGCTTGCGGCGCGTAAGATGAAGAACGACGAGACGTATCAACAGTATTTCCTGTCCATGAAGGAGTTAGCACTCCATGGCAAGGTTGAGGAGGCTGCGTTAATAGAGTATGTCATTGATGGTATTCGAGACTTAGAGACCAACAAAGCTATTTTATATGGTGCTTCAGATATAAAAGATTTCCGGAAGAAATTGAACATCTACAGTGACTTCAGAAAGAAGATATCAAGTAAACCTGTTCAGACTGGCCACTCATATGCGCACCAGTCGACCCGTAAGATGCCTCATGCAAAAAGATGCTTCAACTGTGGTGACTTAGACCATGAATCACAGTCCTGCTCAAAAGGAATTAAATGTTTTAAATGTAATAGATTTGGCCATAAATCTACTGAATGCACAAATGGTCAACCGAAGATAACGATGAATATACAAAATAAGGAACTAAATGAGCAAGTAAACTTAGAAATTAAAAATGAAAAAGGTCCATACAAAAAGATTAGTATCGACGGAATAGATTTTACATGTTTAATAGATACCGGAAGTGACGTCAACATCATTACTAAATCAGAATTTGAGAAAATTAAAGATAAAGTTGGCGACTACAAAGAGAAATCAATATGTTTAACAGGAATAGCAGAAAATAAAGTGAATACTGAAGGAACATTTACAGCGAAGGTACAGATTGACCAGTATTATACCGATATGAATTTCCATGTTGTAAAGGACCACGACATACCTGTAGCTATTTTGATTGGAAATCCAATACTCAAAGACTTCGAAGTGCATTTCACCCCTGACGGCGTCAATGTGACAAAAATTAAACACCTGACTCTATTATTTGGAGAAGATAAAGCTAACAAAGAATACGATATAGAAGACTCGAAGTACGTTGGTGTAATTGGGAAACTGTGTGTGGAGTATAAGACTAATCAGAATAAAAATAACAGTAATGTAGAACTTAAAATTGTACCATCAGATGAAGACCCTGTCTTCCGAAATCCGAGATGTTTGTCACCTTTAGAAACGAATATCGTGAACAAACAGATTGAAGAGTATGATTATGAGATTGAGCACAGACCAGGATCAAAAATGAAACACGCCGATGCATTGAGTCGATATCCAATTTGTTTAATGATTACAGAAACTACATCTCGTATTAGAAGAGCGCAAGATGAAGATGATTACATAAAAGCATTGAAGAAAGTTTTAGAAAAAGAGTCTTATCAAGATTATGTTTTACAGAACGGCATTCTTTACAAAGAGAAGAATGGAAGTAGACTGATTGTTGTACCGAAGAGAATGCAATTTGAAATAATAAGAAGGAACCATGAAAGAGGACATTTTGGAATTTCAAAGACCGAAGAACTAATTAATAGAGAATACTACATAGATAATTTACCCGAGAAAATTAGGAAGATAGTTAATAATTGTGTTGAGTGTATCCTGATATCAAGCAAGAAAGGAAAGAAAGAAGGCTTTTTACACCCGATAGATAAAGGAGATATACCATTATCAACTTACCATATTGATCATCTCGGACCTCTGACATCAACACATAAGAATTATAAGTACATTCTAACAGTCGTCGACGCCTACACAAAATTTACTTGGATATACCCAGTCAAGACTTTAACCACTGAAGAGACGCTAGATAAACTGAGACTACAACAGCAAACTTTTGGTTCACCTGAGAGGATAATAACTGATCGAAACGCGGCATTTACCTCAAATGATTTCCAAGATTATTGTAAAAATGAAAATATAGTGCACTATACGATTACTACAGGACAGCCGAGAGGTAATGGACAAGTCGAACGCATTCATCAGATTATTATTTCCGTGTTAAGCAAACTTAGTGCAGATGACCCTACCAAATGGTACCGCAGGGTATCCAACGTGCAACGCTGTATAAATGGGACTTACCAACGGAGCATCCAAATGACCCCGTTTGAATTGTTGTTTGGAGTTAAAATAAGAGATAAAGAAGTAGAATTTCAGAAGTTGGTAGACGAAGAAAGTATCCAGATTTTTAATGAAAAGAGGCAAGAATTAAGAGAAAAGGCAAAGGAATCGATTAAAAAGATACAAGAAGAGAATTTAAGAAATTATAATAAGAAAAGGAAAGAAGCGGTTGTATACGACGTGGGTGATCTTGTTGCTATCAAAAAGACGCAATTTTCTCAAGGCTCGAAACTTTTTCCTAAGTTTCTAGGACCATATGAAGTAACCGCAAAGAAAAGAAATGACCGATACACTGTGAAGAAGGTCGGAAATGGAGAAGGACCTATTAACACTTCTACTTCGGCAGATTTAATGAAGCCGTGGAATACTTCAGTAGATGGAGATTCATCTGGGACAGATGAATGAACAGGATAGCCGTGTGGAATAATTCATTAAGTTCAAGTTTGTTTTATTTTTATTTTTAAAAGTAAATAGGTTTTATTCGTGTCTATGAACTTTTTTGTCTATTAATGTCAAATGGCAGTGATTGATTTGGAATAAAAAAGAAATAGATGTCAGAAGAGAAGAAAAAGATTATAAGATGTTTTAAGATATTATATTTTGATAAAGACGAAATAAATAAATAAATTGCATGAATTACTTTAATTTGTATTGCCAAGTACATCCCACATATATATACTTTTATTTGCTGTCACAATGACGTGGATTTGTTGTGTTGAAGTTTTGATAAAAATCGGTAAATGAATGACGTATACTCGATCGGACATGACGAGACACCCCCTTTCATGATACTGCTATTCTGCTTATAGTCTCGTAGATGCGTCTGCATGAGTGTGTCATTTTGATTGGTTTGTTTTGAACGAACAACGGATTGTAAAGCTTATATTTATACTGTGGTATTAGTGACCATTAAGGTAGATTGCTTTTAAAATACAAAGAATACCGTTCATTACTTTCCATGTTGAATAAGTTGAAAGGTAGGCTAAAGTCAATACCGGTTTTACTTCATACCAAATAACGAGAATAATACATAATAGTGATGCTTTTGGACTCGTCTTTTTACGGAAAACCGTAACTTAACACTATAAAGATAATATTATATGACTATTACACAACCAATTTCTCGCTGCCTCGCCCAGCGGTCAGTGGTCAGCTATTATATATAGCCCAAAGCATTACAGACTGTATCTCGATGACCTTAAAGGAGAAAGTTATTAAAACGATCGATCACATGTCAATTTTGTGAACTGTATTGTCGATGAACAAAAGAATTAATTAAAAGTTTGAGGTGCTAATAATCTTGTCGTTAGTCTTACTTAGGGTTCCGTACCCAAAGGGTAAAAACGGGTTCCTATTACTAAGACTTCACTGTCCGTCTGTCATAAGGCTGTATCTCATGAGCCGTGTTTAGACGATTGAAATTATCATAGATGATGTATTCCTGTCGCCGATAGAAGAACAATTAAAATAAATCGCTTCTGCCCCACATAGGACGTAAGACATAGTTTGTATTACAGAGCAGTTTTTGCTCTATACCTCACTTATTATTTGCTCAGCTGACTTGAGCAGTAGGATATCTATACAGATAAATAAAATTGAAGTGTCTGTTTGTAATTCCAAAATAACAGCTTTACACTAAATGCATATGAAAATATATACGTTACTGACACAAAAAAAAACAAGTTTTAAAAATTTTCTCTGTCTGTCTGTCTGTTGGTTCCGGGTAATCTCTGAAACGGCTGGACCGATTTTAATGGGACTTTCACTGGCAGGTAGCTGATGTTTCAAGGAGTAACTTAGGCTACTTTTATTTATTAAAAATATTAGGGTTCCGCGACACGAAGCATGAAACTAAATCTACGCGGGTGAAACCGCGGGGCACAGCTAGTTCATAATAAAATTCGTATGTTTAAAATTAAGGGGATATTGCTTCTATGCAAACTACCAGTCCGTAAATAGCTAAACATAATAAAACTAAAAACTTCTTAAGCCCACACATGAATGTTAAAAGCCATTAACCATAAAAGAATATTTAACCTTCACAAGCGTGAAAGTGAGTATCAAATATTTGTAGAAGCTAATCATCGGAAATTTTGTGTTTAACTAGCTGACTGTCCGTGGCTTCGTCCCCCGTTTATAATACGTTTGGAATATGTTTTTACTTAAGATTCTTCCCTAATTACTAAAGATTTCTTTTAAATAAAAGTTGCCTAAGTTACTCCTTGAAACATTAGCTATCTACCATTAAAAGTCCAGTCCATTGGAGATTAGCCGGACAATTTTTTTAAACTTAGTTTTTTATGTCTGTTCCGTATATACTTTCATAATTTCATGTAGCGTGTACACTTTCATATGCATTTAGTGAAAAGCTGTTAATTTGAAATTACAAACATACACTTCAATATGATTTATCTGTATACATAGAAAAATAATAATTGTATTTTGATGTGTATGTGTGCAACTACTAATTAAAACAATTTAATAAACACTTCATAATTCAAAGAGAAAATATTCTACATATTAAAAGGACCTCTGACACGACATACTTAAAACTATTTTAACTATTCGAATACTAATGTTGGTTTAATTATAAATTTCACATATTACACACGAAATATTAAATGCATTCTAAAATTTCACCACACAAAAGGATCATTTGCATAGTTTGGCAATAAACTCGCCATTTTGTTTTACATTTACTAAGTCAAAACTAAAAATGCATTTAATACAGAAACATCCACTCGTAAAATACGCAATAAATACTATCGTTTATAAGCTTTAGTTATTCAATTGCAAATGCATTTAAATTTTATACCGTATTCAAATTTTCATTGATTGTAAAATCGTTGAAGAGCGGTGGCCATTTAGTTGGAGTGGTCGCCTGGAAAGCAAGCGACGTAAATTCGAATTTTACAGTTGTTGATTCAAATAATTATGTATAGGCTGTCTGAGATGGCGACGAACTCACCAACTCGTTGGCAACCTGATCTAATAACTTATATACTTCCCAAGACTTCGCAGAACGGGGAAGAAGTGAAGATGCAAAAATTACAGAATTTTAGACATTCTAGGCCTGGATTGCATAAACGGCTTTAGCTTTTACAAATTGTTAGGGCACTGGTTAAGTTAAAATATTAATGAAAAATATTTATTCAGTTTGGGCCCTGGTAAGGCGATTATTAATGTCGAAAATTGACCACCTGTAAATTTTCCACCACTAAAATGTTGCAACTATTTAAAATTTTCTGATGACTGCTCATTTATATTGTCAATAAATTTCATATTGACAAAAATACCCTGTGTCCGGTCCGTATCATGTATTGTTCAATAATATTCTGAATATTGACGATAATATTGTGTATGTGTGTGGCTAGCTTAAGTCTTTTCTTTTAATTTCACAGACTTCTTTTCACCTGATTTAGTAATAAGATATGAGTAAACATTCAAATCACCAGCCTAGTTATCAAACTGAACATGTTGTTGACTACATATGGTTACTTGTGGGCAGGTAGCGTCGTTTTGTGTGTTTAGAAAGCTGGATTTATCGCGCGCTCGTAAGCTGCATCGTAATGATACATTTGCAGTGAATGGCGAAGCTTCCTTGCACATCGTCTGACCGGTCGCTGAAACCATTTGGCCAGGGACGTATTTAGGTATTCTTTTAGAATTAAGATAACAATAATAACACGGGAACAGACAGACAGCTTTCTTTTTATAAATGTCAGTAAGATGAATTGCATTTTTTCGACCATTGGCAATGCATGGGTTGGTATTTTCTGGACTATGTACTAATATGTCTAGTTTGCTAATTTTTACTAAATTAAATCATATCACATTCATATAAGAAGCAATTTTATTTCCTGTCTGTTATTTAAGCTTTATGAACTCAGTTCATTTAACACAACAACTTTATTTAGTCTCAAAATATTATAGAAACTTGATCTCAAAAACATTTTTCAGTTACTATTAGTGAATCCTAAAGTGTTATTGTTATTGATATATCGTTGTACATTATATAATACATAATGTTCTCGTGTCACAGGTTTTCTGCAAATTTGATAGGTCTGGGAATAGGAAATAGCCCTTATTATAATTTTTCAAATGGCATAACAACTTTTGTATTGGTACCGTGACGACATAAGAGCGGTGATCTTGAATGCGCTCTAGTGTTTTTATGAATCTCTCTCTGTCTGACTGTATAGCGACTAAAAAATGCGCTGTTACCCCCACCATTACCGCTGTGCGACAACACAAGTAGTTATTTTAAAGAAAGGTTTTCCTTCTTACAGAATAAGTAAAGTAACAAAGTACTTTAATACCTTGAAGTTACGCAAGTATTTGTGTAAATAATTGTGACTGCTTGTACAAATGAAAGACTAGAAATTTTCAGTAAGAACATTTGTGTGTTAACAAAGTTATACGTTAACACGTTCCTATTATGGGGATTTTCTCTTCGACAATGAACTCACGTAACGTTAGAACAAACCAGCCTTGTTAAACGGTATTTAGATTAAATTTATACATACATACATTTATGCTCACCACTGTATTCCCCGAAGGGGTAGGCAGAGGTATCGTAACAATAACACCCACTTTTCACCGAATATGAGTAAGTGCTAACGTGGCAGATGGTGAGTCCATCGCCGTTTCACGCACTAAACATATGTCTTTGAATTAATTCTCAGACATATGCAGGTTTCCTTACGATGTTATCCTTCACACGTGGTGTAAAATTACTACATAACACATAGGATTTAGAAAAAGTCATTGGTACAAGCCCCGCTGGGATTCGAACTTGCGTCGCTGGGTAGCAGGTGACCGCTCAAACCCCACTGCCACCATGGCTCTTAATATATAATAAACAGCTCATCTATTGTAGTTTTAACCACCGACTTATTCGCTATATCAGGCGCCATAGAATGTTACTGGTATGTAATATACGGAAAAAACGTATTCGTATAAATTCTTGTCCGCCAATAAAACCAACAAATGAATCATATTTTCCTTAATAATACATAATATGTCGCTCCGACCCTTTGCCTCTTCTGCGCCTTGCAGTTCCACCCGCGTAGACTTTATTTTATGGATGACTTTATTGCGTGGAGCCCATTTTTTATAGTTTTTTATTAATAAAGGAATCCTAACTTACTCCTTGTAACATCAGCTATCAGCAAATAAAAGTTCCGTTTTAGCCGTTTCAGTGATAAGCTGGAACAAACAGACTTACAGACATACAGGCAGACAAAGGAAAAATAAAAGTGTTCTTAGTATTGTTTATACTTTCATAATTATGCATTTAGTTTGAAAATGAGAAAAGCTTGGATTTACAAACAGACATTAATTATATTTAGTTTAGTGCGTTGTCTGGTACCAAGCTTTGATAAATTTGGGATAAGATGCCGCTGTGTGATAATGTCCGATCAGGCGACTATTTATATTCATTTAGAAATTTCAAATCCGTCCCTGTCCGAGTTAGAGACAGTCACGAATACTAATAAAGGTTTTGTAATGCCGCTTGTACTTTTCACTGATTGGTATAAATTGCGTTATTATCGATCTCCGCTTTGATGGTTCCTTATCTATAAATAAAATTTTCGTATCTGTCTGTGAGATCGGAAATTACAAAGTTTCTTTACATTCTAGAGTATGAAAGTAATTTTTTTCAATATCGAAACCTTGTGTTTTTGTACCACTATTATCAATAAAAAATATATTGAAAAATAAATCCTGGGTATTTTGGCTGAGGCGAAAATTATTTTGGTAGAATCATCCATTCAATTGTTTCTTCAAACATTACCCTTAAATCTCAGGATTTTGAGGGATTTCTCACTAGAAGAAAGCTAAACTTTTCTAGGCTTCGTTCGTTAGGGTTATACAATTTTCTAAAAACCAAACAAAATCTGACAAATCATCTTAATTTTGTTACAAGCTTTTATAGGCGACATCCATGCTGCATACACTTTTTTCAAAATTTGTTGAATAAAAAAAAACGTGTAGAGTCACGAGCGAGAACTAGTAAAGCTTAAGATAACTAATTTACTACACTGTGGGAATTCATTAGCGATCTGTAATCACAATGTTTCCCCTGAGAACAAATAATGTCTTTATGTTTAAGATATGATGGAAATAACTGATTGTTCCCCTATACTTGCGAAATTATACTAATACTAGCGGACGTCACGCGGTTTTTCCCCGCGCAGTTCCCGTTCCCGTCGGTGTACGGGGATAAAATATAGCCTACGTTACTTAAGGTGAATGTAGCTTTCCATTGCTGAAATAATTTTCAAGATCGGTCAATTAGTTTCGGAGCATATTCAATGCAAACAAACAAACAAAAAACAATCAAATCTTACCTCTTTGTAATATTATTAGTGTAGACTACGGATTTTGTTACTAATTACACTACCTATACCAATATTATAAAGAGGAAAGATTTGTATGTATGTTTGTAACGAATTGGCTTAATAAATACTAGACCGATTAAAAAAAATTCACGATTCGAACGCGGGAACGGGAACTACGCGGATGATACCGCGTGACGGCTGCTAGTTATTAATATCTAGCTGCGCCCCGCGGTATCACCCGAGGAATCGAAATTTCATGCGTAGCTTTGCTTCGCAAGCCCCATTTTTTTCAAATTAAAGTGTCTAAAGATACTCCTTGTACATCAACTATCTAAAAGTTAATGTCTTGTTAAAATTGAGACAGTCGGACGGACTAACAGTCAAACAAGATTTTTATGTATATACCGTATATACTTTCATATGCATTTAGTAAAAAGCTGTTAATTACTTATTAGGTACAAACAACAACAACCACTTATAGATGTAGACTAGCTGTGCCCCACGGTTTTACCCGCGTAGATTTAGTTTCATCCTTATTGTCGCGGAACCCTAATATTTTTAATAAATAAAAGTAGCCTAGGTTACTCCTTGACACATCAGCTACCTGCCAGTGAAAGTCCCGTTAAAATCGGTCCCGCCGTTTCAGAGATTACCCGGAACAAACAGACAGACAGACAGACAGTCAGGCAGACAGAGAAAATTTTTAAAACTTTGTTTTTTAGTGTCAGTAGCATGTATACTTTCATATGCATTTAGTGAAAAGCTGTTAATTTGGGATTACACACAGACACTTAAATTTTATTTATCTGTATGTATAGATATAGATGTAGAAATAAACTTGCTTCAAAGAAGATTAATACCACTCCTCCATTCTTCTTTACAAGAAGAGATAAAAGTGCCTCCTAGAATTAATTTAAATTCTGGAATTATATTTGACCCAGAGAGCCAGTTAAAAAATAAAATTGTAAGTAGGTAAAGCTGAGCTACAAGCTTCTATTGAAATAAACCTTTGTAGGCGACCTTTGTCTGGCTTTACCTAACTTATCACGTTAATCACAGTACTATTTCCTTATTCGCTACAGGTATCTCAATCCTGTTCGGGTCAGGAGTCACAATGACGTAATGCCTATACATGCGTGTGCATCTTAATGTATTCCGGACTCTCTAGAGGCGCATGATTGCTTTCCAATTAAGTATGCGTTTGACGAAATCTAATAAAATACATTTCTATATACTGTGGGCCAACTATGATCGTTTAAGTAGAACTTCTTAGCTTTGACGTTCAATAATCATCTCCCTGGCCTTAATCCCATGTATTTGGGGTCGGCACTTGGTTCAACCCGATGTGGCTGATCACCTAATTTTTCACGTCAATAATACCGTATCAAAATAAAACGTAGAAGCTTAGATTTTAATCTCTATTTCTTCTCAGTCGCCTTCGACGCAATCGACGCAATGAGTTTTTATAAAAACGTATGTGCTGTGATTTCACACCACGTTTTTTACGGTGAAGGAAAGCATCGTGAGGAAACCTCTGAGAAGTAATTCAAAGACTTATGTATAGTACCCGAAACGGCGAAAGACTCGCCATCTGTCACGTTGGCGCTTAATCATTTTCGGTGAAAAGTAGGTGTACCCGCCTGTTCTTCAGCCTAATACCACCCAATGCCGGAAGTTTCTAAGACCAGTTTGAGGTCTCCATTCCAGTATTGCTTTTCCCCATATGTCGTCACTTGTGCGGCATATGAGTCCTTTATTAGGCAGACTGAGTAGCTCCACCACCTCCACCCAACAGGGGATCGCAGCCAAATTATGCAACCTTAGAATAGTGTTGTGTTTCTGCTTTGTAAGTAAGGCCAGTGCTCCATAGCATAGAGAACTTTTACATGTGCTATGAGCTATTAGCAAAAATAGTAGGAGTAACTGCGCATGTATTTTATTCACATCGTGCCGTATAGACAGACAGAGACAGACTCATGAAATCACTACTCTGCTAAAGGTCTGCGCTTTTAACTCGTGACGGCGCCTATAGAGATTATCTAGGACTATTGCCCTACCTGCGAAGTAAAAAGCGAAGAAAAAATTGCACACAGTGACCTAGTCCCCAGCTAACTTGTACCGCATTTTGTGCTGGGAACTGGAACACGATACACACTTATCTATACTAATATTATAAAGAGGAGAGGTTTGTATGTAAGTATGTTTGTAACGTTCAAAAAGTCGGATCGATTTTAAAAATTCTTTCACCATCTGAATGCTACATTATCACTGATTAATACAGGCTATATTTCATCTCCATACTCCCACGGCAACGGGATCTACGCGGATGAAACCGCGTGACGTCCGCTAGAGTAGATATAAACTCGATGAGACCCGGCCCGCAACCTCTCAGTGCAGCCAACCACCACTAACTGTCAGCTGTCTAGAATACATTTGTAATAGTTTAATTTGATTGAACTGTCAACAAAGTACTTTCAAATCTTCAGAATTAAATGATTATAAATTTAACCGCGGAATATCGGAAAAGCAGCAACAAACTAAGCTATTACTTACTTTTTTTTAAATGCTTACTATTTTGTTAAATTTGAAACAAATCGCAAAAAAAAACAATTATAATAAGGAAATACAAAACATAATGTAATGTAGTGGTAATGTTAACGGTGAAATTATTTGCATTGAGCTTGACTTGAGATGACCAGCCCACACAAGCCCATGCAAAACACTAAAGCAAGCGTTCATAGTTTGCAGTAGTCGCTACTATCAAAACTATCACATGTATTATGTAACTAATTTAATGAAATAAATAAATGAACATCAACATAAATCCATACTAATACTATAAAGCTGAAAAGTTTGTTGGTTGAACGTGCTCGGTTGGCTTCATAACATCACGTTGCGGTCAGCAGGAGCGAAGCATGAATGGTAAATGTAAAAAAATCTGGATATTTTTTCCAAATGATTTAGTTTTAGATTGTAATCTTACGCGGGTGAAACCCCGAGGCACAGTCAGTGCTTATTGATATAAATAACCGGTTCACCGTTACAAAAACAATAGCAAAAAAGTTAGAACAAAATCAAATAAGGACGACTTCTATAAAACCTCGGTATGTGGTATAACGTGCGTCATCCGATCTAACGGATTCCTAGCGGATTGTTACAAAATATTTAATTCCACTCGTGGGACCGTAAGCCGACATACGCGAAGCCCACAATCCGTGAACTTACGCAACTTAACCACTTTTATCGTATCTTTTTGTACATATAAGTATTGGCTTCTGCTCGCGATTTCGTTCGCGTGGAATTAATTTAGGAATTAAATTAAATATTCTAGCTTTACTTTAACTTTATTTCGCAGAACCCAATTTTTTTGTCCAGTAACTCCTTGATACATCAGCTATCTGCCTGTGAAAGTCCGGTTATAAACCATTTTAAAAATTGATTTTTTTTTGTGTAAGTAGCGTATATACAATATACCTTCATATTCATTCAGTGAAGAGCTGTTTATTTGAATTTACAACCAAATACTTCGATTTTATATAATATCTTATATGAATTCTTAAAATCTTACATGAAGTCTCTATGAAGAATGGCTGTGGTTTGAGTAATCGCATGTAACACTTGCAAAGCACGATTTACGGTGAGGAAACCTGCATATGTCCGAGAATTAATTCAAAGACGTATGTATTGTGCCTGAGACAGCGATGGACTAACCATCTGTCACGTTGGGACTTAATCATATTCGGTAAATATCAGGTGTTGGTTATTTGGTATTTATAAAATAAAATGGATTTTAAATTTGGTCGTACTTTTTCCTTTACTTACCCATTTTTGAGATCAAAATAGTATATGTGTTAATTCATGGTATAAGAAACCTTCAATTTTAATTGGAACCATATTAACTAACTACCTAAACACACAAACTTTCGCAATTTTTGTATCGTGATTTCATTCTGTTGGTGGGCTATTCTTGTGGTTATAAGAAATTAATTATTCTATGCTGTTTTACGACTCGTTAAACACACACATCAAAATGATCCTCACGTGTAAAATATATTTTATTATAAATATTTTTACACAGAATTTTCGTACGCAAAGTAAATATTTGATAATGCATTTTACTTCCACACGCAAAGTACTTTGTAATGAAAACAAAACACAGCTTGTAAACCTTAAATTGTAAATCTCGCGTAACCAGTTAATTTGAACCTTATACGGTTAGCCGAATGCCCATAATTACGATCAGTCATTTGCAAAGTTTGGACAAGCGACTGACGGCTGTATAAATGAGTTTCAGAAATTTGTCTCAATACCAGTTTTGGTGAATTTGATGTGGCTCTAAATGTGTTGATCCGTCACCTTTGAAATTCAAACACAACCCGAAAAAGTATCAACACACTTTGAGCCACGCTAAAACGAAAGGTCGTTCGTCAAAGTCGAGACATGTCAAAATCACTTGGGACATAGTATAGCTTATGCTCGCGACTTCTTGTAAGTTTTCGAAACAAAACGATGAAATTTTATATTTTAAGGAGTCTGCTGTGTTCATAAAACACAAGTAAGAAATGCCAATTAGAATTTGGGAGGCCTACCATCATTGGTTTAAGCAGAGCGTATGAAGGGCTTTGACGTTTCCTTTTTGGTAGGTATCGTAAAATAAAAAGTCAATTTCAAATTTTTAATCAACATACGGGACACTTGGAACACTCATTGAACGTCATTTTTCTTACGCTAGGTTAATTTACCACCGTTTCCAAATTTAAACCTGTCAGGAGAAAAAACGGTGGAACAAACTCCCCGGTTTTTTACATGTGTCCCTTTTATGTACATAGGGTTGGTTTATTTCAATTGAATGGAAGAGCGAGCAACTCATTGCCATGTTTGGCTATCATCAATATATTCAGTTACACTATAATATGTAATATTGTATTATGATTTCATTATGATTTATATTGTTTCGATGTTATGTACATGATGCCTGGCTGAGTTTCTTGCCGGTTCTTCTCAGAAGGCTAGTTTCCGAACCGGTGGTAAATTCTCGACTTTCATAAGTGCCTTACCAGAGCCTAAACTGAATAAATATTTTTCATTTTCATTTTCATATGCTTTTTCACAAATTTGTTGCTTGATGATTGCCTTAAAACTTAAAAATTATAGTTCTCACATGTTTAATGATAGTTTATCGTCAAAGCCAAAAAGTTCAAGATAAATAAAATTGAAGTGTCTGTTTGTAAATCCAAAATAACAGCTTTTCACTAAATGCATATTATAGTATACATGCTACTGACACTGAAAAACCAAGTTTTAAAATTTTTCTCTGTCTGTCTGTCTGTCTGTCTGTCTGTCGGGACTTTCAATGGCAGGTAGCTGATGTTTCAAGGAGTAACTTAGGCTACATTTATTTATTAAAAATATTAGGGTTCCGCGACAATAAGGATGAAACTTAATCTACGCGGGTGAAACCGCGGGGCACAGCTAGTATTATATATATGCTTAGAGGTTCATAGTTGGCCCCTTGGTCTCCTGTTTATACTAATGATATCGACCAAGCGTTTCAGCCGTGAGTAGGTACACTGAAGTAATGTCGCAATAGATCTCCAAATGGCATGAAGGTTGTACTAAATATGGATTCATACTTTAAATATAACTTTTACTTTTATCATTAACATTATTAGCAATATTCCGAGACAAGATGCTTTGCATTTACATCATTGATTACACATTCAAATAATAATTAGCATAATTATATCGTCATTAATGCTGTCTTTAATTTTAGTTAATTTATCGACAGTCAAGATTTTTCTAATTACTTTGGTGTGGTTAATTATTGTTGCTTCATCTATATTTATTTTCTAGCTGTTCCCCGCGGTTTCACTCGCATAGGCTGTATTTTATTTTTTTATTTTTTTACTAAAGTTATATTGTTTACTCTTTGTAACATCAGTTATCTGCTAGTGAAAGTCACGTTAAAATCGGTCTAGCCGTTTTAGAGATTAACTGGAATAAACAGACGAATATGCAGAGAATAAATTTATAAATAGTTTATTTCTTAAAGTACCGTAGGTATATAAATAATATGAATTTAATATCTATAAACGAAAGGACACTTCAATTGTATTTACGTATAACTTAAAGATATAGATTAAGTTAATAGAGAAGTTTACAAACACACATTAGAAGAAGGAGAAGAAATAAAGAAAAACATTGTTTAAAGAAGGCCTTGCGGGGTCTTCCAAACAAATCTCGAAGCTACCCAACTAGGGACTGTACTTCTAACTTACAAAAAACCGCAGAAAGTCCCGCAAGTTCTCTTTATAAAGGGGGTTCAAAAGTAGTTTCATCATCAGTTTTAGTACGGGTTCGTTCAAGTCTTGGTCATTAAACCAGTTTTTAGGGACATTACGTCCCTACTTGGGCACCTTTGTATTATAAAAAAAGTGGATGACGTGTGTGTCATAGCTAGAGTGAATACACAAAATAAATAAAAGGGGAGAGTGGAAATTAAGATGTTGTAACCTCTGCCTTGAGGACTATTCTGAGAAGGCGTGAGCTTACGGCGGTACTAAGATATTGTTAAGAAAATATTAGTTCCCTGGAGATGTTAGAATGTTCCATTCTACGTATAAACATAGGTTAATCTATATCTAAACATATATATATATATATATATATATATATATATATATATATACACAGTTTAATGAAATTGAAGTGTCTGTTTGATATTCCAAATTGCAATACTGCATTCTGAAAGTACTTACATACCCAAAAATAATTAAAAAAACTTCTAAGTCTTTGTTTTTGTTCTAATCTCGGAAACAGCTGGATCTTACCAAAACATTCATTGACAGATAGCCAATGCCACAAGGAGTAACATAGGCTACTCTACATTTATTACAAAAACAGGGTGTTGCAAAATAAAACCACCCACGAAATTTAACTCCGCTGGTGAAACCGAGCATAACTAGTAAGTACTACAAGTTTGGATCCCGCGGGAAATAATGAGTTCCATAACATTTTGAACTGAGTACATTTGGAGAAGTCAAACCTAATACTATTACTTACAAGGGTTTGAATATAACATCAGTTGAATTAACGCTGTCACATTCTCCGAAATATCAAACTACAGAAGGTAACGTAACTGTCTAAAAGTACATTTCAGAGTTTATGTATTGCCGTTCGTACCACTTAAATAATCCACGAATTCCCCTTCATTCCCCGAGGAGGACCAAGTCGGTGGGACGGTCGGGAATACACTTTTATTCGTATTTTCCGTGTTTGATACTTTTTACGAATTAATAAAAATTGACCTACTATAATGTTTAGGGAACTGTGGATTTTGAATGGGGGATCCCGTTATGCATTAAATACTGTTGGACCCCTGCTAGGTGCTCATTTATCCCCACTATTCCCCACTCGGGGATCACGAGAGCAGCGTTGACCTCCTATTGCACAGAAATCGCGAGACTCTCTTAGTCATTTAACAAATCTGCATACATAATCAAATCAAAGTCCATTAATTTGTAAAGCTTTAATAAAATATTACTTAATAATAGTCGTCTGGTAGAAGCCTCTCGTGACAAGAGAGCTGGGGCTTTTCTCGCCCAGAGAATCAGCATTGCTATTCAACGTGGCAATGCTGCCAGCCTTCTTGGCACGATCCCGAGAGACACCGACTTGGGACAAGTTTTCTACCTTTAATTAGTTTTAAGTACTGTTCCTTGTATATATAATTAAGTTTTATTGAATAATATGTTAAATATAACTACACGAAACTTAGTTATTATGCTAATCAACACTGGTAGGAAAGTTTAGCTTGACTCAAATGTTTTCACCACAAATGTGTTTAGATCATCTCTATATTAATAAGAGAATGCAACCAGTAGCCGTTTGTGTATTGGCTTATTCTAAGACATCAATGACTTTATTACCTCCACTTGGTATACAAATGAATTCTCACGACATCTAAGAAATATAATGATCTCCTACCGTATTTCGGTTACAGCGGCTAAGCTTAGCAAGATCGGGGATCAGCCATCTGCGCAGGAGATATTATAATACACAAGTGTGTGCGCAAACACAGGTGCACTCTTTATTCCCTCACTCTCAGTCCGATGGGACGGCAATCCGACACGACCGGAGAGAGATTAGGCGTAGGACCAACGGTGCTACGTGCTTTCTGAGGCACGGGTGTGTAAGCACCGTCAACTTCCAAACTCCGGGCATTTATTGTGTATTTCTTTACAGAATAACCCAATATCTATTTTTGACTCGGGACCTCGTGATCGGCAGGCGAACTTACTAACCACTTTTTTTTTTTTTTTTTTTTCATTGACGAGGGGGAAACCTTCAAAAGGTCCCCGACCGCCCTGGGAGGGGCAGATCGGGGTATGTGGGATTTTTACCGCACTAGACCAACGAGGCAGCTACTTTAAATATAAGTCATAAAATGTAGGTCAGTTAACTTAGTTCACCCCCAAAATTACTTGTAGAAAAGTTTGATAACTCTTAATTACTATTGGGACCACGGGCGCAGTCAAGCTTATTCAAATGGGTTTACATTTGAATTACAAACGTATTAAGTTGAAATTAAATTATGTGAATTATAAATTGTTATGAATGCCGATGAGAATAATATGGCTTAAATACATTTGTACAAAAAATTTAATTAATTAAGCATAAATTGTATGTCCTCAGGTGCAGATCTGAATTCCGTGTTTTATTTTTAGATTTAGTTTTTTTTTCTGTTTAAGTGTAATAAATATACGAGTGCGACGCTGAGAAACCTTAGTGAATAACGCGGCTGTACTTATTTATTGTTATAGCTGCAACAGAAATTCAGTATTTGAGAAATTTCAGCCGTCTGTCACGGTTCATGAGATATATGTCTGGTGACTGACAGACGAACAGTCTAATTAATAGGGTCTCGCTTTACCCTTTGCGTACGGAACTCTAAAAAGTTGTCAAAGACTCGAATGGCTTAAGAAAGTAAGGACCATAATAATAATACAAGGTATACTGTGTTGTTATATTTATGTAGGTTAGTTTTACTGGGCGAGGTATCTATACAGATAAATAATATTGCAGTGTCTGTTTGTAATTCCAAATTAACGGATTTACTAAATGAATATGAATGGACATAGTATTATAAGGCATTTACTTATCTACGTTAAAACATAATCTTTTTTAGATTTTTTTTTGACTTCGATATTATTGATTTGACCCTTTGTTCTGATTAATCTTCGCTGGCAGATATTGTTACAAGGGATATTTTAGGCTACCAAGTAATATTTATAATAAAAAAAATATTAATATTATATATATTTGTCGAACTGAGAAACGTCGTTTTTTGAAGTCGGCTAAAAATTGTCTTCCACGAAATAAAGCCATCCATGAAATTATGTCTACACCGGAGTGGATCAGATGAGGGGATCAGATCGGAATAACTCGGTGAAACCGCGGGGCAGACGTAGTTGAATAGCGAACTCCATCGCCTTATATGTAGTGAGAGATAAATGAACTACATGTTACATAAGCGAATGATAAACATCGATCGGTGATTGTTTTAACGGAGTGACGTAAGTATTATATTCGGTTAATATCTTCCAAACTGGATACAGACAGAAGCCATGGCAATTCGTATTGTGGCGATCATTCAACTCGGCGAAAGGAATCTTTATGAAAGGTTGTTGTCAGTTTACGTCGTTGATGTATTAAGTTCGTTGCCGAAAATTGCAATCGTTCTAATTGAATAAATTGAAAATTATAGAAAATATATATATACTATTTTATATATTTATATTTATATATATTTTAAATATGTCTGTTTGTTATTTATTACAAACTTACAGTTTTTCCCTAAATACATATGAAAGTATATACAATACTTAAACAAAAAAACAGTTATAACCGAACTATTCTTTGGCAGATAGCTGATGTTACAAGTTTTAATTAAGTCAATTTTATTTTTGAAAAAAATCTTATTATCCTTAATCCTTCGCGGAGCATTTTGCGATAAGTTGCTAAAATTACCACCTAATTTATATTTTGGTCTCAATTAACTACACTTTTAATAAATATTTAAAGATAATATTTTAACTAACTCATCCCCTTAACCCTTAATACATTCTTCATCAGAAGCTAACAAGCGCTCAAACTATAAATTTAAAACAACCATTTAAAATCCGTCATCGCAATGTAAATTGGATTATCTCACCTTGTTACACAGGCTATTTTAATCCCTATTGTGGTGTCGTTTGTATTGGAAGACATGTTTGTCACGTCACGTCGCGTCACGTCGCACGCATAGTAAACCTCATGGCTTTATTACGTATGCAGCAGGCTGTTAGCAACCGGTTGCTAAATTTAAAAAAAAATGCATTCTTTTTTTGAATAAAAATTAAGATCTAAAAGTACTTTATTATACTAGCCGTGCTCCTCGGTTTTTCTTATGTAGACTTAATTTCATAGGTAGCTTTATTTCAGGGAACCCTGTTTTAAGGGTTGAAACCGCTGGACTTAAAAGGCTGATATTAAACTACTCTTAAAAAACAGGGTTCCATAAGTCTAATTGTAGGAGCACGGCTAGTATAATTTTAAAGTACTTAGAAATAAGATTTGATATTTTGTTAAAAATACAAAATGAATTTTAATCATGCTGAATTAGATCTATGGGGGTGAAACCGCGGGGCATAGCTAGTTCTTTATAAGGAAAGCAACGTGTAAATCACATGCATAGTCTTTGCCTTCATAAATGCAGAAGCCGCTTACCATGCGGTGAGGAATACGATTGTTACATTACAGTATACATCTATGTAGTATATGAACTCTATCGCTATTATTCAAGAATCAAGACACGTAATAGGGCGGTCATAGGAACCAATAGTTATACAACTAGCGTGGAATCCATTCGAAATGCATACTGACAAACAAAAGCACCCCGTATGGTATGACATAATAGGCTCAATTCACACTATTACGGAAAAAGTAGGTGTTATTCAAATTAGATTATGATACGGCTGTGCAATAGTTGAGTAACGTCAATATAATTTTGGTAGGTAGTTTGGTAGGTACGTACACTATGATTGAGTACAATTTTATTTTTATAAGCGTTATAGTGACGACAAAAATCATTACCTATTTTTTTTTAATATATTTGTGTTTACTACGAATCTATAGAAGTGTCTGTTTGTAAATCCAGAATAACAGTTTTTCAATAAATGCATCTGAAAGTATACGCTACTGACGCAAAAAAACCAAGTTATACATTTTTTCACTGTCTGTCTGTCTGTCTGTTTGTTCCGGGTAATCTCCGAAACGGCTGGACCGATTTTAACGCGACTTTCACTAGCAGGTAGGTGATGTTTCAAGGAGTAACTTAGGCTACTTTTATTTCTTAAAAATATTAGGGTTCCGCGACAATAAGGATGAAACTAAATCTACGCGGGTGAAACCGCAGGGCACAGCTAGTTATATTATATACGGCAATAGTACGAATTTTTACGAAAGACTATACCAGCGATTCCTATTCAAATACCATCGATTACTATTTACTACGAATATGTATTTGAATAAATAAAACTTATTATAGAAATCAAACTTAACGGTAAGATTTTTTTCCAATAGATATAGGTAAAGGTACAGATTAAACCTAAAATCCAAATTCTGTAAAATCACACTCTCAAATGTGAAACAAGTGATCTATAGAGAATAGCCATAGCCCACATACATACCAGTCAAAATCATAACCCTCTTAACGTGGGGTGCTTTACAATCTTAAAAACCACCCCACGCTTGTAATCAATTACTTACAATGACGCGATGTCCCTATTTAAATTGCCGATTGATTCCACTTAGGATTGACATCATGAACACTGTTCAATATTTAAAGGCATGTCTAGACGCTCTGCAACATTTTGCATTGCATTAGGGCTTTTGTAGTATTGCCTCTTTGGTCTAATGGTCACAAGTAGTACTGCGAAGCACTAAGTCCTGGGTTCGATCCACGGGCTATGCAGTGTTATATCTATATCTATACATCTATACAGATAAATAAAATTGAAGTGTCTGTTTGTAATTCCAAAATTACAGCTTTTCATTAAATGCATATGAAAGTATACACGCTACTGACACTAAGAAACCAAGTTTAAAAATTGAAGCGACCTTGTCTGCGTATTATTATATATCCTTGGAGTTGAAGCTATTTCGAATTTTATTAAAATCTATTCTGCGGTTAGAAGGTAACAGACAGACAACGTATATACCCGCAAGATTACGGCACACATCAGTTACATCGCATATTAATTATCTGTGCATCTATACAGATGAATAAAATTGAAGTATCTGTTTGTAACTCCATACTTACACTAAATACATATGAAAGTATCAGTACACGGTAATGATATTAAATTAATTTCTTTCTGTCTGTCTGTTTGTTCCGGCTAATCTCCGAAGCGACTGGACCCATGAAATTCTCTTGGCGTATAAAACCACGGGGCACAGCTGTTTTCAACAGTGTTATAAAAATACTTTAAAATTCTCTTCTCATTCGACAACTGACAGGATACTCCCATTTATAATATTAGCTAGCGATCTGTCTTCGTTCCGTGTGATTTTTAAGACTTTCAAAACGTTGGCTTTTGCTATACTTTCTATAAATATAATAATGACGGAGAGGATCGTGAAAATACCTGCATATGTCTGAGAAGTAATTCAAAGACGTATATAAGTATCGTGCCTGAGACGGCGATAGTCCAACCATTTGTCACGTTGGCACTTAATAATCTTCGGTGAAAAGTGAGTGTTGTTATTACAACACCTGTACGCCTGTACGCCCGAACGGGTAGGCAGAGGGCCTACCCCTTCGGGCGTACAGGCGAATAAAACGTATTGTTTTATTTTGTTCAGTTCTGTAATTCCTACTTGAATTAAATCCTAACATTGAATCAACTATTGCAATTACTTATACGCTACCTGTCACAGACACGTGAGTTACTCATTACATCATTAGATTTGACAGGTAAAACAGCAGTCAGAAATAATAGTTTTACTACCAAAGGTAGCTGACAGTATTCATTTATTATTGTTTATAGTTACGCGTTAGCAAGACATTTACGTTCGAATAAAATTGCTTTACTACTCTCGTGATTAATAATTTATTGTAGGTACTTTTGCTCTACTGAGCTGTTTGATGAAAATACATACGTAATATACATTTACTATTATTTATAGCAAGTACTATTATAACATACGTACATACATATGCTCACACCTGTATTCCCCGATGGGGAAGGCAGAGGTGTAGTAGATCTTTAAGGTGAAGGAAAACATCACAAAGAAACCTGCGTATGTATGAGAAGAAAATCAAAGATTGGCACGGTGGTACTTCATCTTCTTCGGTGAGAAGTGCTGCACTGCGGTAACCCTTCTGGGCTGACGTGAACATATTTTGTAGTTCAAAACTTTTGGGTTGGACTCACCATAGATGAAAGGTAGTATGAAGGTTTGAAGGCATCTGAAACAATTCCTTAGAACACTACAACCAAACATGGTTTAAGCGAAGACGAGACAAAACTCAGAATAAAACTATGTCTATCCCTTTCGAAGTCCATATCTCATATCTTAGTCTATTTTTTGTAATAAGGGGATACCAGGGGGCCAACTATGATCGTTCAAGCAGTGTGTATTAAGAATTTCTTAGCTCTGACGTTTAATTTAAAGTACCAAAATGAAAACTCAAAGCTTCAGAAGTTCTTAACACGCTCTGCTTAAACCGATGGTGGTAGGCCCCCAGTTCGGTAGAACACAATCTCTCTTAAGACATTTCTTATTTCACAAAGTCACGATATCATATACCAATAAGATCGTTATCGCTATATTTCGGCATGTTACTAAAATCGCTTTTAATATCAAAATGTCATGTCACGAAATGTGATGGTAATGTAATATTTTGGCTAATCAAACTAATATCATGAAATGCTTTTGCTAGCCGGAGGAAGTTTTTAGGAGCCGTGGTGGCCTTGGGGTTTGAGTCGCCTGCTACGCAAGCGACGCAAGTTCGAATCCCAGCGGAACCTGTACTAATGAGATTTTCTAAAAAAACTTACGTGCAGTGATTTCAGACCACGTGCTATACGGTGACGGAAATCATCGTGAGAAAACCTGCATATGTCTGAGAAGTAATTCAAAGACGTATGTACAGTGCCTGTGACGGCGATGGGCTCACTATCGGTCACGTTGGCTCTTAATTATCTTCGGTGATAAGTGTTATTACAACACCTCTAATAAGCTTTTTTTTTTATAATATGCACTATAATGGCAATAAGAGCTCATGGTAAGGTCCCTGTTAATAAAATGAATCATCCTCTTAACTTTTATTTAATATATTATGATGTTAACCTCATTAGCGGGCTCGTAAGCTTATGTGGAGTGATTGAAGGATGTTGCATTTGCATGACGTGTTTTAAGGCAAACTACAAATTTTTCTAATACATTTTAGGTAGATACTTAGTGGATGCCCAAACCAGATTTCGCCCGCGGCTTTGCTCGCGTGGTATGTTAATAATATATTGTCTTTTTTCACCCTGAAAGTCCATCCAAACGATGAGAAGTGTCAAGAAGTACCTCCTAAATAAAAACATGTTGGTTTTATTATATTATTAATTAATGCTAGAAATAATTTAGAAGACTGTCACGTTGACAGTTTGTCATATTCAACACATCTGCTTACCCCTTCAGGGATATGTATGTATGTAATATCAGAACATAAGAGTAACAACCAAGAAACGATATAAAACATAAAATTTGTGGGTTTTTTTTCAATTGAATAACACACTATTCAATTAAGCTCATAATATTATAATAAAAGAAACTGCTTTTATAAAAAGTCAAGTCATAGTCAAATTATGTACATAGCAAAGAGGTGCTCTTACAAACGTGAGAATTAATGATTTTACAGATTTCCCCGCCAGACTTCTGAAGTTTGATTTACCGGTAAAACTCAACTTTTACTCTCGTAAAGAGAGTGTTCGTAAAAATAATTACATATATAAAGAGAAGAAGACGCTGGTTTACGAAAAGCACATAGTTTAAGTATATTAAACTATCTGACCGTTCAACCACAGTATACACATACGCTGAATAAAAGCAGTATGGAAACTAAGAACAAATCTTTAGAAGCGACTCTCACACGGACGCACGCATCTATGAGATTACACGCTCACGCTCGCGTCGAGAAAAACGCTCTTATTTAAAAAAAAAAGGCCCATTACCATACTGATTGTAGTAACCTTATAATGCGGTAACATTTATAATCCTATACAATCATGTCATTTTGACGATTTGAAAGTATTTTGTAAAAGCGCAGTCAAATAAAGATATTTCGATTTGGACTGTAAATAATGTCACACAGATTTATTGCTGTGAGATTACTATTTAGTTAGCTAACTGATATTTAAACCTATGTTTTTTTTTGGTACATCCTCGTACATAATGTTTCTAAGTAAGTCAAAAGTAAATTAGTGCCCTATATAGTTTGCAAAATGACAGTTTGACAACCTGTTAAATACATAAACTGATATTTTAAATTTGGAAGTTTAAAAATTGTGATGTTTAATTTTTAACAGGATTTCCGAACTGATAAAAAAATCCATCTACATCTACTTACACAAAGATTATAAAGACGAAAGATTTGTATATTTTTAATTTGAAACTACTGGAATGAGAAAAATTCTTTCACCGGTATCAAGCTACATTTTTAGCGAGTAACCATAGGCTGTATTATTAATCGAGGTTAATCAGAGATCCCTAATAACAAGGTAAAGCCGCGGACGGAATCTACTATATTATAAATGGCAAGGCTTCTGTAAGGAGGAACGTTATCATCGTGTGGCGCCATCTTGTGGGTAAATAAAAAATCTATATACATATTACCTATTCACGGCGGAACGGATGAACCGAGTTTACCCAAATTAAAGTGAGAGATAGTTTTAATTAAGAAGCGTCGTGGTGGCCTTGGGGTTTGCGCAGTCTTTGCTACGCATGCGACGCAAGTTCTAATCCCAGCGGGGCCTGTACCTATGAGATTTTCTAAAACTTATGTGCACTAATTTCACACCATGTGCTTTACGTTGAAGGAAAACATGATGTGAAAACATAAAGAAACCTGCATATGTCTGAGCAGTAATTCAAAGACGTATGTATAGTGCCTGACGGCAACAGACTCACCATCTGTCACGTTGGCACTTAATCATATTCGCTGAAAATTTTGTGTTATTATTACAACAGCTCTGCCAACCCTTTCGGGGAATACAGGCGTGAGCATAAGTATATATCCCATGTATTTGGGGTCGGCACTTGATTCAACCCGATGTGGCTGATTACCTGATTTTTATACGAAGCGACTGCCACCTGACCTTCGCAACCCCTTTTTCGAGGAATATCGGCAATCTGGGTTAAACCAGTTGTCAGACTTTCTTAGGCCTCTGACTGACCTGCATAAGTATATATATATGCAGATAGTTTTAATCCCAAGGACAGATATAGGATACTTAAAAAATAATGACGCGGACGAGGTCGCGGGTAAAAGCTACTAATAAATATAATAATGTCATGGAATTTCTTCGCATTGCTCATGAGTTCAACTATAGCCTTCAAAACTTTTCCATTTGAAATTTTTATTTGAGACATAATATAAGTTGAAATATACAAACCGTGAAATGATATACGTGTTTTACGGAGTTGAATGGGTAATTTTATAACACTTTGCAAGTGTGAGGTAATGTCGACCTATCGTGATGATCCACAGTTTAATGCCTGGGCTAATGTTTGCATACTCGATACTGCAATACACTGCAGTAATGGGCTGTGGTTGTTACACAAAACCCATTTATAAATTATTATACACGTAATCGATGGTAATATCTTCTTGGTGTCTCCGGGATGCATTTAAAATATCGTGCTCACTCCTGTATTCCCCGAAGGGGCAGGCAGAGGTGTTGTAATAACAACACCCACTTTTCACCGAAGATTAAGTGCCAACGTGACAGACGGTGAGTCTATCGCCGTCTCAGGCACTATACATACGTCTTTGAATTATTTCTCAGACACATGCAAGTTTCCTCACGATGTTTTCCTTCACGTAAGCACGTGGTGTGAAATCACTGTACATAAGTACTTTGGAAAAAATAATTAGAACAGGTCTTGCTGGAATTCGAACTTGCCTCGCTTGCGTAGCAGGTGACTGCTCAAACCATAAGGTCACCACGGCTCTTTTTACGAATGCATTGCTATCCCCATTTATCTGTCAAATTTGATCTATCCAAACCCCTCTTTCATAATAATGTTAAATAGCGATAAGTAATTGTGGAGAAAGTAAGGACAAAATTATATGTATATAGAAGGGACACATGTAAAAAAAAACCGGGGAGTTTGTTTCGCCGTTTCTTCTCCTGACAGGCTTACTTTTGGAAACGGTAGTAAATTAACTTAAGTTAGCGTAAGAGAAATGACGTTCAATAAGTGTTCCAAGTGTCCCTTATGTTGAATAAAACTTTTTGATTTTATTTTATTTGATAGATTTCTTTAACTTTAGTAACCTTAATGGCAGGTCGATAAAATGTTGAAAACGGCTGTAAGGATTACTTGTTGCATATCGAAATTTCAATCTTTATTACGTGGAATTTTTCCAAGAAAAAAATTTCATTTCATAGGTATAAATATATTATTTCGTTCTACTTATGTATAAACATATGTTACGTATAACAAAGCTTTTGAAAAATGTTAACAAGTGATTTTAAGCGCTCTTCAATAGCCCTCCATCATCTAATACAGGATGTACGTCAATCAATAATGAACAAAATGATTGAAAAGGTCGGAACAATACGGCGACGATGGCGAAGCGAGCCTGTGAAAGCGTCCAACCCAATGGTCATTCAAGATCCACATTGTTTTCACCGAAGAATTGGACGGGTGTCATTAAAATCATAATTCTCGAAGGCCGAATCTTAGGAAGAGTCTGGGAGAGAGGCGTCGTCGACCCACCAGTATATAAGCCTACCGAGTGTGGTACAGAGCATCACACAACCACGAGACCTCCGTGAGACAACATGAAAGCGTTCTTGGTAGGTATTCGTGCATAGTGAAAGTGATTTGTGACCTGTGTGTGACCCCGCGCTCCCGTGCGCTTCCTCGTGCTCGAACCTTGCAGTGTTCCTACTTTGCTCGGTTTTATCATCCAGTGCTTCAACACTACCTTCATCAATCGTATAATCATTATACAATCGGATTGTAAACGCTGTGATTAAAGCCAAGCATCGTATTGAGTTTTTATAAACTTAAATACAGTGCTGACTGCCACGCTTTACGGTGAAATAACACATCGTGAGGAATCCTGTCTGAAACTCGCCTGAGACTGGCGACATGGTCACCAGGCAGTTAATTATAATTGGTACAAACTGGGAGCTGCAACTTCTACGGCTTCTAGGCTTGTAGAAATTTCATCTCTCTATTGTACATGTTTGTAGCTTTGTGGTAAAGTGTATATTTGTTGTGTAGGTATTAGCAGCCGTAGCGGCACTCGGCTCGGCGAGACCCGAGGCGGGATACAGTTACAACGCGCCCGGCGGCGGCGGCGGCGGAGGACTCGGCGGTGGCCATGGAGGACTCGGCGGCGGCATCGGTGGAGGCCTCGGTGGCGGACACGGAGGCTTCTCCTCCGGCGGTCTGAGCTCCAGCAGCTTCGGCATCGGCAGCGGCATTGGCGGTGGATTCTCATCTGGAGGCGGATTCTCGTCCGGCGGCGGCTTCTCATCCGGCGGTGGCGCCAGCTTCGGCGGCGGCGGCGGCGGCGGCTCTGGATTCGGCGGTGGCTTCGGAGGTGGCTTCGGAGGCGCTCCCATTGTGCAGAAGCACATCTACGTGCACGTTCCTCCCCCAGAACCCGAAGAACAGCGTCCCCAAGTGATCGGAGGCGGCGGTGTGCCCCAGAAGCACTACAAGATCATCTTCATCAAGGCCCCAGCTCCTCCCGCACCCGTCGCGCCCATCATCCCCGCTCAGGCTCAGAACGAAGAGAAGACCCTCGTCTACGTGTTGGTCAAGAAACCCGATGAGCAGCCCGACATCACCATCCCCACTGCCGCTCCCACTCAACCCTCAAAGCCCGAAGTTTACTTCATCAAGTACAAGACCCAGAAGGAAGGCGGTGGTATCGGCGGTGGACTCGGCGGTGGAATCGGCGGTGGACTCGGCGGTGGAATCGGCGGCGGTTTGGGCGGTCTGTCTGGTGGTAGCATCGGTGGTGGCATCTCCGGAGGCAGCATCGGCGGTGGTCTGTCTGGTGGCAGCATCGGAGGAGGACACGGGGGCAGCATCGGAGGCCTCTCCGGCGGCAGCATCGGCGGAGGTCACGGAGGCAGCATCGGAGGCGGACACTCCTCAGGCGGAGTGAGCTCCTCATACGGCCCTCCCGGACAATCCGGCCCTTACTAAACACAGCGCCCCGCGCTACTACATGTGATACCTGCTTAGCCGGCGACAAATCTAGTTTTAAGTAGAGAAAAAATTACGGTGCCTAAATGTATTTATGTAAATAGTAATTTTAATGTATGTTTAGTTGTATTATACAATTCTTTTTTGCATAAAAATGATAAACCTACTATATACTCTATTTGTTCACAAAACTACCCTAAACCTACTATTATTGTTGAAGAACAAAGCTGACTTCCCAAATAAACAAAGCTAACAAAAACAATACAAAGGGACACAAATTAAATGCATAATTCAACTTGGACAGTCCCAAAACATTTTTTTCACATATCCAATTAACACGAGGTTTCAAAACAGGTGTATTGGTAGAAAGTGATGTTTTCACTGCGTGGGCGACGGTTTCACAACCGGGACGGGATAGTGTGACCCCGGTTGCACAATGCACTCAAAGATGCTTACAACATCTATATGCGTAGAAAATCTCCAGTTTGTCTAAATATATTATTGCGTAACTCACTTATAAAGTTACAACAATATCATTTCGTAACCTGACATTTGAGATTCTCCCTTTTAACATATTCACTCGCGACCTTGTGTGCTACGATAATGATTACGGCGATCGAGAGTAACAAAAGGGAAAATAAAATACGATTGTGCGCCGATCGGTTAAGTTACGTAACGTTATGATGACACGGAAAGAACTTGTTTCAAAATGAATATTTATGACATGTGGTGAAATTCGTCTTCCGCCCGAAACATGTTTGGGCATATCATTATTGTGTGGGAAAGTCTTATAGACCAATTTAGGGAAATAAAGGAGTGAACACAATGCACACAAAGGAACTAGTAAATACCCTATTGAAAACGAAAGGGTCACGTGAGTAGGTATACGTAAACGTATACGCACACATGGTTAACTGAAATAGACAACTTTTACTTCTTACAAAATTTTCCACTATTGATGTGTCATAATTTCATAGTTTCGTAAAATACTTTTACGAATAATAAAATAATATTTTTGTATGATTATCTAATTAATCATCACAGAACATTCCATTAATTTATTCATTTTAGAAATTTCCATTCTTTTAATTAAAATTCTTTAATACCACTCAAGTATTAAGTCCTGTTAATTTATAGTCATGTCAGAGTAGATTTGAACGGTTCAGTACTCTCAAATAAACTCTAGGTCTCAAACAGAAAAAAATAAGGACTACATTAATATTTTGTTTCGTAGACATTCAATTCCTTACCTTCCATACATTCTCCTGTCAGGATTTAATTTGGAAACGTTAGTCTTAAAAATGTCGTTCACATAAATTACTTTGTCAATTATTTTGACAGCATTATTTTGTCAGGTTGAAAGCATCGTTATTCTAAACTACGTTATCTTGATTTGGTTTTTACTAACATGTAGGAGTAGAATTCCGATGGATTTCAAGTTGAAAAATCCATTTTAAAGTAATATTAATAACAGTAGAGAATAATCAAAGTAGAAATAGTCTAAAAGATTAAACCCAATGTAAAGCGAGGGTGGGTAGCTAGTGTTGAATTTTTTTTTTCATTTTGATTGGAACTAGTTGTGCCCTACAGTTACACCCGCGTAGAGTTAATTCCATTATTTGTTAAATAAAAGTAGCCTAAGTTACTCATTTTAACATCAGCCATCTGCCTGCGAAAGACCCGTTAAAATCGACCCAGCCGTTTCGGAGATTAGCCGGAACAAAAAGACAGACAAACAGAGTTTTTATTGTGAGTACCCTATAATTTTTATGTGCATTTAATGAAAAGCTTTTAATTTGATATTATAAACAGTGACTTCAATTTTATTTACTTGTATAGATACGGGGCTGAAATTTAAACAAAATCTTTACGAATAATTACACCACTTATTACATGGAGTGCAGCAAAAACTCGGCACATATCTAAAATGGTCTTAGAGCACATCATTCAACATTTTAATGGTAATAATTTACTCTATATGGTATAGCCCTTGGCCTGGCGTATTTCAAACAAGATCACTATAAAAACTAGTTCAGTGCATCATTGCAGATGACTCGAGCAAGAAAAATCAAATGGGACTTTTCATTTTACATCGAAGAGTATAACGTCTTTAATATTGCAATTAAGACATACTTCTAATTAGTTAACGGTATATACATACATATGCACACGCCTGTATTCCTCGAAGGGGTAGGCAGAAGTGTTGCAAACACCTACTTTTCACCGAATATTATTACGCTCAGGCACATAACATGTGCCTGAGATGTATGTATGTATATTCTACATATTCTGTACTGTATAATAAGGTAAATATTGTTTTGTAGGCCTGGCTGGAGGCTTTCTAGTCTTGCCATACCATGTTAATTGTGACACTCACAAATAAACCGATAATTAAAAAAAACGCTCTTGAATGTTGTTTGAGAGTTATTTTTATTTTCCCTCTTAAAAATAATTATTAACCCAAGATGGCGTTGGGACCGCGGTCCCAAAAAGCCCCAGAAATATATCAACTAGTTTTATTATCGGTATTCGAAATACAACAGTCATCTTGAACACGTATAGGATTATGTAGGATGAAAGTACTTTTACTTACATGACATAACCACCAAAGATGTAGTCATCTGACTATAACTGAAACTGACAAGATATAAGTTGTATAATCGGCCGAAAATAACTGTCACACATACTAGATGTGCTAGTTAGGACAAGTTGTTGCAATTTACCGGATGTCGGTCATTAATCAAGATGACTGTACCGTCTAGCTTCATAACATATAGTTTCGGGCTTGACATGTATATGTTGATATCGAGGTTAAGTAGTAATCGTATGTCGACTGACCGTAGGTTTGAATCGATTTGGGAAATCTCGGGAGCTTGTATTTTATTTACGTACATACATAACTCGCTTGAATTGTATTTTTCTCCGAAAGGTTAGGCTAATTAAGGCTATGATTAGGTTAGTGTACTTATAGTACACCTACACAATAAGCCCTAATAACACTGTCCGACCGGGGATCGAACCCAGGACCAATTTTTCTCCAAATTATTTTTTGCTTATTTATTTTCTTTTCTTTTTCAAAAATAAAAGTAGCCCAAGCAATGCCTAAGTAGCCTATTCGTTGTCATATTAGCTACCCTTCACTGAAATTTCAATCAAAATCAGTCCAGCCGTTTCAAAGATTAATCGTAACACTTTTTAAAGACCTTATAGAAATAAAAAACAAAAATAAATGTTTGAATCAAAACTTTACATCACAATTCACGAATCTAAAAACAACTATTAAAAACACGCATAAAACACAGACCATTAACTCTTCACAAAAAAGCTACTTATTTAAAAATAGAATATAATTGCAAGAAAAAATCTATACATAACCAGCCTAATGCAATTTCCTTGTGTCAAAAATGAGCTCAGTCTTGATAGTGAGAGTGAGCTGTGAAGTACTTTCGCTTACTACAGCCATCTATAATGTAATTTCTAGTATGATACAACTGCTAAGGTCGCGCGCTAGACGCTTCATACGAACGCATTTACTTTATAATTAGAATAAATACAGTTTGTTCCGGTTTATCGCTGATCGATTAGCTCGATTTCGGCGGCATTCTCACTGGCAGCTAATATTGCCAGGAGTTATTAACCCTTATTTGTTAATGTTTTCGCGTAAAATTATGAAGACGGACTGCTTTTCGGACCAACTTTAATTTTAATAATTATCTTTAACGGGGAAATCGGGACCGCAAGCGTCAAGCGTTGTACCATAAAAAATACAATTATGAATTCCAAAGAGCCTTCGCCTTTAAAGACACTCGCGGTCCCATTTCGCCCCTAAAAATATTATTAAACCCAAGGGGGCATTTGGGACCACGCTCCCGTTCCCAAAAGTCCCTCGAATCTTCATCCTATGCAATTTACGACATCAAGACATCCCACTCTCGAAATTTCTTGGCTAATTTCTCTATGTTTTGGCAAAATTATCATTCTCACGTCAACTCTGGTCTGCGTGAGGATAATGTTACAATGTAGACAAAGTTACATTATTCTCGCGCTTCGCTAGTAGAAACGATACAAAATGTACGGAAATGACAGATGTCACGTGACTGATTTATGTCATTTCCATACATTTTTTTAAGCCTACACTAGGCCTAGACAAAGTAGCAAAAACTGTAGGCCAGATTCTGAGGAAATTATTCGTTCGCCTGTATGAAGAACCGCGCTGTATGAGTCTCCTCTCTATTAGTAAACATACGTGCGTGATCTATGCCAGCATTGCGAACACACGGATGCAAAGTCACGTTTAATTTATCTTTTGAAAGAGCTTGGCTAAGCACCGTTTTCTACCTATTTTTATTACATACTATCTGCGCCCCGCGGTTTCATCCACGGATACTTAATGGGATATATTTCGTGGCATCTACTTTTTATAAATGTAACCTAAGTTACTCTTTCTGAGATCAGCTATGTGCTAAACAGATAGACAGGAAGAGAGCACTTCTGCTCAACTAAATTACTCAACTAGTTGAGCAGTAGGACATAGTTTGTAGTACCTACCGAAAATTGTATGCTCCTTAGCTCATCTTAGTTGATCAGTAGAACATCCTACTATAAAATCTGCTTTTTTCCCCACTACTCAACTTGATGCAGTTGAGCAATTTGAGTGAGGAAGAAGCAACGGAGAGAAAGCTGAGAAAATAAAATATATATTTTTTTTAATACCGCGTATATACTTCCATATGCATTGAGTTACAATCAAACACTACAGTTTTATTTATCTGTATAGATATTTATTGCATATCGTTTTATGAATGGTCTGTTGATTAATGATATGATTGTGATTTTGGTATTAACAACTTTTTATAGCAATTTTCAAAGTTCATTCCACTCGTGTAGTTCGAATTCTTCTACTTTTTATTACTTTAGTTTTTGCTTTTTCTTTTTGTTTGTGAAATGAATTGAATTCTTCGCTTTGAACTTCAATGATACCAATTGGCATTTATTTTAAACGAATCAATTAAATAATTGATCATCATCATCTCCCTAGCCATTATCCCATACATTGTTGGGGTCGGCACTTGATTCAACCAGATGTGGCTGATCACCTGATTTTTATACGAAGCGACTGCCATCTGACCTTCGCAACCCCGTTTAGGAGGAAAATCTGTGATTTGGGTTAAACCAGTTGTCAGATTATTTTTAGGCCTCCGACTGACCTGTAACGATTGCCAAAGATGTTAAATTGGCAACCGGGACCGACAGCTTAACGTGCTCTCCGAGGCACGGAGGGAACTCGGGCGGTCACCCATCCAACTACTGGCTAGGCGTATGGTTGCTTAACTTCGCTGATCGAATGATATGCGCAATAGCAACTGTGCCACGAGCTCCTCCATTTAAATAATTGATATTATTACAAAAAAAAATCGGGATTTAAGAATGGAGAAATTTTTTCATAATTTAAGTTAATTTATCTGCAAGGTTGAGAAAAAGTCCTTTAAATTCAATTTAAATTCAATATGCTTAATAAAAAGTTTTTTAGAAGAAACAGTAATTTCTGCCATTTAAAAAAAAAATTGGGTCACTGTTAGCAACACAACATTTATTGTATAGTATACCTTGTAATGTATTAAACACTAGCTGTGCCCCGCGGTTACACCCGCGTAGACTTAATTTCATGGGTGGCCCGCGGAATCCTAATTATTTTATTAATTAAATGTAGCCTAAGTTACTCCTTGTAAAATTAGCTATCCCCCAGTGAAAGTCCCGTTAAATCAGTCCAGCCGTTTCGGAGATTACCCGGAACAAACTGACAGACAGATAGACAGACAGACAGACAGAGAACAATTTTAAAACTTGGTTTTTTAGTGTCAGTAGCGTGTATACTTTCATATGCATTTAGTGAAAAGCTGCTATTTTGGATTTATCTGTATAGATATAGATGTATAGATTGACCGCACTGCTTCTGATTACAAAACTACATTAAAATCGGTTTACGAAATACAGTCTAATGAAATAAGAGGCCGTACATAGATTGATACATTCAATGCCACATACACTGGGCTTTATCCGAGTTTTATATTTTTACTAGCTGTGGCTCATGGCTTTACCCGAATAGGATTCAAATCAAATCAAAAAACCAAACCAAATGTACGCCTGAATGGAGAAGAAGTTTAATCATTAAAACTATGTTACTTAGAGATATTTTTTTCCTATACTGATATTATAAAAAGAAAATATTTGTAAGTAATTATGTTTACAACGAATTCGCTCAAAAGGATAACGTCGGCTATCTACCAGTGAAAATACCGCTAAAATCGGTCTAGCCGTTTCAGATAAGCCGGAACAAACCAACAGGCGGACAGATATTTCATGTGTACAGTTTATACTTTCATCTTATCTTCTCTTATCTTATCTTACCTTATCTTATACCTTTAAACGAGCAATTCTTGTATATATAGAATCTGGATCTCGGGAACGGCTGCAACGATTTTCATGAAATTTTGTATGTAGGGGGTTTCGGGGGCAAAAAATTGATCTAGCTAGGTTTCACTTTCAGAAAACATCGTGTTGACCATGTTCTCATGCACTGAAAAACTCATAAAATATCAATACAATACGACAGTAAATTTCGCCGACAACTGTCAAGTTATGATAGCTCAGAGGCTGTCAGCTTACGAGGTGATAAGAAAACGAAACTAGAGTAACCCCGGTTCGAGACTGACGTTCAGCGGTTCGATTTTTTCCTTTTGGTTCCTTTTTTTCAACTAGCTTTTTTGAGAAAACGTCAAGTTTTTTTTCTTATGTGGGAAGAAGTTTAGTTTTTTGTGAGAAAAACCAGGTACTATACATTAAGTGAAAAGCTGTTAATTAGGAATCACAAACAGACGCTTCAATTTTAAACATCTGTATAGATTTCTCCAAGCTATATTTTTAAAGGTATTTGAAAGGAGAACACAGATTTGTGTGAAATACGCGAGTTATGTAATTATGCAGAGTGTATTCTGCGCTTTTTGCGATTCACTACAATGTTTCTGAATTCACCCACTTACCTACATGTTTTTTAGTTACTTCATAGTAACTATCTCACACAGTTCCTAGAATACTATTATTAACGTTTCAGGTTATTAAGTGAGGTAATAAGATACGTTGGTTCTTACCAAACATAATTTAGAGATACTTTTTTCGTCTTGGTGATATAAATTCGCGTCTTATTTGATCTGGAATACAAATTATGGAGTAACTGGTGAACCGCGGAACGCTGATATTTTTTTTAATAAACGTAGCCTTACTTAATACTTGTTACGTTACTGCTTATAACATTAGCTATCTGCCATTGACAGAACCGTTAAAATTGGCCCAGCCGTTTTGGAGATTAGCCGGAACAAACAGACACACAGACAGACTGAGAAAATTTTTAAAACTTGGTTTTTTTGTGTCAGTAGCGTGTATACTTTCATATGCATTTAGTGAAAAGCTATTATTTTGGAATTACAAACATACACTTCAAATTTATTTATCTGTATAGAGTATATAGATGTATAGATGTATAGATTTGGTTAAAGAATTGAGAAAAGCTTTTTCAAACTATGTTCTGGGCATTCTACACATAATACATATATTGCTACGATATTTTCCTTTATCGTGAACGTAAAGCTACTCAAGTTAGCCTACATAGGAATAAGTCAGTGAGATTAGAACTAACGTCGCTTACGTAGCAGGTGATACAAATCGGCCGAATATTAAAAGGACAGTGTTCCGAATGGTTCAAAGAGCACTTACAGTAACCCATAGATAAGGTACGCTGTCGAAAGCGTCGATATCTTACTGATAAATTCATTGCGTCGTACCCTCCAACTATTTCAACAACAGCTGACCAGCCTCACTCCCAACTAGGGTTGTCAGGCGTCCGGGTAAAGCTGGACATAGGGTTTTGGTTGCGTGTCCGGCTATAATAAACGGTGTCCGACTTGTCCGAGTTTTATTAGGCTTTCCACATTCAGCAAATGATCGTAGCCGAGCTGATGACTGTGACGGAATAATAAAACAGTAAGTACTTGTACGGATTTGGAATTTGATGTGATTTAAGATTCATGATAATAATAATAATTGAACTGTGATTTGAGCAGTCGCCTGCTACGAAAGCGACTCAAGTTCTAATCCCAAGGGGGCCTGTGCCAATGAGTTTTTCAAAGCACAGAGAGTGACACACTACGTGCTTAAAGGTAAAGGAAAACATGGTGAGAAAACTTGCATATGTCTGAGAAGTAATTCAAAGACGTGTATACCTAGTGCCTGAGACGGCGATAGACTCACCATCTGTCACGTTGGCACTTAATAATCTTCAGTGGAAAGTGGGTGTTGTTATTACAACACCTCTGCATATCCCTTGCGGAAAACAGGCGTTCCGTTTATGTTCATATGTCATGTCAAACCTATTAATACTGAGGAAATTCCTAAAAAATTTAGGCTGTTCGGCCTTTTTGCTCAGATGTCCGGCCATACTGGCTGGTCTGTCCGGCTATTTGGTTGGCAACCCTGCTCTTAACAATAGTTGCACACACAACAATAAATGCACGTTACATGTAAATCTTAAAATACATTACATCCATCAGGCGGATTAAGAGCACTTGCAAAATACTCTTTTGTTACTACGAATGTTACATCTTTCACAATTTTTGACCGCATTGTCAGCTGACTAATGACCAGTCAGAAGTGTCAAAATATTAATTGATTGTTTTAAATGCTTGCGGTTATTGCTTTCAACATTACCTAATGCCATAGTAGAAATATAAGCTTTGCTTTCTAGGCAGTATGGAATCTAGACCATTTTAACCGACTTCAAAAAAAGGAGGAGGTTATCAATTCGACTGTATGTTTTTTAAAATAAGAACGTTTGCTCCTTCGAGCGTGAGGGTTGTCACTCTTAATTTTTTTTCATTTATTTCTTTATTTACTGGCAAAAGTAAGGTATGCCGTTCACGCGATTGGCCACAATGTCACATCTCTAATGTTGATTAGTCGATTGGAAGTTCATAAAAATGTCTTTAACGTTAATGACGTAGACGCGATTAGCCACGACGTCAAACCCCTAAGTAAGTAAGCTCATGTTTATACTATGCTAATAACATCCTTTGCGATTCTCCACCAATCAGCTTGCGCTTTGAGCGGTTTTGAATGAAAGTGAAATTTGAAATTGCTAGAATTCTTCGTGCTTTGAATAAGCATTCGCGTATTGCATAATGTTATGGTTCTCAGATGGAAATTAAATACTTACCTAATAGTGAAAATATTTGGCTTTATGAGTGAACTGTCATAATCATAAAAACGATATTTTAGGTGTCCGAATTTTATATGTTCGGGTATTACACAGCGCCGTCTAGTTTCAAAGTAAGTAAAGTTTTTTTCAACGGATAGATCTATACTTATCATCATCATCATCATCATTATCATCATCAAAGGCCACTTCATCTTGTCAGATGATTGTTGCAGTGCTGTGTCCTATCTCATACATCTTCTCCTGTGGCTTAGCAGTCCGCAGGCAGCACGGCATCTCTTGCCACATCTGTCGCAAGTGAACCGAGAATCTGAGGACGGAGCAGTGCCGGTTATTCGAAGCCTTTTCTGCTTAATGCTGTCGAGCCAGGCTTCGTCATGCTTTGACATCCCAGATGATACCTTACGGCGCCATTGGGTTCTTACATTGGCGTGTGTCTTCCAGTTCCTTGTAACCATATCAAAGTTCTTCATATCACGCTTGCTATCTATACTTAATAATAAATTTTAAAATCTGGCAGATTGACAACGTTCCCACTTAATGGAGCAAGCGTTCTTATTTCTAAAATAGGCCATTTATTACTTCCCAAAATGACTACAGAGTTTTTTTTACACTTAATTACTTTAATTTATTTTGGGTACCCAAGTTTGGGCAAAGGCCTCTTTAGGCCTTTATTAGGGCTATAGTGTAATTGAATCATACTATAAAATCTTTAGGTATTATCAGGATAGAGTGCGATGACCTCCGTCAGTGTAAACGCAAAGGTCTCGGTCAATAACCTGTCTGTATACTCATGAACCATAGACGTACGCCTTGTTTACATATTACACATGACCTCAGAGTTATTTGACCCAAAGTCTAAGACACTTAGTTATTTGCTTATTTGCTCTACCGGTTCTTGCCGGAAGGATAGCTTCCAAATCGGATAAGGCTCTCGCTGTTTAAAAGTTTCAGAACTACACTATAAATATTAGCTCAGTAATCAGTATGGAAACAAGACCAAGTTATTGAAATAATAACGTCTGCGCCATCGAGCCTAATATTTTCACTCTCACAGTTTTTAATATTTACTCCCTTATTTACTGTCAAAATAAAGTCTGTAAAATACGTAAATAAAAATGTATATGCGATCGGCCATGACGTGAAACCCCATACTGACATTACGCCAAGGCCGCTTATTATCTCGCAGATGCGCGCGTCTGTGTGGGTGTGTCATTTCCCACTATTTATTCATAAATTCCGTACTGCTGTTAATTTATTATGTGCCAGGACGCAAACTGAAATTATCATTTTCATTTTGACATAAAATAAAAATTATACACCAGGTAATAATTATACGAATATATTGGGGTCGTAACCGGCGCATGATTTAGACGTACTAGAATAATGTAGATTTCTATACAATATCTGGCACCTACAATAAGACATTCACGATAATAACATAAATATCATTGTACATATAACCAACATTAAAATAATGATCGCTGTGAAATTGCCACAATTTCACCGCAAACACTAGGTATTGTTTCGAACGCTAAATGCCAACTCTACGACCTTTCCAATCTATGTGTTTATAGTTTTGTAAACGCATTAGCAATTAGATTGGTCTAGTGTTTCTATCAAGACGAGGCTGTTTAGTAGATATCTGCCTGCGAAATGTCCTGGGTTTTTGTCACATTATTAGACAGAGCAGTAACGACTTCACAAAGTTTATTGTCACAGGGATATAGGGGAAACGCCCAAGAGGCCGCAGTCCCACGCGGTGGTCAGTTCAAATCTGCACTCCCATCGAATATAGTGTCCGAAGTCCACATCGTCAAAGATAGCGACAAGTCAAGAAATAGGTGATTTCTGCGGGGTATCACAACCCACATCAGTGAATATAAATGCGAGTACGGGGGTTTCTAGAGTTACAGGATTATAAGAAGAGGATACACCTGGCTCTTTCCCAAATATAGCAAAGACTATAACCAAATTCTTAGACCTTGGCTATTGGGTGGGCAAGTACCGTACCAACTCCTACTCATCCTCCCCTCCATAGATCACGAGTGACCTTACTCACTGGAAGATCAAGTTTTAATGTGTAATCTTCTGAAAAGTGGAGAAAGAATCCTCAAATAAGTAAGAGTCGGGCTTTAGACACAGGCAACGCCACCTTGGATTTGATAATAATTTTTGAGGGGGACAATGGGACCGCGAGCGTGGTCCTCAAAGGCTCTTCAGAATTCATGATTATTTTTAATGATACAACAGACCACTCGTGTTCCCCATTTCCCTCTCAAAGAGCCCAATTTCCTCCTAGAAGTCCTCCTAGTAGCTCCCATATTCGATTGGAAAATAACGTTTTGTAAACTTACTCATACATAACACATACTAATATTATGCGGATAATGCCAATATGCGTATAACGTAGCGCAAGTGCGCAGGAGTCGTTTACCGACACCGCATTCACATGAATAGATAATCTACTCAAACACTTAGAAATTGCAATACAATGCCACCTTCCGGAAAAGTGGCGCGGCTGTTACTAACCGTAGGTATTTCCGTGTGTTTGTCTCATTATTGCATATACGTAGTGATGTCTCTTTACAAACTTTGTACACGTCATGTCCCTTACGAGGTCGATAGAGAAATAGAGCAATCTTTCTTCTTCTCAAATGTTTTATTTATTTTATTCCGTGGAACTGGGTATTTCATTCAAATTAAAATTTCATGAGAGTATTTTGTGCGTTGGCACTTATCTATACATCTATACAGATAAATAAAATTGGAGTGTCTGTTTGTAATTCCAAAATAACAGCTTGTCACTAAATGCATATGAAAGTATATACCCTACTGACACAATAAAACCAAGTTTTAAATTTTTTCTCTGTCTGTCTGTCTGTCTATTTGTTCCGGGTAATCTCCGAAACGGCTGGACTGATTTTAACGGGACTTTCACTGGCAGGTAGCTGATGTTTCAAGGAGTAATTTAGGCTCCCGTTAAAATCGGTCCAGCCGTTTCAGAGATTACTCGGAACAAACAGACAGACAGACAGACAGACGCACAGACAGACAGAGAAAAAAATTAAAACTTGGTTTTTTAGTGTCAGTAGTCAAAGTCAAAGTCAAAGTCAAAAATATCTTTATTCGATTAGACTTTATACAAAGCACTTTCAAATCGTCAGAATTACACAATTTACAGGATTATACATGCTACCGCCAGGTTCGGAAGGTTGCTTTTACTGAGAAGAACCTGGCATGCATACTTTCATATGCATTTAGTGAAAAGCTGTTATTTTGGAATTACAAACAGACACTTCAATTTTATTTATCTGTATAGATATAGATATAGATATAGATAAGGGACACTTGGAACACTAACATATTGAACGTCATTTCTTTTCCGTTAACTTAGGTTAATAACTAGGTTGTATCTGCCAATTAAAAAACCTAAACATACATTATGCTCACGCCTGTATTCAACAAAGGGGTACACCCACATTCCACCAGTTATGTTTTTAGTCCCATGTAATAGGGGTCGAGCCTATTGCCTTTAATGGGGCACTAATCCAGGCTCCGGGCTTTTAATGGGAAATCACAGATGAAAAAAGCCAATAACATTTTAAATATACGCTGCATAGATAAATAAGCATTTATCAAACCGCATAGATAATGCACTATACCCTGCTTGGTTTTGCGGTGCAACTGGAAAACAATAGTTTAATTTATATACCAACATAACCAAAGATAAAGGCATATTATATTGTTTTCATGACTTCGTGTTCTGGCTCTTTTTTGGATTATGGTCTCTCGCAGGTGGTAGTGGGGAGTAACCTCCACTGCTTAAAAGGGTGAGATCCAATAGTCTCCAGCCAAAATTAATTAATAATATTAGGTATCGCGGTGTCACAGTTCCTCCATGTAAGCGTAAACATTTTTGTAATAGTCAGAAAAGGTTAATAAATAATAAAAATAAAAACGATTTAACTGAGTCCAAAAAATATTACACTAATAGAAAGCAACGTCATCGTGGAATGATACAGACTTTATTATTAATTCTACGCGGGTAAATCCGCGAGGCGTAACTAGTGTTATAATAAATAAAATTTACACCTCGTTGTAGCTTGCAACATCCAACGACTTTACAAAATCAACGCTAATGAATTCCATTAAAACTATGTATGTATAATATAAGCCTTGTTAGATGTGTAATTTCTTGCATTCAGATGTTAATATATAGTACCTCGTACTATTATCGTATATATATTTACGTGAAGAGTGTTGCTCAATATGTTATTAATACATTCTATATTAGAAACGCCGGAGGCCATTTTAGACTAGTACAAACATTCGGACATACAAACAAACAATATATATTCATGAGTCAAAAACTGAATATGTTCACTCCATCCCAGAAGCCTCCCAGAAAGGGTAAGCAGAAGTGTTGTAATAACAACACCCACATTTCACCGAAGATGATTAAGTGCCAACGTGACAGATGGTGAGTCCATCGCCGTCTCAGGCACTAAACAAACTTCTTTGAATCCTTTACCACTAAGCTCGTGATGTGAAATCACTACATCTAAGAAAAACTCATTGGTGCAGGCCGCTGGGATTGGAACTTGCGTCCCTTGCGCAGCGAAGACTGCTTAAACCCCGTGGCCACCACGGCTCTCACATTTTTGAGTCATACATTATTTGATAGTTGGAGCTCAGGCGGTATGAAACCATGCAGGTCTCGAACAACATTCATATGCATTTAATAAAAAGCTGTTAATTTGAAATTGTGCTCGAATGTGAAAACAGATACTTCAATTTTATTTATCTGCATAGATATAGAAGTAAAGATACTCATTTTTTAACCGACTCCAAAAGAATTAGGAGGTTATCAATTCGACCAAATTTTTTTTGCGTTTGGTTCCAAATATAGCATCAAACTCGGTATCAAACACCAACTTCAAAATTAAGTAATTTATTTCATATCATTTTATTTTTCTCTTTTTGGAAGTGGTTTTACTTTCTTGTAAAAACATTTATGTATACAAGATACTTAGCCTCGATGCCTGAAGGTAAGCGACTACTCCAGTCAATGAATGTTTATTACAAGGATTCAAAGGCTGCAGTAGCCAACCGAATAAATAAATATTCCCATTTTAAGTAAATTCTCTCGCAATGAAAATTTGAAATGTTAGAATAATAATGTCTTACATTATTATTCTAACATTTTTTAGTCAGCATATCGCATAGAGATTTGTATTTTGAACGTTTATTATGAACTGGTTAATTTGTGTTAATTAGATGCTGTATAAATTAACTTTGTGCTCATATTATATTATATATTGTTCGTTCGTACGTAGCCTACTAGAATATGCGTCTCAAGTGTGGAACCCTCGGTATGAAATCTACTCAGCTCGCATTGAAGGCATACAAAAGAAATTTTTACGGCATTTAGACTTTAAAGCAAAACAATGGTCAGTTGACTACAATCATCGTTGTGAAAGGTATCACTTTCTACCCCTTAAATATCGACGTCATATAAATGACATATGTTTTTAATGAACATAGTAAACGGATCCTTAGATAGTTCATTTTTGTTATCCAAGGTAGGTCTGTGCACAAATCAATTGGGATTTAGGAGGCGACCGCTATTGCGCGAGCCTCACGTCGCTACTAATTATAGGCAGAATAGCTTCATGCTGCGAAGTGCACATAGCTTCAATAAAATTCCATCCAACTTGGATATAGACTTATTCTGTACCAGCACTGCAGCAGTTAAGCGAATCCTATGTAGACAGTTCTTTTCGAGCGAGCCCGACAGCAAGTAAATAGTATAATATACTTTGTTATTTTTACATTCTCTGTTATTATGGTTGATACATGTTTAATTAGGTTACATTTTTGTGTGTATAGCGTAGTATATTTTTTTTGTTATGGAATTTAAAATAAGAAAATGGATATGGTGCAAAAATTACCTAGTAAAATATCGGTGGAAGCTTGTAATTAGCAATTTAAGTTATTCATATTTAATTACATACGTAAGTTATTTGTCTGTAAGCTTTCTTAAATTAAATAAAAAAAAAAAAAAAACTCTGTTATGTGGTAACCGGTAGATAATGCACGTAATGGAATTTTGTGTAGATCTATCGTGAAATGTTAGCAGGCAGTTCATTTAAATATCCAAATAATATGATAAGACATTCTCCACTCGCTACATAGATGGCGCTACTCGCTAACAAATGCGAAGTTTCAGTACAAATACACGAGAACCTAAATCGCGCAGTAAGAGTTTTCGAGCGAATTGTAATATATATACTAGTTTCCAACTAGAACAGTTGGAGCCGCGGTTCCCCAGACATGAAACCCGCCTGGCTGGTCTTCCCTGTGCTGGGGATGAGCATGATCATTCGCTCTCCCCACACTATTTTCAAAGGCAACTAAAAACTTAAAACACGACTATAGGCGCCGTCACGAGCAATGAGCGCTGACCTTGAATGCGCGTTGATTATTCTATGAGTCTGTATTTGTCTATCTATACGGTATACGGATACGGTGGACTCACTGTCTATCACGTTTAAGACATTTTTATATCCATATTATAAAAACTGGAGGATCTTTGATCAAATTGAGTAATTTGACTGTATTTTTTAATAAGCCCTTAATTTCATTGATATTTGAATGAGTATTTATTTTAACTGTTCAAGCTTTTAATTATAAAGGGTTTTATAATAGTATTTCTGTTCACTTGAACCCCTATTATGGTTACCCCTAAGGGCCTACGGTTGTAACAAATTTGACGTAGGAATGTACGAGTAAATTCATGTACGTAATCATCTGTGGGAATTCTGCTGTAAGCTTTGGATCCGTCGACTTACTTAACACAGATCAATATTTTAGACCAGCCATGAGATAAGACTAATGCTACAAAACTTATCATAAATTTGGCTATCGTTAAAAATAGTTTTCGAATCAGATTTGAAGTTTAAACTAACAACTCTTCGGCTATATAATATTGATTAGGTGCATTTAATAAACATAAATAAATAGCTCTTTTATATATTATACCTTTATCTATCAATGCTTATATTATTAAGCTAAAAAGGTGTCTCTTGGAAAGTTTTTTTTTGTTTTGGATATAATGGAAAATATTACAAAAACAATAAAAAAATTAAGTTAATTCGTACACTAGTAAAACCACGAGGCACAGTTTGTTGAAGTCATAAATATCCTACTAAATAATAATGTTCCCTACAAATAATCTATTTTTAATTAAGCAATTCAATGAACCATATGCATTCGTAATATAAAGTTGCATATTGCATAACATATTGGAATGAGAACCTGCATGTGCCGAGTACAATAATGTATGTAATGAGCATAAAACTTTCATATTAATCCTGCAATTACTGCAGTATTAAAGTTATACAACTGTCATGTCATAAGTAGAAGCAGTTATGTTATAGTGCGACACACGACACGATTTATTTCGACACGATTATTTTTCAAATATACACTCCTTCTAACATCAGCTATCTAAGCTGCCAGTTAAGTCCCGTTAAAATCGGACCAGTCGTTTCAGAGATGAGTTGAAACAAACCAATTTTTTTTAAATATTTATTTATGTAAGTACTATTATATATGTTTAGTATAGCTGTTATTTTGAAATTACAAACAGATACTTAAATTTTATTCATCTGTATAGATGTATAGATAATAAAATCTTCTTTACAACACATTTCAAAACGGGTTTTTGAGAGCTAACCAAAAACTATGAATAGGTTTCAAAAGAAGTGACCCAGTTTAAACGCTCTGGAGTAAAGCCTTCAATTAAATTATCTCGGTTGGTCCAGTTTAGAGTTTGATACCCTACATTTGCGCAGAATACAAAAGAGCTACATTCGGAACGGATTCGCGTCAGATCCAGAACAAAGACTGTAATAAATAACCTTACATCCTGATTCAACGACCACTGACCAATATTTAAGTGTACATAAATGCTAAGTTACGTAAAGGGTTAGTCACGATGAAAGTGCTCGCTTGTATGACTCAGATTGTTGACTTTCTTGGCACTTAAGTGTATCACTGTTCCTTATATGTACAAATAAATAAAATTAAAGTATCTGTTTGTAACTCCAAAATAACAGTTATTCACTAAATGCATATGAAAGTATACTGTAGTACGCTACTGACACTGAAAAACCAAGATTTTAAATTTTTCTCTCTCTGTCTGTCTGTCCGTCCGTCTGTCTGTGTGTCTGTCTGTTTGTTCCGGGTAATCTCCGAAAGGGCTAGACCGAATTTAACGGGACTTTCACTGACAGATAAGGAATGTTGCAAGGAGTAACTTAGGCTACCTTTATTTATTAAAAATATTTGGGTTCCGCGACAATAAAGATGAAACTAAATCGCGGGGCACAGCTAGTACTATACTAAATACTCGTACTAAATATAAAGTGACCATAGGGTATAAAATCTCTAGTAGCGAATTTAATCCTATGACAAATGAGCCTGCTAAGCAAGCGACGCATACTAATATATCTATATCAATTATTTTATGTGGTGAGGAAACATAAATGTCTGAGAAGAAATTCAAGGACAAATGTATTAGTATTTAAGATGTTAGTGTTGTAAGAATTCACAATAGCCGCTTACGCGTGCGGCAGTACTTGTACGCCACCTTTGTTGTATAAAAATAAAGAATTGTTAAGCGATATTTTAATTACCGGCTATTTTCCTGTACTTGTCTTCACAATAGTACGAAGGGAGAGAAGTCGAAAGTTAGTTATGTCACTCCGTACTTCCATAGGCGTATTTAGTATGGGCACTAAATATTTTCACTCGTTTTTACTTGTACGTTTGAAGATACTCAGAATGTCTTGGTAGTGATGGTGCAATACGTGAACACTCTTTACATAGTTAATTTATAAGTATGGTACTTGTAACGTCACACTCGTAGGTACTGTTAAGTGATAATATATATACAGATATCTATACATCTTACATACATACATACAGATAAATAAAATTGAAGTGTCTGTTTGTAATTCCAAAATAACTGCTTTTCACTAAATGCATATGAAAGTATACACGCTAATGACACTAAAAAACCAAGTTTTAATTTTTTTCTCTGTCTGTCTGTCTGTTTGTTCCGGGCAAAATCTCAAACGGCTGGAATTTTAACGGGACTTTCACTGGCAGGTAGCTGATGTTCAACGAATAACTAAGGCTACTTTTAGTTAAATATTAGGGTTCCGCGACAATAAGAACGAAACTAAATCTACGCGGGTGAAACCGCGGGACACAGCTAGTATAAATTATTGTCAATATGACCCAAATACAAATGGATCAAATATCATTAAAACATTTGCCCAAAATGTTCTATTACATAGTAACAATATTCAAAGAATAAAACCGTACCATTGCGGTTTACTATGCTATATTGTATGCTTAATGCGCTGAAAATACCTTTGACACGTTTCAAACAAAACGAACAATGTTATTGTATGCTGAGTCAAAAGCCAATAAATACATTTTGTATTGAATCTTTTCCTTTATTCTATAGTCAAACCGTTGTAACTACAATTCCTTCGTAAATATTTGCTCTGAGATAGAACCTACTACAGCGCAGCTGGTATACAAACCACTATAATAAAGGTGCCTTCATTCCCATCTATATCTATATACAAATATATACAGATAAATAAAATTGAAGTGTCTGTTTGTAATTTCAAAATTACACCTTTGGACTAAATGCATATGAAAGTATACACGGTACTGATAATGAAAATCCAATTTTTACAATTTTTCTCTGTCTGTCTGTGCGTCTGTCTGTCTGTCTGTCTGTCTGTCTGTGTGTTCCGGGTAATCTTCGAAACTTTCACTGGCAGGTAGCTAATGATTCAAGGAGTAACTTAGGCTACTTTTATTTTTTTCAAATATAAGGGTTCCGCGACATGTAACATGAAACTATGTCTACACGGGTGAAACCGCAGGGCACAGCTAGTTTAAAATATTAATAATCTTAAAATAATCTACACTAATACTAAGCTGAAGAATGTGTTTGTTTGAACGCGCTAATCTCAGGAACTGGTCTGATTTGAAAAATTCTCTCAGTATCAAATAGCGCATTTATTGAAGAAGAAGGCTGCCTATATACGCTAAGACCAATCGTGGGTAAAAGTTAGCGTTAGTCCAAAGTAACTTCCGGGCGGAATAAATCGCGGGCAGAAGCTAGTTACTTATATTTATAGTTTTAAATCTAATTGCGGAACACCAGTATTTAATTAATTATGATTTATTACGCCAATAAGAATTCAAATTCGCACCAAACATAAGTGAGTAACCGATTGACACATAATAACCTTGGTCTGTCGATCTTGAAAAGAAAAAATAGTACAAAAACATTTCATCCATCACAAAATATAATAAATATCACATTACCTCACTAATATAGCAATAAGTACAAAATTAACATAACACACCATAAATCACTAGAAGTAAACATCTAATTAGTGATATTAATCTGGTATTATGTGTTACGCAACGGTAACGCCATCTGCCGAGCAAGTCGTGCGATCATTCGGGTCAACCTGTTAGAAGGTGCGCATGATTCTCGCGTTCACGACTAGTGAGTGCGTAATCCTACCGTACTGTCACCTTGCTTGGTCCAAGTTATAGGCACTTGGATCTCCATCCATACTAATATTATAACGAGGTTTGTATGTACGTTTGTAACGAATTGGCTCAAAGAGTACTGGACCGATTTTAAATCACTGATTAATATAGGCTATATTTTATCACCGTACTCCCACGGAAACGGAAACTGCGCGGGTGAATCCGCGTGACGTCCACTAGTCATATTATATTTATAAACTAGCTGTGCTCCGCGGTTTCACCCGCGTAGGTTTAGTTTCATCCTTATTGTCGCGGAACCCTAATATTTTTAATAAATAAAAGTAGCCTAAGTTACTCCTTGTAACATAAGCAATCAGCCAGTGAATGTACCGCTAAAATCGGTCCAGCCGGAACAAACAGTCAGACAGACAGACAGACGGACAGACAGAAAGAGAAAAAAATTTAAACTCGATTTTTTAGTCTCAGTAGCGTGTATAATTTCATATGTATTTAGTGAAAAGCTGTTATTTTGGAATTACAAACAGACACTTCAATTTTATTTATCTGTATAGATGTATAGATTTTACTAAAGGCGGTCGTAAACGCTTTTGCGAAATACTAAGTACTGGGATCGATCGAGCAAAGTAATTTTGGATTTTTCATCTCACTCATCTGTAATTTAGCATGGATTAGTGCCCGGTTAATATATTATATGGAGTTGAGAAATGTGTATAAAACATTTTTTTTTATCATTTTATGCTTAGTCATAGCTGGCCAATAATATTCTATATAATAGAGTGGGTATTTTTTATCAGTACCGTAGCTGGAACGTTTGCTACCAATACCAACGAGAAGGGAAGCGCGATTGTTAGATGTTTCAATAATCAGAACAATCGGAGTCGGTCAAATTTTCCATCGACTCGCCCTGGCGATGAAACAATCGAGAGGTTTTTCGATTTTTTCAATAATTCTATGTAAGCCATTGGTCCGAATCGCGCCGAGTCCAGCCGAATGGAACCGATCGTCGGCTTACGCGCTGCATAGCACCGTGCTCGATGAGTGGCAACTACTTGCGAGTCGGACTCGCTACCATCGACTGCCATTGAAAACAATATCGATGCATCGAGATGTTTGAACAACATAAAACTAGGAAAATAAATACAATAATAATATTGAATCCGCTTCCGCCTTTGACTTGATGATTTGTTCTAAATGTAGATGCACTGAGACTATGTCAAAGGGCAAGTGAGTGGCTAGTTACAGACCTGTGTGGGAGCCAATTTGGATGGAAATGTATATCAAGGATTCATTGAATTAACTTAACGTAAGTCACTTAAAGCCATCACTTAAATGAAACCAGAATCTAAAGCATTTACGGTGAAAGTATACTCCGTAATACTTTGCCATTATCATGCCAATATTGAACAATGCTACGTCACAATCAGCGCTGTCAAGAGCTGTCAATTACTGACATGTTCAACATTTTTGGAACCATACCACAGTTTGACGTGTTTAGGTCACGTGACCCAGCTGTAACGAGATAAACGTACTAGGATTTCTGGATTGAAATAACTACCAATTTCGTAATATACGCATTTGGTTTGCTAGTTAGTATACGGGATTGCCAAGCTAGGTGTGTAAGTTCGATTCTCCGGTCAATATAAACATTTTATTTTTTATACTAGATACTATAATAAAGAGTGCCAATTTAACATCTTTGGCAATCGTTACAGGTTAGTCGGAGGCCTAAAAATAACCTGACACCTGGTTTAACCCAGATCACAGATTTTCCTCCTAAATGGGGTTGCGAAGGTCAGATGGCAGTCGCTTCGTATAAAAATCAGGTGTTCAGCCACATCGGGTTGAAACAAGTGCCGACCCCAACAATGTATGGGACAAGGCCAGGGAGATGATGATGACTATAATAAAGACTACTATACTACTGGACAGATTTTGAAAGTTATTTCGCCAATATAACACTACAGTATCGTTGAGTAGCATAGGCTGGCCAATTAGGGATCACTAAGAACACGCTTGCAAAGCTACGGACGAAAGCTAGTAATATATGAAAGTGAATGTAGGTTTGTTTGATCGCGATGTTACACAGATTGACCCAAAAATCTCACATAGAATCATTAAAAAACTTAAACAAAATTACTCTAAATAGTAGGGGAGCCCAAGCGGGGATTTCGTGTTTTCCTAAAGCGCGGCAGATTAATATACAGGTGGATACCTTGTACCCGGTTAAGTACCTCCACCAAATATGAACCTCATAAGTAAGGCCGCGCGTCCAGGATAAAGGATATTAAAAAAAAAAAAAAAATTATGTCAGATTAGACTAATCCCTCTAGATAATCGTCAGATTATGAGACAACACGTTTAGGACATAAAGATAAACAATATATATCTTAATCTGACGCGCTTGAGTATTTCAAAATTGCGAATTTTTTTTCATATTATAATAATGGCCGCGATTTTGCGTCTATTCCGAAATCGTCTGATTATTGCATGAGAGCTTTATTTAAGGTTCACTTATCACCCCATAAGAAATTTTTTTTTTTCATTTTCAACCCCTTCATACGACCACCCCCATCATGCAAACGATCAAATTAACATACATTCATTATTAAAAATACGTAGGACATTTATGCCATCAATATCGAGTATGTCCACATAACATAAGTTTTTTTTACAAATTTGCTATAGCTATAGCCGCTTCCCCCACCGATGAAAAGGTATACATTATATGACATTCTTTTCTTATTATCATCTAAGCTTGCAACCCAATAGGTCTTTATGACGCTCGAGTAAATCCCCATTTAGCATCGTGGGCTCCCCTACTAAAAACAGTGCACGCGCATCTTGCATTGGATATCAACGCGCGCACATTATGCAGTAGGTTGGTTCAGCGGACGTCTGGTTCACCAGACATCAACATCTACGCAACTCGCTCTAATCATCAATGCATAAAAATCTTATCTTATACCTTTAAATACCAGCATTTCTTGTATATATATAGAATCTGGATCTCAGAAACGGCTCCAACAATTTTCATGAAATTATGTGTTTAGTTTTGTTGTGTTTTAGGGGCAAAAAATGTATCTAGCTAGGTTTCATTTTTGGAAAACATCGTTTTGCCCATATATAATTAGAACAGCCAATTCGTTACAAACAGACATACAAACCTTTCCTCTTTATAATATTAGTATAGATAATATTTTGACTAAGTCCATAAGAAATAAAGATAACCTACACAAAAACCTCTCACGCAGAAATATAGAAGGAAGAATTCCAAACGTTTCGACTGTCTAGTGTACTAATAAGTGATATTTAATATTCTACGCTAACTTATTATAATATTATTCAAATCAATGTTTCTGTTGACAAATAAGAAAATATACAGTTGCATTTATTATGTTGATACACATCAACTTTCGTTTGCAAATATCGCTCTGTGATTGACTAACAACATAAACTTTATAGCTACGAAAATTGGATTGAAATTCCAATGGCAAAATCTTTAAATCACTGCGAAGTTAATTGTGTACCATAACAATACATTTTTTGCAGCTCTGGTAATAAATGTAGGTTGTATTTCAATTGGATAGAGTTCAAAATGGTGTAGAATGTGGTTTGTCAATAGGTTTGTTTGATGCATGTACGGGCACCACAAGTAAATTCACATTTTACGTAAACGTTACGTCACGTCTGCGCAAGCACTGACCTCTGACATGACCTTTTAGTGATGTCATGATGCTTTTTTCATCGATACTCGATACGGAAAAACGAATTTTATTTTATTCGTTAAAATTGTGAATTAAAAATAGGCAAATCTTTTAAAAATAAACGCAGTAGTGAGTTCCGGTAATTGCTCTACTATTAAATTTATATGGTTTCACAAAAAAGTACCTTCCCTAAGTGTTAGAAGTTAGGGCTTAGATCTAACCTAATATTGAATGATAGGTATGCTCGTTTCCGCGATGTTTTCTATCAGCGTAAAGCTATATATCAAATCACTTTACTTCAATAAGGGGAAAATATATTGCTATAAACCTATGTTTGGGTATTAATGTGTAAGGCAGCAACTATCGGAACCACGCTGTCACTGCATCTAATAAATAATTGCATTATTTCTCAAAATGTATGTAAAACGCATAGGCTGCATTTGGTTGTATATAATTACTTCCTTTATTTTTGGTTTTTAAGATATATTATGTAGTCAACTACAGAAACCACGCGATCAATGTAGCTTAAATAAGTAATTGCAGTATTTTTCATAATTTATAATACACATAAGGTTGTATATAATTTATTTTATTATTTTTGTTGATTAAGTTTAATACATTATTAATATGTTTAGGAGCATTGAATTGAAATAATCTTCTAACTTTATATATTTAAACTTTTAATTTGATTTAAAGTATCGATACCTATTTATCGATACAAAGCCCATCATTGATTATTGTGTTCGCTCGTCACATGTTGCGTATGGTCACAGTTAAAGGCAGCTTTGCTCCGTGATGACGTAACTATAATCTGTGTCCAATTAATCCCGATGCTTTATTGCAGTGTGCTAATCACAACGAAATACTTAATTACAAAGCGTTTATTAATTTATACGCCTTTTTGAAATAAATCCATTGCTTGCGAAATTTGCGTTAGGAACGAGAAAGTTTGAAGAAATGATTGAATGATGAAATTCCACTTATTACATGCACATAATATCTAAGTATACTAATCTTTATATATATAATTCTACTGTAGGTGTGTATGTCTGAACTAATCGATTGGACCGATTAGAATGCTTTTTTTGTATGCGTTTAGGTGGCGCCCTGGATGGTTTAGATTCACAAACCAGCCCGGTAGTTGACGCTGCGGTCATGCAGGACAACGTTAGTCGGGTCTGCTAGTATATCATAAAGCTGAAGAATTTGTTTGTTTGTTAGTTGAACACGGTAATCAGGAACTACTGATCCGATTTGAAAATAAAAAAGAGTTTTAGATAGCCCATTTATCAAGGAAGGCTACATATCATTCGCTAAGACCAATCGCGTGTTAAAGTTAGCGTTGGCTCAAAGTAACTATACCACGCGAACGAAGCCGTGGGCAGAAACTGGTGTACCTATAATAATTACACAAGCGTCTATGTGGAATTGAACCTAATTATGCTAAATGGGGTGACAGATTTGAGACAGGATTGAAGCATAAAATAAGAATGGCCCAGAAGTCCGAGGGCCCAACCATGTGCTCTTATTGCAATGATAATTCAGTTGTGCGACAGTGACAGATGTATACACGTCACATACATCTGTCTCATAAATGAGTGAAACTATCATGGCAATAAGAGCTCGTGGTAAGGCCCCTGTTAAAGAGAAGTAGTTCTCACATCTCGTGACGGCTTTTTTATGGTCTTAAGTAAATACTTTTCGTTTAAGATTTCAAATGCTTACATTTCATTTTCCTTGTCCACAGAAATAACGACCACGTGCCATCGAGAGGTCAGATGGAAGACAGCCCTTTATATGTGCAGAAAAAAATAGAGGTACTTAATTGTTGATCTGATTAAAGATTGAAAAGAATATCCTAAAAATATAGACCGAATAAGAAAGAAAAATATACCACCTGTTCCATAATATAATACCAACCATAATTATTTTTATCAATTCATAGTTAATAGCATTCCAGATTTGAAATTATGTAATTCCCAACAGGAGGAACTGGAAGACAGTGACGAATGGGAAGTGAGTAGAACACGGGTCCATCTGGGGACCCTGATCGGGAGTGGGGCCTTCGGCAGGGTGCACGCGGCGCAACTGGACATGGCGGGGGGCGAGACCATCACTGTGGCTGCTAAGATGTTGACTGGTAATATTAATAGCATTTTTTAATTTAAGCTTTTATGATAATTATGATAATGGCGTATCAATTAAGGTAATAATTTTTCACGTTCTTCAAACTAAGTTTTTGCAGAAAAAATAACTGGTTCACCATTTTGGATGACGAGCCTTATTGGAGTTAGAATGACGTCATAGCTATGTCATCCAAAATAGTAGTTTATGCCAAAGTTCAGCTTAATCGATTGAAGATTTCGAGCATTCTATTTTTTAGAATTTTAAAATCGGTCTCGAAGTGTCTTTGCTTATTCACTCAAATATTTTTTCTATATAATCATCATCTCCCTGGCCTTATCCCATGTATTCGGGGTCGGCACTTGATTCAACTCGATGTGGCTGATCACCTGATTTTTATACGAAGCGACTGCCATCTGACCTTCGTAACCCCTTTTTCGAGGAAAATCGGCGATCTGGGTTAAACCAGTTGTCAGAATTTCTTAGGCCTCTGACTGACCTGTAACGATTGCCAAAGATGATAAATTGGCAACCGGGACCGACGGCTTAACGTGCTCTCCGAGGCACGGAGGGAACTCGGGCGGTCACCCATCCAACTACTGGCTAGGCGTATGGTTGCTTAACTTCGCTGATCGAATGATATGCGCGATAGCAACTGTGCCACGAGCTCCTCATTTTTTCTATATAATATCAGTAGGGAATAGATACTCAGGCAGAGGTGTTGTAACAAAACAACACCACTCATTTCCCACCGAAGATGATTAAGTACCATCGTGACAGACGGTGAGACCATCGCCGTCTCAGGCATAATACATAGGTACGTCTTTGAGTTACTTCTTAGACATAAACAGACTCAGTGATTTTGTATGACAGCTCTTCAGCCCACAGTCTAACTACAAAGTGTTTGTCTAATTCACTTCTGACGGACAATTAACATTATATAACTAGGAAATGAAAGTTTCCATAATCCTCGGAGATTCAATTTCTTAGCAAACCGGTTGAATTGTCTTAGATAACTACCTCAAATTAAATAAATGTGGCTCTTCTTACCGTGTTATATAATGTACACCTAAAATTCATTCTTATTTACGCGTCTTGCCCTCCCGGTGGTGCTACAACACATACATTTCACCGATGATGATTGGGTAAAAAAAACCTTTTAAATCAAAATGAAAATATAATCTCAAAGGGTTACGTTTGTTAATTCTTTATTTGTCAAGTGAGGTCCATAAATATTCGCCGTTTATCTATACTAATAAAATAAAGCTGAACAGTTAGTTAAGTAAGTCTGAAAGAAAATCCATCCAGAATTTTTGTAAAATTATACGAAGGTAAAACCACTTATTAACTCCTTCCCCCTTAATTCAGAACGTGGCTTAAAGTCTAGGTTAAGCTCGGACTAAGATTATGTCCATCCCTTTTTAAATCCGTATCACAGATACAGATGAAACTACTATTAAATCAAGGACTATCTTAGGTTATCTTTTGTAGGTAATCATTCATTCATCCACTCATTTCAGCCGACAGACTTCCACTGCTGGGCATAGGCATTCCCCAATACCTCATCAAAGCCGTTCCTTTTTCCAGAAGATGCAACTGAAGAAGAGATGCAAGACTTCCTCCGCGAGATAGTGATGTTGAAACACGTTGGCCATCATAAGCACGTGATCAGGTTAATAGCGTGTTGTACTCGACGTGCTCCGCTGATAGCATTGTTGGAACACGCACCCAGAGGCGATCTGCTCACTCTGCTCAGAACTGCTCGCGGCAGGAGGAAGGGCTCTGACGTCACAGTGCAGGTCGACAGCCAACATGGCCGCCCTTCTGAAGCTGACTGTGAGTATGTTCTGTACTTTGGTTACACCACAAACTCAAACTCAAATATATCTTTATTCCATTAGCCTTTTACTTTAATATAAACTTTATATAAGAATAAATATTTGACCTGAAATAAAACTTATCTATATTTATCACTTCAATTCGAAAAGGCTAACAAAAATAAAATAAGTGTTCAACCACAAAATTACATTTTCATTGAAAAACATTGGAACCAGTGAAGCGATTGTGTACTAGCTGTTTAAGGTAATATTTACTAAGACAACATTATTTATTTTATCATCAAAAGATCGTCCCCTCACAGCGCCTGGCAGTTTTTAGCAAGCAACATAATTGATAGAGTTTTAACGATGTAAACCGAATTTTAACGTCAGGCGTTTTTGTTATTTCAGCTGAGTACACGAATCTGAGTGATTCGGACCCGGCCTTGTCGGATGGGAAGCCTTGTAGTGAGAGTGAGCGAGTTAAGTGTAGAGATCATTATGTGGCTGAACCGGCACTACATCTTAACAGCAGTGTCATGAGAGACTACGCGTTGCAAGTCGCTTTGGGCATGAGACATTTAGAAGAGAGAGGAATCACACACAGGTGAGTTTTTCAGCCCGCCTGCTCTATTTTCGGTGAGCGCTCATAACTCGTGACGGCACCTATAGGTACCTACCTAAATCTGATAATTTACAAGTTCGTAGTGTACTACTCCTTTTTTTAAATATAATCGAATAGAGGTAGGCAATTACTTTTGTTTCATATAATTAGTATATGTATCGCACACCTTCGAAGAAGACTTCACAAATGGGTAGGCAGAGTTTTTCTTTCAGTTAAAGCACCCACTTATCACCGAAGAGCATGACAGACAGCGAGTCCGTAAAGCTAGGGATTCCATTTAAATCGCTTCTGCGCATTCTAGCTTTATGTAGTATAGTATAAAAACAGAGGAGGCTGTACCGGGAAAAGGCCGGGATTTTCCTGGAAGCCCAACGGTACCCGGACGAGCTCGAAAACATTTAATTTAAACATCGAACGCCCAGATGACTCGGTTTTGCGGTAAATTGTTGTGTTACCTTTCACGTTGATTTTGTATTTACTGGAATTGAATTTATTCAATATTAACTTATACTTGACAGTCAGAAGGTAATATAAACATTGAAACTCCCTTTCATTGCAATAATACATTTTTGTTTATTTTGTTTCCTTTGCTTCTGTCTGTCTGGTACCTTTTCATGGTAAAAACTAGTATGTTATTATATAAAAGAGATCTGCGTAGATTTTTTTCACGCTGAAATTATTGGACATTTTAAATGAAAATTCGTAAAATTGATAGAGTATAGAGTTACGGTTTAGTAAAAAAACTAGCTGTGCTCCGCGGTTTCACCCGCGTAGATTTTAATTTCATGGTTGCCCGCGGATCACTAATATTTTTAAGTCTAAGTAGCCTAAGTTACTCCTTGTAACACTAGCTATCAGTCAGTGTAAGTCCCGTCTAAAACCGTCCAGCCGTTTCGGAGATTACCCGGAACAAACAGACAGACAGAGAAAAGATTTAAAAATTGGTTTTTCTATGTAAGTACCGTGTATACTTAGATATGCATTGAGTGAAAAACTGTTATTTTACAGTTACAAACAGACACTTCAATTTTATTTATCTGTATAGATGTATAGATATTTTTTATCAAGAAAATACGGCGCGGGATTGCAGTTAGGCGTTACTATCATATAAAATAACTAGCTGTTGTTGAATTTCAAAATCAAAAATATCCTTATTTGACTAGACCTCTTTATAGTATTAATAAAGATTTATATTACTTCTGTCTGCGACTTCTTTCGCGTTTATGCATAGTTGCCCCTGACAGAAATGTAATAGCATTCACGCGTACCTACTTAAGAAGATACTTAATTTTCACCAGGCGTATGGAACGTAGATACTTTAAATTCTATTTGAACCGTAAATTTAATGGCAGGGCACGTTTCTTAGGTATGAGCCTAGAGCGGCAGATATTAGGTGCGATAAATTTATTTTCAAATTTATTTTTTTTGCCTCAAAAAAATCTAAAATATTTCTTATATACTTTTCACCTCTAATAAAAGAAAATTAATTCAAAATATTAGGAACATCTGTATTATTTAAACTGCCCTGAGACTGCGGGATCGAAGAAAAATTTACGCACTCGAAATGTGGTGCTGGAGACGACTTCTGAGAATCAGCTGGACTGCGCATCGCACTAATGTATCCATATTAAAAGAGCTCAACATCAACCAAAGACTTTCGTCAATTGTACAACTACGAATTTTAAAGTTTTTTGGCCATATTACAAGGAAGGAGGATGCGATGGAACGTCTAGTGATCCAAGGACGAATAGAGGGCAAACGATCCCGAGGTCGATCTCCAACTAGATGGATTGATCTTATGAAATCTTCCACGAACAGTTCCATAACGAAGTGCTCCAGAAACGCACATAATAGAGACAAATGGAGGTGCATCTCTAATAAAGCGAAGGACTAAGTAGAAGTATTATTTAAAATTAAAACTATTCACTAAATTTAAACTTTGAAACTTATATATAGATAAAATACATAAAAACAATTTTATAATTATATTTTTTCCTCTGTCCGTCTGTCTGCTTGATATGACAAAGGTTATTAGACTACTTTTATTATATTTTAAAGGTCCTGCAAAAATAAGGCACCCATGAAATTAAATCTAAGCGAGCAAAACCGCGTGGCAGAGCTGAATGAATAAAAATCATTTGATTACATTTGTTTTAACGTTTCATTTAATTATTTTTTTTCTCAATTCCAGGGACTTAGCAGCACGAAATATTCTAGTGGACGGTGCTGGTATTCTGAAAGTGGCCGACTTCGGTCTCTCCCGATCCGGGGTGTATGTCCACACTCGGTCCCGGCCAGTCCCGCTGCGGTGGCTCGCGCCTGAAGCCATCCTGCACGCGCAGTACTGTGGCGCCAGCGACGTCTGGGCGTTTGCTGTACTACTATGGGAGATTGCCACCCTAGGTACGTACCTTTTCTGGGTTCCGTAAGCGAAGGGTAAAACTGGACCCTATTACCTAGACTTTACTGTTCGTCACCAGGTTGTATCTTATTTACCGTGATAGTTAGGCTGTTGACATTGTCATAGATGATGCATTTCGGTTTCCGCTGTGAAAACAACTAAAATAGAATAAATATTTATGCGGGCTCCTATACAGCAAACGTCGTTTTTATAGATAGTACAAACCCTTCGTGCGTTTATAATATTACTGAGATGATAGTTTATTGGCAAGGCTTGTTTATTGCTTGTTTAACAAGTGTACATAACGCGGATTATAACGATCATCAATATAGGGCTAAGTACAGTTCCAAACAACGACATCTGTCGGCCCATAGATGGTACTACTTTGATCCCATACAAATCTGCGTTTACCTACGTCATTGCGACAGAGAGCGGTAGTAGATATGAATGAAGTAAATGTAAGACTCGCACTTGGCACTTGGATTCGCAGTAACCTCTTACTCGTATTCAGTCACGTTATTCTGTAAGAATTTTCAGCGTCGAACTCGACGTCGAGCGTTAGTTTCAATCACAGGAAATTGATACATAAAAAGTCGATGATAAAGTTCAATTTCGTATGTTTGAAATCGACTCTCGTCGTTGAGTGCGACACTGGGAAACCTTACGAAAGTTCAAAGAAAAATTATGTTATTAACGTTGGGGAAGAGAATGATTTTGCGTAAAGAATAAAATGTTAAGTATTCATTAAGAAAACATTAAAGAACCGAATTTATGACGCGGAATATAAGCATTATCAATGATTATGAATAACCGTAATTTCCTTTTCTGATTTTTCTAATAGAAATAAATTTAAAATTAAAATAATGTAAAAGGTCAAGCGAGGACGTTTGAACGCAACAAAACGTAAGCATGCAGAGAATACACAATTTTCTCTTTAATATAAAGTAACAATTCGATTGCATTGCAGGAGGCTTTCCATACGCAGAACTGAGCAACCACCAAGTGCCTTCCTTCTTGGCTGGAGGAGGGCGGCTCCCCAAGCCAGCCAGGGCGTCGCCAAGGCTGTACCAACTTATGGCCCAATGTTGGTCAGAAGAGGCCTGCGATCGGCCAACGTTTGCTCAGATAGTGGACAAACTGAATGCGCAGAACCAATTGTACGTAGACTTAGAGGTGTTCTCAGATGAGCAGCCGTTTAGCGATGACTTCGCGACATCCAACGGTCTGATAGACCGAATGTAAAGACTGATTTTATTGTTATACCCCTTCACTTGCACAGTAAGTAAATATGTTTGAAAATCTCAATGTATTTTTCTTGCGATCTCAAGTACCTATAGGTTTTAACATGTTTTTACGTTGACGATATAACCTGCGTATTTTTGTCATTTTGTATGGGAACGTTAAAAAACGAGGTATTTTTTTTATAAAAGTAACCTTAGTTATTTCATGTAACATCAGCTACTTGCCAGTGAGATTACCCGGAACTAACAGACAAAAAGAAACAGAGACTTTTTTAAATGTAAGTAAGTACCGTGTATATCTACTTTTCTACTTTCTTATGAATTTAGTGAAAAGCTGTTAATTTGAAATTAAAAACAGACACTTCAATTTTAATTATTCGTATAGTTTCCAACCAAATCGGTTCAGCGATTGAGATGCGAATATTTAACAGACAGACAGGTGTGACATGTGCCTGTGACGAAAAGATTTCAAATCAGCTTTTTGTCGATGCTTTGCTATTTGTATTTCATCAGGCGACGCTACCAATCTTGAATGCCCAGTAGTAATTGTTTGGGTCTTGTATGCCACGACGCGACCAAATACATGTGCAATTAGCGCCACTACCTAAATACTTACCCTATGTCCGTTCTAGAAGTTAAAGCTACACATATAAATACCAAATATTATATATATTAGTCGTGAAAGGTAAGCCAACAGACTACTTTTTTTACTTACGCAAGATGGCGCCACATGCCATTTAAGTACATGGACAATCTTATAATTCCTACTTCGAACCAAAGAAGTAAGTAGAATCTCAATTCGGCTATACCTATGTGGTAAAGGTAATCGGTAAGTATTGGTAACGGTGAGGTAGATACTTAAAGGTTATCTGAGGCCCTAGTGCGAGTTTTCTTAAAATCGCAGTCACAAGTCATCGCGTCGACATAAAATTAAATTTGTATGGGCTCACAATAGTGTCATATTTAGGCCGACAGAGGCGCTGTTCCGATCCTATACAAATCTGCGTTTGCGTCAGTGACTTGTGAGGTCGGCAGTGAAAAACTCGCACTAGGGCCTCTGGTGAGTGGTAACTTTAGGGGGCGATATGTCAGTCACCAGAAGCTCGGAATTTATTGTTGTCATTTAAAGTTTGTAGGTACAAATTTTACCCGCAAGGGGGTCTAGTAGGTTTACCAAATACAATACAAGTTCGCGGCTATGCCTTCTGCCAGCACCCCAGTGGCAAGTAGTCTTAACACTTTAAGTGTGTAAATTTTAATCGGCATCTAACTAACTTTATTAAGTGTAAGAAATCACCAAAGTACTCGTATATGTAAAACATAGTGTAGTGCCAAGAGCTTGCATGCATTATAGAATAATTATTATTTACCCACATTTTGACATACGAGGAATTTAATCTATGCATTATATTGCAACCTGTATTTTACTTCAACGTGAAATAAATAAATATAAAAAATTAAGTATTTTAAAATAGTAAAGATTCCTTTTTATTAAAAAAAATATAAATAAAAATTTTGAGCAATAAAAACTTGTATAATATCGATATACAGATGAATAAAATTGAAGTGTCTGTTTGTAATTCCAAAATAACTGCTTTTCATAAATGCATATGAAAGTATACACGCTACTGACACTAAAAAACCAAGTATTAATTTTTTTCTCTGTCTCTCTCTGTTTGTCTGTCTGTTTGTTCCGGGTAATCTCCGAAACGGCTGGACGGATTTTAACGGGACTTTCACTGGTAGGTAGATGATGTTTCAAGGAGTAACTTAGGCTACTTTTACTTATTAAACATATTAGGGTTCCGCGACAATAACGATGAAACTAAATCTACGCGGGTGAAACCGCGGGGCACAGCTAGTCGACAGTATAATACTTTTAATACATTATTGAACTTTTTGAACACAGAACTTCATTTTGGCCCAATTATCTCGCTCGCTCTGTTTGTTTTGTTTCTTTCATTCACCGACCGATCGAGCGACCGACCGAGCCTGCTGCGCTTTGCTCGTTCGCCCTCGTTCAACTCGTTCGAGCGAGTCGGTCGTTTCGTTTAGTTGAGCCCTATGCGTTCGCGGTGTGGCTGTGTCACAGCTCCGTAAAATCGTAATGTGAGCGCGTGTTCTATTATTTACATTTCTCTTAAATAATTAACTGAAGTACAGTGATTTTCACGTCAAAAAAACTTAACCTTAAACCGTGGTATTGACCTATGATTGATTTTTATAATTTAGCAAAGTGATAACACATTTTGGCTGTGTTTGGTGATGACTGATGATGAGAATGTTCGCCGTTTAGGTTATAGTGACTGAATAGTGTTTATTGATTCCAATTAAATCGAGGATTGCGAGCTATGGCGTTGGTTAATTTTAGCGTGTGTTTAGTTCTCGTGTTCTACCAACTCTCGGCGGCGTATAGTGACGAGGCGTCTTCGGAATCAACAGATCTTGGATTGACAGGTAGGTGTGTTTAAAGTTTTCAATCCAGCAATTTATTGCTAGGATAATAACATCACAGGTGTCTAGTAGGGCCTAGCAGTGCTTACATAAACTGGGTACAAAACATTTGGTAGGTAAATTATTTATACTCCGTGACAACATCCCTTAAGAACATTAATAATGTAGGTAGGTAGAAAGGGGATATTTTCTGAGTGAGATAGATACTTAGATATTGTACTTAATTGCTAGGGCATTGAAGGTATTTTCGGTAATATTATTATATCGTTCAAAGCGGCCGTTACCATGGTGTTGGTTGCTACCATAAAATAGAAAGTTAGCAGAAGGGCGGCTTCTTAATTGGTCAAGGCGAAAATTGCCTATCTGTACTTATATTATGAAAAGGAACGATTTGTTTCTTTGTTTGTACTGAATAGGCTTCGAAACTAGTAGACCGATCTTAAAAATTCTTTCAGCAATGGATAGCTACACCATCAGCGAGTAACAAAGGCTATATTTTATCCCCGTACTCCCACGGGAACGGGAACTACGCGGGTGAAACCGCGTAGTTAGAGAGATACACACACACACAGTAGTAATTAGGCACGTGTATGAGCGTGTTTGTTTGGGAACTTTTGTAAATGCATACCAGAATTTTGTGTTTTTCATTGCTTATTTTCTTACCTTACCTATTATTGATAGCTCGATCAAAGATTATGCAAATGAAATCTACAACTACTGATAAAGCTCATATAAATTCAGTTGATGTTTTTACCTAACTAAGTAGCTTTTAAATCTCAAAATGTTTCCTAATGAAGTGGTAGAATAATTAAGATAAGAATTAGCCGCCTCATCGTGTCGAATGGGGGCCGAAAGTTTATCGGGTCGCACACGAATTGCTGTGAATTGTGATAACACTTGTCTTGTTTTTTTACACTTCAAACAGAATGATTTGCGAGCAATTAGTAGGTATATAAGACCCTGAATAAAATTTGTGTAGTACCCTGCATCATCCAGAAATACTTAAATTGAATTAAATGAGATTATCCATTAATCTGCCAAAAGATTTATCATACGTACCTAGATCGTGCAAACCGTTTTTTGATAGTTACATCAACATTAATAATTTTTGAAAAACCCTGCGTCCCCTATTGATACCTAGATAGGAATATTATAATTTTAGCACATACTAGCTGTGCCCCGCGGTTTCACCCGCGTAGATTGAGTTTCATCCTTATTGTCGCGGAACCCTACTATTTTTGATAAACATAGTCTAAGTTACTCCTTGAAGCATCAGCAACCTACCAGTGAAAGTCCCGTTAAAATCCGTCCAGCCGTTTCAGAGATTACCCGGAACAAACAGACAGACAGGCAGAGAAAAATTTTAAAATATGTTTTTTAATGTCAGTAGCGTGTATACTTTCGTATGCATTACTTACTACTATATAATTACTTAATTGAAAAGCTGTAATTTTGGAATTACAAACAGACATTTCAATTTTATTTATCTGTATAGTGTATAGATGTATAGATTTGCCCTGCAAAGTGCTTTAAATATAAGTCTTGATTAATTTCTCGTCATCAAGTCATTTCTTGTTCATAAAAATTCTTCGACGTTCATAAGTGCCTTACGAGCGCCTAAACTGAATAAATCATTTTCGTTTTGATTGCATGTGCAAATAGAAGACCTTGGTTTAAAAGTAGCTCCATCTCCTTCTGTGATACGGATTTAAAAAGGGATCGACATAGTTTTATTCCGAGTTTAGTCTAGTCTTCTAATAAACCTTGTTTTGTAAAAGGGGAAATGCCATCATATAAGGTACAAAGGACATTCTATCTAAAGATGGTCTGGACCATGGCCGACTATACCTGTACGGTACTCTTTGTACATCACTTTGGATGAAATTTAGCACTTATCGAAATTTATCAAGTATTATCGACATAGTGATATGTGGTGATGACGTGATAAATCAATGAATATGAATGATAAGAATACAGCGTGGCGACACACTGCCGCCGCCGCCCGGCCGGCGCGTTTGTAGCTCTTATTAGATACCTTCCTCTTCTCGATATTTAAGTTTTGTAAGCAAAGTATTCCTGGTTCGTCCCCAACAATCCAAACAGCCTTACTTTACCCCTTACAGCACCAAAAGTTATATTTAGCGAACATACCTACTGGACTTTTACCCACTTATAATAGAAGTAAGGATCGTAGCATGTGGCAAACGGTAGTCTCTGCCTACTCCCCTGATAAAGGCGTGAGCATATGTATATGTATGTAATAGGAATAATTATAATGTGTTATGTCTATGCTTCTCGGCGATAATGATGATAGCACGATGACCATAACACCTGAGTGCCATTGTTAGAAACTGCTATGGAACTAGGCTCAGACTATGCTATATTGAAAGAAGCTCCTCACCATATCGTCGCACACTGAGCATTTTATTACACACTTTTACCCGTGACTTCGTTAAGGCAGTAAGTACAACGAGTTTTTATGTACCATGTGTCCTTGAGATTAAAGCTAACTGTATTCCAAGTTTCAGCAAACTAACCTACCCCACCTACTTTGAAAGTAATTGCGCGGATGACATCGCGGGTAAAACCCTAATAAAATAATTTAATATCTCAAACCCAATAAGTTTTGACATCCTTGCGTGTAGTTAGGTGGGGCCATAGAATAATAAATAGTTCGGTAGGACCCGTGACGTCATTGGCGCCCGACCGAACGACGCCACCACATGTTGCATAGGGTGTCCCGACCGCGTATTTGCGTGGGACTCGAGTGATTCAGAATATACCTAAACCGTCTTGACAAATTTAAGACACTGAGTGGAAAACTGCTCTTACTCTCTGTTATTTTCAAAATATGCTACTTTTTATCACGGGCAAATAGTGATGTAACACAATTTTGTATCCAACTACAGGAATCTGCGGATCGCTGCATGGAATGACAGTGATTCGATATTTCAATTACGTTTTACCGTAGTTTTCAACGCCTCCCGTAATTAGAACATTGCCAGAAGCCATCAAATCGTTTTGCGATGCTTAATTAACTGAGTGACAGTGACAGGTTTGTAAGCATACGTGTCACACATGTATACATGACATGTACATCTGTCGCTTGAGCCGAACTTGTGTGAACTTGTTTCTCAAGAGCTGATGTTCTACCGCAGGTACACGTAATATGTCTACCTATGACGTCACTGTTCTTCCCAATCGCATGTCAAACACCAATTGCAATGGGTGTTCCGCTTTTAATAATAACAAACTAACGAGGGTTGTCTCCATTAACCGTCGTCTGGCGCCAAAATAGTAGACGCCACGCTTTCAATCACTTTACCGGCCTCCAGGTCATTTTGAACCTTATCTCGTTGTTAAAAGGTTTATTGTTCATCCATTAGTGATATAAGTGGGTAAGGGCAGATACTGGTTTTAACTGCCCTGTGCTTTAGTACGATTAACACATTCGCTGCTGAAATTTCGTCTTCTTCGTAAATTCTCTAACAGTTGGACGCGCAGGTGCGTCGTTAGCAGCGAACGCGTTAAGGACCATGTCGTACTTTAGAAAGGTAATAGAAGGGCGCTTTATATTTTGGTTGAGCATCGTCGCACGCACACGAGCAAGGATGTCCGATCAAGTAGGGTATATTTCAGTAGTAATTTGAGTGTGACGCTTGAAACTTTTATGTGCGCGTGAGCCAATGCATGGGAGCTGTCCTTATGTCAGTTTTTATATTGCCTATGTCATTATGTATGCCCGTAGTTCCATAGTTAGGGGTACTATTAGTAGACAGATGTGCAACGCACCTGTGTATAATAAATTAGTCTTGGGTATAATTTCAAAATATAGTTAAAACAATACAAAAATTAGTCTCTAATTTATGCTCGATTAGGGTTGAGCAATAAATTAAAGAATGTTTGCTAACTACATACATATATTCTAGGATAATTATACAGAGGGCCTAGTGCAAGTTTTTCACTGCCGCCGTCACAAGTCATCGCGTCGACGTAAACGCAGATTTGTCTAAAGATGACACTGTTGTGAGTGAGTAAGAAAACTCGCACTAGGCACTCTGACACATTTTATATTTCACTTCCGAATACGTAATACTAAGGTAATATAATACCTCAAAGTTATAGATAGCTGGGCGCTTCCATATAATTTTCAAATTCCAAGGCAGGTAGGGCGAAATGGTTTTGCGGAATGACCGTAAAAAGGTAACAGACCTACAGCCACAGACAGTTCAACAGATATTCTTTCGGATTCATAATATTTTGTCTTACTTAACAGAATTTGGAATACTAAATAATTTATAGTATTAATATATCTTTTCTCGGAATTATTTAACATTGATCCTTTAAATCCTGATGATTAGCCTTATAGCATAATTACCGACTACGGCGAAGCGTAAAGGATGATTTTGTTTTTACCTTATTGATAAAGTTTGGCCTCGACAATTGTTAAACAAAGATCACTGATTAAACAATAGTTAAAATTGTATGGAAACACAGGTAAACAGTGCTTAGTCTGTTCTCTATAAACAGTGATAAAACCCGAACGGTCAGTTTGTTCGAGATTGTCTTTAAACCAACCGCAAACATACGGATTCCACCTCATATTTACGAACGTACGTACTAGCTGCGTGTCTGCGTGTGCGCCGACGGATGCGTCATGCTCCACAAACAAAGAATTGTTTCTCGAAATTAAATGGGGCCAAGCTTTTACCACGAACACGTGTAAAAAGAAGTATAGGGGTGTTTTGTATCCAGAAATATTTGTAGCCTTTTATGATCAATATTATGTGTACTTTAAAAATACTTTCAAAAATGTTCCTATTAGAAAGAATACCAGTAGATATACAACAGGGCTAGTAGTGCATAACGAGCGACAGTTGCAGCTGACTTCCGCCACTTGCCGGAAGCGCGGCGCCAGCGGCGCCTGCGCAGCGATCCGCGGTTTTAAGCCATTCATGGCGCTACCGGGGCCCCAGCCGGTCGTCACGCCTCATGCACTACCAATTAAAAGCAAACAAAAAAAGATTTACAAGTAAATAAAACAGGTATTTCATTAATTCCATAAATGTTGGTATTTTCCTCTAATTACTCTATTATCTCTGCTTACATTTATAAAATTACCGGATTCATCTTGATATATGGTCGGCTGGTTAGGTTACTGGTTGGTTACATGGATATAAATTATTATGCTGCCATCAACGCACATTGAAATGAACATCAAGTGGACGGTTGTCAGGGCCGCGCAAATAGAGCATTAATTCAACATGTCACGGTGGTGTTGCAATGCACTTGGTACGTCTAAGCAGGCCATATGTATGCGCATGCGCTGGGCTTGATCGGTGAAGGTGACCGACAGACGCGACGACATCACGTTATGTGGCGCCGATCGATGCTCCTAATAGCGCAGATCCTCGGTAAAACACTATTATAAGAAGAAGTAAGTCAAGCATGACGCATCCTACAAGCGGGCGATCCAATCTCGAATGCCTTGCTTTCTCTGACGTCAAATATTTTCACACCGGTTTATGTTCTATTCACGTTCACAATAATTTACAATGTGCTTGTTTCGAGCAGAATTATTTGGTTGTCAAACTGCACTGTACATTGTACGTTATCCACAGTTGAAAGCGTATAATCTACGAGGTAATCGACATTATTATGTTTCTGAACAGGTATTTCTTCAAGATAATCCTTGTTGTTTATGTGTCAATCAATGTGAAGCCTACTTAGACGGAGTTGTTTTAAGTTTGATCGACGTGTCGTCAAGTATACACGGCCATGCAATATAGTATGCTTGGCAGCAGGCGTTGCTCTTTCCTTGACTAGTGATTTATTATGGCGGTGCTACACCGGTGGTCTTTATACCATATTGTTGAATATTCATTAGGAAAACCTGAAGTAGAATACGAATTGGTAATTATATAAGTTGCCAATTAAGCGTCCTCGGGAATCGTTACTGGGGGCCTACTCGCTTTCTCCGAAAAACGAAGCTTCGGCCGAAAATTCGCAAAGTTCCTACCACGGTTATTATTCGTTCTAAAATTACGTCCGAACGTGGTCCGCTAGAAAATTATTTGATCTTTATATTTTCTAAACCAACTTTAATTAAATTATTAGACGAAGAAAAATTTGAGTTTGATAAAAACAAAGCGATAATGAAACTACGTTTAATTTTCGTTCGTTCACGAAGTTTCGTTTTCGGAGAAAGAGAGGAGACCCCCTGTTCCATCGGACTGAAGCGCTGGGGTCTTACCATAAGCTCTTATTGCCTAAGTTCCATTGTGTGACAGTGACAGACTTATACACGACATAAACATCTGTCTTATAATAAGAGTTAAACTATCATGGCAATAAGAGGTCATAATAGGGCCCGTGATTCCCAATTTTCCATGACGAATGACAATTGTTGCCTTTGAAACCTGACACATCGATCTGATGGAAAACCAGCGTTATCAAATACACATTTAGATAATTTTGTTCCCTACTATTTGGGTTCTATTTTGCATTTATTTCGGTGTAAAAGCTATTCTTATCATCTTGGATGCAGTGAGTGAGTGAGTACATAAATTTCACATGAGAATGTTCTGTTTGTTCGCACGGAAGTATCGAATTCTTCGTAATGTTCTCCGTTATAAATATTTATTGCTCCAACTATCGTGGGTGGCCAGCCAATACTCAATGAAAGCATTACAGAGGTGCGCACATCTGTAAGTAGAGCGAACATTGATATTAACATACAAATTTGAATTAGAAGGGTAACCAACCATCATTGAGATGTGAAATATCTTGCTACATCTTTCTTTGTCCACCTAAGGATACAAAGCAATGAATATAGTTAGGATAGAAAGATAAAATAATCGCTCTGACACTTAAATGCTGGAGGCCCTTGGGTCTCGTCCTATAGTCCGATTAAGCAGTGGAAGGAACTCCCCCCTACCAACTGCGAGAAACCATGTTCTTAAAAAAAATACTTAAATGTGTCTTCTTCTTCTTACCTTGTCGATGACAAACATCGGGTCTAATTTAATTGTTGTAGCCCTGAACTTGGCTACCCTAAAAGCATTATTGGTGACAGTTCAATAATCCTCCCGCGAGCAGCTGGTGGGGCACGCAGGGCATGATATATGGTGGGCCATAGTTTAAGGTGCAGCAGACATGTCCTATGTTGGTGTCATTAATATGCGTGATTAATGACATTACGTTTATTCCCGATCCTATTATAGTCTCTGATCACGAGCGGGTCTCAATCACAATTTGACAAACTGTTAAATCAGGATATTTCTGGGTACTCTCAAAGTAACAATAATATATTCACGCTTTGCTAGTAGAAACGATACAAAATGTACGGGAATGACATATGTCACGTAACAGATTTATGTCATTTTTATCATCGTTTCTATTAGCGCAAGCGCTAGAGAATACGACTTTGTCTACAGGCTCTGTCATTTTCACGCCTGCATCGATCAAATCTAAAATGTAACGTTAATAAACTAGAAAACCTTCTGGCGTCAGTTTACTCAACACACCTTATTGTGAACATAATAGTGTTATATGTTATATGTATGTTATTATATTAAATATGACATTATTTTAAAAGTATAATTGAGTTAGCCAGTCGAGTCTCGGCGCTAACATTAACATAGAGGTCTTGCCAACTACCTAAAAGGGACGTGGGACCAAATATTAAAGAACCCTATGAAAGCAAACATGTCATCAAACCAGAGATCTGTGTTAATTGGTTGATTAACGTATAAAACTTTATACGGTAACTTGTAAGTCAATTTGAACAACTATTTTCGCTTATATAAGTTGACGCGGAAATTGTTATGCAATTTTTTGTTAGGTTATTTAAATGAATAATTAAAAGTAATAACACGCCTTGAGAATAAAGATGGACCTCGCATACATACGGATAGATAATGGATTTTGTTATTATATCATTATCTTGAATACATTTTATTATCATACATATAGGTATGAATTACAAGTATGAGATTAACGAGAAACTGTTAAAAACCAGTATCTGCATATGCCGATATCTGTATCGGCTATGATGTTTCACTGGCTGATAGTCAATGTTATAAGGAGTAACTAGACTATTTTTATTTGAGAAAAAAAATATCTTACCTTTTATATTCGTAATCCGCGGATAAAACCACGAGGCAAAACTAGTGTAGTAATATCTTTAATGAAATGCCAGTGATGTTTGTTAGTTCGTCGTAGATTTTATCACCAAATTCTTTGAATAATGGTAGGTAATAAAAGTAAAATAGACTGGTATTTAAATCAAGTTGATTGCCAACCTTAAAAAATGTGCTTAAAATATTTTTATTTCTTTATAAAAGTCCTTATTTATTCTTTACTAGCTGTGCCCCGCGGTTTCACCCGCGTAGATTTAGTTTCATCATTATTGTCGCGGAACCCTAATATTTTTAATAAATAAAAGCCTAGTAGCCTATGCCAGTGAAAGTCCCGTTAAAATCGGTCCAACCGTTTCAGAGATTACACGGAACAAACAGACAGACAGACAGAGAAAAATTTAAAAACTTGGTTTTTAAGTGTCAGTAGCGTGTACTTTCATATGCGTTTAGTGAAAAGCTGGTTTTTTGAAATTACAAACAGACACTTCAATTTTATTTATCTGTATAGATGGTGCTAATTTAGTAAACAGACGTTCGACGCCCTGAATACAATCTCTAATAAGGTAAATGTTAATATAATACTAAATAACGTATACTATTTGCTCAGCTAAGTATTATAATGAAATTAAATCAGTTAACAGCTGGCGCCTCGCCCCCGCTATAAACAGCAGACAAACAAGCGTGGGAGTCTTGTAGAAATATCTCTCACTGCCATTTACTTTGTTAAGTAAACGTGGCATGTTTTAGCAAAAGTACTTACACAATACTCGGTTCTAATCGCGACTCTACTTTAACGCCATTAGACTTAACCACTGGCGAAATTAGGGGTAGGGCATGGGGACAAATACGGGCTAAAACTATCTCCATCACTTTTGATATCCCTGTTACTTACAGAAAGAGATTGAGCTATTGTAGTACCATTTTCCAACCAAGTATTATTTATGGATGTAATATGGAGCGCTTGTTTAAAAATTCGCGAACTGCAAAATTATAACATTTGGACTTAACGTTATGGTACAATACCAAAATCTACATCTATGACTAACATCTATACAGATAAATAAAATTGAAGTGTCTGTTTGTAATTTCAAAAAACCAGCTTTTCACTAAACGCATATGAAAGTACACGCTAAGTACTTACACTTAAAAACCAAGTTTTTAAATTTTTCTCTGTCTGTCTGAAGATGTCATCATCTTCCTGCCCTTATCCCATGTTATTTGGGGTCGGCGCAATGTGTTCTTCTCTTCCATTTCTCTATCTCTATCAGCCGTCATATCTGTATTCACTCCCATTCTAGTCATATCATCTTTCACACAATCCATCTATCGTTTCTTAGGTCTTCCTTTCCCCTTGTAACTAGAAGATGTATAGATTGTTTACTAAGTAACACATCTAGTGTAGCAATATCATTGATGACTTGTAATTAAAAACACACTCGCTGAACGGCTGCCGGTAGCCTTGTTAACTCATAAATTCAATCCAAATCGGAAATGTAAATTAATATGTAATTGACTACCTGTTTATACCATCTACATACTTGTTGCCAGACCATGTTGATAGTTACAGGTTAGTTAAATGTATACTTAACTACCTAGAAGGTAAGGTATCATTTTGCATGTATCCCTCTTATCCCCTATTATATTTGACGTCGTAGAATGCATAGGTTTTGTTTGCATGTACAAGATACCAGCTGAGTTTACCCCTGAACGACTTTTATCTATACACAGATTAAAAGAATTAAATTGCAAACCTCACTAATATTTTCTTTGATTGAGCTAACATTTGACATTCCTTTATTCTTATTACAAAACACAGACTCTTCAGTTTTATAGTAGCTCCATATCTTTCTGTGATACCGATTTATATAGGGATGTACATCACTGTAATCAGAGTTAGACTAGTCATCGTTTAAACTTCTTAATAAGTTTGGTGTTAGTGCAATAATAAGCAAAGCATTCAAAGTACACCTATGTGACTTGACATGACAGCTGTCATGGCAATAAGAATTCATGGTCCCTACCCATGAGCTCTCCCTGGGCCTGTAGACAAAGTAAAATTATCCTCACGCTTCGCTAGTAGAAACGATACAAAATGTACGGGAGTGACATATGTCACGTGACTGATTTGTTTCATTTTCATTTTGTATCGTTCCTAGTAGCGCAAGCGCGAGAGAACGCTACTTTGTCTAGGCTTACAGCAGTGACAATGGAACCATCATACCTTCCTATTTTATTTCTAAAGCCTAGAACATAGGTAGACAACAATTGTGGATAGTTAAAATAACATTGTCTTTGCAACACCTATCGTTATGCATACTAATAAAGAAGAACAAAAGAATAATCATTATCCAAAGGTACGTTACTTAGGCCAAGCTATATTGGTGCACGTTAAGTTAGCCACTTGGGGCACTTGTATTATTTAAATGCGGCAGATGCCACTTGTGCAAACACATGTCTTTCAACCGATGTATTTTCTGACTTCGTAACTGCTATTGACGATAAGCGGTTACCTACTTAAATAAGCTATGACTTCTTATAACACCAAAAAGTAAAAAACTATTTTGAATGATTTTTTATTTTTTATTTATTCATCTGTTTTCTATCGCGTATTATTAAACAAGTACTTAAGCCATAATTAAAAAGTATGGCATCTAACATCGTGAGGAAACCTGCATATGTCTGAGAAATAATTCAATGACGTATGTATAGTGCCTGAGACGGCGATGAACTCACCCTCTGTCACGTTGGCACTTAATCATATTCGGTGAAACGTGGGTGTTGAAAATTACAACACCTCTGCCTACCCCTTCGGGGAATACAGGCGTGAGCATATGTATGTATGTATGTATGGCATCCAACTGATTTTATTATGATTTGATATTTTTTTTATTAGGTTTTGCACAGAAATAGTAAAACGTAGTTTAGAAAAGCACAACAAATTATAGCCATAACTGTGGGTACACTTGAGTAGGGTAGTACCATGAGCTCTTATTGCCATGATAGTTTCACTCATTTCTTCTTCTTATTTTAATGGTGGTGACGAGCTTGAGTGCAGCTATTCCGCCAATGTCACGTGGTTGTTGAGGATAAACGACGGAGATTGTTCGGTGGGATGAGGATTGAAAAATGCAACTAGGCTCAAGATCCCAAAGTAGAAGTAGTCCAAAACGTTTCACTCATTTATGAGACAGATGTATGTGACGTGCATTCATCTGTCACTGTCACACAACTGAATTATCATTGCAATAAGAGCTCATGGTTGGGCCCCAGGTTTAAAAGTCACTTTAAATTATAACTAAGTATTACTTACTACTATATTCGTTATCAGATTGGTCCAATTCTTATGGAGTTAATAATTTGTATTAAGGTTAGTCAATTAATTATATTATGAATGGCTAGACGGGTCACTTTGACATATTGGCATTTCGTCAATCGAATAAATTAGCTTATTTATAATTCAAAGCAAGATAAATAAAAACTAAATTCCAGTCGTATTATATGAGAACAAAAAAATCTAGATAAGTACCTACCTCTTTTTAAATACTTGAATAATATGGTCAAAATGTTAATGAACAATTTATGCAAACAGCCCGGAGTATTTATTGAAGAACAATACTATGATTTATTCGGTTCTTTACCCGTGACCTTTGATTTAAAATGTTTTAAGCGACATTGGTAATCGTGCCACCGATCTCCGATGTCTCAGAGGCAAAATATTTTGGTTTACAATTGAACATGGACCTGAGTGCCTAGTGCGAGTTTTGCACTACCAGCTTTGACGCGGTGACTTGTGACGGCTCACAAGTCACCGCGTCAAAGCTAACGCAGATTTGTATGGGATCGAAGCAGCGCCTCTGTCGGCCTAAAGATGACACTATTGTGAGCCCATGCAAATCTGCGTTTACGTCGCACTAGGCACTCTGCCGAGTTATCACTAAGGTCTCTTAGCGTCGCACTCGTTGTAGAGTGTCCATTTTAAAGATACGAAATTGAACATTATCCTCTCCGATTTAAACCAACGCTCGTCGACGCTGAGAAACCTTAGTGAATAACGAGACTGGGCTGCCAGAAACTAGGTGTCCGAAACACCACTGATCATCAGAACTTAGCAATCAAATATGAGTAAGATGATCTTAGAACATTTTGTAATTTCAATTCAATTCAATTTAAGTAATTTATTGCTCTATCACACTATGTTAGTTAACTTAATTTTAGTGTATAGGACAATACGATTTAGATACTTCAGCCACTTCTAGTAAAAGCTAAGCAACGCTGGAAACGGTTTGTGACCCCGACTGAAGTATTGAGGAGTCCATATCGTACCAGATAGGCATTTAACGAGGTTTTTACTGTTAGCTTTAAGAGTCTATGCTTATCTAAAATTAAACCGGTTTATAATTTTTCACATACTTAAGTAAGTACTTAAATTTACAATATCCTAATTTGTTAATCGTCAGCATAATTCGGTGCAACGAATTAAATCTAAAGTGTGTGCTACTGTCATCGGAAATGTTATCCTCTGCACTAATTTATAAAGAGGCAAGATTTGATTGTTTTCTTGTTTGCATTGAATAGGCTCCGAAACTACTTGACCGATCTTGAAAATTCTTTCAGCAATGGATAGCTACATCATAAGCGAGTAACATAGGCTATATTTCATCCCCGTACTCCCACGGGAACGGGAACTACGTCCGCTAGTATCCTATTATGTTTAAATCAAGCATTAGGTTTGATATAGTTTATGTGTATATACAAATAGAATAGAACGGATTCTTCTGGCGCCGTTTATAAAGGAGGCTATTTCCTACGGCCATTATTGTCGATGCAATCTCGTAGTCGGCGACTTTTGACCCCAAGTCAAGATGGTTACAACTTTACACGCCGGTTCATTACCCAGTGTTGCAGTGAGAGGGTTACTTTCACTCGTCAACCAAAAACAAAATAGGAAAATATATTTTCCCATCAATATAATTGCTCTTTGGTACCTTATATAAAAGCTGTGCCTCGCGGTTTCATCAGCTAACACTTAATTTCATTGGTGGATTCATTACACGGAACCTTAATTCACTAAGTAGTCTGAGTAACTTCTTGTAGCATCAGCTATTTGCCAGTGAAAGTCTTTAAAATCGGTCCAGCCTTTAGAGATTAGCCGGAACAGACAGACAGAGCGGGGCTGACACTCGCTGGCTCATTGCGTTTGTGATTCGCCTGATTAACTGAGATAAATGTGGGCACGTCAATACGTCTTTATCGATGGTACTTACAAGTGTCCTACACGTGGTCCCGTTTACTTGCTGGAAAATAGTTTTTAAGTCCAAGGTGCCGTTGGGTACCGCCGTCCCTGTCCCAAAAGCCCCTCGATTCACCTGTCCGTTACAGCAAGCAAGTCGAACTAATGTCCCATTAAAGAGTTGGTACTCTATAGAACCGCACAAGAACCTGAATATTTATTGGGTATTTACTCATAAAATGTTGAAAGAAATGGTAAGATGCAAGTTGATTATGATAATGATGACAATAAAGGCAGCATTATTTAAATATAATTTAATACCTGGCAATTTAGTGTTATACATGGCAACGGTTATTTGTGGCTAGACGGATCGCGTGCACGCAACGGCATGTCTTGTGGCAACAGGTACACCGACAGATGTTTCGTGATGAATTGATCCCCAGACTTTCATTATATGGGTAATTACTTCATGTTATTTATAGACTCGTTGGTCTAGTGGTCGCAAACTGCGGAACACGAAGTCTTGGGTTCGATATTCGAGTCGGGCAAGATATTGCATATAACTATCCGTTATTTCCTTTGACAGTGAAGTTTCCCAAAACTACCAAAAATGGTCACAAAAAAAATATTATAAAAGGTGCCGTCACGATTTATGAGCGCTGATCTTGAATGTGCAATAATAATTTTATGATTGTGTCTGTCTGTATGGCGCGAATTCATATGCAATGCAGTTAGCAGTTAGCCCCCATTATATTCACTGAGCGCTTATATTGCGCATCTAAACAAATTCTTAAACCCACGTCACTTACACATAAAACCAATGAAATTGGTAAAGTTATTGTCAATTTATAATGTAACAAGAAATCCATGAAATTCCAATCAACATGCCGAGTTTTATAAGGATCTTAAACCAGTTTAACTATTTGTATACGTACAAAAACAATGCCTGAAAAAGAAACTATAAGAGCTGAGTCATCATTGTCGAATTAAAATATTTATGAGGGTCTACCAGCCTCCGCCTTTCTTCGGTGTGTTTTTTATATGGCTCGTGTTGTACTTTAGACAAAAGGAATGCGTTTTGTTCTTGCCTCGTTTGTCTAGTTATTTATTTTGTTATCTGTATCTTCAAGAGAAAGAATTTCAATTCTCATAAAGATTAGCAATTTGGAGTAGTTGAAATTAGGCTTGAAATTGATTTTTCAGAAATCTCTGGCGTCATTTGTTTTGACAACTTTAGCGACGATAGAGGGATAACCCTCTAGTATGCAAGGTTCGTAGCATGTGGCCTATCCCTATGGAATACAGGCGTAAGGATAAGTAAGTATGTATGTTAGAAAAGAACGAAACTCAGACTAAAATGTGAATACAAATTGATCTTGAATTCAAGCCAAAACATTGAATGGTTTCAGTTCCAAAACAAGATCTTTATTGTGACGTAGAAATGAGCTACAGAATCAACTCCACATAAAGGATATGATTCACCGAACGAAAGCATTTGAACACGTGACTCAATTTGTTGTCCTGCGTCCTGAAGCCAATGTCAAAATACAATTTGTGGTTTCATTTCATCAATTCTATAGCGGATGCGATGGAAGTGGTTACCGATAAACAGAAATCAAAGCGTTTTGAAGTAGCAGTCGGAGTAATGCAGGATATATGAATACAAGAGAGAACATGCTATTTCACAATAGTAACATGTATTGTTTGATTTTACTGCCACATTTATTGCACCCTATAACATTCACATGTCGTAATCCACCGCAACGATGTGCTAAAGCTTTCCACGGTTAATATAAAACCTTTAACAGATCCATGCGATAGTCATTTTATAATCTATATCTATACAGATAAATACAATTGAAGTGTCTGTTTATAATTCCAAAATAACAGCTTTTCACTAAATGCATATGAAAGTATACACGCTAATGACACGAAAAAACCAAGTTTTAAAATATTTCTCTAGCTGTCTGTCTGTCTGTTTGTTCCGGGTAATCTCTGAAACGGCTATGTCAAGGAGTATCTTACGCTACTTTTATTTATTAAAAATATTAGGGTTCCGCGACAATAAGGGTGAAACTAAATATACGCTGGTGAGACTGCGGGGCACAGCTAGTAGAGATAGCCTCTAGTCTCGAACTTAAGATTATGTAGACAACTGCTATTAACATTTGCGATAGTGATGGTAGGGGTGCTAATGCAATTTGCGAATAAAGTATCACGGAACACGGTATTTCAATTAAGTAAAGGTTCTGTTATCAGAAACGGCGAAGGTAAAAAAGACAATGGGAGCTGAGAGACGCCCTTGTCTTATCTCATCCACTCATTTGTCGGTGACATTCCGGGAATGGCGTCGTCGGCGGATAGCCTAATTGACTTAGCCGCCCACACTGTATCATACTGCCATTAACGACCGACGCCACTTCGAGCCCCTTTGTTCTCAACTAGTTTCAACAGGTACATCTACCTGTACTGTTACATTTTGCCAACAAGGGTAGCAATTTTCGGGCGAACCTCATACAAAAACCAAATGTTCCCAAACAAAAAATCTACCTGGCCTCCTTTTTGACTTTCTCGAGTGTCTCCGTCTCTGCTCTCTATTATATTTGAATTATTATCTACTTTACGCTCTGCAGACAAAGCTAATTACAGCGAGCTATTTACTCGCCATTAGTGTGTCTGTATAAGTGATTAATAACCAAGTCTTGAAAGCTTAGGTCTGGTAAATTATCCCCATTTACAGTTTCCAGTGATTCCTACGCATTAAGCGGCTTACTGGCTACTTTGCATTTATTGTTTCTCGAAATTAGATAACAATATTCGTTTACACGGATTATAATCCTCTTGGAATGCTTTGAAAATGTCTTTGTTTCAATTCGAGCATCCCGACTCGGGTTATGTTGGTCGCTGACTCACCGTGTACCTGTCAACGACGTATCTGACGCCACTCGATCATACACTCTCTCACGACATGCTTTGGACTCTAACATCCATTAATGGAACTTGGGTCATTTTAGGCACATAGGCTGAGAATACAAAATCAACCACTTCTCTTAGAGGTTTATCCCCAGTGTATCTTAGCTTTATTTTCTTTAAACATCGCGTATACTTCATAAATTAAAGATATGACTAAAAGCTTTCCAGTTGTACCATTAATTACGTATTTGTTTCTTTTGCACTAAAAGGAACCTTTTAAGAGATCCGTTTGAACTTGTATTCAACACGTTTTGGGGTGTATAACCCTCATTTCAATTATCTCGAACGAACCTCTTAGTTGTCCCTGCGCTTTTATGATCTAAAATTACGTATTGAGAGCACTCACAGGTTTCCGTTACCTAATGTAGACTTCCGCCGACCTGTAAATCGATCCAGACGGTTATAAATCTCTGGCGAGCCGGCACGCCGATACGGCTAAAAGCTTCGTCTGAGGGACCGCTTTTAAGTTGAGTTTCGTGTACCCTGATAAGGTTTTGTAGTTTTTGTGGCAAAGGGACTAGTCCCTGCGATAGCGGTGTCTCGAGCCTTGAGATAATAAAACACGCCCGAAGGATGGCACTTAAGAAGTTTTGGGTCGCTTCCAGATTATAGGGTCCTGTTCAGATAACTCGAATGCGGTCGCTTATTTGCTTTATCGTGTTGATTAACATACTTTTGATGACAAACTTACATCACTGTTTCTTACCCAATCCATGGGATTATATTGAGGTTAGGGAGGTAACCCAAACGCAATGCTCTAAATAATATCGGCCGTTAACGTTTACTCAAATATGGACGACGGCTGGCCAACATCTGTTATCGAATCTGAATTTATGTTTTTCGTCTTTCAAGCGCACCTGCTGCGATTTAAATATAAACTGTGTAAACGAAGTTACACAAGATATGTGGCATAACGTGTTGGAACACCCGGAACATTCTCAGGACCTCTTACGTGCGTTTGTTTGGTTAGTAGATTGATGAAAGCGTATCCTCTTATGACTTGTGTTTCGAGTGGCTTGTCTATAGTATTTGGGTGCTTGAGATTTGTTCTCTCACGGTTACTTCATGTTGGATCAGAGTCGACGAGACTTCCGCCTTCTCTAAGGGTACTTTCCATCGCAGTTACAATCTGACTACATCGCGTACTATAACTATCATATTTATCACGCCGCTTGCTCTTAGTTATCGTGAACTACGTCTCTGCTGCATTCGCGAATATAGTTTTCAGTTGCATCTTTTTCACTCTTATGACCCCAATAGGGATAGGCAAAATTTATGACATCATAGTTGATTGGGATACCGTCTTTATTACTCTGGTTTAGGGTGCAGTTTAGATTAGTTTTATGAACGTATACACTTGAAAGTATCGTAACAACTCGCTACGGTCGCATGAGCGCATTCAGAATCCGTAGTTCCTGTCTAAAGGTCTTATTTACTCTTGTCTTCACTGAAGATTAGACCTTAATGTCAAAGTCAAGTCAAAAATATCTTTATTCGATTAGACTTTATACAAAGCACTTTCAAATCGTCAGAATGACACAATTTACAGGATTATACATGCTACCGCCAGGTTCGGAAGGTTGCTTTTACTGAGAAGAACCTGGCAAGAAACTCAGTAATTACTCTTTTCAAAAATATTATACAATTTAAACAAAATAAATCATTTGAGAAATGTAAGCCCATGGACACAGTTCCAATGTACAAATGTCGATAAAAATTAACATAAAGAAAAGTCTAGTAGTTCTATTTATATCTAAATGCGTAGCTTGAGATGACCAGCCCCCACAAGCAGCACCTGTTCACAAGTATGACGAGAATGCCAGCCATCGCCCTCCTCAACCATTATAGAGGGAAGTGAGCGACCCGTCACCCTGACGCCGCCGCAAGCAAAGGCATTTTAGTGAGCATGACAACTCAAGCCAGTCAAAACAAAGATCAAAAGAAATATTAAAAAGAATTGTAGCATAAGTACAGTGTCCATGAGACTACTTACAATATTTGTCTGGTAATACATTATTCCAAGTTTCCTTATCACACATATAATCACTAACTGTATAATAACCCTTTTTAAGTAATACAGATTTTACAGTTTCTTTAAATTTATCAAAGGGCAAATTTACAATACATGTAGGTAATTTATTATAAAAGCGTATACTTTGCCCTAAAAATGATCCCTGGACTTTCAGTAAGCGGTGTGTAGGTACTACTAATTTATTTTTATGTCTTGTGTTGACATTATGTACATCACTCTTCTTTTGAAAAGAATTTATATTTTTATGTACAAGTAGTAAGTTTGCAAAAATATACTGCGAAGCCACTGTTAAAATTCCTATTTCTTTAAATTTTTCCTTCAAAGATGCCCTAGATCCTAAGTTATAGATTGATTTTACAGCCCTTTTCTGTAATATAAATATGGCTTCTATATCGGCAGCTTTGCCCCAAAGCAAGATAGCATACGACATAACACTATGAAAGTAACTAAAATAAACTAATCGTGCCGTGTCTACGTCAGTGAACTGCTTTACTTTCCTGACGGCATATGCTGCCGAGCTGAGTTTCCCCGATAGACTAGATATATGTGAGCCCCATTGAAGTTTGTTATCAAGTGTTACACCTAGAAAAACTACTGACTCAACAATATCCAGTTTTTCACCATTGATCATAATTTTGGTCGGAACAGGTTTAACGTTAGGTAAAGTAAATTTTAAGCATTTTGTTTTTTTCGCGTTTAAAACTAAGTTATTCACAGTGAACCATTTAAATACTTTGTCAAGGGCACTGTTTACATCGTCATAATCCGTTTTACCTCTGCTAACTTCGAACAAGAGTGATGTATCATCAGCGAAAAGTACAATATCACAAATATTCTTAACAAAATGCGGTAAATCATTGATGTATATCAGAAATAGAAAAGGCCCTAAGATTGATCCCTGCGGCACGCCCATCAGTACCGGGGACCCGGAAGACTTAACGCCATTTACCTCTACTTTCTGTACCCTCTGGCTTAAATATGAATCAATTAAATCGAGTGCAGTACTTTTGACTCCATAGTGTTTTAATTTGAGCAATAATGTCTCATGATGGACGCAATCAAACGCTTTAGATAGGTCACAGAATACACCTATCATATCATGTGAGTTCTCCCAAGCCCTATATACATGTCGAAGAAGTGCAACACCGGCATCAGTAGTTGACCGACCTTTGGTGAAGCCATACTGCTCATTGTGTAAAATATGATTTATGTTGAAATGGATAACTAGCTGATTTAATATGATTTTCTCAAAAATTTTACTAAGAGCAGGTAAAATTGAAATCGGTCTGTAGTTATTGGGATCATTAATATCACCAGCTTTAAACAATGGTATAACTTTACTATATTTCATCAAATCGGGAAATTTACCTAATTTAATACAATTGTTAAAAATTTCAGCCAGGGTTGGGGCTATTATATCTATTATATCGTGTAATACTTTTAGAGATATATCCCACAAATCACCCGTTTTTTTTAAATTTAAACTTTTAAATGTCCTAATTACTTCTAATGGGGTAACGGAACAAAAACAAAAGCCGGCGTCGCATTCTGACACACTTGACTTAAGAAGAGATTCAGCGTCTGAAGATGAAGAATGCAAAGAACAAGTTGTAGCTACCGGAATGTTAATAAAAAAATTATTAAACGTTTCTGCAATTTGAATATTATCGCGGATTAAATTATTATTAATATTCAAGGCTATTCGAGTATCGCGACTTTTTATTTTCCCTGTCTCCGCATTAATTATATTCCATGTAGCCTTAATCTTGTTATCAGCATTTTTTATTTTAGACGAGAGGTATAGAGCTTTAGCTTTTATACAAGCTTTCTTGAAAGTTTTTGAATAAGTCCGTACATAATTTATAAATTCTGGGTTATAATTACATTGTTTCAACCCATATAGCTCATACAACCTATTTCTACTAACACGTATACCTGGAGTTGCCCATTCATTAAATTTTGCTTTAATGTTTTTATGAACTGGTTTAAGTTTAAAGGTACTGTTAAACTCATTTTTTATAAGGTGAAATAGGCTTTTGAAATGTTTATCGGGATCAGTTTGTGAACATTGCAAATATGGAATTTTACTTTCTATGTTAGATCTAAACAAATTTAACCGTTTCTTTGTGATAGGCCTACATGTTACTTTTTGTGTATCTAAGTTACTTGTATACAAAACAGTCATCTTTTGACCACAGTGGTCAGATGTGAGATCACTAATAATAGCACTATCTGTGGCTTCGCAGTCGCAAAATATATTATCTAAACATGTGGCTGTAGTTGCTGTGATTCTGGTAGGCTCAGAGAATAAATGTTTTAAATTAAAAGAATTAAAAAGACTAACCAACCTAACCGTTAATGGCCCACTGTCTAGCAAATTGACGTTAAAGTCGCCACAAACTATTAAACTTTTATTAAGTACACAAACTCGCTGTATAGCATCTTCTAACAGAGATTCAAATAAGCAAAAGTTCCCTGAGGGGGGACGGTACACGCAAATAATAACAAATTTATCAAGTTCGATGCACGATAACTCAGCTGTGCGCTCAACGGAAATATTAACTATGTCTTTCCGTTCCTTATATTTAACTTCATTTGAAACAATGATTAATGAGCCTCCATGTATTGCTGAACGTCTGACAAATGCACTTGCAAGTCTATATTTTGTATTAGTGAGCAATAGCTCATGGTTCTTCAGCCAATGTTCGGTTAAGCATAAAATGTGAACATTGTGATATTCTAAAAACAAGTCTATCTCTAATTCTTTGCCAGCTAAGCCCTGTATGTTCTGATGAACAACATTTAAGCGACAACGCTGAGAGACACTGGGCACAGCTGTTGTCTCTGGTACTAGTTTAAAACACCAATAGGAGTGTTACTAGTACTGTTATACTCAGATTCATTCCTTAACCTATGTTTTGTTATATTTGCTATAACGTCGTTAATATTGTAAGCTATCAAAGTAGCAATCAGTTTAAGACATTGTTTAGGGATATAAAAGGAATCCCTAGTTACCCTAAGTCCACTAATAAATTTATTAGTGTCAAAAAATATAAAACCGTCACTATGACGGGACGTCGTGTGCAGTAGGTTATTTAACCTACTTATATATTGGTTCTGCCTATCTGTGTAACATTGAGAATATGGGAATGCACATAACATAATTTTCCCAGAGTTTAATTGGGAGAATAAATCTAAGCTCCCTAATAGATCACTTTTGTTAATACATAGACCATTTCCTATTAATATTACAATATTTACATGGGCACCAAGTGAAAAGCTTTTAATTTTACTAACTATTTGGTTGTATGTGGCCCCGGGCATACAATAATTAATAACTTCGCCTGTTATATGGGTGTACAATAACTGACCTATGTTTTTCCCCATACAGTCTGAGAATACAACAGTTTGTGTAGTTGTGTTATGCTGAGGTAGGGGCATGCCGTTGCTACTATTATGAAGCGCTTCACACAAACTGTTATTAACCTGTGATGTGGTAGAGCACGGTGATAACTGAGCACACTGACATGAATGTTTATTAACTAGCGAATCAAATCTATCCTCATTGTACTTACTAAGCTCCAATAAGTGTGAGGTTGCTAAAATCTGTTCATTGATGGTCTTTTGAGACATATCATATTTGGCAATAAGACTATTTATGTATAGTTCTTTCTGTTGTAATTCAAAGTTCAGGTGCTCCATTTCACTGTTGTGCAAAAATAAGGTATCTTTTAATTGCTTCTTACATGAATATAATGATTCTATAAGTTTGACACGCTCTACTCTATTCTTATACAACATGTCGTATACTAAAGATCAAAGTGGCGTATAAGGTGAAGTCAGATGGGGTGAGGTGTGTGTGAGTTGACTTATCCTTGCCGCCGTTGGCGCCGGCGCCGCACTTACAGCGCCTTTTTTCCTGCGGCGTAGCACGATGTACTCATAATTGATGCATTAAACTAATCATTTATTCGCGTTTTATTACAGCTGGCATAATTTTCTACTTTGCGACTATTGTTGTATTTTTATGTCATTATTGTTTTTGTACAGTGAGGCGCGGCGTGGGCGATCCAGCCGCGTCGTGCGTTTAGTTTTAATTAAAAGATCGCGTGTCATTATTACTAGTGTGGGAAACTGGTGAAACCCATCAATTATAATGTTGTGTTGAACCTGCAAGTGAGCATCGGTGTGAAATATGATTTCATGTGCGGTTATCGGCCGCTTAACCGCAACTAGTGACCTCGAACTGAACTTATTTTGCCAGACGACCTCTTGACCTAAATAAGTCCACAACTCGTTACTCCAGTATTTTCATGGCTATTTGCAGTTTGTTATGATGCATGAACAATTGTTTTGGGAAACGATTCCTTTGTTCTGTTAACTTGCGTAACTACAACATTATCCAATAATATTATTGAAGTATAAATTATGTAAGTATGACTTAGCCAGTAGACTACTTTGTATAGATGGAGTACGACTCGGTACAGGTAGGTAAGGTAAGTGGTAGGTCCTCGGTAGGTCTAAGTTACATCCCCTACATTTCCACTCAGACATCCTAATAGTAGATAGGTACATAAGATAAGACGGCAATGGACTCACCATCCGTCACGTTAGCGATTTCTTCAGTAAAATTAAATTCTCGTAATAAACTCCAGCCAGCTCTCTGAGGCCCTTTGTTTAGACCTTATGAAACTTGGAACAGGGGGCCTACCATCATCGATTTTAGCAACGGGTATTAAAAACTTCTTTGCTTTGATTCTTAATACGCGCTGCTTCAACGATCATAGTTGGCCCCATGGGCCTTACCAAGAGCTCTTATCGCTATGATAGTTTCACTCATGATGTATGTGACGTGCATACATCTGTCACTGTCGCACAACTGAATTAACATTGCAATAACAGCTCATAGTTGGCCCCAGTACAGTAGTCAAAAGCAATCATAATAGACTGTTTCGAATAGGCAGTGTATTTATAGACGCCGTGTGGGATATTTTAGAACCGGGATAACTCCAAAACAGGGGTTTTGATGACCAGTCAAAGAAGACCTCTAGAATATACCACAAGATATCTAACCGATGGGCCATGGTGAGGTCAAATTATCCTGGGCACATGTCATGCGTAAGCAGCTCGTGGCGACAGATGTGAATGTAAACTGAAAAAGTTGGGTGTACCGTCAGCAAAAACTTTTTGTATTTTTTTGTTTTTCACTTTGATACAGTTTATATTTTGTTTATATTTTTTTCATTTAAAAGTAGTTACTTAGCGAAAGTATAATTATAATTCTGAAATAATTATTCTGTGTTATTCAACATTTAAAACATAAACAGAGGGATAGAAGTTTTAGTAATAATTTGAATGATTATCTTTATTGCTTTGCTCAACTATGGTGTGATTGGCATTATGTCAATCAAACGACTAATGAATAAATTTACTTAAATACGTACATAAATCTTACCAAGAATAAAACGTGGGCTTAAAGTGTTTTTGAATAATAAATAAATGTAAATAAGTAAGTAGTTCAGATCATAAAATGTCTGTTTGGGCCAATGAACAAAAATTATTACTTATTTTAAGTTTGTGAACAATCACTCACAGTACTTGTGATATTATTCAAAAATTTATAAAAATCTTTGAAAAATATCACAAGTACTTCCTCATCATTAATTGTATATTGCTTTAACATACAAAAGTTCTCAGTCCTTTTAAATTAATATAAACTACTTACTTATATAAATGTACAAAAACAATGACTATATTCCGTTGTATATTTAATAATTAAAAAAATCGCGATCGATAAGACTCAAGAGTAGTTTTTCCAAATTCGTAGCGATCAGTTAAGAATTGTTTGATCTTGTTAAAAACTTTCATAACTCAACTTACTGCGGATGGGTGTCGCTTACGAGTATATAAGATAGTAAAGTGAATAAACAAGTTACCAAAAATTATCATCATCTCCCTGGCTTTAATCCCATGTATTTGGGGTCGCCACTTGATTCAACCCGATGTGGCTGATCACCTGATTTTTATACGAAGCGACTGCCATCTGACCTTCGCAACCCCTTTTTCGAGGAAAATCGGCAATCTGGGTTAAACCAGTTGTCAGACTCTCTTAGGCCTCTGACTGACCTGTAACGATTGCCAAAGATGTTAAATTACCAACCGGGACCGACAGCTTAACGTGCCCTCCGAGGCACGGAGAGAACTCGGGCGGTCACCCATCCAACTACTGGCTAGGCGTATGGTTGCTTAACTTCGCTAATCGAATGATATGCGCAATAGCAACTGTGCCACGAGCTCCTCCACCACCACAAATTACCACAAGTCACCAAAAAATATTAAATAATGTTTTGTATGCTGACGCTACCAAATGTATGGTGTTTATTTATAACGGACAGTGGCTGTAAATCGGGTGGTTGTTTATAAATTTCATATTAGTTCAACGGCTGCAACAATAAACAGTCGCATACACAACCACTGTCCGTCTGTCTGTAATAAAACATGCATTATATATGATTATATCTGTGTAATGTCAGCCGGTTTATGTATATATAGTTAGAATATAATTATTCAATTATAGTAAAATTCCATGAAAGTTTGCTAAGATTTACCTCCAACATACCTACCTTGCCTTTTAATGGGTAATATTTTAATATATTTATATATATTTTCCATTTTATATACTTTCTAACTATAGATAAACGATACACGTACTATCGGTTCGTAGAGAAAGTTATTACATAGTGATAATTGGCGCTTATCTAATTTAATTAATAATGAACGATAGCTGTCATGAAATATGCAGAATTATCTAATTTATATTATCAGGCTGATGTCTACAGGTCAGTGTCCTGTCGAGTATAAATGATTTATTTCATATTATTTATACACGACTAATATATCCGTGATAATTTATTCAATTTTATCTACAGCTATTTTGATTTGTATAATTTTATTTTGAATAATTTATCACTTTTAATCAGTACATGAATAGCAGTTGCTAATTGGAAATCTGAGATATTTTTTAGTGGGCAGAAATTTGCCGATGAGATAATTAAGAAAAAAAAAAAGAGTAATTTGTATACGTGTACTGCTATGTAATACACCAAATTAATTAATTGATGTTTTTGTTGCAGGTAAATTCATGACTAATCATTTTACCACCAATCAATCGACAGACTTAAAAAGTATGTAAGTTTATTCCACCTATTTATATTTAATGTAGTGAATACGGCGAAAAGGCTATCAATGTGCAAAAACTTTTTCAAATCTCATCATTACCATAAACAATTAACAATCGGCGTTTTTCCAAACTGACAATGGAAAGGACACGGTGCATTGTTTGCGAAAGGACGGCGCCAACTTGCGCCGGCGCCGACGTAGCATCCGCTAGTGACGTGGTGACGCGACGTGTTTTGTCGATAATTTCAGAGACATAATAATCGATCGATTTCGACTACTTAAAAACAATACTATTGTTGACGTTTTTGAACAATAATATCTTACTAATTTACGCATTCGTTGAAGTTTTGATAACGGATTCATGTTTGAATATTGTAGGACTAATACAGAATATACTTTTATGTTCGAACATAATGAGATAACGCTATCTAGTCAGAAACCAGCCAAAGCTTGTATGTATATCAGACAACGAATATATATTTTTTAAATCTTATAGTACATAAACATTCAGACACAAGGCTGTTCGATTGCATACCGAACCTGCGACTAAAATACCAATCAGGTATACTGAACACTAGCCCCACGGTGTCGTCAATATCACAAGGAAGATTACAGATTGTTGTGACATTATAATTCATACGTAAATACATTAAGACTCATTAATTCTGCACGTTTTCCAGTGGCGGTTAAAATAAATGAGATTAGTTGCCATGAGACAAGTGTTCCGGCGCCCGGTTGTAAATAAATGTCAGGATTATCCGTTTATCGACATTGCTGTGTGAATGCAGTCGCGTTTCGCTTGGCTTGTCGCCTGTCGACCTCATTCCCCTGTGGCACGGCGCCTGTCGCGATCGACGATTAGCAACACTGCACGCCCATCACTATTGTCTTATTATAAAAACACTATGATAATTGATTCCCTTAATTTTTTTTATTCTTTGTAAAATGTATATAAGTAATGCAATTTTTATCATTAACGCGATCATCATATACGATTACATTGTTATAAATCATTCGGCACGGCAGATGTCTAAATGTCGTGTTCCAAACCGTAAATAGGCTCACTAATTATCATTTACTAAATGTCATGGCGGGTCCTAATGCACTGGTGTTGCGTTAATCATTACAATTTTATATCTCAGCTCATGTTACACGGCTCCTATATCTGTAATTGTCCGCAACGTTGGCGCCACCATTCTTTGGCCGCCTGCCACTGCAGTAGTGAGTAGTTAACGCGATTAATTACTAAATTCAAACATTGACAGTGCGAATGCAATAAAACAAGCGTTGAAAATCATCAAAATTGTCTGGGATATACGGAGGTGAAGTTATTAGCCGCATGTTAGTCAGTACACTCCGTGGCGATTTTTGGATCAGTGCCATTATTTGCTAATTTGAATAATGCTGCATTGAAATATGTATTTGTTTATAATAATTTAAGAAAACGCTTAAATCATTTACGTTTTGCAAAACACATTATTAATCTTAAATATTTTTAACAGTTATCATTTCTGGTTTTAATTTATGTACGCTCTTGTAATTTGCAATTATTAAAGTCTTGATAAAACTTTAGTCTTTGGCGTCGGTGAGGCGGGCCATGACTCGTTTTAAATGCACTTGGCTCAACGCCACCGGTGACCTCATTGCGCGTCCGTTTTTGGCGCCACTGTCGCTTATAATGATCGCTATCTCATCGATGACATGCCAAATCGCGAATGTTATAGATGGTTATCGATGTTTATTTGCAAGTATCTGTACAGCACTATTAGCTAACGCTATAATGTATTATAACAATTTTTTATTGCGTTATGAATTTTGATGGCTTAATTTCAAATTTTTTGAAATGGCACGCTCTTTTCGTTCGTGGTTGTCGGTATCTACTTACTTTAAATACAAGGTTGTAGATCTGTAGGTCTAAAAAGGCCACTTTCGGAGAATCATAATGTGATCTGAATATGATTCATCACCGAAATGACAAATTGGTCACTTAGGTGCAATTCATATTTATGATTCACGAATGAATACAATAATTGTAGATGTTCGTCCCTATGTAACTTTTTATGGTTCTGCTATTTGTCACAAAAGCAATTCATATTTTGTGGACCATTTTGGGAATCTTCATAGGAAAGTGTCAAACAGGTGAATTGCGAAATATGAATTATTCCTGAATCATATTCGGATCACATTATGATTCTCCCAAAGTGGCCGTTTTAGACCTACTGAGTCATTGGACGAAGTAGGTATTAGTTATATGCGCACATTGAATCTAATTTCCATTGTTTACGCATTTTATTTGCATCCGTTCCATCCAAGCATAACACACTCGATAACTGAAATACCTATTTCTATTTTAAAATGGAATGATAAAAGATGTATAGAACTAAGCAAATACTTTTACTAAACATCAAAGTTCAACGTAATTTTTTTCATTAATTACTTAATTATTAATTTTTTTATTCATGCTTAGAACACTTTAGGACCTGGGGAGCCACCATGAGCTCTATTGCCATGCTAATGTGACTTATATTATACAGACATAGACAGATGTATATGTCGTCTATACATCTGTCACTGTCGCACAGCTGAACTATCATTGCAATAAGAACTCATGGTTGGGCCCCAGTATTCATTCGACCAGTATAAATCTTAACACACTTAATATAACCTATAAAATGTTGAATATTTAATACGAGCTTGATTTTAAAATATCTTCACCGTTGGTCTATTTGTACCTAAGTATAACTGACTGCTACCCTAATATTATCGCAGGCTCAATCTTCGTGTTTTGGCAAACGTTTATCTGATAAACATTTGTATAATAATTATAATTTACAAAAATCCCTACTACTTATTATATTTATTTTAATATTATAAATGCGAAAGTAACTCTGTCTGTCTGTTACGCTTTCCCGCTTAAACCTCTCAACCTATTTTGATGAAATTTGGCACAGACAATCTTTAGACCCTGAAAAAGGACATAGGCTACCTTTTATTGATTAAAAATATTAGGTCTCCGCGACCATAAGCATAAACTAAATCTACGCGGGTGAAACCGCGAGGCACAGCTAGTATTATTATATATTCTAATTTACAAAAGCATAAGTATAATATATATTGTCCGGTACAACTAGTGACTAGCATTGGGACAAGATACCGCTGTGTGATAATGTCCAAACATTATTTATTTATTTCAATACTAACAGCAAAAGTGGGTAATTAATCTTGTGTAGTGGCGCGTCACTTAGCCAAGATGGCCTTAGCTACTGCTTGGTACAATACTCTTACAACATAAAGCCATTATAGTTAGCTAGTACGAGCCGGAGCTCGTAAATCCATCCGTTTGTCACTCCACCGCGGCTTAGTTCTTGCGACATCGTCGTTTCAAACTTAAGTTGATATACCACACGTATGTTTAGATACAGAATAAATAATAGAATATTATAGTTTCACAACACTATTCTGCTGACACTTGACAGTATATAAAATCTGGAAGCAGTCGTATTGAAATAAAAATGGAATGATAATTATCTTTTTATTGAGGTAATACTTACTTACAACATATCAATACAAGAAAAAATAATCTTCATCGTCAGTTCGAACTTCTGAACTTGTTATTTAATCTCTTTAACTATACAGATAAATAAAATTCACGTGTCTGTCTGCAATTCCAAATTAACAGCTTTTGGCTAATTGCATACATTTTAAAGTATATACGGTAGCTAGGTAGGTACTCTTCTTCTTTAATTTAAGAGCTTTGCTCTTGTCGGTGGAGCAATCGCCACTCTTGTCTCTCTTGTACACAATTCTTGACCTCTTGATACGACACTACACCCGCTCTCTCCTTAAGTTGGTCCATGTAGCTTCTCCTTGGTCTTCCTCTTCCTCTTCGCCCTTCGATTTTTCCTTCCAGTACTAGTTGTAAAAGCTTGTCGTGTCGTATCAAGTGACCAACCATTTTTATTTACTCACATTAAAAAAAAAAACATTTTTAGTATCGGTCTTTCCTCTGTCTGTCTGTCTGTCTCTTTGTTCCGTTTAATCTCCAAAACTACTGTACCAATTTTAACGGACTTTTACAAAGATAATGTTACTAAGGCTACTCTTATATAAAAAAAAACATTAGACTTCCGCGGGCCACCCATGAAATGAGGTCTACGCAGGTGACACCGCAGGGCACGGCTAGTTTTTAAATATAATAATAAATTACATGCAAACAAAATAACTGGTAACAGAACAAAATGACAAAAGACTTGTATGTTTAGTGAACAAAAAATAATGAGTTATAATATGACGTCAAAGCGTTCTTTGTTCAAATTTATACACCGTAACCACAGAATATGTTATACTTCCAGACGCGCTAATTTGCTTCTTATTTGTAACTAGCTGTGCCCTGCGGTTTCACCCGAGTAGATTTAGTTTTATTCTCGCGTAAACCTAAATGTTTTAAATAACAGTAGCCTAAGTTACTCCTTGTAATACTAGCTACCTGCCAGTGAAAGTTCCGTTAAAATCGGTCCAGCCGTTTCAGAGATTACCCGGAACAAACAGACAGACAGAGAAAAAAATTAAATCTTGGTTCATATGCATTGAGTGAAAAGCTGTTATTTTGGAATTACAAACAGACACTTCAATTTTATTTATCTGTATAGATAAGCATATTAAAAAAAAAAATAGCTTCTAATTTAAGTAATTACTAAATTCACATCAAATGCTTTAAATTCTATGGAAATACATGCTGGCAATAACCGCCGCTATCTTCTGAACACTGATTTCATACCTTTTAGTATTAAAGTCAACACCATCCCCCAAGCAAAGGAAGTGCAAAATCAAATAGAGCCTCATTCCACTTTAGAAGACTTACAAACCCGCAAGCGCAACATTACCACGGCAAAAAGTCATATATTCGCTTCTAAGAATCAGCATAACACTTTCTTTTATATTAATTCCACACTTTTTTATCGATGTGAAACGCAACACATACATAGTTAATTAGCTACTGCGTTTTACTATGCCACAGCGAAGTTGTTACAGCAGTACTTAAACTTTGTCTGACCTAAAATATACGGCACATACATGCAAGTTACTCCGTTAACATAATCTATCTTCCAGTGAAAGTCCCGGTAAAATCGGTCCAGCCGATTCAGTGATTAGCCGGAACAAACAGACAGAAAAATAAAAATAAAAAAAGGTTTTTAATTTAAGTAAGTATGTTCCGTATATTTATTCTATTTTAAATGTGAATGTAAGTTTGTTTGTTACGCTTTCACGCGAATGCTTCTAAATCGATCATCATGACTTGTGCACATATTCTTGGAAGTATTAGATAGTACATAGGAACAAAAATATTTTGAATGCGAACGAAACCGTTGGTAAAATATAGTTTTATCATGTGAATTTAGTGAGAAGCTGTTAATTTGGAGTTATAAACAGACACTTCAATTTAATCTATACATCAATACAGATAAATAAAGTTGAAGTGTCTGTTTGTAATTCCAAAATAACAGCTTTTCACTAAATGCATATGATAGTATACACGATACTGACACTGAAAAACCAAGTTTTAAAATATTTCTCTTTCTGTCTCTCTGTCCGTCTGTCTGTCTGTCTGTCTGTTTGTTCCGGGTAATCTCTGAAACGGCTGGACCGATTTTAACGGGAGTTTCACTGGCGTGTAGCTGATGTTTCAAGGAGTAACTTAGGCTACTTTTACTTATAAAAAGTATTAGAGGTCCGCGAAATTAAGCATGAAACTTAATCTTATCGAAATTAAGCACAGCTAGTTTATAATAAGATTCATATGGATAAATTCAAAGTTTAGTAACAGAAGTACTGTTCAACATTTGTGTACTATGGTCGAACAAAATTATTAATTACCATCTGATTAATTTAACACGTCTACTAATAACAGTTAATGAATTTGCATCTACACTTCTCGTTTCCACATATATTTAACATCTAATTAACTCGATGTTTTTCCACGCAAGTTTTTAAAAACAACATTTGCCTAACTTGTTTTGATTATTTATTTGAGACAAGCTGTGGCCCGCGGGTTTACACGCATAGAATTACTCATTGTAACAACTATCTGCCAGTGAAAGTCCCGTTAAAATCGGTCCAGCCGTTTCAGAGATTACCTGGAACAAACAGAAAGACAGAGAAAAAAAAATTGGTTTTTTATGTACTTAGTATCGTATATACTTTCATATGCATTTAGTGAAAAGCTGTTATTTTGCCATTGCAAACAAACACTTCAATTTTATTTATCTGTATAGATGTATAGATTTATCTGTATGTATAGATACACGTGTTAGTTAGTAGAACCTAGAACCCAGTGACAATCCCGGTCCAACCGTTTCAGAGATTAAGTAAGTGGAACAAAAAGATTTTATTTTATTTTGTAGGTATGTGTTTTTTAATTTTATGCAAATTACCGTATATTTTCATACTCATTTAGTAAAGAATTGTTTATTAGGAATCAAAACCAGACACTTTTATTTTATTTATTCATATTTATTATTCTCTTCGTAACATTGTTTAAATACCTTGAAATTTATTTTGTATTGTGAATATTATTTTAATCGACATATCTTTCTTTGTGAATCGTGATCATAACTTATTTATTATTGCAACCGGAATATAATATATTCACATTCTTTTAGTTTTTTTATTAGAGTTCTTAAAATTCCAGTAATACTATTTCGCAGACACGTTCCAAAAACTAGGTTCTTTCAATATAAATTAATATGCAAATGCCACGTGCTAAATTGTTTTGTTAAATTCCGAAGATGCAGACTCTTCTTCTTAAATCATTTAGTATTTATTCAGGGTTTTTAATAAAATTAATGCCACCCTCGATCGTACAAATACCATTTCTATCGACGTCCAATACCAGCATTCACAACTTTACATAGCATTCTGGCTTCCCGTGACAAGAGTCGGAACTTAAATTTGTCATGATTAAGATTATAGCAAAAGGAACAAAAACGAAAAGAATATTCTTGCATTCCAACTGTCTATTATTATCCAAAAAATAGGTACATTAAAGATACCACATCCTCTACCTTATTTAAATAATCATTGGTCGAACACATGTCTTATTGAAAAAGTTACCACGACTACAAAAGGGTCTCTATCCGACGATTAAAAACAAATTTGAGGTCGAAAATTGTTCCTAACCACGCAGTTACAAGAACCCATAGATTTTAAATTGGTCTAAAATGTAACATCGACATTTGGAGCGAGTGATGAATGACTGACGGATTTATGATTCTTGGAATATTAATTATTTTAGTTTGTTTTTAGTAGGATTGGTAATCGAAACGAAATACTTTTGTAAAGCGTCAAATCAAAGTATACGTCACACTCAATATAATACGTAGTAATTTAATTTCACTTCCAACTACATGCCATTACCATTCATTGAGTTTCTTGTCGGTTCTTCTCAGAAGGCTAGTTTCCGAACCGATAGTAAGTACTTAAATTCTTCGACATTCATAAGTGCCTTACCAGGGCCTAAAGTGAATAAATCATTTTCATTTTCATTCTAAGAACATGAGAGGGTTTTTAAATCGAATGAAATATCAGAAAAACATAAAAAAAAAAAAAAAAACAGTCTGGGCTTATAAATTATTTCAGTAAGCATAATCACGAAAATTTAACAAATTAAATGATCATAAAAATAAGTTTAACCAATACAACAATTATGTCAAAAAACAGTGGATTAATTTAATTCTAATAGCATTTAACACCTACTAAAAATATTTAATATACAATGTAATCTTCAAAATCCTTCACCATAATAATAAATAGTCCCATGGCCAACAATTTAAGACGCGACACGACACACGAATAGCTAAAAGCCTTGTTCAACCATCGGATTTCCAAATAAAAGCTTCGTTTAAATTTAATCAGTGACTACGTGACGGCTCCGACACGAACACGAATGACAAACGACCACCATTTAATGTCAATTAGCAAAGCGTTCCGGGAGAATTGTCGTTTTCCTATAAATAATGACTACTTATTCCCTGCCATTTTCAACTTTATTGCCAAGGTATTAATGCTATTTACGCCAGCCGTGAAGACAGGTTTTCCGTGACCAAACCAATGCGTATCTTCTACCATCTATTAAAATCGGAAGCTTATCACATTTCTCTTTTATATTCGGTTAATTATTTTAATAATTTAATTACAAAATACAGTTACAAAAATATTTAATCATTAACCCAATGTAAACAATTTCCTGTATATAATTATCTATTTAACCTCTATACAGTGTATACATAGAGCTTTTTAAGTAAAATTTAACGCGTAACTACGCTATTCAGTATCAACATCACATTAACTAGAAAATAATTGTATGTAGTTTTCTAATATTTAAATACAATTGAAGAATAAATACAAATATATTGCAGGTGTAGGTGTATAACATACCATATAGGATTGATTTAAGGTGTATTGTATGTAACTAATTACAATGCTACAACGCATTGCTATACCTCTGCGGCGATGTACGCAGGCCCGGCTCTGCTTATCATAGTTAGTACCTATAAATACATTTCCAGGCACAAGCTAACCTCTAATGAGAGGGCATTCTCTATAAGAAAAGTTTAGCATTATTTACTATCTATGGTTGACGAGAAACTCACTATTATTCTAGTCGAAGTATTTTATATAATAAATAAACAGCTTCCCTGTTCGATTGTACTTTCAGCCGACTTCAAAAAAGAAAGAGGTGGTTATGTTTTTTTGTGTATATTACGCGATGACTCCTAAAACACGACGAAAACGATTAAGACGGCTTAAACTAAGATAGCTAGCTAGTTAGCTAGCTACTGTATTTCTTCGGATAGATAATAGTAAAATTGTACATAAATAGAATAATAAATACTATTAAAACAGTAACATACAGTTACACAGGTAACTGCACGTCTATTAAATTACAAATGATTACGGGCTATAAGCCATTATGCTTATGAAAACAATTTTTAATTTATATTTTAACTAGCTGTGCCCCGCGGTTTCAACCGCGTAGATTTAGTTTCATGCTTCATGTCGCGGAACCCATATATTTTTAGTAAATAAAATTAGCCTAAGTTACTCCTTGAAACATCAACTACCTGCCAGTGAAAGTCCCGTTAAAATCGGTCCAGCCGTTTCAGAGATTACCCGGAACAAACAGACAGACAGACAGACAGACGGACAGACAGACAGAGAAAAAATTTTAAACTTGGTTTTTTAGTGTCAGTAGCGTGTGTACTTTCATATGCATTTATTGAAAAGCTGTTATTTTGGAATTACAAACAGACACTTCAATTTTATTTTTCTGTATAGATAATAGCCAAAGCAATTTTGCATTTGCAGCAATGAGAATTGAAACAAAGGCTAATTTGTAGTAAAAAACAATTCATCTTGAACTAGGGATGGCGATCTGAGATCGATTAATCGAAAAATCGATTTTTCGAGCCAAATAAATCGATTTTATAAATCGATATGTAACACTGAATCGATTCAGTGAATCGATATTTCAACCTAGAGAATCGACACTCGATTTTTTCTATTACAACACGTTTTAATCTATTCCGTAGTTTTAGAATTAAAATTTGAAATCATTATTTTTTTTGTTAAAATTATTACTATATATAAGAAATACATTTAGAAAGTAGAATTGTGTCTTCTTTTTAACACGCTTTTATTAGCTTCACCTGTATGTATGTATGTATGTATGTAACCGACCCCTTTGAGCTCGATTTTGTCCTACTTTGTACGATCAGATTTAATTCAAACTTTGCACACCTGTCAAAAGTCGATGACAATGCAATAATCCGATCGAAGCATCCGATTATCCTAATTAGATTCGCCAGGATTAATTAATTTCTTTCCGCATCCTTTGCATGCGAGTAAGATAGATAGAGCTAGTGCGGGCGGTTTGTGGTATTGAGGGCGGTTGATAGTTAGCCAATCGAACTAAATAATATATAGTTTAAAAAATTTAACTAAAAAATAAAAAATAAATAATAGTTTAAAAAACTAAAAAAACACGCTTTCATAAAAAATCCAACTAAAAATCAGAAAATAAAATTTAATAAATTTGGATAAAGAATATTGTAAATTAGAAATGAATGTACATTTTTGTAAAAAGCGTGGGGTGCATAGTGTTAATAATTATAAACATTTTATTGACAGATAATGAGTAGAAGAATCATCACTTTGATAATATAATATCTTAAAAAGCGCATTGAATACACATGATGTTTTTTTAGTTTTTTTTTTACCTGATACTTTCCTATTGTTATAAAAATGATTGTGATCATCGAATTTCTTGAACTAAAAAAAATCCCTGATTTTAATACTAAGTGATCGCTTATTATGGTATCTTGTTTTTTATAAAATGGATTTATATTTACATAGTAAATGCGGACTCGAGAAAAGATCGATTTTTTAGAAATCGATCTTTTTGACCTCGATTTTTTTATGAATCGATTCATCATGTTACGATTCGAATCGATTTAAAAATCGATCTTTTTTTGAAAGAATCGCCATCCCTATCTTGAACGCTGCACGCAATCAAGAGCGTGCTCTTACAATTACTGGGAGAAGTCGTGGTTGGGTCCTCCTTCGTGAAGTAATATTGTATTTTAAAAAAATACGTACCTTTTATTTCCTAGTCTTTTATTAAACTTAATAGCTAAAACAAGCACGCATAAATTAGCTTGGGACATTTAAATTACGAAAAATAATAATGATTTATTCAGCTTGGGTCCTGGTGAGGAACTTATGAACGTCGAAAAACAACCAACCAGTTCGGAAACTAGCCTTCTCAGAAGAAATAAAAATTGATTAATTTGGTATAAAAACGTCAAAAAAATCTGTTTGAAAATAGTTTTTATTTACCCGCAGTAAACAGACATCGATTTTTTTTGAAAATTGTATATTTTTTTATAATCGTACCGTATATACTTTCATATTTACCAATTTTGTTGCCAATTTGGTTGCCAATTTCACATCTTTGGCAATCGTTACAGGTCAGTCGGAGGCCTAAAAATAATCTGACAACTGGTTTAACCCAAATCACAGATTTTCCTCCTAAACGGGGTTGCGAAGGTCAGATGGCAGTCGCTTCGTATAAAAATCAGGTGATCAGCCACATCGGGTTGAATCAAGTGCCGACCCCAACAATGTATGGGATAAGGCCAGGGAGATGATGATGATGATACTTTCATATTCATTTAGTGAAAGGCTAATAATTTGGAATTTCAATTGTATAGGGAGGGATAACTTCAGAATCATAATATTCTACAAAGCATAGGGAGACAAAGTAAGGTCCTAATTGTTGATATTTGGTCCCTGCGTGTTTAGTTCTCCACAAGAATATTAAATAAAACAGTTCAGGACGGATTCCTCGGTCGGTGGGCGGCTACCCTGTAATCAAGACGGTCGTACACTTTGGGAGCGGTCGAATGTGATTATAGGAGGAATTTTACGGTTCCTTCGTTAGTCCGTCAAATCATAGCCCAGCTTAATAGCATACGGCTTGTGAAACAATTTCGTGTCATTTCCGAGCCGATAGAGGAAAAATTACAATCTTATGTCGATGTAATTGTCTGTGAACACAATTTTCGATGTTTTTTGGACAATTTTTTCCTATACTAAAAATTGCTTATAAACTCTAAGGCTTTTAAGTACCCTCGCAGCTTTTTGTGTTCCCTCACCTGACTTTAACACGCTTGAGTCAAGTCTTGAATGATGCATCGACGATCATTTATCCACGTCTTGGCTGAAGCAGATGCTTTGAAGTCAAATTGTTTATTTCAATTAATACTTTCCTGTCTATGCGAGAAATTGCAATATATTAAACTATAAATAAACCGCTTTAATTTAACGACTATACAATTCCCATGAATATAAAGTAGAAAATAATGGCAAATTAAGTTAGTATATTTATATCGCTCACATTTTATGTAGCGCTTTGTAAATGTATTGCCTGTTTTAAATGCTTCATTAAGCATCATGTAGAGGTTTTAAAATGTGTAATTCACAGAGTAATAATAAAAATAAGTACTTACTTATGTTTTTGTTGTATAATACGACTAGCTGTGACCCGCGGTTTCACCCGCGTAGATTTAGTTTCATCCTTTTTGTCGCGAAACCCTAATATTTTTAATAAATAAAAGTAACCTAAGTTACTCCTTGAAACATCAGCTACCTACCAGTGAAAGTCCCGTTAAAATCCGTCCAGCCGTTTCAGAGATTACCCGGAACAAACAGACAGACAGACAGACGAAAAAGACAGATAGACAGACAAAAATTTTAAGACCTGGTTTTTTAGTGTCAGTAGCGTGTATACTTTCATATGTATTTAGTGAAAAGCTGTAATTTTGGAATTACAAACAGACACTTCAATTTTATTTATCTGTATAGATAGATGTGTTCTTATTTTTTTACGGCAATTAATAAACACAGCTATTTACTTTAGCGATTTTTTTTAATGACCGACCAATGATTTGGAATCTTCTTAAATTGGGTTCTGCGAATCAAAAAATATACATTGTTGAAGTAAAATAAATTTATACATTTTAATTAAAAACAATATAATTATAAAACTAGCAAAAATGCGATACAAATGATAAAAAGATATACATGATAGAAAAGTGAATGGGTTCTCAAAGATAATAAATTTTACTTGTTTCTCTATTGCGTGTAATAACACAACAAATTACCGTGTATTCCGCTCATAGTTTCACTGGGAATTTTCTTTGACATGATTTACAGTAATTGTCTTTTGAGATACGCTGTTTTGTCGTTCGGCGCCAGTGAGGCTTAAAAATGTAGACGTTATATTTTAAACTCATTATTACTTTATTGATATCTTTACTGACTTGTGGAACTTTCGTCTGTGACTCTCGTCTTGGTGTAAAACTAAGCTGAATTTTATTTATTTTTGACGAGATAATATTTTTGTAAAAATACGTACGTTATTTTTTGTTGGCACAGACTATGTGATATTTAGAGGTATACCTACATAATGGTAAGTATTAAAAATATTTTGATCTAGTTTTCCTAATTTAACTTAAGTTATTTGCAACTTTTATAGTGTTATGTACTAAGACCAAGTTTAACTAAGTTATGTTATATCTTAAAGATAAGATACGCTAAAATTGTTTATTTGGTCACAGAAGCATTAAATAATAAAGCATTGTAAGTAAATACAATAATGTTAAAAATAAAAATTATAATATTTCAAATAACATAGTAATCTAGTAGTAGTGACGTTGTAGGTGAAAAACAAAGCCAGGGGTCTTCAAATTAGACGTGACCTGTATGCATCTGGGAAAGCATGAAAATAATCACTTTCAAATAATAGGCAAAAATAACGGCTTTATAAAATACAATACTCAAACAAAAATCGGCGAATAAATCAAAGGAAAACTTAAGCAAACAATGCCCAATAATTTATCAAGTAAAACATAATAACTAAGCACCCTTCGGCATCCGTGTTCGACGAACACGACTTGCCTCGGAATAATCGGTTCGATAATTGCCGATTCGGTTCGGCGGCCGACGCCGATTATACAAGATTGCAGTACAATTTAACCGAGAGTAAACATGTCTTCAACTTAACTTCAAAGAAATTCTTCTTGAACAAATTCGATAATTTGTATTTCTGCCCTTAAATTAACGAGTTATGCCTCCTTAATCTACTAGTCTATATTCATATTATAAAGAGGAAAGGATTGTATGTATGTTTGTAACGAATTGGCTCAAAAAGTACTGGACCGATTTTAAACATTTCTTTCACCATTTGAATGCTACATTATCACTGATTAATATAGGCTATATTTTATCTCCATACTCCCACGGGAACGGGAACTATGCGGGTGAAACCGCGTGACGTCCGCTAGTGTTATTGAAATAGAAATCTCGCTACTTAGAATTAATAAATCCTTATTTTTAGCACGGCTTATCAACATTACAAAGTGGGGTTACTTACCACAATTATCTTTTGCTGAACATAATTTATTAGTTTATTAACCTCAGCCCCTGGTATGAAAGCCTGTATTATTTCCCACCATTTTAAAGTAACATTTTGTACCAATGTTTACGGCACACGTTTTTCTACCAACCAATCAAACTTGTGTGTATAATTACCAAACGAGGCAATATTGTCTGTTGATTATATCATTACATGGCGTTTTTATGCCTTTATTAAGCGTTTCGATTGATTACGAAACTTACGCATAACTAAACGCGTGCACGAAGCAGTTGCGCTATTTCGAAGTTGCCACCACGTAATCCGTAGAAGCGGTAATAAAAACTGAATTGACGTTTCCCAATAGCGTATTGCTTGTAGCTACTCATTTGAATCCGGCAACACGAGATCAGTTGTAAATGTTATTTACCTAGAGAGGAATAATTCGGTAACTAAACTTGGAACCCCGCCGCGTCCGGTCTTGGTAGTTTGGACCACACGGCTCGCATCGGTGTCTTTATGCGTGGCAATGCACGTTTTACTTATTACCGGGTAACAAGGTATGACAACTAGCGGATTGACTCTTATAATGCTTTTATCTGTGACTTCTTTCTGTGAACTTCCACAACAGACGGCGCTATAATAAGGGAAATATACTGAACCATCTTCATATATGTATACTTATATACATATATGAAGATGGTTCAGTACGTGTCCTGTACGTGTCTAGACCACTGAACTCTTAAACGGCTCTACTGATTTGAATGATTTTTGCGTTTTTTGACACCCTGGATAGTTTAGATTCACAAATCAGCCCGACAGATCCACAGTCGGTATGCAGGACGGCTGTCGAGTCCGCCTTAATCAAACCATATTAACGTATATTACGAATATATCGTACGAGTATATTAAGGTAGATATATTATTTATTGCTTCAGACATAATTCCTCAAAAATATTTTCGTAATCGCTGACGCTCACCTCTTGTGACCAACGCAACGGTGTTCCGTTCAAATATTAGTTGTAAATGAACGAGAGCTGTTTGTTTCTACCGCTTCAGAGTTGGCTGTTTGTGTATCTACTTATGGCTGCTTTTAACTAGAGCCTGAAGTTCCATTATCACTCTCCGAGCCACTGCGTCTCGGTGTCTTTGGACGGTTAAGTAATCTGTTTGTTGTATCTTATAATGCTTTTTTTTCTATGATAGCCTGGATTTGGACAATCACAAAATGAGGTAGTGAGATATTAGAAGCGTTTGAGATGTGATGCTGGAGAAGGTTGGAGGAAATCAAATGGATAGAAAGAGAAATGAAAATGTACTCAAAATTGTGAAGGAAAACAGAGTACTATGGAGAACAATCCAAAATCGAAGGGGAAAGATGACTGGCCACCTCAACCTGGAACATAATAGAAGAAAAGATAGGAGGGAAGAGAGGAAGAGGAAGACCAAGGCTATTATACATGTGACAAGTTAAATAACAGGTGTCTGTGATGTCGTATAAGGATGTCAAAGAGATGGCACTGGACAGAAAGAAATGGAAAGAGTTGCATCGGTTACACCGACAAGAGTTAATAAAATCACTACATAATAATATAGTAAAGACCGTGACTAGTTATGAGCGCTGACTTTGAATGTGCAGTAGTAATTTTTTGTGTGTGTCTATCTGTCCGATGGCCCACCCGACGCCCATAAAATACATGCTAGGTTATTTTTTTTGCAGAGCGCTCATAACTTATGACGCCACCTGTACTGCCTTAAAACAAGATTTTTAAGATTGACGAGAAAATCACAATGTAAGAACAGCAATTTTCAAATTCGTATAAAAAATATATTTCTGTGATTCAAGATTGCATAGATATAATCATTCGATGATAAATTCCATAGATTAAACAAACAGTACGGTACATTTTTAATTATAAGAATTAATGAGTTGGTATGGTAATGAACCAACGAAACAAATCAAGATAAGAAAGTGATTTTATAACTAAGATCCGATTTTACGAGTGTCATCGGGAGCAAGCGAACGGAATTTATACATAAACAAACGATTTCTTCAACTTTTATATTATAGGTAAACTTGCTTGTTCAAGCGTCGATTTAATGTACGGGTTTGTTTTGATTTTATATAATCTTGAGATAAAACTGTAATGAATTGTTGTAATCCCTAAAACACATTGAAACAGGAAATTATTATAGTTGGAAGAAAAGTAAAAAATCTATTAACGGGTCAGGACCCACTCGTCCCCTGAAATTCGCACCCTGTGCCCACTCGACCCCTGATCTATCTAAAGTACTAGGGCGTCAGAAGTTTAAAGAGGTAGCTTTTATCGACTATATGTCCGTATCATAACGTAACAATTATACCAGGAGACGAATGGGTTCCTTAAGATATAAATTACTGTTCTTCTCCCGGGGGACCAATGGACACTTATTAAGGCACCGAATCTACAAGTTTAATAAGGGGCGAATCTTGAGGGTCCAGTGGGTCCTGACTCATATTATCATTTAGTCTGTTGTCTGAGTCTGCCTCATGCCTAATTACCATTCCAAAAATGTCTTTAGCCTATATTTGTAATCTGGAATTAATACCATATAAAGTTAAGCTTCCAATCTCTTCCAATGGAATAGGTGGTGATTTTTACGCTGTATCTACAAATTTACAAAGTATTGTATACTTGGCTACTGACATTACCTTTCCACAAATTATAAGTAATGGCCCTTAGTCGAAAGCGGTGAAGTTAGTAAAACGAAAGTAGGAATGTAAACGGTGAAGGTAGAGTGAAAGAAGAGCTACTTATCTATAGCTATATAGCAGGGTCTTTACGGATGTAAAAATTTAGACATCCGCAAATGCGAATTATTAGAAGTTCACACCGTGGATGCGGATTTGATGCGGATTCTGGGATTTAAAAAAAACAAATATTAAAATTTTAAGTGCATAACTGCAACTGCAAGAGTGCAAATAACTGAAAATCAACTTAAAATAAAATTTATTTATGAAATCATATTTCTAACGTGCCACTGACTCCGCTCACATTCTTTACATGTTGTTACTTGTTGATGTGAATCTGTCTGAATTAATACGAATATTCCGCATTTGTGGATGCGGATGGGAATATCCGTAACACCCCTGCTATATGGAGTTAAAGACGGCCAAATTTAAATGTCCATCTATATTCATCAAGCTTCATACAAAGGTAAGTAATAGATACTTGCGATTTGGAGTACTCTCAACGTTTCGATATTTAATTTGATATAACAAAACATCTGTCAAATAACTTTTTAAATGAGTGCCTATAAATTGTAGTAACTGTAAATAATTCCAATAATTTATTTACCAAGTATAATGGAGTATATAATTATGTCCAAGTTGTACATAACAGTTCGGCTTCGGGCGTTTTAATTATAATCTAATTTGACGATTGCCGATTGCTTTAACTTTGACAAAGCGTTAATACGACCATCGAACCAATGAACTGTTCATTATACACGTTATTAGAGCTCGCAACGGGAACTCCTCAAAATTGGAGATGTTCGCCGGGGGCAGTAGTAGGCGGAGACGGCCTTTGAGAAGATGCCCCAGACATGACGTGACACTACCACATACCAGATAAATAAAATTGAAGTGTCTATTTGTAATTCCAAAATAACAGCTTTTCACTAAATGCGTGTGAAAGTATACATGCTACAGACACTAAAAAACCAAGTATTAAAAATGTTCTCTATCTGTCTGTCCGTCCGTCTGTCTGTCTGTCTGTCTGTCTGTCTATTTGTTCTGGGTAATCTCTGAAACGGCTGGACCGATTTTAATGGGACTTTCACTGGCAGTTAACTGATATTTCAAGGAGTAACTTAGATTACTTTTATTTATTAAAAATATTAGCGTTCCGCGACAATAAGGATCAAACAAAATCTACGCGGATGAAACCGCGGGGCACAGCTAGCACATACATATGCTCACGCCTATATCCCACGGGGGTAGGCAGAGACCATCGTTCGCCACATGCTACGATCCTTACATACTTCTTTCATTCATCCACATTCATGCATCGCTTCATTTACTACCTTCGGTTACGAGTGGTCCGAATTTGACATTTCTGAAAAAGACACTACCACAGTATAAATTATAATCTTTACAAGCGGTAGGGAATCTAGGTCTCTTTTTTAAAAGTCGACCACATATCTGAGTCAACTAGGGAACCTCCTATTTATTGTTGGCTAAAAATAAAACACATTCAACTATTCAGAGACTTGTGGTTCGATTTTTACCTAGTTGCCTATGTAGTTTACTTTAACAGAAAAGAGCGAAGTATATTTATTACAAAAAGTTAAAACCTTTCTGCTAAAAGTTAAAGTTAAAAGAAAATTATGACGAATGAATTAAGTACTTACTTAAATTTTAAGTTGTTGATTGCTTACTGCAACTGCAGGCACCTACATCAAAAGTAAGTAAGTAATGACAAATAATATATTTTTAACCGACTTCAAAAAAAAGGAGGAGGTTATCAATTCGACTCTAAGCTTTTTTAACACGCTTTTATTAGCTTCACCTGTATGTATGTATGTATGTATGTATGTATGTATGTATGTATGTATGTATGTAACCGACCCCTTTGAGCTCGATTTTGTCCTACTTTGTACGATCAGATTTAATTCAAACTTTGCACACCTGTCAAAAGTCGATGACAATGCAATAATCCGATCGAAGCATCCGATTATCCTAATAAGATTCGCCAGGATTAATTAATTTCTTTCCGCATCCTTTGCATGCGAGTAAGAGAGATAGAGCTAGTGCGGGCGGTTTGTGGTATTGAGGGCGGTTGATAGTTAGCCAATCGAACTAAATAATATATAGTTTAAAAAATTTAACTAAAAAATGAAAAATAAATAATAGTTTAAAAAAACTAAAAAAACACGCTTTCATAAAAAATCCAACTAAAAATCAGAAAATAAAATTTAATAAATTTGGATAAAGAATATTGTAAATTAGAAATGAATGTACATTTTTGTAAAAAAGCGTGGGGTGTATTCAATGCGCTTTTTAAGATATTATATTATCAAAGTGATGATTCTTCTACTCATTATCTGTCAATAAAATGTTTATAATTATTAACACTATGCACCCCTCGCTTTTTTACAAAAATGTACATTCATTTCTAATTTACAATATTCTTTATCCAAATTTATTAAATTTTTTATGAAAGCGTGTTTTTTTAGTTTTTTTATTTTATTGTATAAACTGTAGGGTATTCGAATGTATCCTATAAACTATATAACAGTTAAGTATATAAGATAGAAACTAATTTCGTCGATTCGGAATCTCTAAGTTAATATTAACATAATCTACTAGTTTTAAAAATCCACAGCTTATCATATATCACTTAGCTGTTCATTTCAAATTAATCACAGACATACTTAATTTTATTTGTATACATATTAAGAAATACGTCATTCCTGTCCATCGACCTCTAACCTGAATGATTAATTTCACCAATTTAAACATAAAGTAACACTTAACACTAGGAAAATAAAGTACAAAATCGAATGTAAACGAGGTTGAAAGAAACGCGGTAATTTCTAATACGCGGTAAATACAGTTGGATCCCACAAAATATTGTAATAGCAATCGTTAATCGCATTCGAAACTACTTAATTAATGATTCGAATTAATTTATTCTGGGATTGTGTTCGATGACTTCTCACAGATCCGCTAATTCATTCGCTTTATTATTCGATCGATGTTTGAAATGGGATTAATTGCGACCCGAATGGAAATCAACGAGTTACGAAACTATTTTAAAATAATGTGTGACTTCTCTAGTTCAGTAAATTAAGAAAGATAAGAACAAGATTACTTCAAATTTTTAAACATAAACAACAACAGCTTTCACCCGCGACTTCACACGAATTGTTTATATTCAAAGATACTTAATTATCCTATATTACTTCTAATACCTCCAAGAATAGGTGTACAAAGTTTCAAGATGATCAGTTAAGTAGTTTTAGCGTGAAAGCGTAACAAACAAACTCACATTCACATTTATAATATTAGTAAGATAACATCGCTGTCTCAGGGACTGTAACATACATCTTTGAATAATTTCTCAAACGTCTACAGATTCACTTAAAACAAACGATCGAAATACCGTTGAACGATTAAACCAATGTGGTATACAATGTGACCCTTAGTCGTAATTTCATAGGACTTCAAATCAATAGGACATTTTCGCGACAACGACTGAGCTATTCCTTTATTCGTTAAAAACGCTCTAACTGCCTTATAACACGGCTACGACTCCACGGTTTCCTCACGATGTTTTCCTTCACCGTAAAGTTTGTGGTGTGAAATCTCCGCACTTAAGTTTTAAGAAGCACTCATTGGTATACAGACCGCTGGGTTCGAACTTGCGTAGCAGGTGACTGTTCAAACTCCACAGCCACCACTCTACACGGCGAACACAGCTTTCTATAGTAAAGTGGGGACTCTAATCATTCGAAAAAAAAGTATTAATTTAGTGATCGTCCATCTAATAACATGTACCGTTGGCATTCTAAAAGCATTAGCAACATTCTTTGATGTTTTGTGCTTAGTAACGGGTGCTAACACTGCTAACTGCGATATGTCGGATAAAGTATTTTTGATTTGTTTTTCTTTAATTTTTGACAGCAACTTTATTCACGTTGTAGTTATTACAGACCCATTTACTTTTATATTATACTAGCTGTGCCCCGCGGTTTTTCCCGTGTAGGCTGAATTTGATAAGGTGGAAGAATAAGCGCAGTTGTATAGCTAGTGCTATGAAACATTATTTGAATTTCATGGGTGGCCCGAGAAACCCTAATGATTTTTACTACTCTTTACTCTTATATTAATATGTATAGCCTATGTGTTATTCTGATGTATATGCTATTTTATTGAACAGTTTCATTCAATAATTTTTGTGTAAAGGAACAACACATCCAACATACATCCAGACTTCCATATATACAAACTTTCACTCTTATAAAATTAAAAGGATATCTTGAAATAATACCTTAAACCTGAAACCACGGACTTATTACACTACTTCCCAAAACAGCGCAACCTGTAAGTTCACGGAAATAACTTGTACTTCATAGAATGTATATATATCTATCTATCGATACATTCATCGCGATGTTAACTAACGTGTAATGTTAAGATGTACTCCTGTTCTGCGGTTGCTAAGACAAACGAAACTACCGCAAATGGCCCTACCATTGGTTTAGGTTGCGAAGTGTTACAGCGCTACATTTCAGCTTCGAGATGTCGCTTTCAACCAAACGCTTAATTTTTATACATTTGTGACTCATATTATAGAGAAAATGTCTGTTACTCTATTAAATCTGAAACCCAATGTTAAAAACTTAAAACGCATTATTTGATTAGACTTTTAACAATGTACCATTAAATCGTCAGAATGACATAGTTATTTCTAAATTATACGCTACCGCCAGTAAAATACATTTAAATATGAAAGGCACTCGATCGCAAACTCGATCGTCTTTCAGTATGTTTCCTATCGAGTACTCTTAGTACTTGCGTATTGCGACCGCATTCCAATCCAACCTCTTTCACTGGTCCATCGAGAGAAATTCTCTAAGTGCATTCCGCTAAAAACAACAGCAAGTAATAAAACATATGTTATTCAATTTAACTTTTGATCTCCGCTTCAGATCTTCATCTTGATTTTGTTACTTTAACACTTAGAATAAACAGTCGAAAGTATAGTTAGAGATCTTTATGTTATATTTTTATCGGCCTTTCAAAGGTAGAGTTACTTTCTTTATGCCCATTATTATTTATATTTGATGTAAAAAAAGATTCAAAAATATTTTCCTAAATTTATTTATTTCTATAGCATCGGCATTGTCATTATCAGTATATTACAAATTCTATCTAATTCCGATGATTCAAACTATATTTTCCATCAACTATACATGTTAGATGACTCCACCAATCAATAGACCAACTATGCAAAAGTCATCCAAGTATATTTACTTAAGGATAATGACCGTATTATACGAACCGTCTCTATCGACAAGATCTTAGCTAAAGTTGTACTCAATCCCTTTTATGTTTACGCAAGAAATGCCAGTTCCCCTGTCATAATGAAAACATTATGCTCTAAGCTACGTAGTTTACATAACAATATAAGCTAGTCGCCTCCATACTTGAGCAGTAAGACGCTTGAAATGTGATGGTAAAATGTGACAGAGGATATATGAGAATGGTTACTAGATATCATAATGACTTAAATCAACTGCAGTTCCAACTACTTATCCAAGAGCCACAGGCTATCAAGACCTTAGAGCACTTGCAGAAAACCCAAAGTGCCTGGTTATTTATTTTACAATATGCCCGCACTCTCATTCCCGGACGGGTTAGGCAGAAGTGTAATTGTACTTATACACAGTATACCCTAATTTCGCCGGCATAAGGCACGAGCGTATACTGCCTTTAACCGGGTACTAATCCAGATTCTGGGCTGCTACTGGGAAATCCATCATTTTCAGCCAGCAGAAGCCCATTGCTGAGAAATTAAGGATAAAAAACCTCAGTTCCGCAATAGCGTTTAGGACCACTAGACCAAATCAATAATCATCATCTCCCTGGCCTTGTCCCATACATTGTTGGGGTCGGCACTTGATTCAGCCCGATGTGGCTGATCACATGATTTTTATACGAAGCGACTGCCATCTGACCTTCGCAACCCCATTTTAGGAGGAAAATCTGTGATCTGGGTTAAACCAGTTGTCAGATTATTTTTAGGCCTCCGACTGGCCTGTAACGATTGCCAAAGACGTTAAATTGGCAACCGGGACCGACGGCTTAACGTGCTCTCCGAGGCACGGAGGGAACTCGGGCGGTCACCCATCCAACTACTGGCTAGGCGTATGGTTGCTTAACTTCGCTGATCGAATGATATGCGCAATAGCAACTGTGCCACGAGCTCCTCAGACCAAATCAATAATGTGAGAGAAAAATAGCCCTTTGAGATCTCAAGGTGAAAGTATGATGCCGCATTAACTTCAGTTCTTGGTGAACCTGCAACTTGTATAACTATCATTACCGTCCGGTATTGACTTTCTTGTCCGATGATATGAATAAATAACAACATAACTCCAGATGTCGAGAACTTGTTAAGGGAACTAGTTCATTAGTTACACAATAAAGAAATTTCTACCTAGTTAGTCTCAGTAGTTTAGCGATTAGTAATTCGATACGGCTTCGGGAGGTCGCGAGTACCGCAGATGACCAAAAAACATCGTGAGATTTGTTTGTAGCTAATTGGCTGATCTCTAATGATCACATTTTGTAGAATAAATATTGTAAAGTCTAAGTTCCTTGTTGTTCCAAACACCGAGTTATTTGTATAAATGTGGATGGTTACAAGGGGAAAAGATGATATGGCTAGAATGGGTGTAAATACAGATATATCGGCTGATAGAGACAAATGGAAGAGAAGAACACATTGCGCCGACTCCAAATAACATGGGATAAGGGCAGGATGATGATGTATAAATTACACGCAAAAACTTGGCAAGCCAAATATGTATTTAAAGATCTACTTCAATAAGTAAAATCTATGACGGAGTTAAATTTCAATCGCTGCATTATGTTATAATACGACCACCCGAAATTAAACTAAAATATTAAAAAGCTATTGTTCTAAAAGCTTTCATCTGAGTAATCGATTTACTGATAGTGCGGCCCAACTACCAAGAACATAAAGCAAATAGCGCCGGCGATACATTTTCACGATTTAATTAAAGCAACGCTTGGATAAGAATGGAATGCGGTCGCGCTTCGTATATTGATTGAGCTTTACATTTCTATTTATCTCCACTCTTGTAACTTCAGAGTCAATGAACCTACTGACGTCTCCGAAACAAAAGCGGTAATATCTAAGAAACATACCCAAATGTGCCCAATGTCGCAAGAACCATCACACGCTAAACGTTTGAAATATTTACACGCGACAAGCGACAGACGGTGGCCGATATTTACACAATATATTAACGGTAAATCTCCAACAAGAGCCACTACCCAATAACCCAATAGGTACAAAGGGCTGAATGTTTATGGAAAGCCGGCACGCGTGCGCGTAACAACCGTCTGATTGAGAGCTGTTATGATTTAAACGACAATCCGGGACCGCTAAACGACCGCCTTTGTCCATCTGACATTTTATGTCACCTACACAATCGAGAAAGGGTATCACGATCATCGAGATCCATTCGAGTCGGATAAAGCTCGAAGGATCAAAAAAAGTAAGCGCAGGTAGTCGGGTCTTTGTCCATTGTTACCTAACGAGCCGATGAATAAGCCCAACAGAGAACAGGTGGCACGCTTCTACCGCGGCTAGTTCTATTTTGCACTTTTAGGAGTTCGACGAACGCATTTCATTATTCAAATGTTATTCGAGTGGCGTGAAAGCGCCTCGATAACCTCGACGGCGGCGGGACGTGGACGGAATGACTGATAAACGATGTATACTTAGATCCGCGCCAGCGACCCGACTCGTCTCTACGCACCCGCAATAAGGGCTAGGAACGTAACCCATCCGAGATCCCAAGCGGAGCCAAACACATTACCATTATCGGTGCGAAAGCAACGCGGACCTACAGAATTATTCTAATGTTAATCAAACTACTCTGAGGAATTACATCACTGCGGACTAGGGGCTTGATTTATAACACATAGGTTGCCAAGTGATTTCACATATATAGTAATACATGTATGACCAGCATTATCGCTCTTTTAAGCAATTTTCTGAGAAAGTGATCTTGAATTGTGGCCATTATCTTTGTAAAACAGCGGCTATTGCCTGTTACGGCGGTGCGTTGGGATCGTCGACACGGTTCGACATATAGACTCTTAAAGAACCGCTACCTTTTGATGCATCATTTTCTCGACCGCAAACAAAAGCGTTTCGAAAAGAAATGGATAACCGCGATGTAGAACGCGAGATTATCGTCGCGATTTGTCAAGGTGCAGCTAGTATTAAGCCGCTTTAGAGATTCTATCTCGAAGCGCGATAGCTGCAGAACGCTACGCGACCCACAGACAGGCCTCTCTCGGCTCGCATTCCGATAGAAATTGCCCGCGGCCCGACCAGATTACTGGCGCCGCATTGGATAATTACGAACCGACGAGGACATCCATTACAGAAGATAATTCAGCGAGTGCAATTAGAGGATGAGTCGTGCGTGATTCGATAGGCGGCGGCGATGCAAAGCGATAATGCTAGCTCTCCACATGTAAATTAACTATAGCCACAGTTATTAAAGAACGCCTCGGGCGCCTGCTTAACATTCCACGCCACTGCACTGATCACACTTAGCACGCTGACAGCGTTTCGCGTATTCATAATAATACAGGGAACTTGTTAACTCCGGCGCTCGGTGAACTGTGATTGAGCATAGAAGCAACAAATCAAACGGCCCAAATTGACAGGCAATAAATAGTTTCAAATTGCGGACATTGGAATGTGACAACAAGGCCGCAACGCAGCCTTGCTTTCCGCGTCATCCAATCAGCATAGAGCCTGTTATGGTGGCTCCAATCTGAATAGTGGAGAAACCGGCCCCGGCGCGCGCCACAATCATTATTAGCGTTATAAAGTACTGGATAAAACGAACTGAGACAGCGTGTGAACGCTAAGAGAAAGCCGTTGTCGCAACATTAGTCGCTGGCTTATTACCATCAGATAGCTGTTCCGATGATTTTGACCGATTCCGAACGTTTGATTGCGACGCGTTCCTCGATTCTCTTAGCTATTAACGGTTAATGCCAACTAATAATCATAATCATCAAACGAAAAGCTTGTAAAACTTTGTGTGTAGTCATAATTAATCCATGAAACGTGAAAGTTAATCGACTCATCAAGACAGGAAATACTTTGTTAATTGTACTGGAATGCTATTGAGCTACGATCAATACAAATACAAAGAATTTCATTGGTAAAATGGAAATAATAATTCAGTTCCGCTTGAACTACCGCGCTATCTGTGTGATGTATCTTAATTGAATCTCCAACTGAAATAAGCGAAGTGTGCCGAAGAAATGAGCTTGGAACATGATACCTCATGCGGACGTCTAGTTGCGGAGATGTGTAATGAAGTTGAAGCAATGTGGCGAACAAACCGGTGTTATAGTTATCTCGCTAAAAGGATCAGCTCAGCCGCGACTTGGTGTCGGGTCTGGGACGTATTAATCGCGATACCCCGCGACCGGCTCCCGACTTCAGATCCGATCGACCATGTTAAATATTTGCTCATTCAAAATAACTTTATTGGATACAAATTCTGCGGCATCTCTTGAGAGACTTCTTTCAATACAACTTTATTTACAAAGTACTTCTTTATAGAGTAGGTACACAAACATAAAGACAATATTAAGGAAATACTTGATTCAAATGTGTGCAGGTTCAAATAAATACGCGTGTTCTAATATTTGTTACAATTAGTGTCGGAACCATTAGAGGAAACCCAAAAATTAACACCTCATTTAGCTCGGCAGTCGGCACGCGACGGAGGGTGAGCGATGGACTCGCGCAAATGCTCAAACAGATGAATTGCTTTTACATCCGTGAAACCACGGCTTTCAACCAAATGTGCCGTGAACGCAACCTGGCGCCGCCCATGCATTTAAGATTCACCGAGCAACTAAATGAAAGACACTAATAAATCTAAATGACGAAATCCAAAGTTGAGAAAAGATAAGAAGCACATCCCTTTATCTTATTTTGTTTATCCCATACCGGTACCCCGTCTTGGACTCATTAGTTGGTCTATCTCTGTCTGGTCTCGCTTCGTCCTGTTCTCGCTCATCTCTGGAGGGCCATTTATCAATTCCAAATAACATGCCGGGACCTTTTCTCTTTTGTGTTTGTTTGTTTTTTATTTACCTTATCCTTTGGTGCTCTGTTTCTGGCTTCGTTTATAACTTTAAATTGATTGTAAGCCGACCTTATGGCATCCATCGAACTTAATGTATGATGCATTGATAACGCTAATTGATGGTTAATGAGTTAGAACTAGTCTTTCAGTAAAGTTCAATTGGAGCATGATATTGAACATCGAATTGACCATAACAGGAATTAAACAAACAGCGTGAAATTAATTACCGTATTGGTTCTTCGGTTTCATCATAAACGCGAGGATGTAATTTAGCGTTCACGAGCTTTTAAAATTCAGTTTGCCTTTAAAAGCTTTCGATTTATTTAATTAGACAATTCTAGGGTTTCTTGTTTTTTGAAACTTGCTGTGTCATTTTAATTACTTAGTTCTTGTATGTCACTCAGACTCGTCTGACCATTTTTAAAGGAATTCTAAAACTCGTGAATTCAGTAACTTGAGTCATTACGTTGTTCCCAAATACCACCGACTTTGATGTCCACTTTTTATATCAATGACTTGTTTAATAGACCTTTAAAATTTGATTACTTCAATTGAAGTTTGAAGTTTTGGGTTTTTATCGGAATTCACAACCGATGTCCCGCCGTTGTAGCCGCATCGTCAGCGGACATCTCACTAATCATTTAAAAAATTTGTAGTTGAAAAAACATGATTCCGTGAACGAAAAAGATATCTTAAAGATGCCGGACATCAAGGGGGGTCTTCCTTAAGTTTCCCCAGGTCCCGTCCCGAGAGCAAATAAAGCGGCGGCCCTCTGAAATTAATTTTGTTTTGTTTCATCGTCTGGAGCCGAAGCATTTACATTGAATGCGGTCGAAGGCTGGTCGCTTATGAGGATATTTATGTAGGGGCCCGAGGAGTATGACGCGGCCATTATTCATACACGAAACGTACAACGAACCAGCGGTACCTATGTTATTTTTACCAGTTTGTTGCCATGATGCCATGCCACTAACAGGTATAGATTTTGCCATCTAAAACCCTGACGACATTCTGAACTGTTGTTTAGAAAACAGTATGCACTGGAAAAGGCGTAGGCGTCGTTATTTATGCTTGCTTAAAACAACTTACACGTGCGTCTTAGGTGCACGCAGGTTGGGTAAATCGGTAAATCGAATGCTATCAAATTTTACGACATCGCAAGGCGCCATGGTGTCGATTCTAGTGATTGGAAACACAACCACAACTTTATTTCCTTTCGTGTTTGCAATTGCCATTTCCTGCATTCAATTATATGCAGCAGTCTAACTCTATTTACTACTAGCTCTGCTTACTTCCCTACGAAGAATTCTATATTGCGTAAGTTCAATGTCGGTTTTTGACGCTTGTGATTCAGATGTGTACGCTTAGAATATTTATGTTTCAATTGATCTGTATTCTAGTTCAGCCGTGATTAGCATCTTATTACCATTTGAACTTAATATCAGTTCTTTCAACTTGAAAGAGACTTCTTTCTCAGCAATTTTAGATTTTGTGTCGTTATTGTATAAGATATTATACATTAAAAACCATGTTTTTTTGTTCACAGAGCCCAGACCAGACACAGATGGCGTGCGATGTTACTGCAACACAGCCCAATGCGTCAGTACAGGGTACATGTGCAGATCACCCCGCAGTGGAGGGTGCTACAGTGAGCTACGAGCTCCAAGACGGACACATCACGCTAGACATGGGTGCTTGCATCATTTGGCTGATACGTAAGTTGATTGAATAATGACTGAATATTTGCATCGATCCATGATGATCCTCAAAAGGGTTACAATTTCGACCGTACCATAGGGCTTCAGATGCAAAATATTATTCTGAATTTTATGATGCTTCAAAAGCCGGTTTACAACTTTATCAAAAATACCTATTTTTGATTCACGTAAGCTCACGCCTTCCCTGAAGTACTCTTGAAGAGGTGGAAGAGGTGTTGCAAAAATCTCTTATCACCGAGGATGATTACGTGACAGAAGGACAGTCCGCTGTGGTTACATACGTATTTAGATATCTGATCAGACGTATTTACAAATTTCCTTACATTTTAAGAACTCCTTACAGTTTTGTACAGGCCGGTGACATTAGTCACAAGAGGACATAATAAATATGGCACTAAAGTTCAAATACTGGATTTCACAATAATTAATGGCTATTTGCGACTCATATCAACAAACAGGAAATGAGATTCAATTACTTAAATCTTAAATCACTTGATAATTAAAATAAATACGTAAATAAAATTATACTCAAAGTTTTGTTTAGATCGGAAATCGAAACTCGATCCAACAAGATTCCTTAAACGGGTAGGACCATCAAGATTTTATCTTTCCTAATTGTACATCTAATTAGTATACTTGTTGGCCACGAATAAGCGCCAACCGTACAGGCTGTAAATATAAGTGTGGACATCGGAAAATCATCATGTAAAGTAATTCTTTAATTTCCTGTTACAGTAGGATTCTGCTCACTTTTTACATCATTGTAATTATGATTTGTTTTTGATGATACGACAGAGGGTTCCCGTGTTTCTTTTTGACTTTCATCATGGAATTAATTATCTATTCCTTTGTTGGTCGGGTACACGTGAGGCGCACTGTCATCCATCAATTCTGTTTATCATGCCGGTGTACCGTCGACGGACTAATGTCTATATGTTACGTTTCAAATGTCTTCAATCAATTTGTCTACGGTCATTTCAACATTACTCTGTAGCTATTTCATCAGTGATGACGCATTAAATATACGATTATAATTTTGATTGAATGCCACTGCAAGTATTGGGTCGTCTTCGCCAAACACCGGCGCTACATGAAGTAATCACGCACATTTCATTATTTCTTGCAGTGTGTTCACCTCGGTTAATATTAATTATTCCGTCGATGGCATGCCGCTGTCGGGTTTGTTTTTATACGCTGAAATTACCCGCTCGCTTGATTATCTTATTCGGATCGGGCCGGCCGCGTTCAGAGAACAGGTTCCTCTCTCGGGCGCATGCCCGCTTTTATTTGCTTTAAATTATTTTTGCTCGTTTTTGGCAATCCTGGCCCATTATCTTTGCTAACGATCGGCTGGTTTGCTTCGTTAAGTTTTCCATTGGGTTCAAATTGAAATTCACCGCTTTTATCGGTAATTAATTCAGTTTTGAGTTATTTATTGTGTACATAAAGTGCGTTTGAGCGATGTCGGTGTTATGTCCTCGTTTGTAGAGATAAGGGTGACTGTGGGCCTTGGGGTTGAGGCGCAGGTCAGGATTCTAGATAACGGCGCAGCTGTGCGGCCGCCGACCCGCTCTAGCGGCCATCTTTGTATCCTCTCGAAACTGATCTCTGTTGCAGAGAAATATGGTACTGTATTTAATATCTGATACCCTTGATAAGTACCGTCGCATTTATGTGTACCTAGCGTCATATATCGAGGTTCAGCCCTTTCAACTTTTTTGCACCATTGTGTAGCTCTCTTATCGAATATTTTAGCACAGATTATCATTTAAACTATGTTCCGAGAAGTGTTCTAGATCGATTACGTGAGTAGGTTCTGTAAGAACATTTATTCTTTGTGCAATATCTTGGTGATCTGACTATTCATTGTTATTATTTCCATTTGCATTATGTTCCAGATCCAGTAGATTGTTATCTGAACGATGCATCACTCATTTGTTTGTTCTTCAGTCCTTTGTTAAGAGTAATATAAAACTATATGTATTTTCTATAATATATCTTAACACTAGGTATATTAATAATACTATGCTTATCGGCGTGTCTGTGTATATTACTTAATGCAATAATTATATGACTGAACTAGCTGTGCCCCGCGGAACAATATCGATATTTTTTTAATAAAGTTATTCCTCAGTTACTCCTTATACAATAAGCTATCTGCCAGTGAAAGTCCCGTTAAATCGGTCCAGCCACTTCGGAGATTAGCCGGAACAACGTGACAGAAGGACAGAGATTTAAAAAAATAATTGTTTTATTATATCAGTACCGCATATACTTTCAGATGCATTTTGTGAAGAGCTGTTATTTTGGAATTACGAACAGACACTTCAATTTTATTTATCTGTATGTATTATGTATAGATATGAATGAATTCTTCCTGTATGTTAACCTTTTTCAAACTTTCTTTAAGGTTTTTTCTACCAACCAACTTTAATTGAGTATTGTCGCCCACAGCATTAGCTACCTTATTTATGGTGGATATAAGAAACATTATTCCGATAGCCATTTGCTCTTTGTTATCGAGTGATCTTATATTTCGTTTAACGCACTTAATGAGCGCTATCTGAGGTGCGAACTTAATGAGTATTCTGCAGTCAAGTACATTGGCTTTAGCGTTCGTAAATATATAATAGCTGTCTTTTATATGTATTATTATAGACCATTAACCTTTGTGTAAATTGTCACGTACTTTGAGCTCTATATATTTATTGATTGCGTATTTCACGATCATCATATAAGTACTGTGTAATTCCAAACAGCTTTTCACTAAATGATTATGAAAGTACATATGGTATTATATTTAAAAAAATCTCTGTCTGTCTGTTTGTTCCGATTAATATCTGGAAGGCTAGATCGATTTTAACGGGAGTTTCACTGCAGATAGCTGATGTAACATGCAGTAACTTAAGCAACTTTTTTTAAGTAGTGTACTGCGGAATGCCACCCCTGAAATTAAGTTTACGCGGCTGATATGCATAGCTAGCTAGTATTCTATATCTTTAGACTTTTCTTGATCAATGATTTGTAGCCGCATCAAATTCCATCTAGAAGTTCAATGCCTTATGCAGATGCGCAGACGCAGCTGCTGACTTATATGCCATTATAGATAATGTTTTATTTACAATTTATATCCCTTTAAGACCCATCTTAGGCTTTAGAAGGCCTCTGATGTTTTGAGGGGGGATTAGATAAAAGTCATCAAAGAAACTCACTTGCACATCAACGATTGAAGTTCTTCGTTTGGTGACGCTGATGATACAATTAAATAAACTTATGTAATTACAAAAAATACTTTAAACAGACATTATAAAGCTAAGAAAATAATAATTAAAGTAGGTACTTATGAGCACCGAAGAACCGAACATCGATTCGGTGTGTTTTAGAAATTTGAATTCCGATTAACTGATAACTGTAATTCCCATTTTTTTTTCTTTTTATTTTAATAGATTAACTTCTGTTTCATTATAATTATATATTTTTTTCTGTTAGAGTAAATTCGCGAAAAAATATTAGGTAGTTTTTAAGTATCATAATCGTGGTAATTGAAATAATTTAAGCAGTTTAGAAAATTCTCAGTCACACGTGTCAACTTCAACTAAACCCATCTAGTTTAGTGCCAAAAAACATTTTTGCCCACAATTAATTAACAAGCATATTAACATTTCAAATAATATTCGATACAAGATACCGCAAATATTTCCTTTGCAACAAAACAATGGGCATAGCATTTGGGACATTCAAACTGTGATCGGAATCTTCTAATAGCTATACAAATTCGGTTCCCATGAGAAAAACTTATGCCTATTCAAATATGTAAATTTAACTTCGTAATACTACGGTTTTGGTTATTGTACCGATGTGTTTAGTTGATTGGTCTCTATGCCAATGTTTGGAGGTATAGTATTTCGACTCTCGTTGATTATACATTCACGATCAATAATTCCGGGTCACCAATAAAAACTTTAATAACTTTGGGACTGAATAAAAAATATAGTTTTATTTAGTACCTATAGTATTATGTAGCCTGTGTGCGTTCGAGGATTGATGCATTCGAAATGTGGTGCTGGCGTCGAATGCTGCAAATATCTTGGACGCAACGCCGGACAAATGAGTCAATCCTCAGGCAGCTTGACATTACGACGAGACTATCAACAACCTGCCTACAAAGAGTCCTTAAGTTCTTCGGGCACACAGCAAGACGCGATCCAGATAGTCTAGAAAGGCTAATGATCACGGGACGAGTCGAAGGCAAGAGGAGCAGGGGTCGTTCGCCAACACGATGGACGGATGCGACCCAGGCTGCAACGAGAACCACACTTCAAGCTACCATCCAGATGGCGCAAAATAGAGAGGCATGGAAGGCAATGTTGGTGCAGACGTCGCGCCATTATCACGTCCCTCAGTCATGAGGTTACGACTTAAAAGAAGAAGTATTATGTAAATAGTAAATAAAAACTAAGAATTGCGCTTAAGTTATTGAAATTAAGTGCATTTAACTGTTTATAACCCTCGGATAACAGTTATTTTGACCTTTGCCTACCTTCGGGGACCTTTATGGAACGTGAAAGTATAACAAAAGAATGTCTGGTAGAACCCTCTCGTGACAAGAGAGCTGGGGCTTTTCTCGCTCAGAGAATCAGCATTGCTATTCAACGTTGCAATGCTGCTTTCTTGGCACGATCCCGAGAGACACCGATTTGGGCCAAGTTATCTACTTGTTTTATGTACTGTTCCTTGTATATAATTAAGTTTTTATTTATAAAAAAATAAGTATTTACAGTATTGTAATAATTTTTTTTATGCAATATCATTTGTAGCTTTCAAGAAATTAAAATTTTATTTGCTATCAAGTGTTTGGGATCGCGCTTTTATGAGAATCGGTTCAAGTTTTTATAGAATCCAAATACAGGTTTCTCTTCAATTATTTTCAGCAAAGTAATTGCAATCAAATAAGTATAACTTTTTAACAGTTGGAATTGAAATATAAAATCATTTAAAAACAAGTATTATTTTTTTGTTACTAAATAAAAATAAGTAAGTATCTTCTTACGAAGTAAATTCCGTAAAAATAACACTTAATGAATGTTCAATTTTCAACTGTTATCAGGACCCCAATACAAAATATGGTTTTAAACGAACATTAGACTAAACTCTGAATAAAACTTACACTTATAAACCGAGGTCTATCTTAGTCTTGTTTTGCAATAAGCGGGTATAAGATTAAAAATGTATTAAGTATATAATTAAAATGTACTGGGACGATTTAAAACATTCTTTCACCATAAAACAACTAACCACTAACTATAACTAAAAACCTTAAAAAAATTAATATAATAACTAAAAACCTTAAAAAAGCCTTAAATTTAATAATTAAAATTAAAGTAAAATAATAATTATATGCAGCAATTTGCCGTGCAATATGTGTAAATCTGAAAACAGTTGTATTATAACATAAGTAGGTAATACAATACCTAGCTTACGTAGTAAAAAATAATGACAGTATCCAAACGAGTCACTTCCAATTTGTACCTGTAACATAAGCTCATTACCTTAGCTTAATGATAGCGCATTAACTTAAAAATAAATATTCAAATTTAATGTAAATCTGTTATTCCGTGAGAACGCACTTCGTGAGGCATAACTCGTAGGTATGGTAGACTATTGATGATTTGTATGCAGTGCGTATGCCGTATTATCTGACGTTGTACATTGGATGGTATAAATCTAAAGCTGTGGTTGTGTTTCAAACTTCTGCCATAGTAGTTTTGTAATGCAGTACCTCTTCTACGGAGTTTGGGTGTGTTCGAGAGTGTTAGTTTAGTTATAGCTGACAATTCATTGAATCACATCAATTTAAAAAAAGATACAATCGAATTAAGAACTTAGTCTGTTTTTTGAAGTCTATTTAAAATGGAACCATTTTTTTTTCATCATGAATAATAAAGGCCTTTATGAAATAATTGGAAGAAAATGTTATTGGTATCTTATTATTGTTTTGACGGCTTTGGAAAAATAAATAAATTGTCAGAAATAATTATTTAATCATTTTATAATTAACTAGCTGTGCCCCGCGGTTTCACCCGCGTAGATTTAGTTTCATCCTTATGGCCGCGGAAACCCTAATATTTTTAATAAATAAAAGGTAGCCTATGTCCTTTCTCGGGGTCTAAAGATCGTCTGTGCCTAATTTCATCAAAATCGGTTGAGAGGTTTAAGCGGGAAAGCGTAACAGACAGACAGAGTTACTTTCGCATTTATAAGATTAAGTAGGGATAGTAACTACGTTTAAGATTCTACAATTCAGCGCTTGTCAACAACAAATTTTACTTTTCTTTTAATTTGTTATAAATGCTGCGCCGTCAAATATTTTGAGCGATCAGCGATAACAGTAGGGATGTATTTGCTCACCCTATACAAAACCCAAAAATAACTTCGAGCGCTCATAACTAGTGTCAGCGAGAACTTTTTTTTGTGTTAAAAACACACTAATTAGGTCACATGATGTACTGTTTGTGTTCGTTCATTGTGTTTCTGGTGAGCCTAAGCTTCCCAGAATTTGAGTCACCGAGTTAAATGCGTGGACGTAATTTGCTATTTTATTTCAATCTATCTTTCGTACATATTATATTGAAATGTGAATCGTTTCAAAGCACATTGTTGAAGTAACTAATGAAGTAATTGTCATTCTCACGTCAGGCAACCCTAACTTTACCTCAAATTAGCAAAGACCGAATATGTAAGGATTTTTTTTCTTTATTTTGCGGCTGTACAAAGTAAGCAAAAAGCAGGTGTTTTGTGACAAAACTACTAAGAAGGCGTGACGAATTGGAATCGTGCACCATTTGTAGGTACTGGCCAATTTGATCAATGATTTCTGTCTCGTGCTGGGATAAAAAATAGTCTTTATCTCAAAGAATAAATGGTGACCAGGAAAACGGAACAGCTGTTGAAATATGTGATAGGATACAATAGTAGAAAGCAAATAAAGAAATATCTTTTTCCGTCTTCCTGTAATTTACTTTCAGTAAAGTATAGTAGCCCGCGATCTTAGTCAAGTGTGAGCTCAGTAACCTTTAAAGGGATATAGCCTAGCATGCATGCATTCGAAACATAGCTACGAGTACCGTCATACGAAATCCAGTCAAACCAAGCCATGTGCATATGTATGTATTTACTAATGGTAAGAGCCTGTATTCGCCGAAGGTGTAGACGGTGGTATTGTTATAAACACCCACTTTTCACCGAAAATTATTAAGTGCCAAGTGTAATATGGTGAGCCCATCGCCGTCTCAGGCACTATACATACGTCTTTGAATTACTTCTCAGACAAACAGGTTTCTTCACGATGTTTTCTTTCACCGTAAAACATGTGAGGTGAAATTACTGTGCTTAAGTTTTCAGAAAAACTCATTGGTATAGGCTGGGGTCGAACTTGCGTCAATCGCGTAGCAGGCAACTACTCCCCCATGGCCTCCACGGCTCTCACAGATAAAAATGTCTTCGGAAAATAACTAATACTTCGATGAACAATAAAACGTAATAGCAGTAACATAATACAGCTCGTTACGAGACGTTAAGATTATATAATTTTCGTGATATAATCCCAGATTAATGTGTACAAGTTATCCCGTGAGTCCGTATAAAATATCAGGAAATCACTTAGTAATTATGATTTATTACAACAGCTGTCTAAGAATCAGGCGCCCTTTCGAGAATATGAAGGGAATTACTGCGAACGGTTTCGCCACGCGTTAACCTTTCGAATACTAGCCTTTAAATTCATAATATAACGGTTTTTATATACATTTTAGATATATTACTATACATACTATACTCTAGTTTCTAATGTTTCTGTCTGGCAGTATATCTATACTGATACATAAAATAGAATTGTCTGTTTGTAATTCCAAATTAACAAATTTTCAATCGGGACCGATAGTTCCATCGGAGGGTCGACGGATGGCGCTGTCCGATCCCATACAAATCTGCGTTCACGTCCACGCGGTGACTTGCGACGGCGATATTAAGAAAACTCGCACTAGGCACTTGATATAAAGCCGCATCTGCAGCCTATGAATATTTGTAACACCAAGTGTCAGACGCGTTGCCGACTTTAAAAAGAATTTAATAATCCTCGTCCTAATGTAACAAATTATTATTTTCCAGGGAGAAGGAAGCGCTGTCCCGTTGCCAGAACTCCCCAATATTGGGTGGTCCCCCGCCGTCCACCGAGCACTCTCTCCTGCTGTGCTGCTTCAAGGACCTGTGCAACCACGAGGACAGCCCTCTGGCCAGGATCAGAAACCTCACTGGTGACTTAGGTGAGTAAGTCCGACTAGCACTTGGTCGTTTTTGTCCATAGAGTAAAATAAATACTAGGTTATATTTTCGGATTGGTACCTACCTACGGGTATACTATTATTATTTACAGATGCCACTTTAAGAGTCTATCTCATCATCATCCTCCTGCCCTTATCCCATGTTTTTTGGGGTCGGCGCAATGTGTTCTTCTCTTCCATTTCTCTCTATCAGGCGTCATATCTGTATTCACTCCCATTCTAGTCATATAATCTTTCACACAATCCATCCATCGTTTCTTCGGTCTTCCTTTCCCCTTGTAACCATCCACATTCATAAACAAATGTATGAGTCTGTCTATCATATATTATGTAAAGTTTACCGAACTGACGGTCAACCTTCTATAGCTGAAGAGGAACTAGAAGATGACAGCTATTGTGCGTTTTTGTAATATTTCTAGTAAAATTTTGTTGGGTTACGCGTCGGGTGCCTGTGTATGGATAACGAAACTGGTGGTAAAAGAAATCTGATGAAATGTACACTGAAGTTATTCCTCGTTTTGTTTCATATTTATTATTCTAGTTCTATCTGTAATGCTTCAAAAAACATTAAAAATTATTATTAAGGTAATTTCGCATGCAGTAAATTACGTGAATTCGAATTATCGACGTTAAGTAGTAAGTTTATTTTCCTTAGCGATAAAGCAACGTTATTAAATTATACGATAATTATTTTAGTAATTTTAGTGTGGAAAGGATAAAACTACTTATCGACAGGTTTTTAATACAAGGTTGATTACATAAAGGCAGGTTCACTATACGAAATAAATATATACCGATACCACATCGCAGTGCTCCGTGGGGCCTAGATGTTAGTGGAACTCTTTAGTGCTGTGCTAATTATCTTTACATCTATACAGACTAAACAATACAGTTGAATTGAGAACGTCTTTCTTTTTTTTAAGCTATGCTCATATTATATAGAGGAAAGTTTTATTTGTATGTTTGTAACGAATTGGCTCAAAAAGTACTGGTCTGATTTAAAAAATTCTTTCACCATTTTAATGCTACATTATTACTGATTAACATAGGCTATATGTTATCTTCGATCTCCCACGGAAACGGGAACTACGCGGATGAAACCGTGTGACGTCCGCTAGTAAGTTAGTAAAACGTCACTGCTATAACGATGATGGTAGGTCCCCTGTACTCTAGTATCCGCTTACAACATAATACGGCTATACTGAGTTTCTTGCCAGGTTCTTCTCAGTAAAAGCAACCTTCCGAACCTAGCGGTAGCATTCGTCATTCTGACGATTTGAACTTGACTTGACTTCTACTTTGGCAAGCTAGACTCTACGCTGGTTTGTCACCAATGTAGTATTATTAAAAAAGAAATGAGACACTTGCATCACGACACAAGTTAATATCATAGTCTGCCTCACTTGTTAATTAATTAACGAGTGAGACGCAGTGTGCATGCTTATTTGCAACGTTGTCATAAAATACTACTTTGTTCTAATTGCATGCTAAGTCGGTTAAACCAACCATGTAGGGGAATGACACAATGGGATTTTCCGTTCCAATTGGGAGCTCACTCACTTGGTAAGTAAGTGCCGGCTACCGGCGACAAATTACACATTGCTAACCTGTAGGCCTGGACAAAGTAACATTCTCCCACGCTTGCGCTAATGGAAACGATACAAAATGTATGGAAATGACATAAATCAGGCGCGTGACATATATCATTCCCATATATTTTGTATCGTTTGTTGCAAAGCGTGAGGAAAATGTTAGTTTATCCACAGGCACTGTAATTATACAATAGTTATTTGTTATACAAGAGTGCAAAGTTGCTTTTTAACCGCGTGTTCAATTTTGATGACCGAGCAAGCGAAGGATTCTAAAATTGAATCACGAGCGCAGCGAGTGATTCAAAATTAGAATCCTGAGCGTTAGCGAGGGAATCAAAAGAGCACGAGGTGAAAAATCTTTGCACTCGAGTGCAACACGTAACTTTTCATTCCACCTCAGCGAGGAAATGACTAAATGCAAAAAAAAAACGTTTACAATCACAAGATAGGTACACTTTTATTTCAGTTTAGGTATTAATTACCACCTTATGACAGGTAAGTATTACAGAATAATCTTTTTTAATTCACAAACTTAGTGCACACGATGTTCTAAATTCAATTTACTTTATCCTCTAGAGAATAAAAACGGCTTTTCCACTCAGATATTGAAGATTAAAAATACTCTTTCCGAGATGGTGGGATGAAAAAGCTTTTACAATGACTGGTCAGCTTTGTATGGAGTACTTAGTGTTCCCAAGACTTTTCATGCGCAGTAGTAGTAAGTGGTAGACTGTCTCTGCCTGTCTGTATATAAAATACATGCGTAGTATCCCACTAGTTTATTGAGCGTTCATAAATCGAGGCGGCACCTGAAGTACCACAGTTCTAATATGAAAAAAATCTATGTATAAATAGAGTAAAATTAATAGATGTTAATTAGAATGATAATATTAGTAAATTAAACTTTAAATCTAAAAATAAATTATGTAAATGTTTTTGGTTTGTTATACTTACGTTGCCAACATTCACATAAACATTACCAATGTATTAGTGTAGAATCGGCTTTACAGACGCTTCGACGCCGCTACTGCAACTCAATTAATACCATGGTCTGAGTAAATAGGTAGCATTGGTTTTATGAAGTTTTTACGGCAATAGGCATTAATTGTATGTGTACGAGTGTCCTTTCTGCAAATAGCTTGGTTTATGGTTGATTGCTGTATTTACGGTTTACAAGTACTTCACAGAAACCTAAGTGCAAATTGATAAAAGCCTTATTTGGATAAGGTACTTACCGTGTAGAGGATTAGAAAGGAAATGTATGTTTTGTTATTTGAAAAGCTAGCGCTTATGTTTACATTTAACAAGGCTATCAATAAAATGATTTCTTAAATAATCTAAATTAATATTCTCAAAAGCCGTGGTACCAGAGTTATAAAAAAACAATAACTGTCAAATTCATTTATTAAGCGAATTTTCTATACCTTTACATTTATTACTGATAAATTAATAAAAAAAGAACGTTAAATATTTCAAAAGCCTTGGTACCTAACCTTACTGGGACAATTTTAAAAACGATAACTGTCAAATTGAAATTAATTGTAACATGAAATGTGATACTTACATCCGTAACATATAAACTGTATTGTCCATGCTGCTAAATTATACGTAAACAATAAGTTAGTACGTAATCTAGATTATTGCGTAAGTAGGTAATTAATTTGACAAGCAAACAGGTTTCGGGCTGATATAATATCAACTGACATTTAGCTTTAAATGTTGAAACTTCAACTAAATATACGTCGTTTAAAGTTTTGTCACATTCGTACATATATTAAATGTAGCTGTGCCCCGCGGTTTCACCCGCGTTGGCTTATTTCGCGGACCATAACTTAAAAAAAATATCTGAGTCACTCCTTGTGACATCAAATATCTTCTAGTGAAAGTCCCGTTAAAATCGGTCCAGTCGTTTCTTAGATTAGCCAGAGCAAACAGACGGAAATAAAATTTTAAAGTTCTTTTATGTGATTAGCGTTTATACTTTCATATGTAGTGAAAAGCCGTTCATTTGGAATGACAAACAGACACTTCAATTTTATTTCTCTTATAGATCTGAGTTGTATATGTTTTTTAACAGAATGTGTCACTTTGGTTTTTAATAAATTGGTTAATTTTTGGTACAATTCCAAATTTAAACTGTCACCTTAGATGTCACTCGTTGACAGTTGACGTAAACCATGCTTTATGTGCGTCGGATGTCCATAATTTCAGAAACAGCGATACATTTTACACTTACTAAGTATAGTTTTTCTCCTGTGACAGCTGTCATCTAAAGGAAAGTATTAATAGTAACAGTCGCTAGTTAGCAGAAACTTGGAAAACAGCTCTAGCTCGTAGATTTTGCAGAATTATTTAAGGTGAAGGCAAATATATCAGAGCCGAAGGACCGAAAAAGGTGAATGAATCGAATTTCCAAATTACTTGTAAGATGTGGACGAATCGCTGAAAGAATTCCGAAGTAAGGAAGGTTCGTTCGGCACAGTCAATTCTTGCCGATAAGTGTGCGTTTAGCTTTAGCGATTATACGAAATCTACGTAATGTATTATAGGTCCCATTTTATGAGTTTGTCTCTGTCTAGCGCCATACAGACAGACAGAGACACTCATAAAATTACCTAATCATAAAATTATATCGCGTTCTAATGACGGGATTTGTATAATACTTAGTGATCCAACATCACCATCACCAAATGTCACAATGACGCTAACATCATAATTCTGTCATCACAAATGTATTCCTTTTTCATTCCTAGGAATTAGTTTAAGAGATATATCTCCTTATCAACAATCTATATTAGCTGTAAACCGACATCAACGGCCAAGTAATTAAATATAAATAATCCAATTATCAACGTCTGTGCAGGCGTCGTAAAACTTTATTCCAAGCCATAACAGACGAGAGGTTTCTGTGTAGAGATAATTGCAGCAATAATTCTAGTTGAACTGTTTCAATAAAATTGTATTGCTAGTTTCCTCGTACACAGATAGTAAAGACGCATCCAGGGAGTAAACAGGCGTGACTCATTTGTGCATCACAAATCAGTATGTAGTTTATCATACTAATAACCGTGCCCCGTGTAAATTTTAAAAACTTATTATGAATAACTAGTGGACGTCATTCAGTTTCACCCGCGTAGTTCCCGTTCCCGTGGGAGTACGGGGATAAAATATAGCCTATGTTACTTGCTGATGATGTAGCTATTCATTGCTGAAAGAATTTTCAAGATCCGTCAAGTAGTTTCGCAGCCTATTCAATGCAAACAAACAAATAAGAATCAAATCAAATCTTTTCTCTTTATAATATTAGAGTAGAAAACTAGGCGTGCCCTTTAAATAATTTTGAATATTCAACTAAAAATAGCCTAATTCAATCCTTGTAACATTAGCTATCTGCCAGTGAAAATTCCGTTAAAATCACTCCAGCCGTTTCAAAAATTAGCCGGAACAAACAAACAGAAAAAAATCAATTGGTTTTTTTGTGAGTACCGTATAATACGCTCATGACGTGCATTCAGTGGAAAGCTGTTAATTTGAAATAACAAACAGACATTTCAATTTATCTGTATAGATTCAAGGGAGTAAATTAAACGCAATTTTCATAGCGTACGGAAGTAATATAAAAAAAAGTATGGCGTATTTGTAACGGATACGGATAATACTAAGTCAGACCCATATCTCATCTCTAATGTATAGCTTGAGGCCTCACTACGTAAAGCCCAAGCCTTAACTACAATAAACCGATTGTTTCTACCAAGCTTCCATCTAGTTTTACTGCAACAAGGTAAAGCCATAAAGCTTATCAAATAAGATTTAAATCGCTTTGGCAGAATATGTTTTTACCGTTTACAAATATAATAGCGAAACTAATTTATTGTTTAGTATTTGTATACTTCCACTTGTTTCGTTATAATTACGATGGTTTCGGATTGTTTTTAGCACGCTTTTTGAATCATCAACGTTTTTTCTAGTAACAAGCACTCTGTTGATTACCATATCCAATAAAATGTTCATATCAATTTTCATTAAGCGTAATTATATCTTAATAGCGTTAAGGAATGCAATGTCATGAACCACGGTACAGTCGGTCTCAAAAATAGCTTGGAAGAATATTTTTCTTAATCCTGTCATTATCTTTAAGCATAGCATAATTAGGTAATCACTCTAAACTGGCAGCCGAGTACGAAAATATTGATGAATCTATACAGATAAATAAAATTGAAGTGTCTGTTTGTAATTCCAAAATACCAGTTTTTCACTAAATGGATATGAAAGTTTACACGGTTCAGATATTAAAACACAAATTTTCTTATTTTTTCTCTGTCTGTCTGTCTGTCTGTTTGTTCCGGGTAATCTCTGAAACGGCTAGACCGATTTTAGCGGGACTTTCACTGGCAGGTAGCTGATGATTCAAGGAGTAACATAGGCTACATTTTTTTTTTTATATTAGCGTTCCGCGACATGAAGCATGAAACTAAATCTACGCGGGTGAAACCGCTGGGCACAGCTAGTTTGGGAATAAAAACATTGCTCCTACCATCCACCCTTACGTTGTTGGGGTCGGCAAATTGATCTAAACCGACCTGATGTAAACCGAGTGACTTCTCATTTATCTACTAGTGTCATTATTTTATTATTAAGTCAGTTAGCAGACATTCTTATGCTAACCTATTCTATAGAAAAAAAAAATTGTAACCGGAAATGGCTTAACGCGCTTTCCATGACAAGGCAAGGAACTCGAGCTGTCGCCCACCCATTAACTGGAATCAGTAGAGTATTATTGAAGCTTCAAATCAAAACATAGAAATTACAGAATCAAATCTTAAATAATTGTAAAATTGTGTTCTATGTAAACTGTAATCCCGATCACTCAAGTCGTCAAAACTAGATAACTACGTTGTATGTTTCTTTAAAAAAGTAATTTGATTCAACAATTTTCGTTGCCAACTGTACATATTATGAGATTCGATATAATAAGACTATGGGTTCCGGGGAGTGCTTGAAGCTAGGGCTGTCAAACGTATGTAAAATCACCAGCTTAATTATAACTATTTGTTTACACCTAGTCCGTAATAATTATAATGTATCGCGGTAGAGCGAAAGCGTATATCAATTCCCGTTATTTCCATATTCAAAATAAGTAAACAATCTTGGAAAAAAAATATTATCAGTAGTTGTAATGTGTTGAGTTAAAATCAAATATAGCTCATCCCCAAACGTGTTGCACTTAATATTATGATATGTTTTGCAATATACTATGATAAATCTTTCTGGGATTGTACCTATACATGCTTAGATTAAAATTTCTTCTTCATGCGATGTTTAGAAAAGTATTTGTAAAGCTTCGCCTTGCCAGCCCTACCGAAAACTGCCTATAGATTGCACCTTCTCAGAACATAAATGCACATACAATTTGCAATTATACTCGTATCAATTCCGACTAACAAAATGTTCTACCGTTTCAATTGACGTGCGATAAAAAATACATTAAGTTTTTTATCGGTCATTGCAGTTTTTTATCAATACTGGAATGCGTTTCATTAGCATGTTGAAATGCTTTATCACCGCGACATATGACTCATGTAGGTATCATACAAGGCCTAGGATCCAGGTTATACTATAAGTCTGGGCTAAGTTCTGCCGGCTCTTCTCAAAGCTAGTTTCCGAACCGGTGGTCAGTTCTTCATCGTTCATAACTGCCTAAACTAAACGCGCCGGGACGGGGGTCTTGGCGCCGACGCATGGCCCTCGTGGTTGAAGGGCACGTTTGTGTTCCGACGCGCCCTCCCATAGTGTAGCCGGGCACAGCCTGGTATCATAAGGAAGGGCCTGACAGGCCAGTCGTCGGGTCGGTCACGGTAAAGCATGTGAAGACATATCACGTGCACCCCGCCTCATAGCTACCAGTAGCACTGTGGAGTTTAGTCGGTGCGAATCCGACATAACCCTTCCGCTGGTCTCGCGGCCCTTGGTGTATCCATAACAGATTCTTCACGTACGAAAAAAATAAGGGACTAAACAAAATTGAATAAATCATTTTCACTTTCATTATTTGAGATTCAGAACTCAGGCAGTGCGGTTAAATTCTTGCAGTGTTTCATAGGTAGTCCAGTCACAAGTTACGAGCGCGTACCTTGATTGAAAATAATATTGTTTTTTCTGTCGTTCCAGAAGGTAGTGCAGTGGCGAGCGAACGCGGCGCCAACTACAACGGCGAGGTGTGGTTCAAGGCGGCTACAATCGCCGTACCAGTGTGCGGTGCGCTTATATTGTTCTTGCTTGTCGCCGTCGCCGTGCGCCTGCTCAAGGCGGACGCGCTTCTACAGGCTGATAGGAAACTAAGGTGGGTTTTATGATCATTATTGTTTTTTATAGCAGGCTGATAGGATACTTAGGTGGTTTATATTAATCTTAGTTCCCAACGTTAATGTCCTTTTCAAGTCCTTCCACAATTATTTGTCCTTACTTATTAAAAAACATGCTTAAATCAAGACTGGGCCAAATTCGGACTAAAACTATGTCCGTCCCTATTTAAATCCGTATCAGAGAAAGATATGGAACTACTTTTAAGAGGATTAACTTATCAATCAATCAATCAAATCAAATCTTTTTTATACTTAAGTACTATGTTTTGTAATGAGAGGGATACAGACTGCTTGAGAAGTCAAATTCAACTGCTTGAAACTGCCGACGGCCGATGTAGTCGCGACTGGTCAGAGTGCATAGTTCCCTAAATATTCGTCTTAAAAGTTGTAAATTCGGATCGCTCGGGAGAGCGTTGTTGTTCGTAATTTAACATTTTATTTTTGTATATTCCAGAGGAGGATATATGTCTCCCCTCGGCCAGCACTCCGAGGACGTGAAGAAGGTTTGGGTGGGGTCTCCAGCGGCGCCTCTCCTGGTGACCCCCGCGGGGTGCCTCGTCGTCGAGCGCGCCCAGCTCGTCGACACACAACTCTGTGATATCCAGCGGTAGAATAACATTATTAAGGCCGGCCGGGTCACGACTTAAAGATAGATAGGTAGAGAAAAATATATTGACGGAAAAAAGCGTTCAGACTTTGTACGTATACTACTGTATATTTGTACGTATAGCTAAGTCACTTACGTTATTTAAACGGTAAAGGAAAACATCGTGAGAAAACCTGCATATATTTGAGAAGTATTTCAAAGATGTATTTATAGTGCCTGAGACGGCAATAGACTTACCTTAATTAGACAATCATGTTTGGTGAAAAGTAGGTGTTGTTATCACAACACCTCTGCCTACCCCTTCGAGTATACAGGCGTGAGCATATTTATGTATGTATGTATGTATTGTAACTTTAGCTATAGTTAGTCATGAAATCATCTAACAATTTTATAATGGTGCAGCGTATTTTTTTCCAAACCAGAACTCTTTTGTTATAGCTAAAGTTACTTAGTTGGTGCAACCCACTCTTAAATTCGTAAACTTTATCCTCATTTGACAACTTACAAGGTACTTTTCTCAATGATAATATTAACTTGAATGACGCATAGTAAGCATAGTCTGAACAGGCTTAATAAGTACGATTATGGAGATTTATATGTCCCGTTCTAACGCGTGGCATTACTATCGAAGCAACAAGGATGACAGGAATATCGTAAGTCTTAGATAGGTGAAAATAAAAATATTATAGAAATGCTTTGAAGAAATATTCGCTACTTTCGTCTGTAGATTCGGTTTCGATATACATCGTGAGATACGTGTATATCTTTGTTTCACGCTGAAGGGTGATATTCTATAGACAGCTGGGATGAGAAAAAGAAAGAATTTTGGGAAAGACTCCCCAATTAATTCTAAAAAAGAATTGTGAGAAACCTCAGTAAAACGACCTTACGATTGTAAGTGATCGAGAGGTATACATTTAATTCTACTGGATTTTCCATCGAATTATTTACAGAAAAAATATATTGACGTAACTTTTGTCGTATTTTCAGAACTATAGAGTTTATTCATATACTAATGTGTTTTTGGAAATATATACAAAATAGAGCAGACTTATCGCTATTATAAAAGTTAACGTACACGGCCTGTACAGTAGACAAAGTGACATTATCCTCACGCATCGCTAGTAGAAACGATACAAAAAGTACGGAAATGACATATGTCACATGACTTATTAATGTAATTTCCATAATTTTTTTTATCGTTTCTATTAGCGCAAGCGCGAGAGAATGTTACTTTGTCTAGGCTTCAGGTCCCGTCACAACTAAAGAACTAGTACCTTTGAATGCACAGTTGTCATTTTATGAGTGTGTCTCTGTCTATATGTATGGCGCGAGATGAGTCAAAACATGTAATTACAATTTTTCGCTTCGTGTTCTTTAGTCGTGATGGGACCTGTACTCACCCGTTATATTGGCGGAGAAGTTTGATATGTAAGCTATACATAAGGTGATAATGACTGAAAGCTGATTACCATGTATTTGTTAAGGAACTGGAGCTATCGACATTGCTAAATAGTAATAATTCAGATAAAAAAAACAGCCACTTAGTACTCTTCCTGCAATACATAAGTACATTTGCAGAAAAAAAAATGTGTGCTTTTTTAATATGTTAATGTTTAATAACAATTGAAACCGTAACAAATCACTACAGCCCTTCGGCGAGAATTGGGCTGATTTTTTCTATTTTTAAATAAAATCTTTTAACGCCAAGTATTCTGGTTCCAACCGATTGCAATGTAAAAATAATAAGTTTTGTATTATTACTGTTTAGAAATGTTGATAGTTTATTAACAGTGCAACACTTTTTGAATACTGGTAAGTTCGGCGCAATGTGAATCTTTGTAAAATTGATCTCAGATTTTGACATGTTTTATGCCGGCCGGCCTGCGGTATACCAAATCTACCACAATGTACATTATCAATGTACAATATAGTAATATTATTGTTATTTTTATAAGTGCTTTGTGTTCCTCTACTGTAATCTTTGTAAATGTACACATTTTTAAATATAAGTTAATTTTCTATGGTATTGTAACATCAAGGCCTGTAGAATAAGTAACATTATCCTCACGCATCGCTAGTAGAAACGATACAAAATGTACGGGAATGACATATGTCACGTGACGTGACTGATTTATGTCATTTCCGTAAATTTTGTATCAAACTCAAACTCAAAAATATCTTTATTCGATTAGACTTTATACAAAGTACTTTCAAATTGTCAGAATGACACAATTACACAGAATACATGCTACCGCCAGGTTCGGAAGGTTGCTTTTACTGAGTTTCTATTGGCGCAAGCTCGAGAGAATTTTATTTACTATGTTACAGTTACCATGAGAATATATTATACCACAATGACCATACATTTGACGACATATTTATAGATAATTACTAAAGATATGGGTATAAAAAGAAACGTCAATTATACATTAATGTAACCATTATATTATATTTCGGAAAAATATTGCATTATTTTGCCGAAATATAATATAATGGTTGTAATTTTTAGAAATTTGTTCTATGAACATATATTTTAAAGTAAATAATGACGTATTTATACACTGTACCAATTTCTGCATGCATTTCCTTTATTTCCACATAATAATGTTAATGATTTTGTAAATATAGTAGTTATGTTATTTTTATTATTAAGTTTGTTACCTTTAAGGAAGGCGATTTGAAGGGAAATCCATTGATCTAGTCTTTATTTAATCTGATTTATTGTAGAATAATCATTATCGTGTACATAATTAAGATTATAATCATTTTTGATCGTCAATGGATTTCGTCTGGGTTTAGAAACATGTATGTAAAATACTTAATGAACTTAATTATAATTTAATTTGGGCTACTGAATTTGGTCACAAAATGAATGAATTTTTATCCGTTACAATTAGTTCGAATACCAAACAATTTAAGTACACAAATGTTTATGTAGAGTTGTTGCAATTATAATTTGTTTTCATTTTTGTGTAATTGAAGTGACTTAACCTTAAATTGCATTGTTCAGATAGCCTTATATATCTGTCATATTGTAAAACAGATATCATAAGTTAATTCTGTTGTTAAACAAATTATTAATGATTGCAACAAACCTACGTAAGGCTATAGTGATGTGACTACGTATGAATTGTTAATTAGTGAATGAATGTGATAGGTGTAAATGCTTCCACGGGTGCCTTATCGATATAGAAATAGGTGCAAGTCAATAATACTCCAGTGTAATACGTGTAAACCTACGATCTTATGTAAATATTATTATATGCCTTATGTAAATGAAATAAAACAAATTATTTTATTACTCGACTTCGTTGTTTTACTATAACTACTTTCATCCATTAGGATTCCGTACATCGAACAAACCGTACAAAAAACCAAGAAATGGGATATTCACAATTAATTCATTATCCGTCTGTGTCTTTTCTTTTATATTGTCACTTTTGTGATAGATAGAATCGATTTGCAAACCAACCACAAAACTTTAGATTTGCGATGTGCTACTAAAAATACTAGGCACGCAGAACATTGGAAGAAGTAAGTTACAGAAAAGTTATTAGCTTTGCGATATTATGACACTCGCGTCAAAAGTACTAGGCGCGCAGAACATCGGAGGAGGTAAAAGCAAAGTTAGGTTTGCGATATTACGACACTCGCCTCAAAAGTACTAGGCGCGCAGAACATTGTAGGGGGTAATAGAAAAGTTAGGTTTGCGTTATTATGAAAAATGCCTTAAAGGTACTAGGAGCGCAGAACATTGGAGGTGGTAGTAGCAAAGTTACATTTGCGATATTACGACACTCGCCTCATAAGTACTAGGCGCGCAGAACATTGGAGGAGGTAATAGAAAAGTTAGGTTTGTGATATTGTCGTTTTGCTAATAAGTACTAGGCGCGCAGAACTTTCGAGGACATAGCAAACGCAACTACTTAAGTGTCATAATATTGCAAACCTAACTTTTGCATAACCTCCTCCGATGTTCTGCGCGCCTAGTACTGTTTGTAATTCCAAAACAACAGCTTTTCACTAAATGCATATAAAAATATACACGCTACTGGCACTAAAAAAACAAGTTTTAAAATTTTTCTCTGTCTGTCTGTCTGTCCGTCTGTCTCTCTGTCTGTCTGTCTGTTTGTTCCGAGTTATCTCTGAAACGGCTGGACGGATTTTAAGGGGACTTTCACTGGCAGGTAGCTAAAGTTTCAAGGAGTAACTTAGGCTACTTTAATTTATTTAAAATATTAGGGTTGCGCGACATGATGCATGAAACTAGCTCTATGCGGGTGAAGCCGCCGGGCACTGCTAGTTATTTATATATAAATACAGAAGATTGATATAAAAGTAGGTAAACTATATTGATAGTTACAGCTTTTCACATACTGAAAATGACAGCAAAACTGACAATCAACAGCGTAAATTTGGTTCAAAGCTTAATTCAGAGCTACTGTCATCGTAATCTAGATTTAAAGACTATTCTGGTGCCAGGCATTAGAGAAGGTTTTAAATTGACAATTTCAAAACGCTATGACTTATAAACTATCTCAATCAATTTAATTAACTTCATTGGAGGCCAAACAGCAATTATTCAGCGGATGTATTCAAATATTTCCTTCTAAAATGCACCATTAATTTTATCAACAATCTATCTTCTAATGTTATACGAATATACACCTTAGCACATTGAGATAAGATCGTGCGAATTCTGTGTGAGAATATTAAAGTGACATAGTTATTAGTTAATTTATAATAAACACTAATATTATAAACAAGATCAAGATGATAAGACAGATTATAAAAAGGATTGATCCAAGAAAAAAAATGAGTTTATTTCGAAGCAGTGTTAGAGTCAGGTAAGTTACCTTATATTCAATTACTTACTATTGGTATTCGGTTAAATCTACGAGTATACTAATGTTACAAAGACGAATGGTTTGTATGGATGTTTGTAACGAAGTGGCCCAAAAAGTACTGGACCGATTTTGAAAATTCTTTCATCACAAGTCACCGCGTCGACCTAAAGGCGCCTCTGTCGGCTTAAAGATGATCCTATTGTGAGCCCATACAAATCTGCGTTTACGTCGACGCGATGACTTGTGACGGCGATTTTAAGAAAAATCGCATTCTCAGATAATTTGCCATTCAAATGGTGAAAGATTTTTTTTAATTGGTCCAGTACTTTTTGAGTCAATTCGTTACAAACATACATACAAATCTTTCCTCTTTTTAATATAAGTATTTAGTCACCGTTAAAACATGTTAAACTTGGGGTACAAAGTAATCTGGAATGTAATAAATAACTTAGTTTTCGAATGCAAGTCAGGCGTGTTCTCAATGGATTTAATGACTATGCGTGTTTGTATGTCGCTCACGTACCGTTACACTCGTTTTGTAACCTGACTTGCTGCATTAAAAACAACAAGAAATAAAACATTCATTATTATTTGTTTATGGGTATTTTTACACCTCTACCTATCTCTTAGGGTACCTATATTCAGAGATAGCGCGATAAAAAAAATATTATTTTCAGCAGTAGAGCTATGAAGAAGTACAAATAAATATTTTTTAAATACTAAGACTTTACACCAGAGTGCCTAGTGCGAGTTTTTCACTGCCACCGTCACAAGTCACCGCGTCAAAGTTAACGCAGATTTGTATGGGATCGAAACAGCGCCTCTGTCGGCCTAAAGATGACACTATTGTGAGCCCATACAAATCTGCGTTTACGTCGACGCGGTGACTTGTGACGGCGTTTTAAGAAAATTCGCACTAGATAAAACAGACAAACAAGCATATTATACAAATCCATACAGATAAATAAAATTCAAGTATTTGTTTGTAATTCCATATGTTAACAGCTTTTCACTAAATGCGTAAGTAAAAATATGCCTACAGTTAAATAAACAAACAATTTGTAATAAAATCTCATTCATGGCTGCTCCAGGTAATCAGACTGCTGATATACAAGGAGTAACGAGCTACTTTTATTTAAATACAAAATAAGCCTACACAGGTGTAACCGCGAGGCACAGCTAGTGCATAATACAAATAGTGATGGGATATTAAATGTAACTATAATTGAATTAATAAACCTGACCCACTTACTTACGTTACTCGTATAATTTAGAACTAAATACCTCCTTAATCTAAGTATAAATTAAGTGCGATAGAATTATATCTTAGTATTTCTCCAACAGTTTTCGTACTTGTTTGTGTTATATGTTAAAACGAAATTTAGAATTTATATTATCCTTCGATTTACATTTCGTTGAGATTTTATAGATCATAGATCCGTGCTTTTACTACTGTATCATATCGATCTAATTTTAAAACTTGGCTTTCTTAGTGTCAGTTGCGTGTATACTTTTATATGCATTTAGCGAAAAGCTGTTATTTTGGAATTACAAACAGACACTTCAATTTTATTTATCTGTATAGATTATGATACAAAATGTATGAAATGGCATAAATCAGGCACAGGTCCCCATACATTTTGTATCGTTTCTATACCAAGCGCGAGGATAGCTACCCAATCCACATGCTGTAAATCTTTTTAATCTTTTCAATGTTCTTTGTAATGTTCACAGCAAAATGACGAAAGGCAAACCCAACGGCAACAAGAGAGGTGCTGGTAAAGTCCTCAGTTTTGATCATCTTGTATTTTGGGTGGGGAATGCTAAAACTGTGAGTATACCCCAAAACCTGTACAAAAGCAATGGAAATTAGTTTTGAGTGTTTGGCAACCTATGAAGCTTAATCAGCTTTAGTCATCATCATCTTCCTTCTGTCCTTATCCCATGTTTGGGGTCGGCGCAAGGCGCAATGTGTTCTAAGTACTCTTAAATTTCTCAGTTTAAATGTAAACGGAGAAAATTACCTTACATACATAAATAAATACTTTTTATAGGCCCAATGTGGGTGAATCTATACAGATATCTATACAGATAAATAAAATTGAAGTGTCTGTTTGTAATTCCAAAATAGCAGCTTTTCACTCAATACATATGAAAGTATATACGCTACTGACACAAAAAAGCCAAATTTTAATTTTTTTCTCTGCCTGTCTGTCTGTTTGTTCCGGGTAATCTCTGAAACGGCTGGATAGATTTTAACGGAACTTTCACTGGCAGGTAGCTGATGTTTCAAGGAGTAACTTAGGCTACTTTAATTTATTAAAAATATTATGGTTCCGCGACAATAAGGATGAAACTAAATCTACGGGGCACAGCTAGTATGTAATATGATGAATATCACTTTAACTGTACTTTACATATTCTTATTATAAAAAAATCCGTTCGATAGTTAATTCGCAGGCTTCAAACCTCTTCATAGCATGTGTTTCCTTCGTTTCCCAGGCATCAAGTTATTTCATAACAAGACTGGGATTCAAGCCGCTAGGCGTGCGTCAGCCGACGGAGAAGAATCCCGTACTGTCTTATGCTGTAAGACTAAACAAGGTAAGTTCATAGATTATTTAAGTTCACAATTATTAGAATGCTGCGATTTCGCCCTAAATTAAAGTTATTACTCGTATTAATTAAGTAAATTTGTCTCTTTTCCAAATTTTAAACTTTATTCGAGGGGTTGTTTGAGGGGTCTATTTGTCTGTTACCGTTGAAGGTAATAGACAAATAGACACACTTTTGAATTTTTAATACTATTATAATTGTTTAAATTGCTATCAATTCCTGTAAATTAGAAGTTGTGGACACATTCAGATATAATAATATTGACCTACCCAACATAATAATATTTACCCTGCTCTGTCTTAAAATTCATGTGAATAAGATTTGTTACACCGTTTAAGCTTTTAGAAATTGTAACTGGCCAGAAATATTTAGAAGGAACTAAATAATACTTTTAAATTACTTCATTATAGTCATTATTATATGGTACTATTTAGAGTAAGGATCTAAGTACGTATATTTTCTAGATAACAATAATATTCGAATCTCCAACGACCGCAAGCGGGGATATAGTAAAGGATTTGACAGCTCACGGTGATTTCGTCAAAGATGTTGCATTTGAAGTGCACAATCTTGATGAATTGGTGAAAAGGGCTGCGGATGGAGGAGCTGAAGTTATTAAAGGGATAACAGAAGAGAACGATGCAGATGGACTTATAAGATATGCAGTTTTGCGAACGGTAAGCACACTGAATCGAAATAACGATGAATGCTTAGATGGGCAATATCAAACTGATTTGCGCTGTAAAAAAATGTTTAAGGGCTTATCCGGTAAAGGAATTGTGGCTTATTTCCAGGCATCCATGATTTTATAACCACCACCTACACGGCCATGCACCATTTTAAAATTTTCAGTTGTCATTTAACTACTTTAACCGCCTGTTTTTTCGGGTTAAAGCTATTGCTAAACTAATCTTTTTAAATAGATTTAAAAAGATTGTCAATTCATAGTGTAATTTGGTGCAACACATTTCGCTGCCAAACCTAGTCAGGTAGATATTGTCATCGTGGAAGTTGCTTGTATTTCAGTACGGTGATAATACACACACGTTGTTAGACCGCAGCAAATATACTGGACTATTGCTGCCTGGCTACGAGCCCGTGGAAGATGATGTACTACACACTGTATTGTAAGTATCTGTTAAATAACTTGATCGCCTTATTCTTAGTTTAATAACTGGATACCCTTATCCCTTACATTGTTGGAGATACTTGATTTAACCTATGTGGCTAGAATGGGAGTGAATACAGAATACAGATATGACGGTGATAGGGAGAACTTGGAGAAAGAACACATACGGGATAGTCAATATTCAGCAATTATTTAGTTCACTATCAGACGATAGATGGCGTTAGTGATCCAACATGAAATAATTATCTTGTGCAATGGCAAAGTCTAAAGGATATATAAAATAATTACTATTAGGGAACCTATATACCACATACAAGAAGTAGCACAAATATATACATAACATAATTTATAGACCATTTTGCAATTAAGATTTGTAATATTTCAGGCCGGATACAAATTTGTTGTACATTGATCATGTGGAAGGCAATATGTCTGACGGCACTCTTCAAGATTCAGTCGCCTGGTATGAGAAAAATCTAAATATGCACAGGTAAGTCTAATATTCATGGACTTAAAGTTGGTAATCCTTTGTTGAGGTCTTAGATTAATTGGATGTTACACTTTCAGATTCTGGTGCGTGGACTACAATCATGATCTGGTTCCCTATTCCTGTATAAATTCTGCATCTGTCATAAACCAGGACGAAACTGTATTGGTTCGTATAAAAATTTTGTACTTAGAGGTTAAACACCTATCTACAAATTGTTGATGTTAGCTACCTACCTACGTGTAGGCACATGTAGTTTAACAGTTATCCGGTAGATGGCGCTGTACATAAACAATGGAATTCCTAATCTCGCTGTTGAGAGTCTCCGCCGTTTAGTGACTACCATTGTGCAACAAAATTTGAGTATCGCTTCTCGGCCTTTTGGCTAAGATCAAAGTGTAGTATCTGTTCTTTTCAGCTTAATATCTGAAAGTTCCCTCATTGAGGGACCAGTATATTTAACTGATTTTTGTATCCAGACGGGATGTTCGGGGCTCGCTCCACTCCCGTCACGGGTCGGCCCGGCATTGCAGTGCCGCCGGGATCGGCCCACATAATACCTTGACTATTCGTAAATTGCGAAATGGTGCTTAGATATTTAGCTACAAGCATATTTAGGAGTATGCAGTAGGAGATGAGATAGGTTCGCAGACTATGCGGAGCTACATCTGGAAGTACATTCAACTCTTAAGATGTACATCCAGGTCCCGTGTCCGTTGCACCTATATGGGTCCGGTCATGTACTTCGAACACGATTCGGATACAGTAATATCATGAGGTCGAGGTCTCTCCTCGCCTTAAGAGACGAGCTCTTTAAGGAGATAAATTACAAACGCAACGCATTTTCACCCCCCACTGATTTCGCTGCGCGCTCATAGCTCGTAACAGCACCTGTAACTGATCAAATCTATTACTATAATCGAAAACATCACCATACTCATACAAAATTTAATTAATTCTGATGTTACTCCTCTCATAGCTATCCATGAATGAAGCAGCCAAGGGCTTGCGCCCCACAAGCAAGGCTTCAGAGTTCGTGAAAGCGTTTGGTGCCTCTGGTGTAGAACATGTCGCTTTGTACACCGATGACATTGTTACAACCGTAAGTAAATGTTTGTAATCCGTATATAAGTATCCACTCTCAAACTTTAAATGAATTCAACATTTTCATAATATTTGTAATTTGCTTTGCCCATTCTGTTCCGAAAGGAATTTCTGAGTTTGAAACCAAAAGATAAATTTGGTGCTGAAGCCGTAGCCTTAAAAATTTGTTGATTTATTATGGGAAAACATAGGTTCACTGCTATATAAAACGAACAAAAGAATAATAAATTTGTATTTATAGAAAAACGACCTTATTCTCATTTCAATAGATGCGCAATTTGAAATCCCGTGGTGCGGATATTTTAACATGGCCTTCTACATACTACGATTTGATCAGAGAGAAGCTGAAAAGCAGCTCTTTGAAGATAGCCGAGGACATCGACGCTTTGCAAGCGAATAACATCCTTATTGACTTCGACGAGAGAGGGTACATGCTACAGGCATTTACCAAACACGTTCAAGCCAGACCTACGCTATTTCTGGAGATCTTGCAGAGAAGAAATCATAGGGTTTGTATCTATATCGTTTGTAATTCCAAAATAACAACTTTTCACTAAATGATTAAGAAGTATATACGATACTTACTCACATAAAAAAACAATTTTAAATTTTTTTCACTGTATGTCTGTCTGTTTGTTCCGGCTAATCTCCAAAACGGTTGTACTGATTGGTTACTTTTATTGAGAAAAAAATACGGTTCCACGAAATAATGCAAAAGAAACTAATTCTACGCAGGTGAAACCGGGGGGCGCAGCTAGTAAGGTGTAAAGTTCGAAATTCAGACGTATGGCGGTGAAAAGTTAGTTGGAACTTTCGCACTCATACATTTAATACATACCTATATACAGATATGAAAGAATTTTAGTAATTATAAAACTTACCAAGCCAATTAATTCATAATTCATCCAGCGTCATTACCAATCAAGACACAAACAAACAACTTGTTTATTTTCATTAGCATTAGGTAACTGCAGTTGTGAAAACAAAAACAACTTAGCTAAAGATCTTAGATACGTAAGATTAATGAATTCGTGATTTATAAACAAAACAACGTCGTCTGATAGAAGCTCTCTGAAGCATGAAGCATGTCTGAGACAAGAGAGCTGGGGCTTTTCTCGCTCAGAGAATCAGCATTGCTATTCAACGTGGCAATGCTGCCAGCCTTCTTGGTCACGATCCCGAGAGACACCGATTTGGGACAAGTTTTCTACTTATAATTAGTTTTAAGTATTAGTCCTTGTATATATTAACTATTTTTTTATATTAAACAAAACATAGCTTAGATAGGTACACATTGATAAATAAAATGTAAGTCTCTGGTGGTAAACTAACGTCTTTTCAACAAATGCATATAGAAGCTTACAAAGTAAAACCAATCGTGTAATTTTTTTTAATTTTCGTCTGACTGCTTCGACTAATTTCTGAAACGGCTGGACCAATTTTGATGGTAGTTTCACTGGCAATTAGCAGATGTTAAAACTACATTTAAAAAAATGGGTTTCGTGAAATAGGGCCACCCGTGCAATTAAGTAGGTATTGACGCGGGACTCAGCCAGAATACCTACGTTTTTTAGGTACTGACAATTCCTCCTTCATACTTTTCATTTCTTTATTTATTTCTCTTCAGGGCTTTGGAGCTATGAACTATAAATGGGTGTTCGAAGCTATTGAACGCTTGGAGACAAACAAAGCTGAACAGAAGGAAGGACGAGTTAATGACGAGAAGAAAACTGACGCGGCCTGAACATTGATGGATGAAGCAATTATATTACGACTAGTTTTATGTAATTATGTTAATATACTACTTACATAAATTACTAGACATATATGGCGTTTGTTGTAAAGGGATTTTTTAGTAGGTATTTTGTACTAATGTCAAATATATTTCCATATTATTTCATTATTGTAATAAGTAAATTACTTTGTAAATATTAACTCTTTTTATTTTCTATTTATTACCCGACCGAAATAAAGTCAAAAGAAAAATATTGAAAATTCCTTTGTTTTTGAAGACGGTTAAAACAGGCAAAAGAATTTCCGATCCCAAAAAAGCGTGTTTAAAACATGAATTCGAAAGCAGAAAGTTATTTATTTTATTTATCGAATAACTAATACCTTTATCACCCTTTTATTGTCTACTTTCGAGAATATTCGTGGAAAATTCCACTATAAATATTGCGCAATATTTAGCAACAGCACGCAGTAACCATCTTGCTTGGACCGGTACCTAATAGCATCTGATGTGGGGTAGAGACTGCCTCTCAATATTATACTGACATACTAAACACTCGCTGTTGAATTTGTATTGAAGTTTAGCTGCGGTCGAATCAAGTGCCGACCCCATAGATGAATGAGATAAGGCCAGGATGATACTATACTCGCGGTTGAAGGGCGCGTTCGTGTTCCGAAGCGCCCTCCCAGGGAGTAAGCCGGGTATAGCCCGGAAAGAAGGAGAGGCCCGACGGCCAATCGTTAGGGGGGGCAATGCAAGCTTGCAACCGCGATCGCACGCCCCCCCTGTAAAAGCGACGAGGAGGAACACCCGTGGGTTTTAGCCGGTATGAGTCCGGCATAACCCTTCCGCTGCCCCCGCAGCGGTTGGCGTATCCATGAAGGATTTCCCACGGTAAAAAAAAAAAAAAAAAAAAAAGGATGATACTATACCCCATATATGGACCCCTATCACGAGTTTGCCAATAATAATCTTTACTCGGTAGCGTCTCCGCCGAGTATTTGTAAATTGTACAGCGTCTCGTAGCGGTGGCGTGAGGAACTAAAATATGTCATACAAATATTGTCGGAGACGCGAGATTAGGAAAACGGTTGCAAACTAGTGATAGGGGATACTGAATACTGCCCAAGTTTTTAATGCATCAAAGAAAATTATACGTAATAATTTAATGGTTTTAATATTAGGAGTAGACGTTGAATTTTATCTTTATAATATACAAAGCTTAAATACAATGAAATTTAAAGAAATTAAAACAAGGTTTTTGTTCAACAGTTCGTAGGAACTATTAAAAATATATCTGTTGGATAGTTCACGCATTAATGGAAACGGTTACAAAAAGGGGAAAACATATTACTAAGTAACATAGTCTTTAATTTCAATCCTATACGAGTTAAACACGTGCCCAGTAATTACCCTATAAAGCGTTTAAAATTAAAATTTATCCAAAGATAAAAATAGCAATAGAAACTTTTAAGCTAATTTATTTAATACGCGCCTGCATCATTCATCCGAAATTTTTTTTCCGCAGACAAATTTACTGGTGATTTTAACTTTATATTTTTACCATTTTATTCTTATATACCGTTGCCTTTGTGTTAGTAAAATGAACTAATGACGCGTCGCCACCCCGCCTCTGTGCTCGCTCTTGAACAAATCCAGTTCTGTATGCTAATCACATTTGCATTTTGTTTACTTCCAATCGCACAGTGGGTCCAATACTTACTTGGAAAGGACAAATATTTATAATTTTTATTCACGTACCAAGTGCTTTGTTTCAATGTTATTAGGAACCCGGTTGGTTATTAGAGAGCTCGAATTCGTGCTGGGGCCCAACCATGAGCTCTTATTGCTGTTATGTATACTGATGTTAATTCAGTTGTGCGACAGTGACAGATGTATACACGTCACATACATCTGTCTCATAAATGAGTGAAACTATCATGGCAATAAGAGCTTATGGTAAGGCCCCTGTTGATTGACTCATTTTAGTCGTCCCACCCCCCTCGTTTTATTCAGACCATTTAAATATGAGGAAGTATGAGGCAAATAAGTAATTCAACATACCTACGAACTGTCTAATGTAACACTTTCATCGAATCTATATAACCCTTCCCTGTAATCCCTACTTTATAAAAACATTTGCGGACCCTTTTCGCTTGTAAACAAAGTCGGTTATGACGTGAAGTCCCTTTGGTCTAAATATAATCTTAAAAGAAATATAAAAGGTTAAATATTTTTATGTCCCGCTTATTCAGTTCCGTTCCAGTGTGGTCTGGAGGCTCGGCAAGTGTCGCAGTTATAGCTTTGTCGCAAACATAAAGCTAAGTTCACAATATGTATAGGGACTGCAATATCACAAGGGCCATGAGCTCTTATTGCCACGATAGTTCCACACATCAGTCAGCCATATACATCTGTCTCATAATCATTGTCAGTCTATGATTGGTCATAGTAGGGTCCCAGACTAGCATCACTAGCAAATTTTGTTTTCATAGTCAGTGTTTTTGCTAAAAACTAAGGTAGGAAATATAATAAATCTGTTTAGGCCCAACCTTCGACACTTTATACCCCGTATGCCCCGAAGGGGTAGGCAGAGTACTTATAGCACACTCACATATCACTAGTTATGTTTATGATCCTACGTAATATACGACGAGTCTATTAACTGTCAATAACCTGGCACTAATCCTATTAAACCTAGGGCTTTGTATTCATATTATTGCAGACGAACGAGGCAGTAATTTAAACATCTTTGTGACTACATCCTAATACAACTTGTTTTCTTATAATTAACAATTTTAATACTAGTTATACTACCTCTAATATATACGGGATCAAGTTTATATAAGACTCAGTTATCACACGGACCTAACCAAGCTAATATATCAGATAAAGTTTGTATTGAAAGTAAAAGTTACATTCGTTAAATATACAATCAGGGTTCAAGGGTCGTGTTGGGAATATTAATAGAATAACGAAAGGATTGTTTCATTTTAAATAATGGTATGTAATTTGTTGATTTTTTTAATAGTATTTTTAATATCTTAAGCCTGTCTTTATTCTAAATTGTAATATTTTGATATGAATCGTACAAAATTAATTTAAATATTACCATTACTTAAGAGACTGCCTTTGATCTAGTGGTCACATTCGCTACTGTGAGACACAAAGGTCCTGGGTTCAAACCCCGGGTCAGGCAGTGTTATTCGTCGTGTTAGATTAGAGCCCGGTTAATGGCAATAGGCTCACCCCTACTTTTTATGACTTAAAACATAACTGCCGAAATATGGGCGTACTACCACTAGGTACACTGCTGCCTACCCCTTCGGGGAATTAAGGCGTGACAGTAATATGTATGTATTAGGTTACTTAAGAAAATCAATTAAGTATAATACCCGTTTGATTTTTCCGATTCATTCAGACAACCTACACTGACAAAGGGACAAAACCAGAGAATGGACGGTTCCTGGCGTTTGACCATCTCACATTCTGGGTGTCCAATGCGAAACAGGTAACGTGCATTCAAAATTTTTAATAGTATAGGAACTTTTTAACTTTTTTTTAGTTATAGTGAGCTATAGTTCATACTTTATAACATAAGGAATGAACTATAGCTCACTATAACTATACAAATAATAGGTTTTAACTAAATGCATAATTTACGATGATACGATGATACAAAAAAATAAATTATAAGGTCCAATTTATCCACCTGTTTGGTTGTTCCGGCTAGCATGGCATGGCAAACCGGCTGAATCGATTTTGACGTAACAACAAATAAATAGCCTAATGCGCAAAAATATGAAAAAGTGGCTACGCGGCTGAAAACGTCGCCGGTCAAAGCTGAATGTCTAGTCGAAATGTATAACATTAAATATTCGCAATAAGATTGTTACAGAGAGACATATAACATAACGAATTCGATTTTTACCTTTTTGTTCAGGTACCTTAAAACGAATAATCGTATAGAACTTTAAACTGTTAATGAGACCTCTTTGAAGGTCAAACTAAGAATTGGATAAGATTTCTTGTTTCTTTTTTTAATTGTGTTGTTTTCTTAGGCTGCCAGTTACTATGTGACGAGATTTGGCTTCGAACCTCTGGCGTACAGAGGATTGGAAACTGGTTCTCGGAAAATATCGTCGCATGCTGTCAGGTTGAATAAGGTGACCTTGTTTTATAGTCATATCAATACTTATTTGAATACTTAAGAATTTAAGTTATTTTTCACATTGCAAACTCGACGGTCTGAGATGAAAATCGTTACAGACAGCTGTGAAAGAAATAATTTCTTGTTTGTTCCCACGTACAATGCTATATTGCAATATTAGCACGCGTGTTCAAAGCTTTACGCCGTGATTTGTTTGCTTGCGCCCTGCCGAAGCCTGCGTGGCAGGTTTCATATACAAACTTTCAATCCCCATTTCAACACTTTGTAGTGAAATTTCAAAAACAATATAATAAAAGTATCTTAATAAAAAGTTTAATGTCCCTAGGATCAGTGGCTTACGCTGTAATGTGTATGTCTACTTAATTTAATTTATTTAAAATTTTATAATTATTATGTATAGATTAATTAAATACTTATTATACAAATACATAGAAAAATAAGGGGCTCGTGGCACAGTTGTTATTGCGCATATGATGCGATCAGCAAAGTTAAGCAACCATACGCTTAGCCAGTAGTTGGATGGGTGACCGCCCGAGTTCCCTCCGTGCCTCGGAGAGCACGTTAAGCCGTCGGTCCCGGTTGCCAATTTAACATCTTTGGCAATCGTTACAGGTCAGTCAGAGGCCTAAGAAAGTCTGACAACTGGTTTAACCCAGATTGCCGATTTTCCTTGAAAAGGGGGTTGCGAAGGTCAGATTGCAGTCGCTTCGTATAAAAATCAGGTGATCAGCCACATCGGGTTGAATCAAGTGCTGACCCCAAATACATGGCATAAGGCCAGGGAGATGATGGATATACATAGGTAAAACGTGGACATCAAGAAATATTTTTTCGAACAACAACACATTTATGTTACTTACATACTTAATTAGTGGAGGAAAAAATGGTAATCAGTTCTCCATTTCATATCCGCAGATGATCTTCGTATTCCAAGCACAGTATGATCCAGAGGAAACGGAGTTTAGCAACGAAGTGGCTTTCCACGGAGACTTTGTGAAGGACATCGCCTTTGAAGTCGAAGACTTGCATTACATAGTGGAGTACGCCAGGAAGCAAGGAGCTAAAGTTGTCAGGGATGTGTGGGAAGAGACAGACCAGCATGGAGTGGTCAGGATGGCTACTCTCAAAACTGTAAACCTTCTTCTTTATTTGAATAGGCTTTTAACAAAGTTCTATTGGTCGTCAGAGTACCTAGTGTGAGTTTTCTTAAAATCGCTGTCACAAGTCATCGCGTCGACGTAAACGTAGATTTGTATGGGCTCACAATAGTGTCAAAATTCTTACTAGGCCCTCAGAACGACGTCGACGTGAGTATACAGGGTTTACCGCCGGATTCGGAAGGTTACTGAACCCGGTAAGAAATTTAGTAGGTACCTAATTACCCTTTTCAAAAGTATTGAACAAAAACGGGAAAAAATATCACTACCTAAATAACTTTGGTTTTTTGTTAATCGAACGCGTATAAAACCGCGAACCACAGCTAAATTATATTAAAATTATATAATAAAAGTGATTTAGTTTACTTACTTTATTGACAATAACTGCTAGCAAAGTGTTAATTACGTCATGTTACGTTGACATCTTGTAGTTACGTTTCTAAAGATCCAATTGATCTACTGTTTTTATCTTCCTTCCTTCTTATTTGACAGTTAAACGTCAAAGTGACATTGGATGTGCCCCTGTAGTGCCATAGACTAAAAATGGAAGGAACAATCCAGTTAAACTTACCACTTAATGATAACATGAACTTTCAAAGTCCACTTATAGCTAGCTACTTACTATAACTTATAATTTGTTAATTAAACTTTATTTATATGTTTTTTTGAGTGAAGTATTTGTAATTCCAGTACGGAGACAATACTCATACGCTGGTAGACCGGTCCCAGTACACGGGAGCATTCTTGCCAGGATACCAGCTCGTCGACAAAGATCCTATCAGCAAATTACTGTAAGTACAACCTAGCTAACGATGTTACTGTTCATTAGTCATCACCGCTACCTACGCCCCAAGTATAGGTTTAACTGTAACATTAAAAGATTACTCGAAGTAATCTTTTTTAAAAGAGTATTTGTTGAATTTCTTGCCGGGTTCTTCTCAACAAGAGCAAGCTTCCAAACCCGGTGGTAACATTTATAATATTTTTTTTGTCCTTCAGCGATTTGATAGTACCTTGTAAGAAGTCTAATGAAATAAAAATATTTAGAATTTTAAAATGTTTTTAAGTTGTGATATCGCCTGCGCATTTTCTTCATTTAGTATGGGAACTTTATAAAGCGCCCCAAGCGGCGCGTGTATGAAATTTTACGTCAAGCGACGATGTACGAACGTGTCAAACCTATACTTGGTGTATGTACGCTTTGGGAAATTGTAAGTGCATTAACATTATTATCAGAATATATAAATAAATAGTACGAAAAGTTTTACTCTATTCACATAAGTCATAGACGTAGTAGCGACATCTGTTGATGAATAATAGGTACCATAACTATTTCTTATAATAATTTTAAAAATTTAAAATAGCGTTAAAATATCTTTTATTGTCCAGGCCAAAAGTGGATATCAACTTCATAGACCACGTGGTTGGTAACCAGCCAGACAATGGCATGGAAGAGGCTGCTTCGTGGTACGAGAGGTGTCTGCAATTCCACAGGTAATAAAAACTATTTCACTACCCACTTACCGTCTTAGTTTATTTTATATATTTAGTAGGTACATCAACAATTCGAGATTTCAATATTTGAATTCCATTGACCTGACTGGAAATATTCCTGCGAAAGGTCACATCCTTTTAATCTCTTTCTTCCAGTGCTTTGAGTATTAGCTTGCAATAGGGCTACCTCCTTTAATATTCTGCGCACCTAATACCACGTATATTCGAAAAACTAAAGCTGCAACTACCATTGAATTAAAGTGAGCATACCTAGCGGTTTTCAATCTGTTGTGACATCACATCCTATCTCCAGCTCTCCAGCGAGTCTTGTAATTTTAAGTCGAATGACAGGTTACTAATATCGAAAACCCAGTGCACGGATTGCGACTATGAAACTGTCAAGTTAAAAATCACTTCCTTTCAGATTTTGGTCAGTGGACGACACGCAATTACACACAGAGTATTCAGCGCTGCGGTCCGTCGTGATGGCCAACTGGGAGGAGAATGTGAAGCTGCCCATTAACGAGCCAGCGGCGGGGAAGAAGAAGAGTCAGATACAAGAGTATGTGGAGTACCATGGCGGGGCCGGGGTGCAGCACATCGCTATAAATACTGACGATATTATTACTACTGTGAGTTTTGTAAATTAACTAAAACAATGATTTATTCAGTTTAGTCTCTGGTGAGGGCAGGCCTAAGGGACCCGCACCGACTAGAGCCCCTGTGAGCGGCGTGAGCCGAGAGCCAGAGCGCCGTGAGCGGGAGAGTGAAGGAGAAGGGGCTCAAACGCGTTCACTGCTAACGACGCATCTGCGCGTCCATCTGAGTGTTAATTGCATTGCCTAGGAGCCCAGATAGGGTTAATCCGGCCCTACGTGGGAGGCTCGTTGCACAGTTGCTATTGCACATTCGATCGGCGAAATTAAGCAACACCAACCCAAGCCAGTAGTTGGATGGGCGACTGCCCTGCCTCTGAGAGCACGTTAACCGTCGGTCCCGGTTGCCAATTTAACATCTCTGGCAATCATTACACGTCAGTAGGAAGCGTAAGAAAGTCTGAAAATTTTACCCAGATTACCGATTTTCCTCGTAATGGGTTGCTAATTCGCTCCATATTTTACTTATGAACCCTCACGCCAGGCGTTTCAATTTGACACAAAATTAAAATGTGTAAATTCTTAATAGCCAAGAATAGTTTTCTGTGGAAGTATGAAGTCTCCGACTTGCACCCAGATCTGAAAGGTTCTAAGCTAAGTTAAATTCCCTTCAGATCGAGAAACTTCGCGCACGTGGTGTGGAATTCTTATCAATCCCATCGAAGTATTACAAGATCATCCGCGAAAAGCTGCAGACGAGCAAAGTGCGAGTGGCTGAGAGTATTGACGCTTTGGAGAGGTTGAACATCCTCATTGACTACGATGACAATGGGTACCTGCTGCAGATCTTCACCAAGAACACCCAGGATAGACCCACACTCTTCCTGGAAGTTATACAGAGGAGGAATCACAATGTAAGAATCTGTATAAATTAAATGAACCGTCAAAGATAACGTTCTTAATACGCGCTGCTTAAACGATCATAGGTCTGTTAATAGGTACAGTATCACGGGTTTGCGATCGTTTTCGTTAGCTATACTCGCTAGCGTCGCCTACAATATTTGTATGAGATATTTTAGTTCTTCACGTCACCGCTAGGAGGCGCTGTACAATTCCTCATACAAATATTCGGCGGAGACGTTAGCGAGTTTGCCCCCGTTTTCGTAATCTATAGTACGAAAACGGTGCAAAACTCGTAATAAGGTTACTGCATTAGCACGGTTTTATTCTATCCCCCAAGTATAGGTTTTGACACGTTTGAACGTCATAGCTTGACCTTGCGTTTTGAGCTTTTTGTATGGAGACGTAAAACTTCCTACACTCGCCGCTTGGGGCGCTTTTTAACGTTCCCATACGAAAATACGCAGGCGATATCGTCACCGTAAAAACATATTAAAACCTATAATTTAGGCACAGAACTTCTGATTGTTTACCCAGAAATAGTGTAGGCACTATTTTTGAGAATAATGACTAATTTTGTATGTTTTTTCTGCAGGGTTTCGGCGCTGGGAACTTCAAAACTCTTTTCGAATCCATAGAGTTGGAACAAGATCGACGCGGAAACTTGTAAACGATGGTCAACTAATCAATACAGCTAAATAAAATTGAAGTGTCTGTTTATAATTCCAAATTAACAGCTTTTCACTTAATACATATGAAAGTATATACGGTAGGTAGGTACATAAAAAAAACTATTTGAATTTATTTTCTCTGTCTGTCTGTTTGTTCCGGCTAATCTCTAGATAAGATGGTTCAAGGAGTAAGTTTTTTAAAAAAAACTGGAGTTCCGTGGGCCAACTCATGGTATTAAGTCACAGATAAAACCTCGAGGCACAGCCTAGTATTACAAAATACTTCGTAATTCGTATGGACACACTCACGCTACAAGAATTTATGAAATTCTTAGCAATAAAGCGTATGTCGCGAAAATATTTATTTATATTTTCCGCCGCTCAACTAGTTAAGCTGTTGGAAAGTAGTCCTTTGCAAAAATAAATACCGTAGTATGATAATAATTGATACATTAATATCAATTTAACGAAAATAAATTATCAGAATAAAAATAAAAAAACACATTTAAAAAGTGTATCATTTTATTGAATTACATTTCGATTAACATGAATACATATCATTTATGTAACACCAATGTCACAGTACACATATACAAGCAGTATCACAAGTGCATTAGTTTCGATGATAATATTGGTTCTACAGAAATACCTACGTAAAAAGAGAACTGCTTGTATTTGTATATGTATAAGAGCGCTTATATACTTTCAATTGCTCAAATATTATACGCGTAACACGTGTTGTGACGCGTGTTACACTTGCGAATTTGAGCAGCATAATTGTAGTATATGAGCGCCTTAAGTTCTTGTTTAATCCAATTTATTTACAAAACAGATATGTTCTGAACAAATAAAAATGCACAGCAATCCAAAATAAAAACCTATATATTATGTATAAAAAATCAGCACCAAAATAAGAGCCGAGTGGCGGTACACGATTGTTGAATTTCGATCTTTTTTCCTTTACTTTAATGATCATTTTCGTATGAAGGCTTTATCACTTAACAAAGGTTTTGGGTCAAGCAAAATATTTCTCCAAAGGCTATGTCACTATTATATTTCGTTTAGAAATGCATTGTTTCATTTTATTATTTACTGGAGAATTTAAATGCTTCCGTTTATATTTAAATTTATTAAAAAGTTCCTTTTTTGAATTTAAATTAGAAGGCCTTTCTTTACTGGCATGTGGGCCAACTATGATCGTTTAAGCAGTGCGTATTAAGAACTTCTTAGCTTTGACATTTAATTTTACGGTACAATAACGAAACGTCAAAGCTCAGAAGTTATTAATACGCTATGCTTAAACTGATGATGGTAGGCAAAAAAATATTAATAAGTAAGAATTAAGTAGTGATCTATGGTGACTTAAATTAATATATTATTCCAGAACTTTCTAATAAATTAAAACATTAACCAGTAGTCAAAGACATAACAAACATAAATACAGTAACACAATAGCATATTAATATTATATTAAAATTTGTCTATATGTCACGTCTCAAATTTATGAAACAATTACGTAATAAATAATTTAGTCCACGAATTATCTTCACATATCTACGATAATTCGCAAATTAAACTATATACGTACAAAAATAACGTTAATACTTGAAACTATTTTCCTATCGATATATTGATAACATCGAATCGAAAATCGAATCGAGCGTAACAGTAAATATCCACAGAGATGCTAATAATATTTCTAAAAGTATGCGTAGATTATCGACTCGATAGTTTCAATAAAAGGCTTTATTTTCACACAAAGAGTCTATTTTGGTATGTAAATACCAATTAGCGATGTTGTCAATGTCACTCAATAACAGACCCAATTCCAATCGATTTAAGATGTTTTTGTGCAGGTAGTCCACATGAGAAGTTATTATTAACACCTCTATGTACATATATACCGCTTGTTAAATACTCGATAATTTAATTTAGATTCATTGTAACCTAAACCTCTACAGTCTCTGATTTCATATCGGCATCGGGGTGGGTATAGAATGTAATAATAATATACTGGAGAAGCTGTTGGGGTTGATAGAGAAATATACGTCATAGACCAGTCGTTTGGGGTAGATGGAGAATGGAGCGCAATTCCTCCTTAGACTCACAGACTTCTTTAGCTAAAGTGTAGATTAAATTTTTTTTAACTAAAACGAGTTTGCAAAAGATCATAATTAACAAATTGCCTATTAATCTCAATAATGCTATATAAATATTATAGTACAAAATTGCAATGTTGCATGGAATATTTTGTAGTTTTATAAATCAGGGGGCTTACCATGATCTCTTATTGCTATGATAGTTTCACTCATTTATGAGACAGATGTATGGACGTGCATACATCTGTCACTGTCGCACAACTGAATTAACATTGCAATAAGAGCTCATGATTGGGCCCGAGTACTTATTAAAACGAAGCACCAACAATTATACGTTCAGAAAAAAAAACTGCATTCTATATTTAAAAACTTGTAACATTTAATTAAACAAGTGTTCCTGTCATCGATAAAAATATTGAAATTGAAAAATAATCGTGTATACCCACCCCCATGCATTTTTTCTAACCTACTGTTGCTCTTCTCTGTCGGGGTCAACGTCCCCAGGGTCGACCATCTCGAAATCCCTGTCGGTCGATGACCTCTGGCTGTTCTCAGATTCAGATTCTGATACCTTCTCTGAAGGTTGTGTCGGGATCTCCTCTTCGGGGGATCTGTGAATGAAGGACATTTTTTTAGTCAAAACACGAAAATTGCATTGAACTCTATTTGCTTTCTCATAATGCTCAAAATCAAATAAGACAAATATTTGTTGATTAATCTTACTATAAAGTTACTTGCAGATTTATCTCAGAACAGTAGATTCCAAACACATGTTAATAATTATATGGACATTTTTTATAAGAGCTTTAAAACGGCTTGAATTAATTAATCATTATATATATAAAAAAACGACAGAAATACAATTATTACGAGGCCAATTAAAAAAAAAGTCATCATAATGGGGTAATATGGATCGTAAAAGGGGCAAGTAGATAAATTATTTTTTAACTTACTTGACATCCTCGACGTGTGGATCAGGCTCCCCGGGTGGGGAGGCGTCAGTCCCCGGTGAGTCGGGTAGTAAGGGCGCCTTCTCCGCCTCATCGTCGGAGACCTTGTCTTTCTTGCGTTTCTTCTTGTTCTTTGATGCCTTATCACTCTCAGAGCCCGGCCCACGGTACTCGTACTGGGGAATTATTACATTATATGCATCTAGGTACTTATTTATGGGTGTTATTACACCTCGGCCAACCCGTTCGGGGAATAAAGTCGTGAGCGTATGTATGTATTTACATTTACGAACTATAGGTAAAGCAAATTAAAGAAAGACAGACTCGTAAAATGACTAATGCGCATTCAAGGTACGCGCTCATAACTCGTGACGGGACAAGTATTTAATCAATTTGGTGATGACAATGCTCAGTGTTGTTGGCAAGATACTTAAATAGAATAGAAAACATTGCAGATACGTCATCAAAATACATATTCAATTTAATATGAATAAAACTGCCAGTTTGTATACAATTCATAATATATCCCGTTACATACATTTATATCCCGGCAAAAAAAAGGTTTTGTGTAGATGGAATATTGAAATCTGCAATTGCGAAGTCGCGGGCGGATTCTAGTAGGTTATATTAATTCTGCACTAAGTCCAGGACAAATATATAGTACAAAAGCGTAAGTGCCAAGCCAAAACCAACCTTATACAGTGGCCAGAAGGATGCGAAGAAGCCGACATCCTCAGTGAGGTTGGGCAGCAGCCATAGATGGTGCCTGGAGAGGGTGAGCATCCAAACGAGGCAGAACACCACCACTCGCAGTACCGTCAGAGCTATGATCAGTACTAGGAAGCCTGCCGCCGCGATACTCAGGTAATATACGCCTTTCCTGCAATACACATTACACTAAGGTCTAGAGCAGTGTTTCTTAAACATTTTGCAGTAACGGACCACAAAAAAGGATCGTGACATGAATGAAAAATGCAAATGATTTATTCATTTTAGGCTCTGGTAAGGCACTTATGAATGTTAAAGAATGGACCACCGGTTCGGAAACTCAGCTGGCATCATCTATACATCTATACAGATAAATAAAATTGAAGTGTCTGTTTGTTATTCCAAAGTCAAAGTTTTTCACTAAATGCATATGAAAGTGTACATGCTACTGACAATGAAAAATCAAGTTTTAAAAAATTTCTCTGTCTGTCTGTTTGTTCCGGGTTATCTCTGAATCGGCTGGACCGATTTTAACGGGACTTTCAAGGAGCAACATAGGCTAATTTTATTTATTGAAAATATTAGGGCAACGCGACATGAAGCATGAAACTAAATCTACGCGGGTGAAACCGCGGGGCACAGCTAGTTACATAATAAATAATTATTAATTACAATAAATTTCATATACTATGTCATTGCCAGGAGCTACTTGAACTTGAGAAGCTAGGAGGACATTTTCAAGCTGTCGATCATAATTAGTAGCAATCAATAAAAATACTAATAACTATTAATTTTAATTGTTATTGTATATCGTCGTGTTTTTTTTTAAATTGATACCACCAACCAATACTGTGTCAAAAATGAACGCTCAAAAAGTCTTATAGTTACCTAACAGTGACAGGCCAAAGCGGGAACATGCAAACAGTGATGGTAGCGACGACGACGAGCGCGCCGCAGAGCCAGTAGTACCACGGCATCGGGTCATACAACCACACGTAGGCATCAGCTGTGTCCAGGAACACCTGTTCCAAATGCATCTCCAGACGGATCTTACGTTTCTTCTTCTCTTTCTCTTTCGCCTCTTTAGTGTCCTGAAATTAAAAAAAAAAACAAATGGTATTTAATTAATATTTTTTTCAAATTCATAAGGTAAAGCTAGAAATGTGCGAAATCGTTACGTATCTGAAATTGATAGAACCTTGGGTAAAATACTGTTTTAATAAAAAATACAATATTATTATGTAATAGTCAAAAGTCAAAAATATCTTTATTCGATTAGACTTTTACAAAGTACTTTCAAATCGTCAGAATGACATTAATTTACAGGATTATACATGCTACCGCCAGGTTCGGAATAGGATCTGACATGTAAGAATATACTTATGAGCACGCAGCGACATTAGTGGAACTTCCGTGATTATCACAATATATGCGCTATACAATGGAAAGACGGTTCACAAACCGTGTCCACATTTTAGACGTCTTTTGTTTATCAAGGTATTATGTGGGCCGATCCCGGCGGCACTGCAATGCCGGGCCGACCCGTGACGGGAGTGGAGCGAGCCCCGAAACATCCCGTCTGGATACAAAAATCAGTTTAATATACTGGTCCCTCAATGAGGGAACTTTCAGATATTAAGCTGAAAAGAACAGATACTACACTTTGATCTTAGCCAAAAGGCCGAGAAGCGATACTCTAATTTTGTTGCACGACGGTAGTCACTAAACGGCGGAGACTCTCAACAGCGCGATTAGGAATTCCAATGTTTACGTACAGCGCCATCTATCGGAAAAGTGTGAAACTAAGTGTATCGCTGCTTACCTTGCCTTCACAAGCGCTAGCTTGACTTTTATCTCCATCCTTTTCATCGCCACTTTTGCTTATTTTCTCAATATCCTTCTTTTTTGATTTTCCTTTCAATTCTTGTTCACTAACCGGTACCTAGGAAAAAAAAACAGAAAAGCTTTGAAATTTGCTTACTTTTGCCTTAGTTATAGTGCAATTCAAATTTAAATCAATGACCCTTGAATCATAAATACATCGAGGATATTTTTAATTATTGAAGATGTACAGGTTTGAAACACTATGAATAACCCTATTTCAATTGCGATGAGGTTCAAATGTACATACTTTCTTGGCTCTATGGAACAATTTGTGCAGTAACATTGTGTGTAGGAAGTCTGTAACTTCCAATCTCGTTGTGAAGGTGGGATTTTTGCCCGTCGCCCATTTTGATGTGAGAAGCGCGTCCACCGCCTTTGTTCCTGGAATATAAACCATAAAATGATTGATATAAAGTCGTAAAAATATTACAGTTCGCAGGTTAGTCTGCTTGGATTGTTCCATTCTTATACGAGTCATTAATAAAGCATGATGACAAAAATTATGGTCTAACCATCTGCGTCACAAGAATTTTGTCAACAAGTTTTCAAGAAATATAATATATTTTATATATGCTTATCATTTCTAGCGACGTCAAAATAGGGGATGTTCAAAGGGTATGATTTTTTTTTCTATTGGGAATTTCCGGACTCTGGGACCAATAGTTTAATACCAATATTTAAGGAATCTTCGTAACAGGTAAGAATATATTCAAAAATTTAAAAAAATATTTTAAAGGTAATTAATTTTTATAACATTTAGTTTAATAATATAAAATACATGACCAATTAATTTTGTAGTAGTAGAAACTCGTAAAAATTACAACATTGTATCGAAGAAAGATAAGAACATTGGAACACATCAATATATACATTATCCCTACTAATATGTATTATAAATGCGAAAGTAACTCTGTCTGTCTGTCTGTTACGCTTTCCCGCTTAAACCTCTCAACCGATTATGATGAAATTTGGCACAGACAATCTTTAGACCCTGAGAAAGGACATAGGCTACCTTTTATTTATTAAAAATATTAGGTATCCGCGACCATAAGGATGAAACTAAATCTACGCGGGTGAAACCGTGGGGCACAGCTACTATACAATAATACAGTGTATGAGTTTGTGAGGTTGTAGGGAATCATCTGACAATTTTCCATACAAATATTGTCGGAGACGCTAGCGAGTGTAAATTAGGAAAACGGTAGCAAACTCGTGATAGTAACATAAAATTACTGAATGAAAAAAAAAAATGCGCGACGGGACCTGGGGCCTCACTATGAGCTCTTATTGCCATGATAGTTTCACTCATTTATGAGACAGATGTATGTGACGTGCATACATCTGTCACTGTCGCACAACTGAATTATCATTGCAATAAGAGCTCATGGTTGGGCCCCTGTAGCAAAGTATTACATCATAACGTGTATAATTCATAATAGGTCAGTTTATACAACCGGCGTACGTTTGTTAAACATGACCAATTGCTGTAATCAATCTTAGGAAATGACCAACAATTTGCAACGATTGACCCGGATTTTAATAAATAGGTTATCATCATCGCTATGAAATGTGTTTGAAAACGATTTAGTAACGCTTCGACTGTTGACAAAATATGGTAGGATCGGGTTATTTTTACATTCATCGTTTTTATTTTTAGATCATACTGTGGAACTTTTAAGTCTCTTTGAGGAGAGCCCTTCTTAAAAGTTTGTTTCAAGATTATCTTACTCGGATGGATAGAATGTATATAACTATAAATACAATTTTATAAGTACGACGGCAAAACACAAAAAATATTTAAAAAAAAACTTTGTTTTTGTTCCGGTTCATTAGCAGATAGGTTGTTATTGTTAGTAACTAAAATTGAAGTGTCTGTTTGTAATGACAAGTTTTCATGATTTGTGCTAGCTTTAGTCTACGCTTACTAACTTTGCTGCTATGATCTGATGCTATAAGCGCTTACCGGTAAAATATTCGACATGATGGTTCAAGAACTTGGTCTTCTTGGTGGGGACGTTCGCCTTCAGCCACTTGGCGACCGCGTACTCCTCACTGGTCGGCTTCTCTGACTCGGCTGGTTCGCCGAACTCCTGGATGAAAACAACAATAAAATATATAAAAAAAATACAACAATCATACTACAGCGCCATCTAGTACCCAAAACTAAACAAACCTTATATACTTTTTTTGTTTGCTTCTAAGTACGCAGACCAAAGGTGAATATAAAAATAAATATTATTAATTTAAAACCCTAGATGCTGCTTAGAGTCAATAAATACTGTCACAAAACAACACTTTTCTATACACCCATACAATCGACTCGTAATAAAAATAATAATTAAAGAACCGACTGTTAGGCGGTACGAAGTTCGTCGGGTCAGCTAGATGATAGAGATATATATAATGGAGAACAAAACCAGAACAGACAACATTTAGTCGGGTAGTAAAACAGTTAGTACAATCACACAGAGTAATAAACTGATATACATTTAGGAAATTTTCGAAAGAGTGGTCTAAGTATTTGCAGTAAGTATCGTTTAGTCTGTGTCTTGGCGTGAATATACTACTCGCATGCTTTATTTACTGGAACAAGGTGTTAAGTGGTAATACAGGTTCGAATTCCGAAAACGACGAAATCATAGACAACAGTTTCTTGTGCTCATTTTGAAATGGAATTCTATTTTCAAATTTATATTCAAACTAAGGTTATTAACTAAAGTTATAAACCTAATTACTCAGTGCTATAGGACACTCATGCGAATTCTTCCCCTATTTTGACACAACACATGCAAACAAAGAGCTTTTATAGATATAAGAAGAGCCGTGGTGGCCTTGGGGTTTGAGTAGTCGCCTGCTACGCAAAGGACGCAAATTCGAATCCCAGCAGGGCACAGGCCCGTCTGGGATGACTGGATGGCGTGAACATAGTTATTTTTTATTAGATAAATATTTTGTGATAGAATTGACTACAATCGGAGTCGCTAGTAAAATACATATTACGTTATTTTAAAACGAAGACAATGTTACCTAAAGAAATTAAGCAATCTTAAGTAACCGACCTTGACTTTGAACTGTGGCAATGAACGGTTTACGATCATAAGGATTATTGTTTACTAGGTTAATTGACGTGCGTCGAATTAATACAAGGTCATTCCAAATATTATATTTAAGTAATATACTGTGCCACACTAATCACTTAGTGTTAGATTAGGAAAGTAAATGCAAATATAACTTGGTATGGAATATTGCTAACGTCCAATTCTCAGGCCTACCGAATCAAAAAAAAACATAAATAGGTCAAGCCGTTTCGGAGCAGTTACAAACACTGTACACGATTATTTTATTATATTAGTAACTAGCTGTGCCCCGCGGTTTCACCCGCGTAGAGTTAATCCCATGGTTACGTTTTTTTAAATAAAATTAGCCTATAACACTCCTTGAAACATCAGGTATCGGCCAGTGAAGGTCCCGTTAAATTCCATCCAGCCGTCTACGCGTGATGTCGTGACCAAGGGAAATGGGGATTCATCTATACAGATAAATAAAATTGAAGTGTCTGTTTGTAATTCCAAAATAACAGCTTTTCACTAAATGCATATGAAAGTATACACGCTACTGACACTAAAAAACAAATTTTTAAATTTTTTCTGTCTGTCTGTTTGTTCCGGGTAATCTCTGAAACGGCTGGACGGATTTTAGCGGGACTTTCACTGGTGGTTAGCTGATGTTTCAAGGAGTAACTTAGGCTACTTTTATTTATTAAAAATATTAGGGTTCCGCGACAATAAGGAAGAAACTAAATCTACGCGGGTGAAACCGCGTGGCACAGCTAGTTTTTATATATAAGACGATTTTATGATATTTACCATACAGGTTTCCCGAAATCAGAAATTTCTAAAAAAATATTGGAGCCACACACTTCACGAAGTATTTATTCATTCATGATTATAATATTATAAATGTGTGAGTTGTTTAAACAAACTCTTCAGATTTATCCCAAGAGTTTTTTTGCTTGTACGCACTAATCTCAGGAACTTAAGTCTCTCTAGAATCTCCAAAAACATTTGTGTTGGAAAGTTCATTTATGGAGGAAGGCTTTATAGGCTTTATAATATCACACTGTCTGATAGGAGCGAAGCATCAATGGAAAATGTTGCAAATCCGAAAAAAAACCACTAAGTTACATAGTTTTTCATATCCGAGTAAAACTGTACAGTCTCCGATAAAAAAAACACATGTTAATCCCAAAAAATACTCACAAAATCCCGCATATTCGATCACACACTGCACTACCTCTTCGCTCAACTATTGTGGATACTATAAGCCGTTAGGTGAAAGTGGGCCACCGCCGCTGGTGCAAATAAAAGGGGACCATGCCTTCTCCATAGCAATAATAAACATGATCGACTTACAATAAAGACATGGTTATTTACTACTGTGTGTTTTCTTTCATTGTAACACTAACTTAAGTGTGAACTAATTAATGCGTGTCCATTATCCATGTCTATACAGATAAATAAATTTGAAGTTTGTAATTTCCAATCAGTTTAATTTTATTTCATTTCTATTAATGAGAAATAAATACTGTCAAAGTTGTTCCTGGAAGTTTGTCAACCAACGCTGGTACAAGTGCCGTCACGAGCTACGAGCGCTCAGCGAAAATAGTAGGTAACTGCGCATGTATTTTATTCGCTACGCGCCATACATACAGACAGAGAGAGGCTCATAAAATGACTAAACATTCTAGGTACTACATGAACCTCATAACTGCCGACTATAGTTCAAGATCAAGACTTTGTTTGTGACGTCATCACACACGAATGACGTTGATGACCTTGAGTTCACCGACCTACTGAGATGAAATGCTATTCCGTTTTAAGTTCACAAGAAAGGCAGAGATCGCCAAATTAAAATTAGCTCTCCCCCTTTTAAAATATCGACGACCCACTTCTCATGACGTCATATCAATATCAAATCAATATCACTGAGAGACGAGAGATGCATACGACTTGTTCATATCACCCTAAGATTATGAATACGAACAATCACTAACTACAGGTGCCGACTTAAAAAACGCACAGTGAAATTAGTGACTGACTCATAAAATAACCACTGCGAATTCAAAGCGCTCATAGCTTGTGATGGCGCATGTAATACGATAATAAGTAGTATGGTCAATTCACAATCATAGACAGTTTACGATCTCACTAAACACATTCTATACTAATGTGACATCATTAATTAATGTACATTTTGTCACTTATTCAGTTGAATAACCGTAAAAATGTGAGTATTAGGTAAACCCCTGACATCATTGGTCAAGAATTTTGACAGAAGGAATTGATAACACTTTCCTTGTAGTCTGGTAAGTAATTTAATATTAATATTGCCGTATTGAATATATAATTATTATGTACATAAAAAGTTCGTACTACAATAAATTATAATTACGTCATATTATTAACCAACATGCGTCCGAACAGGTGCTCGTAAATTCTAGATCAACAGTAAAAACACCTGTGTGATTAATAGTTACTTTACTCTTTACCTTATAATGATGGTATTGAAAATTAATTGGATTACTAGCTAGCTATTATTTCAGTTTATATTTTCCCCAATGTTATTACGGAGCATTTGAATCTATCTCTGTGCAAAAAAGGACTATTTATATTTATTTTATTTTTATTATTATTAAAACATGGATTCCAATTGTAAAGAGTCATGCATGTATGACTGTTTCGAAATACATTTGGTAAATCACTCCGGGTTCATAGTAAAAAATTGTTCTAGCATTTTGATTGTTGTTAAGTACTTAGCTTATCTGTGAGAGGTCTGTTTTTAGAGAAAACCACAGACTGTATCCCTTTTAAATTCAGCTATACTTTATTAATTGCAAGCAAAAAGCCATATTATTACTGTTGCTTAGAGTGAGTTATACATCTATACAGATAAATAAAATTGAAGTGTCTGTTTGTAATTCCAAAATTACAGCTTTTCACTAAATGGATATGAAAGTATACACGCTACTGACCCTAAAAAACCAAGTTTTAAATTTTTTCTCTGTCTGTCTGTCTGTCTGTTTGTTCCGGGTAATCTCTGAAACGGCTGGATGGATTTTAACAGGACTTTCACTGGTAGGAAGCTGGTGTTTCAAGGAGTAACTTAGGCTACTTTTACTTATTAAAACTATTAGGGTTCCGCGACAATAACGCTGAAACTAAATCTATGCGGGTGAAACCGCGGGGCACAGCTAGTTATGAATATAATATTAATAATAATATTATCTCACCGAATTTTATATGACACTGTAGAATAGGTGCGTCTTTAGCTAAGAGTTAGAACAAATTAATGCAAGTATGAAAGTAGGAATTGTACGTAAAAACAAAACTAGCAAAGTGCAAGTGGAATAGTAATAAAAGGACATAAATAATAAAAAACAAGAAAGTGAATTAAATCAGGAATGTGCATTAAAATACAAAAAACTTTCCAACCTTTTTTCGCTGCGAAACAAAATGAACAAAAATTAATAATGCATGCAAAATTTATTACAAAAAAAATATTTTTAATAAATCAAGAGATGTGATAATTCCTAAAAAAGACTATGTACATAATTTTATTATTATTATGCTTTGCTTGAATTTATATATCTTTCCTGGATCTGACAGAAATGGATAATATTGTCAAATGTGATTGAGATAGAAAACTTTACATTAAATTTTGAAGCTAAGATAATGAATCACATTTCAACAGCAACATTCAAAAGTGTATGTATTTATTTTAGTAAATAGACTACATATAAATTAAAATCCTACTTAATATTATTAATTTGAATACAAGTTTGTTTGTTACACACACTTTCTATTTAAAAAAATATTGTTTATCTGCAAGCAAAGCCACAACTAAAAGTAAGTTATGTACATAACTTATGAAGGTATCCTTTACTTTGGCTTTATTGCTATACAACTAATGAGTAATTAAAATAATTAAAAACCACGACTTTAGTAGTTACATGCTACCAACTACAAGCAGGTAAACTAGGTGTGATATACTTTGTATTTTTTTTATTTACGTATCTTCTTTAATGGCAAAATGACAACTCAAATACTTAAAGGAATTAAACAAAGGATATACTAAAATAACTGACGCCGGTTCATTCAGATGACGCTCAAGAACTACGCACTAACGTTTTCGGCCAAGCAATGATCAAAACATCACGTCGAAACCAATTCGTCATTGTTATTCCACGTAAATATTTTATCTCGTGGCTTAAATTATATGAATCTTAATGGTATAAAATACTTTTAAGTTATATTATGTCACGCATTATTTATTAATTATAAGGGAAAACTCGGTCCAAAATTGTTCTGTAAGTCGGAATTTCCAGACGGCATCCGCAATATGGAAACTCCGATAAAACATTCGTCATTTTCGTGTTAAATCTAAAGTACATTGTAAGCATAATATTACAACTAAAATATTCGAATACGTGAGCTTACCTCTTTCCGTTTCTTAGTTTTTCTTTTGTCTGCCATTATAAATTAATTTTGCCAACGTAGTCTCTCTTGAGTGAAATCTATTCGCTTTTTTCAATCTTGTTTTCTGTCCGATTCTGTCTGACTGACTGACCAATCTGTCCTGTCAACACACAATGCCAGTGACAACTGACATCTACTGACTGACACACATTTACTCTGTGGTGCAACGTGTCTACGACGCACTCTACGGTGCGATAAAATTTTCTTTATCTATGCTCTAAGCAGTACAATCTGGTCAATCTGACACTGACCACTGACTGTCATGTCATGTAGTTAGTCAGTCAGCTGTCTCGTCTTGTGTGTTTACGGCCCTGCGGAATCGCATACATTTTATTTCGTCATCCATTCCGGAAGGAAAAATAATGAAATCGATAATTCGTTTCGTAACTTTCGTAAGACTGCGGCATATACGCCGTGCGTGATCGTACCCTTCTTTAGGTAAACTGCGCTAGTATATAGCGGTCACCTTTGTTATCAATATCGAAGTTAATTCAGTGATATTTCTAATGTGATTGATAATCTTTATACAATTTATTAAGAGCAGAAACGTGTGTACATATATTGATTATTTAATGTTAACTTATTATTTGCCTTCACATTAATTTAAAGAAGTGTGCTTCAAACGACTAGGATGACGGAAAAACATTTAAATGGACACCAATTAGACGAAGGTACTAAGTATTTTAAGTAATATTTCTATAATAAAACATAAGTGCTGTCATATCTATAGTAAGTATACATACATAACGGTCATACACATTACTAATGCTGAATAAATTTATTAATTTAGTCAATTTAATTACTTTGTTAGCAATTCAAATTTTCCCAGGTTAGCTATCATTTAATATACTTAAGTATCCATTTCATAGTTAGTTCTTAACAATCAACAAGTTTCTGATTTTTTTTTCTGGGTTATGATCAGTGGCGTAGCGTGCCTTGTCGGGGCCCCGTATAAAATTTTTTTTGGAGGCCCTTATATGGAGGTAAATATTTTTCACAAAAGAAAAAAAATATTGTGAGAAGTAATATTTATTTATCACATAATTTAACCATTTTACAAATAAAAATCGAATTTGAATTTTGTCATTTGTAAAATAAAATAAATTAGAAAGTTTTTATTCTTTTTCCTTACACACTTTGGGGGCCCCCGTGGCCCGGGGGCCCCGTATAATTGATACGGCAAATACGGCGGTAGCTACGCCCCTGGTTATGATATGAAGTGCTGCCAGCTGTGAGCACTCTGCTTAATTAGTAGGTATAACTTTGCATGTATTTGTTTGCGCTTACTACATGACACAAAAATTGCCACAATAATTTAAGGCTACTTTCATGCAGGGCTGTATTAACCTCATCGAGGCAATTTTTCACAGTCCTTTCCTGTTACCCCTTTCTTACTTTTTTAAATAATATACACAGGAAGATAAAATATAATAAAAAATCTGTGAACATTTTATATTAATACTTCGTCCTTTATTTAATTTAAATTTGAGGCATTATAGTTTTAGAATTTAATTTTACATCCAAATTAGCATTGTCTAATGTTCTGCATATCTATACTAATATTAAAAGGTGCAGAGTTTGTTTGTTTGTTTGAACGCTCTAATCTCAGGAACTACTGGTCCGATTTCAAAAATTCTTTCAGTGTAGGATAGTCCATTTATCGAGGAAGGCTATAGGCTATATTTTATTCTCATAAAAATTAGGGGTCCGTAAGTAAATTGCAATTTTGTAACCTAAGGTGTAAAATCCAAAACCTATTTATGTGTACGCTGCAAAAACTGATGTACTACGGGTTTGTAGGATTAAGATCTACAAAAAAGTCCGCGAGAGTATATATCTAACTCTCATAGTTTAGTCGCATAACCATTTTAATGTTCATAAAAAAAATGTAATTGACTGAAGATAGAAACTACGTTAAATGTGTATATTAATATTAATTCTTATCCGAATCAAGCATTATGCTATCAAGGGTATTCATGTAGAAGTAAAATACTGTTTGTTTTATTCCAATAGGACATTGCGTTTAGAAATTATCACAAGTATAAAAACGCAAAGAATTGGTACCTAATAATGAGTTATTTGCCAAAGAGTAATCTCTGAAACGGCTCGACCGATGTTAACGGGACTTTCACTGGCAGATAGCTAATGTTACAGGGAGTACCATGGCCTTTTTATTTATAAAGAAAATTTAGGGTTCCGCGGTAATCAAATTAAATCTACGCGGGACACAGCTAGACATCCAATAAACATGGAACCTTTTGCAACCTTCAACAACTGCAACTTACCACAAAAATAAATAGGAAGTATAACAATGAAAAAAAAAGGGAGTTTTCATTTTATTTTAAAATTGATGAGCCACCAGCAGATGCTCTGTGTGCCTAAAATATCTAGACCCTATTATATTTCCCCCTTTATTCCTGGCCCCTAGGTAGTTGCCTACTCTCTTTAACGCATTCACTGCTAACGACGCACCTGCGCGTCCAACTGTTAGAGAATTTACGAAGAACACGAAATTTCAGCACTGAATGTGTATTTCAGCAGTGAATGTGTTAATGGATAATCCAACCCGGCTTTTAAGTTACTGTATTCATAATTTACACTATTTCCTACATACACAAGGGAATATTAAATGATCCATGGTGTGAGTTAGCAAGTCCAGCAATGCTAGGGATGTCACCTATGTGACTTCTAACCTTAAGTTGCAACATTGTATGCTAATTATATGGACACCATCGTAATTTTATTCAAGTATAGCTTTTACGATGTGATTAAATAATACTGCCTTATTGGTGTAGTAGTTTCATAAACAGTAACGCAGGAAACATCGTCCCGGGTTTGATGCCTGGGTTGGGCAAAGTGTTATTGGGTTTAGTTATTGGGTCTGTTTGTAGGTATTTTCTATCATCTCAGTAGCACACCAGAATCAGGATTTGGCAAGGGACGCCCCTATGACCTAGGACTTTAAACTAAATTGGCGAAAACTGGGTGTATGATATGTACACATCTGCCTACCCCTTTCGGAAATACAGGCATTAGCATATGTTGCATAGAATTAGGAGTTACTTTTCAGAAGTCCATGTTTATGGTATTAAAAACAGTGGAATTAAGCATCATAACATTTTTTTCTATAATCATTAGCATATGTATGTAGGTAGAGGTACCTATAGTAATAATAAGGTTTAAAGTAATAAATATTAAAACATACACTTTACAAACAATTAAGCTTAGTATAACATTTTAATGGCAGTTAAGTGGAAGTAGGTAATTCCATCACCTTCAATAATTATGAGGATATTAATGTATGATCTTTTAGCACTGTAGTGTAATAGCTATTTTTTAGTACCATTGATTGACTTTGACCTTCAGACCGTGAACACATCATTTAACCACTTTATTATCGATGATTTATAGTGGCAAATTTGTATATCGTCGTTGCGCGTTCAAAAGTAGCTATGTGTTTTTACACACTTTAGGAGACGCAGAAAATGATTTTCTCGAAATATGGCCCGAGTATGAAAAAAAATTATTATTATTAATGAAAATAGTGAATTAGAAAAGGTATTATTATTAATGATGACAAAATTAAACATTACTGGAAATTTTGACACAAGAGTTCACAAAATACACATAGCGACTATTGCACGCGCAACGACGATATCTAATTGCATAGTCATGTAGTCAAAAATCCGGCTGAATGCGAGTCGGAGTCGCGCGCGTAAGTTCCGTACATCTATGAAAACGAGAAAAACAATCTAGTTTGTTGTATTAGAGCCCCCTTAAATATTTATTTTATAATGTTTTTTAATATTAGATACTTGTTATAGCCTTATATGCCTGTACCACTGAGTTTTTCTAAAACTTATGTGTGTAAACAGTGGTTTCACACCACGTGCTTTACGGTGAAGGAAAACATCGTGAGGAAACCTATAAGGAAGGCATATATCTGATAAGTAATTCAAAGAAAAAAATATGTATAGTGCCTGAGACTGCGATGGACTCACCATCTGTCACGTTGCCTTCATCATCTTCGGTGAAAATTGGGTGTTGTTATTACAATACCTCTGCCTACCCCTTCGGGGAATACAGGCGTGAGCATATGTATGTTGTTGTATGTTGTATGCAGTAAGCAGGATTCAAGCCACAAAATTGGTCAAGGTCCAATTTTATTAGTAAAGTTGTCGATAAAATGTATCATGCGATTAGCTCTTATCTTTGCTAAGTGACACGCACGTGTCTTTCTAATCGTTCTCGTCGAAATTCGAAAACAAGTGCAATATTTATATAATCCTAAAAATATACGGCCAAGCGCGAGTCGAGATTCGTGCCATTATTTATAAAAACGGCATAAAATCACGTTTGTTGTATGAGAGCCCTTACCTTATTCTGTTTTTTAGTATTTGTGTATATAGCGGCAACAGTAATGTTATCTATGAAAATTTCAATTTGTAACTACCACGGTTCACGGTACAGCATGAACATGGTTGCTAGGGTCCCGTTTCACAATTAAGGCACGGAACCCTAAAAAATACTCATCTTGCTGCCACCAATAACAGCTGATGAAGTGGAAAGAGCTATAATTTCCCAAAAAAGAGACAAAGCTGCCGGTTCAGACAACATCAACAATGAATTCCTCTTAGGAAACAAAAACACTCTGGTACCAATTCTAACATACCTGTTCAATGAAGTGTTACAAAGCGAAAACATACCAGATCAATGGACAACTTCAACAATAATACTTCTACACAAGAAGGGTGATAAAAACAACATAAACAACTATAGACCAATTAGTCTAATGTCTATTGTCTACAAAGTTTTCGCAAAAGTCATCCTAGGGAGAATAACCAAAACACTGGACGAAAACCAACCTAGAGAACAAGCTGGATTCAGAAGCGGCTACTCAACCATAGACCATATCCACACAGTACGTCAACTATTCGAGAAAAGCAAAGAATTCAACATAACCATCTATTATTGCTTTGTGGACTATTCCAAAGCTTTTGATTCACTGGAACACAACAAGATATGGGAGGCACTTCTGAATCAAGGTGTAGAACAGAAGTACATTAGAATTCTCAAGAAAATATATGCCAACAGTACAGCTAAAATCAAACTAGAAAAAGAAGGAGAACAAATAAGAATCGAAAGAGGAGTCCGCCAAGGAGACCCAGTATCACCTAAGCTATTCACAGCAGTGCTGGAAGAAATATTCCGCCACTTAGACTGGGACAAATATGGGCTAACAATCAATGGAGAGAATCTGTCTCACCTAAGGTTCGCAGATGATCTTGTGTTAATCTCAACAACAAAGGAAGAACTCCAGACAATGATAAATGACCTAAATAGAGAGAGTCGCAAGGTAGGACTAAGCATGAACACGGAAAAGACCAAGGCCATTACAAATGGGACGCAAGAACCCATATATGTAAACAACAATGAAATCGAATATGTAAACGAATATGTCTATTTGGGCCAAATAATCTCTACCACAGATACAACCTCAAAAGAAATAGAGAAACGCATAGCAAACGCCTGGAAACAGTTCTGGAGCCTGAAAAAAGTGTTTAAAAATAAAGAAATGAGCATGAGCATAAAGCGTAAACTCTTCAACACATGCATACTGCCCATACTCACATATGGATGCCAAACGTGGGCTCTTAATAAATCGCACTATACGAAACTTGAGACCTGTCAAAACGCAATGCTGAGAAGTATGATGGGGAAAAGACTGAAAGACAAACTAAAAACTACAACAATTAGGAAACACACACGAACAAAAGATGTCACAACAACCATCAAAAAACTCAAGTGGAAATGGGCAGGTCACACAATCAGAGGAAAAGACAAATGGTCGAAAATAGTGATGAACTGGTACACAGGGAACAGGAAAAGAAAACAGGGCAGACCATTCAGGCGATGGGTCGACGAAATTAAGGCAATGGCGGGCGGTACCTGGACAACACTAGCCAAAGAAAGAAAAACATGGAGTCAGTTGGAGGAGGCCTTTGCTATAACAAAGCACACAGATATTACAAACGAACAAAACAACTAAAGAACCGAACCAATCGTAAAATATCTGCAAAAGGGCTTATAATAAAAAAAATAATAAAATAAAAAAAAATATACGGCCAAGCGCGAGTCGAGATTCGTGCCATTATTTATAAAAACGGCATAAAATCACGTTTGTTGTATGAGAGCCCTTACCTTATTCTGTTTTTTAGTATTTGTGTATATAGCGGCAACAGTAATGTTATCTATGAAAATTTCAATTTGTAACTACCACGGTTCACGGTACAGCATGAACATGGTTGCTAGGGTCCCGTTTCACAATTAAGGCACGGAACCCTAAAAAATACTCATCTTGCTGCCACCATAACTAGCTAGGGTAGGTACCTAAGTAGGAAAAGGTACTAAGTCTAAAGAAGATTTTTTATGGATTTACGTAATTCAGCGTGTTTCACAAACGGTGGCAGATAGATTAATTTCTATTAAGTATTCAAGTTAATAACTCATAAAATATTCAACTAGCAAAATTAATAAAATATACCAACACTGACTTAGCATTTCTAATGGAAAGAAATTTGAATTAAATGAAGCAAAATAAGTAAGTACTTATGTAAGGATCGAACATGTGGCGAACGGCGGTCTCTGCCTACCCTTAGGATACAAGCGTGTGCATATGTGTGTATTTTAAATTAAATTATCTTACCATATTGAGGTCAAATTAATCATACATAATTAGGATGGAGAATGTAGGTACCTAGCAGGTATCCACACTAATGTTTACCTATAATTTGTGTATTACTTTGGTAGTAATTATAACTTTTTGATCTAAGGCCTATATGCTACGATAGGTTACCTAGAATGTATGAAGAGTAAAAAATAGGCGTAGGAAAGCTCTCAATGGTCGAAATTACGGAAGCATGGGGTCTTTATGTGAAGACTACTCCTATCCTTTCAGGAACTCTTGTAATATTCTTATTTATAAAGGGAAGGTTACTAAAAGAGAGTTCATCTTTGTGTGATTAACTGTCCGAGGATTGTTATACTATTCAATTTTCTTTTATCCGTCATCGTAATTATAAAGTTCAAATTCCTTTTGTTACAGTCCTGCCGCCCGGCTACACAGTGGAAGAAATCGAGATCCCAGTGCCGTGGGGTCACGTGGCCGGCAGATGGTGGGGCCCTCGGAACAAGCAGCCACTCATCGCCATCCACGGCTGGCAGGACAACGCTGGTACGTGGGATAACCTCATTCCGCTCCTCCCGGTTACCACACCAGTTCTCTGCATAGACCTACCTGGCCATGGTCTCTCTACACACTACCCTAAAGGAATGACCTATTACATATTCTGGGATGGCATTATTCTTCTGCGAAGGATAGTCAAACATTTCAAATGGCATAAGGTATCTCTGATGGGCCATTCCCTCGGTGGAGCGCTCAGTTTCATGTACGCGGCGTCATTCCCCGACGAAGTGGAGAAAATCATTTGCATAGACATAGCAAGTCCCGCTGTCAGGGAACCAGCCACTATGGTTAAAGTCACTGGTTGGAGTATCGATAAGATGCTCGATTACGAAAACTTGTCCGAAGATAAAATTCCCTCGTATGACTACGATGAAATGATCGACATTGTTTGTGATGCCTACAAGGGGTCGGTGTCGAGAGAGAACTGTAGAGTTCTGATGAAGAGGGGTATGTGTGCGAGTCCAGCGCATATGAAAAAACAAGGTTACTATTTCAAACGTGATCCGAAGTTGAAAGTATCCGGCTTGGCCATGATGTCGTTGGAGACAGCGTTGGAATATGCGAGCAAAGTGAAGTGTAAGGTTCTGAATATAAGAGCTATACCCGGGCAGAAATGGGAACGATTAGATTATTACATGAATGTGATTGAGAAGCTTAAGCAATCAACTGACGTACAGTATGTAGAAGTGGATGGCACACATCACATACAATTGGAAGCTCCTGAGAAAATATCAGAATTGATCGACGAATTCCTAGAACAATATTAATTATAATGTAGGCTTAATAGATGCAATTGTGATAAGAAATGTGATGAGAGTACAGTAAATGTACTTAATGTTAGATTGTTGTTTTATCCATATCAAATTGGGATGTCACTCCATATCAATACGAGAATTTTATGAAGAACGAATATTCAGAAGATTTATCTTTTACGTTTCTGTTATTAGTTAGAAAACACTTTTGAAGGATAAGAATAGAAAATATAAACTCGAAATAAAAAGATTCCACGGTTCCCGGTTTGATAAGGATGAAATGTTAGGCATATCTAAGCGCGTAATTGTGTAATACCAAAGTATTATAGAGGTTGCTTTTCATTTATTGGAATTTCACCGATAAATTCTTATATTATCTCTAAGAAAGAGGTGCATCGTTGCAATTAAATTTGCTACCGTACTCACGATTTTTTTAATGATGGCTACAATAAACTCGACGCCATTTTTTATGCTCTCCCATTCAGTTGCAAGTATAAAAAGTACTGCGACATTAGCCCGAATTGTTATGATTTTGTTCCAACACATATCTGGGAATATGTGTTTGTGTGTTGCTCATTTAATATTGTTTATTACATAAGGGTTCCGAGATTAGTAAGGTCAAAATAATCCATAGAAAGCTGATCATGTTATAGAAGAGAAAATAGCCTCCTAAAATCAGCTATCTGCCAGTGAAAGTCATGTTAAAATGCCGTTTTAACGTGACTTAGTAAGAGATTAGGCGAAAAAAACGGACAAAAAAAGTATTTAAAATAGATTTTGCACTTTCATGTTCATATAAGTAGTGAAAAGATGTTAATTTGGCACGAAGAGATACTTTTATTTTATTATCTGTATGCATATTAGATGAATAGGATATGATATTCTCTATGGTTTGTGAAGTTAAGCAAAACGGGTTATTTTGTTCTCTTTTAATGAATAACACATTTATGTTTCCGATCTAAAGGTTGTTTAATTTTCTTTTGCAGTTAGCAGTTACATTTTCTGGGACAAAATTGTTATAACCAATGTGATGTAACTAACAATAAAATATACTTATGTATGACATAAGTTAATGTACTTCATTTAAATATTTTTATTTGTTTGTTAAGGTCGGGACCCATAGGTCCCCTGAAATTCACACCCTGTGCCCTCTCGTCGCCTTAAATTTTTGAGGTGTCCACTAGTCCCCTGACTTAAATAAAGTACTAGGGCGTCAGAAGTTTAAAAGGTAGCTTCAATGATTTTTGACTGTATGTCCGTATCATAACGACACATTTATACCAGGAGTGGGTACCTTAAAATATATTAGTCGTTATTGACTGTTCTCCTACCGGGGGACCAATGGGAACTTATTGAGGGGTCGAATATTGGGGCCCAGTGGGTCCTGCCCCGTTTGTTATTGTTGTAGTTATTTATGGTTAGTTACACAGTGCAGTGGATTATTTTTGTAGTGGACCATTTTCACAAAGAAAAAGTCATTTGGAAGGAATTTTTAATAAGTTGACCGATTGCGAACAAATAGTTTACATTTGGTATGACAGAAATCCCACTATCTTACAGAATAGTACCCCAAGTATAGGTTATAACATGTTTTTACGTTGGCGATATAGATTGCGTATTTTCCTCATGTTGTATGGGAACGTGAAAAGTTACTAAACAAAAAAAACGCAAAACGCAAGGTCAAGCACGACGCTCGTGTTAAAACCTATACATGGGGCACTGTATATAAAGCAGGTCTGTATTACGTCATTATCACGTTTTTAGTGAGTGAAAGACACGCATATAATGTTGATACCTAAAGTGTAACTAGGTATATTAGGTGTAGTTTTATTTATTACAATTGTATAAATAGTTCATTAATTTAGAATACTACTGACGCCGATCAAATAGAATAATAATTTAATTTATATTGAAATAGGGTTCTGGGGCATATGTGAATAAATTTGTGATGTTGCTGAAAGAATATATTGTTTTAAAGATGACCAGAAAAAATAACAGGATGTTATCGTGGATATATCGCACCCTCGGAAAACAGGGGGTCGACTCTAAAGTTTGCGAAAGTAATTATGTTAAGCAAGGCATACCTATATATATATTTATGCACGCAGTTTTTCAAATAATAAAAATGTTTTTTTTAAACACATCGATAATGCATATCCTACACTATACTTTAAAAATAAATAATATATTGTATGCAAAACTGGTATAATAATTACTGACTAAGTTATAAATTCTTACTTGTCAATCATAGACAGTCACTTCAAAAAAATTTTTTTTCATTTTTGAGCACCTATCATTCTGAAAGTGCGAAATGATAGCATTATAATACATAATACCTTGTTATTTTATATTAGTTGGTCAGTAGTGTATGTTAGTTGGTCAAAGTGTGTATATTATATCCCTTTGACAATTTATATAAGAGAATAAATATAGTGATAGCAAGCATTGCTTTTAAAACACTGTTTTTGTATGCACAGCATTTTATTGGAAAAATAACATAATAAATAACAATATCAAATGAGTCTGTTATTTTATTTTACACGTTTTCAAACATGTACCTGCTAGGCAGTTGTTGAAATCCTCGAAAAACTGGATCTGGAAGCATAAAAGTGAACCTTAAATGCACGTAGATAAAGCTGAAATTTAAATATGGTATATTTTTTAGAGGTTTGAACTATCACTCCCTTTTAGGAAGGCATCTTATAGATAATGATAATAACATAAATGATAGATTATTTGTCAATCGTAAAGGCCAAGTAAAGAACAAAGCATAACCTACAAATATATGAATTTTAATTCAGATGCCGTCACGAGTTGAGAGCGCTCACCGAAAATAATGGTTAGCTAATCATGTTTTTGTTCGCGCTCGCTCCATACAAGACCCAACAAAAATTACAGTGTGTGCTGAAAGTATTTGGGCCCGTTACGTGAACAAATTTTTTATTTAAAAAAATACGCATTATAAACGCAATGAATTCACTAGGCGAGTTCACTGACGCAGTACTTCAACTTTACATAATTATATACATGTTAGAATAAATTTATTGGACAACAACGGCATGGAGTATGTTCGTCTTTTACAGAGGGCCTAGTGCGAGTTTTCTTAAAATCGCCGTCACAAGTCACCGCGTCGACGTAAACGCAGATTTGTATGGGCTCACAATAGTGTCATCTTTAGGCCGACAGAGGCGCTGCTCCGATCCCATACAAATCTGCGTTAACTTTGACATGGTGACTTGTGACGGCGGCAGTGAAAAACTCGCACTAGGCACTCTGAACCTATACGACTCGCATCCAGTCGCGTTATTCACTAAGGTTTCTCAGCGTCGAACTCGAGGCGAGCGTTTGTTTCAATCATAGGAATTTGATCCATAAAACAGAGGATATGGTTCTTTTTTGTATCTTTAAAACCGACACTCGACGACGAGTGCGAAGCTGAGAAACCTTAGTGTAATTCTGTATTAATACATCATTCGATTTTAAAGTACGTAAAAAGTCTAATTGAATAAAGATATTTTGTTTAACATACTTCGAGGGTTATATCCGTATGTGTTTCACAGCCCACAGTCATTTGTCTCCCAATCGCATTTAGAGCAACCAATTTGTCGTTTATGTGCCGCCATATTGGACTGACGGATTTCAGTAAATCCATATTGCCCAATATGTAAAAACCTGGAAAGAAAAGGATGTAAATGCCTTTCTCTGCTCTCCTTGTATAAACATAATTGTATGTGTCCTGTGTTGGAATCAAAAACTTAATTTAAATAAAATTGTATAGGTATATGGGTATGTATTTACGTTATCTATACAGATAAATAAAATTGAAGTGTCTGTTTGCAATTCCAAAACAGCTTTTCACTAAATGCATATGAAAGTATACACGTTACAGAGAAAGAAAAAAGAATTTTTAATTTTTTTCTCTGTCTGTCTGTTTGTTTGTTCCGGCTAATCTCCGAAACGGCTAGACTGATTTTAACGGGACTTTCACTGATATATAGCTGATGATACAAGGAGTAACTTATGCTCCTTTGATTTAAATTAAAAACATTAGGGTTCCGCGGGCTACCCATGAAATTAAGTCTACGCGGGTGAAACTGCGGGGCACGGCTAGTATATAACCAAAATAGCGATACATTTCAAAACATCCTATTTTACACCTGAAATGCGTCTCTGCATCACCCAAAGGTACTGGTAGATATGTCAATAAATCGAAACAATAAAAATCTATGGAATATATATAATGGAAATCTTAAAAAAATAGAGAAATGTTTGAACACTAGACTAACTGAGGCACATACTCTCTACGACACGATATTACGTACAAAGAGGGGGATTTTGAGACGTCTAATTTATACAGTACTAGCGTGTGTATATTATATAGTGTAACATTACATGTCAGTCTAAATTTGAATGAAAAAATTACGAAAATTAAACTTCCTAATAAGAGAGAAAAATTACTTCCATCCTTTTCAAATTAGTGCCATAATTATTTAACATCAAGAGTAATAAAATTAAAATCTATGCATTCTTTTTAAGAATCAAGGAATGTAGTTTTGTAGGTCGTTATTTTGAAACTACAAATTACGTAGTATACAGTATGTAGGTAACACGAAAGACCTGAACTTTGACGCATGTTCCGTCATTATGACGTCACAGAAGAGGGGATGGCATAACGGGCGAGAGCGTTAACGTCATACAAAATCAGTATACATGTAAGCCCACCACAATCAGTTTGGTAATTACAATAAAGTAATAAATAAATATCTATATCTATACAGATAAATAAAATTGAAGTGTCTGTTTGTAATTCCAAAATAACAACTTTTCACTAAATGCATATGAAAATATATACGATACTGACACAAAAAAAACAATTTTTAAAAAAAATCTCTGTCTGTCTGTCTGTTTGTTCCGGGTAATCTCCGAAACGACTGGATCGATTTTAACGGGACTTTCACTAGCAGGTAGCTGATGTTTCAAGGAGTAACTTAGGCTACTTTTATTTATTAAAAAATTTACGGTTCCGCGACAAAAAGGATGAAATTAAATCTACGCGGGTGAAACCGCGGGGCACAGCTAGTATATAATAAAGTCTAAAATCATCAACAAAAGTCTGGACGAATCCACATACAGCTTTTTTTAATTTTTTTAATTTTGCACAATTTCTTAATTACATCAGTTCGATAGAACTGAAATAATAAATCCAATTTTAAATTAAGGCCATGAGAACCATAGTAGCCTAATTCAATGGACAATCTTTTTGAATACCATAGAAAATAATAACAGTATTTTCTTAATCAACTAGCACTCTTCAGTATACATGCTTTCTATAACTTTTATGTTTTTTTTGATCTTTTATTTTTGAACTTTATCACTTTTAGGCTCTAAAAAACTAAAAAACTCTGGTTCTATCAAAATGATCAATTTGAACTGTAAAAAATCATAAACTCAATATTGTAAAAAAAATTGTTAGGCCACTATGGTTCTCATGGCCTCAATTTTAGATTTGATATTTAGACATAATCCACTTTCATTCCATCTTATTTAACAATGCAAGTAACAAATGTGGATATTGTATAATGTACTAGCGGAAGTCACGCGGTTTCACCCGCGTAGTTCCCGTTCCCGTGGCAGTACGGAGATAAAATATAGCTTATATTAATCAGTGATAATGTAGCATTCGAATGGATAAAGAATTTTAAAAATCGGTCTGGTACTTTTTGAGCCAATTCGTTACAAACATACGTACAAATCTTTCCTCTTTATAACATGTATTAGTATTTACTATAGATGGTCATGGCGAGAGTAAGGTGGGTTTTCACTATTGTGAATAATTTATGATGTTTTTTTTTAATTATTATTATTTTACTTTGTAATGAAATGTACATGATGCCAGCTGAGTTTCTTGCCGGTTCTTCTCAGAAGGCTAGCTTCCGAACCGGTGGTAAATTCCTCGACATTCATAAGTGCCTTACCAGGGCCTAAACTGAATAAATCATTTTCATTTCCTCGAACTATTTCGGCTACGGGGAATAACATGTCCTTATAGCCAAACCCAGGTACATAAAACAAGTATAATGTTTCCTTTCTTACATTAAAAATCTAACGGCGCTATAATTAAATGGATTTGTTAACCTATTAATTTAATACAGGTCAAATACACTGGATTTGAACTAACAATCATATGCTATTTATATGCTGGTATAGTCAGTTGTAAAAGTAGCTGGACGAAACGACCTATTTATTATTAGCGATCCGTGTCCCGCAGTTGTGACCGCGTACGATTTAACGATAAAAACTATGTTACTTTTTTAAAGTAACGATTTTTTTTAAAAGTTGCTCCAACGTCATCTAACAGCCAGCACGATATTTGCACCGTTTTCGTAAACTAAACGCACAGCCCAAACCACTGGACGGATTGAGCTGAAATTTGGCATGCCCCCAAGGGGATAAAATAGGGGATGAAAGTTTGTATGAAACTAAATCTACGCGGGTGAAACCGCGGGGCACAGCTAGTTCCCGTATATTTTCTATCGTTTCTACTAGCGAAGCGTGAAGATAATGTTACTTTGTCTATAGGCCCTGGTACGGTTGGTTGAACACATTGCAAAAGCAATACATACCTTCCTTTGCTCTAGACAAAGCGACGCAAATCCTATTAGCAGCCGCCAAGAAGCCTATTTTTCCGTCTCTGTTACTCCTAACCAGAGACAATATCACTATCCTGCTCTCTTCGCCCTGGTAGTTGTCTACCGCTGTGATTTTTATTTTTCTTAATAAGTCATACTTCTTGCTGAGCTGAAATAAATAAATTCGTATTACATATATTATACATAGACAAGGACTTTTTTTTTTTTTACACAAGTTTAACATATACGGGTGTCGGGGAAACCAGGACAGCTGTTAAAATATGTGAAAGGGTATAATTTTAGGAAGCAAATACAATTATTATGACAAAAATATCTTCTTCCGTTTTCGTGTAATTGACGTTCAAAGTTCCTTCCTCAAAGACCATATCAAGACCTTATTTTCGCATAAAATCAGCTGTAACGTAGAGTTATTCACGTGAAATCTAACTACGTTTTTATTTTTTTTCTCCCACTAATAATTCCTGAAATAATCCCATAAAACCATTTTTCGAAACCATTAACCTTCCCCTCAATTTAAAAAGTTGAATTACCGCGTACGTAATGTAGGTAAACGCGGCCGCGCGTTCATTCAATCGCTTAAGGCCGCGAGCTCTTCGGCCATAGCCTATAACTACGTTATCATTGGAGCTAGATATTTTACGACTTCAATGTAGTGATATATTCATAAAACCCTACAACTTCTAGAAGACAACTGTTCCTTTTTCTCCGACACCCTGTATATGTACAATACATAACCCAATTTGGTGTTGTTTTCACTTTTTTAATTATTATTTTTACTTTTACATGTTGATACAATTTTTACTTTTGTAAAACATTTATAATATTCTCATTGCAATATACAAGAAAGCTAGATTCAAAAAATCCTTACCAGGGCCTAAAATAAATGCCTTAATACTTTAAATTTTCATAACCTTTTGCGATTATTGGTACATACGCGAACATAATCGCGAGCAAAAGATAAATTAAGCCCAAACTTCGTGAATATATTTCTAAGATTAGCCAACCATGTCATCCATGATTATTGGAATTTCGACTCTATTGCAACTTACCTCTTTGATCAGATTCACTTGTCCATTGTAAGTTGCTAAAATGGTAACCTCTTCAGGTGTGTAGTCCATACGTCTCAAATAATTAGCAAGAGCAACACACCAATTCGCTTCCAATGTGTTCTTATGGCTCCAACTTTCATCCATGCCCTGAGAGTAACACATTTAATTCGTTAATTCACTCATAGATGGCGTTTTGGTGCTATTTATTTCATCGGAATACAATTATCTATAATAAAGATAAATAAAATTAAAGTGTCTGTTTGTAACTCCAAAATAACAGTTTTTCACTAAAGGCATATTAAAGTATACACGGTAACGACACATAAAACCAATTTTTAAATTTTTTCTCTGTCTGTCTGTTTGTCTGTCTGTCTGTCTGTTTGTTCCGGGTAATCTCTGAAACGGCTGGACGGATTTTAACGGGACTTTCACTGTCGGGTAGTTGATGTTTCAAGGAGTAACTTAGGCTACTTTTGTTTATTGAAAATATTAGGGTTCCGCGACAATAAGGATGAAACTAAATCTATGCGGATGAAACCGCGGGGCACAGCTAGTTTTAACATAATTCAGTACTGTCCAATACATGGAATATAAGAAGTTGATACAATCATCTAAATCAAGTGGTAATTTTGGAAAATTCTATATTAAAGTAAATTTGAAATCATGCCATGCTGACCCCTATATTCCCCAAGGGGGTAGGCGAACGCAGTGTACTTATAGTACACCCACATATCGTCAATTATATTTATTTCTTATGTAATAGGGACGAGTAATTATGAAAAAATGTCTCAAAAAGCATTTTCAAATCAACTAAAATTACTTTTCATCGTTTATGCATTACTCATAAAAATATACCTTCACATTATCGAAGATAATTTATGAGATATATGAGCAGGGGGCCAACTATGATCGATTAAGTAGTGCGTATTACGAACTTTTTAGCTTTGACTTGTAGTTTTACCATATGATACCAAAATGAAACTTCAGAGCTTAGAAGTTCTTAATACGCTCTGCTTGAAACGATGATGGTAGGCAGAAAAAAAACAATGCGTAATTATATACATCTTTCAAGAAACTCACCTCAGAATCTTCCATGACGTCGTGAGTGAAGAAGAACAAATTATCTTTCATCCCCCTCACACTAGGGTACTCGTAAACACTAGGGTGACTATCCAACCGGTCATAGATAACCGGGACCAATAGCTGAACAAAGTTAGGCCTCATTCGTCGTTGTGTCAAAAGTGTTTTCGCATGAACACCATTGCGTATCATACGCTCGAACAGAGATATTTCCAAGTTATATTCTCTGGCTAATTTATAGTGTGCAGCCGTGGGACGTAGTTGTTTATGGTCACCTGAAAAAAATGATTAGGGTTTATTGGCGATTTCGATTGCTAAGTATAATCTTACCAGCCGCGTTATTCACTAAGGTTTCTCAGAACACGACGAAATCTTAGGAAATTGATACATGATACATCTATACAGATAAATAAAATTGAAGTGTCTGTTTGTAATTCCAAAATAACAGCTTTTCACTAAATGCATGTGGAAGTATACACGCTACCGAGATTAAAAAACCAAGTTTTAAAATTTTTCTCTGTCTGTCTGTTTGTTCCGGGTAATCTCCGAAACGGCTGGACGGATTTTGACGGGACTTTCACTGGTGGGTAGCTGATGTTTCAAGGAGTAACTTAGGCTACTTTTATATTTTTTAAACATTAGGGTTCCGCGACTATAAGGATGAAACTAAATCTACGCGGGTGAAACCGCGGGGCACAGCTAGTAGATAATAAGGTTCAATTTGGTATCTTTAAAACCAACATGCTAACGAAGACATGCTAACGCTCGCGATTTCTTCTTAGCTGCAGGCTTAGACAAAGTAATTCTCTCGCGCTTGCGCTAATACAAACGATACAAAATGTATGGGAACGACATATGTCACGTGACTGATTTATGTAATTCCCGTACATTTCGTAGCGTTTCTATTCGCGCAAGCGCGAGAGAATATTACTTTGACTATAAAAATAATCTAATATATCTTCTTATATATAAAAATGAATCCCCATTTCCCTTGGTCACGGCATCACGCCTAAACGGCAGGATGGATTTTAACGGGACTTTCACTGGCAGATAGCTGATGTTTTAAGGAGTGTTGTAGGCTAATTTTATTAAAAAAACAGCATGAAACTAAATCTACGCCGGTGAAACCGCGGGGCACAGCTAGTAAACTTATAAAGACCAATTTACCAATAAGTATGAGATGTTGACACCGTCGAGTCAACGACGCCACGATGTGTGCTTCCAATACTTCCGCCGCTTCTTCTACGATCACTGAAACAAAAATCCCGTTTTACCTACACTTTATACGTACAAACACACATAATTACGCTCGCGCCTGTATTCCTCGAAGGGGTAGGCAGAGGTGATGATTAAGTGCCAACGTGACAGATCAGTCTATCGCGGTCTCAGGCACTATACATACGTCTTTTGAATTACTTCTCAGACATATACAGGTTTCCTTACGATGTTTTCCTTCACCGTAAAGCACGTGGTATGAAATCACTGTACATTAGTTATTAGAAAAACTCATTGATCCCACTGGGATTTGAACTTAACTACGCTTACGTAGCATGTGACTGCTCAAACCCCACGGTATTCTTAACGGTATTCATCCTCAGTAAAGGGAAGTTCTTCCAGCCAAGTTATCATGCCTGGGGAACCGTGGTTCCAGCTGCTTTTTTTTAATTTTAGGAATGAAGTTCCTTATCGCGCGTTGTGAAAGGGGGCTAGACGGAAAAAAAAAAAAAAAATACGAAAAAGTTGTAACGAAACTTTTATTCTAAATTCGAAAGCAAATATAAATGTAAATAATAAATATATAAATGTAATATTTTAATATTACAATATCATGACGTATGTATTTAGCAAGCCGTGCGTGTGCTAACCTATACACTGTTGTGTTTACGAAGTCGAGAGAATATATATTTATATTTATTTATATATTTATATATATATATACACACTCTGTTGTGTTTACAAAGTCCCGCGCATCTATGACGTGTATGAAAGAATAGACAGACAGTGTATATATATAACTGTTTTTTTTTTGTTTGTGTAGTGTCTCTTGAAGATTTAACTCTGGGAGTTATTTCTGCTTAACCGGGCAATAGCGAGACTAATTAAAGCCTCCAGCCAGGCGTAAAGCTTTAAGCAATACAGCTAAGGGCGCCCCATAGTGGGCTTAGGGCGTTGCTGGTTCGCGAGCTAGGGAGCTGGGCTGGTCTGGGTATATTATTTATGGTTTGGGGGCCAATTGTTCTATTTGGAAACTTGTATATATACTACGCGCTCGAAAACTATTATTGCGCGATTTAGGTTCTCATTTGTACTGAAACTCTGCAATTGTTAGCGAGTTGCTATCTATGTAACGTCTGAAGTGACGCTGCTACATACCGATAGGAGAGAGTAACTTCTTCATGAGGTCATGCCTTCTGGCAGCAGTAGTGGTGGTGACTCCGACAACCCTCACAGTCCTCATAACTTCCCCGTCTATCAGGGTTGATACTTCATTCAAATCCTCGTTTGTTTTGTTATGTTGCTCCTTAAAAGGAATATAATTTATATTTTAAAATGTTGGAAGTAGCTAAGACCACATTTTTTCTCACGAAAATAAAAAAAAAGATTTTTTTATGTACATTCTGTATATACTTTCATAGGTATGCATTTATGGCAAAAACTGTTAATTTTGAATTACAAACCGACACTTAAATTTTATTTATCTGTATTGATATAGAGTCTAATCTAAGTAAACTTACCAGCAATGCGTTCATTTTGGATGTCAACTCATTTTTGACGGCGTCAACTGCCTTATAATAAACTTTCCACCTTAGTTCCGGTATTAAAGTGTACAAATTACCAACATCATTTAATTTTATATCTGTTACTTTCTCGTTTTGGTACATGGCTCTGAATTTCTGAAATAGCGATATAATAAGGAAAAAATACACATGTAAGAAAAAAAACGGAACAAATAGACAAACTGAAACGGATATACAGGGATTTTTTTTAATTTTTATTGAAGTGATACATGGAAGAGAAGAACACATTGCGCCGACCACAAATAACATGGGATAAGGGCAGTGCAAAAGAACAAAAGAGAGACTAGACTACATGGTTTAGATAGATAGCCTAGTGCTATCGACGGAACTTCGAATCCCAGCAGGGCCAGTAACAATGAGTTTTTCTAATAAACTTATGTGCAGTGATTTCACACCACGAGCGTTACGGTGAAAGACAACATCGTGAAGAAACTGCATACGTCTGAGAAGTAATTTAAAGATAATGAAAATGAAAATGAAAATGATTTATTCAGTTTAGGCCCTGGTAAGGCACTTATGAACGTCGAGGAATCTACCACCGGTTCGGAAACTAGCCTTCTGAGAAGAACCGGCAAGAAACTCAGCTGGCATCATGTACATTTCATTACACAGTAAAATAATAATAATTACAAAAAAAAAAAACATCATAAATTATTCACAATAGTGAAAATTGTATCAGCATGCATGTGTAAAAAATAATAATTAAAAACGTAAAAACAATACCAAATGATTTACATATCATGTTTGCATACCATGTCATTGCCAGGAGCTACTTGTGCAGAGTTTTAATTCCATATGTCTTTATCATTTATGTAATCCGAAATTGTATAATAAGCTTTCTTCATCAGTACAGTTTTAATGTGTGTCTTAAATTTATCATAATTTAACGCGTTTATTGACTGTGGGATTTTATTGTAGAAACGAACACAATTCCCCATGAATGATTTATTTACCTTTGCTAACCTGAATCTAGGAGCTACAATTTTGTGTTTATTTCGTGTTGAAATTGAATGAATGTCCGAGTTTAAATTGAATAGATGAATATTTTTTTTCATGTATAGCAAATTCTCATAAATGTACAGTGACGGTAGGGTGAGAATATTTATTTCTTTAAATTTATCTCTAAGAGAATCTCGGGGGTCCAGCGAGTATATTGCCTTGATGGCTCTCTTTTGAAGTATAAAAATTGAATCTAAGTCTGTTGCGGAACCCCATAACAATACGCCATATGACATGACACTATGAAAGTAAGCGTAGTAGACTAATCTAGCAGTATCAATATCCGTCATTTGTTTAATTTTTCTAACCGCAAACGCAGCTGAACTAAGCTTTTTTGACAATGCTTCAATATGGGCGCCCCATTGTAATTTTGAATCTAAGGTAAGACCTAAGAATACTGTGCTTTCGACCAACTCCAATTGACTCCCAACTAATGATATATTTGTATCTATTTGCGATGTATTAGGTGGTGAAAATCGGATACATTTTGTTTTTTTAGAATTTAAAACGAGATTATTGGCATCAAACCATTTTGAAACAGATGTTAGAGTTTCATTTAGTGCCTTAAGATCGTTGTCTTTTCTACTCACTTTGAAAACTAAAGATGTATCATCTGCAAATAGAACAATATCACAGATATTTTCTACAACAAGTGGTAGGTCATTGATATACGCTAGAAACAGGAATGGGCCTAGTATGGAGCCTTGCGGCACGCCTGTTTTGATTATTGACCCCTTGGATGTTACACCACCGACGCCAACTTTCTGATGACGATTTGATAGGTACGAGGATAAAAGGTCGAGAGCATTTCCGCGAATTCCATAATAGTTTAGCTTAAGAAGTAGCGTACGATGATCCACACAGTCAAAACCTTTAGAAAGGTCACAGAAGACTCCTACTGCGTCATAGGCGCCCTCCCAAGCCTCAAAAATGTGTTTTATTAATTTTGCTGCCGCGTCCGTTGTTGATCTACCTTTAGTGAAGCCAAATTGGTGATCGTGCAAGATGTTATGTACGTTAAAGTGAGCTAACATCTGATTAAGCAGAATTTTTTCAAATATTTTGCTAAGCGCGGGAAGAATCGATATAGGTCTATAATCAGAAGGATCTTCTTTAGAGCCTGCTTTAAATATCGGTATTACTTTGCTATATTTCATAATATCAGGAAATATACCTTGATCTATACATAAATTGAAAATAGAAGCTAATGCGGGAGCAATCGTTATTATAATAGATTGGATACTTTTAATTGAGAGTCCCCATAAGTCCTCCGTATTTTTAATATTAAGCGATTTAAATGCCTTCATGATATCAATAGGACGTACATGTTTAAAACTAAAATCTGGGAAGCTTTTTCGTAACGATTGTTTCAATAAGCTTTCAGCTGTATTCGGACTAGAGTTAAGATGTTTGGTAGTCTCTGTGGGAATGTTAGCGAAAAAATTCTCAAAAGCAGTTGCGACCTCAGATGTATGTATAGTGCCTGAGCCGGCGATAGACTCATCACCTGTCGCGTTGGCACTTAATGTTCTTCGGTGTAATGTGGGTGTTGTTATTACAACACCTCTGCCTACCTCCTTGGGGAATACAGGCGTGAGCATATGTTTATTCACTATCTTACCTTAAAACAAATCATTCTCTTCCTAACTTTAGACATCTGCCGTTCAAACTTGTCCATAAATTTCTGTCCTTCCAAATGATCGTCGTGAATATCTTTAATATACTTTATGCTATTCAACATAGAGTTGATTTCTTTTTGAGCCCAATCTTCAGAGAAACACGTTTCTATTTCAGCCGTGTTAACATCTTCTAACTTCTCCCAATCATCTTCTGATTTGTCTGTTTCATCATCAAACCCATCATCTAAATGCCCAAAAAGCCAGTTCAAAACTGGATCTTCCTTACTAGGCTTAAGGTCGCTTTTCAAATGAGCCTTGATACATTTGTACGATAGTATTTCCTTCTCACACTTCTCAATCTCACTTTGTACTTCAGTCATTTCTTTGAAGATCTTCTCCAGTTCAGATCGTTTACTTCCATAAAGGTATGAATACTTGCATTTTAACTTCATTCTAACATTATTTAAAGAATAAGGTTCTAGTAATTTGCTTTTACTCTGACTTCCTAATCGGATAATGCTTTTGGTAACACCGAGTACGCCTTCTAAGAATTGATCAAGGGCGTGATTCGTGTAGCATATGATGAGCATTGGTGTGCCTTCGAGGGACAGATTTTTGAGGAGTGTGGAAGCGATTTTCACCCCTATGTGTGTTTTACCGGTACCAGGGGGACCTTGAATTACGGCGAACTCTCTGGTTAGGGCAAATTTGAAAGCTTCCATTTGGGAAGTGTCGAGACCAAAGGATTTTTCAGGCCATTGATCAGTGTCTAGAACTGGGAAAGGGATTTCATCACTTGACCCCTTTTCCTTAGTCGTGTATATTGTTTCGTGGGTCAAATATGCTGGGGGGTTGGTGTCAGGCTGTAATATATATTACAAATAAACCCGTTATTTATGAAAAATAACATGAATTAAATCTATAGCATTAGTTAGTAGCTTTCACCCGCAGCCTTCCTTGTGTGGAAAATATTCACATGCAAACTCCGAAAATACACCATTTCGAAAAACTCTTTTAAAGGCTGTCTGACCATTACTTGGGCAACCTTACGTGTAAATATAAGTTTCATAATGAAAAATGAAAATGAAAATGAAAAATATTTATTCAGTTTAGGCCCTGGTAAGGCACTTATGAAAGTCGAGAATTTACCACCGGTTCGGAAACTAGCCTTCTGAGAAGAACCGGCAAGAAACTCAGCCAGGCATCATGTACATATCATCGAAACAATAAATATAAACATAAATGTATCATTTTTACCTGAACACCGACGATATATTTGCGCATAGGTAAGTCATCGGCCCTTGAGTTCTGTAGGACTTTCAGCACTCTATGATAAGGTTCAAAAAACACCTCACTTTCCACCATCAGGTAAGGCTTGGAGAATATTGTATTGGATACTGGGTTCTGGAAGGATACAGCTAACTGGAAAAAAAACGTAAATAATAAAATACACAGATATAGCTGTCTGTGATAAAATTAGTAATGGATGTTTATGTAGTGTAAAAAGATAGATAGCTAAAATTTGAAAATGTCCTGATATGTGGTCCAAAGGTAGTACTATCATGACCTTGCATTATGGAATACTAGTGGACATTCAGTTTCACTTGCGTAGTTCCCGTTCCCGTTAGAGTATGGGGATAAAATATAACCTATGATAGTTGCAGATACTGTTGCTATCCATTTCTTAAATAACTTTTCAAATCAGTTCAGTACTTTTTAAGTTTATTCGTTACACATATTCTTGTTTTGTCTGTGAAGAATGTGGTATTTAGCCATTGATAAAGTAAATTTTCGCAGTCTTTATCTTTGTGCGGTATGAACTGGAGTGAGGGTCATACAACTTAGCAACAGAGAGAGTAACAGTGTCTGTGCTCAAGACTCAATGTATGTCTGTGACATTGTTATGTACTTAAATAAACCATTTATTATGTACCTTATTTAAATTAAATTAATGCAACACATTTTGTGTTTGAAAACAAATTTTCTTTCTTTCTTTATTTCTACATACATAAATACAAATCTTTCCTCTTTATAATATTACAAACATACATATGCTCACGCCTGTGTTCCCGCAGGGGTAGGCAGAGGTGTTGTAATATTCAACACCCACATTTCACAGAATATGATTAAGTGCCAACGTGACAGAGGGTGAGTCCATCGCCGTCTCAGGCACTATACATAGGTCTTTGAATTATTTCTCAGACATGTGCAGGTTTCCTCACGATGTTTTCCTTCACCGTAAAGCATGTGGTGTGAAATCACTTTACATACGTTTTTAGAAAAACTCATAGGTACAGGCCCCGCTGGGATTCGAACTTGGGACTCTTTATAATATTAGTATAGATTAGTACTTACATATCCTTCCCTCAACAAATCCACGTTAGAATCCAGTACAGTAGCGCAAAGAATGGTCTCAAAATTATCACTAGTGAAGAGGAGCAGTGATCCAAACATCAGTTGTTTGTTGTACGCATATTTCTTGCTTTCAAAATAGGTCTTGTTGACGCGATCTATCCAAGCAATGTCGACGAGATGACCAACTTTATTGTTACTCACAAATGTGCGAATAATTCTCACTTTTGGATAAGCCCTGAAATGATTTATGAAGCAAGAAAATTTGACAATTAATAGTTGTGTCCCACGGATCCACCAAGGTACACTTAATTTAATGGGTGGCCTGCCTATGTAACTCTTTATAACATTAGTCCCATTAAAATTGGTACATCCGTTTCGGAGATTAGTCGGAACAAACAGACAGATAAGAGATTTTTTTAAAATATTTTTTTTTATGTGTCTACCACATATACTTTCATATGCATTTAGTGAAAAGCTGTTATTAACGGATTTTATAGTGGGTGTTAGTCATAATAAGTTTGGAAACCACTGGTTTAAACCAAGACTAGACCAAACTCAGATTTAGCTATGTTTATTTCATTTGAAATCTGTATCACATAAATGGAACCATATACCTAATTAACTATCAAATAATTTACTTACTTACCTTATGTTCTCATGTCTTCTCTTGGATGGATTCTGCATATATTTACCTGAAATCATCACCAATTCAAAATACACCATAATGCTCTAAGCATAAAGACCATTTTCAATAAGATATATACATAATTTTACCAACATATCCCTTCCCTGAGTGGTCCAAAACAGTCTTCTCTCAACAACTTGAACTGTATGTCCAAATAATGTTCTACATTTGAATAAGCACCGTTGATAATGTTTGGTTTGATATCCAGTGTTGCCATACCGAGTAAATCATCCTTTGTAGGAAATATGTTGAGGTGCTTAAAGCTATTCGGATCGAGAACCTCTTTTGCTGCTGATTCTATGTGTGTGTCGTCTGTGAGATCCTGGAATGGTAATATAAATACAATGTTTATTTATTTTTATTTCATACTAGCTGATGCAGTGAACTTAATAACCGTGTCTGAATCAGTTGTATTTATTACATTTTTCTCTCCGTAAGAACCATCCTCAAATTCCAAGGGATATTTTTAAAAATAATAAGCTTAATTAGTTCAGCTGCTCTCGCTTAGCAATACATTTTTATATTATAGAGTTCAGTTATATTATATGCCTAGCCAGTAGTTGGATGGGTGACCGCCCGAGTTCCCTCAGTGCCTCGGAGAGCACGTTAACGCGTTCGCTGCTAAGGACGCACCTGCGCGTCCAACTATTAGAGAATTTACGAAGAAGACGAAATTTCAGCAGCGAATGTGTTAAGCTGTCGGTCCCGGTTGCCAATTTAACATCTTTGGCAATCGTTACAGGTCAGTCAGAGGCCTAAGAGAGTCTGACAACTGGTTTAACCCAGATTGCCGATTTTCCTCGAAAAAGGGTTCATATAAAAATCTGGTGATCAGCCGCATCGGGTTGTATCAAGTGCCGACCCCAAATACATGGGATTAAGGCCAGGGTGATGATGATGAGAGTTCATATTAAAATTTTGATGATGCAAGCAGGGTCGAATTCACCAAATCGCGTTAGGCCCCTAGGCAACTGAATTCTTATAGCCTCTTCCAGTTACAATTTATTTTTATTTTTAGAACATACATTTATTTTCCAGACCCTAGGCAGTTGCCTTATCCCTCTTATCAATACTCCGGCCCTGATACAGAGATAGACATACCAAGTGTAAAGAAGAAGAAAATATATATTTAACTTACATTCTCATTAATAGTCTCCATTATTCTCTTTTTCAATTCTCCAATATTGTAAAATAATTCATCACTGAATGTCTCTGTGTGTTCTTCGCGCACACCTAAAGCACTCACTTCTGTAACCTCTAGTAAATCATATAACTCCTTCAAATAATCCACACTATTATTACCAAAGTTCGCAATACCTTCGCATAGGTTCAACACTTCAATATAAAAAGATTCAGCATCATCCCACAAATATGTATTCATTCTTTTATCAACAATTTTTACCCATGGCAACCCTTTTAGGTAACTTTTTAAAGTGTCCAAGAAATTCGATTTTTTAAACCTTGTCCTCAACATGGATTCTATTTTTGATTTTTCATCTTTCTCTAAATTCTTATACACACTGGCCAGTACTCTCACAATTAATACTATAAAGTCTCCTTTGAGCTCTTCAACATCAAGAAGGTTCCAAAAACCAGGTCGGTGTGAGACTTCAAGTGTTAGAATGGATGGTTTTAGCAAGGAAATGTCAAGTAGTCTCTTGAAGCCTATTGGTTTCTTTTCAGGAATCTGTGGTTTAGGCTGTGATTGGGGTTCAGGAACATCTTCGTCTGCGAACTGAGAGCTGGCTGTTGGACGACTATCTTCTATGAGGGTTCCATCGAACCAGTCAATACGTAATGAAGATTTGTTGCCGTCTCCCATGTTAAAAATACACAAATTGTAACGACAAATTAAGACACAAGGCACGCACTTCTACTGGTAAGGCACAAATATAAAGGAACCAATATGTTTGATTGTTTTGAACAACCTTTTGAGTTTCGTTTGACGTGACGCGATTAAAAATATTTGTATTGGTTCGAACTGACACTGACAATGACAAAAATTTGACAACCAGTAGTTCCTTTATTGTCAAAATGACGTTTTTTGTAACTATGGAACGAAGTCTTTTCATCCGCACTTCAATTTGCATCACTTTCAGCATCAAATAATTTCCTTAGTGTTGAGCACTTAGTTTTGGAGCTTATGACTTTTTATGACTATCATTTTCTTCAAACAAAATAGCTCTGTGATTCATGCGGTCTGGGACGTAATGTTAGCGATTTCTTATCAAATTTAGAAAAGAATTTCATCTCAATTAGGAGGGATTGTTTTCAGTTAGGAACGAAGCTTACGTTTTTTATGAACGTAATTTAAAATCTTGTCCATTAAAAGCATTAGGCACCCATAAAATAAGGGCCATTAATGGATCCTTCTTGTTATTTGTCGGCCGCTACAAAGTCTCCTTGTTAGTACTGAGGGCTCTTACCTTTTACTGGCATATAAATGGTAAAAACTTTTATATTCGTCGACACGTTTGCTTCATTTTTGTATTGCGCGTTAAATTTTATTACTTCATACTTAAGAGTTGTTTGAGTACCTATTAAAATATAAATAAAGTAGATAGGTACTTAAGTAGGGTAGTAAGTAGGTACTTATTGTAGGTATTTTATCACCTTTACAATTTAGTCCGTATCCTTGATAGGGTGATAATTTTAAAGACCTTTACTTAGGTATAAAAAGAATAGGCAGACCTTGTTCTTGTAAACCTACTTTAAGTCCATCCGCGTTATTCTCTAAGGTTTCGCAGCGTCGCACTCGATGTCGAGAAATTAAACTTTATCGCCTATGTACTATTTCCTATGATTGAAACCGACGCTCGACGTCGAGTTCGACGTTGAGAATGCTTGCAGAATAACGCGGCAGTTGCTAAACGTTTCATCGCGGATTCGATTCCTGCAACAAATAGTTCAAATCAAATCAAATCAAAAAATATCTTTATTTGATTAGACTTTTAACAAAGTACTTTCAAATCGCCAGAACGACACGATTACACAGGATTATACATGCTACCGCCAGGTTCGGAAAGTTGCTTTTACTGAGTGTATAAATATCTAGCCATAGAATAGCATAGAAAAGGTAACCATTAACTAATTAGCAGTCTAGGTAGATAGAACTACTTTCGTATTCATAACTAGCTGTGTTCCGCGGTTTCACCCGCATAGATTTAGTTTTATGCTTCATGTCGCGGATCCCTAAAATTTTTAATAATTAAAAGTAGCCTATGTTACTCCTTGTATCATTAGCTACATGCCAGTGAAAGACAGATTTTAACGGGACTTTCACTGGCAGGTAGCTGATGTTTCGAGGAGTAACTTAGGCTACTTTTAATTTAAAACACAAAAAGGCTTCCGCTGGCCACTCATGAAATTTAGTCTACGCGGGTGAAACCGCGGGGCACAGCTAGTAATAAATATCGAATAGTTCGTAGCAACCGAGATAAAGCAGATTGTATTTTATTAATCATTAATCTAATATAAGAGCAATCACAAACACCATAGCATTAAAGGCCTTTTGGAGTGTAAATAGAGGAGGCAGGGTGAGAAAATAAACAGAATCACTCTGACATAATCCAAATATCCCGAAGCGAATCAACAATATGTTAATCTTGGATTCTTGCCAGATCTATTGAAAAGACATTCATCGCCCAAAAATGTGTGGAACATAAAATGAAAAATAATTGAATACCCTCAAATGTAGATTTAAGGGAAATTATGGAATTCGCGGATATGTGTAGTCGCGCTGTGGATTATTGACGAGGGGGAAACCTTCAAAAGGTCCCCGACCGCCCTGGGAGAGGCAGCCGATCTGCCTCTGCGGTATGTGAGATTTTTACCTCACTAAAACCCCCCCCCCGGTGGCCATCCTCAGTGCTCAGGGGGGACTCCGGGTACTCTGATGGATCGCACCGGTGTCCCCCCACACTTTGCCGGGGCATATCCCCGGGGCAGCAGTCGCCGCCCCTGGAGACCTCGCTGTGCGAGGCAGCTTGAGCCACATCGCGCTGCCACCTTCCCGGGCCCGCGGCTCGGTGGTCAAAGCTCCCACCCCGACCACCGCCAGCAGGCCCTCCGGCCCCCTTTTAGTCGCCTCTTACGACAGGCAGGGGATACCATAGCCAAATTCTTAGACCCTGGCTATTGGGTGGGCGCTGTGGATTACCTAGTTCTACCTACCCAAGCAGGTACTTACTTCGTTTTTTAGGTACAGTGTCTAAACAAACATTATTTGATTTTCGACGTGCTGATATTTTCGCGAAAGCTGAAAGTAAAATAAAGAAAGCTCAGTACTTCAAATACAGCTTATTAACCCATGTGTGTGTGTGATTCGTTCTGTTTCCAATGGACAGGCATAACTAATATTCGGTAATAAATATATAAAAAATTTTTTATCATGTATTTTCATTGGGAATTAATTAAACTTCGTTAGAACCCATACATATAACCGCCAAAGTAATACAAGATTAAAATCTCATCAAAACAAACCGAAAATACACCGATTAAGATTCCTATCGGTCGATTAAAAGATCATTACTACCTACCTACAAAGTTTTCCATCCATGCGTTCATCGTATGATTTGTTCCCGTTATTAGTATCTATCTACTACAAACTACTACTAGTTATAACTCAAACTCAAAAATATCTTTATTCGATTAGACTTTATAAAAAGTACTTTCAAATCGTCAGAATGACACAATTACACAGGATTACATATGCTACCGCCAGGTTCGGAAGCTTGCTTTTACTGAGAAGAACCTGGCAAGAAACTCAGTACCTAATTACTCTCAAGAATATTATACAGTTTTAAAGATACAAAATAAATCACTCAAGCAACTATAAGCCCATGGACACAATGCTCAATTGTCAAAAATAAAAACTAAAAAATATTACAAATATATGTGAGCATGGCATATAATATGCATGTTTTTATTCGCCTAGTGCCCTACATATATACAGTGACAGACTCATAAAATTACAACTATGCTTTCAAGGTACGCTCTCATAACTCATGATTGTAGGTACATAATGATACAATAAAGTAAAAGGTATTCTATTCTACAGAAAACTCCGATATTTTGTAGAGCAATTTTCTGTTCCACTTTTTCTATTGAACCCTTCTCGGTACCAACACAAATATAGTTCATAGTTCCCTTTGGAATACACGGGTGTCGACAGGTGTCGATGATTGACAATCATAAAGTTTTGATTGTATGCGTAAATCATATCCATAGGTTGTTCTTGTAGTGTGTAGTTCGTACATTGAGTATTATTAGGTCCTACCTACTTAGTTTTTGTCTAATCTGGTTCCATTCAGATCGGTTAGAACAGCTTAAGATATTATGACAAACGTATATAATATGATAATAACGGAATACATTTCATCATATCATATATTTGCCCAATCGAAATGAAATGGCCTCATTTCATCTATACTAATATCATAAAGAGGAAAGATTTGATTGCTTGTTTGTTTGCATTGAATAGGCTCCGAAACTACTCGACCGATCTTGAAAATTCTTTCAGCAATGGCTAACTACATTATCAGCAAGTAACATAGGCTATATTTTATACCCGTACTCCCACGGGAACGGGAACTACGAGGGGGAAACCGCGTGTCTTCTGCTAGTGAAAAATAAAAACAAGCTTTTCGGTTTTAATCACACAAGTTGAAACGAAAAAAGTCACAAAATATCTAATACCTACTTTTGATTGAACTAAGCGAAGCAATTCACTCGTCCCTGGCCCAAAACTTTGTCTACCATCGAATAGGTGAGTAAATAAGCCTTTCATCACCCTGTTCCAATATTGGCGAACCTCGGAATAAAAGTGTAATGTAGACACAACATAAATTGACAAATATTCCGCATTAAACCGAGGCCCATGTTATTGACACTTCCATTATTGGTTCAGAGCTGCGGCCGTAATATTGTCTGCTTTCAGATTCACTATGTCACGTGCCTACTACACGGGCACAGTAAATAATAAGTTTACTAAGCAGTATGGAATTGAAACCATTTTTTTAAATAAGAACATTTTACTCCATTGAACGTTATTCCTACAGTTATAAACATGTTGTGTCAAAATAAAGTCGATTTGAAATTTAGAAAAATGTACGTAAATAGCGTATGACGTAGGTACACTTTACAGAGGCCCAACCATGAGCTCTTATTGCAATGATAATTCAGTTGTGCGACAGTGACAGATGTGTACACGTCACATACATCCGCCTCATAAATGAGTGAAACTATCATGGCAATAAGAGCTCATGGTAAGGCCCCAGATATTAGTTTGAGGTCGCTCATAACTTCGTAGATACGCGGGTCTGTGTGAGTGTGTCATCTCGAACGATTCGTTCTTATATTCCCTACTGCTTGTATTTAGCTCATATACTGTGCTACGGTTTATATTTATGTTCAAACAAATCTCTTTTATTTTTATTGATATCTTCTTTAAGAAGTACAAATTGAGTTTGAACATTTTGAAAGTATTTATAAGTATTCTAAACGTTTCCGAATTTGGATACAGTTTTTACTAACATCTATAGCTAAATAATACATTTTAAGATAGCAGAGAAAAGTCAAATTTTGTAATAGTCGATAAAATGGTAACCCGAAGTAAATTGAGGTCGGGCGCTAGTCTTCTATAAGATAAACGCTTTTGTTATATTTTCCCTAGTATGGACTAATAGCCGTGGTTAAGTGGTTTCTGTAGTGGCTTGGTACGCAAGCGACCCAACTCAAATCTCACTAGATGTGCCAATGAGTTTTTTCTGTATAATATACAGTAGTGTTATAACAAGATCTGAACTGAACTCTATATAAGTGTGAAAAATACGAAGAAGGCATAATGTAGAGACTGCGACGGATTTCTTCTCTCGTATTATCAACATTAAGAGTAGATTATACTAGCTGTGCACCACGGTTTCACCCGCGTAGATTTTGTTTCATGCTGTTTTAAAATAAAATTAGCTTAAAACACTCCTTGAAACAACAGCTATCTGCTAGTGAAAGTCCCGTTAAAATCCATCCATCCGTTCAGGCGTGATGTCGTGACCAAGGGAAATGGGGATTCATTTTTATATATAAGACTAGCTGACCCGACAGACGTTGCCCTGTCTTAATTATGAGAATGCAGCACGTATTCTGTTAATTCTATGTCAAACGTCATAAGGTTACATCAAAAAGTTTTTATTATCCATGGTGCTATGGTTAGATTTAAGAAGAAAGAAATAATTTTATATCGCGGTTAAGTATTCTTAAATTTTCAAATTTTCCACCGAATTTTCTTAGTTTTTTCTTTCATAAGAACCATGTCCTGACAATAACGAACACAACACAAAACTTACTATCGAAATCGGTCCAGCCGTTCACCCGTGATGTCGTGACCAAGGGAAATGGGGATTCATTTATATATATATATTTAGACTAGCTGTGCCCCGCGGTTTCACCCGCGTAGAGTTAATTTCATGTTATTTTTAAATAAAATTAGCCTAAAATCTCCTTGAAACATCAGCTATCTGCCAGTGAAAGTCCCGTTAAAATCCATCCAGCCGTTTACGCGTGATGCCGTGACCAAGGGAAATGGGGATTCATTTTTATATACAAGAAGAAGATAGAAGATAGATAGGTACATACATTATATGTATACAAGAACTATTCGTATTAGATATATTTTAAGGATTAATTAAAAGCAATAACTATAGGCTAAACAAAAAGTAGGATATTAAACTTGTAACCTCTACCTTATTACTCAAAATTCACTTCAGTTAACAAATCCCCGTCAATCCAACCCTCTACAAATCCCATTAAGAAGACCTTAAACTTAACTAAGTTAAACAATCCTTGTCACGTGGTTCGTCCGGCGTTAATTTAGGCGACAGTTGACAACGTACGGATTCATTATAACTGCCTGTTGGTCTAGTACTTAAGTAATCCGGTTTTATAACTTATTCCTACTGTGATAGACATGTAAGTAAGCAATGTTAAATGAAAAAAATTTAGTACTAATGAAGAGCCGTTGTGGCCGCAAGTTTGACCAGTCGCGACCAATGAGTTTTTCTAAAAACTTATGTGCAGTGATTGCTCACCACGTGCTTTATGGTGAAGGAAAACATCGTGAGGAAACCTGTTTATTTCAGAGCAGTAATTCAAAAGATGTATGTACGTTGGCACTTAACCATCTTCGGTGAAAAGTGGGTGTTGTTATTACAATACCTCTACCTACCCCTTTGGTGAATACAGGCGTTAGCATGTGTGTGTGTTGTAACTTTTATTAAGTATGTTTTTGTGGAGATTGATTTTCTAAGATCAAAAATAAAATATTGAATAAGCAAGAAATTTCTAAATATAGAATCCTTGTAGGATTCAATCTAATACAAGACTTCTAGCAATCGACTGCAAACTCTTCAAGCAAATCGCAATCTGTCATACGTAATCAAACCTCCGATCTCGTTTGTATGTCACAGTAGGGCTATCTCGAGGGAAATAATCGTAGGTAGGGGTTGGCGGAAGTAGGCTAATGATTGCTGCCGTTGATTAGCTAGTACTATGATATTATGATGTGGTGTTAACCTTATAACATGATCAAATTGGAAGGGTTCCATCGAAGGTTTTGCTAAGATGTAGACAGGCTGAGCTAGCCTGTAAGTAGACCTGATCATCTCCCTGGCTTTATCCTATACATTGTTGGGGTCGGCACTTGATTGAATCTAGACTCTCTTAGCCCTCCCACTGCCCTGTAACGATTGCCAAAAGATGTTAGTTAAATTGTCAACGTTGCGACTGTGCTCTCCGAGGCACGAGGGCACTCGGGCGGTCCCTCATCCAACTATTGGATGAGTTCAGGTTGCTTAACATCGCTGATCGAATGATACGCGCAATATCAATTTTGCCACTAGCTCCTCACCTGCCTGTGAAGCGATCTACTAAGTAAACACAAGAAGGAAAAAGGCCCTTACTTCTGGGTTCACAGATAACCTTACGCTTTCTTATAATGCTCGCAGGTGGGGTAAATGAAAATGATTTATTCAGTTTGGGCCCTAGAATAAGGCACTTATGAACGTCGAAAAAGGACCATCTGTTCGGAAACTAACCTTCCGAGAAGAACCGGCAAGAAAATCATGTTGTGGACAGCTATATTGGTTTTAAAAAAACAACTTTCATATCAATATGAGCTCGTAGTAAGGCCCATGTATTAATTTATCACTGTCACCACTTGGCAGTCGATTCCATGATCACTTTTTCATGTTGATTGACAAACGGATTGCAGAATTGAAGCCCCAGTAACTACACGATTCTTTTTTACCTTTTATATTGAACAAAATTGGATCAATACAAACATTTAGTTTTTGAAAATGGTAGTCTCAAAGGAGATCTGGTATGCGAAGTATTTATACTGAGAGCGATTCAATCTAAGTCTATGAAGTTTTTTTTATACTTAGAGGGCTAAGCATACGTCCCGCCTGGGGCCTTACCATGATCTCTTATTGCCATGATAGTTTCACTCATTTCTGAGACAGATGTATGTGATGTGTATACATCTGTCACTTTCGCGCAACTTAATTATCATTGCAATAAGAGCTCATGGTTGGGCCCCTGGTCAGTAGATCTAGGCAAAGAAAGCTGGTCTACCATGTAAGAATATTCTGTTGCTAACTACTTTTATATCTATAGGTAAAAAGTATTTCGCAATAGCGGTTAAGTTTTATACATCATTTGTCTGAAACAGCAAGCGATTTTGACCCAAATTGCCGTTACATTACGGTTGAAGTGTTATGTCCATAAAGCTCTATCATGGATGAAATGTAAACTGGCTCAATTATGGCCAGGCTTTTATGTTATTATTGTGCCATGAAATCGTTCGGGATTTTATAACCGCAATCAATGAAATTTGAACTTTATTTACATGGAGGTAATAATTAATTTACGTTGTTAAACAGGTTGTGAAAGCCTGGATTCAATCTAGTTAAATGCCCGAAAAATTAATTAAAATGAAAGGCAATAAATCGACCATTAAAAACCTACATAATTTCAGCCAAAAGTTCCACTAATTCATTGAAAGTATCAAAAGTTAATCCCTTTGAGAAACCTCTCTAAAACAGACAGACATACAATAAGAAGCAAAGATTATTGTTAAGCCCTTGTTCAAATATGATAAAGAAATATTCCCGCAGGAAACATCAGTAGGTCTAAAAAGGCCACTTTGGGAGAATCATAATGTGATCCGAATATGATTCATCACCGAAATGACAAAATGGTCACTTAGGTGCAATTCATATTTATGATTCACGAATGATTACAATAATTGTAGATGTTAGTCCCTATGGAACTTTTTATGGTTCTGCTATTTGTCACAAAAGCAATTTAAATATTTTGTTGACCATTTTAGTAATCTTCATAGGAAAGTGTCAAACAGGTGAATTGCGAAATATGAATCATTCCTGAATCATATTCGGATCACATTATGATTCTCCCAAAGTGGCCGTTTTAGACCTACAGGTTGTTTAATTACTGAGATGCGCCGGAGAATTCCTGGAAAGGAATTATCGTAATAATGGTAAAAGATTTTAGAGATAAAATAATAATCCAATTAGCCGAAGAACTCAAAGCATTCTCCCTTCTTACATTTCAGAAAGCGTCGTCTAGAACAGACCTTACTGGGTACATTTATAATGATAATCGGGGTTCGACTGTTATTGTTATTTCAGTACTAAATTTTGCATTGGACTTTTACGCTTTCATGAAAAAGAAATTTGCAATGGCACCACCATTTATCATGGCACACTGATACCTTATAGTCTGAGGTGAACAGTGGATGTTATAGCACTCTGACTACTGCTTAAACCTAGCAATTCTGCCTACCCCTTCGGGAATGCATCTCTGATATGATAAGCTTGTATTCGGTAAATATTCAGTATCACTTTTCTACTTTTGATATATTTTAAGATTACTATTTCTTGAAGCTAATAACTTCTTCATCTTCATATCTTTAAATAGATAAATAAATTTAATTTGCCATTTTCATACAAAATCATTTGGTCTAATTGAACGTATCGTTCTTCTAAACTACGTTACAGATTTTGATACGGTTTTGACTAACATGTAGGAGTCGAGCTCCGGGCTAAAAAATCTATACTATATTTATAGATAGTAGAAAAAAGTCAATGAACATTACAAAATAGTGTTAAAAAATTGTAGCTTGAAATAAAGCGAGGGCGGTCGCTAGCAGGGGCGTGCATTGGATTTTCAGAGGGGTAGGCATAAACAATAAGCAGGTAGGTAGGCAGATTAAGTACATACCTATGTGACGCGGCGTAGGTACGTTCGTCTTGATAGGTTACACATACGAACATAAACACACACACACGCGACACGAGTGTATTCAGTGATCACAAATTGTAACTTCTGCTTAAATATGCAATGCACGCCACTGGTCGCTAGTAGCTCATAAAAGGAAAATCCAATCGTTATCGCTAAGTTCGGAGTAATAAATGCAGAGAACTTCCAGCCGTTACCTCGAATGCTTCGTATGGTTAAATATTTACACGAACCTGAAAAATTTTGGTCCCGATTTTTTTCTAGACTTGTAAAACATGGAATGACCATATGAGGTACCAGTGTACCAGTCGTTATTCACTAAGGTTTCTCAGCTCAGACAAGCGTTGGTTTCAATCATAGGAAGTTGATACATAATACATAGATGATAAGGTTCAATTTCGTATCGTTAAAACCGACACTCGACGACAAGTGCGACGCTGAGAAACCTTAGTGAATAACGCGGCTGTAGCTGTAAAGCTATTGTCTCAATGAGTTAGCAACGTGGTCGTCAGTTGATCTTTGATTCAATTAAAGTTGCGATTGATTATGGACAAAATTACTGGTATCACGGAATTGAGTAAGTGTGCAGAGTGAATCGAATCGAGAAGTCGTAGAGAATACGAAAACCATATCAGATGTTTAATTGTATATAGATGAAAAGTTAGTTTGTTTATTCGGTTGCACGGACTAATCTCAAGAACTGCTCGTTTGAATTGAACAATTCTTCAATGAAGGCTTTATAACATCACGCTGTGATTAATAGGAGCGAAGCATGGATGGTTACAAATAGGTAACGATTATCACTAAGTAACATAGAGGAAAGATGATTGGCCACCTTGTACGACATGACAGTTTCTTTAAATACATATTACAAGGAAAAGTAGAAAGAAAGAGAGGAAGAGGAAGACCCAGGCTAACATACGTGAGACAAGTCAAGGAAAAAGTGTCTGCCATGCCGTATTTGGAGGTCAAGGAGATGGCACTTAATAGAGACAAATGGAAGAAGTTGCATCAGTTACACCGACAAGAGTCACAACTCTTAAATTCATGATGATGAACATAGTTTTTATTAACGTACCTATATATTTTATTGTATTTATGATGAGTTCGCAATCGTCGAATCCAAAAGTCATACAGAGTAAAACAATCTGATATTTCGTATTCACTATGAGTTTGGTGTTCGATACACTTCCTGATCTCTAAGTATGATTGGGCTTTATTGTAACACACTGTCGTGAGGTTATTTTCATGAATGAAGATACGAAAAAATAAAACCACTTGTAACATCAGACTCCCTGAACCCAGTTCCTAAAACGTGCTCTGTTTGTGTAATGGCCGTAACTCTACGTTATGCATACGTGAACAGGGGGTCTACTGTGAAACAAACGAAAATCAAACGTTGTTTTACTATCGCTTTGTTTTTATCAAACTCAAATTTTAATCCTTAAAGAATTTTCTAGAAGATCACTTATTTTTTGAACGAATTAGCTGTGCCCACTGGTTTAACCCGCGTAGATTTAATTTGATGGGTGACCCGCGGAACCCTCAAGCTTTTTAAAGATAAAAGTAGCCTAAGTTACTCCTTGTTAACTTATCTATCTGCTATTAGCTTATATATATTAGCTATCTGCCAGTGAAAGTCCCGTTAAAATCGGTCCAGAACAAACAGACAGAGAAAAAAATGTAAAAATTTGTATTTTTATGTCAGTGTCGTATATATTCCTATGCATTTGGTGAAAACAGTATTTTGGAATTACAAACAGACACTTCAATTATGTGTATGTATAGATAATAACCGTGGTAGGAACTTTGCGAAATTTCGTTTTTCGGAGAAAGCGAGTAGGCTCCCTGCTCTTGCATTATGAAATGTCAGGTTTTACTACCTACGTACTTACTTCTTGAAGACTTGAACATTTAACATTATTCATTCTGTGCTGTCATGAACGTGGTCATTATACTTCCACTTGGATGGAGATCACTGGTATGTATCTTATGGTACTTACTGCCTATCATCAGTTTATATTTTTTCTTCTATTGCGGCCTATGAAAGCTTGCAACATAAAGTGTTCCGGCTAATCTCTGAAACGGCTAAACCCATTTTTAACGACATTTTCATTGTCAGAAAGCAGGTGTTGAGGAATAACTTAGGCATAGACTTTTATTTAAAAAACAAAAATGTGTATATCTATACAGATAAATAAAATTTAAGTTTTATAGTATATACGATACAGACGGAAGGGCCGATTCTCAATGACAGACAGCTTTAATGTTAACAAGGAGTTACTTAGGCTATTCTTATTAAAAAAAACATTAGGGTTGCGCGGGCCATCCATGAAATTAATTACTCGAGTGAACTTTCTAAATAAAATTATTTTTATTGTTAAGCCTACGTGAAAAAACCGCGAGGCACAGTAGTAAAAATAAAAGAATTATAAATTGTGGAACACTTGGAATAGCTGTTATACATCTATGCTGGCAGACAGAGAGGCATGGAGGGCCGTAGTCTCCTTCTGTGAGACAGTAATGTCCCAGAAGGAGGCCTCCGAGCGGGATCGGGAGAGAGCCGATCCCTCTCGGAGACGACGGCGACGGCGGGGCGGATGCAACGCACGCCCCGGACCGTCCACCCAATAGCCAGGGTCTAAGAATTTGGCTATGGTATCCCCTGCCTGTCGTAAGAGGCGACTAAAAGGGGGCCGGAGGGCCTGCTGGCGGTGGTCGGGGTGGAAGCTTTGACCACCGAGCCGCGGGCCCGGGAAGGTGGCAGCGCGATGTGGCTCGCGCTGCCTTGCACAGCGAGGTCTCTAGGGGCGGCGACTCAGCTGCCCCGGGGATGTGCCCCGGCAAAGTGTGGGGGGACACCGGTGCGATCTATCAGAGTACCCGGAGTTCCCCCTGAGCACTGAGGATGGCCACCGGGGGGGTTTTAGTGCGGTAAAAATCCCACATACCCCGATCTGCCTCTCCCAGGGCGGTCAGGGACCTTTTGAAGGTTTCCCCCTCGTCAATAAAAAAAAAAAAAAAAAAAACTGTTATACATACAACTCTGTACGGTTGTTTGAAAAGTTATTTAGCATTAGAGTAGTTATCACGCAATATCTAGACTTTCGAATGTGAAAGAGGGGAAACTTGTTAATAAAATGTTAATTACGTCATATGTAAAGAATTTAACAAGGCATGTCCTAAGCAACAAAGTAAAGTAAATAATAAATTACAGTTTAGTAACTGGGCAACTAGGGGCATTAGGAAAAGTAGGGATACCCTGTATGAACTATACCACAAGAAAGCCCAAACAACCAATGCCGCTTTTCACAACCATGTTAGGACGTATTCCAAATTATTCAAAAAAGTTTGCCATGTAGCTAAATCGAGACACATAAGTAGCGAAATAAGCCGTTCTGATAATAAAATAAAAACTGTATGGAAAGTTATAAATAGGGAGACGGGAAAAAATAAAAATAAAGAGCAGGTTAGTGAACTTAAAATTAATGATGATATTGTCTCAGACAAGTTAGATGTCGCGACCGCATTTGAGAAATTCTTTGCTCAAATACCAGCGGAAACTACTAAACACCTAAACTCATGTCCGAATAAAGCTGAAAGATTACTTAAACAATCATTTCATACGATTGTCCCAGATTTTAGTTTTCAACATGTACTTGCTAGTGATATAATTAAAGCTTTTAAGTCACTTAACATGAAAAATACGGAGGATTTATGGGGACTTTCAATTAAAGTTATTCAATCGATTATAACAACGATCGCTCCTGCATTAGCCACTATTTTTAATTCGTGTATTGATCAGGGTGTCTTTCCGGATCTTATGAAATATAGTAAAATAATTCCAATCTTTAAGGCAGGTTCCAGAGAAAATCCTTCTGATTATAGGCCTATATCAATACTTCCTGCCCTTAGTAAGATATTTGAGAAAATAATGCTAAATCAGATGTTAGCCCACTTTAACATAAATAACATATTGCACGATCACCAGTTTGGTTTCACTAAAGGTAGATCCACAACGGACGCGGCGGCAAAATTAATAAAACATATATTTGAGGCATGGGAGGGCGCCTATGACGCCTTAGGAGTCTTCTGTGATCTCTCAAAAGCTTTTGATTGCGTCGACCATCGTACGCTAATTCTGAAGCTTAAATATTATGGTATTCGCGGAACCGCCCTCGATCTTGTGTCCTCTTACCTGTCCAATCGTCATCAGAAGGTTGGCGTCAGTGGTGTAACATCTAAAGGGTCATTAATTAAAACAGGCGTGCCGCAAGGCTCCATATTAGGTCCATTCCTATTTCTGGCGTACATAAATGACCTACCACTTGTTGTAGAAGGTATCTGTGATATTGTTCTGTTTGCAGATGATACATCTTTAGTTTTTAAAGTGAGCAGGAAAGATAAGGAGCTTAATACTCTGAATGAAACACTAACATCTGTTTCAAATTGGTTTGACGCCAATAACCTCGTTTTAAATTCTAAAAAAACTAAATGTATTCGATTCTCACCACCTAATACATCGCAAATAGCTACAAATATATCACTAGATGGTGGTAAACTGGATTTGGTTGATAGTACGGTATTCTTAGGGCTAACAGTAGATTCAAAATTACAATGGGGCTCTCATATTGAAACATTGTCAAGAAAACTTAGCTCAGCAGCATTTGCTGTTAGGAAAATCAAACGAATGACGGATGTCGATACTGCTAGATTAGTTTACTACGCATACTTTCATAGTCTTATGTCATATGGCTTATTGTTATGGGGTTCCGCGGCAGACCTAGATTCTATATTTATACTTCAAAAAAGAGCCATCAGGGCAATATACTCGTTGGAACCCCGTGAATGCTTGAGGGATAAATTTAAAGAAATTAATATACTCACTTTACCCTCACTTTACATTTATGAGAATTTATTGTACATGAAAAAAAACATTCATCTCTTTAATTTAAACTGTGATGTTCATTCGATTTGTACGCGAAATAAACACAAAATTATGGCTCCTAGATTCAGATTAGTTAAAGTAAATAAATCATTCATGGGGAACTGTGTTCGCTTCTACAATAAAATCCCACAATCAATAATCGCGTTAAATTATGATAAATTTAAAACACATGTCAAAACTGTTTTGATGAAGAAAGCATATTATAAAATTTCGGATTATATAAATGACAAGGATATATGGAACTAGGTAAATCACTCTGCACAAGTAGCTCCTGGCAAATACATGGTATGCAAACACTTGTAAATCTATCTGGTATTGTTATTTTTTTATCTCTTTGATTTTGTTTTATAATGACTTGCATGCTAATACAATTTGTCACTATTGTGAATACTTATACCTATTATCAAATTTGATTTTGTATTATGATTTCATTATGATTTATATTGTTTCGATGTTATGTACATGATGCCTGGCTGAGTTTCTTGCCGGTTCTTCTCAGAAGGCTAGTTTCCGAACCGGTGGTAAATTCTCGACTTTCATAAGTGCCTTACCAGGGCCTAAACTGAATAAATATTTTTCATTTTCATTTTCATTTAAAGACATTCAACCTCCTCTTCGGGATATACAATAGGTCTATTTTGCATAACAATTAGGTTCAAATTCGTATAACTTTGTTTTCCAACTGAACCGATAGGCACCACAATTAGTTTTACTGAGTTTCTGCAAAGTTATTATAGGGCTAGTTGTAATTTGCAATCTATAAATGGTATATAGAGAATATAGTTGCGCTTCAAATTGACACAATAAGCGTACTTTTGTATAGAATAGCTAATCTAATAGTTTCTACTTCTATAATAGGTCAGTGGATATTTATTTCGTACTAGCTGGTGCCCGGGACTCCGTATGAGTGGGACTTGACTATGGACAATTCCCACAATCTGTATATATAAAAATTAATCCCTATTTCCCTTGGTCATGCCATCACGCGTGAACGGCTGGACCAATTTTAACGGGACTTTCTGTTGCAGATAGCTGATGTTTCAAAGAGCTAATTTTATTTAGAAAACGTATTAGGGTTCCGCGAAATAAATCATGAAACTAAACCTACGCGGGTGAACACCTAGTATCTTTATAAATTATAGATTATCTTATCTGTGTTATTTTGATGTATTGTAAAGTTTCAATAAGATCCATTCAATAGTATGTGAGTAAACATTCTCGTCCCCAACAAAGGGAAGATCTTCCAGCCAGACGGGTGTCATGCCCGGGGAACCGCGGCTCCAACTGTTCTAAAGTTGGAAACTTGTATCTATACTCGCTTGAAAACTCTTATTGTGCGATTTAGGTTCTCGTGTATTTGTACTTAAACGTAGGTACAGTAGTTATTCCATGAAATAGTGACAAACATCCATACATCCATACTGACAAACTTTCACGTTTATAATATTAGTAGGATGTATACCCGACCACAGCTTCCATTTCTTAAATTCTTACCCCATTTTCACCTTGACTGCGGAGTTGAATGGACGTCAATCAATGTAATGAGTCGAATCATATTCGAGCGATTGATATCCGACGGAAAATACCAGATTTAATTTAGTTGCGCAGCAGTCATTGGAACTGATCGGCCAATTAGGCAAATGTCCGCGTTGTTCAAAGCCCCATTAACCGCTTTGTGGGTTTTTAATGACAAGGCGGTTCAGTGATGGATTTAGTTGGTCAATTTGCAAGAAATTTTAACACTACAAATGTGCTTGTTTGTGTGTCTTTTTTACACACATAGATGCATAGACATATGCTCACGCCTGTGTTCCTCGAAGGGGTAGGCAGAGGTATTCTAATAACAACACTTCACCGAAGATGATTAAGTGGCAACGTGACAGATGGCGAGTCTATCGCCATCTCAGGCACTATAAATTTCTGTCTTTAAATTTCTTCTCAGATATATGCAGGTTTCCTCCCCATGTTTTCCTTCACCGTTAAAGCACGTGGTGTGAAATCACTGGACATAAGTTTTTAGTAAAACTCATTGCTGGGATTCGAACTTGAGTCGCTTGCGTAGCAGGCGACTGCTCAAACCTCAAACCTCAAAACCACCACGGCTCGCTTGTTTATTTTTTATAGGAGTGTATTGCCAGGTTTAAGTCGCCGAGAGCTTTAGACATTTATAGAAAAGCTTATTCTTAGTGCCTTTTTGTGTATTCTGAGCCCGGGTGCAGAATTCTCTTTGGAAATAATTTTAAACCAATTCGTAGAAATTTTAAAGACAAGGATTTCTTTGAGAAAAGATTTGTTTTTATTTTAAGTATTCTCGAATTATTACCAACAAACGGAGATTTTGGAGAAAGAGAGCCGTGATGGTCATGTGGTTTGAGCAGTAGCCGTCTACGCGAGCATCGCAAGTTCGCATCCCGGCGGGGCCTGCACCAATGAGTTTTTCTAAAAGCTTCTGTGGAGTGATTGCTCACCATGTTCTTTACGGTAATGGAAAACATTGTTTGCATATTTCTAAGAAGTAATTCAAAGACGTATAGCACCTGAGACGGCGATAGACTCACCGGAGATATTGAAAAATAAAATTATTTTCTGTTTATAATGTAAGCAAATCCACATTTAAATGAGTTGTTATTGGATTATTCAGTAGGAACCCGCATAATAGCAATAGGCTCGCTCCCTATAACGTGGGACTTAAATATAACTGGCGAAATGAGGGTGTAATATGCATAGCTCTCCCTAACCCTTTGGGAAATACAGGCCTGGGCATTTAAAGTACATACGAGTACATATTATGGTCACGCCTGTATCCCATAGCGAAAATACATAGTTCTTTCGCTTCGTCCACATCCATGCATCTCATCATACACTTCCTTCTGTTTCGAGTGCTCGGAATTCAGTCTACATCGCTTACCTTGTACCAACCTTAGATCAACAAATAATATAGGGAGTACCAATTTAATATACCTTACACCACAATGGACATTGTAAGAGACTTAATAAATTCACATCGATTGGCCATTCATCAAGTTCAAACCGGTCCTAAGTGAAAGGTACTCGGCCCGTCATATTTTATTCAGGCAACCCTTCACGTCTTTGAAATATTCTCTTGACTGATCTCTGTTACATGTAGTCTTTTTGAATTTATATATTTCATTGTGTTTTACATCCGCGTGACTTCATTTCGTGGATGGCTTTATTTCCCGGAACCCCAATTTATATAATATTAAAAGCTGAAGAGTTCGTTTGTTTGTTAGTTTCAACGCGGTAATCTCAAAAACTACTGGTCCCATTTATCCAGTAGACCAGTTCCTGAGATTAGCGCATTCAAGCAAACAAACAAACACACTCTCCAGCTTTATATATTACTAAAGATAGACAATCTCGTCAGTCCGTTCTGAATTATTTAAATCCAACAAACACGCTTTCATTTTTTTATTTAAGAGAGAATATAGATTATACACAATTTTTTGTTTTGCGCCAACTTGAGCAGTTATAATTCAATTAATATTTTTTTCTTTTTTTAAATCGGTACTAATCTAAATGAATAAAAGGCACGAACATTACAATAAACCTATTTGAATTTGACTAAAACTTCTAAGCAAATAATAATTAAAATGTGTACATTAATACAGAAAACTGTTACTGTCTCTTTTGAGGGAAAGGCATTTTTTTTTCTTGTGTTCTTGATAAAAAGCACTCACTTTTATACATTAACACACTAAACTAACTCAAACGGTCTTGTTCTCTTCAGTCAATCATTCTCATAACGTGTTTGTATGTTGATTGCAAGCACGCTGATGGAAGCAATAATTAACTACATTGTACTTGTATGTAGTGTATAACTACATAATTCTTGATACGTACCGCCATGAATCAATTTCCAATAACTTGTTCAATTATAGACGCGCTGATAACCCTCTCTGGATGATTAAACGGTTGATGAATAACGTAGATATTAATGATTAACAAATATTGTATTTCATGTAGTTGTGATTGAGTTCGAAGGCGTGAATATATTCACGCCTTCTCAAAATTATATTTATTTGATTAGTCTTTTGAGAAAGTACTTTGAAATCGTCAGAATGATTATATAGGATTAAAAATGATACTGCCAAGTTCGGAAGGTCGCTCTCACTCAGCCCGGCAAAAAGCTCATTAATTACTCTTTTCATAAATATTATAAAAAAATTATAGGTACAAAATTAATCACATAAGAAACGTAAGCCCTCGTACATGGTTATAAGTGCACTAATGTCGACAAAAATAAATCATAAAATTATTAAACATACTACAACATGGCTACAGCAGTACTTGTTCACAAGTATGACGAAAATTCAAGCCATTGTCAGAACCATAACAGAGGGAAGTGTACAATCCGCCTGTAGAAAATATAATGCTGGGAATAGTTAGTTGTCTGTGGCGACATATTATATGTCTGCAAGTGCATATTGTATTATCTGTGGCATAGCTCTGTAATGACATTGGTGACGTATTTTATGACTGTAATAGCAATTTAATATCTGTAGTAAGTATGGAATGCGGCAAATTTATGCTACGCGCCATACTATTTTGTTATATGTAACAAAGTTTCCCGCGCACGTCAACCAATGAGTGCGCGGCATTTGAATTTGAATCCACGCGCCAAAAGAGTCGGGTCGTGGCTGTTGTTGAGGAAACAAGTTAAAGAGAGTGCGTTCTAAATCGCTCCCGTTCCCGCGCTTTTTACCTTTTTCTTGCCGTGATTTTATTTGTACCATACTTATGTTTTATATCGTGATTGTGAGTGACTGATTGTATATAATCCCTTCTTGTGACTATATTGTACAAAGACTTTCAGTGCTAACATCATCTCCTCGTCTGTACCGCATATTACCCTGCGCCGAATTCTTTACACCACCGCCCAGACAAGCAAAGGCATTTTATAGTGAGCATGACATACCAGACATAGCGATTGGCAGCAGACCATTGGAAAAGGGGAAGGGAGGTTTCTGCCCTGCAGTGGGACCCAACAGGCTTATAATAATTATTATTACATCCCAAGTCAAAATGATATGAAAAATAATTGTAATAACAAGTACAGGGCCCCTACCATGACCTATTATTGCCACGATAGTTTTGTTCTTATTATGAGACAGATGTACATGACGTGTATAAGTCTGTCACTGTCGCACAGTGGAACTTTGATAGCAATAAGAACTTATGGTAAGGCCCCTGAGTCCATGAGATTACTACACTTACAATATTAATCTAGCAAAATATTAAGAAATCATAATTGCACTTTGTGATCTAACTGACGCGTGGCGCCATCTTAGTGCTCAATACGTCGTCTGTCTGTCTGTTTCATTTTACGGCTAAGCCGCTGAACCTATCTGATATTTGAAATAATGATAGATTTAACCCCGAAGACGGTCACGTACGTTGCGGGTAAAGCTAGTTAATGAAAATGAAAATGATTTATTCAGTTTGGTAAGGCACTTATGAACGTTGAAGAATTGATATAATAAACTAGCTGTGCCCCGCGGTTTCACCCGCGTAGATTTAGTTTCATCCTTATTGTCGCGGAACCCAAATGTTTTTAATAAATAAAGGTAGCCTAAATAAAAGTTACTTCTTGAAAGATCAGCTACCTACGAGTGTAAGTCCCGTTAAAATCCGTCCAGCCGTTTTAGAGATTACCCGGAACAAACAGACAGACTGACAGACAGACTGACAGAAAGACTGACAGACAGATAGACAGACAGACAGACAGACAGACGGACAGACAGAGAAAAAAATTTAAACTTGTTTTTTTTTGTGTCAGTAGCGTGTATACTTTCATATGCATTTAGTGAAAGTGTCTGCTTGTTCCAAATTACTGTTATTTTGGAATTGCAGACACTTCAATTTTATTTATCTGTATAGATGTATAGATAAATAATCTTAATAAGAAAATGAGAAATGCAAATTAAATAGATTCAATGAAATCAATTCAGTTTGTCACCTTTCAAGCCTCATAACGACTTATTCCACTCAACTAAAAAGCTTAAACAGTCTATATTAGATTTCACTTTACTTCAAATGCATGAATTTCACCCACTTCAATTTCATTTACCACTCTAGTTCCACTAGGGATTTGCTGAGAAATCTTGAAGTTGAATTTTAGCTTAGACTTACAAATTACAAAGAATGCTTAGGTACTCAGCAAAACTATAGCAAATGAAAATTGTATTGTTATAATAGTACCAACTCAGATTAGTTTGAGACTAGATGGCGCTGTGTCTAATGTATTTTTTTAAAATTATTGTTAAGTATATTAATCAGATGCGAATAGTATTCATTTCGATATGTCATTAATCAAGTGTACGTATGTTATGAATATGTTTCATTGGGTATTTTAGCTAATCCGAATATACCCTGCAAATAAATTGGGCTGTAAACATGATTTTATAACGGTTCTGCATGCATAATTTTCAAACTTAAGTCAGTTACAGTCAGAATAGTAAGGTAATTGAATTGTGGTAATCAAATGATATTCATGAATAGTCCGTTTTATAAGCCACTCTGAGTTCATATAGGTACATTTATATTATTATATTTTGTATTATCTATAGTAGTTTTTGTATTTACGTACTGAAAACCGTTGTAGTATCGTAGCCACTTAGTTGTTGACAGTGTTTTCGTATTCATTACATCAAAGAAATAACGGAATAGCTCAGTAGCGAAAACATTATATTGGATTAAAAATTGAAGTCCGATCGAACTACGATTTCGGATCGCGTGAATACCACATTGGGTTTCGATCGAATGATTATAATCGATCAACGATATTCCGATTGTTCGTTTTACGTGAATCAGCCGCATGTATTCACTAAGATTTCTCAGTGTCGAACATGCCGGAATGCCGGCGAGTGTTGGTTTCAATCATAGGACGATAAGGTTCAATTTCGTATCTTTAGAACCGACACTCGACGACGAGTGCGACGCTGAGAAACCTTAATGAATACCGCTGAGATCTGTGTTCTAACATACTTAGGTATAGGTATGATGTTAGGTAGTCTAATATTGTAAGTACGTACGTGTAATATAGTGTGGCTACCTGTTTGGTTAGGTTGTGCGTCAACAAGATACAAGCTTTGCTTAGCTTGGGACTCGTTGTTTGAATAGCCAGCAGTATACTAACTAGCCTAATATCTAATTAAATAGGTTCATGTTGGAAGTGTGCGGATGGCTGTATTTTTTAGCAGAAATACCTTTGCGTAGACTTAATCTCGTGAGTCTTTTGTCTCACTCACTTCTTTTATGATATGGAGAATTTTTGTTTTTCCTATTCAGGCGTCTTTCCAATAATTTTCTTTCAAGCAAACCTATTACAAATACAACAGGAATTTCTTTTTTGTAGTGACGCGCTTACAATACATCTTCTTCTTCTGTTAGTGCCTCTCCAGCTATTGAAGGTTGGCTGTCAGTTCGGAAAACTTCTGTCTATCCTTCGCGAGGCGGAAGAGTGCAGCAGCACTGCTGATGCCAGTCCACTCGCGGATATTGCGCAGCCACGACTTCCTCCTCCGGCCTACCGGTCTCTTCCCAGCCACTTTACCCATAATAATAAGTTGCAGCAGTTCGTATCTGGCATGTATCATAATATGGCCCAGAAAACCAACCTTTCTTTGTTTGAGGGTTTGTATAATTTGGCGTTTCTGACCAACTCGACGGAGAACTTCTTCATTAGTCACTCTATGTGTCCAGCTAATAGCCAACATACGCCTGTAGGTCCACATTTCAAAGGCATCTATTCGTTTCTTGAGGTTCTCTTTGATTGTCCAAGCCTCACATCCGTATAGAAGTATAGGCCATATATAACACTGTAGAAGGCGAACACGTAGGGAAATCTTTAATTGGCGACTACACAATACTTTCGACATGGATTTAAATGCACTACGGGCTATTTCTATACGAGTTTTTATCTCAAGATCGCTCTCCCACTCCGCTACAATACATGTCAAAAGAATTATTATTTGTAAAGATCTCTAAAGAAAGGATCGTAAAACACATCGAAGAAAAATATTCGGAATTTTCAAAAATACTTTGTTAAAAAACTTAAGTATTTTTTTAATGGACTCTTTTTACTTCAGAAGTAATAAAATAAACTTAAAAGTCAGAAAGATTGAGTGCATTCGTTGATTTATTGCCAGAACTAAATCGTACGAAACATAAAATGCAGTTGAACTACTCAAACTCAGGCAACATCTTTGGCCGATTTTTCATCGAGAAATATTATCAAAATGCCTTCAACATTCCCAAGTGATTCAATCGTTAATTTTGATGATAAATAGCTTTTAAATTTGGAATTGAAGAGCATTTTTTTCTGAACGAAATCAATTGAATGGTTGTTAATAGAATTATCAAACAAAATGGAATCAAATTAGAATTATAATGCCTTCTTTTTTCTATAAAAAGTACGTATTTGTTTTGTATCGTAGATTAAGAATAAGGATAATTAGTACCTAACAGCTCCGTTATATTACTGTTTTAGACTTATTTCATACTAGCTGTGCCCCGCGGTTTCACCCGCGTAGATTTAGTTTCATCCTTATGGTAGCGGAAACCTAATATTTATAATAAATAAAAGGTAGCCTATATCCTTTCTCAGGGTCTAAAGATTGTCTGTGCCAAATTTCATCGAAATCGGTTGAGAGGTTTAAGCGCGAAAGCGTAACAGACAGACAGAGCTACTTTCGGATTTATAATATGAGTAGGGATTCAAACTGCAGCCAACTTATTTTCATCTGACAAAAAACAAAAACAGTATAAAATTTCATATCTAGCACCGAAATAAAAAACCTATTACAAATTCTGCTCAAACTACGCTTTGCAACTTTCAAAGAGCCCTCGTACACTCAAAACGAATGAAACGTTAAAACGAGACGGCACAATCTTGTTACAGATGAAAAATTAAGGCACTTACTCCACTCGAAGGACTCGTCTCAGAGCTTTACCGCTATTAAACAACTGACAGGCTTCACTGAACTGTGGCCAAGCCGCAATCTTGAATTTGGAACATGAACTTGATTTCTTTTTAAGAATTGAGTGAGGAATCAACGAATTCTAAATAAATTTGTTAAATTATTCAAATGTTTTTTTTTTTTTTTTTACTAAAATCTACCATAGACTAGTGGGTAAAATGTATAATGTTTCCCGCCAATATTTTTAATAACAAAAGTCTTTGCTAGTCAGTGATAATGCTGCATTCATTCAGTGAAATATATTAATCTCTTTATAATATTCTTATTATAAAAAGATTAATGGTATTATAGTTTTATTAAAAAAAAACACAGTCCAATTGATAAGCTCCTCCTTTTTTTGAAGTCAGTTAAAAAAATTACCGAAAGAAGGCGCATTATCACTGACTAGCAAAGGCTTTGTTTTTAAAAAAGGCTTGTGTAATAATCTTTTTTTTTTGTATTATTTTTTAATATTCTTATTATATAGAGATTAATGGTATTTTGGTTGATTTTAAAAATTACTTCAATAAGAGAATGCAATATTATCACCGACTAACATAGGCTTACTATTCGAGTTAATCAGATGAAAGATATGATTTCAATAAATACTCAATCCTTTAATAATTATTGAATCAAGAAAGAGTGTTATCATCTGTGGATCTCACTGAGCACGTTTTAGAAAAAGAAAACACGTTTCTATATTCAAACAAGCCTCATACCTCGCTCCAAAAAATTGCAACATTCTGCGAATATTCTCAATAAATATTGAGGGAATTGGACGGATTTTATGTTGGGAATTTTTGCTTGAATATTTTGTACCTTAAATTCACAAAATATTTTCTTATAAATAAGTTAGTCCCATCTGGTTTTCTTGGTAAATTTCAACTTTATCCCGGTAAAGAATCGGGTAAATTCCTATAAGTGGCCGTTCATCCCGGCTTCTGCCGCAAAGCCTGGTAGGGATTTGTGACGTCATTAGGATCTCAAGACATACTTTTAGACAAATGCCAGGAACCAGTCAGGAACCAGTGTTGACAAATATAACTATTATGCTTGAAATGTACATGCAGTGTATAAGTGAGGATTCGAACCGAAATCACATGCGGACCGGTTGCTCTGCCGAATAGGCCACCATTGTTTTTTTTTTTTTTTTTTATTGACGAGGGGGAAACCTTCAAAAGGTCCCCGACCGCCCTGGGAGAGGCAGATCGGGGTATGTGGGATTTTTACCGCACTAAAACCCCCCCGGTGGCCATCCTCAGTGCTCAGGGAGGACTCCGGGTATTCTGATAGATCGCACCGGTGTCCCCCCACACTTTGCCGGGGCACATCCCCGGAGCAGCTGTATCGCCGCCCCTGGAGACCTCGCTGTGCAAGGCAGCGCGAGCCACATCGCGCTGCCACCTTCCCGGGCCCGCGGCTCGGTGGTCAAAGCTCCCACCCCGACCACCGCCAGCAGGCCCTCCGGCCCCCTTTTAGCCGCCTCTTACGACAGGCAGGGGATACCATAGCCAAATTCTTAGACCCTGGCTATTGGGTGACCGATTAGGTCACCAATGTCAAGGTGACAGACTTACCTGACTAAAATAATTACCAATACAAATGAAAAAATCTGAAAAATAATTTTACTAATTCAAAAGTCAAGTCGCTGAGAATGTAAACAAAATGTATATTATCACAACTTGGGAATTGGCTGCCCTAGCGGATATCTTAGCCTCTGTAAATCTATACTAATATTATAAAGCTGATGAGTTTGTTTGTTTGGTAGAACACGCTATTCTAAGGAACAACTTTTCGAATTAAAAATAGTTTTTGTTGGATAGTTCATCCAGGCTTTAGGCTTTATAACATCACACTGCGACAAATACCATCAATGGAAAACGTTATAAAAACGGGAAAAAATATCTCTAAGTAACAAAGTTCTTACTGTTAATCCTACGCTACGCGGATCAAGCCACGAGGAACAGCTAGTACGCTATTAGAGTTAAATTACGCCAAGAATGCGCCATACTTGTCCGGAATTGCGGCCCCTTGTTGCTTAAATACATTTGAATTTGTAAAAGGAATTCTTGAAGGTAAAATCGCGTAAATAACTTGGAAAGTACTGGGTTTGATTCAACTTTGTTCCTTTACGTATTAGTCATTAATTTACATCCATTAAGTGCACGGGCTATTTCCTGTTCCTCATTCACCTACTGCAAGACTCTATTGGAGATTTTCCCTTTGAAATGTATTCAGCTTATAAGAAATAAACATTAATCATCCTATGGATTTAAGGGCCTCATTTTCAGGGCTGGGTATGAAAAAGTTTATTTAAAATTGGCTGTGCCTCGCGGCAGATACATGTTACAAGGAGTAACCAGGGCTGCTTTTATTTATATTAAGGTTCCGCGAAATAAAATCTACTCGGGTGAAACCGCGGGGCACAGTATGAATTTCTACTCAGACAGTGCAGGTTCCCTCACGATGTTTGGCTTCACCGTAAAGCTCGTGGTTTGACGTCATTGCTCTTCGATATCTAATCAATCACAAAAAATTTACATCTCAATCCTGTATTCCCCGAAAGGGTAGGCAGATGTGTTGTAACAAAAACACCCTCTTTTTACTGAAAATGTTTAAGTGCCAAAGTGACAGATGGTGAGCCTATCACTGTCTCAGGCACTATACATACGTATTCGAAGCACGTGATGTGAAATCACTGCACACACGTTTTTAGAAAAACACATTGATACAAGCCCCGCCGGGATTCGAAATTGCGTCGCTTGCGTAGTAGGCGATTGCTCAAACAATGTACATTGGAAAACTGTTCCAGTCTTAAAAATCTTTTATATTTACTTGTTTGACGAGGCGTTACTTTTCCATTAGTAAAGAAATAAAGATGTTTCTGTATCATATCTTATAAAAGCACCATTAAAACGTGCGATATAATAAAACAAGATTTATAATTCCCATAAAAAACAGTTCGGACAGCGAAACCTCCGAACGGCCCTCCGAGTAGGTTTTTATTCGGCCATGATCTAAGGTAGGGGGAGATAAGCGCGGTTTTCAGCTCATAAATTTTATGCTGTGAAAAATGGTCTTCATATCACACGGGTCACTTGCTATGTGGTATTCTGTAAGGCGGAAACTTTCGGGCTTTTCTCACATTCGACCTATCTATCTAAGGATTGATTGATTGGAAAAACTGCTGTGTAACCAATGATGTTGAAAGTATAGATACGTTATGCGCTCACAAAACGAACGGGAAAAATGATCCGTACGCAGTTTGTCTCTTGTCAAATAATTTGTTCAAATGCACAGTAAAAGTACAAACAGTAAGGAATCTTGGCCAATTATTTTAAGTAAGAACATTTATTCTATTGAACGTTAAAGTTTACTCTTTTATTTACTGTTAAAATATTGTTGTTTAGTCATTATGAAGTTTTGAAAAAGTCAATAAAACACTTTAATGACGTATAAGCGCTTGGACTCATTTCCGCGTTTGTGTAAGAGTAATTTTGGACGATCCGTTCGTAGATACCTTCCTGCTTCTTAAGCTTATATTTATATTGTGGTAAAAGCTTTAGAGCAACTGAGGACAGATGCTAGAGTTCTGACAACTATAACGACTGAACTTCGGCACACTAGTGACATATCAACCACTTAAAAAAAATCTAATATCATTGTATGTTACAAAAAAATTTGGAGAGAGCTAGGTTCGTCCATTCTATAACAACATAACGTAAACACAAGACACAAACATAAAATTGTAGTGCCTGCGCATCGCCTACAAAAAGTGCATGGCTCATTTTTAGGACAGAGCACACGCTTCTATAATAAATTACCAACAAAAATTGTAAACTTGCCCTTCAACAAATTTAAAGAAACAATTAAATCAGTTTTGCTTGAAAAAGGATATTATACTGTAAGTGATTATATTTGTGATAAGGGAGCCTGGGATGTACCTGATAATGTTTGTAAATAATCCCATTGGCACTGTACTTTTGCTACAATTAATTAATCTTAATTTTGCTTTGACTGGCTGGAATTTGCCATGCTCACATATATTTGTACTATATTTTTAGTTTTTAGTTTTTATTTTTGACAATTGAGCATTAGAACTGTGTCCATGGGCTTATAGTTGCTTGAACAATTTATTTTGTATTTTTAAAACTGTATAATATTCTTTAAAAGAGTAATTACTGAGTTTCTTGCCAGGTTCTTCTCAGTAAAATCAACCTTCCGAACCTGGCGGTAGCATGTATAATCCTGTGTAATTGTGTCATTCTGACGATTTGAAAGTACTTTGTATGAAGTCTAATCGAATAAAGATATATTTGATTTTGATTTTGATTTTATACTATTATATTAAATGATGAATGTAAAAGTGTTTGTTGGTTTGATCTTCTTTCAAGTATTTTTCGTATCGGTCTTTCTTCAGAATGGGAATAATGCCAGCCTTTATAGAAATATCTGGAGGGATGTCGATTTATATCAAGTTTTTTCATTTGTCATTAGTTTTGACGTGGCAGGCCGTGAAAAAGATGTCAGGACGAACTCAACATATACTTGATAAGCTAGCCTGAGTAAGCCCTGGATCGCAAGGGATGGAAAGAGGGAAGGGAAGCCTTTGCCCAGCAGTGGGACACATCGGGCTCATAATAATAATAATCTATATATATAAATGAATAATGAGATAGCTGATGTTTCAAGGAGTGTTTAGGTTAATTTTATTTAGAAAATATATTAGGGTTCCGCCACTACGCGGGTGAAACCGCGGGGCACAACTAGTCTTATATATAAAAATGAATCCCTATTTCCCTTGGTCACACCATCACGCGTAAATGGCTGGATGGATTTTAACGGGACATTCTCTTGCAGATAGCTGATGTTTCAGAGTGACAGGCTAATTTTATTTAAAAAAAAACACAATGGTTCCATGGGACAAACTCGACGCGGGTGAAACCGCGGGGCACAGCTGGTAAATAATAAGTATTGGTTTTTAAGCACTACTTAACTGACGTCATTATTATGTATAATAATAATTTAAAGTATTGAAATAAATGTTAAATGACCATATAAAACAGAACTACATGTTTTGCAATTTTCAACCCTATTCGTGTGGAAACAATTGTTGTTTCATTCCTGCAATTGAATGCTTGTAATGTTTCAAACATTTTCCAACTGTTGGTTCATTGTGAAAACCACCGGTTATATTTAACATAATATATGGAGGGAAAATTTTAGAAAATATCTCTTCCTTGTTTTTACATAACATTTCAAGTATGTGAAAGCAAACAATCGTTTTACTGTGTCTTAGAAGTTTCTTACTTGTCTTTTGCTATTTATATAATAAGTATTTTGTCCAATATGTACGTTAATCTTTAAGGGCCGACTTGGGCCAAGTTTTCTACCTTTAATTAGTTTTAAGTACCTACTGTACCTTATATTCTATATATAATTAAGTTTATATTCAATAAAAATTATCTTTAAAGGTATTTTTATTATATCTGTGGTCTCACACCCAGATTACAAGCTTTGTTTAGTTTGGGATCAGACTATAAGATTTAATTAATTTGAATTTTACAGTGTTTGTAATACGTGTCATACACATCAACTTCATAGCTTCCACTCGAGTACTCGTGCCGATGAATCGATAATATATCGAGAACGCTGAAGGTCTGTTCGATTTTAGGCGACCTAGAATCAGCTTCATTGTTCGCTTACAATGGATGCATTTAGATTATTGTAGCGCCTGAAATTGTGAAATTGTGAGGTGGGATGTGTGGATTTAATTTATATGTCTATATCTATACAGATTATTAAAATTGAAGTCTGTTTGTAATTCCAAATTAATAGCTTTTCACTATATGCAAATGAAATTATATAATTTACGTTACATACCTAATGTACTAACATAAAAAAAACTATTTAAAAAAAAGTGTGTCTGTCCGTCCGTCTGTCTCTCTGGCAGTCTGAAAGCTGATGTTACAAGGAGTAACTTAGGCTATTTGAGGGTTAAAAACCACGGGGCTAGTAAAATAATATAATAACAGTTGATCTATCTATATATCATTCTTAGGTTTTCAAAATAAGTAATTGATATGATACCGTATCATTCCCGAAGAAATAATTATTTAAATCATAAATCATGACACGCTGAACTTGTAAAACTAAAGTTTCTAAACACGATTACCTATCGCTGTAAATGAGTAAACTTGAATTAACTTGGAATCTCATTACGTGAGAGATAAGTTAATTAAGCAATAATGTTTGTAACGCGATCTTCGTGGGAGTTTGTGTGGTAATACAACTTAACGGAAAATGTATGTGACAAAAAATTTAGGGATTGATTTTAGCTTTGATTTAATTATGTTAAAGATAATTTATTACAAGCCTCTAATACTAATTAATTTGAAGCTTCTAATATATTGATTAAGAAGGGTTCAGTAGTTGCTTACTATTTTAGCGATGCAAGTTCTAATCCCAGCGCTCTGAACCAATCATATTACTAATGGGGTTAAAAATATTCAGAATAAAAAATAAGTTGACTATTATTTCATTTAATTAGTTCAGAATTATTTCATTGGTTTCAGAGGTATCACAAAAAATGCTTCAATTATTGATCGCGCTTGTGTTAAAACGAATTTCATAAATATATTCTTTAAATAATTAAATACTTTAAAAATATAAAATGCCATAATTCACTAATTAATTAACTACAAATTTACGTGTCCTTCGAACACGTTAAGGATTTAAAGTAGGTACTTCACTTGTTATCCGAAAAAAATACATTTTCTATAAAACTCACCAAGTTAAGAACGCTAATAACCTACCGTCGTAACGTCACATAAATGTATATACGTACGTGTAATGTATGCATGCTACAGGCACAGATGTAAACATATCTAATATATTGAAAGCATCATACTAACGTGATTACTGAGTAATGGCTTCTGCGAATACTTTACATTTAGCGTGAGCATCATATTAAGGGACGTCTAAAAGAGCAAACGTGGACGAGAGTTTTGAGTAGTCATCTGAGAGAATGAGTTTTGCTTTAACACGATGATTGCCATGTCAGTCACCGGAGCCTGACTTTCAAGCCTTGCATGTAATCTGCTGCATTAGGCCGTCCAGTTACTTCACATAAGATGTGACAAGGCCCCAAGGAACATTCAAGCAACTTGTCGCGAACGATAAACTGGGAAAGTCCCAGTTTATTTTGGATAATTTCAGCAATTTTTGTGTGACGTAAAAGTGCAGGAACATCAAATCACGAGCTTTAAGGTAAAGGGAATCATGAGCAAGGTATATATATATTATTTTTCTTAAAAATCTATACAGATAAATAAAATTGAAGTGTCTGTTTGTAATTCCAAAATATAAGCTTTTCACTAAATGCATATAAAAGTATACACGCTACTGACACTGAAAAACCAGGTTATAAATTTTTTCTCTGTCTGTCTGTCTGTCCGTCTGTCTGTCTGTCTGTCTGTCTGTCTGTCCGTCTGTCTGTCTGTCTGTCTGTCTGTTTATTCCGGGTAATCTCCGAAACGGCTGGACCGATTTTAACGGGATTTTCACTGGCAGGTAGCTGATGTTTCAAGGAGTAATTTAGGCTACCTTTATTTATTAAAAATATTAGGGTTCCGCGACATGAAGCATGAAACTAATTCTACGCGGGTGAAACCGCGTGGCACAGCTAGTGGTAAGTAAAAATACGAACACGAGGCGGTAGTCGAACCCACGACCTCTGCAATCCGTGCAGTTGTTCTTCCAATTGAGCTACTCGTGATCCTACCTCATGGATCGAATTTTTCTTTCCCTTGTTCCTGCAGTACAGGGGCCACAAGGTTGTATATGTCTGAGAAGAAATTTAAAGACGTATTTATAGTGTCCACTATAGAGATGGTTTACCTACCAATCTCTCACGGTAACATATAATTCACTTCTGTGAAATGTGTGTGCAAGCTATTCGTTTCTTAACGTCATACCAATAAAAACGCTTGTACACATGTGCTTACGTCTGTATTCCCCGAAGGGGTAGGCAGAAGTGTTCTTATAGTTCACCTATATATAGGAAAAAGCCTATTGTCATTAACTGGGTACTAAATCAAACTCCGTGCTGCTTACAAATTTTATACATATAGAAAAAAACTCAATCATACTTCGCCGGACCCTAACCTAACCTAGGACCCCGTATTCCGCAATAACGTTTGCGATAACTAGAACAACGAGGCATTCATGTAATATAAATTTGTATCCAATTAATTACCAAATCATGTCAAAGCCCGCTAGTTAATGGTCCTAACTCAATAATAATGCTTCGGAGAGACCTGCAAATGGATTGTGAATTAATTTCAATTTGTAACAGCGAGCCTTCCCGTTAATTCGACTAATCTAGAACAAAACCTCACAATTTACATTAGTTCAAACCCGTTACACTCATCCGAGGTAATTTAATTTGACAATGTAGTTCGAGAGCTAGGGCTAGTCTTTTCTTTACAATAAATTATATTCCACGAAACAATGAACTTAATTCGTAAATTCCCAATAGTTAGCCATATTTAAACAAATAATAATGGTCGGATATTATCACTCAGCGCTATCTAATCCCAAACTAAGTAAAGCTTACTATCGGTGCCAAACAACGGATATAATACTTATAAACTTCTGCAAATGCAAATGTTTCGGATATACCTTACCCAGTAGGTCCATTCGCCATCTGGTCAGTCCGTCGCAATTGCATATTAGGTGACTCATGGTCTCGGCTGATTGACAGTACCTACATAACACGTCGTTAGATAAGTTCATCTTATGAACTACTAATAGGCTTTTTTGTCACCGATTGAAAGGAAAATCAAAATTTTTTTTTTTAGCTTTCTGATTAAATTTGCTCAAATCCATACGCCAGCTCTCTGCCTATGAAAATATACCAAACTTGCCAAAAGTCGGAACGTGAAACATGGTAATTAACACATTTTGTAGGAAATTTAAATAATTACGAAGTTTAACTGAGCGTTTACGAAAATTAATGTAGAACATGGGTCCTCAAACGGGTGTATTGTAAAAGGGTGCTTACAATGTACCGTATTAAAGGGGATATATGTTAGCCTATAAAGTTTATAACATAATAGCATTCGAAGGTACAATTTGAACGTTTTCATTGTGAATGTTATTTGAATGGCCGGTGTGACAGGGGCACATTTTATTTCTCAGAAAAAATATTTCCATGTGGTATACGTAGCAGCGCAGTCGATCCTAATTGGAATTCGCTTGACGTATGACTACTTACGGCCTAATATGGAAACGTCACTAAATTCTTAGGCCATTTTTTCGGGTTAAAAAGTGAACCTACAACATAAACATGTAAATGACATTTATCTATATCATTCTGTACTTAGGCTTTACGAGGCTGAAATTAGACCATTATCTTTTTTGGGCTCAATTGTAAATCGCCGGTTACTTTAAAAATAAAAATGAAAAATATTTATTCAGTTAAGGCCCTGGTAATTATGCAAGTCGAGAATTTACCACCGCTGTACCCCTATTAAAACTACATGGCACTATTATTTTCGGCAAATCTTCATGATATGCACTACAGCAAATAAAAGGTGAAATCCTTCTTAACAAAATCTATACATCTATACAGATAAATAAAATTGAAGTGTCTGTTTGTAATTCCAAAATAACAGATTTTCACTAAATGCATATGAAAGTATACACGATATTGACAGAGAAAAAACAATTTTTAAATGTTTTCTCTGTCTGTCTGTTTTTTCCGGGTAATCTCCGAAACGGCTGGACCGATTTTAACGGGACTTTCACTGACGGATAGCTAATGTTACAAGGAGTAACTAAGACTCCTTAGATTTTTTAAAACATTAGGGATCCGCGGGCAATCATTAAATTAAAATCTACGCGGGTGAAACCGCAGAGCACAGCTAGTATTTTCATATAGACTGCCTCGCTGGTCTAGTGGTCGCTAAACGTTAATGCGGAACACGAGAGTACGATATCCGGTTCAGGCACAGTATTGGGTTTTTCTATCTGTAATTTCCCGGTAGCATTCCGGAGTCGGGATTAGTGTCCGGTTAATGGCAATAGGCTGGCCTTATATTACAAGGGACTTATACAACTCGAGAAATGTAAATGTCCTATAATATAAGTACACCTCTGCATAACCCTTCGGAGAATACAGGTGTGAGCATATTAATTTTAATATACAAACCAACTTTTAAAACCCTTTAATCTGTCACTTGCAGACAATAAACACGGTAATTGGCGTCCCGTATATCGTGTGAAAATACCTATAATAGCTGGAATGTTAAGCAATATATTACCGCATTAAATTCGGCAGGAGACCTTTTATTGTACCGGTTCGTTGGGAATGATATTAGACTCTTTTGAAAAGAGGTAGATATGTCACTAGCGTGCGTTAAAGTTTCATAACTCCAGACTCTATACTCTTTTTTGTTCTCCGGTTTTTGTACTACTTATTTGAGTGACAAATTGCGTTCGGAGCATTTTTTTTCGTTAGCTTTTTGCGCACATAACGTAGCTTTACATTTAATATCCTTTTTCATTGGTATATTTTCGTACGTTGCATACATTCACCGCGTTTGCTCCCTGCGTTTGTAGGAATATTTTCTCAGCAAAGAAATTAAATAGATACATACACATTATGCTACTTGTTTGACAATTATTTTTTTTCTTGCGACTTCCAAGTTGTCTGACTCTTGTGTTCGGTGAATTCGGCATGGAATTTCCTCTTGTGCTCAATGTCTTCTTAGCCCGATCTCGAGTTACATTTATTAAGTTTTTATTTTTCTTCCATTCAAATTAATCTATAAATACAGATAAATAAAATTGAAGTGTCTGTTTGTAATTCCAAAATAACAGTTTTTCACTAAATGCATATGAAAGTATACTCGCTACTGATAATAAAAAACCAAGTTTTTAAATTTTTCTCTGTCTGTCTGTCTGTCTGTTTGTTCCGGGTAATCTCCGAAACGGCTGGACCGATTTTAACGGGACTTTCACTGGCAGGTAGCCGATGTTTCAAGGAGTAACTTAGGCTACTTTTATTTATCAAAAATATTAGGGTTCCGCGATATTAAGGATGAAACTAAATCTACGCGGGTAAAACTACAGGGCACAGCTAGTAAAAAATTAAGTTTTTGTTCAGGGTGTGTCAATATAACAGTGTTTTTATGTTTAATAAATATCCTCTTTTTTTGTTCATTCTGGAAGAATCTCTAAAACATTCAAGTCGACTTTAACGGGACTCTTAAAAGCTGATACTGCTAGGCATAACAACAACCATAACTATAACTTTATCACATAGTCAGCATATTGTTTAGAAGCGACAATAAAGGTAGTTCCTAAGAGAGTTAGTAACCCAACCGACCTCCATTTAAATATAAGCTTACAAGCGTTGCGTTAATTGTTCATTTTGTAGCTTAATCGGACTCCGGGGTAAAACTCCGCGAGCAAATGGGAGCCGCGTCGTAATCGTGGACAATTACTATACGCGCACAATTACACAGATTATGTTGCGTTATTCACTAGTTGTTTTACAAAACATACATATGCTCAAGCCTGTATTCCGCGAAGGTGTAGGCAGAGGTGTTGTAATAGCAATACCCTCTTCACCGAAGATTGAGTGCCAACGTGACAGATGGTGAGTCTATAGCCGTCTCAGGTACTATACATTCTTCTTTCAAATTACTTCTCCGATATATGCAGTATCATAAGTTTTTATAAATACTCAGTACAGGCCCCACTGGGATTCGATCTTGAATCGCTTGCGTAGCAGGCGACTGCTCAAACCCCATGACCACCACGCCACTTTGTATGTGTATTATATAACTAGTAGACGTCACGCGGTTTCACCTGCGTAGTTCCCGTGCCTATATTAATCAGTGATAATGTAGCATTCAAATGTTAAATGCTTACGAAAGATTTTTTGAGCCAATTCATTACAAATACCTATACATATAAACCTTTCCTCTTTACAATATTAGTATGGATTGATTCCTTCGTATTATACGCTTAACCCAAACTCACAGTAGATAAATTAATTACTTATTCAAACGCGGTGAGAATCATTTTCCTATACAGAATACACGCTATTTTAATAGCACCTACCTACGAAATCGCAGCAATGTCTACGCAAGTGCTACGCTTGCTACGAAGTCTCGCTCCGATTGCTACGAAGTACTATACTAAGTTTCTGTTACAGCAAGTAGCCGTAACGTGGAGTTGTGCAAACATTTACCAACAAGCTAGTTTCGCTTAGACTAATGCATTCCATAACTTTGTTGTATCATAGTTTAAATATAAGCTTTACAAGCAGTTAGGAAACTAGAAACACAACGTTTGAAATGTCATACTCACACGGGCGTCCGCATCTATGAGAAAATAAGCGGAGGGGTAATGACAGTAAGAGGTGTCGCGTCGTGGCCGAGTTTTACCGAAATTTTTTTGAACTTCAATACGATTAATCTACATTATTTTGACAGTAAATAAAATAGTGTTTTTAACAACCCTCACGCTCAATGGAGCAAATGAAAATGAAAATGATTTATTCAGTAATGGCCTGGGTTTATACTTATGAATGTCGACGAAGTGACCACCGGGTCGGAAACTAGCCTTCTGAGAAGAACCGGCAAGAAACTCAGACGTTCTTATTTAAAAAAATAGGCCTAAATTCCTTACTGCTTATAAAGATTATAGTTATACCGTGGTTGTATGTTAATATGTAACTGTTTTGAACAATGTTGTCCAAGATCCTTGGGGCTGCAATGTATTCTGTTAATTTGTAACATATGAACAAGTCGAGTAGTAGTTTCACTAAGCATTTGCTTAGTAATATTTTTTTTATTAAGAACTGTGGATTTTGTAATAAATAAATAAAAAAAGTTGACTAATGCTCTCCAATTTTGCTGGATTTTCAAATAAAGATGGCTTTAACCCAAACACGGTCATAAGGTATTTAGAATCACTAGGCGGACAAAGCAGCGTTTCTCCTCTCGCTACATAGATGGCGCTACTCGTTAACAATTGCAAAGTTTGAGTACAAATACACGAGAACCTAAAACGCGCAATAAGAGTTTTCGAGCGCATTGCAGTAAATATACAACTAGAACAGTTGGAGCCGTGGCTCCCTAGGCATGACACCCTCCTGACTGGGAGATCTTCCCTTTACTGAGCATGATCACTCGCTTTTCCCACACACGTCATATACTGTCTCATAATCATTGTCGTTCTATGGTGGTTATAAGAGATCATGGTACCCTGGTCTCAGTTCGCCATCGATGTTTGCCAGTGCGGGTTTCATTAAGTGAACATTTTCAACAGAGTTCGTGATTAAGTGGACATGCAGACGTAACCTTGACCCAATAGTTCTTGATTGACATTCTGGTGACAAACGAAATACGAACTTGTTGCATACATATTGAAATGTTGAGAAGTTCGTTGCCTTAAGAACGAATGTCATTCGCACGCTTAAGGATAATAAGGTCTAATTTCATTTGTACAATTATTTTGTATCAATGTAACAATAATTTTTGAATTTCCTAATTCCTTTCCCATAATTTTTGATACATTTTATTTAAAACATGAATGCGGATGATAAAAGCTAGTAGTATTTAATATGACATGCTTATAATAAAAGCAATTATCATTTAGGTCCTGACTTTTGATTATCAGGCCCGTCGGTATGATTATTACGGTCAGGTCAATTGTGCTTTGCATTAATTATTATCTCACTATGAAATCAACTGGTCCCATAAACGGCCCAGTCCTTATCAATGCTCGCATGCAGTAACATGTTAAAGGCCTGTTGGACAATGAAGATCTGGAATCTTGATATCTCAAAATTGTCCGAGGCAAGCTAGGCATACGATCTAAGTGCGCACTAACATTACCTTATGCGACATATTTTGTTCTACTAGGGACTCCTTTTAGTAATATATTTTAATTTTAGTTTTTTTTAAGTGATAGTACCATCTTTATATAATTAATGAAAATAAAATATTGTAGTAGATTATTGAAATTTTAGCGTCTGTTTTTCACTAAGTGGGTATGAAAGTATACACCGTGTGTATACACTTAAAAAATACAATACAAAAAATTCTGAGGTTATTTTAGTGACTCAGTTGGTTTTGTATGAATGCCGCCTTTGATGACCCTCATGGGAAGACGTGAATCAGGCGGCTGGTCTCATGGTCTCAGTCGGCAGAAACTTCACCGTTATGAAGAAATTCCATTATTGTAACTCGAGCGAGTGAACATGGTCATCCCTAGCAAAGGGAAGATCTTCCAGTCATGCCTGGGGAACCGCGGCTACAATTCTAATAGGATACTTCTATATATAAAGCAATGCGCTCGAAAACTTTTTTGCGCGATTGAGGTTATCGTGTATTTGTACTCAAACTTTGTTATTATTAGCGAGTAGAGCCATCTATGTAGCGAGAAACGCTGCTATATTATCATTGCGATTTCTATTTTCAAAAAAGCATTATATTTAAGCATTTCCTCCCTTACATCGTTAACTTAAAACAAACCTCATTTCACCTCAACAAACATTTTAACAGAGCGTGTTGTTTCAACGGAATGAAAAAATATCTCTGTGTGACGTACAAAGGCTGGGAGGTGAATTTGCGGGGTCCAAAGTGGCCCTTTGTTTGCAGTGGAGAGTGCTCCGGCCCATGTCGTGTCTGACCGGGACACTGGCTGCAAACAAACCGAACACACAGCTTTTTACAATAGCCAACGCCAGAATATGTTTTGCTTCACAGATATATGTAACGTGACCCCTGACAAATACAGGACCGTATGTAAGTATTTATGCCAAGGAAAACTGCTGAAAAAGGCTAAATTATTATATAGGCTGTGACAGGTTAATGTTGCCAAAAAAGTTTTGTTTATGAATGTGGATGGATACAAAGGGAAAGGGAGACCTAAGAAACGATGAATGGATTGTGTGAAAGATGATATGGCTAGAATGGGAGTGAATACAGATAGGAAGGCTGATAGAGAGAAATGGAAGAGAAGAACACATTGCGCCGACCGCAAATAACAAGGGCAGGAGGATGATGATGGATGACAGGACATTAAAAAAATTAAGATAATTCTGTAGATGGCTGATACAGGTGACTATGAAAATCTAAAAGTTGTATTCTAGAAGTTGTCGTTTTATGAATATATCACTATGATGATATCCATATCACGTCACTCACACACAAAATACGTTATCAAGGAGAGTTGTCCTCAGTTCAAGACTTGATTTAATGCGATTATTACCAGAACTATCAATACTTATGAGAAAAAATAACGTAGCTAGTTCATGTATTCTCTACGTAACAGCTGACTCTTATGCGAAAATAAGGTCTAAATTTGGACAACTTTGAAAGTCAATAAAAAAATAAGATATATTTTTAATCTATTTTTATAGCATCCTAGTTTTTTCATTATTGTATCCTATCATTTATTTTAACAGCTGTTTCCATCTAACTGAGCACCTGGATACATATCGTATATAAATGGGTATAACACTAACTGCCTTGTAGGAAGGCGTGAAGATAAAACCATAGTCGTAAAACTTCACTTTGGCTTAAAATGAAACTGGTTGCACTTTACAGTAACAGATTCATTTCTCACGAACGCTCGTAAATCTTTGTTTGAGTACGGAAACAGTCGGATTTCATCCCCTATTATGTACGGGTTTCATTGAATTCCATTTCTAGAAGACTCACCCTCTGTCACGTTGGCACTTAATCATCTTCGGTGAAAAGTGGGTGTTGTTATTACAACACGTCTGCCTACCCCTTCAGGGAATGTAGCCGTGAGCATATATATCTATATATGCTACTTACTATAGAGTTTTTTTTTCCTCGATAGGTACCTTATCGTGAGAAAAACATTGTTTATACGGTTATCATTTTAGCGGTCAATCTCGCTTCATGTGTTGACAAATGGGGTGAAAATAACTGTAGTGTGTGAGTTTGTAGATGTAAATATGACGTCATATAAAATCAAGGCTTTTGAGTCAGTAAACATATTATCTGAGTTCACTGATCAATAAGTAGTAATCTAGAAACTAGTACTAGATTATAAACGACCCCGGTTTAATTTCATTAAGGGTTGTCACGTCGTCGCATCGTGGCCTACCCCGTATGCGTCATTTACATGCTATGCAGACATTTACATGTTTCTTACTAAAATGACAAATCGACAATACTGTGACAAGTACATTTTAAAACTAAGAGTGACAACCCTCACGCTGGAGCAAACGTTCATCATCATCTCCCTGGCCTTATCCCATACAGTGTTGGGGTCAGCACTTGATTCGACCCGATATGGCTGATCACCTGATTTTTATACGAAGCGACTGCCATCTGACCTTTGCAACCCCATTTAAGAGCAAAATCTGTGATCTGGGTTAAACCAGTTGTCAGATTATTTTTAGGCCTCCGACTGACCTGGAACGATTGCCAAAGATGTTAAATTGGCAACCGGGACCGACTTAACGTGCTCTCCGAGGCACGGAGGGGACTCATCATCAAATTCTGGCTCATCCAACTCAGTAGTTGGATGAGCCAGAATTTGATTAGCCAGTGCTAGGCGTATGGTTGCTTAACTTCGCTGATCAAATGATATGCGCAATAGCATCTGTGCCACGAGCTCCTCTGGAGCAAACGTTCATATTTGAAAAAAATGGTTTAGATTACAAACTATTTCGAGATCGTTACAGGTCGAGCATGGTACATGGGATCTAAAATTCACCGTTTTGTCTAAAAAGTGCGTAATGAAGAAGAGTTTTTAAATAAATAATAATGAAATGAGAATATATTGCGAGTCATTATTGTCGCCTAATAAGTTGTTTGTCAACCGTGAGTCTGTGTGTCACAGAAGCCAAGAACCACCTCATAACCGATAGAGCGACCTCAGCGAAACTGTAAGTGCATTACGCTAATAAACGCGGTGTCATATTCTATCACATAAAACTTATACCATGACCGACTATTTTAAAAGCATTGCAGGCTGGGTATTATAAAATATTGCTATAAAAAAATATGCTCCCGCCATTGCCGAAGAGGTAAGCAGTGTTGGAACAACAACACCCGCATTTCACATGATATGATTATGAGCCAACGTGACAGAGGGGGAGTCCATCGCCGTCTCAGGCACTATACCATAAGTCTGAATTATTCTCAGACCGAGCAATCGCAAGTTAGAAATCCAGCCATTCATCGTGAGGAAATCTACAAATGTCTGAGAAGTAATTCAAAGACGTATGTACAGTGCGCTCAAACTAGAACGGTGACAGACTCAAGATCTGTTGGACTAAATCATCTTTGGTGAAAAGTGTTGTTACCTTTAAAGCCTTCGGGGAATACAGACGTGAGCATATTATGTATGTCTGTATTAAGTCTGATTAAGAAAATCTTGAGTATCACTAGTAGGTTGATAGCGATATGCTGAACGCTGTCACTTTTATGTTGATCAAAAGGGACTGTACAAGGAAACCTTTCTTTTATCGCGTACCCCTTGTGGAACAAATATATGAACTATGGACTATGGACTATTAGGCGATACCAACACACATATTTTCAGAACATATAACCTGATTAAAAAGGCGATTTGTTACGAAATTTAATCCCAAGAATAGCACTCCAGGGAAACGCAATCTAATAGCAAGTTTTTAAAACTCGTGATTTCACTAAATCCCGCAGGAATTCTTTCTAACTTAGTATAAAATGTTTAAAACGTATACTTACTTTCTCATATAATTAGTTTCATTCCAGACAAGTTGAAGAAACTAATTAAGATTTCTGAAGGAAATAAGTGGATAAATATAATAACGGAATTCTAATTAACTTAGCTCAAAGACGCATACATGGCTAGACAGTAAATTTAATTATTCGTCTAAGTTAATATCATCTTATATTAAGAGCATAGTTTCTTTTATATTCTGCTAAGGTTTATGACAAAAACACAATCTAATTAACAAGCAAGTGGTTAATTTTGTTAAGTTGAATCTTAAGCCACAATTTATATACTCACGTCATCCCAAAAGGGTCTCTGAAGGGGTAGGCAGAGGTGTTGTAATAACAACACTTACATTTCACCGGAGATGACTCACTAATCAATGATTTGAATGATTGACTTGTCCATCTATCACGTTGGAGTACCAACAAATAGATGGTGAGTCTATCGCCGTCTCAGGCACGTCTTGAATGACTTATTGTATGAAATGCCTGTATTCCTTTAAGGTATACAGTCCACGTTTCGCGCGAGCCTATTCGTTAAAATTTTACTGCACATCATTAATTCGAGACTGAAAGCTTATCTTGAATGGCAGATACCGCAGGAACAGGCTGGTTTCGTCAAAGGAAGAGGGACGAGAGAGCAAATATTAAATATGAGGCTCATAATAGAAAAATGCTATGAATACAACACCCCAACGTTTATGTGTTTAATTGATTACCAAAAAGCGTTCAACTGCGTGAAATGGGAGAAATTGTGGGAAGTCCTCTCTGAAACCGGAGTACCCACCCACCTGGTACTGTTGATTCGCAATCTATATGAATCCGGTATTGGGACGGTGACTATCGATAATCAAACATCGAACTGTTTCAAATTTGAAAAGGGAGTTCGCCAGGGATGTATTATTTCCCCCATCCTTTTTAATATATATGGCGAGTACGTGATGCGACAAACCCTGGAAAACTGGGAAAGAGGAGTCAAAATAGGAGGGAAACAAATATCGAACCTTCGCTATGCAGACGACACCACCCTACTAACAACATCTGAGGCGGAAATGGCGGAACTATTAAAACGACTTGAAACAATTAGTCTGGGCATGGGGCTTGCAATAAATAAAAGCAAGACTAAGCTTATGGTGGTTGACCGGTTTGCGACAGTACAACGCACCAACCTACTAAAGGAGTATGAGACTGTGGACCAATTTCAATATCTTGGTTCAGTTATCACTAACAGGGGAAGCTGCGAATTGGAAATACGAAGACGAATCGGTATGGCCAAATCAGCGATGATGCAGTTGGGAAAAGTATGGAGAGACAGGAACATCACAAACAGGACTAAGATACACCTTATCCGCACCCTCGTCTTCTCCATTTTCCTGTATGGAGCAGAAACATGGACGGTAAAATCTGGCGACAGACAAAGAATCGATGCGTTTGAAATGTGGTGCTGGAGGCGCATGCTGAGGATATCTTGGATAGCCCATCGCACAAATATATCGGTGCTGCAGGAACTTAAAATTGAGAGGGCGCAACGTCTGTCCTCAATATGCCTGCAGCGCATCGTACAATACTTTGGCCATATTGCCCGCAAAGGTTCTGATAACTTGGAACGTCTAATGGTAACAGGGAAAATAGAAGGCAAGAGACCAAGAGGCCGGAGTCCGAGGCGTTGGACGGACCAAGTATCTGAACAATTAAATGCACCTATCAGCGCCGCAATCCACCAAGCGGCGGATCGTCGAAGATGGAGACAAATCGTGGAAAAATTAAAATGGAGTCACGATCCTCAGCAGTGAGGCAACGATTACAAAGAGATTCGTTAATCGATTTTGATGGGGATTACACAAATCATTCGCTAATATAGGGATAATTAAACTACTTATTTTTTTCCTTTTCATTTATTCAAGAAATAGAGAAAGCTTGGTTGAAACCGAAACGTAATTCGTTTGATAAATTCTCACCTTTCACCATTAAAAGCTTTGTAATTGAAGCATTAATTAATATCAAATGTAGCAACGATTTAGTTTCAAAATACCACGAAATAATAATTACAAAGAGAGCAGACACTGTAGGTACCCAAGAATGCTTTTAACGTCTTCTAAGAAATATAAAGCGGTTTTCGAAGTGGTATTTAAAACTTCAGTGCTTAAATTGGCTTAAATGTTTTATTGCCTAGCTTAGTTCAGAACACAAAGTACTTAGTAGTAAATATGTTATGTAGCATGTGTGCATTGTATTGGTGTACTAGCTGTGCTCCGCGGTTTCACCCACGTAGATTTAGTTCCATGCTTCATGTCGCGGACCCCTAATATTTTTATGAAATAAACGTAGCCTAAGTTACTCATTGAAACATCTCCTGCCAGTGAAAGTCCCGTTACAATCGGTCCAGCCGTTTCGGAGATTACCGGAACAAACAAACAGACAGACAAACAGAGAAAAAAAATTAAACTTGGTTTTTCTATTTCAGTACCGTGTATACTTTCATATGCATTTAGTGAAAAGCTGTTATTTTTGAATTACAAACAGACACTTTAATTTTATTTATTTGTATATAGATGTATAGATAAGCTTATTCCATATCCATATTTTACATGTTTTTTATAGGCAATATGTCCTGTCGTAATTTAGTAAGTTAACCTTAATTAGCCAAAAGAGAACTGCCGCGTTATTCACTAATATTTCTCAGCGTCGGACTCGACGAGCGTAAGTTTCAATCACAGGAAATTTATACATAAGACATAAAGTATAAGGTTCAATTTCGTATCTTTAATACCGACACTCGATGACGAGAAATCTTAGTAAGTAACGCGGCTGGGGCCTTACCATAATCTTATTGCCATCATAGTTCCACTGTGTGACAGTGATAGACTTATACACGTCATATACATCTGTCTCATAATAAGAGTTAAAGTATCATGGCAATAGGAAGTCATGGTGACCATCATAATTATTTATTTAAGAGCTAGACTTTTTGACTTCCTTGTACGACATGCCGCTGATTTTTTTTCCGATTTCAAATTAAATTGCATGATTCCAGAATTGTCTTCAGCATTGCATATAAATAAAAGATTTAAAAAAAATGCTAGGTACCTTTTCTTTAAACATTTTTTTAGCGTAAGTATTTTTCTTAGACAGGTCCCAGTTAACAGAGTCGGAGTGTACTTAAAGTAACGTTTTGGTAATGTCCCGTCCTTAAACGGACACTGAGTGACGTAAAGCTCTCACTGAGGGTATTCCGCTGGATTATTAAACATTTTGTATAAAATAGATGTCATGCAGGGGACGGATTTGGGCGCTTTTAAATCGCTTAAATATTGTATTCGTTGAATTTCAGTATGTAGCTTTGTGTGATATAAACAATCAGGCGCGTTTCCAAGACTTAAAACATTTCTTGGTCAACTTATGAATATTAATTTCTTGTCAGTTTCTTCTTACTAAGAAGAAAGTGACGGTAGTATTCTGTATGATAATATCATTCTGACGATATGATAGTACCTTGTTAAAAGACTAATCAACAAATATATTTTCTTGTTGGATTATACCCATAGTATGAATGATATACCAAAGTATATTTTTTACTGCGCGCTCAAACTAGAACGCGTTATTGTCGATTCCAAAGTATACAAAATTGAACTTTATCACCTGTACTTTATGTATCATTATTCTACGATTGAAACCTACGCTCAACGTCAAATTCGACGCTGAGTTACTTTATAGAATAACGTGGCTTTATACAAATCCAAATCCGTCCCTAAATCTTTGTTGTCATGTTAATGACAAGTCCTTCGAATACCATTGTCCCAAAACGAGTCATTTTGTCCCTTTACTGTAAACACTTATGTATGAAACTAGCTGTGCCCCACGGTTTCACCCGCGTAGATTTAGTTTCATCCTTATGGTCGCGGAACCCTAATATTTTTCATTAATAAAAGTAGCCTAAGTTACTCTTAAATACATCAGCTACCTGCCAGTGAAAGTCCCGATAAAATCGGTCCAGCCGTTTCAGAGATTACCCGGAACAAACAGACAGACAGACAGAGAAAAAAAATTAAAACTTGGTTTTTAGTGTCAGTAGCATGTATACTTTCATATGCATTTAGTGAAAAGCTGTTATTTTGGAATTACAAACAGACACTTCAATTTTATTTATCTGTATAGATATAGCTGTGTACTAATTATAATTCTCAGGGTTTTGCATATCTACTTAGATAGATGGATTACATATCTAATTATTTAGAGTAAGGTGTATAATGTTTTTTTATGACTATTTCCCAAAAAAAACCATGTAATATATTGATTGATTCTTAGGATTATTGCAAAGGTATACAATACAGACGAAATTATGCAGGTTCACTCGCGATGTCTTTGAAAGGCGGTGTGATCAATCACTGCACTTATGTACATAAAATATTGATACAGTTTTTGAATCTGCATAAATGCTCCGATAGGACATAAAACTAAGATCTGCAAACAAACTATGTACATCGAACATCAGTCAGCAAATAAAGTGCAGATATAAATCATACACCCGCACATTAGGCCACAGACAAAACTCAATTTTCCAGTATAAACTGACCTAGAAATGTATACGCTTTCCTTGCATTAAGAGACCGGCTTGTACTGGTATTATAGATTCATGTTTAGTACATGGATGTGTGGGCTGTGAGTGATGTATGCATCTCACGTTTGTTGGCGATAGAGGATATTCTGAAATGTCAACCGGACGAGTAGCATTTATTTAAGTGTCTGGCCACGTACAATTTATTTCGCTTACCGAAGGTATTGGCACGCTATCAATATAAGCTTTACAACCAATAAGGCCTATTTTTTGAAATAAGAACTTATCCTCCATTGAGCGTGAAGGTTGCCAATCTTAAAAAATATTTCAAAATGTACTTTTTATTTAGCTTCTATCAAAATATAGTAGATTTGTCGTTGAGAAATTTTAAAAATGTCGGTAAAAACGTGAAATTCGTATACTTCTCTGCTGCGTGAAAATTTTATAATTTTTTTTAGAACGAATCTCGTCTTTGAATCTTTAAAAAATTGCATACTTACCGGACCTATCCTTACCGGGTATACGTATTGTACAAAAAATGTATAATTATGATATTTCAAGTACCTATTTTTTTTTTTTAAAAAAAGGTACATCTGAAAACAAAGTTTGATCTATCTTAATAAAATAACGAACTAGAGTAAAGAGTGAGATATTCTTCAACTTAATGAATCAACTGTCACATTTAAAAAAAAAATTGTGTCAAGATGGAAAAGTTACTCAGGATAATCGCGCAAAATATTTTGTAGGAAAATAAAATTCTTGAGTGAAATTTTAAAGCCACTTTTCCAACAATATCTCCGGAGATGTTTCAAGAAACGTTTATGCTGACACTGTAAACCGGGTCACTGAACACTTCGAGAACAACAAAGTATTTTACACCGTTTTCTGTTAAAGCTATCATTTTACCATTTGTTTTAACGATATATAAATGTATATACATTACACTAGCTTGCGCCCGCCTGCCCCTATAAATCACAAATTATGCGTACTATAAGTACATCTGTAGCGCAAGTTTAGGTTTTAATATGTTTTAACATTGATTATATCGACTGTCTATTTTCTTCATTTTGTATGGGAACGTAAAACTTCCTACACTCGCCGCTAGGGGCGTTCCCATATAATTTTTTTTATTTATTTTATTTATTTATTTACTTATAACCTCTTTACAGTATTTGTTCTACCAATGCGATGTTACAGGCCTTAACGATAAAATTATAATATTATAAAATAAAATTAGCACTAAATATAAAACCTAAAACATAGTAACTGAATTAAAACTAAACTATTATACTTAAATATCTATCTAACTTAATACATATTTACATGGATAATTCTAAATACTTCTGAGCACTGATTCTGAGCAAAATGAGGAAAATACGCAATCGATATAGTCTACGTATATACTTGTTAACTTACGGTACTGTAACGGCCTACGCTTTCAGGGATACATACATGAATGAGACACAAAAATCATTGAATACAATGTCACGTTTCTTCTTAGGCTAGCCGCACACACACCATCTATATCTATACATACAGATAAATAAAATTGAAGTGTCTGTTTGTAATTCCAAAATAACAGCTTTTCACTAGACGCATATGAAAGTATACATTGACATAAAAAAAACCAAGTTTTAAAATTTTTCTCTGTCTGTCTGTCTGATTGTTCCGGCTAATCTCCGAAACGACTGGACCGATTTTAACGGGACTTTCAGTGGGGGGGTAGCTGATGTTTCAAGGAGTACCTTAGGATACTTTTGTGTATTAAAAAAATATTTGGGTTTTGCGAATGAAGCATGAAACTAAATCTACGCGGGTACAATAATATAGTGTGAGCTAGCCTTATATTTATTTGAGTACCAAGATGAGAACAATAATATTCCAATCACGTACCAATATTTTAATGAAGAATACGTTTTAATTAAGAATACGAATATAAATTATAATACTGTTGAAAAATTAATCAATATAATTATGTAATCTATACAGATATCTATATCTATACAGATAAATAAAATTGAAGTGTCTGTTTGTAATTCCAAAATAACAGCTTTTCACTAAATGCATATGAAAGTATACACGATATTGACACTAAAAAACCAAGTTTAAATTTTTTTCTCTGTCTGTCTGTCTGTCTGTCTGTTTGTTCCGGGTAATCTCTGAAACGGCTGGACGGATTTTAACGGGACTTTCACTGGTAGGTAGCTGATGTTCCAAGGAGTAACTTAGGCTACTTTTATTTATTAAAAATATTAGGGTTCCGCGACAATAAGGAAGAAACTAAATCTACGCGAGTGAAACCGCGGGGCACAGCTAGTATAATATAAAATTTTAACCTGCAGCTTCGCCTGGGTGGCAGTAAATTTCTCATACAAATGAAATAGAAATGAATCTCAAAATAATAATAAAAATGATTTATTCAGTTTAGACTCTGGGACCTTACCATGGCCTCTTATCGCCATGATAGTTTAGCTCTTATTATGAGACAGATGTATATGACGTGTGTAAGTCTGTTAATGTCACACAGTGGAATTATGATGGCAATAAGAACTTATGGTAGGTGAGGCCCCAAATCTTCGTTTACGTCGACGCGGTGATAGTGACGGCGGCAGTGAAAATCTCACGAGTTTTCTCAAAATCGCCGTCACAAGTCATCGCGTCAGCGTAAACGTAGATTTGTATGGGTTCACAATAGTGTCATCTTTAGGCCGACAGAGGCGCTGCTTCGATCCCATACAAATGTGCGTTAACTTTGACGCGGTGACTTGTGACGACGGCAGTGAAAAACTCGCACTAGGCCCTCTGTTCGTATATAAGTACAGTGATTCTACAGAATCTATAGTCTACATATCGACTAATATAAATCAGAATAAATTCGTTTTTCAACTTTGTTGTATTAAAAAGTTTACAGTAAATTAATTTTATTTAACACGCTTGAATATCAACACGCTATTCAATTTTCGTGTTCCTAATATCAAAAGGTATTTCAATAAATTACGTCATCGAATTCCCGACTCTAGTAATATTCAAATAAGCAATATATTACCGAATTCCAACATAATTTACGGACCTTATTTTTTTCTTTGCAAAGTTCTATTTACAGGGAAATCGGAGGTAATTTCAAAATGAGTGTATCGGCCCTGCCATCAACTGGCAATGAAAGGAAAAGCCTCCAAGATTTATACCTCTCCAGTACATTTTCTTGAGGTATTTAAGCAAGAGTATTGCCATTTATCAAAAGGCTCGTTTGTGTTGCGTTGTTGGGAAAAGTTCGTTATTTTTGACGGTCATTTTCGGTTAGAAATTTTGCCTTTTGGTAAGAATATGATAACAAAGTATTTTTTCAATTAATAAGATTATACTCAATTGTGTTACATCTATATCTATACATCTATACAGATAAATAAAATTGGAGTGTCTGTTATTCCAAAATTACAGCTTTTCACTAAATGCATATGAAAGTATACACGCTACTGACACTGAAAAACCAAGTTTTAAAATTTTTTCTCTGTCTGGCTGTCTGTCTGTCTGTTTGTTCCGGGTAATCTCTGAAAAGGGCTAGACAGATTTTAACGGGACTTTCACTGGTAGGTAGCTGATGTTTCAAGGAGTAACTTAGGGTACTTTTATTTATTAAAAATATTAGGGTTCCGCGACATGAACGATGAAACTAAATCTACGCGGGTGAAACCGCGGGGCACAGCTAGTTGTAATTATAGTAGAATTTGCCCCGCGGTTTCACCCGTGTATATTTAGTTTCATCCTCTTTTTCTCGGAACTTTGTTTTCCAAACAAAAGTAACCTAAGTAACTCCATGAAACATCAGTTATCTACCAGTGAAAGGTCCGTTGGAATTGGTCGTGCCGTTCCAGAGATCAGCAGGAGCATACAGACAGACAGACATAGTTTTAAATTTGTTTTTTTTTTTTATCTCAGCATCATCATCATAGGCCACTTCATCTTGTCAGATGATTGTTGCAGTGCTGTGTCCTATCTCATACATCTTCTCCTGTGGCTCAGCAGTCCAATGGCAGCACGGCATCTCTTGCCACATCTGTCGCAAGTGAACCGAGAATCTGAGGACGGATCAGTGCCGGTTGTTCGAAGCCTTTTCTGCTTAATTCTGTCGAGCCAGGCTTCGTCATGCTTTGACATCCCAGATGATATCTCATGGCGCCATTGGGTTCTTACATTGGCGTGCGTCTCCCAGTTCCTTGTATCCACATCAAAGCTCTTCATATCACGCTTGCAGGAATCCTTGTATCGGAGCATGGGACGCCCGACAGGTCTTTTGGAATCGGCGATTTGCCCGAGCATAACTTCACGCGGCAGTCTGTCGGAGTCCATTCGATGAACATGACCAAGCCAGCGGAGTCGTCTCTGTTTTAATATTGCCGTAATGCTGTTGCAATTTGTTTTGGAAAGAACAGTTTCGTTGGTCATCCGATCCTTCCAAGTAACTCCCAGTATCGTTCGCAGGCATCGCATGTGGAAAGCATTGAGTCGACGTTCTTGTTTAGAGTATGTTGTCCACGTTTCCGATGCGTAAAGAAGTATACTGAGAACGCAAGTTTGGTAAACGAGGATCTTGGTGGTTATGGTAAGTTTATTGTTTTGCCATACTCTCGGTGAAAGCTTACCGAACGTAGTCGCGGCTCGTCCAATACGGGTGTCTAGCTCTTTGTCATTACTGAGTTTAGAGGTTGTGGTGGACCCGAGATAGCAGAAGTCTTCTACTACTTGAAGTGGTGCTCCATCGAGAACAATATTTGGCTGTAAATCTGTACCCTGGCTCATGATGACAGTTTTCTTGGGATTGACACTCATGGAAAATAATTTGCATGCTCGTTCAAATCTTCTCACTAATTCCTGCAGTTCTGCTTCCGAGTTAGCGACAAGTGCAGCATCATCAGCATACAGAAGTTCTCGGGCTATTACTTCATAACGGTGTCTTTTTGACTTGAGACAATTCACGTTAAAAAGTCTTCCATCTTTTCTTGTATGCAGATGCACTCCGACGTCACAGTCTCTAAAAGCCTCTGCCAGCAATGCCGAAAAGAAAATTCCAAATAAAGTTGGCGCAAGTACACAGCCCTGTCGCACTCCACGGTTTACGTTAAAGGACGCAGAAGAGTCGCCGTTAAAAATTACGGAGCCTTGCATGTTGTCATGGAAAGATTGAACGATGGCTAGTAAGGTTGGTGGGCATCCAATTTTTGACAGTATTTTATAAAGTCCTCCTCGGCTGACCGTATCAAAGGCTTTATTGAGGTCGACAAATGCCATATATAAAGGTACCCGATGTTCTCGGCACTTTTCTTGAAGTTGGCGAAGTGTGAATATCATGTCATTTGTAGATCTGCCGGCTCTGAAACCACACTGTGACTCTGGGTAGATTCTTTTTGCAAGAGTGTCAAGTCTTTTAAGAACCACCTTGGCGAGTGCTTTACCAGCAATACACAAAAGTGATATTCCTCTATGGTTATTACAGTCTCCTCTGTCGCCCTTTCCCTTATACAATGTGACCATGTCTGCGTCGCGCATGTCTTGAGGCATTGTACCTTCCTCCCAACATTGAAGTAAGAGCTGGAATAATGCCGGTGTCACACATTTGAGTTTGATAACTTCAGCTGGCAGGTTATCTTTTCCGGTACTTTTACCCAATTTCAGGCCGTTCAGTGCTTGTTTAAGCTCTTCAAGCGTGGGAAGGGCATCCAAGTCCTGCATAGTGGGGTAAGTCGGCAAAGCATCAAGAGCGTCATTACTAATATTGATTTCTTCGGAATAAAGACATGAGTAGTATTCCGCCCATCTATCTAGTTGTTCCTGTTTATTGATTATAGGGTTCCCGTTCTGATCTTTGATCGGTGCGCGCTTCCTGATTGTTGGTCCGGTTGCAGTCTTGATACCTTGATACATACCTCGATAGTCCCCGGCATTACGACAAGTCTGAATAGATTCGCAGAGACTGGTCCAATACCTATTTGCACAGAAGCGAGAGACACGTTGCAAATCCGCTTTGGCTGCTCTGTATTTTAGCTTAACGCTATGATCAAATGGACTGTTCATGAGCTGTAAGTGAGCACGACGCTTCTCTTCGATGTGTGGACGCAGCTCATCTTCACATTGAACGAACCAGTCATTCTGAACCCTGTCCTCTTTTCCAAATGTTTGAAGAGCGGTCTGTAAGAGAGACTTCTTAATATGCTGCCACATAGCCTCAGCGTTCTCTAAACCTTGGAGCTTTTCAGGGTTCAGTTTGTCTTCAATGGCTCCAGCAAACTTTTCATAGAGTGCATCCCTTTGTATGGCTCTGGTGTTAATTTGTATCTTACAGCGCTTACTTTTTGCGGAATGGATCTTTTTTGCTATGATGCGTGTCTTGATCATTACTAGTGAATGATCTGTGTCGCAATCAGCACTATGATACGAGCGAGAATTGAGGATATCTCGTAGATCTTGTCTTCTCGTAATTACGAAATCGAGCTGGTGCCAATGGCCGGAACGGGGATGTTTCCATGACACCTTATGTGCTGGTCTGTTCCGGAAATATGTATTCGTTACACACAAGGAAAGGGATGCGCAAAGTTCTAGGAGGCGCTGACCATTTTCATTCATATTCCCAGTACCATGCATACCCATGCAATCTGGCCAATTACTCCAGTTATTTCCAATCCTCGCGTTGAAGTCACCTAAGAGCATTAGTTTGTCTGATTTACGTACAACTGACAAACAGAGACGCAGATCCTCGTAAAATGCATCCTTGACCTCTGGTGGTGCTTGTAAGGTCGGAGCATATGCTGAAATAAACGTGATGGGACCAGAACGAGTCATTAATCTCATCTTCATTATACGCTCAGAAACACCAATTGGAGGATTACAGCAGTTAAGCAGACTGTTGCGTATCGCGAAGCCAACTCCATGCTCACGGCGTTCACCAATGTCCTTCCCTTTCCAGAAAAAGGTATAGTTATCCTCGCGCAAACTGCCTTCGTCTAAGAGGCGGGTCTCCTGTAATGCTGCGATATCTATACGGAGGCGTAGAAGTTCTCTGTCGATGATGGCCGTTTTTCTACTCGATGTTGGAGCAGAGTCCGTGTCAAGTCCGGTCAACATTGTTCGTACGTTCCAGGTGGCAAGTCGCATTAAAGTGTTGTTTTCTTTATTATTTCTTATGTTGTTGCTAGGTGCATTGAATACCCATCTTGTTTCAAACATTGTGACATGCCTGCTGCCCCACACACCTATAGGAGCGCAAGATGAGGGACGGACTAGTACCTTACTGGCCGGGGGCTGCCCAGCTTGAGGCGGGCGTTAACTAGTAAATTAGCCGCAATGGACTATCCCACCGTCGGGAGTCACCCCTGGCGTCTGCACTCACGTCCATTAGCGCTAGACTTAGAACCGGTAACTGCAACTCCCCGTGTTGGTTTCCGCACCGTAAGGCACGGGCAGAGTGTCCTCTCCACAAGCACTGCATCGCCTGGGACGCATTTGTGAGACTATGAACTTGCCCAGCATCCATAGCCTCCTCTCGGCCTCCACGACTTGGTCTGCAGGAGTAACAAGTTACTACGTGCAGAGCCATTTTGGCTGCAGGAGTTGCCGACTCTTTCAGGTTGGACCTTACTGTCAACTACGGTACTCCAGATCCGTTGCCTCATCCGCCAAGCAAGCGCCGTACCGAAGCCCACCTTCTCCGCCGTTGCTGTCGTTGAGGTCTTCACCCGTAACCCTGGGCAAGGGCTCCGCGTTATACCTCGCAGAACTAGGTCCCTGTTCGAACTTCGCCACTACCACACCTCGGCCTACTGACGTGTGGAGTGCCCACCCCCGCGACGTGGACGCGCCGGACAGGAATTATCTCAGCACCCTATATATTTTCATGTGCATTTAGTGAAATTCTGTTAATTTGGAATTACAAACAGCCACTTCAATTTTATTTAGCTGTATAGATTAATCAAATATATTCTGACTTCTTGAAAATGGCCCTTGGCTTAATTCAGAGCAAACATTTTCAAGCCAACAATATTTAAATACAAAAGTAAGGTCCCTGGTTCTTATCACGGTAAGTCGTTGGTACTATTTGTCAGGGAGATAGGTGCCATCTTGGAGAGACCTAGGCTATCTTGAATCAGCAACGAAATTCCACGCAGACGAAGAAGGCGGCTGAAATAATTTATGCGAGCTTTTCTTTTGTAGTTATTTGCTACGCTGTGTTCAAAAGCGCAGTAGTTATTAGGCATCTGTATAGGTTTTGGCATTTTGGAATTCAACCATCTGCCTCCGAAAAAGCCTCAACACATTTCGTCCCACGCTAATACGTGACGAAATTAGTTAACGTAGTAGTGACTGATTAGACTGTTATACTAACGGCGAGGATATGGATTGACCGAGAATTTAGAAACAGGTAATCTGGTTCAATACTTAGGCAGTGAAGTTAGGCAATTCTTAATCCTGGAACTAACACGAAGTTTGTAGCATACTTACACAGTTTAAATTAAAAGTAGTAGCTTTACAAAATGACACACTCACACAGACGTGCTCATCTTCGAGATTCTAAGCAGTAGCGCCAATAAATACGCGATGCCCGATCACGTATGCGTCATTTACGTGCTTTACCGACTTTTTTTTAACTTAAAAACGACATTATTTTGTCAGTAAATAAAACAGTATTTTTATATTTAAGAATGACAAACCTCGCGCTAAATGGAGAAACGTTCTTATTTTAATAATTCGACATCTAGATTCCTAACTGCCTGCTTATATTTACACTGCGATGGTGACTTACAAATGATGAAGAGTTTCCAATTTCAAATTTATAAAAAACTAGCGGTCCGGTCTAGCTTATCTTACCTACTTAGCTTAACTCCAGGTTACGACTTATTGAGTCTGTTACAAAAATTACATCAATTTGACTCTTTTCTTTTATCCATAAATATAAAATGGATTTTTTAACCTTAAGCTCATCGGAGCTATCTCCTACGTTTTAGTAAAAATCGTCTCAAGATCCGAAACGTAGTTTATAAGAATGATGCTTTCAGATTGACAAAATATTATGTATGGAAATGGCGACTTCAACTTATATTATTTTAATAAGATACGAAAATCCCAGACACATTTTCTCTCGTTTTTGTATAGGACACTGCGTTAGGGATAAAAATACACCCTGACATTTACCCATTTCACCGCGAAGACTGGAGAGTAATTTAGTTACGCTTCAGTCCGATAGATGTCGTTACGTCCAAGTTAAATCGCGCTATGGTTACGTTGACCGGATTTAGTATCCCTCTATACGTTTTGAACCCTTTTATCACCGAGAACACAAAATAATTATGCACAATTTTTATCTGGCTAGGCATTTACTTGTGACTTGCAAGCCATTATTGAACAGAGATTATGCTATCATAGAATTAAATCCGCTACGTAATTTTATTTCTATGATGATGACAAAGATTACACGCGTATAAAGAAAATATGTATTGCGATGTACTTGAGTTAAACTATATAGTTCTTCTCAATAAAAACAAGCTTCCAAACCTAGTGGTAGCATGTATAATCCTGTATAATTATGTCATTCTGTCGCTTTCAAAGTACACTGTAAAAAGTGGAATCAAATAAAAATATTCTTCAGTTTGAGTTTGAGATGTTTCAATTGAGCGAGAGCACTATTGCAACTTTGAAAGTTAGCATAAAGTCATCATCATCTCCCTGGCCTCATCCCATACATCGTTGGGGTCGGCACTTAATTCAACCCGATGTGGCTGATCACCTGATTTTTTACGAAGCGACTGCCATCTGACCTTCGCAACCCCATTTAGGAGGAAAATCTGTGATCTGGGTTAAACCAGTTGTCAGATTATTTTTAGGCCTCTGACTGACCTGTAACGATTGCCAAAGATGCTAAATTGGCAACCGGGACCGACGGCTTAACGTGCTCCGAGGCACGGAGGGAACTCGGGCGGTCACCCATCCAACTACTGGCTAGGCGTATGGTTGCTTAACTTCGCTGATCAAATGATATGCGCAATAGCAACTGTGCTACGAGCTCCTCCTTAAAGTTAGCATAAAGTACCAACACAATAAATTTTTCTCTGTCTGTTTGTTCCGGCTAATCTCCAAAACAGCTGAGCCGTTTTTAACGGGATCTTCATTAGCAAACAGCTAATTAGACAAGGAGTAACTTAAGCGTACTTTTATTAAAAAAAACATTAGGGTACCGCGAGTCACGCATGAAATGAATTATAAGTAGTAAAATAATATAAAACCAAGGCAATGTTAATCCTACGTATTCAGCGAGTCTAAGAAATACAAGAAATATTGTTAACTTGCGCCAAGTAGCTTAAATAGAAGTTAGCGGGTAGCTTCAACTTACGACGACGTTAAGTTTTGCAGAGAATGGATTATCGGAGTAGCGTAACTTAGTTTTGAATGAATTTAAGTTATTATGACATACATAATGAACAACGGTAACATATAAACGAAGGGAAAATTTTGCTTTAAACTTAAGTGCAGTGATTAAACCCCACGATCTTTAAGTTAAGGAGCCGTGGTGGCCTCGGGGTTTGAACAGTCCCATGCTACGCAAGCGACGCAAGTTCGAATCCCAGTAGGGCCTGCACCAATGAGTTTTTCTAAAACTTATGTGCAGTAATTTCACACCACGTGCTTTACGGTGAAGGGAAATATCGGAGAAGAAACCTGCATATGTCTGAGAAGTAATTCAAAGACGTATGTATAGTGCCTAAGACGGGTATGGACTCGCCCTCTGTCACGTAGACACTTAATCATAATCGGTGAAATGTGGGTGTTGTTCTTACAACACCTCTGCCTACCCCTTCCCTTCTGGGATGGCTTTAGCATATTTTTTTTATCTATAAGTTGAAGGGAAACATCAGGAAGAATCCTTTTTAAAGTACATATATACAAACTTTTGGATAGTGCTTGAGACGGCGATGGACTCACCATCTGGTAATCATCTTCGGTGAAATGTGAGGTCAAACTACTTAAGTCGAAAGTGTAATCAATAATCTAACCTCGGTAAACCATGAGTACAGTATTTCAGCAAAATTAAGCACGTTTAAACCGTTGAACCGTCAACAATTTGACCGTGAAAAGGTAACAGACTGACAGGGACACTTTCCCATTTATAATACAACTAGCTGTGCCCCGCAGTTTCACCCGCGTAGATTTAGTTTCATCCTTATTGTCGCGGAACCCGAATATTTTTAATAAATTAAAGGAGCCTAAGTTACTCCTTGGAACATCAGCTACCTGCCAGTAAAAGTCCCGTTAAAATCCGTTCAGCCGTTTCAGAGATTACCCGGAACAAACAGACAGACAGACAGACAGACAGAGAAAAATTTTAAAACTTAGTTTTTTAGTGTCAGTAGCGTGTATACTTTCATATACATTTAGTGAAAAGCTGTAATTTTGGAATTACAAACAGACACTTCAATTTTATTTATCTGTATAGATGTATAGATATTAATGGACATATTTAAGTGTAATAATTCATCTACACATCTACACAGATAAATAAAATTGAAATGTCTGACTAAATGCATATGTAAAGTATTCACAGTACACTTTAAAAAAAATTTTTTTTTTCTCTGTCTGTCAGACAGACATTTGTTTGAAGCCGTTTCAGAGATTAGTCAAATCTCTGAAACGGCTGGGCCAATTTTAACGGGATTTCAGATAGCTGATGTTTTAAGGAGTAACTAAGGCAAATTTTGTTTAAAAAAATAAGGTTCTGCAAAATAAAGTATGAAACTAATTCTACGCGGGTGAAACCGTGGAGACAGCTAGTAATTCATTAAACGATTCAGATTCTTTAAGTATTTGTAGATCGATATAGATTATCCTATATTCTGTGGTTCGCACAATGGATTTCGGAATTCCGTAAGTGAGTGTAGTGGTCCGGAAAATCGCCATAAAATTGACACTCCACCGCCATGGGAACACTTGGGACACAATGGGAAATGACAAATAATGTACCAACATAAAATACAACTCGGTCGGAACTGTTATGCGAGGGTCGGAAAAATCTTTCATTTTGATCGGAGTGTTATGATTGGTTAGTAGATAAAAAGTAGTATGTACTTATAATATTAATTGATTAATATAACATTTTACCAGTAACTTCACCACAAAGGTCGTGTCTGTTTGTAATTCCAAATTAACAGCTTTTCACTATGCATATGAAACACTCACTACATACGGTACCTACTCACATAATAAAAAAACTAATTCAAATTGAAATTCAAAAATATCTTTATTTGATTAGACTTTTAACAAAGTAGTTTCTAATCGTCAGAATGACACGATTACACAGGATTATACATCCTGCCGCGGCTACCGCCAGGTTCGGAAGGTTGCTTTTATTGAGAAGAACCTGGCAAGAAACTCAACACAATCAACTCAAAACAATATCTTCTTTGTCTGTCTGTGTGTTTGTGCCTTTGTTAACTATATAAATACAAAGAGCGTCCGACGACTCAACCAAGTTTCAGTGGAGTTATTAAAACGAGCCTCGTCGAATCATGATTCGTGCATTGCGTGTTCATAAACATTATTTTTATTTCATTAAGGGCTTTGATCGTTGTTTGGAATCAATTTACGAATGTTGGCTCTCGATTTGCTCAACTTTATACGGTTCTCGTAGGCTTTGTATTGGATATAATGTAGGTATTTCTTAGTTTATTTTTCTACAATTATATAAGGAAATTATCATCATCTCCTTGGCCTTAGCCCATGCTTGATTCAACCCGATGAGGCTGATCACCTGATTTTTATATGAAGCGACTGCCATCTGACCTTCCTAATTATGAGGAAAAATCGTAATCTAGATTAAACCAGCTACACATACTTTCATATGCTCACGCCTGTATTCCTCGAAGAGGTAGGTAGAGGTGTTGTAATAACAACACCAAATTTTTACCGAAGATGATTGAGTACCAACTAGACCGATGGTGAGTCTATCGCTATCTAAACCAGCTATCTGACACTCTTTAGGTCTCCGACTGACTTCTAAAAATTGCCACTGCTGCTAGAACTACGTATGTTATACATTTTTAGAAGATATAACGGAATAGTTATGGTTTTAAACGAGTGTTGGAATAATAATATGTATACAATTTTAGCTCGGCCCTACAGTTTCAACCGCGCATAAATTTACAGAAATTCGGGAGCGCTTTTTCTTTGTTGAAGATCCTTCTAGGCATTTTGTTAAAATAATAAATATTTGTAACCGTCCATTCCTCGAAGGCACAAAACCGGAAAATTGCTTTGTAAATTAGCATAAACTTAGGTATACATACATATGCAAATATCTAGGCTCCCATCTCAAGCCCGAAACGAAATTTTCATTTACCAAAGCAATTTCTTTGATAAGCCAAGTATTCTCAGACTGTCTGTCAGCATACATTGCCTCGTATCGTACACGATAAAATAGAGTAATATGATTTCAAAGGAGACTTAAGGTTTTAAGGTTAAGCTTTACAAAAGATCTAGGCACACGGAGTTGAGATAAGATTATTTAGGCAGTAGGTTAGGATTAGATTAGTTTAGTAATAATTAGGTTGTCTAGGTAGCTAGGTTTTTTAGCTGAACAGAGTTCAACTCCTACATGTTAGTGAAAACCGTATCAAGATTCGTAACCTAGTTTAGAAGAACGTTGCATTCAAATACTATATTTATAATATAACTACGCACTGAAAGTCTCTTAGGAAGTATCTTTGGAAATGCAAGTCCGATTTGAAAAATTTTAGTTATTCAGTGTTAGATAGCCCATTTATCGAGTACAGGTTATAGGCTATATGTCATCGCGGCTTAAAGTTAGCGTAAGCCCAAAGTAACTATTCCACGCGGACGAAGTCAGAAGCTATAATTTTTGAACTCGGAGTTTACCGTTATGAACAAACTTAGAAATTTTGCAGCGGCTCTCTCTCTCTCGCTAAATAGATAGCTCTACTCGCTAACAATTGCAAAGTTTGAGTACAAATACATGAGATTTCATTGCAGTATATACACCTACAAGTTTCCAACTAGAACAGTTGGAGCCGCGGTTCACCAGGCATGACACCCGCCTGGCTGGAAATCTTCCCCTTGTTGGAAATGAGCATGATCACTTGCACTCCCCACAACCATATTCCGCCTCATGGTAAGCGGGTACCGCAGCCTATGAACGCTTGCAATACCAACAAATATATCTGCACCTTATGTTTAAAAACACTTTGGTATATAGACTTTTATTGACTTGAACACACGTTTCTTGTCTATCCAATACATTGCATTACTTGCAGGTAACACAGCTTTAGGGATTCCACGGCTTTTGATTTAAAAATTCAAAGTGAATTCTTCCATAGGGTGTAACGTCACATTGTCTTTTGTGATAATAAAGTAGGTAGGATATTTCGTTCGTGTTCTTTTCAGCGTGTTCGGCGGCGGCGCGTGAAATATTGTGTTTCAGTATAGAGAGGGGAGATAACGATGTATCTATGCTTGTGTTTTTTTTGGGAATGAGTCTGTTTGTTTTTACACAAATTATAGTTGCTATTTTTTTGAACGATTCAAAATAGACACGATTATGCTATATTTTTGTCGTTTTAAAAAATCTGCACGCACCGAAGACTGTTCTTATCATAATATTATTATGAAAGAATTTAGAGTATAATAATTAAGAGTATATTTTTGAAAATATTTTCTTTTGCGAAAACATTGTAAAACCGGGGGAAGGGAGGCCCAGAAGTGGGACACGTGAGGCTCATTATAATATTTTCTATAATCAGGTACCTAAATGAAAGACAATGAATATATTTCAAGTGTAAACACTACCTAAGAAATAAAATAAATAAAGAACTTTAAATTAGTATCTGCGGGAATGGTGCCCAGCAAGGGTAAGAAAAAATAAAAACTCAGTAAATCCAACCAAAACCGGGAGTACTATCTATTATAGAGGAACATGACACCAAACGAAATGTATTGCTTTTCCTTTATACGGGCGTTGGGGTAGCTTAACGGCATTTTTCTGAGATTTGTTTCATTTTAGCTGGGCTTTAGTGATGCTTTCATATTAGAAGTCACAGATGATACATTTAAACTATGACACGACATGTTACATTACGTTTGTATACTATCTATTAAATATATATAACTCAAAGTCAACTGACTGACTGACTGACTGACTGACATAGTGATCTATCAATGCACAGCCCAAACCACTGGACGGATCGGGCTGAAATTTGGCATGCAGGTAGATGTTATAATGTAGGGCATCCGTAAAGAAAGGATTTTGATTAATTCTACCCCCAAGGGGATAAAATAGGGGATGAAAGTTTGTATGAAACTGAATTTACGCGGGTGAAACCGCGGGGCACAGCTAGTACATACATATGCCTGTATTTCTCAAAGAGGTAGGAAGAGGTGTAATAAATAGTACCTACATTTCGCCAATTTTTAAGTCCCATGTAATTGAGGGCGAGCCTATTAATTACCATTAATTAGGTCACTAATCCAAACTCCAAGCTGCTACTAGGAAATTACAGATCGAAAACCTCAGTAAAAATCACGAGAATGCATCACCAGTAGGTCTAAAAAGGTCACTTTGGGAGAATCATAATGTGATCCGAATATGCATCCATCCATCATCGAAATAACAAAATGGTCACTTAGGTGCAATTCATATTATGATTCACGAATGATTAATATTTCGCAATTCACCTGTTTGACACTTTCCTATGAAGATTCCTAAAATGGTCCACAAAATATGAATTGCTTTTCAAATAACAAAATCATAAAAAGTTTGTTAGGGACTATGGTAGTCTCTACAATTATTGAATCATAATATGAATTGCACCTAAGTGACCATTTTGTCATTTCGATGATGAATCATATTCGGATCACATTATGATTCTCCCAAAGTGGCCTTTTTAGATGTACTATAGTGACGGTAATTCCAAAAATTTGGCTACGACTCAGAATATTCCCTTTGAATATCACAGCAAACTGAATATGCAAACAAATGCAAGCCGAAATTGCTTTGAGATGCAAATTATATTCGATCTAAAAACAACTCTTTGTCGACTCTACTCACGTCAAAAACATCTGGAATATCGAACAATTTGAAAGATTTTTCAGTCATCAAACCGCATCCAATTGTACAAACCATTGTTGTAATGTCAACGAAACCGGTAATTTAAATACTACATACCTACATACGCTCCCGGCTGTATTCCCCGAAGGGGTAGGTGCTGTAATAACAACACCCGCTTTTCTCCGAAGATGATTAAGTACCAACGTGACCGATGGTGAGTCTATCGCCGACTCAGGCACTATACATACGTCTTTGAGTAACTTCTTAGATATATGCAGGCAGGTTTCCTCACGTTATTTTCCTTCACCGTAAAGCACGTGGTGTGAAATCACTGTGCATACGGTAGAGGCCCCGCTGGGATTCGAACTTGCGTCGCTTGCGTAGCAGACCCCGAGGCCACATAATTTATACAATTTATTTATCAAAATACTATAAGTACAATTAACTGTAAACCATCACAGAATAAGTAACTACTTACGTAATAATCAGTTGTTCAATTTCCGTCGTGACGGAAATTAATCCTTAAATCCCTTTTATAACGGTTATTGAAAATGAACAAATACCCTCTTTAAATTAAGGTACATTTTCCAAATCCTTCAATTTCTGTCGACTATTATCTCCTTTCATAGCATAAAGCTGAGTAAAATGCTTGCAGCAATATATCTTGCACACCTGAGCGTTCGGAAAATGAAAAGCGCACAAACGAGATATATGTACGAACTATCTCTAAAAAGTATTAGGAACTATAGAACTCTTCTGCATGCTAATAGAACTCACATTTATTTTTGATCTGCTGGGATTTGCTCTGCTAAGTTCACCAGCACTACTAGGCATGCGTTAAGTTTTGTGGTTTATGGTTTATGAACGACATCTTTGGTGACGCGGGTTCGATTTCGGCGTCAAGCCAAACATTTTAGGTGATGAGCAGTTTTGTTTGCCTTGTGTCTGAGGGTTTGGTATATAATTCTAAGTGTGTAGGTATTTCCGAAACTTTATATTGTAGTATTATATCCGTTAGCTAGCTTAGTTTGGGACTAGATGGCGCTGTATGATAATGTCCGAACATTATATGTCAACCGCCAATTTTAAATACGGCATCAAATTGTATATATATTCTTATGATAAATTTAAGACACACATTAAAACTGTACTGATGAAGAAAGCTTATTATTCAATTTCGGATTACATAAATGATAAAGACATATGGAATTAAAACTCTGCACAAGTAGCTCCTGGCAATGACATGGTATGCAAACATGATATGTAAATCATTTGGTATTGTTTTTACGTTTTTAATTATTATTTTTTACACATGCATGCTGATACAATTTTCACTATTGTGAATAATTTATGTAGTTTTTTTTTGTAATTATTATTATTTTACTGTGTAATGAAATGTACATGATGCCAGCTGAGTTTCTTGCCGGTTCTTCTCAGAAGGCTAGTTTCCGAACCGGTGGTAAATTCCTCGACATTCATAAGTGCCTTACCAGGGCCTAAACTGAATAAATCATTTTCATTTTCATTTTCATTTTCATTCGAAGCCAATAGCTCAAAAAAATATTATTATTTTTTAGCACCATGTTAATTTGAAACATGTTAAGTCATGTACGAAATATATTTTCTATTCTATTCTGATACAGTTAATTCATAAAATTTTCTACAATGTTACGAAAAGCTGACTGCAATATTCAGTGATGAAGCCTCAAAAGCCACATTCTTATTCGTCTAGATGTGGCCGGTACTTTATCTCTACAAAATTAACCAGAGCTCTTAATTTTAATGAAATATTCATAGAAAGTCCGGAACTATTGTTATCCAATTTTTCGTGGAAACTCGAATGGACGTTAATAAGAGTTTTGTTTTAGTTATTTTTTCTTACGTACGTACTTTCTATTATACTTTTTACCGCAAGACAACGAATCCCTCTAACTTAGAGTTATCTAGATCTCGTTATTATAATTTATTCTTTTTTTAACCGACTTTAAAAAAAGACCTGCCAATATTGGTTTAAGCAGAGCGTATTAGGAACTACTGAGTTTTGGTGTATCATTTCGGTTCTTCAAAGTTCTTAATACGCGCTGCTTAAGCGATCATAGTTAGCCTCCCATTGTGCCCTAACAGAGGTACTCTTGAATACCCGCCTATTCTCTCTTCGATATAACTTAACATATATTGGAATCGTATGTGAATATCTAACTTCTAGTGGTAAATTCAACTTGAATTCGATCGTAAGTTCGTGTAAGTGAATCTAAAATTCATGATACAGCAACTGCTCGCGAGCCCGTTCATTTAGGATTTCACTGCGGGTTGTTAATTCAGCTTGCACTGGGAATTTGTTCGCTAGGCAATTTAAAATAAGATCCATTTTAATAAAACCGAGTTTGTGTCAAATTTCTTCTGCAGAAGCCTCTGGTAACTTTAATTAGCTTGGTTGGAGCGAGTCAGCAAAAAAATTTCCTCGCAACATCTGCCTTAATTAGGCTTCGGATACAATGTGAAATTATTCTGTATTGCGAAATTAATTATCATAATGCCTTGAATTGAATTTTTAAATACCATTTGGAATATACAAAATTTGTATTATTATTTATTGAATTTTTGGGCCTTGACAATTTCCCTCTGGAGAATATTATGCATGTATTTAATGTTACTATCGAGACCGAAAGGTTATTTTTTATGGGAAATATTCAATTCAAAAACAGCAATTACTGATTATAAAAATATTTTACACTCGTAACAATTTTAAAGCACAAATCAATTGTAAGTTTATTACCGCCAAAGTGGCTTTTAATTTTCAGGTCACATAAATAACGTAACACAAATTTCTATAAAAGAGTAAAATATTTATTAAAATAGGTTCAGTAGAGATGTATCCCCTACAACCTCACAGTCTCACGATCTACGACTTTTATAATATAAGTATAGGTGAACACAGTGTTCGATATAAAATAAAAACCTTATTTCCTGCAGCTGTTCAAACTAGTTCATATTTCTCCCGTAACTAGGGTCGTAGTTAGAAGAGCCCAACACTCATCATGATTACAGCCACCTAAACCCTTGGTAAATAACTTGCTAAATTATACCCAACTAGTGGGTTTTAGGGGTATTTCGTGAAGGGAAAAGGGCACTTTTTATACGGTTCTGCAGAGAAAACCTTCGTGATTCGCTAAAGGGAAAAACTTGGCGGACATAGTTTTTGCTCTCACAATGCAGTGTAGTGAAGCTACAGTGTAACGGGTGCCTAGTGCGAGTTTTCCTAAAATCGCCGTCACAAGCCTAAAGCGCAGATTTGTATGGGATCATAATAGTGCTATCTGTGGGAAGAAATTTGCATTTACGTCAACGCGGTGACTTGTGACGGCGGCAGTGCAAAACTCGCACTAGGCCCTCTGAGCCCTAATTCACGTAAAAATAACGATTGAAATATCGTTGAACGATTAAAGTCATTCGATTTAAATCCTCTCCCAATGTGGTATTCACGTGATCCAAAATCATAGTTCGATATGAATTCAAATCCTTCAACTCAATAGGACGACTGAGCTATTCCGTGTTTTCTTTAATTTATTTAACACAAAAATACTGTCAATGACTAAGTCCCTACGACATCCTTACGGGTTTCATTATATGGACGGACGTTTTTTGTTTTTTACAATGAAAATTTTTTTTTCTTAAAACCTTATTTATAGGTTCTGCAACTGCGTAGGTGTATTTTGACAGATAGTAAGGGACTGCCACTACCTATAAACAAGTTGATGGTACGGCCTAAGGAATTATAAATAGTACCTGCCACTAATATAATTAAAAACTGCCTCGTGGGTCTAGTGGTCGAAAGCACCACTGCGGTACAAGAGGTCCTGGGTTTTTTCCATCTGTAATTTCCCGGAGTCTGGATTAGTACCTGATTAGTGGCAATAGGGTCATGGACACACCAACCGCCGCGGGGGCAGCGGAAGGGTTATGTCGGACTCGCACCGACTAAACTCCACGGTGTTCCTCCAGGTCGCTATGTTGGGGGGGAGCACGTGATATGTTTTCACATGCTTCGCCCCCTATTACGTGGGATTTAAACATAACTGGCGAAATGTGTGTGTACCATAAGTTCACTTCTACCTACGCGTTCGGGGAATACAGGCATGAGCATAAATTGTATACGTATGTATTTAAACTTACCAGATTTCGATAGATCTTTGACAACGCCAGCTCTTTTCGGTTTATAACGAAAACCTTTCTTATTAAGGGCTAACTAGGTATATTATCCGACTTCACATTAGGGTTTAGGGCGTCGTAAAAACGTTCCGGGATACGATTGAATGTGTCCTTTCCGATTATCCTTAAACCATAAGATTTAAGTCTTTTAGGTCGAAAGTCTTAATACGGATTTTTGGTAGCAAAATATATTGGGAATTTAAGAATGATTTTAGATAATTTAACCTTATAAATTACGAGAACGTACAATGTGGAAAAATTTGTTCGATTATAAGTGATAAAGGAATTATTTCACTAAATGCATATGAAAGTATATACGGAGCTGACATAAAAAAACCCAAAATCAAAAAAAATACTTTGTCTGTCTGTCTGTTTGTTCCGGCTAATCTCCGAAACGGCTGGACGGATTTTAACGGGACTTTCACTGGCAGATAGCAAATTTTACAATAAGCAATTTAGGCTACTTTAACTAAAAAAAAACACTAGGGTCCCGCAGGTCACCCATGAAAATGCGGGTAAAACGCAATTAAACAATATATTATGCCATATAGATTTACCGTATATCATGTTATTTTGAATGGGAATTGCCAGTTGTGATTGTATCACTTCCTATCCCTTCCCAAAAGGAAAATAAACAGAGATCCTATTACTTTCAACCTCATATCCCCCTGACACCCATCGTCATCCTATACTTGATGACGAAAACCCATTCCAAGTTTACCACTACACAGTGTTGCCAACTCAGATTTTGAAAAATGAGTAGACGAGTTTTGACAAATACGTAGAATTTGTAAAAATTGGTTATGAAAATTTAATAGATCTAAGTACTTTCATCAAGCTACAATTTTTAGTTTAGGTTTCATCAGATTGGTCGCAAAAAACCTCTTGTTTTTTTGGTACCTACAGAAAAAATCTAAAAAAAATGAGACGTTCATCAATTTTTTACAAAATACGTAGATTCTGGACTGAAGTTAGTAGCTTTGCAGGAAAGGCTTAAAATACGTAGATCAACTTAAAAATAAGGAGAGTTGGCAACACTGCCACTACATCAGCTATAAAGTTCAAATTGGAATAACAAGGATGCGAAATAAAGTATTTCTACGGATTGGTTGAATTTATCGCTTTGTGTCGGATACCAAACCTTTTTGTATGAAAAATATATGCAAGTGTTATGAGATGCTCGTTACCCTTTGGGATCTTGTTACGGCTTTGTTGCTCGATGTCGTATGGGATTATAGACTGTCGATATTTTGAGGAACTTTTATTGTAGAGTGTTTTATTGTAAAGAGTTTTCCTTTACCATAGCAGTGTTACTGCAATATAATAATCGTAAGGAAACTTAAGTAAGTGTGAGATGGTGACAGACTCAAAGTCAAACTTAAAAATATCTTTATTCGAATAGACTTTTTACAAAGTACTTTAAAATCGTCAGAATCACTTAATTATACAAGCTACGTCGGGTTCGGAAGGTTGTTTTTACTGAGAAGAACGTGGCAAGAAACTCAGTAATTACTCTTTTCAAATATTATACAATTTTGAAATTACAAAATGTATCACTTAAGGAATGAAAAAAAATGCTTTCTACAAGAGAAATAAACAGAGCACGGAACACGTCGTTCCCCGCTGAAAACAATTTGTCCTTAAGGTAGGTAGTGTTTAGGTTCTGTAGTCCGAAATTTGGGTCCAGCCGTTAGGGTTCCATTTGGGTATGCACCTGCAATGTTTTTTTTTATTCTCATTTCTGTCTATATATCTAGCTATTGTAAAACGATCGTTTTCTGGACAAGACACTTGTACAAAAATTCATTTAAAAAAAACTTGAGAGGTGTCAAGGGACACCCGGATGGAACGATCAGTAGATGAAACGATGGAAGGGTCAGTAGATGCGCGGGACTTTGTAAACACAACAGAGTGTGTAATATAAATACAGAGAGACAGACAGAGAAACATGCGCACGCTGCACAGCTTACAATAGCTTACTATAGCAAAAAGTGTCGTTACAACTTTTCGTAAGATTTTTTTCCGTCTAGCCCCCTTTCACAACGCGCGATAAGGGACTTCGTTCCAATAGGATAAGAGCAGAAGGATGATGACACATGATCCAAAAAATAGTTGGAACAATAAGACGTTAAATTTATATATGACAGTCTAATCTTAACACATTTTCAAATATATGTCACCAGAAATGACGCGTTATTTACTAAGGTTTTTCAGCGTCGACGACGAGCGTTGGTTTCAGTCATAAGAAATTGATACATAACACATAGAGGGTAAGGTTTAATTTCGTATCTTTAAAACCGACACTCGGCGACGAGTGCTACGCTGAGAAACCTTAGTGAATAACGCAGCTGCAAGTTTTTGCAAACTGACGGTTATTTATTTGTGTTAAAAATAAAACAATTGCCAATATTCGATAGATTTTATTAAAATCCATTATCAAGACGTCATTATTATTAGATAATTTAGTTGTAACTAAAATATAATTTATTCACATTAAATATGTAAGTATATACTATAATATGTGTATTTATATTTAAATTTAAATAATCCATTTTGATTAAATACAACTTTATTAGTAAGATTCCTTGATATTTGCTTATAAGAAATCTGACAGCCTTATTTAAGATTAAAAAAACATCTTTCTTTGACATAAAGTAGATACAATACTTTGTAATGATGTTAACACTTTGTAAGACAAGTGTAACACTCGGAGTAAAACTCCTCGGTAATTTGAAATTCAGTGAAGCTTAACTGACATTTGGTAAGTAATCGCATTAACATATTTTAAAGGGTCGTATTGATAAGTCACTTTTGATGGTGACTATACAAAGTTAAGGATGTCTCACGCTACCGAGCCGAGCCCGAGCCGATCCCGGACGAACTACGGGCGTAGCTTAGGCCATTCTCGTCACTCGGGCGTCACTCGGTTGCCACTCGTCACTAGATATAACGTGAGAGTGTCCATACAAAATATGTGTAATATTAGTTGACCAAGCTAAGGCCAACGCTCGACTTGGACCCGGCTCGGTCTAGCCTGAGTCATCCTTTAATCGTTCTTTACGTACAGGTTATTTGCAACATAACATGCAATGCAACGTGCAACGCAATATTTACTATACTGTACTAGAATACTAACATTCTGGGTTTTATCATATTTTAATGTTAAATGTCTTAACGTAGGTGGAAATGTGTACTTTTTCGGTAGTGAGTTGTAGTTGAATTTCAAAGATGGTGGATTAACACATTTGCAGCCACACCAGTACCACAGTATATATCTAAGCAGTATGGAATCCAAGAACAAATCGTTCGGAATGACACACTCATAGAGGCAGAGCGCGCTCAGAGTGCTTAGTGCGAGTTTTCTTAAAATCCGCTAAACGGCCCTATCTGTCGGATGGCACTATAAAGATCCCATACAAATCTGCGTTTATGTCGCCGCGGTGACTTGTGATGGCGGCAGTGAAAAAACTCGCACTAGGCACATGGCGTTATATCAGTAATAGTGTCACGTCGCGGCTGATGGCCGCGTATACGTCATTTAAGTGTTCAACCGACATTTTTCAAAATTTTACGAGAGAAATCTACATTATTTTGTCAGTAAAATTGTAGTAAATTTTAAAATTTATAAGAGTGGACACCCTAAACTTTTTTATTTCAAAAACATTTTCGATATTCCATACTGTTTGGTAAGCTTATATATATTCTATGCACACGTCAAATCCTATACTTGGACTTCACTTTGTACGTGCAGTGCTCGAATGAACCCGCAAATAGTCTGTACGTGGCTTAATCACATATATTTACTAGTCTGAGTTCTTGTTAATTAAACAAAGCCGTTGCAACTAACTTTATAACTACATTCTCTTGTGTATAAAACAGAGGAGTCTAGTTACTGGCTGTCTTATATTAGTTATAATTTGCGCGCTTCGTACGAAAAAATTATGAATTAAATACCTCACATAGTTATTGAGCGAGTGTAACATTTTTATGAAAAGGTTTGAAATTGGAGTTTTCCAACTAGCCTGCTGGATAACTGAAAAAAAAAACTAAACTAAAACTAAAATTCAAATGCAGTAAATAATAAATTTAGACTGCGCGTATTTTTTTTCCTTCTGATTTTGTTATAATCGCTACTAAAAAATAATTATCAAAGAGCCGTAAAACCTTGTAAGGCTTAAGAGATTTTTGGCGCTTTGTTAAATCTGTATTTGGTATGAGTGATATAATTGTAATATAAAATCCATAGAATTCAAATTCGATGTACGTAGTATTTTTATAATATATGTTATCCATTCCAGCTTACACTTATAGTAGGGGAGCCCACGATGCTAAATGGGGATTTATTCGAGCGTCATAGAGACCTATTGGGTTGCAAGCTTAGATGATAATAAGAAAAAAAAATCATATAATGTATACCTTTTCATCGGTGAGGAAAGCGGCTATAGAATTTCAAATTTGTAAAAAAAACTGTTATATATTATGGGCGATGTTATATCGAGCGCGTCAGTTATTGATGGCATAAATGTCCTACGTATTTATCCCCGCTTGGGCTCCCCTATTATTAGTGGAGGTCAGTGAAAGAAAGATTAGACAATGTACTTCGACTGCTTATTCTGAGAATATATGGCGTAGGTATTATCTATAGGTACAGATGATTGAATTAACGTGTATGGTTGTCTGTTTTGGCTAGTTTTGCAATCGGCTGGATCGAATTTCGCGGGACTTTCACTAGCTGATGCTACAAAGAGTGAAAAAGGCTTTGCGGAAGTATATATTTTTTATCAAACAGATATCTATCTGCGAAATAAAACCACCCATAAAATTTTGTCGTGAAGCCGCGGGGCACAGCCAGTAGATTATAATTGTATAACTATAGTGACCTCGCAGCTTTGGACGATTGGAATCCAATTCGAGACGCTGTGACAGCAGAAAGATAAATCCTTATGTGGTTTATTACGGATGAAGAAAGATGTTTGCTGTAGAATGAAGGCCGTTGCATGCCCTTTCCCGGAAAATGTTGTCTTGATACTGTTTGAAATAATACGCCTTGACCTCATTTCAGACAAACGTTTTGCGAATTTGGGAAGCTTACGGACCTCCCTAACTAGTACTACTAGGGTGTTTAACCAGTGTGTGTTGCCAGTGATGACATACGGAGCTGAGACGTGGTCTTTGACAGCTGGCCTTTTAGAAAGACTAAGGGTCACTCAACGAGCAATGGAAAGAGCTATGCTCGGAGTTTCTCTGCGGGACAAAGTCCGGAACAAGGATATTCGCCAGAGAACCAGAGTCACCGACATAGCTCTTAAGATTTGCAAGTTGAAGTGGCAATGGGCAGGCCATATCGCTCGTAGAACTGATAACCGATGGGGAAGAAAAGTTCTCGAGTGGCGACCACGGACCGGAAGACGCAGCGTAGGCAGGCCTCCCACTAGGTGGACCGACGACATCGTGAGAGTCGCGGGCAACCGATGGATGCTAATAGCGCATTGTCGTTCGGCGTGGCGGTCCAAGGGGGAGGCCTATGTTCAGCAGTGGACGTCTTCCGGCTGATGATGACGGACCTCCCTGGCCATACCCCATATTGAGTTCGACACTTGATTCAACCCGATGCGGCTGATCACCAGATTTTTTTTGCGACTGCCATTTGACCCATTTAACGTACTCTCCGAGACACGGAGCAGACTCGGGCGGTCACCCATTCAACTACTGGCTTGCTTAACATCGCTGATTGACTTATGTGCGCATTAGTATCTGTGCCACGAGCCCCTGGGTTTACCATTATGCATAATTTACGATATTACAAAAAACCCTATCCGTATAAACGGATTAAAATTAAAAAATGACCATTCGGTTGGGCTGTAGATTATGCTTCTGATTTACTAAGCGAGTACAGAGGTCCAATCATGATCGTGACGGTACCAAAATTAAACGTCAAAGCTTAGAATTTCTTATTACCCTCTGCTTAAACCGATGATGGTAGGCCTCCTGCATAGGATTCATGAGAAGAAGTATGAAAATATTTATTAGGGATCTGACGTGAAATTCTATTGATAAAAAACTATTCAAAATCAGTTTAGAAGATCTACATTTCCTCCCACAACCTCTCAAACTTTACTTTAGTGGGTAAAAATATAAATACAATCTTAATAGTGGAATGTTCAAAGGAAATCTGCAAGAAGGAACGAACTAACTCAAACTATATTTTATGTCCGATATTCTTATACTATAGAACATATTTATTTTTATTCCTGAGTCAGTGTCTCTAGAAAAGAGTTCTTCACGTTGCATTCCAAAGGTCGGTTATTCTAAAGTTAGAATCTGCATTCGCGTCCAATTTAAGTATTGGGTCAAGCAGCGATGAAGCGTGGCTATTTTAACAAGAATGTGAGAAATAAATCGATAGAAGGTTTGATATGCATATCACAAGGTCAATGCTAAAATTTCACTGCTCAAAAGAGATAAGTAATGTTTGAGTATGTTTATTTAATTTTATTTGATGTCTTGCAAATATTTGTTAGACTTGCAATACAACTAGCTAGACTTATAATAAAACCACTAAAACTGGAACGGAATGAGGATTATGCAATTTCATTTGAAACAAAAAATATATGATTCTAGTACTCTGCAGCTACAAAAGTCTATTTTGTCACTGAGACCCCTACAAAAGTAGTTACTACCCCAGAAAAAAATAATTCGGAATCAATATCCCCGCATTCTCCCTTCACAGGTGCCGTCACGAGCTATGAGCGCTCAGCATAAATGGGCAAACAGACACAAACAGAGTCATAAAATTACTACTATGTATTCATGGTCAGCGTTCAGTACTCGAGTCAGCATCTAAACTGTTCTCTAATCTAATCTAAACTGATTTCTTACCAAATAAAAATATATCAAGGTGGTTGGATAATAGAGAATGAAGCTTGTGCTAGATATGGGACTACCCTGTGGGAATACCTTTGGGGCTATCCTGCTCAATATGTTTCTTCGTGTAACAACAAATATGCTCACGCCATCCCAGAAGGGTCCCCGAAGGGGTAAGCAGAGGTGTTGTAACAACACCCACATTTCACCGAATATGATTTTGTGCCATTGTGGCAGAGTCCATCGCCGTCTCAGGCACTATACATACATCTTTGAATTACTTCTCAGCCATGTGCAGGTTTCCTCATAAATTTTTTCTTCACCATTAAGCGCATGTTGTGAAATCGCCGCACATAAGTTTTTAGAATAACTGATCGGTACAGGCCCCGTTGGGATTCGAACTTACGTAGCAGGCGACTGCTCAAGCCCCAAGGCCACCATGGCTCTTTTCGTGTAACGAAAACAGTACAAACAGTTGCCTAAATAAACGGTAGTGTTGGGTTTTAATCAATACCTTGGTACATGTATCGAAGATAAATTCGTCAGGGCTCGATATTTCACACCATTAAATTGCATCAGCGGGTCGATCATCAATCAATGGGAAGGTTCTGCAAACGATTCACCAGTCAATGTCTGTCGGTTTTGCATTTGAAAAGAATACTGATTTATGGACGTAAATATATTTACTGAATGCTACAGATCAAAGACCCCTAGGCCTGGGCTTGATATATTCAGGCGATAACAAAACTTAGCGATGTGGAAGTTCCTGAAGGATCCCCGGTATAGGTTCATCTACTTTTAACCGAAGATGTCAAGCAGGTCACAACGTATGAGATAACACTCTCACGTATTTGAATTTCTTCCCTGACGTAGGAGTGGAGATTGTCGCATGTTTTCTTTCGCTACAGCGAATAAGATTTTAGAAAATTGGTGCTATAGGATTAGAATTTTAGTCGCTTGTGTTTGTGCTGGTGCAAAACGTCGCGGCATCGAAAACCCAACTGTATCATTTTCAGTCAATGTATAACATGTGTTCTTGTCGACTAATTTAGTTTGTTAACAAATTTAGTGTAGAATCTAAAGTTTGCATTTGTTCGTCGACGTGTCTACCGCGGACGTTACTTTTCCCATGGTGCGTTCGATGATGGGAAACCACGTTTTCACGCTTCCAAGCCTAGCGGTACTAACCAGACACTGAAGCACTCATTTAGAATTGATCACACCCTATTGCTGATGTTATTAATATTGAATCTTGTAATTATCGTTTAGAGGAATAGCGCAATATCTTCCTGACGTAATTTGATCAGCTCAATCATAGTTAATTTACACGTTTTTATAGGGATTAATTTTCAACTGAGCATCTTATTAGAATTCCGGACGGAATTAAATAGACGTTAATTGAAACTTTGACCGTCGCGAATATAAATTAAGGTAAATATTAGAATATTTATAATGTTAATTTAAAATTTAGATATAATTTTACTATAGTACGTAGAAATGTGACGAAAGACAAAAAAATACCAATTAGTTTATAATGTTTTTATACTTGTTTTATATTGTAGTAGGCACAATTGATTTATGAATTAAATATTCACATTTTATGGGTTCAAGGGGAATAAATAGGTAGAATAAAAAATATATAATTTTCTTATATTACTGCTCTACATGCACATTACTTTTACTTCTATATTATGTAGGATACTTTTAAATTTCTTCAGTTAAATTACATTTCAGTAACGGCCACAAAAAAAAAAAAATATAATAATCTCTTTAATTGTTCGTCTTTGAATATAGAAAATGATTTTATTTCCAATTTAAAACGAGAAACTTCTGTTAGGTAAATATACAGACGACCAGACGTATAAAGTATATTCACATGAAGTGGGAATTGCAATATTTCATATTTAAATTAACGTTGCTGGCGATATATTATAATTTACCAACGCCCGGTTTAAAGCTATTAAAACTTTAAGCCGACCAAGCCAAAATACAAATGAAATGTGAAATTTTCTAAACATCCAAACATAATAATATCGTAAAATCTACCTATACTTCTATTAAAATTATAACGGGCCAATTACACTGAACAATTTTTGAAAGTTTTAATTGCTGTTTGGGTCATCTATACATCTATACATACAGATAAATAAAATTGAAGTGTCTGTTTGTAATTCCAAAATAACAGTTTTTACTAAATGCATATGAAAGTGTATACGTACGATACTGACATAAAAAAAAACAATATTTAATTTTTTCTCTGTCGGTCTGTCTGTTTATTCCTGGTAATCTCCAAAATGGCTGGACAGATTTTAACGGGACTTTCACTGGCAGGTAGCTAATGTTACAAGGAGTAAATTACGCTACTTTTAATTTAAAAAAAACAAGGATTCCGCGTGACACCCATGAAATAAACTCGACGCGGGTGAAAGCGCGGGGCACAGGTAGTCATATATATCTGATCACTTTCCAAAACTGTACCAAATCCCCCTTATACCAAACAGTGCTTAATAACATACATAACGTGATACGGACTTCAAAAGGGATGGATATAGTTTTAATCCGAGTTTGGTCTAGACTTAGTTCAAGCATTGTTTTGTAACAAGAGGGTATTTGTATACATATATACATATATGTATAAAGTGTACGTTTACATGTTATTAATATACCTAGTGTAAATATTACGTAAAATGATAGTCCTCTTCCAGATTAAAGCTTACAATTTGAATTATATTTACAAAGATTGTTATATTTGGCAATCAAATTATCTACGTATCTACACAAACATTTAATGAGAATTATTCTAAAGAGAATAAAGGTATTAAGATGACATTAATATAATGTTACTGTTGTATGATTGTTGTATGTTACAATACGCATCATAATCTTCTTTATATATAAAAATGAATCCCCATTTCCTTTGGTCACGGCATCACGCGTGAACGGCTGGACCGATTCTACCGGGACTTTTACTGGCAGATAGCTGAAGTTTCAAGGAGTGTTTTAGGCTAATTTTATTTAAAAAAAAGCATGAAACTAAATCTACGCGGGTAAAACCGCGGGGCACAGCTAGTATTGTATAAATATCCAGTATAAATTGATATCTTAATGTACGGAAAGTCTTTACAATGCCAGGTCACTTATATTGGAAATTGGGTTGCTGTATGCCTTTTTTATACACATACATGTGTACGAGTATTAAAACATTTGCTTACTTGCTTGCAATTCCAAGAGTGATACCCCCATTTAACCCCCTTAGGGGTGGATTTTCTGAATGCCCCTTCTTAATGACCCCCCCCCCCTAGACATGTCAGTAAGAGCACTCTCCAAATTTCATGTTTAGTACTAGTTCACCAGTTCAGGACTAGTTTTGAAAATATACATCAGTCAATCAGTCAGGACTTTAAATTTTCTAAGCTAACGTAGTGAAAGATGAGAAGCTCTCACTAGAGCTAGCACATTGCCTCTAATGCTTCCCGTCCATCAGATTACTGGTAACTTTACTTACCGCAGGAACTCACCTTTACCCAGGAGTAGATTTCAATTTACAGAAGTGCAGATTCTTCTGCAAATTGGAGGTCTTTACCTGAATTATCTTAGAAGAAGCTAATTTGTAATATGTATTAAATTAATGTCATCTTTATTAGAAAGTAATAAAGCTTAGAATAGCATAGTTATAAAGGACGTATTTGACAGGGCTAAAATATATTAGGTTAAAATAGTAGGTTAGATGTTTTTAGATGTTAGAGAGAAACGAACTGTTATTGCGGAACTTGTAAGTATTCAATTGATGTATGAAGTTTGAACCCTCAAAATTTTCTGGAAATACAATCGGATTTTGGTAGTATAATATGTTGTTATTTGTGTCTTAAAGTAGCACCACACGTCTAAGTTTGCGTACAACGCTCTATGACTATCTAGAAAATACTATAGTCGTAATATATATAGTTTTAGATAGATATGACGAAGAGAAAGATTTAGTATAGACCACTATAATTGCCTACGGAAATTGAAAGAGAAGAATTAGAGTAATTTACAACTAGCTTAAAGTATTTCTTTGGTACGTTTCGTTTAAAATACACACCAAATTTGATATAGTAAAGTTACTTAAAACACCTAAAAGGAAATAATTGTTATTGTGAGTCACATTACATGAGCACATCGTCTAGATACACAAAAAGTATAATTGGTCCATCGAACCACACTCCTTGTTAGTCCGCACACTCATAAAACTAATTCAAGTTCACACATTAGTAATAGTGAGTCTTCTAGGGCTTTTAGGTCTGTTAATGTTAGAGACTGATCCTCTGACGTGTACTTGTACAGAACCAGGCATATCGACTGCTGAATGAAGGCTTGCAGCACGAGATGTCCTGGGAGAAGGGACGCATAGTCTAAGATCTACTGCACTGTGGAGACTGGCCGCTCGCGACGCTCTAGGGGTTGATTGAGGCACGTCCAACGATGGTACCAGAGCTGGCAGATCAGCAGCTGAACGGGAACGTCTCGGAGGACTCTCCGGGATAAGAGCCATGCCACCCATGCTGCCGACGAACACTGAGTTCTGATGACAATAATAATCACGAGTTAAGAAAGTGGTATGAATGCGCAGTAGTCATTTTCTGAGTCCGTCTCTGTCTATATGTATGGCGCGAGGCGAATAAAAACATGGGCATTCCAAAAATTTTGCGCTGCAATTTCTTTTCTCGTGACGGGACCTGTTCAGGCACTATACACTCATAATGGTGAAGTCAATTAAGATGAGGTATGATTTGTGTAACCAGTCGAAACGGAAACAATTTTTTATAGTATTGATACTTTAAACTCACAAAATCACAAAATCTCATAAATTTTGTCAGAACAGAACCTACACTTACGAAATTAAAACTATAATAATGTAATTTATCTTTAAACTAATCATTTTAAAGCTTTACCCATAACGTGAATGATGTAAAAATATATATTTGAAAGATTGTACTCGAAAGAGCGTGTGTGGAAAACATGTATATAATAATCTAGAGTTTAGGGTTAGTAAAATTACTTAGATTTACATGGAGTAGGTACCTGTCGTGCTCGATGTTGAAGAAATCCATATGGTTGGTATGCAGGGAACGGTGCCCCACAGTCATACGACACGCAACCTCTCGATAACGATGCTCGGTGCTGAACAAACATAGTCCTTATTAGTTTACATTACAGTTTACAATAGAAAGGCTACGATGAAAGCACAACTTGAAGTGCAAATCTGGGGCCGTACCATCGACTCTCACTGTGAGTTCTTACTATATGGAACAGATGTATCTGACGTGTATATGTCACCGTAAAGTTGTGAATATCGTTAGTTTTTAATCTATCTAGTAAGTTGGTTTACTAACCAAACTTTTTTCAATATCCTACTAATTTTAATGCGCGCGAAAGTTTGTAAGTATGGATGGATTTTTGTTACTCTTTCACGTAAAAACTACTGAATGGATTTTGATTAAACTTTACAATAATATAGCTTATACATCAGAATGACACATAGGCTACTAACTATACAGATATTGTGTGAATTGTGTAAAATATAATGCAACGCAGATAGAGTCGCGGGCACCAGCTAGTATACATATAAGTCGTCAAATTATGAACTTGGATGCGAAGGAACTTGGCGCTACGATTGAGATCTTTGGAACAAGGTTAGATTATAAGCGATCGAACCTGAATACGTTTTATTAAAATCATTATGGTACATTGTCCCAAGTATAGCTATTAACGATATCGCCTGCATATTTTCCTCATTTTGTGTGAGAACGGTAAAGAGCGCCCCAAGCGGCGAGTGTAGGAAGTTTTATGCAAAACGCAAGTCAAGCGAGGACATTTAAACTTGTCAAAACCTATGCTTGAGGCACAATAAACTATTTATCGACGGTCTACAATCTCGCGCATTAAATTATAAATTAACGGTGCCCACAAACATACGGCGACATTTCATTTGTCTCTGTCATTCATTTGAATGAACATCGCATAAGAGTCGATGGTAAGCACTGACAGTCATAAAAGCTTTGCTAGTTGCAAATGTGTCAAACCATCTAGAAATCTTGTAGTTTCAATTTAATTGAGTAAAGTGCTTTTAGTTGTTATTACGAGAGCATTAGGTATGTACAAGTGCTCGTGTGTGGAATAAAATTTGTATTAGTATACAAATACCGAATTAACGAGATCTCTGTAAGAAAAAAATAAATTTTGAATTACATTTTATTCGAGGCACTAATAAATATGATGATATAAATTGATGAAAATGAAAATGAAAATGAAAATGAAAATGATTTATTCAGTTTAGGCCCTGGTAAGGCACTTATGAACGTCGAGGAATCTACCACCAGATGATTAACAATAAGGTATTGTTTACTTACATGGGGTGCTATGGATACAGAGTTTTCGGCAAGAGCACAACTTTGTCGATGCTGTTGTTGAAATTTCGGTTGATAAGGTTCCAGCATTCTAAACAAACAGACATTTTAGTCACTGATTTAATTTCAAACATACAAGGAACAGTGAATAAAATATTTATAATAAGATTACATTTAAATTAAAACTAAACTTAAATTTAAACTACAATAAAAATAAAAATTATAAGTAAAAAACAGAATTAAAATTAGTGTCTGCGGGAATGGTGCCCAGTAAGCTGGCTGCGTTACCTCGCTGGATCGCTAAACTGATCCTCTGACCGAGGTAGGAACCACCTCGGCGGTCACCGGAGACGTCAACCAGGCGTTTTGCAAGATCCTTAAAAAGGATTTTCGCATTTGGACCCCATGGTCCCAAAGTCTCAACCCCAAACGGCAGAAATATACAATTTTGACTTATGTCTGCATATTTCCGCCGCTTGAGGTTTTCTGCACACACTGCCGCGGCCCCAGCTTGCTGCGAAGTAGAATTTAAGTGGCAGCGAGCAAGTGTGTCCACGCAGGTCGCGTCCCACAAGGGGCTTCCCGACACTCCAGGGAACTAACGTCATCCCATAGGAACAGTACTTAAACTAATTAAAGCTAGAAAACTTGTCCCAAGTCGGTGTCTCTCGGGATCGTGCCAAGAAGGCTGGCAGCATTGCCACGTTGAATAGCAATGCTGATTCTCTGAGCGAGAAAAGCCCCAGCTCTATTGTCACGAGAGGCTTCTACCAGACGACGTGCAATCTCTTTGAAAAGTCACTTATTATTTGATCACTGAAAATTTGTCACACATATAGTTAATCACTTGGATTAGTACATAGGACCTCATCATAATTTTATCCCGGTTTCTGGAGTATAAGAGTAATATATCAGGTGGCCGAAACTGTTGGCGGAAGCTACTTATAGCTACTTTACTAATATAATATGACAAAATGGATTATCGTCTATTCAATTCGCATTCAGCACATATTGTGTACCAAAATAGATGACATTGACTCTTACGAGTAACTTTCGTACTCGGAAAATCCATAAACTACTCACGAATATGGTTTGTTTTGGTCTTGAACTTCAGTTTCTGCTTTCGGATCGTAAAACTTTTTACGAGGACAGAAATACGAAGCTTTGAATATTAGTATGGAAGTATTTCTAATCTTAATTTCACTGGCAAGGTTGTTATATTATGAACCAAATAGACTAGCACGAGCACAGCAGCTTATATTTTATTATGATTTATATTGTATTAATACTAAAAAATGTAAGATTACTTTTTTGAAAAGAGTAATTGCTGAGTTTCTTGCCAGGTTCTTCTCAGTAAAATCAACCTTCCGATCCTAGCGGTATCATTTATAACCCTGTGTAATCGTGTCGTTCTGACGATTTGAAAGTACTTTGTTAAAAGTCTAATAAAATTAAGATATTTTGAACTGAATTGAAGTGATACTTGATGCTGCCATGACCTCTTATTGCCATTATAGTTTAACTTTTATTATGAGACAGGTTTATGACGTGTATAAGTCTGTCACTGTCACACAGTGCAATAAAAACTCAATAAATCGGCATGAAAAGAAGAGCAAAAGAGGGGAGACATGTAAAGAAAAGCATTGCTCTTCCTTCGCGTACGCTAAGTACTTAGATCGTCTTAGATCTATATCTGTGCATAGAATACACGATACGTGCATCCCTACATGTGCAATCAAAGATAGCAAGGGATACTACGTACAGCTTATAGACGCACCTGATCTTGCCCCAGCGGTTGAAGAACAGGGCAATGGCCGCTACCCACAGGAGAAGGACGAAGGAAACTATCAGGGCTTCTTCAGCTCTTACTACCACACCGCTGCCATCTGTTGGGAAGAAAGGATACAGACATACCCATTAAAAAACATCGCAATAGATATCTTTGGTTTAAATGAATCGCTTTTTGTTATATGGATTTCAAAAGGAATGGACATAGTTTGAGGCAGAGATTTGACTAGTCTTGTTTTAAAGCATAATTAAGGGTATAGTGAATCGAAATTTTAGCCATTTGGAAGGGGGGATTTAAACTCTTAGTGTTTCGTGGACTGCCTCGTTGGTCCAGTGGTCGCAAACACGAGGTCCTGGATTCGATGTCCAGACAAAGATTTTTGGATTCTGTAATTTCCTAATAGCAGGCTGGAGACTGGATTAGGGCCCAATAGTGGCAATTATTAGTATACTCACCCTCCATATCTTGAGATTCAAGCATAACTAGTGAAATGTGGGTGTTTACTTCTGTCTACCCCTTCAGGGATAAGGTATGAACATATGTGTTATGACAGCGGTGTGAGTAGTTGTCACTCACCAATGTCAGCGAAGGAAACGTTGGCCCGAGCTGTAGATGAAGGGGAGGGGTGTAGCCTTAGCACTACTTCGGCTGGCGGACCCCCCGTGGCGCCGCTCCATTCTGTGGACAAGGATCTATCAGTACTACAAGAATATTTATGAATAGTTGTGCCGTAGACTTAATTTCACAGATGGCTTTATGTCGCAGAACCCTATTCTTTATTAAATTAATGTAGGCTGTGTTAGTCCTTCATCATCAGATCATCTTCAGACTGACAGAAAGTCAGAAAGAATTAAGGAGTTTTTTTTTCTTTATTACAGTGTAAAGATATTATTTTGTAATTACAAAGAGACACTTCAATTTTATTTATCTGCATAAATATAGTATTATAGATGTATAGATTTTAGAGGTTAGATCCAAACTACCGCCTACATAACATTATGCGATATTACCAAGAAACGATGGAATCCAATGCATCAATATTAAATTCAAAAACCTACATGACATTTACATAGCCGAGTAAATATGTGATTCCTAGAAACCGCAGTCATTACAGTAAAACTATTCTAGATATTGTTTGGGAAAGTAAACAGTTGCTATTTCCATGTTTACCTCATAAATTTGACTGGTTACGTTTTAGAATATACTTGATTCAGATATAATCCCCCTTATAACAAAACATAGTGTAAAGACGCTGACCGAAGTTGGACGTGTGCATCCCTTTTGAAATCCGTATCACAAAAAGAGATGGAACCAATTTTAAACCATGGATTATCTTAGGCGATATTTGTTTTGTAATATGGGGTTTAAGCCTAAGGCTGCGTCTTTATGCTGAGCTAGTTAACGTGGTAAAGTATAGGCATTCATGTAGTTTTGTCAACATTTCAATATTAATTCTAATTACTCAAATCTCAGCCTAAAGGTACAAGTAAGAACTGAATCTATTGAATTAAAAAAAAAACTCAGGTCACGTGTTAAGTTGTGGCGATTAACAAATCACGAGGGGAATGAAAAAACGTTCCATTAATTTTAGGGTGCAATAGAGGTGTGACTTATACAAAGGTGTAAAGTTCTTATGGGTGTTACTAATCGCAGATTTACCAATCTCACCGGCGGAGATACGCGATGGGTTCGGCTGGGTTCTACGCGTTGAGTACTTCTCGGCCTCCGGGGAATCTGTGCCCGTTGTCGCTGCTTCTGTGGAGAAGAAAATATTTATTGAGGAAATAAAAATATAAATATTTGATTCTTATGTGTGGCACACATGTTTAAACTCTAAATTATTAGAAATGGTGAGGAAAAATACGAATACGGGGCGGGATTCGAAACCACGACCGCTGCAAACCTTGCAGTTGTTTTTGTAACTTAGCTACTCGTGACGTGATAACATTTATTTATAAAAAGAAATTAATTTTATATATAAACTAGCTGTGCCCCGCGGTTTTACCCGCGTAGGGTTCATTTCATGGGTTACCTGCGGAACCTTAATTTATAAAGTTTAATATTTTTTTATAAAGGTAACCTAAGTTACTCCTTGTAACATTAGCAATGTGCCATTAAAAGTCCCGTTAATATCGGTCCAACCGTTTCGGAAATTAGCTGAAACAAACAGACAGCCAGAAGATAAATAGTTTTTTCCATGTCAGTATAGGTTTAGGTTTAAAGAATTTATTCTCATAAAAACTAACAAGTTCACTTACAATGAGATACAGAAAGAATTCTTAATATTTAGGTACTAATATATACAAATAAGTGCTCTGATTTACAATAAGTCTATATCGTGTATACATGTTTCTTAAGTCTACTTTTGAATAATGGGATACTGTTACACTCCTTAACGTCGTTTGGTAATTTGTTATACAGCTGTACTCCCTCAAATAATATGGTTTTTTTAACGTAATTGGTTCGATAGTCGTTGCCGACATTTAACTTATGCTTGCTCCTAAGGTTATGTGTATATAACTTCTTAGGTAACTTAATATTTGACTTGACGGAGTTTGTTGTTATTTTCTTTATGAGGACGCAGGTACTGAATGTATATAATTGTATCGTAAATACTTTCATATGCATTTAGTAAAAAGCTGTTATTTTGGAATTACAAACAGACACTTCAATTTTATTTATCTCTATAGACTTATAGATGTAGATAGATTAATTAAAATTCTATGAACGTGATTTGCAGAATACGTTCATCTACGTATAAATTCGTACACTGTACCTATTTCGATCGTGTTTGTTGTGTGTACACTAGCCTGTGTTTGACAAGCCGGTTGTCGGGTGTATGGGATTGATTCAAAGTCCAAACAGATATGTACGGTCAGAATATTTGCGTGCGCTTTGAAGGTATGAGAGTAAACATTTCTGTTTTGTTTGCGAGAATTTGTTAATTTGGAGTTGTGTTTTCATACTTTGTTTGCATGCTATACGTTTTTTTTGAAGAGATATTTTGTAAATCCTTTTATTTATGTCGTTTTTATCGCAATAATTACTTTAATAACTACGTTTTTATATGACTCAAAAAAAATAATTATTATTTTAACTGCCGCCCATGTGTATACTTGCCCCTGTATAGTTTTAGATCGGACTACAAATTTACAAAACTAATTTGTAAAATGAAATTTGATTTTGAAAATGAGTCGCGGAGGCTGTGGGGTTATGTAGTCACCCGCTATGTAAGCGATGCAAGTTTGAATCCCATAGGGTAGTACCAATTAGTTTTTCTAAAAAGTTATGTGCAGGTGATTCCACCCCACGTGCTTTACGGTGAAGGAAAAAATCGTGAGGAAACCTTCATATTTCTGGGAAGTAATTCAAAGACGTATGTATAGTGCCTGAGACGGAGATAGATTCACCATCTGTCACGTTGGGACTTAATCATCTTCGGTGAAAAGTGGGTATAGTTATTACAACACCTTTTCCTACCCCTTCAGGAATACAAACGTGAACATATGTATATATGTACTTTGTAAAATGAAGATTCATTTCTATACATCTATACATACAGATAAATAAAATTGAAGTATCTGTTTGTAATTCCAAAATAACAGCTTTTCACTAAATGCATATGAAAGTATACACGCTACTGACACTGAAAACCCATATTTTAAAGTTTTTTCTCTGTCTGTCCATCTGTCTGTCTGTCTGTTTGTTACGGGTAAACTCTGAAACAGCTGGATGGATTTTAACGGGATTTTCACTGAAACTAAATCTACGCGGGTGAAACCGCGGGGCACAGCTAGTATTGAAGAAATACTGAAGAGACCACACGACAATCTAAAGTGTAAAAGGTCAATCGATCGATGCAACCATATTCGGTTTCAATGTCATCTGCGGCTCGATGCAATCATACTGACGTAAACTTTACAGAACACATTCAATACAATATACATTTGGTTTATGAATGTGGATGGGCAGAAGACCTAAGAAACGATGGAATAGATTGATGATAAGGCAATCATTATTACTGCGACAAGCTACATTTTAGTCCCTTACAGATTGTAGGCTTGTTATATCTCTACGGAAAAATAAAACGATAAAAAATTCCAAATTAACCGCTTTTTACTGAATGTATACCTGATAATTATCTACATAAAATATTTTTTTTAAAACGTCTCTGCTTGTCTGTCCGTTGGTCTGTTCGTGCCAGGTAATCTTTGAAACTGCTAGACGGTTTTTAACGGAACTTTTACAGGCAGATAGTTGAATAATTTTGAAGGTACAAGGCTACTTTTATACAGGCTACTTTTATCATGACAAGAACATTAGGGATCCGCGCAATAAAACCCATGAAGTTAAATCTACGCGGGTGAAACTACGGAGCACAGCTAGTAAGTAATACAATTATTGATTAGGCATTTGTTTTTGTGCAACCGTTCACAGGCTCCAGTTTAAGTCAGAAGGCTTATATGCCACTTCTGTAGTGCACAAAAAAGTATGCAAAATATGGAGAATGTCCTTAAACTTATAACTTAGAAGTCGACGGCATAATTACGTTGAACGAAGCACAAACCATTTCAGTATCTGCGTAAGTATCTACATACATACATATGCTCACGCCTGTATTCCCCGAAGGGGTAGGCAGAGGTGTTATAATAACAACACCCACATTTCACCGAAGAAGATTAAGTGCCAACGTGACAGATGGTGAGTCTATCGCTGTCTCAGGCACTATACATACGTCTTTGAATTACTTCTCAGACATATGCAGGTTTCCTCACAACATTTTCCTTCACCGTAAAGCACGTGGTGTAAAATCACTATACATAAGTTTTTTAAAAAAAACTCATTGGTACAGGCCCCGCTGGGATTCAAAATCGCGTCGCTTGCGTAGCAGGCGACTGCTCTAACCCCAAGGCCACCACGGCTCTTAAGGCGACTTAAGGCGCGTAAGTATCTCTTTTAATTTTTTATGGCTAAGCCATTGAAGTGATTTTATCTGCACCCACTATGTCACGAACACTCGTACAAGAGCTAGTACGTATATATAATACTGTACCGTGTTTGCTACGCTCATTGCGTATGCGCTACGCGTGTCTACGGAACGCTACGTACGCAAAGAAAACGTGCTGTTTACAAGACTTTATCGGATCAATTTATTATTCAAATTAGCTGACCCGAATCACGACTTGCATTGTTAAAGATTATTTATGAACTTTATTCTCTTATTTTAGTTTTAAATCGTCGTGGAATAGTCTTTTAAGTTGAAGTGGTAGCTGCAAATATTGAGACGCAAAAGCGATTTAACAATTCGAGAATATTGAGAATGAAATTTAATCGTAGTGAAAAGTACTCAAATCTACTTAAACCTTACGGCCACCACTGTCAAACATACGACTGCACGTACTACGTTTGAAGCCTTCTGCGCTTAAGCGGGATAAGGTAAAGTTAAGGAGACCACGAATTTATAGAGATAGATAAAATATAAGTGTCTGTTTGTTATTCTAAATTAACAGCTTTTTACTAAATGCATGCATGAAAATACATACGGCATTAAAAAAATAATATTTTTACAAAAAAAACTCTAACTGTCGGTCTGTTTGTTTCGAATATTCTCTGACCGAAATTTAACGGGACTTTCACTGTTAGATAGTTAATGTACCAAGGAGTTCTATGAGGATTCTTTAATTTTAAAGAATTGGGCTCCACGAAATAAAGACACCCATAAATGAAATTCATGCGGGTGAAACTGCGCGGAACAGCTAGATTCTACTAAGCACAATTGCGTGCAAGTCGGTCTGTAATAAAGCATTTAGTTTCCAGCCCCAACTTTGACTGTATTTAAGTGCTCGCTTACGGCAAGGTAAGTTATGTGTTGCTAAGTAGAAAATAATTCGAGTTTTTTTAGAATTAATTGTTAGGTCGATGAATAATGCCTTTCTTGCTAGCATTAGTCTTAAAAACTTTTTCTTTCATGTTCTTCATAGAGTTCAGATATTAGGTTCTTGGGAAATTTTCAAGCTGACATTAATCGCTTTTTGTTTTACTTAAGTTTATAAGTTTTGGTTATGGGTTTATGTATTTCACTCGGTTCTTAAGGTAAACGGTAAAAATAATAAATGTATTTTTAAGGCATCACGAGAAAAAAATGTTTTTTTTCCGCTGTCATTTGACTACATAGTTTAAAACAAAGTCGCTTTCCACTGTCTGTCGGTCCTACGCAATGTACTAATAACGTATATATTTGTACTTTTGTTTTTGCTTTTCCAACAATACTGCACAGTGTAACATTTTAATGAGAAAACCTTGTTATAAGGTACAGACCACTCGACCTTTAAGTGCCAAGTTTTTATGGAACAAAGTTTTGCGATTTTTTCCTTTATTGCGAAAGAAAAAAAAAGAAAATGTTCTCAAAATTGTGTGGATGCTGTTAGGTCAAGATTAGGTGGTTAAGTTCGTGTATTATGTAACTTTATTGTGTTGTCTGAAGTTGATTTGATAAAAAAAGTATAACACCTTTTTCTACGATACGGCAATGGCGAAACAAGTAATGTTTAAACTTCTAAATATGCTCGAAAATCTCACGTTGCTGGTTCAAATAATATTTCCGACTGGAAAAGTTCTACTTTTCAAAAACATATTTGTTTCATTGTTTTTCTGGAAGTCAGGCGCCGTTTCTCACACACGTCATTATATATTTCATTAGCTGTGCCCCGCGGTTTCACCCACGTAGATTTAGTTTCATCCTTATTGTCGCGGAACCCTAATATTTTTGATAAATAAGCTTAAGTTACTCCTTGAAACATCAGCTACTTACCAATGAAAGTCCCGTTAAAATCCGTCCAGCCGTTTCGGAGATTACCCGGAAAAAACAGACAGACAGAGAAAAATTTTAAAACTTGGTTTTTTTATGTCAGTAACGTGTATACTGTCTTATGCATTTAGTGAAAAGCTGTTATTTTGAAATTACAAACAGACACTTCAATTTTATTTATCTGTATAGATGTATAGATTGCATTCTCAGACATAGGTAAACCTGCCTTTGTTTTTATGATCTCAATGTGTTGTTGTTGAACAAATTGCATAATAGGACTACATACGTTGGTAAGGTGGGGATACCCAGAGGTGTACTTATAGAACTATAACCCAAATTTCCCAGGTTATATTTAAGTCCCATGTAACAGGGGACAAGCATTAACTGGGCACTCAAAACTCCGGCCTGCGGCTAGAAGGACAATTCCATTAAATTTTGCTCGGGATCGAATCCAGTACCTCGCGTTTCGCAGTAGCGTTTGCGACCACTAAACCAACGGAGCAGTTGGTAGAATTATACTTTGCAAATAAATAAAATACATACGGTCCCAGTGGGAGAGTAGTCAAAAATAATGTAGCCATGGGTCGCTAGTGCTCGGATGTAATGTGTTATGTGACATTTTAATTAAAACCTTCGTTTGCGTTGATGTCAGACAAAATCCCTTAAGGGGGCCGTCCCTATATTGCTTCTTAAGTACAAAAAGTTGGTTCAAGGTCGGCTCTGAACATTGGTCGAGGATCGTCACATTGAAATCCGCGTATAAGGCTCTCTGCATTCAACCGAGGCTATATAAATATTATAGCAATGATAATCTACATATTGTTTATGTTTTGAGGAAATTTACTAGATGCCTATGTAAGTATTTTTTTTAAAGGTTTTCAATTTATTTATACACGTTATTATATACACTAAAAGCCTTAAAAAGAAATATATAATCTAAAATAACCTAAAATATAATAAATTATGTATATATTGTTATATAATATTTACATAATGCCTTCCCCAAACTTATATTGTTCACTAGTGTTGTCAATTAGTTTGTCTTCCTACATGCTTTTGATTCAAACCAGCTTTATATCATCTTCTCTTAGATGTGAGGGACTGGTTGAAAATGCTTTAACATTTAGTTAACTATTGAAATTTTGAATTATTGTGCATAAATATTGATAAAATTAATGCCAGTGGAATTTCTGGCGTTTCTGTCGTAGTCTCAGAAGGCTAGCTACTGTTCATACTTTACAAACTAAATAAGAAATTTCATAAATATATACAATTAGGATACCAATATCTACACCGCTAATATTTGTAAGCAGATCTTCTGTAATCATTTATTTTGTTGGTTTGACCTCACCCAATTACAGGGATATTTTTTGTTACTGTCCTTGGAAAACATTGAACATTTTATTTAAGTTTAATAATTTCAGAATGTTTTATGAAAATCTTCCTCCCGTTCAACTGAGAATGTCGCTACGATATTAAAAATTCGACAGGTGCTGTTCAAGGGTTCCGTAATCAAAAAGTGTTCTTTGAGCGCTCAGTCATAATGGGAATATCTATAGTGCCTATTTGTTTCTCACAAAAATTTAGTACTGGGCCATTCAAGGCCAGCGCTCACAATTCGTGACGGCACTTAAGCTCAACGTTCACTGGTGGATATGCAACGAAAATATTAAGAGGCCTTGAAAACCTTAATTGCACATACTAACATAATAATTAATAAATCGCAATTGGGATTATATTCCAATAATTTTGTATTATTTAGATGTGGTTGGTATTTATTTATGTATTTTCACAATTCAAATAAGAAATAAATACTTGTAAAATAAAAATAAAATTACGTGTAAAAATCATCTCGCATATATTTTGTTTCATAAATGGAAGAATCGGGCTATCACAGCATGGCAAGGTGGATCAGAATGGCATAACTCATATTTATTGACCTAGATAAATACCATGTTAACATTCAAAATCAATCAAGGAAAAGAGGTTCTAATTTCAAATTATTCTAGTATTACATTTGCATTTCAGGCATATTTGGTTTATAGGGGCGGAGGCTTAAATTGGCTTTTATGTAGAAAAAAAGATATTCGAAGCTAATCAAAAAAGGTTAACTTATGTAGTTGTAGCTGCGTTTCTCCACTCGCTCATAGATGGCGCTACTCGCTAACAAATGAGAAGTTTGAATACAAATACACGAGAACATAAATCGCGCCATAAGAGTTTTCAAGCGCATTGCAGTATATATACAAGTTTCCAAGTAGAAAAGTTGGAGCCGCGGTTCCCCAGGCATGACACCCGTCTGGCTGGAAGATCTTCCCTTTGCTGGGGATGAGCATGATCACTCGCTCTCCCCACATAGTAAACAAACAAATCCTTTAATTAACCGTTAAAGGTCACATTATGGCGCCATCGATCACTTAACAAACTAATCAGCTAAACAGCTAAGCTAAACTACTTATAAGAATCTTAAGAAATACTTCTTCGAAAGTAACGTTGTCGCGAACTTCTGAGTTAAGTAGAGTAGCTTATAAAATGATCAGGGGCCCAACCATGTGTTCTTATTGCAATGATAGTTCGACTATGTGACAGTGACAGACTTATACACGTCATATACATCTGTCTGATAATAAGAGAATATTTTAGTGTCACAAAATGTAACGTCAAAACTAATAAATTCTTTCGCTCGGAATTACAAACAGACACTTCAATTTTATTTATCTGTATAGATGTATAGATATAGATTAATTTTAATAAAAAAATACTGCGTTGTTAGTCTCATGGTCGCAAGCGTTACTGCAGAACACGAGGTCCTGGTTTCGATTCCTGGGTCGGGCAAAGTGTTATTGGGTTTTTTCATAGTAGCAGTCGATAATCTGGATAAGTGCCCGGTTAGTAGCAATAGGCTCGCCTTCTTTTACGTAAAACTTAATCGCAACTGGTAAAATGTGACTGTTTATTATTATAAATATATCTCTGCCTACCCCTTCGGGAAATACAGGCGTGCTCACCTTTTCAAGCTGACTGTGTTCAAATCAACCGAACAATCAAAAGATGGGAGCATGAAGAATGTTATAATATATTATAAAATTAATGGAGCACGTAGGTACTCGTATACTTCGTGCCAAGATGTCCATAAAGAATGGAATGCAGTGACCCCGTTCACTGGTTCGGTGCCAATTTGTAATTTATAAGACAACGGTGCATTTGTTCCCAAATCGATCGTTCGAAAACATTTTCCGATCATAACTTTTTCCTTGGCTTTCACCCAGTTTTTACCCGACTACAGCGAAGCAAAAAGGAGGGTTATGATTTTTTTTACTTTTACGTAAGTATGTATGTATGTATGCTGGTTGTATTCTATTTATCCTTTGAACTTCACTCTTGTTTCATAGTTTTGAGAGCGTGAGTTTTCAGTAGTCGAGTTTTAGTTCTTTCATCCTATATTATCGCTGTAAGAGATAGAACGATGTCTTGCTGGTGGGCACCAGCAAGACTGCACCAGCAACACACCAGCGACTCTGTCTGGGCAGTATTTGGCTTATCTTTATCTTAGACTCACCATCTGTCTCGTTGGCAGTTATTCGTCTTCGGTGAACAGTGAGTAGTGTTAATACAACACCTACATGTATGCAGGGGCGTGCATTGGATTTTCAGAGGGGTAGGCATAAACAATAAGTAGGTAGGTAGGTAGGTTAAGTCCATACCTGTGACGCGGCGTAGGTACGTTTTGGTAAAGTACATAATCACACACACACACGACACGAGTGTGTTCAGTGATCACAAATTGAAACTTCTGCTTACCTGCTTATATGCAATGCACGCCATTGCATGTATGTAATATAGTCTATGTGTTAAACAAAGTCACTTTCTCTGTCCCTATGTATGCTTAAATCTTTAAAAGTACGCAACGGATTTTGATGCGGTTTTTTTAAATAGATAGAGTGATTGAAGAGGAAGGTTTATATGTATAACTAGCAGTGCCCTGCGGTTTCACCCGCGTAGATTTAGTTTCATCCTTATTGTCGCGGAACCCTAATATTTTTAAGAAATAAAAGTAGCCTAAGTTACTCCTTGAAACATCAGCTACCTGCCAGTGAAAGTCCCGGTCCAGCCGTTTTGGAGATTACTCGGAACAAACAGACAGACAGACAGACAGACAGACGGACAGACAGACAGACAGACAGACGGATAGACAGATAGACAGAGAAAAAATTTATAACTTGTTTTTTTGTGTCAGCATCGTGTATACTTTCAGATGCATTTAGTGAAAAGCTGTTATTTTGGAATTACAAACAGACACTCCAATTTTATTTATCTGTATAGATGTATAGATAATAACATCCATTAAATAGTGGAGAAATACTGTTATTTATGAGGTTTCTAATATGATGTCGTAAATAATTACATTTTTCCGCTTACATTGCAAATGCAGGCTGAACCCTACGAGATTTATCTAAAAAATCCAACCCGAAGCGAAGTGAGGGCAGGTCCCTCGTAAGCTATATTATTGTAAAGTTTCATTAAAATCCCTTCAGTAGTTTTTGCGTGAAAGAGCAACAAACATACATCCATAACATTCTTACTAACTGTCGTATTTTTAATATAAGTACGATAATAATCATGTCGATACAACATCAAACCTTCATTAGTGTATCAAAATTAACCTAATGTTTATTTTGTCATGAACTATTTAATCTATACAGATAAATAAAATTGAAGTGTCTGTTTGTAATTCCAAAATAACAGCTTTTCACTAAATGCATGTGAAAGTATACACGATACTGACACCAAAAAACCAAGTTTTAAAATTTTCTCTGTCTGTCTGTTTGTTCCGGGTAATCTCTGAAATGGCTGGACGGATTTTAACGGGCCTTTCCCTGGTAGATAGCTGATGTTTCAGGGAGCAATAAGGATGAAACTAAATCTACGCGGGTGACACTGCGGGCCACAGCTTGTTTTTTAAATAAAATGATTTCACAAAAGTCATTATAATCGTATTATGTTCGAATGTATTTCCCTGTCCTACTATAACTGAGTAATTAAAGTTAATTATAGCCATAATAGATCCCAAAAGAACAGTGTAACGCGGCATACCTAATTACATTGATATCGATTGATGGGTAAAAAGCCGCGGCTCGTAATAACTTTGACATTATGTGGACACGAAATTAGACGGGCGAGGTCGAATGGCCATCGGTAAAGTACCAAAAGAATATATAAGTAGCGATGCGCGATTGCTAGATGTCAAATATCCCTTCAAGTTAACTAACGACTCGCTCTGGCGATGAAACAATCGAGAGGTTTATCGAATGTTTCGATTGTTTTGATGCAAGCGATTGGTCCGAGTCGCGCCAAATCTAGCCGAATGGAACCGATTGACAGTCAACGCGATGCATCGCGCCGTGTTCGATGAGTGCCTGCGACACTCATGCGAGTCGGACTCACTACCATCGACTGTGATTGAAAACAATCGCAATGCATCGAGATGTTTAACAATCGAAAGTAATAGTAATTTTCCATTAATGCTTCGCTCCTATTGGTCGCAGCGTGACGTTATAAAGCCTAAAGCCATGTTGATGAATGAACTATATCAAACAAAAATATTTTTTCCATTCAAACAAGTAGTTCCTGCGATTAGCGCGTTCGTCCAAACTTTTCTTTTTCGAACAAACTTCAGGTTTTTACTGTAAATAATATTAGTAGACACTCGGCTCGGACCGACTCGGTCTGACTTGAGCCATCCTACATACCATAAAAACACACCAATATTAAAAAAATGTGTTATTTAGCAGCGTTCAGCTGAAAGGAATAGAAGTTCCCGATATACTCTACCTCTGTTGAAATTACAGATGCCACAGCCAACTTTTATAAAACTCTTTGTTAGTTTTGATGACATTTTCCATATATAACCTTACCTAATACTAGCTGTGCCCTGCGGTTTCACCCACGTAGATTTAGTTTCATCCTTGTTGTCGCGGAACCCAAATATTTTTAATAAATAAAAGTAGCCTAAGTTACTCCTTGAAACATCAGCTACCTACCAGTGAAAGTCCCGTTAAAATCCGTCCAGTCGTTTCGAAGATTACCCGGAACAAACAGACAGACAGACATCTTAAAACTTGGTTTTTCAGTGTCAGTAGCATATATACTTTCATATGCATTTAGTGAATACCTGTAATTTTTGAATTACAAACAGACACTTCAATTTATTTATCTGTATAGATGTATAGATCACTGAATTGAATTATTACTTGATATAAAAAAATCGAATGCCAAAACATTAAATGGGGCGAAATACTAGGACCAAATAGAAAATCGCAAGTGATACGTAGCTCGGAACGCACATTAAGCTCTTCCGGTCCCGTTTGCCAATTCCGTATCTTTGGCATTCGTTAAGCTTCGTCAGGACGTAATCTGGATTTAAATACATCAGCTTTTAAATGGTTGCCATTGGTTGAAATGTGTATTAATACATTAACTTCATAAATGCTAACGCCTTTATTCCCCGAAGGGGTAGGCAGAGGTGTGATAACAACATCCACTTTGCACCGAAGATGATTAAGTTTAAGTGGGGTTTAAGAAGTCGCCTAGTACGGCAGCTACGCAAGTTCGAATCCCAGCGCACTGCACCAATGAGTTATCCTTTAAAATTAAGGGTATTAATGTCACCCCACGTGCTTTAAAAGTTTGCTTTCAAACACATAATAGAGTTGGTGTAGGATTACAGAAATTCTCATACAAGTATTCATGCTTTCGACTGTAGTAGAAATACTGTATACGAATATACGCAGTTAGCAGTCTATGCGAATTCCCGGTAACTCGGGTTGTGTATTTGTGAAGCAAACATTTACTTTGCTGCGCTAATGATAATATCATGCAGTTTTATATTAATATTTTATAATAGGAATAATGTGAATATATCTTCTTTGAATGATATAAAGCGGATGTTTGAACGGATCTTTCTTTCTACCTACGTAACGAAGATTGATGCAGTTTTTACTAACATGTAGTATTTGAACACGAGTGGGATTATACCTAAAAAAATCATATTATATATATTAAACATAGAGAAAACTCAAAGTTCAGTAATAGTCTTAAATAATCATGCTTAATAAAGTATATTCAATGAATGTGTAACCATAAATCTTCATACATCGGTACCATCATCCCACAACACTCTCTATAAACTATCTATGTATCTATGTAAGTAGTTCCCAACTGACTAACTATGGGGTATTGCTATTAAACAATCTGAGAACTCCATCATTTGTTTTTGTTTCAATATTCACTTTAACTCTGAATGAAATTATAGTGAAGTTCTCTGATACCATTATATAGCTTACATTTATAGTAGAATAGAAGAGCCGTGGTGGTCTTGGGGTGAGAGCAGTCGCCTGCTACGCAAGCGATGCAAGTTCGAATTCCAGCGTGGCCTGTGTGCGGCAATGAATTTTTCAAAAAAATTATGTGCGGTGATGTCACACCACTCCTGCTTTACGGTGAAGGAAAACATCGTGAAGAAACCTGAATATGTCTGAGAAGTCATTCAATTTGTATTGCCTGCGGCGATAGACTCACCATCGGTCACAGTGGCACTTAATCATCTTCGGTGAATAGTGGGTGTTGTTATTACAAAACCTCTGCCTACCCCTTCTGGGAATACAGGCGTGAGCGTATGTATGTTGTTAGTAATGGATGTACATAATTTACTACATCACATGCTGTGGCCTCATCGGTCAAGTCACCGTCGCATCCTTTGTAATAACATTAAGCCTTCGGTCCCACTCGCTAATTAAGCAACAAAAGAAGGTTTATCCAATCTACGAAAAACACACACTTCCTAATTAGATTATATTATTATACTGGCCAAAATGTATTAAATATACACACACGCCTTTTTGGATAAGTCCCCGAAGAGGCGATCAAAGTGTTACAACCTTATTTTAAGCATAATGTTATATCAAAGGTTACAACACCAACTTACCACAGATGATAATAGCATGTCAACGTGACAGATTGTCACTCTATTACCGTCGCAAACATAATATATATATACATAGTTTTTTAATTTCTTCTCAAGAGTGCTATGTAGGTATTCTCACATTTTTTAATTCACTGTAAAGCTTTTGATGAGAGATTACTGCCTCTAAGGTTCTAATAGACCTCATTGGTACATACTAAAATTTGAAGAGGGATGAGTACTTCTTATAGTCCCAGCCATTATGGTTCCTGTGATATAAATTACTCGTCTGACTGATTCACAAATGCAGAGCATAAAAGAAATAAATATGAAGACTATTTTGTTAAGTAAGTGAAAAGAAAGTGCACTTCTATATTTAAAAAGCTAAAAACACGTGCCTTAGATAGTGTGAGAATAAGATTTGATATCGTAAATCGTAATCGAATCAAGGGTAATTTTATTCAGCTTCATTTGAGAGTAATCGAGTTGTCTAACAAAGTTCAACCACAAACAGCTGGCTTCCTCTAAAGTTTGCAACAATCCGTGTATCCGCCGAAATCCGAACTGTCACAATACAAACGCACATTACACAGCTGAAATTCACGTACATTCACTGAATTCGCGTTATTGGCGACAATTTTGAGAGGCATTGAATCGTGCTTCCAAATATTTAGACAGCTAGTGAATTATGTAGCTATCTATATTCTATATCTATACATTAATATGTGAAGAGTTTGTTTGTTTAAACGCGCTAATCTCAGAAACAACTGGTCCGAAAAATGATTCAGTGTTAGATAGCTCAATTATTGAGGAAGGCTACATATCATCGCGCTACGTACAAATTCTTGGGTAAAAGTAAGCGTAAGCCCATAGTAGCTAGTTTATAATGAATTAATGCGTGTCTTATAGACTCGTGAAAGAATATGATATAACTCCCACGATTATATCCTCGAGGCAAATCAATAAGCTTTATACGGATACACGTACTTATTAAGGTAATGAGACATCATGTTTATTTTATTCTTCCAAATACTATACCGTAATAAAATAATCTATAATCAGAGCCGTAGTGCCCATGGGGTTTGAGCAGTTGAATGCTACCTACGCAAGAGACGCAAGTTCGAATCCCAGCGGCCTGCACCAATGAGTTTTTCTAAAAACTTATGTGCAGTAATTCACACCACGTGCTTTACGGTGAAGGAAAACTTCGTAAGGAAACCGGCATATTTTTGAGAAGGAATTCGTATGTTTAATGCCCACCGTCTTTCTTTAGCACTTTCGAACTCTTACGTAGCACTTTCGTAAGTACTTACTTATATTCGGTGAAATGTGGGTGATGTTACAACACATCGGCTTACCCCTTCGGTGATCTTTCTGGGATGGCGTGAGCATATTTATTCCATTATCTATATATGACATATAATATTCCAAGTCCTGACTAACTGACTTTTAGATCAACGCTTAGCCCAAGCAGGGTGTATTTTACGAGAGGTCTAAGTAGGTATCAAAGTCAAAGTCAAAGTCAAAAATATCTTTATTCGATTAGACTTTTTACAAAGCACTTTCAAATCGTCAGAATGACTCAATTTAAAGGATTATACATGCTACCGCCAGGTTCGGAAGGTTGCTTTTACTGAAAAGAACCTGGCAAGAAACTCAGTAATTATTATTTTCAAAAATATTATACATATTTAAAAAAAAGCAATGTATTCTATGGACACAGTTGCAATGGACACATGTCGATAAAAAATAACATAAAGAAAAGTCTAGTAGTTCTACTAATATCATATCTGCTAAGAAACGGTTTTCCAAAATCCCATTTTGAATGTTTGTTTGTGTAATCTTACCTATACGCAGGCTTAGTTAAGGGGAAATGCTAGTATAGTAAATAAAACATATAAAATTTAGCAGGTCCATACAGTTAAGTGACAAATCTTGTTTGTGGTCAGTAATGAGAGCAAAACCATAAATCGTGCTGTACTAACGTACATTTATTGCACCGCGGTGTACCCGGATTCAAATAAATTATCTTTGATTGATCACCTGCCTCGCGCATTTGGTAAAGGGGACAAATAATTGGTAGGTAAGTCAAACACGTATTAGTCGATACGTACGAGGAGAGCGTACCGAATCGAGCCTGTCTTGTTGGAGAAAAAGACCACCAAAAATATTCAATGGAAAAGAGCGCCAAAGAACTAGCATAACCTCTTGTTCTGGATAATTTCTGTATCGACTGGACCGATTTTAACAGTACTTCCTCTGGCAGAAGTGATATGATATTTAGATGGTGTGTTCCTGGTGAGTTTCAGGGTGTTAAATTGGGGTTGAAAATTGCTGCGGGTACCAGCTATTACACCTACACAGATAAACAAAATTTAAGTGTCTGTTTGTAATGCCAAATAATTTTTTTTTGAACAAATGTATATACTCACATAAAATAACCGTATTTTGAACTCTATGTCTGACTGTCACAGCTAGTACATATATATAACAATTAGCCTTGCGACAAATTGGACAATCTTTGTCTTTCTTCTGAATATTTATACCTTACAGCAAATTAGATTTATTGGATGATATTACCTACTTGCATCCAATTTGGTGTACCTATGTTGTACCAATATTTTTAATATTGTATTAATGAAATATGCTGGGTTTCTTGCCGGTTCTTCTCTGAAGGATAAATTCTGAACCGGTCGTAAATTTCCAACATCCAGAAGCCTTACCAGGGCCCAAACTGAATCTCATTTTCAGTTCTATCGGCATCTTCCCTAACCCTCCATGACAGTGCTAAACTTCATCGACGTATCGACGGCTCATTATATCCGATGTAAGATTATAATTGACGAGACTCGAGTCGGGTTGTACGTGCTGATTCATAATTTTGATTTATGGACCCCTTCCGTCAAACGGGGTAAGTATAACGATGCTTTTGTGAGCCCGTGATTTATTGGTGGCTTATATTTAATTAGGGTGTTTACGTCAAATATTCATTCAGATAATTAATGGTGTGTTTGATAGTTTGACGCTAGGCATTATGTTATATTACCGTTTTGAGTGTACGCGACTAATCTATACTAATAAATAAAATTGAAGTGACTTTTTGTAATTAGAAATTAACAGCTTTTCACTAAAAGCATATGAAAGTATATACGTTACTAATTTAAAAAAACAATTTTGATTTTTTTTTCTTTTTGTCCGTCTGGCTGTCGGTCTGTCTGTTTATTTGTTCCTGCTAATCTCTGAAACGGCTGGAAAGACTAGCGGGACTTTCACTGGTAGATAGCTGATACAAGGAGTAAAACAAGATACTTTTATTTTAAAAAAGTGGGTTTCCTCCCATGAAATTAGCGTAAAGTGAAAACACGAAAACGTCACAAATTGCTTACAGAGTGATTAGTGCGGGTTTCTTAAAATCGCCGTCACAAGTCGACGTAAACGCACATTTGTATAGGATCGGAACAGCGCCCCTGTCGGCCTAAACATGACACTATTGTGAGGCCATACAAATCTGCGTTTACGTCGACGCGATTACTTGTGACGGGGATTTTAAGAAAACTCGCACTGCCACTCGGGATTTTACTATTTCTTATACTCACTTGCTTCTCCTATTTTTTTACCGTATCCCAGTGTTTTAAAATATTTTAACGTAACGTAACGTCTACAAAAAAATCATATCATAAAGTAATTGTTTATAATACAAACTTATTAGGTGGTTCCCGAAATTGAGAAAACTTTGTTAGAAACTCAATTAAGTATCTCAAAGCGGGTTTTAATAAACATTCTCAAACACAAACAGACATAGTGAATGCCTTTTGAAGTTGGAAATAAGTTAATATCGCACATTTGCAAGCCAGTGAACATCAAAGGGATATGAAAGGTATAGAAAATGTAAGTTAAAAATGCCTATTGTAACGCTTTTCTAATTTACACTCACTTTAAAAGGGTTACATGTTAGTTTTATTCTATGACTAGCTGTGCGCCGCCGTTTCACCCGCGTAAATTTAGCTTCATACAAACTTTCATCCCCTATTTTATCCCTTTGGGGGTAGAATTAATCAAAATCCTTTCTTAGCGGATGCTTACGTCGTAACATCTACCTGCATGCCAAATTTCAGCCCGATCCGTCCAGTGGTTTGGGCTGTGCGTTGATAGATCACTATGACAGTCAGTCACCTTTGAGTTATATATATTTAGATTTTGTTGATAAGGTATAATTAAATACTAGGTTTATCAGTTCTCTCTGTTTGGTGAGCTTAGCTCATACCTTCCCAGAAGGGTCCACGAAGGGGTAGGCAGAGATGTGTGTTATAACTCACTTCTTAATGAAAATTATTGCCAACGTGAGATATGGTGAGTTGATCGCTCAGGGATCATAACTACGTTTTTAAATTTCTTCTCAGATGACTTTTTCGCAATAGTTTTCTTCATTGATTGATTATAATTATTACTTTCAATAATATAGACCTAGTTAAATAGGCAGGAATTAATTTTGACCAAAATACAGGTTTCCATACTGCATTAGTATTGCGTATAAAAATCAGGTGATCAGCCACATCGGGTTGAATCAAGTGCCGACCCCAACAATGTATGGGATAAGGCCAAGGAGATGATACTGCATTAGTATTATGGTACAAATAAACTTTAGCTAAGTAACGCCTAGTTCTATTCAATGAATGTAATATTTTTATGAGGCAAAATATATTTTCTCCTGAATATTTTTTATGATAGCAAGCAACGCTATTTTAATACTTACTTATAAGGGAGATATTATGTTGAAGAGTACTTACCTATCTCTCTCCGTCTTATTTTGTGGCGGCCATGTTTAGAATGCCCTCGCTTCGCACGCAGTGATTCTTTCCTCTTCACCCAACTGTCTCCAATATCTGGAACAATCATAATTATTTAACCAACCAAAAAAAACCATTTAGATATAATGACAGGGCTTGTAGACAAAGTAACATTATCCTTACGTTTTGTTTATAGAAACGATACAAAATGTATGGAGATGACATATGTCACGTGATTGATTTGTCATTTTAATACATTTTGTATCGTTTCTATTAGCGCAAGCGCGTGGCAAGGAGCATTCTCCTTTGTCTATCTAGGAATATATTTTAGGACATGTGAGTAGGTTTTTGCGAATTACTAAGTAACTTAAATATATGAATGCATTTGTCAGTACAAGAATTTATTTTATATGTCAAAATATAATACTAAGAATTAAATAAACAATGCCACGCCCGTGGGATACAAAACAGGCGCGAACACCATAGACCTTTTTTATGTGTAATACACATATGGCCAGTATTTTTAATCCAACCTGAAACTGTTTAAATAGAGAAAAAAAAAATGTTTCCGTTATTTTCTAACACAATCTTATTCTAAAATCAAAAGTTTTAGAGTAACCACGGACATTCCTTATTCAATTCAAAAGTACTAACCATACAAGTGAAGAGTCACTCGGTCTTATTAGCATAGTAACATGCCTCAACTCGGTGAGTATTACCCGGAAACTTTTCCAAGTGAACTCGGCAGTGCTTTCAACATGACCGTTTTATTCTTAATGAACTTCGTCAAGAAGACTTGATGTTAAATTAAAAGTTATCTGGCTTCTTCTATCGTATTATGTCTAGGCTTTAGAAGTAGTCATTTAGAAGAACAGAGGGCCTGTGCGAGTTTTTCACGCCGCCGTCACTAGTCACTGCGTGGACGTAAACGCAGATTTGTATAGGATCAGAACAGCGCCTCTGTCGGCCTAAAGATGACACTATTGAGAGCCCATACAAATCTGCGTTTACTTCGACTCTAAAACTCGCACTAGGCATTCAGAGGGACTATAACCGTTATAGCAGTGACTTCTTAGTTTTGACGTTAAATGTTGGTATCACAAAATGTAACGTAAAAGCATAGAAGTTCTTAAGCTCTGCTTAAACCAATGATGGGATACAGAATAATGTGGCCCCCTGCCACATTATTCTCTAAGGTTTCTCAGCGTCGAACTCGACGTCGAGTCACGGTATCAAACATAGGAAATTGATACGTAATAAAGTTCAATTTCATATCTTTAAAACCAATATTCTATGTCGAGTGCGACGCTGAAAAACCGTACAGAATAACAAGGCTGTTTCCCGATTCACGTAATGTAAACCATAAACTAGCTTCTATTTTTAATTATGTTCGTATTCACTGCCAAGGTGTGAATATAGTAGAAAGTTTCGAATTATGTGATCCATTTTCTCAAATTCTTTCGTTTCATGGTACAAAATATTTCCTGGTTTCCTTCCTACCTGAGGTTGGTATTTTTTGGAGGTATGTTTTTGTGTCTCTAATGTTACAAAGCTTAATTGCATTTCAAAATAAACCCTATTACTATTTAAGAGAACATTTAATGTTATTTGGCAAATATTTTGATGCGATCCTTACTGACTACAGCTATATTTACACGGGTTCAGGTTAGCGTTCTAAAATGCATGACATATGATAGAAAGTTCAAAGGAAAAATAATGTGATTTTGTACTTAGTAGCTACATTGCCGAGACAATATATGTAATCAAAGTCAAAGTCAAAGTCAAAAATATCTTTATTCGATTAGACTTTATACAAAGCACTTTCAAATCGTCAGAATGACACAATTTACTGGATTATACATGCTACCGCCAGGTTCGGAAGGTTGCTTTTACTGAGAAGAACCTGGCAAGAAACTCAGTAATTACTCTTTTCAAAAATATTATACAATTTAAAAAAAAAACAAAATAAATCATTTGAGAAATGTAAGCCCATGGACACAGTTCCAATGTACAAATGTCGATAAAAATTAACATAAAGAAAAGTCTAGTAGTTCTATTTATATCTAAATGCGTAGCTTGAGATGACCAGCCCCCACAAGCAGCACCTGTTCACAAGTTAATAATATAAGTTAATAATAATAATACATTCTCAAGGGAAATTGAAAGAGACCTTTGTAAATATTTGCAAGGCAGAATACTATGATACATTGTTAAAATTTTTATCTATGCGTATCTATACTTGGTTAATATATAAAGCTGAAGAGTTTTTTGTTTTCACCAGGAAAATTATTTCAGTGTTAGATAGCCCATTTATCTAGTAAGGCTGTATATTATCACGCTACACAAACGAAATCGCAGGCTAATGATAGCGTTAGCCTGAAGTAAGTATTCCACGCGGAAGAAGTCACTCGCAGACGCGAGTAATAAATGCAATGATGTGGAAGCAAACATTCCCGAAGCGTATATGAAAGTAGGTAGATGCTTGTGGGGAAAGCGAGTGGTCATGGTCATCTCCAGCAATGACAAGATCTTCCATTCAGTCGGGTGTCATGTCTGGGGAACACCGGCTCCAACTGTTTTAGTTGGAAACTTGTATATATACTGCAATGCACTCGAAAACTCTTGTAGCGCGATTAAGGTTCTCGTGTATTTGTACTCAAACTTTGCAATATTAGCGAGTAGTGCCATCTACGTAGCGAGCGGAGAACGCCGCTGCAAACTTGGTATATTTACTTATATAAAATAAATTTTAATTTCTGTCTGTTTGTCCATTCGTTCCGGCTCATCTTGAGAAGGGCCTGACCTATGTCGAAGCCACCTTTAACTGGTTGATGTTATGAATATCTTTATTTTTCCTTTTTTTAAATAGACTACGCGTAGGTTCATTAAAACATACCTACGTCATCAGAACGGTCTAATTACCGTTAGAACTTAATGGTATAAACCATGGAGACTATTGATTTATAAGTCGTCTTTTATCGTTTCATCTATCTATACATAATCTATATCTATACAGATAAATAAAATTGAAGTGTCTGTTTGTAATTCCAAAATAACAGCTTTTCACTGAATGCATATGAAAGTATACATGCTACTGACACTAAAAAACCAAGTTTTAAATTTTTTCTCTGTCTGTCTGTTTGTTCCGGGTAATCTCTGAAAGGGCTGGACCAATTTTAACGGTACTTTCACTGGTAGCTGATATATCAAGGAGTAACTTAGGCTACTTTTATTTATTAAAAATATTAGGGTTCCGTGACAATAAGGATGAAACTAAATCTACGCGGGTGAAACCGCGGAGCACAGCTATTACATATATATTATAAAATAATCACATAATTACAGCCACTTATTGGTTAAATGTTTATGGAACATCATTTATTCATATATACTTCAATTATAATGCTCGAACGCAGAGCTAATGAATACTCGCTTTGTGCAGCAAACACAAAGATGCCTTTGTCTAGATGACACGCTATTGATGTCGTCATGCTGTGAACACCGTTGTTCCTGTCATTTGATAGACAATAATATTTATTTTTAAGCTTAATATTGTTTGTGTTGCAATTTTTTAAGCGCTGTGTCACCACAGTTTTTTAGATTTACCGCGATTTGTTAGAAATCTCAGCGACCTGTCCCAATGAGATTTGCAAAACTTAAGAGCCATGATATCGCACTATGGTTTTACGGTTAAGGAAAACATCGTGACGGGAGACCCAGGGGCCTTACCATGAGCTCTTATAGCCATGATAGTTTCACTCATTTATGAGACAGATGTATGTGACGTGCATACATCTGTCACTGACGCACAACTGAATTAACATTGCAATAAGAGCTCATGGTTGGGTCCCAGGTTTGCCTGTAGACAAAGTAACAGTATCCTCACGCTTCGCTAGTAGAAACCATACAAAACGTATGGGAATGACATATGTCACGTGACTGATTTATGTAATTTCTATATTTTTTTTATCGTTTCTATTAGTGGAAGAGAATGTTACCTTGTCTAGGCCTACTGCATATGTCTGAGAGATATCAAAGACATATAGTGCCTTCTCATCAACGTTTCGATGATAACACCATATGTCGTCACATTGGCATTTGATAAACTGTACGGTGAAAAAATGGTGTTGTAATACTTCTGGTAGCCTTCTGAGTAGTGATTATCTATACATACTACATACATATCCATACAGCTAAATAAAATTGAAGTGTCTGTTTGTATTTCCAAAATAACAGCTTTTCACTAAATGCATATGAAAGTATACACGATACTGACACTAAAAAACCAAGTTTTAAAAATTTTCTCTATCTGTCTGTCTGTTTGTTCCGGGTAATCTCTGAAACGGCTGGACGGATTTTAACGGGACTTTCACTGGTAGGTAGCTGATGTTTCAAGGAGTAACTTAGGCTACTTTTATTTATTAAAAATATTAGGGTTCCGCGACAATAAGGAAGAAACTAAATCCACGCGGGTGAAACCGCGGGGCACAGCTAGTAGTTTATAAATTTGTTATACAAGAAACTGTAACTAAAAAATTATGACAAGTAGAAATCTTGGCCTAACTTTTCATTCGTATTCGTTTGTTTTTTCACTGGAAATCTGTATTTGTGATGAATTCAAACATGTTTTAATGTTTGTGATCAATTTACTTTTCAACTTAAAATTGTGTGATTGTGTGAAATGTGAAGAATTTATTACGTGGCGAACAGCTCAAACTATAAAGATAAAATTACATCCCCTCTTCTGTGACGTCATGACGTGACCTTTGAATGGCTTAACTTTCCCTTTGATAGTTTAAAAAAAAAACTTAATGTGTATTCGAATTTGAATGCTATCTCTAAGCAAACAAAGACCTATCTACATCTAGATAGCACCACATAGACCGCATGTCGATGGAACATAACTGATACGAACCTAATGGTTCTTACATTATTGGAATCGAACTACGATCATCATTTTAAGTAATGACACTGGACCGACCAAAGCCAACTTACGAAAACCTATCAAAATAACCTTTGACTTGTAACGCGTTGGGAATACGGTGGAATTTTCTTAAGCAACACACTTGTGGACTGCTCACTTATGTTTGCAATAAAATAGCTAATAAGAGAGTAATAAAATATTTACGAGTGTTTAAAGAGGGTATTACTCACCCGTGATTTATGGGAGTACGCGAATTAACTGCGGAATTAATAGGTATTTTAATTTTATAGAACCCCTTTTATAGGCCGATATTAAATGTGTATTACGTACAGGCATTTGAGAATCTCCCTAAGTTCCTACGTTTCCTGTCTTACTTCATTAAACTTCCAAAATCGAAGATCGCAAACTTCTAAAGGTTTCCAAGTAACTTTTTAACCAACGTTAATGAACTCATATGCTCATGTCTTTATTCCCAAACGAGGTAGGCAGATGTGTACTTATAATGCACCCACATTTCATATTCAACTCCCATGTATGGGGCGAGTAATTCAGACTCCGGGCTGCAAATGGGAAAGAACAAATGGAAAAATCCAATTACATTTTTCCCGATCCGAAAATCGAACTCAGGACCTCTTGTTCTGCAGTAGCGTATGCAAACACTAGACCAACGAAGCAGTGAAATATAGAAAAAAAACATTTTTATCTTTGAAAAGTTTGTCAGAACACGCTGTATATATTGTGTAGATGAATTCGCGGATAAAAGCAATTCTAAATACGACGAGCGTAAAACGCTCTTTGCATACGTAAAGCGAACTTAGCCGACATGCGGGCCTGAAACACGTCCCTACAAAGGTTTTACTGCAATATTATTCGACGTGCATGAGCCGAGTGCAACATTAGTTACAGTCACGAAATTGTTTTCAGTATGGTTAAAGTTTGAAGGCTTTGCGACAGATTTAAATACAACGTGGAGTAGGTTACAATGTTTTTAAAAACCCGTTTTCGTTGTAAGCTGATAATAGTGTGCTGTGAATGTATACAATTTTACTGCGTCTATTGTATTATAGCTTTTCTAAATCCTGCAATTTCGGTTAATAGAGGATGTTGTCACATATCTGCTTACCCCTTTGGTGACCGTAACTGAGGTAGGGCACACCGGGATATTCAAAATTCGGAGCTCCCGACTAGGGAATGGAACTCCACTGGAGTTTCTTGCCAGTTCTTCTCAGAAGGCTAGTTTTCCGAATAGGTGGTAAATTCTTCGACGTTCATAAGACCCTTACCAGGGCCTAAACTGAATAAATCATTTTAATTTTCAATGTTCACCTTACAGGAACGGAAGCCCTTCAGGAAAGATATAAAGTATTAAGCGTTATTAGGTTTTTCGATCTGTATTTTTCCAGTAGCAGCCCAGAGTCTGGCATCTACCAGGTTAATGATATCAGGCGCGTCCCCTATTACATGGGACTTAAACATAACTAGCAAAACTAGTAAGTACAACTCTGCCTACCCATTTGGAGAATACAGGCGTAAGCATTATGTATGTACGTATGTAAAACTTAAACTAGATTTTTTAGAATTGAAACCGGTGGTTTGATGCCGAAGATACGTATTGGAATATTATTCACATAATATTTTATACTGAACCTAGCTCAGTCCTTAGTTTGCAAAACTTAGAATACAAATAATAAATTCCATAGGCATATGCTCCCTAAATGTGTATGAGCAACTTCAGCCAAACATTCAAAGTGAAAGCCTGCCGGCGACCACGGAATTTTGGTAGTTAGGTTCCAACTTCTCAAACAATATGGAGGTTCGCTTTCGGGTGCGCTCGATTGTTATTAGTTATGTTGATTGTTGCGAGTTGGAATGTTTCGATTATATCTTTTACATGTAACATATTAATTGGACATCTTTTAATAGTATACATCTAGTTGGGAACACGAGCTAACGAAAATTGTGGATTTTTTTCTATTCCTACATGTTAGTAAAAACCGTAGAGTAGTTTAGAAAAACGATGTGTTCAAATAGGCAAAATAAAATAATATTGAAATGGACACCATTTCAATATTATTTATTTTAATAGATATACATAATTTGTATTAGATAAGGTTCTCGATATTAACAATTAAAGGGAAATTATAATTCATGCTATACAATTAACCACTAACTATAACTAAAATTATAAACCTTAAAACCTTAAAAGAATATAATCTGATACCTAAAATATATTATTAAAAAGAGTCCCTGTTGGCAAGGTTCCGAAGATACTGGCAGCACTCCCCCTTTGAATAGCTAAACTAATTCTTTGACCGAGGTAGCTGCCAGCTCTTCGGTCTCCAGTGATGTCGACTAACCTTTTCTGTATTTCATTGAAGAGCCTAATAACGCTAGGACCCCACGGACCAAGGGTCTCGACACCGAATGGGACAAAATCGTATTCGGAGCCCAGACCCCTGTATTTGCTAGCTTTAGCTTTTTCCGTCGCTTCACATGCCGCACCTATTCTGTTGTTGGTTCCATGTAGATGGGACGGGGCCAGCGTGTCTGTACAGGTTGCATCCCATACCTGCACCCGTCCCATCTTCCATGGAATCAAACTCATACCGTCCGGTCTCTTGCCATCGTCTCTTGCAATGCCAGTCGGCTCAAGTAGACTTGGCACGTTGACGGTGGCAAGAGACCGGCGCATGATATCGTTAAGTGCGGCATGTCTCGAGAAGCGGCCTGCACTTTTCTGGCATGATAGTCCGTGATGTCCTAGCTTGTCGACATCACTGCCACAAGGACATAGATAAGGTGTAGAAGACGCAAATTTGCTATCTGTGTCAAAGTCAAAGTTAAAAATATCTTTATTCGACTTTTGAACATTGTCACGGAGAAGACGTAAATTTGTGTAAACTCTTAGTATTTGAAATATAGAATGTTTGGATTTTATAATAAAAGAAAAAGTCGCGCTTTAAGATTGTGTTTTTTTGCCTCTAGGTTACCTTGCACTACACGTACATACACTTAAATCTCACGAAAAATACAACCAGGCTGAACAAATACGTACAGCCTACACGTATTTGCTCTGAGTAAAATCTAATCTGAGGCATCGGACCAATCATGTTGAACAGTTTGTTTTTTCCCTGCGAACGTGTGATGGACTTAATTAAACGAATTGGAGAGAAGTCTTCCCCTTAAGTACAATATTAAGGTGTAATCAATCATTCACTAACTAATTTGAAACTCCGAAGTTAAGGAAGTTTCGTTGAAATTACTTTGTTACTTTGATTTATAATTTAGAATTTGCGATAAATATAAAATCGATTAATTAACTGACTGTTTAAAGATTTAACGTTATTTTATCAATCATTCAAATTTAATTTCGTTCTATAGTTACTTATATCAGAATACAAAATATTGATTTATTCAATATTTAATGTACCCACCATTTAATATCTGTACAGATAAATAAAATTGAAGTGTCTGTTTATAAATCCAAAATAACAGCTTTCCACTAAATGTATATTAAAGTATATACGGTACTAACATTAAAATACCAATTTTTTTATTTTTCTATGTCTGTCTGTCTGTCTGTCTGTTTGTTCCGGGTAATCTCCGAAACGGCTGGACCGTTTTTAACGGGAGCTAATTTTTCAAGGAGTAACTTAGGTTACTTTTATTTTAAAAAAACATTAGGGCACCGCGGGTCATCGATGGAATTAAATCTACGCGGGTGAAACCGCCCGGCACAGCTAGTCATACATACAATTAAAATGCAAACAATTGACGATCTCTTCCAGGCAAACATGGAATGGATATTTCTTCTTTCACAGTTTTGGCTAATCTCTGAAAAGGCTAAACTAATGCTGATCAATAGAACTTTCACCGACACATAGCCGTGACAAAGGATTTAAGGAAATTTAAGAAAAAAGTCTACTAAGCAATTCCAAAAATATTATATGTAGGTATAAGGAGAAACCAAGGGGTAGAGTTAGTTATAAAAAATTGCATGATGACATTATGCATTTTTTTTTATAATGCTTAAATCGGCCCATTGGCCGCTTTTTGCTAACATTAGTTTTAGCATAGTAAAGTTGATATTAAGCTGTAAGATTTCCTTTAAGCTAAAACGCACGCCCTATCAGTCTTCCGCGGCGTTGGTCCCAAGGTGAAAATTAATTGGATGGCTTATTGTCTCATATATGATCTCTGCCACTATACAATACCTCTACCACGTGTTCCCACGTGTTCATTCTAATAGATATTTCTTTGACCGTGCAATGACCTGGCATACAGACACAGACAGCTTCATAAAATGACGAATACGCATTCAAGGTCAGTGCTAATAACTCCTGACGGTCCCTGTACCTTCTTTCTGTCAAAAGAGTACAGCCAGTTCTCTCCTCTGCCTTAAAGAGTATGCTTATAGCCGTTCTAACAAGGTTTAAATCAATTTATCATTGTTTTTTGTGCACTAAATTACTACTTACGTATATTTTTCTTATCACTTACTTATGTGGACAACTAATTACTTTGTTAATATTACCAGAATATATGATTGTGAGAATTCATAGTAGGGGTTTACCACAATTTTATTGTTATCGACTCAATTCGGACGCGTCCCACTTACTTGTGTCTCATGTGTATCATATAGGAATAGGGATTTGATCACTACTGCTATATATTAAATGTACCTGTAATAATTTGAAAAAAAAGGAATTTTGTAGTATACATTGTAGTGAGCATATTAATTAATGTATGTATATATACATACATTAATTAATATGCTCACGCCTGTATTCCCCATGGGGGTAGCAGAGGTTTCGTCCTTTTCACCCACTTTTCACCGAAGATGATTAAGTGACAACGTGAACGATTGTGAGGCTATCGTCGTCTCAGACATTATACATACGTTTATGAATTTCTTCTCAGACATATGCAGGTTTGCCGATTTTCCTCGAAAAAGGGGTTGCGAAGGTCAGATAGCAGTCGCTTCGTATAAAAATCAGGTGATCAGCCACATCGGGTTGAATCAAGTGCCGACCCCAAATACATGGGATTAAGGCCAGGGAGATGACATATGCAGGTTTTCTCACGATGTTTTCCTTCGCCGTAAAGTACGTGGTGTGAAATTACTCTATATAATTTTTTTTTTAATTGCTTGCGTTCTTATTTGAAAAAAATGGTCTAGATTCCATACTGCTTAGTAAGGTTATATATTTTACAGTAGCCCTAGACAAAGCAACATTCTCTCGCGCTTGCGCTAATAAAACGATAAAAAATTATGGCAATGACATTGATCAGTCACGTGACATATGTCATTCCCGTACATTTTGTATCGTTTCTACTAGCGAAGCGTGGGGATAATGCTACTTTGTCTACAGGGCCTGCCGCGTACTAAGGTTTCTCAGTGTCGAACTCGACGACGAGCGTTTTCTTCAATCATAGCAAATTGATACATAATACATAGAGGATAAGGTTCAATTTCGTATCTTTAAAACCGACACTCGAAGACGAGTGCGGCGCTGAGAAACCTTAGTGAATGACGCGGCTGTTGTACAATCACCGAATGAGCAGTTCAGAAATTGAAACGGCATGTTATGCCCAAGCTTTATTATTAAGAAAAGTTGTTTGTTCTCTTTGATGCCTTTGAAACTCTGCAGAAACTCTCTATCTACCATTAAACAAGTCCACATTACAGGATAATGCGGTACAAATATTTCCCCGTCCAGTTTGGGCTTATTAGTCAGATAGCTGGCGGCGTAGAGGCCGCGGGCCGCACAGCCGGCACGTGAGGAATGTTATAATAGAGGCCGCTTTATCGTTCGCTCGTAAAATACAGTGCGTATATTTTATAACGGACATCTAAGACTAATTGTTCGCGTTTACCCTTATTTATCTTACTACATATGAACTTTCAAAACTAACATAGGGTTGGGATTTTTAGACGTGATTTTTAGAGTTACGTAGGTACTTCAAAAATAAATCTATTGAGATAACTAACATTTAAGTGTCTTTTTGAGCATATGGAAGTATATACAGTACCGTTATAAAAAAAAAGTTTGACCGATTTTAACGGGACTTCCACTATCAGATAGCTGATGTTACAAGGAGTAACTTAGGCACTTAATTTTAATTCAAATAAAAAGATAAATATTTGAAAACTTCGGATCTTACACTTTTTTTTTACTATGTCCCGCTTTCGACGAAAGAATCCCGCTGTTTTCACTCAAAAAGTACCAAAATCCTGACTTGGAAAAAAAAACGGGCAATGCGGGTATGTATGTATGTAAAACTTAATTTCGTACTGTCCCAGATCGGGGCGTATCGTGTTTTCTTATGATAACAGCAAATAGGCTTTATCCTTGAACTGTTGGCTTTTGCGGGAAATATAATAACGTCTATATAAAGAGCAACTGTTGGTGTTCTCGTAAATAAACATAATAAGATTTTTAGAGAGATATCAGATGTGATAACCATTTTGTGACACTGAGAAATCGCCACAATCTTTTTGAGCCCTTGTTTGCATTTTGCATGAGCTCGAATTACTTTCTTCATTATCGTTCAACTTATTATTTTTGATATTATTTTTTATACTGTTAAATCTATACATATAAATAAAATTTAAGTATCTGTTTGTAATTTTAAATTAACAGCTTTCCACAAAATTATGCATTTAGAAAGAAAATAAACTACCTACATAAAAAAAGAAGTCAATTTTTTTCCCAGTCTGTATGTCTGTTTGTACCGGCTAATCTCGGAATCTGATTTATGTGTAACGATTTTAACGGGTTTTCAATGACAGATTGCTGATGTTAGAAGGAGAAAAGTAGGCTAATAGGTATTTTAATCAGTACCTAATAACTGATATAAGAAGATGAATGAAAAAATATAGCTTAAAAACTAGTACGAGCATCTTAAAAGCAGGCGATAGATAAACTATTCAATTATCTGACAGTGTTACGAAGCAGCCCTGAGCTACACCGAGCTAGCCCGTTCATTGTGATTGTCTGGGAACAATACGCTTTGTGTACTATTAATCTAGGCTTTAAACTGTATAAGTTGAGGAAGATTTTATTCATCTTAAAATTTTGCCTAATTTTTCACATGTTTTTCTTGTATCACAGATTGTAGCTGATAATTTGTTCTTAACCTCGGATAACTTGAACGATATGTGTATATTTATGCTGATACTAGCACTCACGAGACCTATATTAAGTACTAATAACTATTCCACGTGGATCAAGTCACGGGAAGTATGTGTAATCCTGATAAATAAGTTGTATTATTGTAAAGTTTCATTGAAATACATTCAGTAGTTTTTACGTGAAAGAGTAAGAAACTTCCATCCAGCCATCCATTCATACATCCAACTTTCGCGTTTATAATAAATATTAGTAGGATAGGTTTATATTGTAGTCAAAGTTATAATACAAGTTTATGTGTGCCTAAAAGTGTACCCTTATATAAAAATTGGTGTGTTTTCTGAATTGTATGAGTCGATCTGAAGATTACCTCCCACAAACTTACCAACTTTACCTCTATTTAATATGAGTATAAATAATATTCGCCATGTATATTTATATACAGATAAATACAATTGAAGTGTCTGTTTGTAATTCCAAAATAACAGCTTTTCACTAAAGGCATATGAAAGTATACACGCTACTGACAATAAAAAACCAAGTTTTAATTTTTTTCTCTGTCTGTCTGTCTGTCTGTTTGTTCCGGGTAATCTCTGAAACGGCTGGACGTATTTTAACGGGATTTTCACTGGTAGGTAGCTGATGTAGCAAGGAGTAACTTAGGCTACTTTTATTTATCAAAAATATTAGGGTTCTACGACAATAAGTATGAAACTAAATCTATGCGGGTGAAACCGCGGGGCACAGCTAGTTTATATATAAAATCACCCCAGATTAATATTGACGTACAATACTTTGCTTCTCTGAATAATATTTTCACAAGACAGAGACTTTTTCTTGGATTCTGATCTGAATATAAAAATAAAATACAAGAAAAATATCGCGATCGGAACTCAGATGTTCATATTACTTTCAAACAAAATGAATGCTAGAAACGTATTCTTCACCGAACAAAAACCCTTACATATTGGCAGTCTAAACGCATGCCTTTTATATTATTCAGTAGGTATAAGGAAAGCGGGAACTACGTCTCATGTTTGTTGGACAATGCCTATTGTTGTTCAATCAGATAGGCCGCACAAGCCGAACACACGAAATAATTTCCTGAACTCCTTTAAATCTTTTGATATTATCTTAAACGTTATTAAACTTAATTATATACAAGGAGGCCCTGTGAAAATAAATTTCGAAGAGAAAGAAGTTCTTATTATGTGATTAAACGATCATAGTTGTTTTTACTTTAAAGTTACAAGAATCCTGAACCAAGTGGGTGTCTCATGAGATTGTGTCAAGAAAGCTGGCACCCCAAATAGCAATGCTGATTCTATGAGCATCAAATAAAAATCTAAATGAAATAAACGGGTTGGCTCTCTATGACTTTGAACATCACCGACATCGTGTGTGACAATTTTGCGATGGTTGAAAAGTAAAACCATAAAAAAACTGGCTTTTAGAACATTGTAATCTTTAAATATAAACATGAATCCTCATTTCCCTTGGTCACGGTATCACGCAAAAACGTACCTTCAAATCGTCAGTAGGACACAAAAAAACACTGTACGGGATTATAAATGATACCCCCGGATTTGGAAGGTTTGCTTTTGCTAAGAAGAACCCGACAAGAAACTCAACAATTACTCTTTTACTAATTGTCCAAATTACTGTATCACTTTAGAAAACCTCGCTAATTCAATACATACATTCGTGTGATTGAAGTCCGTAGTAATTAATTAGGGTTTCCGTAAATAGTCTGTGAGTTTCCTGCAAATTCACAGCTACAGGGAAACATAAATAAACTTCTAACTACAGCAGTAGTTAATAGTCTTCAGCAGAAGTCGTCTTGGCAGGAACTAATACTGCAATACGGAATAATTTTCACGCTGTTTTGCATCAAAGTGGATTGATTATAACCGAGGGCTGGCAGATGGAAATTAGACATCTTATCTTTTTTGTGTTTTATTAGAATAGTAAATTATCTTTAAATTTTTTTTTATATAATATCATAGCGTTATCATTTACGCATTCAGATATTTTTGTGATTCTCTTGATTCTTATCTCTTCTTAGGCCTCTTGTAAATATAATTCATATTTTGTCCAAAAAATATTCGATACGATAGTCGAAGTTATTTAATTTCAGTTGGAAGTTGGATTGTTACCTGTTGCATATATTTGTCTTAGCACCCAAAAGTACAGGGGCCCAACCATGAGCTCTTATTGCAATGATAATTCAGTTGTGCGACAATGACAGATGTATACACGTCACATACATTAGTTGTCTTAAGTTGGCGTAACCATTCGTGTTTTTCGTGCGAAACAAAAGGTAATCTTTATGTTAAACACCTCAGTGTCGTAATACAATACGACCTAGTTTTAGTAACCACGCGAGATGAATAAATTCACGCATTTTGTGTTCACTCTTTTTTATCATTCATTCTTAAATTATATTCTAAGATAAAAATACATACTTAGGTTTGATCGCACGCGGTCTTGAAAATAATCCCTACTAATATTATAAATGCGAAGGTAACTCTGTCTGTCTGTTACGCTTTCCCGCTTAAGCCTCTGAACCCATTTTGATGATATTTGGCACAGAAAATCTTTAGACCCTGAGAAAGGACATAGGTTTCCTTGACCATAAAGATGAAACTAAATCTACGCGGGTGAAACCGCGGAGCACAGCTAGTAATAAATAATGTTCTAACTAATAAATAAATGTTCGCACACCACCAAATTAACGGCTTTTTAATACATGTATATGACATTATGTAAGGTATCTACATAGAAAAACAATTTTAAAAGTGTTCTCGGTCGGATAGTTCAGTCTACACTTCGATACGGCTTTTATGATTGAAAACGATTTTAGAGCGAGTCATTGACAGATAGCTTATGTTATAAGAAGTGATTAAATAATTAACTACTTTTAGAAATGTTATTTTTTGAACAATACATACTATCAAGTATTTTTATTCTTAATCCTACACGGATAGAACCCCGAGGCACAGCTAAAATCATCACATAATTGCTGCTTACGAAAATTATATTCGTTTTTTCTGTATTCTAGAATAATACCTTAGGACAAGGTTACTTCTGCCTCAGTCAAAGTTGTCATACAAAACGTATAGTGGATAAGTTAATAATTCGGTACAAAGGCGGGTGAATCCGTCTTTGGTTCATCGATCCAGTCTGAATAAAACATCCCTTTGTAAACACTCGCGGTTACCATCAAAGCTAGATATTGTTTTCAGTTTTCGAACATGAAGTTTTGCAATTGAAAATGAACCTTTACATGCCTTTAATAGATTCGAAAGTTTAGTAGCGAGTATTATTTTGTCTATGCATATTTTCCATCGAAAGATTGTTAACTTTTTTTTTTTATAATTAAAAGTATGAAAATATTACTTTTTAATAAAAAGAGAAAACCTTAATTTTTGATTTAAAAGATTACACACTTTTTTTTAGAAAGACATAAGGGTCAAGAAAAACTAAGGGTCACTCAACGAGCAATGGAAAGAGCTATGCTCGGAGTTTCTCTGCGGGACAAAATCCGGAACAAGGATATTCGCCAGAGAACCAGAGCCACCGACATAGCTCTTAAGATTTGCAAGTTGAAGTGGCAATGGGCAGGCCATATCGCTCGTAGAACTGATAACCGATGGGGAAGAAAAGTTCTCGAGTGGCGACCACGGACCGGAAGACGCAGCGTAGGCAGGCCTCCCACTAGGTGGACCGACGACATCGTGAGAGTCGCGGGCAACCGATGGATGCTAATAGCGCATTGTCGTTCGGCGTGGCGGTCCAAGGGGGAGGCCTATGTTCAGCAGTGGACGTCTTCCGGCTGATGATGATGATGATGATGATGACACTTTTTTTTTCATAAATACTTTATTTTTCAGCATGTATACATAACTCATAGATGGGCAACCGTCTATGATTTATGTATATATGCTCACACCAGAAAGTCCCCGAAAGGGTACTCAGAAGGGTTGTAACAACAACACTCACTTTTTACCGATAATGATTAAGTACCAGCGCGACAAATGTGAGTCCATCGCCGTCTCAGGCACTATACGTATTTTTGAAGTACTTCTTAGACATATGCAGGTTTCCTTGATATTTTCCTTCGCAGTATACTTCGTGGTGTGAAGTAACTGCACTCACGTTCTCAAGGGATTCGAGCTTGCGTAGCAGACAACTGCTCAGACCCTACGGCCACCACGACTCTTTTTAACCGACTTCAAAAAAGGAGGAGTACTTTTGAAGATGATGCCAAATATAGCATCAAACTCGGTGTCTACACTAGGTTTACAAGTAAGTAATTTATTTCGAATAATTTTATTTTTCTTTTTTGTAGGCGGTTTAACTTTTTTTGTAATTTTTTTTATAATCCTCTTCATATATCTCTGTAACTCTAAAGATTTAAAACTAATTTTAAGTCCAGTCAAATAAAGGTACCTTTATTTCCCTGGATTATTGACCTATTTCGGTCTATATAAATTGAACTATAAAGTTGATTGCAATATAGATACACAAGAACAGGAACCCTTTTCCCAAACTCAATAAAGTATAAACATCTGGGATGACAAGGGACCTTTGTCCGAATGCGATATAAATATGTAAATGGCCTAAGTTCATGCTTTTTGTAAGGGAAAGTGAGCGAAGGTAAAATTAAGTACACATTGTTACGACGAAAGTTTGTTTCATTGCCAGGAAGACGATTGCAGAGTTGTTACGTGTTTTGTTTTTATTTTATAAAACAGAGTTTTATTTCTGCCATTTTTATTTGTATCAATACGTTTGGTCACAGTTGATATTAATCTATATCTATACAGATGAATATAATTGAAGTGTCTGTTTGTAACTGCAAAATAAGAGTTTTTCACTAAATGTATATGAAAGTATACACGCAACAGACACTAAGAAAACCAAGTTTTAAAATGTTTCCTTGTCTGTCTGTTGGTTCCGGGTAATCTCCGAAACGGCTGGACGGATTTTAACGGGACTTTCACTGGTAGCTAGCTGATGTTTCAAGGAGTAACTTAAGCTTCTTTTATTTATCAAAAATATTAGGGTTCCGCGACAATAAGGATGAAACCAAATCTACGCGGGTGAAACCGCGGGGCACAGCTAGTTATAAATATAAATATGGTTTCAAAAATTCAATGAAAATTCGATTGAGTTGTGAAATTGAATTAGTATTTAGTATAGTATTAGTATTAGCATTTCATTTATTAATTTTCGTATTAATAATGTATTTTATATTATTTTAATAACCACGCATTCTATTAATTTGGTGATGTACGATACATTTTTGAGATATAAATAATGTTATTGATAAAATAGAAAGTAAATTTATTCAATCAAATTAACAAATATATACATAATTATAATAAACTAAAAACCTTAAAAAGGAATATATAATCTGATACCTAAAATATATTATTAAAAGGATAGATAGAAATAGAAAGTTATACATTAACCCTTTATATGTAAACGAATTCCTTTAATATATATTCTTAAAGCAAAAATGTACCGCGTAAGTGCTTTTCAATCATGCCAACTTCCATATCACGTCATTATAATTGTTACTCTCACTCGCTTTTTATCAAAGATCACCGCTTGGCATGCACGATTGATATATTGCTGACTATCGTGATGTTTTCTTCATTGTAAAGAACCTAAAAAATTAAGAGAATGAGTCTGAAAAAGTCTATACTAATATTATAAGGAGGAAAGATTTATATGTGTGTTTGTAACGAATTGGCTCAAAAGACCTGGACCAATTTAAAAAACTCTTTCACCATTTGAATGCTACATTATCACTGATTAATATAGGCTACATTTTATTCCCGTACTCTCACGGGAACGGGTACTATGCGGGTGAAACCGCGTGGCGTCCGTTAGTATGTTAATATGTATTAAAAGTACCTATTATAGTAACTTTGAGCTATTTTTACTTACTTTTACTTTCCGATGCAATTTTCCCTTCATATTTTAGGAAATTCAATAATTCGGCACTCATTTTTGTTTTGGAAACATTTATATCTGTTATTTTTTTAATTTTACTGGCAATTATATTTTTGGACAAAAATGCTATGTAGGTATATTTTTTAATAAAAAATAACGTCACTTTGGCAAATTTGTTTCTTTTTTCTAATGATTAAAGAAAGCATAGTTTTTTTTCTTAAAGTACTTTTTTAATTTACCGAAAATCGTGTTCGATATCGCAGCGCCTAGAGCGTGAACGCGACGTGTGGCTACGTCGCTCTACGACGTAGCACTGGCGTAGGGAAAGCGTAGCTCTTTTGCTACGCCAGATAGATAGATAATAAAAACCTTTTAAATAAGTTTTTGAAGACAAATTCATAAGCTGACTTATTGGGCCCCGCGGTTTCACTCGCGTAAAGTTAATTACAAGGGTGACCCGCGAAACCATAAGGTTGTTTAAATAAAAGTAGCCTAAGTTACTTGTAGCATTAGCTATCTGCCAGTGAAAATCCTGCTAAAATCAGACAGTTTTTTTAAATTGGTTTTTTATGGGAGTACCGTAGTTAATTTTTTATGTAAAATTTAATATGCCTTTTAATGAAAACCTGTTAATTTGGAATTAAAAACAGACACTTTATTTTCATTTATCTGTATGTATTGTATGTATGTATAAATATAGATTAAGAACATTTTATCACTAACTTACGTTGAATGGATTATACAATTAGGTAGGGTAATCCAGAGAAGTTGAAGGAAAGAAAAAAAGCAATTAAAAAGTTGGCAAGATCACGTAGGCAACTAATGATCTTTGGTGAAAAGTGGGAATAGTGATACCTCTTCCTACCATTTCGAAGACCCATTGTGGAATTAACGTATAATTGTGTGTTAAAGTTCGTTATTAAATTCAGTTCAAGCCCCAAGACGATTATTAGTAACTAGCTGTGCCCCACGGTTTCACCTACGTAGACTTAATTTCACGGGTGGCCCTAATGGTTTTTTTAATAAAGAGTAGCTTAAGTTACTCCTTGTAACATTAGATATTTGCCAGTGAAAGTCCCGCTAAAATTGGTCCAGCCGTTTCGGAGATTAGCTGGAACAAACAGATAGATACATTTTATTTTATTTAATTTTTATTTGAAATTACGAACAGACTCTTCAATTCTATATATCTGTATAGATGTATAGATAAGACGTGAGCGAAGTAGCGGTCGAATGCTAGTACCAATATATTTGTATGGTAGCGTGCTAGCTCCTGGTATGCCTCGTATTTCTACTGTAAAACTTACATGGAATTTTAATGGGGTGTATTTGGAATTCATTGTTATTAAAAATCATAAAATACCTTCTACAAACAGTGTAGCATATTATTTTTAGGAATCAATGAATTTCAAATCAGGCTAGTGGCTTGGCCCAAGGTTATTTTATATTAAAATATACTTTTTCAGAGTTTAGTATCCGAAATTTAGGTACGTTTCTAAATGTTCAAAAATCGTTACTTGACCTTGCGTTGTTAAAAACTTAATTGTTTTTGTTAAGAGTTTTATTGTTATTAATTGAGCTGTGGTGGCTTTGGTTTGAGCAGCTACGCAAGCGACGTAAGTTCGAATCCCAGCGGGCCTGTACCAATTAGTTTTTCTAAAAACATATGTGCAGTGATTTACGTGACAGCACGTGCTTTACGGTGAAGAATAACATCGTGAGGAAACCTGCATATGTCTGAGAATTAATTCAAAGACGTATGTATAGGCTTGAGGTGGCGATAGACTCTATCTATCACTATGGCACTTAATCATATTCGGTGTTGTTGTTACAACACCTCTGCCTACCCCTTCGGGGAATACAGGCGTGAGCATATGTAATTATTTCTTAGTTAATTACTGGTTCTTCCAAGAAGTTGAGTCTGAACTGGTGGTTGGAGGGCCTACTATACTGAATAAAAACGTTTTCATTTTCATATACTCACTTTAAATTAATAAGTCAGGCTGATTGTTATACAGAACTAGCTGACCCGACAGACGTTGCCCTGTCTTAATTATGAGAATGCAGCACATATTCTGTCAATTCTATGTCAAACGTCATAAGGTTACATTAAAATAGTTTATGTTCCAGTCCAAAGCGCTAAGATTACTTTACTATTCATAAATTTTCTAATTTTCCGCGCAATTTTCTTAGCTTTTTTCTTTCATAAGAACCATCTAATAACAATAACGAACACAACAAAAAAAGAATTATCGAAATCGGTTCAGCCGTTCACGCGTGATGCCGTGACCAAGGGAAGTGGGGATTCATTTTTATATATATAGATTAATAGATTAACGTTCGGACCTTAACAATCAATTAACTGTACCGTATCGTAGGCACACTGGCCAGCTACAATTAAGAGTGAATGGTAGAAGTTTATCGCTAGTATTTTATGCATTTTGCGTGCCCCGGTATCGTGTGGTTGGGCGATATGTTACCTACTTTATCGCTTCAAGCCACTTCACCTGTGCGCTTAGTTCCACGTGCTACTAAAGAATTGGGGTTCAGAGAATATTACACTCATAATTCGTCAGAAATTTTGAAAATCTGCCAAGTATCCATGCACTTTTGTTAGTAAGTGTCCGCATATATCACGGTCTGTAACTGAATCAGGATTCATATTTTTCAGTGGCCGTTATACTAAATTAATTCTCCACTCATTCGGAGTTTCTTAAAAGCAGTATTCAAATGTATAACAAATAGCTGTAATAATCCCCTGATCACTAGACCAGAGAAGAAGACTTACTAAATAGGAGATGACTCTAGTTTATTTTACCAGCTTAAGCATTCTACACACTCGAATGCAGGAAGCCAACTACGATCGTTTAAGCAGCGCGAATTAAGAACTTTTGGACTTTGATATTTAATTTTACGGCACCAAAACAAAATGCTTAAGCCGAAGGGGTCTTAATACACTGTGCTTAAACAGATGATGATAGGATGTAATCGTGTTTGATATTAGATCAATACATTGCACAAATCTCACTTAAGCAACATTCTCGATAAGATTCTCGAATAATCGAATCGATTTCAATTAGCTATTAATTGGCTAGGAGGTGTAACAAGCGTTACGGCTGAAATAATACCAATAATCGATTATTTTGGTGGACATTACCCACTGCGATACATATTTAATGTGCTGTGGGCGAGTTATTATGACTGGCTGAATCGATCAACGAAGCTACGTCGGTCACTTGTTAATTTAGATATACTTCCCGATACTACAACTCTATTATAAAAAAAAGGGATCTAGATAGTGTATTTGACTGTTTGTATTTTCCTTAATCTATACAGATAAATAAAATTGAAGTGTCTGTTTGTAAATCCAAAATAATAGCTTTTCACTAAATGCATCTGAAAGTATACACGATACTGACACAAAAAAACCAAGTTATAAAAATTTTCTCTGTCTGTCTGTCTGTCTGTCTGTTTGTTCCGGGTAATCTCCGAAACGGCTGGACCGATTTTAACGGGACTTCCACTGGTAGGTAGCTGATGTTTCAAGGAGTAACTTAGGCTACGTTTATTTATCAAAAATATTAGGGTTCCGCGACAATAAGGCTGAAACAAAATCTACGCGGGTGAAACCGCGGGGCACAGCTAGTCTGCTATATAGACGGTCATAAAAGTTATTTCAGAACATGAGGTGTTGAGTTCCAGTCCCTAGTAACAGCCCGGAGTCTGTATTAGTGCCCGGTTAGTGGCAATAGGATCGCCCCCTATTACATTTGACTTAAACATTGGCGGAATGAGAGTGAGCTATTATACCTCGGCCTTCGAATACAGGCGCGTGCGTAAAACTATCATCATTTGAATTACGTCTCAAACTTAATTTAATACAATTTTCGGTTTAAGCAGAGCGTATTAAGAACTGTGCTCTGATGTTTCAAGCTAAGAAGTTCTTAATACGCGCTACTCTGCAATCATAGTTGGCACCCCTTATCATTTATTTATAAGTTATTTCTATTAACTATACGTCTATGATTTCAAGAACCACTTATGAAAATCCCTATATCGTTGCACTGAATCTCTAGCGAGCGATTTTGAATTTTACTCAGTAACAAGATTGCTGGCTGCAATCTATATTTAAGTGCTGCAGCAGATGGAATAGGATAGTACGAGTACAGTCGGATTACTGAATAATACTACCTATATCTTTTAATCATCTTTATTCATATTAAGCTGTTTATTTGGAATTACAAACAGACACTTCAATTTTATTTATCTGTATATAATATTTTACTAAATAAACCATCAAGACAGAGAATTCAAATCTTAGTTGAGATAAGAAGTACTGAAAAGTTTTCCCAGTCTTCGCAAATACCATCGGATCTTTACCTCTCGGTGTCCGATTGCTATAAAACAAAAACAACTTTCCAATCAACGAACAGACTTGGAGCAAACATTCCATTAACAGATTAAATGACAAAATAACGTTTACTTACCAACAAACAAGCTGTTATTTTATCATTTACTAGCTTTTGTCCGCGACATCGTCCGCGTGGATAAGTAACTTTAGGCTAAAATTAGGTTTAACCTGCGATTGGTCTAGCTTATAGTCTTCCTCGATAAATGAGTATTATCAGTAGTTTCTGAGTTTACCACGTTCAATGAAACAAACTAACTCTTCAGCTTTATTTGTTAGTATAATTATACAAAAATATGCTCACGCCATGATGGGTTCCCGTAGGGGCAAGCATAGGTGTTGTCACAACAACACCCACATTTCCCCAAATATGATTAAGTGTCAACGTGACAGAGGGTGAGTCCATCGCCGTCTCAGGCACTATATATACGACTTCAAAGTCGTATGTGTCTAGATCGTATATATGTCTGAGAAGTAATTCAAATTACTTTTCAGACATATGCAGGTATCCTCACGATCCTTCACCGTAAAGCACGTGGTGTGAAACCACTGCACATAAGTTTTTAGAAAAACTCATTGGTACAGGCTACGTTGGGAGTCAAACTTGCGTCGCTTGCGTAGCAGGCGACTGCTCAAACCTCAAGGCTACCGCGGCTTTTATGGCCGCACAGACATAGTTTTAGGCAGACTTTTGTCTAGTCTTCGTTTTCTCGTAACCATGTTTTGTAGTATTATGGTATGAGGAGCTCGTGGCACAGTTGCTATTGCGCATATCATTCGATCAGCGAAGTTAAGCAACCATACGCCTAGCCAGTAGTTGGATGGGTGACCGCCCGAGTTCCCTCCGTGCCTCGGAGAGCACGTTAAGCTGTCGGTCCCGGTTGCCAATCAGGTTGCCGGTCAGATGGCAGTCGCTTCGTATAAAAATCAGGTGATCAGCCACATCGGGTTGAATCAAGTGCCGACCCCAAATACATGGAATTAAGGCCAGGGAGATGATGTAGTAATATGTTGTGAGTCCGGTCCATAGCGTAAGAATAGCTCAGAGAGACAGTGTCACTTACCCTTAAATTAAGCCTTCATTTGAGTATCAGTGATCCTAGGGAGGGATCGAGCAGGTGCTCCGGCGCTGCGGTTGACCAAATGTTCTAATCTGGGCCAACAAATTGGATTCTATATTATATACCACTGGGACAATTTATTGGAGCACGTGTGGGATTCGCGTGATTGTTTTCATGTGGTTTTTAATTAATGGTTTTGCAATTAAAGAGGCATTTAAATTAAGAATATGTTTGAAGAATAATTGTGTTTTTTTTAAACTAACAAAATTATTGAGAATCTAAACGCTATAATGTTATTATTCTGGAAAAAAAAGTGTTGATAGTAGGATGAAGTTATAATAATTTAATATATATAGTATACTAGCTGTGCGCCGCGGTTTCACCCGCGTACATTTAGTTTCATCGTTATGGTCGCGGAAACCTAATATTTTTATTTAATAAAAGGTAGCCTATGTTCTTTCTCAGGGTCTAAAAAATATCTGCGCCAAATTTCATCAAAATCGGTTGAGAGGTTTAAGCGGGAAAGCGTAACAGACAGACAGACAGATTTACTTTCGCATTTATAATATTAGTAGGGATGCTGCGGATTTGTCCCAGTGGAAAAAATAATTGTACCGTGATAAAAAAAAAAGTTTTAATTTTGTGAATGAGAGTAAGCGATCTTTAAAAAATATTTGTAAGATATCGCTCATTTAGTAAATAATAGTTTAGCCTATTAGTAACAATTTATCACCCTTTTCATCACATTCATATCACAATTCTGTTTACATTATTGTAATTATACAACTTCGTTACAACGATCTCGAGTAACGTTATAAGAGTGCATCTAAATCAGGAGAGCAATGAACATTACATCACAATTACTTACTACACAAGAAAACTAGACGAACCGTTAAAGTAAATTAAATTCCTTAGAGAGGTCATGGTTTTCTTACAATAGTCATTTGGGAAGGATTCTGAGATTAAGATATGTTTTAATTTGGAAATTCCTGCTACGATAGTTACATTATATTTTTCTACTTAATTTTTGATTTCTTCCATGTTACTTTGGGCTAACGGTAACTTTAAGCCACGATTGGATTAAGCGTGATGATATATAGTTTATGACCTTCCTCGATAAATGGTCTATCTAACACTGAAATAATTTATCAAATCGGACTCAGAAGTTACTGAGGTTAGCTAGTTGAAAAAAAACTCTTTAGTTGTATGTATTAGTATAGATTCAGATGGTTGGGTTGGAGGAAGATAGATCATCATTCGTTTGTTCTATTGTGAACCTTTTATCAAATTTTATTTTCTGGATAATGTGCCTACATGCGTCCAATTTGATGTACCTACCAATACCTACCTTCAGAAAATATTTTAATTATAGTATTGTATGGATAAATTGTACATGATGCTTGGCTGAGTTTCTTGTCGGTTCTTCTCAACAGTTTAGTTTCCGAACCGGTGGTAAATTTATCGACGTTCATAAGAGCTTTACCAGGGCCTAAACTGAATAAATCAATGTCAATCTCATTTATTAATGTCCATCTGGTATAACATTATCTGATAGGATCCGCAATATGTGGGTATACTTATTGGACCCTCTCAAATCCCAACAGAATTAGAAGCTTTACTTTCTCCCAGTCAATTGTATAAGTGAAAGTAAATACTTACCTGTATCGAAAAGACAAAGACTATCATGGAAAAAATCAATTGGATTGCGAATTCAATTAAAACTTTTTCAATCAAATATCCCGGTTGTTGGAAAGCATTTTCAAGTTTGATACAATTACTTTTGGAGTCCGACGATAACTCAAGTGATTCCGATCAACATTTATCAAGATTGCTCAAGGTATATTTTTGTACCCATCGGTCGTGTCAATTTGACTACTTATAACACTTATTTATATTTATTACTAGCTGTGCCCCGCAGCTTCCCCCACGTAGATTTAGTTTCATGCTTTATTTCGCGGCACCCTAATATGTTTTCTAAATAAAATTATCTTAAGTCACTCCTTGAAACATCAGCTATCTTCCAGCGGAAGTTCCGTTAAAATCCATCCAGCCGTTTACGCATGATGCCGTGACCAAGGGAAATGGGGATTCATTTATCTATTTATGCATTCATCATGGAAGTATATTATGCGATGCTTACATAAAACAAAATTTTTTTTTTCTGGACATCCGACACCAGTCTTAGAAAATTGGAAAATATGTATAAAATACACCGAAAAGAGTTATCTCCTGTGATCCGATTTGAAAATTAATTATAATGATGCAGTATTTTGAACTGAACACTGCTATAATAGGTTAATGATGGTGGTATAGTAATTCGACCTGGAGCGTTATTCTGTAAAGTTTCTCAGCTTTGAACTTGACGACGAGCGTTGGTATCAATTATAGAAAATTGATACATAAAACATTAACAATAAGGTTCAACTTTGTATCTTTAAAACCTTGCTGAGAAACCATAGTGAATAAAGCGGCTGTAGTCCCTAGAATATTCTCCCTAACAAAGGGTGGACTTCAAAGGTGCGTTAAAATTTTCGTTTGATATTTAACACAAAACAATATTTTATTACCTGCGTTAAATTTTAAACTTCATCAAAGAGAGTTGGACTTTGCAAAACTTCTTGCTACAGAATAGCCAAGCTGTTTTTAATCTGTGTAGTATTTCAAATTAAGAAGTACCATTGATTAAAAAATATGTTAATATTTCGGAAAATATATTATTACAAGTTATTTTATACCTAAAATGGTTCAGAAAAGATCATCATCTCCCTGGCCTTTTTCCCATGTATTTGGGGTCGGCACTTGATTCAACCCGATGTGGCTGATCACCTGATTTTTATACGAAGCGACTGCCATCTGACCTTCGCAACCCCTTTTTCGAGGAAAATCGGCTATCTGGGTTAAACCAATTGTCAGACTCTCTTAGGCCTCTGACTGACCTGTAACGATTGCCAAATATGTTAAATTGGCAACCGGGACCGACGGCTTAACGTGCTCTCCGAGGCACGGAGGGAACTCGGGCGGTCACCCATCCAACTACTGGCTAGGCGTATGGTTGCTTAACTTCGCTGATCGAATGATATGCGCAATAGCAACTGTGCCACGAGCTCCTCATGGTTCAGAAAAGATGAGTGCAGAATATCACCTGAAACAATGGGTTCGATCCCCGAGTTGGGCAAAGTGATATAGATTTTTCCACTTCCCAATAGCAGCCTGAGGTCTAGATTAGTGCCTGATTAATGGCAATAGGCTCGTCCCCTTACATGGGACATAAACATACTCGTAACTACCTCTGCTTGTCTCCTTCGGGACACACAGGCGTGAGCATATGTGTATCCAAATTATGCTTCTAGATTTACAATTTGCATGATCAACGCTATCAAACAAAACACACTAGTTGTATACTCTTATATCTTAAACGTTATATAGAGTGTTAATAACTTGGTTAATAATTATAACAACGGTATCAAACACACATAATTATGTTCGTTTACACACGACGTTGACTGCATTGAGCTATTATTGTTTCGTATAGGGAAGACAGTACGATCGGAAGCAACACGTGTGATGACCAAAATTTCACATTGTTAATGACCAAATTCATATGATTATTATGAATTTGGTTGGATAATTCATGAAGCATATCATTCGATCAGCAAAGATAAGCATCCTCAACCCAGCAGTCGGATAGGTGACGGCCCGAGTCCTTCATTGCCTCAATTTAATATCTTTGGCAAACGTAACAGGTCAGTCGGAGAGGCCAGATTACCTATTCCTCGTAAATAGGTTTACGAAAGTCAGATCGCAGTCGCTTTGTATAAAAATCAGATTCAGATGATCATGCATTTGGTTGGATGGAGGCAAGGGAGATGATGATTAACAGTGTGATGTGGTGTACCTAACTATACCGCGAATCAGTTCAGTTCAATAATGAAGAATTGGTCTCCTTGGTGTTCAACACTCGTATAATAATATTTGACAATGGAGTAAAGAAATGTTACCGAGACATGGTCTGTGAAGGTAGTGTACGTGAGATAATAGCTCAATGTGTGATTAATATAATATTTAAACAGGATATGTGCTATATATCATTTATTTCGGAGCGTCGAAATGGCTTCGTATGATTAATATTCTACATGTATACTTACACGAAATGTGACACACCACATATTAATTTATTCATGAAGTATAGTGTCACGGACAGGATTGTGACACGCCATAACGAGGAAATGACACCGTTTTACTGTCTCTGTTTGTATCATATCCATTGCTTTTTCATCGTGACATATTTTTGTTTGTTCAAATATATTTTTGTATGAAACATGCTTTGGTTTCTATAAACCACTGATTTTGGTTTAACCAGCCAACAGATGACACAAGCCAGCTCTCAATACGCAAAAATAATTAAAGATAAATAGTCCACATATGCGCTAGGAACAGTCCTCAATTGGTGGACTATTAAGAGATCGTGGATTTGAATACCACCTTGTGTTATTCCCTAACCAACTTAACTATTATATATTATTGAATACTATAAGGGTGGCAAGAATGTCTTCATGTTAAGCGGCTACCGACTTATGAAGGCTCTCTAAGAGTGTCACTCATATTGTTACCGTTTAGCAAAAACAATTAATATGTTGATGCCGAAAATGCGAATCTGTAATTCCATTAAAATAATAGCCTTTATTTATAAGGTTTACATTGAAAACAATAATTTAAATAAAAGTCAAAAAGAAAATTAAACCATGCCAATTTAACAATAAAATTGCAATTTTTGTTCGTTTTCCTATAGCCGTAACGAAAACGAAATTTCGCGGACATTATGTTAATTCGCTTTTTTCCCGTCATTCAATTTGTCGGCCAGTTGGGTAAATAATTTAAATAAGGGCATTACTTTGTTACTTAATGATTTTACATATTGTATTACTAACTGCCTCTTGGGTCTGGTAAAACTGAAAATGAAAATGAAAATGATTTATTCACCATAGGCCCTGGCAAGGCACTAGTGAATGTCGAGGAATTTACCACCGGTGCGGAAACTAGCCTTCCGAGAAGAACCGGCAAGAAACTCAGTAGTAGTTCTGGGTTCATTAAATCTGTAATTTCCCAGAGGCAACTCGGAGTCTGGATTAGTACCCGGATAGTTGTAATACGCTCGCGCTAAATTTCTTGGGACTTAGGTAAGACTGGCAAAATGTGGGTGTACCTACTATAAGTACATGTCTCTTGCCCTTTTTGGGAATACAGGAGTGATCATATACTTCAAAACTTATTTTAGTACATAGAAATGTGAAAAAAAAACAAGTGGGAAGGCAAGAATCTATTCCATAAACGACACCCAGGACCACGATTATAGCTAATCTCAATATATTCGCAAACAAAATTAGACCTAGAACCACCAGTTCATTTCCAGAGTAATGTACGCGTATAGTAAACACCACTACAGAATCAATATTCAAACTTTAACCACAGGCCTTCAATACATTGTAAAGCATATACGAGTATTTCAACGCAAACGAAGGTCATGTACCTTACACATAATTATAGATAGGTACATAGGAAGGCGACGCAAACGGAAAGTGAAGAAGTTTGAAAATATGACTCAATCGACGCTTAAAAATAGACTTGTACTTTTATAGACATGTTATTAAAAAAGGAACACAATTTTATAGCATAAATATAAGTATTTTATGTTGTCTATTATAAACTCGTGTTTTTTATTCATCGCGGTGTTATTGCTACGTTAGTAACAATTTGTTTAGGATTGTCTTAGTCTGACTTAATTTTTTTATGACATTATTAAGAGCGATTATATTTTTTTGATTTTGCGTATCTCGTAATCGACTATAAAGATTTAGATGGAATGTCATTTTGCTTTTTACACTCGCCTATATTGTTAGGTTTTCGTAAAATCACAAAAATTTTATAATCGGGCACACATCAAGTAAGTAATATAAGATATATGTGCTTACCCGAAGTGAAGTTTAGCATTCTTAGTCAGCTGTCACTTCCTTAATGGGTGTACCTAAATATAGATAGAAGGTTTTGCTCTTTAGCCCTCGGAGCAGAGAGTTGAACGAACACATTTGTTCTACCAACCTCACATGCCCTTATCTGGCTTTCAATTACACCGGACCGTAGAATATTTGTAAATTATATTGGCAATTTATTTCAATAATTTTTTTTTACTGGACAATAACTTATGTTTATACAAGAAACAGGAAGCCTACCATCATCGATTTAAGCAGTGCGTATTAACAACTTCTTAGATTTGACGTTACATTTTTCGAAACAAAAATTAAACGTCGAAGTTAAGATGTTAGTTAGACGTAACTGTTATAACAATGATACTATAGTATGTCCCCAGTACTTAAAACTAGTATTATAATGACTACTAAAAAATACCCATATCGGTATCTCTCAGGATTCTGTCAAGAATGCTGGCAGTATTTTCACGCTGAAAAGCAATGCCAATTCTCTAAGAAATTCGCATATAAATAAATTTCTATGGTTTAAAATCACTTCTGAAAGTTGAGTTTGAATGTTATATATTAAAAATAAGTAACCACTGCTTCTATATTGAGCTACCTTGGAACCTGTAACCTGGGACTAGAAAAGAATTTGAGATTTTTAGCTATCTAACTTTTTCTATAAGGCAACAACCTGCCTAGCTATGTCCATTCTGTAAATATGTAAGCTGCAAGTTATATAATGAGCTCTGCCCTATCTTTATCTACGTAGCTAGTGAATCTATAACCAAGCATGACGTGAAGCTAGGAATCAGTTGACATAATCAAGCAAACATCGAACTGAGGCGAATTGGAATGAATCAACTAATTTGATACACAACGGTGTGACAAACGTCCACGAATCTCGGTTATACAGGATATCTTGCTGCGGATATGAATTGCGACTTGACATGAAATATATAAAGGGTACATCCCGGAGGTATTTAATATGGCTGTCGTTCTGTCCTTTTAACCATAACATTGGTCATCCATATCTATACAGATAAATAAAATTAAAGTGTCTGTTTGTAATTTCAAATTAACAGCTTTTCAATACATGCATAATGAATATACGGTCCTCACGAAAAAAAAACAGTTTGTCTGTCTGTTTTATCTAGCTTATCTCAGAAACAGCTGTACCGATTTTAGCGGGACTTTTACTGGCAGATAGCTAATACATGAAGTATCATGGCTACTTTTATTTTAAAAAAAAACTGTGTAGTTCGCGGGCCACCCATGAAATTGGAGCTATCTATCACAGCTAGTTTCAATTATACTAGCTGTGCCCCGCGGTTCCACCCGCATACACTTAATTTACACAATACATATACCATAACTCCTTCATTTTCCTCGCCGGTTAAAACGAGTTTCAAGTTTACGATGTGCCCTTTATTGAAGCTATCCTTAAAATAATGTTTTGCTATCGCCGGAGACGTTAACCTCAAAATGAAGTTTGTTTTCACAAGCAGTTTACCTGGCAGACGTAAACTAAACCGCACCAGCCTAGTTTTCGTTGTAAACTTAAGGCTTTTGTAAGCAGAATTTAAAGCGAGTTCAGTGCCTCACATAATGTAATGTTAGTGCTTAGAGGAAAGCACTTGAAGTTTACGACAATAAACTGACATACTAAAATATGCTGAAATTTAAGTAGTTTCTATGAGAATGATAATTAAACAACTTTTATTATAATTGGGTCTTCCTTGCATACGTTGGGTTAGTGAATTACCATTTTTATGGATACAATAAAATTACATGGGTATTGAGTGTGTTAAAAAATCAGTCAATATTTTTTTACTTTTTAAGATAAAGATTTAGTGTAATTTGCAAGTTTGTAATTTTTTCAAAAAAAAAAAAATATTTTGCAAAGTTTTTCGTCTGTCTCTGTTTTTGAGTTGTATGTAGATACAAATATTCAAATGTATTGTGTATGTGACAGCCCTAGCACAGCTCATAAGGCTGTCACATTTACATAAGGACAGGACCATTTCACAGCGACATGCGGTATTCAGTATTCCGCCTGGGTCGCGAGATTAGATATAATTATTGTAATCTCTAGTTGTGGAGGGTAACAAGGCTATTGCGGGATTTCTCAAAATTTTGTCGTTATTATTTATATATTCATACATATATGTCTTATTACATTATAATTATATTACATAATATTTTACATTATAAAATTGGCATTATAGAGAATTATAATATCTATTAGTAAATTAATTATTTATCAAGAAAAATACTGTTTTATTAACAGTTAAAGGAGTAGCTAAAGTATGGTAGCATTCGCTCCGTAGAACAATCCAGTATTCACCCACATCGAATAACATCAGGAAGAATTAAATAGTAAATATTGGTTAAAAAATTGAAAATTACCAATTAATGTAATACCAAAACAGAATCTTAAAAATTTTTGGAAACAATACGAACATGTGACGGAAATTCGACGCATGAGGTGGGATCACGAGTAGCTCAGTTGACAGATCAACTGCACAGTTTACAGAAGTCGTGGGGTCGAGTACGTCGTTTTCGTATTTTACCTAACAGTTTTCAATTGAATTTAGATTTTAAACATGTCCGTTAGAAAAGCAACTGCATTGATTTGGAGAGTTCGAGTCCCGCCTCGTGTTCGTATTTTTCCTGACCATTTTTAAGAATTTTGAATACACAAGTATCGTGCATAAAATTCTAATAACTATAAAATACTAGCCGTGCCTCGCGGTTTCACCCGCGTTTAGTTAATTTCATGTGTGTCCCGCAGAGCCCTTAAGTTTTTTTTTACATAAAATTAGACTTAGTTACTCCTTGAAACATCAGCTATCTGATCTGCCAGTGATAGTTCCGTTCAAATCGTTCCAGCCGTTCACGCGTGATGTCGTGACCAAAGGAAATAGGGATTCATTTTTATATATATAGATAATATGTCTTAAAATGTTCTTGTAGTATGCGCTCCCTAGTTGACCCTTGTCCGCTAGCGTCTCTGTCATCGATATCGCGCGATCTCCAGCGACCTCAGATGTGTTGGCTGAATTTAAATGTTACTGTATTTCGTTACTCACTGGATAATATTGCCTATGTGTTTTGAGCAATAAGTCTGAAGTCGTATTTTATAGTCCTACTTGTGAAGTAAACTCAAGTTACTTACTGTGAAAGTATTTTAGACTAGCGGACGTCAAGCGGTTTCACCCGCGTAGTTCCCGTTCCCGTGGGAGTACGGGGATATAATATAGCCTATGTTACTCGTTGATGATGTAGCTAACCCTTTGTGAAAGAATTTTCAAGATTGGTCTAGAAGTGTCTGCCTATTCAATACAAACAAACAAACAAATATTTCCTCTTTATGATACATATATCTATACATCTATACATACATATACATACAGATAAATAAAATTGAAGTGTCTGTTTGTAATTCCAAAATAACAGCTTTTCACTAAATGCATATGAAAGTATGCACGATACTGACACTAAAAAACCAAGTTTTAAATTTTTTCTCTGTCTGTCTGTCTGTCCGTCTGTCTGTCTGTCTGTTTGTTCCGGGTAATCTCTGAAACGGCTGGGCGGATTTTAACGGGACTTTCACTGGTAGGTAGCTGATGTTTCAAGGAGTAACTAAGGCTACTTTTATTTATTAAAAATAATTGGGTGCCGCGACAATAAGGAAAAAACTAAATCTACACGGGTGAAACCGCGGGGCACAGCTAGTTAAGTATATAAATAACACAAATGACCGCAAAATTTTATAAATATAAAATCGATTAATAGATAGCCTATGACACAAATAACGCTGCTTTCAATTACTCAAATATTTTTCATAATTCCGTAGATCCTAAACCTCACAAACTTTATAATATTACTAGCTGTGCCCTGCGGTTTCACCTGCGTAGATTTAGTGTCATCTTTATTGTCGCGGAGCCCTAATATTTTTAATAAATAAAAGTAGCCTAAGTTACTCCTTGAAACATCATCTACCTACCAGTGAAAGTCCCGTTAAAATCCGTCCAGCCGTTTCAGAGATTACCCGGAACAAACAGACAGACAGGCAGAGAAAAAAATTGAACTTGGTTTTTTTGTGTCAGTGGCGTGTATACTTTCATATTCATTTAGTGAAAACTGTAATTTTGGAATTACAAACAGACACTTTAATTTTATTTATCTGTATTCATAGTAGTACCTATAAAAACAGGACCCCTACAAGTTTCGATAGCGCATAAACCTATCTGGCAGCTTAGGACGCGAACAAATCGTGACACTAAAACTTAGGACGGTGATCTGAGCTTAGTTGTTATGAGTTCTAACACCATTTATCAGCATTTGCCAGCTGGTTACGTATTGATACAAGGACTTTCTCAATGTAAGTATTAAATTCTGTGTTTTGAGTGCCTAGTTTTTTACTGCCGCCATCACAAGTCACTCTCTCTATTATTCTCACACAATTCTTCTCAGTAAAAGCAACCTTCCGAACCTGGCGGTAGCGTGTGTAATTGTGTCATTCTGACGATTTGAAAGTACTTTGTATAAAGTCTAATCGAATAAAGATATTTTTGAGTTTGAGTTATGTAAGCCCACATTTGGGTTTTCGTAGTGACTCCTGTGGGCCCACTATTTTGATCCCATACAAATCTGGGTTTACGTCAACGCGATGACATGTGATGGCAATTGTAAGGATACTCGCACCAGGCACTTTATGGTACTCCTTGTAATATTAGCTATCTGCTTGTGCGTCCTATTAAAATCGGTCCAGCCCTTTCAGAGTTTAGCCGGAACTAACAGACAGACGGAGAGAAAATTAAAAAATTGTTTTTTCTTAATACTGCATATACTTTCATATTCATTTAATGAAAATCAGTTAATTTGGAATTACAAACAAACATTTCAAATTTATTTATCTGTGTAGATTTGTAAGTATTTACTTTATATAGGTATGTTTATCAAACAGTCCAATATAACATTGGGCCCCAGTACCCGAGCTTATAAAAACAAGATTTTTCGTATTCAACCCTTGACTTCAATTTCGTTGGATTGGGGACGCAACAAATATTTGAGAAGAGATAAAGAACGAATGTATTTGTTTTTCTTTTCTCTCAAGATTGTGTGATGTTCCATTAAAAATATACAGTTTTATACAATTGCGTTGAACTGAGGGCTCGAATAAGATGTTGGAAAAATGGGCAATTGTTTAACATCACAAAATAAAAAAGAAACAGACAGGCGACCTCCTACATTGATCGAGAATCGTTGCACAAAAGCACATGCGTAATAAAAATAAACGCATTTTAATAAAATTATTTATTTATTTTTATTTGATTATCAACAGTAAACAAACATCGTTATAATATACATTTCAAAATATTATGTGCTATGTACGTACAGTTCACTTATTACGATGCTAACTACGTTATCCACGGGTTACAGTAATTGTATAAGAACTACTTGAGATGCAGCTAGAACAATGAATATGTAAAGATTAAGTTTTACTTCTCCTTAGAGTGCCTCCCAAATTACAATCTCTTTGTATTTTGACGTTTCTTGCAAGGTGGAACATTTCTAGTAGTAAGTGTGGTTATATACGTAGGCCCAGTAGTTTGAGGGCGTGCGCCCGTTACAATAAATGAAAGATCCTTCAAAGCCTCCCGTAGAATAAGTTACTCACACTCACATCGTCACGTAGAACAGGGTGAAGGATCGACATGATTTGCATACACATAAACAAAGAGGTGAGCTCGTGGACCCAGAATACATATAGGCTTATATTAAGCAGTACGGCATCTAGGAACAAATCATAGCAAACTCATACTTGCGCATTTATGATAGAGGCATTGGTGTAATGTCAGCAAGAGGTGTCATGTCGTGTCCGATAGCTTCTACGTAATTTACGTGTTTTTAAGACATTTTTACAAAAATCTAATTGACTTTACACTGATAGTTTAATTCAGTAAACTTTAAATACGTTTAGAATGTCAACACCTTGCTTCATGGGGTAAAAGGTTTTATTAAAAAAATGTGGTCTATATTCCATACTGCGTAGTAAGCTTATATATTGTACTGTATCATAGGTCTAAACGTTTTTCCGAGTACAAAGTGAATAATAGAACACGCGGATGTCGTACCCCTAATTTTAAAAAGAAATAATCACCCGACAATCTTTTTGTGCTTTGTTTTTGTGTTGACACTGGACTGACGTCTGGTACTCAGTAAGGAATAAAATATTCAAAAGAAGAAGACATTTATAGGTAAATGATACATGTAATTTTTTACAAAAGAATACGAACTGCTTAAATGTCAATAAAAGTATAAAGGTTTATTTTAATATATAATTTATCAAACTTTTAAAGCTCTCAAATAAATTACCTACTGCTCCATTATTCACACATGGCAACATTGTCAACTAAATACTTAACTCTTCCAAATGTTCACGCGAGCAGATGTTACGTTCATAAATATCATTAAAGTGCAATCAAGAAGTATTTCGCTATAAATCATTTTTATATCGCAGCTAAAAGAGTTTCTTGGGGATTTTACGTCGTTGTCAGATGCAGCGTGGCCTTATGGTGTGCCCATTAAAACAGCGATTAGCTTCAGTAATTTTGTACTGCCCAACACTGTTTAAAATTGGCACTGCCATTATTACGATATATTGCAACGTTGCTTCATTTTAGTTTAATACACGCATTCAAAGCTCAGCCTAGAAGGCTGCGATATCATTGAGTGTGTCAGGGTCAAACAAAGTAATCATCCTTACGCTTCGCTTGTCGAAACGATAAAAAATCGATGGGACTGACATGTCATGTGACTGATTTCCATATTTTTTTTATCGTTTCCATTAGCGCAAGCTCAAGAGAATGACACTTTGTGTAGGCCTACTGATCTCCTATAGTGTCGTAGTGTGAACAGGAGCGTGCATTGGATTTTCAGAGGGGTAAGCATAAACAATAACTAGGCAGGTAGGCAGGTTAAATACATACCTATGTGACGCGGCGTAGGTACGTACGTCTTGGTAAAGATACACATACGAACACACACACACACGACACGAGTGTATTCAGTGATCACAAATTGTAACTTCTGCTTACCTGCTTATATGCAATGCACACCACTGAGTGTGAATAAGTTCCCCCCATTAAAAAACTCATACAAAATCGCTCTATTCGTGGCCTAGGTTTCATGCGTTATCACGCCTCTCGCTTTTGATTAATAGCTTGCATTTGAACCGCGTTTCTCGTGTCAAACTTTGACTCAGCTCTGTAGAGTTGGGGTTTTTGTCACGCCTTTTCCTAGTCTCGTCATTTGCATGAAAATGTATCAACAATTCGCGCGTTTTGAGGCCCGTCTTTCGACGAGTATGCAATTTCCGATTTTATTTTAACTGACTTGGTCGGGTTTTCGATGTTTACGGCGACTCCTTAACATTTTGACAAATTACATACTAACAATTTGCTGCAGAACTAAATATAAAATCTGCGGAAATATGTACCGTTGTATGTACCTATTGCTATTTAATAGTCGTACTTATATTCGCATAATCTTTAATTTTACTACTATCCTAACACTTGCCTTCATATTAAACTCGTATTAATGCTAAAAGTAATTTTAAATATTTTTTTTAAATGCATTGATTTCGCATGCATCGTCAACATTTTAAGAACTTAGAATACGTGATCACTGCATACACAACATACAATTAGCTTTAAGCCTTATCACTGAGCTTAGTCATATTCAGGACCAAATAAAAAAACAAAAATTGAAAACACTAGATTAAAAATGAGAAGAGAACAGAGTAGCAAAGAGTTTCATTAACATTCCCAATTATTAGATCTTAACAGGCGATATTTTTACTATGTAATGTAAGTACAAATATCTATATGAATGTACTGAGTGAAGACCTTTCGGATGGAAACTAATAAAGTCCCGGGCATTGTTCACTATGAACGGACAAATTGAATTGGATCCCAGCACCTGATAAATACCGTAGTGTTCTATATGGTAGGTATTATACTGTACTCGTATGTTACGACTGATTAAATTTTCTGCAGCACTGTACTTTCGGGATTACTGCCGCGATATAGACGACGAGCGTTGGTTTAAATCATAGGAAATTGATACTTAATTCATAAAGGATAAGGTTCAATTTTGTATCTTTAAAACCGACACTCGACGACAAGTGCGACGCTGAGAAACCTTAGTGAATAACGCGGCTGGTTTATAATAAAAATCGCTATTTATCTTCTCAATAATTTCTCTGTAAGCATTAAATTGTACAAATTATGTCTGTGCTCCTAAGAAATTGAATTTCTCTATGAACATTAAATTTAAACCTTGATGATGTTCTTATGAACGTTGAAATATTTCCACCGGTTTCAAAACTAGTTTTCTGGGAAGGAACTGATCCACTCGACTGCGTCCTTGGATGCGGTCTGCGAAACTCCAGGTCTTAGTTTCGACCTCCTGGGCCTGTAGACAAAGTAACATTATACTCGCGCTTCGCTAGTAGAAACGATACAAAATATACAGGAATGATATATGTCACGCGACTGACTTATGTCATATCCATACATTTTGTATAGTTTCTATTAGCGCAAGCGCGAGAGAATGTTATACTGTCTAGGCTTACTGGTAGGGTAAGTTATTTAATTTTCTATCTGTTGTTAGTTATCAATTACAAAAAGACACTTCAATTTTATTTATGTGTAAAGATATATATTTAAACGGCTATAATGCGATTGTCTAAGTATGTGGTTTCTTACCATAATTTATGCACACGTTTGAACAAAGAACAATCAATGTTGGAAATATGTTTGGGACCATGGCCTTCATTTCTCATTGGTAGGGTTCATACCGCCAGATACATAGACCCTAAATATTCTAACAAAGTGATTCTAAAACAGACTCCTCCACGACATGGTTTTAATGCTTCATAGGGTACTTAATTTTCATAGTCAGAGAGAGATCGCTTTATTTTATACGTGAAAATAACGAGTGTATTACGGTCACAGAATTCATTACTGTGACAGACGGCTCACATTTTAAGCAGCAGACGTCCGCCCGTTGTACCTTTCAAAAGTTTAATATGAAGCATGTAGAAAGGTCTCTGAATTACTCTCAAGACACAAAATATAAAGTTACAGAAGTACGGCTCCCTTAAATTGGCGAAAATTTGAGCACACACACATAGGTGTTCCCACGAAATGCCTTACTTTGACGCTACAACTGGAATTTGCCCAAGTTGCCTCAAAATCTAAGTACTTACTTAACAAAGCTTAAATCAAACAGCCTTAGAGTCCACTGTTGTAGATAGGCCTTTCCCGTGGTGCCCAAAGAACCCGATTGTCTGTAGACAAAGTTGCATTATCCTCACGCTTCGCTAAGAAACGATACATTATGTACGGGAATGAAATATGTCACGTGACAGATTTATGTCAGTTCCATAATTTTTTTATCGTTTCTATTAGCGCAAGCTCGAGAGAATGTTACTTTGTCTAGGTCTATGGGTCATTTAGCAAAGTACTTTCAAATCGACATAATCACATAATTATACAGTATTATAAACATCATAATGTTACCACCAGAAGCTTTCTTTTACTGAAAGGATCCCATCATAAAACTCAGCATATTAGATATTTTACAAAAATAATTTTACAAGTTTGATAATCCACTGTACCTCTTAGATTTATTTTTATTCATAACAGTTTACATATTACAGATTAAAAATTATAGTACTAACACTAAAAACCATAAAATTTAAATATATTACTAAAGGGAGTCCCTGTAGGCAAGGTTCCGAAGATACTGGCAGCATACCCCCTTTGGATGGCTACTACTTTGATACTTTGATAATTACATGAATGAAACTATTCATATAAGTGCCTAAATGCCAATTAAAATATAACATATATCTCTCTCGTTGGCACATAATCATCTTTGGTGAAAAGTGGGTGTTGATAACACCAGCTTTTCACCAGGGTAGGCCTAATCCTTTGGGGAATACAGGGGCCTTACCACGAGCTCTTATTGCCATGATAGTTTCACTCATTTATGAGACAGATGTATGTGACGTGCATACATCTGTCACTATCGCACAACTGAATTATCATTGCAATAAGAGCTCATGGTTGGGGCCCAGGCGTGAGTACATGTATTTAGGAAGCTTACCTTCCGGAAAATTTTATATCTAACCGTAGAGCAAACTCCAATCCACAAACACACGAGTTTAATTAATAAAATTATGAGAATCAACGAAGCTCTTAATGGAATGTAAACACAGACGTTTTACATAAAAAATAATTCAGTGTTATCTTAATAAGCCCGCATACTTCACAAACGCTCAAAAAATGCTAAGTAGAGGAAACATTCAAAGAAAAAGATAACACGAAATACTCATTGTTACTTCAATTCTAACTTCAGAGAATACTTCGCTTTTAATTAAGTTAAATCTATACATCTATGCAGATAAATAAAATTGAAGTGTCTGTTTGTAATTCCAAAATAACAGCTTTTCCCTAAACACAGTCATAAAAAAACATATTTTTTTTCCCCTCGGTATGTCTCTCTGTTTGTTCCGGCTAACCTCCGAAATGGCTGAACCAATTTTAACGGGACGTTCAAGGCAAGGTAAACTTCTTAATTTATTTTATTAAAAATAAACTTATTAATAATAAAAACATAAAAGGTTCCGCGGGTCACCCATGAAAATAACTTTACGCGGGTGAAACCGCAGGGCACAGCTAGTCTTTAACAAGCCCGTATTCACAAACGCTCAAAAAATGCTAATTAGAGGAAATTTTCAAAGAAAAGATAACACAAAAATACTCATTGTTGGTTTAATTCTAACTTCAGAGAATATTTTGCTTTCGATATATAACTTTATTCACAACAGTTTATATATTACAGATTAAAAAATATAGTACTATCACTAAGAACCATCTAATTAAAATATATTATTAAAAGGAGTCCCTGTAGGCAAGGTTCTGGGGCCCAACCACGAGCTCTTATTGCAATGTTAATTCAGTTGTGCGACAGTGACAGATGTATGCACGTCACATACATCTGTCTCATAAATGAGTGAAACTATCTTGGCAATAAGAGCTCATGGTTAGGCCCCTGAAGATAGCGAATTAAGTTAATGTAGATAAAATTTGCATGCTTTGTCTTGGAAGATCTAACCTTTGATCTTTATAAATTGAAGTGTTACAAAAGGTTTCCGTGGGAAGAATTAAGGGTATAATAAATTTAAGACGTCATCTTGAAAAGGCTTCAAACACTAATGGCATTTTATTGGAACGTTACTTAAATTTTAAGCGCTCCTTAACTATTAAAGACGTCGTTAAAGTATCATTTCTCAGAATATGAGGACGTTCCATTATAAAATGGAGTAACTTAGTTCTGAGTGACGTTTAATTAAGCCGTCACTCCCTTACTAGCTCACTTATAAGAATAATACATACGTTGATCAGTGTTTTGTCTTGCTTTCACATACTGGAACTGTTACGCGTGAAAAAGTGACAAAATACAGTAAAGGGCTGTTGACAGCAAAGACATAAGAGTGAGTGGAAATTACCACCAAGCAATATAAGCTTCATACAATTTTTGTTTCAACTTCATAGATGCCAAATAAGCAGGGCCTGCCATCGGTTTAAGCCGACACGTTATTCACAAACTCGTCGTCGAGTGTCGGTTTTAAAAATACGAAATTGAACCTTATCCTCTATGTATTATGTACCAATTTCTTGTGATTGAAACCAACGCACGTAGTCGAGTTGGACGCAGAGAAACCTTAGTGAATAACGCAGCAGAGCGTATTAAGAACTTCGGAGCTTTGACGTTTCATTTTGATACCGTAAAATTAACTGGGCCTGTAAACAAAGTAACATTATTCTCACGCTTCGCTAGTAGAAACGATACAAAATGTACGGGAATGACATATGTCACGTGACTAATTTATGTCATTTCCGTACATTTTTTATTTCTATTAGCGCAAGCGCGAGATAAGAGCGTTGTCTAGGGCTAGTAGAGAGTCAAAATACGATCCATGAGAGGTAGTCTGTGGATGCACTCACTGCGGGCGGGATCATTCACCACCGCCTTCATACATACGTATGTATGTATATATGTAGTGATTGATTAATCTATCAAGACCTGACGCAATCTCTATTAATACAAGCTGCAAATCATCCCAGTGCTATTGCAGTATTACAGGAATTAATATAACAGCTTGCATAATAAACAAAACTAGGACACAACACATGAATGACAACAGTATCGCATTAACAAATTGTTATGTTTTTCAATATTGAAACCCATGAAACACTGGCGATTTTATTCACCACAGTAATTCGAATTCAAAATATCTTTATATGTTTAGAGTAATAACTTAATTTCGAAAAATAACTAGAAACGATAAAAAAGTCTTAGATTAATAAAATTATTACCTTAAGTACATTTTTTATATTCTCGTATTCTTCAAAATATTAGGAATATTTTCGTTGGTTGGATGGTTCTAAACTTTTCTTTAAAAAGTAACTTTAAAACAACATCATCATCATTTATTTAAGAGCTAGGCTCTTGTCGGTGAAGCAATCGCCAACCCTCTCTATTGTCCGCTAACACTTTGACTTCCTTGTACGACATGGCGCTGACTTTTTCCTTCAGCTGTTGTACAAAACAACATATCCTTCGGAAAAATCCTGAGAGTTAGTGAATAATTGCATAATCATCTTGTAGCGTTTGTGTCCTTGTGCCAAATTGAGCACTGGATAAAATATACTTACTGAAGTACTGTCTGCATTGTATATTGTGACAATATCGGATAACCCCTTATCTGCTTAGATAGCACTTATTATTGTTATTAGACAGATAAATACTAGTTATGCAATTGTGAAGAGTTTTGTGGAGACCTGATTAATAAAATACTGATCTGCAATGTTCTACTTTATTAATAACTTAGTGACCCTCGACTTCACGCAGTCGGTCAGTCATTTATGTACAGAGTGCCTAGTGCGATATTTATTAAAAATCGCCGCCACAAGTCACCGCGTCGACGTAAACGCAGATTTGTATAGGATAGGAACAGCGTCTCTGTCGGCCTAAAGATGACACTATTGTGAGCCCTTACAAACTTGTGATGGTGATTTTAAGAGAGCTGACACTAGGCACTCAGTACTTAATTTAAAATACCAACGTACATAAATTACAAGTGCCGTCATGAGTTATGAGCGCTGAACTTGAATGCACTTTAGTCATTTTATGAGTCTGTCTCTGTCTGTCTGTATTGCTATAATAAAATACATAGGTACACAGTTACCTTCACAATTTTTTTTGAGCGCTTATAACTCGCGAAGCCACCTTGTCATTTCTTTGCAGTATTTAAGAACACTACAGTAATGTAAAGACCATAGATAAAAAATATTGCTGCATTTTAAGTCATCCTAAAGACAATACCTAATTGATGGTGAAACCCAAACTCCATTGTTCCAAAAGATGACAGCTAATTATGAAAAAATGAACACGATTAAACTTAAAAACAAAGAAACAACAAACACCTTTACACGGTGTTTTGAAAAAGGATCAAATTACTGGCACATCGACAATTAAAAAGTTAATCTTCTGAAACAAAAGAGGGATAATATAACCCGAGTGCGGAATCGGCCGGCTGGCAAGACTACCAATGAAGCAATTTGTGGTAACATTTTACTTCATTTGGACCCGGTTTACGCGCAGACGGGTTATTTTCTCTCTACGTGCTTCTCTTTGGAGCTCTGATAAAGACTTTAAACTTATAAATAGTTTATGCCGACTTTTTCGAAATAAAAATTGATTCTTTAATCTATACATCTATATACAGATAAATAAAATTGAAGTGTCTATTTGTAATTCCAAAATAACAGCTTTTCACTAAATGCTAAAATATGAAAGTAAATACGGTACACTGACTGAAATTTTTTAATAAAATTAATTAAAAACCAATTTAAATATTTTTCTCTGTCTGTCTGTTTGTTCTGGCTTGTCTCCAAAACGGCTGAACCGATTTTACGGGGACTTTCACTGGCTAATGTGCCACTCATGAAATTATGTCTACGCGGGTGAAACCGTGGTGCACGGAACCCTAATATTTTTTAAATTAAAAGTAGCCTTACACCTTGTAAAATTAGCTTTCTGCTAGAGAAAGTCCCGTTAAAATCGGTACAGCCGTTTCGGAGATTAGCCGGAACGAACAGACAGACAGACAGAAAGACAGAGAGGCAGACAGAGGTTTTTTTTAATTAGCTTTTTTATGTGAGTACCGTATATACTTTCATATTCATTTGGTGGAGAGCTGTTAATTTGCAGTTACAAACAGACACTTCACTATGTATAGATAGATAAATATCAGATTTATTTTTAGAAAACATTTTCACCTGACATGCAAATAAAAAAAAGCCCGCGTACATAAACAGTGCTCAAATATAGAACAGGCTATTTCCCAAAACAGGTCGGGTTCAATTTAGTCTCTCGATCCGTCCCTGTCTCTAGCTTAAACTACCTGAGTTTGTTCTCCGCCTAATTTGCGCCTTTGTAAATGGACAGGTATTCTTTTCTCGCTAGGAAACACATCTTTTTATATCCTAGATTTTTGCTTTGAAAGTGAACAGCAAATGTATAAGATAAATTGTAGTGTATTATTGTAATACGCATTCGTTTCATCTATAACTATACAGATAAATGAAATGGAAGTATCTGTTTGTAATTCCAAATTAACAGCTATTCACTTAATGCAATAAAAAACAATTTCAAAAAAATATATCTGTCTGCTCATTTGTTCCGGGTAATCTGTAAAATTCCTGGATCGATTTTAACGGGAATTTCACTGGCAGATACCTAATGTTACCTAGGGTAATTTTTTTTAATTGAGTTCCGTGTAATAAAGCCAACGCGGGTGAAACTGCGAGGCTCAGCTAGTTTTACATAAAATGTGGACAGATTAAGATTTATTGCTTAAATTAAAATGGAACAAAATTCGAAGGATTTTTTTTTCTTCTGTAAACACAAGAATGACGTATTCGCGATCGTGATCGTACGCGGAGGTGTCAACCTCCTACTCCTATTCCGCTTATTTTCACGTAGATGCGCACGTCTCTGTGTGTGTGTAATTTCCTAACTGCTTGTAAAACTTATATTTTAACTGTGGTGTTACAAAGCGCAGCTGTATCATAAACCACAAATATGAAATGTCATAAGCAAAATTTAATGCAAAGTGAAACAAGCTTTGAACGCGCGCCATCTTTAGTGTTGCCAACTGGCAATAGTACAGATTGTGATGTTTCTGTTTCGTCTTATATGTATGTATGTATATTACTTCTGGAATCCTAAATACTGTTTTTATTATACAGTATCGTAATTCTTATTCTTATCGCAATATCAACTATACCCTCCTGGCATAGTTGATATTGCGCATATCATTCGATCGAAGCTAAGCTCACTTAAATAACACTTGTTTTTTTCGTGGGAAATCAGTCACACACTAGTCCAAGCCATTAGTTGGATGGGTGACCGTCCGAGTTCCCTCCGTGCCTCAGAGAGCACGTTTAGCCGTTGGTCCTGGTTGGCAATTTTATATCTTTGGCAATCGTTACAGTTGGCCTAGACAAAGTAATATTCTCTCATGCTTGCGCTAACAGAAACGATACAAAATGTATACAAATGACATAAATCAGTCACGTGACACTCCCGTACATTTTATATCGTTTCTACTAGCGAAGCGTGAGGATAATGTTACTTTGTCTGCAGACCCAGGTCAGTCGGAGGCCAGAGAGAGCCTGACAACTGGTTTAGCCCATTTCACAGATTTTCTTCGTAAAAAAGGTTACGAAGGTCAGATGGCAGTCGCTTTGTATAAAAATCTGGTGATCAGCCTCAACGGGTTGAATCTAGTGCTGACCCCAACAATACATGGGATAAGGTTACGGTGATGATGATGAGATTTAAAAGTTACCAAATTAAATCCGAAGGCAAGCTGAATCTCCGCTGAATGGCCCAGTGATGTGTAAATGATATTGTAATAGAAAAATCGTATTGTTACAATCACGAAATCAATCGCCAATCTCATTCGCCGTACCAATTATTTGAAGCCAACAAAGTAGATCAAATAACAGATTCATTCGTATCGTGAATGATACGGACAAGCTAGCATAGTACAGATGCCGTCACGAAAATAAATAGGGAAAAAGACAGGGTTTTTTTGGGTATTTTAATTTAACGTGATAATAATAATTTAAAACTAGATAATTTGCGACAGCTTTAAAAACATAATAGAAGGGAAGGTAGAAGGGAAGAGAAGAAGAGGAAGACCAAAACTACATACGTGAGACAAGTTAAAGAAAGGGTGCCTGTTATGTCGTATAAGGAGGTCGAAGAGATGGCACTGGACAGGGACACATGGAAAGAGTTGCATCGGTTAGACAAGAGTTATTATTATTCTTAAAGATGAAATTGTGGTGAGAGCGAGTGATCATCCTCATCCCCAGCAAAGGGAAGATCTCCCAGCCAGGAGGGTGTCATACCTGGGGAACCTCGGCTCCAACTGTTCTACTTGGAAACTTGTATATATACTGCAATGCGCTTGAAAACTCTTATTGCGCGATTTAGGTTCTCGTGTATTTGTACTGAAACTTCTATCTATGTAGCGAGTGGAAAAACGCTGCTACAAAATCAATAAAAAGTCAATCAATTTGATGGACCTTATGGCGAGATTTCTCACTTCTACGACAAATATCTATTCGAGAATATTTCTTGCCTTACATTCCCAAAATAGTCCTAATTGTACTGACAGTAATGTCAGTCGCTTATTTACGAAATACATGTCCAACTAACAACACTGTTAATAGCTAACATTTATCCATTATACAAAACATGGTCTAAGGTATTCCTTGGTTTAAAAGTAGCTCCATCACTTTCTGTGATACGAATTTAATGAGGGATAGTTTTAATCCGAATTTGGCCTAGTCTTGCTTTACCTAAGCCATATTTTGTAAGCCAGTCATGGTAACTTTTTACGCCATTCTTCTGATTTTCAATTCAACAGTCACACTCACCTGCATTACAAACCATATGGGATTAATTAAAAAAAAAACTTGACAAATGTTCAGTTTTACAGAGCGTTATTGATAGCGTTGGAGATGTATTTCGTAAATAAGCAGCCAGATCATTAGGGACGGAAGACGAATGACCGACTGAAATTAATTTGTGGTTAGTTAATTATTTGCAGAAACAAATGACTTAGCTCTAGATAGCGAAGATTGTGGGATGAAGGAATTGGTCTAATGGCGCACATAAATAAGGGATGAAAAAGACAAAAATCTGGAGAAAAAAATTTGTCTTAGATTGAGTTATAATGGTTACAAAATCTTGTAACCGTTGTTGCTAGTTTGTGGCCGATTTTGAGTTTTCTGCTTTGGGCCACTGCTCAACTAACCGCGACTTCATCCGCGTGGGCTCACGCAAATTTCAACCCGCGATTGGTCTAAGCGTGATGATATACACAGCCTATAGCCTTCCTCGATCAATTGACTATCTAACATTGAAATAATGTATTACAAATCGGACTAGCAGTGAAGTGAGTGTTGTTATTTCAACACCTATGCCTACCCCTTCGGGGTCTACCGGCGTGAGCATATTTATATATGTATAAATTATTCCAAGCACATTCCTCAACGACTGAAGATTTAAGAGGATACTGTAATTTGTCAATGATGGCGTCATTCCACCAATATATCCCTAGGGACACGACCTTCCATCTATGTCGGTTAATTTCTAATTAATGCGCCTACCCCTCAATCCCTCTGGGACCCTGCTCTTATCTCAAATCACAAGTATAATAAATAATAATAATAAATTTTATTATTATTTATAGCAGTATTTTGCAATGAATTGCCAAGGGGCTCGAGAAAGGAAAAATTAAAGCAATACCGGGTATTTATTTTACTGTTATTTGTTTATAACTAACTGTGATCCGCAGTTTCACCCGCGTAGCTTTAGTTTAATGTTTTATTTCTAATATTTACTCCTTGAAACATTAGCTCGGTCCAGCTGTTCAAAGATTATCCGCAATAGACAGACAGAGATTTTTTTTAAATAGTTATTTATATGTTATTAGCTTATATATTTTCATAAATGTATTTAGTAAGAATCTATTAATTTTTAATTACAAGCAAACACTTCATTTTATTTATTTGTATATACTAGCTGTGCCCAGAGATTTAACACGCTTAGATAAAATGCATTTATAAGTCTTAATATTGTGGAAAAATACTTTTTTTTTATAAAAGTAGCGTAACTAATCTGACTCATTACATCCTTGTAACAACAGCTACCTACCAGAGAACTGCCGGTAAAATCGGTCCAGCTTTTCCAAAGATAGTTAGATCATCACACAGAGCGACAAAAATCTCGAGTGGCTACAATATTTAACAATGGGTACTTTAAGTAATTTTCTATTTTGTGATATATTGTCACGACAAATATACATTGCATTGTCCCGTAGCACGTAATGAGCACGCAACATTAAATATAAGATCAATGAACCGTGCACTCGCTACTACATCATATTACAGATGATTGTCATGTCTATAATTTGTATTCGAAAGCTGTGACCGACTTTGAACCGATAGATTATAACGTGAATAATGGATTACGGCTGTTATGTGTTAACTTAGTCTTTGTCTCTCCGTAGTTGTGTAGATTCGATTAGAATTTTCTGTATAGTGCGAAGCTCGTCAGACCACATACAGCCAATTGATGGTGATCTGCTGGAGGCGCTGGAGCCGTAGTCTATGTACGAGTACTTTGAAGTACCTGCCGCGATATTCTGTAAAGTTTCTCAGTGTCGCACTACGATTTCAAAGATAAGAAATTGAACTTTAACATCTATGTATCTATACAGATAAATAAAATTGAAGTGTCTGTTTGTTATTCCAAAATAACAGCTTTTCATTAAATGCATATGAAAGAGTACACGCTACTGCCACCGAAAAACCAAGTTTTTTTTTCTCCGTCTCTGTCTGTTTGTTTCGGGTAATCTCTGAAACGGCTGGACCAATTTTAACGGGACTTTCACTGGTAGGTTATGTTTCAAGGAGTAACTGAGGCTACTTTTATTTATTTAAAATATTAGGGTTCCGCGACGATAAGGATGAAACTAGATCTAGGCGGGTGAAACCGTGAAATTTAATAGCGTCTTAAAATAAGGTTTGTTCCATTACCTTAAGTCGCATTTCCAACAATCTCGTCATGCAGCGAGCCTCTTCTTGGTATTAAAGATATCAAAGCAATTTCAAATGGTTGTAAGGCTCTTAATAAAACAGATCAGCTTCAAGATTTAATGCCCAAGACAAGGATAATTGAGAACTCGTAAAGGGATAAAAATGTGATGACAAATGGCTGCTTCCATTTGTAGATAGCTCTTACTTTTTATCTTTTATTTGCTCTGTGTTTAGTACCGTCTGCGTGCTATTCTGCCGGAGAGTCAATCCTAGTAAATTTTAAATGTATTAAATTCAAATTATTTCAGCATACTAGCTGTGCTCCACGGTTTCACCCGCGTAGATTTAATTTCATTGCTGGCTTTCTTTACTAGCTTTCACCCGCGGCTACGTACGCAATTTTACTTTTTTTTTTCTACAAATTCTTATGCTACTTCTAATATCACCAAAGATATGTGTTCAAAGTTTCATAATGATCGGTTAAGTAATTTTCGCGTAAAAGTGTAACAAACAAACTTACATACATATTTATAATATTAGTAGGATTAAGTACCCTACCTTATTCCTTATAAAATTAGCTATCTACCAGTATAATTCCCGTTAATATCAGTCAAGCCGTTTCGGAGATAGCCGGAGCAAACAGACAGAAAGAGAATTCTTTTTCATTTGAGTACTACCTCATACTTTAATTCTCATTGAGATAAAAGCTGTTATGATGTTGGAATTACAAACAGACACTTAAACTTTATTCACCTGTATGGATATATACATAGATGTATAGATTAAAGCTGGATAGATATATATTGTTTGAGCGGTGTAAGTACTATATAAACATCCAACTCAACGCTTATAACCCCGCTATACAGACTAATTTACCCAGGACGGTACATTGAGATAACTTAGTTCTCATTTGTTCTTATTCAGGGCGACAATCTCAGCCAAGAGCCAGCCCTAATAAGGACTGACGATCTAATAGAATACAAAGTATTTCAGGAAAATTGCGAGTGTGTTGACTTTTGGCACATTTTTTTTTAAATATACTACTTTGAATATACATGACTTCATCTATACATCTCCTATACAGATAAATAAAATTGAAGTGTCTGTTTGTAATTCCAAAATAACAGCTTTTCACTACATGCATATGAAAGTATACACGATACTGACACTAAAAAACCAAGTTTAATTTTTTTTCTCTGTCTGTCTGTTTGTTCCGGGTAATCTCTGAAACGGCTGGACGGATTTTAACGGGCTTTTGACTGGTAGGTAGCTGATGTTTCAAGGAGTAACTTAGGCTACTTTTATTTATTAAAAATATTAGGGTTCCGCGACAATTATGAGGAAACTAAATGTACGCGGGTGAAACCGCGGGGCACAGCTAGTCCACAATATATATTAAGTGACATCAAACTGTTGTTAACACTTAACCGTAATCCTAACATGCTTTCTGGCATATAAATTTAAAATTACTAGAATATAACCAGTGTGATATTCTGAATATTCAACGACAGTATAATATTAACATTCATATACGTGGTCTATGTAAGGACGTGAGCTTTCCGAACTGGGCATCAGCTGTGAAATTGTTATTCAAATGAGGTATCTTGCTCTTCTTTATAATCTACTAGGTTTTACCCGCGGTTTCGCTTGCATTGCAAACTTTTTAAATGTTTTATTATAAAGTATCCTACGTTACTTGCAATACTTCCAATAATATGTGTACTTTCATGAAGTAGTTTTGCGTGAAAGCGTAACAAACAAACTTGCATTCACATTTATACTATTACTAGACGTGCCCCGCGGTTTAACCCGCGTAGATTTAGTTTAATCCTTATTGTCGCGGAACGCTTATATTTTTAATAAATAAAAGTAGACTATTTTACTCTTAGAAACATCAGCTACCTACCAGTGAAAGTCCCGCTAAAATCAGTTCACGAGATTACACGAAACAAACAAACAGACAGGCAGACAGAAAAAAAATTTAAAACTTGGTTTTTAGTGTCAGTAGCATTTAGTGCTAAGCTAAAATTTTTAATTTTGGAATTACAAACAGACACTTCAATTTTATTTATCTGTATAGAGTATAGATTAGTAGGACGTGCAATGCTCCTTTTTAAGTAAAAGTATGATGTATTTTTTAAGATACAACGGAGATTTTTGAACGAAAGCCTTTAGAGAACAGATTTTTGAAAGTATTGATCGAATGCCAAATAAATGTTACTTTTACATCCCTACAGTACCCCAAATATAGGTTTAAACATCTGTTTACGTTAACGATATCAACTGCGATTTTTCTCCTTTTAAAAAACGTTAAAACTCGCCCCAAGCGGCGAGGGTAGGAAGTTTTACGTTTCCATGCAAAGAAAGTGCAAAACGCAAGTTCAATTGACGACGTTCATGTCTAAACCTATACTTGAGGCACTGTTCTTAACGCGAGGTAAGCCCTACGAGGTTTCCAGGGGCGACGACAGCTGCCCCGGGGATGTGCCCCGGATATGTGTCACACCGGTGCGATCTATCAGAGTACCCGGAGTCCCCCCTAAGCACGGAGGATGGCCATTGGGGGGGCTTTTGTGTGGTCCCACATACCCCGACCTGCCACTCCCAGGGCGGTCAGGGACCTTTTGAGATTTCCCCCTCGTCAATAAAATAAAAATTATCCTAAATAACACGCGGGCAAAGTCGCGGACGGAAGCTAGAAACAACAAGGATAAATCTTCAAAGAATCACTAAAGTATATATGGGAAACTGCCGTTGTAATATATGGGAAGGCTTTTAACAATAGTGGCATCTTCCGGACAGGACGAGAATAGAACTCAACCGAAATAATGCTTTGCTTACTTACGGGACGAGTGTAGGTGCCGTCACGAGTTTTGAGGGTTTGGCGAAAATCATGATCACAAAAAAAACCAGTCTTGCCTTTATAAATATCTTTATTGGACATTAGCTAGCATAGTTCCCGTTCCCGTGGGAGTACGGGGATAAAATATAGCCTTTATTAATCAGTGATAATGTAGTATTCAAATGGTGAAAGAATATTTAAAATCGGTCCAATACTTTTTGAGCCAATTCGTTACAATATTACTATAGATACGATTTTAAAGTACTTAGTCATACAGAAAAAGTACTTACAAATCGTCTTAAGGACAAATAAAAAAGTACATTATACATAATTTTAAAAGCTACCACCGGAATCGGAAGGTTGCTTTTTCATATCATTTATATCTCATGGAAAGCCGTTGGACAATGGCCTAAAATAAAATAATATTAGTAGGGACTAGTAACTCGTGGTTACAGCCGCGTAAACTCGATTTCATGATTTTTATTATTGCGCGGACTTCCTTTATTTTTCAAAAATAAAAGTTAAACCTAAAATATTCCTTGTAACAGCTCCTTGCCATTGAAAATCCCATCAAAACTTAACTCGAGAAATAAGCTTTTCCGCCCCAATTTCAAGTCGGCCAATTTAACCGGAACATTTTCCTCAATATAATAATTCTTCTAATCAGCTACACTGCTGCAAGTTAACCCAAACGCGTCATTACCCAGATTGCATCACATGCGGGTATAATCCCATGTTTATCATTACACCATCACTGCGCCAGGTTATAAGCCATTACATATACAGGGCCAATCAGTATCGTAAGTCAATAAACACAATTTCTATGTACAACAAGCCAAAAAGTATTGGTACATAATGTTCTGAGTACCTAACCTACCAGATTTAAAATAATTAAGTAAAAGTATTGTCACATAGATTTTTTTTTTATGGTGCAACTGTATTGTATACATACTCATTTTTCATTTTCATTTTCATTTTCATTACGCCATGTTGTAATTAAACTAATTGAATACGCAGTAGGAGTTTTCGAGCGCATTGTAGTATATATACAAGTTTGAGCCGCGGTTCCCCAGGTATAAAACCCGCCGGGCTGGAAGATCTTCCCTTTGCTGGGGATGAGCATGATTACTCGCTCTTCCCACTGGTTCATAATAAAGGGTTCGATGTAAGTAGGTACTGTTTGTAAACGTGTACTGTGTCATATCCCTACTGCAACGCTCCCTCGGTGATCGTAAATTGTACGTGCAATTCGGCTCAATGTACAGTCGCATTTTTGGTGCAGAGTATTTTATTTTAACTAAAACCTACAAATATAGGTGTGGATATCAAAAAGCATAAATTCTGCATTGCATATTATATTCGTGAAATGGAAATGAGGAATGTCGTTTTTCTCCCTGCCTGCCCCGTGATGCGGGAATCGGCGCTGGCATGGTGATACGTGTATGTGTGGGTAATTATTAAAGTAAAATAAAGGATGGAAGGAAGGTATATTGTGGTACATTTAAGATGGCGAGAGGTACAAAGAAGTGGAAAGCATTAAGTGCGATCTAAGTCTTTTGTAACATAGGGACTGAGGCGTTTGTCGTTCACAAAAGAAAAATACGTGTGTCTATACTTTTCTCGTTTCAATTATTTATTTCTCATCTTCATTCTAGCAGGAATATGTAATACTAGCTGTGCCCCGCGGTTTCACCCGTGTAGATTTAGTTTTTTCCTTATTGTCGCGGAACCCTAATATTTTTAATAAATTAAAGTAGTCTAAGTTAATCCTTGAAAAATCAGCTACCTACCAGTGAAAGTCTTGTTAAAATCCGTCCAGCCGTTTCAGAGATTACCCGGAACAAACAAACAGACAGACAGAGAAAAATTTTAAATCTTGGTTTTTTTGTGTTAGTATCGTGTATACTTTCCTATACATTTAGTGAAAAGCTGTTATTTTGGAATTACAAACAGACACTTCAATTTTATTTATCTGTATAGATATAGATGTAATTTCATGGGTGGCTACCTAATTTACTCCCTGTAATAAATGATTAAACGAACTTACCTTAGTGACGTTCTATCATTATTATACGAAGGCTTCATCCGAAGAGATTAGAGAACAATTGTAGTTTCACGTATCTACTCGCTAATCATACACTAAATTTTAAAAGTAAATTTTAGATTTTTAACCAATAAAAATGTGTAAATTTATTTAATATACTGGTATCCCCGAATCCACGACATGTCGGCAGTTGGTTCAAACTTCATTTAGTTTAGAGTATTGTTGCGGTCACCGGATGAAAACAAATTAATAACGAAGCCTTTCAAGACAAGAATAAGTCTGTGAAAGTGGGGATGGTATTAAAAATGTTTATATTTATAAATAATATTACGAGACTAAGGGCAATAGAATATCGGGCGGGAGGGTTCTAATCTCTTCGGATGAAGCCTTCGTATAATAATGATAGAACGTCACTAAGGTAAGTTCGTTTAATCATTTATTATACTTATGCTTCATCCTCGAGATTAGAGAACAATTGTAGACCTTGAGAGATACCGGAATATTATTTTAAATACGATTGTACTCCAAGTACAGTTTAAATAAAGTATGTAAGTAAATAAAGTCTGTAAAGCATTATTATATATTTGTGACAACAAAAAGAATAATGTTATTTGTCAGTACAAACAAACATAAAATTAAATAAGTACTCTCAGTCTGATAAAGACAATTATTTTAAATTGTAGTCAATATTTTATGGACTATACATGTATAATTTTTATAATCAACAAGCGTCTAGTATAGATAGTGCAAAATCATCTGTATTTTGACTTTCAGTGTGTCTATTATAGAACTTGCCAAAGACGGTTGAATTTCCACTCCATCCAGCAGTGCTTCTAATTACATCAATACTCACACCGAGCCTATTGGCCGCGGATGTGCTTGCATGCCGGGTGGAGTGGGCAGAAAATATAGAAGTGTCAATTCCACATTCATTTAGGGTACCTTTTATCCATTTACTTAGAGTTTGACTACACACTGGCTTATAAGGACTCCGGACACTAATAAATAATAAATCAATATTGCCTCTTAACGGTTTAGTCATTTCTAAATAGGAATTTAAAGCACTGGCAGGACAGATTTCAGGCTTTACACTGTAAAATGGGATCTTAAGATAGGGTTGATGACAACCTAACCTAGACGTTTTTATAGTGTCGGGTATTTTTATACATATCATATCAGATCCGCGATTTATATTTTTGATTTTTATGAGGGATAGGGTTTGGACCCTATGAGCTGTGACAAGAGCTAAAAGTGTCAATGTTTTCTTAGCTAATTGATCCAATGGTAGCTCATGATTGGGATATAAGTTTGCTAAAAAATCAAGTGCAATTGAGGTATCTCATGTGACTTTGTACTTAGGTAAAGGCGTACGTAGCCTATAAAAACCTTTGAATAATCTATTTATTCGATCATCAGAGCTTACTCTTGAGCCAATCACCAAGGATAAAGCCGAACGATAGCTATTAAGTGTTCCATACTGAGCTCCCGTTTCAAAAACGTTTGTTAAAAAATAAATGATATTTGGAATTGACGCTTCATAGTAATCAACATTATTACAATCACAAAAGCTAAACCAACGCTTAAAGGCTACAGCGTACTGCACGACTGAGCTGTTGGATAAAGATGCGCAAATGATATCTAAGGAGTTTGATGGTACACTTCTCCTCGAGAAAGCTTCCCTGATAATTTTCCGGCCATAAGCTTGAGCTGTGGTAGCGCCATCGCACTGTTGGAGATGGAGATAAGCATATTATCAGTGGAATCAAAAATGATAGGATCTGACAAAAGCAGTTTATTAAATAGTGGGAACCATGCTTGGGTAGGCCAACAGGGAGCAACAAGTATTCCTTCAGCCTCATCGGTAATAATTTTTCGAATTACTTTCGCGACAACAGCGACTGGAGGAAAGGCGTAAAAATTAATTGTGTTCCAATTAACGGTAAATGCATTAACAGCATAGGCACCTGGATCTCTTTGCCAAGATATGTACCGAGAACATTTTGTGTTTAATCTTGTTGCGAAGAGATCTACATCGGGACTACCAAATGTATTAACAATACGATTGAATGCATGGCTACTAAGTTCCCACTCAGTATCAGGGTGTAAACGTCTAGATTCCGCGTCTGCTTTATCATTATCTTGCGAACTCATATAAGAAGCATATATGAATATATTTCTACATTCGCAAAAACTCCATATATCTCTTGTTAATTGATTAAGGTGTGGGAATCTTACTCCACCCATGCGGTTAACATACGATATAGCAGTCGTGTTATCTATTCTTAATAATATTTGACAATTATTCAATTTTGATGCGAATATTCTTAATCCAAAATAAGCAGCTAATAATTCCAAAAAAATTATGTGTTTAGTTGCTTCCTCGGCGCTCCATTGGCCATTGGCAGTCTTCCCGCCACATACTACCCCCCACCCAGTTTTGCTAGCGTCAGAAAATATTTCCAAAATGTAAATATCTTCCCTTATCGGATTAATAGCATGTTTTATCGATTTTGTCCACCATTTTATGTCATTTTGTAAATAAGTGGGTATATTCATGTAATTATCATAGTCATTAGACTTTAATAATGCAAGATATTTACATCTTTCCATTTGTTTGGTATAAAGCCAGCCATACTGTACACCGGGGCAAGCAGACGTAAGGAGACCGACCACACGAGCGAAATGCCTTATGGAGCAACGTTGTAAACTGCCGAGCCTAATTAGTTCTGTTAAAATAATATCTTTCTTTGCATCTGTTATATATACTTGATAATTTATTGTGTCAATTATAAAACCAAGGTATGTGCATTTATTAGACGGTAATAGACTACTTTTTTCTTCATTGACAATAAGGCCCAAGGATTCAAATAATTCCCTTGTTTGTGTTATGTTGTCTATACAACTTTGATATGTAGGTGCCATGCAACATACATCATCTAAGTACACAGTTGATAGAAAACCTAATGACCTGAGTATTGACATGACCGGCTTAAGTAACTTGGTGAAAACATAAGGTGCTGTGCTCAAGCCAAATGGTAAGACGTTAAATTCGAAAGTTTTATCTTGCCATGTGAACCTCAAGTATTTTCTGTAGGCCTCGTTAATAGCTATTAAGAAATATGCGTTTTTCAGATCTAAAGAGGCCATGAAGTAATTTCTATAAATTAATTTTAAAGTTGTTCTGAGATCTTCTAGCTTGAAGTGCTCAGTTTTTATGAACTTGTTTAGCGCCTTCAAGTTCAGGATGAAACGTGGTTTACCATTTTTCTTTTTTATTATAAAATAACTGGATAAAAACTGACCGTCACATGGTGAACATTCAGATACAGCACCAATTTCTAAAAGTTCATTAATGGCTTCTTTATATGTAATAGCCTCAGGAGCCGTTAATTTAGGTGGTTTTGGGATATGCTTCTGTACTACAGTTTTGTAAAAAGGGATACTATAGCCCTGTACCCATGACAATATGGTAGGGTCACTTGTTATTTGGCACCATTGATTATAAAACAAGGTAAGTCTGCCAGAACAACGTACCGAGTCTAGCGGCGTTGGTAGGGGCGTTGCCTGGACCGCAGCTGCGGTGGCGGCGGCGGTGGAGGAGGCGGCGGCGGGGGCGGTGGTGGCGGCGGAGCCTGCCACTGTCGCCGTTGCACAGGAGCTGCTGGAGGCGGTACTGATACCTGTGAGTATACAGCAGGATCCTGTCTCCTCTTCGCTGGCTGCCTGCTGTTGGCCGGCGGAGGCTTCGAGTTTAAATTCCGAGCTTGAGCTCGGGAGGCCACTTTTGGCTTTGATGCCTTGATTTCAGAGCCTGATTTGTTAATAGCTTTAGCAGCTTTTAGAGTGTCGGCCAGCTTCTCACCAAAAAGATAGGTATCAATTTCGGTCTCATAGAGTTGGCTTTTAATGTCCTTTTTTATAGATGCACAAATAAGGCTTCTCCTTTTCATGGACTCGCTAAATTGAAGATCACAGAGGAGTTGAGCACCCTCTAGTAGTGGCTTGATCACAGTGGCATCTTTATAATCAGTGTTGAACATCTTTGTGAGGGCTTCCCCAATGCAAGAGATAATAGATGTTATTTGATTTTGCTTAAATTCAGCAGCCTTATCTTTGCCTATCATGGTATCTGTTGAAGCAGCTTTTATCTCGGCATTCAAAAGCGGTGCAGCCAACTTGGCGCAGTTACCGGGCACTAGGTGTTTTTCAAGGAGTTCTTTCCGAACTTCCTTGGAGAGGCCTGCGATTGCGATATGTTCCCATCGGAGTGCAATGTCTTTTTGGATATTATCGCCAGACTTTTTTGATTTAGCTGGAGTTGCGCCTAATAACTCAAGGATATCATCATCCAATGCGCACTCTTCAGGAACGGTTTCGGCTCTCGCTGGCGTAGATGGCCCAACAGAGGGTTCCAGATCCACACCTTGTGGGGGTAGGCCGAGCAGTTCGCTCGAGTCATTTGACTCGGTTATCAGCGGTCCGTGGCCATCTGGAAGGTAGTGCATAAAATATTAATAATATTTTATTATTTTGCACTACGAACATACAAAATGTTCCAGTCATATCTTGACTGCATTTACGAATACAAATTTATTTACAAAGCAGTACCTGAGTACACGCTAAGTATTTGTATATATTTCGTAAAGTGGGTATTTTGATACAATTTAAATTTTTATTGTAACTGTACAAAATTATCTACCGGCAGAGCAATTAAGCCACGTGGTGACATGATTGATGCTAGTATTCGTGCAGTCACTAATTAATATAATAATATTACTTTTGAATTAAGAATTTTATGAACATTTAAGTATTGTAATAGTAAAACTATTTGACTATATTAATTTGCTTCCAATGAATTGTAATCATAACTGAATTGTAATCATAACTGATATTTTATATTACACGTGTATATATTGTAGCAATTTTAATAATTTTAATGTAATATGTATAAGTATGTACCTTCGTGTAGTGACGGCACAGGCGAGGTGCAGGTGTTCCTGGAGTCGCTGCTACTCGAAGTAATGCATCGAGAACGTTTCTTACGTTTCCGCAATTTCTTCTCCAGTTTCCTGATCTTCCGACTTATGTATTCTTCACTATCCTCATTGTAACTTCTTTTTGGCATGATAGGTAAAACTTATCACTTCCCAAAGAAAAAATAATTTGTAACAAATTATTAAGAATTGTAGGGTAGCGAAAAAATAAAAAGTGTTGACTAGCGCAGCACTAAAACGCGAATGAAGTTTGAACCAACTGCCGACATGTCGTGGATTCGGGGATACCAGTATATTAAATAAATTTACACATTTTTATTGGTTAAAAATCTAAAATTTACTTTTAAAATAGGTTTTAAACTTTAGTGTATGATTAGCGAGTAGATACGTGAAACTACAATTGTTCTCTAATCTCGAGGATGAAGCATAAGTATAACATTAGTTATATCCAGTGAAAAAAAATCGGTCCAACCGTTTCAGAGATTAGATGGAACAAACGAACAGACAGAGAAACATTCTAAAAATTGTTTTATTTTTACATAACTAGTTTTTACTTTCATAGGCAATTAATGATTTTTTATGCGTAATGTCAAACAGACACTTTACTTTCATTTATTAATAGCTAACTGATTATTAAAACCATACTAAATGAAAACTTTTTATGCCAGCACTCTTCGTACGCGTTCACTGCTAACGACGCACCTGGGGCCTTACCATGAGCTCTTATTGCCATGATAGTTTCACTCATTTATGATACAGATGTATGTGACGTGTATACAGCTGCCACTGTCGCACAACTGAATTAACATTGCAATAGGAGCTCATGGTTGGGCCCCTGAAAAGTTAGCAGTGAATGTGTTACAGGACAGACACCCTACAATGTCGTCTAAAAAATCCAGAACAAAAAATATCGTCTAAAGTGACTTTAAAAAAACAAATTGAAAAAGATAAACTCGAGGCTCGGAATAGCATTTGAGAGATTGGTCTAAAGCCATGCTTTATTATGATGGGGTGTGGCCTCGGCTGAAAATAATCATGAAAGCTTTGTCGTGTCGCAATGAATCCACTCAAGCTGCTTATTGGAGCGTACACTAACTTGGATTTCACTTGTTTTAGGGTTCTTTGAAGGGTTGAAAGAGTTTGAATGTTTCTCACACATTGACGCGTGTCAAGGGCTCATATGTAACCAAACTTTCAAGGTTATCTATACATCTATACAAATAAATAAAATTGAAGTGTCTGTTTGTAATTCCAAAGTAACAGCTTTTTACTAAATGCATATGATAGTATACACGCTACTGACACTAAAAAACCAAGTTTTAAAATTTTTCTCTGTCTGTCTGTTTGTTCCGGGTAATCTCCGAAACGGCTGGACGGATTTTAACGGGACTTTCACTGGCAGGTAGCTGATGTTTCAAGGAGTAACTTAGGCTTTTATTTATCAAAAATATTAGGGTTCCGCGACAATAAGGATGAAACTAAATCAGCTAGTTTTTTAATAAAGTATATACGCGGTTTTATGAAAGTGGTTTCATGAGCGTTTTATTTAAATACTAGCTGAGCCCCGCGGTTTCACCCGCGTAGATTTTAATTTCATGGTTGCCCGCGGATCCCTGATTTTTTTTAAATATCTTAGTAGCCTTTGTTACTCCTTGTAACATTAGCTATCCGTCAGTGAAAGTCCCGTTAAAATCTGTCCAGCCGTTTCGGAGATTACCCGGAACAAACAGACAGACAGACAGACAGACGGATAGACAGACAGAGAAAAAAATTTAAAATTGCTTTTTCTATGTCAGTACCGTGTATACTTTCATATGCATTTAGTGAAAAACTGTTATTTTGCAGTTACAAACAGACACTTCAATTTTATTTATCTGTATAGATATATAGATATAGATATATAGATATAGATGTATAGATTATGAAACTCTTTTAGTAATAAGTCATCTATGAAATTAAGTATACGCGGGTGAAACCACATGGCACAGCGAGTTTAAAATATTAATATTGAATGTATATGTGCGTGCCACAGTTTCCGCCTATCTGTAAATACACACATACATACACTGCCTATATATACACATATTAGAACCAAGTTTATGTAAGCTTATACTTTGCGAATTTCTAAGTCACAAAACGTCAATACCCTATTTATACACCAAAGCCACAATCCATATTCCCTACTTTCTCTAAACCAGTTTAACGAGAGCTCTGTAACAATTCGCCATGCGTTCCGATAATGGACCTTTCAATTTGTGTTATCGTCAGATAATCTACTTTGCTTGTGGAGCTCGTGGCAAAGTTGCTAATGCGCATATCATTCGATCAGCGAAGTTAAGCAACTATACGCCTAGCCAGTAGTTGGATGGGTGACCGCCCGAGTTCCCTCCGTGCCTCAGAGAGCACGTTAAGCCGTCGGTCCCGGTTGACAATTTAACATCTTTGGCAATCGTTACAGGTCAGTCGGAGGCCTAAAAATAATCTGACAACTGGTTTAACCCAGATCACAGATTTTCCTCCTAAATGGGGTTGCGAAGGTCAGATGGCAGTCGCTTCGTATAAAAATCAGGTGATCAGCCACATCGGGTTGAATCAAGTGCCGACCCCAACAATGTATGGGAAAAGGCCAAGGAAATGATGATGTTGGATAATCTACTTCATGTAAAACACACTTGGCGTTGCAAGAGGTTAGGATCTTTGCCGCTCTTTGTAAATAAGATTTAGGTGCCTAAGCGTACAGGGGCCCAACCATGAGCTCTTATTGCAATGATAATTCAGTTGTGCGAAAGTTACAGATGTATACACGTCACATACATCTGTCTCATAAATGAGTGAAACTATCATGGCAATAAGAGCTTATGGTAGGGCCCCAGGATAGTAGCCGAGTGATTTAAATAGTCGCCTGTGACACAAGTGACGTCAGTTCTAATCCCACCGGTTTGTGTGGTTATTGGTTACTACCGTGCCCCATGGTTTCACCCGCGTAGACTTAATTTTATGGGTGGCCTGTAACCCTATTTATTTTTAAATTAATAGTAGCCTAAGTTATTCCTTGTAATATTAGCTATCCGCTAGTGAAAGTCCCGTTCAAATCTTTTTAGCCGTTTCGAAGACTTACCGTGTATACTTTCATATGTATTTAGTCAAACGGCTTAATTTTGGAAATACAAACAGTCACTTAAATTTTATTTATAGATACGTATAGATTAATCGTGAAGTAAATTTGTCACGAAAAAAGTATGTGTAAATTTGCCACAGTTCAAGTTTAAAAAGTGAGTTTATAATATTTTAATTTTGATAAACTAATTGTAAATGCGTCACACGTTTTCGGATTTCCGACTGACGAACAGAGTTTTTCTTAAAGAGTCACACCACAAGATTTACTAGAAGGGAAATATGAAACATCGTGACCTTTTCTCTACTGAATCGCAGATATTTTTATCTAGAGATAGCCTTAAAACCAAAGTCGTGGGTATAAACCAGTAGGTTCATGAAAATGAAAATGATTTATTCAGTTTAGGCCCTGGTAAGGCACTTATGAATGTCGAGGAATTTACCACCGTTACCATACCATACCACGTTAAGAAGGATATACGTACAATGCAGTCAAAGCCGCGAAAATTAGTATGAATATAAAAAAAAAACAATATAATTATTATCAAGAGATGTTATCACCTCTACGATACTTTTAATATATCGATGTTTATTATATTCCTAGATTTGTTATCGATATAAAACTCACTATATAAGCCCACAGATAACATTATTTATTTACAATTTGGCCGTTGACGTCTGTCATTTACTAATGACACTTTGATGTGCACTTATTGTTTTATGGCGGTATGTTATTGCCCTGATTTATCACGGTTATCGATCAATATTACATATATAGATAACACTATAAAAATTATATTGGGTTCATCCATTTGGTCCATTATTTTTGTGGACATATCGTATCAAAGTGCCATGTTGGCCGTAGGGTTTGAGTCGCCTGCTACGTAAGCGACGCAAGTTCGAATCCCTCTGTTTGTAATTCCAAATTAAAAACTTTTCGCTAAGTGCATATGAAAGTAAGTATATACGGTACTCAATAAAAAAACAATTAAAAAAATATATCGGTCTGCCTGTTTCCGCTAATCTCCGAAATGGCGAAACTTATGGCTTTTTTATTTATGGTTTCACGCCACCCATGAAGTTAAATCTACGCGGGTAAAACCGCAGGGCACAGCTACTTACTGAATAAACTTCAACATACTATTCTTATACAAACCAAAACCCAAACAAGAGATAATGAATAAAATTAGCTACCGTACAACTTGCAATGTAGTGATAAGAGCTACACAATGGAAGTGAATTACTTCAATGATAACTTTGCTTTGCCATAGCAGCCCTAACATGGCGGGTAAGACAAGAGATGTGTCATATCATGCGTAAAAATACTTTAGATAACAGCATAAGTATTTGTACTTAGTTACTAGCTGTGCCCCGCGGTTTCACCCACGTAGATTTAGTTTCATGCTTAATTTTGCGGAAACCTTTTTTTTATAAATAAAGCCTAAGTTACTCCTTGAAACATCAGCTACCTGCCTGTGAAAGTCCTGTTAAAATCGACCCAGCCGTTTCAGATTACCTATTTAACGAAAAGCTGTTGTTATGAAATTACAAATAGACACTTCAATTTTATTTATCTGCATAGATTTATAATGTACCAATCAATGCCATGTATAAAAAATGTGCGTCTAATAGTATGTTTTTTTATGTTTAAAAAATTAAAATAAATCTTATCGCACTCGCCTATTCTAGGGCTACTACTTACTTCGGTAACTTTTTAAGCACATTAACGAGTTATCCCGAAGTTTTGACAGATTCGTTTTACGAAGTTATTCCTACCTAACAGCGGGATTTTTGAAGTTAGGCAGTTAGGCTAGAAGTGTAGTTAGAAAGAACTGGATACGGATAAGTTTAGCTCTTGTTCTTTACTTAGGTGATTCTATCATAGGCATAGAAATATTTCCTTAAACCTTCTTTATTCACGGATTTTGTAATATATCACAATTCTTTGTATTCTTTGATCATTCCCTGTACAATAACATTAGATGATATACGCTTTGCACATATGTAGCTGTAATTTATTAAAACATGGACTTGTCCCACTAATCATTACCACAGCTTGTGGACGCTTGCTAGAGAAATCACAAGAGTGATAATAAATAAATACTTATTGCAAAACAAATACAGTTACTATTTCGGTCACGACGGTATTCTAGTTAATGCTATTCTATGTTGTTATTTATTTACACGAAATTTTACTTTATTAGAAATGAATAATAATCTATATATATCTATACAGATTGAAGTGTCTGTTTGTAATTCCAAAATAACAGCTTTTCACTAAATGCATATGAAAGTATACACGCAACAGACACTAAAAAAAGTTTTAAAATTATCTCTGTCTGTCTGTCTTTCTGTTTGTTCCGGGTAATCTCTGAAACGGGTGAACCAATTTTAACGGGACTTAAAGTGGCATGTAGCTGATGTTTCAAGGAGTAACTTAGGCTACTTTTATTTATTATAAATATTAAAGTTCCGCGACAATAAGGAAGAAACTAAATCTAGGCACAACTAGTTGATTATAAAATTAATGAAACAGAACTTAAATCTAGCAAAATAAAAATAAAATATAAATAAAACACATAATGTATAATTGTGTCTGTGGGAATGGTGTCCAGCAAGCTGGCTACATTATCTCGTTGGATTTATAAACTGATCCTCTGACCGAGGTAAGAACCAACGGACGGTATTTAAATTATTTGTGTATGAAGGCAAAGACTGCGCCGAAATTTAAATGCATACCAAGCTTGCGCGGACGTGGCGTCGGTCACGTGGACGGGCTTTTCTCGAACGATGCACGTGGAGTGAGTCACGCAGACCCAAGTTGTGTACACAAAAACCGTACGAAACCAGTCGCGCGCGCCGACACTCCTGGCAGAATAATAATGCTTATTTATTTATTTACTGCCTACAGAGTACATTACTACTGTACCGACGCGACGGTCGATAACACAAATAAATATTAGCACAATGATTTAATGTTATAGGCATTCTTTTGTAGTTTGTTTATGAACAAAAAGTCTGGTCGGCAAATTAAAATAGCATTATTACAGCTGATCGAAACATCAATAATAAAAAAAAAAATCCATTTAAAATGTAGGTCGATAAATGACTTTCTCAAAATACAATTCTCATTTCAAAAATCTTAGTTGTGTCATTTTTAAAAAAAACAAATCGCAAAATAAAACAAGTGCCGATCAATTAAGTGACGAACAGTAAAACAACAAGTCAGTGACAGAAATCACAATACACCCAAGTTAACGGTTCACAATAATAGATTACATCCTTGGAGCAAATTGATCGAATACTGCGTAAATATACGGGTCCAAAGTTTACATCATAGTGCTGCGAGGGACGCTTTGATATGTTTACATATCGATTTATCGATGTAAAAGGTACGCATGTCGATTTGCATACAATCCTCATGCCTAGTTTAGAATTGTTTGTTTGTTGAATTTATTCAATTTAGTAGGGATATTGACTTTATGTATGGGATGTTCGGGTTTAGTTTTATCGATGTCGATAATTTTCAAAAATGTTAGCATAGAAAATTATGAGGACAAGGGAGTTTCTGAATACTTTTAGGATACATGCAAGCAAGCTGCATACTCATAAGAATTAACAATTATTGCATCCAAATTAAAAAAATGTATTAAAAAGGCATGTGACTGTAGATGGTCTGACAAAAAATAAAAAAACTTACATAATCTAAATTTCATGTTAAAATTTCCGTCCGGTACAGAAGTAAGGTAATCTCAATTATTATTTACAGTAAAATTCACGTGCCACCCATTTTCACTCGACAGATAAGGACGCAGTTCGTGCAATTTTGTTGAACATACAGTTTGTGTATTAAAACGTAACCAATCATAACACGTGCTTAGATAACATTAGTCACAGGTATGTTAAGGATTTTATCGCGTTATTTCCTTAAGTATAGTAACAGGTATAAACAGACAGCATTATACTACGGATAAAAATTTAAAGCCAGTGCGAAATGACGTTCTGTCCCCCAAATATTAGCTGCTGACATGTTTCGACGTTGAAGAAATTTGTTGCGTATTACTGTGGATAAAAATGTGTTGATCATTGGAATTCGAACTATGCATTTGGAATGACTAACTGCATATGAAAAAGCATCAACACATTTTCAACCATTCTAATACGAAACGAAATTCGTCAAAGTATCAAAATCTATACATGGTCTATCGAACTCTTTATTGTAGTGATGGATAAATAAACTACTGAACTATCTGAGGTGTATTAATACTAAACCCACATGACACATGATTAGTCAGGAATGCCACCTGTACTTACATTAATTCAATGCACGTAGTACATTAATGTATCTTTGCTGTATCAAATGGTAACGATGTTTACGATATTATTATTAACATTGACACAATGTCATTTCAACAGTACACAGGCAATGGCGTAAATATTGGTCCAGTGCGGGAGTGTTGACACCCTGTGGGCACTGGAGTATGACAATAAGCTAATGCTTGCAACAATTTAGAATATTTTTCTCACGTTTTATCTTCAAACGATATAAAGCATAATTAAACAATTAAAATAGCGACTTTAAAAATATATTATTTACAAGTACATTATATATTAGTTACAAAAGAATACACAAAACTTTAGCGTCGACAATATGTAATAGATGATTATTCCACAATTTAAGGGACAATCTGTACAATAAATGTTTATTTTGTTATTAAATAACGTAGTTTTTCACTAGAAATGACAATAGAAACATAACAAAAAGGAATATAATATTCTTATAGTAAGATTTTAAATATTAATAACACAAAATAATAATATATACAGTATAGAACGCGAAAAGTAAATTATCGTTGATAATAACAATAGCGCTTAGAAAAAGATAAGATTGTATTTTTGTTGTTATCGATATTTTGTCCGAGTTACATCACTATTCTACCGGCGTGGTATACACGCTGGGAGTGGGATCTCTGAATGCATTATCGAGCGTTTCGAGCGAACGGCAACAGTGTGTCAAGATAAACAAATTAAAGATTAAAATAAAAAATAAAAATATTTTTATTAAAACAAAAAAAAATTAAGGGAATCAAAATGATCGTGTAAAAGTTTTGGAACTTAAAGACTTTTGTGTTTTCGTTTTTGTTGTGTTGTTCTGTGTGAAGTTAAAATGGCCAAGTCAACTTTAGTCTTCCGACAAACTTTGTAAGTACATAACTATTTATTTACCTTTTTTGATACATTTTTGAATCATTATTTTTATTGAATAGGCAATCAAAAAAGTTTTCTTTGAGTTATGTGTAAGTTAATTTGGTGTTAAGCTGTCATTAGTTACTTAAACTTAGGTGGATTTCAATTTACAAATACCGACGTTGAAGTGATACTTAGGTTTAATGATTTATTGCTTTATACATTAAAATTAATATTAGTAAAGAAAAAAAAATTGTTTAAAAATTTCTGGTTTAATAATAAAAAAATACAGACTGATATATATACTTTTTTTTTGTTGACATAAAAATATGTTGTAATGCCTTTTCTCTATTTAATAATTCTCGTAATACAATTGTTTTCTATTGATTTTTTGTAAGTTTTTTTATGAATTAAAGTAACAATTAACAATCAACATTATTTATAATACTTACATACATTTAATTGTATTAAAATAATCAATTGAAGCTACCTAGGTATCACAGGAAAATATTGTTTCATTAATACTAATTAAATAACAATCGGCTTCATAGTTACGACGCAATGAATATGTAGTAAAAAAATAACTGTGGAGTAACAATAACAAGCTAAGTAATTTATTTATAAAAAAAATATTCACCAATATATTTTTTTCACAAAAAAGTTAAACAAAAATGCAAACCTATAAGTTCATACCAGTATAATATACTTATTAAGTGCGACAGACAAGTGGTAACCCAAAAGGATTATAGGAAAGTCTATATGGATGTATGATTTGACAGCTAGTATGTTTTATATATATCTACTAGCTGACCCGGCCACGCGTTGCTGTGGCTAAAGTTTTTGTTATATTACATTATAGTAAACAATCTAAGAGGAACAATAAGAGAACATCAATTGACATTTTAATTAAATTTTATAATTATGTGTATTATCACATACATATATTCAAATTAAATTATAAAGTTTTGATCAACGAAGCACAAATAAGTAAAAAACTGGATTAATTTCACTGTATTATCTTCATTATAATATGAATGCAATTTACACTTCAGTCTAAGTAACACGTGGCCGGCTATGCTAACACCAAAAATTTAAAAAGTGGAAATAATTGAATTATACGGTATTTCGTTCACTACAAAATAAATTTAATTAATTTTATAGCGTCAACAACACGTGGTAATTATGCTGTTAAAATGTAGCTTATATGACACGTTCGTAGATTTACCATAGCAGCGCCATCTATTGATTACTTACTCAACCCAGTCGAAAGGTATCGACATCTGTTAGAATCATTTGGAGTTAACAGATAATTGCGACTGTCAAATAATAACAGACAAATAATTAGCAATAAATTAAAATTGCGACTATAATTTGAGATTTAAACTATCCTATTTCTCAAGTTGGATCGAACTGCACATGGTGTGCGAATTTTATTATAATCGGTTAAGTGGTTTAGGAGTCCATTGAGGACAAACATTGTGACACGAGATTTATATATATTAAGATATACTCTATACAGATAAATAAAATTGAAGTATCTGTTTGTAATTCCATAATAACAGCTTTTCACTAAATGCATATGAAAGTATACACGCTACTGACACTAAAAAACTAAGTTTACATTTTTTTCTCTGTCTGTCTGTCTGTTTGTTCCGGGTAATCTCTGAAACGGCTGGACCGATTTTAACAGGACTTTCACTGGCAGGTAGCTGATGTTTCAAGGAGTAACTTAGGCTACTTTTATTTATCAAAAATATTAGGGTTCCGCGACAATAAGAATGAAACTAAATCTACGCAGGTGAAACCGCGGGGCACAGCTAGTATAATAATAAATGTGATATTTAAAGCTCACGCTTAACCAGAATGTGACCAGAAGATTTTTATGCAGCTAAAATCGTAACAATAAGTAAATTTACTCACCTAGTATTTGGCCTCACTATTTTATCGGGCCCCATTACAAGACTTTGCATTGTAAGAAGGTACTTGACACCTCGGAATACAAAATCAACTATTTGCAACGTTACTAACGGTGTTTCGGTAACAGACTAGTAGCAGGCTTGGAATCAAATCCGCTGAATTCTTGGTAAAGACAATAGGTTATAGAAATGTATATGGGAATTTGGAAGTAAAATAAATAACCAAAGAAAAAAAACAGCTTTTTAACAATTGTATATCTGCTATCTGTGAACCGCGGTTTCACTCGCGTAGACAAAATATCATGGAGTTTTTAAGCCTAAGTTACTCCTTGTAACATTAGCTATCTGCCCGTGAAAGTCAGACGTTTCAGAGATTAGCCGGAACAAGCAGACAGACAGACTGTCTGTTTTTGCCGGCTAATCTCCAACACGGCTGTACCGATTTTAACGGGACATCACCAGCAGACAGCTGAAATCATAAGAAGTAATTTAAATTACTTTTATTTCAAAAATGTGTTAATACTATCCATGCGGGCCACAGCTAATAATAAATATTGAGTTAACTCCGAAAACTTATAGGGAACTTGGAATGACCTCAACCCAACGCCAATATCACGGTCACCATAATTTATGTCCCTTTGCGTTTGTTTCCTTACCAAAACAACACATATTTGTATATATGTAGTATTTACTGACTTCCTTTTAAATTGCAATACAAAAGTAAGTAGCGCGCCCACACCTCTGGATTTCCTCATTGAACACTTTACATTGAATTTTAATAAAGTGTACTTGCAACTTATTCTTAGCAAAACGAGCAATGGATATGCACTGTAACTCTATAGCTCGTTTAATTTATATTGTCCTTGAACTAGGTATAAGAAACAACTGCGTATCAAGTTCGCAATATGCCAACAGCATACCTCTCCTGGCGAGAACAATAGCTTATGTAACAGGTCTTGCCAAAAGATAACCCACTTTAACATGTAGCATTAAGAGTTATTATAAATATCCTTTCGCGAATTCACGGTTCGGTCAAAATTTTATGACTGAAGAGACCGGTTCGGTGTTGAAAAACAAATCGACCAGAGATATATGAAGATGAGTAATAAAACCTGCCTATATGTCGAAGTTATCTCAACTGCGATCAAATAATAATGATTATTATGAGCCTGTTATATCCCAGTGCTGGGCAAACACCTCCCTTCCATTTTTCCAACCGTTCCTGTCCTCAGCAGTTCAAATTAAAAGAAGCGGATCAGGCGACGTTTGTGCTTTTTTATACCATCAATCAATCAATCAATCAATTTATTAAAAACTAGCGGACGTCACGCGGTTTCACCCGCGTAATTCCCGTTCCCATAGAAGTACGGGGTTAAAATATAGCCTATATTACTCGCTGATGATGCAGCTATCCATTGCTGAAAGAATTTTTAAGATCGGTCAAGTAGTTTCGGAGCCAAACAAAAAAACAATCAAATCTATCCACTTTATTATATGAGTGTAGATAATAATCTTAAACTAGCTGTGCCCAGCAACGTTGTATTGCCATATCTTACAATAGATGTTGGCCGTTTCTCAGACCCACCAGATATGCCCACATAATTTCATACAAATCGGTCTAGGAGTTTTGGAGAAGTTTGGTAACAAACACCGCGACAAGAGAATTTTATTTATTACTAGCTGTGCCCCGCGGTTTCACCCGCGTAGTTACATCCTTATTGTCGGGGAACTCAAATATTTTTATAAATAAAAGTAGCCTAAGTTACTCCTTGAAATATCAGCTATCTGCCAGTGAAAGTCTCGTTAAAATCGGTGAGCCGTTTCAGAGATTACCCGGAACAAAAAGACAGACATACAGACTGACAGGCGGACAGACAGACAGACTGACATACAGACAGACAGACAGAGACAAATTTCAAAACTTGGTTTTTTAGTGTCAGTACCGTGTATATTTAGTGGAAAGCTGTTATTTTGAATTACAAACAGACACTTCAATTTTATTTATCTGTATAGAGTATGTATAGATTACATGCGCTTTTAATTGTAACGATACCAATTTGTATTTTAAACTTTTCTATGTAAAAGACTGACCCATTATTTTCATCACCAGATTTCACCGTCCCTCGCGACGGCACATCACCGGCTCATCATCATCACGCACGTCGACATCACCACAAAGGCGGAATGCCCTCGCCGAGCCGGTCAGCTCCACTGCAACCTTGAAACCCTTCACCGACATCCCTGGACCCATCGCCATGCCTATGTTGAGGCACCATGCACATATTCTACCAAGGATTAGTAAGAAAGATTATTTTTCTAGTGTTTAACCCTAATAGGCCAGAAACAAAACTTATGTGCAGTGATTTCACTTCGCTTTGCGGTGAAGGAAAACATCCATATGTCCGAGAAGTAATTCAAAGACTTATGTATAGTGTCTGAGACGGGATTAGACTCACCATGTGCCAGTCATGTTAGCATTCAATCATCTGCTGTGAAAAGGTAGGGTTTTCTTTGACAAGTAATTCTGGCGTACATACTACGTAAGAACAAAAAAGATCAGAAATGTACGAAACGCCGGGACTCGAAGGAAAGAATCTACGCATGAGGTGGGATGACGAATAGCTTGTGGCAAAGCAACTGCATGATTTGCAGAGGTTGTGGGTTTGATTCCCGCCTCATGTTTGGAGTTTTTCATTGTAATAAGAAGTTTTGGATGGCCTAGTTTTCGAATTAAAAATTACTGTCTGTACTTGGCTAATAAACGAGCTACGAAACCTGCAAACTGCCTAAGGCCTCAAACGATTTAGTGGAATATTTTCACACGCTGCCAATATTTACAAAAACAAAACCAGTCAAGTCGCGCTTGTCATTGCGCCAATTCAATATTTCTTGCTTTTAAGAGGATTTTATCGTTGGTACTGAATTCGTTAATTATATCATCGCATCAGAAGATTTTTTTCAGTACCTACGAAGTGTCTGTAAAAGTTTGCTGCAGAAATAAAGAGCGACCGTCAGGGGCTTTATCGAAATAACTACCTACCTACATTCCAACCATTTAAACACATCTAAAAAGATCGTCATTAATTATAGGCCTAAATTGAAATAAATATCAGAATGTAGTTCCTTAGAATTCAATTCTCAAAAATACAACACGATAAATTCCACTTAACGCCGTCTGCACCTTTTACGGCGTCCTGGCAGGCTATAAGGCTATATTTAGATGCAGCAGATTATTGCATGCCTGGAGTAAACCCGTCGGGCTGGTCGTTCCCATGTCTTGGAATAACTTAGCTCAGCGTTGCGTAAAAAAATTTAACGGCAGCTTATAAAAATATTAACACAAAAATAATGTGAAGATTTAAATTAAAGACATTAGGACTCTTTGGACACGTTTCTCATTTCCTCATAATTTTCTATTCTAAAACCTTTTGTTAACCTTATCTATCTACCGTTTGGAAATCATATTGTGGAGGCATACTATAATTGCTATATAATCAATTTGGAGAGGTCATACTCCTGAAAGTACAGTTTAATTATGTCGGGAATCAATGGATTCATATAAGATATTGTTACACTATATTATGTCAAATAAAGAACCTCTCTCGGGTGTTCAACAATTCATGCCACTTACCATTATTCTATTCCTTCTAACATGTCATTGTTTCACAGGCAACTTCCATCACACCGTAGGGCTAGGTCTACTGGAAGGTCTACGCGAGAAGTACGGTGACTTGGTCCGCTTGGCCAAGGCGTCCAGGTCGCGTCCAGTACTCTACGTGTTTGACCCAGAGATGATGAGAGAGGTGAGCCTTTTTTTGATTTAGGAATTCAATGGATACTGAACGGAATCTAAAAAAATCTTTAAAACCTGGGAGGAGGGTTCAAATTGCTCTAACTTGGTTTATTACCATGGTAACGAGTATCGCTGATGGTAAGCAACCTATATTTTTTAGTTAAATTAAAAATGTCTATGTAATCGGTGGGATTGGGATAAATAAATAAATACATGATTATACAAGAGTTACGTTACCGGGTTTGGAAAGTTGGTTTTTCTTAGAGAACCCTACTCAGACACTACAAATACTCTATTCAAAAATATTTTTACAAATAAAATAAAAGCATTCTAAGTCTGGGGCCCAACCATGAGCTCTTATTGCAGTGATAATTCAGTTGTGCGACAGTGACAGATGTATACACGTCACATACATCTGTCTCATAAATTTGTGAAACTATCATGGCAATAAGAGCTCATGGTAAGGCCTCTGATCATAAGTACAATATTTAGTTACTAACAATATTGATAACAACTCCTATGAATAACCTTTTGTCACGGTGAAGCATGTGAAAACATAGCACTAGCACCCCCAAATATCAACCATGGGTCCTAGACCTCATATTGCCATTATAGTCCAATTCTTATTATGAGACAGAGGGCCTAGTGCGAGTTTTTCACTGCCGCTGTCACAAGTCATCCAAGATTTATATTGGATTGATGCATCGCCATCTCTCGGACCAATCTGCGTTTATGTACACGGAAACTTGCGGCAGAGATTTTAACAAAACACACTAGATACTCGAATGTATATGACGTGTATAAGTCTGCCACTGTCACACAGTGGAACTATGATAGCAATAAAAGCTTATGGTAAGGCCTCAGGACGAATACCGTGGAGTCCGACTTACGAGTAAAAAGAGTCACATGCTGGGTTTTATTACTTATGTAAGCTAAATACTTATCAATAATCGCTCACGTGGAACTTAATATTCATTTATTCACCTATAAGTTTATACACGAGTTTATAGATGCCTTTGACATACATTTAATTCTGTTTATCTATTTCGCAGTACGAATTTATAGGTTTTATTTTTATTGATATTAAGATGGAGTTTTTTAAAGAGCAAAATATTAATTAAACATCTTCGTTTAAGTTAAAAACTCATGCGATATGTACATAGGTACTTAGAGTGATTATTTTGAACAAATTTTTAACATGCAATTCCGTTATATTCACGTTCAATGCGATTTATAACGCTATAATACACAGATTAACTTTCTACTCAGCAGTGCTATTCTGCAAGACATCGCGAAAATGAAAGTCGCATTCGCATTTTAAATTGCTGTCAAAAGCATATTGAACTTCATCAGGAAAGATGACGGGCCCCAGTCCATGCTTGGTCCGAGCCGCGCCCGAGCCGAACTTAGACCGTTGTCGTTGCTCGATTGCTGTTCGGTGTCACTCGCTTGCCAAATGTATCCATATATTTGGCAAGCGAGTGACACCATTGATTTGCTAACATCAATAGACGCACTAACAATCAGTGTGTATAATATGTTTAATAAAAGAAACAGATAGATAGACAGACAGACAGACGGAGAAAAATAAAAAAAAAAAGGTTTTTCTATGTCAGTACCTTGTATACTTTCATATGCATTTAGTAAAAAGCTGTAATTTTGGAAATACAAACAGATTACACTTAATTTTTATTTATCTGTACCTATAGATGTATAGATTGCATTATCGCACATATGTATTTGTCTTCCGCTTACAGAATACCACTGCGCGGTTGGAAAGCAAAACATAACCCAGTTAATATGTCATAACGACACGATCTAAGAACATGCGAATTTTGAGTAGATTTTTTTGTCTCGGGGTCAGTCACCTTAATTTGAGAAACGGTACAGACTACTTTCAAAACTTCTGTCTTACTTACGTACTGTCGCAAATGTATACTGACCACGCAAATTCGTTCTCTAGTCTAGTGAAAGTTCGGTCTAGTCTAGACTAGTTTTAATGTTGATTGGTTGACTATCCCTTATACTAAGCAGGGGTGTTGCAACTGACTTTGAATACGCAGTAGTTATTTTATGTGCCTGTCTCTGTAATAAAACACCCACTCTTTTTGCTTTGAGCTCAAAAATCCTGATGGCACCTGCAGCATGTAGATTAAGTGCTTGCGATGATGTAGTATCCATCAAGGAGATGATGAGATCCATTTTATACAATAACTGTTCCCAGTTTCACCCGCGTAGAATTAAATTTCGTGGGTGGCCCGCGACACACTAATGTTTTCCAAATAAATAAGCCTGAGTAACTCCTTGTAACATTAGCTATTTACCAGTGAAAGTCCCGTTCAAATCTGTCCAGCGGGCGAAATTTTAGAGCTGAGCCGGAACAAATAGACTGAGGGATTTTTATAAAATTGATTTTTATAGCATATAATTTCATATGCATTAAGTGGCAAGATATAAATTTGGAATTACAAACAGACGATTTTTTGTTTTTTTCTGTATAGATATTTTAAATATCGATTTAATAAAATGACGTGTACTTTTGTATTGTTTACATATACGAATCGAACTTAAGAGACAATCCCACGTAAGTATATAATATCCATATGCTCAAGCGATAAAAATTTTCATAGTCCTACTAAGCGATCTAATAAAACTTCTTATAAAAATAAATACTTGTAGTTAATTAAAGTTTATAAATAGTAAATGGATATGTTGATGACGGTAATAAATAAACTTCATACAAACTATAAATCATTCAAGATACTTTCACCTTATCCGGCAAAGTTGCGCTGGCGCACGTGACTCGGCACATGTCAGCCTTTTTCATATAGCTTACAATCTCCATCATTGTATCACGTAAGAAAACTTCCCATAGATAAAAGAGTATTCGTATATTATTGATAAATAAAATTGAAGTGTCTGTTTGTAATTTCAAAATCACAGCTTTTCACTAAATGCATATGAAAGTATACACGCTACTGACACTAAAAAACCAAGTTTTAAAATTTTTCTCTGTCTGTCTGTCTGTCTGTCTGTCTATCTGTCTGTCTGTCTGTTTGTTCCGGGTAATCTCCGAAACGGCTGGACGGATTTTAACGGGACTTTCACTGGTAGTTAGCTGATGTTTCAAGGAGTAACATAGGCTACTTTTATTTATCAAAAATATTAGGGTTCCGCGACAATAAGGATGAAACTAAATCTACGCGGGTGAAACCGCAGGCCACAGCTATCTTCAATATTTCAAATCGAACTTTATCTTACTGTACTGTACTGAGAGCCTAGTGCGAGTTTTCTTAAAATCGCCATCACAAGTCATCGTGTCGACGTAAACGCAGATTTGTATGGGCTCACAATAGTGTCATGTTTAGGCCAACAGAGGCGCTGTTTCGATCCTATAGAAATGTGCGCTAACTTTGACGCGGTGACTTGTGACGGTGGCAGTGAAAAACTCGCACTAGGCACTATCATTGCAATAAGAGCTCATGGCTAGGACCTAGTGGTTAGTACTAACGAATAAACGTAACTCATAACGTACTAAAGTAAAGTTAAGCAGATAATGTATCAATTAAGTGTTAAAATCCTCTTATACGTCAATAGATACTTAGCAACGAGAAATCATATTCTTTTTTCTCTTAACTGAACTCTATTGTCTATGATTGCGCACGTGACACGGTGCACGATGGCTATCACTTCACATGCTGTTGCTCACGTACACTGTGTCAAATTGGGGGTCGTTAACCGGTAGAGATTTAAATTTCGGATGCGCAAACGCTGTCCTTTAAACTCTCTATTGTATTTTATTAGTTGCGATTTTAAATTCAAACGTAGAAACGCATTTATACAAGCAACGGTGAAATCTTGATTCAGTATAAAATGTGAACTATCAATGTCAAATTTAATCAGGCAGAAGGCACGGTTTAAATATGTTTAATCTCGATTTTTGACGGAGGACATTACAGTGTCTCGGTCGTAGGTAAAGAATTAAGCTTAATCGAGATTTGAAACAAAAGACTTCAACGATTTCATTTTTATACCTTTACTAATAAATTATTTTTTTATTTAAGACCTTTCATACGTTTTCTTATAAGAACGGTGAATAAATAACGTTTGTTGTATTGTAGGTGCCTTAAATATTTATTTTATTCTGTTTTTATCCTTTTTTGGTATTTGTTATAGCGGCAACAGAAATCTATATTAAAAACAGATGAATAAAATTGAAGTGTCTGTTTGTAATTCCAAAATAACAGCTTTTCACTAAATGCATATGAAAGTATACACGCTACTGACACTAAAAAACCAAGGTTTAAAATTTTTCTCTGTCTGTCTGTCTGTCTGTCCGTCTGTCTGTATGTCTGTCTGTCTGTTTGTTCCGGGTAATTTCTGAAACGGCTGAACCGATTTTAACGGGACTTTCACTGGTAGGTAGCTGATGTTTCAACGAGTAACTACTTTTATTTATTAAAAATATTATGGTTCCGCGACAATAAGGATAAAAATAAATCTACGCGGGTGAAACCGCGGGGCACAGCTAGTATATAATATGTGGAAATGTCAAATATTTAACTATCGCGGTTAATGAAATACAGATGGACAGCGGAGTCTAATTATATTGGGACCCTTAGGCTACGGACGAACTTGACACGAAAGAATAGTATATTTACGAGTATTAAGTCTCCTCGTAACGATAGTCATTTCAAATTCAACCTTGTAAATTTCCCAAAAATGTTAAAAAATTTGCTTAAAAAAATGTTAGGATTTATATAATTTACATAATCCAAATGAATAGTATTTTTCAGAAAGGTCAAATTCGAGCATTCTGGATCTAACATACGATGCATGAATATGGATGAAGCGAAAGAAGTATGTAAGGATCGTAGCATGTGGCGAACGGTGGTCTTTGCCTACTCCCATGGGATACAGGCGTGAGCATATTTATGTATGTATGTATGAATTTCATTTCTTCTCTCTCATATTCATGCATCGTGGATATCTAAACTAAATATATCATGCCAGACATCGGGGTCATGAAATATGTAATCCTTAATGATCAATCAAATATCAACAATCATTTTATTCAAGCTAATCAGGGAATATGGTGTGACGCCGGATCACGCCTCCGCGCTATGACCACATTATGACTGCAGTGAAATTGATAGCAGCGATCATTACATAATAACAATGTGCTATTATTGATAGTTACCGGTTTGATAACAATATTGCATTTAATGCATAATCTATTTACATTTAATACTCGCTGTGCCCCGCGGTTTCACCCGCTTAGAGTTAATGTAATATTTTTTAAGTTAAAATTAGCCTACATTACTCCTCGTAACTTTAGCTATCTGCCAGCGAAAGTCCCGTTAAAATCGGTTCAGCTGCTTCGAAGATTAGCCGGAACGAACAGACAGACAGACGGACAAACAGAGGGACAGAAAAAAAAATATTTTTGCATGTCAGTACAGTTTTTCACTAAATACATATGAAAATATACACATAGCAAAACTAATTTTAAAATCTAAATCTGTCTGTCCGGCGGGACGGATTTTAACGGGACTTTCACTGACGGATAGCTAATGTTACAAGGAGTAACTTAGGCTACTTATCTATACTCTATATACTCTATACAGATAACTAAAATTGAAGTGTCTGTTTGTAATTCCAAAATAATAAAAAAACACTGTATGTATATGAAAGTGTACACACTACGGACACTAAAAAACCAAGTTTAAAATTTTTTCTCTGTCTGTCTGTCTGTTCCGGGTAAGTTCTGAAGCGGCTAGACCGATTTTAGCGGGACTTTTATTTGCAGGTAGCTGATGTTTCAAGGAGTAACTTAGGCTACTTTTATTCATTAAAAATATGAGGGTTCCGCGACAGGACGCATGAAATTAAATCAACGCGGGTGAAACCGCAGGGCACAGCTAGATTTTTTTTAAAACAATAAGGATCCGCGTGCAACCATGAAATTAAAAACTACGCGGGTGAAACCGCGGGGCACAGCTAGTTATGTATATGATCGTAAGTAGGAACTCTTGGTTCTCTAACAACAAGATATAGTTTCTGAAACCGAAAGAACTGATCTGAAACAATTAAAAACCATGTTATGTAAACATGAATTAATGCTGTCTGAATAATAATATGGGTTATCGGGCACTGACGCACGGAAAGGTCATGCAATATAATAAATGCTATTAATAAACGATTTACATTGACTTTACTTGTTGAGAAAATATAAACTAAGTGCGTCAGATAAATCCTTAGGGTACATTAGCTTCCGTAGATTTAGTTTCATCCTTATTGTCGCGGAACCCTAATATTTTTGATAAATAAAAGTAGCCTAAGTTACTCCTTGAAACATCAGCTACCTACCAGTGAAAGTCCCGTTAAAATCGGTCCAGCCGTTTCAGAGATTACCCGGAACAAACAGACAGATAGACAGACAGACAGACGGATAGACAGACAGACAGAGAAAAATTTTATAACTTGGTTTTTCAGTGTCAGTAGCGTGTATACTTTCAGATGCATTTAGTGAAAAAAAATTATTTTGGATTTACAGACAGACACTTAAATTTTATTTATCTGTATAGAATCATCGAAATGTTTGTGTGATAACGGGTTGACACGACGTTTTAAAGGCTTATTGTCTGGGAATAAGCCTTTAAAATGTCGTGAATCTACTCCATGATTTTATTACCACAACCTCCACGGCTTTTGTTTTGGTAAACAAATGAATTCTCAAGACATCCAAGGAATTGCATTGTCGCGGTAATTAATGTATGAAAGTTTATTTTTCAAAATCTATGGGCTGTGAATGTCTGAAAATAGCCGTTTTAAATTCAAGTCACGTGATACCAAGTAATATTTTAATAACACTGGATGTCCAAAACGTCTCAAAGATTATTGTACCTAATGATTTAACTTCACGTTTCCTCCTCATGATACCTACACTCTGCAGGTAAATCGTATAAAAAACTTACATAATGATAATTATCATTCGTGAGTGCCACAAAAACTATGTACAAATTAAACCAGTTGGTCGGTATAAAGGTCGTTGTTAACACCGAAGCGAATACGAAAATGGAAAAAAAAATTAACATTAGAAATCCATAAGTATTAAAAGTTTTTTTATCTACTATGCTAAAAGCATAATTACCTGCTTGGATTTTATAGCGTGCATTAAATAGAGATTGTAAAATCTAAGGTATTTTACTTATGCTTGTATCAATCTAAGTACCCCTTGAAAGTCACACACTATTCGTTAAAACTTACTACGTTTTTATTTAAAGAAAGTATTTTATCTCCAATACAGGTGGGTAGATTTTACATCTTTGACAATAGTTACAAGTCAACTGGACGACTATGAGATTCTAACAACTGGTTTTACCCAGATTCTCGTTCTCGTTGTAAAAGGGGTTACGAAGATCAGATGGCAGTCGCTTCGTATAAAAATCAGGTGATCAGCCACATCGGGTTGAATCAAGTGCCGACCACAACAATGTATGGGATAAGGCCCGGGAGATGATGATGACAGGCAGATGATACATAGTTTGTATATAAATAATATGGTCCAGTATCATATGTTTCTTAATCAAGTGCAACAAATTACAATATCATGATCATTAATTATGATGAATTTACAAATACAAAATGTCATCGGAAATGTGCAAGTCACGAGTCATAGACTTATCGTTGGGTTATTCATTTTATCGTGATATATCTAATGTAATTGAAATGTAATGAAAATTATTTATACTATATTGAAATAAAATAAGTCAGAATATAGAAGGTAGGTATCAACCATTTTGCATTATTTGGTTTTACTTGCGGCATATTAGTTTTTTGGTCTGAATCTATTCAGTCCGTCGCGTTTTTATATTGTTCAGTTTCTAAATTTCATCATCTTGTAAAAATACCGCAATTTTTCACATTTTATCGACTACTTCAATCGATATATTGAATAATATTCGCATGCCGTTAAGCAGGCAGAGAGTAATAAATTGTAAATATGACGAGTTGATGATCAACATAGCTGTATTCATGTAATTGATTAAAAAAGCTGTTAATTAATCACATTTCTCACAATACTCTAGAATTCGGCAAACAATGCAAGATAATAAGTTTTAGTTTGCATCAACCACCATTGACATTCTCTGTGGATTTGTAATCAGACAGCCGTAAAACGCTTAAATTTTTCTAGCCTCCGAATGCGACCGAACTCGCTAACATTTCTACGTAACAATTACGCAACGGTGTGAGGTGCGTCACTAGCCCGCGCCCTCGGTCTGCATGCAGCCACCACATGGTAGCATACATCAATAAATTAATGCGCCATTGTTCGGACTTTATCAATGCTACATACTCTTTTGCATAATTATTTACATTATGTAAACACATAAAAAATTTGATAATTTTGTTATTTAAAATCAATCGATTTAGGTTTAGAGTCGTAAAACGTAATTATCAATGTAAATATATTTTGAACTACCTACGTACTGTCGTAATTTGAATATTGTAAAAGATTATATTTTTTATAGTGGTACAACATTTTTATATTTCTACCTACCAGTTGTATGATATTCTACGAAAATCTAGGGACGTTTCGTAATGAATTTACCACCCAGTGTCTTGTTAATAATATTAAGACTCTGTTCCTTTGAAGACTACATCGACGAATGGATCCAATTGATATATTATACGAAACTTAGACGTGTGGAGTTAAAAATCGCCAGAATTAATTATTTTAATAACCTCGCTATGCCTACACGTAATTTTGTGTAATTAAATATTTTTCGTGTGTTGTTGTGTGTAATCAGAATGTTATTTACAATTCAATCAATTCATATTTGAATGTTCGCTATACCTTCACGTTATTTTGCACAGGTAGTCAAACGTTTTTCGTGCAATTAAAAAGTTTTTTACACTCTGAGCAATGGATATGGTTGTTATAAAAGAAGAATCAAGTTTGAAGTGCGAATGACGTCAGATACTACCTACATATTTTTATAAAATGTATAGAAATAGGAATGTTATTTATTCACATGAACAAAATAGGTCTTATTAAGGTCACAAGGGCATGTAAATATTAACTTAGTTACCTACTTATTATGTTAGTCTTTAAGGTATAAATTTATCGTAACTTTAATATAACGAGGTCTGGTACCCATCCTACAAGTTTTACTTAGTTTTGAACCATACAATACGAATTATTTAAATAAATGAAATTAATAATTATTTTTTCTTTCATCCATAGGTTTATGAAAGCTGCACAACAGAAGCGCCACGTTTTGAGAAATCGCCTCTAGACGAACACAGGAAGAATATTGGCAGCTGTCCTATGCATGGGTGAGTTACTGAGTTAAATATCACTCTGAGTTAGCTTTGCTAAATATGAAAATGAAAATGAAAATGAAAATGATTTATTTAGTTTAGGCCCTGGTAAGGCACTTATGAACGTCGAGGAATCTACCACCGGTTCGGAAACTAGCCTTCTGAGAAGAACCGGCAAGAAACTCAGCTGGCATCATGTACATTTCATTACACAGTAAAATAATAATAATTACAAAAAAAAAAAAACATCATAAATTATTCACAATAGTGAAAATTGTATCAGCATGCATGTGTAAAAAATAATAATTAAAAACGTAAAAACAATACCAAATGATTTACATATCATGTTTGCATACCATGTCATTGCCAGGAGCTACTTGTGCAGAGTTTTAATTCCATATGTCTTTATCATTTATGTAATCCGAAATTGTATAATAAGCTTTCTTCATCAGTACAGTTTTAATGTGTGTCTTAAATTTATCATAATTTAACGCGTTTATTGACTGTGGGATTTTATTGTAGAAACGAACACAATTCCCCATGAATGATTTATTTACCTTTGCTAACCTGAATCTAGGAGCTACAATTTTGTGTTTATTTCGTGTTGAAATTGAATGAATGTCCGAGTTTAAATTGAATAGATGAATATTTTTCTTCATGTATAGCAAATTCTCATAAATGTACAGTGACGGTAGGGTGAGAATATTTATTTCTTTAAATTTATCTCTAAGAGAATCTCGGGGGTCCAGCGAGTATATTGCCTTGATGGCTCTCTTTTGAAGTATAAAAATTGAATCTAAGTCTGTTGCGGAACCCCATAACAATACGCCATATGACATGAAGCGTAGTAGACTAATCTAGCAGTATCAATATCCGTCATTTGTTTAATTTTTCTAACCGCAAACGCAGCTGAACTAAGCTTTTTTGACAATGCTTCAATATGGGCGCCCCATTGTAATTTTGAATCTAAGGTAAGACCTAAGAATACTGTGCTTTCGACCAACTCCAATTGACTCCCAACTAATGATATATTTGTATCTATTTGCGATGTATTAGGTGGTGAAAATCGGATACATTTTGTTTTTTTAGAATTTAAAACGAGATTATTGGCATCAAACCATTTTGAAACAGATGTTAGAGTTTCATTTAGTGCCTTAAGATCGTTGTCTTTTCTACTCACTTTGAAAACTAAAGATGTATCATCTGCAAATAGAACAATATCACAGATATTTTCTACAACAAGTGGTAGGTCATTGATATACGCTAGAAACAGGAATGGGCCTAGTATGGAGCCTTGCGGCACGCCTGTTTTGATTATTGACCCCTTGGATGTTACACCACCGACGCCAACTTTCTGATGACGATTTGATAGGTACGAGGATAAAAGGTCGAGAGCATTTCCGCGAATTCCATAATAGTTTAGCTTAAGAAGTAGCGTACGATGATCCACACAGTCAAAAGCTTTAGAAAGGTCACAGAAGACTCCTACTGCGTCATAGGCGCCCTCCCAAGCCTCAAAAATGTGTTTTATTAATTTTGCTGCCGCGTCCGTTGTTGATCTACCTTTAGTGAAGCCAAATTGGTGATCGTGCAAGATGTTATGTACGTTAAAGTGAGCTAACATCTGATTAAGCAGAATTTTTTCAAATATTTTGCTAAGCGCGGGAAGAATCGATATAGGTCTATAATCAGAAGGATCTTCTTTAGAGCCTGCTTTAAATATCGGTATTACTTTGCTATATTTCATAATATCAGGAAATATACCTTGATCTATACATAAATTGAAAATAGAAGCTAATGCGGGAGCAATCGTTATTATAATAGATTGGATACTTTTAATTGAGAGTCCCCATAAGTCCTCCGTATTTTTAATATTAAGCGATTTAAATGCCTTCATGATATCAATAGGACGTACATGTTTAAAACTAAAATCTGGGAAGCTTTTTCGTAACGATTGTTTCAATAAGCTTTCAGCTGTATTCGGACTAGAGTTAAGATGTTTGGTAGTCTCTGTGGGAATGTTAGCGAAAAAATTCTCAAAAGCAGTTGCGACCTCTAACTTATCCGATATAATACTATCATTGATTTTAAGCTTACTTACTTGCTCTTTAGTTTTATTTCTACCAGTCTCCCTGTTTATAACTTTCCAAACAGTTCTTATTTTATCATATATCAAAAACAAGTTCTTGAAATACTTGCGAATTTTAGCACCTTACGCAGTTATGTACGTATTTAGAAGGCTAACGAGTTAAGAGGCCTTACGGTTTTATTGCCATGATATTTTGATTCAAATCATAAGACAGATTTAAGTCACGTGTTCATCTGTCACAATCCTGCAGCTAAACGATCATGGCGATAAGTTCTAAGTAAGCCCGTTTATGTCGACAAAAATTAGTTATCTTGAGATCACAGACACACTAATTATTTATGTATGTTCATATGTCATGTTAATACCTATACTTTAGGCACAGAATTTTGTATTTATTTCGCGCGTAGCATCTATATTTATATTGTAAGGTACACAATACATTTTGATGTAGTTTTTACCATCGTTTCATTCTAGTGGAAACATACGTTTGTCTAACAGTAACACAGGGTAATCTATACAGATAAATAAAATTGAAGTGTCTGTTCCAATTCAAAGTAACAGCTTTTCATTGTTTCCATATGAAACTTTATACGGTACTAACATAAAACAACAATTTTGTCTGTTAGTCCTAGTTTGAAACTGCTTGAATCGAGTTCAGCCGTCAATAAGGCAACCAACGGGATTTTTCAACAAACAAATATTGTTATTTTGAGATCACAGACACACGAATAATTTGTGTATGTACATATGTCCCTGCTGATAAAGCCATAATAGCAAAAATAAACACAGTATTCAGCACACGCGAACAGCCGGAACATCCGTGCGAATCATTCGCACGCAGTGTGCTACAAGACACGATAAACGCCAAGACCAAATTATCACTTCTTGCAATAAAGCTGTCGAAAGATATTACCATAGATAATATATATAAGTATGTTCAAGATAGTTACTTGCATCCACATGCAGTGGTCACGTGATTGATTAAAAACACAAGCGCCGTCAAATGTTATGAGCGTTCAGCTAATATAGTATGGGTAACCGAGCAATTGAGCATGTATATTAGCGGACATCACGCGGTTTCACCCGCGAAGTTCCCGTTCCCGTGGGAGAACTGAGATTAAATATAGCCTATATTAATCAGTGATAATGTAGCATTCAAAGGGTGAAATATTTTTTTAAATCGCTCTAATACTTTTTGAGCCAATTCGTTACAAACATACATACAAATCTTTCCTCTTTATAATATTAGTATTGATAATCGATTATCCTCGTTAAAGGGGTTACGATGGTCCGATGACAGTCGCTTCGTATAAAAATAAGATGTTCAGCCACATTGGGTTGAATCAAGTGCCGACTCCAACGAGATAAGGCCAGGGAGATGATGACGAACTGCGCATGTATTTTATTCGCGTCGCGCCATACAGACAGACAAAGACAGACTCTAAAAATTACTGTTCATTCAAGGTCAGCGCTGATAACTTTTGACGGCACCTATTCTTAGTATGCTAAAAATATATTGTTATCTATGGGCATTGGCACGCTCCCGCGGTTATAAGATAACAAGAAAAAATATCACTTATCTTCTAAAGTTTTGCACTCGTATTTTTTTTATTTTTTTGCACAGATGTAAACATTAGATATAATAAACTATAAATAAAAATAACATTTACGATACCTCTCAAATTCTTCTCGGTTAAGCCAGCTGATTTCTATAAAAATTATTTGTTCACGCTACAAACAAAAAAAGTCTATTCGTCTGTGCATGTTTTAACTGTACGTCTATAACTAGTTCTAGCCAGTTAGAAGCTGTGTATTGAATTGGGAATGAAGTTTTTAGTAGTTGCTTACATCAGGTTGGACTACTTAAGCATTCGTTTACAAACAAGTACTTACATCTATATCTATACAGATATATAAAATTGAAGTGTCTGTTTGTAATTCCAAAATAACAGCTTGTCACTAAATACATACGAAAGTATACACGATACTGACGCTAAAAAACCAAGTTTTAAAATTTTTCTCTGTCTGTCTGTCTGTCTGTTTGTTCCGGGTAATCTCCGAAGCGGCTGGACGGATTTTAACGGGACTTTCACTGATAGGTAGCTGATGTTTCGAGGAGTAACTTAGGCTACTTTTATTTATCAAAAATATTAGGGTTCCGCGACAATAAGGATGAAACTAAATCTACGCGGGTTAAACCGCGGGGCACATACTTGATTAAGTTAGTTCCTGACTTGTGTCTGCTTTGCTAACGGTGCGTAACTTTCTCTTGTTCTAAGGATTAAGTTTTGGTTCGAATGTCGTCGCTTGACCTTGCGTGTTGAGTTTTTTTTTGCATGGAGACGTAAAACTTCCTACACTCACCGCTTGGGGCGCTTTTTAACGTTGGGAACGTTAAAAAGCGTAGGGTGAAAAATTTGGATAATACGCAGAATGAGACAAAAGTGCATAAATAAAGCCACCTTTGAAATTAAGTCTTCGCGAAATTCGATATCCATGTACCAGTATAGAACGTAAGTTTCAGTAGTCTGCGACTGTTGAACTTAGAAGTATATTTTCAGTGACCAGACTCAGGCGATCTGGGCTGCAGTGAGAGCACTCCTTCAAGATGGAACCCTGCTCAGGAGCTATGACAGCGCGTTCGATGACATAGCTGCTGATCTCACGAGAAGGTACACCCTTACATATCAACCTGCCTATTTATCTTTAAATCAACTGCCATTGTTGGAAACTATTTTGATACTTATTTATGGTTTTTATTGTGTTCGTTTCTTATTATATTTAAAAAAGTGAAGTTGTCAATAAATACGTTGTATGTCAGCTGCTTTTTTTCACTGCTCTCTCATTTAATTTGCTATCGTCTACAGCCATGTAATAGATTAGAAAATATATACAGACGTATACGGTATTCCCCAAGGAGTATACAGTGGTGTACTTATAATGCACCTAAATGTTGCCAAGGTAAAAGACAAAGTAATATTATCCTCTATTATACATTACAAAATGTACAGGAATGACATATGTCACTTGATTGATTTGACATTTCAATACATTTTGTATCGTTTCTAATAGCGCAAGCACGAAGGAATGTCACTTTGTTCAGGCCTACAGTTATGTTTAAGTCCCAAGTAACACGGCGAAACTATTACCGTTAACCCGACACTAATCCAGACTCCGGGCTGCTACTGGGAAATTACAGATTTAAAACCCAATAACACATTAATAAAGCCGTTGAATGAAACCAGGACCTCGTGTTTTGCAGTATTTATCTGATTAAATACAGAAGGTCATTTTGATCATGGCAATGAACTGCAACGTCATATATTTACTTAACAAAAATATTATTTTGTCTCATATTTAGGGGATTGAGAAATCAAATGCCTTTTAAACTCTTCCCTATCGCCATTACTCTCCACCCTCTTTTTCTCTCTCTGATTTAATCAGTCCCGTTCATTCCTTCACAGCATCTATCCACGTTCAGCAGCATCACTTAGTGCACATTTAAATATTTTTCATTAAACTATATTAATCTTAGATAGTATTCTCGCTGATGAAGGTTTTCCCTCGGATCTAGTTATTACGATTCAGTGAGTAGTATTCAAGTAAATGTGAACTCCAGACGTCTTTGAAGTAGGTACATTCTCTATTCGCTAGCGATGCATGGATGAATTCATGCATCGCGATATCACGAGATGGAATTAGTTTCTCCTATTCACTGAGCATAGTTCTCACTAGATCAGCGCACGCCTGCAGTGCTTTTCTGTAAATTTTATTTATAAAGATTATAATCACATCTTATATTATCACATTTATATACTAGATTAAAAAAATCACTTAGTGTAACTTTCGCTCGCGCCATACAAGACCCAAAAATTAATATAGCGCATTCAAGTTCAGCTCTCAAAACTCTTGACGACACCTGTAAGAGATACGTGTGATACCTTCAAGAATTCATTTTATGAGGTCTTCTTCCACGATCATTTTAATCGAAGGGTATCTACCGTTCATTATATAAGTTTACTAAGCAGTATGGAATCTAAAGCAATTTATTGAAAGCTTGTAGTAGCTTATACGTATACTGCGTCCATTTGTCTCACGAACATTCCTACCCATGCACCACGAGACCTTAAATTTTAATGTCATAATGACTTTTAAGGTTGGGAGACCTTCGTCACGTGGAGAATGCACTCAACGAAGAGCTGGAGACAGAGATCTACAGGTGGGCTCTGGAAACTACGGGCATGATGATCTTCGGCATTAGGATGGGGTGCCTGGACGGTGCTGCACATGTTCCCACGGCGGAGACCAGGTACGTGATAATTGTCCAAACTTTGGGTGCTTAATCGTTTACACACTAGATGGCGCTACATGTCAATTATATCGCGCTATCGATATGTTTTCTTGAATATATAAATACATTTTGTTTTCTGACAGCGAATTGAAGTAGTTCTGTCAGTGTCAAATATACGTCATGTGTGAACAGTAAAGATAAAGTGGAGTGATTTATACGTATACACGTGCGTTCTTACTCCTCGCCTTCCATTTCATTGGATGTAGAAATGTCCCGACCTAAGCTTCAAAAGGAATAGTGCCGGTCTGGAATATCGTTCCACAAATGATCTGAACTCAAAATGTGCCGGGGTGTTTCAATAGGCTTTAGATCACTTCCATACAAAATTGAATTATGAATGACCGTCTACTCATAAAGTGTCCATAGGCTGCAGTTTGTATGATAATTCGCTATTTGAGATACCAATAGCGAAAGCAGGCGATATAATTTGCCACATACATATAAAAATACTGTATGACTCTGCCTACCAATTAGTTGCAGACAATTACAGTACCTACCGACATAGACGTTAACGGTCGTAGCGATCTCAGCCATGAATCATGCTCTAGGGATGGGCACGTGCCTTATCGATACTGACATATAACTATCGAAATATGTCCATTTCGTAAAATTGCTCGATCCAGATTCGGTCTTGCCATACACGTTAACATTTAATGCTCGGTGGATTATTTTTATTGATGAGCATTTCATATGGAAAGCTTTCACTATTATACACTTTAAAATAATAGCAACCTCTTAATCATATCAATGAATTATTGCTCGATACATGACTTATGACTCGTGATAAGCGTTATCGATAGCTATGGCACTTCACTGGTATACACATAAGAACTGTAAGTGTAAACGAGACGGCAATATCTTTCAATGCTAACCCATGATTTTTTTTATTTAGAATGCCACAGCTATTATACAATTTAACGTAGCAAATCTTATTGTTAGTATCTTAATCGCCTTTTGCCGGAAATTGAAATGTTTATGACATAACTGACCTCTACTATACTGTACATGTCAAGACTGGCTATAGTCACAGTATAAAATATATAAACTTTACAAGCGGTATGGAATCCAGGCCTATCTTTTTAAATAAGGAAGTTTGCTCGAGTTATCAATCTTAAAGATTTTAAAATTTACATTTTTAATTTACTATCAAAATAACGTATATTTGTAGTTTTGAAGATTTTAAAAAGACGTGAATGACGTATACGCGATCGCTTACGACGTGACACCTATATTAACGTCATTACGCTTATTTTCTTGTAGATGTGTGAGTCTATCTGAGTTTGTCATTTCTAACGATTTGTTCCTAGATTCCTAACTGTTTATAAAGCTTATTAGTTATACTGTGCCTTTTTGATTCGCGCCACTTTAGCACGGTTGAACTAATAGATGAAGATGGATCACGTAACATCAGCAATATTCTCAATAACCCTCGAATGGAAAGTCTTTGAATTTCAATGATGTATCTACTTCTAATTGTATACCAATACCTGATATTTTTAATATTGTAAATATTTTAAATTTGTATTGATGATACATGATGCATGGCTGAGTTTCTTGCCGATTCTTCTCAGAAGGCCATTTTCAAAGAAAAATTCGCACTAGGCACTCAGATCCTAAACGTATGGAATAGCCAGAATAGAGTACGGGTTAAGAGCGCGCAGCTAAATATTGGGGATACTGCATTTGTTTTTATTCGCCTCGCGTCATACATACAGACAGTTCAGACAGACAGACTCATAAAATGATTAATGCACATTCAAGGACAGCGCTTATAACTTCTCGGGTATAAGTACTTACTTTTATAGCCGGTTGATATAAGTGATATGACATACATTCGTTTATTATCAGTAGGTGTAAAGTACTTTATCTATTACAATTTAGTACAGTGACATTTCGCGAGGATTTCCTATGTAAACAAAAGATTTTGATCAGATAAGCGAATACCTAATTTTGTTGTTGTCGATATTTATTTTTAGTTCCTTTACTGAATATATTTAAAACAATAAAAGCATCTCATAGTCTTTAAAGGAGTTAGGAAATTATGAAAATGTGTGTAATCTTATTACACCTTTTCCTGCCCCTGGCGATCCTCCTTGATGTGATGATTATGAGATGTGTTGATTACAACGTACCATAAAGAAACTATAAGTAATTCTTCTTTATCGCAACTGCTAAATTCTTGATCATCTCCAGGACACCAGAAAAGACCTCAATAGATGATGACACACCAGAACAATGTTCCCTGACCAAACGGTGCTTAGAAGAACTGACGCCGGCTGAGAGGATGGTGCGGTACTCCCGGGAGATAGCTGATGGCAGCTACCTGGTGAGGAGCGAATGTACGCTCAAGCAAGACTCGAAGACATTCAACAGTGCGCTCAAAGCTTTTGACCGACATTTAAGGTAGCTAATAATAATAATATAAATAGCTAATGATAATAGTAATATACTAGCTCTTACTATGAATGAAAAAAACCTTTTTGAAACAGAAATTACAGAGTTTCTTGCCGGTTTCAATAAAAGCATCCGTCCAAAGCGGCGGTTACATTTATACTCCCGTATAATCTGTCTTTCGGAAGATTTGAAATTTCTTCGAAAAATGTCGAATCAATTAACGATTTTTAATTTATTTACTTGCATTACATAAGGCAAGTAGAATCATCATCAGCATTTTCAAATTTCAGCTAAATCGTTACAATGGTTTTACCTTGAGAACGTGGCATACAGACAGACATACAAAGACTTAAATGTGTTAAATGATTCGAGAGATAATTTTCGTTGTGTTTGTAAATATCGTATTGAAAAGAGAGTAATTTTGAATTAAACATCTACACATTAAATTTACAAATTGCACAAAAAGATTTTCCACTAGAAAGTAAATTAATAGCGCGTCAATAAAAATAAGGATTTTTTTACAGTTTAACCGAGCACTTCTTAGAACGAGCGATGGAGTCCCTTAACTCTGGTACCTTAAGGCCAGAACAGACCCTTCTGGACAAACTGAGGCCACTAGACAACAAGATCCTGCCCTTAGCTGCTAATATCCTGCTGGCTGGAGTGGATCCCGTGAGTTACCTTTATAATAATCATTGCCATCAATTAGGTCTAAGGACCACAATAGCTACTAAATTCCTGTCGATGAATCAGAAGACATTGGAATGAACTTTTTATTAATATTTATCAACTAGCTGTGCCCCGCGGTTTCACCCGCGTAGATTTAGTTTCATGCTTCATGTCGCGGAACCATAATATTTTAAATAAATGAAAGTAGCTTTTTTTTTTTTTTTTTTTTTTTTTTTTTTTTTTCCGTGGGAAATCCGTCATGGATACACCAACCGCCGCGGGGGCAGCGGAAGGGTTATGCCGGACTCATACCGGCTAAAACCCACGGGTGTTCCTTCTCGTCGCTTTAACAGAGGGGGCGTGCGATCGCGTTTGCAAGCTTGCGTGGCCCCCCCTAACGATTGGCCGTTGGGCCTCTCTTTTGGCCCGGGCTGTACCCGGCTTACTCTCTGGGAGGGCGCGTCGGAACACGAACGCGCCCTTCAACCGCGAGGGCCTTGCGTCGGCGTCGAGACCCCCGTCCCGACGCCCGCGGCCCTCTTAAGGAGGCATCTGCCGCACCTCGGCACGCCTCCTGCGACCGGTCCTCCGGCGGCGGATTGGGTCTGCCAGGGGGTCATTCTCCCGGCCCCGCTCCGCTGCCTCTTTCTGCGACATGACGTCGTCGCAGAAGGACACGGCCGCCTCCCACGTCCGGGGGCTGCCGACCATGGCCTTAACCAGCGTCGGCAGCGATAGGTCCTGTCCGGTATGTGCCACGAGGGCACCGCGTTGCACCGTCCAAGCCGGACAGTGTTCCAGCGTGTGCTGGGCGGTGTCCACGTCAAAGCCGCACTCGTGGCACCTTGGGGTCGCCTCCCTCTGCGCTACCCCGTGAAGGTACTTACCGAAACAACCGTGTCCGGACAGTACCTGCACGAGGCGATAGGTTAGCGACCCGTGCCGTCGCCTTATCCACTCCTTAAGGACCGGACGAATGGCCTCAATGGTCAGTCGTCCGGCCTCCGGCTCCGCGAGCCGCTCCTGCCACTTGGCCAGTGCGTGTTCCTGCGCGTTTCGCCGCACGCGCCTCAATTCTTCGGGCGCGGCGGCTCCGCCGTCTTCTCGGGCCTCAGCGCTCCACCGATAAACAGCAGCGAGCACCTCGGCCTCCAGGTCCCAGGGTGGAGTCCCCGCCAATACGCATGCTGCACCATGTGATATAGTGCGGTATCCTCGGATCACCCTGGTCGCCATGACCCTCTGCGGTCTCCGCAGCAGTGTCTTATTGCGGGCGCCCAGGGCTTCCGCCCACACAGGCGCGCCGTACAGGGCCATTGACCGCACCACCCCGGTGTATAGACGACGGCAACACGCACTCGGTCCTCCCTTGTTGGGCAGGAGCTGGCTAAGCCCACCAGCAGCAGCGACAAGTTTGGGGGCTAGGCGCTTAAAATGAGCGTGGAATTTCCACCTGCCGTCGAGGACTAGACCGAGATATATCATCTCAGTCCCTATCTCGACGGCAGCACCCCCTACGTCAAGCTGCGCCCCCGCTGGTGGCTTCCTTCGAGGCCCGTGGAAGCAGAGGGCTTCGGTCTTACCGAGGGCAACCTTCAGGCCCAGCCGACGGATCCGGCCGACGACAACCGCCACGCCGGCTTCCGACAGAGGGACCGCTGCGGCGAAATTCGCAGCCCTCGCTGTGACAAGGGTGTCGTCCGCGTAACAGACCACGTCGACTCCGGGCGGGAGAGCACTGCGCAGCACCCAGTCATATCCGATGTTCCACAGGAGCGGCCCTAATACCGATCCCTGTGGAACACCGCACAGAACACGCTGTCGCAGCAGCTCCCCGTCCCCATCGACGCAGACGACACTCCTGTCCAGCAGGTAGTCCTCAAGGACCCGCCGTAGGTACTCCGGTACTCGATGGTACCGGAGCGAAATGAAAGTAGCCTAAGTTAAGTCCCGTTAAAATCGGTCCAGCCGTTTCAGAGATTACCCGGAACAAACAGATAGACAGACAGAGAAAATTTTTCAAACTTGGTTTTTCAGTGTCTGAAGCACTTACTTTCATTTGAATTTAGTGAAAAGCTTTGATTTTGGAATTAGAAATAGACACTTCAATTTTATTTATCTGTATATATACAATGCAACGTATATTTTCATTTTAAAAAAAAAAATTCTGTCCATATGTCTGCCTGTCTATTTGTTTGTTCCGGCTAATGTCTGAAACGGTTGGACCAATTTTAAAGGACTTTCACTTGTAAATAGCTGATCTTACAAGGAGTAACCTAAGCATCATCTTTTATTTGATATAAAAAATAGTTCTGGGGTACGGGGTAGCTAGTAGATAATACATTTTCCCAATTGCTAAGTAACATTCAACTAACAATGTAGTTGTTCACCAGCACACTCAAACATTTAAAAAAAAATCATATATAATTTAAAAAAAACAAAAATATCTTTATCGATAAGACTTTTAACAAAGTACTTTCGTTACGTTAAATGACATAATTATAACAGGGCTATACTACCGCCAATAAACTTATTCAACGCTTCGTAACTGTCAACTAACAATGTATTGTTTACCAGCTCGCTCAGACTGCGTTGAGCATGTTTCACCAACTGAGCCTGAACGCGGCGCGGCAGCAGCGTGCCCACGACGAGGTCGTCTGGTCCAAGGAGGCCAAGGCAGCTGGTGATAGCCCAGACTTGTCGTACATAGCGGCGTGTGCCAGGGAAGCTATGAGACTGCACCCGGTCACCGGGGGAGTCGTCCGGAGGAGCAAGGAGGATTTAGTCATCGCTGGATATGAGGTCCCTGCTGGGGTACGTTTATCAGGATTTTATGACCTTCTTATGAGGAAAATTGGCAATCTGGGTTAAACCAGTTGTCTGACTTTCTTAGGCATCTGACTGACCTGTAACGATTGCCAAAGATGTTAAATTGGCAATTCTAATGAAATGTCAAAGTGCTCACCGAATCACGGAGGGTACTCGGGCGGTCACCCAACTACTAGCTAGGGCTAGGGTTGCTCAACTTCGCTGATTGAATGATATGCGCCAATAGGAACTGTGCCACGAGCTCCTCATACGACGGAGAGATTGCAAAATTATTAAACGATTGCTAACAGCCTGCAGACGATACACATTTTGTAGTAAGAGATCAGAGTGCCTAGTGCGAGTTTTTCACTGCCGCCTTCACAAGTCACCGCGTCAAAGTTAACGCAGATTTGTATAGGATCGGAACAGCGCCTCTGTCGGCCTAAACATGACACTATTGTGAGCCCATACAAATCTGCTTTTACGTAGACGCGATCACTTGTGACGGCAATTTTAAGAAAACTCGCACTAGGCACTCAGTCAGTTGTTCACAAAACGAATGGTTAAATGTTAATTACATAACTCTTATAACGATATCATTTTTCCCAGGTGGACATAGTTCTAGCTCACGGCGTCACCAGTAGATCAGAACAACAGTGGGGCAGAGCTAATGCTTTCATCCCAGATCGGTGGTGTCCAGAAGGTTGGGAGCCTCTGAAAGCTTCTAGGGCGCATCCCCTCGCTTCCAAGCCCTTTGGAGAAGCGTGCCCGGCGACAGGTATAGCTGGCAAGATGCTGGCTTCACTAGCAACCAGAGTGCTGGACAAATACAGGGTGGAATGGCACGGCCCGACCCCAAATGTGACCACTACAGGACTCAATAGAATCCAACCGCCTTATTACTTTGTGCTCCAAAATGCACATTAATTGTGATATTATTTAAGATAGGTTTTGTATTAAGTGTTAAAATTAAAATTAAAATTTAAATACGTATGTGTTATTTTATTTAAGAATTTTTTTCGTTCTTTGTATGGCTTATAAACTTTTAGCGATCAATGTCGAAATTTGACGAGTTCCTGGCGAAATATGTAATTGTGATAAAATTTTGTCGTCTTTATAAGTCAATTTATTGTTTAAGTGAATGCTTACCTTTTGTATTATTGGATGAAGTCTTGATACTTAATTTATTTTCATCCATTGCGTGTAAGGCTTTTATTATAATTATAGAGAGCGAAGTATTTTTGTCATGAATATAATAATTATGATCATTACAATTTATAAATTAATTAAAATACTACCATAAAATTTATTCGTTTGATTGTTGCCATATTATCTTATATATGTACCTACCTACCTATCTACATATAAAATTACATGTCCTGACTGACTGACTGATTTATTGACTCGCATATATATGTTAACTAAACCGCTGGGGCACAACCATGAGCTCTTATTGCAATGTTAATTCAGTTATGTGACAGTGACAGATGTACGCACGTCACATACATCTGTCTCATAAATGAGTGAAACTATCATGGCAATAAGAGCTCATGGTAAGGCCCCTGGTCTTGGATACATTCAATAGAGGAATTTAATTTCACACATAGTGTATGTGAAATCTTTATACCAGCGCAGGTGTAGCTGCGGGCTGAATGTAGTCTATGCTAATATTATACATATCTATACTAATATAAAGAGGAAAAATGTTTTTTTTGTTTGTTTGTAACGAATAGGCTCCGAAACTACTAGACCGATTTTAAAACTTCTTTCACTAACATAATGTTAAAGTAATAAATAGGCTATATTGCTAATAGAGTTAAAAAAAGGGATGCCTGATAGGCGCCGCGGACGTAGGTTTTTCATGCCATCATCACCCTCGATTGCCATTCTAACATTAATTCTTTGGCAATCGTAACAGGTAAATCAGAAGTGAAAACTTATCACATACATTGTTAGGGTCGGCACTCTACTCAAACCGTTTTGATTTCACCTGTGAAATTTAATTAAAAAGAAGTGTGAAAATGCGGCAGGTCACGGCGATAATGATTGATGTTAGCAATAAATTTACCCAGTTATTATACTGAAAGACATTTTAAGAGCACAAAAAGGAAAAATCCAGGGCCGACTAAAAAACTTGGAAGAGAATATAAATGTTTATTTAATATAAGTTAATTGAATGTCATCAATCACTCGAGTCCTAACTGCGATCAATCAGACGGAACAAAACATTTTAACGTTATTGTCTGGACACTGAGCTAGGGTTGACAAGTATCTCAGGTATCGCGCGAATTACATCAAGCGTTCATAGGCTGGATTTGGCGCTCAATAACAGACGAACTGTGCCACAACGAATTCCAAAATTCCATAATTAAAATTCTGGCAAATTTTCAAACCCTTTTTTCCGTGTCAAATTTACTTCTTGGCGAACAAACAACTAGAAGCTAGAGGTCTACCATCATCAGTTCAAAAAACTAAGAAGTTCTTAACACCCAGGGGATTCTTAAACGATCATAGCTGGCCCCCTGGAGGGGTTATATAATAATATAAACGTTAAAGTATGGGTTCAACATTCGATTGCATATTATATTGGTGTACAGCCACACCATGGCTCGAAATGTGTTGATCTAACATCTATTGATATTCAGCCATAACCCGCATCAGAAAAAGTATCAACTAATTTCGACACAAATTAACAAACAAAACATCATCTTCCTGGCCTTGTTATTGTTGGGGTCGGCACTTGTTTCAACCCGATGTGGCTGAACACCTGATTTTTATACGAAGCGACTGCCATCTGACCTTCGCAACCCCATTTAGGAGGAAAATCTGTGATCTGGGTTAAACCAGTTATCAGGTTATTTTTAGGCCTCCGACTGACCTGTAACGATTGCCAAAGATGTTAAATTGGCAACCGGGACCGACGGCTTAACGTGCTCTCCGACGCACGGAGGGAACTCGGCTTCATCCAACATCCAACTACTGGCTAGGCGTATGGTTGCTTAACTTCGCTGATCGAATGATATGCGCAATAGCAACTGTGCCACGAGCTCCTCAAATTAACAAAGAAAACGATAACATGAAACAACACATGTTATAACCTAAACCTTGGGTATGAACTTGTTTATATACGAGTATAAAAACGAATGATGATAAACCAAAACAAAGCAGATAAGAAACCCTCTTATATTATGATCCTTGAGCTACTTCCTTCGCAATCCACCCTTCCGCGCGAACTCAACAAATGCACTCCATCCGTCCTTCAAGACGACAAAGGGACATTCTGGGACATTATACCGTCATCAAAATACTGGAGACGAGTGACGTCATTAATCACAAAAACTCACCCCTAATGGATGACGGGCCGGATTCAAATGCGATTTGTAAGACGTCCAGACCGGCGGGATAAGTGATAGAAGAAATGTCAAGTCATTTGAGGACTTTTTACGGGGATGGATATTAGTCGCTTCATTATTTTTGTTCTGGGAATAAAGTACTTACCTCTATGGGTGAGATCACAGTTTATAGTTTTAATGGTATCCAAACGGCTAATATTCTCCGACTTTTTTTAAATTCAATAATCAGGCAGGTACTTATCCTAATTTAGGTAGCTGATAGTAAATATCAAAACAATGTAATTGCAATTTAATAAAGAACTCCTCATTACAATTAAATTAAATATTACTGTGTACCAAAGTCACTTAGTAAATCGCGTGAATATTTTATTTCACGCTTATATTCTAACCATCACACTTTCAAACACTTTGTTTGAATTAAACATCATTAAAATATCGTTAGACTTTTAAAAAGGCCACTACATAATGAATGTCCACATCCCAAATGGAGGTGCTCGCTCACAGACATGACTCGCTTTATAACAGTTGAATTTACACAAAACGTGGTCTTGAAATAATACCTACCCCTTTAAAATGTTAAGTTACAGACAGATTTACTCCTCGGGTTACATTTAAATGAACTTTACTTAATTTACGTATAAAAAGTCTGACAAGATTAAAGGATGTATCCTCGAGGCAGACATTTGCCCTCTTCTTTACGACACCAATCTATCTTTTTTGTTATTTCATACTTTTTCTTTAGACCTGAAACTGTAGAAGTCGTATAATATTATAACGTAATTATATCGTAAAAACTATAAGCAATTATAAAGTTATTTATGTCACCGAAAACTACCTAAGTACCTTCGTTCTAAATCAAGCCAATGTTTTGATAGTACCGTCCGTTCTTCTCAAAAGGGCAGGTAATTTCCGAAACGGTTTTAATTTCCTTACGATCATAAGTGCCTTACCTGAATCGTTTTCATTATAATTTCAGAGCTACAATGCCGTAAAAACTTTTTTTTCGTTAAGATATCAGTGTTCGAATGATGTTAAAGTGGGAAAGTGGGCGATCATGTAATAAACAACTCTCACCTCATAACCCGAAGTGTTTCAATCACGAGCGAAGCACCTATGGCTTCGCCTAAGGGATGTCGCACAAAGTGCACAAATTGCTTCGACAATTTTTCACAGCGAAAAATTTATTTTCGGAAACTCGATTGTTTCACGTTGGCAGTCAGTTTACACTCAAACCTTCACCTTGACTCTTTCCCGGACAAGGGTCTGAGAAGGGGCAAACGCCATAAATTCCGCCTTGAAAAAGAAGAAAATCAACGCCGTCTGGCTATCTATCTAAAATTGAACCTGAAATAAGGCAACCAATCATCAATTCGCTGACAAATGTGACTAAAGTGAGGGTCCCTTAATACTGAAATTTACATATATAACAAAAAAAAACTGAACGCTAAATAGCGTAGAATGTATGGATACATATATTCTAGGAGTATTTCCACATTTCGCCATGATGTTTATCCCATGCAATAGGGGCATATTGCCATTAACCAGGCAATAAACCCCATGCATGGCTAATCCAGACTCCGGGCTGCTACTGGGAAATGCAGATGGAAAAACCCATTAACACAGCACGACCTTGGGATCAAACCTAGAACTTCATATTACTCAGTAGCGTTTGTCGCAGAGGCGTTTCTATGCCTCATAATCACATCTGTCTCTTAATAATTAATGTTACTTAGGCAAGTGGGAACTATAGTTTTACCGACCAACCCATTCCTGACTGTATCCATAGGGCCCGCGGGACAAACACTTGTCTGAACAAACTTTAATTCTCATATGGACTAGATCTTTGGGTACTAGAAAGATAATCTCTTATGGGGATTATAAATTAGGTTTTGAGCACGTAGTAAAACTTTATTGCATAGTTATGGCAACAGTTATAGCGACTATCAAGATATATTGTACTGCTATTATGGACCAAAAATATAAAGCAGAAGAAGCGTTTTACTTATCTGCTGTAGCAGTGCCCCGCGGCTTTGCGCGCATGCTAAGTACCTATACAGTATACATACTATAATATATAAGAATATTATATCCGGGGGCATACTTAAAACCGGATGGTTTGTTCCGGAGATGGCATCCTACATTAATGGGAGACGAGGGCGAGGAGCAGAAGCCTATAGGAGCTATAGTGGGACTTTTTCGTGCCTTGGTAAAATAGAAAAAAAATTACAGACCTTGAAACATAACATAATTATTAATATATGCATTTTGATTTTTTTATGTTTCTACTCACCTTGGGATCTGTTATGACTGTGTTGATGCTGGAATGCTTATGTGAACTCATATCGAAATGAAATCCCCAGCTTGACCAAGATAAGCATCTTGGGTGTTATAACACTCATTTTGTATGAAGAAGTTAATTGATTAAATTGATTAAAAGTATAAATTAGCCGGTCTTGTCCGATACGAGCCGAATTCAAAGTCCATAACAATACATTATTCGCCGCCCACGGTAATGGAGCGCGACCGTAAATTGTAATTTCTCCGCAATAAAAGATCCGATGCGTAAAAGGAGAGAATGGGAACGAACTCTTTTACTTTCGTAATTAAGACATTAAGATGCAATCGCTTTCATTACTCTTTTAATCGGCAACTTTTATTGAAGCAATTCAATTAATCTATATCTATACATTTTTTCTCTGTCTGTCTGTTTGTTCCGGGTAATCTCTGAAACGGCTGGACCGATTTTAACGGGACGTCCACTGGCAGGTAGCTGATGTTTCAAGGAGTAACTTAGGCTACCTTTATTTACAAAAAAAATTAGGGTTCCGCGACAATAAGGATGAAAGTAAATCTACGCGGGTGAAACCTCAGGGCACAGCTAGTGTTTAAGTAAAAGAGAAGTTTTAGTTCGAAGCAAACTAATTTATACCTAAGCTTAATAAAATAGAGTCTTTAAGCTTCATAATATTAATGTTTTGAAGATTGGAAATTTGTATGCTTACTTCGAAAATACTCATCAGATTTAAGTAAATATTTCGAATAGTAGCCGCCAAGACTTATGAGCGCTGACCTTGATACGCATTAGCAATTTTATGAGTCTGTCTGTCTGTATGGCGCGACGCGAATAAAATACACACGGAGTTAAAATTAGATTTTAATTAAAAGTGGAGTATTTTAACGGTAATATATCTTGATGATAGTTTTGATAAATTATTTTTACTCACCTGTATGCGTAGACAAAGCTCTCTCAAGACCATTCTCTCACGATAGCGCTAATAGAAACGACACAGTGACATAATATATCAGTCTCGTGACATAATATATCAGTCTCGTGACATCAATCCCATACATTTTATATCGTTTCTATAAGCGTGAGGATAATGTTACTTTGTCTACAGGTTCTGGGGCCTTACCATGAACTCTTATTACCATGATAGTTTTACTATTATTATCACACAACTGAACTAACATTGCAACAAGAGCTCATGGTTGGATATTGAAAAGAAAACACGAAATTGATTATAATATGTATATTTTCATTTAATATAAAAATTATAGATATCCACTATAGTATTTACATGTAAATAAATGGCAAACACATTTATCAAGATTCAACACTCAAGTAGGTAAATCAGATATAAAATGTATAATAAAATTGTGGACATTTTAGAGCGCTATATTTCACACAATAATACTGTCTAAAACAAAACCTTCTAATAAAGTCGCCAACATACTCGAAACCACCTTATTCAGATTGAAATAAAGTTTAATTTCGCGTTGTAAGGACTTCCTTAACCGACGCCCGTTCATGTATTCTGCCCGTAGAAGTTTGCACTAGAATTTAATACTTTATATTTATAAAACAGCATTTAAAATTATGCCAAACAGCATACAATGTACCATTAAGCTAATATCGGTTGTAATGGAGAGTTTTCTGGGTGCCCACTAAGTGTGACTACATTAGCAATATATTCTAGTTCACTAAAAGTGTTGATCTTTAAGACTTTAACTTAAGACTTTAAATCTTTAAGATTTAATGCTGTTACAGTAGCTCAGGGCTACAAAAATTAAAATTGTCATCTCCCTGGCCTTATCCCACGCTTTGTTGGGGTCGGCACTTGATTCAACCCGATGTGGCTGATCACCAGATTTTTATACGAAGCGACTGCCATCTGACCTTCGCAACCCCATATAAAATTGTCCCCATATAAAAAGGAAGAATTGGGCATTCATATTGAAATTGAGCTGAGTTTATCAAATAAAAATTTTCTCAAATTTATAATAACAAACTTTTATAAAGATATCTTATCAAATTAAAGAATTGTTTTATTTTTGATAAAGATAGACATTAACTGTGGTAGGGCAGAAAAAATAACTAGTCCGCTATCTTAGATGATCCGCCATATTGGATTTATAATGACTCCATATATTTTACCAAATTATTTTAGTTCAATCGGTTAAACATAACGGACAAACATACATACATTGCAAGTAAAAAAAATACCTAGTAGGTAATTATAAAAAAAGATCCAAACCAATTTTCAACGGACAGAATACAGACACAAAACGCTTCCTATCACAGACTAGATAACAAACTCAGAAACCATAGACACATTTGCATTTTTGTCATGCTGTTCACAAATCATTCTTCAAAGTAATTTGTTTTGCAATGACAGTGCTTCACAGTTTTTTTTTTAATATTTTCACTGATAATTTGGACACATATTAGACATCACAGCCGTATCGGTCGGATGTCTAAGTGTCCTCAAATTAACATTCGACCCTCGGCTATGATGTCAAGATGTTTGGATGAATAGTCTAGCCGCCGAAATCATACAAGGTACAAATCTGTTGCAATACATTCCAAACGGCTTTACAAAAATGTCATGCATACATTTGTTAACTCTTTTGAAATATATTTCAAGAGCATTGTAGCTTCTATGAATTCGACAGCTGATCTACAAACATATCCAAATAGCACTGTTTAATAGGAACATTTAAATCATGATGTAACTCGATTAAAATATAATAAATTTGTATACAAAAATGTATGCAAAAGTGAATATTGAAACATTAACCCGAAAAATACCTTATCTCTTGGTCAATAAGATTCAATATTGCTATTTCATTTTAATCAGGCTACATCACAAAGCTAAATAATTACACTCAAAAGTCAGATCTAACGTTAACATCTAAAGTTGATTTTGGATTGCAAGTTATTTATCCAATTCCTGCCATTACATTACGAAATAAAATTAATAACATATACATAATATCCACAATGTACTTAAAGGAAGCATTTGGACGCCTTACTGAAACTTACCGGAACATTATATTTTAAGCTGCGTTCAAATTTAAGCTTTGTGTAAAGCAACATAAAATACGGTTGGTTATAAAAATCCTTAACCACTCTAAGATCGAATATCATTTGCACTTCATAAGATCACAAGGTCTATTTTCGTTTGCACAAATGTGACAAATAAAATAGCAAGAACATTCAAAGGTATTCCTAATAAGAACCTAAACAAAATAATTATTAATTTGAATTTGCTGCCAAAATCGGGAAAGCACTTTTATTGTCGACCTTACCATTTTACAATAGAATAATTTACGTATTAAGATAAAGTAAACTGTATGTTAAAAGCTTAAAGTCCAAATTTAAATGCAGCGTAGATAATAATGACGGTAAGCTAAATATGGACAGCCCATTATTATTTTATTCAGACACAAAACTAAACGAATACATAGAAACTTAAATGCGGTAGGTACCTACAGAGAGATTGTACATTTTACAAAACACCGCTCGTTATAAAATACACGTTTGATATGTACAAGTGTAACTACATAATACACTTACGACTAAAACTAATGTACACCGAACAATTTCTTGTCTTTTTACACAACGCCCCGTGACCGTTCTAAATTTTAGAACATATCGCTTATATTACATGCATTATTGCCCATTTTAAGTAGTTCTTTTTAAGCTACCTCCGTCGACATTTAAACGAAATAATGTTAGTTTATATTAGGCCCAGTAGCCATTGGAAGTTGGATGGAAATATGTGTAGACAAACAATAGTATTTAATTATTTTATATATTATGTAACTATTTTCATTCTTATTACTGACTGGTTGTGCCTAATACATCCAAAATTCAAATTCGATTTTGATTCGATCATTTCAAATTCGATTAAACAATCGAACATCGAAATATGATGATCGATCTAACCAAAATGTTACGAGCAATTGGAATTTATCAAATCGAATTTTGAATGTAACAGGCATTTAGCATATTGAGGCACTTATACAAAAAGAAACGTACAAATGAATTGGCACCTCCTAGTTTTTTAAGTCGGTTAAAAATGAACTTAACGGCTAAGGGAACCAAGCAGCCATTTCGATGTTCACAATACTGATATAAATAATAAGACGAAAACATCTGAAGTAATCAGATCGACTTTTCAATAGTACATAATAATTGTGTGTCTGTATGGTCCGTATCTTATTCTCACTTAACATTCTGTTAGCCTTAAGTCATGATAAATTAACGTGTAGTATAACAATATAACTTCTATAGTATTATTAGACGTTTGTGTTACACCACGATAGATAAAGTATTCACCTTTCTTAAAAAACAAAAATTGGTTGTTAGTTGAACTCTAGTAAATCTATGTGTAGTTACGACGAGGTTTACTGAAGGTCGGCCTCCATGTATTGGGAACAGGCGCAGGCGCACAAAGAGTAGCTCATACTAACGAGCGTCTTACTCTTACGTTAGTACTGTGACTAGCCGGACTCAATGATTAAAGAAAAAAACATGATATTAAATATGGTCACGTGATCTGAAAGCAAGTTTTAGTATAAATTGACTCCACCCACAACAAACAGATCAATGTCGATTATAGCTTATATAATCTCATGTATGACTTGTAACTTTTCCCTAAAATGGCATACTTATTGTAAAAAAATGCTTTTAAAGGAAAGTATTAGAGAAATCAAATTAGAACATATCCTATATTTTTCCCTCATTATTATACGGTCCTGATCAGTGATTCCATTTATGCGCATGCTACGATTGACAACCAACATAAGAAGCCGACCAACTGTTAACTTTCTATTTGGTGAGATAATACATCTTCAATGTACGTGTTTATTGTACCTCAGAAACCGAAAACTATATGAATAATTATGGAATTCCCTCAACTAAAAACCATATAGGGGTCCTACTATGATCGTTTTATACCATAAAATGAATCGTCGAAGCTTAGAAGCTGGCCTCCAGCTATATAACATGTATGTAGAGCCGTTCTTTTCACACATTATACCATTAGTTACAGAAGTAACAGACGACGTTCGTAAAAAAGTTTACTAAATGTTACACAACTCTTTCAATAATTAACGTAAAGGAAGACTAACGAATAACAGTTTTACTACAAAAAGTTAAGGGCATGTACCCCAATATTTATAAAAAGTTTATGAATAATAATTTTATAACTTTCACAAATATGAGATAACCCTTAACTTGATCGTAGTTCCCTAACAGCTTTTAAAGCTAACGTAATAATAGTGTTTACTATTGCTTTACCGTATATTTACATCTGTACACACTAACAAAGCACATTTGGCAGTGAACATTAGACTTGCTATTATGATCACCAGCAGAAGACTGCAGAGAATAACCCACCTTATACTAACACACAAGAGTTCACTTTTCCATACGCTCTGACTTTATACACTTTTCAAAACATGCTGCGACATACTTCTATCCTTTTCAAACGCGAATCATTTCCTTAAGTGGAAACAAGACGAAACACAATTGATCAATGTCGTTGCAAATTGTATAATGTACGTTACAAAAACAACCTTATAGACCCATTTACCGACATACGACACTAAACCTTGTAGTTAACGCACTAAGGTCCATTGTATGTATTGCTCAGCGTACCTGTTAGGTTCACCTGAGATGAGGCTTGTCTCAGTCGAGCTGCTGTACTTGTACGACGGAGGTGGGTGGAGGGATGGAGATCTCGTACTTTATGAGGCCGGTCCGGCCGGCCGAGAGGACCAACCCTCCCACGTCCTTCACGTCACCACTGTGGACCAAACTTTACATTACACATAGACATACTCACGCCACAGTAAACATAATGAGCTTACTACAATCAGTATAGAATCTAGGAACAAATCGTTGGAAATTACACAATCATACGCGCGAACCTACGAGATTATAAGCGAGCTGAGTGCCTAGTGCGAGTTTTTAGTGCCGTCACAAGTCACCGCGTTGACGAAAACGCAAATTTGGGATAAATATAGTGAAAAGTGCAGAGAAAAACTCGCACTAGGCACTCTAGGCGCAATGTCAAGTCGTTATCGATCGCGTATACTTAATTTCAGTGATTAACAAAAAACAATTTTATCCAAAAATCAAATCGACAAATCGATATTACTTACTTTGACAGTAAATTAAGTACAGGAGTTTTTAAAAACTAACTCTTTCATTACAAAACACTGAGTAAAACTACGTCCATACCTTTTTAAATCCATCACAGAAAGAAATGGAGCTACTTTTAAACCAAGGACTATCTTAGATTATTTTCTGTAATAAAGCAGGCATGAGTGTCAACCGTTGGTCTCGAGCAAACGACTCTTATTCTAAAAAAATTGTTCTAGTATCCATACTGCCTAGCAAGCTCATATATGTATATACTGTGGTATTGTTTATACATGTGTTGTGTACGCGTAGTGATGGTGTATATGTGTTTTACCTGGTGGTATGTCTGGTGGTGTGCTTGGCGTGCAGATGGTGTAGACCCTTGTCTCGAGCGACGAGGTGTAACTGAGGGCCAACCAGTCGCCGTCCCCCCACTGTCCCCACTACCACGTGGTTGCCTATCACTTGACCCGATCTATTCGTCACCTGTAACAATATCAGAGAGTCAGAGAAGGAATACGAAGACGTATGTATAGTGAGACGGCGATAGACTCGCCATCTGCCACGTTGGCACCTAACCTTCGGTGAAAAGTGGGTTTTGTTATTATAACACCTATGCTTACGCCTTCGAGGAATACAGGCGTGAGCATATGTATGTATGTTTAACAACATCGTAACAATATCTTACAATATTTCTAGATTTAAAGCTGCCCTCAGTCAGACTCATAAAATGACTACTGCGCATTCAAGTACACGCTCATGACTCGTACCTGTAGGCCTAGACAAAAAAAGTTCTCTCGTGCTTGCCCTAATAGAAACGATACAAAATGTATGGGAATGACATAAATCAGTCACGTGATCTATGTCATATTCGTACATTTTGTGTCGTTTCTACTAGCGAATCGTGCGGATAATGTTACTTTGTCTACAAACTATGTAGAATGTATGGTACATTAAAAAAAAACTGTCTTACCACTTGTATATGTGTGGGTTGCTGGTGTTCTTGCTCCAACTCCAAGCTGTTCTGATGTTGCACCTGGTGTTGTTGTACTTGTTGTTGGACTTGTTGCTGAACTTGTTGTGCTGCTTGTTGGGCTTGTTGTTGGGCTTGTTGCTGCGCTTGTTGTTGCGCCTGTTGCTGCGCTTGTTGCTGTGCTTGTTGCTGTGCTTGTTGCTGTGCTTGTTGCTGAGCTTGTTGCTGAGCCTGTTGCTGGGCTTGTTGCACTTGCTGTACTTGTTGGACGGGCGCATTCTGGGGACGAGTTAAGTACAACAGGTATGAAAGTATGAAACAAACATATCAGTACTATGGTATTGGTGCCGATTTATAGCTAGAATCCGCTTTAAATGACACCGTAAATATATAAACTAGCGGCCCAGTACGTGCTTCGCTACGTATAAGGCATAGCAATAAAAAAATGATTATTAAGTTCATTTATTAAAACAAAAAAATATTTTAAATTGCTAGCTAGTAAAATATGTTGGGTCTATATGGGTTAGTCTATAACATTTAGATTAACAATAATGCTGCTAAAACGAAATGACATATGATGACATTGAATGTGTTTGTCAGAAATATCGTCACTTTTTTTGTCTTCGAGATGTTGATTTTACACTTTGCCATGACTTAAATTTTCTCGTACAAACCTTCCCTGGACTTCCACGAATAATTCAAGACAAAAATTAGCCAAATCGGTAAAGGCGTTGTTGAGTTATAACATTACAACGAAAAGTGGCATTTATTTTTATATATATAGATATGCTCCGCCATCTCAGAAGTGTCCCAAAGGTGTAGGCAGAGGTTCTGTTATAAAAACACACACTTTTCACCGAAGATGATTGAGTACTAACGTGAGAGATGGTGATTACTTAGAAGTAATCAAATACGTATGTATAGTCTCACCATGCGGGTTTCCTCCCAATGTTTTCAATTTTGTTTAGTTTTGATAAAAACTTATAGATTACAAACGGCCGGTATTGAGTATCTATACAGATAAATAAAATTGAAGTGTCTGTTTGTAATTCCAAAATAACAGCTTTTCACTAAACGCATATGAAAGTATACACGCTACTGACACTAAAAAACCAAGTTTTAAATTTTTTCTGTCTGTCTGTTTGTTCCGGGTAATATCTGAAACGGCTGGACGGATTTTAACGGGACTATCACTGGTAGGTAGCTGATGTTTCAAGGAGTAACTTAGGCTACTTTTATTTATTAAAAATATAAGGGTTCCGCGACAATAAGGAAGAAACTAAATCTACGCGGGTGAAACCGCGGGGCACAGCTAGTCATTTGATATGACACAAAGTGTATAAAAACCCAAATAAATATTTACCTCAAAAAGCACAACAAACTCTTCTTCTTTGAATGTATCTTTCTCCTGTTTGTATGTGCGTGATGCGAGCGCCCTCGCAGGCAGATCCATGTGTTGTCTCTGGTGCAGCATGAGGTGGTTCTTCTGGAAGAAAGCCTTGCCGCACTGGTCGCACACGTGCGTGCGGAGGGTGCAGCTACCGTCTGGGTGTCTGAGAAGATATAGACGGAATAAAAAAAACTACCTTAAATAATAAAATTAAAATTAAACACTACCGTCTGGGCGTCTGAGAAAACAATTATCAAATTAAAAAACTACCGTCTGGGTGTCTGAGAAGATAAAGATCTAATAAAAAACTACCGTCTGGGTGTCTAAGATAAAGTTCGAATAAAGAACTACCGTCTGGGTGTCTTGAGAAGATAAAGATCAAATAAATAGCTAAAGATTTTAAAATTCTACCGTCTAGGTGTCTGGGAAGAAATAGACAATATTAAAAAAATACTGTCTGGTTGTTTGAGAAGAAATAGACCAAATTAAAAAATACACTACACACATTCTCATAGAACTACCGCGAAGTCTCATCAGAACAATACTTGAGTTTAGAACTTTTAATAGGAGCAAAGATGACAGTCTATCTGCAAGTAATATATTCCGCGTACGTATATTTACCCTTTGTACTTATAACTGGCTGTGCCCTGCGGTTTTACCCGCATAGAATTAACGTGTTCTTTATCTAAAATAAAGGTACTCGGAGTTATTCGAAAATTTCCGGTAGACCGATTTTTTTTCTTTCGTGGTCATTTTGCACACATTTTTCAAAGGGTTAATGTCAATTCCAAGATAACATTATAAGATCTAAATAAGTATTTATAAGGTTTATTGAATAAATACGTTTTTAAGGTATATTAACTGCAATAATTGACTTACCTCCTCTGATGTGCCAGTAACCCGTGTTTAGCTGCAAACCCTTTGCCACAATCGCCGCAAAAGTGGATCTTAGGCCGAGGTGGCGTGACGTGATGATTCTATAAAAAAAATATAATGAAAATCATTCAATTGAAAACGAACTTCTTACAGCATTTATTGAATTATAATAATCATAAAATAGATAAATAAGTGAACCTTACCGTAGCTATAACTTGCGTGTGTACAACGTTACTGGGATTTGATGTGATTATTTGTATTGGTTGATCTGGAAAGAGGATCTTTTTTAATATAAAGTCTGGTCACATATTCAGGACATTGTGCCCCTTAAACTAAAAGATCTGTTTTTTTCTGGATAGCACCAGTTTTCGTAGTAGTTTCGATATAGAGCATAACGGGATCTCGCGTTCGTCTTCGAAGCTGCGGTCGGAAGATTTTTGAAGATAAATAACGCCACTTTAGAGTAATACTATGTTCTTTCGGTTAGTATTAAGAGACACTGAGCTTGTTACATTGCGTTCTTCTGCCTTTTTTTACACTGGAATAAGGTAGATTAAAGTCTAGATCCTTAAGGATAACTCAAGCTAGACCGAGCCGGGTCCGAGCCGAGCGTCGGCCTTAGCACGGTCAAATAGTATTACATATATTTGTATGGGCACACGCTATACCGGGTGGCAACTGAGTGACGGCCGAGAAACGACAATGGCCAACGATTTTTTTTCTTGGCAGGTTCTTCTCAGTAAAAGCAACTTGAACCGAACCGAACCTGGAGGTAGCATGTATAATCCTGTTTAATCGTGTCGTTCTTATGATTTGAAAGTACTTTGTTAAATGTCGAATCAAATAAAGATATTTTTGAATTGAATTCGTATTGAATTGATTAAGGCCAACGCTCGGCTCAGGCCCGTCTCGGTTTGACTTCAGCCACTGCATCATCATGCAGGTAAGCCAGTTCTCTTCGGTATAATATGTAGTATATAAGAGCCGTGGTGGCCTCGGGGTTAGAGCAGTCGCCTGCTACGCAAGCAGCGCAAGTTCAAATCCCAGCGGGGCCTGTACAAGTGTACAAATGAGTTTAAAAAAAAACTTATGTACAGTGATTTCACACCACATGTTCACCTTTACGGTGAAGGAAAACATCGTGAAGAAACCTGCATATGTCTGAGAAAATAATTCAAAGACGTATGTATAGTGCCTGAGACGGCGATGGACTCACCCTCTGTCACGTTGGCACTTAATCATATTCGGTGAAATGTGGGTGTTGTTTACAACACCTCTGCCTACCCTTCGGGGAATACAGGCGTGAGCATATGTATATATAATATGTAGTGTATCATACTGTGTGTAGCGTGGTGAGCGGCCACCAAACCCGGCTGTAGGGCGGCGGTGAGAGCACAGAGGTCCGTTACGCACGTGCGGTCGCCAGCGTGCAGTCGCACGTGAAGGGAGAGGGCTTCCTGTAAAATGAAAATGAAAAATATTTATTCAGTTTAGGCCCTGGTAAGGCACTTATGAAGGTCGAGATCTACCACCGGTTCGGAAACAAGCCCTCTGAGAAAAACCGGCAAGAAACTCAGCCAGGCATCATTTCATCGAAATAATATAAATCATCATACAAAAATTAAATTTGATAACAGGTACATATTATATAATTAAAGATGTATGTACCCGTACATACAACTTTACTATACACCAGCGGACGTCACGCGATTTAAACCGCGTAGTTCCCGTTCCCGTGGGGGTACGGGGATAAAATATAGCCTATATTAATCAGTGATAGTCTAACATGTTAATTGGTGAAGAATTTTTAAAATCGGTCCAGTACTTTTAGAGCCAATTCGTTACAAACATACATACAAATCTTTTTAATATTAGTGTACATTACGGTTGAATTTTTAGCATGAAAGGTAACGATTCTCCTAAACAAGCTGTATTTTTGTGTTTTAGTGGATATTGAGATATCAAAAAAAAATAGGCCTAGCTGGGCTTCGCGATATTACCCGCGTAAGATTAACAACAAATTTATGTTACTGAGCGTTATTTTTGTTCCTCATAACATCAGCTATTTGTCAGTGAAAGGCCTGTTAAATTCGGTCCAGCCATTTCAGAGCCGGATAAGCCGGAAAGAACAGACATACAAAATAGTTTTTATTTAATATTGGTACCGTCTATACTTGCATACCGTCTATATTGTAAAGCTATTGAATAACAAACGGACACTTTAATTTTATTTATGTGTATAGATATATGGATTACGTTTAACAAACGAAGAGGAAGGGGTTCGCTAAGTCAGCGTGTACTTTATCGCTTTTTAAATAATAAACTATCAATGTGTCAAATTTCATCCAAAAACGTCCCAGTTTTGGCGTGATTAATTAACAAACAAAAGTGCGTTTATAATTATAATATTAGTATGATACATACCCTCCGTGCCTCGGAGAGCACGTTAATCCGTCGGTCCCGGTTGCCAATTTAACATCTTTGGCAATCGTTACAGATCAGTCAGAGGCCTAAGAGAGTCTGACAACTGGTTTAACCCAGATTGCCGATTTTCCTCGAAAAGGGGGTTGCGAAGGTCAGATGGCAGTCGCTTCGTATAAAAATCAGGTGATCAGCCACATCGGGTTGAATCAAGTGCCGACCCCAAATACATGGGATTAAGGCCAGGGAGATGATGATGACATACCTTGGTATTGAAACACGAGCCACATTCGGGACAAGCGTAGCCCGGCGTCGTCTTCTCCGATACTATTTGGCCATCAGCGCCTATTACCTGTATCATAAAAACAATTGATGTTATCTGCAAAGTACAAGACTGACTGTAGTACCAACTTACCATCTTACTTTGTTTATTTATTTTATTTTTAATGAACTAGCTGTGCCCCGCGGTTTCACCCGCGTAGATTTAGTTTCTTCCTTATTGTCGCGGAACCCTAATATTTTTAATAAATAAAAGTTACTCCTTGAAACATCAGCTACCTACCAGTGAAAGTCCCGTTAAAATCCGTCCAGCCGTTTCAGAGATTACCCGGAACAAACAGATAGACAGACAGACAGACAGAGAAAAATTTTAAAACTTGGTTTTTTAGTGTCAGTATCGTGTATACTTTCATATGCATTTAGTGAAAAGCTGTTATTTTGGAATTACAAACAGACACTTCAATTTTATTTATCGGTATATAGATGGAATAAAGATGTTTCTGAATGATCCCCCTTATAACAAAATACATACATATGCCCACGCCTGTATTTCCCGAAGAGGTAGTCAGAGGTGTTGTAATAACAACACCCACTTTTCACCGCAGATGATTAAGTGCCAACGTGACAGATGGTGAGTCTATCGCCGTCTCAGTCACAATATATGCGAATTTGCGTCGCTTGTGTAGCAGGCGAGTGCTCAAACCCCAAGGCCACCACGGCTCTTTTTTCTATTATTTTATTTATTATTACAAAATATTAAAAATCCTTGACCGAATCCAGAAAAATATATTATTTATACATAGTAGAGAAACATTAGCGCTTTCTCATAATATTATTCTTTAAAAATTGTATCAGGAAGCTAGGAGATAGCGGATCGTTGGTAGTATAAAAAAAACAGTCGATTTGACAACCCCCTCTTTTTTGAAGTCGGCTAATATAGTGGTTAAATATATACCTGCACAATTTGCGGTTTAAAATCGTCCTGTTTTATAACTGTCGTCTGTTGCTGCTGCTGTTGCTGTTGCTGTTGAACATGTTGTACTTGTTGTTGGGCCTGTTGCTGTTGTTGCTGAGCCTGTTGCTGTTGTTGTTGCTGTTGTTGTTGTTGCTGTTGCTGTTGCTGTTGCTGCTGTGTTTGTTGCTGGTTTTGGTTTTGATTTTGACAATGTCTCGTGACTTTATAATGTTGCTGAAGTTCCGATCGACATTTGAAAGCTTCGCCACATTCCAAGCACGCTACAACTCCTTCGCCTGTGTGGATTCTGAAAATGTGTCGTTATTAGTTTTTTATCTATAGGTACTCATATACAGAGTCGAGATTTATCAGGCGAGCATTTTTGGCACAGAGCATTGGCTGGTGGCATGTATAAATTATAAAATAAAATAACAAATCCCTTTACATTTTTTTTATTTACTGTCTGTTTATTTTATTAAATTCATTTCACAACAAAAAAAAGCATGTATTTTATGTTCCACATATCATCCAATATGCATCAAAACTTTTGTAATCTCTAACAACTACCACAAAATTAAAAAGTAAGTATTATTTCTACACTTAAAAAGAGGAAAGATTTGAATGTTTTTTGTTTGCATTGAATAAGCTACTTGCCGAAACTACTTGACCGATCTTAAAAATTCTTTCAGCAATAGATAGCTACATCATCAGCGAGTAACATAGGCTATATTTTATCCCCGTACTCCCACTTGAACGGGAACTAAGCGGGTGAAACCGCGTGACGTCCGCTAGTCATTAAATAAGCATTGAACCTTTCGTAACAACTATTACCACTTTACCACTAAAATATATATAAAATTGTAAAATTGTAAAATTGTAGTGCCTGCGCATCGCCTACAAAAAGTGCATGGCTCATTTTTAGGACAGAGCACACGCTTCTATAATAAATTACCAACAAAAATTGTAAACTTGCCCTTCAACAAATTTAAAGAAACAATTAAATCAGTTTTGCTTGAAAAAGGATATTATACTGTAAGTGATTATATTTGTGATAAGGGAGCCTGGGATGTACCTGATAATGTTTGTAAATAATCCCATTGGCACTGTACTTTTGCTACAATTAATTAATCTTAATTTTGCTTTGACTGGCTGGAATTTGCCATGCTCACATATATTTGTACTATATTTTTAGTTTTTAGTTTTTATTTTTGACAATTGAGCATTAGAACTGTGTCCATGGGCTTATAGTTGCTTGAACAATTTATTTTGTATTTTTAAAACTGTATAATATTCTTTAAAAGAGTAATTACTGAGTTTCTTGCCAGGTTCTTCTCAGTAAAATCAACCTTCCGAACCTGGCGGTAGCATGTATAATCCTGTGTAATTGTGTCATTCTGACGATTTGAAAGTACTTTGTATGAAGTCTAATCGAATAAAGATATATTTGATTTTGATTTTGATTTTTATATAACAAAAATATATATATTTTTTTTTTATTAATATAAGGGTAGGTGCATACTTACTTCATATGTGTGATTAGCGTACGTTTCTGGAGGAACTCCTTCCCACAAACGGGACAAGCGTGCGGTACTCGGCCATGTATTCGTCCATGGTTGACCAACTGGAACTTGCGGGCGAATGCCAAGCCACACTCGCCACACGCGAACGGCGTTAGGGAACCGTGGAAACGACTGTGCATTACTAGGTGCTCCTGGGAAACACATAACAAACGATATAGAGGCCCGATATATGATCAGGCTTTTAAGATCACGTATTTCCATCATAATTTATAAAGATAACTGTGGCTGTGCCTCGCGGTTTCACCCGCGTAGATTTAGTTTCATCCTTATTGTCGCGGAACCGTAATATTTTTAATAAAAGTTAGCCTATGTCATTTCTCTGGGTCTATAGATTGTCTGTGCCCAATTTCATCAAAATCGGTTGAGAGGTTAAAGCGGGAAAGCGTAACAGACAGACAGAGTTACTTTTGCATTTATAATATTAGTAGGGATTAGATTTCACTTTTAATAGAAATTTTATTGAGCAACTTGAATTTAGTAGGAAAGTAAGCCGATTAATGGTTTGGCTATTGTATGGCTGCGCTCAAAGTGATCTGTGATTCAATTCACACGCGTAGATTCGTGTCTTCTCTCTATCTTTAAAATCACTTTATATTTCGTAATTTTTTACCCAATTTTTTTCACTATTCCGTATCATTTAATTTAATACAAAGCCTGACCATAACAAACAGCGACAACAATATTTTCAAATAGGTGTAGTCGTTTTGAATTCATGCGCTTACATACATTCGGAGTATTTTTGGTGAGACGTCATAAGTAGTTACTATACTAATATATATATACTAATAATTGATAATCATTAATAGTAGCTAACCTTCTGCGCGAAGCTCTCCCCGCAATCACTGCAAACGTACGGCCGCTCTCCGGCGTGGTACTTGCTGTGCGTCACCAGATGTCGCTTCAGAGGAAACCCACGCCCACACTCACCGCACACGAATGGACGCTCACGACTATGCACCTACATACACAACACTGTATTAATTACACCCACATTAATCTTATAAGGTCTCTCGCAGTGTCCACTGCCGCCATCACAAGTCACCGCGTCGACGTAAATGCAGATTTGTATAGGATCGGAACAGCGCCATCCGTCAGCAATCTGCTGCAGCATCTGATAGCAATTTTTTCATCTGCTTATATCATACAAATCTGTTTCTTCGTCAACTCGGTTACTTGTGACGGCGATTTTAAGAAAACTAGCACTTGTCTAGTGCTCGGGGAGAGGAATCGGCACTGCATCACCGATTAAAAGGGCGTGACCACAGTATACATAAGCTCACTTCAAGCAGTACGAAAAAATTCGATCGACAACAATTTCTAGTCACTAAAATTTAACTGGTTCATTATTTACTTATCATCCTATCAACATCAGTCAATCGAGTACTAAATTTAGTACAAAGTTATTTAAATACGACAGCAAGAAGATTTTCTGGTATGTATTACTTACTAAGTTAGTTATGCTTGTCAATCAATCGTAATTAGTTCACGGAACAACGAGCCCAATTTGTCCATGACCATTCACTAATCAAAAACGATCTATCAAGTATCTAATGTTTTTTAACAAGAAAATTATCCAATTAAATTCTACTAAACGTAAAACTGCAATAAACTTGTTACAAGAGCTAATCCACCTAGCCAACTTCGCAGACAGGTAATAAAATAAGTTTATCGTTGGCTAATTCTTCAAAGAGGTGAATTGTACATCTTTATCTCCCTGGCCTGGTATGGGACATTGTTGGGATCGACACTTGTCTTGATTCAACCCTTTCTGATTGCTTTCTGACCTTCGTAACCCCTTTTACTGCGAAATCGGTAATCTGGGTCGATATTAAGTAAATGGTTTCTCGATCTCTTTGTTCATTTATTTAACATATTTTAGTATTACATAGAATAAGTACTATATTATTTTGCATGCTTATTTTTCACTTTGATTAAGTAGGTACTTTTGAGTTCTTTTGTAGAATTTACTGCGACGATTAAATGTAATACCTATCAGTCTATCTATCTATCTATCTATAACAACTGACTTCTGCAATATCTACCTATATCCCTTGATAAAACTTAACAAAACTCACCCTGGAGTGCGTAACGAGATGATGCTTGAGCGTAAAGGCCATCTTACACTCGTGACACCTGTACGGTCGCTCCGCAGAGTGCAGCAGTAGATGCGTATTGAGGCAATGCTTGCGAGCGAACGCCTTACCACAGTGGGCGCACACATGGGGCCTTTCACCTAAACAAACACGATCCTATACTATTGTTACCAGTTACCCGCGCGTGAGTTCTGAGGTGATGTTTGAGCGTGAAGGTTTTCTTGCACTCGGCACACTGGTAGGGGCGTTCGGTACTGTGCAGTAATAGGTGTGTGTTGAGACAGTGCTTGTGGGCAAACGTCTTGCCGCAATGTACGCACGCGTGCGGCCGCTCACCTGAAACAGAGCGGCCGCATCGGTACCTCACTTTGTACTCTTCTCTTTCAACAATAAAGCTCAGAATTGCTTGTGTCCGAGCGTATTTAAAAATGCACTGTAAGTATCGTAAATACTTTTAAATATAAATAGATTATAATGTTTACATCTACGGAATATTTACTGCACATTACCGACGCCATTAAGTTCTAAATCCACCGCGACAGTATAAATCTAAATGATGACGAAAATAGCATGAAAATTTTTTTTCCGTAAGTATTAGAGATTGATAATTATAAATATATAGCAATAAAAAGTACCAACCTGTATGTACTCTAGCGTGAGTAGTGAGGTGATGTTTCAAGAGGAAGGATTTCCCGCACTCGTCGCAGGAATATGGTCTCTCTTTGACGGCGGCGGGCGGTGCCGTCGTCATCACTGTGTTCGTGTTCATGAGGTCCGTCTGGGAATATACCGCCTGACACACATTATAATGTTATTTAACTTAATTACTGAGCACATAGAACCATGTGATGCCCTATGCCATACCGATTCGATTATACAGCTATTAATCAACAATTACAGTGCACATAGAATTAAAGTAATGTTCTAAACGCATGGTTTCGATTCGATTATGCAGTATCATGATTTAATGGAATATCAATTTTTATTGTAAGTATCTACTTATAATCGATTGCGATTCATGTATTGTTTAGATTTTAGGTGCTTCACATACATACATATGCTCACGCCTGTATTCCGCGAAGGGGTAAGCAGAGGTGTTGTGATAACAACACCCACTTTTGCACCGAAGATGATTAAGTGCCAACGTGACAGATGGTGAGTCTATCGCCGTCTCTGGTACTATACATACGTCTTTGAATTACTTCTCAGATATATGTACGTAATAAGACAAATTTATTGGAAAATAATTAGTACGACTAATACCAATAGAAAGTCTTTAGTTTAGAGATCAACAATCGAAATGTAATAGAATTCGTTTCGTTCTCTGAACAATGTCATAATTAGCCCGCTTCAAACTCATCACCAATCAGACTGTTGAACTTATCTAGAAAGCACTCAGAAAAGAATAGTGATGTAGTTAATTTAAAACTCCACTAAGAACCACTGATACTCTCATATAGATCCCACTATACTTTCAGCCTTTTCACAGCCTAAAGATTACTCAAGTCAAGTAATATCCAACATGCATGTACATTTGAAAACTATATGACATGTTTAGCTCATTACTTGGCGACTGTTCAAAATATGCAGTTGATTATCATCACTCGTCTTCACGTTATTTGTAATGTTCAAAAAACATATTGATGACGTATTTTCAGGTGGAACATGCAATGTCGGTACCGCTGAATCTACTTCGAAAAACTTAATAATAAACATTCTATCTCAACCAAAGTAAGCCTGACCAAAGAGAGACTGAATGCCAGCGCAATGAGTAAAATTCTACTCTTCATTGAAACCATGTTTCTTAATAAGAGAGTATTTACAATATTATACAAAACCTAAATAAGACCCAGAAGGCATAGACACCTCTTAGACAAATAAAAGTTATTTTTATTTAAATCAATTTTTTGTTATTGCTACTTACTTTTGGCGAATTATTCGCCGTCCCAGGCTCTTGTTTAGCATGTAGAAGATGATGTTGATGGACAGTTGTAGTCTGTATCGTTTCAGCCTGCGTCTGCTGCGTCGTCGCTTCAGTCAGGGCCTTCAGGTTACCATTCAGTATGGTGTGGTTCAGCTGTGACGCGTCCACTACTGAAGTGGCAATCCCTTGGGCTTGCAAGGCTCTCTTCATCAGGATCTCGTTGCATTCCTCCGCTGTGAGCTGGATCGGGCCTAGAGGAGTCATGAACGGCTTTGATGCTAGGTTTGCTGCTGTGAAGAGATGACGGTTACTTTACTAACAGGGGACCGACGTTAGCGTCATACTTGTGAACTGGTGAAGCTTGAGGGATGGTCATCTCAATTTATTAAAGGAATATATTAGTCTGAGTCTTAAATTTCAAAATTTTTAGCTACTTCTATGTATCTAAAGATGTAATGTTCCTATAAACGTAATCTTTGAAACTACTCTATCAAATTTTAACAAATTCTTTACAATGTTTTTTTTTTGGTTGTATTTTTTTTAGTTTGTTTTACAAATGGCGTCGCGAGCTATGAGCGCTCAGCGAAAGTGGCATGGATAACAAAATCCCTAAACATGATTACAGGCGCATTCAATTCTCCAAATATTGTATGGTTTGTAAATTAGATACCACTTTTTTTTATTGTATCATATTAAACATAAATAATTAAACAAATATACTTACTGTGTATGGTTGTAGTTTGATTCTGCTGTGAAATCCTATTGATAGCATGAGCTGACGCATCATTGACCACAAACATAGCTCTTCTTGTGATTGGAGTGCCTGCTGTGACAACCCTGGTGACTGGTGACCCTGAATTGGACACTGCTACAATAGCACCAACTTTTTCTTGTACTTGTGGTGACTTGTGGGACATCACCGTTAGTGTTGTTTCTGGTGATACCTGGAAATTAATATTTTTTATTTTTAGCCCTATACCGTAAAGAGGTAGGCAAGTGTGTATGTTTATTACACCTGATTAAGGTGAGTCTCATGTAATGGGAGTGAACCTTTTGCACCCAGACTCCAGGCTACTGGAAAATTTCAAAAGGAAAAACCCAGCACATTATATTCAAACCCAACCTGGGAATTGAACCCAGGACCTCCTGTTCCGCAGAAGCAATTGAATGGTACATTTCTAAGATTCCTATCAAACATTCAATAAAGTTAAATCACACTGGGAACATAAGTTCTAATTATTAAGATTGCAACTTGGAATTGTATCCCAAAGTTTATATCTATACATCTATACAGATAAATAAAATTGAAATGTCTGTTTGTAATTCCAAAATAACAGCTTTTCACTAAATGCATATGAAAATATACACGCTACTGACACAAAAAAACAGGTTTTAAAATTTTTCTCTGTCTGTCTGTCTATTTGTTCCGGGTAATCTCTGAAACAGCTGGACCGATTTTAACAGGAGTAACTTAGGCTACTTTTATTTAAGAAAAACATTAGGGTATCGCGGGACATCCAAGAAATTAACTCTACACGGGTGAAACCGCAGGGCACAGCTAGTGTGCATATAAGATTCAAAATTGCATTTAATATGTTATTTTCTATTATTTGTCAATTCCTTATCAAACATGCATTTTCTCAAGTAAATTTATGTACATTGAACTCAAAGTCAATCATTTGCATATTTTTCCTTTAACAGATATAACAACTTAGATATATATTAAACCTAATGATTCAAGGTTACTTTTACTGTTGGAAACATGAGCTACAATCCACTCCGTATCAATTACAATTTCATTAATTTTCATGCAATAATTCAGTGCAATGACCTCTGACAAAAGGAATGTTTAGGACTAGTATTGAGGTCAAGAGGAGATTATTAATTTCTTCACCATTAAGAAGTTAGTATGCAAGTCTCCTTAACAATTAGAATTTACTATGAATGCTAGATGTGGCTTCATGAAGTTTGTTCTCTCAATCAGGGGTGTGCATTGGATTTTCAGTAGGGTAGGCATAAAAAATAAGTAGGTAGGTAGGCAGGTTAAGTAAATACCTATATGACGCAGCATAGGTACATACTTCTTGGTAAAGATACACATACGAACATGAACACACACACATGACACAAGTGTATTCAGTGATCATAAATTGTAACTTCTGCTTACCTGCTTATATGCAATGCACGCCACTGCTCTCAATACAGATTGAGAGAAGAGTGTATGACACTTCTGAGTAGTGAGGAAAACTCAATAAGGGAGTGATATGAGTTCCTCTCAGTAAAAGCAACTTTCTGAATTGGCAGTAGTATGTATAGGGTCTAGACTTCTTAAGCACACATTTTTGTCATTGGCTAGTGGTACATATATTACTTAATTAAAAAATTAAATAAAAATTCCTTAACTTTTAATTTTTCTTCTCTTATTTTTTATTTTATTATAGTTCTTAGACGTACATTTGACAGCAAAAATAAGCATTGTCTTATATTACACATATCATCCAATAAGCATTGAAACCTTTAGTAACCTCTAACAACTACACAAAACCTTTACCACAAAAATAAATAGTAAGGATAAGATGCTCTGTCCCCCAAAATGTCACCTAGAAAGTCTTGGTATAATACTGTATAATCATGACATTCTAACTATTTGAAAGTATTTTGTTTAAAGTCTTATCAAATGAAGATATTATGAATTTGAATACCTGAAAAGGACTCTAATCTTAGAAGGACTTATTTGCTGATGTAATAATGTAATAACCTTGTCATTAGATCTCAGGTATGATGTGATTGATCGGTAGACTTAAGGAAACACCAGAGTTCATGCTTTTAAAAGTTACATGCTAATATCATTTAGTGTCTAACCACAAGCAACAATGACTAACTTCATACAAGGTTGAAAATACATTAACAAAGCGAATAAATAGTTATTAAGATGTGTCTTACCGTGTTTCCAAGTGTGTAGCTCAGGCTGCTTGGAGTATCCACATCAGCCTTGTTAAGGTCTGCGGAGCTCGTGAAGCCCCATGAATACCCGAAGCCCGAAACATTATTCGGGGTTGGCATACACATTTTTCAGCGCGAAATTTACACCACTACATTAATATAAAACGTAAACGTCGCCTCCCACCAACACAAATTCACAAACTTTTTGATGGTAAACAAGAGTTGACATGACAGTTTTACATTTACATTACGAACATGTATGTACATACGCTTTCACAACTACTAACGCACACAATGCACCAATCAAAGATTCGCCGATCGAGCCGCTCTATCCACGAACCGCGATGAACTTTAACACTATTTCACCCCAACAAAATCAATTTACAAGAAGATATCCTCGTAAATTGGTTTAATCAACTCAATTTAAAGGCGGCATAGAACAACGACGCTACACAGGCAGCATTGACACGCACATATTCTCAACAAAATGACACATTTTGCAGACTTTTATGAACGTTATTTCGCATCTTATTGTCACCAAATTAAATTTATTTTAATTTAAATATCGACAAAACAGTTCCATTTATTGATATCATGAAAACAAATTATTCTATCGCACACACAAAAAACCAAACGCCATTTTATTATTTATGGTCAATTATATTTTTCTTTTTTAAGACAAGGAAGGAATGACTAACCAATGACAATAGTCACATTTTTCAACGTACAATTAGTTTCGCATCATTCACATTAAAACTTTTACTATAAATTTGGATGAATAATCTGCTTGTAATATTATCTAGTTTAAAGAAGGAGTCAGAACCGAAGAATTAATTATAATTTAACTATTTTACAAGTTTTGCTGACTATTTAGTTAAAAATTGCTATCTCTGAGCACAGAACAAAGTTTGGACTATATAGAAAACTAAACGTTTCTTTTCAAATGTCAGATGTCTCTGATAACTGATTGTCAAATGCCTGCCATAAAACGTATTCTATATTTTCTTAGTGTGTGTGTGATAATGTGTTTATTTGTCGTCCATCTATCTTGTTGAAAGTGATTTTTCTATTGATATTTAGTCCCTTTACGAAGACTAGGCTTTGTAAATAGAGAGACTTACCTTCGAAACAGCGCTCTTTTCTAAATTCACCATGAATCCTATGTCGATGGATGGAGAAGAGCCTTCGTCGCTGCTTTCAGTTTCTACCAATCATCCGCTGGAGCAATTCGTGTTGTTAGCTAAAGGAGCAAAGGGATTTGCTTGTGCAGAACTCATTAAACAAGTCCTGGAAGCACCAGGCGTCCATGTTTTTGGTGAATTGCTTGAAATGCCGAACATAAAAGAGGTTAGTTTTAGAGGTTTAATCTTTTGTTATTGATCATCATTCACGTTCACATGAACCGGCGATAAAATAATGCTTTATCTGTGGTGTATTATAAAAGCTTTTAAAAAAAAAATATTTCTTCAATGTTTAATTTTTCATAAGTTCATACAGTGGTTTGTATGCCACTGATGATAAATATTATGAACAGGTTCAAATCTTTATAAATATTCATATAAGGGATATAGTCTTTTAAGAGAGAGATGGCACTGGACAGAGACAAGTGGAAAGAGTTGCATTGGTTACACCGACAAGAGTCTCATTACTCTTAAATTCATGATGATGAGTCTTTTAAGGCGAACATTTTTCATCAGTTGGTGGTACACTTTTTTTTAAATTCCTAGGCATTTTTTCTTTTCGAGTAAAAAAAAAGTAGGTATAACATTGATTTGTAAAAAAAACAGTTATGGGATATTTCTTTTTTTTTTAAAAGAGCTCTATATATTGCATTGTGTACTTATAAACATTAAATATTCCAGTTGGAAGATGGACAATATGCCACTCACTTTAAGACTCTAAATCTGTTTGCATACGGCACATACAAGGAGTACTTAGAGAACAAGTCTGACTACTTAGAACTAACTCCAGCTCAATGCAAGAAGTTGCAGCACTTGACTATAGCTAGTCTTGCTACTCAGGAGAAATGTATCCCATACAGTGTGCTGCTCAAAGAATTGGATATCAAGAATGTTAGGGATCTAGAGGATCTTATCATTGAAGCTATTTATGCAGGTAAGACTAAGGTACAACTTCTATAGCTTGAGATTTATCAATTTATTTATTTGGCACAGTAACAACATACAAATTCACACATGTTTATAGTAAAATTCTCAAGACATTAAATAATTTGTACATTGATAATAACCATGCACAGCGTTTGAATACACTTAACATAAGACACATAAATAAGGTTATTACATATTTTCAATACAAGTGGTGAATAATTGGTTAAGTTGATGCTTATAACTATTGAGGCCCAGATTAAATATGTCTAGATCTTTACATGTATCATTGTATAGATTACACATTCAAGACTCTTGGGTGATTGTATGATGAAATGTGAATTCTTTGATGTCCATAATCACATTACCAGGGAATAAACTGTATAAATAAATTTTTTTGAAATTTTTTCACTTTCCATTCAAACAGCTTGCATTTGAAGCAATAGAGTTGGAAGTCATTACCCACTTTTTTTGAAGTATCAACTACTATTTGTAGGATATACAAATTTAAACAAAATTCAAGATCCCGATGATTAGGTACAAAAGTAGTCTATTCACCATCGTGAATCTCCTGCCTGCCCTCCGTGTAATTTGAGGTCACTCTATTGAGTCATATCGTAAAGTATCGCTAAAATGCTCTCTTGACAAAAAATTTAGTTCTCACACACTTTTTCTACTGGTATAATACCTGTCTACCTAGCTGGTCTCTTGTGCAACTTAAAAAAGTATCAAATTTCAGATATAATCCATGGAAAACTGGACCAAGAATGTAAGAGAGTAGAAGTGGATGTGGCACTGGGCCGTGACGCTCGCCTTGAAGATGCCTCGTCCATTGCAGATGTTCTAGCTGACTGGTGCAATGCTTGTGAAGCTGTTCTCAGCTCTGTAGACCGCCACATATTGCGTGCTAATCATCACAAACAGAGAGCCATCAGGCATCAACAGGCTATTGATCAGGAGGTTTGTGTTATTGACAATATCTTTAATTATTTGATTACTTTTCAATCAGAGTTGTTCAAGACTATTTTATTCATTTGCTAACTGATCCTTGACTACCTAATAAAAGCAGAACTTATTTAAAAATTCCAATGTAATTGAAGGTAAAGGTAAAAGGTTGACAACCTCGGGTAAAGTTTGGGGAGGGGCGAAGGAGTATTTTATTTAACAAATATATAATACTATATTATGTCTCTTTAGTGGTTCATAAAATATCCATGAATTAAATTTACAGATAATTTACATAAAGAAAACCTTAAAGACTCAATCCGAAAACGATGAGTCCGCTTCGGGCGGCGGTTCTGAAACCCACTCGGCTCCCAAGAAGAACTCCGGCAAAGGGAAAACACCGCGCAACGCTGGCAAGTTTTGGCAAAAAAACACATAATCTATTAATGAAGTTGTAACATTTGTGTATAATATGCTACTGTAATTTCGTGATACTGTATAATAAAGTTTAAGTATGATATTCTCCTTTATTTACTTTAACTTAGTTTCTGAGTAAATATATTGAAAAAAAAACATTTAAAAACTTTGAGTCTTTATTGAACGAGAGAGAACAATTCAGTTTGAATGGAAATTCCATGCACCGAAATAAATCCATAATGTACCATCAGCGTTTTCCACTAATTTAAATTCTGTGCCACTGATATAAAAAATGTACCTACTCTCTTGCCGTAATCCATAGTCCCCCAAAATAAGGATTTTTCCTAAGATTATGGGAATCCGATAGGACTATTCTGGTAACACCATATAAATTAATTTGCAAAAAATAACACAGAACACTGAAGATTTTTTAAATAAATATACTTGCTACAAATAATGATTTTGCCTTCAATATTTTTCTGTTTATTGGTAGTCGTACAACATTGCTAGACGAATTGAAGCAGGCGCACTGACTCCTTTATACAAACAAGACGGTACCTAAACGTTACGTTGTTAATAAAACATAGACCTACATAATATTAAGTACAAAAATTCAACCACAACGTATGTCCATAAATACTTATCCACCAAGGCAATTTTAAATTTTGATGCTGCAACCCATGAAAAGTAAATGTCAAAGGACAGACCGAGACAAAACAGTAACAAGCTAGGTGAGAGAGCGAGAGACAACATCACGAATCGAATACCAGTTTAATTCGACAGAACACAGAGGCTGTTTTGTTGACGGACGCAGAAGCGCAACAAAATAAGTGCGCAGGCAGTGCAATGATTATCTCGTTTGCAGGCCTCTAAAGAGTGATGTAAATAATATAATACCGTAAAACATTGTAAACATAAAGTATGATTCCTTACGACGCCATTATACATTGAAAGGTATTCGATAGCTGTTTCGTGATCGTTCGCTGCACCATAGCAACCGATCAGTGAAAAACTGAGACGTACAAAGTGAATGTCGCGTTTTCCACAATGTTCCGTGATAATTTCGCTAAATAACTAAGACAGTTGTTTTGTAAAGAGACTTGTTTATCGGAGTGCCACAACTCGAGGGCCTTCGTGAATTGGATGATTAGAAAGGCAAGTACTAGCGAAGCCCTTTGTTAGGTCATGCGTTCACCTTTCACTTAGAAGGACGAGACAACCATTATTCATGGTCAACCCTGTTTACCTACAACATGTCAACATTACCTTTTATTAATAGGTACCTCATCGCCTGCTGAGAAAACTTATCATTTATACTTATTGGATGTTTGTGTGGTTCTTCATTTACCGTTGTAGTTATTATATTTAGAGCGCTGTTGAATTTCCTAGGACGTAGAAACGTAAATGTATGTTAAACACGATAAGATTCGAAATCGATATCAAGCTATATAGCCTTAGTTAGTTATTATAAGAATAAATGGTTAACCAACTGTGGTAATTTCATTTCTCTATTGTGTGTCGTTGAGATTGTATGGGTTGGGTTGACGTTCTTTGTTATTGGAGCTGTCAGCTGTTCGGTGCGGTGCGGGGGCAGGGGAGGGCGCAACTGGTCCATAGTATACATATACGCCTCAGATATAAGCTTACTGCTTATATGTAGGGCTGCCAGGCGTCCGGATAAAGCTGAACATAGTTCGACATTTTGATGCGTGTCCGGCCAAAATAAATGGTACCCGGCTTGTGTTAGGCTTTTTTACATTTTGCAAATGAGCGAACGCCGAATGTGATCGAGCTGATGACTGGCGCATGAGTAGTCATAAAGTAATTGAACTTATTAAGCATTCGTTGATATTTCATTACAATTTAACAATTCATGGTAATGATTAAAAAAGTTTGATGTTTTTGTCGTATAATAATGAGACAAATTAATAATGTAATAATGAGACAAATTAATAATGTAGGCTGTCCGGCTATATGGTTTGGTGACCTGACAACCCTACTTACTTATATGTATAGTGACTGCTCCGTCGCCCGAACTTCGGTCCGGTTCGACTGGTTTCGCGTGCGCCTTGCATAAGCTAGCATATCATTTACATTATATCCCCTATGTCCACACTCGCACTTTCTTTATCTATGAAGAAGGCGCGTGCCTATGGTCTCCCTTTCAATTTGAACCACGAGCTCTTTATCGACCAACACACAAGAAACACCTCTTGCGCATATCATTCGATCAGCGAAGTTAAGCAACCATAACCCAAGTACTTGGATGGAACCTCCGTGACTCGGAGAGCACATTAAGTCGGTTCCGGTTGCCAATTTAACATTTTTGACAATCGTTACAGGTCAGTCGGAAGGCCTAAGAGATTACTGATTTTCTCCGTAAAAGGGGTTACGAAGGTCAGATGCCAGTCGCTTCGTATAAAAATCATGTGTTCAGCCACATCGGGTTGAATCAAGTGCCGACCCCAACAATGTATGGTATAAGACTAGGGAGATGATGACATAAGGAGCACCTATACTACAAACTACCTATTGCATTTTTTACATCAATCTTACTGATCTAAAACTAAAGCGTGATTTTTTGTGTCCCTATGAATAATGTACGATGAACATAAAAACCGACAGGTAGGTAGGCTATAGGAGGTTCTAACCTTCCAATTGTTTGAAGGTTGTTATCGAACGTGTTCAAATAGACTCCCGTTTAGGAATGGCTGGCATTATGCCAGTTGCTAGCTGAATACTTAAATGTGCAAATTACAGAAATATCAGAAAGGTTAATTTACAAAATATTCATACCTACGTAGTACTAATCTTGGGTATAGGTACTAGATAGCGTCTTGTTATCTATTCAACGCACGAATTTGATGAAACGCTGAACGAATCTTAATCAAACACATATAGCAGGATATAGCTCGTATCTCTGTGAATGAGATGGAAAGAAATTACACGACGGGGACTAAATAGTGGTTCAGTTCAGCATTAATATGTAATTAGGAAAACAACCGACCCCTCCTGTGGCAGAGTGGCCATATGAGGTCGTGACCAGGGGCCTTACCATGAGCTCTTATTACGTGTATACATCTGTCACTTTCGCACAACTGAATTATCATTGCAATAAGAGCTCATGATTGGGCCCAGTACTACCAGGAGGAGTATATAATGAGACGACCGTTCGTTGCTATTTATTCACTAATACATATTACTACTTAATTAGGTACTACTGATGGTGCGTCGCCATTAACTTGGGAAAGACGAAATAATAAAGAAGATATCGCTTCTGCCCCACTGCCCCAATTATACTGAATTCGATCTCCGGACAGTGTTGAGTTTTTTCATCTGAAATTTCCCCAGGCTCGCCTCCCCATTTACATCGAAGTGCAGGAGTATCATAATAAACCCACATTTCGGCCTACAATTGATAAGTACTCCTCTGCCTAGACCACCCATCGGGGAATACATACGTGAGTATAAGTATGTATTTAAAGGTGCCTCAAAAAAGGGTTTACTTACTTGCCTACTTACTTAGGCACGAAATTCTTACTGGATTGCACATAACGGGCTTCGATAATGAGATACTGTAGGCCCTTGGCTAACCGATGTAGGTAAACGTTACGCCACTAAAGTAACTTCCTCGCTGTAATATGGTATTAGCATCCATTTCTAACCCAGTTCACTAGTGTGATGTATGTCGGGTGATGCACCTGGGCTTGACAACATGATGTATGGTATCATCTTGAGTAGACAACTAGACATTCATCACTAGCAATTACGTATCCAGAGTTTAGATTGCTTAACGATGACGTATTGAGTTTGATTAGTTCTATAGTATCTTAATTAGTTATTTACATTTTTTTCTCCCTTGGTATACAAATCTTTCAAAATTGTGTATTGTTGAGTCATTATGGCACTAGGTAATCATTTTAATCGGTCTGTTCTTCTCAGAAGCCTAGTTTCCGAACCTGTGGTTTTTTAAGACGTTCATAAGTGCCTTAACAGTGCCAAAGGTTTTAACATGATTTTACGTCTACGATATCGTCTGTGTATTTTTCTCATTTTGTATGGGAACGTTGAAAAGTGCCCTAAGTGGCGTGTGTAGGAAGTTGCGTTTTACGCTTTTTAAATTTTATAAGTCTCTATACAAAAAAATCGCAAAACGCAAGGTCAAGCGACAACGTTCGAACGTGTCAAAACCTATACTTGGAGCTCAGGTCCTACACCGAACCAAATTTCAAATCGTTAGGGGTACCTACTCGATATATTGCAATAGACTTAGTTCTAATTAAGACACTGTCTGAGTTGTGGATGTCACAACATAAATCTCATAATCGCAAAGTAATTTGAGTATAATTTACCTGTTCCTGAGCAATTAATATAAAGCATCTTGGTGATGTCAAGGATCCAACATTATTAATTACTTACTTCAATCACAGCCCGCTGTTGAAATTGAGGTTCTACTACGTTTAAGGCAGACAAAGGCAGATTGGTGTTTACTTCTGAATTCATAATGTAAGAGTACCTATTCAATAATGGCTATAAATGAATGGACTCCTTTTACGCCTTTCACTTTCGTATTCTTTAGACTAAAGCCACTTTAGACCGAAAAGCTCACGAGTTTATTCAAAAATTCGATATACAAACCAACTCTCAAATAATTCTCGCAAGCGGCAATATTCTGAAGAAATTAAAACCACTCGTAAATGAAATACCGCAATTGCTTCGCTTCCAATGAATCCTCAGTATTGTGGTTATGTGGTTTACTCTTTGAGGTCGGTTGCGCTTGCGAATTGCGACCGCAACCAACTCCATTTCTCTACACAACACACACTTCATCTCGTGTTACTGCCGCTTCTATTGTGATCTCTTCACCTGTTATTATTAGAGAGTGCAACGAACTTCAAGCTTTCATCACAAAGCACAATGGAGCTATTTCTATACCAGCAACATTGTAGTTACATTTGTGAAACTTGTTTTATTGTCAACGATGTATGGCTTGAGGAGCAAAGGCGAAATACCAAACCAAAGATTGCATTTTATTGTTCGTATTGTAAAGGCCATGAAAGTTTACTTACTTACTTTAAATCGAATATATAAATAATGGTCGGACAGAATCACACAACGCCTTCTAGTCTCGAACTAAGTTAAGCTTGTATTATGAGTACCAGACAACGGATATAATACTTATACACTTTATAAATTAGATTTTCCTCGCGAAAAGGGTTGCGAAGGTCAGATGGCAGTCGCTTCGTATAATAATCAGGTGATCAGCCACATCGGGTTGAATGAAGTGCTGCAAACAATGTATGGGATGTACCCGCATTTGGCTAACAATTTGTATAATGTTTTATTAACCATGCTATCTCATGTAAGTGACATACTGTCTTGATAAGAATAAAGAATTTTTAAACCTATGGGATAAGGCCAAGGAGATGATGACAAGGCCAAAACAAATGCTCATCACATAAAATGTTGCCCTGGCGCGGGACACTTAAAGTCGCCATCACGAATAACAAATATAATATTTGAAACTCATAAATGCTACCAAAGTCTGTTTTATTTTGATCATTAAATATTATAAACTAAGACCACGTAGGATGTTGGATCAGTAGGATTTTACGAACGTGAGTTACTCTTGAAACTTTATTTGTTCAGTCAAGGGCAACACAGTACAAGGCCTTTAAGACCATCAAGTTGGATTCCCTGAAAGCTGAATTCCTTTAATGTTAAGTATCCATTAAATTTAATTCCCAAGTATAGCGCTTAAATTGTTTGCCACCAATGTAACCAATTTAAAAAACATTGGTCATTCCACTACCATGTTCGTTAACTTATCAGAGTTCACCACCATTATTGAATAAACAAGACCGATCATGTAATTCTCCAACTATTTTTAGAAAACTGCTGAACTTGTTCAAGCCTACGAAACCTTGAACAAATACTTGGCCTTCGCACAAACTTTGGTATAATAAAATCGAGGAGCAATACTGCTACAGTATATCATGCTTTTCATCATACATTTGTAATAAATCATGTCGATCAAAATATGAAGCAATTTGACGTACAATTTTGGTCCATTACTGTACAGTAATGTAAACATCGACCCACGCATCGAATCGATGGTGCGATGTCGTGCTTACATGAATTTTAACGATCACTTTCGATTACCAATCATTCTGAAGTAAGTTCGTTCTAATATAGAGGGCTTCAGTTCACTGATATGGGATTTCCACTCGTAACTCTTCGTCATCTCCTACCGCACTAACTTGCCTATTAGGTTTTCTGGCGTCATACGTCTTTTGTTTCTGTCTTAAAACCACTGTATAAGCGCCTTTGTTTGAAACTTGCCCGTGCTTACGTTGTCGCGCCTGTGTTTTGTAGTTAAGTTACCCCAACTATTGGTTATGGCACGTTGGCGGAAATTACCTCTATGGGTATGGCTGGTAATATGTTGATTTTCGGAGGCGGTTTGTGGTTGAATTACCTATAAAGATTTCAGATTAATACGCTTCCGGCCACATCAGTATGTGACAAAATTTATTGAAACACACACAATACAGCAAACCCTTAGGAATACTTGGAGGAGACAAAATATATTAATGTCACCCGCAGCAATTGGACAAATGGGCTACATTGATTTTTTCATTTTGATAGGTAAAATGGATACCATATCATCAACATAATTACAAGGGGTATTGGATATCTGCGTTGTGCGGTGCTTCAAGAAACTAAGTACCTAACCTATTTCTGTGTCACAAGACAATCCATCCGTTTTTCAAATGAGGCATGACTCAGTTCTTTGCCAAGAACATAATAAAAGTAATTTTTATTTCTTGCCGCATATATTAGGTAAACGTGACTTCCATAACCATGTATACCTATCTAGATGTGAGATACATGAGCCAACAATCTCCTGGGAGAATCCGAAATAGGTACCTAACTGGTAATGTGTATTAAGGTTTGTTGATTTGGTATTCTGTAACGCTATTGTGCTCGTTTTTACTCATCATTTCCAAGATAACATCTTCATGTTACAACCCATACTATAGTCCTTACTAATAATATAAATGTATGTGGCGTTTTGTAAATTTTTCGGAAGAATCAACGGCTCGTTCAATTTTGTGCGGAGATATGAAAAATGATTTACTTACTCAGTTAGGCTCTGGTTTGGCTTCCCTATAGTGTGGCTTGTGTGTTTGGCAGTGTGAAAGTCGAAACATAAACCTATGAAGATACCTGTCAAAATAATTATTGTCATTCCTGCTTCACCATCATCATCCTCTTGTCCTTATCCCATTTTATTTGTGGTCGGCGCAATGTGTTCATTTCTTCCATTCAGCTCTATCCGCCGTCATATCTGTATTCACTCCCATTCCAGCCAAATCATCTTTCACACAATCCGTCCATCGTTACTTATGTCTTCCTTTCCCGTTGTAACCATCCACATTCATAAACATAACTTTATTGGGAACATTGTCCTCATCCCTCCGCGTAACATGTCCACACTACAACAAATGATTACCTTCTTCAACTTGTCAGTCACTGGTGCTACTTTCAGAGCTAGACATAGCAACCTTCTCTCGCGCTTGCGCTAATAGATACCTTAAAAAATGTATGGAAATGACATAAATGTGTGTGAAAAGCCACGTGACATATGTCATTCCCGTACATTTTGTATCGTTTTTACTAGCGAAGTGTGAGGATAATGTTACTTTGTCTAGGCCTACTGGTCTGAATTTACAGGCCCTTATTACTTCACCGCCGAGAAAAAAATCCTGTTACTGAAACTAAAAACGGTTTCAGACTCAGCATTACATACCCATGTAAAAATAAAAGACATAGAGTAGGTCGAGTAACAAAGCTAAAATCCCAGAAAAGTCTGGATGAAGTCGTCGGCAGAAGGTAGTGTACATTTAAAGTAATAAGCAGACGTCTGGTTCGGTGTCATTGAACCGTCGCGTCTTGTCGATCCATCTATACATTATATTATATGTATCCAAGTACTCTAATGTCTGAACAGTTTTTGCTGACTGTCTGTTACTGCTATACTTATGTGTGCTTAGTTACTTGTCACTATAAAATCAATATCTCATCTACTGAGATATTAGAGTTTTCTCAGTATCGCCGCCTAGATATATTTACTTATCGATAAAGACTTTTTATGTACTGAATATTATTGAAAACTAGCTGTGCACAGCTAGATAGTTTAATTTTTTTGAGATGTATCACCCTTTTCATTTAAGTCGTATGTTTTTTTTTTCAAAACTTCATATTTCACGGTCCTGGGCCTTACCATGAGCTCTTATTGCCATGATAGTTTCACTCATTTATGAGACAGATATATGTGACGTGCATACATCTGTCACTGTCGCACAACTGAATTAACATTGTAATAAGAGCTCATGGTTGGGCCCCAGTCCTTTCGTAGGAGTTTGGTAACAAACACTGCGACGCGAGATATTTACATGTTGGAAGTCATCATCAGCCGGAAGACGTCCACTGCTGAACATAGGCCTCTCCCTTGGACCGCCACGCCGAACGGCAATGCGCTATTAGCATCCATCGGTTGCCCGCGACTCTCACGATGTCGTCGGTCCACCTAGTGGGAGGCCTGCCTACGCTGCGTCTTCCGGTCCGTGGTCGCCACTCGAGAACTTTTCTTCCCCATCGGTTATCAGTTCTACGAGCGATGTGGCCTGCCCATTGCCACTTCAACTTGCAAATCTTAAGAGCTATGTCGGTGACTCTGGTTCTCTGGCGAATATCCTTGTTCCGGATTTTGTCCCGCAGAGAAACTCAGAGCATAGCTCTTTCCATTGCTCGTTGAGTGACCCTTAGTCTTTCTAAAAGGCCAGCTGTCAAAGACCACGTCTCAGCTCCGTATGTCATCACTGGCATGTTGGAAGTGCTATGTAGATAACTGCAATACTTACTAATACTTGCTTTCGCTTGTCAAGTATTCCCCGAAGTTGTAAGCACACTATAGTACATCCACATTTCTCAAATTATGTGAGTCCTAAACATGCAGGTACAATCATGCTCCGGGCTGCCATTTGGCAGTTACAGATGAATAAACCCAATAACACTTTGCCCGAACCGGTAATCGAACCCAGGACCTCGTGTTCCGCAGTTGCGTTTTAAACCACTAGACCAACGTGGCAGTCCTTGTACTTAAGCACTAATCTATTCTTCAATTACGTAAAAAAATCTATTGGGATGCGAATAGTATCTGCGTGACAGATTAGTATTCACACAGCGATGTCACAGGCCCTTGGGGATATTAGCATTTGATGTTTTACAGCAGAATATTATCTTTACACCTGACACGATGTCAATACAAATGATATTGTATCAATGAAGTTTACCAGCAGAATAAAACGACGAAAATACGTTACTTGGAAACCTGACTAGGCCGTTAAGATGTGCACGTACTTAGCTATGTTGGCGGTCCTTTGAAGTACTTTAAGTACACCTTATAAGGGATAAGTTGAATAAGCTCTATCTCTACTTTACAAGAAATAAATATTGTACGTTTTCATCCACCAGAAGGTCTTGTCTTGTCGCAAGCGCTAATATCTATATTCGTGTTGCAACACGAGGTCCTTAGTTGGGTTTTTTGCGTAGCATGTAGATTAGTAACGCGCAATTTTTTTATGAAAATACTGCAATCTAACTCAAATCCTGGCAAAATCCTTTCCGATTGACTAGTTAGGCGGAAAAATATTTAAAAAGATTACGAAGTAATTTCTATTATTTTAATAATCATTATTTATCTTCTACTGAAAATGGATTGAATAATATAGTATACACATACTAGCCCACTTCATAGTATTTTATAGACGAGTATCTTTATACGCAGATACAGCATTAACTTCATCATCATTTTCAGCAGCATCTAACTTATGTTTTTCTCTTCTATCTTTTGAATATAAGCATAACCTAATTTCTTTAGAAACAGTAACACCACCCTTAGTGCTAAAAACGAAAACATCGACTTTCTCTATCGCTGCATCTTCCCGCATTTGTGACGTCATAGTTGCCCTAGATACTAGGTCAAATGAGTTGCAGTATTTGGGTTGCCGTAGAGAATGTTACATGTGAATCTATGTTACGAGCACATTGTCACAATATCTACCCTACGTATATTGTTAAACTGTGGCAAAGCGCGTATGTACGTATTTTATCTATGATATCGTTTCGGCGTGGCGGTCCAAGGGGGAGGCCTATGTTCAGCAGTGGACGTCTTCCGGCTGATGATGATGATGATGATCGTTTCAGGAGTGTCATAAATTCCTTTAGTTATTCATTAATTGATTGAATAGTTACATCATCAGTCCAGAACAGATTTTTCTTTTGATTTCCTGGCTCATCTGACTTGGCTGTTCTTGATTGACTAAGCTATGTACACATAAATAAATAAAAAATATCTACATGTTTTGGACTGATATAACTTTTATTATTTAGTCGTAATATTTATATATTTATCTACATGTTTAGAATAAACCTAGTTTCTATTCTGAATACTATGAAGATACCTACCTAATTGAGGCAAGCGAAGCTTTTACTTACATTTTATTTTGCAGAACTATACCTAAATGATCTGGCTGGTGACCTTATGAGTTTTTTGGTTAGCCTTCTCGGCTTGCCTTCACTTTAAAGTTTAAAAAAATACACAGATATAAAATAGGGACGAAGTATGTAGAAGATGTGCTGCTTAACTTTTTAATAGGATACCCTTTTTTATTTAAATCTCTTCCAGCAAACTCACTGTAAATTAAAAACAATATTATACTCGATCCTCGTTTCCAGTTCAAAGAGGTTTATAGAATAGCTATGCATTTGTTAAGTAATACTTGAAGCAACGCAAATCTAGGGAAAGCTATTGTCAGATTCTAGTTACAATTTCATTAAGAGAGAATTCTTAATAATCCTATCCTGCGGTCTAGACTGGTTAAGTTTTAATTAACTCACTGGAACATCTGCTTCTTTTTACTCTAGCCTTTGTTTTCACTAAGACTATAGTATTTGAGAGAGTATAAGATCCGTGGGGGCCTTGGGGTCTGAGCAGTCGCCTGCCTGCAGAGGCCTGTACCAATAAGTTTTTCTTAAAACGTATGTACAGTGGTTTCACACCACGAGCATTACGGTGAAGGAAAACATCGTGAGGAAACCTGCATATGTCTGAAAAGTACTTCAAAGACGTATGTATAGTACTTGTGACGGCGATAGACTCACCTGTCACGGTGTACAAGACCTCTGCCTACCCTTTCGGGGAATGCAGGCGTGAGCTTATGTATTTGAGAGAGTAGTATATTCATTAGATGCTTGTTAGACTAATTAAGATCTTATCTCGTTCATTTCTAGTCACTTTTTGCCTTTTAGTAGATAATGGACTAGGTGCAATAAATCTCACCTTTTTGTAACATTGCTATTGTATGTGATAGATTCTTCAAAGTTAATTATAATTACGCGGGCTTATCTAAGTATCTAAGGTTATTAAGGTCGTTGATCATAAATAAAACACTTGCGTAACGAAGTTTATCTAGATCCCTATATCATACTTTTTTGAAAGACTTCTTAATTCGACCTCATGAGTCATGGCTTGTATAAGTGTTTTGCTTTAGTTTCGTACAGGTGCCGTCATGAGTTATGAGCGCTCAGCGAAAGTATTGGTAGTAAAACTGTGTATGTTTTTTATTTGCTTCGCGCCATACAGACAGTCAGAGACACTAAATGACTAGCGTCTATAGGTACCTTGTCACCACAGTACCTATACCGTTGAAATTACTTTTGACATGTCAAAACAATTGCCGTTGCCACATATCGTCACTGTTACTTTACCCCAGTTCGCTGATTGTAACAGTTAGTAAGCAATCGGTTATTATTGGTTAATTGAAGTAGCGTATAACATTTAGCATAGTTAAATACGTCCACCTGTTAATGAGTAGTGGGAATTCCAGGTCATACGTGAAGTATCGTGCGTAGTTTTACACGTGGTTGGCGAAATTGAACGAAAATGAACATTGATACCTTGATATTAATACCCATTTTAAAATGGATGCCTTAAGCAAGAGGTTTTTGAAAATTGTCAAAATAAGGATGGATACTTTCCCGAATTCTCTTATTTTTTAAATTCGGTACGTGTCTTTTTTGAAACAATCTTATTTTGATACTTTGATACAGACACTGATAAAACATAGTACCTATATAATTACTAAAAATACCACATTGTCAACTTAAATTAACCGGTTTAACCTGCGTTAGATTTTCACAAAGAATAAATCCGAACTCCACAAGAAAAAAGTGTCGAAGCGAATTTGGGAGAGTTTCCACACATTTCCACTGGACTCCAAATAAGTATTTAGATATTTGATAAACAAATAGGTACGAATACAAAACGTAGGTGTTCAAGAAAGAAATGAAATAACCTGTGTGCATTAGTTAGCATCTTCTTGTAAATTTTATATTATTTTTAAACATCCCCAACTCCTTGTAAAGGAACAATGTGTGCAACAACATTTAGAAACAGGATACAGTTGCTTGATTTATTTACACAACGATTATTAAACCACAAGCCCCAATAGCTACATTATTTAAACTGCCCTACTTACGAAGACCTTTGAACTTTCTTTGTTTTAAAGTTAGCCAAATTAGCGCGAGGAATACTTAAATTAAGATAAATGAGCTCATCCAAATGGGCAATTATTATGTAACAGGTCGTGAACATAATGTGCAGTTCCCAAATGGTGATATGTCGCACATGTCACTTAAATAACGATTTATTCGCCACCGTCCGAGCTCGAAGGACCATTTTTAATTAAATTATGAAACTTGGTCACTGGAGTCCAGTGCAATGACATTTGTGCAGTTGTGAAATGTTTTATGTCATTTTGTGTTTTTAAAAACTTTTTTTTATCTGGTTACCAAAAATGTTAGTTAGGGTAAATTAATCAGCCCTGGGATTGAGCACACCTTGGTTGAAAATATTTTTCTCGTTTTTAGTATTTGTTGTAGCCGCAATAGAAATTCATCTTCTGTGATAAATTCAACTATCTAACTATGTTCATGAGATACAGCCTGGTGACAGACAAACAAACAGACGGACGTACAGCGGGTATGGAACCCTAAAAAAGCAACAAAATTAAATTACACTTGCACAGAGACATGTCGTGATCAAAATCAGAAACTCTATAAAGAACCATTTCACGTTAAGCAATTGAATTCGGTATCCAATTCTGTAGATGTTTAAATCGATTGATAATTCCACTAATGAATAGAAACACCATGTTTCCGCGCCAGGTTAGGCCAAAGTTCCCATTTCCCTCTAGCACTGGTCGCAGCTGGTCTCAGCATTAATTCTAACAAAGGCTGTTTACATAAAATGATTTCAAAACGTCGTTGTGGATGCCATTACTCATTCAATAGTCATAATATTTCCCTTTCACGACTCTACATATTACTACCAGAGTAATGAGACAAAACAACTTTGAAGGAACAATAGTCTTACAAAAACAGCAGGTGTGTGAAATTATGTGCGTACCAATCTTTACGGAACTGTTACGTAACTTTCTGTGCAAAAAAGTGCATTGTCTCTTTGTCCCGTTCTCAATTTTTTATCAGACAGAGGTAAAAATACCTTTTCCAATGTGATTGGGGATGGGGTCAATATTGTAGCGCTTTCTCAATGTCAGAGATGAATTAACCCATTTACTTAAGTGTCAACGAGGTAAATATTGTTGCACTTCTGAAGCCTTCCCTTGGTACCTTTATGATCGTCTCAATTCTCTGTTTTTTTGGGAATCTATAATTGACTATACTATAATCTTATTATGGTACTGCTAGCTCTTACCCGCGAGATCGTGCGCTATATGTCCTAATTTGGCATCACAGCTAAAAATAAGTGTCAAATTTTTGTTGAAAATAGGGATGGATTTGAAAATGAAAATGGTTTATTTAGTTTAGGCCCTGGCAAGGCACTTATGAATGTCGAGGAATTTACCACCGGTTCGGAAACTAACCTTCTGAGAAGAACCGGCAAGAAACTCAGCTGGCATCATGTACATTTCAACCAAAACGTAGTAAACATATAATTTTATTACCTGCAAGATGGCGCCACGCGTCAGATCTCGGTGTTTGCGGTTTCAATAAAAGCTCTAAGCATATGACAACAGACAGTATCCCAAGTGTAGGTTTAAAAATTTAAACGTCGGCGCTTAAGCTTGCGTTTTAGCGTGGCTCGAAAAGTGTTGATACTTTTTCGTAGGTGAGTTGTGGTTGAATGCCAAAGATAGCGTGTCAAGTTAACACATTTTGGAAGTCTATATGGCGACTTTATGACGGAGAAGCGACGTCGTTTGAACATTTACCAACCTATGCATGGGGTACAGAACACTTTTCTTTCCTCATTTATAAGCCATTTTACTTTATAACTAAAAATATTTACCGACTATACAGGGACACGTAGATATTAAAACTCTGTATCCATCAAAGGAGATGACAGATCAGAATAATCCTATCGTCCTTGATGTTTCTCATAAAGATATAAAGATGTTCTTATCGCCAGTCTTAATGGCAGGTAACCAAAATGGACTTCTGGACGTGACGTGAATTTCATACTATCTCAACATCTTTCAAAAGAAGTGTGTTATTACGGTCAACGGTCTGAGATAAAAAAAACGTGCATAGATTGTACTTATGGTGACCTTCCGCAAAACTACGTATATTATTATCATTATTTCATTTTTCCTTTATCATTCTCGGCTTTTAAAGTCCATGTGCTCATCGGGACGTGTGTCTTAATAAGTTGTGTGTATGGTCGTAAGGCTAATTCTGCGGTTGATTATTATGAGCCTGTCATGTCCCACTGCTGGGCAAAGGCCTCCCTTCCACTTTTACAACTTTCTCTGTCCTCAGCAGTCCTCTCCCGATCGCCTTTGAAAGCATCCTGCCATCACGTCCGAGGCCTCCTTCATGTTTATTGCGTAAGAAAAATACCATATGTGACGTAGGTACCAACTAATTGCTCGTTTTAACATTAAACACCATATTCATACACAGCATAAGTATAAAGACTCTGTGTGAAGTACAACTTTGTCAAACAAATAAACAGTTTGGTTTTCAATGTAAATTGAAATCAGTAAAAGATAATTGCGCCTGAAATGGGCCAACAGAAGCATCATGCTATAATCAGTATGATATTGTCGACAATTGCCTCCAATTCACCAATAAACGCGACGATTACCAATGTCGCTACACACATTGTTCGTGCTTGTATTGTTTTATGTTGTACTGCGCTTGAGTTGGGAACGTTGGGATAAAATAAAATTGGCTGCCTTGACTCACACGCAACCCACTACGATGACTAAATTTACGACAACTATATTACAGATATTCAAATAAAATTTAAGTGTCTGTTTGTAATTCCAAATTCGAACAGCTTTACATTAAATGCAAATCTCCGAAACGGCTAGACCGACGCGACGGGACTTTCACTGGTAGAAATCAAATATTGCAAAGTCTACCTAAAAATACTTTTATTTAATAAATATATTACGTTTCCGATGGCCAACCATGAAATTAAATCTATGCGGGTAAAACCGCATGGCACAGCTAGTCAAATCAACGCTCATCCATCTAACTACTGGCTTGGGTTACGGTTGCTTAACTTCTGATCGAATGATATGCGCAATAGCTGTGCCACGAGCTCCCCCAATAATGATAGATAGATAAAAGGTTTATTTGCCACACACTAATAAGTTAAACAAAACTACAATGAAGAAGACCTACAAAATAAACATTAATAGTAAATAAGTAAACGATAACAATGGAACCTAGGTCTAGCAATAGGACAGTGCGCTGCAGTGGTGCAAATAGGCCATGGCTCAGTGTATCGCTTTGCTCTTACGAGCAAAACACTGGTATTCTGCCACCACCCTAAATATCATATATATAAGCAATCGATAAGCATTACAGCTTTTAGTTACGTGTTCTGTGGTTGTTTTGCCGATGCTTGCAGAAATAAACACTCGAGTTAAATACCGTGTATGTAGGTAGTAATTGCTGTGGCATTTAGACCCAACATGACACAGCTTAACCTTCCATAGATAGCAATCTTGATACCGCAGCTGAACAGCAATAGAGCACGAATAGGTAAACGAAAGACATAATACTATTATTTAGTACGACTAGAACCGTGGTGGCCTTGGGGTTTCATTTTCAATGAGTTTTCACACCACGTGCTTTAAGGTGAAGGAAAACATCGTGAGGAAACCTGCAAATGTTTGAGAAGTAATTCAAAGGCGTATTTATAGTGCCTGAGACGGCGATAGTGAGTCTATTACGTTAGCACTTAATCATCTTCTGTGAAAAGTGGGTGTTGTTATTACAAAACCTCTGCCGTATGTATGAATGTAGTACGACTAAAGCCTTTGGACCCTACCATGACCTCTTATTGCCATGATAGTTTAACTCTTAAAATGAAATGAGACAGATGCATATCGTCACCGGAAAGGCTATAATACTAAAGCGCCAAATGGCCATTTTACAGTAGAGCGATTTAAAGTTTTTTTTTTAACAAAAAAATTCATAACTCTTTTCCTATAATTCCAATCGAAAAACAGTAAAGGAAAACAAATATCGTCAATTTATTATCTATGTACTGAAATAAAGATTTTCAGCATATTTCCTGTAATTCAGGAGATAGCTGTCGCTTTAGTACTTATGCTCTGTATAGTTCGTAAGCAGAAATTACTTATCTCCGTAATAATGTTTAAGTGCAGTGAACGAAAAGTACTGACAAACCACATTTCTCGAAATGTTTGTTAAGAAAAAGTACTAACACGCATTTTGAATAGATTATACACTCAGTAAATATCACTTAAACACCATAAAATGTGTCAAGACCGATTGGAAAAATGATGTAAAGCACAATTAGATGGTATCATTGTTATGCCAAAACGCCATAAGTAACAGATAAAGGATCAAAAATTAATCTTTTTTTTCTTAACCGTCATACTAAAGTGTAAAAACTAACAATGTGTACTAGCTGCATACTAAATTCATAGGAATAACAAGTCTTTTTGAGTAACGTTTTTAATTCGAACTTCAATTTATGCTTTGCTTGTTATTACTTACCCCGCTTTTATATTTTTCAATAAAATAGTTAAGTGCTTAAATAATTATTTTGCAATATTTTTTTCCAATGGATAGCTGACGCTACGGAGAAGACCAGTCGTAAATGATGATGTGTATAAGTTAGACCATATAGGCCATGACTGGAAGAAGACTAGAGTTAGCTGATGTACTGAAAGTAAGACTTACAAATGTGGTATATCTTTAGAAGATGAAATTCAAGGGTTCAAAAGCTAGAGCTATTGATAAAGGCTACAAGCCCTATCACATTGGAAGTCAATGCAAACCAAATGGCATGTATGTGTTTGATAGTAAATTGAATAATTAATGATGTATGGGAAAATAATGAGTGATAGGATAATTTTTGCTACAATAATATTTGACAGTTGACATGAATGTAATGAAAGTATGAAGGCATGTTTCCACTTAAAGCTGGAATTGATGACAGGAGAAGAAATTTAAATGGTGAAGTTGAAAGAATAAATTAGAATTGTGAAGAGAGTAAATACTTGAAGATTGTGGTACATCTAGACTCGAACATTGGGGAAACTCATAGTCACTATTATCTGCTGTAAAAGTTACCATGATTTCCAACAAATTGACAACTTCTTCGCCGAAGAAACAAAATTTTTATTATGAATAAAGGGTCCATAATCTAGCATATTCACATGATGGATCTGGAGCGAAAATAGACTATGCCGTTTTAAAAAACTCAGTGAGGTAGATGCAAAATATCTTAAGCATGTAATATGTATGAAAGATGCAGCCATCTTCTGTTTTAGTATATACTATAAAACGTCTTTGAATGATGCTAGTGAGTGGAACGGTATATCGAATGGTAAACTAGTGAATACAGGTATGATTTGCCGAAATGTAGAATAAAGGATGGAAAAGAGAGGAGATGAAAGTTGTTAAAAAAAGTATGAATGCTCACCCTATTTCTTAATAAGCTGCGCTAGCTATGTATGAAGAGGTGATCTCCAATGAATGGTGCATGCCAAAGCTCGTACCTATCTTTCACAACAAAGCTGATGTGCTAGACGCTAATTATTATGGAATAATAAAGCTCGTGTCCTATTAGTATGAACATTTGGGTAGTATGCGTGGTGGTAGTTACCATAGTAGATCGAATTAAAAATACTGTAATAAGAGACAGTTACAAGTTGAAGTATGATGTGGTGACCAGAATTGAAAGAAGTATTTTGAGATGGTATGGACATCGAATGGATGAGTGAAAGGCGATTGTCGAAATAAATTTATAGGGCGAATGTGAGTGGAAGTGTCCGTAGAGGGTGTCTAAGTAAGAGCTAGCATGATTAGTTTAACAATCTTTTACACAAAGGTCAAATTCGGAGTACGTGGGCTTATGTATGTATTTGGGGAAAAGTGATAGGTTTAGTGTGTAGTGTGAAGAGTTGGTGGTATGTCCAGTCCTGAATTAAGTTGAAGAATTAGCTTTTGCTATGGACACGCCATGGTATACGAACCGACGAGGACAATGATGTGAAAACAGTTTCGTGTATGAATTTGTATAGTCATAATGGTAGAGGAAGACCTAATATAATTGATGGATTGTGAGATATACGATATGCGTAGATAGTGAGTCAATACAGAGATGATTACCTATAGAGAAATGTAAGAGAAGAAATATTTCACCGTCCACACATGATATCGAGGAAGGGTACGAGATAATTATGAATAAATTTTAGTCTTATCTCGGTAGCTTAAATGATAAAAGAATATTCTTCATTTAAGAAATCATGGTATAATAGCTAGGTTTTTAATAGGTTTTTTCAAAAAGTTAATGATAACCTCATTTAATTATATTACCAGCCCGTGGATTATGTTATTCAGTATGATATTTTTTATTAGTTATTATGATATTCATTATTTTCACTAGAAATTGATTGAAACTAGATTGACACCCAAAATTAATAGGCAATTTGAAAAAATATTTTGTAGATCTTTTTACTAACCTAGTGTGCTAGTGATAACTCTCGCACAAAATACTAAATACTTATCTACTAATAATGATAACAAAACTTAATTCCAAAAGACTAAACGTAATATTTTTTGACATTTTTTAATACTAAACGAACCATAGGCCCATTTTCGAGTTAAATTTACCATGCTTACCATACTTATTCGTCGATTTCATGAATGCAACACTTCTTAAAAGACACTCAAATACATAGATCCGTAAAGTAAAAATACTAATCACGTCTCCCCTCAGAAAAAGTGCGTAGACAGAATAAACTAAAGCGCCATGTTCATCAATACCTGCATAAAGCAAATTTACTTATCAACCCAATCCAGGTATGTTTGCAACCAGCAAAAAATACTGAAGTGACTATAATGATACAAACTACAGTATTTTGACTTGCTGAATGAGGAAAAAGTGGATAATGACAGTGAAAAAAATTACTTAACTGACAAATTAAAAAAAAAGGTTAAGATTTGTATTACGTAAGGATTTTTCGTTGAATGGAAAATATGAAAAATCACATAATTTTCAGGTGCTGAAGCGCCAAAAAATGGCTTCGATCTTTATGAAACCTACACCAATCGACGCAGAAAAAAAAATCCAGTTCAACGATATATATAACTCATATTGGCCAAAATGGCGCTTTAGTAGTTTTGCTTTTCCGGTGACGATATGAAGTGTCACTGTCACACAGTGGAACTATGATGGCAAGAGCTTATGGCATGGTAAGGCCTCTGATAATAGTTAACCTGGGACACTGGTTGTTAACAAATTTTCAAGATCAATATCTCTACAGGTAGAAGCTGTTTATGTAATTCAAAATTAACGGCATTAATGCATATGAATAAGTTTATGTTCCAAATAAGCCTTACATACTTCTAGCTTTAAGTAATAATATCCTTTCTTTTTTTGCAGGTAAAGCCATAAGCAATGAAATGAGTCCCTTTTCACCCTAGCGTTCCTGTAGAAAGTAAGGTAAGAATATATAATAGGCAGAAAAAATCTGAATTTTCAACCCCGTTGACTATCCCATGGAAATTGTCTAGTTTTCCGGATGTTCTATTTTACTTAAGACCATGTATTTACCTACACTATAGGCAGAAAAATCACTTTGAAAGTTGCTTTGAGAAAGAAGAAATCAATGACCAACAAGAGTTTGTTGCGCCACAAATTATGCGAGATTTTTGATAGCTCTTTATTTTATTGTCTGAACATTATGCTGTCAGACTTTTGAGTGCTTACATAATAATCCATAACAATATTATAAAAACTAAGAATTTGTTGGTTTGAACTCGCTAATCGCAAGAACTATTTTTAATTGGAATAATATTTATCTTTGATAGTTAATTGAAGAAGGCTTTACGCTTTATAACATCACGCTCTGACGATCCTACTCGTCAGAGCGTGATGTTATAAAGCGTGAAGAATTATTATGGAAAATGCTACGAAAACTGGAAAAAATATCATTAAGTATAGTTAATCCTACGCGGGTACACTAATGTATAGCTAGTCAGCTATACATTAGTAATGTTGATCTCATTGTCAAAATGAACCACATAACTTTGGTATATTCGTAAGAATACAATTTGCAATCATGGCCTCTCGAAACCGCCTGCAACAACTGTTCTGTCAAGTCAATTCATAAGTATGAAGTAAAGGCCGTTTCACACCCACACACTATTAAATCTGGCGAATTTTACGGCAGCTTGTTACCCAACTGGTCGTAATATGTTTCGCAAGAGGAAGCTCGGAGATTAGATGTCCTAGTTACGAGCGAGTATCGTATACCGAGAAATCGTGTTGGGTTTATCGGAAGTCACGCTATCGAGAACTGGAAAGCTAGAACGGGAGAACTGACCGTGGTTACATCAAAGGTCCATAGACACACTGAGTTTTGGGCCCTTTTTTTGGCGAATTAAAGATGCTTAGATACAGGTCCAGCATTTGCAAGAATAACTTAGCTGTCAAATTGTCAACATATCTTCAAAACATGATTGTGAGCCGGCCGGTACCGCTACTATAAGATTCAACCTGTGGATTGGGCTGTGTTAGCTTTCTTTGATTACCTTCTAAGCTGAACCTAAAACATCTTATGTTATACAAATAACCCTAATATTTTAAATAAGTTACTCCTTGAATCATCAGCTACCTGCCAGTGAAAATCCCGTTAAAATCGGTCTAGTCGTTTCGGAGATTACCCGGAACAAACAGACAGACAGACAGACAGAGAAAAATTTTAAAACTTGGTTTTTCAGTGTCAGTAGCGTGTATACTTTCATATCCATTTAGTGAAAAGCTATAATTTTGGAATTACAAACAGATACTCCAATTTTATTTATCTGTATAGATTTAATCTTAAATTCTAAACATTAGACGAGTTTATGTGACCATACTAAATACTGACTATAATCCCATAGTATAGAAACAAACTAAGACGAATGATTCGCTTCACTGTAGGTACTAAACCTATTTTCAACGCCTACCTTCCGTACACCTGCGAAGTAGAAATCGAGTCGAAAATGTCGAAATAGCGACCTGATTAAAGGGGACAGATTCCACCTAACATGTTTATCCCGTGTGTAACAACACGGGAACGATGGGCCATGCCTGATGGGATTTCGACATGTGCATCTGGGCTAATTTGGTCCATCTACTCTGTGGAGTTCATTGCGAATGAAATGTGACTTGTTTTTATTTCGCAGTCAGGAGGAGCACGGTTTTAAATAGCAATCGTATTAAGCGTTCATAGTTCAGCGTATTTATAAGTATAGTAAGCTCTTCTGTCTTCTCTTATAGGGTCACAACTGACTTTCTGACGATTTGAAAGTACTTTGTAAAAAGTCTAATCGAATAAAGATATTTTTGACTTTGACTTTGAACTTTGAATACATAAAATTTTGCCAATTTAACAATACGTGCAAGAGTATTTTAAGTATCTTAAAAGTTTGGACTGCCCTTTGCTCTCCGGTGGCTCTACGTAAAACGTACCTGATTGCTCGATTACTCCAATACAAATAATTCAGACGGCAACAGCTTGTAGTCTTCTGGATTCAAGGAGACCTTAGCCATCGTCATTTTAGCCCCTTTCTATGTTCTGAGAAATTTATCATATATTGTACCGCGTCTATTGATATACAATTGGAGAAAATGTATTGCCTTGTAACCAAAAATATATTCTTCACTTTGTTCAGTGTCACTTTCAGTCCTAACGTAAATTAAAATACGTAACGAATTAAATGTCTGGATAAGACAGAATTGTATCACGTTGTTTGTCAGAAGAGAATGTTTTATTCAACGTAAATGTGGGATGACGAAGGTGAGCTCGCCGGACACATTCCAATTCGTAACATTTTTGCAGTAGACGCCTGTCAAAGATATCTACGAAGTATGTGTAGTAATATATCTGTTAGGGTAATTCCATTATTTCTCTTTCTGCTGTCCTCAATCCTATCCGATTTATCTAGAACGTATTCTCTACCATTTCTCTAGTGCTACCTTACTATGATTCGTGAGCGCCCTTTGCTTTCAAGTTTCTGTCAAACTTTTTTTTCGTCTTGGAACCCCTTAGCTAGGATGTCCCCAGATTTGAATCTTATTATAAATCTTAAGAGTTTGTTTGTTTCCTTAAACGCGTTCAGGAAATACAGCAGCTACAACAGATATGATTTGAAAAAGTTGTTCTTTGGATACTTCATTTGAATAGGAATGATCATGCTGCGACTAACAGGAGCTGAACATCAACGGAAGATGTTGCAAAAACGGGAAAAATAATATTCACGTGAACGAAGTTGGTATTGCTTATTTGATTTCGTTTCAACTTCTTTATCAAGTTCATTTGATTTAAAGGAAACAATACCTTACTGTTATTTGAACTCATTAACCAAGATGATTATAAAGACAGTGAACTTCTCTACTCTTGTCTCTCAACGTAAATTTAGTAGCTTATTTCTTACCCTTACTTTACTTGACACCGATATTCTAATTCAAGTGAAGCTCACTCATCGCTAAGCTAAAACGAATGGCTTCTCGCACAAGCGGATTAGCCGCCTAATGCCATACTACTTGCGCCAGCTAATCTTGGATTTCCAATTTTAATTCTGCAGTTCTAGTTACACTAAAAACTCTTTTCTAAGGAGTCTTCTAGCTCACATTCGTTTTATTTTAAGTGTTAGCTTTAATTCTTATTCAAGTGAGTACCTACTTTTTAATTCTTCTATGATATTTTTATTATAAATATTCCCAGACCAAACGAAATTTATCGAATAAAATGTTTGCCCAGACGCGACACCTAGTGTAGCACATGCAAGTATAGACCAATGGTGCTGTCAATAGTGACTTTTCACGCTAAATAATAGCATAACAATTTACTTGTGTCTTCTCTAATACATCTGCCACCATTTATTTGTTCTTTTGGCATAACACGCTTAGATGAGACCAACAAATGTTGAAAAAAAACATACATACATACATATGCTCACGCCTGTATTCCCCGAAGGGGTAGGCAGAGGTGTTGTAATTTTCAACACCAACATTTCACCGAATATGATTAAGTGCCAACGTGACAGAGGGTGAGTCCATCGCAGTCTCAGGCACTATACATACGTCTTTGAATTATTTCTCAGACATGCAGGTTTCCTCACGATGTTTTCCTTCACCGTAAAGCACGTGATGTGAAATCACTGTACATAAGTATTTAGAAAAACTCATAGATACAGGCCCCGCTGGGATTCGAACTTGCGTCACTTGCGTAGCAGGCGACTGCTCTAACCCCGAGGCCACCACGGCTCTCTGCTGTTGAAAAAAAATTGTTCCAAATGTTTCGGACATATAGAAACACATTTTAAAAGTGTCTTCCTACTTATTATAATGATAATTAGAATGTTGCAAATATTATGAATAGGGAACACATTTTGTTCATAATTATACTTGCTTTATCTATGTATAAGGAAATGTTAATCTTCGTAGCCGAGTTAGTTTGGCCACGAAGAAACACCCGCCAGTAATCTTTCTTTCTTTTATTCATTGACACATTGTTTGGCACTTAGCATCCAGAAATATAATAATGACAGACAATCATGTTCTATCCCTACTAATATTATAAATGCGAAAGTAACCCTGTCTGTCTGTTATGCTTTCCCGCTTAAACCTCTCAACCGATTTTGATGAAATTTGGCACAGACAATCTGACCTGAGAAAGGACATAGGCTACATTTTATTAAAAATATTAGGGTTTCGCGATAATAAGGATGAAACAAAATCTAAGCGGGTGAAACCGCGGCGCACAGATAGTTCTATATAATGAACAGCACACGAGCGCCTAATGAGCACGTGTTAATTAACGTGCGATGATAATGATAGATAAACTATGTTACGCCACGATGAAATAGCACATGTAAATGTTTGTAAACACAATATTGTATTGTCTTACATAATGTTACTAAATTAAAGTCAACATGTGGAGTGTTATCTTGAGATAAAATATTGGGTCACTCAGCGGCACTATTTACTATTGTAAATTGCTATAGCTATGGTATGAGACGGATATAGGAATTTTGTAAGGTACTAAATCTCTCTCTGTATATTTGCAAATATTAAAGAAGTAAAGTGCTTTTGCGTGCACGAGGGCCTTGGTTCACAACCTATTTAAAAAAATATAATAAATGGAAACCGCCTTCAGAATGAGAAAAATAATGTTAAGTATATAAATTTCTTACTTGTTCACTTTTAAAGTTGGTGCCAAGTGCAGCATCAAACTCGGTATCGATACCAACTTCAAAAGTCGTCAAAAAGAGGACATAATATCCTTGTTTTCAGACAACCTTATTCGAAAGATGGGGATGTTAGAAACCTTATTTAAAATAGATATACTAATAATGGAAATGCACGTGTTTAATAAACAGTGTTGTTTGTTTACCCAGTGCGTGCTCAGGTCAGATTTCTCAGCGTTGATTACCTACTTTGAAAGTGAAAATGATCAATCATTAGCATACAATACCGCGTTCAATACTTTATGGTAATTTATAGTTTGTTTACGAAATTGGTGGAATTTAATCCATACTTAAACACGTATTGTAGCTAAATATAAGGTAAGTAGCAAAAAACTTCAATGAATATATTTACATCTCATAATTTTGCTACCAATCCCATAGGAACCGTATATTTATTCGGGATATAATTGCCTACCTTTTGTTTGATACAACTATTTTTTCCCATCTCTGTGCAAGAACAAAAATTATTATCCGGATTAACGTGTCATAACATCCAGGGAGCCAACTATGATCGTTTAAGCAGCGCGTATTAAGAACTTCTTAGCTTAGACGTTTAATTTTACGGTACAAAACAAAACGTCAAAGCTCAAAAGTTACGCTCTGCTTAAACCGATGGTAGGTCTCTTGGTAAAAAATAATATTACTCGAAAATTGCTTAATATATTTGAATAATAAATTAATCAAATTGACTTAACCATTTTCGACCGTATACTTAGAGATTTTAGGAATGGTGATTATTAGTATGCGCGAATTAAAATATTACACTTTGTCTTGTATATTATGCGTTCTTAAAACCGTATGTTAATTTAAAGATCTACGTTTCTTTAATATCTTGATTAATCACGTCAAACTATAACGCAGCTACGCTATATTTTCCATTAATCAGCTTCTGCAAAAGTATTATTATCTCATCGAAAGATACATAAATCAATCAATCAATCAAATAATTAGGTTTAATTAACTTTATTAAGGTATCTGTACCAGCGGGGCATGTACCGATGAGTTATTCGAAAAACTTATGTACAGTGATTTCACACCACGTGCCTTACGGTGAAGGAAAACATCGTGAGGAAACCTGCATACGTCTGAGAAGTACTTTAAAGACGTATGTATAGCGCCTGAGACGGCAATAGACTCACTATCTGTCACGTTCCTTCGGGGAATACTCGTATAGGCGTGCGTGAATATGTGACGGTGACGTTGTTTTTGCAAAAGCAGATATCAGTTCAGTTGAAAGAAATACTTGTATTTGTGTTAGGTTTTGAAGGAACTGTGCGCGTTATTTGGTTCAGAATAATTGAAATTTATTGCACTTAAGGTCAAGGAAACCGTTTTATATGCATTTGCATAATAATAACAGGCAATGTTATTAATTTAAATCGACACTTGTATTATAAGTGCACTCATTACTGAAAGAAAGGCAGGGTCGGCTTCGCATTCTCTTGAACCCTGGTCAAAGGATCAACCTTTTGTTTTGTTATAAAATATTTTAGGCACTTTCGCATAATCTTGATGGGTCAAAGTGCGTATTATATCGTTAGTCGGTATGTACCTAATGCTTATGAAGGTGTTACTAAACATTTTAGAAGTCAAAGAGTTCATATATTCATTGGAGAAAACCGTTATTTCTGTGGTATTGCAATGAATTTGTATGTTAGAATTGCAATTTGTGAACGGTTAAGAACGTAAGGGGAAAAATAACGAAATGACGTATGATAGAAAAAAGAAGGATGGACGTGAACGACGGGTAACAGTAGAAGTATATATAAATATTTTATTCCAGTTAAAAAGACGAAGTAAAGAATTGAAACCTTTATATGAAGTTATTTTATTCTACTTCAAACACACCACATTACTTACTTATAGTTTTTTGACAATCCCACGGAGAACTAAAATATCTTCGGAATAAAAAATTACGAACGTGTTTGAAATTTCATAGTAAAGCTTTCAAATGTTTTTGCACGAAATTTCAAATTTGTAATATTGATAATTAATCATAATATTATAATAGGAAAGCAAGAAAACAAATTGAATTTTCCACTTAAATATAAAGTTTGTAGATTATGGCAATTTGCCCATTTCGCCCACACCTAAGTACGCCACTGGCATTATCGGCCCAGTTAATCGAATGAGCTCGCATTGTTTTATGAACTGGGTGTGAATTTTCATCCATAAAACTTTAAGTGCTTAGTAATACTTTTCTACTGAATCACCATTAAATGTGTCCTTGGGAAGAGAGACCACAATTTTCAGCAATGCAAAAACATAAAGAAACAAGAAAGAAGTATAAACAACTCTGAAGTTAATAATAGAGGCAAACAAATTTTAACATTCTTCGCTATCAAGTAAAATTTAACTGAAATAAGGTTTTACTCAACTTTTATCATAATACTAATAGCGTACACAGAGACCACTGCTTTCCACATCCACGATACTTACCTACGTTGTTATTGCACTTCGTCCACATTTATCTCTTCATACACTCTCGTCGGTTGCTGAAAAAAAACAAATGTAATCCTATTCCAGACAGTAGGGACCAGAAGCTTGAGGTTAACACTTGAAGCATCTCTGTACGATCAGGTATGATTTGAAATTCGGGCAAATGGATCTTGGTATCTTAAATATAGGCTCCTTCCTGGTAGGTGACTCCAACCGCTTTGCTAAGAAAGACTACATAACTTCTTAACTTGTCTTCTATTTACTTACATGTGTATAAGTCGGCTATTTGTTTAAGTACTCACTATCAGATATCATATCTTGAATGCTTCCTACGTGTTTACTTTACTCTAGTAACTCCACAAATATTATCATCTCCTGTTCAAATTGTCTGCCTGTGTTGTCTACAGACACTACCATATAAGGGCATGTAGGAAATATACTGTTTTTTGGATCTCGGTATGAGTTTATGAGTGCTTTATTGAATAGTGAAGGCATCAGTTTTGTTTATGAATGTGGATGAATGAAAGGGGAGTGGAACACCTAAGAAACGACGGATGGATTGTGTGAAAGATGATTATGGCTAGAAAGGGAGTGAATACAAATATGATGACTGATAGAGAGTATTGAAAGAAAAACACATTGCACCGACCACAAATAACAAAGAACGGGACGATGATGATAAGGCACAAGGAGTCCGTAGAAAGACTCTGTAAGGATTAAATTGCCACCCTCATCTAACATTGTTCATAAATGCCTAAATTGCTCTGAGCTGTAAACAAGCGAGAAATATACACGCATTAATCATAGTTCATAGCGAGTATCCACAATAATGGCGACTAATGAACACGAAGCTGGATAATATTCCAGTATTTGTCATGAACTGTTGACAAAAGGTGTGTTCAAATTGAAATGCATGACCGACGACAAGCATTCGCTATTCTCTCTCAGACAGACAACTCGAATGAATGCAAGCAATTTGATGCACTTGCGAAGTGACGTTGATCTCCTGGAAATGTTTATATTATCTGGAAGAGAACATCTTCTATGGAATATTTGTCTGCTGCAAAGGGAATGCTTATATGGCTCATCAGTTACATAGGACGTTAATAGCAAGGGGTGCTGCCCCTCTCAATGATCTCTATGGTCGATATGGGCCTGATTTTACTTGGTTGACACGCTATGCCAAACGAAATGACGCAATATTGACTGAGAGTTGTAAGATAAAATTAATTCTAAACTCTTTTCCTTATTTTTGTAATTTCTTCAAATGTTTGGGTACATGAGGTATTAAATATTAACAATCTATTAACGTTTCCTTCATCTGGTCATCGGCCTAAGATCTCACGAAGCCCGACAAACATTTTATGATTTTCCTACCTCTAAACATACTTTTATCCTCAGTTATCTTGCAACATATTCCAATTTAGAAACGGAAATACCAAGAAATCCCTGAAGAAATGTAATTTCTTAAGACTGCAATGTTTTCCCTGGCTCTCGCTGGCTGTATTATATTTGACGATGTGGAGTAATTACGTAGCTCTGGAAAACGACGGCAAGTTTATTAGACGTCCCTAATCCATGGATTTGAGCCGGCGCCTCCTGGCGCTGTCTTCAAAGTCTTTGGCCTTATATTGTTCTGAGGGATTGTGGAATTCGTATCATCCGCGGCATACTCGTCTGTATTGTGTTGTTGTGGCATCGCTCTCGGGCTATTTATAAAGCCAATGACGCAAGTTGCAAGCAGGAAGATGCGTCGAACGGTCTTGCATTGTATACAGGTACAAAATGGCGTTTAGCCAAATGTTAACTGAATGGGTATGTAGCTGGCTAATACAGTAACAATAAATCACACTGTGATGATTCAAGGTATTCGCGTACTCTACTATTAGGTACATCGTATTTTAACAACTTAACAGTAGATTGTGATGGCGGCATAGATTTTGAGATCCTGCCAGTTCAATGAAAAGGAACCTTAATAGAAGTGACAATAGAGTAATAAATGAATACAGTAAATATAGCGAAGGAACCACTAAATATATCAGGTGTTCAATGTGCAAGGAATGAATCATGTTTAATATATTATTGCGTACGGTTCTTTGTCCTAAAACTTATAAGGGGTGTTAGTCATCGCATCATTGCTGGGAAATAACTGTTTGCTTGGCACAGCTGTATCATTATTAATGACTTGTACTAGGATAGAATAATGACAATGAACTTTAATATCATGCCCTAGATAGACTTCTTACCGTTCACAGGTTGTCTTTTAGCTCATTAAATCCTATGCTAAGAAAGATAATAAGAAGATTATATTTCTGTATTAAAGCAACTATCTAAGTAACTTTGAGCCCTAGTCCTGCGACCAGTTCACAATAAATCCATATTAAATTTATATCGTTCGGTTCCAATCCTAAGAAATCCAGTATGTTCTGTTTGTAAATGCTCCGCAACAGACGTCCAATACTTTCAACGAACACAGTTCTCCCTTAAATTTATCATGATTGAGTTTGTCATTGTACAATCAAAGCAGTCTTCGTGGAATCTTTCTGGTTTAAAGCCGGTATGAGTTTGTAGTACCTAGAAACTAGAACACGGTTATTTGCAGCCTCGTTTTGCGTCCCAGTTGCAGGATTTTGTAATGCACGTTCGATGTGAAACAATTTGTGGAACCAAAACTCCAACAGTCTTATTTAGTTCACGTAGTTCAAATGCAATTGATATGGCATTAAAGCCAGTGAATAGTTGTGTGTTTAAACTAATGTAATACCTTAAGTTTCGTGTTATGATTTTTATATGTTTTAAATCAACCCCGAACTTGAAATTTAAATAAAAGAGTACCAGAAAACTTGAACCATAAAGATCTGCGTTACAACCACGGACTTTAAAGGTCAGTGCTAACAAACACTACTTGAGAATGAACTCAAATGAATGGACAGAGATTTGAGCTGCAGGCTGATAGATCCGGTTCATCTGGACGAGGCTGGAGAGAAACGGGCGTTGCGACCTAGGCCGAGAGGTCAACACGGGTCAGGCGCCGTGAACTAGGTCACAGGCTATTGCTTCCCTACCTACGTATGAACCAATGACCAAAATAAACCAGTTTGAATACATAATGTACACTCACTGCCCATTGTGCTGAATCAATCAATGTATGTGTATTGCTACGGCAAACAAATTGATAGTCACAAACATTCAGTTAATTGATTGTGATTTATTACTAGCCATTTTGTTTACAAGCTCATGTTTTGATTAAGGATGTAGGTAACCCAATTTAGGATATTTATGTTTGGTAAAAATGGAATGGTGGCTGAGAAAAAGACGATGATATTCGGCTGCAACGGGAAATTGGTGGAAACTAGCTTAGGAAAAAAAAACAGTAACTTAAAACCTGGATATGATGATGATGAAAAGTGGGTGTTAATGTAGTACTGCCTGCATCTCATCCGGATGCTTATTATTATAGTACATATACATAGTCTCCGTAAGGGTAGCAGTGGTGTACTTATAGTTCACCCACATTTCGCCATTTATTTTTAAGTACCATGTAATGGGGGGCGAGCCTATTGCCACTTATCCAGACTCCCGACTGCTACAAAAACTTTTCCTGACCCGGGGATCACGTAGTCCGCAGTAGCACTTGATACCACTAGAACAAACGAGGCAATTTTTAATAAAAATAAAATATTATTATGAAGCTCGTGTTTTGGTGCTGTCATCATAAATTTTCTGAATGTTTTTATTGGTTTAGTACTAACGTGGCAGATGGTGAGTCCATCGCCGTCTCAGACACTATAAATGTATGTATCCTTTAATAATTTCTCACATATATGCAGATTTCTTCTCGGTGTTTTTCTTCACCTAAAAGCTCGTGGTGCAGAACCACTGCAATTAAAGTTTTAGCAAAACATTGGTACAGGCCTTTGGCATACGAACTTGCATCGCTTGTAGCAGGCGACTACTCACCCCCGCGGCCACCACGACTGTTATGTCTCTATTATTGAATAACAAGTACTAGGGCGTCATATACTAGAGAAAGTTCTGCAATATAGGTTGGCTGAGATGCATGTGAACAGGGCAGGAGGTCAACCACAGCGCCCCGCTGAATATAGGTCGGGGCTCTCCATTATCCGATGAAAGCGCGTTTGCAAACACCGAGCTATTTTTATGATATAAATATAGATTTATGAGCTGAATCTTATCTGTGAAATGCACAGAATGCGTTATAAATTTTGTATTTTTAGGAGTAAAATGGCGATTTATCTAAAGACAACAGGATTGGTCGGGGAATGTGGAATATTTTACGTATATCTTAGAAGTGTTTATTGGAATACTTAAAAGTTTAATTAACACGAGTCGCCTATAATCTCTTTTCTAAGAATAGACTTTGATCACTGAAGATTCCTTAATCGCATTAACTTATATGATCAGCAATTTTCTTTTCAAAGTGGAATAGAATTCTCAAGGGTATTTTTATGTTACAACATCGTTTTCTAGGCCAGTTGCTTTTATAGGTGAAACGTGGATGCATTTCTCTCGGGGAATAAAACTGCTATAACATTCTAGTCTTGTGCAAGTACGGTACAGTGCCGTCACGAGTTATGACCGCTCAGCGAAAACAGTGAGTGTAACAGCGCATGTATTGTATTCGCGTCGTGCCATACAGACAGACTCATAATATGCCTACTACCCATTGGCGGTCAGCGCTCCTATCCCCTGACCGGTACCCAGCGATGTATATTGCACAACGACCTTTAGAATAAGACAATCGGCTAATTTCGACTTCGTAGAAAGATTGACTTCGTGTAGCGGAGTGCGAGTTTTCTTAAAATTACCGTCACAAGTCACCGTGTTAACGTCAACGCAGTTTTGTATGGTATCACAATAGTGCTATCAGTGGGCCGGCAAATAGCGCTGTTTCGATCCTATACAAATCTGCGTTCCGTCGACGCGGTGCCTTGTGATGGCGGCAGTGAAAAACTCAGGCTAGGTCCTCTGTATAGTGGTGGTATTTGGGTGGTATCAATATGGTAAGTAATTAGTTAAAAGGCGGAGCTATTCCGTGCAAAAAACAGGGTGATGTTATACAAACATACGGTATAAATAAATGCTGTGTTGCCAACAGCACCTGCACTGAACCAAGGCTTACAGTGTATCGTGGATGGCAATTAGTTAAAGGGTTTCCAGTTGACTTGTCGTTATAAAAATTGTGACTCCCCTCGTGACTCATAATAAGCTGTAACAAAGTTATATTCATAAAGTTCTAAGTAAATAAGTTTAACCACTTTTACAGCGGAGCTTAGGTACGAAGACGTGACGTTATAGCATATTATTTATTCTGTGGTTAGTTTAGCTCAACTTTAAGCTGGTAAAACTTGGGATAGTGCATTTTTAAACTTAGTTTAAAATTCAATTCCATTCCAGATGCATTGTAACATATGTTCATCAACTGTCAACTTTACTCAGATGTAGTATCATATTCAGATGTTGGAAAATTCTGTTGAATAATGTGACAAGCCAGATGCCGTAGCATTTAAGACTAAAGAGCACTTTCCGTATAAGTATGAATGTTTATAATTATTATAATTCAGAAATATGCTCACGCCATCCCAGGAGGGTAGGGTCCCTGAAGGGGTAAGCAGAGGTGTTGCAATAAAAACATACACTTTTCACCGAAGATGATTAAGTACCAACGTGACAGAGGGTGAGTTCATCGCCGTCTTGGCACTAAGTATACATTATGTCTGAATTACTTCTCAGACATATTATGCAGGTTTGCTCACGATGCTTTCCTTCATCGTAAAGCACGTGGCGTGAAATTACCGTACGTACTTAAGTTTAGAATAACTCATTGGTAGAGGCCGCTGGGACTCGAATTTGCGTCGCTTGCGTAGCAGGCAGATACTTGAACCCCACGGCTCTTCATAATTCAAGTCGTTTACAATAATTTTAAATTCAATTAAAACAAAGCGATTCAAATGATTTGTTTACCTGACATCAGATATTCCATCCATTACTGTTATTTCGGGTTCAATGTTATGGAAAGATATGAATGAATGATATTTTAAACGAAGCACTCAGCGCACATTTAAATCATTTATTTTTGGGTTTGTAATGGATGCGGCAACATTTTCTTTTAACACTTCATGTTATCAAAAAAGGCTAAATGGATTGATTACTCGTTTTCTCCAGCTTTTTCTTTCAAATTTAATGCTCATACTTATGTTGTTTCTCTAACATTATAATGTTAGCTAGTATCAAGTTCTACTTCGGCACACGTCGTCCTGGGTTTGATCGCTGGGCCGTTACTGCTTTTCACGTGCAATGCATACAATTTCCTAATAGCAGCTCAAAGTCTGTATTGGTGTCCCGTTAATGGCAATAGGCTCGACCCTTTACATGATAGGTCATGTAATAGGGGTCGCGCCTATTACTAGGCAAAGGTACCTCTTCGGGGAATGCAGCTGTGAGTATGTGGAACTACGGTGAAGTAATACAAAATATAACAGAAAAAAAAATCTAGAAGATATATTGTCAATAGTTTGATTGTTTCGAATGATGATTCATATAACTAACTAAATAAGATGAAAACACGTGCAAACCGCGTGGTCATCTGTGCACAAGTCTCATAGACTAGTACTCCTTTCCCTAGATCTAAGTAGTTCCCTAGATCTCCATTTAAGTAGACAATTATACGTTCCTTAGCCTTTTGTAGACTTGTTATTAACGTCTGTCTGGAGTCCTTACCGTTTTAATCCAATGTTTGCGTCTTTATGTACAAATCAGCAAAAATAATGTCTGAAATAAAGTTGCTGTGGCTTCTCCAAGGCGCGATTCTGAGAAATATTATCTTTGGTTTTGATTATTTACAATCGTACCAAAGTAAGCAAATTGAAATCGTCTTTAGTTTTATTCAAGTGGAAAGGTAATCATTATTTACTGAAACGGTGTGTTTGTTTCGATCAATCTTTTTTCCGATTTGTACATTTTAACAACATAATTATTACCTAAGTTCTTTTCCTTCAGCACTCCGAGAACTTTGTTGATCTGTTTAGATTAATTGGAAAATAATTGTCTGGAATTTGTAGTATATATACCAGTTACCAGCGGTTGCCCGCGATTTCGTCCACGTGAATATTTTTTACTGTTTTGCAACATGCCTATATTGGTCGCAGCGTGAATTTTGATGTTATAAAGCCTTTCTCAAAGAACCAAATATCCAATACAAAAAAAAAAGTATTTAAACCAGACGTTCATGAGATTAGCGCAGTCAACCAAAGAGATAGTCGCGACACGTAGAGACATATCCTGGGCCCAGATTATCTTTGGATCCTTCCAATTCCTAGATAGTCCCTTAGATATTAGCACAAGTTACGAGCGCTGCCCTTGAAAGCGCAGCAGTCCTTTTATGAGTCCGTTTCCGTTGGTCTGTATGACGCGACGCGAATAAAAAACATCTGATATCGTTGAGCGCTTTTAACTCATGACGGTACCCGTATCTATGTCTTTTCTTCAGTCCCATTTATTATTTTCTAAACAAATTACCTAGTAATGTAATATAATATATTAATTGCGGTTAGCTACCTTGGCTCATCTCATTCATCTCGGTCTAAGGACGCTGGGACGTTAACCTCGCAACCTTTAATTTACTTGAGCTGTTCGCTGAAAATATAATTTAAATCTATTTTCTTTGAACATCTGTTAAATATTGTTTTAGGGGTGGCGGATTAACTGATTCTTTACTCAAGGTTTGTGGTTGACTGGGATTTGAGAGTAGCACTCTACAAATGTTTATGTTTCGGTTTTGGTTGAACACTTTTTTCGATATGATGTGTCTTTTTACCCAATTGTTATAGATTTTTAACGTGTGTATATTTAAAAGTTACGATCTAAGATCCTTAGTTAAATTGTTTTTAAGATAATATGAAGTAGGAACATCGTCAGCAGTGATAAAAAAGGCATATTTTAGTTTCTCTAGATTTTTTCCTTTTGTGTTTGATATTGATTTGCTTGATTTTGAACCTAAGCTGAGACTGAGAATATCAATTTTGGTATACAGGATGCGAGCTTTTTATATTCATAACCACACGCTCGCCCGCCATACTAGCAGGTATTGTCTGTATCTTCAAAGCCAATTTCCGACATGTTGGGTGCAGTTTTTTACCCCTGAAAGCAAACTTACTTCATTTAAAAAGAACCATTGACCTTGTACAGAATATAATACCTACCTAGTTCATTGATTGGGCAATCTAGTATCTACACGGAACAGGACAAAGGCATGTATTGCTCGATAGCTTTCCATCGAGAAAAACTGAGTGGAAATCCATAAATTAAATATAGGCCTTACCACGCAATATGATTGCGATGGTAAGTACTTAATTCGACTGAGTGACAGTGACAAATGTATACGCGTCATATACATACATCTGTACCACACAGTTAGTCGAACTAATGTGATGGTAAAAAGTTGTTGTTACAGCCTCAAATCACATTAGTATTTCAAAACTTTTGCGATTCATAACAAACGCTATCATGTGCTGCACAGTAAGGTAAGTCTGAGAAGATATTCAAAGACGTATGTAGAGTGGCTAAGTCGGCGATGGACAAACCATCTGGTTCTTAATCTTTAGAAAAAAGTGGGTGTTGTCTCCTCTGCCTACCCTTCGGGAATCCTTATGCACGCGCATGATTTTACTCATTTATACATTGCATTATGCTTGTTATGATAGAAATCATTAACACTCATATATTTTCTTCTTTAAAAGTTAAAACAAGAGTGCTCCATGCACGAATAAACATTTATGTTCAAGCATTTGTGCGGTAAAGACATAGTGCTGTGCTGCTAAATTAAATGGCTGGTACTTTCGTCTAAGTACTCTTGACTGTGTATGGGTATATAATTTTCACGGGTATAATGTTTAATTATTTTCTTGGAGGTAAACCATTATTATAAATAAATAAAATAAATATGCTCACGCCATCCCAGAAGGGTCCCCGAAGGGGTAAGCAGAGGTGTTATAACAACTACACCCACACGTGTCAACGTGACAGAGGGTGAGTCCATTGCCGTCTCAGGCACTATAAATACGTCTTTGAATTACTTCTCAGACACATGCAGGTTTCCTTACGATGTTTTCTTTCACCGTAAGCACGTGGTGTGAAATCACTACTCATAAGTTTTTATAAAAACTCATTGGTACAGGCCCCGCCGGGGTTCGAGCTTGCGTCGCTTTCGTAGGAGGCGACGGCTCATGCCCGGGGCCACCACGACTCTCTTTATTGGTTCGGCAAACCATTATTGATCATAGGTATTTACTAGTAAACTACAATAACACTTTGCCCGACTCCGGAATCGAACTCACGTGTTCAGTAGCGAACGAGGCAAACAGTTAATAATTAAGTAGTATTAAATAATTTACGCCCTTAAATTGTGCACTTGAAACCGAAGCCTTGTTAATTACTAGAAGTTGTTCAACACCTATTTATATCATACAAATAGGTACTCGGGAGGTAGGAGGTAAGTATATGAATTATACGATTGGTCTACAAATGAAATTCGAGGAAATACAAGTAACCAAAGCTAATATAAAGGTTCCAAATTCATGTTCGAAATTCTCCTTAAAATTTGACAAAGAGCTGGAAGCTCTAGAAGCTCCCAAATTCCTGGTATTTGAGATGTTTAGAGTTCGTTTGTTAAGCGATTGGGGGATTTGTTCTGAGACGAAATATTTTAGCTAGAACACCGTGTCCAGATGCGAGGCTTACGAGTGCTACCAACTTAGTTTATTGAACCGTTATTCAAATTATATCTATATAGATAATTATACAATTGAAGTGGTTTGTAATTCCAAATTAATTAGATTTTCATTAACTGCATATGAAAAGGCATCACTTAAAAAAGTGTAGCATTTCGCTTTCTTTAGGGTTCCGAAAAAACTGCTACTAAGACTTCTCGTCTGCCTGTACATCTGTCACTAGGATGTATCTCATTAACCTTGACTGTTAGACAGTTGATATTTTCGCAGATGATGTATTTCTGTTGCCGCTATAACACTAGATACTGAAAAACAGAATACAATTAATACTGAAACGTTTTACAACAAACGTTATTTTTGTGCTTATTTTTATAGATAGTGGTGTGGAACCCTTCGTACGCGATTCCGAATCGCACTTACCCGGTTTCTGTTACTACAATATTTCGATATAATACAAGATTTGGGAGAATACACCTATACGTTTCGATTAATTTCATGAAGACCTTCGATTGGGTGAAAACATATACTTACTTATCAATATTATCTTATTGACTTTTATATTTTTCCTCAGGTACGACAACAAATGGCTGGGAAAACGTGAAATTGGTATGTAACTATTTCACGTGTCCGGTTGTGACTACGACAAGGCATTGTCCAACTTATTAGTATCCGAATCTCCAACGCAAACAAACGGATTGCCTAATTCTGTGTCTTTCAGGATTAGACATAGATTTTGTTAGTGTTACTAAGTACTTCGTTACTGGTTTAGAAATATCACTTTCACTCGAGAGCTCCATTCATTGTTTGTTACTTGCATTCGGTGCTGATTCTGTCTAACAATGGAACTTGCAAGGATTTCCTACAATTTTCCATGCCGAATGAAAATAAGAAAAATAAAAAATAAAAACCCTTAAAATTACGTATTATGTTTTGATCTACACATAAATAAGTAATTAAAGGTAAAATAAATATACAACATATAAAAAATTTGTAAATCCTACCATTCATTTCCAAACCGTTTTTATGTAGGTATTCGTCGAAACTTCTTATTCATATATTTTTCTGATATTTAGAATGGACTACGTAGGGTAAACAGAAGTCGAAGGCGATGCTAGTTATTCAATATAATTGCAGACAAGAACAGAACAAAGAAAGCATTTTCCATCGTCGCTTCCTATTCCCTAGCAGTTCCTGATTGCTCTCAACTTGTTAGGTAGTTAGGTACATCGTCTGTAGATTCCTTTGTTGTCTGCAATCCCTACTTTAGATCCAAATTTATATGAAAAATATTGGAACCAGCATCCTATTTACAGCTATAAAAGATGTTTATCTATTCACTTAATATAATTTGTTATTAATATTCAAACTCATATTTAACAAGAGCTTTAACAACAATATAATATACTAGCTTCTGCCTCCGACTTCGTTCGCGTGGAATAGTTACTTTGGGCTAACGCTAAATTTAGCCCGCAACTTAGCAGCCTATAGCGGATAGCCTCCCTCGATTAATGGGCTATTTCAGTGTAAATACACTGAAATAAGTTTTCAAATCGAACCCGTAGTTCTCGACTTTAGCGCGTCGAGAAAACAAACAAACTCTTCAGTTTTATATGTAAATATAGATTCACTTAATATAATTTGTTAAGCTCATTTTTGACTCGCCAAATATGGCATCATCTCAATATAGACGTTCCCAAGAGATCGACATTAAATCTTTCGATAATATATACGATATTCATTTGATAATATCGATAATCATTTTATAATATCATGATATTATCAAATAAGCTTATCCGCTTTAGATTTAATGAATCGTTCTCGCTTTTAATAATAAATATAGGTATGTCTAGTTGGTAGGTTCTGTGGCTTGGTGTAATATAATAAATAATAAAAGGGCAATAATAAAATACTTTGCCAAAATTCAAACAAATCTAAGTGACATTCGTCACACACAGTGACACAGGAAATGTGTAATGATCATGCAAACGTTGTCTTCTCATTCAATCTTCTAACCTTAAATCTCATTAGGTTCAGTCAATTAATGAAAATGATTTATTCAGTTTAGGACATTCATAAGTGCCTTACCAGGGGCTTTTGAATGTCGAGGAATTTATCACCGGTTCGGAGGCTAGCCTTCTGAGAAGAACCGGCAAGAAACTCAGCTGGCATCATGTACCTACATTTCATTACACAGTAATAATGGAGTTTATTACATCTTTTCCTTGCTTACTTATTGGCTAGTAATTTTCTTTCTCTCATTCTATATCCAATATTATAATGCTTATAACATAAACATACAAAGTGAACAGTTTACTGGACGTTCAGAATTCTAGCACGTTCGTGTAACGCTCAAAACAAAATATACTTTATCAACGTGTATTCCATCACGTCCCTTTTGTTCCTGCTTTTGAATGGTTTAACCGTCTCGTCAGTCCTTTGTTGTCTGCCGTGCAGACTGCAGTCCTTGGACTCCAATAATTCTTGTCCCAGGGCGACAAAATGTCTGCCCGTGATATGTGTGTCTGGCGCATTTGCTGGCGAATGCACTTCCTGTTTGGTTTAATCCTTTGGTCGTTACACATTTTCTAAGTTACAACTTCATGCTTTAGTTACATGCTTTGAATTTTCAGTTGCATATTTGTCGTTTGTGCAGATATTTTTGAAGCAAAGCGTGAGTTTCTTAGTGATTACTCTCTGTAGTCGTGCGGTAAATTAAATCAGCTCAAAATAATATAGACAGGGAATATCTAGGGAATAAGAAAATAACAAATCTGTATTCATTTAAGTTGTTGCTGTTTTTAAGTGAAAAATACAAAAATGATTCGAATAAGTATTGCTGTTTTTGGATTTCGCAGACTAACCAAGTCATTGACTTTTTGCACCATTTTTCTTTTCCGCACTTTGTAATGAAAAGATTTGTATTTTCGTTTGCAATAAAGTAGTAAACTACTGAATCGATTTAGACATTTATTTTACCAATATTTAGAATAGACTTTAGGGTGGACGCAGCAAAGATATAAAATGCTTTTACGTTAATACGAATAAGTTGGAACCCCACGACGATACGACGTTAGTTCGCAAAATGTTGGCACACCTTCCACAATTTAATGTGCTCAGCTATTCGAATTCGTCATTCCTTCAATATTTACATAAAACACCGCACTGCCATTATGTGATTGAATACCTTCCGTTTCGGGACGTTCACTGGTAGCAAATTGACTTTCGCACTCACGGATGTGATGTCAAAGGCCGACGACCCTTGCACAAGTGCATCAATCATTTGCGCTAATGTTGCATCTAATAAAATGATAATTGAAGGAGCGTGTGGGTGTGATCCACCGACCACCGACTCACCAAATAAAAAAGTAGCTAAAAGACAGCTTCCTGTATTGATCCAGAATTGAATGCACTTATAGAAGCGCGCGATAGGGACGTTGGCTCATGTGCGGCTTATTCCAGTAATAAAAACCGCAACGATGTCGCGAAAACTTTCTATTGAGTTGAAGTCCTATCGAACTACCACTATCTGCCATTGGGAGAGATTTTGATCGTTCTGTGATATTTTCATGGTTTGTTTGACGTGAATGAAGGCATACTAAATTAATTAAAGCTTAGGTTTAGTACCTGGTAAGGCAATTGAACGTCCAGAGAATTACCGTCAAAAATATGGCATAAGTATTTCTAATAATGTTTGCGCTATGATCAAAAAAATATGAATATTCTCGATAGTGAATATTTTAATTAGCACTTTGTAGAGCGAGAAAACCTCTCACCATGATCTGTGAGCGAGAAGATCTTAAAAATGTGTTCATGTATACCGGAGTCAGTAATCTATGTATGGGTATGGGAGCTAAAGAGTGAGAGACGACTTTCTGTGCAAGTATATTTTGTGTACAAGCCTCTTTGTGCTCGAACTGCTATTCGCAAGATGAAACTGACATCAACAGATTTATGTTAAACGGAACCACACGGAAAATTATGATTTCATGAAAATAAGGATCATCGACATCAAAGGCTCTCGAAAAAATGAAATGCTATTTGCAAAGTATGAAGCCACATAACACTGTGGTAAATAAACTTATGTTTATTTGAAATCTATACACTGTGCTGAACTGTGTTTGACGGGAATTTTAAATGTCTTTGGAAATCGGAAATTGTGGAGACTATGCTAATACAAATATTTATGTAGAATCGGATAATCTTTTTACTTTTATTAACTTTCAATGTTTGTATGTTAATCCGGGTGGAATCTTGTCAGTGTATTTTAAATCAGTTATTTTTAACTGTTTGAGCTGAAATTTGGTATACACGCTTAATTTAGATGACAATTCATATTTATCTAAGTGACGTCATTCTAATTCCAATATGGCGGATCATCCAAGATGGCAGACTAGTATATTTTTCTGCACTCCCACACTATAGGTATCAAAAGAAAGAGCTTGGTAAGTAAATCACGAAAATAATTTTTATATTCATTGATATAATAATATACGCCTTTATTTTTTTATTATTAACATGTCTTATAACATTCCAATCGATACACTTCTCACTATAGATTTCAATTACAAACGGGCGAAGTCGTGTGATAATGGCCTATGTGATAATTAAAAGAAAAATTCGCTGTAAAAAGATTTAAGTACCACATAAAAGAAAAAAAAATCAATAACAACATTCATGAATAGGTAAATGTAATTATTTTTATTTTCTTATTTTTTGCATTCCATTCTTAAAAATGTACACTGTAATTACAAAACTAATAAAACAAACATTCCAAAACTACAAGTATTTTTACTATAAATTTTTCAAAGTATATAAAAAAGCAACAGGACACAATAAGTATCAATTTTGCTTTAGTAAAGAGAAGTTGCTTTACCATAATGAAGTGCTATCTAATTCTCTTCTTTATTGCTTTTGCTGTAGGGTCTATTTTGGCAGATGTTGTGGTCGAAGGAGAAGAAAAAGGTAACTGTAATATTCAAATTACTTAGTTTATTTATAAATATTATAAAATTAGTTTCTGTATTAGGTCAGTAAGCCATGCCGAGCGGTTTGAGTAACTTTTGATACCTAAGCGATGCTAAGAACGATTAGTTGATACTTGTAATTACAAAAAAAAGTAATATAAGATTAATCATTATGTATTATCTATACTCTATACAGATAAATAAAATTGAAGTGTCTGTTTGTAACTCCAAAATAACAGTTTTTCACTAAAGGCATATTAAAGTATACACGGTACTGACACATTAAAACCAACTTTTAAAATTTTTCTCTGTCTGTCTGTTTGTTCCGGGTAATCTCTGAAACGGCTGGACGGATTTTAACGGGACTTTCTACGGCTACTTTTGTTTATTTAAAATATTAGGGTTCCGCGACAATAAGGATGAAACTAAATCTACGCGGGTGAAACCGCAGGGCACAGCTAGTTAGTAATATAAGAGCCGTGGAGACCGTGGGGCTTAAGCACTCGCCTGCTACGCAAGCTCGAATCCCAGCGGGGCCTGTACCGATGAGTTTTTCTCAAAACTTATGTACAGTGGTTTCACACCACGTTATTTACGGTGAAGGACAGCATCGTGGTGAAACCTGCACATGTCTGAGAAGTCATTCAAAGACGTATGTATTGTGCCTGAGACGGCGATAGACTCACCATCTGTCACGTTGGCACTTAATCATCCTCGGTGAAAAGTGGATGTTGTTATTACAACACCTCTGCCTACTCCTTCGGGGAGTATTCCCAGCCATGATCTTTACCTGAATAGCTTTAGATAAATCTACATATTTCTACAATGATCATAATGCTTATTTCAGTGTCCAGAAACAATCAGAAAGTCGTCACCAAAAAGCAAACTTACTATTATTATAATTCTGATGAACTTGATTATTCAGGGGATTATTATACGGATTCCGACGAATATCATGAAAGTACTGAATCCGATGAACATCCCGATTCGCAGGAGGATTCGGGATTAGACAAAGATTGGAACATTTGGGATGCCATGGTATTTTTTTTCAATCTTGGAGGATTGCTAAAATTTATGGAAATCTTGGGTCTCTATGAATATCCAGGGCAATAGGAGTATTTTTCTTTACGAGGAAATCAAACAATATATTTTATAAATACCTTGAATCAAAATTGTGGGTAGTAGTAAAATAAAATTTTCCAATTTTTTGTTTTGTAACATTGAAAATAATATTTATTTTTCGTGTTTGGCCATCTATAATGTAATGTAATTTAATATTAATAGCTAAGTATAGTTTGTAACGATACTCTATATAAGAGTATCGTTAAGTATCTGTGCAATCGCGTATACTCTAATTAAAGAGTTTATTTGCGCGGAACTCTATATATTTTCCTAAAAACATTAATCTAAAACTGCATCGCTTGGGGTGATGGACTCATCGTCACTAGCGTGACAGTAAGGAAAGTATTAATTTGCACAAAGCTAACGTTAGTTTGTACGGACGATGACTAACGGCACTCCTTTTGCAAAGGGTAAAGTGTGTTACTGTATTAATTCATTTAACTTAGTCATACTTCCTTTCCCAGGATAGTGAAATTATTCAGTCGTCTGTGTTTTCTATAGCGCTTAATTACGTAGACTAAGAAAATTGGTGTCCATGTGTTCTACGGAGTTGAAAGTATTTGGTAAAACGATTCAAATAAGTAGGCCTAGACAAAGTAACATTCTCTCGCGTTAGCGCTAATAGAAGCGATAAAAGTGTATGGAAATGACATAAATCAGTCACGTGACATATGTCAATCCCGTACATTTTAGGTCGTTTCTAATAGCGAAGCGTGAGGATATAGATACACAGTATACCTACATTACGGTGAAATGACACTCACAGACGCGCGCATCTAGAAGATTAGGCGAAGCGGAATAGGCGCAATGACAGTAAGAGGTGTCACGTCGTGGCTGATCGCGTATACGTCACGTGTTTTACCGAATTTTTTCAAAACTTCAAAACGACAAATCTATATTATTTTGAAAGAAAATAAAAGAGTAAGTTTTAAAATCTTTAATAGCAACAACCGTTACGCTCGAAGTAGCAAATGATCTTATTTCAAAAATAGGTACTAGATTCCTTACTACTTGTTTAGCTTTATTTATTCTGTGGTATTATGATGATTAAAAATAATGGAAAATGTAAGATGGCAGCTAAAGATATAAATACTTAGTAAGCGCAAGCTTTCCCTAACTGATTAACGTTTTAATATCCCACCGACCACTAGTGGAGTGCGTGTTTTGAGTTGATTAATTAAAGTACTTAAGTCTATAAACGTGGCGAATGCAAATCAACCAGCTGCTATTATTTTCTTTAGCCGTAAAGTTTTGTTTATACTTCAATGACATTCAACATAAATTCTCCTTCACCGAGTAACAGAGGGTGCATACTGCTATAATAACTGTGCCCCGCGCTTTCACCTACGTACACTTCCTTGAAGTTATCTGCAGTGAAACTCCCGTTAAAATCGGTCCAGCCATTTCAGAGCCGGTAAAAACAGACAGACAAACGGACACACACATATTTTATTTTAAAATTTGTATCTTTATATGAGTACCGTATCCTTATTGTACCTACTGACTACTGAGTAAGTACCGACATGTTTTTATTTGAATCATGTCTTATTCAAGGGCACAGGGTATTCGCCTTGCGATATGCATCATTTGCACTTACGTTATCATATGTATCATTTGATTAGGTATGAACAGACACGCGTGCAAATAAAACCCTTTGTTGCTCATTCAAACTGATTTCGTATACAAATGTATACAGCAGTGAATGAAAATTCATTCACTGCTGTATTATCTACACTAATATTATGAAGAGGAAATATTTGATTGTTTTTTTTGTTTGTTTGCATTGAATAGGCTCCGAAACTACTTGACCGATCTTGAAAATTCTTTCAGCAATGGATAACTACATCATCAGCGAGTAACATAGGCATATTTTACCCCCGTACTCCCACGGGAACCGGAACTATGCGGGTGAATCCGCGTGGCGTCCGCTATTTATTATAATCTCGTTAAATATTTTAAGGCTCTGCCGAATATTATACGAGTTTTTATAAGAATTTTACGATGCACTGCACTTAGCATCTCAATTTTTACTTTTCTGAGAGTGATAAATTAAAAAGCCGTTACAGCTGATACGAATGCATTTACAATGAATCCAGAACACTGAAGGTTTTTATTCAAACACATGTTACTCTTAATATAATATTGATAATTTAGATAGCAGTTACATCCTCCTTGTAACATTAACCATTCTGCCAGTGAAAGTCCCTTATAATCGATTTCGCCAGCCCCAGCCGTTTCGGTGATTAGCTGGGACAAACAGACAGACAGAGAGAGTAAAAAATTAAAAATAGTTTTTTTAATGTCAGTACCGTATTTACTTCCTTACCGTACGGGACTGAGCGAGTTATTCCCGAACGTGATGAGTTTCCACTTTCCAGGCCATTCATGAATGTTCGTTCACAAAATACCAAAGATGTTTCAGCTCGTGCACAAAATGTGTTTGTTTGAACAGTTGTACTTGTAAATGAACACTTGGCCAAACGGAGTGGTCCATTGCACATCGCTCTTGGTCGTATCGTTATTGTATATCGGTGTCACGGCAATGTGTCATACAATCATCACTAAACGTGTGTGTGCTGGCGTACTAATATGCCAGTTCGGCTAATATGAAGGTTTGGTGAAGGGCTAGAAACTTGGTAGGTTGGTTACGATTGTTATTTGCAATCCTAACCCGATCCTACTATGCGACTTACGACCGTTTTCAATATTCTATTCATTTGGTCACTAAATATAAACAAATCTATAATTTTGTCCTTACTTTCAGTCCTTACCTTATCACTAGTTAACATGATTATGAAATTGAAGGTATGGATAGACCAAATCTGACAGATAAATGAGGATAGCAATCCATCTGTAAACTTAGATAGGTTATTGAAAACCGACGCTAAAGCTAGCCTTATTTACGTTTAAATATCAACGCTTGTAGGCAAACTATAATTTACTACAAAAACTAGCTTAAGGACAAGCAAAACCATTGAACTACAATCAAACAATGACTTTTTTCGTAATACCAATGCCCGGATTCACGTAAAACAAACAATTGAAATATCGTTGAACGATGAAAGTCATTCGGTCGAAATCCTCTTCCAATGTGGTATTCACACATTCAACATACGTAGTACATCAACTCATTAGCAGGTTTTCACTGCGATAGCATAGTCGTTCCATTTCTTTGATAGCATGAATATGAAAACACTCAACGACTTAGTCGCTACGAGATCGTTACAGTTTTCATTACGTGTATCAGAGGGCCTAGTACGAGTTTTTCACTGCCGCCGTCACAAGTCACCGCGACGACGTAAACGCAGATTTGTATAGGATCGGAACAGCGCCTGCGAAGGCCTAAAGATGACACTATTGTGAGCCCATACAAATCTGCGTTTACATCGACGCAATGACTTGTGACGGCGATTTTAAGAAAACTCGGACTAGGTACTGCTACAGTTCTCTCAGGATTACTATGTTCTCCGTCCATTAAATAGAGGTTAGTAATTGATTTAACGCAACCTCAGTAAATTACGGGCAGCTCTCGTCTCTGCGTGCCTATTCCGTTCCATTAGTCTATTCCCAGCGGATCACTTAGATAGATGGAGTATCCAGCGCGATGCTCTCGTCCGACGCTTACATTTAATCAAGGTGGTCGCAACATATCAGAGATGGTGTCACCTTATTAATTAAACTGGTTGATGAACGAGCTTTGCTCAGTGTTTTCTAAAAATTAAACCAAGCTAGATCGATTTATCGCCCTGAAAACTCATGCTTTCACTAAAATGCATATAGTCTTCAATGTTCATAGTATACTCATGTAGATGATATGACTAGAATGGGAGTGAATACAGATATGACGGCTGATAGAGAGAAATGAAAGAGTGGAACACATTGCGCCGACCACAAATAACATGGGATAAGGACAGGAGGATGATTATGATGATGAGTATACTCATGTAGTTTTTAAATTTTCAACATTATGTATGATGTATTAAATTGCTTTAATAATATATTATTGACGATGATAATGTGATTAATAAGTTTGACATTTCTTAATCATGCGACATCAAAAACACTTCAACCTCCTACTACCATTTTCAAGCTTGTCACATTAATGTAATGTTAAATTTTCATTCAGCGATTCTTAACAACAATAAAATTGTCGTCTTCATCATGTTATACGTAATCTAGTAATTTTTGCGTCACTTTCCTCATTCCTTGTGATACACGATTTCTGAGAATGTCTTCCGTTGAATCATCAAATGAAAAAATGCTTCTTGTCGATTCAGGTCTTTGCCAAACTCCCAGTTTGTTCATTTCTATCCTTCCTGTATCTGTTAGTCCATTATAAGATATCATACAGATGTCGTCACGATTTATAAGCGCTGACATAGAATGCGCAGTAATTTTAAGGGTCTATCTGTCTGTATGTATCGCTTAATGCGATTTAACACAAGGACACTCATAGCTCGTGATCGCCATCTGTGCATTGTTTTTATTGGCAAATATATCCTACGGTATGGATCGTAATTCCTTCGGTCATCGCTCGCTCTCTGGGTGGACGTTGACACCGCTTTGTCTTGCCGATCGAATACACCCCGACTGGGTACTAGAGGTAATAATGTTTGCACCGGAGGAGCTGTTTTGAGAGACACTTATTGTTCCTTCTGAATTCAGTTGACTATCGTGTGTTGCAACTGTGCATTACATCACAACGTTATTACTATGGTAGGTAAGTACCTCAAGATTGTTTTGAATTGGTTTTTAAAATATATTTTTTTTGTAATAAAAATAATTAAGTAAAGTGTCAATTACGAATATAGATGACATAGTTAGAAAACACCAGGGTCAGTAGACAAAGTAACATTAGCTTAAGCTTTCTATAAGAAAGGTTACAAAATGCATGGGAATGACGTATGTCACGTGCCTGACATGTAATTTCCATACATTTGTATCGTTTCTATTGGCACAAGCGCGAGAGAATATTACTAGGAGTTTTTTTCTAATTCAGTTAGCGTCGTAGAACCTCGTAGCTATTCGTAGCTGCTCCCTGTTGTTGCGATGGTGACTCTACTTATCAATTATTATTTCTCTATGGTGGAACTTAACCTAAATAAATAGGTTAAAAACGATCTCTTTCTCCTCCAAAATAATCATGGCTCGGGAACGTCGCGCAAATTCTTATTTATCATACTAGACTATGCAGTTATTTGAGACTTTGCCATTTAACTATATTGCGCAGTGAAATGTTGCTTTAAACGCATCCATTTTAAGTGTGTTCATAGTTCTGTGATGATGTATTACTATCCAGAAGAGACATGCCTCTGGCGAAAAGTTTTATCCATTATATTATTAAACAACTATTATCTTGTAGCATCATTGCTTAATGTATTATTAATGTAGCCTGTCATCATGGTTTTTTTGTTTATTATTTAACCAGGTACGTTACTACGGTTATGGGAGACACTTGAATATCGGTTGTATCAATGACCTCCACTTATAAACTACATTGTACTTGATAGATATGTCACTAGCGTGCCCAAATTGAGGCGTTAAAGTTGTCGGAGAGAACTAGACTCTCTATCTATCTCTGTATCTTCACTTGCTTTCAAATGGGTAAAAATGGGATAGCTAGAGTTTTGACAACTTATTTAATTGACAAGTGCAAACTGCACATCGTCCGTTTTTGAGTGATAGCGTATATATGGATACAAGTAAAGTATACCAATGTATAAGTACACAAGTGAGAACCACAGGGCCTGAAAATGCTTCCTAATTTGTCTTTGATACATTTATTGTTACAGTTCTTAGGAATGAACAAAGGAAGCAATGTAATGCACAGATTCGTGCAAAATATTTAAGCAGTAATTTAAAACCGTTGAATCCCGAAAAATGTCTAACTATTTTCTGACAAACTTTTTCGTAGTTTCCTATTGATCAACGAAATCAATTGATATCTACTAAAACTTCTAAACGATGTTATTTATACTGTAAATGTAAAAATAAACTGAGAGAAGTATGAATACAGGCTCGGAATGTATACGAATTATCCACGGATTGTATGTGAACGGTGGCATAAAGGAACTGCTAGACAAAGTTGATTTACATAAAACCTCTCGGCGGACAGTATTCAATTCTGAAAATGGCCAATGCAATGAATGTCTAATTCTGAGAATATCATAGAACACACTCTAAGACAGTAATACCTTATATAACAAGCTTACCAAGCAGTTTGGAAACTAGGAATAAATCGTTGGAAGCTGCACACTCTAGAGATTCTAAGCACTTGGCTCTGCCAGGTGTGCTCAGTATCTCGTAGATACCGTACTGCTTAGTAAGTTTATATACTGTGGCTACACTTTAGTCTCTGTGAATAGGATGAGCTTTGAAAACTCTTAGTTATGTGATTATTTATTTTCACTAAGAAAAGTTTTAATGTTATACAACTAAATAATTTGATACAAGTAAGAGTGTAATCGAAATGTCTAGTACCTACTTAAGTAGTTGAACACAAAGAAATATTACTTACTTCCATCTCTAAGTACATATTGCATTTAATATGAGAGATGTCAGATGTAAGTTCATTAATCCTATATCCATACTAAAATGGGAAATAAAGGAAATATTTGTTTGTTTGCATTGAAAATGGTCCGACACTAATCGAAAAATTTAAAATATTCTATCACTGTTAGAATGCTAAAATATCAATAAGTGACATAGGCTATAATTTTAATCGAGATCCCTAATCAAACGCGGGCGACGCGGCGGATGAAAGCTAGCCCTCAATAAAGACGATGATATATTGGATCGTCATGAATTAATCATATCAATAGCGATAAACCGTTGCATTTCATCTGATAGCTGCATATAAGAACTTCCTTTATAAATTACTTAGCGATAAACATCCTGTGCACTTGTAAGCAATACGTTCACAATAACACCCACGCGAGACTACGAGAGTAACAAACTGAAAATGAATCACAACCGGTTACATCCAGCCAAGGTCAGTTAGGTAAAGTCGAGGAAAGTATAGACATTAACGTAGGTAATTATGGCTTGACTGATGGATACATGGAATATACTTATAGGTAATTGCCTTTTTTTATTGACGTCCTTCAAAAGGTCCCCGACCGCCCTGGGAGAGGCAGGTCGGGGTATGCCGGATTTTTACCGCACTAAAACCCCCCCCGGTGGCCATCCTCCATGCTTAGGGGGGACTCCGAGTACTCTGATAGATCTCACCGGTGTCCCCCCACACTTTGCCGGGGCACATCCCGGGGGCAGCTGTGTCGCCGCCCCTGGAGACCTCGCTATGCAAGGCAGCACGAGCAACCTTCCCAAGCCTGCGGCTCGTTAGTCAAAGCTCCCACCCCAACCACCGCCAGCAGGCCCACCGGCCCACTTTTAGTCGCCTCTTACTACAGGGGATACCATGGCCCAATTCTTAGACCCTGGCTATTGGCTGGACTTTTAATTACCTATAATAAGATTTCTGGGTGATCTTCGCGCGGTTCTTCTCAGAACTGGATAGTATTGGAACTGGTGGTAACTTTATCGACTTTCATAACATAATAATATATTTTTCATTCCACCATCTCGGAAAGAGTATTTTTAATCTTCAATATCTGAGTGGAAAAGCCGTTTTTATTCTCTAGAGGATAAAGTAAATTGAATTTAGAACATCGTGTGCACTAAGTTTGTGAATTAAAAAGATTATTCTGTAATACTTACCTGTCATAATGTAGTAATTAATACCTAAACTGAAATAAAAGTGTACCTATCTTGTGATTGTAAACGTTTTTTTTTTTGCATTTAGTCATTTCCTCGCTGAGGTGGAATGAAAAGTTACGTGTTGCACTCGAGTGCAAAGATTTTTCACCTCGTGCTCTTTTGATTCCCTCGCTAACGCTCAGGATTCTAATTTTGAATCCTTCGCTTGCTCGGTCATCAAAATTGAACACGCGGTTAAAAAGCAACTTTGCACTATTGTATAACAAATAACTATTTGTATTTTACTCATACAAACAGGAAAAGAGGGAGCGAGTAAAGCCATGCATCTAATTCTATCTATCTAAGTATATTTTCAATTCTTCATAATAATAAAGGCAAATTTTGGTTACTACAGTCATTCATTATCGTGAATTCAGCAACGTGGATAATTTTCGTTCTATTACATGAGCATAGATAATCTTTGGCGAGATATAAAACGTTTAAAGTTTATTATGATTATCAAAATTACCATCGGTTCGAAACAAGCCTTCTGAGAAGAACAGATAAGAAACTCAGCCACTGATAGATTTTTATCATTATCGTGGTAACAGTAAGTCTCAAATTCTGCTTCGTCAGTATCTCTGCGTTGCTCTGCTGATTATTTGAGTTGAGAATTTCGACACTTACTACCGTTTTCTAAAGAACGTACATTATATTTTTGGATTCCGTGACAAAAATCCTCGCTCCAATTAAAGACTACGATTTCTACTTACCAAAACTCGTTTTACCTGATTTTTTACCGCTTTTGACCGAACCACCTTAAACGTGTTAATTTATCTTAATTGCTACCTGATTTATAACTGCTGCTCGGTTTATGTAATTTTCATGACCTTGCTTTTGGATAGCTATTTATAGAGATATATTTACTTATTTATTTGTAGTTTCTTGCCGGTTCTTGTCAGAAAGCTAGTTTCCGAACCGGTGGTAAACTCCTCGACATTCATAAGTGCCTTACCAGGGCCTAAGCTGAATAAATCATTTTCATTTTCAGTTTAAACTAGTTATAGTGTATGGTTAATTTTGCTAAAGATCACTGTAATATATTCGGATTTCTAATGCTATACTTAATTATTTAACAAGCTCAATATCTAGTGTCACCAATTTTATGAATGTCACTGTCACTTAAAGCTTAGTTCCATTTAAAAAAACCCATGGTTTTGCAAGGTATAATAGGTACTACAATACTCCACTGTGCACCCTTTACTCTGACGAAATAATTTTTTCGAATATCGAATTAACGATTTCGAAGATTTCATCCTTACAAAGAAACTTATTAACGTTACCTCTTTATGATATAAGTATAGAATATGATAATAATATGTGTGATGATGATGTGCCCCTTCCCACAGAACCGGTAAGATTACTCAAAACTAATCGACAGATGTTTGCAAAAGGTATTTTAAGCCTAGACCATCTCAAATTGAAGCAGCCAAAAACGTCAAGGTTTATCAAGTAAAATCAAATAAGTTATTAAATTTATGTAAGAATAATGAACCTAACGACATAGTTTGATTAAGACTAACGAGAATGGCCGGTGACGTGCAATCGATAATGTGTTGACACATAAAAAATGTCCTGTCAAAACATTTCACACTAATGACTCTTGTATCGCCATTATAGGACAGTTTTGCCCCGACGTGAACTCATCATCAACTTGGGAAAAAAGTAACAATGTGATTTATGTCCGGTTCAATATATATTGTAACGATAGTGACCTGGGGAACTACTATCATCGTTATAGCAGTGACGTCTTACTATCTTCTAGCTTTGACGTGTAAAGACGAACAAGGGGAGAGGAAGACCCAAGAAACGATGGATGGATTGTGTGAAAGATGATATGGCTAGAAAGGGAGTGAATACAGATATGACGGCTGATAGAGAGAAATGGAAAAGAAGAACACATTGCTCCGACCCCAAATGACATGGGATAAGGGCAGGTGGATGATGGAAACACATTGATCAATTCTTCGACATTCATAAGTGCCAAACTGGATCAATCATTTTCTACTTTGTTAAAAGTCTAATCGAATATAAATATTTGTGCGTTGGAGTTTGAGTTTGGTTGCAAAATCTAAAATCATACTTCTTCAATGAATTTTACCCGTGGTGTTGCTAGCAAATAAAAGAACTCTCGGTTACATACTTTAAAGACAGGTACTTACAATCTGATTACAGAATTCGTAATTTGTTAATTTACGCGAATAATAAATTGCTGGATAAATGTGTAGGTATTGAACAATAGACAACGGTGTCAATTACTGGTAATGTTACATAACATGCATGACAACAACGTATTAACGCCTCATTTTAATGTTCGCTTCGCTACGACGTCCGTTTTAATTTAACATATCTTTAACATTTATTTATTTCTTTCTATATGTTCTACCTTTGTACTGACTACTTCCAACACCTACAGCGAGTACCTGATATTTTTTTACCATGTGAAAGCCGTGTGAAGAGATTCTTACATAGTCGGTAGGAGATAACTTAGGTATTTCAAGTGTCTATATGCTTTGGTGACCACGTATCATCAGTTGGGCCATATGCCAGTTCTTGTTATTACTCGTTGACTCACGATAACCTGAAAATGAAAATGATTTATTCAGATTAGGCCCTTGTAGGTAAGGCACTTATGAATGTCGAAGAATTTACCACCGGTTCGGAAACCAGCCTTTTAAAAGAACCGGTAAGAAACTTACATTGTGTAGTGTCTTGTCTACTGAGAGATAATGATGAAGAAATCACATAGGTTTAAAGTAGTTGTAAAGTAAGTATGTGGTAATACAATATATCTACAATAATTTATACACTCAGTAAAAATGTAAATTGTTGAAATTTCGAAACTAATGAAAAAAACATCAAACTTTTGTTACAAATTAGTTCGCAAGTAACAATAGTAAACAATACAATAAACGCATATTGAAGTAAGTAAAACATCACGAAAGCCAAAGGTCAGCCTAAAATAAACACGCTATTGACCAATTTGGACTTATTTGAACAACATTCTCAACTGGATTAATAATGTTCTTTGCCCCTTAAGAATATCAAGTACTCATAAAAATCATATTCAATAACAATCCATTACAAAGAACACCATATCATAAAGTTATTGCATTAGCACGAGTTTTGGTACTCGTTGAAGTTTCATTCTGCGGCCTGGGGCCTTACCATAAGCTCTTATTGCCATCATAGTTCCACTGTGTGACAGTGACAGACTTATACACGTCATATACATCTGTCTCATAATAAGAGTGAAACTATCATGGCAATAAGAGCTCATGGTAAGGCCCCTGACCATTAGTTCATATATATAATAGTGAAGTTCAAATGAGTACACGGTTTCATTCACGTAGACTTTATTGTGTTATAACACGTTTTTTGTGACGTTCCACGTAAACAGGGTAAAGTATCCTATGTCCTTCTCCTGGTTTTACGCTCCCTCCCCACCAATTTTCAGCCAAATCAGTTCAGCCGTCCTTGAGTTATAAATAGTGTTTACTCGACTTTATTTTATATTATATCTGTCTCCTAATAAAAGTCAAACTGACATGACATTTACAGCTCATGTTAAGAACTTACTTAGATGTCAAACAACCGAAATTCACAAAAGGAAATAACTTGAGTATCGTCGTTATTTATAACATTTCGTTAGCATATCAGTTAGGTACTAAGAAAGAACCTTCTTATGTTTCGGCAATGGCATCTTTATCCAAGCGCGTTTGCTTAAGCCCAAATATAGTTAACAAAAACTGCAAATAAATAATGCCTTATTTTTTCTATATGTGTTCTAAATCTATCCTCATCTCGAACAAAATGTAGCACTTGTAAAAGCTGAGGTTTTTGATAGATTTTTAAAGCACAGCTCGATAAAGCACAACAACCCGTACGATTGAGGTCAAGTGCTTGTAATAAACCAAACTGCGGCTGGCCGATATGAATATGGCAGTTTTGCCACTCGACATAGCCTAGTTTTCGTCCGCGCAACTGATTGTTCGAGTCAAGCTTTATTTCCAACCACAGGCCAATAAAGCACATTTGATACAAGCAAGGATAAACGTGTGAGTACAGTTGATGCAAATACATTTCTGGCAAAATAGGACCCTCTAAGGTACTGCAATACCGTGTCAAAGGCTTTAGTTAGATCCAAATAGTATGGCGTTCGAAAAAAGAATGAATTAATTATCACAGTACTACAAAAAGTCTATAGTAAGACTTCATATTTCATGAGTCTGACAGTAATCTGAAGATTAAGTCGGCAGAAAATGTTTAAAACTTAGTTTGGTTGCAAAAATTCTGAAAGTTTTGAGAGATATGAACAAAATTGATTTAATGCTTGATGTAGTTTTAAATATATTTTGCAGTCATTGTCTTTTCCATGACTTCGGTTTGACTCGAGACTCAATAAAAATATAATAGATATTATGAATGAATTGAAAATGTAATTTGAATACTGCTTAGGCTTGATCAGACCACTAACGTAATCTTTGTTTATTATTGAGTAACAATACACTAAAACGATGTTTGATATAATTTGATCGTTATTACTAATGCATTGGCGCATTAAAATCAACTTGATACAGACATAAAACATTATAGAGATATCAACGATGATAAACAAGTAGTTAAGTATCGTAGTTGTTGAAATAAAGTAAATTCATATTCATCTATCACTTTAAGTAACAGTTTGATGGTGAATATATCTACACAGGAGGAGCTCGTGGCACAGTTGCTATTGCGCATATCATTCGATCAGCGAAGTTAAGCAACCCTAGCCCTAGCCAGTAATTGGATGGGTGACCGCCCGAGTTACCTCCGTGCCTCGGAGAGCACGTTAAGCCGTCGGTCCCGGTTGCCAATTTATCATCTTTGGCAATCGTTATAGGTCAGTCAGAGGCCTCAAATAGTCTGACAACTGGTTTAACCCAGATCACTGATTTTCCTCGTTAAAGGGGTTGCGAAGGTCAGATGGCAGTCGCTCCGTATAAAAATCAGGTGATCAGCCACATCGGGTTGAATCAAGTGCTGACCCCAACAATGTATGGGATAAGGCCAGGGAGATGATGATCCGCTTTATAATTATGATTTAAATTTCTATTTATTGTTCAACCACAAGGTTAACTTAATAATTATTACAGAGGACAAGGAGAATATAGCCTAATTGTATCGACCAGTTGGGGCAGATCATCTTTGGAGGGGGCTTACCTTACTTACTAGACTACTAAACTCGTGAGCTGAATTAAAGACCTTTATTTCTTGATCACAAAAGTGCACTTCCAGTTTAATAATTAACTTGTATTATATCTCTGTTGACGTTGACGAAATCCTACTAACCCTAACCCTAACCCTACCCTTGTTGACTAAAATGCTACTGGGTTCGATCTCCGGATTGGGCGTTTTTCACCAGTAATCTCCGAATAGCAGCCCGGAGCAGGCAGTAAGCGCCCCCTATTATTGGGTCTTAACTTAAACATAGCTGGCGAAATATGTGTTTACTATAAGTAGACTTCTGCCTGCCTACCCCTTCGTAGAATATACGTATGTATATTCCCTGTACCCCTATCACGGGTTTGCCACCGTTTTCGTGATCTATACTTGCTAGCGTTTCCGCCGAATATTTGTATGCGAAATTACACAGCGTCTCCAAGCGGTGACGTGAAGAACTAAAATATCTCATACAAATATTGTGAGAGACGCTAGCGAAAGTAGATTAGGAAAACGGTGGCAAACTCGTGATAGGGATAATGTTCAACTGTGGAGTGTGTACCTTGGTGAAGCTATTCACACAATAGAGCCACTGGAGCCGTGCACGAAGTTGCTAGTATATATTCTCGTTTACATAGTTTTCCATTGCAAAAATGCAGTTGAACCTCCTTCGCTTTTAATGTATAATGAAGTCGATTCTTTTTTACTCGTCGTCAGTTTTACATTATAATAGTCTCTTTGTAAGAGCCAATTGCTTAATGTTCTCTAGACCGCAATCTTACTTACACATGCTAGACTAATTCTTAGCGTGTCACTATTCTGGTTCTGCTAGTTTAGTAATGAAAAAGAAGAACACACCAACGCAGTGACTTCGTCTTAAATAAAAAAAAACTAAGAACAGCGAATGGTTTCTTATTTGTCAACATTATTGTAGACAGCATATAAGCCAATTACAGGCTAGATAGTTACAAAATAAGAAAGAAAACAATATTCTGGTCTGTTTTTTCTTATTAAATTGTAGCCTATTGTAATGTTGTATATTGTTTGAAAAATATATTTTCTGTCGTTCTTTTTCTAATAGGTTCGATAAGGTGCTTTATTTAAAAATCATTTTAATATTGTATAGAGTAATCAGACAGAATTGAATTGCCTTGTCATTCCCCCTATACCTAATAACATGGAGCGTGTGTTATCAGTCGAGGTATAATAAATTTTCCCTGTACACACGGTGTGTGCCAGGTCATTTATGACTTCGAGGACGCGGAAATATACTGAACTCTATCACTTGATTAGCGAATTCAGTACTGATTCGCATCAGTCAATATAGGTGCTGACTTTGAATTCGCAGTAGTCAGCTTATGAGTCTAACTTTGTCAGGCTGTACGACGCGACGTGAATACCTACGCCATTACCCCACTATTTTCGCTGAGCGATCATAGCTCGTTACAGCACCTGTATTTGTATCAATACCCCAATTATAGGTTTGACTATGTTTGAATGTTAATATTTTCTTCTAACATTGTTGCTGTAATCATATTTTTTGGATGACATACAATTTTAGTACAATGTAAAATTAATTCTGCAATTTTCGGGGAAAATATACTAAGTAATGGTCCTTGAGAAACCAGCAAAACTTTAGGAACCAAAAATCTGTATATCCAGATAAAGTTCACTTTTATATCATCAGGTTGCTTCTAAGTCTTTGGACTAAGTTTACACTAGCTGTAAAACATTCAACGTGAATGCCAGTAAAATGGGTTAAAATGTCAAAATTAATTTAAATGTTAAAACTCGTATGAAAAGATTAATACATGCAGTAAACCCCTAACATAATGAGGCACCTTGTATTGAACCGGTTCAAATCGATCTGATAAGTGTACCACATAATCGGTGGTGGTCGCGTGTCAAGGATGCGATACAACCGACCCGATACCACCAGTAGGGGTCAAGGCACTTGATTAAAACTCGGGGCCTCCGACTTTACATGAGAATTAAGTATCGGAGAACAATGAGAAACGGCGATGGGGTTCACAGGTTATCGTGGATTAGAAGTTCAGTCCAACTAAGCTTTTTTGTTGGCATAATGTGAACTACTATACAGGTCAATGTTTATTACTACTTAAAAAAGATGTTCACGCCATCCCAGAAGGGGTAAGCAGAGGTATTGTTACATCCACATTTCACTGAATATGATTAAGTGCAAACGTAATTGTTGAGTTCCTTCCGGGTTCTTCTCAGTAAAAGCAACCTTCCGAACCCGATGGTAACATTTACAATCCTGTGCAGTGTATATATTATTTTTGTCCTCCTGCCGATTTGAAAGTACATTGTAAGAAGTCTAATCAAATAAAGACAATTTTTGATTGATTGACATAAACTTTTCTAAATTGTACTCTTTGTAGGGCTAATAAATGTTGCTATCGCAAAGTCCCAAGTTAAATAAGGCAGTAGACAGATATTAGATAACTAGATTTAAACCTTCAGACAGTCTGACCGGATGGGGCGAGGTAAAATGCACATACTTACCTCGGATTTGCATATCGCCCGGTATTTGAGATAGAACTACCACGAAAATGAACAAAAAGATTTGCGAGTAAGCGACTATAAGCCTTGTTTTGTTTCCAATGTTTGCTGATATGAAAGGTGCAAAAAGAACCTGTAAATAAAAAGATTACTTATAGCGGATTAGACCGGATTGGAGAATTAAATTCATTTAGAATGTATGGCTTTTATTTAAAAAGTTCTAAATTTAAGTGAGACAGTTTATAGTCCTTGTTCTTTGTAGTCTGCTATCAACTGGTCAGGATTGTGATAATGAATAGCAGGATGATAATCCAAGGCTAAGAATAACCCGTCTATTAATTCTTAGTCCCTTTATCGCCTTACTATAACTTTACGAATAATAAAATATTGAATAAAAAAAAATACTAGTTGGATGACTTTATTTCGCGGAACCCTAAATAAAAGTTAGCCTAATTTACTCCTCGTAACATCAGTTCTGCCATCTGCCAGAGAAAGTCCCGTTACAATCGGTGCAGCCGTTTCAGAGATTACCCAGAACAAACAGATAGACCGACAGATAATTTTACATGCATTTAGAGAAAATCAGTTAAAATGGAATTACAAACAGACTTCATTTTATTTATCTGTATCGAGTAAGCGACGACATCTTGTAGATACCTTAGAGAAATAAATTATATTTTTTTAGAGATTTCTTTGAAAACGACTATACGAGTGTCTAAGTCTAGAAATATTTACAGAATATAACTCAGACAAGAGCTAGCGGCTCATCATTCGGTGTAAATCACTTGTTTACGGTTAATTTCCACGAATCTCGCGCGATTCAGCGAAGCGCGTGGGGGTGAATCGCCTCTTCTTTTTTTCGCGAAAATGTCATTTCCATTATACGCTCGAATTCTTTCAGACGTTTCCTATAATACTATTCGATCCCATGCCGTATTTTGACTTTATCTCGGATTATTCGTATCTTATTTATTTAGCAATCGCTAATGGCCTCAAATTGCTTTTTGCTTGAAGGCATCGATGTTAAGGAGAGGAATACTATCGTATCCATTTCATTTAACAAAAGCAATAATTTTCCCCCGAATTCATAAAAGTTCAATGCTCTTGTATTATAACCAGTCAAATGTATGAATGACATACCAAAAATAATTGAACCCATTTGAAGAAGGATTTCGAGGCGAATGAGTCGTATTCATAACCACAGTATACCTTCATATGAGCTTAGCAGTTCGGAATCCTGCACCAGATCGTCCAAAATGCATCCACACAGAGGCGCGCATCTACGAGATTATAAGTCACCGCGGCGTAATGCCAGTAGGGGTGCGATCGCGTATTCGTCATTTTCTAATGTTCACACAGTAACTCGGCGCAATGTGTTCTTCTTTTCCATTTCTCTCTATCAGCCGTCATATCTGTATTCACTCCCATTCTAGCCATAATATCAGCTTTCACACAATCCATCATTTCTTAGGTCTTCCTCTCCCCTTGGCAATATTATCCTCATCCCTCCGCATAACAGGTCCATACCAAGACAAATGTTTATTCTTCAACTTCACTGGTGCTTACTGGTGCAAACACAGTAAATTTTAAAAACATCAACAGTGACAACCCTCACGCTCGAAGGAGCAAACGTCCTTATTTAAAAAAATTGGACTAGTTTCCTTACTGCTTAGGAAGTTTTAATATAACCATCTTATATTACTTTACTGCGTGTTTACTGTTTTTGCACTTAAATCTACTCCAATAATTGGTAATCAGATCCATTTCATTCCATTACAGGTCAATTGACTTGACGTTCACATTATATTCGATTTGGAAATCGAGTCCCAACTGCAAATTAAATCGGTTTGTCGAAATCAGGGTTGATGTCCTGCGATAAGGTCGGACATTATGCATATATTTAATTTGTGTGGAAACATCGCAAATTATTCCTAGAATCTTAGGCAAAAAAAATATGATATGCTTTTGGTCTCTTATTGTCCAGCCAGATCTTTAAGATGGATGTAGGAAAAGTCAAACGAAACGACTCATTAAAAAATACCACCATTCCAATATGTCTATTATAGTAGCTTTTACCCGCGGCTTCGCTCGCAAAGAAATTTTTCTTCTAATACACCTAAGAATATACATAGTTTCATCATGATCGGATAAGTAGTTTTCATGTGAAAGCGTAACAAACATAGTTACATACACATCTATACATCTATAGATAGAGATAAATACAATTGAAGTGTCTGTTTGTAATTCCAAAATAACAGCTTTTCACTAAATGCATATGAAAGTATACACGATACAGACACTAAAAAACCAAGTTTTAAAATTTTTCTCTGTCTGTATGTTTGTTCCGAGTAATATCTGAAACGGCTGGACGGATTTTAATAGGCTACTTTTATTTATTAAAAATATTAGGGTTCCGCGACAATAAGGAAGAAACTAAATCTACGCGGGTGAAATCGCGGGGCACAGCTAGTTTATAATATTAGTAAAATTTGTATGCTTGTTACATTTGAAAACCGAAGTCACTGAACTGTTCCTTTTTATTTGTACAGTTCGGTTGTTCTTCAAGTTTATTTATTTTTCAATTTAAAACCCTAGTTGGAACCACTATACGTATATTTTCAATTTCCGATGACAATACTCTGCTATGATCTTGCTAAATTGTGGCACTATCTAGTCAAGTTTTATTTCTATTCATATATTCTCCTTCATAAACTGATTTTGAGAAGCTTTTGTGCCATTACTACCTGTGCCGGTTTCACTCGCGTAGACTAAATTTCATCGGTGCCTTTATTTCATGGAACCCACGTTTTATAAAAAGAATAGAACCTTCTATGACATATTAGAAGACCTTAAAAAAGAATTCGGAACAAGTTATAGTGTGACCAAGAGAAATAGCCGTTCATTTATGTAATACATACATACCTCTAAATATTGGGAGAATTCTGGTTATTATATCTGGATGATATTATATTTCCAGAGCTCGCGTTTTGAGAAATGAACACGTTAGTAATACTGGCATGAATGTTAAATTTAAACCGTTTTTGGGTTACTAACTGATCAATTATGTATGGTTTACGTGTGAAAACGTGACCTTTCACGTATTGCATAGTTTAACGCAACACCATAGCACTACGTCATGAGTGTTTTATGAGATTTTGCTACTAAGATACCACGTTGTAGAATAAAAATAGTCCACGTGCTAAATTTTATCAAGCAAAGCTAATGTTGGCATTTCGCTGATGTTTAAATAAATGGATAGGACACCATATGTGACGTCTGAAACGATTGGGAGACTAAGCAATTAAGTAATTATAATGTTTTTGTTTTTGGATGATTAAGTATTTCAAGGAAATTGTAGCAAGGAAAATGAACTGTAGGCCATCTAGACTGCATTCACGAATGCCGATAAGAGCTTGCGGTAGCAGTAATACGATACCATCCCCAGTTTATATCATTGCTAAGAAACTCCCGTGTCCGTAATACAGTCATGATGCACAATATTATTTTCCTACGTGGAATAATCAGAATTACTATCTTACTTTATAACAGAGTTTTTTGTTAGAGCGACGTCTCCGAAAACTGTAAACATAGTGAAATCTACTAATAGGTATAGTCAATGTTTACGTGTTCATTCACACGAGGTGAGTTGTGTGCGTGTGGCGTCGTTGCGCCTGCGCAAAACGGCTCGCGACCAAGCCCTCTTTGTTTGTTGACAAGCAGACTGGTGAACTCGGCCGACGCAACAAGCGACCGACGGCTGTTCGCGCGAGGACGCTGTGCGCGTCGGACGTGCGCCGTTTACACATACACTTCTCTTTGTTTTCAACTATCGTGCTCTCGTTGGCTAAATTTAGTGAAGTTATTTTGAAAACGTTTTTTTCTTTCTGCGTAAATTGAAGTGTACACAGTGTTGTTGTGGCAAGTTCAAACCAATCGTAAGAAGATTATTTCTACTTCTATAATTACGCTCGCTGCTTTGCCAGAAGGTAAATGTTTTGCTTATATTTTTTTCGCATTTGTATTACCTATATGAGAAAATACATTTCGTTAAGGACGTCAGATGTTATGAAGAAAATTTAATGCTATGCTTTTCACGTTGAATATTATTATCGGAGCCATAATGGCACTTACCCTGGCTGGTTATTTTATCAATCGGTTGTTGTTCATCGATCGTATAATCAACGATATCACTTTGAATGCAAATGCATGCGACATAACACCGGGCGCATAATATTGCCTTAGCATTCAAGCAATTATTAATATTATACAATATAAGTGGAAAGTCGGTCATTAAAGCATCAGTCAGTTTCACCGCTAATGAGATGCCGAGTGCAGACGACAGAGCGGTGAGATAAACGTCGCATACAAAATGCTTCTGTAGCCAGGAGATACAGTTATAATTTGGTCGGTTGCCGTAGAAGGCGGCTAGCGGTACCTCCTATGGTCGCCTGGTGGCCTAGTAACTCGTCTCTGCTGTAACGGTACTAGTAATGCACGTACAGTAAAACACATCAACAAATCATCGCAAACACTCACACGATGATTCAATTTTCTCGGTCGTCCGTAGCGGACAAATCTGTTCAAGTTACAGTTATGACAATAAACTACGTAAAGCAAAGTGACAATTTGTGGACTTCTCACGACAAGTGCCGGCGATTTGTTAGCTGACCCAGAATGAGGACGATGCCATTCAAATAAAGTAATGGATGTTGTTATTCTTAAGCTCTATTCAAAGTAATTGTAATTATAAGCATGAATGAATTGGATGACATACAAATTCGCTTTTTGTTTTGCCTTTTCTATTCGGCTTTTGTTTACTTTTTCTCGACCCGAGCTTACCTGAATATCGTTTCTGAGAAAAGTCTAGTCTTTGAAATTGCTGACACAAGACATACATATTTCATTCAAGAGTCTCGGTTGGTCCTATTGTCTCGTATTTCCATTTCATGGAGGCAAGAAAAAAAGATTCAATGTTTCTTGTTTTAATGTAGTGCTTTTGTATCTGAAACGCTCAATGAATTTATAAACTCTCTAACTATTTCTTTGTTCCTTTATTTCAAACGTTCAGAGATGTTAAGCAGTTGTGAAAATCTTGTAAACTGCAAACACTAAGGAATTTAATCGTGTGCTAGCTTGTGCTAGAGTGTTGACCTCCCAACGGTCATTATTCCTTTATGTCGTAGGTATTCTGAGATAAAAATAATCAAGTGAAAGTTGTTTAATCGTTATAAATACCTACTCGTTTGTTTACCTCTTAGGTAAGTTTAGTCACTGTGGAATGATGTTTTATTATACCTTTCTTCTTCGAAATCATCCTAGTTATAGGTGCCATCACGAGTTAAGAGCGCGCTGCAAAAATAGTAGGGATATTGCGCATTTCTTTTGTCGCCTCGTGCCAGACATGTAGACAGAGACAGTAATCGTAAAATTACTTATGCGCATTCAAGATACGCTCTCATCTTTCATGGCGGGACCTGTGTCGCAAGTATAGGTTTTAACGTGTTTTTTGCGTTAACGATATCACCTGCGTATTTTCCTCAGTTTGTATATGATCGTTAAAAAGCGCCCCAAGCGGCGAGTGTAGGAACTTTTCCGTCTCCATACAAAAAAGCTCAAAATGCAAGGTCAAGCGATGACGTTCGATCGTGTCAAAACTTATACTTGGGGCACTGTTCCTCACCTAGTAGATTTTGCGTGGTCTTGTCTTCAAAATATGAATGTTTCCCAAATAATTTGCGGATTAGTAATCATCATGATTCAGTGAAAGTCCATTTTGGACACATTATTTGTTGGCGATATGCCATGTACGCGTGATTACTTCCTTTGTAATACGTAAAATATTTGGCAATTAACTAAAATTCTTATAATAAATGACAGCGATCAATGACGCAGACTCTGGGAGTCACTGAGGAATCTTAATCTTTGTTGTTTTATAAAATGCTGATGTCGGAAGAAATAACTAAAATTGGTGGACTAAAGGGTGGACCGATTTCACTGGCAGATAGCTGATGTTATAAGGAGTCAATTAAAAAACCACAAACCATCCTATGCGGCTAAAACCGCGAGGCACAGCTAGATCTAAAATTTGAAGTCCTGACTGATTGACTGACTAACTGACTTTATTTAACTACACACGCCCTAAGCCGGCCCTAGAGACATGAAACTTGGAGAGTGTTCATACACTAAGAAAGAGTCTTCCGAAATTCCGCTCTCATGGGAGTTAAATCAGGATTGAATGTTTGTGTATGAAATCCTACCGCCATGTATGCGAAACTGCGGGTGCAAACTAGTCCATATTATATGAATGCTCCCACTCCCATGTTGCAGTTTGAAGTATTTTCATCAGAATTGTAAACAAATTCCTCGCGTTCTTAAGCTTTCATTTAAGCTTCGTGATTCCTTCGATTCTCAACGGAATTCTCTTTAAGTGCTAGTTGAATAGTCGATGATGCAACATAGAGCAACTTTGTATTCTCATAAAATAGACTAGAGATGCCTAATCTCAAGAGCTATCTTTGGAAAATGAACTGCCTGTAACATGAACACAGTGTGTAATCAACATAGGTACAGTACATCCTACGTGGTCGGTACGTATCTAAAAACATCGTCTAAGAAACCTTGGGTCAAAGTAGTTCCATCTCTTCTTGTGATACGGATTAGAAATGGACATAGTTTAAGTCCAAATTTTATTGATCAAAACATGGTTCACATGTTTTGTAGTAAGGGGGAATAGGTATATTAAGATCATAAGCAACGTCATGTCCAGTTCAAATTTAATAGTCATATTCATTAACGTTCTGCACTCTAGCTTTAAATTATAGAAGCCCAAAATTCTGTGAAGACTAAGGTTCACGTTTATTTCAGGTCAGATCATAATCAATTGAATGAAGATTTATTTTTTCCTATATTTAAAATTTAGTCCGTCTTGATTTTAAGATTACAACTGTAATCGAAATACTAAGAACACTTCGATTTTTCTGAGGAAACTTGTTATGTGCTTGCAAACTTACATTACCACTTCAATCTACTACGCTGTTGAAGAATCGGTAATACGTATTGTTCTATATTTGCTTTAAATTACCATCAATTATACTGAAACAGGCGATTTGTGACGCCTTGCTTCTTTAGAAAACTTCGAAAACAAAGAATGTAAGTAACTGTTACATGTAAAACGCAAAACACAAAACAACAGTACTTTACATTTTCGCACAAGAGGTTTGTGCGAATATGTAAAGTTCCCGTTCGTCATTTATTTACATGATTACAAAATTATAGCCGTGTGAAGTCTCACGTGAATTAAATGAGTTTCTTCTCCGTAAGTACCTGCATAATTATCACAACGGTATTTTATTTCGAGCACTTAAAATTCCCGTTGTATCAGGAATAAGGGACCGTACTTTTACGCCTCAGGGAGCAGTAACTGTTTGAAACAAACTGGTCTCCTTACTGGATCTGGATAACTTCCAAACTGTTCAGCGAACATATTAACACGACAATGTCTTGAGGAGTCACGACCCTTTGTTTGCCTTACTGCGCGTTCACTTTCATATTGCGTCTTACATCTTAACTAATATGTGCAGCGTCTAAACAGTTATCATATCGTACAAAGGAAATCCTTGCAACTCTTTATTCAGTTAATTATACTTCACTCCGTGGAAAACAAACTGCGCAGCATGTAAATTGTCTTATTTTAGTAATATATTTAAATCTTGCTTTCAGTTGATTTGTTGCTTCAAGAGTACAATAAAATCACGCAAAAAATACCATTCTTAAACATAACCCTCTACAAGAACGGTAAACCACTTAATTGTTAAAATTTATTGAGAAGGTATATGTTGATGACTCAGCTCTGTGAGTGATCTTGTGAATTAGGTTTTCTATAAAATGGAAACACATTTTGTTGGAAAATACGAACGCTATGAAAACGCGGGGAATTTTTAATACATTTTGGTGCAATAAATGTGGTCTTGGCTGCATTCTCCCGTCTAGACATGCGTGCATTCAACTTTACTCCACCTCCGACCACCACGCTCCTATCCCGGTACGAAGCGGAATTGCTCTCCTCATTTCCAAGAACAAGGACATTACCATGTCTGAACGACGTCTGGATAGTTTCAATTCAATTTTCCAATATTCTCGCTTCCTACACGTTCGTTGGCGTATCGACTCCTTAACAGGCGAGTCATAAAACGAATCTCCTAAACTTTTTAGCGATTTTAAGTGTCTGGCTCTTCGTACGTCCTGTCTAGACGTGCAACCAACTTGAATAATAATTTTAGTTGCGGAAAGGCAGTCCTTGGTCTGTTAACAAAGTATATACATGTATATTCCGACTGACTCTTATTATTTGGCCCTATCGCGTTGAACCACTTTTGTGTTGTGAAGCAATTTTAGCGTGCACGTTTAATTACAAATTTAAAATCAAGTTTAGGGATACTTCTGTGTTCATCCTCGTAAACTTAAAGTTTTACAATCTCGTCGTTAGTGTGGGTACTAACATTTGATTGTGCCGTTACTAATACTGGTTACGAGCGCAGCCCAATTCGATTATTCCATTGATTGGTGGAATCCGAAACTGACTGAATAACCTCGGACGCCGTCGGTCCACGATGCATTCACTTGAACAGTTAATGCAGCGAGTTTCGTAACAATATCAACATTTAGTAATTACTTCATTATTTGTCGTACAAATTTAGGTCGCGACTCACCTGTAATCCGCATTTCTCGTATATACAACGAGTTAACACAAAAAATTACCAAACTTAGACATTCACTGTGACAGTCTCCATACATATATAAACAAAATAAAGAACTCCTGAATTTTCCTAGTACATATTATAAACATTCCGCTTTGCAGTTTCGTAATTATATTATATTTGGTTTTATTAAGTGTTAGTCCAAATAGTCTTAATTTCAAAAGATTATTTTTAAATATTGTAACATATTTTGTAACACAACGCATGCTGTGGTTACCTATAATTGTAAGAACGGTTTATAAATTGCCCAAACAAACTGATTTTCAAATGCATCATATAACTGTATCTTACGTTGGTGATCCTTAAATAAATAAATAAATAAATAATAAATAAATTATTTTTGAACTTGATCTTTATTCGCAAGTTATGATGTGTAAATTACCGTGAAATTATACGTTGAAAAGAACAGTTTTTAAACAGTTAAAAACCCTACCAAAGACAAGGCATCCTAAAATTCAAAATGCTTAATGATAATAGTAATTGAAGCTGAATGTTTACATTAAGTTCGGTGGTCATTAAAAGGATAATAAATCATGTTACATCAGACGCGATTTGGCGAAGCCGTGTTTTGGCTTCGTTATTTTACCTTGTTGAACGGATAATCTTTTCCTTAATCAATTCAGCATTAAACAGGTAAGCATACTGTACATTCTTTGGCAAATAACTGTTCATTCCTAACCACAAACAGTACTTACATTGGTTGTTTTTTCAGTTAATTCAGTTGTGCGACAGTGACAGATGTATGCACGTCACATACTTGTCATATCTGTCTCATAAATGAGTGAAACTATCATGGCAATAAGAGCTCATGGTAAGGCCCCAGTATTTCGAAATTTCTGGCGCTCAAAGATTTTGCTTGTTAAATGTTAACATACTTTCACTGCGTATGTTTGTGAGTAAAACGCTACATAGATCATAGGTCACTTTCTAATGTATTCAATAAATTAAGACCGGATTTGGCTCAGTATTGGCTGTATGATATCAGTGAGGGGATGAAAAGCAAGATGGAAGTGATACTGACACACAGAATTTAGACCACACTTTTTTTTGTTTGTTCTAAATTATATGTACCGACACCCCTGTTATAACATTCATATTATTTGTTACTTATAAGATAGTTTTCCGTGAAGACATATTTGTTGAAATAATTCTTGCAAGCTTTTAAAATCGTTAATCGTCTATTTTTTACTTTTATAATTCAATCACAGATTATTTGGATTTTTAGAAAAATTTGGACGTCAAAATAAATGGACATAATATATTTAAAAAGTTTAGTATCCATAATTTATGAAAAAAACTATTTGATTTGTTTATGAATGAAAGTCAGGCAATCTTCGCGCTTCAATCCACCAGCTTTATGCGACATTATAATATTTTATGAGTAGCAATAACGACGGTATTTGAACGTCAAAATGAAACCAACCCGAATACCAATGTTTACTTGGACAGCTCGACGCGTCGTTAATCCGGTGAATCACCGCGCTATTGGTAGGGCCAACGTTTTGGCACTGAGGGCACTAACCCACTGATTTACAGAAGTACTTGGTGCAGGGCTGTCAAAGATCGGTGGCAAATAGCTAGCCAAGGGGGGGTACACTCTACAGGGTATTAACATACATACATACACACTCTACACTCACAAATCACACACACACAATTCCTTGCACATATACATACAGCACACAACACTTACACATATACATGCAAAAACCACATACACTCAAAAACTCAAAACACATTATCCCCATCCCTTTCCTGTCCTTATCCCATTTCCTTCCCGAAATTCCGCTGCGGTGTGCCGGGGTTAGGCATCGTGGTCCTGCCTTCTCTATGAACGTAGATGGTGGGAGGGGGGACTAACCTCCCGCGTGTTTGCCGTGCGCGGGGACCCGTAATGGGGGGCGAAGGAGTCCTGGTGGTTGAGTCCGCGGCGGGCCGGGTAAGATGTCCGTCGCCGACAACACGCCTCTTTGGTCCCTAGCTCCTCTAACACGGGAGGCCAGTATGTAGCCGCATACTGGTCAATCGGCTGCAAACCCGCCCTTAGGCGGGGGGGGGCTAGAGTCCTGGGGTCAAGAGGTCCGCAGCCGGCGGTGTAAGCGGTCACTAAAGTGGTGGTGGCAGCGAGCGTCGTCCGTCTCGTGGGCAGCTAGCCTCGGGGCTCTATATCCTGGCGGTAGCCCTGGTGCAAATGTGGCATCCCCAAGTGTGCGGGCTCCGAGGAGGGTGGGGAGCCGTCGGGATGAATATAGATGATTTGGGCCTATGGACACCCTAATAAAACCCAAGGGAGGAGGTGTAGGAGAACAGGAGAAGGAGTTGCTCGGCGATTTAGGGCATACTCCGCTCGTAGTTGAAGCGAAGGAGCTAGATGCCAAAGGGCGTTTTTGGGCGTCAGGTGATCGCTCGGCCAGTCCACCGTCAGAGGAAGAAATGCCAGCGCCAATGACGGGGCCAGCGGCAGCAGTGCGAAGCCGTAGGGTATTGTCGTCCTTATCTCAGGCGCAGGACAAGACGGCCAGCTACGTACGCGTGCCAGTGAACCCCGAAGTCCAGGAGGTGCAGAGTGAAAGCGACTGCTCGCAAGCCTCCGCCTTATCAGGGCGCGAGAAGAATGGTCGTTCCCGCTCCAAAAAGAAGGCGGCTGTTAAATCAGCCAAAGCGGAAACCGCTTGCGAGGCCAATGAGGCCCGGAAAAGCCTCGGTATGGAGGAGGAAATGAGGCTGCACGACCCGACGGCGGCAGATTATAGGGAGAGGATAATTGCCGACGCCAATATTGTCCTCGATGTGGCTGCCAAATCGGGTCGCCTGAAGGGCACTTTTGTTAAAGCTCTGAAGGATGTCGCAGCTTCCATGCAAGTATCGGGGGAGAAACTTTACGAAAGTTCAGCCTCTCTTGAAAATAAAAAGCTCCAGGCCGAGGTTGAACGCTTGCGGGCTGAGGTGGCGGAGGCCGCACGTGACCGAGCTGACAACGTTCGTCTGCGAGAAGAGCTGGATGAACTCAGAAAGGAGTTAGCGGCACTGAGAACTGAGATGGAGAGATCCAGGTCGCAACTGCTGCCGACGACCCCAGCTGCCGCAGCAACGGCACCTGCGACGCAGGATGTGGCTGCTGTTGTTATGGCGGCAATGGAACAACGGTTCGAAGAATGGAAGAAGCGCGTGGCCCCTGCACCCCGGGAAGCTAGTCAGGTCAAGGTATCTGAGGGTCCGTTGCTGCCAAAAACCGTGCTGGCTAAGAAGGGACCTGGGAGAAACCGGCAGAGATCCAGCCGGGCTGCTCCTGTACGTGATCTGCCGGCAGTCACCAGTGGCGGTCCTGTAGTTCAGTTGGTTCCAAACGTACCGACAACAACCGCGACGTGGGCCAAGGTCGTTGGTCGCAAGAAGACTGGAAAAAAGAGTGTCGGTCCGCCAGCATCCGGGCCCGTAAATTTGGGTGATAAGGGTGCGAAGGTCAAGGGCATTACCCCAAAACAAACCAAGGAGCGATTGTCCCCACCGGCCCCGAAAATACGCCCCCCACGCACGGCTGTGGTGGTGCTTACTCTACAGCCTGACGCAGTAGCCAGAGGGGTCACCTATGCTACAGTGATGACCGAAGCCAAGACGAAGCTGGACTCACAGGACTTCCAGGCTCAGGGCATACCATCCGTGCGACTGAAGGTGGCTGCCACGGGGGCTCGAATCTTGGAGGTGTCTGGAGAGTCCAGCAACGATAAGGCGGAAGCCTTAGCTGAGCGTTTGAGACAGTCGCTGAGTGCCGATATCGTAAGGGTATCCAGACCCGTGAAGTGTGCAGAAATTCGCATATCCGGGCTGGACGACTCGGCGACTGCAGCAGAGGTGACTACGGCCATTGCTCGCGAGACCGGCTGCGCGGAGGCGGCCGTTAAAATAGGGGATGTCCGCCCTGCTCCAGGAGGCCTCTACGCGGTATGGGCGCGCTGCCCTGTAGCAACGGCGAAAACGCTAGCCGAAAAAGGACGGCTGGTCGTAGGATGGGTCAGTGCACGCGTGACGCTGCTGCAGGCTAAGCCAGCGCGCTGTTTCAAATGCCTCAGGACCGGCCACATGATGTCGCAGTGCACCTCTGCAGTGGACCGCAGTGACGCTTGCTACCGTTGCAGTAAGCCTGGACACAGGGCGCGTGATTGCAAGGCAGAGCCACACTGTGCCCTATGTGCCGAATCTAAAAAGCCAGCCAACCATGTGGCTGGCAATAAGAACTGTAAGGCGGCGCCGGTCAAACCGGGCAGTCGTCGGCAGCCAGCGCCCACGAGGGAGAAAACCCCCGTAGCGGGTGAGCTGACTAGCCAAAGGGAAGGAACGGTATCCTCCGAAAATTAGTGTACCAACCAAGGTCCTGCAGTGTAACCTGAATCACTGCGCTAGGGCTCAGGACCTTTTCCTGCAGTCAATGCTGGAGTGGTCAGTTGACGTTGCAGTGGCCGCGGAACCCTACTTCGTTCCAAACAGATCAAACTGGGCGGGCGATGTAACGGGAACCGTGGTCATAGCAGGCGCAGGAGACCTAGTCGTCAGGGAGAGAGGACAGGGTTTCGTTGTCGTAGCCTGGGGGGAGTTCGCTCTTATTGGGGTGTATTATTCCCCCAACAGACCCCTTGCCGAATTTGAGATCTTCTTGGACGAGGTTGGGGCGGCGGTGAGACGGGCGTCACCGCTGCCGGTACTCGTTCTCGGGGATTTCAATGCAAAGTCGACGGCGTGGGGCTGTCGGGCTACAGACGCTCGTGGCGAAACCCTGGAAGAATGGGCAGTCCTAGTCGGAGTCTCCGTCCTGAATCAGGGGTCTGTCAGCACCTGCGTCCGGCAGCAGGGAGAATCTATAGTGGACATCTCGTTCGCATCTCCTGCTGTCGCGGCGCAAGTACAGGGTTGGCGGGTCCTTGAAGGGGTTGAGACGCTGTCGGATCACCGGTATATCCGGTTCAGCGTCTCCCCAACGGCGGGGACTCCGAGAGGTCGCAGAGGTCGACGGACACCGTTTCCCAGATGGGCGCTGATGAAGCTGGACGTAGACCTTCTTGAGGAGGCGGCGATAGTACGGTCTTGGTTTACACAGCCTCAGTCGCGTATTGACGTGGAGGAGGAAGCCACGTGGTTCCGGGAGGCGATGACTGAAGTGTGCGACGTGGCAATGCCACGCGCCACTCGCCGACCGCCGAGGAGACAGGTGTATTGGTGGTCGGCAGAAATCGCTAGCCTCCGCTGGGACTGCGTCACTGCGCGCCGAGCCTACCAATGGTGCCGAAGGCAGCGCGTGCGCGACGAGGCTACTGAGGGTCAGCTGTACGATGCTTACAGAACATGTAAGAAGACTCTGCAGCTGACCATCACAGAAGCCAAGACCAGAGGCCGAGAAGAGATGCTGGAGGCGCTTAACCGCGATCCGTGGGGCCGGCCATACCGGTATGCGCGCAAGCAGATGCGCAGGCAGGCCGCTCCACTAACGGAATCACTCCAGCCCCGCCTCCTCAAAGAAGTTGTCGCGACGCTATTCCCCGAGAGTGCCGATTTTCAGCCACCGGAGATGGCGCCGCGAATTACCGGACATGACGCAGACACTGCCCCCGTTCCCCCCATAACAGATGGCGAAATGGGGGCGGCGATACTACGGCTCCGCGCCAAGAAGACCGCTCCAGGGCCCGACGGGGTTCCCGGCCGCGTGCTGGTGTTGGCCCTAGGAGCGCTCGAGGCCCGTTTTAGGGGACTGCTAAATGCGTGCCTAGCATGCGGGCGGTTCCCCTCAGTATGGAAGCAGGGCTTACTCGTCTTGCTGAGGAAGGAGGGTCGTCCTCTGGACTCGTCGGGGCTCCGGCCCATTGTGCTATTGGATGAGGCGGGCAAGCTCTTTGAGCGTATAATTGCTGCCCGCATCAGAAACCATCTCCGCACCATGGGCCCGGATCTAGCCACCAGTCAATACGGCTTCCGGGAGGGACGGTCCACAGTGGACGCAATTCTGTGCGTAAAGTCCCTCTCCGAAGCAGCCGTCGCGGGGGGCGGAGTGATGTTGGCAGTATCGTTGGATATTTCCAACGCCTTCAACACTCTCCCCTTCAGCTGTGTGGCTGAGGCGCTACGGTACCATCGGGTACCAGCGTACCTACGACGGGTCCTTGAGGACTACCTGCTGGACAGGAGTGTCGTCTGCGTCGATGGGGACGGGGAGCTACTGCGTCAGCGTGTTCTGTGCGGTGTTCCACAGGGATCGGTACTAGGCCCGCTCCTGTGGAACATCGGATATGACTGGGTTCTGCGCGGTGCTCTCCCGCCCGGAGTCAACGTGGTCTGTTACGCGGACGACACCCTTGTCACAGCGAGGGCTGCGAATTTCGCCGCGGCGGTCCCTCTGTCGGAAGCCGGCGTGGCGGTTGTCGTCGGCCGGATCCGACAGTTGGGCCTGAAGGTTGCCCTCAGCAAGACCGAAGCTCTGTGCTTCCACGGGCCTCGAAGGAAGCCACCAGCGGGGGCGCAGCTTGACGTAGGGGGCGCTGCCGTCAAGATAGGGACTGAGATGAAATATCTCGGTCTAGTCCTCGACGGCAGGTGGAACTTCCACGCGCATTTTAAGCGCCTAGCCCCCAAACTCGTCGCTGCGGCTGGTGGGCTTAGCCAGCTCCTGCCCAACAAGGGAGGACCGAGTGCGTGTTGCCGCCGTCTGTACACCGGGGTGGTGCGGTCAATGGCCCTGTACGGCGCGCCTGTGTGGGTGGAAGCCCTGGGCGTCCGCAATAAGACCCTTCTGCGTAGACCGCAGCGGGTCATGGCGACCAGGGTGATCCGCGGATACCGCACAATTTCACACGGCGCAGCCTGCGTATTGGCGGGGACCCTACCCTGGGACCTTGAGGCCGAGGTGCTCGCGGCCGTTTATCGGCGGGGCGCTGAGGCCCGACAAGACGGCGGAGTCGCCGCGCCCGAAGAGTTGAGGCGTGTGCGGCAAAGTGCGCAAGAACATGCACTGTCCAAGTGGCAGGAGCGGCTCGCGGAGCCGGAGGCCGGGCGTTTGACCATTGAGGCCATTCGCCCGGTCCTCAAGGAGTGGACAAGTCGCCAGCACGGGTCGCTAACCTATCGCCTCGTGCAGGTACTTTCCGGACACGGTTGTTTCGGCAAGTACCTTCACGGGGTGGCGCAGAGGGAGGCGACCCCAAGGTGCCACGAGTGCGGCTGCGACGTGGACACCGCCCAGCACACGCTGGAACACTGTCCGGCTTGGACGGTGCAACGCGGTGTCCTCGTTGCACATACTGGACGGGACATTTCACTGCCGACGCTGGTTCAGGCCATGGTCAGCAGTCCCCGGACGTGGGAGGCGGCCGTGTCCTTCTGTGACGATGTCATGTCGCAGAAAGAGGCAGCGGAGCGGGGCCGGGAGAATGACCCCCTGGCAGACCCAATCCGCCGCCGGAGGACCGGTCGCAGGAGGCGTGCCGAGGTGCGGCAGATGCCTCCTTAAGAGGGCCGCGGGCGTTGGGACGGGGGTCTCGACGCTAACGCAAAGCCCTCGCGGTTGAAGGGCGCGTTCGTGTTCCGAAGCGCCCTCCCAGGGAGTAAGCCGGGTATAGCCCGGAAAGAAGGAGAGGCCCGACGGCCAATCGTTAGGGGGGGCAATGCAAGCTTGCAACCGCGATCGCACGCCCCCCCTGTAAAAGCGACGAGGAGGAACACCCGTGGGTTTTAGCCGGTATGAGTCCGGCATAACCCTTCCGCTGCCCCCGCAGCGGTTGGCGTATCCATGACGGATTTCCCACGGAAAAAAAAAAAAAAAAAAAAAAAAAGGGCTGTCGAATGCTACAATTCAAATAAATATTTTTTTTAATTTCACAAAAATTCTAATTCTATTTTGAAATGTATGTTGACGTAGGTATGTATGTACACAAACTTTATTGTTTTTAAGTAGGGACTAGCGCTAACTCGAAGTGATAGACAGAGTCCACAACTTCTTCAGCGTGATTTTCTTTTAGAAACCAAAGCTTAGATTTTATTTATCGTGTTATAAATTTTAAATAGTTTTTGCTTTCAACTTCTTATCCGTGAAAAAGTAACAAAGAGACAACGAAACTCTCGCATTCATGGAATTAAGGAAGAAGGTAACCACAATACGGCACTAAGAATCATAAGTCTAACAAGCATTGTGATAGGTTCTTGTTTGTTTCGTTCTGGTTCGTGACATTTCACGTAAAGTGAGAGCAAAGGAAAATGTGTTTTTCTTGACACTTGTTAACCCCTGCTCGCCAACCGAGCATTTGGCAATTACAATAATAACACTCACAGTTTTTTTTGCGTGTAGTCGGTATGTAACGTAATACTTGAATATTGAGTTACCTTAATCATGAAAGGTTTTCTAAAGATATCGAAGCCCAGACTTATGTCTGTGTATCGAAAGTCACGTAACGTTTTTAGGGGTTCGAAAAAATATATATATTGCAATTATATTTAGTATAATCATTGATTTTTAGCAATTGTGATAACCCTTACATACAGATGCAATCGATGACAAGTCAAACCAGATCGTGAGAAACTTGTTTGTTAATCCAAAGCTCTTTGTGCTCGAAACCCAACTTTCTGTGAAGTAATGAAATGCTTACACACCTAATGCACCGGATTAGTAACATTCTTGAAACTAATTTCAATAATGTGATGGTAACATAATTATTTTATTTGTAATGAATTGTGAGGATTTGAGGATTTAGGCGACTGGGACCGCTAGCTAACTGGAACCACGTTCCCAGAAGTCTGATTCGTTTTTATATATTTTTATTATAAGGGGAGTGGGACCACTCGTATTTGTCCAATTTTCAGTTAAAAAAAACATCATCTTTAGTTTCTACAGTTCACTGTGGAGCTTCTATGCCGTGACTGGGTAGAATTAGCTTTAAAATCGGTTAAGCAGAGAGACACTAATATATATGAGTAAGGATTCTTACGTAGGTGACGGAAAAAAAATGTGCACAGGTTTAAATACATAGATGATTGCCACATCTGAAACGAATCACGAGTGAAGCACCGCAACGAGTGATCGGTTCCATTGACCCTGCGCTCGTGATGAATCGATCGGTACTATTCTCTCAATTTTATTCAATATGTTCACACGTAAAACCCTGACGGTGGCTCACGGTGGCCACTCGGGGTCAACGCCTGCCTTTTCATACATTTTCACACTCGAATTGAGAATATCATGGTCCCAATGACCCAAGTTCAATTGATCTTCAATTATCTCGCCAATATACTTAGTAGGTAGCAACCTACTTTTTTAAATTTGTGTACACGTTTTCCGCAATAAAAAATTCAAGGTTAGCGGTTGCTGAACCATAATGGAAATAGAACAGACTATACAGATTTATTTAGTGTTAAAGGAGTGTTGGCAGGTTTGGACGTTTGGCGGCCATTGATTAAATTTGTACCATATTAAGGTTCTGTTACCAGAAGCTCGTGGCACAGTTACTAATGCGCATATCATCTGCAAAGTTAAGCAGCCCTAACCCTAGCCAGTAGTTGGATCGGTGACCGCCCGGGATCCCTTCGGGCCTCTGAGAGCACGTTAAGCCGTCGGTCCCGGTTGCCAACTATATATCCTTGGCAATCGCTACAGGTCAGTCGGAGGCCTTAGAGAGTCTGACAACTGGTTAATCTTAATAATACCGATTTCCCCCGTACGAAGGTCAGATGGCAGTCGCTTCGTATAAAAATCAGGTGATCAGCCACAACGGGTGGAACCAAGTGTCGACCACAACAATGTGGAGGATAAGGCCAGGGAGATGATGATGAAAGTTTTGTTACTTAAGGGTATTTTTAGTATGGAGTATCTATGGGTCATACTGAAAGTATTCCATTTAGAAAACAATAAACACCACCAATATTATGATTGCTTTAAGGATTTTAAAGTGTTTGAAGATTGAAGAACATTATAGTTCGTATAAATATAACAAAGCAAAAAACAAATCAATCAAATTATTAAATTCAAATTCAAATAATTTTATTCAACAAAAAGGACCTAGGACTCATTCCTGACAATTCCGAGCAACAAAAAAACGTCTATAATTAGTAGAGCCTTACCATAAGCTCTTATTGCCATCAAAGTTCCACTGTCTGACAGTGACAGACTTATACACGTCATATACATCTGTCTCATAATAAGAGTTAAACTATCATAGCAATAAGAGGTCATGGTATGGCCCCTAGATAGACCCACAAAAATGTTTAAGATATATTTAATAACAATCCAATACATAAGTCCTAAAATTTTAGGCGTCATTGTTAGCAGAAAAAACTAGAAACTCAAAAAAAGGCGGGCAAAAACTGGACTACCTACTTCGTCTTAATATATTGTTCTAGGGTCATTCGCCTTGTAGTCTATAGTTATTCATTAAACCTTTGTGGTACGTCAAAAAGAAACCTTTAAAAAAACAAGTTCAATGCTTCAGATCAAAAATGTAATTCTTGCTTTGAGTTTGAATCGGTTTATTATGAATATTAATGAAATGCGAATGAATATTTAAATCCTACTAGTCCTACTAACATTATAATCCTACTTCCTACTAATTATAAACGCGAAAGTGTGTAAGAATGTATGGATGTACGTTTGTTGCTCTTTACGCAAAAACTACTGAATGGATTTTGATGAATCTTGCCAATAACATAGCATAGCACATGGGCTATAATTTATAAAGAAATTGTGTAAATTATCCCAAAATATAATAATAAGTGAAATCCTGCGCAGACAGAGTCGGAGCAACAGTTAGTAAAAATATAATTGTTATGAAAGTATAGAACGTAGGAACCAGGGGCCTTACCATGAGCTCTTATTGCCATGATAGTTTCACTCATTTATGAGACAGATGTATGTGATATGTATACATCTGTCACTTTCGCACAACTGAATTATCATTGCAATAAGAGCTCATGGTTGGGCCCCTGTGATTGTGTTGTGATGACATTTAGTAACTTTCACTGAAAACATAGTACCTACCTTTAGGTAATTATTTTATAGTCGTCAATAGAATCACTCCTAAAGTCGCCGGAGTTCATTAGCACTCACAGTAAAGTACTAATTGAAAAGTATAAAAGTTCATAGTACGGACCGTTCTCAATTTGATTTTTTTGACTTTAATGTGCTGGCGGCCTGCAGACCGTTATATACTCCATGTAGGTTTCTTTTTTTTAACATTTTTTTTTAAATCTTAACGCAATTTGTGGAATGCTTTTTTTTTTAAATTATGAAATTGGATTTGGTTCCCAGGTGTTTTCAGTAAACTTTTTCCTGTTCTTCAGGCTGTATGCCTTCTTTCCTATGACCGCTTTAAAAATATTTTAATATTTATTTATTTATTTAATATGTACCACAATGCCTTTATTTCAGACAAATATCAGACTACAGCTACTCGGCAGAGCAGTTACTCGGAACAAATTTTGTTCCGAGTAACTAACTAACCCTTTCTGTATGATATATGTATGTAAATCGTAGGTGCCTAAGCCGTCTGATATGCGTCTGAAGAAAGACATTGGCAAAGATTAAAAATATTTTATCTTAAAGTTATACCGAACCCTGTACTGGTTGGTTTTCTGCGACGCAATCTCTTAGTGACCATTAATCTAATTAAAATTCATCTCGTGTTTGTAATAAATAAACCTGTTGTATATTCAAATTGTATTATTTATATACAAGATGTTATAATAGACCCGGAAGATAATATGACATTTCTTGGACGGATGAACTCGTTGGACAAGTCTCGACTTCTACAACGTTGTGTGAATTTAAATAGAATCATTATTCAGTCAAAATACAGAAGATGATAAAATTAAATTGATTTTTAGTTAGTTAACTTTGCACGGTTAAGTTTACCAATATTTTTAGCAATCCACAAAGCAATTATCACTATAGTACCTAAGTACATAGTATATAACTAGCTGTGCCCTGCGGTTTCACCCGCATAGATTTTATCCTTATTGTCGCGGAACCCTAATATTTTTATTAAATTAAAGTAGCCTAAATTACTCCTTGGTATATCAGCTGTGAAAGTCAGTGAAAGTCCCGTTAAAATCGGTCCAGCCGTTTCGGAGATTACCCGGAACAAACAGACAGACAGACAGAAAAATTTTATAACTTCGCTTTTTAGTGTCAGTAGCGTGTATACTTTCAAATGCATTTAGTGAAAAACTATTATTTTGGATTTACAAACAGACACTTCAATTTTATTTATCTGTATAGAAGATATATAGATGTATAGATTAAAAAAAACTCTAATATAGGAATTAAGTATATAGCCACTAAAAATCCTTTAAGTAGGTTTGGAAAAAAACCATGAATCCAAGTAAGTTGGGTATTCGAAATAAAAAAAAATTACATTACCCAAACAGTAAAATGTTGCAACAAAGAAGTAAATATGTTATAAATAATCGATTTATTGATAAAATATACTGTTGTTCTTATAACTGCTCTGGACATAAGTTCCCAAATGCTAAATGTCATTGTAGAGCATAGGCCTCACTTGTTTTTTTAATCATCAATTAGCGTAAATTGGCTTATTTTTGTAGTCATTGGAATCTATTCCAAACACAAGGTTTAGAGCATTGATCTCAAAAACCCTTTTTTAATAATATTTCATCATTCTCAACTGACATGATTTTAAGACAGCTTTATGAAAAAGGCACTAACTATATTACGCACGAACACGCTTGCCTCAAAAAATGCATTTTAAATTATTTTTAACCGACTTAAAACGGAGGTTTCTCAATTCGACCGTATTTTTTTTACCGTGTTTTATCCGAAACTATAACTTTTTGTTTATTACTATTAGTGATGTCACCTTGATTCTAAATCAGCTGTCAAATATTAGGCAACGCGCGGCAAGTTCACGGTCGGTTAATTATGTTTGTGGGCGCACAGCTGATTCTAAACTTGTCTGTGGTTCAAAACACTTGACAATTAATGCCAAAGACAATAGAGCTCACAATAACATGACACGCGTTCGTGTTAATATTAATCTTTGAACTGATCTCAATTACGACTGATGCAGGACTGCTCTCAATTTAGTCTTCTTCCTATAGATTTGATTGTAACTGATAACAAATCAAATCAAATAGTTTTATTCAACACTAGCTGTGCCCCGCGGTTTCACCCGCGTAGATTAGTTTCATCCTTGTTGTCGCGGAACCCTAATATTTTTGATAAATAAAAGTAGCCTAAGTTACTCCTTTAAACATCAGCTACCTACCAGTGAAAGTCCCGTTAAAATCCGTCCAGCCGTTTCAGAGATTACCCGGAACAAACAGACAGACAGAGAAATTCAGTGTCAAAACCTATATTTTTGGTGCATCGTAAATACGATTCTCCTTATGGTCTTATGTTTTACATGTCCATATAGTGAATCATACATTTCATTGGCCTGTTTTCAGTTTATCAGACATTCACGTCTTCGACGCGGCAAACAAATATGTTTTCGTGGAGATTATATTTTCTATTTCATTCAAGGACGTTATTGTTTGTATACTGATGACTTTGCAATTTCGTTTACTCTGCTCATATAAATATGTATTATTTGTATATGCTATTGTTTCTAATTTTTAAAAATTTCTAAAACAATTATGTATTTGAAAAATTGTACACATGTTGAGAAAACACTATTTCTTACAGTCAATAAATAGTATTAGACTTAAAAAAGAGGACGATGAAAATATATATGTAGTTTTATGGTTTTATATAATAATAATAATGAAAGTATAAAAACGTTTCAATTTCTTTACTCCTTTTCTGCACAATTAAATAAAAATAAATACTCCTGCCATTCGTCGTTTACCGTCTTTCGTCTTTTTCCTCTCTCCGTCATCAGTCAATTCTTATTTTTCCTCTTCCATTCTTAAACGTTCAAACATTGCCTATCATTACCGCATACAAACTCATTTCATCAATCCCACATATATTTTTTAAAAGAGATATATATATACGTTTTTATATGTGTACGTTTCTATATGTGTACTTTTTTTATGTCACGTACCGAAATTGAAGTGTTAAAATTGTTAGAACTCTAGCCTCTGTCGTCAGTTGCTCTCAAGGTTTTATACTACTTATTTGACAAATGACAAACTAAGTAAACAACATTTTTTTTCGTTCGCATCTTTTCTTTTATATCATTCTTTTGTTATAATTGATTACAACGGGTATATAGAGGTATATCACCTCCCTCGCCGGCTAATAATAACAACAACTAATCGTCTGGAAGACCCATACAGCCCATTTAGTTTCCCTTACAAAGGAAACCGATGTCTCCCTGCGGAATAACGTTATGCTTTCTTTGTTTGATTATAGTAGAAACTAACTTTGCCCCGCGACTTTTCGCGCGTACGGTATTTCATTTAGAGGTATTTTTTTCTAAACTATATGTAGCCTAAGTTACTCCTTATAACATCCAGGGAAAGTCCCGTGAAAATGGGTCCAGCCGTGTCAGAGATTTTTTTTTATATAAGTACCGTACATACTTTCAGATGCATATAGTGAGACGCTGTTAGTATGGTATTACAAACAGACACGTCAGTTTTATTAACTGCATGTATCGACGATAGATTCTAACCCTCTCTATGCTCTACTTTTTTTTACCAAATTGCATCGAATTGAAACTCTCAGACAGTTTTAAAATTATATTAGTATGGATGATGATAAGAATCTTAAGATTAAGACCAAAGGTAAACAACATGAGACGTCAACAAATTGTTTGGCATTGTGAAAGACTTTCTACGTAGACTATCTTATCAGCAACATGTAATGATAGCGTGCAGATACATAATACGATATACATATTATACATTTTCATTAGAATGAAAATTCATATAGTAGTAGTTGTTAACTGCCATTGGTGTAGTGGTCGCTAGCACTACTGCTGTACGAGATCCTAGGTTCGCTCCCGAATTGGGCAAAGTATTAATTATTGCGTTTTTCCAGCAATAGGCCCCCTATTAGATGGGACTTAATCTTAACTGGCAAAATGTGGGGTTACTATAACATCCTACCCCTTCAGATAATACGTATGAGAATCATACATATGCACACGCGTGTTCGCGCGATTACAATTGGTTTTTTACAATTAGTTTATATAATAAAAGAATTGTAAACAACCAATTGAAATCTATATCAAAGGCATTTGGCACATCCAGCGTATCCGTAGTGCCTGTAAAAAGGATTGAAACTTAATTGAAACACACTATCCAAGGGTTGGATTGAAATACCCTGCCATTGTCTCTACAATTTATCAGTTCTTAATCCAAAACACAGTAACTCTAAGTATTTCTTGGTAGCAGAACTCTGCTATAATTGGATTCTAGCAATTTAAGGCCTACCATTCCATTCTTTATATTATTCATAGGAAATGAATAAAGATATGTGTATCTGATACTTGTTTCTACTGTATTTACGTCAGACCTTATAAATGGATGGTTCTGTCGGTCTGTCAAATTGACGTAAATGTTACCATAGTCAGTTCGAAGGAAACCTTATTTATCATTGATGCTATCGATCTCTACATTCGTGCATACATATGTATTGAACAGGACTGTGATATAATCCATGACGTCAATGTGGCATATTCTCTCGACGTGATAAATGAAAAATTGTAGTAGTCGAGTTTCCTGCCACTGCTCTTTACTGCCATTACCAAAGAGTTTTTCTAAAAGCCTATAATGCTGTGGTCACACCACGTGTTTAATGGTGAATGATAACAACTAGACGAAACATGCATATTGTGCCTTAGAATAAATCCATAAAGGTGCGTGCCTAACACGGTGATCTGTCACGATGACACTTAGTACTGCTTCGGTGATAGTTGATTGTTGTAATACCACTACCTACCCCTTCTGGGAAGACGTGAGCTTGCGGAAGGACTTTATTATTCCTGGTTTTAAAACGTTTTAGAGTGTCTCAAAATGTTTTGATACTTTTCGGAGACGGGTTGCGGTTCTAAAACTCAAGGCCAAACGACGACGTTTGAACATTTACAAACCTATACTTAAGAGGTTGAGTAATGCGAAACTTTCGTACGAAAACGCTTTTGTAATTGTAATATTAATGACAGTTTCACTTGAACTTAATTGGCTTTAATTTTAAAATCTGAATACATTTTAGAGTATTGGTAGGAACATCCGCTTCGTTGATCCTTGTTCACAGTCGATTAGGGTCAAATTGAGTGAAAGTTGACTCCATCCAGTCTACTTCAAGTTTCAAGCCCTTTCATGTTCCGTTATTAATGCCTTATGGCTTGTCTCCTCTTAAATGTTTATTTAAAACACGGCACAATAATAATTGAAATATCATCATGGATTACATGAAAGAGAGACAGCTATTATCTGGGGCTTAGTTTGTTTCTCAATTGGTTGAAAAGTGTCAAAGGAATTTGATCTTAAATTATCTCGATTATAGAATTAAAATAGATTGTGTATTTATTTGGGCTTTCTAAAATGCTAAAAATAAATTGGTTCGAAGATGATATTCCGTTACTGTCAATGTAATGAGAGCTAATTCGAATTTAATGGAACTAGGGCGCGGGCTTGAATAATGCTAAGCCCCAAATAATGCGTTTAAATAGATAATAAAAACTCATACATTTATTACCTACACTGATATTGTAAGTAGGTTAACGCGCAAAACTGGCACTGAATTAAGTTGGAATCATTTTAGTTTGTACTAAGATTATGATGTTTAAAATTCTCAAAGTGATAATGCCAACATCAGAGTGGCTCGTCGTGTCTCGATCTCATATCGAATACCGTATCAAATACATAGGTAGATAATATAATAAATTACTAATCATCCCGACTCTGATCAGAAATCATAAGTAAGTATCTGCTAAAAGAACATTAGCATTATAGAAAGGACTTTTTCTACTCTGAATGCAAAGTCCCGATGAGATAAACCTAGCACCTAAAAATCTCTAGAAATTAGTAGTTTCTTACTTTTTTAATACAGTCACTTTTGTTCTAGATATAGTTTTAAGAAAGACATAAATACTCTCTTGTAGGATCTCCGTATGGCAAGCATGGTAAAACACCCTTTTACCTAAAATAGATGTATCAGGTATCCACAGGACAGATGGCGGATCTTAAGTCTTCTATCAGGCACGTACGCTCACAGACGTTGAATTCTTTCACTGTAAAGCTGTATGTGCAAAATCATTACTTAGAAAAACTCATTGGTGACCGAATCCACCCACACCTTGCAGACGAATACTAATACTTTAAACCACAGGTGTCACCACGGCTCTTGGGTTTTATATGCGTTATATAAATTATCATTTTACTACATATCTGTTCTCCGTTCAATGACATTTTAACGTGTTTATTACGCGTTCTACATTATTTATATCAAAACAAGAGCATGCATGCTCTTCATGTGACAAAACACGATTATGTTATGAGAAATTCATGCAATACATTTTTTTTTATGAAACAGCAGTGTTGATTAACTGTTTATTGACAATACAACTCTCTTGAGTATTTTATCAAGCAATACAAAGACAATGTACATCTCAAGTGATTATTAAATATGTGTCTCCTGGATGAGTTGCAGATTGAAATCAGTATAAAGATATTCAATATAACTTAATAGTAAAGCCTTAGAAATATCTACATACACACTTAACTACTAATAATATTAGTAAAGCGAATGAAACGCACAATGTTAAATATGGTGGTATTGTCTATTAAAGCGCAATAGCACTATCTTTTGTGTCCTTTGTTCCGACTAGTTTACATAAACTTAGATTACAATTCACCGGGTGTAAATAAAGCGTAGGTTATTTTTATTGGCTGGCTTAATAAGTAATACTAGAATGTTGCTAATTTGGCGATATAATATAATAATATATTTAAATGAAGCACAGTTTGGAGATGAATAAGCTAATTTTATATTTGTTTTAAACAAAGTATAATATAATGAGTGTCACGGTAATAGCGGCAAGAAGTGAAGAGAGAGCGTGCCCATAGACAACAGGCAGTAGTGAGGCGATAACACTTTAGTGACTTATTGTTAACTAACCACAGATGTTCAATATATATATTGAACACTAATATTTATTGCAGCCAAAGAATCTTATTTTTAATCTCTTTGATTTAAGATTTAAATTAAGCATGCCAATCTTTTGTGGGCGATATGTCATCGTCATAACTTACAAATGTCAGAATGTTCAGAAATTTGGAAAATTATACATGTCCAAATGTTCAAGTGTCAGACGGAATCTGACGACGGAATGTCAAAAAATCAATTGAAATATTTCATTTAAAATATCAGTACGAGTTTAAATGGGGAACATTATGAACCGAATCCAACAAAGGAATGTGTTTATTCTGGTGAAATTAAATTATAATGTTAGTCCACAACTTTTCTCAATGTCTTAGACGAGATAATTGTTCCAATATCAGAATAAACAGACACCGATGTCTGAGACGCCGACATAGTAAATGTTGTTATTGCCAAGACACGACTAGCGAGATGTAGTTAATTAGTCATATTGCATTTCAACCTCCTATCAACTAGTTAAGTTATTGTGCTCTGATTTCATAGGTTTAATGAATGACGTGGTGAAGGCTAAGTCTGTTCATATCGTATTATAACCACTATTTCCGGAACCAATTTCTTATCTCTTAGAGAGCATCTGTGTAATTTCGCAGTTTTAGTTCCCGTACATTCCCCTGTTGGTTCACTGAGACCTACCATAATATCTATTCCAACTTTATGAACTTTTTCTAACATTAACTGCCCGGTAACTTTGGGCAAGAGCGTCCAATATTTTCTTCGCAACTATTCAGTCACATGGCATTGTTTTGTATTGCTTTGAGGAATATTACAGAGAATTAATAGACCAATAAGATGTTAGAGTTTCATTGTTTTTTTCTGTCTCCGCTATATGGGCACGTCTTTGTAATAATGCCAGCGATCACCCACAACCAACAATCAAGTAGAAACTCTACTCATAACGCGGAAGTCGTTCTTGTTTCTATGTGTCGACTCTGCTACCGTTAGAAACGTAACATGCTTATTTGCTACCCATTACAAAATAGCCCTTAATTCTTAGCAGTTCGATTGATTATTCATCAAATCCACTCCACCCAGCCGGTTTCGCTTCGGTCAGGTTATGTAAATGGCATACACAGCTGTGAGACGGCAACGTGCTCTACACCGTAAATGTCTACATCAATACTGCAACCGATTGTAGGTTGTAGTACAATTCTAATAAGGATTAGTTTAGTGTGCAGTTGTTAAATGCGCATGGTGTGTTATCTGGTTGCATAAGAGCAAGGGCTGTAGTGGCTTTATCAGTTGTTGTTCATTATTGTTTGTATGACGTCAATACTTGAACTCAGGTACACATTACACTTGGAATAAACTTGGAACGATACCATTTCCCGAAATACGGCTTCAAGTTACGCCTAATGGTACTTTTAAAAGAAAATAAACGTATAAAAATATCGTTTCTGGTTTCTGGTAGCGAAAAGGATTTGCTTTTATGTTTCCTTTTGGTTATAAATCAAGTGGCGCGACCAAAGTGAATTCGCCTGTACGTGTTCTATATACGTTTGTAGCAGGTAGAGTTGTAAGATATTACATTCAGCTGATGGACATTATAAAGCTCCTTCAATTATTTCACTGCAGATTTTTGTAGAGTCAATGCCCCAAGTTTAGGTTTTGGCACGTCCAAATACCGACCATTACCTTACGTTGTAGCGTGGCTCAAGATGTGTTGACATTTTCGGAAACTGGATGTGGTTGAATCCCAAAGATAGCGGATCAACTCATTTTGAAATACTAATTTCACCAGCATAGCAGCAGAAAATGTGACATAGCATATACTTCAGTGAGAATATTACTGAGTAGGACTCGAATTGTTTATAACGCTCTGATAAATTAATTTGACAAGTATTGTACACTCATCATCATCTCCCTAGCCTTATTCCATGATCGCTGGGGTCGGAATTTGATTCAACCCGATGTGGCTGATCACCAGATTTAGTATTTTACACAATGGGAAATAATATAATAACGTTTTGTCTAATGACAGCGTCCCGAAGATGTGGTTGCGTTTGTGACGTCATCACAAAGACACAAAATTGCATTCGTGCAACACATAATTGTCAACCTTTAAATCATCCCTCAACTTTACCAAGTTGCAGTAATTCTTGGAAAATCGTCTACTTACAAACCAATTTATTCCACTTTCACAATATATCCTTTAATGTACGATTCAATAAGATATGTTTACTATATAACTTGTCTTTTCATTTTCGAAAGCAAAATTGCTTTCTTTGTGCTTAAGCTTTGGATATCAGTATCAGAATTCAATTTAGTCACAGGATCACCTGTGTTCTCTCACTTGTAAAATGTTTTTTAATGTTACTGAGGTCACAAACATACATAAAAGGACCGTATTTTTGAAATATGAATGTGAGGTTTGAAACTATTAGAGTTTAAAAAATGTACTCTTTCATTTCCTGGCATAGTAATGTAGATTTGTCAATTTGAAATTTACTTCAAATGTAAAAAGCACGTGAATGTCTGTACTGCTTGTAGTAATCTCATGCTTATCCATACTTCTCTCACATATGATATTGACATTATTATTCACAAACTTTTTAAGATTTTCTTGCTTCGTCTGTTCTTCGAAAAGCTAATGTCCCAAACCGGTGTTAATTTCCCAAGCCTTAACTGTTTAACTCATTTTCATTTACAAACTGAACGTAATTTTAGAAGTAATCTTTATTGAAGCCGTCAATTATTTCGCAGTCCACTTAAACCACACTGCATTATTGTGTGTACCAGTGCCCTCAAATTAGCTGATCTTATCACCGCCGATACAGCTGTCAGATAAGATCCTTTCTTAGATATACCGCTTCAGGCTTTCTCAAACTATTTAATATAAGCTATACTAAACGGCCTCGTTGGTGTAGCGGTCGAAAACGCTACTGCGGAATACGCGGTCCCGGGGTGAACCTACGAGAGAAGTGTTTTTGAGTTTCCCAGCAGCCTGCATTAGTGCCAAATTTATAGCAATAGGCTCACCCCCTATACCATAAGATTTAAACATAACTGGCGGAATATTTGGGTCTACCATAAGTACACCTTTGCTTACACCCCTTCGGTGAATACAGGAGTGAGCATATCTTAACTATGAAATATAAGCTATATACTCAAATACTTCTCTGACATCCTCAATTACGGGTTACTAGTTCATAAACACTCAAATTCTCCGTTTTATGAATCAAACATCTTGACAATTTTAAACTGCATACCATGCAACAGAAGGCATAGTTTCCGTTGTCGATTGCATTCTCATTACTTCGGATACAGTCCAGTTGTAAGATCGCCAACACTAGAGCTATATTCAGACGTCTATTATAAGATACTAGGATGCTTGATTATCTGCATCAACCTTGTGTCTAATTTAGATCTTTCAAGATCAGCAAATTACGAACAATTTCAGGTTCATTAATGCCTTTGTATCTAGACGACTATCTATATCTATCTGCGTAAGATCAACAATTAATCATCATTAACTGTTCTGACCTTGTTTCTCCCATATTATTTATGCAATATGTTCTTTCATTCTATCCTTATTAGACGTTTCTGTATTTACTTCATTATCAACAATGACTTCCCTTTCCTTAAGATTTATTAGACAAGCTATCTTCATTACTTTCATTCTACATCTAATTGTTTTTTACAAACAAAACTTTGAAAGCTTGTAATACCATTAATGTCATTTGCCCATTGCCTACCTTATACCAATAAAGAATTAAATCGTTATGGCAACATGATTTGATTATTGCTAGCACAGCGACTCCATACCTACTCCTCCCATCCATGAAGCATTGGTGAAATTATTCATGGCAGAAATACAATACTCTTCTTTAAAGATGGTGGAACTGGGTATACATGGTAGAGACTATGATTTCGTATTGCCACGATAGTCTTATTCTTAATATGAGACAAATACATACAACGTGTCTAAGTCTGTCACTGTCACACAGTGGAACTATGATGGCAAGTCCAAAATTTTAACGGAATATCATATTTTATTATATCACTCTCTTGTTATTCAACAAGTTTTTCTTACTTCTTTCAAGTGTTTTGAAATACTCTTATTAAAGTTATTTAAACAATGCTTTGTTAGGTTAAAAAGGAACCGAGAGCCCATTGCCAAATTGTTAACAGTTGGCACCTTGGCATCTAAATATTTTGTTCTGACGGTACTGACATTTCGTAATGTATGACGCAGTAAACACTAGACGATTTGGCGAAACCGAAAATAGTACGAAAAACTAACAGGAAACTACATTGTATCTCTGGCAGAACTGGGGCCGATAATTTTTAAGATCAAATTAGAATCTTCAGAGATCTAAAGAAACATGAATGCATTTTGTGGAAGTGGACATGACTAGAAAGGAAGATATAACAAAGATGACGTCTGATGTAATGGACAACGAAAACATACCAGTTATTGATTCATAAACTATTCTCTCATTAGGGATAAAAGTTGATGCGAAAACTCGCACTTGGCCTTTTGCTATCAGTTCCCAAATGTCGCTTCGCTTGACCTTGCGTATAATAGCGAAGCCAAAAATGTGTTGATCCGTCATGTCTGGCATTCAACCACAACCCGCCTCCGAAAAAGTATCAACACAATTTGAGCCACGCTAAAAGGCAAGATCAAGGAATGACTATATTTTGGAACACTGTTTTGGTCAATGTTCAAGAAGTGCTGACACTTGGGGCGAATTCGATGATTATTTTTTCAAACTATGTATATTATAAGGTCGGTATTTTAATTTTTTTTGAAGTGTTTACAGAATGATTTAATTTGACTTCTTAATATGAATGAACATGTGTTGGGTGAGGTGTGCACTTAGGTGAATACTAATTACTTTAAAGTATTATTTTAGGTAATATTCACCTTCAATATCTAGTTCAATTACCTGAGTAAACGAATATAAATTAATTAATCATGCATGCTGTTAAACGGGGGATATTGACTTCTTAGTCAATATATAAGTTAATCTGGGCATTATGTGCTCTTTAAATATTAAGACCAACAGCTTTATTACTTTGTAAATAAAGGCGAGTTTATATTGAACAGCATAATGCATATTTTATTTAAATTTATTGGGTTTGGAAATGATGTCACTTACTCACATTTTTTATTCGAGTTGAAACCTAGAGTCGTAAATAAATCCGTTCAAAAATGATTGAAGTTGCACCTTAAAGTAAGTAAAAATAAGATTTTTTTTTTCCAAAAAACGTGCTTATCTACATTAATAAATGACACGACATTAATAATAAACTTTTTGAATTTGACTTAGAACTGCTAAGAAAAAAATTATTAAGATGTGTACATTAACACAGAAAAGTGTTAGTGTCTCTTAAGGGAAAGACACTTTATCCTTGATTTCTTCATAACTACATTAACTTATATACGCTTAACTCTAAAGGTTTTATTCTTTTCAAAAAATAAATAGGACTTGCTAAACATATAAGTACATGTAAGTGAATAAATGTCCTTAGTCTTAGTCCGCTGTCCTCCCCTTTTATATATTTGCGCCTAATGTATATTTATGAAGAACACAGCTAGACTTATTACCTCTTAACGTACATACGCCGCATTTAGTGGTACTTTATTTTATCTCCGAGAATGTTACGATGTTATGACATTTAGGAGCAGTAATAACAGCCAGCACTGCTGATATAAAAACAAGGAAGAAAAACACTCTATCGACAAAGTTGATAAGTGAAGTGAAGATGAATAAAAATATTTTAAGTAGGTGTAACCATATGTGGAGATACGCACTTTTGTTACGTTACCTTTTTTGTGTATTTACATGAGAGCAGTGCTCATATATTTCCTCATACGAATCAGCATATTTCTGTCTACAATTTAACCCCAACAACATCAACAGTACCAAGTAAATGTTTTAACGTTTAAACATTAGTTATATCGATTGCGTATGTTCCTGATTTTGAATGGGAATATACAAGCGCCCCTAGCGGCGTCCAAACATGTTAAATCTTGGGGTACAGTGCTTAATGTATAATTTGTAACATGTTTTAAGTTGACGATATCGCTTGCCTATTTTCCTCATTTTGTATGGGAACGTTAAAAAGAGCCACGAGCGGCGAGTGTTACGTCTCTATACACAAAAATGTGCAAGCGGCCTACTATCATCGGTTTAAGCAGAGCTCAGAAAGAACTTCGTCTGCTTTGACATTTTTTTTAGCATTAAATTAAACGTCAAATTTAAGAAGTTCTTAATGCGCGCTGCTTAAGCGATCATAGTTGGCCCCCAGTTATCTTAAATCAGCAGCACTTTCTTATGTCACCTAGAAAGTGTTCTACCCGTGTGTACTCTACATATTGCTGTCATATCGTAATACAACGCAGTTAGTTATAGTATCTAAGTGGATTGTTTTGATCTAATTTCAGTGACACAGTTACAAATGTCTGTTTGTCCTGTGGTCTACTGCGTAGTGGTCAAGTCAAGGTTGATAACGATATCAATTTGTGTTATCAAAAGCTTTAGTACTAGTGGTATCCACGTAATAGATACTTTGGGTTTAATATAATATGAGCTGTGCCTTGCGGTTATACCCTTTGTAGATTTAAATATTCTAATTTTTGAGATATTAGGATAAAAGCAACCTTATCCTGAATATGATAAACACAACAAAAATTGGCGAAATAGACCAGCCATGTTTGGTGAAGCCGTGATCTAGCGATGTAGGTGATTATAGATATTTAAATCTATAATCTTATATATAAAAATGAATCCCCATTTCCCTTGGTCACGGCATCACGCCTAAACGGGCCTGATAACGGGACTTTCACTGGCAGATAGCTGATATTTCAAGGAGTGTTTTAGGCTAATTTAATTTTTTTTAAATACCTATAAAGCTGAAGAGTTTGTTTGTTTGTTTTTTGCTTGAACATTTGCCTGTAGCAGCGTTTCTCCACTCGCTCATAGATGGCGCTACTCGCTAACAAATGCGAAGTTTAGATACAAATACACTAGAACCTAAATCGCGCCAGAAGAGTTTTCAAGCGCATTGCAGTATATATACAAGTTTCCAACTAGAACAGTTGGAGCCGCGGTTCCCCAGGCATGACACCCGCCTGGCTGGAAGATCTTCCCTTTGCTGGGGATGAGCATGATCACTCGCTCTCCCCACATGCCTGCAAACAAATGCTCGTTCGTGAAGCGAATGCTCCCGGTAACTGCCGTGATAATGGGTATAGAAAAAAAACTTTTGACACTTATATTCTACAATCAGTGTCAACATTTGCAAGACTACTTAAGTGCCTATTTGAAGTGCTACTTCGTTCGTGAAACGAAATTGTTTAATTTACGCCGGCCTTACTTAGTTATTTTACCGTTAAGTAACTGAATAAGTAAATTAATACCGCAAAAAAGTAAGTGTAGTGTTGACTTAACTGTTACAGTAGCTGTACAAATTTAACCTGTCACCTTTGGTTTGTTTGAACTGTTTATATACGTGCTTAGTTTAATTGTTTACTAACGGCGTAGTATAAAAAACAGTGTCATGTTATACATTGCTTTACAACGCCCAAGTACCGATATGTTCAATTTCAAATTCAATTATATCTTTATTTGATTAGACTTTTGGATGATCTCACCATCGCTTAACCATCTCCAAATGTGGGTGTTGTGTAGAACATCTTACCCCCGGGGGACCCTTCTTGGATGACATGAGCATATATTTTTAAGAGAACTCTGGGATCATAAGGATAAACTATCTTTCGCCAATAGCTTGCAAATGACATAGCGAGATAAAAATACTAGGAATTATACAACCCCCTTCTTTGGCTATTAATCCCTACTAATATTATAAATGCGAAAGTTACTCTGTCTGTCTGTTACGCTTTCCCGCTTAAACCTCTCAACCGATTTTGATGAAATTTGGCACAGACCTCTTTAGACCCTGAGAAACGACATAGGCTACCTTTTATTTATTAACAATATTAGGTTTCCGCGACCATAAGGATGAAACTAAATCTACGCGGGTGAAACCCCGGGGCACAGCTAGTAATAACATAAAGTAGTAAAACTACCATTTTAAATCCAGAAATATTGAATAATGATTGATGTTTGTTCATTAATAGGTACTCAAATGCATTTCACTGCAGTGTGCAACGTTCTAGTTGCGTGTGTTGCCAAGGACAATAATTAAGCAATTAATTTATAGCAACATAATTAACTTGAAACGTTTTCGCAACGTTCATATTAATGTCACTGAATATTAAATGCAACGCTAACGTACGGACATTGATTAATTTCCCCTGTGGTTTATTTTAATTGTATATTGTACAATTCTAACTTGGGACATTGTGAAATTTCTTTTATACTAACAATTTTATTACAACATACAATTAGTAAGAATTGTTGATTATTTTATCCTTAAAACAAAAAGAAATCCGGCGGGTTGAAAACCTCAAAGATTTTAAAGACTATAAAAATAATGTGAAGATTTTGAATTCCTATACCGAAGAGTTCGTTAAATTAATTCTGTTGAAAAAAGAAGCCTAGATCCGACTGTATGAGAACTATCAGTCTCCTTCAATGCCGTAATATTATTAAGGTACTGACGCCTGGGGCCTTACCATAAGCTCTTAGTGCCATGATAGTTTCACTCATTTATGAGACAGATGTATGTGACGTGTATACATCTGTCACTGTCGCACAACTGAATTATAATTGCAATAAGAGCTCATGGTTGGGGCCCTGACATAGTCTTAGTCTGATCAGGACCAAACTTACCTTAACAATAAACAAATAAAAATCACTTACACTTTCTTAGGTACATATAGTTACGTCTTAATACAGGTTGTATTTGATGAGACAGAAATAGAGGCGGAATCCGAAATTGTATACAAATTCTCGATGTATTAATTACTAGCTTCAGTCCGCGACTAGCTACGTGCGAGTGGAATAGTTACTGTGGGCTAACGCTAGCTTTTACCTGCGACTTCGCTTAGGTAGCTTGATGATATGTAGCCTATAGCCTTCCTCGATAAATGGGCTATCTAAAAGTGAAATATCTTTTCATTATTTCCTGAGATTTTTGCGTTCAAACAAACAAATATGTCAGCTTTATACATTAATGGATTACTATGTTGTGTTGTGTGCAATCTGGGTCTAATTAAAGCGTGCATTATTCATCGGTCTTGATTCACGCGTGTGATAATTAAAAGGTGTAAACTTATGAGGTGTAACATGAATGGTTTAGTTAGTTTGGTCTGGTTGCCAACAACTACTGCTATACACTATTATAGCAACTATACTATATTCATTTGTCCCTTTAAAATACATAGGTACATACATATACTCGCGACTGTATTCCCCTAGGGGGTAGGCAGAGGTGCTGTAATAACAACACCCACTTATCACCGAATATAATTAAGTGCTAACGTGACGGACGGTGAGTCTATCGCCGTCTCAGGCCCTAAACATACGTCTTTGAATTACTTCTCAGACATTAGCAGATTTCCTCACGATATTTTCCTTCACCGTAAAGCACGTGGTGTGAAATCATTGTTCATAATAAAAAAAATTTAATTGGTACAGGCCACGCTGGGAATCGAACTTGTGTCGCTTGCGTAGCATGCGACTGCTCAAACCTCAAGGCCACCACGGCCTTTTAAAATCTTCGGAAAGCCATTTTCCATATCCAATCGAGCTGGTTCAATGCAAAGATTGGAATTGTTCTGTTGATCATTTAAATTTGTTTTGTTTCACGCATATAAGCGAGCGATATGAATCAATGTGTATCGTGTTGATTGAGTTAAACCGCAATTGAGGAACTGATGGTGTATTTATACATTTGCAACGGCTAATGGACACGATTACTGCGAACAACGGCTGTCACGATCCTCGCCAGTCTTGCTTAAATCTATACATACAGATAAATTAAATTGAGGTGTCTGTTTGTAATTCCAAATTAACAGCTTTTCATTAAATGTACATGAAAGTATAGGTGTCGCAGCGTTACATAGATGGCGCTACTCGCTAACAAATGCGAAGTTTAAGTACAAATACACAAGACCCTAAATAGCGCTATAAGGGTTTCAAGTCAAGCGCATTACAGTATATACATACAAGTTTCCAACTAGAACAGTTGGAGCCGCAGTTCCCCAGGCATGACATCGAATTATAATTATATTTTCTCTGTCTATCCGTCTGCTTTTTTCGGCTAATCTCAACATGGCTAAACCAATTTTAATAGGACTAGCAGGTAGCTGATGGTAAAAGAAGCAACTTAGGCTATAAACATGGGTACCGTGGAGTAAAGGCAATTCACGTGGGTGAAACCGCGGGGCTCAGCTAGTGAAAACTAAAGCTTAACAAATGATACGTCGGAAAAATGTAATCAGTGTCGGTCAAATAGGCAATTTAAATGAACGGCTATTGAAATAACATCAATCGATCAATCAGTTGATCGACGAGATAAATAGCTTGGACAGCTTCTCAGCTTCGGAGAGCACGGCACGTTAGCCATTGTTACTGGTTGTCAAAAGCAGAAAGAAGTCTGTCTGGTTTAACCCATCCTATGTTATGGATTTTCCCAGAATTAGTTGCGAAGGTCAGATCAGTTGATCCGAAGCAAAATCTTGTTAGTCACATTAGATTAGATCGGGTGTCGACCGGCTGACTATGTTCGGGTAAACGTAAGATGATCTATATCTACAATCAGAAGCCGTGGTGTTTGAGCAGTCGCCTGCTATACAAGTAATGCAAGTTCATATCCCAGCGGCCTGTACCAAAGAGTGTTTTTAAATGTAAGAGCAGTACGGTGCTCCATGTGCTTTATGGTGAAGGAAAACATCGTGAGGAAATCTGCATATGTCTGAATAATTCAATGAGTATTCAGTGAATTGTGAATACACATATTCGGTGAATTGTGGGTGTTATTGTTACAACCCCTTTGCTTACACCTTCGGGGACTCTTCTGAGATGGCGTGAGCTTATAATTTTTTTTAAATCTTTGTATCTACAAAAATGAATCGGGTATAATTCTAGTAAGTACTAGGCACTCTACAATTGCTCGATACGATATTGCAATTGCAGTTGTATTCCCTGTCGACTCAAATGTTAAACTAAGATATAAGCTCTCAATCTTCGATAAACAATCTTGAAATTCGTAAAGTGGTGAAGTTTTTGTCAAGTTATTGTGACCAAAATAGTGAAGGGACCAAAGTTATCTCGTAACACTTTATTGTTCCTCGTTTTACTTGAGTTGTGTTCAATATGTTATCTGGTATTGGGTTGGAACAGTGCAAAACAAAGCAACTGCTTACTTACTACGAAATTTAATATCAATCTTGGGGTTTTGATATAATCTTGTCTTTTGATCCCAATTATTTCCATCCGTATACTAATTTACCTGAACTCAGTCACTTTTAGTAAACTTTAAACACCTGTGTGCTATCAGATTATTTTTTTAAAACTTTATTCCCTAATATTGAGACTCTTTGCACTTAACATTTTAAAGTGTTTTTGACATCTTATCATTTGATGTTCTTTACATTGTATGACAAACGGTAAAGTTTATTAAAAGTGCACTTAATGCAGCTAGGTGGATTAAGTTAACGAAGGGAATTTATTTAAAGTTGGAAACAAAAACATGTAGTTAAACATACTGCTCTGGCCTTTTACCAAACTTTGTTGGCAAGTGCCTCAATACCTTGGAAGCAAATACCGGTAAACGTAACTTACTCACGTATAACCTAACTTTTGTAGTAAATTCGCAGTACCGATATACGTTTGTACAAGCTTTTATAACAATGGTACTCTGATTAATTTGGTCCCGAATGAAATCAGCTTGTTTACTCAAATGCTAGATTTCAGCAGCATTTCATCCGCGTTGATATTTCACGTAGGTAACTGATTCGGGTTCAATTTAGTTCGTTAGTAATTGTAGTTACGTTGTTTGATAAACATACAATCATTTATATTTATTATTCCAGTAATGAGATTATTTATTACTGTTGAGAAGAAGAAGGCGGGCTTGAGGTATTGAATGACAGCTTTATTTCATCTCTTGAAACGTTTATTTTTGAATTATTACAATAAGTACATTTGATATTCGTTTTTTTGCCTTTACGTTGCTGGTCGCAGAGAGAGGACGCTAAGCTAAGCTAGGAAAGCTTGATTTTGCTTGGTTGTAGTGAAGTTTGTACTCGTTCTTAACTCGTGACGGGACCCATGCTACCAGTAAAAGTTTTGACTTGTTCGAGCGTCGTCGCTTGACCTTGCGTTTTGCGCTTTTTTTTTACGTAGAGACGTAAAACTTCCTACACTCGCCGCTTGGGGCGCTTTTAAACGTTCCCATACAAGATGAGGAAAATACACAGGCGATATCGTTAACGTAAAAACATGTTAACTTGCGGCACTGTATAGTGGTTTGCCTAAGTAGAAGTTCACTAAATCCGCAATGATAATAGTTCACATTATTCTATTCAGCAAAAGCTCTCAAGCACACCGCTATAACGCCTAGTTTTAAATGCTACGTTATTAACCTAATTTCAGTCACTCGTGAGAGATAAATCAATTTTCTTTTCTATTATAAAATCTTAGTGTAACTGTTATGATTTGAGAACACCTACTTATAAATTATAATGTAGACTTTATGAATAACTGTTCGTTTGTGAGAAATTCTGTATTGTTTTATTTTTTATAATGTTCCACATACCACTTTTTTCCCACCATTCCTTGTGTACGCGTTTTAAATGAAAATGATATCGTGCATTTTTTTCTGTAACGGTTAAAATATATGTTAAAATATATTCAAATTTGTTGGTATTTTCAACCGAATTTAAAAACGCTGAGGTTCTCAATTTTATTGTCATTTATGTTTGTAACCTCAAAAATGTCGGCTCATAAAATTTCATGATTCTTTTATTTGAATGATCGCGCTTCCCGATGGCAGACCATAGTTAAGTCTTGAATTTGAATGATTTGAAGTCGGTTTTTTTAAAAGATATATCTAAATGGCGTTCAATGTGTAATCCAACCGCGACGTCGATTCTTCTAACGACTACTCTCGAAAAAAAAACTCGTGATTTTATTTAGGGATCTTTATCAGTGCCTACAGCCTTGCCCTTATAGAACTTTACTTGATGATACTATTAAGATATATAATTAAATCAATCATATTCCGATTGCCACACAATCCATTATTCAGTTTCGTAACAACATTGATCCATACATCCAGGTCTTGGGTCAATGTTGGCCTGTTGCCATTGTCCTGTGTTGCAGCACCGGCTACAATACACTATTGTATGCCGATGTGCTAATACTCACCGTACTTTATATTGAGATATTAAAAATAAAAGCCATTATTACTTAAAAGTAAACTTTAAAATATAGTGCATAAGCAACAAAATATAATGAGATATTAACCGTGGTCCTATTGCTATTAACCCACCGTGGGTCCACTGGTATTTTTCGCCAGTTTCTGTGAGCCCTCGGACCAAAATTCTAGCTAAATATTCAAGAGTGATTCGGGTAGCCCCTACCATAACATTAGGGTATCAATGTTTTCAAAAAATATAAATTAAAACTAGAGGGTCTACGGGGAAAAACATACCCGTGGACCCACAGCGGGTCAATAGCAGTGGGACCACGGTTAATATCTCATTATATTTTGTTGCTTATCCTCTACAGTTTAAGGTTCACTTTTAAGCAATAAACATGAACTCTTTTATTTTTACTCCAAAACCAGGGGTCTACCATCATCGGCTTAAACAGAGCGTATTAAGATCTTCTTAATACGTAATCTTAATAAAGTTAGAGCTGCTTAAACGGTCATAGTTGGTCCCCTGATATCCTAATGATCTAAGAGAGTTGAGTAAGGTCGCCACTTGCCAGTGGAGGGGATAATTGGGAATAGAGTTGCTGTGCTAGCAACAGTTGTCATTATGTTAGCACAAGTATTTCAGTATTTTTTAAAGTACGAAATGCGCATGTGGCTCAATGTTTTATATGTATTCATAGACCGCTTAAAGCGGACTGCAAGCTTGTTTGTCGCCTTAGTAGTATTCAAAAAATCTTAAATATCAATATCTCTATAGAAAACTTCGATTTTTAATGCGTAAAAGCCTTTTTCAGGGTAGAATATGGAGCAAAATGTTCCCTCCCCTGCGTTATAATCTAACTATCTAAACATACCATGTCTGGTAGTAAATCCTTAGCTATTCTAGTTGGCGCCGTCAATGGTTATTTAGTAGCCAATAAACTGACGGATATTGTAGTAAACTCCGAATTGAGATGTCTAACTGTTTGTAAGCTTCGCACGGTCTCTTTTATAGCTGTTCTTGTCTGATAATTATTCGATTCGTGCGAGTTGATGACTTGACGCTAAAGCATTGAGTTATGATATTACTTGTGGATATTCCGAAAATGTATTATTTGTTCACATCAGTGTAAAATAAACATATTCATAATCGTTCCATTGGTTTAAGAGCTGCGTTACCTCAGATAGACACACAGACACACACATCGAACTTATAACACCCTTTTTGCGATACGAGGTCCTCGGCATCAGTTGGCTAACTAATATCATCCTGGGGCCTTACCATGAGCTCTTATTGCCATGATAGTTTCACTCATTTATGAGACAGATGTATGTGACGTGCATACATCTGTCACTGTTGCACAACTGAATTAACATTGCAATAAGAGCTCATGGTTGGGCCCCTGATCATCTTCCGTAAGTACTGTAAGTATGTGTATTCCGATGATAGGTTTCGACAGTGTCAAATTCATGTGGATCACTCCATCTTCAAAAAAGTATAGCATTTTATCCATACGCATTGAAATTCGTCGTCGTTGCACAATGCCTATACTTGGGCCACTGAAATCCCAACTGCTCTCTTCCGATCTTAGCTTCTTCTCAATTTCCACTTAGTAACTTTGCCGAGTAAGTTTGGAACTGGTACAAAAGTCTTTAGTTGGCGACGTTACAGCTATTGCAAGGTTGTTCACACTTACAAGGACCCAACCTACTTTAGAATAAGCATGATTTGCATATTTTTGGCACAACATACTTTCCATATTTTGTCGCAAACCCGTGAACTATTCAATGCAGGTATTTAATCAAAACGCTTTGAAGGATACGCGTTTGACAATTTTGTTTGGGTTTGTAAATACTTTATTAAAATCTATTTATCTGCAAAATGACATGCTGGGTCCATGTAGTCACTTAAGCGTAAATATAACTCTGTTTATTCCGTTTTGTACAAAGACCGTAACAGCTTATGAGTTATGACAAGGTCGGTCTAAATAAAAATGTGAGTTTTAAATGAAAATCTTCTCGGACCAAAAATGAAATATTATTTAAGAGTCGTCCTTTTTTTGAGTATATTTTTTTGAGTAGTCTACGGAATAGGTAATTTTTCTTTGATATGACGTCGAGTTAAAGTTACAAGAAAGTGCAATGATGTTGAAATGTTAATACTATTCACATATTGCACATAAGAATTCAAGGAATCCAGTACTCCCTATTATTACCTTTTAATAGGTCAGTACAGATTGTTTGGAGTGGGTTAACTTTCAAACGATTTCAAAATTTCTTCCCATATCTATAAATCTATACAGATAAATAAAATTGAAGTGTCTGTTTGTAATTCCAAAATTACAGCTTTTCACTAAATGCATATGAAAGTATACACGCTACTGACACTAAAAAACCAAGCTTAAAAATTTCTCTCCTCCCTGTCCGTTAGTTCCGGGTAATCTCTGAAACGGCTAGACCGATTTTAACGGAACTTTCACTGGCAGGTAGCTGATCAAGGAGTAACTTAGGCTACATTTATTTATTAAAAATATTAGGGTTCCGCGACAATAAGGATGAAACTAAATCTACGCGAGTGAAACTGCGGTGCACAGTTAGTTTAGAATAAACTTTCAGGATGGGCATAGACCAAGCGGTAAGAGCTAGTTCCGAAAAATGGGGTTTCTAGACTGTGAAACCGAGCAATTATATTGATTCTGAACATTATGTAGCCAATTGATAATTGACACATACATATTTATCAATTGTATGTAAATGATCGTGACAATCGCGGAATATGTCATAACCACACATAATATATGCATGATCATAAACATACATTATACTATAGGATGTCATAACGTAATAAATAATGCGCAATACCGCTGAACTAATACAGAAGTATTGTGCTATACTGTGGTATTGCATTATGCGCATTTAATTGTTTACGATAATAATACGAGAATGGAATAAAAACGGTAATTAAAGATAATATGGGGTAAATATGGAACGATATTGAGCCAGCTTTAAATGTTTAGAGCATTACGTTTTTTTATGAAAATTAGCTCCTTCACTCTTTATTATTTTAAATCGAAGTCCAGCGAACCTGTGATTTTCAGATAGCCTTGATGGAAACTTCATGTGTGTGCACTTACTGTAAACCATATATATCTGCAGTAATAAGGTCCTATCTGGGGCCTTACCATGAGCTCTTATTGCCATGATAGTTTCACTCATTTATGAGACAGATGCATATGACGCGCATACATCTGTCACTGTCGCACAACTGAATTATCATTGCAATAAGAGCTCATGGTTGGGCCCCTGTACTGCGTTAAAAAAATCTTGGTTGCCAGTAGCTAATTCTAACTTCTTTAAAGGGTTATTTCTTGTATACATCTTAATTTCGCAAACGGCTCCAACGATTTTCATGAAATTTAGTATGCAGGAGGTATCGGGGGAGATAAATCGACCTAGATTTCATTTTAAGAAAACGTCAAAACCAACGGGCTAAGCCCTTTTCTCCGTGGGTAATCCGTCAAATGCCTACTTTTACATATTTTGTATATTACTAGATGAACCGGTGAACTTCGTATCACCGTTTTATTTACTGTTTACACCGTGTAAACCTCTCCTGAAGTTTCACAATTATATCTAGACCAAAATTACCAAAATTAGTCCAGCCACTCTGAAGTTACAGCGAATCTAACAAACAGCAATTGATTTTTATACATTTACGGCCTGTACCCCGCGGTTTCACCCGCGTAGATATAGTTTCATCCTTATTGTCGCGGAACCCTAATATTTTCAATAAATAAAAGTATCCTAAGTTACTCATTGAAACATTAGCTACCTGCCAGTGAAAGTCCCGCTAAAATCGGTCCAGCCGTTTCAGAGATTACCTGGAACAAACAGACAGACAGAAAAAAAAATTAAAACTTGGTATTTTTTGTGTCAGTAGCGTGTATACTTTCATATGCATTTAGTGAAAAGCTGTTATTTTGGAATGACTAACAGACACTTCAATTTTATTCATCTGTATGTATATGTATAGAAGATAGATACTGGGCCTTAACCATGAGCTCTTATTGCCATGATAGTTTCACTCATTTATGAGACAGATGTATGTGACGTGCATACATCTGTCACTGTCGCACAACTGAATTAACATTGCAATAAGAGCTCATGGTTGGGCCCCTGCTTTTGAATTTCAAAGATGTAAATACAAGATGGAATTCTTTTGAAGGAAGTAACTGGTAAATAATTAATTGGTAAATAAAAAACTGGTAAATATTATTTAATTTGTATGTACATTATTGTCATATCTTAATTGATGTTTTGACCCAATTTTTGTCGAGTTCATTGATTTTGTGTTATCGCGTAGGTGTCTGATAAGAGTATGAAGTTTATCGGAAGTTGTTTCTGTTATCAGTTGAGATATTTGTTCGTTGTATTATTTGTTTTGTTTTGTCTAAACACTTGTTTGTGTCTGAGTAAGCGTAGAGCTACCTTCTCGTTTGCTTTACCATTATAAAATGATACTCTAATACCTACATAATGTATATACGAGTACTCTAACAACCTACTTATCTACAACAATGTTAACCGATTTTAATAAAATAGGAATTTCTGTATGTTTTTTTATTGACTTGGTGAACCATTATGGGAGATTCTTTTTTTTAAATTAAAAACTAGCTTTGCCCAGCGGTTTCACCCGCGTACACTTAAGTTCATGAATGGCTTTAATTATTTAAATAAATCTCCGTCATTATTTTCATATGCAGTGCAATATTTCATATAGGTACAGTGAACAGCTGTTAATTTGGAATTATAAACAGACACTTCAATTTTATTTAACTACATATACTTAAATTAACATGCGTGGGCAGAATTATGAATATGGGTGCCTAAATTTAAAAGCCAACTGATTACATTACATCCCATTTATAGTTTTCATTTATAACAAAGTTCTTCATAAATCGACCGACGCACAAAGAAAGAATAGCCTTGATCAAAGAATCCCTCATACTTGAAGTTGGTTAAAATCTAAAAACGCGCACTCACAAATTTTATAATCTACGCACTACGCATCTATTGAACGTCGCGAAAATATTTATCCTCAATACGAAAATAACGGTATGTCTGTATGTGTAAGTAATGAGCTAATTATTTTTATTTCACGCTTTATGGCAAAATATTTTCTCGGTCGAATTTAAATACATAAATATAGGTTTGAGTACTTAGGTATTTCGCGCGTAGGTTGTGACATATCGTTGTTTGACATTGAACAATAATATTATGAATATTCTGAATTATTATTAACTAGCTGTGCCCCTAGTTCACCCGCGTAGAGGGCCAACGGAACCTTTACTAATTTTTTTGAATAAAAGTAAGCTATGTTACTCAAGGGCGTGCATTCTATATAAAAAGATAAGCAGTGCTTACTATTTTGATGACTGAATACATATAATCGGTATGTACCTACATACTTATTGTTTACTAGCTGTGTCCCGCGGTTTCACCCGCATAGATTTAGTTTCATCCTTATTGTCGCGTATCCCTAATATTTTTAATAAATAAAAGTAGCCTAAGTTACTCCTTGGAACATTAGCTATCCATCAGTGAAAGTCCCGTTAAAATCCGTCCCGCCGTTTCGGAGATTATCCGGAACAAACAGACAGACAGGTAGAGAAAAAAAATTATTTTGGTTTTTCAGTGTCAGTAGCTTGTATACACATATCCATTTAGTGAAAAACTGTAATTTTTTTATTACAAACAGACACTTCAATTTTATTTATCTGCATGTAGTATGTATGTATATGTATGTATGTATAGAGTATATAGAGTATGTATAGAGTATAGATGCTTACCCCTCTGAAAACGCAATGCAATGCCCGTGAAAGTAGTATAGCAGTAGTGTAAAGTAGATCGAAAATCGAACCTCTATATAATAGACGTTTTCTTTACATCAAGGTAATTGTTGTTGATTAAAATGTACATAATTTAACACGATTGTTGAGTAAATTTAATGTAAGACGAGGAAGGAAAAGAGTTTTTCATTTCCTGAAACAACAGGCGCTTAACGTGTGTTCTTTTGGTTAATAGGTGGATTTATCTGAACAGGAAAATACGAACGCAGATAATAGTTATTTGTTATACAAGAGTGCAAAGTTGCTTTTTAACCGCGTGTTTAATTTTGATGACCGAGCAAGCGAAGGATTCTAAAATTAGAATCCTGAGCGTTAGCGAGGGAATCAAAAGAGCACGAGGTGAAAAATCTTTGCACTCGAGTGCAACACGTAACTTTTCATTCCACCTCAGCGAGGAAATGACTAAATGCAAAAAAAAAACGTTTACAATCACAAGATAGGTACACTTTTATTTCAGTTTAGGTATTAATTACTACATTATGACAGGTAAGTATTACAGAATAATCTTTTTAATTCACAAACTTGGTGCACACGATGTTCTAAATTCAATTTACTTTATCCTCTAGAGAATAAAAACGGCTTTTCCACTCAGATATTGAAGATTAAAAATACTCTTTCCGAGATGGTGGGATGAAAAAACACTTTGTATCGAATAATTTGTGGTACGAGTAAATGTTTATTTCAAGCTTTCAATGGAATTTTATACCTGCCTCGTTTTATTCATTTTAATCAATATATTATGCAGTATATATATATACATGGCAAAACCACAGTAAAATAAATTCTTCAATGCTTACTATTTGATATTATACTCTCATCTCTTGGTATTTTTTGACTGTGGCAACATTCGCAGATGTCAGTAGGTCTAAAAAGGCCACTATGGGAGAATCATAATGTGATCCGAATATGATTCATCACCGACATGCCAAAATGGTCACTTAAGTGCAATTCATATTTATGATTCACGAATGATTACAATAATTGTAGATGTTAGTCCCTATGTAACTTTTTATGGTTCTGCTATTTGTCACAAAAGCAATTCATATTTTGTGGACCATTTTAGGAATTTTCATAGGAAAGTGTCCAACAGGTGAATTGCGAAATATGAATCATTCCTGAATCATTTTCGGATCACATTATGATTCTCCCAAAGTGGCCGTTTTAGACCTACAGATCTCAATGTCAAACGTCTCTTTTCACATAGTTTGAATTTAAATTCTAAATTAAATTCTAATCTAGCGTAATTCTATTCAAACTCACGAATAACACTCAATATAACACGCAATAGGGACCTATTGCGGTAACGGTCTGCATTTGTTTTTCCACAAATCGAATGTCCGATACATATTATATTCTTTAACACGATCTTACCATACCAACGTAAGTATTCCTCAACCCTTTCATATTAATACTCAAGGTCTGTGAACAAAGTAACATTATCCTCACGCTTCGCTAGTAGAAACGATACAAAATGTACGGGAATGACATATGTCACATGAATGATTTATGTCATTTACATACATTTTGTATAGTTTCTATTAGAGCGAGCGAGAGAGAAAGTTACTTTGTCATAGCTTAAACTCGTATTGCAATATCAGTCTTAGTTCGGTCATACACATTTCTCGAAGTAATTACTATAGGCAGGTGTGATCGACCAAATTAACAGAAGCAGAGACCGAAACAAGGCCGACTCGGTCCGCGACGCTCGTGCGTTGACCAGAAAGGTTGAGGACCCGGGCCGTGTATCTTTTTGCGATACTAATATTATCAGATAAATAGTTAGAGATACTTACTTACTGAGCCTGGCTGAGTTTCTGTTATAGACTGAATAAATGATTGCATACGCAATGCAGGGTGCAACCATGACCGTGAGAGGGTACTGCAACCTTTTATAACTTTATACGCCAGGAATACCTACCCTATCTCTAGTTAGTGTTCAGTATCGAAGGATTGCTTATACATTTGATGGATGATAAGGTGAGAGGAAGACCTAAAAGAGATTGCTTAAAGGAGGGAGTTCAGATATTACGTATCAGTTTGACAGTAGTTGCAAAACTGCATGCAACCACTCTGTACTCAGAGGGCCTAGGGTATGCTTTTCACTGCCGCCGTCACAAGTCACCGCGTCGACGTAAACGCACGTTTATATAGGATCGGAACAGCGCTATCTGTCGGCCCATAGATGGCACTATTGTGATCCAATACAAATCTGCGCCAACGCGATGATTGCGACGGCGATTTTTAGAAAACTCGCACTAGTCACTCTGAATGAGAGAAACACATTGCGACCACAAATAACATGGGATAAGGACAGGAGAATGATGGTATTAATAGGCACCATTGAGCTCTAGTTAGTATGTGAAGGATGTGTTAGAGGATTCCAATGTAATGTGAGTATTTTCCTTGTCCTCAGAGGGTGGCGGGTAGAGTGCGCGAGCGCGCGGCGCGGTGCGGAGGCGCGCGCGGCAGGTGACGTGCGGTCTGCGCGGCTCATGTGGGCGGCGGGCGCTTGCTGCTCCCGCCAGGCAGGTAACTAATACAACTAAATACTTATACAGGTGCCGTCATGAGTTATGAGCGCTCAGCGTAAATAGTCGGGATAAATGGGCAAGTATTCGTTCGGGCTTGCTCCATACAATACTTACGCGAAAGATACGGATTAGTCGACAATTGTAAGTTTCTATAAATGGCAGACGTGTTTAAAATGCTATGGCGCATACAAGGTCAACGTTCATAACTCGTGACTGTACAAACTATTGTTATCACAGTACGATGGGAGATGATACGTGGTGATGATGATAGATATTATGGTGAACAGGTGCCGTCACGAGATTTGAGCGCACAGATAGTTTACTGCGCATCTATTTGATTGCGTATGACACAAAAAAATACCACGCATTTAAGAGCAGCGCTCACAACTCATGACGGAATTTGAAAATAGCGATGAGTATGCAATCTAATAATATATTAATATGTATCGATCATTATCAAAATTTTTTTTTTTTTTTTTTTACTAACTATACGTATAGTAAACCTCATTCAAATCGATACATAAGATCTCTTATTACTAAATTAAATTACAGATTTACGCTCAGTGCCTCGATGTTTTGATGTATTTAACGTAGTTGAAATTCGACTGTTACTCGATTAAAAGTGTTATTTTAATTTCACACCTTATCTAGGTGTCACCTCAATTTAATATCATTTGAAACCAGGGAACGCTTTCATTTGTCGGAACTAATATATAGAAGTGCTTTCGTAGATAAACTGAAGTTAAATCGAAAGAACTAATCTATGTCGACCCGATTTTAATCAGTAAGTTGATACTGAATCTGGGAATACCACATAAATGTTGAAATCCAATATTTGTGTTCATCTGATCTCCCAAGTCCCTATCCCTAGGCGGGTACTTGTATGATTTCAGATAGGTAACTTTAATAATGTCTCATTCTGTAATATTCTAAGCTATAATTATTTTCCTCCAGCCTTTAAATATGTATATTCCCTGTGTCTCTACGTTAACTGTGAAACGTAGTAACGCGTAGTTAATATTCACAAATATTTTTTATTCTATTTACTAGCTGTGCCCCGCATTGTTACCCGCGTAGATTTAGTTTCATCCTTATTGTCGCGGAACCGTAATATGTTTAATAAATAAAAGTAGCCTAATTTACTCCTTGATATATCAGCTACCTGCTAGTGAAAGTCCCGCTAAAATCAGTCCAACCGTTTCAGAGATTACCCGGAGCAAACGGACAGACAGAGAGAGAAAATTTTTAAAACTTGGTTTTTAGTGTCTGTAGCGTGTATACTTTCATATTATGCATTTAGTGAAAAGCTATTATTTTGGAATTACAAACAGACACTTAAATTTCATTTATCTGTATATTTACAGGTTCACCTAAGGTGATAGTGTAGCTACTATATTAGAGTTACATACTATACATTATGTGATTGATATAAAGTACATAGCAATACATCGTCTAACCGCGGTAGGTTATGTTCGGTGTGTGGGCAGTGAGCAGGCGGATTTATTTAAACCATTTACCATATGTTTCGTCCCATGAGTGCTGTTACTTGGGCCCTACGTGTACTATACTTGTAACGATAGCCGCGATTGATATTTGACATATTAAATATCGACCTGAAGAATACGTATCTTATAAATTATCACACACGAATTATATGAATAAAGGCATTGAACTGTACAGTGGCTGGCAAAACTGTTTTTGTTTTCATTACCGAAAACTGGTGATAATTTGTTTTGGAAATTTGTTGTTCACGAAATAAGTTTAAGCACGCGTCAAAATATCAATCGCGGTGGTGTTGAATAGTTCACTTAGGGCATCCTCGTCAGCTGACGGCTCAATATCGCCAGTATCGGCTGACAGGGGTGTGTGTTGGTAGCTAACAGGCACTCATGCGTGACGGGGTGACTAACCGTGGCGGGGTGGCAGGCGAGAGCGGCGGCGGCGCCACAGCCGCGCGGACGCCCGTCAAGACGTTCCAGGCCTACCTGCCGCCGGCGCACCGCACCTACAGCTGCGTCCACTGCCGCGCGCACCTGGCCAGCCATGATGAACTTATATCCAAGGTAAGGGCACCCACATTACCTAACAGTCAGTCTGAGAACCCTCCCTTAGTTCTAGTCAGACTGAAGGAGAGGGATGATCCTTTCAAAATGCTCAAGAAGGCTATGTGATCTCTGATCTTACTGAGTTGCTGAAACTGTCGAGCATCATATCCCTAACCTAAACGAGCTATTCTTTAATATATATAGAATCTGAATCACGGAAATGGTTCCAGCGATTATTGTCATGAAATTAAGTATGTAGATGGGTTTCGGCGGCGATAAATCCATCTACCTAGGCTTCATTTTTAGAAATCGTCAAAAAAAATCGAGCAAAGCTCGTCATCCAGGTACTCATAGTCAAGAGCCACTGGAACAGAGCTTTCCCAGCATTCACTTCCAAGGTAGTACTAGTCTAAAATTGCGCTTGTAAAGATGCAGTTTTAGCTACGACAATCACTTCGTTTCGTTTTATATGAGAACAAGGATAAACAGATTTAACTCCTAACACATGAATGTGAATTATGTTTTCAACATAAATATGAACACATATCCTTTCTTTCCAGTCATTCCAAGGCAGCCAGGGGCGCGCGTATCTCTTCAATTCAGTGTAAGTATAAATTGAATCACATGTATAAATATGCGAGTCGTATACATTTCAGAGGTCAGTGCTCCTCTCAATAAAGCTATAATCGAATTTGCTGTTTGTATAAAATCGCGTACTGTCTCTCTTTTAAAAGTACGTGACGAGGCATTGATCAGTACAATATATGCTTTGGCTGTAATCTAAGATATCATGCGTAAAGTAAACATTTGTAAAGAATTAAATATGTTTGTTGCAAACACAAGATTATTTTGGTTATTGTGTAACTTATAAAGATTTTGTTTGATAATTTCTCACTGCGAACCCTTAATTTGATCCATTTTAGACAGTTATTTACCGACGTAGAGGTCATAACTGCCGAATAAGTTTGTATTCGGGTAACTTTAGTAATTATTTGAAGTATTGTTGTTGCTCTCCAACTTCAGAATACGTATAAATTGGCCAATCAACGACGCAACGATTATTGATCTAACCTTACAGTTAGTTTACAGCAAAAAGTGGAACCAATTTCTGTCTGCAACAAGACACTGTCCTTGAAAGACGCGACCAAATAATACTTAATACTTTTCTAAAGTTGTCTGAATTCAATAAAGTGAAGTCAACGAATATAATCTGGTTAAATGTTATTTAATTAGCGCTCATTGTGCTTAGCCTTAGACATTTACTGCTAAGCAGAATTTGGATAAAAACTTGTAAATCGTTTTTAAGCATCATCATGTCAAGATCAAAATGCTTATCAATTTATCCAATTTCAGTAAAATTAAATAGCGAATGATTACCGAAACTAATCATTTTGGAAACGTTCTCCTTGTGTGTACCACGTAAAGGCAACGTAGTGTCGGACACTCTACATCTTAATGAACCTATGACCTAAATAAGGTGGTCGAGGACCGGATTCTGTAGAGCACCGTGGATATGATCTATATCCATTGCTGACTTAATTGATGGATTTGGACTTTGCTTTGCTTATATTATTATACTTTATATCTCCTAGGGAAGTTCCCAGTACTAATGGTATCATATGTACGTAGCAAGTGTAATCTACACTAATATTATAAAGTGGAAAGATTTGTTTGTTTGTCATTGAATAGGCTCCGAAACTACTTGACCGATCTTGAAAATTCTTTCAGCAATGGATAGCGGCATCATCAGCGAGTAACATATTTTATCCCCGTACTCCCACGGAAACGGAAACTATATTTTATCCCCGTACTCCCACGGAAACGGAAACTACGCAGGTGAAACCGCGTGACGTCCGCTAGTGTGTAGCTAAATGTGTGTTTTGTTGTTTCCAGTGTAAACGTGGGTTGCGGTCCGGCAGAAGAGCGCGTACTATTGACGGGGCTGCACGCAGTCGCCGATATCTACTGCGAGTGCTGCAAGACGATGCTCGGCTGGAAATATGTATGTATAACTTTAATTTGAGTATCCGTCAATTATACGCCAACTGGCTTCACCTGCGCAGCAGTAAGTTTTCACAACACCAAGTTTCAACCCCAATTTAGCCCCTGGTGTCAGCTAGTGTACACCAGCAATTTACGACTCTATTCATTATTGCAATAAAAATTAAAAACGTATTTACTTGGCTTTACTTTATTATCATGAGACGAACATTTCAAACAAATCAACACTTTTCTGCACGACTGTGTCGTAACAATTTAATCACGCACAGTTAAGCTGACATAAAATTAGGTTAATTTTAAAATTATTGATATTATACATACATCGATATATCATGAATTATACAATTTTGAAATACGTACGTGACCTTTTAGTATTTATCAATCAACCTTATTAACCGTAATCGGGACTGCGACGCAATACTTAACTCATCCGCGTTTTGATAAGACCAAGCTTTGTTTTAGGAAATGCATACAAGGTTGACAATTTGTTTCGGTATGATGTCTGACGATAATATTAACTTGTAAGAGAAATATATAGTATTGTTTTCAAAAAAACGTAATTACTTAATAAGAAATAGATTATTAACTAAGTATTATAATTAGAAGGAATTTCCCGCGACTTCGTCCACGTGAATATATATTTTCCCATTTTTGATGAACTATCCAACACAACAATTTGTTTTCCAATTCAAACCAGTAGTTCCTGAGATTAGCGCGTTCATACAAACAAACAAACTCTTCAGCAACTAGTTTCTGCCAGAGACTTGGTCCGCGTGTAATAGTAACTTTGGGCTAACGCTTATTGTAATCCACTTCGCCTTCTTCGGGTAAACGGGTTATCTAGCCCTGAAATAATTTTTCAAATCGGACCAGTAGTTTCTGAGATTAGCACGTTCCACCTAACAAACAAATAGTCTACATTATGTTCATTTATACCATGGTAATTGGTTACACCCGACGTCATCGGTCACGTTGTTGACAGATGCAGTGTAACGTATTGTGCTCTGGGATCACCCCTGGGGCTGGGCGTTTGACCCCTTTGACAGACGGCACGCGCAACCGATTACATCTGTATTGAAATTCCCTCTTTCACACACACAAGGGGCTAATTGCTAAGACATAAGAATCCTTTTAAATATAAATGCGAATATATTATGGTATTCTTTATCGTAAGCTGTGACACGCTTCCGTTGAAAAGAGAGATCTGTGTATCTCTCGGAGTTAGAGGACTAGTTTTTTAAAGTGAAACGAATTTTTTTTTTCAGGAGCACGCGTTCGAATCGAGTCAAAAATACAAGGAGGGCAAGTTCATAATTGAACTGGCCCACATGGTGAAGGAGAACGGGTGGGACTAGACCACAAGTGAGACGTTGGGAAGTTGGGACGTAGGGACGTTGTTGTGATATGTGGGCGGGCTCGATAGACAGGTCAATTACCCCGACGATGGACTATGCACCGAGAGTGTTCGTTCAAGGCCGGAATTGAAGCTAGGCCTCCGCGCTAGGCGGCATGGTGCCCCGGCGGCGAGAGCCCTCGTGATGACGTCACGGGCGAGCCCTCGTGGTGACGTCACGGGCGTGCCATCGTGATGACGTCACGGGCGAGCCCTCTTGATGCGTCACGGGCGAGGCAAGCTCGCCTCACGCGCCCACCCCACGGCAGACTGCTGTCCACGCACTTAGCCGGGCTATTGGTGGTGTTCATGTTGCCCTAAGAATAACATTTAATACCAAACCCTTTCAGAAAGAGAACCTCAAAAGGAACGGATTTACAGCGACGTATTTGGGGCACTCCTTTGGTGCCCCAAAGTCTGCATGCATTTAAATCCGAACCTGGTTCGCGGTCAAAAAGTGAACTAACATTAAAATTTCGTATGGCTACCCCAGCACCCTTCGGGAAAATGTCTATCTCGGCTGCCACTTCGTAGTGTTGCTAGTTAGAGAACAAATGAAAGTTTACTAATCCCAAGACGGCTCCCTTCCTGAACATATCCGAGAAGCGAAACTCTGCGCCAAAAACTTATCCATAATATGTCTCTTGGAAATCAAAGAATATAAATACTTACACTATGTTCCGTTATTTTACGAATACCATCAAATATGACAGTCTCAACAGTAATTGTGTGCGTGAGTTTCACTTCTCCCTAATTTCGGTGTATTCTTATGACACTGCCGGTTGTTCGGTCGCTAAGTGAGTAACAGTTATTGAGATTACGGTCGCAGCATAACCCGGCGATGTTCGATATAATCGTATATTTTTGTCACACTAATTATTATTGGGAGTTCGAACTTGGTGGGGTTATGGGCGTCATCTCTTAGTGTCAGTTCAGTCGGCTTCGCTTGAGCACCGCCAACATAATTATGTTATATTGTTACTAAGTAAGTTATCGATCTCAATCGCCCTGCGACGGGGCTCTGGGCTTAGAATGTATGTTTAATTATAATTTGACAAGTCCGCATTAGTACATTGTAAGTTGTGTTAGTTTTACATTACGTAGCGGTTTGTATTAAGAAATAGACTAATCTTCTTTATTGTCCAGTTGTCCCCTTTCACCTGTGATAAGTATGTTAGTATAGAAGTTTTGGATTTCTTGAAGTATCAAGATATTGCTCAGACATGTCAGAGTATGTTCCTATGGTTTCAGCTGTGCAATTCGCTTGGTCGTTTTAATTTGGTGAGGAAACTAGTCGAACCGTGTCGAGAATTTTTGGTTTAAATTGCGCCTGAATTAATTTTTTTTTTTATTTGTTTAGTTTTAATTGAGATTTTCGACAGGTCCTCATTCGTATTTAGTTTGTAACAGCGATCGGATTTGTTGCTACGTACCAGTAGGTAGAGCGAGATGTTGGTCGACATATTTTGATGAAGTTTTATATTATGACTTGTATAAATATAAACGACGGATAATTGGACGGTTTTATTATACATTTATTGTTTCCATTAAAATGTAATAATTAGAGCGTATTACTCATACCCGTATATTTTAGTATATTTTATCTTAACCGCATCTTAGGTATTTTGTAATTCGTGTAACACGAGCAAGAGCTTCAAATATCGATATTTGAAAGAAATGTACTCACTTTCCGTACCGACGGAAATAAAAAAAAAACAATGCCGAATTCGATATTCAAAGTAGCTGTCATACGATTCTATGCGTTGTATTTTTAAATGTCACTACATTATATCTTGACGTCCGAATAATACTTATAGACACACCCCTTATTACGAAACCAAGAACAGACCAAACTCGGTGTAAAACTATGTCCATCCCTTTGAAATCCATATCACAAAAAGAGTTGGAACTACTTTTAAACCAAGAATTATCTTAGCCGATTTTTGTAATACGGGAGTGTGCGTTAACAAAGTACACTTTATCGTAAAACTTAATGTCTTCAGCCGTCGAAACTTTGAAAACACGAGCGATTACTGCCACTAGTATATATACAATTGTAATATACATAAATATAATGATACATGTTCAACATAAGAAGCTCGTTAAATGATAATATTATAGCATATTTATTTTTACAATTACTTATAACTTACGGCTATATTAGACTTGTATTACGTATGTAAGACGATTTTACTGTCTAATTTGAAATTTAAAAAAAAACTGATGTAGCTTAGAATTTGAATGTGGAATCTTTTAAAAAAAGGTTCGTTTATACAACGACGTAAAGGATTTTTTTTAAAGAAGCTTTGATCTCAGTACATATACACAGGGTGTCAAAATCATTTCTTATTTTAATTTGTCACTAACCAAATAAATATTTGTTTTGTACGGCAGAGTACAGAATATTTCTTTTTTTAAAATACCCATACATAATTTCTCAGTTTTTTTTTTATTACTGATTATGACTTGGCCTGGCCTATCACGGTTTTGTTTTGACGTAGCCTCGTGAGACACCCTGTATAAGCTTTTAGTACGCTTATAATATGTGTACTGTGCTTTCATAGTGATTTCGTGCGTTATTGATTTATATTAAGTCATTATCATCCCCATTCACAATCACCCCTTGAGTCCACAATTGGATGTAGCACTCACAACAACAAACAATACGATTTATATCATACACACATACACAATATATAAATACTTTAACGTACGAAAACCTACTTCATAACGTAAATGAAGTGTAATCCAATGTCGGGTCGGTATAAACTTACCCTTTTTAACAAAATGTGTTTTATTCTCTAAATTTAAAAACCGAATTCTTGTGTGAAAGAGGCGGGATATCAGTAGGCTTAGACAATGTAATATATGGGAATGACATAAGTCACGTGACACACGCTAAAAGTAAGAAATTCGAAAATTCGTAGTCAATGTCCTGATATTCCGTTGGTTCGTTATACGAAACATTTCACATCTATTCAATCGGTCGTTTTCTCTATACAATTTCGTAGACAATACGCAACTTTGACAGTTGACAGCGGCATCTATTCTATGCATTCGATCGTTCCTGGACGAATTAAGGAAGAATCGTGATCGATTAAAGACAGATTCGTTCAAAACTTATGTTACTTTGTCTATGCCTGCAGATAAGTTTAAATTTACAGAATATTGATACAAAAGTTGACAGTTAATTCTCTAGTTGATGCTGATTACAACAAAAATGTATGAAGCAATTGTGTTATATTTCGGGAACCAATTTCACCTTTATGTCCTTACCTATAAGATCGCGAAGAAAATAGCAGTCGATTAATTGCTATTTCTTTGAATTGCAACTAGAGAATAATTAACATAGACACACATGTCATATTTCTCAATGGATATAAGATTAATTACGGCCTTAAATGTTATTATAAGAGTTTCTCTAATTTCCATACAACAAGTAGACAGTTATCAAAAATCTAAATGCCTTCTATGTAGTGTCTGAATATTATAAATAGTTCTCAGAATGTCTTTGTGTATTCAACATTAACGTAAAATATGATAATGTTATATGATACACGCGTAATTACTTGCAAGTTTGGGTTCATTGAGGAATCGGTGTACCAGCACCAGTAGTAAAGGGTATGTGGGATTATTTTGGAGCTGCCTTACAGAAACTCGCAGCCAAATAATGCTACCTTAGAGCAGTATTGTGTTCCTGCGATAGCGATGCGCGATGGCGAGATGTTACGATCGGAGTTGGTCAAATTTTCCATCCAGTCAACCATCGACTCGCCCTACCGATGAAACAATCGAGAGGGTTTTCGAATGTGGTTTTGAGGGATTGGTCCGAGTCACGTCGAATCTAGCTGAATGGAGCCGAGAATCGGCCGATGCGAGGACTCGCTACTTTCGATGAATGGTGACTACATGTGAGTCGGACTCGCGACCATCGACTGCCATTAAAAACAATCGCGATGCATCGAGATGTTTGAATAATCGAAACAATCACGATTAACCTCTCGTTATCGTTCATCGCTAACCTGCTGTGAGTAAGGTCGCTAGTTCTCCATGGAGGAAGGAATGGAGGCGCTGTGTTAGCTACAGTTGAACCCTTTCACCTGTAGTCGTTAGCACAGAGGTTCCATTCGATTTTGTTGTGAAGTATAAAAAAAACTCTTGCTGCTGGCACAGCGATTCCTCTCAACATAAAGTTGGCAACGCACTTTACGTCCCTTGGAATGCAAGCTATGGTAACCGCTTACCATCAGGCGGACCCAATGTTTGTTTGTCACCTTTATGAAAAAGTTCCCATTGTATGTCTAATGTAATCATACTAACTGTTATCATAGAATTAAGATGTTGGAAGTTCGGTGCACAATGTTCAATTGCAATTAATATTCGATCCTATCTACTTGTCATAAGTTTGGTTTTAAAATATTTTTGTGAGTTAAAAACACCTAAAATTAAAATTGTTAGAATATGAAAAGTTAGCAATAGCTTTTAACTTAAATCATTTGATCAATCATTTTCAAACGTGACTCATATAGATATAGTCTGATTAATAATTGTATTGAATAGGATTGAATGTCAGTTGTATATTGAACATTGCACAGGTGACGTCACGAGATATGAACGCACAGCGAAAAATAGTGTGGATCTGCGCATATTTTTATTCGCCTCGCGCCATACATAGATAGAGACAGACTCATAAAATTTCTCTGCGCATTCAAAGTCAGCGCTCAAATCTCGTGACGGGATCTTAATAACGAGTGATGCAATGAAGGTAACATAACACTCTTAGACCTATTTGACCTTGCCGACGAAATGTCGTATTAGTGAGAGAAACGGATGGTAGTTTTCAGTGAGGCATAATAAAAGTATTTTTTTACTCGTTTAGGGATGCTACTAGATATTTTTGGACCAGTGTTAAGATAAAATATGATCAGTATTCGATGGTGGCGAGAGGATAAATGTTAGGGATAAACGCTTTCTAGTTAAATGCACCGAACACTTAGGTATTATTATCTGAAAGGTGTTTATGTATTGGGAAACAAAATTTAAAAAATTAGTACTTAATCAAAACGATAATCACATTGTAATAACACAGTGTTAAGGTCGAATATCGAATGGCAGGCAGATGTAACATAGGGTGTCAAACTAATTTACTATATTTTACCCCTTGAAGACATATCGATAACGTTATCAGGGCATTACTATCTGTCTCTGTCTTTTTCACTCATGTATGAAAAGGATAGAAGAATCTTATCATTTACATTTGCTAAAAAAGTTGAAATATATTTGTCTCGTTCTTGCAGGTTTCATTTCATAGAAGCGAGAGTGAGACCAATATATATCTACTGTTTTGGTTCCCTACGACTCGCGTTCTTTGCCCTTAAACGCAATAGAAGTTTAGCAGAGAATTACGAAAGTAATAAAAAATAAGAGTACTCCTCTATACTTCCTCGAAATCTATCTTCTCCCTACTCTATCTCCCTCCAAACAATCTCCTTTTATCATCCCATAATGGTACATAGACACCTTTCAGAGAAACGAACACAAACACGGTCTTGGAGTGTTAGCTGTTGACCAAGTGAGACACGTGTATTTATTATTAAATGGTGCATTTCATTAAGTGTAAACGTTTCGCATATTTCTAATGTAAGGACGGACCGGGCTTTATTAAAATGACTACATGCTTACCCCATATCTTATCATCAAACAAAACTAAATTTAAAAAAAACCGTCACTATCGATGTCTATGGTTCAGCATTCAAAATTTAAAATGTAAGGATAGCGCTAAAATGTGTATACCATTTCTAAGTAACAAACTTTTTTAATAGAGCATGCGTCATTTTAATTGAGGTTGAGTCCAGTAGTTGTTTACCAAAAAGCCGCTTAATATTTTTGTATTTTCCTAGTATGTAACGATGCATTATGGTGTCCTAATGATGTATGCATATGCTATTATAGATGAGTATTTCGTAAACGTTTGGTTGAAATAATAAGTGCGTAATAAAACACTTTCGTATTAAAATATTCGAAGTTTTATTTTCTTCTACCCTCCTTTTACACCTTACTGTAATTTAACATTAATTAATTATTTTAATGTTATTGAATTTAAAAGCGAAATTAATAATTTAGGCATTTTTCTAGACAAATCAAGGCAATTAAACTTTCTAATTAGTTTATTTGTTAATTATGCAATTTTGATGCGAAATTATTAATAATATTAATATTATGCAAATCTTTTTTTTTGCATTGATCAATAAATTAGAGTTACTACATTTCCGAAGTCAATCATTAACAATGTATATATTGTGCAAACAAATCTTTCAAACAATAAATTATATTCTGGCTAGTATTAGGGACAAGACAAGAAATACGGCAAAACAAAATAGTTCCGGGGCCTACTCCTATTAAGAACGCGTTAAACGAAATTCGAAGGTCGAAAGTACGACTTATTCGTTCTAAAATTACGTTCGACCGTCCGCAAGAAAATTATTAGTCATTTATACAACCTATACCTACTTTATGCCAATTATTTTGATGAACGAACATTTGGGATAGAATAAAAACAAGACGGTACTGAAACTTCGATAGATTTTCGTTGTTTTGCGTACGGATTGTAGACCCCAGTAGGCGTAGACAAAGTAACATTCTCTCGCGCTTGCGCTAATAGAAACGATACAAAATTTATGGTAATGACATAAATCAGTCACGTGACATATGTCATACCCGTACGTTTTGTATCGTTTCTACTAGCGAAGCGTGAGGATAATGTTACTTTGTCTGCAAGCCCGGGAAATTAATAGTATCAGTTCTTTGTATTACTGTAAAATCTAATCTTACCTTAATTACCTAAAGTCAGTTTCTTCTTTGATACTTGACATATTATCATCTTTATTCTCCATCTCTGTATCACTAAATACTGACAATTCTTGTTCGGAATGTGTTTGACTTATAACCTGTCCATTCTGAATTATGATCATTTTAGTTTCATTAGGCGTTTCTCTTTCAACTCTACTAAAGTATTGAATTATCTTTTCCATTGGAATATCGTTTTCTTCTTGGAAAAGATCTTGACTGTCTTCAGAACTATTGTCTTTGTACGATTCCTCTTCCCCATTGTAAACTTCATCATCTTCTTCAGTGTATGTTTCTCCATCGTCGTCATTTTGATTGCAATATTCTTCATTTTTCATTTCACTCTCCTGCTGAAGTCTGTGGTTCTCCAATATTTCTTGCAAAGACGGCGCGTCGGACGCTAGAGCTACTTTCGCATGCGTTATTTGTGCTTCAGTCAACTTTGGTAGAGTTTTGAAGAACATCTATAAATATAGATAGTTCAGTTGGTAAAGCATTAAATATTAGTGTTAAGTGCTGCATATTACTGTGTCTATGGGCTTATGTATGTAATTATTTATTTTGTATTACTCAAAATTACGGTAAACATATTTAAGAAAAATTTTTTGTCGTCAGGTTCTTCTCAGTAAAAGCAACCTTCTGAACACGGCAGTAGTATAATCCTGTAGAATCGTAGCGTACTGACGAGTTTAAAAATGTACTTCGTGAAAAGTCTAATCAAATTAGAATACTGAAAATAAATGAAAGAAGATAGTATCAAACTTACTTTTCGCGTCATCAACACCATATTGTGTGCCTTTTTCATATGAGCCTTCAGTAAAGACATTCTGGGATACCTGGAACGGAATTACAGAAAAACTTGAACTACACGATACATACAAGATTATACATACATATGCCCACGCCTGTATTCCCCGAAGGGGTAGGCAGAGGTGTTGTAATAACAACATCTATTAAAGTTATATTTATTCTGTATCCCACCTAACATATCTCAGGTTGGTCATACTGTTAAGTGTACTCTGTATGTTGGTAGAACTGTCTATATTGAATATGTAATAAACGTCACTTATGTTAAGTCAAATGACGAGTGTGTTTTATTAACATCCACTTTTCACCGAACATGATTAAGTGCTAACGGGACAGATTATAATGTATAGTGAAAATAATAATAATAGAAATAAATAAAGAATTTAAGAAGTGATTGAAAACTTCACAGCTTTTTGATACATATGTATACGTAATACATATGTATCCCATGGGGGTAGGCAGAGAATATCCGTTCGCCACATTCTACGATCCTTACATACTTTTTGATCATTGTATAAAGAGCCTTGTGACAATGATTCAAATTCATATTCATACCTCTTAGGACATATCTGACAGGCGCAGGGCGGCGGTAGTTTCCTGTGTACTCGATTCACGTGAAGTAACATGGCGCATTTCTGAGAGAAGCGGCGGTCACACTCCAAACATTCGTATTTACGTATCTCTGTTGGATATTAAACCATATTAACACGTGCATAAAGAGCATGTTGCATTATTCATTATTCACCTCTGAAGAGGAGAAATGAACCAATCGCTTTAAACTGTGAATAGTATAATCCTTAAGTACATATATATGTTGGATATTAAACCCTATTAACAAAAGCATAAAGATTATATTGCATTATACACCTCTGAAGAGTTGAAATGAATCAATCAGTGCCTTAAGTTGTGAGCAAAATTCTTACGATTGTGTGTGTCCATGTGCGATACGAGAGCTGCTTTGATCTTGAACGACTTGCTGCATTTGTCGCAGATGAACTGTGCATCTGTGTGTATTTTTGCATGGCGCTGTAATGACAAAAAATTGAATATAATACGTCCATTCGACACTGCTAAGTCTACGCGGGGGAAACCGCAGGGCACAGATCGCAAGATTGTGAACTGTCGTAATATTTGCCTAAGAGCTTTTGCTGAGAAAAACCCAGCAAGAAACTCAACAATTACTCTTTTCGAAAATACGACGCAAGTTTGAATCCCAGGGACCCGGTTTTTCTAAAAACTTATGCGCAGTGAATTCACGCCACGTGCTTTACGGTGAAGGAAAACATCGTGAGGAAACCTGCATTTCTGAGGAGTAATTCAAAGACGTATGTATAGTGACTGAGACTTCGATAGACTCACCATCTGTCACGTTGGCACTTCGGTGAAAAGTGGGTGTTGTTATTACAACAACTCTGCTTATGCCTTCGGGGACCCTTCAGGGATGGCGCGAGCTTATAACTTAAAGTATTAAAAATAAGACAGTACCCCTATCACAAGTTTGCCATCGTTTCATTAATCTATGCTCACTAGCATCAGCTACAATATTTATATGACATATTTTAGTTCCTCACGTCATCGCTTGGAAGCGCTGTACAATTTCTCATACAAATATACGGCGGAGACGCTAGCAAGTGTAGATTACGAAAACGGTGACAAACTCATGATAGGGGGCGGATTTATTTACCGCAAGTGCCGATTGCGAGGTGTAGGCGGCGGGACAGACATGGCAGCGGTGGGGCCGCTCGCCGCGGTGGAGGTGCTCGTGGGAAACCAGGGTGTTCTTACTGAGGAACACTGCTGAACACGAACTGCACGGGAACCTATACAATCACATACGTTACTACACTAACGGACGGTACGTTACACTAAAGGACGCGTTTCACCCGCGGACCTCCCGTTCCCGTGGGAGTACGGGGATGAAATATAGCCTATGTTACTCGCTGATGATGTAGCTATCAATTGCTGTTTAGTAGTTTCGGAGCCTATTCAATGCAAACAAACAAACGTGTATGTACACTAGCGCCACCTGACGGTTTCACTATGAGATACCGTTGGTCATGAGTTGACAGTTCACCTATGTAATTACATGCTTAATAAAATGGTGTCAGTGCAACAAACGTGTGTTAACAAAACGAAAAAACAATCAAATTTTTATATTATTAGTGTAAATATAGATTAGCGCCTGAGATTAAAGTAACCCTAGATTTTTTGGCTTATTAATGAGTTTATAAGGACGGAAGAACTAGGTAAGTTTAGATCTATTGCGTGAAGAAGTGGGGACAAGATTTTTTTTTGCATATTCCATAACATGGCAGGAGGAAAAATAAAAATGATTGAAAATGAAAATGAAAATGAAAATGAAAATGATTTATTCAGTTTAGGCCCTGGTAAGGCACTTATGAACGTCGAGGAATCTACCACCGGTTCGGAAACTAGCCTTCTGAGAAGAACCGGCAAGAAACTCAGCTGGCATCATGTACATTTCATTACACAGTAAAATAATAATAATTACAAAAAAAAAAACATCATAAATTATTCACAATAGTGAAAATTGTATCAGCATGCATGTGTAAAAAATAATAATTAAAAACGTAAAAACAATACCAAATGATTTACATATCATGTTTGCATACCATGTCATTGCCAGGAGCTACTTGTGCAGAGTTTTAATTCCATATGTCTTTATCATTTATGTAATCCGAAATTGTATAATAAGCTTTCTTCATCAGTACAGTTTTAATGTGTGTCTTAAATTTATTATAATTTAACGCGTTTATTGACTGTGGGATTTTATTGTAGAAACGAACACAATTCCCCATGAATGATTTATTTACCTTTGCTAACCTGAATCTAGGAGCTACAATTTTGTGTTTATTTCGTGTTGAAATTGAATGAATGTCCGAGTTTAAATTGAATAGATGAATATTTTTTTTCATGTATAGCAAATTCTCATAAATGTACAGTGACGGTAGGGTGAGAATATTTATTTCTTTAAATTTATCTCTAAGAGAATCTCGGGGGTCCAGCGAGTATATTGCCTTGATGGCTCTCTTTTGAAGTATAAAAATTGAATCTAAGTCTGTTGCGGAACCCCATAACAATACGCCATATGACATGACACTATGAAAGTAAGCGTAGTAGACTAATCTAGCAGTATCAATATCCGTCATTTGTTTAATTTTTCTAACCGCAAACGCAGCTGAACTAAGCTTTTTTGACAATGCTTCAATATGGGCGCCCCATTGTAATTTAGAATCTAAGGTAAGACCTAAGAATACTGTGCTTTCGACCAACTCCAATTGACTCCCAACTAATGATATATTTGTATCTATTTGCGATGTATTAGGTGGTGAAAATCGGATACATTTTGTTTTTTTAGAATTTAAAACGAGATTATTGGCATCAAACCATTTTGAAACAGATGTTAGAGTTTCATTTAGTGCCTTAAGATCTTTGTCTTTTCTACTCACTTTGAAAACTAAAGATGTATCATCTGCAAATAGAACAATATCACAGATATTTTCTACAACAAGTGGTAGGTCATTGATATACGCTAGAAACAGGAATGGGCCTAGTATGGAGCCTTGCGGCACGCCTGTTTTGATTATTGACCCCTTGGATGTTACACCACCGACGCCAACTTTCTGATGACGATTTGATAGGTACGAGGATAAAAGGTCGAGAGCATTTCCGCGAATTCCATAATAGTTTAGCTTAAGAAGTAGCGTACGATGATCCACACAGTCAAAAGCTTTAGAAAGGTCACAGAAGACTCCTACTGCGTCATAGGCGCCCTCCCAAGCCTCAAAAATGTGTTTTATTAATTTTGCTGCCGCGTCCGTTGTTGATCTACCTTTAGTGAAGCCAAATTGGTGATCGTGCAAGATGTTATGTACGTTAAAGTGAGCTAACATCTGATTAAGCAGAATTTTTTCAAATATTTTGCTAAGCGCGGGAAGAATCGATATAGGTCTATAATCAGAAGGATCTTCTTTAGAGCCTGCTTTAAATATCGGTATTACTTTGCTATATTTCATAATATCAGAAAATATACCTTGATCTATACATAAATTGAAAATAGAAGCTAATGCGGGAGCAATCGTTATTATAATAGATTGGATACTTTTAATTGAGAGTCCCCATAAGTCCTCCGTATTTTTAATATTAAGCGATTTAAATGCCTTCATGATGTCAATAGGACGTACATGTTTAAAACTAAAATCTGGGAAGCTTTTTCGTAACGATTGTTTCAATAAGCTTTCAGCTGTATTCGGACTAGAGTTAAGATGTTTGGTAGTCTCTGTGGGAATGTTAGCGAAAAAATTCTCAAAAGCAGTTGCGACCTCTAACTTATCCGATATAATACTATCATTGATTTTAAGCTTACTTACTTGCTCTTTAGTTTTATTTCTACCAGTCTCCCTGTTTATAACTTTCCAAACAGTTTTTATTTTATCATCAGAGCGGCTAATTTCACTACTTATATGTTTTGATTTGGCAATCTGGCAAACTCTTTTAAATAATTTTGAGTACATTCTAACGTGACTATGAAAAGCGACATTAGTTGTTTGGGCTTTCTTGTGGTATAACTCATATAAAGTGTCTCTACTTTTCCTTATGCCCTTGGTTGCCCAGTTGTTGAACTGTAATCTGTTATTTAATTTATATTGTTGTTTAGGACATGCCTTGTTGAATTCTGTACATATGACATCATGTAATTTATTGAAATATTTGTTTGGTTCGCGAGACTCTGCTTTTTTAATTTTTAACTCAACATTATTTTTAAACTTCAGCAGTCTATGGACAGAGAGAGGTCTAGATTCCCTAAAAGATTTAGAAGGTTGCCTACTACATTGCAACTCAACTAGTTGAGCCATGTGGTCAGATCGAATTCCACTTATCTGAGACTGTTTTATTATACTACCATTAGTTATTACATTATCGATACAAGTAGAGGAAGTGGCCGTTATTCTCGTGGGCTCATTAAATACAAAGTCCAGGTTAAATGAATTCTTAATTCAGTTTAGGCCCTGATATGTAATAATGAACGTCGAATTTGAACACCCGTTATGAAAGTAGCCCTCTGAGAGAAACTCCAAATCTTCATTACAGAATGACACTAAAATTTACAAGAGCGAGTAGAGTATTGACTGTAGGATTTCTAGAGGCAATATATGGTGTAAATCTATACATACTCTATATACTCTATACATATACATACATACATACATACAGATAAATAAAATTGAAGTGTCTGTTGGTAACTGAAAAATAACAGTTCTTCACTAAATGCATCTGAAAGTATACACAGTACCGACATAGAAAAACCAATTTTTAATTTTATTCTCTGTCTGTCCGTCTGTTTGTTCCGGGTAATCTCCGAAACGGCTGGACGGATTATAACGGGACTTTCACTGACGGATAGTTAATGTTACAAGGAGTAATTTAGGCTACTTAGATTTTTAAAAAACATTAGGGAACCTCGGGCAACCATGAAATTAAAATCTACGTGGGGAAGCCGCGGGGCACAGTTAGTCTAATAAGTATTTGCAAGAGTAACTTACTTAGTAACCTTAGGTTTAGGAGGGCGAATGGATAAGAACGGCCTTGATCTCCCTTTCCGACCAACGAATGCGGCGCGAGCCTTCAGTACTATGTGAGCGTCGGGCGCTATGCAACGCTTCTCATGTTTATACAAATTAGTTGTGCTGAAAGTACATGTCATGTTAGTACATTTTAAATGCATTACCTCCTACATTTATTAACTGGTTTTATGTAAACCTTCGAAAGTCCACTCCACAAGCATAGCATACAAGGTATCTTTCTCCATGTTTTTCTTGATAATGTCTTCCAGCTGCCGGCAGTGTTTCAGACAAAGATCCACACTTGTTGCAACTGAAAAAAAATATAACATATAATTTATAAGGGATATATAAATTAAGCCAGTTAATAAGCATTCCCCGAAACAGGAACCTCATAGTAGGTACTGTTATTTGACCCAAGATAAGTTATCTTTAAGGACATACTAACATAGGACATTCGAATATAGGGTGCAGAAAACTAAGGAAACTACTGGAGAGCATCCCATCCCAAGTCCCAACAAGAAGTTAAGACACCAACAAAAGGTTAAATTTTAATTCATTATGATTCAAGAGTCAAAGAACCCCAATTTTTTTCCTATTCATTATAATCTTCAAGTCACAGAAACAAATTATTCATCGTTATTAAAATTTATGAAAGTCATGAAACAAATTATAAGAACAACAAATACTTACGCAAAATATATACTCTGCGTTACATAATATTCCTGTGGTAGCGGAGGTGGTTTTACATCCCTCATGATCTCTGTTAGTGTATCTATCAATAGGTCGGGGTCATCCTTCAGCTCCGAGTACTGTTGTCTCAGTTCCTCTACAAAAGACCGTCGCTGACTTGGCTTCAGCATGGAGTAACGTTTTGTTCGTTTATTTTTACTGGTTTTCCTTACTTTAACAGTTGACATATCATATTCTTCTTCAGAAGTATTAGTTTCATTATAAGGTACGTAATCTTCATCATTTTCAGTTGTACTAGGTTTTGAAAAATCATTCTGTAAAGGGTTAATTTGTGAATCAGTGTTGAGGGCATATTCCGACAGCTACTGATGATGCCTCTTGTGAACGGCAACACTGTGCACCTCACCTGGAGTTCTATAAAAACTTGTTCCAAAAGTTGTTCATAGAAAATGTCCGCCACGGTAACATATACCACCCCCATACCATTTCAGGTTCCATGCTTTACAGCAATACTGGTCAACATTTTTTAATAGAAAAAAGATGCTGTTTCTAATATGTGGAAACATCTTGAACCAGAATAATATGTCATAATCCACAAGAAGGTAAGAAAGGAGGCAGGAAATGTCCCAAAATTATTAAACTGGTAACTGCTAACTTTACAGAGCTAAGCCTATAGAATGAATTATTCAAATAAAAACAAGAAACTTACATTCACAAACATATCTTCAAGATATTCATATTCGAATCCGTCATCTTTATCAGACAGAGTTTCGATTTTTACATCAATTTTAACGTTGGGTTTGTCAAAATCCAACCATTCTTGTTTTATCGTTATTGGCGCCGGTATTTGCTCCGGCTTAGCCTCAGATACTTCGTCACCAATTATAATTAAAAACATTCCATCTTCAGGCTCGCCTTCCATGTTTACCACTTCACCCAAACTCGAATGATATTACCTGATAACACATAGTTACATTTATTATCATAGGTGCAATTTACACAATACAAAGCGCTTGTTTGTTTTATTTTACGTACGATTTTGATAATTCAAACAATTTTTAGTTTGACATATTGACTGAAATTTTAATAACACAAGAACGCAAAGGTCAATCCTTCAAGTGCCTCAACAACCTATCACGAGTGCACGAATTAACAATCAATATATTTACTCAATTATTGTTAGCTGAAATCTGTTAAAAATACTACATCTACTTTTCAAATTTAATTTGTTAAACGAATTTAATAATTAAAATATCCACTCCGATTATAGAATTCTTTTTTTGACAGATTTGATAGGCTCACTAACGTCACTTTGACAAGACACGTTTTGCTCTATCTTTATCTTTGACTAACAACATGGTACCCACAGATACAGAACAATACTTGTTATGTATGCAAAAAAAAGTTATCCAGGGAATTATATTATGATTTGTATTTATTTAAGTATAATTTGCTACAGTATGTAGAAGGGAAACCAGTGTTAGAACACAAACTTCCTGAAACTGCTTGAAACACATAGGAACCGGCAACACCAATGATCATCAACGTATCACTCTTCCTTCTCTCGATGGAGCACCGGTCACCCAAAACATATTTCTCCATGGTAGGATTATTTGATTGCGAAATTTGAACAGAACAACCCGCTATAAGCTACCACTCTTGTTCCACCTTAATGATGTGATCATGCTGGGGTACCATATGGATGCAGGATGCAGCAGTCAGTAAAAAAGAAAACTTACATACTAAAATGTATTTATTAAAATATGTTGTTACTTAAGTACAAATGTACATCATTGGTTTATTTAATTCATATAGTTATTTTATTCTCTTATAAATTATAACAATGCACAATAAAGAAGAACTTCATTATTTAATTTCGTATCTATGTAATAGGACCATAGGTGCAAACTATTTATTAAACATAGTAGTTCTGGTTGCGACTCCAGGATGATAAACAAATTATTACATGACGAAAATAGCCAAACTATGTACACTTATCAAGAGGTTTGCACAGTTTTCGTAATCTATAGTCGCTAGCGTCACCGTCATCGACAATATTTATCTGAGATATTTTAGTTGTTCAGGTCACTGTTAGGGGGCGCTGTTCAAATTCTCGGATTAATATTCGGCGGAGACGCTACCTACAGATTAGAACAAACTCAAAAAGCGTACTGTAGGCCTGGACAAAGTAACATTATCCTGACGCCTCGCTTATAGAAACGATACAAAATGTACGGGAATGACACGTCACGTGACTGATTTATGTAATGTCGATACATTTTGTATCGCTTTACACTGTCCAAAGGCCCTGGTACCCAACACTCAAGTACAATATTGTCGACAAGTTAAGCTTAAGGACTGCCTTACTCCTAGATGGTAGCAGTATCATTCTAAATCATCTTCCTCCGTCAGCTTCCAGCAATAGTAGTCAGTGGGTGAAGGCTTGTACGATTTGAGAACCATTTTGGCTTGCTGTACCTCTTCGTCTGTCAAATTTGGAAAAGCCTTGAAGAATGTCTAAAAATAGAAAAAACATTATTGAACAAACCATCTTGAAAGATTATTTATACTAATAAATAAAGCTGAAGTGTTTGTTTGTTTGCTCGAACGCGCTAATCTCGACAACTTCTAGTCCCATTATTCGCATAAGGACAGATTATTATAATGGACGGAATCTCAAAAAAGCAAATTCATATTTCTGTTAGACAGATAGCCCAATTATCGAGGAAGGCTCTAGGCTATACATCATAACGCTAAGACCGTCAAAGTTAGCGTTAGACCAAAGTAACTACTCCACGCGGTAGAATTCACGGCTAGAAGGTAGTTTTAAAATATTGTAGAAACAAGTATTGCAAATGACCACAGTCTGCGGTAATCACTTACCATCAAGTGGGCCACAAGTTTGCCACTTGTAGTGGCATAAAAGAACAATTTTTGATATTGCTTCATTCGTTTTTGAGTTCACTCATTGTAAACATACATTTAAATAATTTCTCATCATAATTACATAGAATGCAAGTATAGATTTTTTAAATAGGTATTGTAAACACAAATGTATAGTTTACTCGCCTTTTGAGTCAGCAACGCCATATTGTGTGCTTTTTTCATATGCTCCCTCAGTGTTGAAAGTGTTGGATATCTACAACAAAATATTATATAGTATTATGGTAAATATCTGGCAAGGCATGTAATAATAAAATAAAAAAATATAATTAAGCTCTCGCCATGCAAGAAGGGTCCGAGAGTATAAGTTTACTACGAGTTTTACGGTGAAGATGCATATGTCTGAAAAAATATTCAAAATCTGTTATAGTTCTAGAGACGGCGATAGCCTCACCATCTGTCACATTGGCACTTGAGTTAACTTTAGGTGTTGTTGATACAACACATCTGCCTACTCCTTCTGAGAATATAGGCGTGAACACATGTATGTACCTTCCTCTTGAATCACATTTACTAATTTCTTATCTATTGCTGAAAACACAACTTTGTAGATCAAAGTGAACAGAGTGCCTAGTGCCAGTTTTTCACTGCCGCCGTCACAAGTCGCCGTGTCAAAGTTAACGCAGATTTGTATAGGATCGAAACAGCGCCTCTGTCGGCCTAAAGATGACACTATTATGAGCCCATACAAATCTGCGTTTACGTCGACGCAGTGACTTGTGACGGCGATTTTAAGAAAACTCGCACTAGGCCCTCAGACAGCGGAAGAGACTTTATTTTATACTATGTTAAGATGCATACCTTTTAAGACATGTCATAAAAATATATTCATACCTCTTAGGACATATCTGACAGGCGCAGGGCGGCGGTAGCTTCCTGTGTACTCGATTCACGTGAAGTAACATGGCGCATTTCAATGCGAAGCGTTTGTCACACTCCAAGCACTTGTGTTTACGTAACGCTGTGGGATATTAAACCCTATTAACAATAACTTAGAGATCATATTACACATCAATAAAATTAAAGTGTCTGTTTGTAATTCCAAATCAAAAACAGCTTTTCACTAAATGAAAGCATACATGGTACATACGACATCCACAAAAAAATAACGGTTTAAAATTATTTTTTCACTTTCTGTCGGTTTGTCTGTTTGTTATTTTGACGGGACTTTCACTGGCAGATAGCTGATGTTAAGAATAGTAACATATGCTACTTTTATTTAAAAAAAATATGTTCTATGTAATAAAACCACCCATGAATTTAAGTCTTCGCGGGTGAAACTGGGGCACACCTAGTATTCAATAACATTCTTATTGCAAGTTTATCTCCTTTAAAAAAAAAAGTCATCAGTGATTGTAAAATCTATACATCTATACAGATAAATAAAATTTAAGTGTCTATTTGTAATTCCAAAATAACAGTTTTTCACTAAATGCATATGAAAGTATACACGCTACTGACACTAAAAAGCAAGTTCTAAAATTTTTCTCTGTCTGTCTGTTTGTTCCAGGTAATCTCTGAAACGGCTGGACCGATTTTAACCGGCTACTTACTTTTATTTATTAAAAATATTAGCGTTTAGCGACAATAAGGATGAAAATAAATCTACACGGGTGAAACTGCGGGCCGCAGCTAGTAAATAATAATCCACATACGTTCATGTGTGTTCATGTGAGTGATGAGCGTTGACTTCAACTTGAATGATTTGTTGCATGTGTCACATATGTACTCTATGTTCGTGTGCATTTTCGTGTGTCGCTGAAACAACAATAATTATTAAAATGTTTGTACATGTATGGAATCATACAATTGATGAACAAGATTCCCTTGTTCATCCAACTTTTCAGTCATCATATTGTAAGGAAGACTCGACATTGGCCTAATACTTGGACTGAGGCGGTAAAGTTGTTAGAAATCAAGCCTTTGTTCTCAAGTTTCTATGCTACAATTGACAAAGAAAAAAACATGCTCACGCGATCCCAAAAGGGTCCCCGAAGGGGTTAGCAGAGGTGTTGAAACTACAACACACACATTTCCCCGAATATGTTTAAGTATCGTGACAGATAGTCTCAAACTCAAACTCAAATATATCTTTATTCGATTAGACTTTATACAAAGTACGTATCGTGTAAAATGAGTATAGTGAGTCCATCGCCGTCTTAAACACTATTATACAGAGGTATTTGAACTACGTCTCAGACATATGCAGGTTTCCTCACCGTAAAGTACGTGGGTTGAAATTACTGCACTTAAGTGCTTAACTCATTAGTGCAGGCTGCTGGGATTCAAACTTGCGTCTCTTGCAGGCGACTGCTCAATCCCTACGGCTACTAAGGCTTTATTTTTGTTCGTTTTGGGGCGCATAACGTTTTTTGATATCATTGTCTATGACATAGTTATTGGCAATCATGACAGCTGGACCCAAAAGTAAATTGTATATTTACCCATAGAGCAGCCTGTGAGGTGTAGGCAGCGGGACAGATATGACAGCGGAATGGTCGCTCGCCGCGGTGGAAGTACTCGTGGGACGTCAGGGTCGTCTTACTGTTGAACACTGCCGAGCACAATTTGCATGGAAACCTATGCAGATACCACCATGTAAAAAATAAGTTTGTTTTTCTAAGTGTAATTTAACAGCTTTTTAAGAAATGTATATGAAAGTATTTATGGTACTCATATAAAGAACGAATTTAATTTATTTCTGTCTGTCTTTCTGTCCGTTTATTCTGGCTAATCTCTGATACGGCTGGACTGATTTTAAAGAGACATTCACTGGCACATTGATGCTGTTATAAGGAGTAAAATCAGCTATTCTTATTATGGAAATTAAAATATTACAGTAAATCAATCAAATTAAATTGTAAATCCTATGGGAGTAAAAATATGATCATACAATAAAAGTATGTTATCATAAAATTTTGTAAGTATTAACCAGGCCTGGGTCAGCTCCCACTAGTCTGGCAACACTTTATAATCAATGAAATTGGGAAACTTCGAAACCAACAATATCTCAAAGGAATGTGATGACAAATAGTAGCTCACCTTGGATTACTCTTAACATTAGGAGGGTTAATGGGTAAGAACGGCCTTGATCTCCCTTTCCGACCAACGAATGCGGCGCGAGCCTTCAGTACTATGTGAGCGTCGGGCGCTATGCAACGCTTCTCATGCGTAAACAGATTTGTGTGGCTGGAATTTACAACATCATTATTAGATTTTTACACCCATATTAATAGTTTAATCCTTAAAATTGTTAGGAAATTTGTATAGGGTTCACGACTTGAAGCTATGACTTGTATACTAAAGCGCAAGATGGCGCAAGGCGGCAACTAAACCACTAAAAACAACAGAAGGAAAATCTCAACAAATGGTGTGAGATCATGAGTAGGTCAAGTTGCAGCATTCCACCTTGTGTTTGTATTTCCCCTAAGAATTTTTAGAATATAATGTCTAGTTAATAAAAGTCAATGATTAGTCCCAAATATATTTTGTCACATTAAAAATTAAGTATACCTTCGAAAATCAGCTCCACAAGCAAAGCACACAAGGTATCTTTCCCCATGTATGTATTGGTAATGCCGCCCCGCTGCTGTCTTGGTAGCTGAGAGAAATCCACACTTTATGCAACTGAAAATATGAATAGCATCAGGAGTACCATAACCATATGATTTAAATATTTATCTAGTATTATAAAGGGGTAAATCTGGTGAGTTTGCAAGAGTTGAAGGGTGTGAGCGCTTTCGTAAAAAAACAATTACAATATGTTGAAGGATTTTAAGAATACTTCGATGGAAATCCTCTCCCAATGTTATAATATTCATGTGTTTCTAAATCATCATTCCATAACTTCCATAAAACTTTAACTCAATAGAATGTTTGCATGAGGTATAAGACTATGAAAATTTTTCATTGTGTGAATCAAGCCGATTTTGAGAATGATTTCCCAACAGAAAGCCACATTATTTTGGCTGATAAAATGGCTGGGCTCAGCTCTGGAATAAGATTTGACAGAGTAATCAATACATACGCATAATGTGTATTTTGCATTACATAATAGTCCTTTGGTAAAGGCGGGGGCTTCACAGTCTTCATGATGGTTGTAAGTGTATCTATCAATAGTTCAGGGTCATTCTTAAGATACTCATATCGTTCCCTCAGTTCCTTTACATATGACTGTCTCTGATGTGGCTTTAGCATCGTGAAACGCCTTGTTGATTCCCCTTCAACAACATCTTCATTTTTATCACTAGACATGTCCTCATCATCTGCTTTCCGAATCTGTGGCAATTTTTTGATGTTCATAAGAGCCTTACTATGGTCTGAACTGATTGAATCATTATCATTTTCTTCGTCAGATGAACTTGTTTCATTATCTTCATTTGTTTTATCTAGGTCTTTTGATAGAACATTCTGAAAAGGATAAAGTGATTTAGCAATATACAAGACTTTCTTCTAATTAAACATGTATAGACCAAGCTTCATAGAAGGGTCTAGTTAGGGTCCAAAAGGGTAGGTTGAGGTGTTAAGCATTCACTTGCCACGGAAGCAAGTCTCCCCCTAATGTTTTCCTTCACAGTAAACCCTATGGTATGAGGTAACAGTTCTTAGAAAAGCCTCATTTAAATATGCCAGTGGGATAGGAGCTAGCTTTCCTTGTGTATAATATAAACCATACTACAAAAATCTGTTGAATTCATTGTTTTGAGTTTTATTTGTTGCATGCAACCACTTCTAACTGTTCTTAGGGGATTGAAAAATCATGATTTAATCATTATATCACATTGTACTGTCTCTCACCATTAAGATGATAGTAAAAATATTATAATAAAAACGATCTTACATTAGATGGGTCAACTTTTTTGTCATCTTGGACTTCATGATTCTCATTTTGCAGATCGGATTCAAAAGGGCCAGTATCCACTTCATTAAAATGTTCCTCTAATTTAATATCTTCGTCACCAACAATGACCAAATATACTTCATCTTCATTTTCTACTTCCATAATTTACTTGATGTCTGTTCTCATAAGGCTGCGAGGAAGCTGAGTTAGATAGCTGGTGCTAGAAGTAGCGTTAATCGCCAGGTATTTTGGTATACGCCAGATCAATACAAGATAGATTTTAATTAATGTTTATACTTCTCCGATTGTGAACGCTTAAACTCTTATCAAAATAACAAACAAATAAGTTTTAAACTTTGATTTTTAAAAACATACCAAAGCGCATAGCGTAGACTGACAACTGTGAGAATGAGTGAGTAATCAGTCAAGCTAATCTGTCATGTGTCAACTTGCTTGACATAGAGATTTACCATAGACATAATAAAAATACTTTCAATTATTATTACATTTCTGTAATTTATGTAATGACCATGTACAGTTATTCCACCAATATCAATTGGTTTTTGAGCAGTCTCGTAAATTGTTGAAAAAATTTCAAGGAACCCATAGACTCCTCTCAAGTAAAAAATCTTCTCAATTTAGTCTCAATTGCAAGTGAGAATAAGCTGGTAGTAGAAATATTATATTCCATTGCATTAGGTTTAGGTATCTGTAACGATGGTTATAAATAAAAGGCATTACTGTAGGAAACATCATGATTTATTAATATACACTTATTACAATACAAAAATATTAACAATTCAATAAAATTTATGATTAGATATATTTTTATCTTTGCAATTATTCTATATTGGGTTGTGCGACCTTTTTCAACTGATGAAACTCCAAATGCCACCCCATTCAAACGTATCTACATTATTGAAGAATCCTGCGAACTATTTTCTGACATAGCATCGTCTTCCATCTCCCAGCAGTAATAGTCCGCGAGTGCGGGCGCTTCCGATGTTAGAACCACTTTCGCTTGCTGTACTTGAAGTTCAGACAATTTTGGAAATTTCTTCATGAACATCTGCAAATAAAAAAAAGTATAGTATTATTGTATGAATGTGGACGAAGCGAAAAATTGTGTAAGGACCATAGCACGTGGCTAACGGTTGTCTCTGCCTAGTTGCCTACCCCCGTGGGATACAGACGTGAACATAACATGTACTTAATATTATATTATTATAGCGTTTATGTAAGGAATAATTTTTCAGGAATGATTATTTCTGAGGCCTTCTAGTTCGTAAAATGTATCAAAAATACTTTTCAAAAGTATTAAGTATGATTCTCCACCCTCAACACTCTTGGACACCAACCCTGATTGTGACGTGTTCGAGGATGAATGGCCGACGATAATGTCAGCATGCCTGGAGTATTGTGAGGGGAACGAATGAATGTGTACGTTTTTTATAAATAATTATAAATAAACTAGCTGTGCCCCGCGGTTTCACCTGCGTAGATTAAGTTTCATTCTTATTGTCGTGGAACCCTAATATTTTTGATAAATAAAAGTAGCCTAAGTTACTCCTTGAAACATCAGCTACCTACCAGTGAAAGTCGGTACAGCCGTTTCAGAGATTACCCGGAACAAACAGACAGACAGACAGACAGAGAAAATTTTTAAAACTTGGTTTTTTAGTGTCAGTAGCGTGTACACTTTCATATGCATTTAATGAAAAGCTGTTATTTTGGAATTACAAACAGACTTCAATTTTATTTATCTGTATAGATATAGATATAGATGATGAATTCCAAAAGAAATGTAAGTATGAAAAGGAATTGTCACTTACCTTTCGAGTCATCAACGCCATATTGTGTGCTTTATTCATATGCGTCTTCAGTAATGACATTCTGGGATACCTGAAAATGAATACAGAGCTGTCAATATTGAAAATTGACCCGAAATCAGGGATTCAAACATGGATATTAAGTTTTCATAAGGAAAGGGGGCTTAAAGGTAACCGCACAACCAAGATACTTTTCAAAGAAATCATATCATCATCTTGTTGGCGGGATAAAGGCGTAAGCATACTACGTACATTTTTATTCCTCTTTTAAAAAAAAATCTTATATTATCATAGTTTTACCTGAATTCTTAGAATCCACCTTATCCCCCTTTCACAACATGGTTCAAATAAAGACTAGACGAAAACGATATATTAATAAGATATTTTATTTTGATTACCTCTTAGGACATATTTGACAGGCGCATGGCAGTGGTAAGTTCCTGTGTACTCGATTGACGTGATGTAACATCGCACATTTCTGCGAGAAGCGGCGGTCACATTCAGTACACGGGTATTTACGTAATGCTGTGAGATATTTAATCATATTAAAAACAAAAAATAAAGGACGTATCAACCATAGTGTCACTGTTCTAGTTTTAATTTATCCTTTTTGAAAACATTGATACTCTATGCTAGGGGATACCCGAATCACTCATGAATGTTTAGCTAGAATTTTGGCCCGTGAGGTCACAGAAACTGATATATTGGAAAGGATAAATAAACACTAGAGCAGTGGGTCTAGGGGTATAAAATATTACCCGTAGATCCACTGATGGACGGTTAATACGTCAAATAAAGCAGTGATTACCAAATTTCCATTAAAAAATAATAACATACGATTATGAGTGTTCATGTGAGCAACTAGAGTCACTTTTTGCTTGAAAACCCTTTTGCATGTATCACAGATGAACCGGGCGTCCGAGTGCGTTGATAAATGACGCTGAAACAAATAAATATACATTTATAACAATACTGAATCCTACCAGTTATTACTCACATCAAGTTTTGTGTATACCTATAGGGTGGAAAAAACTTTATATGAAATCAGCTTGCTTTTATCAAGTGCCTACCTAGTACCAACCTAAAAATCTATCTGAGCTCATCCCCCAACAACGCCCTAAGCCGAGGTCCGAGCCCCGCACCGGGGCGCCTTTAGCTGTGTTGCTTAGTATTTAAGTATAAGCTCGGCTGGAGGCCCTTGGGTCTCGCCCTTTAGTCCGGTTAAACAGTGAAGGTAACTCCCCCCTAACAACTGCGTGATCATATCGTAAAAAAAAGGGACAGTTGGAGCTGGTGTTCCCCAGACATAAGAAAAGCTGGAAGATCTTCCTTTGCTGGGGATGAACATGATCACTCGCTCTCCCTCCAAGTATATATCTTATCTAGTTGTGGCATTATTAGGTCCGGTTGCCCGGAAGCACGTCGACCCCTCCAAGTATTTGCTGGGAGATCTTCCTTTTGCTGGGGATGATCACTCACTCTCCCTACAATATTTGATCCTAATAATGCTTGCTGAGAAATCTTCCCTTTGCTGGGGATGCTCACTCACTCTCCCTACAATAATTGATCCTAATAACCCAGGCTGGGAGATCGTCCCTTTGCTGGGGATGATGACTCACTCTCCCTAAAATATTTGAATAACGCTGGCTGGTAGATCTTCCCATTGCTGGGGATGATCACTCGCTCTCCCTACAAGTTTTTAAACAATAAGTACTGACCGCCAGGCCGATGGGGGAGGTGTAGGCGGCGGGACAGACATGGCAGCGGTGGGGCCGCTCGCCGCGGTGGAGGTGCTCGTGCGAGCCCAGCGCCGCCTTGCTGTGGAATACGGCCGAGCACATACTGCAACTGTACCTGTGAACACATTAACACATCACACCATACACCTATATTACACCATACCATACACCACTGATGGGAGGATGATATGGATCCAATACAAACATTTGAAAAATTTATGAAAAATGAAAATGATTTATTCAGTTTAAGCCCTAGTAAGGCACCAATGAATGTCGAGGAATTTACTACCGGTTCGGAAATTGATCTTCTAAGACATTGCCACATCACACCATACACCAAAGACAAGAGGATATGGATCTAACACATACATTATACACCTACATTTCCAAATCATACCACAGTATACATATAGGGTCAGACATATATAACTCAGTATACACCGAGGAATACTCCTAACTTAGAATGAGGATAAAATATCTGTTGTATTGGGGTATTCCTCGGAACGAACTCACTTTGAAGCACACCTATTTAAACACACAAGTATTCCTCTAAACGCACTCAGCAGGTGCTATTCATTAATTTAGGGCTGCAAAGCCAAAACTTACAAAATACCAAAAATACATTATATTTAGTGAATGAGAAAAACTGGCAGGCATCTTAACTTTGTGTAATTTGGTAAAGAAATAAAAAAACTACTTAAGTACCTTTTATATACCCTTATTTTAGGTCTAGGTGGGCGTATGTTCAAATATGGCCTTTGTCTTCCTTTACGGCCCAAAAATGCAGAGCGAGCTTTCAAAACGATGTGCGCATCCGGTGCATTGCACCGTTTTTCATGCTTGTATAGCGTTGTCGTGCTGTAAAATATAAAAAAAATATAAATAGCTGTGCCCCGCGGTTTCACCCGCGTAGAATTAGTTTCATCCTTATTGTCGCGGATTACTAATATTTTTAATAAATTAAAGTAGCCTAAGTTACTCCTTGAAACATCAGCTACCTACCAGTGAAAGTCCAGTTAAAATCCGTCCAGCCATTTCGCAAATTACCCGTAACAAACAGACAGACAAACAGATTTTTTTTAAAACTTGGTTCTTTAGTGTCAGTGGCGTGTATACTTTCATATGCATTTAATGAAAAGCTGTTATTTTGGATTTACAAACAGACACTTCAATTTTATTTATCTGAATAGATGTATAGATGTAACAAATAAACTTCAAAGCTACTGAACTGTAGGCCTAGACAAAGTAGCATTCTCTCGCGCTTGCGCTAATAGAAACGATATTTTTTTTAATGGAAATTATCGCTATTTTATATCGTTTTGTATCGTTTCTACAAGCGAAGCGTGAGGATAATGTTAATTTATCTACAGGCCCTGATCTGAATAATTATTTCAGCAGTGGATAGCTACATTACCAGCGAGTAACATAGTCTATATTTTATCACCGTACTCCCGTGGGGACGGGAAGTACGCGGGAAACCGCTTAACGTCAGCTAGTTTTTCATAATCCAAATTCAAACATAAACATGTCAATGGAAGGGATTATTATAATTTTCAAGAATAAACTGTATGAAGTGAAAACTGACTTCAAAAAGCTGAAAATGTATTGATAACAGAATGATTTGAAGTAAAATAATGTCATACCATGGAAATGTATCCCCGCAAGCAAAGCACACAAGGTATCTTACGTTCATATGTTTGTACCGATAATGACGACCTGCTGCTGGTATGGTCTTTGATACAAAATCACACTTGATGCACCTGTAAACATTAAAATATATTTGTCAAGTAAAATCAATGTTTGTTGTATTTGATTGATTTTGCACAAAGTACTTTTAGATTATTCATGTTCCAGTCGGGTTCAGGGGCCTTACCATGAGCTCTTATTACCATGATAGTTTCATTAATTTATGAGACAGATGTATGTGACGTGTATACATCTGTCACTGTCGCACAACTGAATTATCATTGCAATAAGAGCTCATGGTTGGGCCCCTGAATGTAAGCAGTTGTGAAGTCAAGCTACATCACATAAATCTTAGCAATTTTCTTTTTACAAATTGCTTATTTACTTGCTTTTGGTTATAAGGCTCTAAACTTACAAAATAATTTAAATTTGTTGGAGGATCCCCCAATAATAGAAGAAGTTATATTATTATTGGGGGGATATATTCGGGAACTCCCTAAAAATTTGGATAAAGTATCAAAATTATATATCTTATCTTCTAAATATATCTTTAAATAACTTCCAAGTCAGTTCACTCAGTCAAAAATTCGTAAAAAATTCTAAAGTAACAAATATAAAGTCAAATTGAGAATCTCCTCCGTTTTCTGAAGGCAGTTAAAAATGTACAGACTAGTGACTTTTGTATACTCACGCATAATCAACATTGTGCATCACAAAATAGTCCTGTGGTAGCGCAGGTGGCTTCACGTCCCTCATGATCTCCGTGAGTCTATCTATCAATAGTTCAGTGTCATATTTCAGTTCTTTGGACTCTTTTCTCAGTTCTTCCACAAAAGACTTATACTTCCTAACCCTTTTTTTATATATTTTCTTTTCTTTTTCTTCTGAGTTTGTTCTTTTTGATGCTTGTTTTTTTCTTGCACTTTTCGTTGTATATTCTTGTTCTTCGTCAGATGTATAAGTTTCATTCTCAGGCACATAATCATCATTTTCTTCATCTTCAAGAAATTCAGTCTGTAAGTAATTTTACATAGGAGTAAATAAAGCAAGCATGGTGTTTGTTAGAAGGGATGTGAATTTCATAAGACTGGCAGCATTACAAAATTATACAGAATTATTCTTTACATTAAAAAAAAATTGTTATTTATTTATTTATCAGGGAAAACAAACAGCGTCATAATATTTTTGTTGTGTTAAGCTTACACATCCCGTCACGAGTTAACACATTCACTGCTAACTTTTCAACTTCTTAGGGAATTCTCTAACAGTTGGATGCACAGATGCATTGGCAGTGAAGGCTTTAAGAATGAGTGCCTTTGAAGTAGACATTTTATGTCGTTCCCTGTCTATATGTATGGTGCGAGATAAATAAAAACATGTGCTAGACTATCTCCACTATTTTTCACTGTGCATTCTTTACTTGTGACAGAACCTCTAAGTATTTTTGTACAGGTACCATCACAAGTTATGAGCACTCAGTGTAAATAGTGAAGGGACCTGCATATATCTTATACCTTGAAACAAGCAATTCTTGTAATGAAAATGAAAATGAAAATGATTTATTCAGTTTAGGCCCTGGTAAGGCACTTATGAATGTCAAGGAATTTACCACCGGTTCGGAAACTATATATATACATATATATATATATATATGCTTTGATTTTCATGAAATTTTGTTTGTAGGGGGTTTTGGGGGTAAAAAAATTGATCTAGCTTGGTTTCACTTTCAGAAAACATTGTTTTGACCATGTTTTAATGCACTGAAAAACTCATAAAATATCAATACAATATGACAGTAAATTTCACCGAGAGCTGTCAAGTTATGATAGCTCAGAGGTGAGGCTGTCAGCTTATGAGGTGATGATACTAGAATGTATGCTTCCTTTTTTCTTCTACTTGCTTTTTTGAGAAAACATCAAGGTTTTTCTTTTGTGGGAAAAAGTTTAGTTTTTTGTGAGGAAAAGAAACCAAGCTCGGTCAAACAGGTATTTTATTCATGTTGCCCCATATACAGTCAAACACATAAAATGTCTACTGCACATTCAAAGTTAGCACTCAAAACTAATGACTGCACTTGTATGTATGTAGTTATTATAAAAACTACTTATAATCAATCACAAAAACTCTTTACTTATATTAAGAATTGACCTTATATGTTTTTAATATACCTACTTATTTATAGTATACTAGCTGTGCCCTGCGGTTTCACCCGCATATATTTAGTTTCATCCTTATGGTCGCGGAAACCTAATATTTTTAATAAATAAAAGGTAGCCTATGTCCTTTCTCAGGGTCTAAAGATTGTTTGTGCCAAATTTCATCAAAATCGGTTGAGAGGTTGAAGCGGGAAAGCGTAACAGACAGACAGGGATCCTACCATGACGTCTTATTGCCATGATAGTTGAACTCTTATTATGAGACAGATGTATATGACGTGTATAAGTTTGTTACTGCCACACAGTGGAACTATGATTGCTATAAGAGCTTATGGTAACGCCCCATAGTTACTTTCGCATTTATAATATTAGTAGGGATACTATGAAAGCCAAAGCGTACCTTTATTTGGCTAACCTCACAAAGGTCTGAATTATCTTCTTCCGGCTCAAGTTTTATGTCAACTTTTACTCCATGTTTCTCAACCTTCTCAATAAGATCAGCAAAGCTATCTTCTTTATCCAGATATTCCTGTTTGATTGATTCTTCTGCTCCATCCAATTTAGCCTGTGAATCTAAATCAGGTTCTTCAGTACCAATAATAACCAAATACGCTCCATCGTCGTATTCCATCATATACGATCCTGAAATTGACAAAACGATACGTAGTTTACCTTAGTTTTGGAATCAGGTTGTTATTTGTAAATATAATTTCCAAGATCTGGAAATTCTCCCGCTTTTTACGTTGTAATGATTGCAAACTCTTCATTCCTTCAAGAGTGCGATATTTTGTTCGACAAAACCACGATAAGACAAGACGAAAGGGCATGATACCGGAATTTACAGAAGAAACAAAATACAGATTTGGAAGAAGTTAGAAGAAAACTTCAAAGAAATTATCGAATTTGAGGGGATACAAACATTTTTATAAGACCATACCTACGCAAAGGTGTATCCTCTTATTATACTCTTTTCAACTTTACACTAAAATCAATAGTGCTAAAAGTGTTTTCCTTGTTCTATACGTCGATTTATTCCTGAGCAAGCAGAAAAGATGGAATTTAGTTAAAATATGTGAATATTAATGTAACGTTTATCGGTAACGAATACATCATCTACCTTTGCCTGTGCGTTGTAAGGAGGAAGGAAAACGCTGCCTGCTGGCTGCCTGCGATGCGATGTTCAATGCTAGGCCATAGACAACGATAAACTTTCGCATAGCCAGGCGAAGTTTGTTTCATATTGACAACGTTTCCCAAGAACTAAAATTACATCACGACTATAACTATAGAAATTACCATTGGAAATTACGTAACCGTAAAAACCGTATCTTTCTCTATTATATTTGCGCAGAAAGAAAAAAAAGCAGGAGGTTATCCACCGGTTAATCAAACAAACCACTCGGCCACAGTTGTATGAAATGAATAGCCAATGAAAAATGTATACCTATTAGCTATGGTATATTAGTATAGTATATACTAAGCTGACAAGTGACAGTTCAGTCAAGCCAAGTGACAAGTTTCTGTTAGTTTGTGGAAGAAAGGAAAATCAAACTTAAGGTTTACTTTGATTTGATTGAAGTAATTTTTTGATTAGGTTTTTGGCGCCTAAGTTATAATATTAAACTACCAACCTTATGATGCAACGATGAGTTTATCTTACGACGATAATTCCTTATCTTCAGCTTCATCCAATAAATCTAGAGTTTTAGCTCTAGAATCAACACTGCAGCAGAGTTTAGTGTATTTTAAAGGTTTGTTTTGTATGACACAAAGCCATAATAATTATACATTTTTAATAATTTTTAACCGTGTAATTTACGTTTCAGAACTCCTTATTGACATCGAAGAGCTAAATAGTAAAATTGAGGATTATAAGAGCCAACTTTTCACACAGAAAGAAAAATGTGAAAAGTAAGAGTCATTAATCAAATTGTTTTTATAATTTCTCTAGTAAATTTCCCCTTATATTTCTCATTAGCTCACAGGGCTGTTTGCCCTCTCATCTCTTACAAGTAACCCCTAATTTGTTTACAAACTACCGTCACATTGTTACAGTGAAAACTGCCATAGCTCGGAGAAACTTAAGAAAGTGATTGAATCTAAGGACAATATCATACAATTAGTTGGTAAGCAACAATTTCACTGTTGATTTTTATTCTTTACTAGCTGTGCCCTGCGGTTTCACCCGAGTAGATTTAGTTTCATCCTTATGGTTGGGAAATCTAATATTTTTAATAAATAAAAGGTAGCCTATGTCCTTTCTCAGGGTCTAAAGATTATCTGTGTCAAATTTCATGAAAATCGGTTGAGAGGTTTAAACGGGAAAGTGTAACAAACAGACAGAATTACTTTCGCATTTATAATATTAGTAGAGATTAGCATAAATAAGAGGTATGCTAAAATACAATGGATATAAATACCTAAAACCTTGCAGTAACATTTGGGAAAACCTTTGCCGAAGATAAAGAGAAGAAACAATGGTTGTGAAAAATGGCTAGACAGGGTTTCTTCTTCAATTTACACTGTGTACAGAATACTTCAATTTATATTATTTAAAGATGCTAAGTTGAACTGAATTCCCATTTCAGCTTCGTCATTGATAAAACTAAGTGAAACAAAAGACCTGAGGATAATAGCTGATATACTCAAAATACTCTTCGGAGAGACTTCAGTTAAGCCAGAAATTAATAACAAAGACATAAAACAGGAACACAATGAAGGAACAATCAATCTTAAAGAAGAAGTAATAGAGTCTAAAATTGAGAAGCAGAGTCATAAAGATATATCTATAATGGATGATATTTCCTTTAATGAATCAGTGTCTGAGATTGAAGGCACACCCACAGGAAGAACCAGTCCAATAATAAAGTCTAGGAGATTAGGGAGTAGTATTAGTACTTTGTCCAAGTCATCTGATTCTAGGGAAAAGAAAAAATGTTCAGATTCTTGGTAAGGAGTTTATATTAAGGTCCATCGGCTATGCCGGTTGAAATTATTGCAGACGTCATGCAGTTTCACCTGCATATTTCCCATTACTGTGGGAGTATGGGGTTAAAATATAGCCTATATTAATCAGTGATAATGTAGCATTTAAATTGTCTAGGATTTTTTTAAATCGGTCCAGTGATTTTCAATTTTTTACAAACATACTTACATAGAAATCTTTCCTCTTTATAATATTGCTAGTATAGACAAAAATGACAAACAAAAGTGGCATTTAGGGAAAAGCTGTCAATTTTGATTTACAAACAGACACTTAAATTTTCTTGGTATGTAGATATTTAATGTGTTGTACAAATGAAAAAATTGCCAGTCTACAAGAGTCTCCAATGGGAGTGAAAAGTGTATCCATTGCCATCTCAGGCACTATGCTTATCTTTTTATGTATTTATTTCAATCTGATACATTAGTATTCAATTTGTTGAACCTAATGACACAATGCTTAGACTTTAGATTTCCATAACTTTCTCATCTCCAGGCCAACTCCAGAGAATAAAGCCATCAAACTGACATACCGCACACCAACCAAAACCAGGGGTACTGGTAGACTGAGGCAGTCAAAGATTAATATAATGAAGCTCACACAGTCCTGTGTTGTGGACCTTACTAGCTCACCGGAATTTGCTGGTGGCGTCCGGGTCAAGAGTGAGACATATGTACAGGTAGGACTTATTTATAAGTCATACTTTTATCAAAAGAATATTCATATCAAAATTATGTATTAATAAATATAAGTACATGACATGTTATACCGCTATCTAGTCCAGATAAAAAAATAAGCGAAGTTAGGGCTATGGATACTGCGCAGTGAATATACCAAAAATATCACAGATACCTTAAAGACTATGAAATGTATTATAAAATTAAAATATGATATTATTATTATGCAATTTAATTCAATTCAAAATATCTATATTTGATTAGACTCTTAACAATGTACTTTCAAATCCTCAGAACTACATAATTACACAGGATTATACATACAGGTTCAGAAGGTTGCTTTCACTGAGAAGAATTTTAAAATAATATACAATAGAGTTTTAGTTTTTACTGTAGCCTGAAAGCCTAAGCTCTTTGTTTTATTTTTACTCTGTTTATGATATCCTTAACATTTTGCAATTAGTATAATATATTTTTTTATTAAGACAATGATTTTTTTTTTCGTTTTTCAAATTTTTTATGCTTATTTATTTACAGCCTTTAGTTAAGAAGGAATCAGTAGAGAGTGATGACACTATATTACCATCGCCCACTAGTGGTCCTGCCATTACATTGTGAGTTGAAATTTTTACATGACATGAAGCTGACTCCTTCAGCTGTGTGTCAGCGAATGTGTGCGGAAGTGTCGGTAGAGGGCGTTCACGGAAGAACTACTATGACCAATTTAATAATATTTTTCAGATCAAATTCAGAGCACTTGTACCTTAGGAAGTGTATGAAGAGATACATGAATATAAAAAAAAACCGGGGAGTTTGTTTCGCCGTTTCTTCTCCTGACAGGCTTACTTTTGAAACGGTAGTAAATTAACTTAAGTTAGCGTAAGAAAAATGACGTTCAATAAGTGTTCCAAGTGTCCCTTATATTGAATAAAACTTTTTAATTTTGATTTTGATTTTATGGATGAAGCGAAAGAAGTATGTAAGGATGGTAGCATGTGGCGAACGGTGGTCTCTGCCTATCGCCAAGATACAGGTGTGAGCATATGTAAAGTAAAAAAATATATTTATTTATTTCCCCAGATTAAAATCCATATTGACGGACAGTCCGTGTAAGTTTAAGAAGCCGTCGCGATGTCTCAAACTGAAAGAGAAGGATGTTAAGATAGAGAGAGATATGTACAATACACAGGATGAAACTAATTTTGGTGAAAATTCTCTTATATTGGAGCCAGTGCCCAAACTGTAAGTAGGAACATCTATATCTATACATCTATACAGATAAATAAAATTGAAGTGTCTGTTTGTAAATCCAAAATAACAGTTTTTCACTAAATGCATCTGAAAGTAAACACGATACTGACACTAAAGAACCAAGTTATAAAAAATTTCTGTCTGTCTGTCTGTCTGTTTGTTCCGGGTAATCTCCGAAACGGCTGGACCGATTTTAACGGGACTTTCACTGGCAGGTAGCTGATGTTTCAAGGAGTAACTTAGGCTACTTTTATTTCTTAAAAATATTAGGGTTCCGCGACAATAAGGATGAAACTAAATTTACGCGGGTGAAACCGCAGGGCACAGCTAGTTCAAAATAAATGTTATTAAAAAAATATATGCTAACGCTATCACAGAAGGGTCCCCGGATGGTAGACAGAGGTGTTGCAATAACAACACCCACTTTTCACCGCAGATCATTAAGTTCCAACGTGACAGATGGTGAGTCTATCGCCGTCACAGGCACTATACATACGTCATTGAATTACTTCTCAAGCATCAGGTTTCTTTCTTCACCATAAAGCTCGTGGTGATAAATAACTTTGCTTAGTTTAAGTTCACAGGCCGCTGGGTTTCACAGGCGTCTACTCAAACCCCAAAGCTAAACTATGGCTAAACGGCTCTTAAAAAATTATGCTTTTATTAATTTTTAAAATGGTTATTATAAACAAGCGGACGTCACGCGGTTTCACCCGCGTAGTTCCCGTTCCCGTGGCAGTATGGGGATAAAATATATCCATTGCTGAAAGAATTTTCAAGATCTGGGGGCCTACTCGCTTTCTCCGAAAAACGAAGCTTCGGCCGAAAGTTCGCAAAGTTCCTACCACGGTTATTATTCGTTCTAAAATTACGTCCGAACGTGGTCCGCTAGAAAATTATTTGATGTTTATATTTTCTAAACCAACTTTAATAAAATTATTAGACGAAGAAAAATTTGAGTATGATAAAAACAAAGCGATAATGAAACTACTTTTAATTTTCGTTCGTTCACGAAGTTTCGTTTTCGGAGAAAGAGAGTAGACCCCGTGTCCAGTACTGTCGGAGCCTATTCAATACAAACAAACAAACAAATCTTTCCCCTTTATAATATTAGTATGGATAACAACATAAAGCGGGAATTAATGAAAATAATTTATTCAGTTTAGGCCCTGGTAAGGCACTGAATGTCGAGGAATTTACCACCGGTTCGGAAACTAGCCTTCTGAGAAGAACCGGCAAGAAACTCATCGAACGCCAGACCTATGTTTGATGCATAAAAATAACTATGTATACCTTTTTACAGATGTCGCTCCTCGCCTAAGAAGAAATCTCCTTTAAAATCAAAACTGCAATGTATTGAGTTAGATGTACCTTGTGATAATAATGAAAGCATATCGCTGTTGAAACACGATGTTGTACCTAGCATTGAAAACACGAGGTGAGTAAATACAAGGTTATTTTCTTTTATATTCTCTAGGGTAATTATTCATAAATGTCTTTTGACATGATTATGCAGAATATCGGGTTTGGAAGTTTCCTTTTACTGAGAAAAACAAAAATGTCATCTCAAAAAATAATATTATGTTCGTTGCATTAATGATAATATGATCAAATGTCAATAAAAATTATCTATAACTATAAATATAATTATTCCTAGTAACTTTTTTAAAATATATATGTTTATACTATGTCTACCTCAAAAGAATATCACGCAGTTTTCATTGTTAATCCTACGCGGGTAAAACTGCGAGACGCAGCTAGTCCTTCTAATCCCTACTTCCCTACTAATATTATAAATGCGAAAGTAACTCTGTCTGTCTGTTACGCTTTCCCGCTTAAACCTCTCAACCGATTTTGATGAAATTTGGCACAGACAATCTTTAAACCCTGAGAAAGGACATAGGATACCTTTTATTAAAAATATTAGGGTTCCGCGACAAAAAGGATGAAACTAAATCTACGCGGGTGAAACCGCCGGGCACAGCTAGTATATAAATTGTTTGTTTGTTACGCTATCACGCGATAACTACGTAACAGATCACCATGAAACTTTGTACACATATTCTAGGAGGTATTCGAAGTAACATAGGATACTTAAAATCAATGCGAGTTAACCCACGGGTAAAAGCTAGTAAATATATAAATAAATGTGTTTTAATTGCAGTCCACGCAAGCGTCCTCTAGTAGAGAATATGAACGTGACCAACGTACCGATGGACACCAACATGGAGGAGAGTATATCGCTGCTCAGGCCGGAGATGTTCCACACAGCTGGTGCTAAACACATACTCACAACCGATGAAAAGGATAAAAGGTATGTTGTTATAAGCATAGGACATATCTATACAGATAAATAAAATTGAAGTTTCTTTTTGTAATTCCAAAATTACAGCTTTTCACTAAATGCATATGAAAGTATATACGCTACTGACACTAATACACCAAGTTTTAAAATTTTTCTCTGTCTGTCTATTTGTTCCGGGTAATCTCCGAAACGGCTGGACGGATTTTAACGAGACTTTCACTGGTAGGTAGCTGATGTTTCAAGGAGTAACTAAGGCTACTTTAATTTATTAAAAATATTAGGGTTCCGCGACAATAAGTATGAAACTAATTCTACGCGGGTGAAACCGCGGGGCACAGCTAGTTCGTTAATAGTAGGGTAAGGTATGAATACAGCTTTTTAAGGGTAGATTTAGGATGGAGGACGTTGATGGTCTAGAAAGGTCCGTTGGTTTCAGAAAAACACCAGTATTAGTGGAGCCGGTGTACAAAGAGCCCACCGTAAGGACGAAAGCGGAGAAACGGGCGCTCAAAGGCTGGAGTTGTGATGAATGTAAAAATGTAAGTAGTCATTTATTTTACAAAATTTGTTCAGAGTGCCTAGTGCGAGTTTTTCACTGGCGCCGTCACAAGTCACCGCGTCGACATAAACGCAGATTTGTATAGGATCGAAACAGCGCCTCTGTCGGCCTAAAGATGACACTATTGTGAGCCCATACAAATCTGCGTTTACGTCGACGCAATGACTTGTGATGGCGATTTTAAGAAAATCGCACTAGCACTCAGTAAGTTTCTATAAGTTTGCAAGAAACAATGTCAATAAGATTACAGAAAGTATTCTCACAAGGTTCCAATATTTGGCAGTAATATCTAAATTCGACGTTCTCGTGATGCCCATGATATTGTAGGCATTCATTTTGGAATGGTGTACTTATCTAAAAGTGATCATATATTTTGAAGAGGCTTTTGTTGTTGACTCTACCCCAATATTTGCTCCTGGCAGTAGGTAATTTTGCTCATACAACACACATTCACACACCAAAACAGTCATGTAATTTTTATTTTCAGTTCTTCGGCGAGCTTTATAGGAATGATCCAGTGATGTTAGCAAAGAAGATAGAAGAGTGTTCTAAACACCGCGGACGCAATAACCCAGTCCGGCCCAAGACTCCGCCGGGCTTCTGGAACCCGCGGTGGGCAGTGCCTGAAGACACTGAGGAGTTCAATAGGATGAATAATGCTCAATGAATATTGTACATACATTAACATTAAATAATTAATTATATTAGTACGAATTTAATTTGGTTTTATTTGCCGCCTGAGGTTAAGTACAGAATACTAAAATAATTTTATATGAATTTTATAGTAATTAATAATTATTTACTATGTAATAGAAGGTACATGATGCCAGCTGGGTTTCTTCCCGGTTCTTCTCAAAGGGCTAGTTTCCGAAACGGTGGTCAGTTATTCGACGTTCATAAGTACTTTATCAGGGCTTAAACTGAATAAATCATTTTCATAATGCTCAATAACTAGCTGTTTGTTACGAAGTATTAGCACTGAGCGAAAATAGCGGCGATAACAACGCATGTATTTGTGCTCGTCGTGCCATACAAGATCCAAGAAAATTGCGTTTATAACTTCGGACGACACATATACTTAAATTGGTGTTATTGTTTAATGACTTCTCGCAACAGTGTCGTTGAATTGTTGTCAAGATCGTAATGGTTGCAGCACGATGTCTTCATTTAGCGAAAGGGGTGTTATTGGGAGAAATCGTAACATGCTGGATGCACGCTCCTCGATTGGTGGAAATCCTTCCTGATTAAAAAATATATACGGTCGAATTGAGAAACCTCCTTTTTTTGAAGTCGGTTAAAAAATAACAACATAAGTAGGTACCCGTGTGTGAATAGTCAAATTTAAATTTCTGTGGATCAAATCCCCAGTATGGTGATCGCTTATCCCGCCGAATGCTTCTGAGTCACTGAGTCACAGAGGCGACGTTCTAGAATTTGGATCTATAAAAAAGTGTGAAACAAGGCCAATGACATTGATAAGTTTAGCACTGCGGTCAAAAACAAATTGCAGGCTTACCATGTCGCGTATGTACGCAAATAAAAATAGGGGGCCGACTCTCTTTCGCCGAAAACGAATCTTAGGCCGAAAGTTAGCAAAGTTCCTACCACGGTTCTTATTCGTTCTAAAATTACGTCCGAACATAGTCTGCTACAAAAATTATGATGTTTATATATTCCACGCCTACTTTAATTAAATTATTATACATATATAATGAAAATTAGAATTTAATAGAAACAGGTGCGTTATTCACTAAGGTTTCTCTGCGTTGGTTTCAATCATAGGAAATTGATACATAACACATAGTGTATAAGGTTCAATTTAGTATTTTTAAAACCGACACTCGACGACGAGTGCGACGCCGAGAAACCTTAGTGAATAACGCGGCAGCAATAAGCGACAAAGCCGAAACTACGTTTTTCGTTCAATTACGAAGTTTCGTTTTCAGAGAAAGAGTAGACACCCTGAACCTACCTACACAGCAAACACCTACATCACAGATCATTATTATATTACTACAAACTGTGGAGATCCAACGATAGCTTTAAAGTTTGAACGTGACGTCATTTAAACTAACGGTTGTTATGTAGTGATGAGTCAAATCTTGTTTATTCTTGGCCTAGTACCTATATATCTACTCATCTACTACCACAGCGAATCTGAATCCCTAATCGTCTCCCTACCCTTATCCCATGTATTGTTGGGGTCGGCCCTCGATTCAATCCGATGCGGCTGATCACCTGTTTGTTATACGCATTATGGAAAATCGGTAAAAATCTGAAATCCTTAATACGCGTCTGTTATTACACCTTGCTTCATTGATTTTGCTGAAGCTTGAACCCTGAAGGTAAGCACATGACGAGATGCGATCACATCGGTACTATAAACTAAAAAATAATGTTTCAGAACAGGGGCAACCGAGGCTGGGGCCTATTTCTCGACTTGTTAGTAGTATACTTAGTGTGTAGGTAAAAATGGTAACGTCTTTCGAGAATCTGAGCCCTGCTCGGGCGGACCTCTTCTAGCTAGATTTGGGACCGTATCCCCCCTATTACAAAAAATTGCCTGTCTTATTTTATTTCTTATCGTGATCGGATTTCAAAAGGGACGGACAGTTTTAGTCCGAGTTTGGTCTAGTCGTATGGCGATCTTGTTTGTATGTAAGGAGTGTACCTTATTGGGTCATTGCAACCGATGTTACCGCGTATAGACTATTCAATGTAAACTAGTGCTTTATTAGGGCAATAAGGTCGACAATACATTAAACTATGTGCTTATGTACTTATGTAAGTTGTGGCACATCAACAACTGGTTGTTTGTTGGGCATTTTTGAAAATAGCACCTTATGCAATATTAGATTGAAAGTAAAATTGTAGGTATGTATTTGAGGTCGTTGGCCCGCCCTGTGAAGGACTTGATAAGTATGCAAAAACGTTTGAAATAACAATATTTGAGGCATCAATATGGATTTTCTTACATTTCCTATGTGATTTATTTTGTATTTTTCAAACTGATTTTTTTTTATAGAGTAATAATTACTGAGTTTCTTGCCAGGTTTTTCTCAGTAAAAGCAACCTTCCGAACCGAACTGACGACTTAAAAGTCTAATCGAATGAAGATAATTTGAGTTTGAGTTAGATTATAAGGTGTATTAAGGGATAATAAGATGTCTCGATCGTGATTGCGTTGGCGATTGGCGAGGTGCCTGACCTACCTACAGTATGGAGCATTTGAAGTGTAAAGGATTTTGACTGTTTGCCAAGAGTTACAATAACATGACTGGCTAAATTAACGCGTGGGCGAGAGGACCAGAGGTCAAGGAAACCACATTATTTGGAGAACACCTTTTATTTTTCTCAATAAAACAGAATATTATAATTTTTCACTAGCTTATGTTAAAAAATGAAAGGTAAATCAAAAGGATTAGTACTTCAATGCTATAAAATGCTGCATAATTTAAACTTTACTGATGCATGCAGGGCAACCCTTGCCACACATCTTTGCTATTCCCCACTTTCTGAAGCAGATTTTACATTTTAATAACTTTATCCATGTCACTATTTAGCTTACATCATTGTGGTAAAAATAATTGAATTTTGAATTTATAGAAAAAATAGTTTCCATTTACAAGTTATTTCAACTGAAAATTTATGGTTACTTTGATATACATATTATTTTTAATACTACAACAAATTTACACATGGGTCTATGAAAGTTTCTTGGCTTTTTGGTACAGAGTATCAACAACCTTACTCATGTGGTGGATGGTCTCCAGGACAGTCTCATAGGTCTTCTCCAGGGGGGATTCATCAAACACAATCAGGACACCTTCTCCTTGGTCCAGGATTCCATTCAGTTTCTTGTCCAGTATCATTTGGGACAGTTTTTTCTCTACTTGTACTACTGGGAGACGGATGGAGCGAGCAACATGGTCTACCTGCACGCGCATGTAGGGCTCAACAATGCGACATAAGTTCTGTTCTAACATGGTGTCGTACAGGGCTCCGAGGTGAGCTCTTACAACTGAATCTTCTTCCAATTCGGGTTTGTAAGTTTTTAACGCAGCTTGGAAGTCTGCCAGGGACCTTTTATGTGATGCCGTGGCCACAGCCCGCATAGCTTCCAGTTCCTTGCCAGCATACTTCAACGCAGTTTTACTGCCACAGACCGTGCCTACCTCTTCGGCCTGGTTGAGCATGATCTTGGACAGCAGCATGTACTTCAAGGCTGTCAGTGCCTTAGGACTGTCTGCTCCATCGTAACCTTCGAAAGCTTCATAGAAGTATGAGTAAGCAGTTTTAAAGTCACGTTCATCAGCAGCGTGTAGTATACCAGACTGCAGATCCAGTGCAGCCTGCATTTTGGGAGGGCAGTAAATGGCATTGGCAGTTGTCCTGGCAGATGTTAGTGAAGCACGGGCCTTGGGTAAATTACTAAGGGCATGATATGTTTTACTCTCTAAAAGGAGGACTTCAACTAGTAAATTTTTATCATCTAACTTCTTGAGCTCCTTCAAGAGAGCAGTGGCGAGGTCGAGGGCATCTGTGTACATACCAGTGTCGTAGTATAGCGCGATCAGTCTCGCTTCCAACGACTGCCGCAGGAACGTACGGCGCTCCTCTTTTGCCCACTCTATGCATTCTTTACAAAGCTGTACTTCGATGCCGATGCCGGCTTCCAGATCAAGGAAGAAGTCCACCAGCGAACGCACTAACTTTGCCGCTTTTGCTTTACTTATCAGGCTGAGGAACGGTCTCGTAGCTTTTATGAGTTCAGCCAACTCCTTGGCTTTGCCTTCCTTCTTGTACTTCTCGCCGAGGTTCAGGATGCCTTGTTCTTTCGCCCTTATGTTCTCCTCGTCATCCTCGGGCACCTCACCAGTGCTAACCATTTTGTCACTCATGCGGACGTCTTCGTCTCTGTTAGTTGACGATGAGACACGCGATCTCTCGAATAACATTGCACCGGCCATGATGTGTATATTTATACGCTTACACTATAAAAATGTATTAGGTAAACAGTAATTCGCACTACAACAGACACACTTTTTCTTTGTAATTTTGTATAATCGCTAAGTCATCGACGACCTCTTCGGAAACAAATCGTAGACGCGCACAACACGAGTTTGCCATTGGTAAAAAATAATTAACTTTGAAATCTATGACATTCTAAGTTTTTCTACCAAAAGACAGTGTTCAAATTTTAGCACCAGAGATTCCGAAATAAATATTCACAGCAAGGCAAGTTCAAGATCGTTCAAGATAAAAGTTTTAAATAAAATCATCATCATTCCAATACTTATTTAAAAAAATAACAAGTTAATAGTGACATTGGATAAGTGTCATAGTAAAAAAATCTTTATTCGCCATAAAATTACGCAATAATATTTTATCAAAATGGATAAAGGTAACGATACTGAATTTTTGTTTGAAATTTCAAAAGAGATAAAAACATTTTACGAAACACCAGTTATATTTTTAACAAAAAAAGATTATTCCGATATAGTTTTCAATTCAATGTGTACTATTAGATCAGCATTACAAAATGAAGACAAACGTGTTATAATAGACACAATTGTAGATTTTCATTTACAATGGTTACATGCTGTTAACGAAATAGAATCTTTCAAAAAGTTAATTAACGATTTGCCTAAAGAAGATGTGTATCAAGCTATAAGTTATACAATCGATGCTATGTCTTATCGCTTAAAGTACTATCAGAGATATATGGAGAAGAATAGACCCGGCCTAACAAATGTAGAGCAGGCAAATCTATTAGCTGATTTAGAAATAGTTGAAGATATGCACAAAGAAGTAACACAGGCACTTTTAGAAAAATTAAAATGCTTCAGAAACTTTATTGGCGTCGAAGAATTCAAAGTGAAAGTAAATGAAGCCACCGAGGAACTTCTTCACTGGCTTGATAAAATTAACGATAACTTGGCTGTACAATTGAACAAACATATTAATATTCATGTACCGCATTTGAGTGGAGATCTTACAAAAACATTAAAGCAAATTGTAGATGATCTTCAGACGACTAGAACACCCTCTGCACAAAGGATGTTAGATGAACTGAAAGAAAAAGGAAGAGAATTGAGTTCGATGTTGCGGTGTACTGCTGGTCATAATTTAGAAATAAGTAAGGTTGTTGAAAAGATAAATATTTTGGATGATCGTATTAAGCGATTAGAAAGCGAACCATCGTCAGCAGCCGTTATGGCTTTACAGCACAAAAAAACTTATTTAGAAAAAAGGCTTTCTTCGTTAGAAAATTTAAAAACTACTATTAAAAGTCTTCATCAACTAAACGAAGTTTCAATGGGAAATTTGGGTGACGATGAAATATGCTCTTGTCAGGATTTTTATCAATTTAGAATCTTTAATCATTTTCTGCCCCAGGAAGAGCGAGAGAGATTGGTTACAGAATTATGCTATTTATGGGATAAAGCAGTTTTTGGTGAACGAAGTCGAAAATCGATAATTTCTATACTTAGTGCCAATGAACTCAAAGAAGAATATACGGATGAAATCGGGACGTTTTACATAGATGAGCATAGTCGGAAAATATATAAAATACCAGATGACGAAACTCTTTATCAACCTAATGAACTTAATCAGTTAGTTCCACTATCAGACGATATTGATCATATTTACTACTATGATGAATGCGGCCGGTATTTCATTGACCAAAAAACCAGACAAAGAGTTTATAAAGCTCACGCAACTGCAAGTGAGTATATGATGGATTCCACAGGAAGTTTGTTAAAAGTTAAAGAAGAAAGAGATGGTATTATATTTTATTATGATAACTATGGGCGATATTACATTAATGACGAAGGAAAACATATTTATCGTGAAGTTGATAGTATAAGTGAATACGAAAACGATGGATTAGGAAACCTCGTTCGTATTCGAAGTCACTTGGATATATTTGATCCTTGTCCAGATGACGCTCACGTGACTGAAGATTTCAAATATTTAAAACAAACTGTAGGCCCAGCTTTGCGTAAATGCATTGCTGATGTAATTATGAATCAACCCTCAGATCCTATTAAAGATTTATCTGCACGACTGGTGAAGTTTAGACGTAACATGGAAATGAGGGAAAGGTGGGCTCAAGAAAAGGAGCAATTGAATATAGAAAGGGAAATAAGGCTTGCAGAGGAACGCGCAGCAGCAGAAAGAGCAGCGCTGGAAGCTGCTTTATTGGCTCAAGGAGGTAGTGAAGCCAGTTATGATTCCAATCTGATGAAATACAGCCCTATCAACCCAGATGAGGATATTTCCATTGATACAAGTTCGAAATAACAATTTTATTTAAACATTTATATGTTATAGATAGTTAGTTATTATTTAATGCTAAATGCGTTGTTATATTTTAAAGGCGAAAAGATTTCGTTGTTATGTTTTACGGAATTTTAATTTTATTATTATTTACCCAATATAGTTGCTGTTAAAGATAATTTTTCGCTCATTTTTGAATCGTTGGTATTTTTGAAATGACTTTGAGAGTAATGCGGTTTTATTCGAATACATTGAATTCCATGGGAAAAAAAATGTTTGCTCGGAAATATGATATGTTTTTATCATTAAAGTTACCGAAGTTATTTTGCCTCGTATGCATAGCATCTTGCATTTTTTATTATTACAACATTATTTGTTATCTATGCCACTCATGACTTTTGACAGCCGTCAGACCGTCGACCGTCGTCGTCGGCCATTTGTGAATTTTTACGAATTGTATTCGAGTTCATTCCGTTGATTTTTAGCCTTCAAAGTGTCCGCTTCTATGTTTTGCAATAACACTTTTTGTACTGAATTCGTTTCGAATCTACAAATTTAGCAATAGAAGTACGTGATACGACGTTCATTAGTTCCGACATGTGTTACTGTTGATAATGAGGTGAAGTCACTAAAAACAATTTCTAGTGCCTACGTACTTCCTACAATGATTAATCTTTTGGGGCAAGGTTCTCCAATGTTTTATGTAAATTAGCATGGATACGTATACAACATCGAGAGTTGTCATCACGTGCCAGTGTAGACGCGGAGGTCCGCTGTGAAGGCTGGATAAGTTGCTAAACGGGTGTTGCGACGTACATTTGAATTGTTGGTGCAGTGATGGTTCCGAAGCCGCCGCCGCCCCCGGGGCCGCCTCCGCCACCGGGACCCCCGCCGCCTCCTATATTCGGAGGCGGTTCGAAGGGTGGTTCGTCAGATAACCGAGGTGCCTTGTTGAGTTCAATAAGACAGGGTACTAAGTTGAAGAAAGCAGTAACAGTGGATAAAAGTGGTCCTTATATTCCTGGGAAGACAGCGGAGCCGAGCAGTAGGCCTCAGGGCGGGAATGGGGTGCGCAATCCCCCGCCCATGCAGAATGGAGGGGGGGCTGGTCCCCCCAGCTTGGGAGGCCTGTTCGCTGGAGGCATGCCCAAGCTACGACCCACGGGCAAGTTGGCAGGTGAGATATATCTTATTCTAAATTATTCATAGTAATACAGTCAATATCAAAATACATGCAGCATCAATCAAATCTTAATATTAGCACTATTGAAGATGTATACTTGCTGCAGACATTCACAACTAACTTATTGCTGTATGCTACACACACATTAATAATGTCTGTTGTCCTAATCAGCTGTGCATTAATTATCTATGTGTATTCAAGATAAGGTATATATCTGTTCAAAGATTATAACATATATTTTTGATTCCAATTACTTACATTAACTGCATATAATAACTGGATGACTGAGAATAGCTCATTTCTTTCACGATTTCTAAAGCAAAACCTAGCTAGATCAATTTATCTTATCTGAAACAACCTGCATACTAATTTCATCAAAATTGTTGGAGCTATTTCCAAGATTCAGATAATAAATATGTATATATACAAGAATTGCTCTTAAAGGTATTAGATAGTGTATCTGTATATTTCTAGCAGTTATATAAGTCTTTGCAAGTGCAATTATAACACTTATTAGAAGGGTATAAAGTTCATTATAATGAGACTCAACTTTCCATCTTATTATACCTATTCCATAGCCGTTAATTTATCATAGGTAAATGGATTTGAGTGGCTATCTTAATGATTTGATAACACTGATAAACACAACCATGTAATGTTTACATTATATTAAATACTTAATAGCTATCAGCTGATTATTTTCATACACAAAACTTTTCAGTCTGCACTACAATATGATGAAGCATCAATTAGCATAGGCTTATGTTACTCACTAGCATCTGCTCGCGACTTGATCCGTGTGGAATAGAAGACGAAGACTAACTTTAAGCCATTATTGGTTTTTGCCTGATTATATCTATCTATATCTATACATCTATACAGATAAATAAAATTGAAGTGTCTGTTTGTAATTCCAAAATAACAGCTTTTCACTAAATGCATATGAAAGTATACACGCTACTGATACCAAAAAACCAAGTTTTAAAATTTTTTTCTGTCTGTCTGTTTGTTTGTTCCGGGTAATCTCTGAAACGGCTGTACCGATTATAACGGGACTTTCACTGGCAGGTAGCTGATGTTTCAAGGAGTAACTTAGGCTAATTTTATTTATTAAAAATATTAGGGTTCCGCGACAATAAGGATGAAACTAAAACTACGCGGGTGAAACCGCAGGGCACAGCTAGTATATATATAATTTCGCTGATCATTATGCACAAAAGCTAGTGCCCCATGAGTGCCTACTACCTACCTAATAATTTTTGTATTGAATAACATAATTAATAATAATAATAATAATAATATATTCTTTATTGCACACCATAATACAGAGTATTTACTTAAGGTAGAATTATTAAAATATGGTAACAAAAGGCGGTCTTATCGGTAAAGTGATCTCTACCAGACAACCTTAGGGTACATGGAAACAGCGATATGAAAAATATTGAATATAATAATTATTGTATTTATTTACCGCAGTATGCAACCCAGTTTTCCCAAACATATATCACATTCCCATAAATAAACTTAAGTACCACCATTTACCTTATTTTGCTATTATGTGAGAATGTATATGCAATGTGTCTAATGTAACAAGTAAACAGTAGCAGGGAACAGGAAATTAATATAGTTAGTTAATTGCGATTTAAAAATAAACCTATAAATATTATATTTACATAAATTTTCTTGTGCATACTTCAATTTGGCATCTTAATGTAAAACAATTATTCCTATAGGAGAACCTTATTCAACCTTCAAGCAAAGCTTGTACTATGGGTCCAGAAAATGGATATAATACTTAATAAAATACGTTTTTCTGTAAATACATATAATAAAATACGGAAATTGAACCTGCAAAACCTAGCGTTGTAGTACTAGCAGTTAGATAGACCAAGATAAAAAAAAAAACAGCCAATTTGTAATTGGTTGTCACCAAAAGTAAGGTGCAAAAGATCCCAAGGGTCTATCTATATGCTTCTGGGCAACCGAATACAATGATGCTACAACTAAGATAAGATAAGTAACAATACCTATGTCATCCGCAGGTCCTACGCAAAATGGTCAAGTGAAGATGGGGAACCCGTCCGCTAACCGGTACCCTACACCACAACATCCACCCCAACATGCACCCCAACATGTACCCCAACATGCACCCCACCATCCACCTGTGCAAAAGACTTCTCCCGAGAAAGTGAGGCCCACCATGCCTCCGGCCCCAATGGGGAACGTTAGTGCTCTATCCGCGGCGTTGTCTGGAGCATTAGCAGCAAGAGAAACGAGTAGGGAGTCGCCACGAGAACCCCCTAGAGAACCCCCAAGAGAGCCCCCTACGAGGCCGGCGGTTAGGAGGCAGCCTAGTGACATTAGGACCAGAGGACCTCCGCCGCAACCACCTGTACAAAAGCCAGCTGTGCCTTTGGTAAGTGCTTTGTGTTTTATTTATTTGCATAACTAGAGTGGAAGATTACGACTGGCTGTGAAAGACTTAGAAATATCTAGGTATTTACATACATACATGCACAGTGCCGGATTATCCGTAAGGCGGATTAGGTAACAGTCGAGGGGTTCCGTACCTACTAGGGACCCGAGAATAAAGGGGGAAAAAATGTATACAAAAGAAAGACAAGTGTAATGAACAGGGCCCCGAGCACTGTCTAGGTGCCCTGATTTGGTTAATCCGGCCCTGTACATGCATGTAGGCAGAGGCCACTGTTTGCATATGCTACAATACTTACGTACTTTTTTCGTTTGATCCACATTAATTCATTTATATGAAGAAAAATAATGTGTTAAAGATTGTTATTCTGGTGATCGTATTTCTGCCTTGGACACACTTCAGCTCCTGTTTACTTCACACAATTTTTTTTTCAGTAAAACAGTTTTTATTTAGACTGCACCACTCCTATCTTCATTTCCCTCAGATCTGTTAGAAGGATAAAAACGTAACAAATTTAGGACAGTGGGTCTATGAACTCCTCTGGGATCACTTCAATCAAAATAAAAGCTATTTAGCACAGTTGTTCATTTGCGTGGATTAGATTGGGTCGGTAGACATAATAATGATTAGTTCTGCTAATGGCTTCAGTTCAAGCGCACTTAACTTAAAGTACTCTAATTATTAGACTTTGTCAACAATGTGGTCTGCTAAAAAGTTAGCTACCCCATTAATATTACTCATAGCTATTCATATTATGAGTGGGTAAACTAAACTGTCTTGTGCGTTGTCAGATCAGAAGAGAATTTACAGATCTAGGAGATGGTAAACATTGTGCAATCTAACTGACTTGTGCTACTTTTACGACTTAACAGCCGTATTTTGGATTGGAAATAGCTTTAATCCGAGAGACGGACATGGGGTGCTTATTATTTAATAGCTTTGCCCCGCGGTTGTACCCGTGTAGACTTAATCTCGTAGGTGATGGACCCTTATGTTTTTTTTAAATAAAAGTAGCCTAATTTACTCCTTGTACCATCTGCCAATGAAACTCCTGTTAAAGTCGGTTTAGCCGTTTCCGAGATCAGCGGCAGTCAACATACAGACAGACAAAGAATACAATTTATATTTTTTTTGTGTGTACCGTATATACCTACTTTTATGTGACTATAGTGAAAAGCTTTTTTGGAATGACAATCAGACACTTCAATTTTATTAACAGTGTAGGACAGATTACTGGCAGAAGCTACTTAGAAATATTCTTCAAAACAGGATTTTAACTGCCAATATAAACTTTCGTAAAGTTTTTCTTTATTTAATTAATATTGAATAATAAAAAAAAAAATATCTTCGAATCGTTTATGAATAAGATAACTTGTGTTAGAAGGACTTATTGATTATACCAAGGGAAGGTACGTGGTGAAGCCCTTTAATATAGTTAGTTTATTTAATTTAATAGCTATTGATCGGTTACGTTGTTGCAAAACTGAAAAGTATTAAAACTAAGTAGATTACTTGTCGTAATTGACTTGCCCTCTGTCTATAATTGTTCTGCGGAATAGATTAGTGAGCAATGTTTATTGTGTCACAGTTTCGTGCGATCATTAATAAATCTCATCTCATTATCTAGTTTTGAAGTCTAAGAAAATAGACTTTGCAAGATATCGCTGATTAGCGAATGTATTCATTCGTTATATGAATTGACACTAAATCAGCTAGAATCTTGGTTGACGAATGAGTTGCTTAATTGGAATTTTTGACAGTTAAAGTGAAGAACCTAAATATTTATACGTTACCAAGAACATACCCTCCAAATTTCGTGTCGCTAGGACCATTGGTTTAGGCTGTGCATTGATTTCAGTCAGTCAGGCTGTGCTAGCTGTGCCCGCGGTTTTACCAGCGCAGACTTAATTTCATGGGAGAATTTCCTTCGCGGAACCCTAATTCAAATCCAAGTAGTGTTACTCTTTGTAACTTCAGCAGAGATATTTTTTGATAACTGTATTTTTATGTCAGTGCCGTATATACTTTCATATGCATTTAGTGACGAGCTGTATTTTGGAATTACTAAAAGACACTTCAATTTAATTTATCTGTATAGATTTTATCCTTTAATTACATATTGTTAAATATAAGGTTGGTACATTTACTTAGTTTTCATGTAATAATCAACATTCAATAGCCATTTTGCTATCCATAAGTTAAGTTAAGTTGCCACGCTTCTCAATTTCTGTCCAAATAAATTTATCGATCGACTCGCTAGTCGCTTTACTTACAATTTTATAATCACAATTTGGTGCGTCATAGTGAATTAATCTGTCGTTAGGTCGTTGCACTATTTGTACGTATAAATAGCTAATTAAAGGCACAAGACAATCAACTGAAGTCAAACAAGTGGGCTTGTTTTAAAATGGCAATTTGAAAGGTCTAGCAAGGCAATGCTAAAACCTTCTGTGGACTACATACACTCTTGATAACTTGATTCTTGTCTGTTTTTGTTCTAATATAAATACAATTTAAGTTTTGTCGTTATTTTAATGTCAATATAGTACCGTTTTAATTTGACTTTAGATAAATAAGTATGATGATGGGAAACAGGATTTCGTCTTATTATTACACAAATCTCATCTCGGTGTGGTCCTTAGTGGGAAGGTAGAGAAGGCTTTACCACCTTTATCTAAGAGTAACTTGCTAGTTTCAGGTACCTTTTCGATTTTTCTTGTTTTCATTCATGCTCTTGTACTAACTAACTACTTCTTTCTTTCCTCTCTCTTATCTCCCCATATGTATATTGTTAACATAACCTAATATGTGACCAAAACACATTCATAAAACAATACAATACCTACTTATATTGATAATTGAGAATTGAAGCCTCTCGTGACAAGAGAGCTGGGGTTTTTCTCGCTCAGAAAATCAGCATTGCTATTCAACGTGGCAATGCTGCCAGTCTTCTTGGCACGATCCCGAGAATCACCGACTTGGGCCAAGTTTTCTACCTTTAATTAGTTTTAAGTACTATTCCTTGTATATATACTTAATTTTTTATTCAATAAATATATAATTGATAATTTATATAGAAATACATCCGCGTAGGTTGAAGCATGTTAAAATATCCTTAGCGGGGTGGCTTGTGTTCTAAATAAAAAGTGAAGTAATTCGGTTCGACGCGTGGGCGGCTGGGCGATACGATTTTGGTCAGATGTTTATGTTTGGATACACCAGCTTACTTTACCCACGTGTAGATAGATGATGCCCAAGTTTGCATCTACATTTGTTCCCCACCCATTCTCTAAATACTATTAAAACCAAGTGTGCGGCCATTGCGCGTTCGTTAGATCACATTTGCTCAATTTCATATTAGTCATTTCAGTGGATTTTGTTCCGTTTTGCACCAGAATGTTGTACATTATTTAATGTAAGATCGCCGACTGTAATAAGATAGAGAAAGAACTAGTTTTGGAAGAACCTTATGGCTACTAAGGCCTGCTTTAATTTTCCTGTGTGTATTAAGGGCATTAGCCGTTCGATTCCAAATGGCAGTCGGCTCGCTCCCTATTACATGGGACTTACAATATAACTGGCGAAATTTGGGTGTACTATAAGTACATGAGATAAGTTAAAGGAAAGGTGTGACGTCGTATATGGAGGTCAAAGAAATAGCACTGGACAGAGACAAGTGGAAAGAGTTGCATCGGTTAGACAAGAGTTACTATTCTTAACCTAATGATGACAATAAGTGCAGGGGCCCAACCATGAGCTCTTATTGCAATGTTAATTCAGTTGTGCGACAGTGACAGATGTATGCACGTCACATATATCTGTCTCATAAATGAGTGAAACTATCATGGCAATAAGAGCTCATGGTAAGGCCCTAATTCGTTTTATCCATTCGGGGAATTAAGGCGGGAGCGTAGGTATCTTAACCATCCCTAACATAGTATTATGTAAACATTTTAGCAAGCTAAACATATAATAGTAAGATATACGATCAAAAATAGCTCTTAAATAATAATCTAAACATCCGCTTTTATACTCGTTTCAAGTGTCTGTTTTGGAGCTAAAAGTATTTATTATTTGACTATTACTTTTTGTACTCACACATTTATTGCGAAGTTTGTTTTAGAGAGAAAATATGAAAGCAAACACTAGTTAAGAAAGTGCTATTTACAATAATATACCTCGCTGTTTTAATTGGTTAAATATGCTGACTATTTAAAAATATGTTTGTGAATATACCTACCACACTTGCGGTCTTTTGTATAACTACCTTTTACTTTTGGTACCGTTATAATAGTAAGTAGTTAATTTCTGAGCATGGTAATAAGGTATGAAGAGCTTGAAAATAACGGTATGTTTTATATTACAATGGCTGTTGAAATTAACGCAAACGTTTTAAAGTTTTAAATACATAATAACATCATCATCTCCCTTACCTTATCCTACATTGTTAGGGTCGTCGGCACTTGATTCAACCCGATGTGGCTGATCACCTGATTTTTTATAAGAAGCAACTGCCATCAGACCTGTGGAGGTCATGCCATCCCTATTACGAGGAAAATCGGTAACTAGTCTAAATATATATAACTCAAAGGTGACTGACTGACATAATGATCTATCAATGCACAGCCCAAACCACTGGACGGATCGAGCTGAAATTTGGCATGCAGGTAGATGTTAGATGACGTAGGCATCCGCTAAGAATAAGGATTTTGATTAATTCTACCCTCAAGGGGATAAAATAAGGGATGTAAGTTTGTATGAATCTAAATTTACGCGGGTGAAACCGCGGGGCACAGCTAGTAACGTATATAAAAGTATATTGAGTAGAAGGTAGGTACTTAGATTTCACAGACAAACTTTGAACCCCATTTAACATGTTGTGTAAAATTTCAGAAAACTTTCCCTTAGTAGGTATATACATTTTATAAAATAATATCTGCCTGTTTGTCAGTCTGTCTGGCTGTCGTATCTCGTATTTCTAAGAACGTGAAATTTTAAAAAAGCTTGTAACATCTAGTTAAAAGTAGTCTTAAAAATCAGTAACCCGAAGTGAGGGCCAGTCGCTGATATTTAATAGAATAATGTAGCCACTTTAAAAGATAGACGTTTATCAAAGCTTATCAACCGTACTGCCTGAATCATTATTATCAAGCGATAAGTTATCAATACCTTTTAAAATTATATTTTGTAGTTTATTTTGCTTCTTTATTCGTCCATATTTTTAGTTTGTTCCAAATCATGGAAGACGATTCGGAAATTGTTTATTTTATGCGGCCTAGGGTAAGTTAATTAATAATGATTATAATTATTTAGTTTTTTATATTTTTATTCATAATTTTTCTTATTCTTTTTTACTTTTACTTATGATTTAAGGCTCAGAATGTAAATAACACTTGTGACTTAATTGTAATTCTGAATATGATATAATGTCAACCTGTCTATTTAAAATGACATTTTTTTAAATTATTTGGGTCCTGTCTGAATAAATAGTCTTCGTTTAAATAAAAAATATACGCTGCTCTATGCCGTGCACGCATCGTATTATGAACATAATCTTATCTTATTATAAAAAATGCTTAGTAGAAACTTAAACATTATTTTAGTACCTTTGCAATGCGTCGGGTGGCGCCACTGGTAGTATTTCAGATTATTTCAGTCAATCTGAATTACTACTTACCTATTTGGATTTATATATTTGGAGTAACAGGTATTAAATGCAAGTGGAAGTACGTTCGGCGGTACATAGAAAAAAACTATTTTTTTTTTGTGTGTGTGTTTTCCTACTAATCTCCGGCACGGTGGACCGATATCTAAATATCCAATATCTATCCAATATGTAAACATCAGGTTATTTTATTGCAATGCCATACTGCGCAAGTGAAATAGCGGAGCACAGCTAATTATTCATTTAATGGCAAAGAGATCGCCTTAATCCCGCCGGTCCCTCTAAAAAGTAATTATCCGACGTTCATAAGTGCCAGAGCCTAAACAGAATAAATACTTAATATTTATACCATACCAACTGGGTCGGCTTGTAGTTGCAAATCTAATTAAATATACATGGGCCAGGGTAATTTTGTTTGGCCTTCATAGTGGTTATTATGATTACATTCAAAGATGGTGGTAATGGTGCTATTGGACCCAATTTGTGACACAATTACATTTAGAAATAATTTATCTTAAGGCCTTGCTTACTCAAATAAACGTAATAGTTACATCTCACGAAGGCGTCACAGAAGAAATATTAGATTACTACAAACAGTACGGAATCTAGAAACTAATCGTTTAAAATGACACACTCACACAGACGCACACATCTACGAGATAATAAGCTGGCGTAATGCCAGTAAGGGATGTCACGTAATTTTTTTCAAACACTTTTCTAAACTTGAAATAAAAAAATCGACATTCCTTTGATATTAAATAAGGAATAAATTTTAAAACCTTTAAGATTGACAACTCTCATTCTCGACGAGCAAACGTTCTTATTTAAAAAAAATGGTCTAGTTCCCCTACTGCTTAGTAAGGTTATATTTATACTATGAAGGCGTGTTGATCTCGGTTATAAGCACGTGGACATTGGTACCCGTTTTGCACAAATTTTGATGATTCTGAAGAAATTTGGTACAGTTTGAACTTTATCTTATGTCATGAAAGCATTTGGTTATACCATATTACGAAAGGTTGTTTGTTAGTCTCTTTCGCGTATTAACGGACCATCGCAGCGACGTAATTTTTGCATGGATACAGATAGGGGTGGCGAGTACATGGGCATGCATATTTTATCCTAGAAGGTATTCGCGATTCCGTTGGGATATATAAAATCGGATGAAACTTCGGAGTGTGCCAGAAGTACCCTAGTACCAGTCACATAAATTTTCGATGGTCAAAATAAAAATATATAACACTATGCATGATGTGTCGCGTTGTTATTAAGTATCTCAGAACTGTGAATTTCAATTGATTATAAAGTGAGCATTAGTAAAATACCAAATATTACCCAATGGTAAAGATGCCAAATATCCTTTATGAAGGGTACAGTCACCTCCAAAAGTCGAATAAAATTGAATATTCAATCGTGGTTTGCGTCAGATCTGTGTGGACCTGCAGTTGGTTCTAAAGCAAGTAGGCAGAGGTGCACTTCAATACATCCTCATTTACCCTGTTACGTTAAAATCCTTTATACGTCGAGCCTATTGTCATTAACCAGGCAGAAATCCGGACTCTGGGATATTGCTGGTAGAAGGTAATTGTCAAAAAATTTATAATTACTTTTGAAGGAATCTGTACCTGAACCAAGATAACGACGATAAGTTCATTGAATGTCTAGTAATGATGGATGTTCATCTCCAATCTCCATACAAAAGATAGATACTATCAGTTCTTCCTGTGTTACTTAGTTGTGTTTCAGTGAATAGTAAAGTTTCATTCAAATTTATATTTGTTTAACATTTTGTGCTCAGGCACTATTAAGTGGGAGATGAGGTGATTGGTGTGACATTTGAATAATGTTGACCTTCGAAAGTGATTTGTGGGAAGTAAGTTAATTTCGCAATTAACACGGATGTTTAAGAGAGAAAAATGCCCTAGTTTTGAAAAGGCAAATTATCCAACTGAACAGGTTTTGAAGAGTGCTAGGTACTTGTTATAATGCATAAGGTATTCTCCACATTTAAAAAAAATATTTTAAGGTTAGGTACTGGTTATTAGTACTTGATTATTTTCAAATGTATTTATGAAATAACACCACCACCAATTTTTCTATTATTTGGGAAGAACTTGCCAATTCTGGGCCCTAAACAATTGATAACATACCTTGCAGCTTCATTGGGCCCACGTAGTTTTTTAAATTAATTTAAAGCAATTCCTAAGCAAATTGTGACATTTAACGCCTACTATATTAAATAGCTGTTAATTATGAAATGCCCGCAGCCCGCGACAATCTAACAATGTAGATATAATTTAAAGACCATCTATACCAAGCTTTGAAGCTATTAAATAGTATGTGAAGTAAATTATCGCACTGAATGCAGGCATGAATGTGGCCCGCCCCAAGTATAGTGTAGCTTTGACACATTGAAACGTCGACGAATGATCTTTGCGTTTTGCCATCAAAATATGTTGATACTTTGCCGGAGTTTAGATGGAGGCGGGCTGTGGTTAAATTACAAAGATGACGGATCAAGACCTTTCGAGCCCCACCAACTTCTCCAAATACGCAATCGCATGTCGACAACTTTGAACGTGTATAAAATTGGGGTTCAACTTGCCGGTTCTTCTCAGAAGACTGCTTTCCGAACTGGTGGTCAGTTCTTCGACTTCGATTTTGGGCTCAAACTGAATATCGGCCGTTTTCAATATTCTGTCCTTCTGTCATTCAGGTTACTGAAGGAAAACAAATCTACCATTGTGTCCTTACTTTCATTGCAATACGTTATCGCTAGTTACCATTATTACGAAATTTAACGTGGATAGATAGCTGATAAACGGGAGACAGGAGAATCCTCCTATAATAATTGGTCTTATGTAGTAACTTCACTATGATTTAATCGATTAGGACAGTGATGTTATCTATCGCTATCTCGACCACAGTGTAGGTGGATGCAAATTGGTGACGCCCAGTTGAATCATTTCCACAGTTACATAACGAATCAGTTGGTCAATAAATGGTAATTTTAAATTGTATCCGATTGTAAATTATTAGTCACTCGAGTTGTCTGTGGCCGTGATTATCAACGAGGATGAGTCATTGGTACAGTGTTGGTTTTATGGTATCATCGTGATACGTGACCATGACACTGCTCTACGTCAAACCATGTTCTGAGATTAATGAGTAAGGCCTTATTTACTTAAGAATAGGTTTTGATGGCCCGCACTTACCTTACTATACTTACTTATAGACGACTTTTAAGCGCTGATCTTGACGAGATGCGAATAAAATACATGCGCAGTTACCCCCACTATTTTCGCTGAGCGATCATAACTCGTGACGGCACCTGCATCTACCTATATTTTGATACTGATACGCCAGGTTGTCCAACATTACATCAATTAGGGTTATCAAGAAGGGTGTAAGTGATTTATACACTGACAACGACCCTTTAGGAGAGTTGTTCTTTTGGAGTAACAAGGGTTCGTTATGGCTCTACTATTCCTACTACTAGTCCTGATTTGAAGTCCACAAATGGTAGTCACAATCCCCGTAAAGAAGAGGGGATTGTATCCTTCCGACTTTGTTTAAGTTAGATTCATTCCTATTTGATAGATTGTAAAGGATCGAAGGACCAAATGGAGCGTGTAACTGCAGACATAACCTTTAATTACCATGATTCGACTGTGACATTGACAGATTTATACACGTCATATCCATGTCTCATAAATTACCCTGTTACTTTATTATTGGTCTCAGTGGCTTAGTAAGAAGTTAGTTACTTGAAATAGATATCACTTGACCACACCCGCAATTAGCCGCATGAATCACATTAATTAGCACACAAAGGTCTTCGGTACACATGTCCAGCATTTTCCTTCGAAGCCTTCGTCAATACGGAATGATTTGAGTCATCAAACGTGACTCATTATTGTCACAGTTTCACGTACTCTTGCGGTAATGGCGTACATTGCTGACTCAACGGAATAAAGTATTCGAACAGATAAAAAAATCATTGACCTGGTGTAAGGGTACCGAGTCATCATCTCCCTGGCCTTATCCCATACAATGTTGGGGTCGGCACTTGATTCAGCCCGATGTGGCTGATCACCTGATTTGTATACGAAGCGACTGCCATCTGACCTTCGCAACCCCATTTAGGAGGAAAATCTGTGATCTGGGTTAAACTACTTAACGTGCTCTCCGAAGCACGGAGGGAACTCGGGCGGTCACCCATCCAACTACTGGCTAGGCGTATGGTTGCTTAACTTCGCTGATCGAATGATATGCGCAATAGCAATTGTGCTACGAGCTCCTCACTTATCACCGAAGATTATTGTCTTAAGCATACACATATGCCTTTGAATCACTTCAAATTTGAATTTACCGTAAAGCTCGTGAGGTGAAATTACTAAACATAATTTTTAAAACTCATTGGTACAGACTTGTGTAGCAAGCTTGAACACCACGGCTCCTTCCAACTTTTGGCTTATTGCAACATTTTAACTAAATACAAAAGAATTAAATTTAATTAGTTCGTAAACTGACAATTCTGAGCTGCAATTGATGAGCAACAATTACACCGATTTACGACATTAACCTATATAAATAAATCGCAATGATCTTAAATGCGTCTTGGTTTTGCTAATCAAGCGACGGTTTCAATGATTTTGTGAAAGCTTAAACACTAGGCAGATCGTTTACAAGATATTATCTTTATCGACTGCGATAAATGTTGTTTTATAGTAAAGTGGTTCTGAACAATTCTCTGAGAACCTGTTTCAAGGCTGGCGAATCATGACAACTGTTTTTTCGATGCTCGCCATGCATTCGAGTTGTTTCCATAATGATTGCGTGTGACCATTCTTTATTATTCGTCTTTTACTCATTCATCTTCGAATCTTTGGGTTATGACAACACTTGCAAGAAATACTGTCCCAATTATCATCTTAATTTCAAATTAGATAAGGTTTATATTTTTTTGACAATCTTCTCCATAAGGTCACAGAAGGCCTAGATAATGTAACATTCTCTCTCGATTACGCTAGGAGAAACGATAAAAAATGTATGGAAATGACATAAATCACGTGAAATATGTCATCCCCGTACATTTTGTATCGTTTCTACTAGCGAAGCGTGAGGATTATGTTACTTTGTCTTCAGGCCCAGGATAGACGTAATAGCGTTTGATTGCAACTTTATAAACGTTTTATACTCAATAAATGACATTGACTCACTCCAATGACTCCATAATTACAAGGTAAATGATAATTGTTTTGAACCTACGCTTATTAAGTGACTATTTACCTGATCAATAAATTGGGTCTGTTAGCTCTTCGTTACACAAATTGTTTCCAGGCCCTATTTATATATCTTTTACGTTTTGTAATAAATACAATATCTATAAGATAATTTAACTTCATAATTGTATTTCTTTTTTTAATTTGGAACAATCATCTGTCAAATATGGAACACCCTAGCTTTAGCTAAGGCTCGAATCGATATTTACTCGACTCATTCGATTATCAAGTACATTTGTAGTGGGGGTATCGATGGAGCGCTTCAAAGGAAGAACTATCATGACTAACTTAATCATCTTCTCCAAATTCGGATTACTCATAACTAAAGAAATATATGAAGAGAGTAGCTGTGCCCCGCGGTTTCACCCGCGTAGATTTAGTTTCATCCTTATTGACGCGGAACCCTAATATTTTTAATAAATAAAAGTAGCCTAAGTTACTCCTTGAAACATCAGCTATCTACCAGTGAAAGTCTCGTTAAAATCCGTCCAGCCGTTTTAGTGATTACCCAGAACAAACAGAGAGACAGACAGAGAAAAATTTTAAAACTTAGTTTTTTAGTGTCAGTAGCATGTATACTTTCATATGCATTTAGTGAAAAGTTATATAAAGTAACAGACACTTCAATTTTATTTACCTGTATAGATTTTATTTATAGGTGTGGTATAACGTTGTATCAAAATATTCAGTTTATTTCGCTCGTAATAGTTTCTAATGTCCGTGGTGCATTACGTCACGCCATAATGTAGTTTCTAGTGCCTTGGGCTGTTTGTGGTCAGTCAGCAGACGGAGAGGCGACGCACATACTAATGATCGAATTGGACACGATACGAGTGTCACATTGTCATTCGTCATCGTATTTTATGGTCTAGTTGCAACGATTTTAGACCCGTTAATGATTTTAAGTCTAGCTTTATATGTTACGCAGACTTTTGGTCTATATCCGGTTCGATATTAGGAGTTTTTTTATATATATTATGTATGTTCTCGGTAGTCGCAGGTCTACTTAAACTACAGCCTCATCTCGGCGGTATGTTTAATTCCTATGTAATAGGGCTTAGCCACTTATCCATATAACAACAATTAAAAAATGTCTGTCTGTTTGTTCCGGGTAATCTCCGAAACGGCTAGACCGATTTTAACGAGACTTTGACTGGCAAGTAGCTGATGTTATAAGGGGTACAGGTTCCGTCACGACTCAAGAACGCGGCAATTTTTTTTCCTTCTTTTTATGAGTCTGTCTGTCTGGATGGCGCCATACCGATACTTAGATTGTTTTTATTATTATTTAGTAACAGTTTTTTATAGTTAATCCTACATGGGAAACTATAACGTGGCACAATTAGTTTTGTATATAATTGTAATTTGCTGTTTGCAGAGTTCATCAGACTCGATTCTGACGACGGGCTCGATATCTGAGCGCATCAACAGCCTGCAGCAGTCGGCGGAGCCCGCGCTGCCGGCGCACGTGGCCGCCACGCTGCACAGGAACAAGAGCTCGCTGCACACCGCCGCACAGGGCGCGCTCGGTACATATACACCTTTATTTTTTATTTTTTTCGAGATGGAAATCTTCAATAGGTCACCGACCGCCCTGGAAGAGGCAGATCGGGGTATGTGAGATTTTTACCGCACTAAAACCAGTGCTCAGGGGGTCTCCGGGTACTCTGACAGGTCGCACCGGTGTCCCCCCACACTTTGCCGGGGCCCATCCTCGGGGCAGCTCTACTGTAATATTCAAAATTCAATATTATCAATATATCTAAAAACTTATGTACAGTAATTTCACACCATGTGCTTCACGTATAAGGAAAGCATCGTGATGCAACCTGCATATGGCTGAGAAGTAATTCAAAGACGTATGATATTTCAGGCACTATACATAAGTCTGGTTTTTAGAAGAACTCATTGGTGCAGCTGGCGACTGCTCAAACCCCACGGCCATCGTCAGAGCGACAGGATTATACAGCTTTAAACTCTATTACTACTTACTACGGATAAATAGTATTATATATTATTTATCCGTATCGATACAGATTATCTCCCGTGTTGCACCTGTTCATGTATCTATATTTAGCATACAGCACCCCACAGCTTGTGAAGTCATTAATGGCTATTTTTGTAATAAACTCCTTGCGAAGCGTGAACTAGTGGCACCTAAAGGTGTATTAATAGCACGAGCCTTTACAGTTACTTCATTCAAAGGATAAACTAACGATAGGATAGCTTATCTTTGGGTACAAGCGTTCTTTAACGTATATTATTCATACGATTACCTCGTTGGTCTAGTGGTAAACTTTACACACATATGCTCATGCCTGTATTATTTTATTATTTAACCTAAATTTCGGCATTTATGTTTGAGTCCCATATTAAGGAAGTGAGTCATTTGCCAAAAACTGGACATTAATAAAAATTTCGCACTGCTACTGAGAAATAACAAACTGAAAAACCCAATATCATTTTGTCTGGAACCGGTGATCGAACCTAGGATCTCGCGTTCCGCGGTAGTGCTTGCGACCGCAAGACCAAAAGTGACTATATTAAAACATTTGAATATAAATACAGAAATAATACATTGAAAGTCCAATTTCGTTTGTTTTTTGGCTTAAGTACAGAAATTCACCTTGAATATGTCGAAATTTATCACATTATAATAAAATAGTGACCAGTTATTAGAGATACCATTCATCTTTTGTATACAATTCATACCGATAACTACGTAATTCCAGAATCAGTCAACCTCTTGTAATACAATGAACAACAAACCACAAAAAACTACACATCAGTGGGTTATCTATTTATCTAAAGGTTATAATGTAAACGTGTCACAGTATAAATATAAGCTCACTACAAGCAGTGCGGAATCTAGGAACAAATCGTTCGAAATTACACACACAGGTGAGCGCTTCTACGAGACAATAAACGGTCCTGAAGGCCTAGACAAAGTAACATTCTCTTGCGCATGCGCTAGTAGAAACGATACAAAATGTATAGGAATGGCATAAATCAGTCACGTGACATATGTCATTCCTGTACATTTTGTATCGTTTCTACCAGCGAAGCGTGAGGGTAATGTTACTTTGTCTAAAGGCCCAGGGCCTTTAGACAAAGTAACATTACCTGGGGCCCAACCATGAGCTCTTATTGCAATGTTAATTCAGTTGTGCGACAATGACAGATGTATGCACGTCACATACATCTGTCTCATAAATGAGTGAAACTATCATGGCAATAAGAGCTCATGGTAAGGCCCCTGGCGTGATGTCAGTACGTTTTTTACAGTCATTTTTCTAATATTCAAACCGACAAATTGACGTAACGTTGACAGTAAATAAACGAGTAAATTTAAGAACTTCAAGAGTAACCATCACGGTCGATGGAGCAGACGTTCTTAATTAAAAACTGTGTCTAGATTCCATACTGTTTAGTAAGTTTATATTATATACTGTGGTATGGTTGTTTCTATTCTAATGAAGTAAGTAAGTAACATTTAGTATTTGGCGCTCGTTCGTAAGCGATAACTGCCGTTTTTACATTCGGTTCCAGTGAATTTAATTGTGATCTAATACTGACTCCAGTGTAATGTGGTTGTTGTTGAACTGCTGCTTGTATAGGCGGAGAAAAGGTTGGTATCCGCTTAGGGAAGGCTTAAAGTTTGAACATTTGCAAACTTATACTTGGGGTTTACATCTGGTACTGAGCGAATAAGTGTGTGGTAATCTTTAGGGAAAGAATGGGAGAAATTCTAGAAATAAAAATTGCGTCAAATCACTTGGATATGCTCTTTATCTGCTGAAATACTTACCTGTACCACTGACTTTATCTAAAAACTTATGTGCAGTTATTTCACACCACGTGCTTTACGATGAAGGAAAACATGGCGAGGAAACCTGCATACTACTGAAAAGTAATTCAAAGACGTATGTATAGTGCCTAGGTTGGCGATGGACTCGCCATCTGTCACGTTGACACTTCATTATTTTCGGTGAAAAGTGGGTGTTGTTATTACAACACCTCTGCCTACCCGTTCGGGGGATACAGACGTGAGCTTATTATGTATGTATGTAAATGTTACTAATGATAGTTGTCTTTTTCAGGTGGTAGCATGACCTCTCTAACGTCAGCCCCCCCTACCCCGGCCCCTTCCTCCTCTCTGTCGACCTCGGACATCAGTCAGATCAGCGAGCGGCCGCGGGCGAGCTACGGGAAGCCTAACCTCGCACCCAAACCACCGGCGCCCCCCTTCACTCCCCCTGATAATAGACCTTCGCCGCCCCCCAAGAAACTCATCACCAACGGGAAGATCGCTGCCAGGACGCAGAGCATGAGGATGCCCAGGTAACGATAATAATCCAATAATTATCGAGAGTAGCGATGACTACCATCTCACATTAACTTGGTATATTTGAAATTAATTGCACAAAGCGCCAATTAAGTATATTTTTTTTGTAAACACATTTATAATATATATGAAAATCTCAGACACACAACAAACTTGCTTGCTTGAATCGATTGTTAATTAAATTCCTGATTCATCAAATTGCATTTTGTATATTGATAATGATAAAATTCAGCTGTAGGTAATATATATTTAAAAAGTCTGCATTGAAATAAAACTATAATATGCCAGAAATCAACTGCAATTACAAACTATGTTTAGGCTTGGTGTACAGGTGGTATGCTGTATCTATACAGATAAATAAAATTGAAGTGTCTGTTTGTAATTCCAAAGTAACAGCTTTTCACTAAATGCATATGAAAGTATACACGCTAGTGAAACAAAAAAACCTACTTTTAAAATTTTTCTCTGTCTGTCTGTTTGTTCCGGGTAATCTCCGAAACGACTGGACGGATAGCTTATGTTACAAGGAGTAACTTAGGCTACTTAGATTTTTTTTAAACATTAGGGATCCGCGGGATACCATGAAATCTACGCGGGTGAAACCGCGGGGCGCAGCTAGTTGGCAAATAAATATAAAAGCACGTGGTGATCGTCCCAGGTCCCCGGCGGTGTCTCCTCCGTCGCCAGTGGGTGGAGGGCGGCCGTTCAACCTGCCGCCGGCGCCCGCCAACCCGCCCATCATGACCAAGAACCCCGCTTCGCACTTTGGTACATACACCATACACCACTTCTTAATGAAACTATACAGAAAGGGTCCCCCGCCTTGAAGTGTACTGATGGCTAGGTATTGTGTAGGTACGATGCGGGCAGTGCGCGCGCTTCGCCCCCCGGGCGTGTGTCCCCCGCCGCCCCCCGGGGCCCCTCCCCCGCCACCCGCGAGACACGCCTCGCTGGCGCCCCCGCCGCCGCCCCCACCACACTTCAGACAAAACGTGAGTATATCATATACCTACCTACAAATTGTATACGGTCCTTCAAGACCTACGAATTTGAGATAAATGACTTGGCTAAAAAGAGAAAAATCGTTTGTTACACTGGACCGATGGCCGACGTAAGTCGTTCCCTCAAGAGAATAGAAATATATATTTTTGTTAGATATTAATGAATGTCAATGTGATAATAATTTTAAATTCCGCTAATAAGTAGTGCTACTTCACTGAGAGAAAACTTTTCAACCTATCGAGTATTTAAATTGCAAATGGTTGTAAACAGAGCATAGTGAGTACGAACGGTGAAGAGAATGCTCCTGCGCCCCCAGTGCGGGGGTCATCGATGAGGCCTCATGAGTTAGAAGCTCGGTTCGGGGACATGTTCCGCTCGGCCGACCGCTTCCCCCCGCCCGACCCCTTCCTGAGGGTTGCCAAGGGATACAGCAGCGCCACCCTCGCTGGTAAGTGAACTAACTAAGTTGCAATGTGGTGGTCTAGCTGTGCTTCCATTATCAATCACCTACCTATCCAGTTTGATAAAGTCTTGCTTTGGTTGGTTTGAAACCAGAAAACTGTTATTACAAAGGTTTTTTATACAAATTATAGAATACATTTATGTATGTATGTATAAATTATTATACGCTTTTCTTGAAGCGAGTTATTGGTCATGTATTTTCATAGCGTCTGTAATTATAATGACTGAAAAGGCTGAATAAGTTGCCTTAAAACTTGACTTGTTTTCTACACATAAAATAGCTTCTTGTCTATGATGGTATGACTGTCAACTGTCAAAATAGTGCCTTTTGATAAGCTAGTGATGGATAGATAGGTAACTGATAATAGCCGTTATTGGTGAGCGAACTAAACAGTTTAAATCAAACATGCCTTATTCAACAGTCATAGACAAAGGCTTTATAGTTTTATTCAATAATATTAATGAAGATGTTAGAATGAGATATATGTGAACTTGTGTAAGTAGCAAAGATATACAATTAGGAAACTATGACATATCAAAAGCTTTCAATTTTAGCTTTTAACGACGACAATGTCTATGATATAACAGGCGACCATAGACTTATAGAGTGGACGCACAATGATGTGTCGTCTTATATGTATACAATTGAAGTACTATAGATTTTACGTATAGATGTTTATTTAAGTGCAATCGGTACAAGTCACGGAACGGAGAACGTTTTGACATAATAAATAGGTTTATGATAATATTATAATTATTAAGTTTTAAGTAAAAGTCAGTTTATATAAAAAACCAAATTATTATTTTCCCCAAACTGGGAACTGTTTTTAATATTGATAAATATTTAATGTTTAGGTAAACAAAGTATTATTTTTATTTTTGGTGTAATGTTTATTGGTGCATGATTGCATGTGACAATATATCTTCATATGAAGGATATAAGGTTCGTTTTTGTGGAAAAGTTTATCGAGATTATTCATTTGTTTAAAAAATATATATTTACGCATGTTAGTTGAGATGACAGATTTACTCGCCATAAGTGACCTTATTGTAGACTGAAATTGGATTAAATAGTGGCTTAGATTTGTCCAACATATAATCACTTTTACTTCCGTATATTTTAAATAGTTACCTGCTCATTTGTTTGAACACAACTTAAATTATATTGGGCCCTTAAATATTTATGTATGCATTTAAAATTTGGCATTCCAACAAGAAATATATTGTTAGAAATTGCTAGGTATTTTTTTATTTGATTAGCACATTTTCACTGATCATACTTTATCATGAACACTGCCATTACCACTTGATTTATTGCAACGTGTTCCGTTGGTCTAACATAATACAAACGCTGGTGTTAAGATATCAAACAAATTATTTAATCGAAATAATTTAGCTGACATTTCAAAACAATATTACTGGCATACGTCAATTGTTCTTTTTTTTAAATTGATTGATATCTTTACATACTTATTTGTTTTCAATCGATCGGTGCAAATCACAAACCATCCAGTCATATTTCAGTCCCCGAAAACCAAAACGAGTATTATGTCTAAGATAATTTATAAAGTGGTCAAAATTATATTTGTTTAGAATTAGTTTATTACGATTATATTTTATATTCGAGTCAACATAGTGATTGTATGTATTTCGTAGATTGTTGGATAGTTAGTTTATACAGTATTGATTAGGATTGTTTAAATAAGGATTTGTAAACGCATGCGATTAGTTTTAATGTTGGTAATACCTATGTAGGTATTTGTTGTGATTATTTTATAATAATAGTGAGGTGCCATTGACAAAATATATCACTACTGTATTGTATTGTATTGTACCAGTCCGCGGGAAACTTTCCAACCGGTCTGAATGTAGCCACAGACTTCATTGATATTTCGTTGACAAGTTCACTCGTAGCTAAGTTCAGGGCGATTGCAAACTTTGCCGCGCATTATTTATCTGTATCGCTTGATTTTCACATTATTCAACTTTTTAGTTTAATAATCTGTTCGCTGAATAGCTTAACTGTGAAATGAAAGCAGCGTTAGCTTACGGTAGCCAGAGCAATTTTACGTTTTAGCGCTTTTTTATTATCCAAATTTTGCAGTTAAGGTATTTAACAGCAGAACTACGCTTTTTGTATTGAGAAGCATTCGGTATATTGTGATAGTGACGTGTACGATGCCTTAACATTTATATTATTATAATATTTTTGAATAAAAGAGTATTATTGACAATTTGTCCCGTATTTCATTGTTTAACCTAACTATGTGATGTCAGGAGCTTAGTGTTCGTGTTGCGTTGAATGAGATATCGTTGGTAGTGCCTAGAATCATGACTACGTGACGTCATGATATTTTTCATATGCTTTGGAGAATACGTCTTAATATAAAAATATGGTAGGCGTATAGTGTCTGCATACAATGAATACCGCATGTGATGTTGGGTAAGTTATTTTATGTTATTTAGAGCACGCTACACCTATCATGTAGTTTATGTATTATATTTGCATCATACTAACAGCATGTGGCATTGCATCCATATACTAACTAAACCATTGCATGAGCACGTTAACATTTTGGTTTTAATTGAATACTATTATAACGATGTTGGTAGAATTTATATATAATTTACCTGAGTTTAACTGTGACTTAGATAATAATACGTACATAACTTTGAAATAATTTTAAACAATAATTTTAAATATTATGTAAATACACTTTTCTATTAGATATTAATTGAGTGCTCCTAGTGAGGTTCTCTAGTCTTTGAGTTTGAGTTGTATTGCAAAATAAAAATGTGTTTGAAATGTACCATCGACTCTTATAGCGATTGTTTGATTCAGCGTATGGAACAAATGCATACGAAAGTGTGTAAATCTGTTACTTAGTCGATCACTAATCGCAATAAGAGCTAATGGCGCAGCTCATCATCGTTCTGTATGACTTGATTGTGTGTATAAAGCTAGAGAGTTTATTTGTTTGTTCACGTTGAATTGTTGGCGCGGCTCGTGTTCACATTGGCCGCTAGGCGTTTGGGCGACATGGTTTGTAGAACTTACCTGAAGTCGCGAGTGAGTCGCGCGCTCCACCGCTAGTTTGACATCTTACGCATTTGATATTACCGCGATCTAGTCGCTCTAGCTTACCCGCTACTAAGCGTGAACACTTGCATGTATCGCGACCGCGCTCGCGATTCGACGTGAACAGCGTACCAGCCTCTACCGCTAGCCGTTCGATTGTCAAAATATATGTTGTGTGTTGTGGTGTGCAGCGAGTAAGGCGCAGGCTCCGCTGCCGCCGCTGCGCGTCCCGCTGGAGGGGTGGTCGGGCACGTCGAGCGCCTGCTAGCGCGGGCGGGGGGCAGGGCGGGGGGCCGCCGCCCGCCCTGCCCCCCGCGCCGCCCCCCGCGCCGCCGCCCGCCTGCCGCCCGCCGCGCCGCGCCTGCCGCCCTCGGCGCACCCGGCGCACGCGCTGCTCGCCGCCGCGCACTCCCTGCTGCGGCCCGCCGACACCCTCGCCCAGCCCGCGCCCGGCGACGTGCTCCCCATCGAGGAGGTCGACCTCCCCGAGGTGAGCGACCTCAGCGACGTGTTCGACGCCATCGACCGCCTCTGCGACAGCATGAGGGCGACCGAGCTCGCCCGGGACCTGGAATCGCCGCCGCCGCCGGAGGTGGAAGCCCCCCAGTACGTCGAGTGCAGCTCCGAGCTGATCGGCCCCGAGGAAGTGGCCGTGTGCAGCGTGGAGACGGGGGGCGAGGCGAACGATGACGAGATGGTGCTCGACGCCGACGCGATCATGTCGGAGGCGCGGCGACGGGGGGACGAGGAGGAGGCGGAAGCGGAGGCCGCCGCGTCCGACGCCGAGACGGGGGTGGCCGGCGAGGTGGGCAGCGAGTACTACACGGCGTCGTCGGAGGTGTCCCTGTTGTCGCTGGTGTCCGTGGGGTCGCCCGCGGAGGGCCAGCGCGGGGCGGCGGCGGGTCACGTGGCGGCCATGCGCGAGCGCTACGAGAGCATGACGCGCTCCACCGCCACCACGCCCGAGCCCGACCTCGGCTAGCGACCCGCGCCCCGCGCCCCCATGTATACCTTGTGATACTACCGCCTGAACATACACTTGGGAACCAACTATAATCGTTAAGACAGTGCGTATTAAGAACTTCTTAACTTCGAAGCTTAAATTTACGGTACAAAAATGAAACGTCTAATCTTAGAAGTTATTAATACGCTCTGCTTAAACCGATGATAGTAGACCACTGTTCTTGAGGAGCCCAAGCCTTGTCGAGTGAGTAACCATAGGAAAGCTTCGTAATGATAATGTACATACAATTAGCTAGTACATTGTATGGTTACGCACTTATATTAAAATGACATCAGTTGCATGCGTGCGTAGGCCACATTCAGTAACCATTTATTTAGTATCAAAGGCCTGTAACGATGACTGCCTTATTGCGTTCAAACCTCCGTCTGTGCCAATGAGTTTTTATAATATACACTATGTCTTATATCGCAAGAGTTGTCGGTAAAGAAAACCGTGAGAAACCTACGTTTGAGTAGAAAATCCACGACACAAGAAATCGAGTAGTATGTAGCTCCATCTCTTCGTGATACGGATTTAAAGGGGGAGGGAGTTTGGTCTAGTGTTCGATTAAACCGTGTTTTGTAATATGGGGTTGTAGGTTGAAGTATTGTATTGTATTGAAGTATGCACGTGTAATAACTGCATGAAATTAGGAAGTAATTATTTTGTAACCTCTTTATATGAGAGTAATCAGTATTCGCTTGGGGTGCGTCGTTGGAATTGAGGTTGTGACTATGTTCCGTGACCTCAGCACATAACATATCGAAGAGTTGTCTTACAATAAGCCCGTTAATATAATATTAGCGGATTAGACCTTTACGATACATTAATAACGAAATAGCCATTCTTCAAGCTCAAATTTTGTGTAGTTTTAAATATAACTACTATAAAACTAGTGAATTGTATCGATTATATTGTTTCAGACCAAGTAGCGTAATGCCTAGTTTAGGAATTCTAATACAGACTTACTAGTTATATTTACAAGGTGTTCGCATTTAAAAAAATGTTTTAATGTTGCCATAACTAGCTTGGTAAGATGTTAAGAGTTTGTTGTGAAGTTATATTTTGAAATAGCAACACTTGTTTTCTTTTTTTAAATATGTTGTGAATTAAACATATTACCAAAAGTTTAAATTGGGTTAATAATCGTTTTGATGGTGATACTAGTTAATGCAATAATTTAATTTAAGCATGTTGTATTGTGTCTCTAAGGTTGGTTTTTGTAATGATTGTATTATCTAACAAGTATAGTGCATAGATGTCATGTATTATAAACGTGTTATGTACAGACGAGACCTTTTTATTGCTATTTAATATAAGGCTTTATTAATATACAACATTATCGTATTATTATGTACATATTCCATTCGTCGGTCTTTCTTTTCGACTTCCCAATGTCAGATTTTTGTTTTGTTAACGCGTTCGCTGCTGAAGCTAAATAAAAAGTCATTACCCTGTGCTACACTATCGGAGCTTACACCAGTGCGTCAAACGCATATCGTTGTACAAATACGCTTTCGCTCTGTGCTAAAACCTCAACATAGCGTCGACGTAAGGTGTTCCCCAGTGCTATTCGGCGCTTCTGCGCGTTTGACTATTGTTATTGCGGGTCGTAAAACACTCGCTTATTTATGACAGGTAATAAAAACATGCGAAAAGGAAAAGGGTCGGTACCTATGTACCTACCTACTGTTTACTAGTTCTTGGGAGTGTGAAACATTATTTAGTTACAATAAAAAAGTACAATCCTACATCGGTAGATGGCGATAGTGTAAGTTACAGTAGGATTATGAATTTAAAGTAAAGAACGAACGATATGTCAACGTGACAATCCTACCAATATTATTTAGTTTATTACACACATTCGTAAACCCACACACACACACTAGCCATCCGATATATTGTTATTATAAGTTTAAACGTTATACAGACTTTCTGCTGTTTATTTCACAGATAACAAAAAAAATATTTTTTTGTTTTTATTAACCCTTTATCCGTGAGTGTGTATTACTGCAAGAATTATTACCGTTAAAATAATGTTACGTCCCTACCGTACTGAATCTTAGTTTTAATAAAAAAAAAATATTTAAAAAATACAGTAGGGACGTAACATTATTTTAACGGTAATAATTCTTGCAGTAATACACACTCACAGATAAAGGGTTAATAAAAACAAAAAAATATTTTTTTTGTTATCTGTGAAATAAACAGCAGAAAGTCTGTATAACGTTTAAACTTATAATAACAATATATCAGATGGCTAGTGTGTGTGTGGGTTTACGAATGTGTGTAATAAACTAAATAATATTGGTAGGATTGTCACGTTGACATATCGTTCGTTCTTTACTTTAAATTCATAATCCTACTGTAACTTACACTATCGCCATCTACCGATGTAGGATTGTACTTTTTTATTGTAACTAAATAATGTTTCACACTCCCAAGAACTAGTAGACAGTAGGTAGGTACATAGGTACCGACCCTTTTCCTTTTCGCATGTTTTTATTACCTGTCATAAATAAGCGAGTGTTTTACGACCCGCAATAACAATAGTCAAACGCGCAGAAGCGCCGAATAGCACTGGGGAACACCTTACGTCGACGCTATGTTGAGGTTTTAGCACAGAGCGAAAGCGTATTTGTACAACGATATGCGTTTGACGCACTGGTGTAAGGTCCGATAGTGTAGCACAGGGTAATGACTTTTTATTTAGCTTCAGCAGCGAACGCGTTAAAAAAAGTACATATCTGTTTTTAACAGACTTCAAAAAAGAAGTTTCTTAGTTTTTTTATTAGGTAGGTAAGACAGCTGATTATTAATTACTTTTGCATACGAACTAGCATCCAGGTTATTGAAAAAAATTTCACTCACAAAAGAGTATAACGAATAGAGAGTAGTTCAACTTTATTATTTAATTTTTTTTAAGTAAATCTTTGGATACTTTGTCCAATTTACTTTAATTAAATGTATGGATGTAACATGTGTATATACGTGTAATACGTAATGAACATAAAATACCTTTGTTTTCAAGTCCTTCAGGGTCTGAGTAATCTCCTCTCACCTTCTGGTAGGAACTTTTGTTTATTCTACTTACCGCAATTTGTCATAAATACTCGACCAGCTCGTGTTCTGTGTACCCCTACCACGAGTTTGCAAACGTTTTCGTAATCTATACTACTCGCTAGTGTCTCCGCCGATTATTTGTATGAGAAATTTTACAGCGCCTCCTAGCGGTGACGTGAAGAACTAAAATATCTTATACAAGTATGAGTGACGCTAGCGAGTATAGATTACGAAAAAGGTCCAAAACTCTTAAGGGTACTTTTTTCCTGGTATTTAACATGAATTCGTGGCTGATATCGAATCAACTCTATGGAATAGATTCCCGTGTATTTATCCTTTTTTTAATTATTACATTTTTTTCTCTTTATATTTCCTTTTTCACAGAGAATGTTCGAAACCAAACACTTGCTCAAAAATAAGATAGGGTCGAGATATTATTAAAAAAAAATAGGGTTCTGATTTTGAACCCTTATCTTGCCTGTGTATAATTGTTTAGAACATGCTGTATCAGAAGATAGTCTCTTTCGGATTGGAGGAAGACAAAATAAAAAGCGTATATCCATTCAATGTCCAGTGTTTATTGAGTAAAGTAGTCAAAATTCTACAAGAATAGGCAAACGTCACAACTTCATGTGAAATGCTTAAGAAATCATTAAGGCAGATTTAACATTTATTATTTTTTCTTAATAAAATCTTACACACATAACTTATGCCAGAATATTAAAGAACGGATTTCACTAGTGAAATTCTGTCGACAGTGTATGCGAGCTCGGTAGTAAGGTATTGTAATAAAAGGGACAGGGGGCCGCCAATCCAACAACAGTGGGTTGTGACGGGGGTCGCCTGCGCCGCAGGGAACTGCCGGCCCAGCCTCGGCGCGGGCGACAGAGTCACCTGTCCCGCCTTACCTGGCGTCGCGGGCCGGTGGTAGGGGCCGGTGGTAGGGGCCGGTGGTCGGGGCGGCCGCTAGCGGAAGCGGTGCTGCATCATGGACAGCCCGGGGAACATGCCCATGGGCATGACGCCGCCCGGCAGCAGCATGCCTGCACATACACAGCCGCGTCACACCCCGCCCGCGCAGTGCAAGCGGACCAACACAGGTACGATCAATAATTCACAATAAAATCACACTGGTCAAAATACGGCGATATGTGGTAGTGGTTTCCTCCGATCATGCATGTTCGGTGCGACCCGGCGTCGACTAGTCGACTCTCGACTCATGCACATTGTAAAGCGACAAACTACTGTACGTAAATATAATATTAGTGTACCCACCCGTAAACCGTAAAAAAGTCACATCTTATGACACTACGAGAAAATCGAGACAGTAATAAGATAAGAGCTACTACAGTAAGCAAATCCATTAAGGAATGTGAATAAAATTACCGCTTATTTTCATTCCGATCCTCCGATTGTGCGGATGGCACGTCAGAATCACAGTATTAGCTGTAGACAGTGTACGGTACTAGGGACGAGTCGACTCATTCGGTGGGTGGGTGGTGAGCGGCTCGCCGGTTAGTGGGTGTTAGGGCAAGCTCGGTTATGGCGGTACTGACGGTACATAGCTACGGCTACAGGAGGCGAGGCACCCACCGCACCCACGGCCGCCTCCACACAACCAATACATCTACACACAAGGCTCGCAGCGTACTCGCTTCTACTTACGATTCATCTCGTGGAAAATAGAAAACCATACCAATTACTTTTATTTATTTATTAAATAACACTTCCAAATGTCATTGCATCCATTTTCCACGCTCATTTAAAGAAAAACTAGGACAAAATGTAAATACATGGCTAAGAAAGAGGTGTATTTAAATTTATTGTAAATGATATGCGATAACATGAACCCCCCTATAATGTTAACCCGGCGCCATTTTAGTTCAAGTGATCGTGTAGTGAATGATTGTTAAATTTGGAAATGGTTAACAAAGCGAACCTGTGACAACATATCCAGATAAGTATACTTGAACACAGTATGAAAAAGATGCGTTGAATTAATATGAATGGCTGTGTTATGAGAATGATGTCAATATTGGATAGGCTTGTAGTAACTACAGACAGGTATAGCAGGGTCGTATGGAGGCGATGGAACATTGCCGGTTTGACGCCGGGTTAACTCTGTGATATAAATGCAAACACACTTACATTATCTAAGAAGTGGTCTGTGATCCTGCCAATTTATCAACAAACTGTTTAAGAAAATATACTCAACTTTACGATATAACATGTTGAGAGTCAGTCTTCGTTTTAACAAAATATTAACATGTCTTTTCAAGAAACAACATTGGAATCAAGGTGATATCACTATATCAAGTTGGTATTTGTGTACCTCAGAAACAATTATTTTAAATAGGTATAAGTATACAAATGTATGTCAAATGTTATGAAAGATAGAATACAAACAAGTAACCTTGTTCCAGACAAAAATACTTTTGAATCTTATGATACAGATAGAAAATATGTTGCGTATAGATAATAAATCCCTACCTGTGTACTACATCAATACTGATTATAATGATATCCTTCCTACAAAAATACAAACTCCCTTACATTCCAAGCAAAACAAAAACCTATAAACCTATTTGTACGAAATGTCCCTTGTCTTGCTTTCGCCGATTTGAATTGCACGCGCTAGAACAGGACAAAATAAACTAGCTTATTAGAGAATTATTGGTCGTATCTCTCTAACAATAACATCTCATTGCGCGAGCTTGATACAGGGTTACATTGAAAGGATATTATAATGAGGACTCCATTCAAACAAACAATTATTTTATAATCAAAAGATGGTAGCCCTGACTTGTGTCAATAAATAATTATAATTTATTTTTAGAAAATCCAACTTAATAGGCATTTTTTTTTCGGTTGTCTTTTTCAAAATTAAAATGCTTATTCCAATAATTAGTACTATTTAAGCTTGCAATTGTTACAGAATGATCCTTCCAGAATAACCATGTATGAGTCGTGTGTGGTATAAATAGTGGTGGGTAAGACCGGTGCACGTTATGATACAATTAATGGGATCGTTTGCGCTTCGACATTAAAATAACTGGAAGTTACCTATCTTTAATGGATGGGGTTGTTTGAAGGTGAAAGATTTGTGTTGGCAGAATATATTTTACAAATTATTACGCTGATCATCTATCTTTCAGTGCAGTATTCATAACCTGAACAATATGATATTAAATGACTAAAATTAAGTAGTTTTTTATTTTATGTTGGTTTGTATGGCTTCCTATTAGCGGGTATTTTTTGATCTTATCGCTACCATAAAAAAAAAGAAGAGTATTTGAGGCCAATTGCAATCGACATTTGATGAAGACTGTATGTATCTACAAAACTAAAAAAATATTTAAGTTATATGTATATTACTTATAAAATCTTTGCCTTTAAATCCTTAATAAAATGACCACTGTGATTTTAAAAATCACTATTATAAAAAAAAAGTGTAGAGGTAACATTAAATCAAAAAACAACTTGAGCCTATTACATTATTATATATAGTCACATTATTCTCACGCTTCGCTTATAGAAACGATACAAAACGTATGGGAATGAGCTGTATTATGTAATATATCACATGTCTGTCTGCCTATCTCACGCCATTCCCATACATTAGCACTACTTCTATCAACGCAAGCGTGATCGAACATCAGACCAAAAAAAAAATAAACACCCTCTTGTATTTATAAATTTGTATTGAGAATTTATCTCATAAATCATTCAATATAAGGGACACTTGGAACACGTAATTTCTTTTATATATCACAAACAAAACGGTATCCTAGGAGGCCCTATCTTAGTACCAAGTGTGCGTATGTGTGTGCGTGAGGTGATACTGACCGGGTTGCAGCGGGCGCATGAGGTTGAACTGCGGCATGACGGGCAGCATGGGCACCATGGGCGGCGCGTGCATGGACACGGGCACCCCGACCCGCACCTGCGGCAGCACCAGCGGCTGCATGACGCCGCGCGCCCTCAGGGCCGCCTGCTGCCGCGCCGCCGCCACCGCCGCCGACATGTGCGCCGCCACCTGCGAGCACCATGAGTGCTGCTACATACACACACACCGCTTTAACCCAACACCGACATTGCATACATATTACATACATTTATAACACCAAACTTAATGAAGGTCGCTGACCCTTTTTACGAGTGTGCACCGTTTACGTAATCTATACTCTCTAGGGTCTTCGTCGAATGTTTATTTGAGATCTTTTACAACGCCTCCTAGCGGTGACGTGAAGAACTATAACGTCTCATACAAATACGAAAACGATGACAAACTCGTAATAGGGGTTCTGTTTACGTAATCTATACTCGCTAGCGTCACTCACAATATGAGATATTTTAGTTCGTCACCGCTAAGAGGCGCTATACAATTTCTCATGCAAATATTGAACAGACACGCTAGCGAGTAAGTTATAGAAAAAATTATGACAAACTTATAATAAGGTACAGCTGTGACCAGCATAGACTTATTTGAATATATATATATATATATATATATATATATATATATTCAAATATAGCTTTATTTCGCATCTCCTTCTAACATCAACAATCTGCCAGTAAACATCCCGTTAAAATCAGCCTAGCCGTTTCAGAGAACAAACAGACCAACAAAGAAAAAAATGTAATTGCTTTTTTTTTCAATTTAAATGCCGTATATAGGCGTTTTAAGCGAACATTTTTGTCACAGAGAGTAATTTAAAATGAAATACATATAACATTATTACAAATACATGAGCGCCCAGCGAAAGTTGTGACCATTAAGCCTTAGATTAAGCGTTGTACATACCATGTTAACATTAGGCAAACAGAGAATATAGGTCCCGTCGCGATTAATGAGCGCTGATCTTGAATGCAGTCATCGAGCTAGCGTGACCAAATGTATGGACAGTTACTCCTTAGTTCATGAGTCGTGACTGTAGCTGCGGCTGTAGAGATCATGGGCAGTACCTCGGCCTGGCTGGTGGGCGGCGGGAGCAGCGCGGGCTCGGGCGCGGGCGGGCGCGGCGCGGGCAGGGCGGGCGGGGCGCGCTGGTACTGGGGGCGGCTGGAGGGACCAAGGGCAGTACCTCGGCCTGGCTGGTGGGCGGCGGGAGCAGCGCGGGCTCGGGCGCGGGCGGGCGCGGCGCGGGCAGGGCGGGCGGGGCGCGCTGGTACTGGGGGCGGCTGGAGGGACCAAGGGCAGTACCTCGGCCTGGCTGGTGGGCGGCGGGAGCAGCGCGGGCTCGGGCGCGGGCGGGCGCGGCGCGGGCAGGGCGGGCGGGGCGCGCTGGTACTGGGGGCGGCTGGAGGGACCAAGGGCAGTACCTCGGCCTGGCTGGTGGGCGGCGGGAGCAGCGCGGGCTCGGGCGCGGGCGGGCGCGGCGCGGGCAGGGCGGGCGGGGCGCGCTGGTACTGGGGGCGGCGCGCCAGGATCTCCTCCAGCGACACGTCCTCGGGAGGGTGCACGATCCGCGCGCCGGCGCCGGTGCACACGACGAGGGGGCACACGTTGGCGGCGGGGGGCTTCACCGCGCCGTTCTCCTTCACCTCCCCGCCGCTCGACGTCGACGTCGTCGGCGGCGCGCTTATCGTTGCATTACTTAACACACACAATTTACACTTTTAAAAAAGGAGGAAGTTCTCGATTCATTTCACTTTCGGTTACGTTTTTGATACATAATGCCTGGCTTGGTTACTTGGTGGTGGTGAATTTTCGACATTGCCTTACCAGGGTCCAAACTAAATAAATATTTTAATTTTCAAAGACAAGCAGTACCTTGCCGTTCACCAGTTTAGTCTTTAATTTTATTTTGTGGGTGACTTTACTCAGTACTCTAATTTTTATTTCAAGAATAGCCTAGTTTACACCTTGTGACATTAGGTCTACCAGTCACAGTCATTCAAAGGAGATAAAATAATTGTCAGTTATCTCTCGTCTTCATATACATTCCTATTATAAACACATGCTATTGTTTCCAATATAATTAAATGGAAAATTAATTTCTTCAACAACAGAATATTTGAATAAGTAGGTCTATATTTTCTAGGTCACAGCCTGTCAACTTTATCAAGGTAATTGATAGACAAAGCGACATAATTACCCATTATTTCCTTCATTGGATACCATGGTATAAACATAGGCAATGAACTGAAGATATAGGAAGCTCGTTGTAACATTCCCCCCACTAATTAGGCACCGCGCCAAATAGCACTTTTACAGGAATGCATAGTATTTGAATATTTAACAGTAATTAATTATCTCCCTGGCCTTTTCCCATACATTGTTGGGGTCGGCATTTGATTCAACCCGATGTGGCTGATCACCTGATTTTTATACGAAGCAACTGCCATCTGACCTTCGCAACCCCATTTAGGAGGAAAATCTGTGATCGGGGTTAAACCAGTTGTCAGATTATTTTTAGGCCTCGCTGATCGAATGATATGCGCAATAGCAACTGTGCCACGAGCTCCTAATTAATTAGGTCTGTTGTAGAAAGGTATGGGAATGTGAAGATGTCCAAGGATTTAGAGATGATATAGATTTAGAAGAAGCAAAAGTGGTGTATCTGACGTCACGAGTTATGAGTGCTGACCTTGATATGAACCTGGGGTTCTGAAGACAGAACCCAAGATTTCTATCTCAAGTGGCGCTAGAGGTTCGTAATAGAGAAAAGTTGTGGCTCGCGGTTTTAACCACATAGGATCTGCAATAAGAATAATGTCACTAAGTGATATTTTTTCCGTTTCTGTAACATGTTCCATTGATGCTTCACACCTATTAGTAACAGCATCAATAAAGCCTTTTTCAATGAATCTACTCTATCCAACATAAAAATATTTGTTGAAATCACACCAGCACTTTCTGAGAAACTCTTCAGCTTTATAATATTAGCATTTATTGTTCGACATGGATAGATAGCTGAATATGCTTTGCTACTCAATAAAGATATAAGATCTAAGTAGGTGTATCTTTTTAAGTGTATAAAATGTCATACCTATATGCAGGGAAGGTAGGTTTACTGGGCGCCGACGTGGGCACGCTGGCAGCGGGGAACAACGGCCGCATACTTTGCATCATCATGCTGAAATAAACAAACAACACAACCATGTAATGTTAGTTATACAAAAAAATGCACATTAATAATTTCTTGGTCTTGTCAAACACAGGTCATGCGCAAACAAATACAACTCGCTGAGCGCTCAAAGCTTGTGCCAGAACCTGTATCTGTAAATATGTGTAACTTTACTACCATGCCATTGTCAACTAACTTATTTCATCCTAGCCAGTTTAGTTTGTTTGCACATGGTTTAGAAAAATGCTCAGATGCACTGCTAATAAGCAGGGTATAGTCAGTACTGATGACAATTTGAGAGGTAAATAACCTCACTCATTGCTTTCAATATATCTTTATTTGATTAGACTTTTTACAAAGTATTTTCAAATCGTCAGAACAACATGATTATACAGGAATATACATGCTACCATTGAGTTTGGAAGGTTGCTTTAACTGTGAAGAAACTTAATATAAAGAAAGACTTAATTTGATGGGTGACTTTTTAGACGAATACTCACCGAGGTTGCATAAAAGAAGCCATCATGGGGTTCATAGTCATTTGACCCGGGTACATGCCCGGAGGCATGGGGCCCATGGGCGTGGGCAAGATGCCCTGTGACACTGTGGAGGGCCCCGCACCCAGCTGAGGAACAATTACAGCTTAGCCACAGAACATAATATAATATTTAAAAAAAAGCCAGTACAGTTCTTTTAACAGACAATTTTTTTTTATCGCCAAACAGCATGATTCTTAGTACTTTAAAACAAATAAATAGGTCATACAACCATTAATGTTACTTATTTACTTAAAATTAATAATGATACTGATTGATGAGTTAAACATTTTAATTGTAGTACCAAAATGTTCATGAAATTAGACTTTTATTCAGTTTATGTTGACTTACTGAGTCACCTACATCCTTTACCCAACTAGTTGTGGGATGGTAGTATATAAGGACTAAGCCTCAGCGTTGAATCTGTAATTTAAAAGTCCATACCTAACTGTGAAGTCAAATTAAATGATACCATGAAATCTTAATGTCCTGTTTGTATTTGCAGATTTAAAAAAAGAAAACTAAAGAGGTTTCCTTACCAATGCTGGGGTAGCTTTCTTTTTCGCTGCGGGCTCATCATCGTCACTATCTGATCCTTTACCACCACCTACACAATATAAAAAAAATATACAAAGACCATAAAGCATACATAGACATTCTTTAAACATACCTTGTGTGGGAACAATCAAACTACACACATATAATAATATATACACAAACTAGTGCCCCAAGCAAAGTAAAAAAAAAAAAGTACATACATCTGATCCAGATTTGTCTGTCGAAGATTGTAATTAAAATGTTAAAATTTATACCTGATTTCTGTTTCTCATGTTCCTTCATGTCCTCAGGTGGTATACCTTCCATACCATAGATTTCTATTTCTATATTTGACCTATTTGGTAATGAATTTGGTACTTTGTCTATGGCTTCTTTATGAACCTGAAAAACAAAGAAAAATTGATTATGATTTTGCAACTTACGACTGAAATCTGATATTTTTACGAACCAAATTAGACAGTGTGACAAATTACCAGATTATGATCATAAGAAAGTTGGCCGTATGACTATTAGGGGAGCGGAATTGGGCGAGTAGGTAAGACGCGCCAAAATATCCAAAGCTATAAGAACGCGAGTTATTAAAAGAGAAGTGTGGCCGTGGGCGGGCGGGGCGTGAGCCAAACACTCGTGACGCACGAAGCACGTACCTGCATGCAGTGTATTGACAAACCAGGCCCCGTGTACAGTTTCTTGTGACAAATGTGACATTTGAAATGCTTCGCCTTTTGATGTTGTATCAGAATCTTTTCATCGTCGAATTCCCTGTTACAGTACCTGAATAATTCGCTAAGGAAATCGTATTGCTACATATTAGGAACATTGAACACAAACATCAATAAACTTGCTATGGAACAGATAGGTACATAGTTGACCCAGTTCGCAAGGCCATGTTAATTTTGTAATCTACGTTTGTAAATTTGTAAAGGATACCAGCACCAAGGTTTGGATGCCTTCTTCTTCTTCCTACCCATTGTTATTTAACACAAAACAATTAGATTAAACTTATAACAATAACGCACAAATATGATTTTAAAATTGTTATTATCACAGATTAGTTTCAAATTCAATCAATCAATAAATTTACACGCCTGCACAAAGTACGCAAATCGCATTTGATAAAAGCAAGCAACGCAAAATGGCGGCGCAGCGTAACCATCGACCGACAAAACAGAAACAGAGAGACGACACGATTTACAATAGACAAGATAAACATAGACAAAATAATTGCCAATTACCACAGATGTACGATAGCTATTTGGTATTTGTTTGTGCTAGCTACGACAAATTGCTAATATAATTTACCGGTATTCATGGTCTTCACACTTATCAGTTCCTGAATTTTTTTTTTGATCTTTAATTTCGGAAATCCCTTATTTATCTGGTGTGCTATTTTAAAGCTAGTTTTAATTTGCATAATTTACTTTAAATAAGTGTTACGTTCTATTGCTTAAGGATCCACAGAATAAAAAAGAAACATTTCGCTTCCACAGACCTAAAGCAATTACCATAGACAATTTTTTTTGTGGTATTTGGCCAATCCACATACATCTTGAAATTGCCGAGTTTGGGACTAGATGGCGCTATGTGATAATATCCGGACACTATTTATTTAATATGAACACGCGAACGAGAGTTTGTTTGTTCCTTACGTTTACGGAGTGGCTCACAAGTCTTATGCACTTAAGCGATCGTCATGACATTTTTCACACACATTATAAGGGACCTTATTTCAAAAGTCTTCATTTTGAATTAAACAATGTTTTGTAATAAGGGGGAGAGGGTCTCGACTCGATACACATACCTACTCTATACAGACAAATAAAATTGAAGTGTCTGTTTGTAATTCCAAAATAACATCTTTTCACTTAATGCATATGAAAGAAATCCCACTGTTATTGACCCACCGTGGGTCCACTGGGATTTTTTCCCCCATGCTTTAGTTTTAATTAAGGGAAAAAAAACTAATTAAACATTTTCTCTGTCTGTCTGTTTGCTCCGGCTAATCTCTGAGACGACTGATCCGATTTTAACGGGACTTGTACTGGAAGACTGCTGATGTTACAAGGAGTAACTAAGTAAGTATGTATATATTCAGTTTAAAAAATGCCACCCATGAGATTAAATCAAGGCGGGTAAGATAGCAACGATACATAGGACGGGATAAACAAATAAAGAGTTGTCATGCTCACTAAAATGCCTTTGCTTGCGGCGGCGTCAGGATGACGGGTCGCTCACTTCCCTCTATAATGGTTGAGGAGGGCGATGGCTGGCATTCTCGTCATAATTGTGAACAGTTGCTGCTTGTGGGGGCTGGTCATCTCAAGCTACGCATTTAGATATAAATAGAACTACTAGACTTTTCTTTATGTTCATTTTTATCGACATTTGTACATTGGAACTGTGTCCATGGGCATACATTTCTCAAGTGATTATTTTGTTTTTTTTTTAATTGCATAATATTTTTGAAAAGAGTAGGTAATTACTGAGTTTCTTGCCAGGTTCTTCTCAGTAAAAGCAACCTTCCGAACCTGGCGGTAGCATGTATAATCCTGTAAATTGTGTCATTCTCACGATTTGAAAGTGCTTTGTATAAAGTCTAATCGAATAAAGATATTTTTGACTTGACTTTGACTTTGAAACAAATCCTATACTTAGGTATTTTAAATAACATGCTTAGTAGGTAGGTAAACATGATGTAAGTAGTAAGGTGCTAAATATATGTGTATTTTACATCCGGCAATTGGCAGTGAGGTACTTTCATTATGAGCTTAATGGACGAAATGTCGCTTTAATTTCATTAGCGAGTCTAGATCACGCTGGGAGTGTGTGGGTGTTCTATACTACTATAAGTACACCTCTGCCTACTCCTTCGGGGAATACGGGTGTATAGCATGTGTATGTAATTATGTAGATCACGCTTGTTGCGAGAGCTTCGTCCACTTGAGTTGCTCGTCTGAATTACTTTTTAGAACTCGGGAATTTGAGAACATGACATAAGAACGTTATGCTCAGTTCGATTAAGGTATAAGGGTATGTACGTTTTCTTTCTCTATATAGGGGCATGTAGACAGAATGGAATTATACACAACATTTAAGACAAACCTCTTTTGCTTCATCTATACTAATATTATAAAGTTATTTGCTAAAAAGTTTTATCAACACGTCTCTTTATTCCGGGTAATCTCTGCAACGGCTGGACCGATTTTAACGGGACTATCACTGGCATAACATTTGGGGCCCGCGGGAATTAAATTAACTCTGCGCGGGTGAAACCGCAGGGCACAGCTAGTTTAACTCATAAGTATCAGTCTACCAAAATAAAGGGGAAGGGCGCCGTAGAACACAAAGACCTACGTTTCAAGGGCCGCGGTCATGCCACTAGTGCGCAATGTAAGTATAGGTTTTGCACGTCATCGAAGAAGGTCTTTGCGTATACGCTACGAAATGCATACCTGCCTACTTTTTCGGAGGCGGTACTTGTGGTTGAATTCAAAACGACACAATTCCTGGACTTTGAGACATGTCTAAACACACGGGCACAGGACAGTAGACTCAGGCATTTCTCATCTCTGACTATATGATAACCACAGATGACTTCAGTAAGAAAAGTCAAGTTGTTTAAAAGTTGGAATTTGCGTCGCTTGCGTTGCAGGTGACTGAATCCATCTGACTTTCCAAATAAATTTTTATTTCAGGTCCTTTTAAAAGACCCCAATTCTCAACCCATACCATAAACATTTTACTTCCATGAAAAACATGTTACGGAGGCTCGACGTTAAATATGATTAGGCGTGATATTTGCCCAGCACTTAGCGATATCACAATATCTTTTATATCATCCTTTTGACACGTCTGTGAGTGTCGCATGCGCCGCACAGATCTGAGACATGACACCCATGAGATGGAGGCGTGAGAGCTCATCCTGGCTCGTGATTGGTCGAGACATGCACGCGAGTAGCTAGGGTTGCTACGTCATCATTTCTGGCAGAAGTTTATCATGTTTTGTTTCAAGTGGCTTATAAAATGATATAAATGTCTACTAACGGTCTAGGGTTGTGATGTTCTAATTTTAAGAAATTTTATTATACATATATCGATTAATTATTAATATCTAAGTCCTTTGGGAATGAGAATTTCGTCGGATGATGAAAGTCAGGTTACCGATTCTTCTCGTAAAAGAGGTTCAAAATCATCATCTCCCTGGCCTTATCCCATACATTGTTGGGGTCAGCTCTTGATCCAACCCGATGTGGCCGATCACCTGATTTATAGGGCAGAAGTTAGTCTAGGATAAAGTAAAAATTGAGATGACTTATAACGGAATAAAAATATTGCAGCTTTTTGTTTAATCATTCTCCGTGTAACATCACGCTGATAAGTACCTAGCAGGTACCATTCTAAAACTTAAAAACATGAATTGTAGCCGAGATTAAACATTTACTTACTTTGTTTCCGTCGGCAAACAGCTGATTCATATGGAACGACAGATACCTACGTATTTTATAAAGGTGCTATGATTTAGGTAGGATAGGACATTCATAAAAACAGTAGTCAAAAATTAAAAATTTATTTTATTAAAATGTATCGTCATACACTTCGTCTTATACCACGCCAGCTGAGTTTGTTGCCGATTCTTCGGAAAATAGCTTACTGAAAACAAAACAGAAGGCTAGTTTCCGAACCGTTGGTCTGTTAAGATGACGAAAATACGCAGGTGATAATGTCATCGCAAGAACATGTTACAATATAGTTGCAGGTTACTCAGTTGGAACATAGCTGTATCACAATGTAAATAGGTAATCTTCCTAAGTGGGTAATAAACTATTCACTGTGAAAGTTTGTATGTTTTGAAGTTTGTTATCCAATCATGCAATGCAAAGGTTAAACAGTTTTAATTTAAATTTAACAGATCATTGTAACCCGGAAAATTTGGTTGTTGTGGGATGAAAATAACGGAATCCAGTGATTTAAAAAGTGGAATAATTCATGGATAATATTTAAATAAATATTATCACATTCATTATCACAGATTTTCCTCCTAAACGGAGTTCTTCGCAACTCCGTTTAGGAGGAAAATCTGTGTCAGATGGCAGTCGCTTCGTATAAAAATCAGGTGATCAGCCACATCGGGTTGAATCAAGTGCCGACCCCATCAATGTATGGGATAAGGCCAGGGAGATGATGATTCATTGACCTAGCAAACTGAAAACGAGGTAGTCTTGACGCACTACACTTATACAAATTAAAAAGTCGAATGTCAATCTTGTGATACTTCAAAACTACGTGTTTTGTTTGGACGAAAAGAAGGACTTACTTAGTTATTATAATTATAAGCAAACAGTGTTATGTAAAAGCACAGCGTAACAGAAATAAACGTGCATAGATTAATTATGTTTGAGCGTGGTGAGCGGCAAGACCAAGGCAGTTCAGTGGAGTACCAGAAAACCAATTGTAAGTGCAACTGTGTAATAGTATTCCATGCCATAAGATGTAGGTTTTCCTAGCAAAACATAAAGAGAGGCCCGACGGCTTATGTTTAGATGGGAAATGCAAGCATACAAACGCAACTGCCGAGGAGGAATACCAGTGCCTCGATTCACGTAAAACGAATAAATTTATTTTCTTTCTTTCTTTCTTTGTAAAACAAACCATTGAAATGTCTTTGAACGATTAGTCATTCGATCGAAATCGACTCCCAAAGTGTGTACATATTTATGTGATAGGACGTTTTCGCGACGATGAGTACCTTCCGTTTTTTCTTTAATATAATTAATACGAAAACCTTCAACGTCGAAATGAAATAAGTCGCTACGACATCGTTACGGTAATACGTACGTCTTGCGGCTGTGGGTTATAGCCGGTAGAAGTCTGGCATAACTCTCCCGATGCCATCACCAGTTAGGTATATCCATGATGGATTACCCGGGGCAAAAAGTTCTTCTTTGTTCGCCCACTATCTAAATTCACCGTAAACTTCGTGGCGGGACGTGAGAAACATCACTGTTGTCTTGCATAGGACTTACGGTCGCGGGTGCTGTGCATCGGGGGAGAGGCTTAGTCGAGCAGTGGACTCCGCTTTAGTTAAATAGCGAAGTGCTTACATCATACTCATTAATACGAAATTCGGTAAAATTAGGTACGTAGTTTAAGTAGAAGTGGATCCTCATTATGCTCATGCAATTTCTCGCAGAAGCATATATATGTATTGGGTACAACCGTTTTGTAATTCAAAAAAGACGTTAGTGGTGTAGGGAATCCCGTGCGGACGAAGTCGGTAGTAAAAGCTAATTCTCACCATCGATCTACCTACTAAAGACGGAAAACTTTCGAAGGGCAAGACATGGTTGTTTGTCCACGTATGTAAATTAAATTTTTGTATTGATTTGAGAAACTATGTATAGATGAATGTATTATTCCCTATGATTTGTAGACTGTACTTATCTATACACAAGCAAGCAGTACAGACTAGAGATATTATTCTTTAATTTTATCAAAAGTAATGGTGGAATCAAAATTGTACACGAAAAAATGTGATAAACACAATGCTTCTAGCTTCTGAGGCCTAGCGCGAGTTTTCTTAAAATCGCCGTCACAAGTCATCGCGTTGACGTAAACGGAGATTTTTATGGGATCAAAATAGTGCTATCCGTCAGCCGACAAATAGTGCTGTTCCGATCCCATACAAACTGCGGTGTCTTGTGACGGCGACAGTGAAAAACTGATCTTCTGCGAGGGTTTAAATTAGAGTGGCTGGATATGCCGTTCCTATACTCTGTCTATGCTAATGATTATTTTTTCGCGACACCAGTACCTAACGTGCGTCTTAGAAATATTCCCTTTACCCATATAAGTTAAGAAGATACTTTTGTTATACATTAGAAGATTGAGCTACTTGAAAACTACCTGACTAACACACTTAGGTATGTAGTACATAGGAATAAATTGCCGCTTCCTTGTTTACGATGCACTTATTATTTCATTGTTTTAGCAAATGTGTCATCTCCTCGACTTGAGTCACATACTAGCGAATAAGCCTTATTGGACTCATAAATCTGTATTGTCTTTTATAGTCCATCAGTTATCTAATTGGTATGTATAGTACCTGAGACGGCGATAGGTTCACCATCTGTCACTTTGGCATTTAATCATCTTCGGTGAAAAGTGGGTGGTATTATTACAACTCCTCTGCCTACCCCTTCGGAGAATACAGACGTGAGCATATGTATGTATCTAGACCAAACTCGGACTAAAACTATGTCTATCCCTTTTGAAATCCGAATCACAAAAAGAGATGGTACTACTGTTAAACTAAGGAGTAACTTAGGCGATGTTTTGTAATAAGAAGGATTCGGTTTATTTTTCCTGCCAAAGACCAGGTTCAGAATTGTGTTACATTAGAAATATAGTAACAAAAGTGGGTAATTAAACTGTTCCGAACTTGTTTATTTTGTAATAATCTGAAGTGACAGAGATTATGGCAGGTACTTACGTCTACTACGTCTGATAAAATCTACCTACTGGGTAAATTATAGTTCTTAGGTAGATATTACTGAGACGTAGATATTTATACTCACGTTGTCTTCCTTTACAGTTGTATATTGTGTGAGAAATCACTACAGACTGCTCAGAAAAAAGGCTACAGACTAAATATTACACAAAAAGTATCACGAATTTTAACCACGAATCTTATAGACTGTAATGAGTAGGACACCTGATCTCATTGTTAAAGCAAAAAAAAATTTGTAATTCAGGGATTTTTTAGTACTTTAACCAGTTCAGGATTTGATACTATTAACGTACTATAAGGTGGCTTTTAAATTTCTCGTGCACTTTGATTAGATTTTCATGCGCAGAACATAATGTACTTTATAAGTTGTCCTGTCTCAATTTCTGACAGCGGGATTCGTGTTCTAAACATAAGTACCTTATTGTAGTAATCGCCTGGTACGCAAATGACGAAAGTTCAAATCCGAGATTTATTATAGGGCGATTACTCAAACCACTCGACCACCACGAGTTAAACACGTGTTTACGTGCTAAAAAGTTATCCTGGAATTTTATAGACCAATTTTAGACGTGTCAATCGATCAATACAAGTTGCAAGAAGCTTTGTTATGCTATACATGCATAATGTTAATAAAATAAAATAAAGGTAATTTACATTCTTTCTGTAAGTTTTAAGCATCCATACACGCTATTGTTTACCGATATTTCTACAGTTACCACTACACCTATTGGCAGGACCGAATTTGGGTGGAACGCGTGGGCGAAGCCGATCGATCATGGCAATTGTAACGGCGATCATAACAATTTGTAGCGGTTTAAAATGCCTATGATTTTTTGCAATAACTTTGCCTCTAAATTACATACCAATCACATACCAATTAACATATTTTACTCTGCTTATTCCGTTAACAATGTGGTAGGTGTATATACCATCAGTAATGTCTGTATATCATGCGTGTGGTACATTTACCACACGCAGCTGGGTAAGCTGTTTAATCGTATTGACAGTTGGACCATAGTTAGACTGCTTTAAATCTATTTTTCAGAGTTAAGTTTTGGTTTTGCATACATCTGTCACTGTTGCAAAACTGAACTAACATTGCAATAAGAGCTCATGGTTGGGCCCCTGATCTGTTAATTGTCATTTAATTGTTATCATCTTACTTGTCAGTGATCAAGTCTATAGTTCAATAGTATTTTTTTAGTACCTTTAGTGCGTTAAGCATTTGGACACCGCGTTATTCTGTGATGTTTCTCAGCGACTATCAATCATAGGAAATTTATACATAATACACACACGATGAAGTTCAATTTAGTATGTTTGATAATCGAAGTCGAGTGCGTCATATACAAATAAAAACTTTCTAGAATTCATTTTTAGTGCCGAAAAATATTATTTCTTCCTCGCATATGACTGAATTCATCTCAAGGTCAAGAATCAAGGTGATCAGCCACATCGGGTCGGGATAAGGCCAGGGAGATGATGATGATATGACTGAGTTCATCTATCTATACATACAAAAATTTATAGTAAACATTATAGTAATTAAATACACTATATAATAACTAAGAGTCCGCTTTATTTTCGTATTTACATATTACTTTTCTATCCTGACATATTGTGTCAAAATCAATATTAGAATTTAATTGAAATAAAAAACATTTTAACAAAAAGAGGTTCACTACCGCTACAAATTCAAAGTACCGACGGATTGAAATACATGGATCAACATACCTACAGCCTAAACAGCTGGTGAGAGGAAAAGAAAGACTGAAAGAAAACATTTTGTTTGCAGGCAAATACTACCAATTTGGTAAACACAAGGAAACTATTTTTTTTAAATATTAGAGACTCAATTTGAACGATGTGATCTTGTGTGGTGTATATGAGAATAAAGTAAAAAACCAAGAATGGGTTTTCCGAAAATCTACCCCTAAGAGGTTGAAATGGAAGGTTAAATTTTCAGTGAAACTTTTTACACTTTTTAAACTTATATACTAGTTATGTCTACACGTTGTCTTATGTCTCGGATTGTCGTGTGTCATTGAACGATCAATCCTGTAATTCCATCCTGTCCAAATTCTTTACTGGAATCAGCTTGCCCGAAAGCCTTTGTTTGTTTTGTTTATCAATTATTAAAAACTTATTAAGTATAACAGTCAACAATAAGCCAAGAATGGAAGGTCACTTCTACTACTGCGGTTGTTAAAACAAAGAAATCGTTACTGACGTAAATAGTGCTAAAGGAAACATAAAATATTTTATTCACGTAGTTATGACATAAAAAGAACTGCCCTTTGAAGTAATGAACTAGTTTTATGACCGATTTACCTATCGTAATATATATCTCTTAATAATAGGGAAACTAGTGTGTTGCTGGGTTATTCATTCCAGTCTTAAAAATTCTTTGACAACTTGTACAAGTCCAGGGGCCTTACCATGACCTTTCATTGCCATGATCTTATCTTATCTTGTTGTGGCATTATTGGGTCCGATTGCCCGAAAACACGTCAACCTTTGGGATCTTTTGTGCCGCCCTTGCCCTTATGCTCTACGTACCTGACTCCTCAAATACTCCCTGAACAAGCCGGCAGATCTTGTCCATGGGGAAGAGCTTATAGTCCTCTGGTTTCGGATACGCTTTACCCAGTAGGTCCATTCGCCATTTGGCCAGTGCATCGCAATTGCATATTAGGTGACTCTATTGCCATGATAGTTTTACTCTTATTATGAGACAGATGTATATAACGTGCATACATCTGTCGCAGTCACACAGCTGAAATATCTTTGCAATAAGAGTTCATGGTTAGGCCCCTGGATAGCTTACTGTATTGGTTTCCCTCGTCATGACCAAATCAATTATCTCCTCCATCAAAGTCAAATTCGGATCACTCATAACCTAGGAAAGTGTATGTACAGTATAGGTTACTTGTTCTGCAAAACATTCCTTTTTTACTTCATGACATATTCAGATAAGATCATGATATATTTCTTTCAAAAACTTACAAATAAACTATTTTACTAAAAGTCGTGACCGAATAAAATTAAGGATCTCTTCAACAATCCCTAGAAATATGGCGTCCAGCCCTTAACAAAACCTCCTGTTGACGAATATCTTCAATGTGCCAACGTCAAAGTGCCTAGTGCGAGTTTTCTTAAAATCGCCGTCACTAGTCATCGCGTCGATGTAAATGCAGATTTGTATGGGCTCACAATAGTGTCATGTTTAGGCCGACAGAGGCTCTGTTCCGATCCTATACAAATCTGCGTTTATGTCGTCTCGGTTTCTTGTGACGGCGGCAGTGAAAAACTCGCACTAGGCCGACTTGTAATAACCATTGATAGGCTCCTGTGTGCTTGCTGGCCACGTACGTAGGTTGTGTAGAATAAATAAAAAATGCCTGATACCAGTTCTTTCGTTTCTGACATTTCCGTGAGCTTAAAGTCTTATCAAATATCCCACTGTGTTACCTTCAGATTCCCAAAATGATGTGTAATTACTGATATGAATAATTTGTTAAAAAGTAAACTAACATAAAGTAAACTAGCAACATATGCGTGTAACTAAACAAACAGGTATAGTACCTATAAATGCGCTGTTATTCTCAGTAATAGACAACAATGGCGCACGTGCGATGTGAAATTTCTATTTACCATGACCTTGCACACATCTACGTGCATTTATTTATTAAGAAGTAGGTCTTGTATCGAGTTATCGTACTGTAATAAACATCTTGTATTGCTTCTGTCTTAGAACCTTATACTAAGAATATTTATTCATGAATTAACTGAGCTCCGTTTCTTTACAATTCAGTTACAACTTCCTACTTGACTTTCTAGAAATCCCTCTTGCGTGTGCTCTTTGAAGGGTCATCTTCCATCGGTTCGCTTCAATATTATGGAACCTATTTATTTAGCGAGTATCAAAGAATCCACAAGGTGTGATGAGATTTCTACAGGATCGGAAAGCGCAAGATAAACCTGGAATCTCAAGAGTTCATAAGCTGCGATAACTATTTATTCTTAAATGAGATATAGGTTTGTTTGCTTCGAAGAGACATATCGTTAAACGAAGCGAAGAATTTGAATAAAAGAAAGTTTCTTGTTTTTGGTCCGGAATGGTGAAGTTACATTTGCTCACTGTATTCGCCTTTTCGCTTATAGTACACCCATATTTTGCCAGATATGTTTATGTCCCATGTAATATGGGGCGAGCCTTTTGCCAATAGCTGAACACTAATCCAGACTCCAGGCTGCCACGGGGAAATCAGTAAAACTTAAGAGGTAACACATTCCCTGGATTGAACTCAGGACCTCAGGTACTGCAGTAACGCTTTGCGATTACTAGACCAACGAGGCAGTCCTGAATGTAACAACCCTATTCACAGTCATGCTCAATAGGTGTGTCCAAGAGGCGATAAGATACAAAGGGAAGTAGTTATCAGCTTTGTTCAAGGAATTTACGTTACAAACTTCACATTTTATCACTTGTCACAATCTAATCTAAGTAAAATCATTCAAAGACAATTCGTTTTCGATCTTTGAAAGATGCTGAAACGGTTGTCATGTCGTGTAATCTTGGAAGCAGTAGATATCGCTGAAGTCACTTAGCCCATTGCATTTGACTGAACATAGGCCTATCTGTAAAATGTGTCATAAAATTCTTCGTGCTTTAAGTGTGGATTTACTTGTCGGGTTTTCTGGGTAAAAGTAACATTTCAATCTGGTAGTAGTAAGATTCTTACTTATTGCGTAGCAGGGCAATTTTGTATACATTGACGACGTTTTAATTATGCGCCAAATTCTCTTATGCGGAACCTATACAAAGCAATGAACCTTTCTAGCAAGTTGACATAATTTGTCCTTAATAAATATTGTAGTTGTCATACATTCACCTGCTTCTATAATGTATGGGTTAATTTGAATTTTTGTTTAAATATTTGTCTTAAATATTTTTACGTTGTTCGTTTTGTTATTTTGTGCATTCGCAATGTTTTCATCAAGCCCTTACAAGGATTTTGTAGTCGTCCATCAACATCAATCGCAGGCCACCGAGCGACGTGCTAAAAAAGTACTCAATTACTTGTAGACTGCAAATTATAGCCCCAAAGGCCTAAAGTAAACCTGTTTTACCAGGCTTCCAGAATTTGGCGTTCGCACTCAAACAATTTCTGTTACTTGGACACAGTATCGAGTTTGAATTCGCAATCAGGTTACAAGCAAGCATGCCTTCCTGCAATAAAATTTTTGTCTTCTGAAGTTTTAATGCATACTCTTATTTAACGTGTAATATAAGCATCGCTGTTAATATCTTTTGGTATAAGTAACTGTTTTAACATTAATTTTACACAAAAGGATGTAATATTAACCTTGTATTTTATGAATATTTAATTAAAATCAAATCAAGTTAATGTTTTTGACATCCAAAAATATCTGATATAATTTTTAAATATGTAGTATCATCACGATCTCTTTCATCTCATCATTGTTTAAACGAGCCACTTCACTCGATTGCTTTATCAATTGATTGATATAAGTATAATCCGATTTCTTACTTTACCTCCTTTAGCCTTATCATTGTCATCCTACCGTTATCCCATGTTATTTGTGTTCGGCGCAATGTGTTTGTCTCCACATTTCTCTCTATCAGCCGTCATACCTGTATTCACTCCCTTTCTAAGCAAATCATCTTTCACACAATCCATCCATCGTTTTTTACGTCTTCCTCTCTCTTGTAAGCACGGTCATAAACAAAATTTTTGCTTATTGGTATTCATTTCTATCTCCAAATCCCAGAGTATTTTTATCTGCAACAGTAAGTTCTCGCATTAACAGCAGCAAATCTAAGCCATCTACTTACCATACAATCGTAAATATAGATTTGCATAAAGTTTTCCCAGGCATGTTTTGAGCTCGACACAATAAGTTTTCTGCACGTGACATATTCTTGTCATTGAATCTCAAATCATACCGTTAGTATGTAAATGTTTGTAACGGTGCAATCACTAACCCATTACACTATCTATTGAGGAGCCTTAAATGTGGACATGTCAGTTGGCACCATGTGGTAGGCACACTGCACAATTTAGCATTTGCAAAATCAGATTTGACGGCAAAACATGTCTAGTTTGACGTTATTGTTGACAACACCGCATTAGAATTGTTTCAAAATTTTCTCGATTATCCTAGACTAGATAGAAATTAGTAGTATTTGCACATTCTTTAAGGTGATATACCACTAAACGGATGCTCTAATGAGAATATAAGTCAAGGTTGCACAGCTGCTGGTATAAAAGCAGAATTGAAATATACACGCAAGAGTTTTCACCGCAATGTGGTCGTGTTTGTAAACAATGCTTGTTTGCCGGCTCCGCCCGTGTGAAAGTGACATGTTTCCATGATTTTAGTCGCCGTAACGAGAAAGCGAGATGCGTCATGTCCGCCCTTATGTCACAGTTTTACAGTTCACTTGTCGTATTTGGGTAAAACATTATGAAAAGAGTCATTGTATGCAATGAACATTATTGCGACTGCTGTTATACCATTATTGATACATTGCTAGATATTTCCATTGCAAGTAATATTATTCTCTCTGACATCCTCATGAAGGATTCTGCTAATAATATTTTAAGGGTTTCAAGCCATTGCTTATTAGATTTCAACTCTAGTGTCTTAAGACACATCTGCATTGTCATATATTTAAGCCGTCGGCAGTCAATTGTGAATCACGTGAATATGCATGTCGGCTTTGTGGGGATTATAAGATAAGATATATAGATTAAGTCTGTCAGTAAAGTTAGCAGTGTGGTATTAAGGCCTACATTATGATACAAATTGAGTTTGATAGAAATTGACGCAGAAGACCATAGGGGACACCGTAGCCAAATTCTTAGACCCTGGCTGTCTAAGAATTTGGCTATGGTATGGTATCCTCTGCCTTTCGTAAGACTAAAAGGGGGTCACTCCCCTACTTATGTTAATTCAGACGAAAGGTAACTTAGTATGGGGTATATTTAGACTATGATACTAAGGCAATTTATGAAGCCGAAATTATGTGATAAAAAAAATTTAAGTAAAAAAAAATTACCAAGTTATTAAGTCCATTCAAATTTAAAGTAAGTCTTCCACTTAAGATATAATCTTCTTCCAATTTGATCATCATTAGGGTTGTCGAATGCTAATTGACTATTTAAATATAAGTCCCTCGTGAAATAGATCATTTACACTATAAATTATAGTATTTACCAAATGCTTTAGTATGTCAAAAATATTTACCGTCCCATTTGCTAAATATACTTACTAATTTGGATTTTACCTGCCTCCAATTAACATTTTTTACTGTGTAAGGTTGGCCACTAAAGATGTATACTTGTTTTGACATCATACAAAAATATTTTTTTAAAAAAAAAATTCTCTTATTATTAGAGTAGGTAGTAGCTAGAGACTTACCATGAGCTCTTATTACCATTATACTTGAGACTCATATTATGACACAGATGTATGTGACGTGTATGCATCTGTCACCCAGCTGAACCATCAATACATAAGGTCCCTACTTTCAACTTTTTGTTTGTGCTTTCAATATATTCATGGTGTGTGCAATAAAGAGGATTTATATTAGTATAGTGACATGCAGCATAATTTGAAAGGCAAGATATTGAAACAAGAAATTAGACACGAAAGTATATTATTGAAAAGACCCATTTTTTCACTATAGGCCTGAAACATTTGGTACATGTACAAACGAACCCAGACCACAATAAACATTTGCTTAAGATTAAGCAGTACGGAATCTAGAAACAATACGTTCGAAATTACGCACTCACGTAGACGCGCACATATATGAGATTCTAAGCGAACCCGGAGTAATGGTCAGTCATTTACGTGTTATACAGACGTTTTTCTAAACATCAAATTAAGAAATCATCATTACTGTGACAGTATTGTTATGGAGTTAATTTTGAAAACTTGACAACCCTCACGCTCGATGGAGCAATCGTTCTAATTTCGAAGAACTCGTCTAGATTCCATATTGCTTAGTAAACTAAGCTTATACTGTGTCAAGTCAGAATACAGACAGTTTCACCATATTTAGAGGGAATCACCATCCTGCGCCATATTATTTAGGGAATAAATAAAGGAAATTAATTGCATTTTGTCGTTTCGTTTAAAATCTTGCCAGGTAGTGATGTGAATGCTCGGGTAAATGAAGATAAGATAAAGGTATGTAATAAACTGGAGGATAATAACATGAGTAGGTGCTCGTGCTATATACATATACTTTATGTATTTACTATACATATATTGTGCTTTTACAATGTGATTCCGGTTCATAGATAATACTGATCCTACTTATGAAGAAGGCGCTTTAATTAGTGTGTCTATGAATTAAAAATTCATGATCTTCATTAATTCAGGCAAATTATAAAAAACTCATTTAAGGTCTGTTTGTGGGCCAATCTTGGAATTGGTTGAAAGCATAATGGTAGTAATGGTATAGCCTTCTTGATGGAGGTAGTTCTTAATGCGAACGTCAAACGTGTGATGCTCGTGAAACGCAGTAGTTTTGACAAGTTCTCCCGAACAAATAGACAGATGTTCGGGCTCGCTAGCTTGTATAGTTTAAGTACCAATATGATCAAGGAAGCCTGCCGCACAATTCGTGTCTAGTGTCTAGACGGCTTCGTTGACCGACTCTAATCTTTTTTAACTCCATTGTGTTGACCCTAGGAGGCCTGGTTTACCACCATTTAAGGGCAATTTGTTTTTTTGGCAAATCATATGGAAGCGAGCAATACCATCATGATCTTCCTGCCTGTCACATGTTATTGGATAAATGTAGTTCCCCTAATTAAAAAACATGGTTTCAACGAAGACTAGATCAAATTCGGACTAAAACTAAATCCATCCCAATTTAAATCCGCGTCACAGAAAAAGGTTACTTTTCAAGGACAAATGTTTTGTAATATGGGTTTTTCTCTTCCATTTTTCTCTATCAGCCCTCATATCTGTATTCACTCCCATTCTAGCTATATAACCATTCACACAATCCATCCATCGTTTCGTAGGTCTTCCCTTACCATTGTATCGCTATCCACATTCACTAAAACGCGAGCAATTATGGTCTTCAATATTTTATGTCAGAGCTTTTCTGGCACAATGAACTAATATAGACGTAAGACCGATCGTCTTACAAAATCTGATCCGCAGTCCCATTGTTGAACACGAGACACTATAGTGAGGCAATCTGAATTTGACCGATAAAAAGGTTAATTAGTCAGCCTCACGCGACGCGCCTAACGAGCGAACTGTTCGTAGGTTTAATGTCTTGTGAATCATTCTAAGAAGTAGATGGCATTAAAAATTTCGCGCTAATTTTATATACGGATTCTGAACCGTCTGACATAAAGAGCTCGCAGTTATCAGAATTACAAGAGTAAGGCGACGGACTTGACTTCTCAAATCCAAATCCAGACTAGGCCAGAACCTCTGCATTCTGAAGATTTTAGGCAATTAGCATAATTCATCTTTGATAATCACCACAAATCTGTTACAAAGCTGGGAAATCTGACAGCTGGCTTAACAGATTTTATTTCTAATTGCTGTACTGATTGCAAAAATATAGTGTAACTATATTCATATATCTTCCCGACATATTTATACGTATAATAGGGTTGTTAATGAATGCAACCTGTATTTCACGTGTGAACCACAACAATACGCAAGGAGACGAGACGTCAAGCCTGCAGTTTGTAGGCAGAGGGCCAAGACACCGCGTGCTCGATTGTGTCGCCTGCCTTAAAAACAAGGCTAGGCCATTCCATCGTGACAGTCGATATCAACCTTCGCGGACAAACTACACGCCTCGCGCAGTAAACATGGCGGTTTGACGCGCGTAACTAAATAATCAAAATAAGAACGAAACTAAATGTTCAAATTAATACCAATTAAAAACATTGGCCAAAAATAAAATAACATTATAGTCATTTAAATAAAAAAATAATTCGTGCTTGTAGTTTGTAACTTTGCAATCCGAATTCGTTCGCGTATTTTTGACATTTTATTTTTATTTTTTAATTTCTATTTTTTTATTCGCGGCAGTGGACATGGGTCTCAAATCGGAAGATGATAAGCGGCCAAGCAAGCTGGCGATTATGGATGATATTTCGGACACGCCACGTGAGTAAACTTAAAACTTATATATGTTTTTAAATGAGGTAGCTAGTCAATAACTAGCGAAAGAAGATAAATCGGCCGTTTCAAATCAATTCGTATGTAAATAAGTAATATAATTTATGGTCGCGTGAATATGCATTTATTTTTTGTTATACCCGCACTCAGCCACCGAATGAAAAATGTAAAACTCTTTCCACTTTTGATATAATTACGATATTATATTGGGATTTTTTTATCTTGAAGACTAATTGGTTACAGCACTTGTAGACTGAGTAACCTGGTAAAATTCGGAGGAATTACTTATTCTTACGTACCCCAGGCGTACCCTAGGGAGGCACCGTGCCCCAAGTATACGCTGTCATTTAACTGCGTTTTATCTTGGCTCAAAATGTATTGATATTTTTTCGGGAGAGGGTTGTGATAAAGATGGTGGATCACATTTAGAGTCACGCTGAAACGCAAGGTCACGCGACGACGTTTGAAAATTTAGAAATTTATACTTGGGGTGCTATTGGTATAGCACCATGACAAAACATAATAAAAAACGTACAGTCGAATTGTTAACCTCCATATTTTCGAATTCGGTTAAAAAGTCTGTTTTTATAAGAAAAAATCTGTAGTTCGAGTCCTAAGAGTGAGTTATTAGATTCTGAAATTATACCTCATTGATACTACTGTAAGCAAATTGTGATACATTTTCATTACCATACAAGGAATATGTTCATTAACTTTTTAAATATTTGTCTTGGGACGTGTGGTATCAGTACAATAACAATTTCCGTCTACTATAGGTACCTATTACAAATGAATTACTTACATACAATATGAGGATAACAAGCACATACAAAGTATTTTCTTTTCGTTCAAAACCTTGTCACTAATAAGTCACCCCAAAATATATACTTGCCAATATTATAAGGCTGACACTTTATTCAACCCGATGTGGCTGATCACCTGATTTTTATACGAAGCGACTGCCATCTGACCTTCGTTACTCCTTTTTTCGAAGAAAATCGGTAAACCAGTTGTCGAGTTTTCAGAAACTTCACAGCGCCTATTTATCACGTCAAGTAATAGGTAATTTCTTTAAAGTTTATCTATAATACACTGTAGAGCCTGGATTATGTGTGTTTCAATCACGTTTCCAGTGGCATGACGGAAAAATATTATTTACCGTGAAACCTTTCCATTCCACTAAATTACTTGTTTGAAAAATCTTGTTTTCATTGTAAATTGCAATGCACTAAATCTCAATTTCAAAATAGTCAAATATTTTATTTTTTGTTGATATATTTACAAACCTTTTACGTAAAATTAAAAAAAAAAAATTATGTTTTTTTCTAATTATTCAGGGATGTCATGTAAATTCACGTTAGTTGAAATGTCATCTTAAATCATTCAGGAGCCACGTGTGAGGGACGTGTTCTATATTTAGTATAGTTATGCTAATCGCGATCACACCTTTATTGAACGTCAACGCTAGACATTGTCGCAAGATTAAACCGTGTATGTTAATTTATTAGATTTTCGTTGAAATTATCGTGAATATGATTTGATGATGTGATAATTGGGAGCCAATTAGCATGATGAGTTGAACTAAGTATACTGATTTAAACTCATTTATAAGTGCTTCCGTAAGTCAGCAGGTAATGTGCATGTAAAAAAAATCTGCGTGTAAATAAATGCATGCAAATACATTCGGCTTGAGACGTCTCGGTCATGGTATATTTTCCTATTTTCGAATTCGCGACACGCTAGTCTAACTAACATTCAATCATTGATGCTTTTTAATTAAGCGAGATGCTTGAGTATTGTAGGGTTGCTTCATTAGAAAAGTTTTACTTATAGAGTTATAAGCCTTCCATATATTCGGAGGTTTATTTTGCAAAAAAAAATTTTGTGGACACTATGCATGGTCTGACACACCAGGGGTGTCATACTTTGCCTCAATCGCTGTGTCAGCAACATAAACGGACGATTGCTTCGGCTGTAAGCTTGTTATTGTTACTTGACTTATGTTTTATTTTCTCAAACAAATGGTACGATTCCACTTTAATATCAATTTATGCGAAACATAAATCAAACAGCATAACAATGCTACGTAATGTATAAACAAAATATTTCATACAAAACATTTTACAGAATGGTGGGAGAAATATATGGAATTGAATGCTATTTTTTGCATGGGATGGGATTGGGGTGTGAGTTGCAGTTATTGTAGTTAAACTACTAACGGATCTTAAATTTTTTGGAGCACATGGGAAAGATTTTATGTGTTAGTAGCTGTGCCCCGCGGTTTCACCCGCGTAGATTTGGTTTCATCCTTATTGTCGCGGAACCCTAATATTTTTGATAAATTTAATTAGCCTAAGTTACTCCTTGAAACATCAGCTACCTACCAGTAAAAGTCCCGTTAAAATCCGTCTAGCCGTTTCAGAGATTACCCTGAACAAACAGACAGACATAGAGAGAAAAATTTTAATACTTTGTTTTTTTTGTGTCAGTAGCGTGTATACTTTCATATGCATTTAGTGAAAAGCTGTATTTTTTTAATTACAAACAGACACTTCAATTTTATTTATCTCTATAGATATACTAATTGTGACAGGCGGTTTCACAAGCTATTGTGCAAATATGCAATATTGTGCAAACAATAATGGTCCTTGTTATTCTTTAACTGGCATAACTGCATCCCTAAGGTGGCGATCAAGCTAATTTTTCGCTTACAAAACATAAATCCCAGGATACATTAATGAAATAATGTTATCCTTTGTGTGTTCTGCAGACATTAACTTTTCTCTTTATTCAGTGTTAATCAATACAAACAGCTTTCATGAATAACAATTAACTTGACAATATAATCTGATTAGCAAACAGAAAGACAAACTAAATTAAATTAAATTACTGTGCGTAAATTTTACGCACATTAACATCGGCCCTGTTGTTCTTCCATGAATGAATGAAAATGAAAATGAAAATGATTTATTCAGTTTAGGCCCTGGTAAGGCACTTATGAATGTCGAGGAATTTACCACCGGTTCGGAAACTAGCCTTCTGAGAAGAACCGGCAAGAAACTCATCTGGCATCATGTACATTTCATTACACAGTAAAATAATAATAATTACAAAAAAAACATCATAAATTATTCACAATAGTGAAAATTGTATCAGCATGCATGTGTAAAAAATAATAATTAAAAAGGTAAAAACAATACCAAATGATTTACATATCATGTTTGCATACCATGTCATTGCCAGGAGCTACTTGTGCAGGGTTTTAATTCCATGGTTCGTTATTCAACAATGAATGAGAATATAATTTTGTTTTGTTAGCACAGCTCTTTCTTTGAACAATTATTAATATTATTTGTATTGAATACGACAGGTGACAGCGGAACACGCGATATTATTGCCGTTTGTCATATTAGTGTGGAATTGAGCTATCTCCTAAATCTACAGATTGTATAACTATTGTAGAATATGACGTAGTAATAGATCAAAGGCGATACTTTTAATAGACTTATAGACAACCGTGTTGGGAGCCGTGGTGGCCGTGGAGTTAACGCTGTCGCTTTCTACCCAAGCGAAGTAAATTCGAATCCTAGTGGGGCACAGACCAATAAGTTCTTCTAAAAATGTATGTATGCAGTGATTTCACACCACGTGCTTTAAGATGAAGGAAAACGTCGTGAGGAAACCTGCATACATCTGAGAAGTTATTCAAAGACGTATTGATAGTGTCTGAGACGAGAGTGGGTGTTTTAGTTCTAATAATTCTGAACGCATCTTGTGTCGCCCAGTTGGATACATAAAATTGCTCGTACGCCATCTTCAAAAATATTCTACAAAATTAATTATTTGAACCAAATCTTCGCAAACCTCTATTCCAGTCAATCTCTGTTATCGTAATATTTGCAATCTTCCATAGATTGAAAGATTAGACAAATATCATCCATCTAGATGTAGATCGATCAGATAGAAACATCTGGTTGATATGTTCTTGCCTACGCATACCCTCAAATAAATGTGAAATAATCAAAATCAATCTTGTCGTTTGATATTGATTTGTCAAGGTCAGAACGAAGAACTTTCTGACACAACAATGTCCGGGAAAACAGGCCAACTTCCAATGAATACGGGTTAACTATGAAGAAAAAGAATTAACTACTTATAAGAAAAACATTTAGCGGCGTGGTATGTCTCGATGGATGCTGCTTAAATTATGATTTATATTCGATTGTGTTTAGATGTATTGTAATATATCATCTGGAAATTGTTTTCATTTGTTACAACAAACATATGAACGTCGAAGAATTTACCACTTCTTCGTCCGCATTTTAATGTAGGTAAGTACATATTATTTTAAATCCTTGATCCTTACAATAGCTTCGTTTCAAGTCACTCAACGCTATAGTCATGATTAGATTCACGATTTAACATTAGGTATACTAGTCATACTTGTCATACTTGTGAACAGGTGCTGCTTATGGGGGCTGGTCATCTCAAGCTACGCATTTAGATATAAGTACAACTACTATACTTTTCTTTATGTTAATTTTTATTGACATTTGTGCATTGGAACTGTGTCCATGGGCTTACATTTCTCAAGTGATTTACTTTGTTTTTAAAAATTGTATAATATTTTTAAAAGAGTAATTACTGAGTTTCTTGCCAGGTTCTTCTCAGTAAAAGCAACCTTCCGAACCTGGCAGTAGCATGTATAATCCATGTCGTTCTGACGATTTGAAAGTACTTTGTAAAAAGTCTAATCGAATAAAGATATTTTTGACTTTGACTTTGACTTTAGTATATCATTGAGTTAATAGAAGCTTACGGTCGAAAAGTAGTTTTAGCTAATTTGAAATTCATTTTCTGTGTCATTGTTGTGAATCTAACGAATTACCCGCAATTAGTAATTACTTGCAAAACTATTTCCATCCCATTTACATTCTATAATCACAAAAAGATATCTACTCAGATAATCCTTAGGACGGAAGGAAGTATTCTAAGTCAAAGTCAAAGTCTAAAATATCTTTATTCGATTAGACTTTTTACAAAGTACTTTCAAACCGTCAGAATGACATTAATTTACAGGATTATCAAGAGCAAGGCAAGCAAGGCAAAGAGGATGGCAAGAAACTCGGTTATTACACATTTCAAAAATATTATACAATTTTAAAAAGCAAAGTAAACCACTTGAGAAATGTAAGCCCATGGACACAGTTCCAATGCACTAATGTCGATAAAAATTAATAAAGTACTACTTACACTTACTAAACCAAGTTGGTGACACCTGGTTTAACTCAGAATACCGATTTAAGGGTAATGAAGGGCCGATGGCAGTCGCTTCGTATAATAAACAGGTGATCAGCCACATCGGGTTGAATCAAGTGCCGACCCCAACAATGCACATGATGAAGCCAAAGAGATGATGACTTACTACACCAATTTATATACTTTGCTAACTTAACCAATAACCATAGAGGATCATCCCTATAGCTGGGTTATCGTTTACAGCGTTAACCGTGATTGATACGTTATGAATTGTATCCTGCAATTTGTATGAATAACATTGATTGGGGTCACCATTTAGGTCAGGACTGTCCCCTTTGTGGGTAGGCATCGAGGTCAGCTATTGAGTTGAGTGTCTGGAATTATTGCCCTAACAATGAGACGCCCCGTGCCTTTATTACAAGAACAATTTGGCGCACTCCAATAAATGACGTGGTATCCTACTTTAGATATATCCCTACTAATCCTACGAATATTATAAATGCGAAAGTAACTCTGTCTGTCTGTCTGTTACGCTTTCCCTCTTAACCCTTAAAAACCGATTTTGATGAAATTTGGCACAGACAATCTTTAGACCCTGAGAAAGGACCTAGGCTACCTTTTATTAAAAATATTAGGGTTCCGCGACAATAAGGATGAAACTAAATCTACGCGGGTGAAACTGCGGGGTACAGCTAGTTAGATGTATGTAGATATATACGTAAGTTATAGGGCAAAACTGAGATGGTTCTGTGAGTACAACAGCAGTGACATTGTACGTAAGTAAATTCAAGCCTTCCTAGCAACTTAGCAAGGTCCTTAAAGGGTACAAGTTTGATTAAAGATGATTACATGGCAACGTGACAGATGGTAACTCTATGAGGCACTAATTTACACTTAATAATTCCTTCGTCCTATAAACTGGCACTAAAACTGACATTAGCGTCACCCTTTCACATTATACCAAAGATCTATGACAGTTTATAATTAATCAAATACTAGCGTATGCCCGTGACTTCGTCCGCGTGGAATACTTTGGACTGACGCTAACTTTAAACCGTGATTGGTCTTAGCATGTTAACATCGAACCAAATAAACCAATCCTATAAAATGTACCTACCCCTTCGGCGTTTTAGTTACAACGTAAAACCTTTTGTGCTCGTTGGATCTTAGAGGATTATTGTGGGTATTCTATGGCTAGTAGTTGGTACACGTGTACGCTAACGAAATGAATTAGTAAGTCGAGTCGTAAACTTCACAGAATTAAGTCGTAAATTTCCCATTGTTTTAACGAGATTGATTTTGTGAATTCCCTACTCCGAAGTGTTTCACAACAACCATGTTTTTGTTTTTGAATTTGTGAATGTAAAATTATTTGTTATACTTACTTAAAAATAGTTCTTAAATCATTTATATCTACATCTACATCACGGTCCGTTTCACTTCGTAATGGTGACACCCCTAATGCCTGATAGCGAAGGTCAGCAAAACAGCATAGAATATAAGCAGCATACAATATAATAGAACTCACTGTGAAGTAATTATTGTGATGAACTGCTGGCAAGACAAGCATCTGAGTGCCTAGTGCGAGTTTTTTGCTGCCGCCGTCACAAGTCACCGCGTCAAAGTTAACGCAGATTTGTATGAGATCGGAGCAGCGTCTCTGTCGGCCTAAAGATATAAAAGACACTATTGTGAGCCCATACAAATGTGCGTCTACGTCGACGCGGTGACTTGTGACGGCGATTTTAAGAAAACTAGCACTAGGCACTCTGTAGGCATATCTCACGTAGGTTATTAGACATTTTCCCCCTCATTACAAAACATGGTTTAAACCATGACTAGACTAGAATCCTACTAAAACTATGTCCGGGATGGACATAGTTTTTAAATCCATATCACAGAAAGAGATGACGCTACTTTTAAACTAAGGACTATTTTTGTCAATGTTTTGTACTAAGGGTTACTGTCAAAAGTAATATTTTGTAAATAAAAAAAAAACGAGGAGCTCGATGGGTAGTAGTTGGATGGGTGACCGCCCGAGTTCCCTCCGTGCCTCGGAGAGCACATTAAGCCGTCGGTCCCGGTTGCCAATTTAATATCTTTGGCAATTGTTACAGGTCAGTCAGAGGCCTAAGAAAGTCTGATAACTGGTTTAACCCAGATTGCCGATTTTCCTCGAAAAAAGGGGTTACGAAGGTCAGATGGCAGTCGTTTCGTATAAAAATCAAGGTGATCAGCCACATCGGGTTGAATCAAGTGCTGACCCTAAATACATGGGATAAGGCCAGGGAAATGATGATTTTGTAAATAAATAATTTGTGCTTACCACTAGGTGGACGCGGACTTATGTCTTATGGTATTAAAATAAAGACAGAGATAGAAAATATGAGATATTAATTAAGAAATCAAATCAAAATACCAAGTTATTAATGTAAAACATCAAATTAATATATTTAATGATGTCAGATAATAAACGATAGATTGATGGATTAATTTATTTATATCAGTCGATGACTCGCTTACAATTCTATTTCAGATGATCCTTTTTTTATTGGCAACTTGTAATAATTTTGTAGCTTAGTATTTATATGAATATAAATAACATTAGTAGTTATTTATATTCATATTGTTGCGGAGAGTTAATTTGAAACATGACATGACGTATACACGAGTACGTACGTAATATAGTGTTCTTTATACCTGATAGTTTATGTTGCTGACTGTACATTTATGATACTTATCATGTTCTCTATATTGTTGACGTCATGTTGACGTCAGTGTATGTTAATCAGTACGCAAAAAATGCGTCTTTTCATGATACTAAAATTAGCAATTTGTACTATAATTTAGTACCAAAATCTGTAGATATTTTAAGCAAATAACGTTTTCAATTTCACACTTGTAGGCCTAGACAAAGTAACATTCTGTCGCACTTGCGCCAATAGAAACGACATTAAATGTATGTAGAAATGACATAAATCAGCCACGTGACATATGTCATTACCGTACATTTTGCATTGTTTCTACTAGCGAAGCGTGAGGATCATGATACTTTGTCTAGGCCTGCTGTTCCTTTTAAGAGAAGGATAGCTTTGTCAAAGGAGCAAAGCGTTGAAAATCTAGCTCAGAAAATATATATAATTTTAATCGTTCAAATTATGTTGTTCTGACGGAAAAAAGGTTTCATGGAAATATTAACCAAAGTCAGTCACAAATAGATAAGAAGTCACTTATTTGAAAAAAAAAATGTTTACGGCAATGTAAGGAATAAAAATTGCACATGTTTCCAAGATCAGAGGTAATACTGAAGTAATGTATATAAATTAACAAGATGTACATAAAAGGTATCTTTATCACGAGATCTCGTCACGATATTCTCCATCCCACGTGCGATCTAATTACGCAACGCAATGTCGATAATACACAAGTATTTACTTGTATCGATATTAACAATACGTCGATAACGATGTTGCGAAACTGTCCCCTTGTGTTTATTTGCTACTTTACAATGCATGGAAATGCATGTCAAGGTGCCCCACGTGGTATCGATAATTACAATATTTTCATGTCACGACCCTAAATATATTTATGTCACGAAACAATTTTAAGATCTTATGCCAAGGATCATAAAGAAATTAAGTAGATCGTTGTTGATTATATCGACAGACAAAAAAGAAGATCATTTTTCTTATTTATTTTTTATTTTTACAATAGATAATTATACACTATTGGGTACAATATATACAATAGTTTATTTACTTTCATCCTAAAATATATTTCTTTATAATTATGTATACCTACGCTGAGAAAGTAGTTAAATATTTAGTTAAAAAATAAATATCAAAAATGACACAAATACCTGAATTATTTGTCATGTCAGTGAATAAGGGTTAATAAAACCTTGATTTTTTTCTAAGGATCTAAGCCGCCTATAAATATACATCAACTTACCATAAGGCCTGTATTTTTTTAATCTGGTATTTTTAGTCTACCTGGATCAAAAGGGATCAATTTAACAAATAATATAAATAACATGTCAAAATTCGAATCAATCATTATCACACAAAAACACGACACATGACAGGTGTCAGAATAGTGTCAAATGAGACATTTGATGTCATCACATCACAAGTACGCTGTTGCTGCTGTAGGTAATGAAAATCATCCAGACATTAATCTCGACACCAGAGCCATAGGGTCGGATGTCCATTTCAGAACAATTGGACTTCCGACCATATGGTTCCGATGTCGACATTTGTTTTCCACTTGTTTGCCGGTACGGTCTAGGGATGGCGATTCTTTCAAAAAAAGATCGATTTTTAAATCGATTCGAATCGTAACATGATGAATCGATTCATAAAAAAATCGAGGTCAAAAAGATCGATTTCTAAAAAATCGATCTTTTCTCGAGTCCGCATTTACTATGTAAATATAAATCCATTTTATAAAAAACAAGATACCATAATAAGCGATCACTTAGTATTAAAATCAGGGATTTTTTTTAGTTCAAGAAATTCGATGATCACAATCATTTTTATAACAATAGGAAAGTATCAGGTAAAAAAAAAACTAAAAAAACATCATGTGTATTCAATGCGCTTTTTAAGATATTATATTATCAAAGTGATGATTCTTCTACTCATTATCTGTCAATAAAATGTTTATAATTATTAACACTATGCACCCCACGCTTTTTACAAAAATGTACATTCATTTCTAATTTACAATATTCTTTATCCAAATTTATTAAATTTTATTTTCTGATTTTTAGTTGGATTTTTTATGAAAGCGTGTTTTTTTAGTTTTTTAAACTATTATTTATTTTTTATTTTTTAGTTAAATTTTTTAAACTATATATTATTTAGTTCGATTGGCTAACTATCAACCGCCCTCAATACCACAAACCGCCCGCACTAGCTCTATCTATCTTACTCGCATGCAAAGGATGCGGAAAGAAATTAATTAATCCTGGCGAATCTAATTAGGATAATCGGATGCTTCGATCGGATTATTGCATTGTCATCGACTTTTGACAGGTGTGCAAAGTTTGAATTAAATCTGATCGTACAAAGTAGGACAAAATCGAGCTCAAAGGGGTCGGTTACATACATACATACATACATACAGGTGAAGCTAATAAAAGCGTGTTAAAAAGAAGACACAATTCTACTTTCTAAATGTATTTCTTATATATAGTAATAATTTTAACAAAAAAAATAATGATTTCAAATTTTAATTCTAAAACTACGGAATAGATTAAAACGTGTTGTAATAGAAAAAATCGAGTGTCGATTCTCTAGGTTGAAATATCGATTCACTGAATCGATTCAGTGTTACATATCGATTTATAAAATCGATTTATTTGGCTCGAAAAATCGATTTTTCGATTAATCGATCTCAGATCGCCATCCCTAGTACGGTCATTTTGACCACTCGATCATAGTCACTAAAGTACGTAGTTACTATTAGAATCTATAGATTATTCAATTCTAAATTACCCTACTGCCGATGAATATTATCGTATTTTTTTGGATGCTGGATTTTTACAATATCTTAATTATAACAATGTCTTAGGAGCGAATCGTGCTAAGTATTTGTCGGTTCACAAAACTCGAAGTGAAAAGCGAAATTGATACACATATTTAATATAAGTAAAAGTAGTTTTGATAAAAATGTCAAACTCGTTATATTGTTTGTTAAGCACTTTACACATCGATATTTTTAAATATTAAATATCTTAAAATAAACTCACCAGATCAAAACAGGTTTTTGCTATCCATATAATACGCATATATTGACATAATTATTGTCTCGTTGGCCTAATGATCGCAAACGCTACTGCGGTACACGATTTACTCGGTTCGTTCCCTAGATCGGGGAATGTAATATTGGATTTTTTATCTGTAATTTCTGGATTAGTGCCCGATTAATGGCAATAGGCTCGCCCCCTATAACATGGGACTTAAATATAACTAGCGAATGTGGTTGTACTATAACACCTCTGTCTACCCCTTCAAGGAATACAAGTGTGAGCATATATATACACATATATGCTGTATGTTAAATGACATATAAAATTAGTTCTCGGATTATTATATTACGAGTTGATCGTCGTCCTAATCCACGAGACTACCGCGTGATGCGTGGGTGTTCTTTATTAAAAATAACTACATCCTTTACAAATTATTATTTTCGTACGTTACCATCTACATAGTAATCAAGCTTAATTAACAAACGGATTGTTGTTTCGATAATCTGTTTTGCTTGTGAGTTATAATTATTTTTTATGTATTCAGACATGGATAAAAATACGTATCGGGTAAGTAGTTTTTACTTTATAGCTACGCGCAAAATTAAGTGGCATTAATTATCAGTATTCATATTTTCCGTACGGTGAGTGTACTTTATCGGTGAAATGTGTTTTAATACACTTTTTTGGGATGACGTAAACACAGCACTACTTAATGATTGTCAAATGTTAGGAATGACTAGCTGTGCCCCACGGTTTCACCCGCGTAGATTTAGTTTCATCCTTATTGTCGGTAATAATTAAGGTAACCTGCCAGTGCAAGTCCCATTAAAATCGGTCCAGCCGTTTCAGAGATTACCTAGAACAAACAGACAGACAGAGACATTTTTTAAAACCGGGCTTTTTAGTGTCAGTACCGTGTATACTTTCATATATGCATTTAGTAAAGAGCTGTTATTTTGGAATTACAAACAGACACTTCAATTTTATTTATCTGTATGTATAGATGTATAGATTATTTGGCAAACAGTTTAAGCAGGAGTGTGTTTGTTAAGAATCAATAGCATTGGACATACGCAATGCTTGCACACCTCTGATGGAAACGCACCCTTAGTTACAGACTTACGTTGCTTGTAAAGTATATTCATTTGTATCAGAGTGCCTAGTGCGAGTTTTTCACTGCCGCCGTCACAAGTCACCGCGTCAAAGTTAGCGCAGATTTGTATGGGATCGAAGCAGCGCCTCTGTCGGCCTAAAGATGACACTATTGTGAGCCCATACAAATCTTACGTCGACGCGATGACTTGTGACGGCAATTTTAAGAAAACTCGCACTATGCCCCAGTCTAACACACAGAAAATGCACGCGCATTTGTAATAGTGCGTGGACACGCAGCGAGGTGCGTGGCAGTGTGAAAATTGCTTTAGCTAAGACACTCTAAGGCGATTTTCACACTCTCCCTCTCTTCAGGGACGTAGTATGTAACATCATCTCCCTGGCCTTATCCCATGTATTTGGGGTCGGCACTTGATTCAGCTCGATGTGGCTGATCACCTGATTTTTATACGAAGCGACTGCCATCTGACTTTCGTAGCCCCTTTTTCGAGGAAAATCGGCAATCTGGGTTAAACCAGTTGTCAGACTTTCTTAGGCCTCTGACTGACGTACCGGACCGACGGCTTATCGTGCTCTCCGAGGCACGGAGGGAACTCGGGCGGTCACCCATCCAACTACTGGCTAGGCGTATGGTTGCTTAACTTCGCTGATCGAATCATATGCGCAATAGCAACTGTGCCACGAGCTCCTCTAGTAGGACGTAGTATGTAACATAAGTTACAATATCTTCAGCTTAGATTTTTTCATTCATTTTTTGACATTCATTGTTTGGGTACATATAATTATATATGTACCCAAACAATGCTTGAAATAAATGCATACGTCAATTGAATTATTTAAGCCTTTATGAATTAGTACCTACGTAAAAACCCTTTATTGCTAAATGGTCAAAAAAAGCAAAGTCAGTTAAATTTTCCGAGACGTAAGTTCCAAGTGACCTTTTTGACCTAAACGCGCAAATTAAATAGTTTCCACTTAACAGCTAACAGGTCGGCAACCCAAGTTGGTACTACAATTTAATCACGTAGGTTTAACAAATAAAAATAACACAGGACCAAAATATATTTACATTACCGTGACATATTAAAGTGGATTGACCTTTAAGTGTGTTCGACTTGTGTCGAACAGGGTTGTCAACCCACATCCTAAAATTTTAACTAGTATGTATTTATATCTGTCACTCATACCTCGCTTGCATGTCAGCAAAAAATTATATTGCTACCCACTATACTAAGCGGATCTCACGAAGTTATAATAATTTTAGTAGCAAATAAAATAAATATGATACATAATGCTCACGCCTGTATTCCCCCCGTAGGAGTAGGCAGAGTGTGTACAGCTACCCACATTTCGCCAGCTATATTTAAGTCCCATGTAATAGGGGCGAGCCTATTGCCATTAACCAGGCACTAATACAGACTCTGAGCTGGGATATTACAGATGGAAAAACCTAATAACTTTTTGCCCGACTCGAGGATTAGACCCAGGACCCAGGGACCACTAGAACAACGAGAGAAAAGAATAATTTTGAAATCTTAATTGGTTTATGTTTAAATTAAATATGTTTAGTTTAAGTTCGTTTACATAAAACTGTATGTTTCCTTGACACAAAAAACTAAAATAAATGAATAATGTCTTAGTAGTTACATACGCATCCAATTCGCAAATATTCCAGAATTGTATTTTGATTACAAGGTAAGATTAGGTCAGATCGAAACTGACAATGACAGGTTTATATCAACTTCAAAATTCAAATAAACTAATCAGTCATACAGTGAGTGACACAAGAAAGAACTTGATAATATCAAATGGTACTTTGTAATCCTTAGTCGATTTACATATTAGTTCAATATCAACGCGATTGGGTCCTTTGAATAAGGCCCTTGACACATTAGCTCGCTTATAAAATAACGTTTGCATATTGGCTGTGTTATGTTTACGTTCGTTCGAAGATCAAGGTCTTTATGTGAGGCGACAAGGTTTACTTTCCTTATTTCTTTTATATTAAAATAAAACAACTGTAAAAACGTACCATTGTGTATGAATATTGAGGAAGGTCTACAAACAAATAGGGCAAAAAGTAAAATGTCGCGGCAGTGGCCGGCGCAGGCTTCAATGCAATGTTTACAATTTAAATAAAGAACTGGACACTAATGTAAAATGTATTTTTAATACAAACTTTTTAGTTTGCTGTGAACAGCCGTGGTGGCAGGGTTTGATCAGTCGCCTGCTACGCAAGCGAAGCAAGTTCGAATCCCAGCGGCCTTTAACCAATGAGTTTTTCTAAAAACTTAAGTGCAGTAATTTTACCTCACATGCTTTACGGCGAAGGAAAACATCGTGAGGAAACCTGTATATTTCTGAGAAGTAATTCAAAGACGTATTGTGTAGTACTTGAGATGGCGATGGTCTCACCCTCTGCCACGTTGGCACTTAATCATACTCGGTGAAATGTGGGTGTTCTTGTTACAACATCTCTGCTTACCCCTTCGCGGACCCTTCTTGGATGGCGTGTGCACATAATTTTTTTTATAATTTTTTTCTGTGTCATCTAGTACATTGGAAAAATGATTTTTTTACTTAGATGATGTTCTTATTATAATTACCGTTTTCTATGAGGCTTGGCATCAATTCCATTATGTTAAGATGAAATTTGTATGAAAAACCTAATGTCTGTTGGTTGCACATCGTAAAAACAATGTGAAGGAATCAATTTCGACATGTGGAACGATAATCAGTATTACATCGAATGTTTATCAGCTTTGTAGAAATCAGTGTCGGTTGCATGGTTATGAAAGTCTTGTGTAATCGTAGCGTGTACAATTCTCTCATGAAGGTCGTTCTTATAAATATGTGTGGACATTTAATCAAAACTATGTACAGAATGTCGTCGTTTTTATACAATGTCTCTATTTTCAGTGTACTGGGAAAAACTTCCTTCGACATACATAATGTAAAGTTCAAAATACGAGTAAATAAAAAAAATAAAATAAATAAATAAAATGATTAAAATAGTTAATGAAGTTTCAATCTGTTTAAAAATATGGCGAAAGGCGAGAAGGCTTTTTCCTTTTTTAAATATATAATTCCAAATACTTTCCATGATGCCCACGGGAGACATGATGAAACTGAAACATTACATAATCTAGGAGCAGGATATTTAGCTTATACCTTCGCAGGAGTATTGGCCATTATATTGGTTCAATCGGGCTGAAATACGATCTTTCCATTGTTATGTCCACATAATTATATCGATATATCTATGTCCAAGATTGAAATGAAGTGCAGGATGATTATTGTCTTGAATGTGGAATTGAAATATTAGTTCTGCTTGTTTTTAAACCAAATTTTGGGTTTGGTAAACACAACAAATATTCAAATAGCGTACCTATCGCCCAGTTCGCAACGAACTTGTCAAAATAACTGTGACAAGAAATTACTTAATTTCTATTGTAAGTCTCAGGTCTGCTTCGTTACACGTAATAGACACGACAATTTTTCTTTGTATAAGTACGCAGGTAAATAATTATGTAAATCGTCACTTACTCCAGAACTAATTGGAATAATTTGGTTACCACCGCGAAATCTAACCTTAGGCTTAGGATAACGACGCAATTTTTACGATTTTCCATGAAAAAGAAGGAGGTGCGAAGGCAGATATAAATAGCATTCGCTTCGTGTAAAATTCAGGTTGGCACCTCAATATATGAATGAGATTGAGACTTAGATGATTATGAATGTAGAATCTATAACGTGACATTCATAATCTTTCTAATTAAGAAAACCTATTTCATTTACCACGGAGATTAATTCGGAAAGGTTTGAAGATACGATGAAAGGATGTGAAAACAACTTGGATACCAGTTCTTAATTATACTTTGTAAATAGTTGAATCAAAGCACATCCGTCACGAAACGACTACATCTATGTGTATTACATACATATAGTCGTTTCGTTGCAAAATGCTAATAAATGTGTATCTATTATACATTTTATCGGATTATCTATAACGATAGCAATAATTATTAAGCCATTGGCTATACGAGATTTTTTGCGTAACTTAAGATTGTGTAATACATAGCCTCAAGTGGTATTTTATGATATTGTTAATAAATTATTGTTAAATGCATAAAAGTAGATACTGTAATAAACACATTGAGGAAGTTATCTTTAAATGGTTATGGCTATAAAGCAGCTCTATATGATTTGGGTCGTGATGAACAACTAGTTCGCCTTATCGAAAGCACCTGTCCTTATGTGCTGAGTAACTAGGACCAAGACAAAGGCCTGTATGGCTCTGTACTGCGGTAGTAAGTCATGCTATAAGTTAATTATCACAAAAAGGATTCGATTATGACAGCCTTGCCGTATCATTCATTGTGGGCACGATATTGTGTAAACGCATAACAGGTACGTACACGTACACGTGCAATATAGCACTTCATAAAGAGCATAGGAAATTAAATCTCAGTTCCAAAAATACTTTCTTAGCACTTATCCAATAAATAAAGGTAATAAATATAAAACAGGTTTTGTAGTTATTCATGGAAATCGAATGAGATATTCATCACAAATACGCGAAAGATCACCAATATTATGAATCTATACATCTATACAGATAAATAAAATAAAAGAATGTTCGTTATTTTGGAATTACATACAGACATGTTTGTAATTCCAAAATAACAGCTTTTCACTAAATGCATATGAAAGTATACACGGTACTGATATAAAAGAAAACAAATTTTAATTTATTTCTCTGTCTGTCTGTCTGTTTGTTCCGGGTAATCTCCGAAACGGCTGGACCGATTTAAACAGGACTTTCACAAGCAGATAGCAAATTTTACAAGGAGTAACTTAAGCTACTTTTATTTAAAAAACATTAGGGTATCGCTGGTCTCTCATGAAATTGACTCTTCACGGGTAAAATCGCGGGGCACAGCTAGTTACTAATAAGAGCTGTGGTATAGTTTAAATTAATAAACAGAATGAGAACATACTCTTATTGCATGAGGACATTAACAACATTAAGTCCGAAATTTCCACCATAAAAACGGTCAATGAAAATATTGTCACAAAAGTCTCTCAGTTGGAAAAGGACTCGTGTATTACTAATAAGTTGGTCTCAGAATTGACTTACCAACTCCAAATAAAGGACCAAGACGGTCGACGAAACAATATAGAAATCACAGGTGTCCCTCTTGCTAAAAATGAGAACCTTTACCATATTCTCCAACAACTCTCCGTTAAAGTTGGCTTTGTATTGGGCTCTCAAGATGTCGACTACATCCACCGGGTTAAGCGCTTTTCACCACCCGCCAAACCTAATAATGGTAACTCTGATATACCGTCACATCGTTCTTTGCTGCAGCCCAACATAATTGTAAGATTCACCCAACGCAAGCGTAAGAATGAGCTGCTCGCGGCCGTTCGTGCTCGTCGTGGGATTACCACTGCCGACCTCGATATCGACGGCGCAGCATCGCCGATATTTATCAATGACCATCTTACTCCACAAAACAAGCTGCTATACCGACGTGTACGGGAAGAAGGAAAACAACTGGGATACAAGTATATCTGGCTTAGTGACTGTAAAATATTTGTACGAAAGAACGATACATCGAAAGTTATTCATATTGCAAGTGACACAGACCTACCTAAAATTAAGTGACTGGCGATTTCGTACTATTGTTATGTTATCTATCACATCGCGCTGAGCAGCAATCCTATAATACACCTGTTGAGCATTAGTCAACTAAAAACATTTTACTTTAATATTTTATTAACGGTAATTGCATTTGTATCAGATATGTTCAATGAGTTATACTTGATAATGGTTCATAACCACCTGCAAAGCCTTGCTTCTGGCACTTTTTTTTCTTTCATGTTTTTATCCAGTGTGGTGCAATATAATATAATAATCTCGGCGAGTGTGCGAGTACACGTGTGTTTTCCAAACTTTTTTTATGTAACCATAAACAAAATTTTTAGTATATTAAATGGCTACTGATGATAAATTATCTATTTATTATCAGAACGTCAGGGGCCTACGGACCAAATCACACAATTTCTTAACTGGTATATTAAATAATGATTATGACGTAGTATGTATCACTGAAACATGGCTCAACGACTCATTTAATAACTCCGAATATATCGACAGCCGTTATGAAGTATATAGATGCGATCGTGATGAGTTGTCTAGTGGCTGTAAACGAGGAGGTGGCGTAATGATAGGTGTGCGCCGTGAGCTGTGCCCAACAGCGCGTCCCGACTGGTGCGCCCCCCCGCCGGCCGACGAACTGTGCGTGAGCATTCCATTGCGTGCCCGTACCTCTCCTGAGGCCGCAGCTACCTCTCCCGCGCTCCTAAAGCCTGCCTGCTCGTATTTGCATGTTATCAGCACCTATATACCGCATGGCGCTCGGCATGAAACACTGATTTCATCTTTTTGTGACCGCTTCATTGACATCATTCATTCAAATCCTAATGACAAATTTATACTACTGGGTGATTTTAACATCACTCACGCTTCTTGGTGCTTTGATAAAGATTCTAATAGTATGGTTATAAAGGATAGTAATGATCTGCTATCTTCCACTATATCAGACTTCATGAATCTTGCCCAACTATACCAATTTAATAATCTTTTGAACATCAATAACAGAATCTTAGACCTAGTACTTTGTACTGAACACTGTAGTATTACTATTCCTAATTCCTCACTAGTAACTGAAGATCCACATCACAGATCACTAGATATCAACCTTTCCTTAACCCTGCCCGAGCCTTTATCCTATAATCAAACCCAAATAATAAGAAAATACTTTCAAGCCGACTTTGATTCTATAAAATCGGCCCTGGCCTCATATGACTGGGACGTGTACTTTTTAAATATAAATGATGTCAATGCGATGGTTACTGCTTTCTACGAAATCCTTAACGGCTTAATTGATAAATTTGTACCTACTTGTAAATTACATCAAAACAGCAATTCGTATCCGCCTTGGTATACGCGCCCCCTTATTAAGCTTAGTAATGAGAAGAGAAAATATCACAAAAAATGGAAAACTTATGGAAGCAGAAATGATTATATTACGTTTTCTCTTCTTAGAACTAGACTTAGGAAGCTCGAGAGTGAATGCTACTCAAAATACTTAACCTTCTCAGAGGACAGGATCAAGGAAAACCCTAAATATTTTTGGTCCTACGTAAAGTCTAAAAACCAACCTGGCACCATTCCCCAGAAAATGATTTATGAAGGAGAAATCATTTCTGATAGTCTGGATATCTGTGAAACCTTCAACAAATATTTTCAATCAGTCTTCGTTGATCCCGAACTACAACATACAACACATTCTGACCCACATTCTATATCTTCTACTATCTCATCCAACAACATCAACTTTGTTAATCTTAACGATGATACAATCCTGAATGAACTTAAAAAAGTTAATGTGCATAAAAGTGCTGGACCTGACGGTATTCATCCTATAATTATATCCAGGTGTGCACAGGAGCTACTGAAACCAATTTCTATTATATATAAATTATCACTCTCCTCAGGTATCTTTCCCGATCTTTGGAAGAAGGCCCTAATAACCCCAATTCCCAAAAGTAAGCTCTTGAGCCACTTCTCTGAATACAGACCCATATCTAAATTGAGTGTGTTTGGTAAGATTCTGGAAAAAATTGTAACAACGGATTTATCCATTGCAATTAGACAACACATTACACCCAATCAACATGGCTTTATGAAGTCGCGTTGCGTAGAATCTAATATGTTAACCTTTACTGACTATGTATTAAGAAATATGGACGGTAATTCTCAAGTTGATGTTGTGTATACCGACTTCTCTAAAGCCTTCGATAAAATTAATCATGTACTACTTATAAATAAACTTGAAAGGGTCGGTATACACGGTAACTTGCTCCGATGGATCGATTCTTACATTCGTAATCGAAGCCAAGCCGTGTGTGTAAAGGGTTTCTGCTCTAGCTTTCTTCCCATCCCCTCAGGCGTTCCTCAAGGATCACATCTCGGTCCCGTCCTTTTTTCACTGTACATTAATGATATCGGCAGCGCTCTAGGTAACACCAACTATTTACTTTACGCTGACGATACAAAAATTTTCAGGGCTATTAAACGGGTCGAGGACTGTGAGATCTTGCAATCCAGCATAGATGGTCTAAGTCAGTACTGTGTCGATAACCAACTTTTTCTTAATATTAATAAATGTCACATAATGACATATACTCGTAAAAAATTTCCTCTTACGTACAACTATTCCTTAAATAATATTAATCTAAAACGCGTAAGCACTATTCGTGACCTGGGAATCGTCATGGATGAAAAAGCCTCTTTTAACACACACATTGATACTATCATAAAAAGAGCCTTTAAGAACCTTGGTTTTATTAATAGAATCACACAGCCGTTTAAAAATGCAGAAACTTTAAAGATCCTTTATTTTAGTTATGTTAGATCAATTCTTGATTTTGCCTGTATCATTTGGAGCCCAATCTACAAACTGCACATAAATCGTATCGAAAAAGTCCAAAAGTGCTTCTTGAGAATTCTTAATTATCGTTGCCACTATCCTCAAACTTCCTATGAAGAACACCTTACCAAACACAATCTCATATCTCTCAAAAACCGTCGGTCACAATTTGATCTAGTTATGATGTATAAGATTTTAAACAATAAAATTGATTCTCCAATATTATTATCCCAAATAAACTTTATTGCAAAAGCCCGGTTACCCGTACGCCCCTCGCGAACCTTGAATATTTTTGTACCGCCCAGATTTCGCAGGAATTATACCCGTAACAACTTCTTCACTCGCAGTATTGACACATACAATGAAGATTTCAATCATCTAGATATATTCAATAACTCATTGAACATATTCAAAAAACAAATTATAAATTATTTTTTAGACAAATTAGAAAGTAGTTAGCAACTTGTAAAATATGTTTTAGTTATCCTGTTTAAATATAGCTTTAATTCGACAAAATCTTGTACCCTTTTAAGGTCTCAAATCATAGGTACCTTCTACTTTTATTTAATATTGGGCACTCCTTGTCTGCTTTACATTTAAAACTGTTCTAGGTATCATCTATACCTTAATATTACCTCTGTATAATTTTGACTGTTTGTGCCAAAATAAATGAAAAAAAAAAAAAAAAAAAAAAAAAAAAATTAAATATAGTCAACTTGTACATTCCTTTAATCATCACGTTGAAAATGTTGATTCAACTGTGTCTCTTACTTCCTCATTCGCTTCAGATTTACAAATGTCAAAGTGACAGTTTGAAATGTAATGTGCTCTATGTTATCTGACAAGCGAAGGCTAACCACTTCAGGCTGTCACTTTGTATATCATCCGGCAAATTAGTGCTCGAATAAAAGTACCTAAATACGTATTCAGTATCTAACCAAACAATGTATTATTGTATCTATACAGATAAATAAAATTGAAGTGTCTGTTTGTAATTCCAAAATAATAGTATTTCACTAAATGCATATGAAAGTATACACGGTACAGATATTAAAAAACCAATTTTAAATTTTTTTCTGTCTGTCTGTCGGTCTGTCTGTTTGTTTGTTCCGGGTAATCTCCGAAACGGCTGGACCGATTTTAACGGGACTTTCACTGGCCGGTAGCGGATGTTTCAAGGAGTAACTTAGGCTACTTTTATTTATTAAAAATATTAGGGTTTCGCGACATGAAGCATGAAACTAAATCTACGTGGGTGAAACCGCGGGGCACAGCTAGTTTGAATGTATGTTGCGTTGCATTTTGCAAGCCTGAACGAAGTCATGGACGAAATACTACTTACTAGATTCTTTCATTGTAGTTTAATAGAAAGCTCATGCTGTAACGGAACCAATTTTATGAATTCTTAATTTATCAAGAAACTAGCTGTGCCCTGCGTAGACTTTATTGTGTTAAACCACGTTTTTAAACGGGTTGAAAAGTAAGTATGTCTTTCTCCTGGTTCTATGCTACAAATGTTCAGCCAAGTCGGTTCAGTCGTTCAAGAGTTATAAATAGTGTAACTAACACGACTTTCTTTTGTATAATATACAGATTCCCACCTCGTAACTTTCCAATGTTCCTATTGGAATGGAACGGTCTTAGTTGGGCATTAGTAGTTTGATAAAGACAGGTCGGATGCGTACCCGTAGAACCTTCAAGTCTGGACCTTATCAGAAAAGTATCCTTTCGACCCCATTTGTAGTTCCTTTGGAACCTCAAAATATTCCTCTTGAGCTGAGATTGTTTTAGGACATTAAAAGGGAGGTAGGTAACAACTTAAACTAGAACATGAAAGATGCACGCGATAATGATACTGTTGGCTATAAAGACCCGGATGTTAATAGTTGAACACTGTCATATTGTACCTTTGTTACCTAAGTACTCGCTGATTGAACTAACAGGCTACGCTGGTAGTGCACGTATCGTACAAAAATATGGTTGTCTCCTTCATTCAATACAAATGAAATCATATAGAAACCCTACATAAGGATGCTTTAAGTAACAGAACATACAGATGTTTAGCATAAAGTCCCTAACTGATATTCTAAGCAACAGATCTGACGCACCAAAATACAGAGTAAATAAATTTAATTGGGGTGTTTCAGTTCAGAGGACGGGGAGTAACCCAAGAAATACGTCATCTGCACCATTACCGTCAATATTTTGGTGATAAGCAAATTATACCTTAGTTTCGGATGTTCTACAAACTACATAATAATATTGATTATTTTTCATTGTCCCACTTTGAATCCAGGTTAAAATTGAATGCAATTGTAGCGTCATATAACTTTCACACACTTATATGTCTAAAGTCTTACAAGAACGACTTTCAATCTATTAAAATTATCTTCCTTAAGCACTTCTCTGTAATAGTCAATAGATACTTTGATATGCATTCAACGGCTGAACGGCCTTGTTAAGCAGTGTCGAAGTCTCATCACATCTCCTCACGGACTTTTCCTTTTTCCTGATTAGTCATTTCATTGGCTACATTACAGTACTTTTAAAGTTTCTTTTATTGAATAGACTCATTTCAATCAGCTGGATAGCCTTTTGGTATGCACTGCTTGACCTGGCATTCGATTGGTCGTTGTGGAAATCGATAGGTTGTTTGACTAGAAGGATACTACTGCTGCTAAGTTTATAGCTGGAAGGACTGCCAAAAAGCGTGTGACTCGGGACACTGTGTGACAGTGACTGCTACGTCACTGATACGACGTATACATCTGTCGCTTGCTATGAGCTGTTTAATCTTGTCAATGAGATATAAAGCTCCTGGTTTGAAAACCTACCATTTGCCATAAGTTGATGCTGCTTAGTTATAACAAAAGGAAGAATTATTTATTGGAAATTATTTTTAGATGCTTTAGTGTTATTGTGTTAGTTGCTTACAAAAAATAATAATAGTATTAGGTACTACATGCCGATAGATATCAGGAAGGGTCATATTCTTATGATATTGTAGCAAATTGTCATTGCCTGAACTCGGACGCTTTCTGAAAATGAAACCTTAGTTAGATAAATTAAAAGCCCCAAAAAACCCCTACATAAAAAAAACATGTAAATCGTTTAACGCTATTAGATTAGAATGTGAAGGTAGTGTTTGTACAACCTCAACAAACACAAATAACACGTAATCGTAACAATTTCATTTGGAATTACGTAAAAAGTAAACTGTGCATATTATGATAAATATATAAGAGTAAATGGGTGTGACAGAGGCACGATTTTACTATCTATACCAAATACAGAGCGACCGTGAACTAGTTCGAGGTCAGTTCAAACACTTACATCATGTTAAGGCTGCTTTGAACTAAACTGGGCATAAAAGGCGTTTTTTTTTTATTACTTAATCTTTTTTTTTACTTTTGTCTAACGCAGACGTCAGGTCCATTGTTCTCAAATATCACATCTCAACAATCATTGACAAACAGAGGTTGGCGAAGCTAAAAAGCCCTTTTTATATTGTGGCTATCCATTACGGAAGTCGCTTATAAGGTTTCTCAGGTCTCCACTATGTTTAGACCACAGTTAGGTACATGTTCAAATCAAGGTTTGATGTTTTCATAAAAGAGTTCTATATATCCTTTTATAAATCTTTATATAAATTACTAAATGTGTAGTAGTGAACTAAGTATTCAACATATCTCGCCAAATTCTCTATTTTCTTGTTACCCATATTAGTACTAGCAAATTTAAATTAATCCAACCCAATTCAATAACACATTATGACCATATTATATCGTTGAAATCGTACTCTGTAAAAAATATGCGTGGTTAATTTAAAATAAAAAATATATATTATATTTCTTGGCAAATTAAAATATGTATCTGATTTTAGTGGTCCAATGTCGCGCAAGCTTAATGTAACAAATTCGCGTGTCCTAATGTTTTTTGTATGATAAATCGGTGAAAAAATATATGTTCATTATAAGTATGCAATTTTTTCATATTAACGTGACGAGGTGCTACGTTTAATTCTATTCGCTACCTATACAAATATTTAGGTATATAACTATTCAGTTTCCAGTATTTCAGACTGTTTTTAAATTTTACCTAAACTTTAAATTATTTATAGTGGGTTCAGTCAAGTGTAAGGCTATGTAATCTAATAAAGCTACATTGTACTCAACAAGTACGTATATTAATCAAAATAATCGTGAATTATACCTATAAAGTAAGATTGTTTTTTTCTCTTGTTGTAAAATATAAGTGTATGATAGATAATATCGGATTCTTAATTCAATCACGGTTTTTTATTTTTTTATTTTTTATAATAATAATAACTCATAAAATTACATCTGCACATTCAAAGTCAGCGCTCATAACTCATGACGGCACCTGTACCTACTATTATTTAAAAGGTTTGTAACTCACCACAATATATTTTTCAGTTTACAACCACCATATATAGGTTTTAATTCAAAAAACCATTACGAGTTTCCAAAATAATTGATCGCAATAGTTTTAGGCGACAGTTGAACAAATATTTTTCTTAGATTAAATTCTAGTAACAGCGTAGTGTAACATTATTCCACGTAGATAACGTTATTATATTACGTGGAAACAGAAACAGCCGCGTTATTCACAAAGGTTTCTCAGCGTCGAACTCGACGACGAGCGTTGCTTTCAATCATAGGGAATTGATACATCTATACAAATAAATAAAATTGAAGTGTCTGTTTGTGATTCCAAAATATAAGCTTTTCAGTAAATGCATATGAAAGTATATACGATACTGACATGAGCTTTTCTCTGTCGGTCTGTTTGTTCCTGGTAATCTCCGAAACGGCTGGACCGTTTTTAAGGGGTTTTTCACTGGCAGATAACTTATATTACAAGGAGTAACTTAGGCTACTTTTATTTTAAAAAATAAGGGTTCCGCGGGTCTCCTATGAAATTAACTCTACGCGGGTGAAACCGCGGGGCACAGCTAGTAATACATAAAGGATAAGGTTCAATTGTGTATCTTTAAAACCGACACTCGACGACGAGTGCGACGCTGATAAACCTTAGTGAATAACGCAGCAGAAACAGTAAATACGGTCACGTATAATTATACCTTTAGTCATAGTATTCCAATATTTCCATTCGTTTGGTCAACGTAGTACGTGATACAATGGCCCTACGGAATGTATGTTTTGATTGATACCTTGCGACATACGTAATTTACGTGGTTATGGGCACACTTTCGTAAACAATTTTGTAATTGAGTGTACTTCAGATAAATTTTTCCTTGTTGCACAGTAGGTACATCTATATAGATAAATAAATTTAATATGTCTGTTTGTAATTCAAAATTTACAGATTTTCACTAAATGAATATGAAAGAGTACTAACACGTAAAAAAATCAATTTTTAAAAATTTTCTTTTTCTGTCATCCCGTTCGTTCCGGGTAATCTCTGGAACAGCTGCACCGTTTTTACGGGATTTTCTCTGACATAGCAGATGACAAAAGAAGTAACGTAGGCCATCAGCCTTTAAGCGATCGGCCACGATATGACACCCCTTACCTTACTGACATTACGCCTGGGTCGCTTAGAAACTCGACGATAGATATCGCGTCTGTGTGAGTGTTTCAGTTAAAACAATTTGCTTCTAGATTCCGTACTTCTTGTAGTGTGTTATAACTATGCCTATAATCTATAGATGCGTGTGTATGCGTGTGTGTGACACTATTTAAGGTGAAAATTATCTTGCGGGGCCAAGGTGGACCGTCGCGGTACTTACATCATATTTAAATTCGCCCTCAAAAGGGCATATAATAAAAGAAACCCAAATGAAATTAAGTATGTCACAACTTTAAAGTCACGTAGAGTAGAATAAAGTCACATAAATTATGAACTAACAGCTTTTGGGACACGTCCTTAACACGTCGTTGCTTTCAGAGATCTTGCATTAAATACAAGTATTGGTATTGCTTTTCATTCTGTACATAGAATATGTATATTAGCAAGAGGTACAATTTCTAACCTTGTGTTCTAGGGCGTAATCTTTCGATCTGCTGAAGCGATTTTGAAAATACTGTTACCAGTATCAAGCCATGATATTTGTATATATTATTTATTATCCCGAAAATAAAAGATTTTTTGCGGTTCGCAGGGCTCAGCTAGTAATCTATCTATGTATACGTTTAAACGACCAATTCTTGTATACCAATTATTACTATTGTATACTGAACTAGCTGTGCCTCGCGGTTTCACCCGCGTAGATTTAGTTTCATCCTTATTGGTGCGGAACCCTAATATTTTTAATAAATAAAAGTATCCCAAGTTACTCCTTGAAACATCAGCTACCTACCAGTGAAAGTCCCGTTAAAATCCGTCCAGCCGTTTCAGAGATTACCCGGAACAAACAGACAGACAGACAGACAGACAGACAGAGAAAAATTTTAAAACTTGGCTTTTTAGTGTCAGTAGCGTGTATACTTTCATATGCATTTAGTGAAAAGCTGTAATTTTGGAATTACAAACAGACACTTCAATTTTATTTATCTGTATAGATATATGTCTCCCTGGCCTTATCCCACACATTGTTGGGGTCGGCACATGATTCAACCCGATGTGCCTGATCACCTGATTTTTATACGAAGCGACTGCCATCTGACTTTCACAACCCCATTTAAGAAGAAAATCTGTGATCTGGGTTAAACCAGTTGTCAGATTATTTTTAGGCTCCGACTAACCTGTAACGATTGCCAAGGATGTTAAATTGGCAACCGGGACCGACGGCTTAACGTGCTCTCCGAGGCACGGAGGGAACTCGGGCGGTCACTCCATCGGCGATCCAATTACTGGATAGGGTTAGGGTTGCTTAACTTCGCTGATCGAATGATATGCGCAATAACAACTGTGCCACGAGCTCAGCTCCTCTGTACTGTATCGAATATACTGAATATATGTATAATTAAATTTTAAGCAGGGGTTTCGGGAGCGATAAATCGATCTAGATAGATTATTAGAAAACTTCAGAAAATACAAGCAAAGGATCCAGGTACTAAATACTTATTTGCGTAATAATGATACCACAACAGACTCGGTTGTTATCTAAAAATCTGAAAGCAGCAGCAAATTGTAGAGTTGAACGACCCAAAACCTGAAAACTGGTTTGTAGCCTCGCCATTAACCCCAAAAACATTGGTAATTACTTACTGGTTTACAGCAAAAATAGAGCCTTGGACATTATCAACAGTCTTCAAAATAATGGACTTTAATTTAGTTGTTTCACTTGACTTAATATATCATACAAAGCATTGAACATTTTTTAAATAGTACAATTTGTAGTCGCCATTTCCATACAGAATTATTTTGTGTATTTGAACGCATCGTTCTTCTGAACTACGTTATCGGATCTTGTTTTACCTATGTTTTTAAAAACACGTAGGGGTTGAACTTCGATGGGTTTACAGCTTAAAAATCGATATTTTATCTATAAACAGCACAGAAAAGTCAACGTATTGTAATACTAGCGGACGTCACGCCTACTTCCCATTCCCGAGGGAGTACGGGGGTAAAATATAGACGATATATAGAGATAATTTTTAAAATTAGTCCAGTACTTATACGTACAAATCTTTCCTCTTTATAACATAAGTATGGATGTACTCTTATAAAGTCGTAACCGAGGGCGCGGCCGTATCTATGATAATCTACTAAAAGGAAAAGAGTCTCTATCTGTCTGTCTGTTTGCTATCTTTTCACCGTTGAGCCACTAAAACGATTTTGTTATTATTGGGTACCAACCTATAGAGCTTAGAACTAGAAATAAACATAGGATACTCAGATCGGACAAAATCATGGCTAAGAGCAGCCGCGTTATTCACTCAGGTTTCTTCATTCGTCATCGAGTGTCGATTTTAAAGAAGCAGAATTGAACCTTATTGTTTATGTAGTATGTATCAATTCCCTATGATTGAAACCAACGCTTGTCGTCAAGTTCGACGCTGAGAAACCTTAGTGAACAGCAGAAGAGGAACATTTTTATTTAGATAAACTAGCTGTGCCCCGCGGTTTCACCCGCGTAGATTTAGTTTCATCCTTATACCCTACCACTTTTTATAAATAAAAATAGCCTAAGTTACTCCTTGAAACATCAGCTACCTACCAGTGAAAGTTAAAATCTGTCCATTCGTTTCAGAGATTACCTGGAACAAACAGACAGACAGACAGACAGATAGACGGACAGACAGAGACATTTTTAAAAAATTGATTTTTTTGTGTCAGTAGCGTGTATACTTTCATATGCATTTAGTGAAAAGCTGTAATTTTGGAATTACAAACAGACACTTCAATTTTATTTATCTGTGTGTATGTATGTATAGATGTATAGATGATAGTTTTTTTTGTCATGGTTTTTCAGTCATGTTGATTTGCATTTAACTAAATGGAATGAAATCTTGTGTCATGGGAAAAGATTTAATCCAAGCTTAACAATAGAATTACGAATAGACTATAAGTACAGTGTAGTGTAGTCATAAACGTTAACAGTTTGCTAGTTGACGTAAGTCGGTTATGATTCGCGTCATACAAATTAAATTAAGCCTTTTTATTAATCGTTTTAAGTACATACATACATATATATATATACTAGCTGTTCCCCGCGGTTTCACCCGCATAGATTTAGTTTCATCCATATTGTCGCGGAACCCTAATATTTTTCATAACTAAAAGTACCCTAAGTTACTCGTTGAAACATCAGCTACCCGTCAGTGAAAGTCCCTTTAAAATCGGTCCTGCCGTTTCAGAGATTACCCGGAACAAACAGACAGACAGACAGACAGACAGAGAAAATTTTTAAAACTTGGTGATTTTGTGTCAGTAGCGTGTATACTTTCATATGCATTTTTTTTATCTGTATAGATGTATATATCTATACAGATAAATAAAATTGAAGTGTCTGTTTGTAATTCCAAAATTACAGCTTTTCACTAAATGCATATGAAAGTGTACACGCTACAGACAATGAAAAACCAACTTTTAAATTATTTCTCTGCCTGTCTGTCTGTCTGTTTGTTTGTTCCGGGTAATCTCTGAAACGGCTGGACCGATTTTAACTGGACTTTCACTGGCAGGTAGCTGATGTTTCAAGGAGTAACTAAGGCTTATTGAACATTTTGTTTTTACTTTTAATTACTTTCGTATAATAAAAATATTATAGTTCCGCGACATGAAGCAGAAACTAAATCTACGCGGGTGTAACTGCGGGACACAGCTAGTAATAAATATGTGAAGTAAGTAGGACACCTACCTACATGAATAGGGCTCTTATTGCGTTACTCGAATGTACCAATCCAGCATGACTCAAAGGGCACTGTGTAATCACTACATTTAAGGGAAAGGCCATATCATTTTCCTTGTAAGACAAATAAAGGCATTCACACACCAGGTAAGTGGTAAAAATAAACAAAAGAATGCTGTGTTTACGAATACATGAGTCAGTGCATTGCTTGTGACCTTTGTCACAAAAAGGTCCTTGTCGTGTCCTTGTTGTGTCATTAAAAGTTTAATTTAGTGTCTATGGTATTGTTTAGATGACATTTCTAAAGAGTGGCAACCCCTACGCTCGATGGAGCAAACGTTCTTATTAGCTGTGTCCCGCAGTTTCACCCGCGTACATTTAGTTTCATGCTTTAAAATCTCTCTAATTTGTTTTTTAAATAAAAGTAGCTTAAGTTACGCCTTAAAACACCAGCTATCTGCCAGTGAAAGTCCCGTTAAAATCTGTCCAGCTGTTTCGGAGATTTCCCGGAACAAACAGACAAGGAAAAATTTTTTTTATTGGTTTTTTAATGTCAGTATCGTATATACTTTCATCATATGTATTTAATAAAAATCTGTTATGTTGGAATTGTAAATAGACACTTAAATTTTATTTATCTGTATGTAGTATGTATAGATATAGATAAGTTTCATTTCTAATGAGTCTTTCTTTAGACAAACGTACAACCTTCGTCTATTCAAAATTATGATCAACAATACGATAGCTAACCATTAAGTTGACGTATTATTCGACCGATTGTGATATCCTACTTTTTACTCACTTTTCAAAGATAATTTACATAAAAGTAGTTCTTGCAAACACGAATTCTTCGCATTGTTGACTAACTTAAACTGATAGTGACAAATGAGGAGAAACACGTACCTACACTATCAGTGTTAACGGTCATGTATGCCGGTGTAACTGAATAATAGTTATTTGTTATACAAGAGTGCAAAGTTGCTATTAACCGCGTGTTCAATTTTGATGACCGAGCAAGCGAAGGATTCTAAAATTGAATCACGAGCGTAGCGAGTGATTCAAAATTAGAATCCTGAGCGTTAGCGAGGGAATCAAAAGAGCACGAGGTGAAAAATCTTTGCACTCGAGTGCAACACGTAACTTTTCATTCCACCTCAGCGAGGATGACTAAATGCAAAAAAAAAAACGTTTACAATCACAAGATAGGTACACTTTTATTTCAGTTTAGGTATTAATTACTACATTATGACAGGTAAGTATTACAGAATAATCTTTTTAATTCACAAACTTAGTGCACACGATGTTCTAAATTCAATTTACTTTATCCTCTAGAGAATAAAAACGGCTTTTCCACTCAGATATTGAAGATTAAAAATACTCTTTCCGAGATGGTGGGATGAAAAAATATAAATTAACTAGCAGTGCCTCGGTTTCACCCGCCAAGAGTTGATTTCATAGGTGGCCCGCAGAACCCTTATGTCTTTTTATAAATAAACGCCTTGTATTATCAGCTTTATATCAGTAAGTCCCACTAAAATCGGTCCAGTCGTTTCGGAGATTAACTGGAAAATTATTAGATTACTGCATTATTATTTTAAAAAAACATTAGGGTCCCGCGGGCCACACAAGAAATCAAATCCATGCGGGTGAAACTGCGGGGCACAGTTAGTTCTAAATTATTAATGCTAGGGAGTTTCCAGAACTGAATATTTAATATTTAATAGTAGTAAAGTGTGAAAGTATAAAGAAGTTCCATATTTCGCGTTGTAATTTTAATTGCAAAGTAAATTGACTCGGGTATAAAGGCACAATTGTTGTATTTACACAGAGCCGACCGGCGTACAGCGTTACTTAACGAGTGAATGACTGTACATAACAGGAGTGGATATACCAATAAAGATAACTTGCCACGAATTGGTTACTTTGTATTGTTTCCAAAAATAGAAACGAACAGTACCAAAAACGTTATTTGCGCAACGTTAATCGAATGCATATTTATAAAGTAGAAAGACCAATGCATCTTTATTGAGATGTTGATGAGAATTTAGAGTTGACTGTTCTCTCTATCTAGCCCGTGAGAGACTCGGTACGGTAGTGGTATATTGTTTTGTATATGTTTATATGCTTTTAAATATGTATTGCCTCCTTGGTAGGACGGTAGTAAACCCTACTCTTGGGTTCGATCCCAGAGTGGGCCAATGGTTGTATCTCCATGTTCACTCGATTTACGTTTTCTAGGGGTCCAAACCAAAACGGTATTACTAAAAGTCTGCTGTCCGTCATAAAAAACAGAATATAATAGATATTTACGGGGGCTCCCATATGACAAACGTGACTTTTTTGCCGTTTTTATAGATAGTGTGGAACCCTTCGTACGCGAGTCTGACTAGCACTTGGGCGGTTTTCTTTTGGTCCCATGTTGGGCTACATGTTCAAGCTATTTTAGCTACACCAATGAGCGGAATAGGTAAAAATAGAATTTGTTGATATAAAATTATAGAAAGATTTCCGTTAAATTAAATTAGCATTGATTCGCTTTACCTACATGTGACATTTTGAAATGTTTGAACAATTTATTTGATCACGATTTGGCATCGTGTTAGGGCTTTGAAGCTTTCGCTTTTAGTGTATAACTTTTATTTTTGACCTATGGATTTTATCAAATGTATGGATTATAAAAATGCTGGACGTAACAATTTCAAAGTTGAATATTATATGTTGAGCATAATGGTTAGGCCCGCGGGACTTCTCGACATCTGGGTGTGGTGTTGTTAGCCGTATAGTGATTTAAAAATACGAAATCCATTTGTATATTTATAAATAAATACAGACTTTAAAATGTTTCTATATTTTATTAAATTAACCACGAAAAAAAAGGCAAGTAAGTAGAAAAATACGTGACAGTAAACACAAATAAAAACTGCGTGAATATTTTATTAGCGTCAATTTGACGCACTGTGGCTAAAGGTGGCTACTGACTGATGTGTAACGAAACGACTCAATGATTCGGTATCATCAACAAGGTTTCAGGCAACTGGGACCGCTACATAACTGGGAGCGGTGTCCCAGTTTTCATTACGATTGTGTAACAGTAAGCAGATATCAAAACAAAATTTTGAGCACTTATAGTGAGCCGAACTGACGCCGTGGTAAAAGTAATTGGACGGCCTTTAATCTGAAATTGCGTTAAGTTGCATTATTCATATGCAAAACTTCTTTTGAACGTCTTTCCCCCTTATTTCAAACGTGGTTTTTACCAAAACTAAACGAAACTCGGACTAAAACTATATCCATTCCTTCAGCAATTCATATTACAAAAAGAGATGGAACTACTTTTAAATGATCATAGGCGAAGTTTTAAAATAGGGAGCTTAAGTTTTAAGGACCTGCTAACATACTGAGGTACTAATGCAGACACCTGGTATAGTATTGCAGTAATCTACATTAGATTATGTTACGTGTAATGAAAACCTATAATAACAACTTTCCCGAATGACACACTACACCTGAATTACACCAGTGAGTCGTTACCTTTACCTCATTTGCGCACGTGTCCCTTGAAAGCGATAAGCCGATTTATTTACGACTAGCAGACGTCACGCGGTTTCACCCGCGTAGTTCTCGTTCCCGTGGGAGTACGGGGATAAAATATAGCCCGTGTTACTCGCTGATGATGTAGCTGTCCATTACTGAAAGAATTTTCAAGATTGGTCAGGTAGTTTCGGAGCCTATTCAATGCAAACAAACAAAAAAACAATCAAATCTTTCCTCTTTATAGTATTAGTGTAGTAGATCTAATTTTGGCTACGAGACATCACAGCAGGAAGTAAATTTTAAAATCCGGTGCGTTTTTACTAATCTTACTTGGATAGAAAAAACGCTACGGTTTGTTTACTTACGATGCTTAGTAAGTAAGTATGAAGCGGCAATTTGTAAAACAAGGTCGATCGACAATGTTATTGTGGTGTCGTTGAGCTACTATGATGATGAAGTCGGAAGGTTTAATGCGATGAAACTTCTTTATAAGTATAAGGTAGAGAATAAAAACTTAGTCTTTTTTTAAACACCTTACCGCTGGGGTAAACGAGTGATGAGTGGAGACCGCGACTCGGCTAACGTAGGGTAAAACGCCCTCCGGCCAGGTGGGATGATCTGCGAAAAATTGCAGGCAGATGCTGGATGCGGCAAGCTGAACACAGGGCGCTATGGCACTCATTAGGGGAGGCCTATGTCCAGCAGTGGACCAAGATAGGCTGATGATGATGATGAAATACCTTTTTAATCCTCTCTAGTTCTTGAAAAGACGGACTGACAAAATATTTCCCCACAAGAGGTCGTCACAGCCGTGGTGGCCGTTCAGGGCTAGCACTCACCTGCTACGCAAGTGACGCATATTCGAATCCCAGGCCTGTACCAATGAGTTTTTCGACAACGTATGTGCAGTTCATCTTTGACATTCAACCACAGTCCACCTCCAAAAAAATATCAACACATTTTGAGCCACGATAAATCGCAAGCTCAAGCGAAGATGTTTAAATTGAACATATAAAAACCTGTAATCTGGGGCACTGGGGCCTACTACCATCATTGGTTTAAGCAGAGCGTATTAAGAACGACTGAGCTTTAACGTTTTACTTTGGTACCGTAGAATTATACGTCACAGCTTAGAAGTTCTTAATACACGCTGCTTAAGCGATCATAGTTGGCCCCCTGTTTTTAGATAACTAGTGGACGTCACGCGGTATCACCCGCGTAGTTCCCGTTCCCGTGGGAGTACGGGGATAAAATATAGCCTATGTTACTCTCTGATGATGTAGCTATCCATTACAGATTTAAGTCGTTCTAGTAGTGTCGGAGCCTAGTCAATACAAAGAAACAAAAAAATATTTCCAATAATATTAGTTCTTACCTATAGATAGATGGTTGTCTGGTTGTCAATTTGTCAACCAAAACCAATATTTTTATCCATAAATCGTAAAGCATATAGGAAACTAGTAATTGTTTACAGTATTTATAAACGCATAGCAAATTGCTAACCTTGTTCGACACGGCTCCAAAAGATAAACAATCGAAAGAAATCCAAGCCTTCACTGGCCACTGGCTCCAATACAAATTGAATCAACGTGTTTCGTACCTTATTATTGTATTTATACTTTAGTATTGAACTATAATATCGGGCTAAGCGATCTATTTTGACAGTTAATAAGTCTGTCTATTTAAAAAGGTGTTTTGTGTTGGACATCATGCAAGAAACGGTTATTATTAGAGGTGAACTTTGTTTGAAAATCGGTTTTCTTAATTAATACCGGTAATGTGGGTGTTCCAGGTCGGGTTAAGTCTAGAATGTCTATGGAATTTTGCTCCGGTGAGTTTTTTTTTATTTGAATCAGTGAGTGACATTCCTTCTACTTGAATGATGAAGTAAAAATATCATTCGATTTTTAAAACGTGAGGATAAACACTCGTATGGGATTTTAAAGGGTTTATAGGTTGCGCGATTGTAGTACTAAAATTTTCGATTGGATAATATAACCAATCAATTTGATTCATCGATTAATGACAATATAACTAAAATAACTGTGCAAAAATCGAATATAGCTGTGCCTCGCGGAATCACACGCATAGCCTTAATTACATGGGCTCCTTGTAACATTAGCAGATATGCTACTGAAAGTCTCGTTAACAGAGAAACCATTAATAATGCTTTTTTTATTAGTAATATATTTATTGGTATATACTTTCATGTGCATTTAATAAAAAGCTGTTAATTTGGAATAACAAACAGACACTAACATTTTATTTATCTGTATGTAGATATGTATAGATGTCAGTCAATCAGTCAGTCAGTCAAATGTATAGATTTTCCAGATTTTCTTCTAGTACCTATGACTTAGGCAAAAACAACTTCTTGTTAATATACGGACTGAATGTTTATGCTATCACTCGTTCTTGTTTCTATGCTGAAGATGCGTTTAAACACAGTCCCTTCGCATTTCGTTCGTAATTGAGTTTCATTTCCTTATTGGGTACCAAAGTACCTTTACCTTAAGTAGGTGCCCTGTGGCTTTGCTGATTTCCGCTTACGATTTGCGAATGGAATGCGTCGTAGCATGACCCTTAAATGCGATGACAAATAGGAAACATACAAAATGATTACTTGGGTGATTTACTGGAACCAAACACTATTGGGTAAATACTATCCCAATTTACGTAATACGCGAGTTAAGCAAGCTTATGGATTATCAAAAAACTTATATGCATTAAGTATGCAGTGATTTCATACTTTATTATGAGAATTGCTTTACGGTAAATAACATCGTGAGGTAGCCTGCTATGTCTTAAAGTAGTATGTGCGAGAAAATAAATGTTTTTATTTCTTCTTTCTAGTTTTTGTTGCTCAAATCTTTTCTCTGTTATTATTATAAGTAAATTGTATATAGTGCGGTCTATTCTGTCTGTCTATTCTGAAGTAGGTATTATACTTTTGACAAATGCATTGTCACCCAAGTATTACTTCTATAGTTTGTGATTTGACAATATGAATATTTAAAATTTCCCAGTGGAAATATACAAAGATGAAACAAAATCATGGAACATCATGCTCATTACTGCAATTATTGCCATTTTCAACGCCTGCTGTGAAATTATTGTTCAATTATTATAAGTATTGCCTGCGAAATACTTACATGTAAAATAGATTCAATGAATGAAAATTAGCCGTGGCGTGTGGTTTTTGTAGATAAGACAAATGTGTAAAGGCTGATTCAAATAGTTCAAGATAAATAAATGAGTTACCTATTTAAATCATAAGCTTTCAAAGAGCCGTGGTGGCCGTGGGGTTTAGGGCGTCGCTTGCGCAGCAAGTTCGAATCAAGCGGGGCCTGTACCTCTGAGTTTTTCTAAAAACTTAGGTGCAGTGATTTCACACTAAGTGCTTTACGGTGAAAGAAAACATCGTGAGCAAACCTGCAAATATGTCTGAGAAGTAATTCAAAAGTTTTCAAATACATTTTTGAAAACTATTGCATTCATCGTTGAAATGTGTGTGTTGTTACAGTGCAACCTCGATATAACAAATCGGAGGGGAACAAGAAAATATTCGTAATATCAAGTAATTCGTTGAACTGAGGTTTGTTATGTTGAGGTTAGATTGGTCTAAAATTCGTTATAAAGAGGTAAAAGAATAGTTTTATTCACCTCCGACCGATAAGGAACACCTTTTACGTTTCTGAGCCATTTTAACTTAAATCTTTAATAATAGTGACGAGCAGAGGTGTTTACATTAATTTCCATCAAAACAACAATGATTACTGTACAAACAAAAGCGTGTCGAAACATGTCGAGACATGAATCACATTATAAGATTAAGAGTTATATTATTGGTGGAAACTTTATATAAAGGTTTTGGGTTGGCAAAATTCGTTAATTAGAGGTTAACTTTTTCTTGATAGTTGAAAATTCGTTATAAAGAGGTTGTACGCAAAGAATGTTCGCAATGTAAAGGTATATTTTATATTGACTCTTATGGACAATTCAAGGGGATTACGAAGAATTTGTTAAATCGAGGAAGTCGTTATATTAAGGTTGCACTGTATTACAATACCTTTGCCTACCCCGTCGGGGAATACAGGCGTGAACATATGTATATCAAAACATGCGCAGTTAACCCCACTATTTTCGCTGAATGCCCATAACTCGTGACGGCTTCTGCACCTATACATAGTATGTCTGTTGTATAGTTGATATTCTAGAGTATTCTATCAACAATCAATCTATTAAGACGCCGCGTTGATTGTTTAAACACGTCAAGGAAACAGCCACTTGGTTCTCAGGCTAACCTGTGGGAAACTGCAGTCGGAGCACTCCCAGCCACTCGGACCAGCGTCATATGAGGCTCGTTATTGAATAAGGCCAACTCATAACAAACTACTCTAGTCATTTAGTTCATCTCTGATTTGCTCGGATTACACCCTTTACATGACGGTCTCAGTTCTCAAAAACGTTGCCAATCGTAAGGCGATAAATAAGCGTACAGCCCTCCTCATGGTAAGCGGCTACTGCAGCCTATGATCAACACCAAGTGTCCCTCCCGCGTTGCCTAACTTATAAAGAACTAGCAGACGTCACACGGTTTCACCCGCGTAGCTCCAGTTCCCGTGGGAGTACGGGCATAAAATATAGCCTATATTAATTAGTGATAATGTAGCATTCAAACGGTGAAAGAAATTTAAAAATCAGTCGAGTACTTTTTGTGACAATTCGTTACAAACATACAAATCTTTGCTCTTTATAATCTCTACATCTATATATCTATATCTATATCTATACATACAGATAAATAAAATTGAAGTGTCTGTTTGTAATTCCAAAATAACAGCTTTTAACTAAATGCATATGAAAGTATACACGCTACTAACACAAAAAAAAACAAGTTTTAATTTTTTTGGCGGCTTAACCGATTTTAACGGGATTTTCACTGGCAGGTAGCTATTTTTACAAGGAGTAACTTAGGCTACTTTTATTTAAAAAAACATTAGGGTTCCGCGGGACACCCATGAAATTAACTCTACGCGGGTGAAACCGCGGGGCACAGCTAGTATTAAATATGGATGAAATCTCACAACGTCGGGTCGTCCTGACATTGTTGGGGTCGGCACTTGATTCAACCTGATGAGGCTGAGCACCAATTTTTAAATTGGCATCCGGGACCGACGGCTTATCGTGCTCTCCGAGGAACAAAGGGAACTATTGCGGTCATCCACCCAACTACTGGTTTGGGCTAGGGTTGCTTAACTTCGCTCATCGAATGACATGCGCAATAGCAACTGTACCGCGAGCTCCTTTGAAATAATTGTTCCTCCTGGTAAGAAAAAAATCCCTTTTTTTTCTTTTTTTTTTAAGTGGGAAATCCTCGTAGGATACCTGCTTGCCACGGGTGAGGCAAGCAGATTATGTCAGAGTTCTACTGACTAAAACCCACTGTGTTCCTCTCCCCGCTCTGTTGAGGGGCCGCGGTTTCTGGTTGCATAGGCGTCCGCGGTCCGTCAGCGGCTGGCCTGTTGGGCCTCGTCTTTGGCTGCCATGCCTGTGCAGCTTACTCTTAGGGTTGGTGCGCCGGAACACTTGGCGCACCACTTCATCCCTGTGCCAACATAATGACAACTATTGCACAGCAACTCCACTCCTACTCCTACCCTCCACGGAGAACTAGCGACCTTGCTCACGGCAGGAACTACACAACTCAATGGTAGCATTGTTTGAACGCGTAGGTCTTCTTATCTAGAAAACCTAACGCATCACGGTTGTACTGTATACTTAGTCGATGTAGTCAATGTACCTAACAGTTTTGTGTAATCTTTAAGTAATAAAAATGTTAATGTTGTTACAGGTAAGTTCCAAATCTTGATGAAAATGTTGATCGAATGACTCAAATATATCGTGAAGCAGACAGGTAATGAACATCTTATTTATAAGTAAGTAAGTAAGTAGTTGTTACATTGTGTTCTTTGCATAGTTCCCAACCGACTTTGTCATTGCTGTGAATTTAAACCATTTATAACCCAAGTATAGGTTTAAGCATGTTTAACGTTGACTATATCGACTGCGAATTTTCCTGATTTTGAGTTGGAACGTACAAGCGTCCCCAGCGGCGAGTGTGGAAAGTTTTACGTGACTATCTATACAAATATTTATTATAAACAGGAAAGTATGTTTGTAACAAATGGCTCGAAAAGTACTGGACCGATCTTGATTCTTTCAGCAATGCGTGTAACACAGGCTATATTTTATCCCCATACTCCCACGGGAACGGGAACTATGCGGGTGAAACCGCGTGAAGTCCGCTATTACCAAATAAGGCAAATATGCAATCGATATACTTAGTTGACGTTAAAAAATGTTAAAACCTATTCTTGGGGTACTTTTGTTTCTAAAAACAATGAAAATGATTTATTCACTTTAGGTCCTGGTAAGACACTTATGAATGTCGAGGAATTTACCACACATAATTTATACAATGTTGAGGTCCACATCTTGTGGTCTTGTATATTACGGAACACATTCAATCAAATATTTGGCTATAAAGTAGGAATATATGCGAGCGTGCGGCCATGCATGGCCAAAACGCATCCATCGAGCGGGTTCGATTTATGACTTATGTAACTGGACAAACATTTACTGAGTGGCATGTCGGATTAAGTAGGAATCTATCATAAACGTTCATCAACATTTAAATAATTATTTACTTAAATTCTGTCAGAGTGCCTAGTGCGAGTGAAAATCGCCTTAGAGTGTCTTAGCTAGAGCGATTTTCACTGCCACGCACCACGCTGCGTGTCCACGAACTATCATAAATGCGCGTGCATTTTCTGTGTCTTGGACTGAGGGCCTAGTGCGAGTTTTCTTAAAATCGCCGTCACAAGTCATCGCGTCGACGTACACGCAGATTTGTGTGGGCTCACAATAGTATCATTTTTAGGCCGACAGAGGCGCTGTTCCGATCCTATACAAATCTGCGTTTACGTCGACGTGGTGACATGTGACGGCGGCAGTGAAAAACTCGCACTAGGCCCTCTGGTATCTATGGTACAAGCTTTGCCTATTTTGAGTCTAGGTGTAATAATGTCCGGGCATTATTAGTTCACTAAAAATTGGAATGAAACAACAAACACATTTAAAAAAATAAGAGAACTAATAGAAAGGGTAATTAAGGTAAACGAGCCACCCTCGACCAAACGATCAGTATAATACCGAATATAATTATTATTTAATGATGTTGTTAATACGCGTGTGGTGGCTGAGACCGGGGTAAGGTCTATTATGCAAAAATCTGTAAATATTTATTGTCGCGGAATCCTAATATTTTCAGAAAAAAAAAAAAAATGGTTTTCCTATGTCTGTACCGTGTATACTTTCATATGCATTGATTGAAAAACTGTAATTTTGGAATTACAAACAGACACTTAAATTTTATTTATCTGTATAGAGTATAGATAAATAGATTTAAGTCAGTCCGGGACCAAATTTGGAGCAACCCAATTGAAACGTCGAAGTGTGTTATAAAATATCTATGCATGTGTGTGTATACATAATTATATCCAGACAAGTTATTCACTATGGTTTCTCAGCGTCTTACTCAACGACGAGCATTGGTTTCAATCATAGGAAATTCATACATAATACATACACGATAAAGTTCAATTTCGTATCTTTAAATCCGATACTCGACTTCGATTGCGACGCTGAGAAACTTTACAGAATAATGCGAAAGCATTTATTTCATTTTCAATGGCCTCCGCAGGTGTGATTATTTTAAATAAAGTGGCAATATAAAAGATTCCCAATCACAATAACATAATTTAATGTAATTGACTCGCTAATCGCCAGTTCAAGGCGATGCCATGTCTAGATCGCATAACGAGGGAAACTAGCCTTTAGACACAGTACAAATATAAGCTTAATACAAGCAGTACGGAATCATAGAACAATTTTTCTAAATACGAGTAAAACACTCACATAGACGCCCGCTACGAGATTATAAGCGGTCCTGGGGTAATTTCATTAAAGGGGTGTAACGTCGTGGTCGTGAGCGTATTTTTTTCTTATTTTAATGGTGGCGACGAGCTTGAGTGCAGCTATTCCGCCAATGTCACGTGTTTGTTGTGGATGTTAATGTGTATTTATAAACATTTTTCTAAACTTCAAATCGACACATCTTGGACTGTAAGTAAAAGAGTAAATTTTCAAAACTTAAGGCTAGCCGCACACACGCAATAATATTGTCAATGAAAATGAAAATGAAAATGAAAAATATTTATTCAGTTTAGGCTGTTTTTAAGTGTTTGAATACCATGTATTTGCCAGGAGCTACTTGTGCAGAGTGATTTACCTAGTTCCATATATCCTTGTCATTTATATAATCCGAAATTTTATAATATGTTTTCTTCATCAAAACAGTTTTGACATGTGTTTTAAATTTATCATAATGTGATGATACTTTTACATACAACTAGCTGTTCCCCGCGGTTTTAACCGCATCCACTTAATTTCATGGTTGAGCCGCAGAACTCGAATGTATTGTTTAAATAAAAGTAGCCCAAGATTCTCCTTGTGTAAGTAGACTAAGATAGCAGGCAGAGAAAAAAATTCGAAAATTGTTTTTTTATGTGAGTACCAATCTTATACATCATATGCGTGTGCGGTTAGCATAAGAGTAATAACCTTCACATAAGATTGAGCAAATTTAAAAAAAATTTGTTCTAGATTCCATACTGCTTAGTATGATTATATGTATACTTTAGCCAATTAAGTAGATTTCATGATATCTACGGTAGGTTAAATATAACGTCATTGTCATTGTTGACTCTGCATCACGCAGCAAAGCTTTACATACTGAAGATATACTGTGAATGAGAGGAATTTATGATCTACTAAGCACTTAGTTGTGCCCCGAGTATAGTTTATGGGTGTCTTCTGTCACAGAATAAATATAAAATTACTAAGCAGTATGGAATCTAGATGATTTTTTTAAAATAAGAATGCTATTCCATCAAGCGTGACCGTCGCCACTGTTAGGCTAGCCGCACACATACAATATTAAGAAGAGTTTTTAAAATGTATTCTTTTATTAACTATCAAAGTAATTTCGATTTGTAGGTATGAAGTATAGAAACAGTGTGTAGTGTGCGTAAATGAGGTAAGTATCCGCGATCGGTCACGATGTGATACCCTATTTTCGCGTAAATGTGCACGTCTGTGTGAGTGTGTGATTTCAAACGATTTGTTCCCAGATTCCGCACGACTTGTAGTAAGTTTATAATTTACAGTGTGCTACTGTTGTACATTTTTGAACTCAAATTATTTAAAATTTCGTAACTTCCTCGAGGGTCTAGTAGTCGCAAACGCTACTTCGGAATATGAGGTCCTGGGTTCGACCCCCGGGTTTTGCAAAGTGCTTAATATTAGGTTTTTCTATCTGTTAAGTATTTCCTGGTAGCAGCCCGGAGTTTGGATTAGTGTCCGGTTAGTGGCGCAATGGTTAATAGGTGCGCCTAACCGGACTCTCATTACATGGGACTTAAACATAACTGGTGAAATGTTAACGATTTTATTTTTACCTTCCATGGGATACCACATTGTGACCTTTTTATACCATTTGTACTCTCAAACAATAAGTAGGTAGGTGCAGTTGAATTAAGTAGCTGTATTAAATCAAACAATCGGTCAGTTGTGAGCTCACGAAGGCGTGGGCGTTGGTCGGCATAGATCTAAACGATGCATCCGGCGAACAGAAGTACAATATCCACAGTAGTACCACGTAGTATCACACTATGTACCTGGTACAGGCTAATTCTCAGCACTGAACACGCTTGTTATTCAATCACGCAATCGTGTGCACATATGTAGCACAATGGGTCATTTAGGATCGGCCCCTCATAAAAAAGTTAAGTAGGTAGGTAACTATGACGCGAATCAGATTCAGAAGTGAAGTATTTGGGATATGAAGCGATTAATGTGAATTCAGGAACGGGACAAATAATATGTATATCGTTCCTAAGCATGCAGAAGGTCCTGCTATCTATCTATTTTTGAAAACTTATTTTATGTAAGTGGGTAGTTTTGTAACAGAATCCAGTGTCGCAGTAAATACTGTTAGTGACATCTATCCAAATTTCTATGAACTATATTTGTATTCTTCTATTGCTAACGTAACTGATCCTGATGATGTTTTACTAATATGTACGTAAGATGGCGTTAGTTGATACAGCTTTGTCCTTTATCGACACGAGATGGCGTTACATGTGTTTGATTTACGATTCTAATGAATATCGTGATGGGATGAGTTGCGGGTGTATAGTAATAGATTGATTAAATAATATGATTTGATTTAATTACTTACGCATTTACTACTTTTATAGAGTGCTGTTAGTTTTTGAAAGGTACACTACCAATGTTAAGTACCTAGATATGTGTACATTCTCATAATAAAATTATTCATGTGGAGTAGTAAGTATACGTTAGTATGGGCGTAGTCAGGTTTTACTTTCCAGGGGGTCAAGAAATTTAAGAACCATACCATTATATGAAATAAGGCCCATTTTTTTTTTTATAAAAATGTACCTTACTTAAATTTTTGGAAGGCCTTGCATTTCCTCTTTATTTGCCGCACGCCTGGGGCCCAACCATGAGCCCTTTTTGCAATGATAATTAAGTTGTGCGAAAGTGACAGACACATCTCACACGTCACATACATCTGTCTCATAAATGAGTGAAACTATCATGGCAATAAGAGCTCATGGTAAGGCCTTATGTTAATATCTGAGCTTATCGAGGGAAGGACGAAGAAAATTATTTACAATGTTTACATTAAAATGCACACGTCTGTTGGTCAATAGACGTGCGTGCGTGCGTTCATAATATAGGTAACAACTCAACGTTTTATATATTTCAATGTTTTATAGTTTCTTACGCGTTATAAATTATTATCTATACTAATATTATAAAGCTGAAGAGTTTGTTTGTTTGTTTGTTTGAACGCTCTAATCTCAGGAACTACTGGTCCGATTTCAAAAATTCTTTCAGTGTTAGATACATAGTCCATTTATCGAGGAAGGCTATAGGATATATTTTATTCTCATAAAAATTAGGGGTCCGTAAGAAAATTGCGAATTTGTAACCCAAGGTGTAAAATCGAAAACCAATTTATGCGTGCGCTGCAAAAACTATTGACAGTAGAACAAAATGATGTACTACGGAATTGTAGGTCTTATTAAGATCTACAAAAAAGTCCGCGAGAGCATATATCTAACTATCATAGTTTAGTCACAATAACCGCTTTTATGTTAATAAAAAATATTAAATCGTCTGAAGAAAGAAACTACGTTAAATGTGTATCTTAATATTAATCCTTATGCAAATTAAGCATTATGCTATCAAGGGTATTCATGTAGAAGTAAAATACTGTTTGTTTTATTCCAATAGGACATTGCGTTTAGAAATTATCACGAGTATAAAAACGCAAAGAATTGGTACCAAATAATGAGTTATTTGCCAAAGAGTAATCTCTGAAACGGCTAGACCGATTTTAACGGGACTTTCACTGGCAGATAGCTAATGCTACAGGGAGTAACATGTGCTTTTTATTTAATAAAGAAAATTTTGGGTTCCGCGGTAATCAAATTAAATCTACGCGGGTGAAACCGCAGTCTGTCTGTTTGTTCCGGGTAATTTCCGAAACTGTGGACCAATTTTAACGGGACTTTCACTGGCAGATAACTAATGTTACAAGGAGTAACATAGGCTACTTTAATTTAAAAAAAACATTAGGGTTCCGCGGGACACCGATGAAACTAACTCTACGCGGGTGAAACCGCGGGGCACAGCTAGTTATATATATATTCATTCCACCGGATCACGTATGAGACGGATGATAGATACATTAGCGTAACACGTAAAGGGTATTTTTTGCCGACATCACGAATGAACCATCTGGTTATAACGAACATAATTAATACGGCTCTAATGATGGCAATCAATTAGGTATTACAATGGAAAATATGAAGTCATTGAACTTTCGTACTTTTTCAGTTTGTAAGAGTGAAATATTATCAATTTTGAAAGTCTACAAGTGGTGAATTTATTTCAGAATAGCAGACGTCACGCGGTTTCACCCGTGTTGTTCCCGTTCCCGTAGGAGTACGGGGATAAAGTAGTATGATGTAGCCATCCATTGCTAACAGAATTTTCAAGATCGGTCAAGTAGTTTCGGAGCCTATTCAATGCAAACAAATAAACAAACAATCAAATATTTCCTCTTTATAATATTATTGTAGATGTCCAACCTACACAATAAACTATACTTACTAATATTACAAAGAGGGATTTTTGTTGTGTGTTTGCATTGTGTGATTGCAATATACTCCAAAAACTACCGCACCGATCCAGAAAATCCTTTCAGCGATGGATACATTATCAGCGAGTAACATAGGCTATATTTTATCCCCGTACTCCCACGGGAACTGAAACTACGTCTAACGCCGTCTCAGGCACAATACTTACGTTTTTGAATTACTTCTCAGTCATATGCAGGTTTTCTCACGATGTTTTCATGTACCTATATATAGATATTGTTGAAAATAACTGTAAGGTGTTTTCGGACCTCAATATACTTCTCAAAAGGTCATTCCTAAAAGCCTTTGTTCAGAATTCACCATCGCTCATTAGGGCGCGCATAAATCATTTTCATTGTAAGTACGTTCCTGGGGGTCTACTCTCTTTCTCCGAAAACGAAACTTCGTGAACGAACGAAAATTAATCGTAGTTTCATTATCGCTTTGTTTTTATCATACTCAAATTTTTCTTCGTCTAATAATTTAATTTAAGTTGGTTTAGAAAATATAAACATCAAATAATTTTCTACCGGACCACGTTCGGACGTAATTTTAGAACGAATAATAACCGTGGTAGGAACTTTGCGAACTTTCGGCCGAAGCTTCGTTTTTCGGAGAAAGCGAGTAGGCCCCCTGAGGGCGTGTCTGTTTATATTGATCAAACATTCACAATCAATCAGTGATATCTTATAATACTTCAAAGTACATTGCAGTTTAAAAACCAATAAATAACTCGTAAGTGCACGCAAAGTGCGTAATGTATAGGTCTGTTGTTGAAACGCAGTGACGTCATGGTTATCGGGGTTTCCGCGATGACTCACACACATGTGCGTGATAACAAGTGCTGAAACCTTGTTGCCTTCAAGTGTTGATTATATTAGCGCAGGTAATTATTTTTAACTAGCTGTGCCCAGCAGTTTCACCCAAGTAGACTTTAAGTCGCGAATCCCTTATGAAAAAAAAAAGTAGCTTAAGTTACCCCTTGAAATATCAGCTATCTGAAAGTCCCGTTTAAATCGGTCAAGCCGTATTGGAGATCACTTACCCGAAAAATAAATCAAATAAAAAACGCAATAACTCAGACTTCGACAAGAAAACGTCTTATTGGCTAACGATTTCAGATCACGTGAGTATTCACATTAGGAGAAAATTTCGAACGAATGACTTTGATCGTTCAACGACATTTCAATCGTTTGTTAAAGGTGAAATGGGGCAATAGGTAGGGTAGGGTATAGATATAAGTTTGGACACGTTCTAACTTATCGCTTGACCTTGCGTTTTGCGCTTTTCTTTTGTATTAAAACTTCCTACACTCGCCGCTTGGGGCGCTTTTTAACGTTCCCATATAAAATGAGGAAAATACGCAAGCGATATCGTCCACGTAAAAACATGTTAAAATCTATACTAGGGGCATAGACTAGCGCTAGACAATTCAAATATTAGAAGCTGACGCATCATCATCTCCCTGGCCTTATCCCATACATTGTTGGGGTCGGCACTTGATTCAACCCGATGTGGCTGATCACCTGATTTTTATACGAAACGACTGCCATTTGACTTTCGTAACCATATTTAGAAGCCGACTGCCAGTAGAAGAATTTTGGATGACAATGAGATTAGTTTGACACCTTGCTCCATGTAATCTGAATATAAGAATAAGTTATTGACCATTGTAGCCAGTTTGTTAGTAATATAATACCAGCGTCAATGCAGTAACTTAAATTATTTATTACTGTCTCATGCTTCTTGGTAATCTATACAGATAAATAAAATTGAAGTGTCTGTTTGTAATTCCAAAATAACAGCTTTACCCTAATTGCATATGAAAGTATACACGCTACCGACACAAAAAAACAAGCTTTAAAATTTTTCTCTGTCTGTCTGTTTGTTCCGGGTAATCTCCGAAACGGCTGGACGTATTTTAACGGGACTTTCACTGGTAGGTAGCTGATGTTTCAAGGAGTAACTTAGGCTACTTTTATTTATCAAAAATATTAGAGTTCCGCGACAATAAGGATGAAACTAATTCACGCGGGTGTAACCGCGGGGCACAGCTCGTAATAAATACAAACTTTTAAGATCTTAAGATTTGTCGACAAGACATTTATCTTAAACTAACTGCTGACAGGGATTTCGTCTTAAAGGTATAAAAAAAAGTGTCACTGTTAGGAACATTATATTTTTCAAGCTCAAGCGCCGACGTTTGAATGTCGCAAAACCTATCCTTACTTGGGTCAGGGGCCGCTGTTATTGCCATGATAGTTTCACTAATTTATGAGACAGATGTATGTGACGTGTATACATCTGTCACTGTCGCACAACTGAATTAATATTGCAATAAGAGCTCATGGTTGGGCCCCAGAAGCAACTCCCGGAGTGCGGGTTGGGAGAAACAAAAAAAGTCTATTGAAATTATCATTTCATGCATAACTTGCGGAAAATCATAGCAAAGTAGAAATGAGTGTTTAGATTAATAATAGACGTTTCTAGACGTCAGACAAACCTAGGTTGGAAGAGTTGCTTTTATCTCGTTCGCAGCCTGCGGCGTTTTTACCAGCGCGGGCGGCGCGTGCATAGCGGTACTTGGTTTCCTATTGCTTTCAGCGTTCAGTAAAAACATAATGCCATTTTATATATAAATTAACAGAAGACCAGCCCCTCAGCATCAGTGACACATAACTTAATAAGCGTTCTCTCTAAAGCTATATTTATCTAGGGAATGCATTTAAAAATAGTTTTCGCATTTAACTCATCATAGTCTATCTTACGTACGTAGACAAAAAGTAACATTACCCCTCGTGCTTGCGCTCAATAAAAACATTATAAAATGTATGGGAATAAAAATATTCAATTTGACGAACACACTCATCATAATATAGCATAATTAATACAACTTTTACCTACCGAATTAACTTTTGCAACCATAGGGTTACACTAGCTGTGCCACGCGGTTTCACCCGCATAGATTTAGTTTCATGCTTCATGTCGCGGAACCCTAATATTTTTAATGAATAAAAGTAGTTACTCCTTGAAACATCAGCTACCTGCCAGTGAAAATCCCGTTAAAATCGGTCCAGCCGTTTCGGAGATTACCCTGAACAAACAGACAGATAGACAGACAGACAGTCAGACGGACAGACAAACAGACAGAGAAAAAATTTAAAACTTGGTTTTTCAGTGTCAGTAGCGTGTATACTTTCATATGCATTTAGTGAAAAGCTAATATTTTGGAATTACAAACAGACACTTCAATTTTATTTATCTGTATAGATGTATAGATTAGCTAGGTACCAATTGTATGACGCTACCGATCGTGATCAATTGGAGAAAGAGAATCGTAAAAAAATTTACTTTCTTTAGGCCTCGAATAAGACCAATTGCTCTGAGATCATTGTATTGCCAGTAATCAATGTAGGAAGTCAGCCTTCTGTTTCATCAATAATTGTGGTAAAAAGTTGAACCGGCTGACGTCATGGCATGCTTTGAACGCGTGCGCCGCTCTTCCCCCCGCCTCCGCTATATTTAACGACGCGGCGCGACGCCCGCCACTCGTCACAGCGTCGGTCAGTCGGCTTCAGTCCAGCGAAGCCTTGGGCCTACAGTTCCTATCGTCACGTGCAACCCTCGCCATGTCTCCTCGTCACATCTCACCACTCAGCGTTGGCCCTCTCACCAACGTGACGTAGGTCGCGCCGCGAACGATCCGCACTTAGATTAATTTAGTTTTAAATTTCTTATTAGGATTTTTGACGTGCTCTCTTTTATTTACCACAATAATGGTTTCGCAACGCACTCGCGCCGGTCATGTGCTCGTGTGGGAACAGCCAGGGTTGGAAGACCAGCGCAATGGCCGGTACACCGGTAAGTCTAGCCAGCTTTATCATAACCATAATTATGACACCATAATGGTCGTATACTGAAACGAAACTTTAAATAGCTGTACCTAGTATTGAAGACGTTAGAATTAATTTTTAAAGTGCACATAGTTTTTAGTGATGTATCAGCTTGAAGCCATAAGGGTGTAGATACGAAGTCTGAAGTCGAACGGTTTTCTCGTGCGATTGCTCTGGAGAGAAAGGGATGGGGAGCGGAAACATTTTCACATGACGTAGTAATGTCACCCCTTTGATGGTATACGATTACCAGGGACATAATTCACTTGCTGGCCCTATTTAATAAAGCTAAGTATTGTCAATTTATATGTCAAAAAACGACAACATTGTAGAATTATCGAGTTTGAGCTGTTTAATAAGCGTGACAAATATGTCAAAAATCGACTGGTGAAATCGTGACATATTTGTCACAAAAAAAACAAATAACACGTATAATGAAACTCTATAGAAGTCAGAAAACCACAGTACAATTCGCTGTAGCAAATTGTCATTTACAATTTGAAGTTTGTCGTGACAATTATATTGCCTTTTGACAAATAATTTATATTTATTACTTCTCTGGTGAAATGGTCGCAAACGATAGCTATGTATCTATCATACTATACACGCATCTAATTTATACTATACTAGGTGTGCCCCGCGGTTTCACCCGTGTAGACATTATTGTGTTATATATATTGTGAAACGGGATATCCTATGTCCTTCTCCTGGTTCTAAGCTACCTCCCTACCAATTTCCATCCAAATCGATTCAGCCGTTCGTGAGTTATAAATAGTGTAACTAGCACGACTTTCTTTTATATATATAGAAACATACCTCTCACGTCACTTGCAAAAATATCGTTCAATAGGGTGTTTGTTCCAATTCCAGTAGATAAATTATGGTAATTTATAGAATAATCGTTAATTCCCAGCCAAGCAATGCTGGTTGTCTTGTGTTGAGATAGTAAATAGGTTAAGTAGATACGTGAATGGTACTCAGATGAAGTATGTCGTCATAGGAAGATGTTCCCATAAATAGTCGGAGATTAGGTTTTGTATTCTCATAGATGGTCGCATTTTCGTTTTGAGAAACGCTTTAATTTTACGATAACGTCAATTATTTTTTATACGATCACTTAATAATTACGTGTAAGCTGACCTCGCATTGTATTGATTTTCCTAATAATGACTGGTCAACTTATACTAGATACTTCAATTTTGATGTGTAGCTGTGAATACAACTACCTACTGGTTGTACAGTAGATAAGCCGGAGGGAAAAGACTTAAATTATTTTCCCGAGTCCACCCGCTGACGATGACAATATAACAATTTAAAAATCTTTACACATTAGAGAACTTAAAGAAACTAATCATCTCTTTTTCAATGTATTTTTAGATCTTCCGCGTTATTCTGTAACGCAGCGTCGCACTCGTGGAGTATCGGTTTGAAATATACAATTGCACTCTATGTATCAATTTCCTATGATTGATACATAGAGTGACGCTCGACGTCGAATCCGACGACAGAATAACGCGGCTGCAAAAAGCATGATACAATTTGAAATGTAATTTAATTAAACAAGTAAATTCTATGGCCTAAGATTGAAGATAATAAAATTTAGAAATACGAGGAGGGTAAATAGGGAAATTTATATAAACCGTAAACTATTTTTATTTCCTCGTTACACCCATATAAGAATTAAGTAATCCAAGTATGTTAAGCATGATTATCTTTAAGAAACACTTTAGATTCATATAAATGTAAATTAAATACTTTAAAGGTCACACATGATATGGACATTCAACGATTGCAGTCCGACTTGCAGAGTAAAGAGCAATATTTAATAGACTTAACTAATAAATATACAAGTGCTCAGAAACAGATTAGTGAACACATCCTGGCTACCACCGAGTTGGTAGACCTCTGTAACTATAATGTGGAGCGGTTTGACTCATTAACAAACAAACACTCTTGTGGCTGTGGGCTCCCATCATCACCATCCGATAGTGAGCCCCTGCCACTGCCCTGTAAGTTGGGGGTTGCTGAGTTAAATGACACCATTCAACAAATAAGTGTATGTCCACCTATACACAACACCTTAGTGTTTTCAGATAGCCTAGGTAAAAACATAGGTATATTACTCGATAGACACATTAGCGGTACAGTAGTTAATTATTGTATGCCAGGGGCCACATACACACAAATAATTAATAAAATCAAGTGTATGACAATAGATCCTCAATCTGTTGTGATTGTTTTGATAGGTGAGGGACTTAGGGTGCACAAAAGTGAATTAATAAGCGGCTTAGAATATCTGTCACAATTAAATGTACACAACATTATGTTAACTGCTTTCCCCTATAGTAAGAGCTACACAGACAGGCAAAATGATTATATAGGTAGGTTAAATAATGTAATGTATAGGACAGGTTGTCATAGCGACAATATTATTTTTTTTGACACTAATAAATTTATTAGTGGATTTATTATAACTGGGGACTTGTTTTACATCCCCAAAAAATGCATGAATATGATCGCTACATTGGTAGCATATAATATTAACGGTGTTATAGCAACTATAACAAAACATAGGTTAAGTAATCAAACGGTGTTACATTGTTCTAGTAACACAGAAATTAGTTCTAGTTCTAGTTCTTTAAACTAGTAACTGAGACAACGGCCGAGTCCCTCGTCAAACGGCTCTGTCGCCTTAACGTAGTGCACCAAAATATACAAGGCTTGGCTGGCAAACAATTAGAAATTGATTTATTTTTGGAAAGCCATAACGTTCATGTGCTTTGTTTAACCGAACACTGGCTTAAAAATCATGAGCTATTGCTCAATAATAGTAATTATAGACTTTGTAGTGCATTCGTCAGAAAATCAGCAATTCATGGAGGCTCGTTAATCTTAGTATCTAATAATGTTAAATGTAAAGAGCGTAGTGATATAGTAAACCTGTCAATCGAGCGCACTGCCGAACTATCGTGTATAGAACTAGAAGGAAATGTAATAATATGCGTATATCGTCCCCCATCTGGCAATTTCTGTTCATTTGAATCAATCCTTGAAGATGCCCTTAGACGTGTTGCGGTCCTTAATAAAGGCATTGTAGTGTGTGGCGATTTTAATGTTAACTTGTTAGAAAATAATTCTCTTTCGGTGCGTTTAATTAGTTTGTTTAACTCTTTTAATTTAAAACATTTATTTCTGGAGCCCACTAGAATAACTGCCACTTCTGCGACATGTCTAGATAATGTGTTCTGCGATTGTGAGGCCCTGGAAAAATCTATTATCAGTGATCTAACGTCAGACCATTGTGGTCAAAAAATCATAATATTAAATAAAACTAATAATGTAGTAAGTAAAACCACTTACAGACCTATTACTAAGAAACTTGTAGCAAATTTCAGGTCTAACTTAGCAAGCAAGATACCTTATCTGCAAGGGCCACAAGAAGATCCTGATGCTCTTTACAATAGCTTGTTTAACGTTATACAAAAGGAATTCAATAGTACATTTAAACTAAAAACAGTTCAGAAACATAGTAAAGCTAAATTCAATGAGTGGGCAACTGTAGGTATCCATAAAAGTAGAAGGAAGTTGTATGAACTTTATGGTATGAAACGAAATGATCATAGTCCTGAATTCTTAGCATTCGTAACTAGATACTCTAAATGTTTTAAGAAAGTTTGTATAAAAGCTAAAGCCTTGCATCTTGCCCAGAAAATCAAGAATTCTGATAATAAGATAAAAACTACCTGGAACGTTATTAATGCCGTGACGGGAAAGGCAAAAAGTCGCGATTGTCGTTTAACTTTAAATATAGATAACAAAGTAATCCAAGACGATGGTGAAATAGCTGAAACTTTCAACAAGTTCTTTGCAAATGTTCCTATAGTAACTACTAGTTCCCTAAATTCATTTCCCACAGACGCCGAATTATTACTGAAATTAAATGTTTCTAAGTGCGGTACTAGCTTTAGTTTTTGTTCTATCACGCCTTTTGAAATAATTAAGACATTTAAAAGTTTGAATTCCAAAAAGATTGGTGATTTATGGGATATATCAGTGAAAGTACTTCACGATATTATTGACATAATTGCCCCTTACTTAGCTGACATTTTTAACAGTTGTATTAAGAGCGGTGTATTCCCGGATCTCATGAAATATAGTAAAGTTATTCCATTATTTAAAGGTGGTGATATTAGTGACCCTAATAACTTCAGACCGATCTCTATCTTGCCAGCCCTCAGCAAAATTTTCGAAAAAATTATGCTGAATCAAATAGTCGCTTACTTTAATCTTAATAATATTCTACATGGTGAGCAATATGGCTTCACCAAAGGTCGTTCAACCACTGATGCTGGTGTTGCACTTCTTAGACATATTTATAGAGCGTGGGAAAACGCTCACGACATGATAGGTGTATTCTGCGACCTATCCAAGGCATTCGATTGTGTACAACACGAAACCTTATTAGTTAAATTAAATTATTACGGTGTCAAAGGTAGGGCACTCGACCTAATCAAATCATATCTTTGTCAACGGATTCAAAAAGTCGAAGTAAATGGGGTCAGATCTTCCGGTTCTCCAGCACTAATGGGCGTCCCACAGGGTTCAATCCTAGGACCATTTCTATTCTTAGTATATATTAATGATTTACCAAATTTAGTAAAGAATACGTGTGATATTGTACTGTTCGCTGATGACACATCTCTTTTGTTTGAAGTCGACAGAGCCAAAACGAATTATGAAGATGTAAACAGTGCACTTGATCAGGTATTGAAATGGTTTAATGTAAATAACTTAGTTTTAAATGCCAAAAAAACTAAATGTATTAAATTCACTTTACCAAACGTCAAACCTGTTGATACAAAGGTCATGGTAAATGGTGAAACTTTGGAAATAGTAGATTATGTAGTATTTCTAGGTGTAACCCTTGATAATAAACTTCAGTGGGGCCCACATATATCCAAGTTATCAGGAAAACTCAGCTCCGCAGCTTATGCAATTAGAAAAATTAGACAGTTCACCGACATAGAAACAGCTCGACTTGTATATTTTTCTTATTTTCATAGTGTTATGTCCTATGCTATTTTAATTTGGGGCAAAGCTGCTGATATAGACTCTATATTTACACTACAGAAAAGGGCTATACGATCTATATATAATTTGGGACCGCGAGAATCGTTAAGGGAAAAATTTAAATCAATTGGAATTTTGACAGTGGCCTCACAGTATATTTTAGCTAACTTATTATTTGTGCATCAAAACATTGGATCGTTTCAAAGGAAATGTGATGTGCATAACGTAAACACAAGACACAAACATAAAATTGTAGTGCCTGCGCATCGCCTACAAAAAGTGCATGGCTCATTTTTAGGACAGAGCACACGCTTCTATAATAAATTACCAACAAAAATTGTAAACTTGCCCTTCAACAAATTTAAAGAAACAATTAAATCAGTTTTGCTTGAAAAAGGATATTATACTGTAAGTGATTATATTTGTGATAAGGGAGCCTGGGATGTACCTGATAATGTTTGTAAATAATCCCATTGGCACTGTACTTTTGTTACAATTAATTAATCTTAATTTTGCTTTGACTGGCTGGAATTTGCCATGCTCACATATATTTGTACTATATTTTTAGTTTTTATTTTTGACAATTGAGCATTAGAACTGTGTCCATGGGCTTATAGTTGCTTGAACAATTTATTTTGTATTTTTAAAACTGTATAATATTCTTTAAAAGAGTAATTACTGAGTTTCTTGCCAGGTTCTTCTCAGTAAAATCAACCTTCCGAACCTGGCGGTAGCATGTATAATCCTGTGTAATTGTGTCATTCTGACGATTTGAAAGTACTTTGTATGAAGTCTAATCGAATAAAGATATATTTGATTTTGATTTTGATTTTATCCTTGATATTTGGTACTTATTTGCCCGAATTCAAGTGTTATGTTTCTTTGTATGAAACATGTTTTTTTTTATAAGAAATATACACTTGAAGAAAATCTAATAATTAAAATATATTATGAAAAGGAGTCCCTGTAGGCAGCTAAGCAGGTACTTATATCGCGAAAAGAAAGCCTGGAATCTAAAAATTCACTTCTTTTAGATACTTTGGCATTATGCCGAAATAGAGGGGAAAAAAGTCCCCTTCGAATGATATTATTGCACTGATTATTGATTTGTTTAACCCAAATATGCTACCTATGACGTAATAAGCTTCGATGCAGGGCAACATATTTTACATTACAAAAAGAAATAAGAATTTTTTTTTTTTTTCGCACAGATTATTAAAAGTACAAAGTGAAAAAAAAACATAAATAAAATTAGACAAGGCGTAAAAGTAATTTTAGCACAAACTTACAATATCAACTAATAACATTGACATCATATCAATTTGACAGTACCTAACACGAGAAATGGTCCATGTGTGGTGGTAGACTACAAAATATACACAGTATTATACATCAAAATGAAAATTATTTATTCAGCTTAGGGCCAGGACCTGTACATAAAGCAACACTCTCTTGCGCCACCGAATAGAATCGAAACAAAATGTATGGAAATGACATAAACCAGTCACGTGACAAATGTCATTCCCACACATTTTGTATCGCTTCTATTCGCAAGCGCTAAAAGAATGTTACTTTGTCTAGGCTTACAGTAAGGCACTTATGATCGTCGTAGAACTAACCGCTTGTTCGAATACTAACCCGATGAGAAGAACCGGCAATAAGTGCTGAATTGTTTGACAAATGACCCTAAAAATTACCTATCAGGGGCCTTACCATGACGTCTTATTGCCATAATAGTTTCACTCTTATAATGAGACAGATGTACATGACGTGTATAAGTCTGTCACTGTCACACAGTGGAACCATGATGGCAATAAGAGCTTATGGTAAGCATACAGAATCACCGAACTAGGAAGTAGGGTCGAGCAAATATATTGTCATAAAACGTCATATTATCATACCTTATGATGTTTCACCAATTCATCAAGTGCGGTTATAAAACTGAACTTTGCTCACTCTGAATTTTAATAGCTATGGATTGTTATGACTTCAGCGATGCGGACTACATTGTAATATTATAAAATCTACTGTCATATCTACTTATATGTATTATCAGTTAGTTTTCCGACATTCATAAGTGTAAATCATCCGTCCATTTAATTTCATCCATTTTCATTCGAAACGTAAAGATAGAGATTCGTCGGTCCCAAAATCCTAATTCACAATACAATGTTTATTGCATCGCATACTTGTTGATAGCTACTTTTTTGTTGCCTGTAAATCAAAGTGGCTTTTTGTGGCATTGCTTCGCCCAAACGAGCAATCGAGCTACAATTCCCGGAATACTAACAACGTTGATTTGCGATGTTCTCTGTCAAGGCCAGACTGGTAACACAATGGCTTTATACTGCTCCACACAGTCACAGTGTCTGCACATGGAATCTAATCCTGTTTATGTATGCGTCTAGGTGGAGCAGGGTCTTCGTTGATCGCTAAGGAAACAGCAATATTGAAATCACTAATGAGAACTCCATTGAGTTTAGCATTGGAATTCCCGCTTATATTCCCTAAGTTACTTACACCTTTCTCGATATTTATACAAATAATAAACTATGAAACGGAATCAGTTTACTATTAGGCCAACTAACTAAACCCGCGGGATTAGTAGACTAAAGTTTTCATCATCACAATTATGAATAATGATAGTTTAATCATTACGTAATTTCTATGACGCAGAGATCGTGTTACATTAAGAATATGATACGTTTAAAATTTACGCAAAAACTGACCTGCCAACACTAACAGACCACATAATGTCAAAGTCAAAGTCAAAAATATCTTTATTCGATTAGACTTTTTACAAAGCACTTTTAAATCGTCAGAATGACACAATTTACAGGATTATGCTACCCCCAGTTTCGAAAGGTTGCTTTTACTGAGAAGAACCTGACAAGAAACTCAGTATCATATTGACAAATACAACATTATTCTGCTACACAAATTCTCCAAACTATGAAAACCTATTGTATTGCGTAATATTTAACAGTTTAAGCCATGTTTCGCCGGTGACTGTGTGATTTAACTCTCGTAAATACTGTCATCTTCCGGGATATTATACTGAAGCACTAAGTACCATTGGCAAGTGGTGCAATTTCTTTCAACCTTAGAAATCTACGATCTGCGTTGGTTTCAACCACAGGAAATTGATACATAATACATAGATGATAAGGTTCAATTTCGTAGCTTTAAAACTGACAATCGAGGACGAGTGCGACGATGAGAAACCTTAGTGAATAAAGCGGCTGTTATCGAAGCTTATTAAATCCATAAGCCGATTGTCAGATGTGGTATTAAATTGAGATGGTCATATTATATATTACCTTGAACTAAGATAGGTGGATGCCAAACTTTTAATAGTTTTGATGAAAATAACGGGAAGCTTTAAAAACGCTGCCAATTTTTTTTTCATTGAGCCCTCACGTTTCGTGTTACGGAATATTATTGAGTAGTAAATCCCCACAGATCCCCACATGACTTACTACAAAATAACAACTAGGTGGGTTATGTTATGCATTCATAATTTGATATTCGCGATTGAAGAAGGAACTGCTTCGCTGCAAGCATGGCGATAGTGGCACCGAAATTGATAACTGTATCCCAGTACCTATAGGTTTAAACATGATTTAACTTTGATCGATTGCATATTTGCCTCATTATGGGAACGTAAAAGCGCCTCTAGCGGCGAGTTTAGGAAGTTTTACATTCCCAAACAAAATGAGAAAATTTGGGGTACCGTTTCGTGTGTCGGGTGGGTACCGTCACACCTCATGGAATCTCATTGCGTTTGTATCGTGGTACCTGGAAGGTAGTGCTTAGTTTAGGTTACGACGTATGGCCGACCTTGACTATGTTCAAAGGGAAGTGAATAGCTCTTAAACTTTGACATGTTATTTCAGTAGTATTTTATGAGACGTCATTTCCTTTTATGAAGTTTACACGAGCAGAATGATCAATCGTAAATATTTTACGATCGCAATATGAAGTATGAACCTAAGTACTTACACACATAATTCGATTGGTGGTTACACTTTTCAAGTTCATAGAATCCTGCCGCGTTATTCTATAAGGTTTCTCAGAGTCAAACTCGACGTCGACCGTCGCTCGGTTTAAATGATAGAAAATTGATACATAATAGACGACAAAGTTTAATTTTGAATCTTTGAAACTGACACTCGACGTCGAGTGCGAAGCAGTGGAACAGAATTACGCGGTTGTATAGAAGTTAGTACTTAGAATGGAAAGTATATATCAGTTTCTGTAATTATTCTTTGGACAAGTATTACTTATACTTATCTGATCGAAAACAGATACTTATTGAGACCGAGTGTGTGGTTAGTGAAGCATTTTAAATGCAGCGTCGGCTAAATTGTCGGACGACTTTATAAGTCATCTATCTGTCCGTTCAACAAAGAAATGAGAATATTTAACTAACAATACGTGATAGTATTACTAGCATCTTATCTTTTAATATATTATTATCCTATTTTAAATTATAAATGTGAAAGTTTCCTATATTTGTCTCAATCACGCAAAAACGGCTGATCGGATTTCTATGATTTTTTTAACATTGACTATTTTTGACATTTGACATAAACTTTCACTCAATGTCAAAGTTTATGTCAAGAAGCGAGTTTTTATTCTTTGAATAACAACTGGTATATATTTAGGAGAAGTAAGACGAGCCGGTGTTATTGCTGGAATCAATTTTAATAAAACTATTACATCGTAAACCCGAGACTTGCGCGTTATTTTATACTATGTATAAAATACTACTATACTACCTATCCATCTCTTCACGTGCGCATGACTGTCAATGTTAACTTTAAAAATACTCTCGTTTCAAACATCATACGCTATGATTCTTCATATGCGAGAATTTCGTTTGGCACAGCTGGCAGTCTTCAAATTTCACCATCAATATTTATGACAAGCTTTCAATAACTAAAAATAAATATGTACTTACCTAGGTACAGGCCGTCACGACTTATTAGCGCTGGCCTTGAATACGCAGTATTAATTTTATGAGTCTGTATCTGTCTGTCAAAATACATGCTCAGTTACCCCCACAATTTTTGCACGGCTTCTCTATGCCTAGACGAAGTAACATTATTTCGCGCTTGCGCTAATAGAAAAGATAAAAAAATGCAAATGACATAAATCTGTTATGTGACATATGTCATTCCCGTACATTTTGTATCGTTTCTACTAGCGAAGCGTGAGGATAATGTTACTTTGTCTACAGGCGCGTACTTCCCTTTGGAAATGCTAAACTAAGTAGGTAATACATATCCACATTTCCATCTAATAACCTTCTTCTTGGCTTTATTTCGCTGTATCCTCATGCAGTAAAATTATTATCTATCTATCGGTATGTTCACAGGAAAATTTAAAACATTTTAACTTTAAAAAATATAGAATTTTATGTATTTTTTTCTATATTCAATGGTGAATGACCTTGCTCTATAGATTCTTCGTCAAACTTAGACAGAATTCACGTTTTTGATGTTCATGATATTATATTTAGCATCCCATGACGGTATGCAATTTACTTGAATCACACACACACAATTCGATTGATATTATGTTAGCAAGCTGGCTAATTGGGCGCAAACAAAATTATCGCAAAATTTTTAGCGTTGGCTTGGAACTTTCATTTTTTTCAGCTCCAAGGGACAGTAGACTGGAATAGCTGATGTTACAACGCAAGGAATAACTTAGGATACTTTTATTAAACTAGCAGACGTCACGTGGCTTCACCCGCGTAGTTCCCGTTCCCGTAACGGGGATAAAATATAGCCTATGTTACTCACTGATGATGTAACTATCCATTGCTGAAAGAATTTCCAAGATCGGTCAAGTAGTTTCGGAGCCTATTCAATGCAAACAAACAAAAAAGAATCAAATCTTTCCTCTTTATAATATTGTGTAGAATTAGGGATTATAGAGTTCGTCCAGTGATATATGCGGCTTGGCTCTCATTACTACATTCATTGCCAAGTTTGAGGACACGCTGTCTAGACCTGTGTGTGTGAAATGGGAATCCGAGAATCCTATCTCATTGATATAAAACGGCTCGTCAGCGACGCAGTTAGCGGAACGTGGTTTGCAAGTAATTGCAAGCTGTTATGAAAAATATCATACATTATTTTAAAATCATTTATCACAAGCCTAACAATTACTTCAATAATTTTGATAATTTAAATAGCTTTAGATCTTATATTGGATTAGTAGCGTATCATTTTACACGCTATTGTAAAACTTTGACTTATTGGAAGAAACAAAACGTCTGTCGTAAAAAATGCTTACGTCTTTTAAAAGTCACTACTTACTAGTCAGTCAGTCTATTTTTTTTTAAAAGCCAGCGTCCAGTGACGTCATCGACCACAAATATAGAAATTGTCATGTTTATTTTTAAAACTAGGATTATATGCTTCGCTTTTGACGCAAATAAAGCGATCGTAGAAAATTATTAGGTAGCGTGTTATCTTTCCCTATTTAATAAATTATTTTAAATAATTATTATAAAGCTGAACAGTTTGTTTGTTTGGTAGATGGTTGATGATGGCTGAGGGCTCGCTACGGAGCAGTAAAGTTGTAGTCTAATAATATATCTACATATTTGGATAGCTACGTACCATAGACCACGAGCGGTCCGCGGACCACCAATTTAGAACAACTAACTTATAAGTATACGTTCATTATAAGATGCAAATAATAAGATAATGGTGATTGTCGACAGGTGGTCTGGGAACCCGACACTGGGTGACGTTCATGCTGTTCCTGGGAATGGCGAACGCTTACGTCATGAGGACCAACATGTCAGTGGCGATAGTGGCGATGGTGAACCACACCGCGCTGCCCGTCATTTCAGAGCCTTCGGACACTGAGTGCGGGGTCGATTCCGGGAATAAAACCAGTGTGAGTATACTTCTTTATCGCTTCGCTATCTATACATCTATACAGTTAAATAAAATTGAAGTGTCTGATGATGAATCTGGCTATAATACCCATAAAAAAATATTGTCCCTTTCAAAAAGGCAACCTTAAAAACCTAATAGGAAGCCTAAAATCATCGGTTTAAGCAGAGCGTAATATTTAATATAATAATTTATTAAGCCTAGTAGTGCCTCTCATGTCTTGCTGTGCCCTAACAGGGCTTATGTTAGATAGCTAAGGATATAATTATAATTACGGTTATTTTGTATAATAATATGTATGTACGCAATAAATAAATAAAAGCGTATTAGGAACTTCTGAGCTTTGAAGTTTCTTTTGTACTGCAAAACGTTAAGATGTTCTTACGCGCTGCTTAAACGATCATAGTAGTACCATTTGTCTTCGCGAGTAGGATCGTACCTTTTGTAATCACAATACAATGAACATATACCTGCTATGACATGTGATGTGTTCGGGTTATTGTATGACAGTCCATTGTTAGAATGAGCATGTCTATGCTATGACCGCAGTTACAAATGAACTTATTATTATGTCTAACCCGCGGATCATCTATTGTAAAGGGAAAATTACCCAGTCAGAAACCAAAACACAGTGTAGACCACAATTACGTAAATAACTATAGATCAGACGAACAATGAAAGTCAATTGCAGTTTCGATTTGATTGCGATAAAAAAAGTTAATTTAATTTACTCGAAAAATTACCTTTTTATCTTCTGTGGTGGCTAAATTGATTTTGACCTTCACCTTATTTTCACTAATCTTTCATTCCATTTACCGAATACTTTCTACATATATTCTAGTCCTACGAAGATCTAGTACTTACCTAGATACTCTTTATAAATAAGTCATAGGACTAGCGTATTCATCAGTAACTACCCCTTTAACGAATGTGCCACAGTTTTTTTAATAAGCGTCTCCGTCGAATATTTGTATTTAAAATTGTACAGCGCCTCCTAGCGGTGACGTGTAGAACTAAAATAACTCGTACAAATATTGTGAATGACGCTAGCGAGTATGGATTACGAAAAATGTGCGAAACTCGTAATATTAAGGGTAAAGAATAAAGACTCGCTTAACGCAAAAGTTACTAGGTACATCATCTTCGTTCTACGATAGTAAACGTAACTAAATGTGGAATTATTTCAGTAATCTGTATAATTGTGTTTCCTCGCAGGCTGCATCTCAAGATGGTTCGTTCGTTTGGAGCTCCACACTCCAGGGATACATCCTGTCCTCGTTCTTCTACGGTTACGTCATCACTCAGATACCTTTCGGAATTCTCTCAAAGAGGTAACTTACGTCATTGTAAATTTATACTACATGTAGTGTTGACATTTTTATGCGAAGTCAATGAAATTGGAATTAGTCACATCAGCAATACCGTTACTTACACGTGCCAGAAATTACTTTGTAGAAGCCGGTATTACCAGAAATAATAATACCTAACACTTTCTAAAGCTATAGAATCATACTTACATACTAAGGTCTTGTGCCCTTGGCAATTTTGGTACAGAAGTGTATGGAGCACTCGTGTTTTCATCCAGTTAGGCCAAGAAGAACAAAAACTACAAGATTGTAGGTTAATTTTCTACAATTTTTTTAAAATGTTCCATATGTAAATTGTATTGTTTCTTATATGTGCTTATATTTCCGTCGTCAGGTTCGGAGCTCGTCTATTCCTCGGTGTGGGCATGTTGGTGAACTCAGTGTTCGGTCTTCTAGTGCCTGTTGCTGCCGAGGCAGGCTACGAGTACCTCATTCTAGTGCGGTTCATCCAAGGACTCGGGGAGGTAACACATCTTATAGACAGAATCCCCTTATAAACCATAGATTAAACGAAAACTAGACTAAATTTATTTCCATCCCTTTTAAAAATCCCACTTATCACAGAAAGAGATGAAGATAGCTACTTTTCAACCAAGAAATATCTTAGTCTATGTTTCGTTATATCTATCGTATCGTATATAGTATATTCATACACACGTCCATATATGTTAGTAGATATTTAAGGATTTCTAGGTTTCGTCTCACTGTCTTACCTACAGTGAAATATTTAGTAGAGTTTTGTTCAAATAAGATTGAGTTTGAAATCTTTCACAGCCTTGCTTTTACGCTGCCAATCCGACACTCGCGAATGTAGGTACCTCATTCGTCCAAAGCGGAGCAATGATAAGTGCTACAATAAGGTTTTGTGATTCAGTCCATAGGTGTTCAATACAAGTTGTATTTCTAGGGTCCAATCGTACCATGCACACACGCCATGCTTGCCAAGTGGATCCCGCCCAATGAGAGGAGTAGAATGGGAGCTGCTGTGTATGCTGGTAAGCAACTACCGTATCACGCATTACTTAAACTTTATTATCATTAAAATAATTAAGGATGTGGAGCGAGCGATGGTTATTGTAATTAGCGACCAGAAAGAGAAGCTTTTAAACCGGGCGCTTATAATGCTTCGGGAACTGCGGCTCCAATTTTTCTCATCTGATAAATCGATCGATCGCGAAGGAAATTTTCTGTGTAAAAGGCAAACTGATTCAGATCTTCAATCTGCTAGCATAATACTAGGATATGGTTTGCTGCACAACTAAATCCACGCTCCCTTTTCAGGCGCCCAATTCGGCACAGTAATATCTATGCCTTTGTCCGGATTGCTGTCAGCGTACGGCTTCGCCGGTGGTTGGCCATCTATATTCTACGTGTTCGGTCTAGTGGGCACGATATGGTGCCTCGCCTTCCTGTTCTTCGTGTCCGAAGACCCGGAGCAGTGCCCCAGGATCAAGGAGAATGAGAAGAAATATATTCTGAGTTCGCTGTGGGGTGCTGCTGGTTCCAGCGTGAGTATCTTGTAATAGCTTGTCATTAAAAAAGAAAAACTACCTAAGTACTTATTAGGTAATCTTATCTTCTCCCCTCCCCATCTGGATCCCTCCCTAAAGGGTTACTGAGCAAATGACAACCCCATTTATACTAAGTTGATACCAATATCGGCAGCCGAAGGCTAATTCTCTTAATAGTAACAATAAGTAAAATAGTAAGTAGCGAGGTTAATAACTGTCTCTTCGGTTAGATTTGGTGTTTTTATTCTTCTAACCAAACCAAACCAAAAGGTAGCTTTATAGGTGGTCAGGAGCCCCCTTGAGATGGTCGCTTTATTTTTAATGTTTATCTTTGACCACATTTTTTTTTTTCCACCAGTCCCCTCCAATCCCGTGGAGAAAGATCTTACTGTCAACGCCATTCTGGGCCATAATGTTGGCTCACATGGGCCAGAACTACGGCTACGAGACCCTTATGACCGAGCTGCCAACCTTCATGAGACAAGTGCTACACTTCTCTATCAAAGATGTGAGTATCTAATATATAAAATTCTCGCGTCACAAACGTCTCAGTGTTAGTAACAATGCTTCTCCGAAACGGCTAAACCAATTTTAATGGGCATATGACATTTTATGCATAGGTCTGAGAATAGGACGGTAACTAATTTTCATACGTCTAAATTATGGGTGGTCCACTCCAATGGTGTACATGGCAAAACAACGTTTGTCGGGCACATCTAGTGTGTTTATAATTTTTATAAGTAGGGCATAATTATTGACATTTGTGCATTGGAACTGTGTCCATGGGCTTACATTTCTCAAGTGATTTACTTTGTTTTTAAAAATTGTATAATATTTTTAAAAGAGTAATTACTGAGTTTCTTGCCAGGTTCTTCTCAGTAAAAGCAACCTTCCGAACCTGGCAGTAGCATGTATAATCCATGTCGTTCTGACGATTTGAAAGTACTTTGTAAAAAGTCTAATCGAATAAAGATATTTTTGACTTTGACTTTGACTTTGACTTTGACTAACAGTCGTAGCTAATATTACCTACCTTAGAGAAGGTTGCCCGTGCTCTGTCTGACGTCTCCAGTACAAGGACAGAACTTATTTGTATTCACCGGCAAAACAAATACCTACACCGGAATTTAAAATAGAACTAGTAGATTATCTGATTGCTCATTTCCTGCATTCGGTATAAGATGAAATTAACATACTACTTACTAACATATTGGAGACAAAACGATGTGTCTTGGAAAAATGAACTCGACTACCTAATAATTATGGTCGGAAATGGCAAGAGCAATGAAAAGCTAAACACGTGCCCGAATAATTTAGTTCGTTGCAGGATATAGAACAGACATTGACATGTTCTCGAAATAAATGGGCTAAAATTGCACATTCGTATTAATTTGAGAATGGAATCGTAATGAATTCATTCATGTTGTATAATACCTAAGGACCTACGCAAGATGATAATGAATATAATATGACATTTATATTTATTAATCTGTGGTTCAGCCGGCTTCGTATACTTATCTAATTATTATTGTCAGAGCGGTCCATTCCAGGCTAGAATAGGATGGATATTATAATTAGCTAGCAGAATGCCTATCGGCTTTGGGAAAATTATATAATATTATTTTATATCTCATTTTTTAACATCACCAAGATATAATTAATGTTCCAATCTTGTTTCCCACTCGTTAAACTCGTCACCGAGTCAACAATTGGGATCACAAAGGTCAGCCCCAGTCAATTGTGCAAATTGACTCACTGAATCACGACTGGCGGTTCTAAATAGAGATGCTACTAAATTGACAAGTATTGCCCACTAACATACGTAGTCATATCCATTTAAAAATTAATAACAATAATACCTTTATATGAATACACGTCTACGTAGCTATACCAACGACTTCTGAGTCGTCTGTTCTTGGGGTTTAAGTTCTGTATTTAAAATCTCAGAAAATTCGGTTTAGATTTGAATAGGGAACCGTCAGACAAACATGTATTTTAGCCACAAGATGGCGCCACATATCAGTTACAATTACCTTAGTTTTCTTGTACCTTTAAAATGCAATTTTTATTTGTCATCTGAAGGGACACTTAGGAATAAATTCATATTCCCATAAAAAAATTGGATGTAGGAAATTAAGGACTGGCAGAAAGAAAGAAGCTCAATAAACTGTAACAAATAGGCTTATTTTTTTACATTAAGTGCATAATGATATGCCTCAAACCAGCCTAACCCATTAGTAGGATATTATATAATAGAAAACCTAACTGGTATTGTGCTTATGTCAGAACGGGTTCGTGTCAGCCCTGCCGTACCTGTGCATGTGGCTGTTCTCCATGTTCATCTCGGTGGTCGCCGACTGGATGCTGTCCAGCGGACGGTTCAACCACACGCAAGTCAGGAAGATCATCAACAGTATCGGTAAGGACCACATTTCCTGTACGAGTTTTGCACCGTTTTCAGAATCTATACTCGCTAACGTCACTGACAATATTTGTATGATAGGTATATTTTAGCGCCACCGCTAGGAGGCGCTGTACAATTTCTCATATAAATACTCGTAACCTTGGCGTAAGGCTTGGCAAACTCCCGCCACCTCCCGTCACCTCCGCTTTTTATGTATTATAATGAATTTAAGTTATTTCCGGGACTGCTAGGTGCTGTTATTATGTTACCTTTTTTGTATATGTACTCGTCAAGCAGTCATAAAAGTCAGGCTGCTTGAGAACCTAATTAATGATTTTAATTCTTTTCGTTGAGCATTTAAGTAAGATTTTCCATTGTATTCCAGGTCAATACGGTCCCGCGATCGGTCTGTTCATAGCTGCCAACACTGGTTGCAACCCAGCTGCGACCGTCGCCATCCTGGCCGCTGGCGTCGGCCTCAACGGCGGTATCTACTCCGGTTTCAAGGTAATTTACACTTTAAATAGGTACATAAGATTTAGTAGCTTTTTCTTTTCCAATAAAATAAATATTTCTAATCTAAAAGAACATGACTGCTATATTCCAGCTGAGACCAGAGGCTCATGTGGTAATTTAGTGTTATTTTAACCCAACCATTAAGGTATCGGTAATTGATGATAAAACGTCTGCAATAAACTAAAGAAAATATTATTAGAATTATAGAATTAAGCCTTTAATAAAATTAACTTGTTCCCCAGGTGAACCACTTGGATATATCGCCTCGGTTCGCGGGTATCCTGATGGCATTCACCAACTGTCTGGCCAACTTGACGGGACTGCTGGCTCCCATCATCGCTGGATACATCATTGAGGGCAGAGTAAGCATCTTTGTTTTCCTTTTTTTTATCAGATTTTTCATTGAATGACACACTAATGATCTGTCACATTAGATGCTTTTATAGTCTGTTTGTGGGATTTCATATTAATTTATTTATATTTTTTTACATATTACGACTGAAAGCCGATTAATATTGTTAATTATATACAAAAAACGCATTTATTTGCTCCCCTCACAATACTCCAGACGTGCTGCATATATCTAGAAACTTTAGAGGAACCCGAAGAACAAAATACGTTCTATATTAAACCTCACAATTTTTAAATATATATTTTTTAAATGTGTTTTAATATTTACAGCCCACACAAGCACAATGGAAGAAAGTATTCTACATCGCTGGCGGAATTTACATATTCTGCGCGACTTTCTACAACGCGTTCGGCTCAGGCAGAAGACAAGAGTGGGACAACCCTGCTGAAGATGAGGCTCTTGCCAAGAAAGCGGCTGATAAGAAGGCCGTCAAACAAGAGAAGAAAGCCGCCAAAAATCAGAATGGAAATCAAGCGGAAACCGCGCATTAGGTTTTAAAAAGTTGTCATTGTCTATGCTCGGCGAATACAACTCGTTATTAATAGGCTGAATCGAACGCGTCTTGTACATTTGAAATTTGAAGTTAAAAAGTATTATTCCGCGCGTTTTTTGGTAACGGTTGTATTTGTTGACAATGTTAACTGGATACGCGTTAAAAACTTATTTATTTATTAGGTGAGGCTGTTAATGTAAATTTATTTAGTTCGATTCACTTTTTGCAAGTTATTTCTTATGATAAATACGTACTTTAAAATCTCAATAAATTTCGCCTTGGCTTCAAATGTAGGTATATCTTCGTTAAGACAGTCTTATCAGTCTATTGTATTTTTAAGAAAAATACTAATGAGGCGCACATCAATAGGGCTGTGAAATATCGTGTGTAACACAGACGAACGCGTATCCGGTAAACTTTTTAACACCATTTAAATATTATTAATTCTAATTTATTGATTAATTACATTTTAATTACCATGCAAGTATTGTTCATACTATTTTAAAACGGAAGAATAACAGAGATGTGTGAAAGGTAGTGATGTAGTGATTTTGGGTCCAAAAACGAATGTTACCGTCCTAGCCAGTGACTTTTTAAAAGTAAATTCCTCGCATAATGCCCACAAAGAAAAGTGCCATTACATAAGATTTGCAGCTACTTCTCATCTTTTGATACGGTCACTTTGCAAAGATATGAGATCGAATTGTGAAATTTCGATGTTTTCTCTGATCTTTGTCATAGACTAAAATGTAATAGAATGGTATAAGTTCTTGGAACTCTAAAATAAAAATATCCAGTCTATGTCTTTGATTCAAAGCCAAAACGGTAGTCGGTAATATTCATTTAATGAAAATTACAATTTCAGTTCGAAATATGAATTTGTCGCTATGAGCAGAAGTTGTTGCATTAGATAAGGAGTTAAATAAGTATGTTTTTGTATAAGATTATTGCAATATTTATGGATTTAGTTGTATTATGTAGCGTCGATGGACGCTGCACGCCCATGAGCTAATGTGATGATTCTGTTATTAAGATTTATTAATTAAGCTATTTTATGTACCATGTGCAGATTGATATGAAATGCGATACTTTATATCAATCTGCGAGTGGTTTAGGACGATGAGCTTGTATTACCTAATAAAATATTTGTTGATAATTATATACCGTTTTTTAAAGATGTCTTGTCTGTGACAAAGTTGATGTGCCTTGTAAGTGGGAGTACAAAGGTCCAAGGTATTACGCATGCGTTGAACGCCGTGCAAGTATTCGCTATGCTATTATAAAAATAAACGCAAATTGTTTATGTATGGGCTCGGAAAATCTGAGAAATACAAAGATGATTTTTCAAAACTATATTTACTTTCTTTTTTATTTATACCCCCTTATTATATGATATTATTACAAAAGGTACTTACAATTTAAATTTCACCTGATTCTGATATCAGCTACACATAATATGCATTCATATATTTCTTTTAATTTTCACGTTATTTCATTAATCGATAACCGTATTTAAATGCTGTAAGTCGAAAGCCCCAGTGCCAATACGGCAAGGCTGGCCCAACATGAGACAACTGGACGCAGAACGTAAGTTTTCCTTCTTGGAATTGAGAACTGCTTCTCTCAAGAATATCAGCGATGATTCAAAAGACATCTGCTGAAGCGGAGACGATGACGCTTCCATACCTTTTCGGCTCATTGGCTCAAAAACGCCGTTGTACGTCATATAGTCCGCTACCAAAGACAAATGTCTAGGATCTACAAGAATCCCGTACACATTGAATACATTTTGTATCTCCTTTATAATAACCTTATTCCCCGCTTCAATGCCGTACGTGTTAGCTATCGCGTGAATGTCGTTACTATACAGCTTGTTCAAATCTAAAAGATGGTTGTATTTGAACATCTGTAGGATGTTAATACCTTCTGTTTTGAGGTATAGAACATTTTTCTCTTTATTAGTAATAGCTCGCTTGATGTTTTTGACTTCATGGATGACTGATTTCATCGCGGCTTCCCTAAGGGCTTGAGACATGTCGACACGAAGGAAAGAGATCGGGAATAGAACAGTTAACTCACACCATCGGTGGTGTTTAGTGTCGAATGAGTAATTAGTCGCGTCTCTAAGGCTTTCTACTACGTTGGTCGTGATTTTACTTGTCTCTGCGTCTGTTTCTATAGTAGTAATCTCGAGATCTTCCTTATCTTTGTCAATAGCTTTGCGCATTTGCTCATTCTGATCATCGAGTTCGACTTCATCGTCAGACTTGTCCTCTTCACCCGACTCGGGATCTTCATACTCCTGTTCTTCAGATCTCTTCTTTCTTATTTTGGCCTGAAACAAAATATGTATTCAAATTAGAACCTTTAAAATAAGCATGTCGTTTACTGCTTTTCTATATGATAGTAGATATAAATGGTAAGGCAAGCAGCCTTGATCATCATCTCCCTGGCCTTATCCCATACATTGTTGGGGTCGGCACTTGATTCAACCCGATGTGGCTGATCACCTGATTTTTATACGAAGCGACTGCCATCTGACCTTCGCAACCCCGTTTAGGAGGAAAATGTGTGATTTGGGTTAAACCAGTTGTCAGATTATTTTTAGGCCTCCGACTGACCTGTAACGATTGCCAAAGATGTTAAATTGGCAACCGGGACCGACGGCTTAACGTGCTCTCCGAGGCACGGAGGGAGCTCGGGCGGTCACCCATCCAACTACTGGCTAGGCGTATGGTTGCTTAACTTCGCTGATCGAATGATATGCGCAATAGCAACTGTGCCACGAGCTCCTTGAATATGCAGTAGTAATTTTATGGGTCCTGTATGGAACGAGCACGAACAGATACATGTGCCCCACTATTATCTCTGAGCGCTCATAACTCGTGACGGCACCTGCTTTTTCCTAAATTCTACCATCAATCTCAAAGTATACTGACAATATCCATGTTAATAGCCGTGTGTTCGTATATCCCATTAGAATAGGGTAATAGGTAAAAATAAATAATAGTGTCAGTACTTACATCAGTATTATCATCGTCTTCGTTAGGTGCCTCGTCATCAGAGCTGTCCATATCAGCGTTGTCAGCTTTATCAGCGGGCTCTGGAGCCTCGTCACCACCCTCCTCATCATCATCATTAGCCCGAGTCCGTTTCTTCGTTTTCTCCGCCGCCCACAAAACACCGCAAGTCGTCTTCGCCTGCTTACGTACAGTGGCGAACATCTCATCAAAGAATTTATTCTGCATGTGCTTTATTATCTGCGGTGGTTTCACGACGTACTGAGTCTTGTACTGTGTGTAAGGCAAGAACATGAACTTCATGGTCGTTTTCAGCTGCCTGTCTGGTTTCGTCACAATTTCCGATTGTACTTCTATCTTTTCCAGAACGTCAGCTACCGTGACCCTGTTTAATTTCTGTCTCAGTTTTTCAGATTTTTTGCTTATATCCGGCAAGTCAAGGAACGGAATGTCCATGTTCGGCGTTTTGAGCTTTGCTGAAGCAGTCATGAGAATTTCTCTTAGACGCGGGATACCCAAGGTGACGTTCATGTCACCGCGACCAGCAAAGTGGAAAGTGTTCAGTGTCATCTGAGTTGAAGGCTCGCCAATTGACTGGGCAGCTAGCAAACCTACAGGCTCACCCGGGGCAGCCAAAGATTCTAAATATTTAGCACTCATTACTTCCGTAAACTTATCTTTGTCCGTTTGCGTGCTGTAAGTACTCATTTGACGGTTTTTCAAATAACTTTGAATGAGATTGTCCAGCTGTTCGTTAATAGCGCCGAATTTATATTCTGGAGATAATTTGCTCAACAAAGGTTCTGGGCAACTCTTCCTTGCGTACTGTTGTTTTTCTTCTTCATCTAAAGCACGCCACTTTTTCTCAAGCTCCCAGTAAAATGGATCCCTAGTGCGGTCAGTGGGCATGTCGTCCAGTTCAATGTCATTCCTTACTAATGCGGAGAATTGCGCAAAGCCACTGGTTCTCGTCTTCTCTAAAGGATCGCCAAACTTTTTCTTCCATTTCTTCAGTGATTTTTTAGATTTGGTGACTGTTTTTATATCAGCGTCTTCCTTTAGCTTTTTAATAACTGACTTACTGACCACAGCCCCAGTATTTGCGTCGAGGAATTCAAATTGTTCTTTTTTAAGAAACTGACATTTAAGGACGTCGAGCCCGTCTTCCCCATAAGCGAATTGTATGACGCTACCGTCGGCGTCTCTAACTGTGTGATCATAAGCAACGCTTAAACTTTCCAAGTGCTTTATCAAACAACGTTGCAAGTAACCGGATCGACTAGTTTTGACCGCAGTATCGATAAGACCTTCACGACCAGCCATACAATGAAAGAAGAACTCTTGCGGTTGAATGCCCGTCATGAATCGGCCGTCTATAAACCCACCGGCTCGCGGAGAAATGTCATAAGGCGGGAAACTTGGGAGGGAGCGCCCAGAAATCATCAATGGAGGTCTTTTACCTTCCAACTCTATTTGTCCCAGCAAACAGGAAATCTGCATAGTGTTCACTGTGGAACCTTTAGCACCAGATTGTACCATCAGCTGTAGGTTATTATAAGGAAACTTTTCTAACAAGCCTTCAGACAAACAAGCTTTATTTATATTATTTGTGTAAGAATCCAGCATATTTTTATATTGCCTGTCCAAATTGGCCCTGAATTTAGGATCTTTCGTGTACATCTCTCCAATAGTGTCCTTTAATTTGTTATCGTCAACATCAGCTGGCAATTCCGTAGCCTTCACTGCTGCCACTTTGCCAGCTTGTCGAACTAAGCAAACAAAATCATCTCGCTTCTTGTCAGCCTCTTCAACAACGAGAATATCTTTCACACCCAGAGTGAATCCAATCCATTGCAGATAAAATGTGAAGACTTTTGAAAATGCGCTCAGTAAGGCACTTGAGCTGTCTCCTCCATATAACTCGTACATACAATGCACCAAGCCATAAGGTGTAGCACCATAGTGAGTCTTGTCCAATACCCCACATAATAGTTCTCCTTTCCTTATGATGACTTCTGCTTCAGACATTGCATTTTGATCTGTGAAAGGTGTCCCACCAGCTTTCCAAGGCCTTGGAGGTACCTTTTGCCAGGCCTTTGTGCTAATTTTAGCTTTTCCAGACAGTGAGAGACAAGGCTTACCCTTTGGTATGGTGTTAATGATTATTGTCGAAAGTATCTGTTTACCAGACCATAGCATGACAGGTTTTAAAATTGTAGGGGGCAGAAGTTTAATTTGCCCTCTGTGGCTTGATAAAGCTTGGAAAACTAGCTGTTGGTAGTCAGATTTCGGGAAGAATGCTCCTCTTAATGACATTTTTACACCAGATATAACGTGATCCTGAATCAATCCACTGAGTGGAGTACCATCTTTTGGTACCAAGTACTGTTTTCTTACAGACATAATGTTGTAAGCCTCGCTCCTTGCAATTTCATTTTGAGGAAAATGAGCATTCATTTCATCACCATCAAAGTCAGCATTGTAAGATTTGCAGTTGGCATAATGCAAACGAAGTGTCTTTTCCCCTTTGAGAATTCTTGCTCTATGAGCCATCATGGAAGGTTTGTGAAGGGAAGGCTGACGATTCAATATCAATATATCCCCATTTATCAAATGTCTATGGACTATTTTCAGACCTGAAGTCTTAAACTCGTCTGGAGTCAGTAACTTCTTGGCAAGACTTTTTCTCTTTTGAATGGAATCTGGTGGTATTCTTATAACTCTGCCATTCTCTATCTCAAGTTTCTCAGCCCCTGGATGAACGTGTGGGCCATTTATTACCATTTTCCTCAGCTCGTCTACATTCCACTCTGTGACTGGTACTGGATATGTCAGTTTTGTGGCAAAAGCATCAGGGATACCTATTTCATCAATGTCTACATTCGGATCAGGAGTGATAACTGAACGTGCTGCAAAGTTCACTCTCTTCCCCATCATATGCATTCTAATCAGGCCTGTCTTCTTCTCTATGATTTGCTTTAGACCCTGGCTGCTCAACCCTTGCCCTTCAGAGTTCAGGAGATGGTTGATATACTTCTGTAAGTCTTGCCATACAATGTGTAATTTCTCAGCTGGTGTTTTCCCCATGATTCCTTCATATGCTTGTCTCGGTTGTTGATCAAGTCCATCAATGGCTCTTTGTTGATCTGGTGCTTTCAATACTTGCAGTACTACTCTGGCTCCAAATGCAGATTGTAGAATTGTCTTGTAAACATTTGTTTGAGGATGTTCTATCACTTCTCCTCTGAGCACATTACAAGGACGCACACAGGGTGGTAAGACAGGTACTACCTCCATAAAGAACAAATCAGTTACAGGAGTCACATCAGAATTTTCAAGGATTGGTAAACAGCTTTTCAATATATCATGGTCATTTTCTGCAATGGCTGTGCAATATTTCTTAATTTCATCTGGCATCAATATTTTTATACCTTTAGTTCCACTCTCAGCACTCAGGTTGTACATGATTTTGTTCTCGGATGTGGTCACTTTGATTAGCTTGCTGGTGCAGAAAGAGCATTTCTTTGCTATATTAATAGCTTTAAAGTAACCATTAATGATTCTCGCTCGCAGTCTATCTACATTTTTATTCTGGAAATTTTGCGTCACTGGATCTCTATGCTTTAGAAGTTTTCTACATTTTTTTATAACCTTGTCCTTTTTATCTGGTGAAGATTCGCTGCTAGTATTAGTGCCTGCTATATCACCCACATAGTTATCCAAGTCTAAAGCCGCAGTAATATGTCCAGCATCCACTAATTGCAATTGTAGCTTTAATATGTACTTCATTCGGTCTGTCATTTGGATTCTGTGGCATTTTAGGCAACTGATGCGGAAGAGGGTGTAAATACTCTTAGTGAATAATGGGTTGACTACTATTAGGGGCAGTTCAATATGACCAAAGTGGCCCGGACAGTGTAGCAAGACATTATTACAGGTTCCACAATTTTCAGACCTGTCTCTTAACGGTCCCATTGCGGAGTCATACAGACCACCTTTTGTAGGGTTTCCGATCGCATCGAAGGAGCTGGCGTTGGTTACCTTTACAACACTAAGTTTCTTGATTTCTTCATTAGAAAACATTAGAAATTGTACCGAGTCGGGGTCCACTGAGGTTAGCCCCGACATACTGGTTTTAAATGAAGAATTTACAGCCATTTTCGTGCGCTGAAAACAATTGAAGGATCTCATGAGAACATTGAAAAATACGGTGTAAACATAACCTATACCACTTCACATTTTTTATTTTATTGAAGTTATGATAATAATAAAGATTAAAGTATCAAAGAAAAATTTAATGTTTACCTATGAATTCAAAGTCATGTTCAGAATAAAATGAAACCACTAAGTACAGTATTTCATAAACACAACATAGAATTTCACGTTTTTCTCATGATGCATTGAATGAAATACTTTCTGTCAATTCTGTCAAATTGAAGTAGATTAGATAATAAAAACAAAAATAACAAGCAGCAGCTAGATCTGTGGATTCAAATATGCTTTCCATAGACAGGGACTGAGTTGCTATATCACTAAATAAATACCGGTAATTCTGCAACTAAGTTACATTCTAGTTCTTAATTTTTTTTTGTGTGGCAAGCGAAAAATATTCAGTCAACATGGCGGCCCAAGATGAAGTTGACGTATGTGAAAGTTGGGAGGATATGGACGAAATTGGTGTAAGTTTAGCGACGAGAGTAATGCGGGGACCTATGTGTCGTCGGCGGCGATGGCCGCTGCATTAGTTACAGATGGGCTTGTCTTTTTCAGTTAGACCAGAGGATCAAGCTCATGTCCAGTGAATGCGCGCCAGTGAAATCTCTAAAAGGTTGCAAGGTTACTGTTGAGGAGAGCGCGTGTATTGGACAGTGCGTAATGCCGGAGCCCGCGATTCGTATCCTGAAGCGGCCGTCATCGTCGGCGGGCGGACAGTTGAACGGCGAGAGCCGAGCTCGACCAGTCAAAACCCTCGAACAGAGACAAAAAGAGTACGAGGAGGCCCGTTTAAGGATTCTAGGCGAAGCCCGCAGTCCTGAGGATGTCATTGATGACAAGTAAGCCCCACTAACTTCATACTATTATCTTCAATTGGTTTACATAACACCCACCAGTCATAATCAAACAAGTCTCAAGTTCCATATATCCTTATAAATATTTTTACTGTCTACCAATCTTTCAGTTTTCACCACTCCAGTAATGATATTAATGTTCAATGCCATTAGTCTCAAACTCTTTTTTTATGATCATTTGATTAGAAACATTACTTACCCATATTTCATGTTAATTTACTCTGTCATGAATTCTACACTTCTTCAATTATCCATTATAGGTTTACATTCATAAGTTTAAAGAGGTTTAGGTTTAAAGAGATGGAAACATTAAAACAAAAAAGGTATAATCTAATGTATATATAAAATTTCAAAATGTCTTTTGTATGTTTATAAGTCTACCTTTTCTTAGATCAACTAATGAATTAGCTGAAATTTGGTAAAGAAAGCTTTGAGCCAAAGGATAGGCATATGGTACTTAGCTTTGAGCCAAAGAATAGTCTTATGGTATTTAAAAAATATAACATATTAGTCTCATTCTCATCTGACAGTAGCATCTCAGAACAGCAAACTTAATTATATTAGATAGACTACTAATGATGTCTATGGTTTCATTGAATTAACATTTCAGTTAACACCATTATAACAGAATTAGTACCATTTTCAAGATCAAGATTCTGATAGATCTCTAATATTATCTAAAAAAAGAATATTTACTGAATAAATTTTTTGAATATGTTCTACCATAAGCAGGAGCTCGTGGCACAGTTGGAACTGTGCATATCATTTGATCAGTGAAGCTAAGCAACACTAACTCTAGCTAGTTGTTGGATAGGTGACCGCCCATGTTCCCTCCATGCCTCAGAGAGCATGTTAAGCCCTCGGTCCTAATTGCCAATTTAACATCTTTGGCAATTGTTACAGGTCAGTCAGAGGCCTAAGAAAGTGACAACTGGTTTAACCCAGATTGCCGATTTTCCTCGAAAAAAGGGGTTAGGAAGGTTAAATGGCAGTCACTTCGTATAAAAATCAGGTGATCAGCCACATCGGGTTGCATCAAGTGTCAACCCCAAATACATGGGATAAGACCAGGGAGATGATGACATTTACTGTGATACTGTACTGTATTTGTGTATCTATTCAATTGATAGATAATTATATTTCATCTGGCAAAGATCTAAGGCAATTTCATTGTTTAAATTGGCTTTGAATCCAACAAGTTTGGCAACTTTCTAACACCCTTGATAAGTTTAAAGGCATGTTAGAATGTCCTTTCTGCTAGGTCAATGTCTTTGAATGTCACATTTCGTAGATCAAAAGACAGGTTTTAAGTTTACATTGTTTTTTAAAGTCATTGATCCTAGCATCTTGGAGCATGACAGAAGTTTGTTTATTTTTGCAGTTTTTATTTATTTTTGTGGTAAAGTATAGTTGTTAAAGGTTCAATGCTTATTATTTTATTTTATTTTTATGTTAAAAAATGTATAAAAATCTTATCTATACTTCTATACTAATATTATAAAGAGGAAAGATTTGTTTGTTTGTATTGAATAGGCTCTGACACTACTAAACTGATATTGAAAATTCTTTCAGCGATGGATAGCTACATCATCAGCAAGTAACATAAGCTATATTTTATCCCTGTACTCCCACGGGAAAGGGAACTACGCCAGTGTAACCGCGTGACGTCCGCTAGTTACTTATATATTTTTAAATTGATATGTACCATCAACCAATGCTCTGTGACAAAAATGTTCACCTTAACAGCCGTGTATTTCTTGTCATTATTCAGGCTAAGTATTTCAATTTCTCATGAGGCAAATGTAATGCTAAGCGTTGCAAGGATTCATTATGATGACCCACTTACAATTAAGGCAGACTATGCTTATTTGCGACCTTATTACTTCATCAATCAGTCTATGTCCAACCTCGCATCACATCTATAATGCAGTTTTCGTTAATTCCAGCCTCAGTCGGCTACAGGACAAGTTGCAAGCCAACAATATAAATGACAATCAAAATAGTGGTAAGACAAAGAATGCTCACAACGAGAATGCCAAAGGGAGGGAGAGGAAAGTGTTAGCGCGCCTGCCGGCGGGGGCCACGCCGGCCGGAGTATTCCCCTCGCCGCCTCCTCGAGGAGTGCTCGTCATCCGCACCCCACGAGGACCAGACGGCACCAAAGGCTTCCTGAAGAGGTAGCATCCAAGGATCCATCCACTCATCCTCCAATCATAATCAATTTGTGTATTTTTAAATGTGCTAGGTGTGCAGTATTGTGTCACAATTTTTTGGTACATTGAATGAATTTGCTGTTCAAGGCACAGTATAAATATTAACTCTACAAACAGTTAGGTTAGGTGTTTTACAGACTTTTTCAAAACTGCAAAACGACAAATCTGTATTATATTGACATTAAATAGGAAATTTTAAAATCTTTATGATGACTCTCTATGAAGCAAACCTTATTTAAAAAAATATCCTATATTCCTTACTGCTAGTAGAGTTTATTTTGATACTGTGTTCTAGTTCAAACAAGATATCTATAAAGCATTGTATTTCTTCATAAGTAATCAATTAACATACCAACACTCAATTTTGAGAAAGGTTGTGATCGTAATTTGTAACTTATGATTTGTATAAGAAATTGTGGAACAACGCTGTGTTATACTATGAAATTAAAGAGTGCTCATTTCAGGGAACAAATACGTATTTATCGTTGATGATAATAAATATACAATGGACGTATAAGTTATGTATTTTCAGACGAAGCTTGAATATTTGAGATGAATTGAACACTCCTACGTTAGATAAGTATCATAATTTTTACATTTGTATCACAAATACCATTCATCGTCATTGAATTATTTAATTCATATAATTATAATTATGTTGTATTCAAATACAAAGTGTAGATTTATTCAAAATTTTACGCATGTGACTCGATTTTATATGCGATTTTTCTCTGTAAAGTATATTTATAGTGTAAGGTACTTGCTAAATGTATATTTTAGTGTTAATCATATTTTATTAAGTTTTTTCAGATGCTGTTGTGATTTTTGTGTCAAGGAACATAGGAACATAGATTGCTAGGAGTTTATGTACTGTTAAGTGTTGTTTCAGCTATTTAATAATAATCAACGGACCAACTATGATCATTTAAGCAGTGCGTATTAAGAACGTTTAACTTTACGGTACAAAAATGAAACTTCATAGCTCAGAAGTTCTTAATACGCTCTGCTTAAACCGATGATGGTAGGGTCCCAAGGTCTGTAGACAAAGTAACACTATCCTAACGCTACGCTCGTAGAAACGATACAAAACGGGAATGACATGTCACGTGACTGATTTATGTAATTTCTATACAGTTTTTATCGTTAGCGCAAGCGCGAGAGAATGTTACTTTGTCTAAGCCTACAGTTTCCGTTACAAATTGACACTTCAAATCGCCAGATACATGATGTATGACTGAGGTGCGTGTATTTGACCAGAACTTATTTTGATTCGACTTGTATGATATATATTCTATTCTAAGATACTTGTACTGAGAGTGAGATTTACTATTTTTAGTGGATATGTCTAGAGAATAACGCTAGAGAAACTATGCCCACCTGAGTGCCCTCGCACAAATCTACAACTAACCCCATCTCTTGTGTGACATAATAAATGCGTTGGGAAGGAGAATCTAACGCCATCTATGGTCTGAAGACGTAAACGTGAGAACTAATCAAAATAAACTGGTCGATAAACCATTGTTAGTGTAAGTTTACATGTAACTCTGAGGATTGTGATATAGAATAATCATCTTGTTACAAGCCTTACAGATAATTTAATGTAAATTAAATGAATAAAATACTTTTTTTACTTGTACAATGTTGATTTTTACGGCAAACTTTATTTTGCTAATTCTAAAAGGACGATATTATTCGTTTCGACGAACATATTAAATGCCCTTACAAGGTAAGTTAGTAAAAAGTTATTTAACTAAAATATCCGGACATCGCTTAAGCTCACCCATTCATGAGTCTTGAAATAACTGGTGAAATGTGGGCGTGATCCTTCAGGAATACAGTCGAATCGAATCGAACTCGCGACACCTAGCCTTGTGATCTCTCGGGCATAACTAATCACTAGCTTGACCAACGTTGTCGTCATAATATTACGCTAATAAAAGTGATACATTACTACGAGACATTGCAACAAAACGGAAGCTGTCGTAAGTAATATTCCGATGTTAGATTTTGAAACTAAATGAAATCTCAAAAACCGTAATTTGGTATTCGTTTCTAGAACTATCGCCTTTTGACTAATGAAAAGTGCCTTTTATTGCAGGAAATATCAAATAAATAAAATAATACGAGATATTTAATTACAAGAGCTATGCACAACAACAAAAATGATCAAATCAATATTTATTTCATGTAGATTGTCGTTCTGATAAGTGTTTAAATTATACAGCTGGTAGGGAACCTGTTCTACCCATTAACATACTTCCAATCGAACGTTGCATATCATCATAATATTTGTTTGTATGTTTGTCTCCATATCAGATGTGTTTTATTGCGCTTATACATTGACCAGCAAAGTCAAGCATCGTAGCTCGCTGCTATTAGTTAGATGGGTAACCATCCGTCCGGCGGTAATTTAACCAGCTACGATTTTCCCTATTATGAATTGAATTGGCTAGATGTGTAAGTAAGTACTTGTCTATACCATGACGAAATCACGGGGAACTTCTAGTTCAATAATTTGTACCTGCGATTTTACGAGATTTATTAACGAGAGAAGGTGGGTTAAAAGCCTAGTTACACTGACTACGAAACTGCTCTGCGTAGAAAACTAGTTACAATCGCGCTTTTGATCCAGTAACGTGTGCGACGTAGTGACTTGTGATCCGAATATAATGGCAGCTTTGAAACATTTGTGTGATAGGGATAAGGCTGTGTTGAGGAGTATATTCGACCCTACGGTCACTATTGGAGACGTCGTCGACGATGGGGATCAGTTTGTTGAAGATGAACCAGGTATTTAATTGTATTTATATGATTATAATCTCGTACTAATGTTGTGCTATGTTATGACAAACAAAATTCGATCTAAGAGATGTATTAGAGGTGTATTATTTCTGTACTGAAGTTCTCAATGGTATTATGTGGGCCGATCCCGGCGGCACTGCAATGCCGGGCCGACCCGTGACGGGAGTGGAGCGAGCCCCGAACATCCCGTCTGGATACAAAAATCAGTTTAATATACTGGTCCCTCAATGAGGGAACTTTCAGATATTAAGCTGAAAAGAACAGATACTACACTTTGATCTTAGCCAAAAGGCCGAGAAGCGATACTCTAATATTGTTGCACGACGGTAGTCACTAAACGGCGGAGACTCTCAACAGCGAGATTAGGAATTGCAATGTTTACATACAGCGCCATCTGTCAGAACTAGGTTGAACTAACAGGTAGGTAGGAAACACAAGCAGTTTAGGTACTGAATGAGTAGCAATAAGATTCATTCTAATTATTCTACTTTTAAAGGAAAGCAACCAAGCAAAATAAATATTATAGGTACCTACTTAGTTGAGTCTTGTCTAATGAAGCCGAATTCTAAACAAACTAGGACTAAACTATTTATTGCGTATTAGAATTTTTTACACTGAGAAAAATTTTTAGGTACTTACCTACTTAAGTATAGTGTTTATGTTAAACAATATGATCAAAAAAACTATTTTTATTGAGCGTAAGTCAAAAAAGATTTTTTTTAGTGAGAAATCATAGTTAGAAACCTACTCGTAAGTTACAATAACACCTCTTTAGTACTGTATTTTTCTTTTTTTTCATAGAGTCATCAACATCGTACGCGGAGTCCAAATCGCTGTGTGCAGAAGGAGTGAAGCTTACCGAGGAGGGTAGATTAGAAGATGCATTGCGAGCCATGACCAAGGGAGTTGAATTGGCACCCGATAGGGCCGAAGCGTACAACGACAGAGCCCAGCTGTTGAGAATTATGAACAGGGATGATGGTAAGGGTTTAGGCGTGTCTTAGGCTAGACTTTCTTTAAAGTAGTAAAAATAATAAAATGTCAGTGACCTTTGAATATTAGGGTGCGTTTCTAGCCTCGCCCAACACAGTGATTCTATTGGTGGAAAAGGAAACGTTAACTCAAACTGTGGTCAATTTAAAATAGTTGTTTGTTCCATGCACTGATATCTCTAGCTGCTATAGTGGGCTACATTAGTGGACAAAAAGCATGTCGAGACCAGCCTCCCTTTAACCCGTTTAGTTAAAAACTTATAAACCCCATTTAATATTAAAGTCGCTTTTTACCAAAGACATTACTGAATATTACTTAGATATATTTTAAGAGATTTACTACCTAGGTACAATTCTTACCTTCTTGTTTCAGATGCAATGGCCGACCTAGATCGTGCGCTAGAGTTGACCAAAGACAAGAAAACCCGCACACGAGCTCTAGTGCTGTGCCAACGCGGAGTGATGCTGCGTAAACGAGGGTCGGATGACGAGGCCAGGGTAGCATTCACTGAAGCTGCCCAATTAGGGAGTGGATTTGCTAAGAAACAGGTGGTTTTGTAGTACAAGGATCGGCTGGAGGTGTCCTATTTTTCATCACTCCCTATTAATTTGTAAATGTCCCTTACGTACTCGTATCTTCGCTGAAAAAATAGGTGACTTTTCTTAATTTAAAATACCCTAAAGCATTTTAATTTCGACTTAAGGTACATTAGACGTGGCGCCATATATTGTAAATGGTTTAGAAGCTTTGCGTTTTTCTATACACTAACTTCCGTACGCGGTGTCACCTTAGTTACTCAGCGATAATGTAGCGTTGAATAGTGAAAGATCAGTTAAAATCAGTCAAGTGGTTTTGGAGCCTACTCGTAAAACAATCAAATCTTTCCTCTTTATAATATAAGTTACACAGGTGCACATTTTAATAAGCGTAGCTGCAATCCCTCTGATGGTAAGAGACTATTGTAGCATTAAGAACAATTGCAACACCAAGTGTGTCACACTGTGTACAGTGAAATCTTCTATTATACCCTCTCTCACACATTATAGATTCCCTCCCTACTCGTCTTAGCTCACGAAGAATTTGAACTAACCTATTTTTTTTTCCAGGTGGTTGAACTCAACCCGTATGCTGCACTGTGCAATCAAATGCTAAGTCAAGTGATGAAGGGAGAACAGATCAAGCTATGAATTTTATTGTACTGTTATTAAATTGTATGCGATATTTTTGAATGTCTTATGTTCAAATAACTATAACTACCAATCTCTTACTTAGATAGCTGGCAGGCTCAGATGGTAGATCTGCCAGCTATCTAGCGGGCTGTATATTTGTTTGCAAGGTGCAACCTGTGTCGTACATAAAAAAATACGATGTCCATAAACTCCAGTAATAAATTTATAGAATTCGGGAGTATATGCCCGATTACACGCGCGGCATTAAGATAGGGGTATAGATAAAAAACAGATGAAATAAAACGCCAAAATCTAATGGATTAGAAATTTATATTGTTGAGTACAATCGACATTCATATCCGAGAAAAGTACCAAACAAACAACCACAGGTCAGCCGACCGACCCACCGAGAGGCCATGGGCCATACCATGAAATCTTATTGCCATCATGGATTGACAATGGTTTATGACAGATGTATGTGACGTCTGTCACCGTCACAGCCAATCTACTATGGTTTTAAAAGCATGGTAAGACCCCTGGTGCCTATGCGCTCCAAAATACTTGGAAATGACAATTTTACATTTGAAAATGACGAATTTAATGCTACAAATCGAAATACTGTTACTACACTATCGATATTAATCATAGAATATGCAATAAAATCTCATTAATAGTGGGGTCGTATGCGAAAATATTTTTGGTGAAATTTAACCATTAAATATTCTGCCTACGTACGATCGAGTTAAAATTCAAAAATTGATAATTATTATATTACTTATTGCTAAGTGCTAACGATGTGAGGGGAAACTGGTTTAATGCAATTGAATTAATAAAAAAGAAAATATCGTATTTTTATAAGTTCTTCTCAAAATGGCGGCCCTATCTTTTTTTCAGACGAACCATGGAGCTCCGTTTTATTTTTTATTTCGGGCAGACCACATTTTGAGTTGAGACACAAAGGCTTTTTAAAAAAAACTTTAGAGCGAAGAGTTTTCAGGCTGATAATATTGGGAATACTATGTTTTAGTAGATTTGTTCAAAAATGAGATACTAGAACGTACTTTTGGCACATTGGTTAACCTAATGATTTGACGTATTAAGTAGTTATTTCAAAACTGTTAAACTCTTCTCTGCAGGTCGTGAAATGATGATATATCACAGTTTAGTGTTTCAATACTTTCAATTAAAGATATATAAACCAATCCACCTTCTACCATTATTTAATATTATTTGGTTCTTGGTATGTTTATAGATAAAAAGTGTATTGGTTTAACTCTTTAATTAATTTGGTCTAAAACTGACATGCAAATATTTTGCTTTACTTTTCATGTTAATATTCTGGGCCCAAGGTTTAATTAAAACATGGGTCCAATGCAGAGATAAATAATTAAATACACGTGGCAACACACTGCGTTATCAAATAGTCTACAGAATATAAATTATTATGTATCGATCTTAAAGGAGTAAAACTGACATTCTGTATTTACTAGCGACAATTTTATGATATTATTAATATTATGATGTACTAAGTGGGTATACTCTTATTGGAGCCGTTCTCGAGAACTCATTATTGCATTAGTTCACCCACTGTAAGGGACAGATGAATCTGACTAGTACATCTGTCACTCTCACATAATATTTTGATCGTCTAGTAATAGTTGGCCGTATTACGTAGTAATGTTAATAAAGCGAGAACAGAAAAAGGTCTCATACAAAATTGTCACTAGTATAAGCAGTTATACACACGGAAGATAAAAATATAAATAATTTTGCATATCAATCAAGATTCACGAACATCATAGTAGGTCTAAATGGAAAAATATTTACAATTATTTGGCACGTGACGGTGCGACCGGCGACAGTAGAAGGGCAGCCAGGCATTTCATTGAACACTTCTAGTCATTTAATATAATACAAATGTGTTGGTGCTATCGTGGATTTTGATAAGTTATTTGTAACTGCAGTTTGAATTTCTCAATCTAATTATACATTGTCCAACGAATAAGTAGCCCCACAGTTTTGTATGGCAGTTGGGCGCTTTCCCACTGCCACGACATCATTCGCCGATACTTGACTACAACGACACAGTGTGAAAGCGTTCAGTAGACATTGTATCAAACTACTGCTCCGACTATATCGTCGTCCGTCGTCATCGTCCAATGTGAAAGCGCCCATTCTGAGTTGAAAATTAAGCAGTAATTTGTGATATTCGCGCGGTGAAGAACGCATCCATTGTAAAACATTAAAACACCATTGATTTCAAAAACTGTAGATATTCTAGACCTGTATAAAGTACGGGCTTAAGATTAATAGAAAGGTTTAGGCCTATTTACGAGTTGTCGGAGAAGGGAAACTACCAACATCTCAATTACTTATACTTAACGAATTAATTTAACATTACGGATGAATTGCAAATAATCAATTAGCAAAAAGAAAATTAGGTACCTATCTATGTCAGTTTACCCTTTTCATTCTAAAACGGTTTTTTGACAGTTTTAAGATAAACCAATGATAATTTATAGTTTAAAATTGTCTAGCAACATTGTTATATTACATTTATTGCAAGGGAATAGACACTAGAACTTGCGAAGAGCAACCTATCTCTAACTTATATCCTATGCTGAACAATATCAAGATAATTAAAACTAATTCTCACTGAACACACAATCACTATTTATTATTAAAAACATGTAATGAATGACTGAAATATTTGAACATAAAACACATTAACAAAAGCAGTTTGATTAAAGCAAAACTTAGAATCTGATGTCAAATTAATGGCCCAATTATCGAACTTAAGGCCATTGGTAACACTTCATAAATGAGATTAAAAAAACATTTGACAGATGTCATACCTTTAAAACATAAATGGTTAACTAATGGTCAGTTTTGCCGCTCTCTGTCAACGTCCTTCACAGTATGCTCTGTATAAGCTAAGCAGGTGGCTACATTTAGTTGGTATACATTATATTGATCAGTCAAGGAAATAGCCTAAGGGCTAAGACATAAGACGCTGGTCGAAGTTCAGATATTATTCACCTAGTTAAGAAAAGTACCTATCGATAAATAATTGGTCTAATTAATGTTATAACGATCAGTTAAATTAGTAAGGATGAAAAAAGAAATTACACACGCTAATGACCAGCGCCTTAATATTTTCATACTTTTATATTCCTGTAGGCATAGACAAAGGATCATTCTCTCGCGCTTGCGCTAATAGAAACAATACAATATAATATGAGACGAATCAGTCACGTGACATATGTCATTCCCAAACATATTGTATCGTTTCTACAAGCGGAGCGTGAGGATAATGTTACTTTGTCTACAGGCCCCGTAGGTTAATAGAAAAGCCTTATCAGATAATATGACCAGTAAACAGGTAATCATAATGTCTATGCCTTATTTACAAGTGAGATCTTAATATAATGTAAAATGATGGTTAGATTATAATATTAGCTATAAGTTTCATAAACTTTCAACTATAACCGACCAAGTCAGTGGATAAAGGCGCAAGCTAGCAGACACTAATATCTGTAAAGAAACCAACATTATAATAGAAGTAACTACAACGGGTTGTTAATAATACTTGTTAAGTGACCTATTAATTAACACAACGACACAGCAAATGTCACTTTTGACAGTTGCTAATGCTAAAAAGTGACAAGTAATTTGACAATTAACACATTTAAAAATGGAAAGCTAATTTTATAATAATTTATTTAATAACTAAGAAATTGGTTTCATTTATCGTATTCGTAAACGAAATTTCTAATCGCAAATAACTAGATTAATCAGGTATTGTATTACTCCGACGACTAGCCATTTAAATACTTAAGATCAAATTTTGTGTATATTGGGGACTAAAATATTCTATTAATCTATGGTCAAAGTAATTTAAGCCATTTTTATTCTAATCTAACTATACTCTAGCTGGGTGGAGAATGCGGAGAGTGTACCTACTTTGAGAATACTGTTGTAAAATCAACTTTAAACTCTGATGATTAGATGTTAAAATAGTTTAAGCATAAACATTTTCTAACATTAATTATATTTACTGCCGTATCAATAATAGGCACTTTATTATTTTTTTATTTTAATGTTAGTTCTGTTTTAAATAGGTTTTTTAATATAAGCTTTTATGTAACACAACAGTATTACCAAAGTGATCCTGGCATGGATTTAAGGATGGTGCAATTCGTCGATCATTTATGGCAACACTGGTCATCAACTGTCAAAATGTCCGTCTGTCATATTACACAGCTCCCGGCCGGTATGTCAAACATATGAAAAGGTCGATTTCAGCGATTGAAAACCCTATCATCATCAATCAACCTATTATAGTAGTCCACAGCTGGACATAAGTCTCGGCCATGGCACGCCACTGAGCCAGCTCTTCAGCTATGTCGACCCTATGCGGTGGTGGCATTAGCCCATCGGCTCCATATAATGTCCATTTATTTGCTGCGCACTAAAGTCCAATATGGTATAGTGTGTTGTGATTGTATTTCAGTGTTGCCATAGTGTTATCGAGAGGACTGAGGTGCGGGTAACGCCATCTAGCGCTCGCTACATTGTCTCCCTCTCCAGCTGTCTTATCCTACACTGACTCAGATTAAACCATAGACTAGTTTTAAGTTAATTTTTTTTTCATTAATTTGCAATGTTGGAATAACATCTTAATATCTCGATGAAATTTAAAAGATTAAATAAATACCTCTCAAATTTGTTGCCAGATTGTTTTTACCTATGCACGTGTTAATTTATGAGGAGCTCATTAAATTAAAATTGAATAATTATACTGGCAATAAAATGATACAATTTAGCGCAAATTGTTGAATGGAACTGCCAACCTAATAAAATTACACGTGTGCCAAATGCCAATATCTATTTCACAATAGACAGAATTGATTAATTAAAGGATCACTCTCGACGCTTGTTATCGTGCCCTCCAAAAAATGTTGTGGCACAAAAGCGATACTTCGAAACATTTCAAAACTCGTTGTTTGACGTTAGTCTCTTACCCCCTTATTACATAAATGGTTGAAACCAATATTAGACCAAACTCGGATTAAAACTATGTTAATTTTTTTTTAACCCGTATAACAGAAAAAGATGAAGCTACTTTTAAACCAAGGAGTCTACGTTTTGTAATAAAAGGGTTTAGGTAACTCTCGTGATGGTTAAATAACATCAGTGGTTACTTAATTTAGGGCACTTCAAATACTATATTCATGTACATAACTTGACGTAATGGTAAGTATTTATTATAATTATCAGTCACTTCAGCTTGTGACTGTACGCAAAATATTTAAAAATAGATTGCTTTTTATTTAATTTTAATTCATCATTCAAAAAGTCCTTGATGTCAAAGTTTAGGTGCATCAAAAATTTAAATAAATATCTGAGCCAGTCTTACCTATAATTATAAATATTTAAGCCTAAAAAAAGAAGTTGATAAAAATGCTATCACCCTAGTGAACTGTAATAGCAAAGCCGCACTACCACCTAAAATGAGCCTCTAAATGACTCTAATAAAATAGCACACGAGACGTCAAAAATACCTAGCTATTATTGAAATATAACACCTATCAAGAGAAATTACATTTTAATACCGAATAAAATAGAGTTTATATTCCAATAACTCTAAATCAAAGAATTACAAATGATAAAACACCTAAATGTCATTTTATTACAATTCAATTTAGAATCAAATGCTTTCTTTTCCATTTTTAATTCACATTACTTTAATCTAGCAAGAGAGTTATATTTTAATGATCATTAATTATTAGTAATATTTTATAAATTTATGTTAGTAAGGCTATTTTAGTAGACGATTATTGACAGCAAAGGGCTGTATTCACTTGTAACGATATTAGAAGATTGAAAAAACTAAAGCAAAAAACAATTGGTAAAAAAATACGGTAACTATTTAAAAGGTTCACAATACAGCGCCATCTAGCATTACACCTATGTACTAACATAGCCGAGCTTGTTAGTAAGAGTCGCGTATAGATGGCGCTGCATAAACAACATTCGGTGATAGACGATAGTATTTATCGGCGTTTTTCAAGCTTTCAAAATACGAAAACAATTACATGAGAATACTGAATTCTTTATTACAATTAATTGGGATTGTATTTAAAAAATACAAATAAAGTCTATTATAAAAACTCTTTGGTTTCACACGGTAACATCGTCTAATATCGATACAAATTGTAATCGAAACAAAACACACACGAACTCACACATACACACTCACACTCGCACAAGCTCATACAATACATTAGATCACAAAAATGCATTCACGAATGTGAACCTTAGAAATAAAGTAACAGAGTTACTATAGACAATGAAAACTTCATGTAATATAGAACACTTAAAATATAATAATCTATTAATGGTACATGATGATCCAACAATAACCAATAAACTACACAGTAAAATCATGACGAGATTCAAACGATTTTATGATACAATGAAGTATAATAAATCTTATAGTTTACGTAATAAAATCGCCATCCACACGACACGACATCGATTTTAACATTATTTACAAATTAACAGTGATATGTAATTTTACAGAAAATAAATTAATTTACAATTTAATTTCGCTCATAACATGCATAGCTCCAATCAGTCAAATCCTTAAACGATCGTGAAATCAAGCTATTATTATAAATATTAAAAATGATCCATTATTGACGTTGATCCGAATAACGTGATCTTATAATCTGAAATTGCCATAAAAAATCGAGATTCTTAAATATGAGTAATAATTAAAAAAAAACATAAAACGTTTTAATAGAGAGCTTTCAACATTCAATAAATTTCAATAGATATTGCTTATAGAAATTCGTTGAGATTAAATTATTGCAGTTAAATAAATAAATTATTGCGTTAATAGAATTATTTTTAAAATTAAATTAGAGTCATGTCGTATTGGATGGATTGTCATCTCAAACAAATCGACTTAAATTAACGATAAAATGTTAGGAAATGAGCAAATAACTTACCCATCTATCGATACCTTTCTACCTCCATTTGCCTTACCTTCAAAGAACCAAGTCGATACAATGATATAGCTAAGATCGCGTTCCAAACTTAACATTATAGTCGAGAATGAGACAGCCAACGACCGGCGTCGTGTGAGTGACAGAGATGGATAGAGACAGCACGAGCTCACGTTCCAGAGCCGACATGTCGACTCCGCCGTGAGTCGGCTTCGTGAATGAGAAGAGATTCAACCCTGGAATCAAAACAATTAAAAGTAGAAAAACATACTTTGCTTTTTAATTTTTTTAGTGGGTACTTTGGTGATCTTCAAGTTATCTTGCTTATTTTGTATTGCTATATTTGTAAATTATCTTAAACCCAACCTTACAGAAGATCGCAGGAAAATACATAATGCTACCTAAGAATACTGTGCTTTCCATTCTTAATAAGGTAGACGCGAGAGACACTCTGGTAATCGGTCGCGTTCATAGGCTGATGTTTTTTTTGGATATTGTCTCTCGTAACTCCGGGAGTTACCCCCACTGCTTAACTAGACAAAAGAGCGAACCGAGCTTAAACTTATAAACTAAGCAACACAGCTAAGGGCGCTTCGGTGCGGGGCTTGGACATCGGCTTAGGGCGCCCCCAGCAACGCCATAAGCTAGGGAGCTGGATTTAAAGGGGTATTATTAAGGAGCATGTCTAGCAAGGCAGCTATAGTAGCGCATACCAACAGATAGACTGTACTATTTCCCCTATTATTTATAATTCGAGAGGGCGGTGTACGAGAGTTACCTGTTAGTTCACACGTGCTGCACATACTCAGGGTTGAGGAAGGAGAAGCCCATGAACTCGGTCTGGTCGAGGTTCATCATGAACAGCTTGTCGGTGGGCGTCAGCTCCGTCTTCTCCTGCGTGAACTGCTTGTCGAAGTTCGACACGTCTTTGCGATGTTTCTGTAAATATTCACAAATGTTTGTAAAATATACTCACGCTATCGTAGATCGGTAAGACGAGAGGTCTCTGGAGGGGTAGTCAGAGGTTTGTCACAACAACACTCACATTTCACCGAAGATTAAGTGCCAACGTGACAAAGAGTTCATCGCCGTCTCAGGCACTATACATACGTCTTTGAATTTCTTCTCAGAGTATGCAGGTTTCGTCACGATGTTTTCCTTCACTATAAGGAACGTGGGGTGAAATTACTGCACTTCAGTTTTTAGAAAAGTTCATTGGTGTAGACGACTGCTGAAACCCCACGGCCACAACGGCTCTGTTGTACTACCTGCAATTAACTGCTTATTAGGCACCTTTCGGCGCAAACCAAGGTCAAAAATCCTTCATAGGCGCCTTTCGCCAGCCGAAAGATCAGTGACCCGCCCCAGCCGTGCACTCAATATTATTTATTACTAAACAATGAAAAAAAAATCGTCTATCATTTTAAACTCAAACTCAAAAGTATCTTTATTCGATTAGACTTTTTTTTACAAAGTACTTTCAAGTCGTCAGAATTACACAGGATTTATGCTACCGCCAGGTTCGGAAGGTTGCTTTTACTGAGAAGAACCTGGCAAGAAACTTTTGATTTGATGACTGATTAATGTTGTACTTATTAAATATATGTACAATTTCAGTAAATATGGCACGAATACAAAACCACATCAAGTTAAAGTGAAACAAGTTACAATCTTAGGTTTGAAGGGCGGCTGCACGTCGCGGGCCTCGATGCGCGCCCAGTCGATGCGCCTGAAGAAGGGGTGCGTGCGCACGTCCTCCTCGCCGCGGGCGCCGCAGCCCAGGCGCTTGGACGGGTTCTTCATCAGGAACGTCTTGCACGCGTCCTTTGCTTCCTATATCACAAACAATCTATACACCATCATCTCCCTGGCCTTATCCCATACATTGTTGGGGTCCGCACTTGATTCAACCCGATGTGGCTGATCACCTGATTTTTATACGAAGCGACTGCCATCTGACCTTCGCAACCCCATTTAGGAGGAAAATCTGTGATCTGGGTTAAACCAGTTGTCAGATTATTTTTAGGCCTCCGACTGACCTATAACGATTGCCAAAGATGTTAAATTGGCAACTGGGACCGACGGCTTAACGTGCTCTCCGAGGCACGGAGGGAACTCGGGCGGTCACCCATCCAACTACTGGCTAGGCGTATGGTTGCTTAACTTCGCTGATCAAATGATATGCGCAATAGCAACTGTGCCACGAGCTCCTCCGAAATAAAAAATCTATTCATCTATACAGATACATAAAATTTAAGTGTCTGTTTGTAATTCCCAAATAACAGCTTTTCACTAAATGCATATGAAAGTATACACGCAACTGACTCAAAAAACAAAATGTCTGTTTGTTCCGAAAAATTTCCGAAACATCTGGACTGATTTTAACGGGACATTCACTGGCAGGTAGCTGATGTTTCAAGGAGTGACTTAGGCTACTTTTTTTTTTTATGTTAGGGTTCCGCGACAATAAGGATGAAACTAAATCTACGCGGGTGAAACCGCGGGGCACAGCTAGAGAAAATATTTAAAAATTGGTTTTTAGTGTCAGTCAGCTTTAGCGTGTACACTTTCAAATGCATTTAGTGAAATTCTTTTATTTTGGAATAACAAACAGACACTTCAATTTTATTTATCTGTATGTATAGATAAGACGAAAAACAATCATACATGCAATGCCCGCTTGTTGAAATGAAAACTATTTATTCAGTTTAAGCCCTGGTAAGGCACTTGTGAACGTCGAGGAATAACCACATACTATGCGTCTGCGCCTATGAACGTGATCATCGGATTAGAGGAGTTCTATCTCTTTTACGACAAAGAATTAGAAAGGAACAATCATATGCCTCGTTTAAACTATATTAGTCTTACCTTGCTCAAAGTCTTGGGATAAGACACGCTGTTGTCAGTGATGGCTGCAAACAGTTCCTCTTCATCCTCGCCATCAAAAGGCGGTTGTCCCACCAGCATCTCGTATAACAACACGCCGTACGCCCACCAATCCACCGACTTCCCATAGGGCTGGTATAAGATGATCTCAGGCGCGATATAATCAGGGGTGCCGCAGAAGGTCTTGGTAGTTTTGTCGCCGTTAATGCCCTCTTTACACATGCCGAAGTCGGCGATCTTGATGTGTCCGTCCTGGTCGAGCAGCACGTTGTCTAGTTTAAGGTCGCGGTACACGATACCGCGCGAGTGGAGGAAAAACAGCCCTATCGCGATTTCCGCCGCGTAGAAACTGCGAAAAAAAGATTCTTCTGTACTCTGAAAGAAGTTCTAATTATTTTACTTACGTATAAGAAATAATTATATTTTACGACCAGCTGTCTGCTGCGGATTCAACCGCGTAGACCTAATTTTATGGGTGGCTTTTTTTTCACGGAACCCTAATTTAAAGAAAAGTAGCCTATCTTACTCCGTATGTTGTAACATCAGCCACCTGTCAGGTCCAGTTAAAATGAGTGCAGCCGTTTCAGAGATTACCCGGAACAGACAGACAGAAAATTGTTTCTTTTTATAGTATGTACCTTATTTTATATAAGTCATCCTTTTATTTATCTGTATCATCATCTCCCTGGCCTTATCCCATGTATTTGGGGTCAGCACTTGATTCAACCCGATGTGGCTGATCACCTGATTTTTATACGAAGCGACTGCCATCTGACCTTCGCAACCCCTTTTTCGGGGGAAATCGGCAATCTGGGTTAAACCAGTTGTCTGATTTTCTTAGGCCTCTGACTGACCTGTAACGATTGCCAAAGATGTTAAATTGGCAACCGGGACCGACGGCTTAACGTGCTCTCCGAGGCACGGAGGGAACTCGGGCGGTCACCCATCCAACTACTGGCTAGGCGTATGGTTGCTTAACTTTGCTGATCGCATCGTATGCGTAATAGCAACAGTGCCACGAGCCCCTCTGTTTTATCTGTATTTATCTGTATAGATACAAGAACAACGAATCAAAAGATAAAAACATATGTTAACACTATCCCTGACCGGTCCCCGAAGAAGTAAGCAGAGCTGTTGTATCCCCCAATTCTCACAAATGATTAAGTCAACATGACAGGTGTCATGTCCATCGCCACACACATAATTGAATTTATTCTAAGTAATACAGATTATTTTACCTCACATTGGTATCCGATGTATACCAACTTATAGGGAAACATTTACCTGATTTCCTTACGAAATATTTCCTTTTAAGTTGTGGCGCGAAATTACTGCACTTAAGTTTTTAGAAAATTTATTGGTATAACATAGCAGGCAATTACTTTAACCACTCGGCCGTCACGACTCAATACGAACACCGAATACATCCGAATATATCGGAATAATGCTCTTCCCGCAGGAACACCCCTTTCAAGACCTAATAGTCATATAGAAACAACTTACACAGCGACTGGTTCCTTAAACTTCCCGCACTGTTGTATCTGGAACATGAGATCTCCACCATTCACGTACTCCATCACGAAGTACAGCCGGTCCTGGCAAATAATATTATCAAAATAAGAACAGGAATGGCTGCTTCGTTAGTCAAGTAGACGCATGGGCTACTGTGAAGGTCCTGGGCCTGTAGACAAAGAAACATTATCCTCGCACTTCACTATTAGAAACGATACAAAATGTACGGGAACGACATATGTCACATGACGGATTTATGTCTTTTCCATACATGTTTTATCGTTTCTATTAGCGCAAGCGTGTGAGAATGATACTATGTCTAGGCCTTAGGTTTCGATCCTTTCGACCCCCGAGAAAGGAAAACTGCTATTGGGTTTTTAATCTGCAATTTCCCAGTACCCCTTTGGGAAACATAGGCTTGTGCAAATGTATTTATGTAAGAACAAGAATATGCCAAGAGCCTAGGTGGTCAAAGAGGGCTACCCATATCAGCAGGAACGTTTAAAGACTGAGAAGAGGTAGTAACCATAGTCTGGAAGCAGGAGTGCAGCTGCACTAGGAAGGGAGGCTTGCTGCTAAGCGCGAGGACTCTCTTCTCCACCATGGTGCATTCCACATCGTCGTCTTGAATGATAATGTCCTTCTTCAAGATCTTGATGGCGTACAGCTCATCCGTGCCGCGGCGTTCGGCCAGCATCACCTACAACCAACAAATTTTATATAAGAACTTAGTGGTATACAACTTATGGCGCAGGTGATCGTTGTAACTCCTCATGATTCTAATTATCCTTAAACAATATTAATACACATGGATAAAAAAAAATGGACACACATTGAATGTCCAACCCTATGTAGTAGGCACACCACGACCGAATCTGCGGGCGGATACTAGGCTGTTCTATAATAAAGTTAAAGCGAAGAGTACTGGCCTGACTAATAAGACTTGCCTTCAAGCGTGAGTTTTTAAATTACAATAGCCTTGAAACCACAGTTTGATAGAACCGCGTTTATCTTCGTACCTTAATATAGACTAGTTGAAGGCAAGCTGTACTCCAATCATCCATTCTTCGAAATATTTCATGAGAGTTTAAAGCTATATCTCACCTTTCCAAAAGACCCTTTCCCAAGCACCATGATGAAGTTGAAATCGGATGCTCTGATGACGTCAGCGGCGGCCATGTTATGCGGCACCTCCCTATCCGGCGGGGGCGGAGCCCTGCGAGCACCCACACTAGTAGCCCTCATCTGGTTCTTCAGTTGAGCCAAATCAGTCCCTTCCTCTGGTACTGGCACGTTGTAAAACTCTCCCTCCTCTTGCGTGAGGAGTTTGAACCACCCGTCCGCTGGAGCCTTCATCAGCTCCGAGATACCGAAGGACAGAGAGCCCATGAAGTCGTTGCGGGATGTACGGTCCCAGTCCCAGATCTGTAAATTCAACGATCTTTTCATGCGGAGATAAATAGGTATTCCTGGCGGCCTATTTGTAATTTTTTGGTTGACAATGAATATTATTCAGTTTAGGCCCTGGTAAGGCACACGCTGAAGATTTGAGAATCGGTTCGGAAACTATCCTTCTGAGAAGAATCGCCAAGAAACTTAGCTGACACCATGTACATTTCATTACATCTATACAGAAAAATAAAATTGAAGTCTGTTTGTAATTCCAAATTACAGTTTTTCACTAAATGCCTATGAAATTATACAAGCTACTGACACTAAAAAACCATGTTTTAAAATTTTTCTTTGTCTGTCTGTCCGTCTGTCTGTCTGTCTGTCTGTCTGTCTGTCTGTCTGTCTGTCTGTCTGTTTGTTCCGGGTAATCTTTGAAGTGGCTGGACCGATTTTAGCGGGACTTTCACTGGCAGGTAGCTAATGTTTCAAGGAGTAACTTAGGCTACTTTTATTTATTAAAAATATTAGGGTTCCGCAACAATAAGGACGAAACTAAATCTACGCGGGTGAAGCCGCGGGGCACAGCTAGTAGTAAATAATTATTAATTACAATAAAATTCAATTAAATGCATGTTTTGGTACGATGTAGAGTTTTTGGAAATCAGCCGGAACGAACAGACAGAAGGACATGCATAATAGCCGTATATTTTGCTTCGCCGTAGTCTTGTACAAGTATTATTTTTTCTGTGACATTTTCTTCTGTAATAGGAAGTTGTTATTATATGCATACCTCAATAAGCAGCCTCCGATCCTTATCCTCCGGCCTGAGGTCGAAGCACAGAGTTTCGTTCCACACGGGGTTGAGCGTGCTGCGAATGGTCTTCGTTTTTTTCTTCACGTTGTCCGAGTCCGGGATCAGCTTGAGCTTCACGTAGGGGTCCGAGAGCCCATTGGGATCCATGGGGATCAGGTTGCGGCCTTGCCTCACTGAAGTCAACATGCGTAAAGATTAAATACTCTATCCAAAACCGATTCCAAAGATAATCTAGGGAGGTCCTTTTACGGTTTCAGCAGTTGAATTATATCTCGCAAAGACCCCTAATATAGAGGGCCTAATATAATTATAGTAATATGTTACTTTATTGCACATCACTACAACAGAAATGCACAAAACAAATAGATCAATAACAGTGGATATACAATAATCTCATGCGATGTCTTCCAAGCAACTTCGTATATAGTAATGCGCTGAACTATAATAAACTTGACATCAAACTTAGTTTTATACTCAACAGCAACTACTAATAGATAATTTGCCGATTCAACTAGGACCGTACAGAACACTTTAAACATCTCTATTTTATTTCTAGTTTCTTTATAAAAAAATCTTTGATATCTTTTTAAATGGGCTTAAAAAGCAGAAGCATTAATAATAACCGTAGTATTGAATGAGAAAACCTTTCTAACACAAAAAGATCGAACCAATTTGATAGTTGAACTAACACTATATTTTCGGTTGAAACTTGGAAGGTCAAAGGTGAATGACCAATGGGCATCAATACTTACCTTCAATGGTAAGTTTGTTCCCTTGGGTGGAGACGGTAAGCTGGATACGTCCCCGGCGTTCGGTGTGGTCGCAGCCACACAGGTTTGGCACAGACTCCTCGCATCGCTTGTGCACGTTCATGTCGCATACTAAACATTGCACAATTATCATTAAATAATATAGAACCACCTTCAAATCTCGGTAAAATCTCGATTTAATTGAAAACAAGCTCGATTTAGACCTTGCTTGCTTAAAGCTTAACGTTTTGCATGTTATACATTTTAACGTGATTGAAATAAACTTGAAATCTCACAGTCATTATTGGCTGAATTGTCACCGGCAAGTCAGATCGGCATCGGCAAAGATGTTTCCTAATCAGCTAAATTCAAATTTAGATTGTGTTGACTGCAAAGATTAAGAGGTTTAAAGCCGAGATTTAAGTTAAATCTTGTTTGAACAAAATCGAGATTTTATCATTTTTGTGCGGGTGACCGAATATCCAGAGTAGGTAGTAGTTAGTCAAAGTTGAAGTTAGTTACAGCTAAATTCAATTAGTTCAAAGCCAAACTCAAAGTAGGTAAGTACCTACTCATCTACCTATTGCAAACTATCGGGTAAGAACTTAAAGTGTCAAAGTATTAAGTTCAAAGTGTACTATAGAGAAGACCGAGTAGTGGAAAGTGGCAGTAATTATCAAATCGATTTACTCCAAGTATAATACAGTTAAATTGCTTTAAGTTTTTCAATCAAACTTATATAGGTATGTATAAGTAACTACGTTATAAGTACTCTCAAGTAGAACAGTATTAAAATTACATTAGACATTCTAAAGGACTGGAGTAGGTATAGAAAAGTTAAATCGTGCCTAAATTGTAATTTACTTGTTTTGTTTTGGCACTATAGGAATCTGGGGGCCTACTCGCTTTCTCCGAAAAACGAAGCTTCGGCCGAAAGTTCGCAAAGTTCCTACCACGTTTATAATTCGTTCTAAAATTACGTCCGAACGTGGTCCGCTAGAAAATTATTTGATGTTTATATTTTCTAAACCAACTTTAATTAAATTATTAGACGAAGAAAAATTTGAGTATGATAAAAACAAAGCGATAATGAAACTACGTTTAATTTTCGTTCGTTCACGAAGTTTCGTTTTCGGAGAAAGAGAGTAGACCCCCTGGAACAGCTTATTGGTAACTATGTCAATCATAGCAATCAAACCAATCTTATTAATATGTGTTATAAGGATCAAAGTCCTGAAGTAAATTGCAGGTGCCGTCACGATTTATTAGCGCAGACCTTAATGCGCAGTAGTCGTTTTATGAGTCTGTCTCCCCTTTACGTAAGGCGCGACGCGAAAATACTATTACACATACTATTTTCCAATTATTTTCGCTGAGGTCTCATAACTAGTGAAGGCATCTGTGATATTCTAGCTATTTTATAAACATTGGATAACTCAATTGAAGTTGTATGGCAACAGATAGTTATCATACCAATGTACATTGCCAATAGAATACTATACAAAGGTTTCATTTACCATAAGTTAGATAGTACACGAGATCCTTTGTTTATTCACAGTCATGCTCCGTTTACACAGTTAAACAATACAATGCGAAAACTACTTTAATAACATATGCACAAGTTACAAACTCAAACAAACGCTATTATGAAGCTAAGCACAACACAAGGGATGCAAAGGCATACAAAATTAAAGTAAAAGAAAATTAAGAACACAAACACAAGCCACCTAAATATGCCAACACAAGGAAAAGTTAATTGAATTTCTTCAACTAAATACCAACTTTGTACAGGACTTTATAGAATAATATTAAAACGGGATTAGCTGGAAAAGTACTCAATAATAATATCCATTTATTCTCGGATGTCTCGTGCAATAGGGACTTAGTTAATTTTGCAATCAGAACTTTTATGTTTAATACTTTAAGTCGTGGGTGTTATGGTGCATATTTCATCGCATTCCACAACTAAAGGGCAGTGTGTCACCAAATGAGTGACAGGACAATCGTTCCTTTGAATCACTAGAAGGTTGCTCCAGGCTCTATCTCCTGTTCTCATCCAGCTAATAGAATCATCAGTCGTATTTATACCTGCACATTTATATCCTTGATGTGCGAGCCCATGGAGCATCGTGCCACAATGGTCACAAAACGATGGGGCTAGGAACGTCCACGTGTTCCATTTGTGTGGGGCGTAGGCAGCCTTAACAATAAGCCAATCATAATAAATTAATCACAGATCACAAGGATTAGTCACAACCGAAAACTTCCAAAGAAGGAAAGACAAGTAAAACCCGAGTTAATTCTACAAAAGACAAACAAGAAAAAGCATTAGCAGATTTAAACACCATCACCGATAGATCTGAAAACATAGAAATTGCTAAAAGAAAGAGCGTTAGAGTAGAAGCGCATAATAGATGTGGTGAAAGCGTTTTGGCAGATTCCAGTGTCCTCCGTTGTACCTTGACATTTGAGCCCCTGGTGGATGAGGCCGTAGAGGAGCGAGCCGCAGTGGTCGCAGAACGTGGGTGACGCATATGTGTGTGCGCGAAAGTTGTGACGCGTGCGAGTGTCCTGTCGATAATATACATCGATGACTTCATAGCCTAAAGAAAGTTCTCTCTTTTTTCTGTTATGGTAATCTGTATAGCACGCTGGACTGTCATTGACGATTTTTGGATGTGAAGCATATTTATTTTCTTCTAAAAGAGAATATTGATTGTATGTAGTAAAAATATTAATTGTAAAGGTGTAATTTTGTTCATTCGTTAATTGTTCGTAACGTCGATATAAGTACATACATATGTATCGAACAGTCAATTAAACTTTAAAATAGGTCCTAACTAGAGTATTAGATGGAATTATGAATCACAAGTTTTTTGATCTGATCCGTTTCAGCTCCTAACTATAAGTGTCATCATCACTGGATGTAGGTGTATTATTGTCCTACATATTTTCATCGTTTATTTTTCCATTATGTAGGTCCTATCTGGCACTATACCATTCCATACTAAGTTATGGTTGAGAAACAGTTTGCAGACATTAGAACAACAATATTGTTCCAACAAGAGCTCAAGATGTAACTTTATTAAGTCGGCGAAAATTATTAGAGAACTTAATTGCTTTCTCAAATGAATTTGCAACAAGCTACAACAGATCTGATTTGTGTACCAGATTCTACGAGGAACCGTAACTCAATATAAGATGTGGAAACGGGGATATTACCCGAACGGTTACGTCTGCGAGCGAAATATTAAATCCTGAATCCTGTAGATCTAAGTTATTCTGGCAGCCTGGCGGGGCTGTTTCTGCGTTATTTAGGTACTGTTGCATATTCTGTGTGTAGTTTTGGGTTAATTACTTTATTTATGTGATCTACTAGTGTAGCCGAAAGGAGGATACCTTCGAGACCTATCAAGCCATAACGTTTATATAGATATCTGCATGGTATTTAAGTACCTAACCACAACAGAGAGCATTAGAAGTCTTCATGAAGTTATAACTAACCGCCATAAGTCCATGTAGGTAAATCTGTACTTCTGTAGGTCTCAGAGACCTCTAATATTTGGAATGCTCATTAATAACCTAAGTTGTCTACACCATTCGGCTTCAAGGGTGCCATTATTCTGTATAACTTATCGCCATGCACAATAAAAAACTCTTAATATTTACGTTATCTCACACCGTTATCGTACTCTATTCCAAACTTAGAAGTAATTCTAAGTTTGACAACTATTTTGGTTTCAACTCTCTTATACGTAACTGGAGTCTTTCAAGGACTACCAAAATATACTTACATTTTATAGCAGCGAATGTGTTAAACTTGTTAACTTGCGTAATTTGACTCTCAAAAACTTTTCAACAGATCGGTAAAAAATTGTTCGAAAGTCGTTGCTCAGGGCGCTCAACAAGAATATTACTGATATTTTGTTATATTCCCGGTTCATTTTATGAGCATTTGACTTTAGTCCGTTCTCCGATGGAAACTCTTGCTCTCCAATTTATAAGTGTTGGCCAATTATGTTTATCAACTAGATGCCTCATCAAACAGGGTGGTTACAAATGATCAAGATAAATTTCGTTTTGGATATTTTAGTTTGTCAAACTCATTAGGTACAATGTTTTCTTCTCAGATTTATAATGCGTTTACATTGAATTCAGTGATATTCGCATCATGGGATATCTACTCGACAGATTTTATGGGATGTGTTAAATGAGATATGTCGCGATGATGTCTCTTGTGCTACAGTTGGAAGAGGTTATAACTATCAAACACATTTTTTCCCTTAGTTTCGAAGGGAAAGCAAATTTGTTGTTTTTACTATATTCCAATATTATTTACTAGGCGTAGGTACATATTAAGTCGTAGATCAATAATACATACACCTACGCTAGCGTCTGTATCCCCCGGGATAGGAAGGAACATTAATGATTAACAAAGAAGCAGTCTCTACTTAACGGCGGGCCATTTGCCCAGTCCTAGATTTCTTTAAGTTCAGTTTGATGCCTGATTATTTTCAAATTACGTTGAACGAAAAAGCTAATATTTTTGACCGACTTTGTGGCCTTAATATCAACAGATTTTTAGTACCATTAGTTCAATACACTGTAAGGGATAGATCCACGCTAAACCCAACCGGGCCCGAAAAGAGCTTCGGCCGTATTCGTTGCTTTACTCGGCCGTCACTCGATTCTCATGTCAAAATATATGTAATATAGCCGTGCCCCGCGGTTTCCCTCGCGCACACTTCATTTAATCGGTGGCGGTTTACCCAGAGCCTGAGTTACTCCTTGTAACTTCAGCTATCTTTCGCCGCCTCAGGCAGTATACATACGTCTTCGAGTTACTTCTCAGACATATGTAGGTTTCCTTACAGGGATTCGGTCTTGCGTAGCAAGCGACTGCTCAAACCCCACGGCCACCACGGCTCTTAGCAGCAGTAGCTGTCAGTGTCAGTCTAATATTCGTCGCAATTAGAGGCGGTGGTCTTTGATTAGTGTTAATAGGTTCAATCATTGCCGAACATGGTCTGAAAATAAAAAACGTCGAACGTCGATGTTCAAGGATTCGCTTTAAATTGAAAGATGACGTCACCTTGATTCGGCAAATTTATAGCATGTCGTTCACTAATAGCTAAATACTACACCCGGCTATTTGACAATCAACTCTATTGTCTTTTAATTGTTTGTGTAGGTACGTCTACTTGTAGTGTTGTGTGGGCTGGTTTATAAAATATTATTGGTATATATATTATCGGTTAAGAAACGGTTTTTGAACGACAAGTCGTAGTTAAAAAATCCAGCCGTAGGTAGCTCGTAGAATCCTGTGTAATCATGTCGCTCTGACCATTTGAAAGTACTGTTTCAATCGTCTAATCAAATGAAGATACGTTGAATTGAATACACAGTTATTTTAATCAATTAATTACGCCAGTATTACAGAAATAATATTAGGAAGAAAACGGAATTAATGAATAATAGTTTTATGTCAAATTATAACTTTAATATTTGAGTTCGCAAAGTGTAGTAGTATAGAGACGCATTTAAAAATCGACTTAATGTTTTTTTAAAGAGGCTGAACAAGAATGAAAATTTGTATGTTACAAATGACAACTTAGACCGTAGTTTCCGCTTGATTACAATAATCCGTCGTGTAATTACAGAAAATAGGTACCTAAGTAGGTAGGTACTGGAATAACAGAGTGAAACACTCTACCTTATCTTGATTACATGTATTTTTACATTAACATATAAAACAAGAATATCTCGTAACCATATTAATATACTATAAGCTACATTACGCACCCTATTACATTCATATTCAAAACCTGTTTTCTAATATCCTCTTTCTGAGAATGCTATGATATTAGAGGAGGGATCTGGGAAAATTGTTTGCCGCATTTTTACCCGATAACTTAATAAAAACGTCAGTTGTTCCCGTTGGAGATATTTTCTTTGTGACGAGTGAGCTGCCGTAACACGGTGGCGGCTGACGCGTGACACGGACTGGATTTGTCAGGCATTTTTGTACGAAAACGAGGTGGAGTGACGCGTGGTATGTAAGTTGGATAAAGTAGTTTTCTCTAGAATGGAAGTTGAACAAAGAGAGATTAAATAATAATTTTTCACATGATTTAAATTAAACTATATTATTAATTTCCTTTTAGTATATACAAGCTTTTACTGGCGACTACGGCCGCGTAGTAATTTTCAAAGTACCTTGTAAAAGGGTCAAAGCCTGTCGGAGACTTTCAGAAAAATTGGTTCAGATTTGACTGACTCTTATAAACACTTTAATATGTAATATTGATATAAAGAAGGCTTATTGACAGTTTTTGATGCATGTTAAAGTAGTACCTATAATTTATTGTATATTGTGTGAAGCATGAGCTATCTATAATGTAAAGTATGTTTTAGGAAAATATTGTTTTTATACAGTTTTTTTAAACGCAGATAATTTTCAATGATTGCAAACTTCTGACGCCGATGGTACCTAAAATCCATCTTAAGAAGAAATTAGTTGAATGCTGCGAAATTCAATCAATTAGTGAATATAATGGTAACATTATAGGTAGTTTATCCACTGGATCTCGCTGTAGAAGTTAGATATACAGGTTGCAGACTTTTTAGGCGTACATTTTGGGTGGTAAATAGACATTTTTAAAATATTTAAAAAAACTTCCGTCTTTTCTTTTCTACTTTTTTTTTAAATATATTTTTAAATTGATATGTATCACTATCGAAGCCCTGGGGCCTTACCATGAGCTCTTATTGTCATGATAGTTTCACTCATTTATGAGACAGATGTATGTGACGTGCATACATCTGTCACTGTCGCACAACTGAATTAATATTGCAATAAGAGCTCATGGTTGGGCCCCTGTGCCAAAAATGTATGCCTAAAAAGATTACATCATGCATTGTTGGTACAAAAGGGAAAGTAGCTTACGTCGGAATCCGCGCCCTTGTCTGCGCCTGGGCAGGTGAACGTGACATACTCGTGGCATCTCTTGTGGACCACGAAACTGCACACTGGAAAATACAAAAATTATCATATTACACATACAACCATATGAAAGAGAAAGAAAGAAAGAAAGAAAATTAATTTAGTCCTAACTAGCTGTGTTTCACCCGCGTAGATTTAGTTTCATCCTTACTGTCGCGGAACCCTAATATATTTTATAAATAACAGTAGCCTAAGTTACTCCTTGAAACATCAGCTACCTACCAGTGAAAATCCCGTTAAAATCGGTCCAGCCGTTTCTGAGATTTTAGAGAAAGTTTGTATGAAACTAAATTTACGCGGTTGAAACCGCGGGGCACAGCTGGTACTTTATAAAAACTGCATTAACACTATTCAATTGTACTCTTATAGTGTAACCTTAGAAGCCTGCAGCTATGCACCTGGATGTGATAGATATATGAAATATCTCAAAGGGTTTCTACGGGTCGTCACGGGAGCGTTAGAGGGAGCACAACACTTTGATCAGTACACTTTGACTTCATCTCTCAAACAAAGGGCTTTGTCTGACGTAGCGGTGGGGTGTATTAAGTTAGTACTACAGTATTGAATTAATAATTGGTATTGTATTCCCATGCCCCGCGGTTTCACTCACTTAGACATCATTACATGGGTGGCTTTATTTTACGGAACCCATTTAAAAAAAATTTTACAACTACAATGTCTTACAAAAAAAATTCAAACAATAAATAATATTTTTACGGTGAAGGAGAACATCGTGAGGAAACCTGTATATGTCTGAGAAGGTACAAATATTAAAAGTAGAATGACGCTTGTCTTTTTGACGTAATTCCCGAACTTCACTCACCCTGACATTGGAAGCCTTGTTTCCCGAACCCCCTGTAACAATGAGAAAAATACACATTACTAACAGCATTATACAACACACATAATATACACATCTATGTCTATACACACAGATAAATAAAATTGAAGTGTCTCCTTGTGATTCCTAATAAACCGCTTTTCACTGAATGTATACGAAAGTATTAAAGCGTTCTTTAAATTAAAAAAAAACAATTTCTATAATGTTTTCTATGTCTGTATGTCAGTCTGTCGGTCCGTCTCTCTGTCTTCAGAGATTAGTCGGAACGGCTGGACCGATTTTAACGGGAACATAAATATTTTGCACTATTGCATATTGGAATTTAACTAGTTTGTCGTATTTATTTATTTACTAGCTGTGCCCTACGGCTTCATCCGCGTTGATTTAGTTTTATTCCCACGGAACCCTAAATGTTTTTTTTTAAATAAAGGTAGCCTAAGTTACTCGTTGGAACATCAGATACCTGCCAGTGAAATCCTCCCGTTAAAATCGGTCCAGCCGTTTCAGAAATTACCCGGAACAAACAGACAGACAGACAGACAGACAGAGAAATTTTTTAAAACTTGGTTATTTGGTGTCAGTAGCGTGTATACTTTCATATGCATTTAGTGAAAAGCTGTAATTTTGAAATTACAAACAGACACTTCAATTTTATTAACTGTATATATATAGGTATATATATAACATTATGCAAATGAACCAGTTTACTTCTATGGTGAGAATCAATCAATTGCTCTCCTTAGTGACAACACAAACAGGGTCAGTTTAAACTTGAAATATATAGCCGTGTTAAAAATACTACAGCACAGCCGCGTTATTCACTAAGGTTTCTCAGCGTCGAACTCGAGGACGAGCGTTGGTGACAATCATATGAAATTTGTACATACTACATAGAGGATAAGGTTCAATTGTGTATCTTTAAAACCGACACTCGACGACGAGTGCGACGCTTAGAAACCTTAGTGAATAACACGGCAGCTTAATAATAGCAACGTGTAGGACGGTATCGTAAATTACGATTCCGGATCTTATGTCAATCATTCTGTTTCTGTGCAATGTTGAATCCAATACAACATCGATTTCCTGAGAGCTTTAGTTAACTAATTATTTATTTAGAGATGAACCGAGGACTTTTGCTTACTTCCTCACTAGAATCTTAAATAATTTTGAATCACTATTAAATATTACTTAAGGGTTGAAATAAGAATTTTAAGTTTGTAAAAGCCTAGTATGTAGGTAAGAGTGGTAGTATATTACAATACCGATAGATGGGGCTAATTATCTTGTGAATCGCGCTATAGAGATTCTCTGCGGTATTCATATATACTAAGACGCGCTGCATATTATAAACTTTCATCTCTTTGCTGTTCAGTCATTTGATTTGATTCCAAGTATCTACTCGTAGGCACTGGTTTGTTCAAAATTTAATTACCACCGGTTCGGAAACAGCCTTCGGTGAAGTAAATGAACTAGTAAGAAACTTAGCCTAACCTGGTAAATATAAAAATTATTTTACCTATACTTGTAACCATTATCGATTGAAACTTCAATCCCATACCTAAATTAAATAGACATATTAAAAAGTTTAAATATAATACTTCCTATTCACTAAACATTTAAACACAAAACTATCAGCTGCCCACTCACGGCACGACTATTCTCTGTCGCGATTTTATCTCGCGTTTGTCGCGTCTCGCCACGCGCCATCCGGCGGGTGTCGTCGCCGCGACTTGAATACACGTCACGAATAGTCACGGTGCACACAATCACCTGTTAACTCATTTAATGTATGGCCTTATTTTCTACGAATTGTCGTTTGTGAGATGCTTTCATAAATTTTTCACGAAGTATACTAATATTGTAAATGCGAGAGTGTCTGTCTGTCACCATTTCACGGCCAAGCCTCCGACTGAAATTTGGAATAGAGATAGCTTTGAAATAAAGTATAGTCGTAACTCGTATGCTTGCGAAGTCGGGGCTTAGCTAATAGTGAATATTTTTTAAATTATTCTTGAAATAAAATGGAGCCTACTGACAGTACTATAATTCTAGGTATTTATTATTATATATTGTATTTAATTTTAGTTCCAGTACACTTAAATATAGACGATCATGGAAGCCGATCGCTTGCTTGATTAGATAGTTCTCATTTTCATGATGCCCCCACAAAAAATAATATATAAGTACAGTAGATCTAAAAAGGCACTTTGGGAGAATCATAATGTGATCGCGCAAAGAACGCGCAGCGAAAAAAGTGGGGATACTGCACATTATTTTATCTGCCTCGCGCCATAAGTACATACAGACAGAAACAGACAGACTCATAAAATGACAATTGCGCGTTCAAAGGTACTCGTTCTTAACTCATGACAAGACCTGTCAGATTAAGACGTATTTGTACACCTACTGTAACGGATCTTACTACGGGACTGTGAGCAAAAATAGAGATCAAAAAGTAAATTTTACTCTGTCTTTAATAATTCAAGCTGTATGTGTATGCGGTGACCGTTATAATCAAATGCAACAGCTAAAGAGGGTAGATGAAAAATCTACCAAGATTTTTCGTCTGAGACGGACTCGCCGATCACCTTAGTCTGCTCACGACCACGATTGGTGTAACCCAATCGAAACGTCGAGGTACGTTATTTTCAAAATATTATCGCGATAAGTCCCGAGTAACTTTTAAAAAATAATTCAAGCTAACATAAAGACTACAAAAAATACAGAAAATAATTTATCTCCGGTGTAGGCCCCATTTCTTTTACTTACACAGGACACAGTATACATATTTAATATGAACCGTCATGAATATTAAAACGCCGTACTTATTTCAGAGTGAAGTAAGTGAAAATATTGCCAACATTTATTTCAAGCATATTAAAAAATCATAAGGAAAAATTCAAATGGCGTTTTAAATTCAAGGTACAAATAAAATTAAATCTTATACCTTTAAACGAGCAATTCTTGTATCTGGATCTCGGGAATGGCTGCAATTTTCATGAAATGTTGTATGTAGGGGGTTTTGGGGGCAAAAAATTGATTTAGCTAGGTTTCACTTTCAGAAAGCATCGTTTTGACCATGTTTTCATGCACTGAAAAAGTCATAAAATATCAATACAATACGACAGTAAATTTCGCCGACAACTGTCATGCTATGATAGCTCAGAGGTGAGGCTGTCAGCTTACGAAGTGATAACGAAACTAAAGTACCCCGGTTTGAGACTGACGTTCACCGGTTCGATTTTTTTCTTTTGGTTCCTTTTATATCTACTAGCTTTTTTGAGAAAACGTCAACAGTTCGATCAACCAGGTACTAGTAATATTATTATGTGAAATTTTGTGAGTATATATGCGTGGATGATTGATTCTGTTTCGCACAAAACTACGGAATAAAAAATTTCGATGAATGAAAATGAAAATGATGAAAGCAATTCGAAAATGATCATTTTCATTTTCGAATTGCTTTATTTAGGTATACGTCTGAATATAAGGATAAGTAACAAAGAGACACAAATTTCAATTTCAAATTTCAAACACTTCTATGTAGACCGAGTCGCGGGCATCAGCTATATTTGATATATTTCCATTTTCTCCTCAACTTATTTAGATCGATAAGATACGTATTCGATAAGATCGATAAAGAGTATTTTGAAAACATAATTCATTATTTACTTATAGATAATTATTTGGGTGTATTCACCCTCTGGCCCGCTAAAATAAATCCCGAATTTCTGCCGCGTTATTCACTAAGGTTTCTCAGCGTCGCACTCGTCGTCGAGTGTCGGTTTTAATGATACGAAATTTACCCTTATACTCTATGTATCATGTATCAATTTCTTATGATTGAAACCAACGCTCTTTGACTTTGACGCTGAGAAACCTTAGTGAATAACGCGGCTGGGGTTACGGATGGCCTTCTCAAAAAATCTTGTATGAAAAACCTTAAACGGACTTAACCGTTTTAGATCGATAGAGATACGCGAGTATTTTTGTTATTATTAATTAATTACCTATATAGAATTATATGTAAAGGGAACCTAAGGATAAACTTGTTACTGATAAATAAGAGTTTTTAATACAAAACGTGGTTCACCGTTTAATCAGCGCGGCGTCATCGGCGCTTCTGCTTCTCGGGTCATTGGGCCGTAAAATTGGTACCCTGCTTCGCCGCGCTCGGGAATTTTTACACTGGCAATACAATAGAATTTAAAGAAGGCCATTCATTGTCGACCTGCGATTCAATTTGTACATGCATACATATACGAAAATGAAAATTATTCATTCAGTTAAGGCCCTAGTAAAGGCACTTATGAATGTCGAAGAATTGACCACCGGTTCGGAAGACGTTCGGAGGCCTTCTGAGAAGAACCGGCAAGAAAAACCGGTATTTTGATCAATTACAATAAAAAACATTTATACAATTATTCGATACTAGCTGTGCCCCGCGGTTTCACCCGCGTAGATTTCGTTTTATGCTTCATGTCGCGGAACCCTAATATTTTTAATAAATAAAAGTAGCCTAAGTTACTCCTTGAAACATCAGCTACCTGCCAGTGAAAGTCCCGTTTAAATCGGTCTAACCGTTTCAGAGATTACCCGGATAGACGGAACAAACAGAACTATAAATAAAATATTATCCTCATTAGAGTTGATAATTAATTCACTATGTACATAAACCAAGGTTTTTTAATTATATTTACTTAAGAAAAGGCACACTTTCCGTTATATAAAATGAAATTAAATCAGCCAACAAACATGGCGAAAAAATATTCTAAAAGCATTTTCCGGCAGGTGTTCATTAGGGGATCATTTTAAAGATAATTTATTGTAGGAAAAAGGCATGTAATTCGTCATTGCTGCGAAGGCTACAAATTGGCTGCCATCCCCTTTTATACAGCAGTTTTTCATCTGAATTTCAGGTTTATCCAACCTTATGTCGGGTTTATTAATATTATGCCGTTTATTTTATTTAGTTTGTATTTTTGTCCACAATTTTATTCTGCTTTTTTACCCGACTATGGCAAAGAAAAAATGAGAGTTATGATTTTGACGAAAATTACTTCGTAATTAGATAAATGAGGTGAGGATGCGTCTTGATTGTCCAATAGTAAAAGGCTATATTAGATCAAATAAAATTGGATGTGACCTCTAGGGGAGAAAATGTCATGAGAGAAAATAAATCACTTACAATGTATGGATGGATGGATGTTTATTAGGTACTCACGCAAAAACTACTGAATGGATTTTGGAATGCAAACCTGGGGCCTTACCATGAGCTCTTATTGCCATGATAGTTTCACTCATTTATGAGACAGATGTATGTGACGTGTATACATCTATCACTGTCGCACAACTGAATTATCATTGCAATAAGAGCTCATGGTTGTGCCCCTGGTTCTGGCAGTTCCGATGATTTGAAAGTACTTTGTTGAAAGTGTAATCAAATACAGATATTTTTGTTTTTTTAACATTGAAATAGCTCTATTGCTTTATTGTTCATCTTCACATCGTGTCATGAAAGGATATCAATAAACTTTTGCGAATTGTAAATATTTCAGACTAGCTACCATCGGTTCGGAAACTAGCCTTCTGAGAAAAACCGGATGTAGCAGCGTTTCTCCACTCGCTCATAGATGGCGCTACTCGCTAACAAACGCGAAGTTTGAGTACAAATACACGAGAACCTAAATCGCGCCAGAAGAGTTTTCAAGCGCATTGCAGTATATATACAAGTTTCCAACTAGAACAGTTGGAGCCGCGGTTCCCCAGGCATGACACCCGCCTGGCTGGAAGATCTTCCCTTTGGGGATGAGCATGATCACTCGCTCTCCCCACACAGATGAAAAAGGATACCTTACAATGCATTATTACCCTTTTATATCAATAGAACTTGATATATCTTTATTTAATACTAGCTGTGCCCCGCGGCTTCACCCGCGTAGATTTACTTTCTTCCTTATTGTCGCGGAACCCTAATATTTTTAATAAATAAAACTAGCCTAAGTTACTTCTTGAAACATCAGCTACCTACCAGTGAAAGTCCCGTTAAAATCCGTCCAGCCGTTTCAGAGATTACCCGGAACAAACAGACAAACAGAGAAAAATTTTAAAACTAGATTTTTAGTGTCAGTCTCGTGTATACTTTCATATGCATTTAGTGAAAAGTTATTTTGGAATTACAAACAGACACTTCAATTTTATTTATCTGTATAGATTCAGTGCAGTGTTAGGTGAAATACGCAGAAATACAACACTGCCATAAACCATTATTAGATACATGTTTCATATAAATAGTGGTTGGACACGCGCCAAATAAAACACTACTACGGGTCTATCTTCCTAACGATATCTCTCTATAAAACTTCTTGTGTCATTCGAGAATGCTTGAGTTTATCAATGAAATGATGAAGTTTTCACTAGTGCGAGTTTTCTTAAAATCGCCGACAAGTCTCCGCGTTGACGTTAACGATTTGTGTGGGATCAATATAGTGCCATCTGTGGGCCGATAGATGATTTGTGACGGTGGTACTCTCGCACTCTTTTCTTATAAATACACGAAAAATACCATAACTTTGTATTAGATACGTCTATCAATAGTATTAGCTATATTTTATCGACATTTATTTTGTTTTTTAAATCTATACTAATATTATAAAGCTGAAGAGTTTGTTTGTTTGTTTGTTTGAACGCTCTAATCTCAGGAACTACTGGTCCGATTTCAAAAATTCTTTCAGTGTTGGATAGTCCATTTATCGAGGAAGGCTATATTTTATTGTCATAAAAATTAGGGGTCCGTAAGTAAATTGCAATTTTGTAACCTAAGGTGTAAAATCGAAAACCTAATTATGCGTACGCTGCAAAAACTATTGACAATAGAACAAAATGATGTACTACGGGTTTGTAGGTCTTATTAAGATCTACACCCCCGTGGACTTAATTTCCTGGGTGACCCGCGGTACCCAAATTTTTACTTAAATAAAAAGTAGCCCAAGTAATTCTTGTAAAATTAATCTGCTAGTGAAAGTGCCGCTAAATCGGTCCAGCCCCTTCGGAGATTAGCCGGAACAAACAGACAGACAGACAGATAGACAGACGGACAAACAGAGAGTTGTTTCTATGTCAGCACCGTGTATGTTTTCATATGCATTTAGTGAAATGCTATTATTTAGGAATTACAAACAGACACTTCAATTTTATTTATCTGTATAGAGATGTTCTAAGTATTCCATATGAGAAATCCAATGATAAAAAAAACTGATTACGACGATTTCACCCCAAAGTGCAATCGAGAATGCATATTAGCGTTCATGTATAAGATTTTCCTGAATATCTCATATTTTCCTCAATATATTATACGGTGGTCTCGAGTCTTTCATAATGTCGTCTGTCTGTGACATTTGTCAGAAATGGAATGCCTTTTATATTCTGACCAACAAACATAATGCAAACATCAAAGGTGTAATGACCTCATAAATTTAAGTACTGCGATTTCTATTATTATACGGATATGACGGCTGATTGAAATGGAAGTGAAAAACACGTCTGTATTCCCCAGAAAGTGTAGGCAGAGTTGTACTTATAGTACACTCACATTTAGCCAGGTAAGAGGGGCTAGCCGAGTCAAATTACAGATGGGCAACCCAGTTTTTTATTTTTATTTTAAGTCTATTGTTTTAGATTTAAGTTTAATATAATTATAGTTTTATATAATTTTGTGTTATGGTTTGAATTTAAATAAACATGGAAAACCCAAGATGTATCAAACATTATTCTTACAAAATTCCTGTACTCCTCAGTGAAAAGCGGCTAATTAAAATTACAGAAAGACAATTAAAATTATTTTTTCTTTAAATTCTATCCTGTATGATATACGAGCCGTAGTGGCCTTAGGGTTTGAGCAGTCTCCTGCTACGTAAGCGACGCAAGTTTTTCTAAAGACTTATGTACAGTGATTTCACACCACGTACTTTACGATGAACATCGTGAGGAAACATGTATTTGTTTGAGAAGTAATTCAGGGACGTATGTATAGTTCCTTAGACGGCAATAGACTCACCATCTGTCACGTTGGCACTAAATCATCTTCGGTGAACAGTGGGTGTTGTTATAATAACACCCCTGCCTACCCCTTCGGAGAATACAGGCGTGAGAATGTATGTATGATTTAATTTCATTCACTTGTGCATGTATTTTTTATTATAACGTGATTTATCGGTGCGAGACGTAAGTGCGACATTAACATTTTAATTTCAACCATAATTCCACTACGTGAACGTTGAAATTAATTTGACAAACCACTTTATGGGTTGGTGCTGGAATTAATGATCGTCTATTTATTTGGGCTCTGGTATTGGCCGTTGCCCCGTGAATGTAAATGCTAAAAATATAACGGTGAAAATTAAATGTTATCCGACGCATAGTAAAATATTGACTTCGGTGGTAAATGGGTTTTATATCAAAGGTGTTGTATCAAAGAGATGGTTTGGAAATTGAAACGATGAGTGAAAGGCGATTAACGAAAGAAATTAATTGGGCGAATATCAGTGTCGGTAGAAGGCGCCCAAGGAAGAACTATCATGACCAAATGAATCAACTTCTCCATAAAAGGCAAATACACTCATATTCGAAGGAAGTGTATGAAGCAATACAGGCGTGAGTATATGTATAGAAAAATATAATATTCAGTAAGGGCTTATTCTATCAACGACAAAAAAATACCACCATGTCAGGAATTTCAAATAAATATTATCAATAATTCAATACAATTAATTCTAGGTACTTCTAGAGTTCTAAAATTTAGGAAACATTTCATCAAACCAAAATCGTTTTTCGACCCATCGAGTCCTTCATGAGGGAAAATCTGTTTTTTTCCGCGTAATACTAACACCTCTTGTTGAATAGTAGGTAAATTAATTGTCAAACTAAAGCTAATTAGTACCTACTTAATACGCGCTGCTTACGACCAGCGTAAGTGTGTCCCGCTAGACCGTGCGGAGTCCGAACCGAAAGTCGGACTTAACACGATCAACAAATATTATATATACTTTTTATGGACACACTCACGATATACCGAGGGGCATCCGAGTTGACCGAGTATGACCGATAATGGACAAAGATTGGCTCGGACCCGGCACGGTCTAGTCATCAAAACGATCAGTTGGTCAGCTGATTATAATTATACGTGCTCTCGACAAGCTCGACGTCCGATAACCCAATGTTTGTTATACGACGGCCAAATGATATTTGCAATCCATAAAATTCGGATATTATTCAGCTTCAAATAACTGCCGAGCCGTTGCCAAGACGTGAGTTTTCAGTCCAAATATTATGTACGTCGCCAAATTAATCTCCTTTTTACAGCACTTCATAATTTGTCATCGTATATTGTACGACAATATCCACCCACGTCACATCCACGGTACCTTCAAAACTTTCTGTTTATAATTGGAATTCTTTGGACAACTCATTTTAAATCAGTGCTAAATATTCAACGATTTATTGCCACTTGTAATGGTAAATGATGGATATTATATTCTTTTGACGTTTGTCCTCGATTGTCTTTGCCAAATTCCGAACAGGGCGAGGCCTTTAGCAGACGACAATGCATTTTAAGACGCGTGGATACGTAATTATGAACATGACTGACATATTCGATCAACACTTTGTTTGTTAATCCAACCTATATATTCTCTCTGAGGGAATTTAAGGCTAGTGTGAACAAAATGTTACGTGTACAGCATACATATATGCTCACGCCTGTATTCCCCGAAGGGGTAGGCAGAGGTGTTGTAATTTTCAACACCCACTTTTCACCGAAGATGATTTAGTGCCAACGTGACAGAGGGTGAGTCCATCGCCGTCTCAGGCACTATACATACGTCTTTGAACTATTTCTCAAACATATGCAGGTTTCCTCACGATGTTTACCTTCACCGTAAAGCACGTGGTGTGAAATCACTGTACATAAGTTTTTAGAAAAACTCATAGGTACAGGCCCCGCTAGGATTCGAACTTGCGTCGCTTGCGTAGCAGGCGAATGCTCTAACCCCGAGGCCACCACGGCTCTTTACGTGTACAGATTTCTAAATATGTATTTTATTTATCGATTAAAAACGGCTGTAACTGAAATTGCTCATAGAAAGTTTAGACCGAAAAGAGATGTGTATAGCCTTCCTCCTGCCCTGATCCCCTATTCATTTGTGTACGACGAGATGTGTTTTTCTCTATCAGCTGTCATATCTCTATTCACTCTCTTTCTAGCTATATCATCTCTTACACACTTGAGGATGATTATCCTCAAGTCTTCATCGCCGCTCGTCACGCCATATTCAAATACAAAACTTTCCCCCCCCCTAGTAGGTTTTAGGCGACTGGGTCCTAGCTAGCTAACTGGAACCACGTTCCTAGTTACACCATTCATATTAATAAAAAAAAATTCAGCGACGTTTCTCTAATAATTTCGTTTTTAATAATTTTTAGTTGGGTTTCGCCAGCTCCTTCACTTATCTATGTATATAAAAATGAATCCCTATTTCCCTTGGTCACGTAAACGGCTGGATGGATTTTAGCGCGACTTTCACTGGCAGATAGCTGATGTTTTAAGAAGTGTTTTAGGCTAATTTAATAAAAAGAAAGCAATAGGGCTGCGGGACACACATGATATTAACTCTACGCGGGTGAAACCTTGGGGCACAGCTAGTGCACTATAAAACACAGCGGTCGTGTGTAGTCGGTCGTTAAGAGATAAAAAGGGGGACACTACTGTATCGTTTGTTTCGTTTATAATTTCGCAATAGGGCTGCCATCTCTCCTTGTCTATTAATTTAATACAATCGACCGCGCTACATAAAAGCAACATTTTTGTGCATATAGTTTTGGTAAAACATGCCATGATTAGTCTTAATAAACGGATCTATATAACTTTTTACAGGTCCCGTCCACGGGATGTGAGCGCGTACCTATAAATGCGCAGTAGTCATTTTATGAGTCTGTCTCTGTCTATATGTATAGCGCGAGGTGAATAAAAACATGCGCAGTATCGCCACTATCTTTGCTGTGAGCATAACTCCTGTCAGCACCTGTATCAATATGGTTCACCTTTCGAGACTATTACTTGCAATGTTTAATTGATCCGGGGCTTTTATTTTCAGGAAAATTGTCTTTTTTTACTCGGTAAATCGGTTTTGGGACATATTTACTGAGGGTCTAGTGCGAGTTTTTCATTGCCTTCCATGCAAGCATCCCATACAAACGTAATCGCAGTTTAGTCAACTTGATGACTTGTGACGGCAATTTTAAGGAAACTCGCACTATGCACTCTGTAGGGGTCTGTGTGCAATAAATGTCTTCGGAAAGTAGGGATAGGTACCTAAGTATGATCAGTCGAACCCCGCTCGCAATATAAAAAGTAACTTGCTTTAATGTCCATTCCTGTAATCCGTACTTAACTAGCAGTAAAAGCCCTACAAAGAGCATTTTATTCATTTAATTTAATTGCCATAGTAATAAAACAAGACGTACAAATTTAAGACTGGCAACAATAAATAAAATTTAAAACAAATCCTTGATAACCCTAACAGCTCTCGGTATTTGAATATTTGTATTGTTATTTCTCGTTCCAATGCAATAAATTATGATTATGAGTGCGATAAGTGTCATGATAATTTAGTAAGTCGGCGTGCCAACTACAGCCCGCTGGCATTTAGTCGTTGGCGTCACTGAATAAAAGTATACTGAAGGCCATCTCCTGTCGATAATAGGGGCACGCACTCATACTCGCGTACTTACGAACGTCTCGCTACCGACCATGAGCCGAGCATAAGCGCTACATAATTGCCAGATCCTAGTGTTGAAATACTACAATGTAATTTCATCTTTATTATAGGTTGGTAACACTGACTATTTTATATATAAGTAAAAAGTACGTAAGTGTTAGTTGCAAAGTTTGAACGTTACAATAAAATACACATTTCGTTAATCAAGAATACTGCATAATTTATTTTATCACAATAGGTTATGGGCCCAGGCACTAACCCGTACGAGTGATAAGATCAATAAATATACAGGAAGATCAATAAATATATGTGAGTCAATGATTTGCGTGTAATGATTCTCGACTAATATAACAAATTTGATGTCGGACTTTAATAATGGAATTCCATATTATTATGGCATGATTAAACAGGATTATAAACGACCGGTTCTAAAGTTTACTGAGAAAAACTCATTACGTAGATCAGGAAAATATTTTTTTGCAAAAATAAGTACCACAATAATATAAAAAAAATAAGAAATGTAGGTCACCTATTCTAGACACAGTTAGATAAAGCACTAACTACTAGCAGTCATTACACCCTACGTCTTTATTAAAATGTGGGTATTGTGAACACCCACAGGGTCCCCGAAGGGGTAAGCAGAGGCTTAAGTAGGCTAGCAGCGTAGCATATTGTTTTTAGGTTCGAGATGACCAGCCCCTACAAGCAGCACTTATCTCCAAGCGAGACTAATGCGAGATATAGCCCTCTTCAACCATAATCGTTATCAAAGTTAAGTCTCGACGCACCCAGACGATGCGATGCACCTATAAGCTGGTCTTCTGTATGTATTTATTGTGTATTGGCGTGGTGCCAGTAAGTACGCCTGCTCGTTTACATTGTTGAATGGATTCCTTCGATACCGTGAATGGACGCGGTATCTTCAATGGATTTGATAATTCGCTAGTGTACAGGTGCCGTCACGACTTATGAGCGCTGACCTCGAATGCACAGTAATCATTTTATGAGTTTGTCTGTATGTCGCGACGCGGATAAAAAAGATGAGTAGTTAGTGTTGGGCGCAAGCTAGTCCCATTATAAAGTTACGTTTTATTATGATATTGATATTATTTTTATTTGTATGTATACAAAAAAAAATGATAAGTAGCAGAGAAAAGTCAATTCTTCGTTATTGTCTCAAAAACCGTAACCCTAGCTTTGGTGTAAAATTTGACATTCAGAACATTCTTTACCCGGTACGATATCTATTATCTTTTCAACAGTCATAAGTGCCTCACCAGGGCCTGAATAAATCATTTTCATTTTCTTATGCAATCGTTCGATGTACCTAACTACTAGAACAAAAAAGTTCATCTAGTTCTATCAATGGAACTTCTGATGTAGACCGTAGAAGACTAAAAAGTATGATGATTTTATGTCGAAAGAAAATTACATACCTCTTTGCTCTTATTTTTGGTAATTTTATCCTTCCACTCGCAGATACAATGTGGAATGTATTCCTTAACATCCACGTAACATCCACGTAAGCGCTTCACTCACGCTCACTTACCAATTGTCGCATTTATGAGACAAACGGTCTTACGTATTGTTGAGTAGGCATCTCACATCAAACCATTTGCATGTAAAGTAAACCTTTATATTTTTCTAAACACAGGCTGTTTCGAAGTAACAGCAACGTTATGTAAAAGACAAGCTTGTTGTAACAGCACCCACTTTTTAGTGAACATGGTTAAGTCCGTCGCCGTCTCAGTCACTATATACACGGTATTGAATTACTTCTTCGACATATGCAGGGTTCCTCCCCATGTTTTCTTTCACATTTAAGCACGTGGCGGGAAATTCTTGAACTCAAGCTTTTAGTCCATTGGTGCAGGCCGCTGGGATTCACTTGCGTCGCTGGCGTAGCAGGACTGCCAAAACCCCACGTCAAAGCCGCCACGGCTCGAGATTACACACACAAAGTTTCAACCCCGTTAGGTTTGGAACATCAGAAAAAATCCCTTTCTTAGTGTATGTATGCCTACACCTCACCAAGAACACACCCTCCAAATATCATGTCTAGGATCAGCGGGTTAGGCTGCGCATTGATATTGTGCGCAAGTCATGACTAAGACATGACGGATTTAAAATTTTATTTAAATGTATAGATTTAGGTACTCCTTTTCATAACTCGTATTTGTAAGAGATCAGACTAAGTAGTTCATTATTCGATCATCATCATCCTCCTATAATTTATCTATATTATTTATACATCTATACATCTATATCTATACATCTATTCAGATATCATTATCATCAGATAAATAAAATTGAAGTGTCTGTTTGTAATTCCAAAATAACTGATTTTCACTAAATGAATATAACCAAGCTAACCGACATCGAATAACCAAGTATTATAATTTTTCTCTGTATGTCTGTCTGTTTGTTCCGGGTAATCTCCGGAACGGCAGGACCGATTTTAACGGGACATTCACTGGCAGTTAACTTAATTTACAAAGAGTAACTAGGTATAAGGGTTCCGCGGGACACAACTCTACGCGGGTGAAACCGCAGGGCACAGCTAGTCTTATTTTATTTTTGGTCGGCGGAACGCATTTTTCTCTTCCATCCCTCTATCAGCCTTCGTATTTGTATCTCCTTTAGCCATTATTTAAGTTGTCATTTCACATGCTTCGGGCGAATGTAATTAGTGCGAAACAACCAAATAACCCATATCATCTAGCACACAATCCATCCATCGTTAGGTGTTCCTCTCCCCTTGTAACCGTTTGTGGGGAGAACGAGTGATCATGCTCATCCCCAGCAAAGGGAAGATCTTCCAGCCAGGCGGGTGTCGTGCCTGAGGAACCGCGGCTCCAACTGTTCTAGTTGGAAACTTGTATATATACTGCAATGCGCTTGAAAACTCTTCTGGCGCGATTTAGGTTCTCGTGTATTTGTATCTAAACTTCGCATTTGTTAGCGAGTAGCGCCATCTATGAGCGAGTGGAGAAACGCTGCTACACGTTCATAAACAAAACTTTACTGATGACGAAGCTAAAATCGCTCTGCCTTTAATTGCCTGACGGGCTAATAACGTGCAATGTCTAACAGCTTTCAAGCGCAGAGTGGATTTCCCTGTAAGTTAGCCAACTGTGCATACAACTAAGCATTATATACCTAACATTGAGATGAGAAAGTAATTTAGCATGTTATAGTTTAATTAGCTTGCACTGGCTCCCTGTGTTTAGTTTTCTATACTTGAGAAGTTGAGAACTCTATGATTTCACCGAGTTTTGAATACACCAAGACTTGTAGCACAGTATATAGGTATATGAGCTTACTAGCAGTAAGGAATCTTGGAACAAATCGTTCGAAATGACACATTCACAGACGGGGATCAATGAGATTATAATCGACCCTGACGTGATGATTGTAAGGATGTCACGTAGTGGCCGTGAGCGTATACGACATTTTCTTGCTTTACGGACATTTTTTATTACTAGACAAATCGACTAATTTGACAGTAAGTAAATTAAGGAGTTCCTACTCCTTAATTTACTTACTGTAACCAAAAGCCCAATAACAGCAGAAACAAATTATTTACCGACATACCTACGTGTAACAGGATTGAAAATTTATTGAAACTAGTACATTTAAATATGAATATATATTCTGAAATACAATCAGACCTCAAACAATGTTCCAACCAAATAGGATATTTTAGTTTTCTCCATGAACATACGAGCTCTATGTTATCCCTCGCTAAGTGACTCATACAAACTTTAATCAGAACCACAATTAACACCCTTCAATTTCAGTTTAATGAAGTCTAACCGCATATAAGGCGATTTATCACGCCATTCCGCCCTTGACCATTCGCTGGCTTACGGTCTACGAAACAAGTTTACGAGGCTTAGGCCAAGTGCACACTTAACTAACACTCTGTTGGACCGCTGCCAAAATATGACATTGTGTGAACTTGGGCTTATGTGGCGCTAACAATGAGTACCATTTCCGTCCGCTCCAAACTAGGGACCTTGTAGTTGAACATCCAATCCAATAAAGACTATTTGAGTTCACGTTTAGAGTTTAATTTAGTTTGCAGCTTTTATACACAGTTAAGTTTTGTTTCTCTCTTATTTATCTATCTATACATACATACATCCAGTACAGATAAAAAAATTCTCTGTCTATTTGTAATTCCAAAATAACAGCTTTTCCGTAAATACATATGAAAAGTATACACAGTACAATTTTTTTTTTTTTTTTTTCTCTGACTGTCTGTCAACCACCCAACCATTAAAATTAGCTCTACGCGGGTATAACCGCGAGGAATAGCTAGTTAGGGTAGTGTCGAATGTTTTTTCAATTCTGAACAAAGTTTCAGCGTTAATTCTATGTGGAAAAGGCAAGTAGTTTACTCCTTGGATCTGCGCCAATACACAATGTATCAAGTTAGGGAGAACCTACATTGTCTACGATATAAACAGCTCTGGTATTTTATTGAGCACACGGCGGGTGCTTTAATGTGACAAGTTTTTATTGTAGAGGTAGTGGTGCTTGAAATGGAAATGTTTATTTTATACCATTCGCTTCCAACTACCATGTAAACTGCCTGTATTTTATAAAAATAAAATTTTAAATATGCTCACGCCTGTATTCCCCGAAGGAGTAGGCAGAGGTGTTGTAATTTTCAACACCCACATTTCACCGAATATGATTAAGTGCCAACGTGACAGAGGGGAGTTCATCGCCGTCTCAGGCACTATAAATACGTCTTTGAATTATTCCACAGACATATGCAGGTTTCCTCACGATGTTTACCTTCACCGTAAAGCACGTGGTGTGAAATCACTGTACATAAGTTTTTAGAAAAATTCATAGGTACAGGTCCCGCTGTATTTTATACTTCAAGTAAAACTAGCTGTGCCCCGCGGTTTCACCCGCGGAGATTTAGTTTCATGCCATATTTCGCGGAACCCTACAATGTTTTCTAAATAAAATTAGCCTAATTCACTCCTTGAAACATCTGCAGAAAGTCCCGGTAAAATCGGTCCAGCCGTTCACGCGTGATAGCGTGTCCAAAGGAAATAGGGATTATTTTTTATATATATAGAAGATACGGTTTCCCAATTTCATGGGTTTTATTTTATTTTTGTTCGAATCCAAAAATCTTTTTCTAAAATGCCTTTATAACAAGCCTTAGTTATCCTTTGTAACTTAAACTATCTAAAAGAGAAAGTCACAGGTCAAGCTATTTCTGATATTAATTAACAACAACCGAAACAAATAGAGTAAATATTTAAGAATTTCGTCATTTTGTTATCTATACTACTTAATATTGTAAAGAGAAAAGATTTGATTGTTTGCTGTTTGCATTGAATAGGCTCTGAAACTACTAGACCTATGTTAAAAAACTTTCAACCATGGATAGCTACATTATCAGCGAGTAACATAGGCTATTTTATTCCTGTACTCTCGCGTGAATCCCGTTTACGTGAGAATGAGTTCCCGTTCTCGTGATGTCCGCTAGTATTCAGATACATTCAGTAAGAACTGTTTTGACAATACAAGCAGAGACTAAAATTGTATTAAATATTATGTAAGTATAAGATAAGATAGCGGAAATCTTTAATTAAATTATCCATCAATACATCCCTTATCACCCAAAGATGTTGTCAACAAGTGAATAACGTGAGCATACTAAGAGGGCTGTCGATCGCAGATATTGGGCCAAACATCCAGCCTATTAAACTTTGACAACTCAATCAAACTTGACAACCATATTTCTATACAAAAATTGTGGATCACGATTTACGACTTACGAATTTTCCTATAGTAGGGAGATTGCTAGCGTAGTCGGGGAGTTTGTGGACAGATTTATTATTATTAGGATTGTTCAATAGATTTAAAGAGTAGGGCAGCAGAATAATGCTACCATAGAATGGAGTTGTGTTCCTAACCCAATGGCCAGGCTCTAAGTATTTGGCTATGGTATCCTCTGTCTGTCGTAAGAGACCACTAAAAGGGGGCCGGGAGCTTTGACCACCGAGCTGCGGGCCCGTGAAGGTGGCAGCGCGATGTGGCTCTCATTGCCTTGCACAGCGAGGTCTCCAGGGGCGGCGACACAGCTGCCCCTGGGATGTGCCCCGGCAAAGTACCCGGATTCCACCTAAGCATGGAAAATGGCCACATACCCCGACCTGCCTCTCAATAAAAAAAAGAGTAGTGTTGCTAAGATGAATAAGATTGCCAGTGTTCTATTGAGTGAAGCGCGACGCTAGTTATCAATCCACTATGTATGCGAACCAACTGTGTTCCGCGCATCTGCAGTACGCGTATCTACATAAGAATGATAATACTTCCACGAACAGATGGTATATGCAGAATGGCGTAAAAGTCGCCACCTATTGGAGCTCGTACCGTTTTTCCGTTTCAGGGAGCCTACTCGCTTTCTCCGAAAAACGAAGCTTCGGCCGAAAGTTCTCAAAATTCCTACCACGGATTTTATTCGTTCTAAAATTACGTCCGAACGTGGACTGCTAGAAAATATTTGACATTTATATATTTTAATCCTACTTTGACAAAAGTATTAATCGAACGAAAATTTGAATTTGATAAAAACAATGCGATACTGAAACTACGTTTAATTATCGTTCGTTTGCGAAGTTTCGTTTTCGGAGAAAGAGAGTAGACCTCCAGGAGCGCATACGTATCCACTATCTAAGTATACCCAACTTAATAGGTACAGTCCTCCGCCGGGCTGGAGACTGCTGCGTATTCTGTAATATACCTCAAATGGTAATTGATATATAATACATACGCCATAAAGTTCAACTTGGTATGTTTGAAACTGACACTCAACGTCGAGTTCTTCGCTGAGATACCTTACAGAATAACAAAGCTGTACGATCACCTTAAAGAGCTCCCAATTCAGAACTGGAGATACCAACCCAATGAAAAACAGAAATATCAACTCTATTGGCATGGATTTGAACTCAAAATTGTGTATCCAATATTAATTACGCTTAATTCATAGTTACTAGCCCTGATAATAGGAATGAAAAATCATAGGGCTTAGTATCGGGTTGCATACCGTTAATTGATTGAAGCGCATGCATTCCCAGATCGGAATTTAGTATCGGAACCCGTAATAATACTTAGTTCTAACTGTGAAATAGCTACTGCGGTCCAACCATGAGATTTACTGTTATTGGCTATGTTTAATTGTATACACACTAGATGGCGCTGCTGGTGAATTACATCGCGGTATTATTACGTTTTCTTGTTTATATAAATACTCTATAAAATATATATAAATATATAAGTCTGTCATAGCTTATAGTAAGGCCCAAATTGTTAACGTAAAATAATAAATCCCAAAAGTTATCGATGCCACATTATGTCACCAACTAATAAAACCGACCTGAAATTAGTTAGAACGTAAATATTTGGAGGCGAACGAGCTATTATTCTTGTATAACGCAGTGTAAACACTGTTAGGTGGAGAATAAATGGTTCCAACGTTGAAATGCCTTTGAAACGGCAATGGGTACGTTGTTGGTAAACACTCCGTTCATTAGAACGACGGGCAAACGGGCTTAATGTACACTTTGTAATCCATATTATAAATGGGAAAAGTGTCTTGACAGTTGACAGATATGGGGAGCATTTACAGATTTAAGAAAACGAATTTATTGTACAATTATGCACTCCGTGAGCAAATATACATCAGACTAGCGGACGTCACGCAGTTTCACCCGCGTAGTTCCCGTTCCCGTGGGAGTACGGCGATAAAATATAGCCTATGTTACTCGATGATTATGTAGCTATCCATTGCTGAAAGAATTTTCAAGATCGGCCCAGTAGTTTCGGAGCCTATTCAATGCAAACAAACAAAAAGACAATCAAATCGTTCCTCTTATAATAAGAGTTAGTTATAGTAATTATCCTAATATTAGTGTGGATATATATCATTTTACGTTTGTCAATACAGTATCGACGTACTATAGTGAAAAATAAATATACGTGCTTTTTTTAATTTTTGGATACCAAATTTACATTAAAAAAAAATACAATTAATTTAAAATAAATAAAATGAATTTCAAGCTGTAGTAAGGCACATATGAACACTTAGCTAGCACCTGTATATTTATTCACAGTAAAATAATATAACTAGTACGATTTATTTTTATTATTTTGTTGTGCCCGCAGTTTCACCCGCGTAGATTCCATTTCATGGGTGGCTTTCGCGATACCCTACTTTAATTTATAAAATAGTAGCCTTATAACATCAGCTACCTGCCAGTGAAAGTCTCGTTAAAATTGGTCCAGTCCGTCTCACAGATTTCCCGGAACAAACAGAGAGTCAGATAAACAGACAAAGATTTCTCTTAATTTCTTTTTTTTCTTATTAATACCCTATATACTTCCATGTGCATTTATTGAAGAACGGTAAATTTGGAATTACACACAGACACTTTTATATTATATTTATCATGGATTATGAATAATTGTGTAAATTGCATCAGCGTGCAACCAATAAAGCCTTCACCCAAACGTCACTCAATCAATCGTCAGACTACATTCAAACATCGAAAGTAAGGCAGATCTAGATGTTCATTGATAGGCACCTAAACAATGGTGCTCGAATACCAATCAAAATGTCAACGTCGAGTGTATGGGTGTATAGAGACAAGGCGGGATTCCAGCCGCGTTATTCACTAAGGTTTCTAAACATCGCACTCGACGACGAGCGTTGGTTTCAGTCATAGGAAATTGATACATAATACTATAGCGAACGTCACGCGGTTTCACCCGCTTAGTTCCCGTTGCCGTGGGAGTACGGGGATAAAATATAGCCTATGTTACTCGCTGATAATGTAGCTATCTATTGCTGAAAGAATTTTTAAGATCGGTCAAGAAGTTCCGGAGCCTATTCAATGCAAACAAACAAAGAAACATTTGACATCTTTCTTCTTTATAATATTAGTGTAGATCTACATCTATACATCTATACAGATAAATAAAATTGAAGTGTCTGTTTGTAATTTCAAAATAACAGCTTTTCACTAAATGCATATGAAAGTGTACACGCTACTGACACCGAAAAACCAAGTTTTTTCAAATTTTTTCTCTGTCTGTCTGTATGTCTGTTTGTTCCGGGTAATCTCTGAAACGGCTGGGCCGATTTTAACGGGACTTTCACTGGCAGGTAGCTGACGTTTCAAGGAGTAACTTAGGCTACTTTTATTTATAAAAAATATTAGGGTTCCGCGACAATAAGGATGAAACTAAATCTACGCGGGTGAAACCGCGGGGCACAGCTAGTCTAAAATAAACAAAAATTACCTTATCCTCAATCTACATGGAGGATAAGGTTCAATTTCGTATCTTTAAAGCCGACACTCGACGACGAGTTCGACGATGAGAAACCTTCGTGAATAACGCGGCAGTGTTCTCGGCGCAACTATGCGGGCCGCAACCCGACCGCACGTAATTGTCTATTGGTATTTGCAAACCTCTTCAGTTGAAGAAGCGTTAGAAATCACATTACAAGGCCCTTTTATGTCTCTTTCATATTGTCGTGTAATAGCGTGAGATATGATTTTCGATCATGTAAGAAGTGTACGGGAAATATGTTGGGATTGTTGGAGGAGTGAATACGATTTGAGGCTAAAGGGTTGTGAAGATTACAGAGATATACAGTGTATTTTATGTTAGAACGAATCTTTTTTTTACTATACTTTATTTGAAACAAGCTTCTGCCCGCGACTTCGTCCGCGTGTAATAATTACTTTGGGCTATCGCTAACCCCCTATTGGTCTTATTGAGGTGATAAATATATATTGTCTTTTAGCCTTCTGCGATAAATGGGCTGTCTTCCACTGAAATAATTTTTCAATTCGGATCACGCGTTCAAGCAAACAAACAAACTCTTTAAATTAATATCAGTATATGTTTTTTTTAAACATGTAATCTTAAATCTTTGTTTGTTAGTTCATGGCTATTACGTAAGGGTTTCAATCAAGTTTCAATCCCTTTCCCGTGGGAAGGTACAACGTGAAGGTAAAGAAGGAAAAAATATGCGGGGTCACTAGTTAATAATAGCATAACTCATATTAAACTCGTAGTTTGGTCATAATTATACACTTTTTTGTGACGTAACAAATAAAAGAAAGTTAGTGTTAAGAAATTTATATTTTTCTGTGTATATTCTGTGTTCTGAGTCGGTGCGTATACAAACGGGCACACTATTAAACTGGTTGAACTGTAGTAGTTTAAAACGTCGTAAGCACTCGCGAAGTTCACCACTACGGTCCCACGTTGGGCGCCCGCAACTAGAGCGCTATAATTATGCCCTCTCTATACGTGAAACATATATGAATCCATGCATATTAAACTTTTATAAACAAAACCATTTTACAATTATACAAAATACAAAAATATTGTCACGTTTTGTAAAGAGATGAATTGCTTTACCTTTAAACGGGACTTTCACTAGCAGATAGCTAATGTAACAAGGAGTAACAGCTGTTTTAATAAAACAGAGCAAGAATATATAAGAGCCGTGGTGGCCTTGGGGTATGTTCAAATCCGTGTACCAATAGGTTTTTCTAATAAACTTATGTGCAGTGATTTCACACCACGTGCTTTACGGTGAGGGAAAACATCGTGAGGAAACCTGCGTATGTCTGAGAAGTAATTCAAAGACGTATGTATAGTGCCTGAGACGGCGATAACACTCACCATCTGTCACGTTGGCACTTAATTACTTCGGTGAAATGTGGGTGTTGTTATTACAACACCTATGCCTACCTCTTCGGGGAATACAGGCGTGAACACATGTACGTATGTATGTATGAATATATCTCACGGATCTTAGAATTGGATCTCTTCAACCCGTATGACACATTTTCAACAAACTAAAAACTATCAACATAACAAACTGCAATAAATCTTTTGAACCCTACGTGGGACAAGAAAGGCAAACTTGGTCCGATCTTCGGTTCGGCCCGACTCGATCCGAACAGCCGTGTTATTCACTAAGGTCACTCGACGTCGGTTTTAAATATACAAAATTGAACCTTATCCTGAATGTATTATGTATCAATTTCCTATGATTGAAACCAACGCTCGTTGAGTTCGACGCTGAGAAACCTTAGTGAATAACGCGGCTGAATCCGTCTCAGACGACGGGGCCGAGCAAACACGTACACAAATAAATCGTAAGCTTTCTTTACTTACTCATCAGAACCGTTCAGTTGGAGTAATGAATTTGAACTTCGAACGTGGATCAATTGGTTATTACCGTTTCGTTCAGTTAATATTGACTTCACCAAGCTTTTTGACCTCGAATTCGTCTGCATTAAATAAGTGTTCTAGAATTCTTGATAAAGTATATAAAAGCGCAATTTTCTTCTGAGTTCAAGTCTGTTTATTACAGAAAAATATGAGAATAATTGAGACCCGTCGAAAATTGTTGACCTAGTGATCTCAAAGTGCTGCTGATCACGATTCTGAGTTCGATACCCGGCTCGGACAAAGTGTTATTGGGTTTTTCCATCTGTGATTTCCCAGTAGCCCGGAGTCAGGACAAGTTTAGTTAGTGACAATCCCCTCGCCCCAGAATATTAAAAAAAAATAAGAAATATCTGTGTAATAGAAATACAGGCGTCAGAATATGTGTGTTAAAAATCGGTTCAGAGGCTTATCCGTGAAAGCGTAACAAACAAGGCACCATGACCCTGTCACGGCTCCTAAGCAGAAACAGACAGATGCGCATTTTATGTGAATAGAAAAGATTTGCCAAGCGAAATAAACGACTCTAGGATTCGGCTTCTAGTTTCTGTGGATTACTACAAAGTACAAAATAATAAGCCAGCTGAGCTTCATGCCGATTCTTCTCAGAAGGCTAATTTCCGACTGGGTGGTAAATTTTTCGACGTTCATAAGTGCCTTACCCGGACCTAAATGAATAATTTTCATTTTCATTCAAATTATTTGAATGTCCTAAAAAAATAGACTTCTCATCGTTCTGAGTTGTATCATCTTCCTTATAAATTCGTCAGCTAATTTTAATGTCCCTTTTAGATAATAACAAGAGCAATAAATGACAAGGCTCCAAAGAGAACGCTTTAAAATGTAAACCAACTGAATGGCTCCGGCTTTCATTATAATTGCAAACAAACAAATATTCAAATTTAATGTTCGTTATTCTCTGGAAGGAATATTTATTTAGGGTTGTTATATTACGTTTCTAATCATCAAGGATGCCTCGGGCGTCTTCTAGCTGACTTACAAGATGGCGGAGACTGGATTATCGACCAAGATGTACATGTAGTGTGAGAACAAGTAGGATCAGAAATATATTTATTTGACTTTCGACGAAGTACTCTCAAATCATCAGAATGATATGATTATAAATGTTACCACCGGGTTCGGAAGGTTGACTTTCCTGAGAAGAACCCGGCAACAAACTCGGCAATTATCCTTCTCAAAAACATTTTACTATTTTGAGTACATATCTACATATATATGCTCACGCCTGTATTCCCCGAAGCGGTAGGCAGTGGCGTAACAGCACCCACTTTTCACCTAAGATGATTAAGTGCCAACGTAGCAGATGGTGAGTCTATCGCAGTCTCAGGCACTATACATACGTCTTTGAATTACTTTACAGACATATCAGAAAATTTCCACACGAAGCACTCTTTATTTTCCTAACGTACTCTTCGTGCTCTCGAAGAGAACTCGGGCGGTCATCCATCCAACTACTGGCTAAGGTACGGTTGCTTAACTTCGCTGATCGAATGATATGCGCAATAGAAACTGTGCCACGAGCTCCTATGCACTCTTAAATAAAGAAGAAACTACAACCGTTTACTGAAATCTCGATACTTTACTTGACAACTAAGTTACTTGCTTATCTTACTTAATCCACATGCACAAAGGCGAAAGCAGAACCCTCCAACTAATCCATTAACCAATTAGTACTTAGACTACACTTAGTTAACTATTAACAGGTAAGGGTCCAATGTCCTGTGGCGGATCAAAAGTGCCCTGCAAGTTTTGCCTCGGGGACTCTTTGGACCAACTTGAGCGTTCAACAGGTTAACGTCATACATATAAAGAGGCTGTATTAAGTTACTTTGCCGGGTTGAGTTGAGACATAATATAAGCACTTACCCTTATGTATTTAGTTGTATACTAGCAGTCCCGCAGTTTCGCCTACGTACTCTTTATTTTTATTTCATAGATGGCTTTGATGACGTACCCCAATTTTTTTAAGTAAATATAGCGTAAGTTACTCCTCGTATCATCAGCTATATGCCAGTGAAAGTCCCGTTGAAATGGGTCAACTATTACAGAGATTACCCGGAACAAACAGATAAACAGAATTCGTTTTTTTAAATTTTTCATATTTATTTATCTGTTTAGGTATAATAGGAAAGTACTTCTGTCTTTTTTATATATTTCAATCAAAATTCACAACAAAAAAAAATACTAAAATTACGTTCAGAATTTTTAGAAAAAGAAAAATTATTATTTCTGTTGTGGCAGTCGCGGTCAGAAACCTTTTGTAAAATGGTTAGTTACCCAAAAAAAAGCATGAATCATGTCAGATATATATTTTCGTCTACAATTTCTTTAACGAAAATATATAAACAATTTTATTACGATATAAAAATACAATAAGACCGACAAATAGCTCAATTCATCATACACGTCTGGGTGAAATGACAACTGACACTCTCAAGCGTACCGGCTTTACGCTTCGACCTACATTCTCTATGAGACCGACGTAGAAAATATAAAAAGGCCTTTACCACATTAAAATAATCTATTATAGTGCTACAATAGCTGTGCCCCACGGTTTCACCCACGTAGACTGATTTTCACGGAAACTTACTTTTATTTAATAACTAGCTGTGCCCTGCGGTTTCACCCGCGTAGATTTAGTTTCATCCTTATTATCGCTGAACCCTAATATTTTTAATAAACAAAAGTAGCCTATGTTACTCCTTGAAACATCAGCTACCTGCTAGTGAAAGTCCCGTTAAAATAGGTCCAGCCGTTTCAGAGATTACCCGGAACAAACAGACAGACAGACAGACAGAGAAAAAATTTAAAACTTGGTTTTTTAGTGTCAGTAGCGTGTATACTTTCATATGCATAGTGAAAAGCTGTTATTTTAGAATTACAAACAGACACTTCAATTTTATTTATCTGTATAGATGTATAGATATAGATAGTTACTCTTTATAATATTAGCAATCTGCCAGTGAGGTTCGTTAAAATCGGTACAGATGTTTTAGAGATTAGACGGGACCAACAGACAGAAGGAGAAAATTAATTGTTTTTTTTATGTTACTAGCTACCGTTTCAAGAGGAGCTCGTGGCACAGTTGCTATTGCGCATATCATTCGATCAGCGAAGTTAAGCAACCATACGCCTAGCCAGTAGTTGGATGGGTGACCGCCCGAGTTCCCTCCGTGCCTCGGAGAGCACGTTAAGCTGTCGGTCCCGGTTGCCAATTTAACATCTTTGGCAATCGTTACAGGTCAGTCGGAGGCCTAAAAATAATCTGACAACTGGTTTAACCCAGATCACAGATTTTCCTCCTAAATGTGGTTGCGAAGGTCAGATGGCAGTCGCTTCGTATAAAAATCAGGTGATCAGCCACATCGGGTTGAATCAAGTGCCAACCCCAACAATGTATGGGATAAGGCCAGGGAGATGAATGACTAGCTACCGTTTCAAGTTCCGTTTTCATAAAGTGAAAAGCTGTTAATTTGGAATTGGGTGGCTTTTATTTCTCGGAACCTTATTCTTTCTACACTAATTATAAAGTGGAAAGATTTGATTGTTTTTTTTTGTTTGTTTGCATTGAATAGGCTCCGAAACTACTTGACCGATCTTGAAAACTCTTTCAGCAATCTGCCGGTGAGTCTTGTTACAATCGGTCCAGACGTTTAAGAGATTAGACGGAACCAACAGACAGACGAAGACAAAAAAATAGTTTTTTTTTATGTTAGTAGCTACCGTTTCAAGTTTCGTTTGTATAAAGTAAAAATCTGTTAATTTGCAATTACAAATTAGATATAATAAAAATATATTAAAATTAATATTTCTCTCGAATTTAAAACTATACTTCACGAAGAAATGCTCTCGAAATTTTTACGATACGTTTTACAAAAATTTCAAATTCAATATTTTTAAAGAATCCGGCGTAAAACGTGGTAACACGATTCTCACGAAAAATAAAGCTTAGAATTTTGATGACAACAATAATTAATCACAAGGAATACAAAACAGTGGACGGATACAAAAAACAATAGGAATAAATAATTAATATCCTGATCTCTCGTTGCCTCAGTGATTATCTGCCGTGCCTGCTAGCCATTGGTCGCGTCTTTGATACCCGGTGGAGGTAGAAATTAGTATCTACCTATTTATATAATCTAGGTTATCCTCGAAAAGGTAGACTGTGTTAGATTTTTTTCTCTGAAGATAAGATTAAAAGATAAGATTATGATAGAGATAGGATATTCTAATATTATAAACTAGCTGTGCCCCGTGGTTTCACCCGCGTAAATTTAGTTTCATGTTTATTGTGGCGGAACCCTAATATTTTTAAGAAAAAAAAGTTACTCCTTGAAACATCACCTACCTGCCAGTGAAAGTCCCGTTAAAATCGGTCCAGCCGTTTCGGAGATTACCCGGAACAAACAGACAGACATACATACAGACAGACAGAGAAAAAAATTATAACTTGGTTTTTAAGTGTCAGTAGCGTGTATACTTTCAGATGCATTTAGTGAAAAAAAAATATTTTGGATTTACGAACAGACACTTCAATTTTATTTATCTGTATAGAAGATATAGATGTGAATGTAAGTTTGTTTGTAACGATTTCACGCCAAAAATGCTTATTCAATCATCATGAAACGTTATACACTTGGATGTATTAGACGGTATTAGAAGTAATATGGGGGGATACCTTATACTAAAAAAAAGCTTTAATCATTGTGTACAGGTATACTTATAGTAGTTACACTTCGCCAGTAATTTTTGAAGTCCAGTGTAATGGGGGTGAGCCTATTGCCACTAACCGGGCACTAATGCAGACTCCTGGCTGCTTCTGGAGAATTTCAGATGGAAAATCCCAATAAAACTGCTCGACCCGGGTATCAAACCCAGGACTTTATTTTCCGTAGCACGCTTTGCGATCAACGAGGCAGTCTATTAATAGCTAATAAATTAATTGTATGTGTGACTAATATAACCAATACCTATATGGTTTTCTACATTGCGTCTTAAATTATACTTTTTAACCCGTTTCATATTAAGCCGTAACTTTAGAATAAGTAATAACTCATTGTATATTATGCTCTGGTTCATACCTATATGTCTACATGAAGTAATAGGCGAATGACCACGAGCAGCCTGAAATACATAAAAGTAGCCTCTAATACTTCGCAAGTATATATACATACATATAGGCATAGTTATGTGTATCACCCATGCTTTCCACACGTAGCGTGTTAAGAGATGACATTCAGAATACCATGTTCCTAAAGTTATTAGTATTAATGGCAAGCTTGGCAATAACTAGGTAAATTTTGGGTAAAATTTCTGGTAAAGATTAACCGATTATGTATTTTGTGAAGAAAATAAGCTTTGAGAAAACATTTTTTAATACTTCTAAGTGGAATAATCCCCGTCCCGGATTTCCTTATCCGTGAGCCCGCTTAGAGAAATGCCATACTTTTGTTTTTTACAGGAATAAGTAGATTCCCGGGTTTCAGTAGGATTGTCTAATTAACTACCCAAAAATGCAGTGATTTCACCTCGAGTGGTTTACGGTGAAGGAAAATATCGTGAAGAAACCTGCATGTGTCTGAGAAGTAATTCCAAGACGTATGTGTAGTGTCTGAGACGGCGATGGACTCACCATCTGTCACAATTACGTTGGCACAATTCGGTGAATTGTGGGTGTTGTTGTTAGTATGAGTGAGTATAATAATCAAAATAAAAATTTACTTCCCCGAAAATGCTGCTGCACTTGCTATTCCAGCAGCGAGACATACGTGTATGGAAGAAAGCAAGCATAGAACTTAAATTACTACGAAGATGAGTTAACTTTTTATTTAAAAAAATAATAATATAAAATCGTGTGAAATCTATCATTATGTTATGGAATGGAATTAATAAGTACTGTTCTATATAGTACTTCCTAAATTTATGTTAATAACACCAAAATAAAAAACTGACATTGACAGTTTGTGGTGTTAGCCATAGAGAAACTTTTTTTTTAATATCGCCCGACTCTATCATGGTCGTGCCGCAAAATAGTGCTTTTCCTGTTCTGCGGTCGTGGTGCCCACAACCCGCAACAGCCGGGTTGTATTCGTTATTTAAAAGCGGCGACCCACATTTCGCGAGGGTTAACAATCGAGCACAATGCAGCCCGCTAGCTGGGTCGATCTGCGCGCGCCGCAACAGGTGAGCGTGCTCATTACGTGTTTGCAGATTGCAGATGGTATGCGACCCTGGGCCCTACCACGATCTCTTATTGACAGCGATTATGAGTCAGATGTATGTATATGACTTGTATTGGCATGTCATGAGACAATAAGTGTTACCACCGCGATATAATTTAAATATTTTTTAATTTAAAAGTCGTCGGCGACTAACCTCATCACAATAGAATACAAACTTCACCGATGGTTGTAAGTTGAAACATTTATTCGCAATTTGCGTTGCAGAGGGCTTATTATATCAGGTTTAAAGATATTATATATGTGGTTCAACTATTGGGTATTAGTAAGAAATCAGTGTCACTTCATACTAAAAAATTAGATAATTTTAGGAAAACTCGCGTAGACTTTCATAATATTCTGGATTCATTTTAAAAGTTGATCATATAGATTGCAGATTTTAGCGAAAAATATACAACTAGTAATCATCCAATTCCAATACATACACCATACTCAATTCCGGTTTGAAAATGAAAATGATTTATTCAGTGCCATAGCACGGCCGTACGTAAGGCACTTACGAACGACGAGAAAATTGCCACTTTGTTTTGAAATTGTATACCTATACTCTATGCAAGTCTGCAATCAATCAGCATATTGTTTTAATTAAATTTAAACTTCGATCATTAATCACAAACGAACAACGATATGAAATAAGGGTAATTTAATTTCGTAATTCACAAAAATGAAATAATCATTCGTGACTTAAAGGGTATAAAGACACGAGTTAGAACAAAGGAAAATGTATCCTCTGACCATCTGACAGAGGGTATATTTTTGTCAATTTGGCATTTCACATGTAACTGAAACAGCCTGTGTCAGCAAATGTTGCTATAATTGAAACGGTTGCTTGCATTACCGTAATTATGAAACGAACGCAATTGGAAAATGGCTTAATGCTCGTTATTTTAAAGCTTCATAAAGTTTAATTGTTTTTACAATATTTTGTCATTGTCTGTTGTCTAAATTTACATATTCATTAAATATGTGTTGTGTAATACCAACCGTTGGTACATTGAAAAAAAAAAGATCCATAATTACTTCTTAGAAATATACAGGTTTCCCCACGATGTTTTCCTTCACCGTAACGCACGTGGGGTGAAATAACTGCACTTAAGTTTTTAGTAAAACTCATTACCGCTGGGATTCGAACTTGCGTCGCTTGCGAAGCAGGTGACTCAAACCCCACGGCCACAACGGTAAACTCTCGCTTTTGTAAAACAGAATGATACAAATTTACATGATCGCTAAAAAACCAAGTGCCAGACCAAAGTTAGCAGACATTTGCATACTTGTTGCATAAATGGTATCACGCAGTGTTTCATGTTTGACCAGGGATTTAGCATCGTCGGTGAGCATTTGGGGAAGGGGTGATAAGAGTGTAGCGGCGTTTCTCTACTCGCTCATAGATGGCGCTACTTGCTAACAAATGCGAAGTTTGAGTACAAATACACGAGAACCTAAATCGCGCCATAAGAGTTTTCAAGCGCATTGCAGTATATATACAAGTTTCCAACTAGAACAGTTGGAGCCGCGGTTCCCCAGGCATGACACCCGCCTGGCTGGAAGATCTTCCCTTTGCTGGGGATGAGCATGATCACTCGCTCACCCCACAAGAAAATTACTTTACAGACGGTGGGTTGCATCCACTGAGTGGATTAAGGGGGGGAGTATTTTTGTGTATTATGAATATTCCAACGGTAATCTAATCGAAATATGAGAGTTGTTAAAATATATGTATCTAACAGTTTATGCAAAGTTTGTCCGTTCGCCCCTTGTGTCACTCCCAGAAAATAATCCTGGATCCGCCCTTGGTATCCACCATAATAGTTGTCAAAGCTAAAGCTATAGACAAATTTGACGATGACAGTAGCTTACTATAGTAACTGTAGTAACTTGCTATAGTAAGTGTAGTAACTTGGACGGAATGCGCCGTACGAAATCATGCAGTCAATTGACAAATTTTGCAGTCAGTGTTATTTTTAGTATGTGTAAATTTTAAACTTTAAGCGTATGTAGTAAGATTTAATTAAGTTTGAATAATCTGTTTGTAATTCCAAATTAACAGCTGTTTTCCTCTAATTGCATGTATATGTATGTAATGAAATGAATGACATTTCATTAATGAATTTGCCGCGCTTCGCGTATTTATGTTATCTGTGGAAGATGGTAGAGGGCGCATCGAAGTGACGTGTGAACTATGGTTAAAATGGCGGAAGACGCTTAGATTATTTTGTGCATTTTATTGTTATAAAAACTTGTAGAGAAATAAACCGAAGGATACGATTGAGGAAGCGATAATAGTGAACTTTAAATGTCGTTTCTTTGTATTTTCAGGTGAGATATATAATATAATTGTCATAACTTACTAATTATTGTAATATTGTAAAGAAGTGTTAAATAAAACAAAACTTTGTATTTTCAGAGAAACAATTTGTAGTTTATATTGAAAATCCTCAATAATATATCTTATAAAACGACATTTTTGTTAACTAATAGAAGATGGACCGACTGCAATTTGAGTTTACAATGATAGCCTCAAAGGATGGCAAATCTAATGTACTAGCCATAACCTCAATATCTACAGAAGAAGGAAAATGTTATGTTTTACCCGAGGAGCTGAAGCCGGTGAGTCTTCATACAGATATTGTTAAAATGAACACTTTCACAAAAATAAAAAATAGCATAAAGAAAAGACACCAAAGTAGAAAAATTTGGATAAAATTGGATGCAAATCTAAAAAATACATATGTAGATGAGGAAGGTAATATGCAATTTCTAGATCAATATTTAGAGGAAATGAGCATAAAACAAACAAGAGACAAAGATGACAGTTTGCAACAAATCTTAGAACAATTAATAGAAACTACAACTAAGAAAGAAAGTCAACATAACTTAAAACATATTTCAGAAAAATTTATTATTGAAAAATTCACAAGTAAGAATCCTAATGCGATGCAATGGATAGAGATTTTTGAAAAAGAGTGTGTGCGCTTCAATATAACAAAAGATGAAACAAAAATAGATATATTGAGGTTATTTTTAGATAAACCTTGTTTGGATTGGTATAGCTCCATGATCATAAAACTAACAGTAAATTCTGAATGGAGTGAATGGAAAGACAAATTTTTAGAAACTTTTAAAAATCGAGGATGGGACATAGTCACATATGCTCTCGCATTTAAGTATAAAGAAGGACTATTAATTGATTATGCCATAAAAAAAGAACGGCTTATATTAGATATGAACAAATCTATAGATTACAAAACAATGATAGATCTTATTGCAACAGGTTTACCTGGATTTATCTTAAATAAGTTAAACAGGGACGAACTCAACGACACTACTGATTTGTTCAACGAGATAAGAAAATATGAAGGTATGATGTACAAGAAAAACTCAACTAACATAAAGAGTGGTTTTACATTTTATAATAAAAATAAAATGAATGAGAAGAAGCCATGTAAGACTTGTGAATCTTTGGACAAAGGAATTAGATATCATCCGGAGGAGTCATGTTGGTTTAAGAAAAATAAAAACGAACCTGAAAAGGTTCTTAAAACCAAAAATGTTAATAATAACTCCATCATTGAAGTAGACTTAAATACTGATAAAAAAAACTAGTAAGTACACCATTAATCAAAATTAAGCTTTTATTAGAAAATAAAGTAGAAGTGAGCGGCATCTATGATTCAGGCTCCCAGATCTCTTTAATAAATTCAAGATTGATAAAAGTAAAAGAAAAAAAAGATGATATGACTATAGCATACATGAAAACGGTTAATGGTGTGAAGAAGATGGATGGCTTGATAACAATAAAAATAAAAATATTTGATTTAGAAGAAGAGGTGGATGTATACATAGTAGAAAATGATGATTTTGAAGATTTCATAATCGGATTGGATATGATAAAGAAATTCAGATTAACCCAAAATGAAGATTTGCAGATAGAACAAAAGAAAATAACAAATAAAGTAGACAGGATGTCTAAAGATAACAGAAATGAAGATAAGAATATAAAAACATATACAGTAAATTTCAATGAACACATAGAAACAGAAGAATTTATAAGTATGACAGACCATTTAGATAATGAAAAGAAAATTGAGATAGAGAAAATTTTAAAGGAATATACAACAATTTTCGCTAAGGACAAGTATGATATAGGATCAGTTAGAGATTATGAAGCTCACATAGATTTACTAGTAAATAAATATTGTAGCAAAAGACCATATAGATGTACAATACAAGATAAATTAGAAATTGAAGAGCAAATATCCATGTTACTAAAGAATAATTTAATAGAAGAATCTTACAGCCCTTTCGCTGCTCCAGTGACATTGGCTTTTAAAAAAGGTGAAAATAGAAAATCCCGTTTATGTGTAGATTTCAGAGAACTGAACAAAATTGTTGTGCCACAAGCTCAACCTTTTCCATTAATAGATGATTTAATTATTAAAACTAGAAATTGCAAATATTTTACTACACTGGATATAAACTCAGCATTTTGGGCAATACCATTACGGGTGGAAGACAGAAGTAAAACAGGATTTGTCACACAAGATGGCCACTTCCAGTGGACCTGCCTCCCTTTTGGCTTGAAAACATCACCAGCAATTTTCCAGAGAATTTTAAGCAATATTCTAAGAAAACACAATCTTACAGGATACTCTGTAAACTATATTGATGATATTTTGATATACTCGTCTACCTTTGAAGAACACATAAGACACATAAGAAATGTATTAGAGGCAATAATTAAAGAAGGCTTTAGATTGAAGTTTAAGAAATGTACCTTTGCTTCCGACTCAGTAAAATACCTCGGCCATATAATTCAGAACAATTCAGTAAGACCACTAAAAGACAATTTGATTTCAATAAGGAATTTTCCAACTCCTAAGACGCAAAAGAACATCAGACAATTTTTGGGAAAAATAAACTTCTACCATGAATACATACCAAGAAGTGCAATTATCTTAGATCCATTACATAATTTATTAAGAAAAAACGAAAAGTTTGTATGGTCAGAGAAGTGTGAAGAATCATTTAACCAGATAAAAAGATATTTATGTTCTCAACCGGTCTTGGAAATATTCGACAAAGACTTACCAATCAAAATCTTTACCGATGCATCTTTGGAGGGCATTGGAGCAATATTAAAACAGACACAACTAGATGGTAAAGACAAACCGGTGGCATATTTTTCAAAAAAACTGAATGAACATCAAAAACGAAAAAAGGCTATATACTTAGAATGTCTTGCTATGAAAGAAGCCGTTAAATATTGGCAGCATTGGCTCCTTGGAAAACAATTCACTATTTACTCAGACCACAAACCTCTAGAGAACATGAACATTAAATGCAGGACAGATGAAGAATTGGGTGATCTCACATATTACCTATCTCAATATGACTTTACAGTAAAATATATACCTGGTAAAGAAAATGTTGAAGCAGACTGTTTGAGCCGAAATCCTGTATTAGAATCAGAAGATAACAGAGAGGAACTATTGAGGATAGTTAATTTAATACAAATAAAAGATATAGTTGAAGACCAAGAGAAAAATGAAACAATAAAAGAAAAAAAAGAAAATTTGATACACAAAAATAAAATATATTATAAAAAAATAAAGAAACAGGAAAAGATTATCCTCTCAGAAGAATTTAGTAAAAAACTTATAAAAAAGGTGCATGAAGATTTATACCATATTGGGATCAGACAATTGCAAAAGAAAATTAGTCCTATATATACAGCTATAAACCTAACAAAAAACATAATAAATATTTGTAGAACATGTGAAATATGCATAAAAAATAAATCAAGAGGTCAACAAAAAATTGGGTTAATGTCACAACTGGGACCAGCTACCAAACCATTTGAGATAATGTCAATGGATACTATTGGTGGCTTGGGAGGATCTAGGTCTACAAAGAAATACCTACATCTTTTAGTAGACCACTACACAAGATATGCATTTATTGCAACTTCTAAAACCCAGAATGCAAGTGACTTTATACATCTAATAAAGAAAGTACTGGAGACAGATGAGATTGGAATTATCCTGACAGATCAATACCCGGGCATTAATTCAAGAGAATTTAAGCAATATTTGCAAGAGAATAATATTAAACTAATTTTTACAGCTGTGAATACACCATTCTCGAACGGCTTGAATGAAAGATTAAATCAAACAATAGTAAACAAAATAAGGTGTAAAATTAATGAGAAAAACAATAAGAGAACATGGACAACACTAGCAAGAGAATGTATACAGAAATATAATGAAACAGAACACTGTGTTACAGGTTTTGCACCAAAATATTTACTGGATGGTACAAATGTTAATATTCTACCAAATGAATTTAAAACAATAGAAAAGGAAGACAAGTGGATTGCTGATAGAAGATTGGCACTAGAAAATACAATAAAATCCCATGAGTACAACAAGAAAATATTTGATAGAAATAGAAAAATGCAAGAGTTTAATGTAGGACAAAGTGTATATGTAGAAAATGGAAATAGATTAAATAGAAAGAAATTAGAAGAATTAAAAATAGGCCCTTTCAAGATAATAGAGAAAATATCGAATTCCATTTATAGGATTGATACAGGCAACAGAAAAACTGAATCAACATTATTTCACATAACAAAACTTCAACCTGTAGTAACAGAAGCTGAAAAAGATGAAGGAGAAGACACCGAACATGAAGATAACTTATAGGTACATTGTATAGATATATTACTTAGAATTTTCGCTCTTTGGGGGGGGGAGATGTAATGAAATGAATGACATTTCATTAATGAATTTGCCGCGCTTCGCGTATTTATGTTATCTGTGGAAGATGGTAGAGGGCGCATCGAAGTGACGTGTGAACTATGGTTAAAATGGCGGAAGACGCTTAGATTATTTTGTGCATTTTATTGTTATAAAAACTTGTAGAGAAATAAACCGAAGGATACGATTGAGGAAGCGATAATAGTGAACTTTAAATGTCGTTTCTTTGTATTTTCAGGTGAGATATATAATATAATTGTCATAACTTACTAATTATTGTAATATTGTAAAGAAGTGTTAAATAAAACAAAACTTTGTATTTTCAGAGAAACAATTTGTAGTTTATATTGAAAATCCTCAATAATATATCTTATATGTATATACGGCAAAAAAATCCTAAAAAAAAACTACGTCCGTCTGTTTGTTCCGGAAAATCTCTGAAACGGCTGAACCAATTTAACGGGACTTTAATTGGCAGGTAACATTAATTAATTTATTTGAAAAATTTGGGTTTCGCGAAATAAAGCCACCCATGTAATTTAGCACGTGGAAACTAAATACCGAATAATTAATTATCCCGTTCCACATGCCTACGGCCCATTTGGACAGACGTGTAGAAAATTAAAATAAATATTTTTTCGTTCCGCAACTCGTCCCGTTTATTCCGTTATCTTTTTGAGTAGAACAGAGGCCCTAGTGCGAGACCTAAACTGCCACTGTCACAAGTCACCGCGTCGGCGTAAACGCAGATTTGTATAGGATCGGAACAGCGCCTCTGTTGACCTAAAGATGACACTTTTGTGAGCCCATACAAATCTGCGTTTACGTCGACGCGATGACTTGTGACGGCGATTTTAAGAAAACTCTCACTAGGCACTCTGCTAACTTTACTGACGCATGGTACAGTACAGTCAGTAAGACAAGATATAACAATTATGTTTTTAAATTTTTCGTCTTGTTCATCTCTAACTAGCACTAAAAAGGGATATCGGTTACCCCAGATACCTGGTTTTCCTACAAAACTACTAGATATAAAGACATTCCCCCTGATAACAAAACATAGTTCAAACCCAGACTAGACCAAACTCGAATTAAAAAGATGTCTATCCCTTTTGAATTTCGTATCACAATAAGAGATGGATTACTGTTAAACCAAGGACTATCTTAGGTTATGTTTTGTTATAAGGAGGATAGTATTTCAATGTGCTAGAATCCATATTCAATTCATAGAAGCCAAATTATACCATCACGTATCGACATTCAGTACAAATTCAATAACCTCTTCAATAACTCTACGGCTCCAACACACATAAATAGTAATTCCAACCCTATTCCCCACGACATATGTCTCGTTTCACATCCGCGTTGGCTATTGAATTATTGGAGTGTAAACTGGTCCACTGATTCGGAAGGTGGACATTCGAGAATCGTATCGTCGTGGACTATTCATTTATTGATGTTCTAAGCTCTATTGGGTTGGAATTAGGTGTTATATTGGCTGTGAATTGTCAATGGTATCAATTGGCAGCCAGGTGTGCAAAGTAATAGGCCGCACCGTCTTTACCAATACAAGGAGGTATTAATTCAAGTGAAGTAATTGAGGAGATTTGGCGATTCTATTGATTGATTCTGCGGTATACATCTATACATCTGAACAGATAAATACAATTGAAGTGTCTGTTTGTAATTCCAAAATAACAGCTTTTCACTAGATGCATATAAAAGTAAGTATATACGGTATTGACATGAAAAAAAGCAATTTATAAATGTATTTTCTGTCAGTCTGTATATCTGTTTATTCCGGCTTATCTCCTAAACGGCTGGACGGATTTTAACGGGACTTTCACTGGCAGATAGAGCAAATTTTACAAGGAGCAACTTAGAATACTTTTATTTTAAAAAAAATAGGATTCCGGGGGTCACCCATGAAATTACACGGGTAAAACCGCGGGGAACAGCTAGTATCAAATGAAATTGAACTTCCTGCTGTCATAATAAGGGATAGGACAATAAATCCATTAGTCTGGATACTAGATGGCAACTGACAGAACACGCTATCATCATCTCCCTGGTCTTATCTCATGTATTTGGGGTCGGCACTTGATTCAACCTGATGTAGCTGATCACCTGATTATTATACGAAGCGACTGCCATTTGACCTTCGTAACCCTTATACGAGGAAAAGGTAATACATTGAGAAATGTTGATAAATTGGCATCTGGGACCGACGGTTTAACGTGCTCTCCGAAGTACGGAGGGTACTCGGGCGGTCACATCCAACTACTGGCGTGGGTTAGGGTTGCTTAACTTCGATGATCGAATGCTATGCGTAATAGCAACTGTGAGCTCCTATATTACGCTATAAATCATAATATAAACCAAATAAATAATTTTCATTTTCATTATAATAGGAAAATGTTATGATTAAGAGAAAAGGTCTGAAATCTTAACAAAATTTTAATTAGACATATAAAATGTTAATTTCTCACGGCTGAACAGCGGAATATGATTTAATAATGAGATATTTTTCTAGGTTTCCTACACCCAAGGGCAAACTGAGAATATTACATCAGAAACGAAAGATCTCTTATAAAGACCAAATGAGATCCAAAAAATTCTAAACACTTTTCCAGGTCTCATTATTTTTCAAAGAATATTCGTAATAAAATAACAGAAGAAAGAGCGATACCTCCAGGGGCTGTATTTAATTAAACTTGTAAAAATAACATCGGGACAGATGCCCGCGCCCTTTTAACTAAACTGAGGGATCCGTGGGTAGATCTTAATCTTACGAATGCTAAACGCTCGCTGTCAGGCGGTCTGAATAAAAGGGATTAGGTTACTTTAAATAGTATAAATTAAAGTCGCTATTTCCATACTAAATTATGTTTGTTTCGCATCGTTCCTCTAAACTATGTTACGAATCTTATACTGTGTAATAGAGGGTGAGTATGTTAGATTGGCAACCACCCGAGTGTCCTCCGTAACATCTTTGACAATCGTTATAGATCAATCGGAGGCTAAGATAGTCTGATAACTGGCTTAACCCAAATGCTACCTTTCCACGTAAAAGGGGTTACGAAGGTCAGATGGCAGTCGCTTCGTATAAAAATCAGGTGATCAGCCACATCGGGTTGAATCGTTTACTAAGTAATTAAATGTACATGATGCCAGCTGAGTTTCTTGCCGGTTCTTCTCAGAAGGCTTGTTTCCGAACCGGTGGTAAATTCCTTGAAATTCATAAGTGCCTTACCAGGGCCTAAACTGAATAAGTAATTTTCAATCAATTGCTGACCTCAACAGTTCATATGATTCAGGGAGATGGTATACGGATGCATGAATAAAAATATTATTTTGATTCATCAGCAAATAAGATTGTAGCAACGTTAATAAAATGAGTTTTAGCTTCGAAAAAGCATTAAAATTCAACTCACAGACAAACGCAATTCCATCAATGAACAATTCACAACTCGAACTGGAATCGTAAATTACTTTAAATTTGGCCGTAGTTACCTCGTCGACTCACCGTAACGTAATCGCAATCAAATATACTTTATTGTTGACTAAACTAAACGTTACAAACTAAATTAGTGCAAACCCTGCGTAACAAACTAGTTTAACAAAATCGCCATCTTTGGAATTCAACCACAACTCGACTCCGAAAAGTATTAACATACTACAGTTTCATCCTTATTGTCGCGGAACCCTAATATTTTTAATAAATAAAAGTAGCCTAATATGGAGTATATTAGGCTACTTTTATTTATACATCAGCTACCTGCCAGCGAAAGCCCGTTAAAATCGGTCCAGCCGTAACAAACAGACAGTGAAAAACTTTAAAACTTGGTTTTTCAGTGTCATTAGCGTGTATACTTTCATATGCATTTAGTGAAAAGCTGTTATTTTGGCATTACAAACAGACACTTCAATTTTATTTATCTTTTCTTTATCTATACTAAAGTATAGATCCCTTATCTATACTTTAGTATAGATAAAGAAAAGAAGGTATAAACACATTGAGATAGTTAGATGGCATTTTAATACAAAATTTAGTTTATAACATTATGACACGTCAAAATAGTCTGCGCAGTCAGAACATCGTATGAATTATTATAAAAGTTAGATCAAAGCAAATTAAGCACGCACTCAAACAAGTTTTCAAAGTACATTTTTGACGCGAGCTTTCCCGAACTTGTATGCTAAAAGTGGCTAGCTTAGGAAACTTGCAGGATCTTTCATTGATTTTAATGCAAATTCTTTTTAATGGAAATATTTTCCTCGCACACCAAACTTTGTTCGTGTTTCAAGTGGCAAATGGATTCGACAAAGTTTCCATTGTGGCGAACATAACATTGTATAAAGCTTTAAGAGCAACCTACTTAAATCGCCATTTATAAGGGGTTCTGTCTCGTAATAGTAGGGGAGCCCAAGCGGGGATTTCGTGTTTTCCTAAAGCGCGGCAGATTAATATACAGGGGGATACCTTGTACCCGGTTAAGTACCTCCACCAAATATGAACCTCATAAGTAAGGCCGCGCGTCCAGGATAAAGGATATTTAAAAAAAAAATATTTTTTTTGTCAGATTAGGCGAATCCCTCTAGATTATCGTCAGATTATGTGACAACACGTTTAGGACATAAAGATAAACCATATATATCTTAATCTGACGCGCTTGAGTATTTCAAAATGGCGAATTTTTTTTCATATAATAATAATGGCCGCGATTTTGCGACTATTTCGAAATCGTCTGTATGGGCATGAGAGCATTATTTAAGGTCCACTTAACACCCCATAAGAAATTTTTTTTTTTAATTTTCAACCCTTTCTTACGACCACCCCCATCATGCAAACGATCAAATTAACATACATTCATTATTAAAAATACGTAGGACATTTATGCCCTCAATATCTGACGCGCTCGAGTGTGTCCACATAACATAAGTTTTTTTACAAATTTGCTATAGCTATAGCCGCTTACCCCACCGATGAAAAGGTATACATTATATGACATTCTTTTCTTATTATCATCTAAGCTTGCAACCCAATAGGTCTTTATGACGCTCGAGTAAATCCCCATTTAGCATCGTGGGCTCCCCTACTATAATAACGTATTCTACGTTCGTCTGTGTCCTCAGGGGGCCAACTAAGAGCGTTCAAGTAGAATTTAGGACATCTTAGGTTTGCCGTTTCAATGTATGGTTAAATGATATAAAAAAATATCACGGTTGACCTCTAGTAGGGTTTTAAGGATCATAGTATAGTTATCAATCCTATTTCTAGGTATAACCGAAAACATGAATTTCTACAAAAAATAAAGATAACGAAGTCCTAATTAATATCAGTAGAAATTAAATTCCTCCGTAAGTAAAAGGGATTGAATCATGTTTCGAATTTCCCGAAAACTTGAATATCCCGGCCTTTGTCTTGTATGTACCTAAGATTGGTACAGAAGCCGTCACGAGTTATGAGCGCTGACCTGGAATAGTCGTTTTATGAATCTGTGTGTGCCCGTACCTGTATGCGAATAAAATACATGCGCAGCTAGCCCGACTATTTTTGCTAAGCGCTCATAATCGAAGTGAGGATCTAAGTATATGCGCATGCACTTAATACTGCTATATTGTATTGATTTGTTACATCTATCTATACAGATAAATAAAATTGAAGTGTCTGTTTTGTAACTGCAAAATAACAGTTTTTCACTAAATGCATATGAAACTATACACGGTACTGACATAGAAAAACCAATTTAAAATTTTTTTCTCTGTCTGCCTGTCTGTCTGTTTGTTCCGGGTAATCTCCGAAACGGCTGGACGGATTTTAACGGGACTTTCACTGACGGATAGCTAATGTTACAAGGAGTCAATTAGGCTACTTAGATTTTTAAAAAACATTAGGGATCCGCGGGCAACCCTGAAATTAAAATCTTCGCGGGTGAAACCGCGGGGCACAGCTAGTCTTATAATAAAAATAAAGCCTAAGATATTCCTTGTTTTAAAAGTAGGTCTCTCTCTTTTTGTGATACAGATTTCAAAAGGGATGGACATAGCTTTAGTTAATTTAATTAATACATAAAGGATAAGGTTCAATTTCATATCTTTAAAATCGACACTAGATGATGAGTGCGAGGCTGAGAATTCTTAGTGAATAACGCGACACGGTTTTACGCCGTGACCCATCGCGTATACGTTATTAACGTATTTTAAAATTTTCCTAAACTTCAAATCGACGCTACTTTGACAGTAAATTTTTAAAGTTAAGAGATATAAATTTCACTCTCTCTCTATGTAGCAAACGTTCTTATTACAAAAAAATATCTAGATTCCATACTGCTTCGTAAGCTTATATTTATACTATGACGATGTTGAAAAAGTTATATTTAAAAATGAGGTTGCTAACAAAAGAGGACAACCTCAGAAACGAAGGAAGGACTGTGTGAAGCATGATGGCTCGAAAAGAAGTAAGCAAAACACATCTAGTCGACCATGAATAAAATGCGATAACAAGACGTTTAGAGTAAACGAAAACGCAGTAAATTACTCTTATATCGTATAAGATACGCTATAATATCGTATTACGATATACCGAACGAAGGAACATTAAATATTAAAACGGCTCCCAATAAGAGGCACGTTACCTTCCGCCGGTAATTAACTAATCATTCCGAGACGAGTACCTGGTTACGCCCGCGAACTACAGTTACCTAAGAAGCACGTGTTTAAACGAACGCTAAGCCACTTCTAGATACTTACTAGATATATAGTGCACATCTGTATTGGGGCGCATAATTTATTACATCTCTATTTTAGTTTTCTTCTAGGATTTTTCTTCTACACTCTTTCTAGGATTGGATGTGTTAGAATGTAGATACACATCCGATTAAATTTGAAGTATATGTTTGTAATTTCAAATTAACAGATTTTCACAATATGAATCACAATGCATATGAAAGTATATAGAGTGCCGAAACTAAAAAACAATTTTAAAATTTTCTCTCTCTGTCTATTCGTCAGTCTGTCTGTCTGTTTGTTCCGATTTTAACGGGTCTTATATTGGCAGATAGCTAATGTTACAAGGAGTACCTGAGGCCTTACTTACTAGACCTTACCTTTATTAAAAAAAACACTAGCTAGTATTATATGCAATAAAATATTACTGAAAATCTTCAAATAAACGTTCAAAATGAACGCCAACGAAATAATTAATATTCTTATTGTGTCTAACTCAAATTCATTTCAGACCGCCCTGTTTATCATCACAGATAAAATACACGAAAGAAAAATATTTGCATAATATTTTCCGAATTCGACACGGATCTGGTGATTTTACCTGCGAATTTTATCTTTGCGTCCATCCGAAATATAAAACGAGAGGTATTTTTTATAATTTTTATATTTGTCAAATTTGTGAAGGCTTCATTTTATATTCAGAGGAGCTCCGTTCAAGACGGCTATAGATATCATTCAAGATTTTTCTTGGCGCAAACAAAACATGATTACTTTGTTAGTTTTAACTTCTTCACCAATGCAGGTTTCATCGAAAGTCAGGCTTTACATTTAAAAATCGATATATATAAAAGAAAATTGTGTTAGTATATATCATACTAGCAAGAAAGTTGTGTATATATCATACTAGCGGACGTCACGCGGTTTCGCCTGCGTAGTTCAGGTTCCCGTGGGAGCACGGGGATAAAATGTAGCCTATGTTACTCAAGGTGAATGTAGCTTTCCAATCCTGAAGATTTTTTTAAATCGGTACATTTGTTTTTGAGTTTATTCATTACAAACATACAAACAAAAATACAAATCTTTCTTCTTTACAATTGTAATGTAGACATCATTATAACTCAAGAATGGCTGAACCGATTTGGCTGAAAATTTGTGAGGAGGTAGCTTAGAACCAGAAGAAGGACATATATACCCTGTCCCCTCCAGCTACACATTTAGATATAATTAGAACTACTAGACTTTTCTTTATGTAAATTTTTATCGACATTTGTGCATTGCAACTGTGTCCATGGGCTTACATTTCTCAAGTGATTTATTTTGTTTTTTTTAAATTGTATAATATTTTTGAAAAGAGTAATTACTGAGTTTCTTGCGAGGTTCTTCTCAGTAAAAGCAACCTTCCGAACCTGGCGGTAGCATGTCCTGTAATCCAACAATCCTGTAAAATGTGTCATTCTGACGATTTGAAAGTGCTTTGTAAAAAGTCTAATCGAATAAAGATATTTTTGACTTTGACTTTGACCCGTTCGCGTGAAACCTGGCAAAAATCGTGGTATAACACAATAAGTACTACGTGGGTGAAACCGCGGGGCATAGCCAGTACAATAAAACTTTGATATACAGTGAGTATAAAAACATCTTCTTGACCAACAAAAAGACATAACCCAATGTTTTAAACAATAAATCTTTTCACGTAAGGACATCATTCAGACAGCTGACTTCGGGCAGCCTCATAATATATTTACTTAATATGATTAAAATGTTCGCACGACCTGTGACTCGCAGCTATTTCTCTTGTGTCCCAAGTAAATTATGTACGTTATGTCGGTACAGCACTAACATGGGCTAATGGGGGCTTGTAGTCCATTACAAGCTATCATATAACATTTCCGTAGACATAACTCTCCTTAGTACAAAAGTTTTGGACGCGGACTGAAATTATATCACTTTATTATCTGTGTGTCACGGTTTTACCCGCGTAGACTATACATCTATCTAGATAAATAAAATTGAAGTGTCAAACAGCTTTTCAATAAATGCATATGAAATTGTACACGCTACTGACACTGAAAAACCAAATTTTTTAATTATTCTGTCTGTTGTTTGTTCCGGGTAATATGTGAAACGGCTGGACCGATTTCAACGGGACTTTCACTGGCAGGTAGCTGATGTTTCAAGGAGTAACTTAGGCTACTTTTGTTTTTAAAAATATTAAGGTTCCGCGACAATAAGGATGAAACTAAATCTACGTGGGTGAAACCGCGGGGCACAGCTAGTAAATAAATAAATCAGCTACGAAAAAATATAACTGCGGGTGTATATATTTACCCTTGAGTTTGCTTCATTTTTAGTTTCCAAGGCAGGTATTAAGGTTTTTTTGTATTATCGATTGCACTCAATCGTAGATTTGAGGATTGCTCTTGGCACTTGGTGTTCATGAGAGGCGATTGTTATAGCTTCAGAAGTAAAGCTCACGGTGGATTAGGACTCAAGTGGCGATGACAATGGAATGCGGCAAGAGGGTAGACAGCTAAGGGCTGTCAAACAGTGAGTTATGAGGAAATCCCACACCTCGGTTTTAACTAACAGCAGTTAGTTAAGTAGGTACAACTTAAGGTAGATGAAATTATTTTACCCAACAGCCAGGCTATGGCATTCCCTGCTTGTCGTAAGAGGCGACTAAAAGGGGGCCGGAGGGCTTGCTGGCGGTGGTCGGGGTGGGAGCTCTGACCACCGAGCTGCGGGCCCGGGGAGGTGGCAGCGCGATGTGGCTCGCGCTGCCTTGCACAGCGAGGTCTTCAGGGGCGGCGATACAGCTGCCCCGGGGATGTGCCCCGACAAAGTGTAGGGGACACCGGTGAGATCTATCTGAGTACCTGGAGACCCCCTGAGCACTGAGGATGGCCACCGGGGGGGTTTTAGTGCGGTAAAAATCCCATATACCCCGAACTGCCTCTCCCAAAAACTTTTTTATATATAACATATCGTTCGCTTATAGTGTAACGGCGACCTTACAGCTGTCCAACATTAGGGGCTGACCTACGCCCCGGGGACCCGTTAAATATTCACAGGGTTGCCAATGTCAAAATACAAGTAGAAGGCCCTAACATAATTATTAGGGCCTTTGCCATCAACTCGGCCGTCCAGTTCACATTGGAGTACGTATACAAATAGAGTAATATTATTGTTAAGTATAACTAATAGAAAATACGCATATATACTAGGAATAGAATTTCAAGGAGTAACTTAGGCTACTTTTATTTATTAAAAATATTAGGGTTCGGCGACAATAAGGATGAAACTAAATCTACGCGGGTAAAACCACGGGGCACAGCTAGTATAATATATATTTGTACACTACCTTCATGGTCTCATGTTCCATACCATTACTCCATCTCAGGTAGTCTGGTAGAGATCGCCATGTGCGATAACACCGCCAAATGTACGTAAATGTATATTGTCTCCTACTTGTGTAATCATAGTGTATAATAAAGCTTTAAATAAATCTATACAGATAAATAAAATTGAAGTATTTGTTTGTAACTGCAAAATAACAGTTTTTCACTAAATGCATATGAAAGTATGCACGGTACTGACACAGATTTTTTTTAAATTTTTTTCTCTTTCTGTCTGTCTGTTTGTTCCGGGTAATGTCCGAAACGGCTGGACGGATTTTAACTGGCAGGTAGCTGATGTTTCAAGGAGTAAGTTAGGCTACTTAGATTTTTTCTAAACATTAGGGATCCGCGGGCAACCATGAAATTAAAATCTACGCGTGTAAAACCGCGGGGCACAGCTAGTAAATAATAAAATATCCGCACGAAGCCGAGGGCAAAGCTGGTAAAATATATTCCTGTATTAAGTAAGTACTTACTATAAAAACCCGTAACATATAGTTTAACATACATTTAACGTGTTCGCTGACACATAATCTAACCTAATCACTATCATTAAACCAAGTATAGACACTTATATACGAACTAGATTCTGCTACCGACTTCGTTCGCGAAGAATAGTTGTAAACTCAATGTCAAAAATATCTTTTATTCGATTCGACTTTTAAGAAAGTACTTCCAAATCATGACATAATTATACAGAATAATACATGCCAGGTTCGGAAAGTTGCTTTTACTGAGAAGAACCTGGCGAAAACTCAGTAATTACTCTTTTCAAAAATATTATACAATTTTTAAAATACAAAATATATCGCATAAGAAATGTAAGCCCATGAACACAGTTCCAATGCACTAATGTCGATAAAAGTTAACATAAAGTAAAAGTGTAGTAGTTCTACTTATATCTAAATGTGTAGCTTGAGATGACCAGCCCCCACAAGCAGCACCTGTTCACAAGTATGGCGCGAGTTACTTTGGGCTAACGCTAATTTTAACCCGCGTTTGGCTTTAGGGACATGATATATAGCCTACTTCTATAAAAGAGCTATCTAACACTGAAATATTTCTTCAACTCGAACCAGTAGTTCCTGAAATTAGCGCGTTGAAGTAAACAAACAAACTCCTCAGCCTTATATATCAGTACTAGCTGTGCCCCGCGGTTTCACTCGCGTAGATTTAGTTTCATCCTTATTATCGTGGACCCCTAATATTTTTAATAAAAGGTAGCCTATGTCCTTTCTCAGGGTCTAAAGATTGTCTGTGCCAAATTTCATCTAAATCGGTTGAGAGGTTTAAGCGGGAAAGCTTAACAGACAGACAGAGTTACTTTCGCATTTATAATATTAGTAGGGATAGTCAAGCTAACGTGTTGCTTAACAAGCTTAGACTAAACTGATTCAATTCTATAATTGGTTAAAAAAGTCGTGCAGTTAACATTTAAAATGGCGTATAACTGCCTTATTTGTCCGTTTTAATGCACCTTCGACTCTTAATGGCGTGAGAAGCAATGCACTTTATTCGATTTTAGATCAGTATCTGTCTAAATATCGATTATTACGAGAATAATGTTATGATTCAATTAGGTATGTAGGTTGGCTATTCTGTGTCATTACATCGTTTACTAGAACTAATAATTACGCCTGTCTTATCTTATCTTGTTGTGGCATTATTGGGTCCGGTTACCCGGAAGCACGTCGACCCTTGGGATCTTTTGTGCCGCCCTTGCCCTTATGCTCTACGTACCTGACTCCTCAAATGCTCCCTGAACAAGCCGGCAGATCTTGCCCATGGGGAAGAGCTTGTAGTCCTCTGATTTCGGATACGCCTTACCCAGTAGGTCCATTCGCCATTTGGCCAGTGCATCGCAATTACGTCTGTAGTTACGTTCCAATTGACTGCTAATGTGTCGGTTTGTAATACGAAATTAACAGCTTTTCGCTTAACATATAGGGTAATAAAAATTTTTTTTTAGTTTTACTCCCCCTGCCTTTCTGTTTGTTCCAGCTCTCTGAAACGGACAGATTTTAACAGGACTCTCACTGGTAGATAGCTCATGTTACAAGAAGTAAATGATATTACGTTTATGAAAAAAACATTGTTAATAAGAATATAATACTAGCTGTGCCCTGCGATTTCACCCGCGTAGAAATCTACGCATTTTCATAATTTATGGCGCGTAGCCCTAATATGTTTTCTAAATAAAATTAGCCTAGGTCACTCCTTGAAACATCAGCTATTTTCCAGTGAAAGTCCCGTTAAAATCCATCCAGCCGCCAGCCGTTCACACGTGATGTCGTGACCGGGGGAAATAGGGATAAATTTTAATATGTATGAATTCCGCGAAACAGCGTAGCACAGCTCCTTATATTATAAGAGACTACCAGCCCGCAGGTTCACCTGCATGGCAGTAAGATTTCTCATAAAATTTTCAATCCCAGAGTTGGCATTTCAAAAATAGCCATTAGTGTTTACCGACACCTCACCAAGAACACACTATACAACTTCATGTCTCGAGGGCCAGTGGTTTAGACAGTGCGTTGATATATACGCCAGTCAATCAGTCAGTCATGACTTTAAATTTTTTATGTGTAGATAGGGCCTTGCGAGGCCACCCGAGTTCCCTCCGTGCCTCGGAGAGCACGTTAAGCCGTCGGCCCGGTTGCCAATTTAACATCTTTGGCAACCGTTACAGGTCAGTCGGAGGCCTAAAAATAATCTGACAACTGGTTTAACCCAGATCACAGATTTTCCTCCTAAATGGGGTTGCGAAGGTCAGATGGCAGTCGCTTTGTATAAAAATCTGGTGATCAGCCACATCGGGTTGAATCAAGTGCCGACCCCAACAATGTATGGGATAAGGCCAGGGAGATGATGATGAGGGCTTTGCGTTGCTTGCTTAACAGTTGACCAGTCAAATCCTTAAAAACTTCAGTGATATCTGAGAAGAAATTGAAGAAGAACTTGCGTCTATTGCTTAGCACTTCCCAACGGTACTTAGAAAAGCATTTAAAAAAGGAAAATTTTAATAAAAATTTGATGTTTGAAGTAAAATGAACAAATTACACCATCTCATAATACGAGATAATAACATAATATTATTTAATTGAATACAAAAGCAAACTGTAATATCATGAGTAATTATTCTTACATAATATTCAGCGGAGGCAAATACTCGGAATCCGTGCGTTAGGAAATTGTTACAGAAAATTACCTTCTGCATGTTAATAAGAAATTAACTTGTTTGTTTGTTAATGGCATATTAATAAGCAAAAATTGCGAAATTGTGAAGTTGTTTACAATTCTTAGGATGAATACATATTTAAGTCGTTAATGTTTCCAAGATATTATTTATATTGTTTCGATGATATGCACATGATGCCTGGCTGAGTTTCTTGCCGGTTCTTCTCAGAAGGCTAGTTTACGAACCGGTGGTAAATTCTCGACTTTCATAAGTGCCTTACCAGGGCCTAAACTGAATAAATATTTTTCATTTTCATTTTCTAAGTTGTATCTATACTTATATACTAGCGGACGTCACGCGGATCCACCCGCGTATTTCCCGTTCCGTTGTGAGTACGGGGATGAAATATAGCCTATGTTACTCGCTGATGTAGCTATCCATTGCTGAAACATTTTTCAAGTTCAGTCCAGTACTTTTGAGCCAATTCGTTACAAACATTCCTACATACAAACCTTTCCCCTTTATAATCTAAATATAATAACTCAAAGACTGACTGACTGACTGACATAGTGATCTATCAACGCACAGCCCAAACCACTGGACGGATCGGCCTGAAATTTGGCATGCAGGTAGATTGAGCATTGGAACTGTGTCCATGGGCATATAGTTGCTTGAGTGATTTATTATGTATTTTTTAAAACTGTATAATATTCTTTAAAAGCGTAATTACTAAGTTTCTTGCCAGGTTCTTCTCAGTAAAAGCAACCTTCCGAACCTGGCGGTAGCATGTATAATCCTGTGTAATTGTGTCATTCTGACGATTTGAAAGTACTTTGTATAAAGTCTAATCGAATAAAGATATATTTGAATTTGAATTGAATTGATGTTATGACGTAGGCATCCGCTAAGAAAGGATTTTGATTAATTCTACCCCCAAGGGGATAAAGCTAGTAGTAGTATAAAAGTATATATGAGGTTGAAGAGTTTGTTTGTTTTCTTGAACGCGCTAATCTCAGGACCTACTCATCCTATTTGTAAAAATATTTTAGTGGATAGCCCAATTATTGGGGAAGGCTATAGGCATGAAATATATATAATTACTAGCTGTGCCCCGCGGATTCACCCGCCTAAATTTTGTTTCATACAAACTTTCATCCCCTTGGGGTAGAATTTCCTTGGGGATAGAATAAAATCCTTTCTTAGCGGATGCCTACGTCATAACATGTACATGCATGCCAAATTTCAGTCCGATCCGTCTAGTGGTTTGGGCTGAGCGTTGATAGATCACTATGTCAGTCAGTCAGTCAGTCAGTCAGTCACCTTTAAGTTATATAATATTTATATAAATTTGAACTGTTTCAATCCAAACAGAAATAAATAAATTTTTATTTAAGAGTATTCAAATGTACAAAAATGTGCGTCAACATATTTCGGGCAGTTGTTATGCTGCTGCCGTGCCACCCAATATCTACATCCAATTAAACTTCCAAACTTTCGGTATCTGTCGAATTCGTTAGCATTATAAAGGTTTTTTTAACATCATAGAAACGAACCTCGATCCGTGCGCATATTACAAAATTGATGTAAAGCCCACGGGGATGGAATAATAAGTAGGCAATTGTTCGGTTTAATCCTCCGTTATTTTTATTGTATTACATCTCGGGACTATAAATCTAAATGAGGAGCTCGTGGCACAGTTGCTATTGCGCATATGATGCGATCAGCGAAGTTAAGTAACCATACGCCTAGTCAGTAGTTGGATGGGTGACCGCCCGAGTTCCCTCCGTGCCTCGGAGAGCACGTTAAGCCGTCGGTCCCGGTTGCCAATTCAACATCTTTGGCATTCGTTACAGGTCAGTCAGAGGCGTGAGAAAGTCTGACAACTGGTTTAACCCAGATTGCCGATTTTCCTCGAAAAAAGGGGTTACGACGGTCAGATGGCAGTCGCTCCGTATAAAAATCAGGTGATCAGTCACATCGGGTTGACACAAGTGCTGACCCCAAATACATGGGATAAGGCCAGGGAGATGATGACATCTCGAGACTATAAATCCTTTAAAAAAAGGTGGGTTACATTAACTAACTACACATATATAAGCTCTCGTCTGTATTCCCGGAAGAGGTAGGCAGAGGTGTTGTAATAAAACACCTACTACAATGATTAAGTGTCAACGTGACAGACGGTAAGGCTAACGCCATCTCAGGCATTATACATATGTCTATGAATTAATTCTTAGACTTATACTCACGATGTTTTCCTTCACCGTACAGCACGTGGTGTGAAATAGCTGCACATAAGTTTTTAGACAAACTCATTGGAACACATAGGATTCGAACTTGCGTCGCTTGCGTTGCGAACGCTCAAACGTCAAGGCCTTCACGGCTCCCTTTTATTCTCTCTTATTAACAAGCTTTAGCTAAAATTATTTTAGAAAGTACCGACATAGTATATGTAATATAAGCAATATGGAATCTAGACCAAATTTTGAAAAGAGAACGTTAGTTGGTGGACAACACCCTTACCACCTAACAGTTGATTTTTTTTTTTTTTTCTCTTCGCAAAAATCATCCTCGTACTTCAAGGAATATATTAATAAAAGAATTAGCAAAATCGGTTCTGCTGCTCTCGAGATTTTCGCTTAGGAACACATTCAGCGATTCATTTTTATATTTTACGTAGATAGGTATCGCAGTATTTGTACCCCGATCGAAGTTCGATTAATCTGCCGAATTATAAACTCACCCATCTGATAAGAATTTCGGATGCCTCTAGTGACAATCCTGGCTGCGAGCCATTAATCAGAGGGACTTTCATAGATGAACAGTTTGCCACTAAATAAAATATTTACAAAAGGTCAGTTCCCTCCTACACATTGGAAATACAGGAGGCCAACTATGATCGTTTAAACAGCGCATATTAAGAGCTTCTTACCTATGAAGTCTAATTATGTGGTACGAAAAAGAAAAAAATATCATATCATATGCATTTAGTGAAAAGCTGTTATTTTGGAAAAACTAACAGACACTTTAATTTTATGTATCTGAATAAATTTCGAATGTCAAAAACAAACATAGAAGGATACAAACATTAGTTAAACACAAAAAAACATATTGAAGACATTTGAATAATCATCCGCTATATTATTTTCTTTGTAAATTTATTCGATCTGAGATCGAGCATCGTTTCAGTGTGTGTAACGATTCCCGACCAATACACCGCTACAATAGCCGTTCTTCTGTTACATTTTTATATTGTGGTTCTGCAGTGTCATCCATTACAGTCGATATTTGCGTGTTTTGTAAAGTTTTTCTTGCATTAGCTTAATTACTTACACGTAAGGTTTACTTTGGGTTCAATTAGAACTTTGGGGACGACTTGCGGTTTTTGTTGAATAAGGTTATAACGCGTCTCTTTGACTAATGATATTACACTGACTAATGATGGAATCCTTATACATTTTCAAGTTTAACTAGCTTATATTTGCAACGTCATGACATAATAATTATTGTCTCCCATGTTTGTCACGTCAAAATTAAGTCGGTGACGAAGCAGGTCTTATGCGATATTTTTTTTATTATGCTTCAGAATTTACAAAAATTACCTTTATACTATTTTGATATAGAGGTTAACTTTGTATGTTAAATTTTGAAACTATTCGCTCTGCTATTAGAAAATATTTCTTTAGAATGGACCTTCGGAATAAATGTATACTCGCACAAGGAGAGCGAAGCCGCGGGCGGTATAGGCGGTATAGGCGGTATAGGCGGATAGCATAGAGAATTTGATAAGTTTGTATGATAGTTTAAGATGTATATTTGTTCCTACTATAACGTCTTGCTTGAAATAATCGAATAACAAGTGCCGGCACGGACTATGAGCGCTCAGAAAAAATAGTGCGTCTAAATCCTTAATTAATTATTTTTCATTTTCGTTGAACCTAGACAATTAGGCGCATGCATTTGTTCGCGTCGCTCCATACAAGATCAAAAAAAATGCGTATTCAAGGTCAGCGCTCATAACTCGTTACGGCCTATGTATAATTATTATAAAATACATAGTTACACGAAAAGTTAATTATAAATACGTAACGAAAAACTTTCACTATTCAAACCAAGTTAAGTTCAAAATTGACTGAACATTTTCCTTTCAATATAAAAAGCCTACAAGTTAAGAAACTTATGAAACTTCGCGTGGACAAATTCAAATTAGTTATTCAACGGTCGCCTCGGCCACTCTAATTGGGTGCTGCTTCCTTATTCCACTGATATTTAATAACACTGGCCATTACTTTATGCTTTTTAATTTTGTTATTCAACCTCCGCGGTGATTCTATTAGTTTAACTTTTATTAAGAGGCGGGGCGTTTGTAGTTAGCGTTATCTGTTTGTAAGAGAAGGAACTTTTCTGATATTATAAAGAGGAAAGGTTTGTTATGTATGTTTGTAACGAATTGGCTCAAAAAGTACTGGACTGATTTTAAAAATTCTATCACCATTTGAATGCTACATTATCACTGATTATATATAGGCTATATTTTATCCCAGTACTCCCACGGGAACGGGAACTACGCGGATGAAACCGCACCGACCACAATCGTATGATTCGCACCACGTGCTTCACGGTAAAGGAAAACATCGTGAGGAAACCTGCATATGTCTGGGAAGTAATTCAAAGACGTATTTATAGTGCCTGAGACGGCGATAAGCGATAGACTCACCATCTGTCACGTTGGCACTTATTCATCTTCGGTGAAAAGTGGGTGTTGTTATTACAACACCTCTGTCTACCCCTTTGGCGTGAGGAATACAGGCGTGAGCATATGCTGGACCCGGAGATCGAACCCAGAACCCAGAGATTCGCAGTAGCACTTGCAGCCACTAGACCAACGAGCAGGGTAATAACGTCTACTTATTTGTCCAATTAACTTAATTGTGTGGACCCAAGGATCAAACATCGTTTACCAAATAAAAGCCCACAATCTCAGTAACCAAACAGGCTGTTTAATGAAACCAGCGAGCAAAAATAATAAGCTCCCATATTTTTACCTTCACAGGGACCCAAATTGTTTCCCGAGAAAAGAGTAATGAGATGCTTAAGCCTTCCGTAAAAAGATTTTCAGACCAGTTAATTAAAACCTACGAGTTTTGAGGTTAATTTGCAACTAACTGCCGGGGACGCGTGGGTTGAGTCTATTTCCGTTTTAGAGTTCAGAGGGCCTAGTGCGAGTTTTTCACTGCCGCCGTCACAAGTCACCGCGTCGACATAAACGCAGATTTGTATAGGATCGGGACAGCGCCTCTGTCGGCCTAAACATGACACTATTGTGAGCCCATACAAATCTGCGTTTACGTCGACTCGATGATTTGTGATAGCGATTTGAAGAAAACTCGCACTAGGCACCCAATGTGTGCCAATGAAACCTAACCCTCCGCTGTCTATCTGTCCGTCTGTCTCAATCTGTCTGTATCTCTCACAGTAATAGGTAGAGAGCAACATTTTTGCTTGCTGCTACTTACAAAAAAATCTATATCTATACATACATACAGGTAAATAAAATTTAAGTGTCTGTTTGTAATTCCAAAATAGCAGGTTTTTACTAAATGCATATGAAAGTATATACGGTCCTGACATAAAAAAAAAACAATTTTTAATTGTTTTCTCTGTCTGTCTGTTTGTTCCGGGTAATCTCCGAAACGACTGGACAGATTTTTACGGGACTTTCACTGGCAGGCAGTTAATGTTACCAGGAGTAATTTAGGCAGGTTTTAATTTTTAAAAAAGAAGAGTTCCGCGGGACACCTATGAAATTACTCTACCGTTCCGAACCTTTTAACTGCAAGCTCTACACGTACTCGGCTGCTGTTTATCTCTAACTCTAAACGCATACATACACTGTAAACCCTCTAGTAATAATTGCCATTGCGAAGAATTTTCCACCGCCATATTTTTTTTATTTGATACCATTATAGTGTTTTCACGTACCTGTAGGTCTAGGTAGTATAATTTTAGTACAGTCGGCATTTACTATCAACGACTGCTGCTGTATTGCTTACCTGAAACCAAAACAAATACATGAATGAAATCTATACAGATATAATATAATAATAAATAAAATTGAAGTGTCTGTTTGTAACTCCAAAATAACAGTTTTTCACTAAATGCATATGAAAGTATACACGCTACTAACACAAAAAACCCAAGTTTTAATTTTTTCTGTTTGTCTGTCTGTCTGTGTGTTTGTTCCGGATAATCTCTGAAACGGCTGGACGGATTTGAACAGGACTTTCACTGGTAGGTAGCTGATGTTTCAAGGAGTAACTTAGGCTACTTTTATTTATTGAAAACATTAAGGTTCCGCGACATGAAGCATGAAACTAAATCTACGCCGGTGAAACCGCAGGACACAGCTAGTTTAAATATAATTTTTGATGTAGACGTCAGCTGATATTCTTAAGAAACCGATGATAAGTAATTCTATTGCCGTTCACAACCTTATCAGAGCAAAACTGAATAAATCATTTTCAGTTTCATTTTCATTTCAACGGTATTGTTTCTAATAAAAACGTCCCAATATTTACACTAACAGCACCATTACAAGAGGCAATGGATCCGACAAAGGGCCTTTACAAATATTTCCTCATGAATAAGCGAGACTTTGGTTAAACAATCCGCGGTATAATTCACGTTTTTATTGCTTTCCTCCCATTTCGTGAAACGTATTTGGTATAGCGTTAACGATATCTTGTACTCCAATTATCTGTCGTCTTTGAGTGCATTTTCAAGTAATTGAATGTTCCTTCTTGTGTGTCAAACACCAATGAGTTTTTCTAAAAGTTATGTGCAGTGTTGTCACATCACGTGCTTTACGGTGAAGGAAAACTGCGTGAGGAAACCTGTCTAAGTATGTCTAAGAAGTAATTCAAAGACGTATCTATGTATAGTGGATGGGACGGCGATAGACTCACCATCTGTCACGTTGGCACTTAATAATCTTCTATGAAGAGTGGGTTTTGTTATTACAACACCTCTGCCTTCCCCTTCGGGGAATACAGGTATATGAGTAAAAAGCTTTATCAGTAACATCACGCTGTGACTAATAGGAGCAAAGCATCAATGGAAAATAATATAAAAACTAGGAAAAAATATCACTAAGTAAAAAAGATTTTATTGTTGATCCTTAGCGGTTAAAACCGCGAGACCCAGCTTGTAGTACAAATCTATACATCTAAACAGATAAATAAAATTGAAGTGTCTGTTTTTTATTCCAAAATAACAGCTTTTCACTAAATGCATATGAAAATATACACGCTACTGACACTAAAAAAACAAGTTTAAAATTTTTCTCTGCCTGCCTGTCTGTCTGTTTGTTCCGGGTAATTTCTGAAACGGCTGGACCGATTTTATCGGGACTTTCACTAGCAGGTAACTGATGTATCAAGGAGTAACTTAGGCTTCTTTCATTTATTAAAAATATAAGGGTTCCGCGACAATAAGGATGAAACTAAATCTACGCGGGTGAAACCGCGGGGCACAGCTAGTAAATATATAACAGTGCTACTAAAAACGAAATACTTTGAGCTAAATATTCTCTTTCATGATAAATCTCATGAATAATTCGGCTATTTTCCACATCCCTGCACTATGCGAGTCCCTAGGCCCAAAATCAGGAATAAATCTGGTTCTAGATTTATGCTACCTAGAGCTTTACTGATAATTTCCCAAGGGGAAACAATAATATTTCCTCTCACATCATCGCTAAGGATTTTAGATATCTTACGTCAGACAAGCTGTTTTCAATTACTCTAGAAATGTTAGGCACAGTATAAATACAAGATTTCTAGAAGCAGTACGGAATTTAGGAACCAATATTTCTAAATAACACGTTCGTAATATCAGAGTGCCTATTGCGAGTTTTATCACAAGTCACCGCGTCCATATTAACGCAGATTTGTATGGGATCGGAGCAGCGCCTTTATCGGCCTAAAGATGACACTATTGTGAGCCCATACAAATCTGCGTTTACGTCGACGCGGTGACTTGTGACGGCGATTTTAAGAAAACTCGCACTAGGCACTCAGTAAGGGGTGTCACGTCGTGGCCAATCGCATATACGTCATTTAAAAACATTTTTCTAAACTTCACAATCGACAATTTGACATTGCTTAGACAGAAAAAGAAGGGATAAATTCTAATAACTTTACGAGTGTCAACCCTCACGCTCGATGGAGTAAACATTCTTATTTCAAAAATCTGGTGTAGATTCCATGCTGATTATGAAGTTCATATACTTACATACTGTGTATTCAGGCTCATCTGAATAACACAATGACACTGGAGTGAATTTCTGGCGATACATGTACTAAACAAATTATCTGAGATAAGTTACAATATTTGAATTGTAAATCGAGTCGTGGTGGCCCTTGGGTTTGAGCAGACACCTGCTACGAAATCGACGCAAGTTCGAATCCCAGCGGTCTGTACCAATGACTTTTTGTAAAAACTTTTGTGTAGTGATTCCACATCACGTGCTTTACGGTGAAGGAAAACATCGAGAGGAAACGTTCATATGTCTGAGAAGTAATTCTAAGACGTATGTATATTGCGCGAAACGGCGATAGGCTCACGAACACCTTTGCCTACCCCATCGGGAATACAGGCGTGAGTATGTACGTTTTTTATAATCTATACATCTATACATACATACATGTACACATATATACTACATACCGATAAATAAAATTGAAGTGTCTGTTTGTAATCCAAAATAACAGTCTTTCACTAAATGCATATGAAAGTATACACGTACAGATATTTTTTTTTTTCTCTGTCTGTCCGTCGGTCTATCTGTCTGTCTGTCTGTCTGTTTGTTCCGGGTAATCTCTGAAACGACTGGACGGATTTTATACGGGACTTTCACTGGCAGGTGATGATTCAAGGAGTAACTTAGGCTACTTTTATTTATAAACAATATAAGGGTTCCGCGTGAAAACATATCGCGTGCACCCTCCCCACTTCGTGACCAGGAGGAACACCGTAGAGTTTAGTCGATGCGAGTCCGACATAACCCGCGGCGGTAGGTGTATCCATAACGGATTCTCCACGAAAAAAATTAAAATAAAAGTGTTCCGCGACATGAAGCATGAAACTAAATCTACGCGGGTGAAACCGCAGGGTACAGCTATTATAAATATAGTGTAAGTCATAATGATACATGCTTCCCTTCTAAGTAAACAGTAAGATTAAAGTGTTGTAATCAATGTCTAAGAAGCTCCCATTTTAACTAGCTTTACCCACTTTCGAACAAATCTCAGTAACTTGTATCCTTCAATCGTAAACCACGGTCTTTATGGAGACAATGTAAATCGGAACAAACGATCCGAGGTCCAGAGACTTGCTCTTATTGTCTCACCTTTCCTCCAAGCTATTCTGACCTCTATGAATTACATATAAACTAGCTGTGCCTCGCGGTTTCACCCGCGTAGATTTAGTTTCATGCTTCATCGCGGCACCCTAATATTTTTATTTAATAAAAGTAGCCTAAGTTATTCCTTGAAACATCAGCTACCTGCCAGTGAAAGTCCCAATAAAATCGGTCCAGCCATTTCAGAGATTACCCGGAACAAACAGACAGACAGAAAGACGGACAGACAGACAGACAGAGAAAAATTTTAAAACTTGATATTTCAGTGTCAGTAGCGTGTATACTTTCATATGCATTTAGTGAAAAGCTGTTATTTTGTAATTACAAACAGACACTTCAATTTTATTTATCTGTAATATAGATATAGATATAGATTAGGGTTCCGCGACATGAAGCATTAAATTAATCTGCGCGAGTGAAACCGCGGGGCACAGCTAGTAAATAAATAAATAAATGTATTTATTACCTATTGTATTACAATTACGGGTAGCGAGAGACGAATTAAATTCCATGATTAAACACACAACATCTTCGCTATTGCTTACAAAAAAGCTGTCGACTATAATTGTGGCTTTTGGTATTGTTTATCGAAGAATTGTGGTAATGAAAATGCCACCTAAATAACGAAGAGAAAGAATTGAATTTCCCTAACTTCCCTTACTTATATGAACTGCGTCAATTAGCGTACCTCGCCCGGGACGGTCGTGTCATCTTGACTTACGATGTTAAATTAAATTGTTGGAGCGTCTACGCATTAATAATTTAATTTTAATTTATATGAAGGCTCCCCCTTTGGGATAAACTGTTTGTAATAAGATGAGCTTCAACCGCTATTTTCGAGCGATACACGGTTTTTATTTTATACTAGCTGCTAGTGAAAGTCCCGTTAAAATCGGTCCAGCCGTTTCGGAGATTACCCGGAACAAACAGACAGACAGACAGACAGACGGACAGACAGACAGACAGACGGACAGACAGACAGACAGACGGACAGACAGACAGACAGAGAAAAATGTTATAACTTGGTTTTTTAGTGTCAGTATCGTGTATACTTTCAGATGCATTTAGTGAAAAGCTTTTATTTTGGAATTACAAACAGACACTCCAATTTTATTTATCTGTATAGATTCACTATTTATTTTTACTTTCTTTTAAAGGATATAACGTCCTAACTTTTAAATCTTAAGGACTCCACGAAAGGATTAAAGACCCGACGACGGCGACGTTGTAAATATTCTGAAATGCACAATTATTAAATGAAAGGGAAAAATATGCTAATACACCCTTTTCAAGATCGCGTATTCATAGAAGTGAGCCGAGCCTTAATGGCCATGGTTCCATAATAGGGTTGTGCTCGTACCGTGTTTCCATAAAACTCAAATACCCAGATTAAAAAGGCTTCTGTTACCATAGCGTTTACTGAAGCTCGCCTTCCTAAAAGAGAATCTAAACTACACAATTTTTTGAGCAGTCGCCTGCTACGCTAGCGACGCAAGTTCGAATCCCAGCGGGGCCTGTACTTGGGACCTGTACCAATACGTCGTGAGGAAACCTGCATATGTCTGAGCAGTAATTAGAAAACGTATGTATAGTGTAGGCGATAAACTCACCCTCTGTCACGTTGGCACTTAATCATATTCGGTGAAATGTTGTTACAACACCTCTGCTTACCCCTTCGGGAACCCTTCTGGGATGGCGCGATCATATTTATTTTTACAATTTTTCTAATTAGTGCAAGAAGTAGATATTGTGTTAATACTTTTTTTCAAGATGGCGTATGGGTCTCAGATTGAAACGGCTTCAGTTATCATAGAGTTTACTGAAGCTAGCCTTCTTAAAAGCTTAGGTGGTGAGTACATTTCCGAAACAAATTATTTCTTTAATTACTTCTCAAGTTCTCAAACACTTCAGTATGTGTATCAACCACCTACACTGCTGAATTATTTAAATAAATTCTTGTCTTAATTGTAATGTTCAATTGTAACCAATCAAAATTTTAAGTGCGTCATATACCTAGATACCTAAAATCTTATAAACAAAGATAAAGTTACACTTAAAAAAACACTTACAGGATAAAACAAAAGTTAACTTGTACATAATAACATCACAAACCCAAGGATGAACAAATGAACACATTTTTAGTGGGGTGAATGGAAGGAATTCCAATAGATTCCTTGCGAATGTTGACAATGAAAGCGCCAACCCTGAATAATGCTCACGAGGCTAATCGAGGTCTGATTTACATGTGAATAAAGCCGAAGGTGCATACCGACTGGATGGGAACCCGAAGATATTTGCGATATCATGCTAATTCAACTGGCGTCTGCTATATGCCTTTGCTGGGGAAATGTGGGAATTTGCAATACGGCTTTGAAGTATTTAGGGGTGCAATTCAACGAGCTTAAGCAGTATGAAATACCTGGATATGGATCTTATAAAGGCGGTAAACAAATGTATAGTCCGTTTGATGGTATTCAGCTTCTAAAGCTTCTTAACGCTTGCAGTACAAAGGACTTAAGCACTGGCTTAATTTAGGATTAAGGAGTATACAAATCGAGTACTGTGGGCCAACTATGATTGTTTCAGCAAAGCGTATCTTTAGAACTTCCTAGCTTTGACGTTTAATTTTACGGTACCATAACGTCAAAGCTCAGAAGTTCTTAATACGCTCAGCTTAAAACGATAATGGTAGGCCCCCTGGTGGTGACCTTACCTCATCGCAGGAACTCAAAACTAGTCTAAGGTGGCATTGGCTGTGATCTTCTATAAGCAGGGCGGTACAGTCTAGTCGGGCAGCTCTGATTTTCAAACAGAACCCTGTTCTGCCCATGTTTTAAATTTTTTTTCCAAAGATGGCAGATCACATGTTTTAGCCATGCTATATTGATAGGTCAAGCGACGACATGACAACGTTTACAAATCTATACGAGTAGGTACTTGGGGTACTCGTGGGGGGGGGCGATTTTAGTTCCTTGTGAGAAAGTAAATCTAAATAATATCTTCTATTAATACCACTACAAGTAAACCATTGTCAATACATAAATAGTCTAAAGTTGAACTTGTTTCAGTAAAATATAGCATCCTAACATAAAATTTAATTTACAAAAAATATTCTGCACTTTCAATTCATATTGCAATATTAAAAGCGCTTGTCAACCTCGTCGCAACAATTTCTCGGTAATATCCGAGCCATCTGTGCCGATACGGATCTGACATTGACAGATTTAATCTTTCTGCCTTTATCGATACTTTAGCATATTGGTATACAACACATTTTGCACAGTCTAGAATGACTAAAGAGGATAAACCAATATTTGTGTGAGAAGTGATTGGTAGTGGTGATTCATTAGACAAAAAAGTAAGTTTAAAAACTAAAACCCGACTACTGAGAAATCACGCCTTCAAAAGTATGAAACAGGTGATGTTCTGAGTGCCTAGTGCGAGTTTCCTCAAAATCGCCGTCACAAGTAATCGCGTCGACGTAAACGCAGATTTGTATGGACTCACAATAGTGTCATCTTTAGGCCGAAAGAGACGCTGTTTCGATCCCATATAAATCTGCGTTTACGCAGACGCGGTGACTTGTGACGGCGGTAGTGAAAAACTCGCACTAGGCACACAGAGGATAGCCGTGGTCATATGCCAAGAATGTATTGTTTTGTTACAGTACTTAGGTACATACATTGCAAAAAACTTGTAAATGGAATTAAAATATATTTTTTACACGTATAGATTAACGTCATTAGGTAGGTATCTCCAAACACGTCATAAAATGCTCGAGTCTCCGCTAAATTACCCAAATCGATAAGCGATTTCCCACACACAGTCCGTTTAGGGTAACAAGTAAACGATACCACCGGCAAATAGACACATATCACCTGTCGATGTCTCGATTCTAAGCGTAATCGATTCGCGAATCGAGTCGGCAGTCAAGCGATCGTTTATCGTCGTATGATTTATTACCTGAGCACCTACGGCTACGATAACCTTAAGGGAATTGAAGAGAAGTACATTTTATATTATTCTTATACATTACTGCCTCGTTGGTCCAGTGGTTGCAAATGTTACTTCGGAATACGAGGGTGTGTTTGAACCCAGGTCAGTAGAATCATCTCCTTCTGAAATTTCCCAGTAAGTAGCACAGCCCGGAGGCCTATATTGGTGCCCAGTTAATGAAAATAGGCTACCTTAATAGGCATGGGACTTTTAACATGATTGGGGAAACGTGGGTGTAATATTGGCAGGGGAATATATGTAACTTTTGCACAGCAACTTCGGGAAAAAAATCAGTAAGTTGCACGTATGAGAAGAGAAAAGTGTAGTTTACATTCTGTTGCGTATTAGCGGGTTGTAATTCAATTTCGAAGATAGCGGAACAATACATTTCTTGCCACACTAATGGCATACTTGGGGCATATCAAAATGGACGTTCAATGTGTGCATCATTTCACATATTCTCCAATTATTTATTTTATTTATTTATTTAATGGCGACGAGCTTCAGTACAGCTACATTCCCCAATGGTTGGTCATAAATTGTACATGTAAATTTATCCAAGGCACTGTATCCATATTAAAATTCTTGTTACCCTAGAGACCTACCTTGGTTGGGCCTTCAGACATCAACCACTGAGAAACAAGCCGCAATTCAATGGGCCCCAATAGCCCCAAAAGACTGAACGATCGAATAAAATTATGGCAGAATTCGCGGACGCTAACATAGTTACCGGAAATTTCGATACAATCTAATTTCCGACTCTTTTCATTGATGTTCGCGACAAACGTAATTCCATTTGCGTAATAATGTATCATGTTCTATGTATTTATGTAATAAAAACGATGGCACTTAGTGATCATTTTAATATTGTTGTATTAAATAATCCCTCGTGTTTTTAACTGTAGCTACTCCTTGTAATATTAGTTACCTGCCGGTGAAAGACCCGTTAAAATAGGTCCTTTACTGATTAGCCGGAACAAACAGACAATACGGTAACATAAAAAAAAATGTTTTTATTTATTTTAGTAACGTAACATGATGAGATGCATGAATGTGGATGAAGCGAAAGAAGGATCGTATATATAAGGATCGTAGCTTGTGGCAAACGGTGGTCTCTGCCTACTACCATGGGATACAGACGTGAGCGTATGTATGTAATATGTTATTTTGGTAACGTATATACTTAGTAATGAATTCAATGAAAAACTGCTAATTTGCAATTACGAACAGACACTTCAATTTTATTTATCTTCATAGAAAAAATCATAAATCGATAGAAGATATTAATTCGTCGAGTAAATTTATCTGGCAAGTAACATTGCATTCACATTTCAGCCTTCAGCTCCATTGGTTGGAAAGTCAAAACATGCACGAGAGCTAATTTACATACCTAACTGACATAGGGACGAATGGAACTGAATTTCTGCTCGACTCGCAGATTTCAATTTCATTCGACACAGCGAGCAATTTTGAGCATCTATCGATGCACTTGCAAATACCTATGTATGCTATGAAATGAAAATGTATTTGTGAAATTCTGATGGAATTCAATTATTTCCTTTCCTTATGTTGGTGGAATATTAATCAATTTATATATTTGATGCAAATGATCCCTGCAAAGTCAAAGTCAAGTCAAAGTCAAAAATATCTTTATTCGATTAGACTTTATACAAAGCACTTTCAAATCGTCAGAATGACACAATTTACAGGATTATACATGCTACCGCCAGGTTCGGAAGGTTTACTAAAGCGTATATATATTAAGCGAGAATGACCGAAAACCAAGCTATTCATTTTTTTTTATATTATTAACTACTAATATTATAAAGAGGAAAGTTTTGTATGTATGTATGTTTGTAACGAATTGACTCAAAAAGTACTGGAAAATTCATTCACCATTTAAATGCTACGTTATAACTGATTATAATAGGCTGTATTTTATCTCCGTATTTCTACGGGAACGGGAACTACGCGAGTGAAAACGCGTCTGCTAATTTTTCATATAATGTATACGAAAACACTGTCAAACAATTAAGTTCATTAAAAAAGTATTTACACATAATCTCCCAAATAAGCACAAGCTACAGCTTGGTGGCAATTGTAATAACGATAATCAGAATAAATACTACAATTAGACTTAAGAAATTGTTAACCTACTTAAATCTAGGAGAGATCGTAAGACAACTTATGTACGTATTTATGAGAATAAATTCTGTAAACCTAAGTCACTACGACACCTCTATAGTTTTCATAACGTGAATCGGGTTGTACGCCAATCTCGGCTAAAGATTTATCAGCCAGTCGACCCACGGCCCTCTCATCGAAGGGACGACCCTGTATTGGTGTAATAGCCCTGACTTTGCTATTTTAAAGCATATGGCTCATAATTTATGTTTACTATCGGGTTGTTTAAAGTGGTTGTGGTTAAAAGGATAGAATTCCGAATCCCTTGGCACAGCTTTCCGACTTTAAACAATGTGTGCATGAATAGAATAGTTTTATCTCTTTTTGTAATATGGAATTAGAAAGGGGTGGACATACTAATTTGAGGGTACAGGGGGCCAGCTATGATCGTTTAAGCATCGCGTATTAAGAACTTGGTAGCTTGACCAAAATTAAACGTCAAAGCTCAGAAGTTCTTAATACGCTCAGCTTAAACCGAACATGGTAGGCCCCCGTGTATACTTCATTCAAGTATTTTACAGACATTTCCAAAACTTCTAAACGACAACACTACATTTTTTTTACAATAAATAAAAAAAAAACTTAAAACCTTTAAAATTGACAAACCTCTCTGAATGGAGCAAACGTTCTTATTTAAAAAAATAGCCGTAGTTTCCTTACTGGTCCTAAAACTTATATTTATACTGTGTCTGTACCCAACTTTTCTTCTTCTGCAATAACTCCCTCTTGCTGCGAAAAGAACCACTTATTGTACCCAAAGTCAATCCCGTAAAAGCCTAACTAAGATGTACAAACATACATCCACTTTGCAACGCTCAAAGTTAGTTGGAAAACAAACTCACAGCCCCGATACAAAGTTAAGGATATTAATTTCGAATGTGTGTGTTCCTCAAACAATGATAGGACACGCCACAGAAGAAGCCTAACAAAAGTTGGACACAAAACTTTGGAACTCGGTTTCGGTAAAGTTCCGAGCGTTGGTTTCAATCATAAGAAATTGATACATAATACATAGAGGATAAGGTTCAATGTCGTGTCTTTAAAACTGATATTTGATGACGAGTGCGACGCTGAGAAACCTTAGTGAATAACGCGGCTGTCTATCCGTTACGCGGATCAAGAGATTGTTTCACCGGAGATAAGTCATTGTTTAAGATGAAGTTATTTAATTTAAAAGGTGTAACTTTGTTGATAAGAAGCTTATTTTAAATCTTAGATTATTAGTTTAAATAGTAACAATAAAATAATAAGCAAGTTTCACCTGTAATAAATGTTTCGTTTCTACTGATTGTAAATAAGCGGGCTTAAAATATAATTAAATCTACCTCGGTTTAAACAACTATTGCACTATCTATTCATATCTATACAGATAAATAAAATTGAAGTGTCTGTTTGTAATTCCAAAATAACAGTTTTTCACTAAATGCATCTGAAAGTATACACGCTACTGACACAAAAAAACCAAGTTATCATTTTTTTCTCTGTCTGTCTGTCTGTTTGTTCCGGGTAATCTCCGAAACAGCTGGACCGATTTTAACGGGCTTTCACTGGCAGGTAGGTGATGTTTCAAGGAGTAACCTAGGCTACTTTTATTTCTTAAAAATATTAGGGTCCCGCAACAATAAGGATGAAACGAAATCTACGCGGGTGAAACCGCAGGGCACAGCTATTTGATAAATAAAATGTAAGTGACTTTTCTGTTCTGTTATTCAAAAATAACGGTTTTTACATGCATGTGAAAGTATAAACGGTACGGACATAATAAAAAAACTTTTTTTAAATTATCTACCTGTCTGTTCCGGCTAATCTCTGAAAAGGCTGGACTGATTTTAGCCACCCATGAAATTGAGTCTACGCAGGTAAAGCCGCGGGCCACAGCTATTATTATCATAAGAGCCCTTTATTTTGTTAAATAATATTCCGCCAGAGTATTCGCGCCATCCATCAGGGTCAATGGTTATTGAAAATGGCAGCGATCGTCACGTACGCTGCGTGCGACACTTTGCGGAATAGTCGTACGACGCGAACGGCGCGTGACGTCGCATGTTTCGGGTTCAATGTATGAAATATATTGTACTAGAGCCGTGGTTGCCTTGAGGTTTGAACAGTCGCCCGCCGCGGCTGTTCAAATCCTGTTCGGACCAGTACCAATGATTTAAAAAAATATATATATGCAGTGATTTCAGTACAGTATATAAGTACCATTCGCACTTTCATATGCATTTAGTGAAAAACTGTTAATTTGGATTTACAAACAGACACTTCAATTTTATTTATCTGTACCGTTTTGTAACAGTAGTTATTTTTAACTCAAGTTTCCTATATTCTACGGCCTTCATCGTTCGTCATTGACATTGCCATGAAAAGTTTACATTTACCGAGCGAGCCGCAACTTTATTTAACTTTTTTTGTAGTAATTTTATTTTTAATAACGTCTACTTTTATAAAATATCGAAAAGAGATATCACAATTATTTTGGTACAGGAGAGTTACGAAGCGCTTAGCAAAAATAGCATAACTTGGCTTTTTTTTAGGCACTCTGAGTGCCTAGTGCGAGTTTTTCACTGCCGCCGTCACAAGTCACCGCGTCAAAGTTAACATAGATTTGTATGGGATCGAAGCAGCGCCTCTGTCGGCCTAAAGATGACACTATTGTGAGCCCATACAAATCTGCGTTTACGTCGACGCGATCACTTGCGACGGCGATTTTAAGAAAACTCGCACAAGGCCTTCAGACAGATACAGACTCATAAAAGACCTACTGCGCATTCAAGATTAGCGCTCATAACTCGTGACGGCAACTAAACTAGGTACATTATTTAATCATGTAAGTGCCCTTACCAAACTTGGGAACAAAAAAATATATTTCTTTTAGTTAATTCGTTAGAGTTAACTAAAATTGATTAAGCCTCGGCTCACGTTCCAGTCACCAGTGAAAAAATAGCTTTGGACATAAATTATTGAATTCGATTTAAATTGAGACTAGTAAATCTTTGCTATTACGAAAAGACTCAAAGTGCCTAGATGCTAGTAAATATCCGTATAAAATCAAAAATGCTTGTTCACATTTGTAATGGTTCGTCATATCAATGTATATTTAACAACTAGCTGTGCCCCGCGGTTTCACCCGCGTAGATTTATTTTCATCGTTATTGTGGCGGAACCCTAATATTTTTAATAAATTAAAGTAGCTTTAGTTACTCCTTGAAACATCAGCTACCTGCCATTGAAAGTCCCGTTATAATCGGTCCCGCGGTTTCGGAGATTACCCGGAACAAACAGACAGACAGACAGACAGAGAAAAAAATTATAACTTGGTTTTTCAGTATCAATAGTGTGTACAATTTAGTGAAAAGCTTTTATTTTGGAATTACAAACAGACACTTCAATTTTATTTATCTGTATGTATAGAAGATGTATAGATGAAGATGATACGAGTCGATCTAATTAAATCATACAAATTATGACTAAGAGATGACGATATTAACACACAATGATATGTGTTTGATCGTATCTGATCACCAAAACATGTTGTGAATTGTTTTTATCGTGACCTGTTCTAGGAAATATGTTAGAAACAAATATAGGAAACAATGGTCGAATGGTTTGGTTTATCCCAAACTACAACAGATGCATCTCATTATGTTTTTCAGTCATTAGAAAATACAGATATATATACTTAAAAATATTGTGAGTCCATCGCCGTCCCAGGCACTATACATACGTCTTTGAATTACTGCTCAGACGTATGCAGGTATCCTCACGATGTTTTCCTTCACCGTAGAGCACGTGGAGTGTTATAAATTGTTTGCAAAGAACCTCTCGTATGGTACAAGAGAGGTTTTTTGCTTGTGTTCATAATATTAGATTGTGATTCATTGTACCCTTATATTCTTAAGTGTAGAGTACCTAACGTCCTAAGTTATTACTACATAACTCTCCAAGCATTGCCGCAATAATGGAAAAAGCTTGTATTATATGTTAGGATATTCAATAGGATTTCTTTGATGTAGGACGCTATTGTACACATGTATACCCTTACTAGTTACAATGCCTCATAGGTCTAGTGATCGCAAACACCGCGGAACACGAGCTCCTGGGTTCGATCTTTAGGTCGGGCAAAGTGTTATTGGGTTTTCCATCTATTATGCTCACGACTGTATTCCCCGAAAGGATAGGCAGAGGTATTTATAGTATACCAACATTTCGTCAGTTATAAATGTGTGTGTAGTCCCATGTAATCGGGTATGAGCCTATATCCACTAACCGGGCACTAATCCACACTCCAAGCTGTTACTCGGAAAGTTACAAATAAAAAAACATAATAGCACAAGTGCCAAAGCTTGTACATAATTGTACAATTGTATAGTTTACGTTCAATCATCACTTAGTCAGAAACTTTATTTGTGAACGTTCCGCAAATAGAGTAAAAGTGGAAGAAACGCTTCAATCAATCCGGAACTAAATCAATCCAATAAAAGCAAACATAAAGTTGTGTCCGTTGTAATTGGCACACTCATGACGGCTCAAACGATGAGAGCAAAAAGGTACGACGTCCAACGGTGACCTTATCAAATTGATACCTTTTTTCTAACGCCAAGAGATTAGTGACGAAAGTGTGCCAATATCGATAAAAATATTTGTGGATTCATCTTATTTGTAGTACGGGTGCTGTTAAGAGTTCCGAGGGCCGAGTGCGATTTTTTCACTGCTGCACAAGTCTTTGATCATCAAGATTTGTATAGGATCGGAACAGCACCTCTGTCGGCCTAAAGATGACACTATTGTGAGCCCATAAAATCTGCGTTTACGTCAACGCGATGACTTGGGATGGCGATTTTAATAAAACTCGCCCTACCTTTAATCGGCAGTGGTAATTTTATGAGTGAAAATAAAATTGTAAATGAAAACTACGCGCATATAGTAACTTTACTGCCATTAATATAAGATATATACTTGAATGAAAAAAAGCAAAAATTTATGTACGTAAGTAACCACCCAGGACACATCCAATACTCACTCTTCTTTACTTGTGACGAATATCTAATTGACAGAAAAAAAAAATGTCCGGAAGACGTAACTTTTCGCAGCGAAACTGACAAATGATATTCCCTGTTTTATCGACCAATTACCCGAAAGCATTCTTCGCCGTCTTATAGCACAATAAAATAAAACTTAACAGAAGATCAGCTCTCATTCGTTGGCCGAAATGGCTTACATACTTTCGTACGGAGCGCTACTAAATTGTTACTGGAATTAGCTCGAGGTATTTATGAATTCTTTTACCAACGAACACGTCTATGTTTGCAATAATTTTCGACAAACGTAGGAAGTCGACCATTTGAAAACTTTGTATTTCGCACCCTAAGCCTGCAATAGCGCAAATACCTTCGAATCAAAGTTAGGCACCCTCGGATGGAATACTCGGAATGGTTTCTTTCCCTTCATTTCAGGATCATTTGTCTGAAGACGTTCCGAAGGACTTTCGTAGAGTAATTTCATTTTGCAAACTAGGCGTCCGCAAGGTCTCAAGTTTCTCGTCCGTTACTAAATGACATCGAATCGGAGAACTCGAGGGTATTAATGGTATCGAATAAACTGTTGAATTTACTTTATTCTTAGCTATTGACCAAATGGGTTTAACCGCCATTTTTGTAACATGCACAACTTTATAAGTCAAATAAGTAACATACATGTATATTTCACAATCAAGTATTCTAATTTAAATACGCGTAGAATTTAAATGACAAAAACATTATAATACCATTTTGTTATAAGCGCCAAGGAGTCAAATTCTTGGTCGTCAGAACTTAATCGTTTCAAAAATACACCATGAGTAAATGAATTTATGTAGTTGCAGAAAATTGTGTTATTAAAAACAGAGATATTCTGTCTTGCGTCTCTTTTTGGCAGTTAGTTTTCTCTGCACAAACCAACTTACATAGAAATTGAACGGATGAAGGGACGAATTCTTGAAAACGAGAACATTTGTTTCCATAGTCAGCAGAAAGTTACTATGAAATAAATGTAACTAACTCTGGATGTACGACTTGTATGAGTAGCTTTTAGAACGAGCAGTTCTGGTCTATTTCAGTTCACTTCAGAACGTCCCACTCCATTCCATTTGTTAGCTGGAACTCGTAATTAAATTTTGAAACATTGTTTAAAACAAATTTTAATTAAAACGAGGATATTCAGTAACCAAACTAATTGTTTGCCTGCAACTAGTGATCTTATAGTTGAGTTTAGTAGACAAAGGGACTTTTAGGAAATTCTTCTGAACGACCTCATAGTTAATTCAATGGCTTCTGATATTACTTTGCAGAAGTTTATAAGGTAATGTTTATAGTTGTACAAATAAACAAATAATGTGTAAAATATATGCACAAAAATATTAAGCATTGGATTTTACTTATTAATACTATATACAATGTACAATCAAGCAATATTGATTGCCATCATGCTGTTTTAATAGATACTTATTGGATAGCTAGTAAAGTAGTAAGGCGTATTTTTCTTATTATTTTCGGTGTACGTTCGATGTTGTGACTTCACTTTCGGGACCATTGTTGGGAATTGAAGATATACAGATCTATATCTATACAGATAAATAAAATTGAAGTGTCTGTTTGTAATTCCAAAATAACAGCTTTTCACTAAATGCATAGGAAAGTATACACGCTACTAACACTAAAAAACTAAGTTTTAAAAATTTTCTCTGTCTGTCTGTTTGTTCCGGGTAATCTCTGAAACGGCTGGACGGATTTTAACGGGACTTTCACTGGTAGGTAGCTGATGTTCCAAGGAGTAACTTAACTACTTTTATTTTAAGAAACATTTAGGGTTCCGCGGGAATAAAACTAAATCTACGCGGGTGAAACCGCAGGGCTAGTGACTAATATAATTACACATTCTTTTACCGTATCTACAATCTCACAAAGATAAAGAAAAATCACCAATTTCAGCACAAAAGTTCACGGTAATATTCCTCCGCCGTCACAATACCGCCACAGGTTGTTTATAGGGCGACGAAATCACGAAATTGTGAGTACCGCACATACCTTACACGCCATAAACTATGAAATGTGTCCGAATAACCCTTTTTACAGGAATTTTACGTGAACGTCCAAAGAAAGAAGTTTATGACACCCTGAACATATTCAGGTTTAACGTAACGTATGATTTGGGACCTAATAAATAATGTCATGAAATCACTCATGCATGTATTTGTATGGGCAGTAAGATGTAGAGCCAGATAGGGTAATATGAAGGCCCCGATTGATAACCTTCTCCTATTTTACTTGACAATGCTTTAGCGATTCAAATACTAAATAAATATCTGCATTTTATAAGATTTTAATAAGTACTTACTACTCGTAAGAATTATATTATACTGGGGGCCTACCATCGTCGGTTTAAGCAGAGCATATTAGGAACTTCTTAGCTTCGACGTTGCATTTTGTTTCATTCACTAAAATTAAACGTCAAATGTAAGAAGTTAGTAAGACTTCACTGCTATAACGATGGTAGTAGGCCCCCAGGATTATATAATATGTTAATATCGGGATCGAAAGGTTGCTTATACTGAGAAGAACCCGGCAATGTTTAAGAATTAGGGCAATACAATAATTATTTAAAATATAAATATAGGCACCATGAACACCGTTTCAATTACATAGCTGAACCGATACAATGGTTACTTTATTCGAATTGTACCAGCATCTGTTCTCAAGTATAAAGCAAATGTAAAAAGTGCATACATTTTCGCAGATTGAATGTCGCTTTAATATATATGTTAGTACAAATTATGTCATAATAACCACATTTTTACCCACACACAGTACTCGTATAATTATGGTATTACGTCTGTACAGCTCGTGGGTCACTTGGGCCTAAACCAAAGTTCAATTAAGTACCGGTACTAAGTTGCAGTGAGAACATAACATTTTCAAAGTCTTGTTTATGAGACACAAGTGATAAATTCCAACCTTTATCTATCTCTTAGACACCTACCGTCCAATTAGATGAGGAAATATTTCTCTTAAAAAGCCGAACATTTTGTCCACGAATTGGCAATGCGGGCTAAATAAGATTATATTACTCCCCTTTTTAATTACAATTACTGCAAAGCCTTCGTTAATAATGCGGACAATTTTATGAAGACAAAGCCCCAATATTGTAAGTTTTCTCGGCGACTTTTATATCGGTTTCACATTAAAAAATATTTGCCGCGTAGAGGCAAGGATTGCTTGTTTTGTTCTGCTTGTCAATGGGTTTCTAAATTATTTTAATTCCTTAAATTTTTGTGTTACACTCAGCGTCATTCATCATCTCCCTGGCCTTATCCCATGTATTTGGGGTCGGCACTTGATTCAACTCGATGTGGCTGATCACCTGATTTTTATGCGAAGCGACTGCCATCTGACCTTCGTAACCCCTCTTTCGAGGAAAATCTGCAATCTGGGTTAAACCAGTTGTCAGACTTTCTTAGGCCTCTGCCTGACCTGAAACGATTGCCAAAGATAATAAATTGCCAACCGGGACCGACGGCTTAACGTGCTCTCCGAGGCACGGAGGGAACTCGGGCGGTCACCCATCCAACTACTGGCTAGGCGAATGGTTGCTTAACTTCGCTGATAGAATCATATGCGCAATAGCGTCTGGCCAAATATGGAAAAAAAAAAAAATACCCAAGCATAGCAGGGAGGATATATTAAAATATAATTTTTAATACGCAGGCAATATGTGTCGTCCTCATTTCATACTTTAATAACCATTTTACAACAGCTATATGGAGAATTCGTGCGTAAAGAGATAATCAAGCAAATCCAAACAGCCTATATCTAGTCCAATGTTGAGTAAATGGTTAATTTATTAGCAATTTGGGAGTAAGCCCGGCAATGTGTCTTACACATAGCGATATAATATTTATTTAGCGACGTAGCTGGTAATTACTTGCGGGTATACTATGCAGATTAACAGTACGTAGGTATAATATACTCATTATTTATCTGTTGAGGAAATTGACGAGCGTTTCAAACAACCACAAATAAACGTGTTCATGCGATTTTAACACGCGTACGTAATTTTGCAATGAAGCGTTACCGCGTTCAATGTTAAGTATCGAACTATTACCATTCTGGATTTAAATAACTTTACATAATAATTAAACAGTAGTGCAAGTACAAAGTAAGTTTGTATGTATTTTTCTATTCTTAGCAAAACGCAAAACATGCTAAACGCCAAAAGTTTAAGTTACAAAGAGCAAAGCACCCTAAGTACGTTCAATGGGCGTGTAAAGTTTTTCAGACATAGAGCGAAAGACGCGGTTCTACAATTTGATTTTGAACTAAATTATTATGGTTTGTTCGCTCTGTTCGCTGTGTGTTCAAAGTAATGTTGTATGAGAATTGCCACAAGTCTTCAGTAATTTGACTACTGTTTCTTTCAAAAGATTTATACTTTGTTTCAATTTGAGCTAGGTAATTATGATTTATAGCAGTATTTCTCCACGCGCTACATAGATGGCGCTACTCGCTTACAAATGCAAAGTTTGAATACATATACACGAGAACCTAAATCGCACAAAAAGAGTTTTCAAGCGCATTGCAGTATATATACAAGCGTTTGAACATGCATGCATGGTGCAGCCATGAGGATGATCACTCGCTCTCCCCACAGATACGTCCACATTTTTATGGGTACATTATACTGTTTTTACAAATCAGACGCGAGCCGATCCGTGGCAAGTCAGCCCTATTATACAAGCGAGTGATAAATTCAGAGCGAGTTATTATTCAAAACGGGCGAAGGTCGTTTGTCTCCGCGTGAAATAATAATGTTACGAGACTATATTACTCTCTTATGACTCCTCAGGCTAACGGCGTGTTTGTTTTACACTGTAATGGAATATTATAACTTCGTTTGGTGCCTTTGATGGAACATCTGATTAGGCCGTGTACACACGATCACAATTACGGTGGAGCTTCACATTTATATACTAACAAGCTATGCTCCTGGTTTCACCCGCGTAGAGTTTATTTCCTGGGTGACCCGAGAAACCCTAATATTTTTTAAATAGCCTAAGTTACTCCTTGTAACATAAGCTATCTGCCAGTGAAAGTCCCGTTAAAATTTCGGAGATTAGCCGGAACAAAAATACATACAGGAGATTAGATTTTTTTATGTGATTACCGTGTATACTTTCATATCATGCAATTAGTGAAAAGCTGTTAATTTGCAGTTACAAACAGACTTTATAGGTGCCAAGACAGATGGACTCATCATTTGTTTTGGCACCTAATCACCACTGCCTTCTCCTTCTAAAAAGACGGGAGAAAAATACTAAAGTATTCTTCCAAACATACTATCATGCCGATTCCCTGTAGTAGGCAAGCTAGCGTTCTAGTCTCATCCAAATCAGCTTCATTCATATTCATGTAGTGGACCTAGTAGAGTTCCCATGAATAGACCAATCACTGCACCAATAATCCTTCCGCTTCCCTGCATAAATTGTTGAGCTCTTTTGACAGAAATTCTATCTATGCTTTTAAGTGCTTCGTGTCGTTACAGCGCTGCATCAAAGACTTTGTATGCACTCTGTTTTTTTTCAGAGTATTCTTTTGGATCGACACTTAGTATTTGGATATCAAGGGTGAGCTAGCTAGTGTATTTGAATGACTTCTCTGAATATTGCGTAACTTGAGAGGTTTAGTTTTGCAATATATCTATACATACAGATAAATAAAATTGAAGTGTCTGTTTGTAATACCAAAATAACAGCTTTTCACTACATGCTTATAAAAGTATACACGCTACTGACACTAAAAAACTAAGTTTGAATTTTTTTCTCTGCCTGTCTGTTTGTTCCGGGTAATCTCCGAAAAGGCTGGACCGATTTTAACGGGAATTTCACTGGCAGGTAGCTGATATATCAAGGAGTAACTAAGGCTTCTTTTATTTATTACAAATATTAGGGTTCCGCGACAATAAGGATGAAACTAAATCTACACGGGTGAAATTAATAATAAAGAAAAATGTATATAATATTATTATTGCTCATACTTATATAATTATAAAAAAAAACTAGAATGTTTAATATTAATATGTGGTTAAAATTTAACTGCAGTAGCTAAGTAGATAACTAAGTTAATATTTACATGCCCTAAAATTGGGTGGAATGTGTGATTCTTGTGACCTCTATAAGACCTATTTTGTACCATATTTAATGTGAATAAATGTTATTTCTATTTCTATTTCACATCCACCAACTTCACATAGGGGCCCAACCATGAGCTCTTATTGCAATGATAGTTCAGTTCTTAAAAATAATAAAGAAATATACGAATACGAGGCGGGATTCGAACGGGAGTTTGGATACACCAACCAACAGATGGCGCAAGGCGGCCCCTATGCCGCAAAAAACAAGGGAAAGAAAAATAAGACGCATGAGGTAGGATCACGAGTAACTCAATTGGATGAGCAACTGCACGGTTCACAGAGGTCGTGAGTTCGAATCCCGCCTCGTGTTCGTATTTATCTTTACCATTTTTAAGAAATTTGTATTTAAGCTTTTATGTCATGAATAAAAGCTAATAGATAATTCAGTTGTGTGACAGTGACAGATGTATACACGTCACATATATCTGTCTCATGATATGAGTCAAACTATCATGAAAATAAGAGCTCATGGTAGGTACCTGAATCTCGAGCGATTAAATTAGACTTTGTAAATCTTAGTATCGAGTCTTAAAATGTCATAAATTCGAAACTACTAAAGTGTGCATTACGTTTGTCATCGTCACTAGATTTTGAATATATCACTAAGAATTCAAAAAGTGGTGAAAAATTGAAATAAGAATTAGTAATAATCTCAATTCTAATATTAGAACATTGTCGCAGTCGTAATCAAATTGATGTAAAGAACTTGTTTGGGGGTCGAACAACCTTCCAAAGATTGTAGGAACTAAATAAAACTAGGGATCACGTTCAAAGGTTTGTTTTAATATTGCGTCAAAGAGGACACTAAATCAGACGTATTTATTTAACGCGATACAACTTTCAATAGCGCGATCTATTTTACTACTCACGCCATCTACTTACAAAGAATGAAACTAAAACATACTCATAACATGTAAGATTCGTACAGAACTTTTGTTTTCTATTTAATTTTTATTTGAAATTCATTGAATTGAGTCTGCGCTGTTTAAATTACAAGCTAAAGCAAGTATTACTTAAAAACATTCTGACAAATACTCGCGTTAATGTTCCCCAAAGGAGCACTTTGAGGTGAAAATAAATTTTCCTCCCTAACTCGTATTTGAATTTTCTGACACTGACGAATGTATTGATAACATTTTTGGTTCAAGTTTTCCTTCGTTTTTTTACTTAAGTACATTTATTTTACCGTCCTTATTAATGGTTTATTACGTTACCTTTCCTTGTATGCAAAAATACAGTCTAATTGAAACCCTCCTCCTTTTTTCAAGTCGGTTAGCAAATGATGAACTTCGGTGTGGTTACATACCTGAAACAAAATTTAGATAGCATTAGATAGCTCGTACTCATTGACGTCCTAACTATATTATTAACTAGCCCCTTTTTTTTTCTAACAAAAGTGTACGCTAAGACTATTCATTCTTTTCACATTTACGTGACTATTTGTGTGTCTAAACATGTGTAATATGTTTAATGTATGCAAGTACGTATATGTTCTATAGAACAATTAAAATCATTAGGGCTTCATAACAAATAAAGACTGCCTTCATAAACGCTCCAAAATCACATGTCCCTTTCGTACCCAATAAGACAGAACAAGACAAAATACAAAACAAGTGCCAATAAACAGTTTACGAGGATTGGCTAGTACTAAGACCGCGTTGCAATTCTAATAAACTTGCTCTTAACTTGTGTGATAAGTATTAACGCTCTATATAACGCTATATAAAATGTTTGATATAGCAGGACCTGTAGACAAAGTATACATAGTAGACATAGTAATCTGAGAAGCGTGAGCGCTCGCTAGTAGAAACGATACAAAATGTACGGGAATGACATATGTCACGTGACTGATTTATGTCATTTTCATACTTTTTGTATCGTTCTATTAGCGCAAGCGCGAGAGCATGTTACTTTGTCTAGGCCTACAGATTTGTTGTGACACCAACGGCGGATCCAGGGGGGCCATAGGGGTCATGAGCTGATTCCAGGACTTAGGTGGACCACTAATTGAACATAATGATTTTATTTATATATTTTGTCACCATACAGATTTTATGTAACTACATGCCTTCAATAGTTAATTAATTTAATATAATATAATAACTTTGTATGATGGCAAACGTTTGGGAACGAAATACTATGTGACGCCCTCCTGCCACCAAAGCTGGATCCGCCCCTGTGTGACACATTAATGTGTTTACAGAGGAAAACATCACAGAATAAATATGAACCTATTACTAGCAGTAAGTATAGAATCTAGGAACAAATCGTTTGATATGACACACTCACACAGACCAGCGCATCTTTGAGATTAGAAGCAACCCTACGAGATTATAAGTGTCACGTCGAGGCCGCGTCGTATACGTAATTTACGTGCTTTACAAATATTTTTCTTAACTTCAAATCGACATTACTTTCATAGTAAATTTTAATAACTTTGAGAGTGACAGCCCTCACGTTTGACGGAGCAAACGTTCTTAATTTAAGCTAACCTTATATTTTTAAACAGAGAGAAATTGCATACGTGATAAGATTCAATAACATATATAATTTAAATATGTTCGGTAATTAAACCCCGTTTTAAGGACGTAAGTACTCTATATCTCTCTTTGGAGCTCAAACTCAGGATCACTCAATTTATCCGTGAAAAAATAAAAGTCATTACAGAAATATATTCATGTTAACCACAGTAGTACCTACGTATAAGATGTAGAAAATGAAAATGAAAAATATTTATTCAGTTTAGGCCCTAGTAAGGCACTTATGAAAGTCGAGAATTTACCACCGGTTCGGAAACTAGCCTTCTGAGAAGAACCGGCAAGAAACTCAGCCAGGCATCATGTACATATCATCGAAATAATATAAATCATATGAAATCATCAAACAAAATCAAATTTGATAAGAGGTATAAATATTGTACAGATGAAAGTAAAAATATATCCTGTAGCTGCACAATAACACGTTAACTATCTACGCCATTGAACAAGACTAGTCTTGCACAGAGTAATAACAAATTCATTATTCTCTTAGAAAACTGTCACGTGATCGACAAGTGCTCGTATTGGCGTTTGGGAAGTAGAAGAGCTGAAGAAATAATGAGAAGTGACGTCACAGGGCGAGCACCGAGCAACCCACTTTGTCGGCGCTAATTGGACTTGAAACATTTATCGTCGCTTAAGATTTCATTAAGACTGGGAAAAATAGAATGTATCTAAATGTTGCAAATTTGCCACGTTTGATAATGTCTTAGCGACAAAAAAGAAGTAATTACGGCAAAAATCTCTATCTGAAAATCTGGCAACTATTTGAGTTGCGGGGAATAAATTTTATTTTTTACTAGCTGTTCCCCGCGGTTTCACCCGCGTAAATTTTAGTTTCATACAAACTTTCATCGCCTTGGGAGAAGAATTAATCAAAATCCTTTCTTAGCGGATGCCTACGTCATAACATCTACCTGCATGCCAAATTTCAGCCCGATCCGTCCAGTGGTTTGGGCTGTGCGTTGATAGATCACTGTCAGTCAGTCAAACCTTTGAGTTATGTATATTTAGATCGCAAATTCCATTGCATATTTCTAGTAGGTATTTCGGACAGAATATGACAATGTGTAAAACAAATGCCCCTCAAAACAAATCCTAAGTCCGCTCTCGGTAGAGTCAGTTTCAGCGACTTTCCAGCGCCTCTTCACATTGGATCTAGCGGTTAGAATTTAAAGGAGTTAGCAACACCGTCTAAAATTAATTTCAAACTCTCGTACAAGTTAAAATCTAACCGTATTGTTCAAAGGTTCCGTTATTTTTGCAGAAACTTTATGCTCTGGGGAAGTTTTTCACGTTAAAAAATAAATTTCAAGTCTTTAACATGGATCGGTGAAGACGGTGGCGAACTTTGGAGCTCCCGTGGAAATAATAGAACAACTTCGTAAAGAACTTACTTTATTTTAGTTTACTTAGTTTTGTGTCGGAACATTTACTCGTGAGAGGGAAAATGGGCGAATATCTAGTACATTTCCAAGTATCTTCTAACTTAAATAAAATTGCGCGATCCTCAGCCGCGTTCCAGGAACGAAATCTGATAAGTATAACACAATTTTGCTATAAATGGTGAAAATAAATTGTTTGAATCCTTACGTTGGTGTCAAGTTATAGTTGCTAACCTTGGTTCACACTTAGAATAAACTTGAAGTGTCTGTTTGTAATTCCAAGTTAACAGTTTGTTACTAAATGCACATGAAAGTATATACTTACTTAAATTATTTTCAAATTTATCTTTGTCTGTCAGTTTCTTCCGACTAATCTCTGAAACGGCCTGACCGACTTTAACGAAACTTTCACTGGCAGATAACGATTTTTATAACGAGTTACTAAGGCGACTTTTATTTATGACTAGCTGTGCCCCGCGGTTTCACCCGCGTAGGTTTAGTTTCATCCTTATTGTCGCGGAACCCTAATATTTTTAATAAATAAAAATAGCCTAAGTTACTTCTTGAAACATCAGCTACCTGCCAGTGAAAGTCCCGTGAAAATCGGTTCAGCCGTTTCAGAGATTACCCGGAACAAACAGACAGACAGACAGAGAAAAAATTTTAAACTTGGTTTTTTAGTGTCAGTAGCGTGTATACTTTCATATGCATTTAGTGAAAAGCTGTTATTTTGGAATTACAAACAGACACTTCAATTTTATTTATCTGTATAGAAAATACAGTTCCGCGAAAGCCACCCATGAAATTCAGTCGACGTGGGTGAGGCGGGCACAGCTAGTTTGAAATGAAATGACAAACATTTTCACTTTTAAAGGCCATTAAAGGGTTCTCGGAGGGGTAAGCAGAGGTGTTGCAGTACCCACTTTTCTACTCAGACCTAGGTATTCAGGTTTCCTGTATCCCATGGGGGTAAGCAGAGACCACCGTTCGCCACATGCTACGATCCTTACATACGTCTTTCGCTTCATCCACATTCATGCATGTCTTCATACACTTCAGGATTCTTCATAATGTATAACTTTTAAGTTCATTTCTCTTGCTTAAAGACTTGAACATGCGTAGCAGAGCTGGTCCAGTCTAGTCTTACTATTAGTTGGAGTTATTTTTATACTTATACACACACGTAGAATACGTATGTTAAGGTTTTCCGGAATTTTGTCGCGTAATTGACTTTACTGTAGTCATGCTAAAATAGTACTTATGCCTCTCAATACAAAGTACTGAGTTGTGTAGCTTCCACGTAGGCAATCTGGTATAAATCACACTACGCCACGGGGCGTCGAATCTATGAACATTTATAACCAGGGAAGTAGAAGGAAGAAATAGCGATACAAAGCAAGAAATATTTGTTCTATTTTCGTGTACCTACACATTGGGATTGAACCTACAAACTAACGGTTATCAACTATGTGGATATGAAAAAGTTACGTATGAAAAACGTATGATCTATGGTAGGTACGAGCTTACAAAAAAATATATTCTAAAGAATTAAAAAAGAAGATGTACTGAGGAACAACAGAACAAAATGCTAAATATTCTCTTTGCCCCAGCCTGAACCTACACATCACGCATCATACAAGTAGCCGTTTGTACGTCATCAATACTATATATCCAGTGGCGAGTTTATTTGTACTAATGTTATTTTCGTTTCGCGACGCTCGTTTCTATAAAATTATCAATAGTAACCAGTTTATTATGATCTCTGGGCCCGTAGAGAACGTAACGTTACCCTCACGCTTCGCAAGTAGAAACGATATTATAATATGAAAATATCAAAAAAAATCTTCATCACCATTATTTTTATTTATTCCGAACTTTGCATTAATTTTTTTTCGGTTCAATCGGTTTTAAATGATATGTACCCGCATTTGGCTAACATTTTTTGTAATGTTTTATTAACCATGCTATCTCATGTAAGTGACATACCGTCTTGATGAGAATAAAGAATTTAAACCTAACAGACGGACAGACAGACAAAAATAAAAATAAACTTTTAACCTGAAGTAACTATTCCGCGGGACAAAAATATTCCTAACGCGGAACGGAATCCGCGAGCACTGCTAGTTATTTATATTTTGGAAGTATAATATTTAGTTTTATTGTTTGCTACACTATTGTATTTAGGCTCACTGTAATAATATATGTATACGTGAAATAAATTAACAATTAAACTAGTCATGAGTTCAATATTTTGGTGAATTAAATTGACACTGAACGTATTTCATGTCAGACGTATGCAGGTTTCCTCGCGATGTTTTCCTTTATATGTAAAGGTTGCAATATATTCCGGCACTGAAAGTTAGGAAAAATTCTATCACATTCGTTTTATCAATAAACTAAAATGAAGAGACCGTACGAACGAAAGAGTCTGCTATTTTAAAACTTTATACTTCGAGCCCCATTTAGTATCGAATTGCACAATTTTATATTTCAATCGAGACAAAACTCTAAGATACTGAATATAAACCCAATTACCATCACATAACGTTGGTTATACAATCATCATCATCATCATTTATTTAAGAGCTAGGCTCTTGTCGGTGAAGCAATCGCCAACCCTCTCTATTGTCCGCTAACACTTTGACTTCCTTATACGACATGGCGCTGACTTTTTCCTTCAGCTGTTGTACATAACTAATCATTGGTCTCCCTCTTCTTCGTTTTCCTTCTATCTTCCCTTCTATGATGTTTTTAATGAAAGCGTCATGTCGTAATAAGTGTCCAATCATCTTGCCCCTCCTGTTTTCTATTGTCCGGATTATCATTCTTTCTTCTTCTACTCTCTCTAATACTTCCTCGTTTGTGACCATCTCTGTCCAACTTATACCCTCCATCCTTCTCCAGCACCACATTTCAAATGCCTGCAGCCTTTATTGGTTGCAATATATTCCGGCACTGAAAGTTAGGAAAAATTCTGTCACATTCGTTTTATCAATAAACTAAAATGAAGAGACCGTACGAACGAAAGAGTCTGCTATTTTAAAACTTTATACTTCGAGCCCCATTTAGTATCGAATTGCACAATTTTATATTTCAATCGAGACAAAACTCTAAGATACTGAATATAAACCCAATTACCATCACATAACGTTGGTTATACAATATACCTAGCAATTATGCCGCCTTCACGCAATCCCCCTAAAGTATGAAGATAGTAAATTTTATCCGGGTTGTAAATGTTCCGGGATACGAGTTAATGATCACATTTCGCTCTAACTCGCGTTTTATGGATCAAATTGAAATATAAATATTATTCTGTACTTTATTAAACTTGATAATATTAGGTTAAGTTGCATATGATTTTTTTCTCGTGGAGCTCGTGGCACAGTTGCTAATGCGTATATCATTCCATAGTAAAGCAACCACAACCCAAGCTAGTAGTTGGATGGGTGCCTGCCTAAGAGAGCATGTTAAGTCGTCGGTCCCGGTTGCCAATTTAACATCTTTGGCAATCGTTAGGTCAGTTGGAGGCCTAAGAAAGTCAAACAACTTTTATTCGCTTTGTATAAAAATCAGGTGATCAGCCGCATCGGGTTGAATCAAGTGCCGACCCCAACAAAGCATGGGATAAGGGCAGGGAGATAATGATGAAGGTTTTGGTACTAACAAAATCACAACACGGTACTCCGACCTAAAATGCACAAAATCATTACTAGTCTAAAACTATAATATATGCAATTCAAGTCACTAACATATTTAGTTCCAGATATATAAAGTGGTGACGAACAGACACCGAAACGTTTCCGTTTAAATCCTTTTGTACGTAGCCCTGAAAAGGGAAAAATCTAAGTGAAGTTTTACACTCGAAGCTGTAAGTTACAAAACACGTGGATAACTAATTCAATATTAACGGCCCAAGTTGGGAGCGTTCCTAACATATTTATACAAAGTTTGTTACAGTTGTTGATAACAAGCGGGATTCCTTAACAAAAATACGGACAAGATACAGGAGATAAGGAGCCGAGGAAAATTTATGAGACTTCCCGTTAAGCCATTACGATAACATGCGAGAACGTATTGGTATAAATTGCTGCTTCAACGCGCTTAACATTTATTAAAGTCCAAACAAGATTAAGTTTTATTTACTTAGAACCTAACCCCAGTTGCATAGAGTATAAAAAATATAACGAATAGTTGTGTCTATGTTTACCTGTGGGTATGCCCTTGGAACTCTGTGAATGAAAAAATATCTGAATTATGATCAATTTTTTTTATTCCTCTATTGTGGCAAACGGCTAATGCAGCATATGAACGCGACAAACACCAGTGTTACCTTATAAAGAAAAGAATTACGGTACCATCATCTCCCTGGCCTTAATCCCATGTATTTGGGGTCGGCACTTGATTCACCCGATGTGACTGATCACCTGATTTTTATACGAAGCGACTGCCATCTGACCTTCGCAACCCCTTTTTCGAGGAAAATCGGCAATCTGGGTTAAACCAGTTGTCAGACTCTCTTAGGCCTCTGACTGACCTGTAACGATTGCCAAAGATTTTAAATTGGCAACAACAACGATACCAACATAGTGAAAGATGGAAAAATCCCATTATACGGTACGGCACAACGATTTCACTCCCTCACTTTTCACGCACTGGGGGCCTACCATTACCATCATCAGTTTAAGCAGAGCGCATTAAGAACTTCTGAGCTTTGACGTTTCATTTTGGTATCGTAAAATTAAGCGTCGAAACTGAGAAGTCCTTAATACGCGCTGCTTAAACGATCAGTAGGTCTAAAAAGGCCACTTTGGGAGAATCATAATGTGATCCGAATATGATTCATCACCGAAATGACAAAATGGTCAATTAAGTGCAAGTCATATTAATGATTCACGAATGATTACAATAATTGTAGATGCTAGTCCCTATGTAACTTTTTATGGTTCTGCTATTTGTCACAAAAGCAATTCATATTTTGTCGAACATTTTAGGAATCTTCATAGGAAAGTGTCAAACAGGTGAATTGCGAAATATGAATTATTCCTGAATCATATTCGGATCACATTATGATTCTCCCAAAGTGGCCGTTTTAGACCTACAGTAGTCATAATTGGTTCCGAAAACAGGAAATCTATTCTACTATATTGGTAGCACTATTCGACCGCGATCTTCTGTAAGGTGGAAGTAAATGTTCCAAAAAACTTACAACGTCATGAAAACGTGCACTCATAAAAGCATGAAAGAGAATAAAACATTTCATAATGAAGTACGTTCGTTCAGGCTAGGATACCGGTCATGGAATTAAAAGTTACAGAAGGTCAACTCGCATACAATATCGAATTCTTACCAGCCCTTCACTCTATACATACAACAAGGTTAATACCTATATGTATTAGTCCAACTTGATTCGAGATTCTTGTACGAGCGAATCTACAATTCTATTTAATCACAAATCTATACATCTATACAGATAAATAACAACGAAGTGTCTGTTTTTAATTCCAATATAACAGTTTTCACTAAATGCACATGAAAATATACAGGTACTGACATAAAAATAAAATTTGTTAAGTTTTTCTCGGTCTGTCAGTCCGTTTGTTTCGGGTAATGTTTGAAACGGCTGGACCGATTTTAATGGGACTTTCACTGTCATATAGCTGATGATACAAGGAGTAACTTAAGTTACTTTGATTTTTTTAAGAAAATTAGGTTCCGCGGGCCACCGGGCTAAAATATATTTCTATTTTTTTTTTGATAATAAGCTTTTATGGCAATCACTGGATCGGAAGGCTGCTTACTTGGAGAAAAATTGAGCTGAAAATCTGTAATTATTCTGTTAAAAACATGTGCTCTGAATCCCGACTAATGTAAAGCATCGACAAGCGTAAGTCGTCCTTCTACCTTTATATTTCGTGATATCATGTTACCCGGTCGTATTCATAAAGTATGTATTATGTTAATAGAGCAATTTCTGTGGATGTGTCGTTTGGTGGTTGGCACAAAACACAAGCGGGGTATTATATCAAATTGTATATTAATGCAGGTTCATTTAAGTAGGCGGTGTTGTATTACTTTTTCTGTCAATGGTACATCTATACAGATAAATAAAATTGAAGTGTCTGTTTGTAATTCCAAAATAAAAGCTTTTCACTAAATTTATAGGAAAGTATACACGCTATTGACACAAAAAAAACAAGTTTTAAAAATTGTCTCTGTCTGTCTGTCTGTTTGTTCCGGGTAATCTCTGAAACGGCTGAACCGATTTTAACGGGACTTTCATTGGCAGGTAGCTGATGTTCCAAGGAGTAACTAAGGATACTTTTATTTTAAAAAAACATGTATGATTCCGCGGGAATAAAACGAAATCTACGCGGGTGAAACCGCAGGGCACAGCTAGTCTACAATAATATTATAAAGAGGAAAGATTTGATTGTTTTCTTGTTTGCATTGAATAGGCTCCGAATACTTGACCGATCTTGAAAATTCTTTCAGCAATGGATAGCTACATCATCAGCGAGTAACTTAGGCTATATTTTACTCCCTTACTCCCACGGGAACGAGAACTACGCGTGTGAAAACGCGTGACGACCGCTAGTTTAAACTAATTAGGTATGTTTCCATCGCGACTTTTGCGAAATAGATACAAAAAACATACGCGATAAAGCTCAATTTCGCATCTTTTTACTTCGACACTCGACGTCGAGAAACCTTAAAGAATAACGTGGTAGGACAGCGGACCCCAGCGTCATGTCGGGAAAACTTTAAAATGAAAATGAAAAATATTTATTCAGTTCATTTTTATTTTCATTTAGGACGATAAAGGGCCAGTAGTTTCGGAGGCTATTCGTCGCAAACAAACAAATATTTGCTCATCATAATTCTAATAATAAATCTCCCTTATAACTTGTACCAGCGCCGGCCGAGTGGGCCCGGGGGAAGAAATGATGTCATCATCAAATTAATGTAATTGAGACTCCAGCACGCGTCCATTATTATTATTAAATCGTTCATTTACTTTTTAATGTTGCTCGTTAGGTAGTTAACTGAACAACTACTCAATTAAAATTAACCTATTAGTAAGGTAATATAGGTGAAGCAAAAAGGTTTATACATTTCATTTTATACGCTCTATTTTCTTCTTTTGGTAAATAATGTTATTTATATACAAACATATCGTCAGGGCCCCAACCATGAGCTCTTATTGCAATGTTAATTCAGTTGTGCGACAGTGACAGATGTATGCACGTCACATACATCTGTCTCATAAATGAGTGAAACTATCATGGCAATAAGAGCTCATGGTAAGGCCCCAGGACATTGCATTGACAAAAGCATACGGTCAAATTGAGAACCAAATTTTATGGAAGTCGGTTTAATTTTTTTTATGATTTTGAACGTACCTTAATAACTCGAACGTATTTTAGCGTTAACTAAATAAAATTTAAGTGTATGTTTGTAATTTCGTAAGCGTATATACGGTACACACATAAAAAAAAACTATTTAAAAAATGTTTCTCTGCCTGTCTGTTTATTATCTGTTTATTATATCTCCAAAAGGGCTTGAACAATTTTAACGGGACTTTCACTGGTAGATAAGCCCATGTTTCAAGAGTAACCTTACCTTTTTTAATTTAAAATAACATCAGGGTAAATTAATTCAACGTGGGTGAAATCGCGGGGCACAGCTAGTATCTAATATCACAAGAGATACATAACAAATATCTTAGTCAAACATTTATCCGGATGCCCAGGTTAATGAGAGTAAACAGGGAGGCCATAAAGCGGATAATAAATAGGAATGATACCGAGTGTAATTGTGCGAAGCATAGAGTAACCACGACACCAACTTGCTCGGATATTTACTAATTAATATGAGGTTATTTATACGTCGAGAATTTCTAGGGCACATTTTTTACAGAGCATCGAGTAGTACATAACGATTTAAAAATAATAGAAATTCCGTTAATATTTTTATTTTTCGTCATTTTATTTTATTAAAACATGCATTTTTGTTTGATAATTAAATATTACAACAAAATTAAGAATTGTCTTATGTTCCACATATCATCCAATAAGCATCGAACCGTTAGTAACCTCTCACACTTTACCACAAAACTTAAAAGTTTGTATAACGAAGAAAAAATTAAGGGAACGTTTATTTATTTTTTAAATTGACATGTAGTACCAGCCGATGTTCTGTGCCAAAAATATCTATATCTATACATCTATACATCTATACAGATAAATAAAATTGAAGTGTCTGTTTTTAAACAGCTTTTAACTAAATGCATATGGAATATATATACGATACTGACACTAAAAAAACCTTTAAAATTTTTCTCTGTCTGTCTGTCTGTTTGTTCCGGGTAATCTCTGAAACGGCTGGACGGATTTTAACGGGACTTTCACTGGTAGGTAGTAATTTTATTTATTAAAAATATTAGGCAATAAGGAAGAATCTAAATCATATATAATTATATAAATAATATAATTATAGACATGCGTAAGGCCGTTGCTTCGGTGCAAAAGTGCATACAAGATACGTTTTTTGCATGGTATCATCGAGTCTCGGTATGAAATAGGGATAAGGATTCTAAAAAATGTGTATTTTATTGCGACTACATTTAGATCACGGCGGGATTGTTATGTGGGAGGAAAATGACGCGAGATATTTTTGTTTGGAACTTTTTCTGAATGTTATTAGGTTAGCCAAGTGTATATGTATTCAGCGGATAAAATAATGAAAGTATTAATACCCCGTAATGCCCCGTGGTCGCGTGATGTCGGACATAATCCGTGGGGACGCAACTGTATAAATTGTAAATGGATTGCCGATGTAAGTAGCTTACTGTGTGTATTCAGGGCTATACAGCTTTCGCCCCTCCACCTCTTTGTTTAAAGCTTATAATCCCCTGAACAAACACAATATTGGATGGCGCTATTAAAATAGAAACGATCCTGTGGAAGTATGGGAAACTTGAAGATACTGAAGGTGTAAGGTTTCCATAATGTTTGTGTGAGAATGCAATGTATAATTATTAAAAGAATGCAAAAATATCATTGGGGATCCCTTCCACATGGAAAGGATCCCCAATGATATTTGAGAAGTTTCTTAGAAATTATGAGGCTAGTCTTCTCGTGTAGAGCGTTCTTTGTAGTACAGTATTATGGTATGCAAGTACTTTGTACTTCTAAGTTAAGTTGCAGAAAGGTATTGCACGGACAGTCGTTACGCTAAAGGCCTTTGAAACGAAAATCCCCCGTATTGATCATATCTGAAAGAAGTTTAATTTTTTTCTTTTTCTTTATGTGTTTTCAAGACCCTACACAAACATAGGTACATATGCTCACGCGTGTATTCCCCAAAGGGGTAGGCAGAGGTGTTGTAATAACAGCACCCACTTTTCATCGAAAGAACTTACAATACCTGTACAATATTACGGTGTGCAATAAATGATATATTATTAAAACAACCAGTCGTAAACTTCATACATCTTGATCCCCGCTCTCACTCCCTTCAAAGCCATGTAATAAATAACGGAACAAAACAGTATTAATATTAAACGCAATTAGGGTACGAACAATACGGAGCTCTAATTAAGGAGCCTTGTTACATGGGATTATTTTTTGTTTTAATTATAATTTAAGCCCATCATATTTTTCCAGAATCTTTTCATTTTAAAACGTAAGTACCTCCATCTTTCAAAAGAACCGAGTTAAAATTATATTACTTACCCTTTTAAGGCCTAAAACAAATGCTAGCATTTGTTATAATATAATTTTCTGTCTGCTAGTTTGTCACAGAAATCCAAATAAAATTACATTTCAGAATATTTACTGAAGGCAATATGTCAAAAGGCTGTCATGGCTGAGTGGTTTGAATCAATGGTCCCAGCGGCCTGTACGATTGATATATATGCTCACGCCATCCCAGAAGGTCCTAGAGGTAAGCAGAGGTGTTGTAATAACATCACCCACGTTCCACTGAAGATAATTAAGTGCCAACGTGACAGATCCATCGCCATCTCAGGCACTATACATACGTCTTTGAATTACTTCTTAGACATATGCAGGTTTCCTCGCGATGTATTCCTTCACCGTAAAGCACGTGGTGTGAAATCACTGCACTTAAGTTGTTATGTAAACCTATAGGTTCAGGCCGCTAGGATTCAAACTTGCGTCGATTGAGTAGCAGGCGAATTACTCAAACTCCACGATCACCATGGCTCGACGCTGTACGAAGCATTTTTTGTCACAGAGTAGGGGCTGGCGGTCATCAATATAAAAATAAAATAAAAATGCCTTAATTTTTTTAATTTTTCGTCGTTGTCATTAATAATATTTATTATTGTGGTAAAGGGTAGATGTTTGAGGTTATAAATGTGATTCCAATAGAAATGAATAAGGTTGTCAATAGGCGAACACAGTTTTGCAAATATATATCTTTATTTCGATCTTAACGAGACTTTAACTGGCAGATAACTTATTTTACAAGGAGTAACTTAGGCTACTTTTATTTAAAAAACCATTAGTGTTCCGGGTCACCCATGGAATTAACACTACGCGGGTAAAACTGCGGGGCACAGCTAGTCTATACAGATACATACAATTGAAGTGTCTGTTTGTAATTTAAAAATTACAGCTTTTCACAAAATGCGTATGAATGTATACACGCTACTGACAATAAAAAACCAATAACTCTCTCGGGTAATCTCCGAAACGGCTGGACCGATTTTAACGGAACTTTCACTGTCAGGGAGCCAAACATGACAAGGAGTAACATAGGCTACTTTTATATTTAAAAAAACATAAGGGATCCGCGGGACAATACTATTAACTCTACGCGGGTGAAACCGCAGGGCACAGCTAGTATAAATATAAATTTACACTTATTACAGCGATTTTGGCAGATTTAAGAGACGTTTATTCCATACGCCATAATAATATCGTAAGATACAAAGATACAGGCCACTTATCCCATTTTCCAAATGGTTTAACTGACTTAATCAGCCATGATCGCTGGATCATAAAATTGATAATGTTAATTAAATTATGCGTAGCTACTGAATCGCACATAACTCTAAGTGATAGGACGCTACTCTATAAGATGTCTCTTATAACAGCCGTTTTCAATCTATACTATATTAATATAAGGATCCGTGGTGGCCTCGGGGTTAGAGCAGTCGCCTGCCACGCAACCGACGCAAGTTCGAATTCCAGCGGGGCCTGCACCTATGAGTTTTTCTAAAAACTTATGTACAGTGATTTCACACCACGTGCTTTACGGTGAAGGAAAACATCGTGAGGAAACCTGCATATGTCTGAGAAATAATTCAAAGACGAATGTATAGTGCCTGAGACGGCGATGGACTCCTCTCTGTCACGTTGGCACTTAATCATGTTCGGTGAAATGTGGGTGTTGAAAATTACAACACATCTGCCTACCCCTTCGGGGAATACAGGCGTGAGCATGTACTATATTAATATTATACAGAGGAAAGATTTGTATGTAAGAATGTTTATAACGAATTGGCTTAAAAAGTACTGGATCAATGTTAAAAATTCTTTCATTATTTTATGCCACATTATCACTGATTAATATAGGCTATATGTTATCCCCGTATTCCCACGGGAACGGGAACTACGCGGGTGAATCCGCGTGACGTCTGCTAGTAACCAATAAAGTTAATTGCTTTTGCTATCCCCAGTTATCTGTCACATTTGACCTTCTCATACCTTGTCATACCTTCAATTTCATAATAATGTTAACTATTGATAGATTTGATTATCTTAATTTAGTTAATGACAGATGGATAGAATATTGAAAACCTTATCTTTCAACATCTAATCTATACATCTATATCTATACAGATAAATAAAATTGAAGTGTCTGTTTGTAATTCCAAAATAACAGTATTTCACTAAATGCATATGAAAGTATACACGCTACTGACACTAAAAAACCAAGTTTCAATTTTTTTCTCTGTCTGTCTGTCTGTCCGTCTGTCTGTCTGTCTGTCTGTTTGTTCCGGGTAATCTCCGAAACGGCTGGACCGATTTTAACGGGACTTTCACTGGCAGGTAGCTGATGTTTCAAGGAGTAACTTAGGCTACTTTTATTTATTAAAAATATAAGGGTTCCGCGACAATAAGGATGAAACTAAATCTACGCGGGTGAAACCGCGGGGCACAGCTAGTCGAATCATATAGTATTACTATAGTATTGCATCAAATCGTATTCCATATGTGATAATTTTTTGTTAATTATTTGTTATTTAAGTTGATAAAGGTGTCGTCACGATATTTGAGCGTTCAGCAAAAATAGTGCAGAAGACTGACCCAGCAAATTACAACTGCGCATTCAAGGCCAGTGCTCAAAACTCGTGACGTTGCCTGCAATATAATTACATTCAAATCTAAACGTTCTTTAATTCCAGACTTAGATGTTGCACAAAGATGAAGCCTGAGAGTAATGCTAACTTACTTTACAGAACGTTAAACTTCGTAGTTGCCTTTTGAGTGATCCAGTTTATCCCGAGGCATCGTGCTCCTTTGTCTGACTACAGTTTCAACTTACTTACCTAATACAATACGTAGATAGACTTTATACAAACTACATCATTATAATTTGATCGAGTTGGTATACGACAGACAGCCTTAAACAGCAGGCCTCGACAATATAACATTATCTCGCGCTAGCGCTTATAGAAACGATACAAAATTTATGGAAATGACATAGTGACACATTTCATTCCCGTACATTTTGTATCGTTTCTACTAGCGAAGCGTGAGCATAATGTTACTTTGTCTACAGGGGCCCAACCATGAGCTCTTATTGCAGTGATAATTCAGTTGTGCGACAGTGACAGATGTATACACGTCACATACGTCTCTCTCATAAATGAGTGAAACTATCATGTCAATAAGAGCTCATGGTAAGGCCCCTGGTCCTGATCGTGTTTGTAAGATGTGGATAAAACCGAAAATGCATCTAAATGATTCATATCATCATATCGGTTTTTAGAGATCGTGGGTTCCTTTCCGTTTTTAAGAATATTATTGTTCTTTATATCTAAACCCAGGCTCGTATATTTGATGCGATCCATCAACAATAGTAATGTGCGGTCTGTCGTTCGGCAACACGGAATTGAAGGCTATTAGTCAAATTGAACCGCACCCGGTGGACTGCAAACGTTTGTGAATATTTCCACCGGTGTGTGGAGATGTTACAATTATCGCACTTCATAATTCAATTATCAATTATGAACTCCGTATACATTCAGTAGTGTTCTAATTTCAATGGTGTTTTTGTTTGCCTTTATCCCAAAATTTCACGGGGTACGGTCACTAGGCTTAAGCTTAGTAAAATTCTCTCGCGATTACTCTACTAGAAACGATCATCATCATGAATTTAAGAGTTGTGACTCTTGTCGGTGTAACTGATGCAACTTCTTCCATTTGTCTCTATCCAGTGCCATCTCCTTGACCTCCCTATACGTCATGGCAGACACATTAAAACGATAAATGTATGAAAATTACATAAATCAGTCACGTGACATATGTCATTGCCATACATTTTGTATCGTTTCTATTAGCGTGAGGATAATGTTACTTTATCTACAGGCCAAGTTCCCAGCCCTTTCTATACATGCTTTTGCAGCACGTTGATCTAGTGGTAACAAAGCACTGCTACAGTACACACAGTCCTGGGTTCGATCCCCGGGTCGGGAAAAGTATTAAGTATTTGGTTTTTACATTCGTGTTTTTTCAGTAGCAGCCCGGAGTCTGGATTAGTGCCCGTTTAACGGCAACATTACATGGAATATATGTGTACTTTTAGCACACCTCAGCCGAATAGAGGCGTGTATGTAAATCCCTACTTGTTGGAAACTGTTTTGATACTTATTTATGGTTTATATTGTGTTCGTTTCTTATTATTTTTTATAAAGTGAAGTTGTCAAATAAATACGATATATGTCAGCTGCTTTTTTCCACTGCTCCTCATTTTAATTTGCTATCGTCTACACTACTAATATTATAAATGCGAAAGTAACTCTGTCTGTCTGTTACGCTTTCCCACTTAAACCTCTCAATCGATTTTGATGAAATTTGGCACAGACAATCTTTAGACCCTGAGAAAGGACATAGGCTACCTTTTATTAAAAATATTAGGGTTCCGCGACAATAAGGATGAAACTAAATCTAAGTACGATACGTACTATGTACGTTTTGTGAAGAATTCAGTACGATGAGTATACGAATGAGGTGAAGAACTCGAATGAGAAGGTTCAAAAATAGACGCGTAATTATAAATTACTTACTCGGAGAAAGAATTTTTGAAGTCATTAACTTAAACTGACTTTAATTGTACCTATTTATTTGTTAACAGTATTGTTATCAAACAAAACAATTAATTAAATGGCTTTTAATCATTCGGCAGTTAATTTATATCATCCTGTAATAAAACGCGACCCTCAAAAGGGGCTGAATTTGATCAGATTTCGGGAATTAATTTAATTACATCGTTCTTTAAAGTATATTCAATTTATTTAACAACTAGCTATTCACCCGCGTAGATTTAGTTTCCTCCTTATTGTCACGGAACCCTAATATTTTTAATAAATAAAAGGAGCCTAAGTTACTCCTTGAAACATCAGCTACCCGCCAGAGAAAGTCCCGGTAGCATCGGTCCAGCCGTTTCAGAGATTACCCGGAACAAACAGTCAGACAGACAGACTGATAGACAGAGAAAAATTTTAAAACTTGGTTTTTTAGTGACCGTAGCGTGTATACTTTCATATGCATTTCGTGAAAAGCTGTTATTTTGGAATTACAAACAGACACTTAAATTGTATTTATCTGTGTATGTATGTATGTGTATAGAATGTATAGAATAGATGTATAGATATAGATGTCTACAATATACACCTGATATAGTATTAGCTCCGCCCACGGATTTGCTCGCATACTTGCATATATACTACATACATATAGAAAAAAGAAAGACCAATCAAAAATTTTCAAAAAGGTTGAAAATTACTCTTCTGAAATCATCATCAATCATAGTACACACATAAAAAATTTAATAACCTACTAATAGATATTAATAAATGACTGGGATGGAAAAAAATTCTGAGAGACGGCGATGGACAAAGGGTTTATTCCAATATTCCCCATTGAAAATCCCCACCAGTGGGGAATAGTGGAAAAAAAGTCCAAAAATCCCCAATGAGATTGAAAGCAGCTTGGAATGGGGAATTTTGGACAAATTTTCCACAAATCCCCACTAGGTTTATAATTAAATATGAACAACATACTGTATAAGAATGAGGAAGGCGGTGTTATTTTAGGTTAGGTTAATCCACCACCCTTGACAGAAAAAAATCTTATGGAAAATATTTTATTTCAAAAGTACCGTGTCCATTCCCTTCGTTTGCATAAACAAAAATAAAAAAAACAGAAGTAATCACTTCAAAGTGACGTAATGCAAACAAAATTCAGTATATTAAACTTGTAAAGGCACCAGCGTCGCAAGGGCTTTTAGTGTAAATTACTGTATTCAGAGGGCCCGCTGATCTGTTCCGAGTAAATTTATCAAGATTACCTTTTTCCATTCGCGATACTCGGGTGTAACGAGGGAATTCATCGCTCACTGATGCAACACTATCTCTAAAAGGGTACTTTATATCTTTATTCAACGCCTTACTAACTATACATTGTAAACTATATATACATTGTCAATAATCTATACCTACAGATAAAGATAATCTAATGGATATAAAGAAGAGAAGTGTCTGTTTGCAATTCAAAATTAACAGCTTTTCACTAAATGCATATGAAAGTATACACGGTACCGGCATAAAAAAAAACCTTTTATTTTTAAATGTTCTCTGTCCGTTTATCCCGGTTAAACCTATTTATGTAAACAAGAGTATCCTTTATAAGTAAGTAAGTAGTCTAAATTTCTCCTTGTACTTAACCTTGTAGCTGCCGGTGAAATTCCTGATAAAATCAGTCCAGCCGTTTCTGAGATTAGCCGTAGCGAAATTGGCAGAAAATATTTTTCTTGTTTAGTAGCGTTTACACTTTCATATGCATTTAGAGAAACTGTTGATTTGAAATTACAAACAGACACTAAATAGTAATAGATTATACGATCATATTTAAACGTGAGTGTAACACATCTAGTGTTACAATATCTTTGGTAGTTACCCAATTGTGTCCCGAGTTGCCTGGTGGAGGATGAATGGGCTAATTTACCAGATCCCGTGGTCCGATCAGGTCGGTAATGGCCTATTAGCAACATTCGCGACCAAAACGCCCCTTAGCACCGAACGAATGGTACTTAGTTACACGTCGGTGACTGGTTTACGGCTTGCGAACGATAGTGAAGCTATTGGAAAAGCTAATTTAAAGTGTGCTATTGAAAATAAGGTATTTTAATTGGAAAATGAAAATGATTTATTCAGTTTAGGCCCTAGTAAGGCACTTATGAGTGTCGAAGAATTTACCACCGGTTTGGAAACTAGCCTTCTGAGAAGAACCGGAAAGAAAACAGCTGTCATCATAGCAAATAATGATTAGAAGCTTAAATGGCTACATTTGGAAACGACTATTACACCATCTGACACTTTGAATAGCGCCGTTAAAATGGGTGGGTTCTAAATGCCAATGCTAAAACCCTGCCTTTAATTTTAAACCCATACTGTGGTAGTGCAGAAAAAATCCATGATCCACCATGTTGGAATTAGAATGACGTCACATTCCTAAGCATGCGTTAACGTCCAAAATAAGCGTGGATATCAAATTTCTGCTCAATCATATAAATGCATACATTGCAAATTAAATAAAAGCTTGAAAATATAGGAGGTTTTTTTTTTATTTACTACTTTAAATACTACTAAAGTATTTAAAATATGCTCACATCGTCCCAGAAATGTTCCCAGATGGGGTAGACAGAGGTATTACAACTCACGACACCCAATTCACACCGAAGAGTGACAGATGGTGATTTATTTATTATTGTTCGGCTTAAATCGTCTCGCTTATTTACCTCAAATTTCTCAGAAGATTTGCTTTGATACGCTCCAAAGTTGGCCCGATATAATCAAGTAAGATAAGTTATCTTAACTGTTCGCTAACTGTAGTTTCAGCCATTCAATGGCGCCGGCCCCGAGGCATTATGTAGTAATTTGGTATAAAGGGAATCGTTTATAAGGTCCACGTGTTTATCCATAATGTACTAAATCCTTTATGTTACCAACATTAATTGCAATTAAAACAGACCGCCTAATGACATGCTCTGTAGCCTATGAATACTGCAACATGGTAAAGATATTAAACAAGGTGGCATAATTTGGATGAGATCTTCTGTAAAGGGTAACAATCGCTAGGTGTGCAGCTCCAAAAGTCTAACGGGAATAAAAATCTCTGTTTATAATTTGAAACAAGACAAGACACAAGCATGGACTGCTTCGTTGGTCTAGTGATCGCAAGACACTATTGTGACGCTTGAGGTGTAAGATTCGATCTCCTTGTACGATACTCCTTCGGGGACTACAGAGGGCCTAGTGCAAGTTTTTCTCTGCCACCGTCACAACGCGCGTTTACGACGTGATGACTAATGACGGGGATTTTAAGAAAACTCGCACTAGACACTCAGGTGTGAGCAATTTTAGACGAGAAATCCTAAGTGCTAACAATATTCTGAATCGTCAATCGAGATAGGACGATGGCCACCTAACTTGGCAACAGTCCGTCGCTTCGAGGCTAGCAACAAGCCATAAAACATAAATACTGTAATGTAAAGTCCCTGTAAGTGGATTGTACCGGCTTGCGAAGCCCCACGACCTCGCCCCTCGCCTTAATACCAGTTTGTTTATAATTAACTAACTCTTACGTCTAGCTGAGGTAAGCATTCATTCAGGTTATTTGTATTAGAAGCCTCTATCAATCTGTCTAACGTGGCCGAGTGACGGGTTGCCCTCGCTAATGTTGGAGGGCGATAAACTTAATCACATTCGCCTGTGTCCCATGGGGTAATCAGGGGCTACTGTGCTACGATCCTTGCATACACCTCTCGCTTCGTGTTGTGAACATGTGCTGCTTGTTTGTGGCTGGTCATATTAAGCTAAAGTTTTAGATTTCACATGGGATTTAAACATAACTGGCAAATTGTGGGTGCACAATACTAATACCCATTCGGGAAATGAAGACGTGAGCATTTGTTTGCAGCATTATTACTGCATTTCCTTATAAAGCACTAGCTGACCCAACAGACGTTGCCCTGTCTTAATCATCAGAATGCAGCACGTATTCTGTCAATTCTATGTCAAACGTCATAAGGTTACATCAAAAAGTTTTTATTGTCCAAAGCGCTAAGGTTAGATATAAGAAGAAAGAAATAATTTAATATGGTGGTAAAGTATTCTTAAATTTTCAAATATACCACGCAATTTTCTTAGTTTTTTCTTTCTTAAGAACCATCTCCTGACAATAACGAACACAACAAAAAATTACTATCGAAATCGGTCCAGCCGTTCACCCGTTGTTAACGCGCAAGCCAACTTCACGTCAATCGAAACGTTCCTAGCTGCTTGCAGCTAACTTCGCGTCCCCCCACCATACTTACCTGTCGTCCTCTCGCTGCGACCGACTACGCATTTAACGTGTACCTATTGTAATATTATAAAAAACAAGAAAATAAACGATACAAGAGATGAAATAAAGCTGTCATTCAACACCCTGAACTGCCCGCCTTCTCCTCCTCAACATAAGTGGTCCATCGGAGCCAAATTCTGCCAATCAAGCGCAGATCACATACGGAAGAAGCGAACCATACGATAAAGCGACATACGATACGAAACGGAGTAATCAGCGTGGCAAACGGTGTATTTTCGGTAAGACGGCCACTAGTTTCCTTCCCAACTTCTTTGCCTACCTGTGCTAATAGCATTCTATCTGCAAATTCCAGTTGTCAGTGTTTCAACCGGCCGCCATATTGTCGTGGATACTGCGCAAAGTTTACTGCACGTGGCTGTTAATCAACCAAAACTGTAAGTACTCTGTGTTTTCTCATCATCCACCAAAATGAGCACCGAAAGATTGGCAATTCCAGACAAATCTCCCAAAAGTGCAAATTCTAAAAGTGATGACCTCCTACACACTTTCAATATCACCTTAAATATATTAACAATTTAGATAAAAATGATTTAGCTTCCAACTCAAATAAACGAGGGGAATTAAAATTACGCCTTGAGGGAGCTTCCAAAATGTTCAATGACTTTGATTCAATACAAAGTGAAATCGAAGTGTCAGTAAATGATCATGAGCTTTTTCAACAATTAGAATTACGCGAAGGCTTTGAAAGTGCATATTATATCATTATAGCTAAAGCTAAAAGCTTGCTTTCCTTTAGTGAAACCGCTACAAGCTCACATTTTAGTTCACATGCTGTAAAGCTGCCTACCATAGCTATGCCAACCTTTGATGGATCATATGAGCACTGGCTGGAGTACAGAGATACATTTCTCTCTTTAGTTCATAATAATGCAGATATTTCTTCAATACAGAAATTTCATTATCTAAAGTCTTCTTTAAAAAGCGTCGCAGCATTAGTAATTGATTCCTTAGAGTTTTGTTCAAACAATTATACAGTAGCATGGGATTTAATTTGCAATAGGTACAATAATACTAGGTTGTTAGTACGCAACCACGTCAAAGCCCTATTCTCTATTCAAAATCTAGTTAAAGAATCTCCCATTCATATTCGAAAATTAATTGATACGATATTGAAAAACCTACGCGCTTTAAAATTACTTAACGAACCGGTAGACTCGTGGGATACACTCATTATATATATTGTAGTCTGTAAACTAGATAGCAGCACAGAACGCGAGTGGGAACAATATCGCGGTTCCATACATGCCACCGAGTCAGACAAAGACAGTACACCGGTAGTTAAAGTTGACCATTTACTTAAATTTCTTAAAGATAGGGCGGACATGTTAGAAACTTTATTGGTTACACATAGCGCTCACAATAAAGCGAATAAACAATTGCCAATATCTAAGGTTCACTGCCATGTGTCACCAGTTTCACACAATACGAATAACTCACAACAACACTTTAAAAAACCAATACGCGCTTGCATACTATGTAACTATCATCACCCAATCTACACTTGTCAATCATTTATTAACTTCAATTTACAAGACAAACTAAAATTCGTACGCGATAACAACCTGTGTGCTAATTGTTTACGCGCAGGTCATTCAGTGTCTAACTGTAGGTTCGGTTCATGCCGCAAGTGCAATCAAAGGCATCACACAATGATCCACACGGAACAGCTGATCGCCGCCGCGACCACAGCTAGCGATAATAACAAACCGGTTTCTCAATGCGAAAACAACTCTTCCGATGCGACTGTCGCTGCACAATATACGTACGCACATACTTCACACTTAAATACACAATGCGAACAATTATTAACTAGTGTGAATCCTGTGTTGTTGTCAACGGCTCAGGTGGAGATAATAACTAATACCGGTAAATATCATGTTGCACGCGCTCTGCTCGATTGTGGGAGCGAACGATGCTTCATTACAAAGCGATTATGCGATTTACTTAACACTCCTACGATACAGTCCACTACACACATAAAAGGTGTTGGAAATTCAATAACACACAGCTCGCAAAGGTGTGATATTGAAATTAAAGCGATGGCCAGCACTTTCATTACGCGTTTACAATGTTTTGTATTACCTGAGATAACTTCTTGTTTACCACCCGTTTACATACAAAGCGATCTTTTACAATTACCCAACAACATTAAGTTAGCCGATCCACATTTTAACGAAAGTCAAAACATTGATATTTTAATCGGTGCAGACATGTTTTGGGACTTATTGAGTGAAGGACGGATGCGCCTTAAAAATGGACCCTTCCTTCAAAATACAAAGCTAGGGTGGATTATTTCAGGACTCATACATACAAATAAATCAAAAGGCAATAATTTAATTCATTGCAACTTCACACAATCAATTGACACTCAATTGAAAATGTTTAGGGAACTTGAGGAGCTACCAAAAGCTAATATTTTAAGCGAAGATGAGATGGCATGCGAAAAACATTTCAACGAAAATACGATGCGAATGGCTGATGGTAGATTTTGCGTCAAAATACCTCTCAAGCGTTCTCCTGACAGTTTAGGCGATACATATGCGATAGCTGAACAGCAGTTTTTATGTCTTGAAAAACGATTACAGCGTAACACTGTATTTAAGAAAATGTATGCGGATTTTATGAAGGAGTACGATGATTTAGGACATATGACTCGAATAGATACATACGATAAGCCATATTATATCATGCCGCATCACGGCGTTTTTCGTGAACACAGCACCACAACAAAATTAAGGGTTGTGTTCAATGGCAGTCAAAGGTCAAGTTCTAATGTGTCACTTAACGAGTTGCAGTTAATTGGGCCGCCAATCCAAGGGGATTTATTCTCTATACTGCTGAGGTTTAGACAGCATAGGTTTGTGGTGTGCGCTGATATTGAAAAGGCTTACAGACAAGTGCTAATTAATGAGCAGCAGCGCATGCTTCAAATAATATTATGGCGTGAAAACCCTGGGGATCGGCTCGAATGTTACAAGTTGAACACAGTCACCTCTATGGCACTGCCTCTGCTCCATTTCTTACTGTTAGGTGTTTAAAGCAGTTAGCAGCAGAGTGCACCAACTCGGAAGTGCAACAGATTCTAAATGACGATTTTTACGTTGACGACATGATTACGGGCTCAGATTCGATTGAACATCTTTTATCTCTGTGTCACGAAACCAAAAGGGTCCTTGAATCAGGTTGCTTTCCACTTCGTAAGTGGACATTTAATTTTAATCCGAACGAGTGCAATTTAGACAACACTTACATCAATAATAATTATAAGGATCTTTCGTTGGGCGAGAATGCTAACTGCCGTACACTCGGTTTAGGTTGGAACAATTCAACCGACGAACTTCATTATCACACACAATTCAAACCAAATGATAGTACACATATCACAAAGCGTTTCATACTTTCAAGTATATCTCAAATATTCGATCCCCTAGGCTTGCTTAGTCCATTTTTAATGATGGGGAAAATGATGTTACAAAAATTGTGGCTATTAAAACTCGACTGGGACGATCCAGTTTCCAGCGACATAGCTGCTAGTTGGAACCAATTTGAAAAATCACTTCCTATCCTCAATACATTACGTATACCGCGTCATGTCATTGGTTCAAACCCCAGTTATGTCGAAGTACACATTTTCAGCGATGCCTCTCAGCTGGGCTACGGCGCTTGCGCATACATTCGAACTATACACACTGACTATACAGTTAGCATAGCACTTTTATGCTCAAAGGGTAAAGTCGCACCCATTAAACCTGTTAGTATTCCCCGATTAGAATTGTGTGGGGCTTTATTAAGTGCTAACTTGTATAATAAAATTAAACAATCTATGCGCTGTGCTTTTCATCAGGTAATTTTCTGGACAGACTCCACTATTGTTCTCGGGTGGTTGCGCATGACACCAAGTTTATTAAAAACATTCGTTCAAAATCGGACTGTGGAGATACGCGAGTTAACGAAAGAGCATCCTTGGCGCCACGTCAGTGGCAAAGACAACCCAGCTGACCTCGTGTCACGAGGCGTACCACTGGACTCGCTCAGTATGTCTCACCTGTGGTGGCATGGCCCGGAATTTCTCCGTAATCCAACTCTAAACTGCTCAACTCACAATTCAGACATTTCTGTCGCAGAAAGTGATCTCCCTGATATGAAAACTCATAATGCGAACACTACTCATACATACGTCACAAACATCCACAAAAAAGAATTTAAATTTCCCTTCGATAGATTTTCTGATTTTAACAAAATGATTCGTGGCATTGCCCGTTTGAAGCGCGTTTCTTTCAATAAATGCCATATGAATGCATCACGCACAGGCCCCCTGAGTGTGAATGAGTTGGAAGACTCGCTCACTTTATTGATTCGATTAGCACAACAGGAATCTTTTCGTGACGTTTATGATAATTTAAAAACTAAACAAGCGTTGTTCAATAAACACAAACTGTCTAATTTAAATTTATTTATAGATTCTAATAATATAATTCGAGTAGGGGGTCGACTCAACAATAATTTACAATTCGATTATAATAAAAGGCACCCGATTTTAATTTCATCTAAACATCATTTCACATTTTTAATATTTCGCTATGAACATATTAAACTTTTACACGCTGCGCCACAGTTACTACTTTACACATTGCGAGAAACTTGGTGGCCAATAGGAGGGCGCAACTTGGCTAGGAAAATATTCCATGATTGTGTGCTGTGTACACGATTGCGAGGCAAAACACCACAGCCTATCATGGGTGATATACCTAAAGAACGACTGCATCCAGGCTATCCATTCTTAAACTGTGGTGTTGACTACGCCGGTCCAGTGCTCATATTAAACAGAAAAGGCAGGGGAGCTAAAACTGTAAAGGCATATATTTGTTTATTTGTGTGCTTCGCGACCCGCGCCGTACATATGGAGCTAGTTAGCGACCTCACTACAGATGCTTATTGTTTAGCATTAAAGAGATTTATCTCTAGGCGTTCAAAACCTTCAGTAATATATTCTGATAATGGGAAATGCTTTGTTGGGCTAATGAATGAATTTGCTAAATTTCTAAAAACCTGTTCACAAGAAATATTAGATTACGCTGCCGGTCAGAATATACAATTTAAATTCATCCCCCCTTATGCGCCTCATTTTGGTGGATTATGGGAAGCCGGAGTAAAGAGCTGTAAATACCATCTCCGGCGTGTAGTAGGTAATGCGCATTTAACTTTTGAAGAGTTAAGCACGACATTGGCTCAAATTGAGGCCATAATGAACTCTCGGCCCCTAACTCCTCTTTCCTCTGATCCACACGACTTTTCCCCTCTTTGTCCTGCTCATTTTCTAGTTGGTCGCCCGCTGACTGCACCTGTTTGCGCTGACCTACAAGAAAGGCAGATTTCGAGTCTGACCAGATATCAGCGAGTCGAACAACTACGACAACACTTCTGGAACCGCTGGTCCACGGAGTTCGTGAGTGAGCTACAGACCAGAGCAAAATGGAAGTCAAATGTAACGGATCTGAAACCCAACACATTGGTAGTCATTAAGGACACCAACTCCCCTCCTCTCAGATGGAACCTCGGCAGAATCATCTCCGTCCTACCGGGTCATGATGGCGTTTCCAGAGTTGCCGACATTCGCACTGCTGCAGGAACAATACGGCGGGCATTTTCGAAGATCTGTCCGCTGCCTGTCGAAGTAAGCTGAACCATTGAAAGCTGCTGCTTGCTGCCAGCTTCCAAGGCCGGGGGCATGTTAACGCGCAAGCCAACTTCACGTCAATCGAAACGTTCCTAGCTGCTTGCAGCTAACTTCGCGTCCCCCCACCATACTTACCTGTCGTCCTCTCGCTGCGACCGACTACGCATTTAACGTGTACCTATTGTAATATTATAAAAAACAAGAAAATAAACGATACAAGAGATGAAATAAAGCTGTCATTCAACACCCTGAACTGCCCGCCTTCTCCTCCTCAACACCCGTTATGTCGTGACCAAGGTAAATGGGGATTCATTTTTATATATATAGATTAGATATAAACCCTGCGTCAGTATAAATAGTACCCTCTATTCTTATATAAAAAGCATCATTTTTCTTAAAATAACAAAATTTATTAGCAACGACATGTGTGTGAGTCGAGTGACGTCACAGGCACCCACGTTTATAGCAATCTGGATATATGAACGAGCCTTTGAACCGGCCCGCTGGGCTGGAACACACCCTATTCCCGCGCGAAAATATTTCAACACAATTTGTGCTATTACAGGTTTGTTTTATAACTGTTTGTGTTGGTTGATTGAAATATTAACTGGGTGAGCGGCGAGCGGTGAGTTCGGTCAATATTGGACGTTCTCTATAGAGAATAACGCAGCGTGCCAAGGCTGAAATACTGAAACATTACACTGTATTTGTCTTCTTTGTCGTCGTTACAGTATACAGATATTATATTCTGTTGTCTGGTACCCATAGTACAAGTTTCGCTTTGTTTGGGATTGGACGGCGTTGTTATATGGTAAGTTACAAACTTAACTTTATCTTATCTTATACCTTTAAACGAGCAATTCTTGTATATATATCATCTGGATCTAGGGAACGGCTGCAACGATTTTCATAATATTTTGTATGTAGGGGGTTTCGGGGGCAAAAAATGATCTAGCTAGGTTTCACTTTCGGAAAACATCGTTTTGACCATGATTTCATGCACTGAAAAACTCATAAAATATCAATACAATACGACAGTAAATTTCGCCGACAACTGTCAAGTTATGATAGCTCAGAGGTGAGGCTGTCAGCTTGCGAGGTGATAACGAAACTAGAGTACCCCGGTTCGAGACTGACATTGACCGGTTCGATTTTTTTCTTTTGGTTCCTTTTTTTTCTACTAGCTTTATTGAGAAAACTTCTAGTTTTTTCTTTTGAGGGAAAAAAGTTTAGTTTTTTTGTGAGAAAAAGAAACCGAGCACAGCTCGGTCAACCAGGTACTGTGCCATAAACGTGATAATAGTAAAAATGTTCTTCTATCGAATTTTGGTAACGGCTGCTAATCTCAACGGCGAATAGCCATCTGCTCAGGAGATATTATAGTGCACAAGTTTGTGCGCAAACACAGGTGCACTCTTTATTGCCTCACTCTCATGGTCCGATGGGAGGCAATCCGACACGACCGGAGAGAGATCAGGCGCAGGACCAACGGGTTAACGTGCCTTCCGAGGCACGGGGTGTTAACACCGCCAACTTCTAAACTCCGGGCATTTTATTGTAAATGTCTTGACAGAAGAACCCAACATCAATTTTTAATCCGATCCGGAAATCGAACCGGAACCTCGTGAACTTACTAACCACTAGACCAACGAGGCAGTTAAGGCCATAAACGTATACGGGATATATACCCTAAAACTATAGACAGAGCAAAAATAATAGATCACAAACAAAGCGATATACATTTATAAATAAACGAACGAAATCGTTGCAAATGGAAACCAAATACACGCCGACAAATATCCATATGAAAACGTACATTAGATACACAACGAACCACAGACTATTCAATTCACAATCGAGCTTTTGTTCCCGGCGAGGCACGCCTGACCGAATATATTCCCAAATGTTTTGGAGCAGTTTCCAATTGTCGATATTCGATTGTGAAATCGTGATGTATTTTAAAAAGATAATGTCAGAGTTCACTATACTACTTACTAGTAATATTACTCGTATATACGTGAAAGGCTATATATGGATGTACGTTTGTTACTCATTCACGCAAAAAAATATAATTTTAATGGAACTTTACAATACCCATAGCTTATTATACCTCGGAATAAAACATATATACATACAGATAAATAAAATTGAAGTGTCTGTTTGTAATCCCAAAATAACAGCTTTTCATTAAATGGGTATGAAAGTATACACGCTACTGACACTAAAAAACCAAGTTTAAAATTATTTTCTGGTAATCTCCGAAACGACTGGACGGAATTTAACGGGACTTTCACTGACGGATAGCTAATGTTACAAGGAGTAACTTAGGATACTTATATTTAAAAAACATTAGGGATCCGCGGGACACCCAAGAAATTAACTCTACCCGGGTGAAACCGCGGAGCACAGCTAGTTATTAAATAAATATGAAGAAAAAGAAGATTACTCTTTAAAATATAATTAGGAAGCTTCTCAAGCCAAAATCAAGTAATTAACTCTAGATTAATCAGTTCTCCAAAGTTGGCACATGTTGCACATTCGAAAGCAATTAACGAAGCATCTTAACATACTCTTGGAGAGCACACGACGTCTCAAACAACAAGAAATCGACCTAAATCCAAGAGTAATTTCAAATTTAAAGTCAAATAATCTTTTATTTGATTTGACTTTCAACACAAAACTTACTTTCAAATCGTAAAGCTCGCCGCACACACTCAATATTTAGAATATTATTCAAACATATGCACTTTATCAACAATATTATTACGTGTGTGCGGCTAGCCTTGGAATCACAGGATTATAAATAGATTATGAATAGAGTATCTTGCCGGGTTCTTCTTTGCAAAAGCAACCTTCCGAACGCAGTGGTAACCTTTACAAACCTGTATAATGTATTTTAAGTCCTTCTGACAATTTTAAAGTACTTTGTAAAAAAATCTTCTTATAAAGATATATTGAATTTTTAATGAAATATACGGATTAATTTACTACCACTCTTTTCACTGAGCGCTCTTAACTTTTATCGGTACCTGTAAAAAACATTGTCAACTATTGATGGCAATAAGAGGTCATAGTAGGGCAGATATAAGATGGGGTGTGCTGTTTGCTGTGACGTCACTATCGCCCGCAATGCCTCGTTCCTGTTAATTTCCGACCCGGATGTACCTCTGCGCGGCCTTTTTTAGTCCTCTCTGCTCCATAATTATTGCTTCATTTTGTTCCTTTGCCCGATAGAACAATAGAAATGGATGGTATTATCAATTCTATTGAAAATGAAGCGAGGAATATTAAAGGAAAAAAAAAATTGCATTTTTAGGACATCCCATTGTGTTCTCCTTAGATAAAAGCTGAGTGACATAGACGTTTCGAAGAAAAATTACGGAATTTTAATTTTGATAGATATAGGTAACGGGGTTCAGGAGTCCCATGAGACTTTCGTAAGGAAATTTGCAGATTTGATGGGATGGTAGCTAATACTTGCAAAACAGAGTACATCTTATGAAAGCCTAGCGGGTCCAGGACTAGCGGACGTCACGCGGTGTCCCGCGTAGTTACCGTGGGAGTACGGGGATAAAATATAGCCTATATTAATCGGTTATAATGTAGCATTAAAATGGTGAAAGAATTTTTTAAATCAGTCCAGTACTTTTTGAGCCAATTTGTCAAAAATCCTCATCGGGTATCGTAAAACAAACACAGCCTCCAAGTTTCAGGTCTATACGATCGGCAGTTTAGGCTGTGCGTTGATCAGTCAGTCAGTTAAGGCCAAAGCATTTTATATGTATAGATAGGTACAGAGAGGTAAACAAACGCAGAATATTTTCATATTTTTCTCCCACGGACGGAACCTGCGGGCGATTTTATGGGCGGGACCGATCCGTAGTTACATACTAAAAGTTTATTGTGTACGCGGCCCCCAGCTATGTTTGCCTTAATGGGCGGACATTGTTGCAATACGTTATTATTTTCAGGCTTTGACGTTTTATGAAAAAAAAAATAAGGTGACTGCTATTGAACTCTGTTCTGCGATGTTTAATTTTTTTTAATCTATACTAATACTAGTTGTGCCCTCAGTGTGTTTTCAGGTTTCAAGAGAACGGTATAAAGTATCCTATGTCCTTCTCCTGGTTCTAAGCTACCTACCCACCAATTTTCAGCAAAATCGGTTCAGCCGTTCTTGAGTTATGAGTAGTGTAACTAACACGACTTTCTTTTATATGTACGAGTATATATAGATTATATACAACTGAAGAGCTGTTTGGTTCAGGCGCTATAAATACGTCTTTGAATTATTTCTCAGACATATGCAGGTTTCCTCACGAGTTTTTCGTCACTGTAAAGCACGTGGTGTGAAATCACTGCACATAGGTTTTTAGAAAAACTCATTGGCACAGGCCTCGCTAGGATTCAAACTTGCAGCTTTTCAGACCACATAAGAAGACTCAATCCAGTAATGAATAGCATAACATTAAAGAGATTATCTAAAGTTTAAAAATTAGGGTCCTAATCTCGGGAAAAATTACAAAGGAAATGATCCCTTTATCGTTGTTTGTACCAAACAAATGAACGTGGTAACCAGACACGATGGGGTGCACCGATTTGTTAGGATTAACAATGTATCGCTTGAATGCCAGGGTAAGTAAACAATCGCATCTTTGTCATACTGAAAGGCATTTGGGGTTAAAAAAACTTGGATTTTTTTTTTGAGATAATAGAGATTTGCAATTCGACGTTGTTTTGTTGTTTGTGTTTGTTACAAGATTTCTCGATTGTGACTATTCGATTAAAATGCTTTAAACTGAGATGATAGGTAGAAGTGAAGTGTCAATACGGTTAGTGAATAATAATTACCTAAAGCGGAGTTATGCCGGTCGGATCCATATTTTTGAAGCACCAGTGGTCATCTCAAGCTACGCATATAAGTAGAACTACTAGACTTTTCTATATGTACATTTTTATCGACATTTGTGCATTGGAACTGTGTCCGTGGGCTTACATTTCTCAAGTGATTTACTTTGTTTTTAAAATTGTATAATATTTTTGAAAAGAGTCATTACTGAGTTTCTTGCCAGGTTCTTCTCAGTCAAAGCAACTTTCCGAACCTAGCGGTAGCATGTATAATCCTGTATAACCATGTCGTTCTGACGATTTGAAAGTACTACACTAAAGCCTAATCGAATAAAAATATTTTCGACTTTGACTTTGTTCAGTTATATTTTTTTCTATGCCGTTCTGATCCACCCTACCACGCTGTGATAGCCTTGTCATCTATCAACGAGGCTGGGCCTGTAGACAAAGTAACATTATCCTCACGTTTCGCTTATGGAAACGATACAACCAGGGGTGGATCCAGCTTTGGCGCCAGGGGGTCACATAGTCGTTCGTTCCCAAACGTTTGCCATCATCCAAAGTTATTATATTATATTAAATAAATTAAATATTGAAGGCATGTAGTTACATAAAATCTGTATGGTGACTAATATATAAATAAAATCATTATGTTCAATTAGTGGTCCACCTAAGTCCTGGAACCAGGTCAGGGGGGGTCATGACCCCAAAAGCCCCCCCGATGGATCCGCCGTTGGATACAACATATACGGGAATGACATATGTCATGTTACTGATTTTTGTCATTACCATATCGCTTCTATTAGCGCAAGCGCGAGAGAATGTTACTTTGTCTAGGCCTACAGGAGTTTTGTAAATTAAGTAAGCAGCTAACCCAAAGTTAAGCTTAACGATCCAAACACTCTCATGTATATGTAATCAAACTAAAACAACACATTTGTTAAGGAACTAAGGGAAACACATCGTCCGTTTGATATCCATCTGACCCAGCGGCCAAATACATTACCAACCAACTAATCTTCTTAAGAGAATACTTTACAGTAGATCAGTAAATTAAATACACACATCTGACGTAATTCAATTTGAACTTTATATCTTCTTGGTTAAAACTAACTTTACTTTACAAATAGTTTTCTAGTACTTGGATGGCAAACATATTTTAAGGTGTTTGTAATTAAATCACGGTAACAGGGTTGAACGGATTTCGGAAAAAGATAGATTAGTGCGTAATTTAATCAATTATATTGTATACTAGCTGTGCCCCGTGGTTTTACCCGCGTAGATTTAGTTTCATCCTTATTGTCCCGGAACCCTAATATTTTTTATAAATAAAAGGAGTCTAAGTTACTCCTTGAAACATCAGCTACCTGCAGTAAAAGTCCCGTTAAAATTGGTACAGCCATTTCAGAGATTACCCGGAACAAACAGACAGACAGACAAACAGAGAAATTTTTAAAAATTGGTTTTTCAGTGTCAGTAGCGTGTATACTTGCATATGCATTTAGAGAAAAGCTGGTATTTTGGAATTATAAACAGACACTTAAATTTTATTTATCTGTATAGACTAGCTGTGCCCCGCGATTTCACGCGCGTAGGCTAAATTTCATGTCTTAAATTCGCGCAACCTTTTTAGTAGTCTAAGTTACTCTCTGGTACATTAAGTATCTGCCGGTGAAGATTTAGTTTTAGAGTTTGGCCGGAACAAGCAGGCAAATTTTTACTGACTTAAGTAAATATGGTACCTATATATTTTCATAATATTATACATTTAATGAAAAGCAGTTATTTTTGACTTACGAACAGACACTAAAATTTTATAGATGTAAAGATAAAACCGATGTGCTCACATAAAAACACGGAGATTCTAATGCAATTGTCTCTGTCATGTCATCTTTTACCCCCTCATACGTCACGAAAGATACCAATTTTAATTCATCCCAAAACCTGTAATGATTTTCGAAATTGACTTACTTAATAGTTCCAATTCCAAACAGCTTTTATGCGAATGGCAACACTTTATCCGAAAACCATTCGACTGATTTATTTAACAGTCTTAAACTGGAAACCGATATTTAAGCCTCGTAAGTAAGTTCGTTAATAGGATCAAAAGGAAATAGATTCTGTATACGGAATTGGTTTTCCAGATTTACGCAAGGAATTTAATGGGCGCGCAACAGATTCACTGGTAATTCTGGTATGACTTTATGATATAATTAGCTAAACACGCGTACACGTAACTTACGAGTACATACATACGCACACGCCGGTATTCCCCAAAGGGGTAGACAGCGGTGTTGTAATAACAACACCCACATTTCACCGAAGATGATTAAGTGCCAACGTGACAGATGGTGAGTCTATCGACATCTCAGGCACTATACATACGTCTTTGAATTACTTTTCTGACATATGCAGGTTCCTCGCCATGTTTTCCTTCATCGATAAGCACGTGGTGTGAAATAACTATACATAAGTTTTTTAGAAAAACTCATTGGTACAGACCCCGCTGGGATTCGAACTTGCGTCGCTTGCGTAGCAGGCGACTGCTCTAACCCCAAGGCCACCACGGCTCTCTAGACATAACTATAAAAACTATATTACTTAGTCTTTTTCTAAAGGTTACTTAAGCCACTATAATAGCTTAAGCTTTTTTAGTATAATAGCTTAAGCTTAAGGTTTTTTGAATCAGCAGCGTGTATACTTTCATATACATTTAGTTAAAAGCTGTAAAGTTTGAATTACAAACAGACACTTCAATTTTATTTATCTGTATGTAAAGATAAGATATAGATGTATAGAATAATCAATTCACCCGGACTTGAGAGGTTCATTGTAAACATGTTTGTTGTATGTAAACATGGCTGAAGTAATCTTAATCGATAATTACAATAAATCTTGCTGGTATTTATGATGTATTCAAAGATAATCCCGGATTATCATATTGAAGGGATAAAGGCTGTTAATATAATTTATCCGGTTATTCTGCCTTAATACTTCTTGCGTTTAAACGAAAAAGATGCGGTCTCTGTCAGTATCGCACCCACCGCGGCTCAATATAACATGGCGAATAAAAACAAGCGCATTATTCCGACTATTTTCGCTGGGCGCTCATAACTCGTGACGGCAGCTGTAACACTCTAAAGAAAGTCTACAAAACTACAAATAATTTATATCTTTACCCGTTTTCAGAAGGGCCCAATCACAAGCACCACATCATGTCTTTGAATTTCATACATATATATATAATATATACCCACGTATGTAATCTTCGTAGGGGTAGGCAGAGGTGTACATATAGTACACACACACTAACATGGGCTACTAGGGATACTAATAGAAGGCGAGTCTATTGCCAACCGAGCAATAATCTAGACTCCGGGCTGCTACTGGGAAATTACAGATGGAAACCCCAGGAATAAGAAATAAGATTATTATTCTTATTGAAATAATTAATATTGAACTTGTAAATCCTAAAGTTGCTATTTTTTGTGTAAAAATAATATTGTTATCGAAAGATTGCCATGTTTTATTGATATTTACGAACTGGCTTCAACTAGCGAAGAAAACATTAAAGAAGAATAAATATAGGATTTCAATAATTTACAATAACTGTTATCTTCTTAAGTAACCTTTATTTGTAAGGTCCATTTACTTCATCCTTTGATACGCGACATAATGTGGCGGGGAGTGAGGAAAAAAGTACATTTATTTTGTCCCACGTTGGGCGCCCACTATCATGAGCCAAACAGTCTCATAAAAGATAAGCCTTCGTCAATTGATTCCCGTTTCCAGCCATAATGCTCGCTTCCGACCCTGAACGGAAATGACATATTGCCAAACATTACCTTGTAACATGTCAATATGCTCACTCTGAGTAGTTATTCCCATTGACATTTTTTAGGGTTGTACGATATTAGTTTTTAAAACTATAGCTTAAGGGAAATTTTGCGTTGCCCCGAATTAAGCTGTCAAGTGTCAAACTTTGTTTGTATGCATACCAGATAAACATGGGCAGTTAAAGCTTACATCTACAATTATAACGTCACTTTAAAAAAAATGGTGCAACAAGTTTTACCTAACCAGTCTTTAACAGCCTGTTAAAGCTAAAGTCGGTTGATGCAAACCTGAGACCATTTGGCATCTCCGGTGACGGGAATATTATTATTTGTTATTCTTGCGACAGTTAAAGATTTTCAGGTCAAAACTTGATGATTGTGGTCAAATTGTGTGAATCAATTTAAAGGCTGCATCTTACAGCATCGCAACGTCTCTGTGAAGTCATTCAGTCAGATCAGGTCGTCGACCCCAACAATATATATAAGGCCAGGACGAAGACTCTTCAGGGAGAAGTTATCCTCTCATCGTAATGTCCAAATATCGCTACATCAAGCATCGGCAGTATTCGGCAGCTACAATTAAGAAGACAATGGCACAAATGAATTCCCACAGGAGCGCGCTTCATTACGACCGACCTGTTCGCTAATGATCTATAAATGATGATGGTGCATGTTCAATAGATGTGCAATCATGGGACCTACTCTCTCCGAATACGAAACTTCGTAAACGATCGAAAATCAAACGTAGTTTCAGTATCGCTTTGTTTTTATCAAACTCAAATTTTCGTTAATTTAATCATCTACTCTAATACTATAAAGAGCAAAGATTTGATTGTTTGTTTGTTTGCATTCAATAGTCTCCGAAACTACATGACCGATCTTGAAAATTCTTTCAGCAATGGATAGCTACATCATCAGCGAGTAACATAGGTTATATTTTATCCCCTCACTCCCACGGGAACGGGAACTACGCGGGTGAAAGCGCGTGACATTTGCTAGTTTGATATAAAGTAGGTTCAGAATATATAAATAAAGAATTTTCTACTTTACGAACATTCCGCCGACACTGCGTTGTTAGCGGAAAGCAAGTAGGCCCCCAAGTCACGAGGTACCGGATAATTTTCTTTGCATCTCGAGAACTGTTATCGATGGTGGTAAACTCAAATTATCTCTATTTGAGTATCTATGCTAGGAACTTACGCTTACTATTATTTAAAAAAAAATTAAGATTCCGCGGGTCATCCACGAAATTAACTCTACGCGGTTAAAACCGCGGGGCACAGCTAGTACCTAAATAAAAGCCGTGGAGATGGTGATAATAAATTACTGATGTCTGGGAGCGAGCCGTTTTTTTATGATATATTGCAAACGAAAACGTTGTCAACGATGCACTTACGATATCATAACGATTTTCATTACGTGAATCAGGCAACTGGAAGTCAACAACATGTCTTCAACCAATAACCCGTCTCCAACGAGCCCGCAATATCGAAACTGATATGGATATCGGGTGCACGCTTCACTAACTCAATATTTGACGTCTACCCTCGCATTGATGAAGATAGGCAGTGAATTGAGACACAACTTTTACATTTTAATATTGTCGAATGGACCATACTGCTGAGTTATTATGGAAAGGTTCTCAACCTCGAACTCGACGTCGAATGTCGGTTTCAAAGATATGAAAATGAAATGAAAATGATTTATTCAGTTTAAGCCCTGGTAAGGCACTTATGAATGTCGAGGAATTTACCACCGGTTCGGAAACTAGCCTTCTGAGAAGAACCGGCAAGAAACTCAGATATATATGAAATTGAACTTAAGCGTATATGTATTAAATATAAATTTTCTATGGAATAACCTTACGGAATAACGCAGCTGTATTACCATAGTAGCCTGCTAAACAATATGAAATTTTAACCAACTTTTTTAAATACTTCATCGGGAGTGAGGGTTGTCACTCTTAAAGTTTTTAAAGTTCGCTTAATTTACAGTCGATAAGTCCATTTGAAATTTTGATAAATGTCTGTAAACACGTGGTTTAGAACGTTTGGTCCTAGATTCTGTTAAATTGCCCGCCTCCTCGGGCATTTCACATTTTGAACATTTGATCCCTTAAAAGTATATCTCTATTAACTCGAACTCGTTGGGAGCACTTCGCAGCAAAGAGATCAGGGTGGAGGACTTTCATTAATAACAAAATTACGAAATTTGAAGTCAACCGGCGCTCTGAGCTTGATGCGAAACGCGACGAATTAAAAGCCTGACCACCTGCGGTTATAAACTATCATTTTGAGAACGGTGTGCTCACATGTACGCAATGCGCGAGAACCTTCCAAAAGAAGATTGGCCTCTATAGAAAATTGGACATTAGCCACAAGCGAGTGCACTACCGACAAGTTAACCGGAGTTGAAGCGGTCGCCATGGCCAAAATCGGTCGGACCATCATCATCTCTATTAATTACCGAACATCGACTCTCATTATCCCTCCACTCTCTCTGCCTCTCCTTCCCTCTCTCCCTCTCTCCCTCTCCTTCCCTCTCCTTCCCTCTCTACCTGGCCGTCTCAATCGTACCACTCCTATCTCTCTTTCTGTGGTAAATTCTTCGACATTCATAAGTACCTTACCAGGGCCCAAATTGAATAAATCATTTTCATTTCTCCATCAAATAAAATGTATTCAAGAATAAGAAACCCGCATATAACATAATAAAATTCAATCCACAAATTCAGATTCAATAATGCAAAGATTGGAGCAAGTTACGAAAGGCCATCGTGAACCAGTATTCAACTTCAAATATCACACTACTTAGAGAACTTTGGAGTTGGCAAAGTTGAGTAACAAATTCGATATTACGGAGTTGACTTCTCAGTTTCGGCACACTTCTGGCATGTAATCTATCAAGACTTTTACGGAACAGCGAATGGAAGCAGGCTTAGAATGTTAATAATATTTTATTTGCTAAACAAGTTGAATACTCAAGAAAGTATGTGCCTATATTATTTAAGTACTACTGTGCCTCGCTTTTTGACTCACGTAGAGTTAACAATATAGCCGTTTTTAATCGGTAGTAATGTATCATTATAGTATTAGTAAGAGTCTTTAAATTGATCCTTGATGATCCTTGACAGATGGCCAGTTTCCGAACCGGTGGTAAGTTCCTCGACATTCGTGAGGCACTCACGAATTACCACACTTACCAGCGCCTGAATAATCTCAATAAATCATTTTCATTTTCATCCCAAAAGTAATTCAATGAAAAAAAAATCATTTCTCTTTATAATATAAGTACCAATAAAAAAATTCAGTCACATTTTGAACACTATATGTAATGTTAAATTGAATCATCATACTAATATACTAGCTGTGCCCTGCGGTTTCACCAACTTAGGTTTAGTTTCATCCTTCTTGTCGCGGAACCCTAATATTTTTTAAGTTACTCCTTGATGTATCAGCTACCTGCCAGTGAAAGTCCCGTTAAAATCGGTCCAGTCGTTTCAGAGATTACCCGGAACAAACAGACAGACAGAGAAAAATTTTAAAACTTGGTTTTTTAGTGTCAGTAGCGTGTATACTTTCATATGCATTTAGTAAAAACTGTTATTTTGCAGTTACAAACAGACACTTCAATTTTATTTATCTGTATAGAAGTGATTGGGCCCTTATACCTACAACACATGTCGAATCAAAACGTCTTTGGAAACTTTGTAACCATTTATCCTCTGTATTTTAAGTTTAATATTAGGAGTACTATGATAGCAACGAATTTAGGTCATTGCGTGTAAGTGTGATGTATTTTTAGATCGCATCCCGACCCGCATATGAGACCAGCGTTTAAACCTTAATAAGGATGTGATATCATCCTGCGCACACGCTCGGTGCATATTAAACAGCGATTTGTATAAATATCCTAGGCATACTATTATTTTAACAAATGCATCTGATTTTTAATCTAATGTCACTAATGGCTAAATACAAATATCGAATAGACTTTATGGTATTTATACACCATACAGACGGAAGCAAACTTAAAACAAATTAGAAAGTCGGTCACATCTCTTAAAATTATTATGAATAACTCAAACCATTAAAAAAATCTATATCTATATATACATCTATACAGATAAATAAAATTGAAGTGTCTGTTTGTAATTCCAAAATAACACAGCTTTTCACTCAATGCATGTGAAAGTATACACGGTACTGACACAGAAAAAAAAATTTTTAAATTTATCTCTGACTTTCTGTCTGTCTGTCTGTTTGTCTCCGAAACGCCTGGACGGATTTTGACGGGGTTTCACTGGCGGATAGCTTATGTTACAAGGAATATCTTAGGCTAATTAGATTTTTTTTAAACATTAGGGATCCGCGGGCAACCATGAAATTAAATCTACGCGGGTGAAACCGCGGAGCACAGCTAGTATCATAATATAAATGGTGCAAGTGATCAAGGGCCCAACCATGAGCTCTTATCGCAACGAAAGTCCAGCAGTGCGACAGTGGCAGAATAGCTGTAACGTCAACAATCGCTGTCACGTCGTGCCTGATCGCTTATACGTCATTTACGTGTTTTACATTTTCGAAACTTCATAATTATAATTACATTATTTTGACAGTAAATAAAACAGCAACCTTAAAGATTATTTATAAAATAGGCCTATTTTCCTAACTGTTTGTAAAGCATATATTTAACTGTGATTCCGGCGTCAAACCTCTAGCGGGATTAACACCAGTCAGCCGGCGGCGGAACAAAATTTGACGAAAGGCTATTCCTCCGTGTCAATTAATTTCCCTAACGCATTCACTATCAAACAAAAGCCTTATAAAACATTTCAATTAAGCCAATGAATAGGGCCGGCCCGCGTCACAGTCAGCCTGCCCAATCAAGCCGAGTGAAATAATACCAGTAATTACTGGATATAACCCGCCCGAACTGGTTTAGGCCGGTATTCAATATTAGGTTAGGTCCGATCTATTTATACGAGAATACTTGAAAAATATTTCCCTTTACAAGTATTTGGTCAAATAACAGAAAGGATTTGTGAATATAATTATCATTTCCATAATATAAATATATCATTAACATATTAAGCGTTTATAATTCTTAACAAAATTTCTGTATTTTAAATGCTTCAGTATTTAAAAAAAATGGCAACATCCGATTGATTATGTTATTATCGATGAAAAGTAACCCGCGTTTTGGACGAGCGAAAAAGGATAGTGACTTCATGAAATGAAAATAATATATTCAGTTTAGGCCCTCGTAAATGACGATATTTTTCATTTTTAAAAAGATGATGAAAAAGTGTTCTTGAAATGACTAAGTAGTTTGAATATCACACGCCTTTATTGACATACCTTCATAATCATCATATCACGATGAATAAACAAAACTGACAGACAAAAGATTTAAAACGTGTAACACTTTACATGACTAAAAATAATACACCCTTACAATTTAAATCTACTTTTAAAAGCGTCTGCAGAAGTAGCACTTCTAGAATACTTCAATAATCGGAAATCTGTAAGAAATGCAGTGAAAATTCTCGTCTCAGATATTCCCAGCTCAGTCACTAATCCACGCTAGGGTTGCCACACGGTTGACAACGTAATTATTTTCACACTAATTTTTAATTAAATTAAATTGCATTCGACGTATTTATTTTTATACTATTTTGAAGAATTGACTGAAAACAAGAGCCAATGGTTCAGTCTTATGCTCATTTCTTTCGTAATCTTTCGGGTTATGTATGCTTGCAATCTAATAACCGACTCTATAATATTATAACAAGAAGGACTATAGTCAGTAATTCCGCACTGAATTTTGATTAGTCTGCAAATACATGTTTCTTTTTCTTTACCGGGACTTCGGGCTCCCTCGTTGGTCTCAGTGCTCGTGTGCAGAACACGAGTTCCCTAGGTTCGATACCTGGATCGGGCAAAGTGTTATATGTTTTCTTTCTAATATGTCATAAACAAAATAGCTTAATTAATCAAACTGGTAGCAGCCCTATCCACTAACTGTAAGTACAGATAAGCCGCTTAGCGCGAGAGTGCCATATTTGCCATTTACACTTGTGGAACACATACTTATAGAAGTCTTCACATTTCTATATACGTTTTCCTTTTTAATCTCTATATATAAAAATGAATTTATATATATATATATATTATATTTCCCTTGGTCACAGCATAACGCGTGAACGGCTGAAAGAAAAAACTGGAAAAAATGCGCGATAAATTAGAAAATTTAAGAATACTTAACCACCACATATCTAATCTAACTTATGCGCTTTGGACAATAAAAACTTTTTTGATGTTACCTTATGACGTTTGACATAGAGTTGACAGAATGCGTGCTGCAAATATCTCATTATTAAGACAGAACAACGTCTGTCGGGTCGGCTAGTAAGTTATAAATTTTAAATAGTTGTCTGGAGCTCTTATTGCCATGATAATAGGATTCATTTATTATGAGACAGATGTATATGACGTGTATACGTATGTCACTGTCACACATCTGAATGCAATAAGAGCTCATAGTTTAGCACTGGATCGAACTTAAAATGAAATAGTTGAAAAATAAGAGAAACGTTGAAAAATAGCAAAATCCCTACTAATATTATAAATGTGAAAGTAACTCTGTCTGTCTGTTACGCTTTCCCGCTAAAACCTCTCAACCAATTTTGATGAAATTTGGCACAGACAATCTTTAGACCCTGAGAAAGGACATAGGCTACCCTTTAATTATTAAAAATATTAGGTTTCCGCGACCATAAGGATGAAACTAAATCTACGCGGGTGAAACCGCGGGGCACAGCTAGTATGGTTATAAAAGAGAATAAAATGTTACAAGGCTTTATTCCGCTGTTATAAGAATACAACTGCCATAGTTATCGTAGTGAAGTGCAGTCCAGTATGTGCTGGGGTCCATCAGTATGCCTAGACAAAGTCACATTGGTGAGCATAATGTTACTTTGTCTGCAGGCCCTGCCCGCAGCGCGCCCTTGCTGCCTTCACAAGGCATAATCGGGTAGCAATCAATAGCAAAATTAATTCAAAAATTGTATTCGTATCCAGTAGAATAAAAATACGATTAAAAAAACACGTCGCCGTACAAAGGAAATTAAATTAAAACAAAACATTATTCCGCTGCGAACATGACGGAATACGGCATTGAGGGATAGCAGAAAAACAACAGAACGTTTTAAAAGGTTCGTTCAATAAATAAATAATATAAAGGGTGGTTGTGTTGCCCTTACGCATGTTTTGTTCTTTCTTATGTTTGTGTAACATGATAATTTTTATTTTTCGAGAAATATCGATGACGCCTAAAATAATAGCCGATTTATTATTCACGATATATTTAAGTATATTCACGTACATTCCAGCACCAACTTTTTCACTAAAACTTGAGCTTGAGACGTAGAGACGTTATGCAAACATCTATTCTATACTAATATATAAATCTGAAGATTGAAATCTGAAGAGCTTGTTTGTTCGTTTGCTTGAACGCGCTGATCTCAGGAAGTACTAGTCCGATTAGAAAAAATATTTCAGTGTGAGATAGCCCATCTATCGAGGAAGGTTTTTCATCCTGAAATCAATCACGAGCTAAAGTTAGCGTTAGCCCAAAGTCGCGGGCAGAATCTAGTATAACAATAAGTGTATATAGGTCTTTGATTAGCTAATGCAAATTGTCCACAGTATCGGAAACCCGGACAATCGACTACTCGAATACCAGGTCAAGTGATATTGTACCATGATTGCACTATTCATCAATACTACAGTCAAACGCTTCATTTTAATCGGATTATACATATTTGACATTCAATTATCATTTTGAACATAATCAATACGAATTGTCAAACCGAGTGAGCTTGTTTTTTTGTTATGCTTTGACAAGCTAATTACTCCGCCGATCATTTCAGGGTACATAATCAAATTCAATTTGTTTCTAAAATAAAATTCATTTTATTTTTTATTTTATTAGACTTTCAAAGCCTCAGATGGACACAGAGAAAAAAACATTATATGATTATAAATGTAACCGCCGGGTTCGCAAGGTTGGTACTGAGAATGGCCCGGCAAGAAACTCAGCAATTACTCTTTTCAAAAATAAAAAGAATCTCTATTAATGATTGAAAAGAAGACAGTGGAGGCAACTATGATCATTTAAGCGTCGTGTTAAGAACTTCGTAGCTTTGATGTTTAATTTTACCGTACCAAAATTATGGTAGGCTCCCGAAGGACAGGAAGACTTATATTAAGCGAACATTGTGAACCTTGTGGGACACGGTAACTTTGTACGGAAGATTAATAGAATATTTTTTAATATTAAAGTTCCAACTTTCTCTTATTTATATTATACTTATTCGTAATCCAGGCTATCATTTACCCGTATCTCGAGTTGTATATGTTTTGTAGGAATTATTATTTGTACTTTTGTAGAGTTATTGTTGGTTGATCGAAGAGGAAAACATAATTTATGCTCAAAGTAACCTTCGGCTGAAATTATGTACCATTATAGCTTGATTGACTGAAATTATAGATTTGAATCATTTTGTGAAAAATATCGTTTCAATTATTACGTACAGTGGCTCTTTACGGTTGAAAGAAAATGAAATGGTTTATAGAATTTAGGCAAATTAACGCGATAGTGACTTTATGTGTTGCATGCAAACGTTCAGTCTTCAGTAGCGGCTAGTTAGGCAAATGTGCACTAAATAATAAAAACCCCAAGGACCTCCTAACAAAATAGATACATATAGAAGTTAGAAATAAATTTAAGTTACAATTATAATTGAATAAGCCTAGTAGTGCCTCTCATGTCTTGCTGTGCCCTAACAGGGGCCTTACCACGAGCTCTTATTGCCATGATAGTTTCACTCATTTATGAGACAGATGTATGTGACGCGTATACATCTGTCACTGTCACACAACTGAATTATCATTGCAATAAGAGCTCATGGTTGGGCCCCTGGGCTTATGTTAAATAGCTAAGGATATCATTATACTTACGATTATTTTGTATATGTATGTAACTAACATAAACGCAATAAATAAATAAATAAAAAGTTAAATTAATTAACTTTAAAAGTTAACTACAACAAGGCTCTAAATCTTGAGTCAAATATTAATAAAAAATATCCAACAATATTAAAGTACTCACTTACCTCAACTCTCATAACAATTTTATAAGTTTACCTAAACGTCACACGCAAATCGTAACTTAAAATGTCCAACCTTTCAACTCCAGTACAATCATTTACAAAAGCTTTTGAAATAATCCACTCGCAGGCATGTCAAACGTATCTCGTTTATCAACGGTACAGATCTCGGTGCGCGGAGTCGAGGGTACTCGATACGGGAGTGGACTGGACTGTACTCGCATAGATTCCAATTTCAAAGCTAAAATGTTCGATTGAAAAGTTTGCGTTGTGACGTGGTTTTTGTTTTTATCGCTTTTAATATACAAGTCGCATTGTGACTAGAAAATTGTATCTAAAGTACTTTCATTTAGGACTTAAAGTGCTTTGATAAAATAAATTAGTTGCTGAGTTCTTTGTAGGTTATTCTTTTAGAGGGCTAGTTTCCGAGCCAGAGGTAAATTTTCGGCACTCATAAGTGCCTTACCAGGTCCCAAACTGAATAAATATTTTTCATTTTCAAGATTTCTCCACCGCTCTCTACTTTCGGCATCATGCCGGAAGTAACCTCCTGAACCTGGGGGTAGCACGTATAATCCTGTACAATCATGTCGTTCTGACGATTTGAAAGTACTTTGTTAAAAGCAAGCATACATTCCCAACAACTACTGTTCATACTAGTAATATTCATTAAGTGTGTTGGTTGGTTGGTTATCCTTCAGTTCAATCTGTGTACTTTCTTGTATTAACCATGTTTATGTTGTTAAATAAATATTATTATTGTTAAAAGTGTAATCAAATGAAGACATTTTGAATTGAATTGTATATGGAATGCGGCCATCAGAGTGCCTAGTGCGAGTTTTCTTAAAATCGCCGTCACAAGTCACCGACGTATACGCAGATTTGTATGGGCTCACAATAGTGTCATCTTTAGGCCGACAGAGGCGCTGTTTCGATCCCATACAAATCTGCGTTAACTTTGACGCGGTGACTTGTGGCGGCGGCAGTGAAAAACTCGCACTAGGCACTCTGGTCTGACCATTTTTTTTGGACTACGACCTCTTAATCGTTCACTCTCTTTTCTTCCAGTTACAATTAGCCTCCCCTCAATGGAGCATTGAAAAGTCATCGGCAAAAAAATATTATTTTTAATAAAAAAAATCCCCATATATACCTACTCTTTTTTTTCTCCCTCATATTCCAACACGTCCATACGTTTCACAAAATTCAAATCGTCAACCACACGTATTGATCCACCGCATACACCTTACATAACTGTAAATTTAAGATGGGAATACTTGACTGATTCGTGTATTATTTAGTAATGCGAAGATAGACAATAACAATACCCACTTTTCACCGAAGATGAATAAGTGCCAACTCGACAGGTAGTGAGTCTAGCGCCGTCTCAGAATACGTCTTTGAATTACTTCGAGATACATGCAGGTTTTCTCACGATATTTTCTTTCACCGTTAAGCACGTCGGGTGAAATCACTGCACATAAGTTTTTGGAAAAACTCATTGGTACAGGCCGCTGGGATTTGAACTTGCTATAATTGCGTAGCAGGCGACTACTTAAAACCCACAGCCGCCACGGCTCTTACACAATTCTAACAGAAATACAAAAATAGCAATATTTTCTCCTCATAACGTTTATATAGTTTTGGTTGCGAGTGAACAATGTAGTGCCTTCTTAACTCAATCTCCGCTGAGAAACGCAACAGCATGTATAAAAACTGTTGCAAAATCGTGCCCGGGAGCGCTGTTCTCAGTAATAGTCTGCTACATTATGTCTCGAGCTCGAGGTAAGGGTATTGTGACGTCATTTACAAACACATTTGGGGAAAAACTAGCATGGAATATATAACATGCAATTTCCTTCCACAAGGAAAAAGTATAGCAAAAAATGCTCGCAGGAGCTCACTCTCCTTTAATGACGTTTAGAGGTCGGTGAACTTTACAAAATGCATTAATTGTAAATTGTGGACCGTTCAATCTTGAGAAATCAGCAGTATGATTACCTATATAAACCTGTAAAAATTATCCATCTATCTCATACATTTAAACGAGCAATTATCTATACAGATAAATAAAATTTAAGTCTGTTTGTAAATCCAAAATAAAAAAAATCACTAAATGTATATGAAACTGTACACGCTACTGACATAAAAAACCAAGTTTTAAAGTTTTCTCTGTCTGTCTGTCTGTTTGTTCCGGGTAATCTCAGAAACGGCTGGACCGATTTTAACGGGACTTTCACTGGCACGTAGCTGATGTTTCAAGGAGTAACTTAGGCTACTTTTATTTATTAAAAATATTAGGGTTCCGCGAAATCTTCGCGGGTGAAACCGCAGGGCACAGCTAATTGTATATAGGATCATTCATTATTTTCATGAAAATTTAGTATGTACGGGGTTTTCGGGGGCAATAAATCTAGCTAGGATTCATTTTTAAAAAACTTCAAACAAAAGCAAAGCTCGTTCATCCAGGTACTCGTATTTATACACAACAATGATTAGTGAGCAACAGAGTGGCGGAGGAGATTGTTGGTGTCGACTTTGACTATCTACATTAATAATGTTGTAAGTGCAGTAAAATACTACACCAAAAATAAAAATCATGGAACCGGCAAAAAGTATAATTCAATAACCAACTCTCCACGTAATTTATAACTGTAATCGGAAAGGGCCTTTACTGAGCGAACTTCGTTTCGTTTCCCATATTTTATACCGCTTGATAAATGGTTAGCACGAGGTGTACATTAATATCCCTAAAAATGATGACGTTTTTACTGATGTCCGCAACAAAAATGAGTAATTGACTGATAAATAAAAATAAGAGGGAGGTCAACTCCTAGGTAAAAGTACCTGTGCTCCGCGGTTTCACCCGCGTAATTTATGTGATTTACTCCTTGTAACATAAGCTATCTGCTAAGTCCCGTCGAAATCGGTTCAGATATTTCGGAGATTACCCGGAACAAATACTGAGAGACAGAAGAAAAAAGGTTTTTTATTATGTCAATACCGCATATACTTTCATATGCATTTAGTAAAAGCTAATATTTTGGAATTACAACCAGAAATTTCAATTTTATTTAATTGTTTAGATTTGGATTGTGTTTGTATGTTCAGAGTCATCTTTGAGACTAGAGAACCGGCTTGAAAAATCTTTCATAGATAGAAAGCTGCATAAATCTCAATAAATATAGGCTAAATTTTATATATCACACTCGAACGAAACTACGTACAAAACCATACTTATAAACCCTTATATTATTTTATATCGAAAATTTTAAAGAACGTAGTCATTTTCGTAGAGCTCCTGCTACGAAATTGTTACGACCGCTACGCACGTAGCAATGTGCTACACATGTGCTACGCCGTAGATATCAACTAAAGTGATTGCGTGGGAAACAGAAACTCTTTTATTTTATCGCAGTACGAATACTACGATTATGAGACGAGTTAACGTTTCATTTTTAATAGTAACTCACCGCGACTCCACCCGCGTCGAATGAGTACTTGGGACCCACTCTCATCCCCTCATAATAAGCGTTAAGTAATAAAACCTAGGATTAGGAGTTATAATGCCTTTTTTGTTTTATTTCACACTACGTGGTGTGAAATCACTGCACATAAGTTTTTAGAACCACTCATTGGTGTAGACTCCGCTGGGATTCAAACTTGCGTCGCTTGCATAGCAGGCGACTGCTCAAACCCCACGACTACCACGGCTCTTTATACTGGACATACATTTCGTAAATTCAAAAAGCATTTTAAATTCCTCTGCTTAGCTTAGTATCGAGAAGTATTTCAAAGACGTATGTATAGTGCCTGAGACGGCGATGGACTCATTATCTGTCACGTTGGCACTTCATCAACTTCGGTGAAAAGTGGGTGTTGTTATTACACCACCTCTACCTACCCCTAAAGGCGAGCATATGTTTGTTGTTTCTTTATCGTAACTGCAGGAAGTGTATGAAGAGATGCATGAATGTGGATGAAGCGAAAGAAGTATGTAAGGATCGTAGCATGTGGCGAACGATGGTCTCTGCCTACCCCCATGGGATACAGGTGTGAGCATATGATAAAAAGTGTTGAATATAATTTAAATAAGAACGTTACGAACAGACAGAGACAATTTCACATAGATAATATTATTAAGGAGTTTTCTAAATATACATTGAACAAATTCATCCGAAACACAAATACATGGGAAGGACAGTAAACACTCCCATGGGACAATATTATGGTAATTTAAACACATAAATTGCTAACAAACAAGGCAATACAAACAAAATACATCTCTATTTTGTGTTGACTGTTTTGGCATCGTCCATTAGAACACCGCAAACGTGTCCATCCACTGACAATGGCTGTGCAATTAAAAGTTTGAAACTAACAATGTATATGTATACAGATAAATAAAATTGAAGTGTCTGTTTGTAATTCCAAAATAACAGCTTTTCACTAAATGCATATGAATTATACTATATTATGCATATAATATATAGTATACACGCTACTGACACTAAAAAACCATGTTTAAAATTTTTTTCTCTGTCTGTCTATCCGTCTGTCCGTCTGTCTGTCTGTCTGTCTGTCTGTTTTTTCCGGGTAATCTCTGAAACGGCTTAACGGATTTTAACGGGACTTTCACTGGTAGGTAGCTGATGTTTCAAGGAGTAACTTAAGCCACTTTTATTTATCAAAAATATTAGGGTTCCGCAACAATAACGATGAAACTAAATCTACGCGGGTGAAACCGCGGGGCACAGCTAGTTTAATATAAGCTTTTCCTAACAACATAGCTTCATGTATGTCTCCTGAGAATGATTTCCTTTACAGAAAATATGTGTACAAAACCGCAATTTGCAATTTTAATCTAATCTAAACCACTTTTAGGTAACTCAAAAGAAAAAATAGAACTTATACAAGTAAAAGCGCGAGACAAAGAAACAAATCTAAATTAATATAATTCCTAAATACATCGAATATTTAAGCTGTGCCCAAACGAAAACCAAAAGTGTAATATTATTTATTATCATCAAGCCTTCTTTCCATCCCTTACGGCGTGCTCAGGCCAGCTTTTATTAACGTTGTATTGTCATTTTTTTTGGGGTGTATCATCCTCTCATGCTTCTATGTTTTGTCCTGTATAGTAAGGTTGACTGGCAGAAACGCTTTAGCATTAAGTCCACCTGTGTACATTGTGCATAAAGTTTTAAATAAATAATAAATAAATCATTAAACGGTACGACAAATTGATGAAGACACAAAATTTCATATAAATCCGTCCAGCCGCTTCGGAGAAGTTTGGTAACAAACACCGCGAGACGAGAATTTTATGTGTTAGAATATTTACAAGAAATTGTCTAAAAGAAAATCTCTGTATAATCTTACGAACTTCCGCCCATGGCAACGCATGATATACCTTAAAGTTCATTCTAAACATTAATAATAGATTTTTTTAAATTGGATGCGTATAAATCCCCCTACACACAAACAAACAAACTATACCGCTTCATAATTTTAGTATAAGATGAACATTTGCATATTATACTGAGTTACTTTCCGTGGAAAACAAGCAGCTTACCCTGCAGACATTGGAATAATATTGAATATTCGAGCAAGTCTGGAATACAAATGTGTATGCATGACCGTTTCCATTCTGAGAGATACGAGAAATCTGTTCCCATTCATCACGGCAAGAGGAGAACTTTCATCTGTGGTAGCCACAGATAAAAAAAAACTTGAGAGGTGTCAAGGGACACCCGGATGGAACGAAGTTCTATATATTCTATATATATATATATACTCTCTCGACTTCGTAAGCACAACAGCGTATAGGTTAGAACACGCACGGCTTGCTAAATAAATACGTTCAGACATTGTAACATTTATGATTATGATTTGCTTTGAATTTAGAATAAAAGTGTCGTTACAACTTTTTCGTAAGAATTTTTTCCGTCTAGCCCCCTTTCACAACGCGCGGTAATGAACTTCGTTCCAAAATTTCATCTTCTCTTACCCTATACATTGATGATTTTTTTAAGACTACCATCTTACCTTCGTAATCCCTTTTACGAGGAAAATCGGTAATCTGGGTTAAACCAATTGTCAGACTCTCTAAGGCCTCTTTAAAAGACTACAAAGTATGTATCAACTAAAACCCGTCGTAGTGTCCGTGGAGTTTGAGCAGACCAAATCGAATCCCAGCGGGGCCTGTACCAATGAGTTTTTCTAGATACTTATGTGCAGTGATTTCACACCACGTGCTTTACGGTGAAGGAAAACATCGTGAGGAAACCTGTATATGTCTGAGAAGTAATTTAAAGACGTATGTTTGGTACCTGAGACGGCGATGGACTCAACCTCTGTCACTTTGGCACTATCATATTCATAATCATTTTTTAATTTTAATTCAATTCATGGATAAAAATTTATAATAAAAGCTCACTGGAAAGCCATATCTACAATGTACTCCAAATTCCTCAATGCTTTATCTCTTGCTTTAAAATTCCTACAGTATACCACTGCAGTGAAGAGAATCCCAAGGTATCTAACAAGCCTATACGCTTTCGCAATCCAAATACGTTCAATCAAAGTAGACCTTTATATTTAGCTCACGTATAACCTTTTTATTCCACCCTAGGGCTGCTGCTTCCAACTTGGTAAGGTTTACTTTGCATTACATATATTATAATATACGAGTAGAATGTATCTTCACGCAAGGGATCGCAGCATCGCCTACTTTTTACCAAAAAATATACATTTGTTTTTTACTTAATGATGTTTCTTATCTTTTTTTTTTCACCACATTATGCAGGCAGGTACATACAATACAATATCTAGCTGAATTATACATATACTGGCAACTGAACTGAACTGAACTGAAATGAACAGAATTGAACAGAATTGAACTGAACTGAACAGGACTGAACGGAACTGAACGGAACTGAACAGAACTGAACAGAACTGAACAGAACTGAACAGAACTGAACAGAACTGAACAGAACTGAACTGAACAGAACTGAACAGATCTGAACAGAACTGAACAGAACATAATCTGTGAACATTTCAGCTGTCTAACGATTCATGAGATACAGCCTAGTGACAGACGGACAGTAATATTAGTAATATGTTCCCGTTTTTTAACTTTTGGGTACGAAACCCAAAAAACATCCAAGAATTTCACGTAGCAAGCCGCGAATATGTTCAATATTGAGTTAATTAAGATATGGCCGCCTTGAGGGAAAGTTAATTAGTAAAGACCTGCGGAGCCGCGATCTCGTTCATAAATATTACATTTCCTTTACCTTATGACTACACTAGTATTCTTTCACAGACAAAAGTTTTTCTCTTACATACCTACATAATTATGCTCACGCCTGTATTTCCCGTAAAGGTAGGCAGTAGTGTTTTAATAACAATATTCACTTTTCACCGAAGATGGCTAAGTGCCAATGTGACAGATGGTGAGTCTACGTCTAGTCTAGTCAAAGACGAATGTATAGTGCCTGACCGCCGTCTTTGAATGCCAATCTGTCTTTGAATTACTTTTCAGACATATGCATATTTAATTCACCGTAAAGCACGTGGTACGAAATCACTGCACATAACTTTTTAGAAAAACTTATTGGTACAATCCCCGCTGGGATTCGAACTTGAATCGCTTGCGTAGCAGGCGACTGCTCAACCCTCACGGCCACGACGGCTCCTATTCCGCACATTAATACCCTTGAAATATATCCCCGGCAGTCTGCAGCCAATTTGGCTTATAGGATCCTCAACCTCTCTTCAAGCTGGCCATAAATCACGCAAACCACCTCTGTAACCACTAGTATTAACCCCAGTGCTCATTACTCCAAGATAACCCTTATCACCAATAAACCACGTGACCATACACGGAGCAGTAATGAAGGTTTACCTAATAACCTACCCAATCCCGTAATTGACGTGTATTGCGGCCGGTCAGACACGGTTTTTGTTAGGGCTGTCACGTCACTAAACAATTTACTTTCAATAAGAAAGGAAACAAATAAATCAAGTTTTGTTCAGCCTTGCAAGTAACCGCTTACCACGAGGTGGGATGTATACTTGTTTACACTCTTTGAAAGATTAGAATATTTTTATATCATAATCATGAAAATTTTCTGAATTATTTTTAGTTTTTTTTTGTTAGGAAAAATCTCGGAAACACCCTATTTTTGCTCATATCAAACTACTTATGCATTAATTTATTATTGCTATGTAAGAACTATAAAACTAGAAATGAAATTAATAAAGATACGACTGTCATCGTCATTAAGAAGTGAAAGCCATTATAGACAGTCTAAAACATCCCATCAAAATCGGATTTACTACAAAGTTGTTCGAAGAACAATATTTTGGGACCGCGAGAATCGTTAAGGGAAAAATTTAAATCAATTGGAATTTTGACAGTGGCCTCACAGTATATTTTAGCTAACTTATTATTTGTGCATCAAAACATTGGATCGTTTCAAAGGAAATGTGATGTGCATAATGTAAACACAAGACACAAACATAAAATTGTAGTGCCTGCGCATCGCCTACAAAAAGTGCATGGCTCATTTTTAGGACAGAGCACACGCTTCTATAATAAATTACCAACAAAAATTGTAAACTTGCCCTTCAACAAATTTAAAGAAACAATTAAATCAGTTTTGCTTGAAAAAGGATATTATACTGTAAGTGATTATATTTGTGATAAGGGAGCCTGGGATGTACCTGATAATGTTTGTAAATAATCCCATTGGCACTGTACTTTTGCTACAATTAATTAATCTTAATTTTGCTTTGACTGGCTGGAATTTGCCATGCTCACATATATTTGTACTATATTTTTAGTTTTTATTTTTGACAATTGAGCATTAGAACTGTGTCCATGGGCTTATAGTTGCTTGAACAATTTATTTTGTATTTTTAAAACTGTATAATATTCTTTAAAAGAGTAATTACTGAGTTTCTTGCCAGGTTCTTCTCAGTAAAATCAACCTTCCGAACCTGGCGGTAGCATGTATAATCCTGTGTAATTGTGTCATTCTGACGATTTGAAAGTACTTTGTATGAAGTCTAATCGAATAAAGATATATTTGATTTTGATTTTGATTTTAATTTAAAGACAGTAATCTTAATGCTCCTGAACTGAACCCGACTTCTACAATAATAAAAATAAAACCAAGAAACTTTGCGTCTCTTGAACCCTTTTCAAACTTTAAACTTTTCTTAACGTTAGACGTTACGTTAAGAATACGAACGCAGGACAGTTACAATCATTTATTGGATTGGATTCAAGTATGGCGAAGGCTTAAAGTTTCTATAGCCCAAGTATAAGTTTTAAATTTTCTTTAACGTTCACTATAGTATCATCATCTCCCGGGCCTTATCCCATACATTGTTGGGGTCGGCACTTGATTCAACCCGATGTGGCTGATCACCTGATTTTTATACGAAGCGACTGCCATCTGACCTTCGCAACCCCATTTAGGAGGAAAATCTGTGATCTGGGTTAAACGTTCACTATAGCATCGATTGCGATATTTATATAGACTAGATAGAAAAGATAGAAGATTTTCCTCATTTTGCATAGGAATGTAAATGCGCCCCTAACGGCGAGAGTAGGAAGTTTTTACAATTTATTGATATTTATACATATACATACATATACATATACATAAAGAAAACATACATACATACAGATAAATGAAATTGAAGTGTCTGTTTGTAATTCCAAAATTACAGCTTTTCACTAAATGCATATGAAAGTGTACACGGTATTGAGATAAAAAACAAATTTTTTACATTTTTCTCTGTCTGTCTGTCTGTTTGTTCCAGATAATCTCCGAAACCGCTGGACTAATTTTAACGGGGCTTTCACTGGCAGATAGCTGGTGTTACAAGGAGTCAGTAGCGTGTATACTTCCATATGCACTTAGTGAAAAATTTTGGTATTACAAACAGACACTTCAATTTTATTTATATGTATAGATATAGATTAAAAACAGACCATTCCATTTTATTTATGTATTAGGTTCAAGAATCCAACAAACAAATATCAGCTAATGTATTTGTTCAACATTTCGCTACATTGGACTGAAAGAGCACGGTTTAAGTTGATATTATTTACTTTGATGCTTTTCGGTGAACAGTTTTAAACACAAGGCTTCACGCTAAAATTATCTGTTCTGGGAATAAAACGGGAGTCCCTAGTATCACATTTGTCTGTATGACTGTCTATGTGTACATAATATCCCAACGGCCAAAGCAAGAACTCTTTTTGCCATGATATTATGTGATAATGACAGATTTGCGATAAGGTCATTGAAAGACCATGTTTTAAAATAATACCATATTATTTATGATTCAAATTGAAACTTTAAAATTATTTAAAAAAATCTACATGCGAATTGATAACCTGTTTTTTTTTGAAGTCGGTTCAAACAGATTATGATTATGTATCTACGAGTTGTAGCATATTATGGGAATAAGGAAGCAGTCTGAACTGTAGTACCAAAAGATTAAATATTCGAGTAATTACGGAAAAGGAGAATTAATTTAACGGGTTTTTTGTTTAAATAGAAATAAAAGTGTCCGTTTTCCTGTTCAAGAATCCGGGCAGGTACGCTCATCTGAAGTACATTTTACAGTCCATCAAACCACAACACGTTTTGCAATGAAGCAGTGAATATTTCTTTCTAGCATTGCGAGAAGAAAATTACTCTTAAAACATGGTTATGGACGATATAAAAACATAATAAACGTAGCAAAAATATGAGTAGGAAGCTTAAATGTCGCAATGTTTTTCCGATTCCACGAGAATAAAGTCACTGGTAGATGATATAGTTTAATTCAACTACACGTTGATATTTACCTAAAACTGTATGCGGTTTAACTCGCGTAATTTCCATATCATGAATATAAAAAAAATATATAGTTACTTCTCATAAAATCAACGATCAGCCAGTAAGACTCCCGTTAAACCATATATACAGGGTGTCGGTTAATTCCGGTCAGCTCTTAAAATGTGTGATAGGGTATAATTTTAGGAAGCAATTAAAATAATTACGACAAAAATATCTTCTTCCGTTTTCGAGTAATTGACGTTCAAATTCCATCATACCAAGACCTTATTTTCGCATAAAAGTCAGCTGTAACGTAGAGTTATGCACCTGAAATCTAACTACGTTTTTATTTTTTTTCTCCCACGAATAGTTCCTGAAATAACCCCATGAAAGCAGTTTTCGACACTGTAATTCTACTTCTTTAAATTGTTATGATTTTTGAGGTCAAGGTTACAGTTCATACTCCTGTGAACTCTGATAACCTCGAACGGGTTCAATTGAATTAGGTAAAAGACAGACCGATGATTTACAAAGAAATGCCGCCACAAGAATCAAAGTTACTGCCGGCTTTTCTGTACGATATCAAAGACACCGCGCGGCATCATTAAAAAAGCGCGGTGCCTTTGAGTTCGGGCGGCACGTGCAAATAAACAGATATCGCGGCAACTTTCGGCAGCGCGCGGCGCGCATTGTGTTTATTAGTGTGCGTGTTTATTAGTTTGTGTGTGTTTAATAGTGGTGGGATTATTTTTATCGATCACTCGAATAAAACAAAAAGTACCTAATGCTTCCATTAGTAGTAAATACCAATTCATTGTTCGCATAGACTAAGTGAAAAACCTAGGTACTTACGTTATTGTAGTAATTGGATAGTTTTGTAGGAAAATAGTGTAGTTAGTGTATTTCTAATCCTCAATACAATTTGTGATTTTCTAGGATTCTGATATTAAATAAACTATTACCTTAATTATTAACCAAGATTAATTTTCACTTCAATACCTACATGAATTAGTCTGTAAGAAAATAGTTAGTTGAAACAGTTTTAGAGAAAACGTACAGATTCAACAATTTACTCTTGTAGTAGAGCACTCACTTAAAGACAACACAATTTTAAACAAGAATACCCAAGATTGTACCTACATAATAACGTAACTTTATTAAATCGGTTCTGTGATTTGTTTTTATCATCAGTATTCAGTAATTTAATTTATGTTTCGATAAGTCTATCGTTAATAGCGTCCCATCCAATCCCATCCCTATTTAGCACGCGCCGCCGCCACACGCCGCGCCGCTATGATAGAACTTTATTAGGGCTGTCGAACATGGTCTATTTACTCTACTTGTTCCACGAACCCTGTTCGTAGGTATTAAATTAATTCACGCTCTTAATTTATTTTAATTTTATTCTTAACGTGAATAAATAAAAAGAAAGAATGAATTTGAAAAATGTTTATTTTTACAAAACATCGTCTAAACCAAGACTACTATTCTACGGATCTTCTCAGAAAGCTAGTTTCCGAACCGGTGGTAAATTATTCTACATTCATAAGTGCCTTACCAGGGCCTAAACAGAATAAATCATTTCCATTTTCATTTTCACTAGACCAAACTCTGACTAAAACTATGTCCATCCCTTTTGATATCTGTATCACAAAAAGAGATAGCACTACTTTTAATTAAACCAAGGGGAAATGGGTAAAGTTTTGATACCGGGATTAGAACCGGCACGTCTACGCTTGATAAGCGATGTCTAATCCACATATTGTGTTACCAGTCGGAGTCAAAACTAAATCAAAATAATTCGTATGTTAAAAGTTGTATCTTGAAAAAAGTGTGTGACACCCCTATTTCATTCGCACTTTTATGATTTAGTACCTATTTATTTGTTTCAAAATCAGTCTAATTCGGATAATGGTCGCGGGCGTGTGCTTCTAAGCAAAGTTTTTTGTTTCCGTCGTGACCTTGTTACTTTCATTTTCTCGTTAGTTTGTTAGGTACTTAGTACCTACTTAATTACTATTATCATGCCGAACTTTCAGTACTCAGATGTTCAGTATACCGACATGGTTTTGGCCTATGCAATAGCAAGCTACAAGGGGTAATACTGGTGAAGCGTTGCGTTTTTATTTGGACTTTTACGGTCATCGAAGTGATGAGTGCGTGCCCTCTTCAGGTAGAGTGCTTATGAGAGTTGTGCAACGGCTGAGGGATAACGGAAGTCCATGCTCAGGCTTGTTTGGATGTGCAAGGGCGCAATTTCGAACACTTGCCCATTTAGAAGTTGACTGAACTAGCGGTAATAATGCTTCCAGTGATAACAATGTTTTGTATGTGAGTGAAGTGATATGGTCCAGACTAAGGTGTATCCTGTCATAAATAAGGTCAGTTCACTAATTGATTTGAAGTAGGTACCTACCTATACTTACGTAGATTATTACCGCGTACGTAATGTAGGTGAACGCGGCCGCGCGTTCATGCAACCCGGCTTAAGGCCGCGAGCTCTTCGACTATAGCTTATAACTACGTTATCGTTGGAGCTAGATATTTAAGACTTCAACATAGTGCTATATTCATATAACCCTACAACTTCTATAAGACTACTGCTTCGAATTCTCCGACACCCTGTATACTTCGATATGCATTTAGTAATAAGCTGTTTATTTTGTAATTGTACTGAGCTTTAATAAACCAGCTATAATTTATACTGACCGTAATATTGTGCCACGTATTATATATAACAAAACATGTCTAAAATACAATCATAACGCCGACAGAAACTGGAACAAATGAATACTTGTGTCAGAAACATGGGATATTCGTGCTCAGTAGCCTCCACGGTAGCAGCGTAGAACCGCAGCTCGTAGCCGCATACAAATTTAATTTATTTAATGGCATATCGTAGGTACTTTCTGCACCGTGGTTTATCGTATCTGTATACATAATATAGTTTAAAACACGCTGAAGCAATCATGGCTTTAATGTTACGTATTTTTAAGTAACACTCAAAAGAAAATATCGTATGAGATTACTTTCATCTGTGCGTGTCTGTCTATCATTGTTTAGATGGACATAGTTTATTATAGCGACCAGGTTTCTGGCAAATAAATATATATTACTAACACTGTTATAATAAGGACCGCATCAACAATGCCTTTTATTATATGAGTGATTATTTTAGAACAATAACTATATTTATGGAAAACTTCTAATAGCTATTATATTATGGTACGGTGGTCTCTGCCTACCCCCTTGGGATACAGGCATCAGCATATGTATGTATGTATGGACAAAACTAAGGAATGTATTATGTAAATAGTAATAATGTGTATCATCTAAATAGCATTGCATTCATGCTCGCAGTGCTTTTAGCAAAGAGGGGCACCCTTTGAGAGAGACACGACGGCGGAATGAAATAGCCTTTGAACATGGCGCAAGTGATAAGAGAATAGAATAACTAGAAAAAACACAATTTTTACTTCACTACTCTAACTTTTAAACTTTGCTTGTAATTCAATAGTATTATAGTAACTTTAGGACGACATGCAGTGAATGGTTAATTTTTTACAAAATGCATCGAACATAAAATTACATGGCTTACCAATGGATACATGAAGTGACATGCGATATTTATATTAGAAAGTACTCGAATAAAAATGTACTATAAATCTTCGACATCCTTAATAAATACAACATTTAATGCATCATAATTAAAGCCTGTACGCATCTCAAATATTTGCATAAGCAAGAACGTCATCCATGTAAACAAACACACTTGTAGTCAATATACTTACGCATATGTTCGTATGATAAAGAACTACTAAATGGCGTAAGAGAACATCCTGAATTCTCGGAAGGCGCCTAACGTAATTAAACTGTCAGTTTTATGAACCATTAAACGTATGTACACGTCCACTAACATTTGTTGAAAACCCTTGTTTGCGTCATGTGTAGTTTTCGGAATCAAAATCTCAAATGAAATGTTCCGTAGTAGCTTTTCTAGTACTGTATTTTCTAGTATATGTATAGATATTATTCCATAAAAGTTATATTTCTTCTTACGCTCTATATTTTGTAGAATATTCAAGGGGTTATCATTTTTAAAGACACTCCGCATATCTGCTGCCACTCATAGCACAGCTAGTAAAACAGATGCAGACTTTGCAAGGTACGTTTCAATGTAATTTACATGTCGCTGGCTACGTTATGAAATGCATCAAGATTTGTGCTGAAACATAACGTATATTCAAATTTGCTTTTAGATTAAATAAGTATACTTAAAAAAAGGAAAGAAGAGAATTGAGTATTCTGATTAATGGTTCTGTTACTATGAAAAGGATTTAAATTGTAACTATGATAAAATACCGTAGCCGTTTATAAATGTTACTAACATTTTACACCAGCAATAAATCAGCCTAAGTAGGGAATTCAAGAAATAGCTTTGCAGTCTCCTTTGTGAATTGTAAATAGATGTAATCATTTCAATTAAATGGTAACTGAATTGTCAAGATCAACAACAGACGACACGTAAAATATTCGTTCGTAATCTATACATTGGAGCAATCAAAAACGCAATGGAAAGCCAAACATCAAACGAATGCCCCGCAAATTGGACGTATTGGTAGTTAAAACTATTTACAATGTCAACACGAGTTCCCAAGAACCACGGTAGAGTAAACATCATTTTACGCGTTGCATACGACTCAAACACTATATATGAGGAAATATTTACAAAATGTGGCGCTATAAACTTCATACTTACCGCGCACGACGCACACTAGGAACGAGGCACATATGGGATTACGATGTCAAATACAATGTGTGGCTTTTGGTACATTTAACTCTCAAACAACATTATGACTACGCTTCCAAAGGGAGCAACAGATGCTAGACTTTTTGTCGTAAGAAATTACTCCGTTTAGTAAAATTTGGAACACGAAATTCACGAAGGAGACAAATTAGGTTTAAAATTCAACCGGCATGCGTCAATTAGCACAAATTAAATTAGCATGACATTATTACACCTCATCGAGCTTCTATTCAACACAGCGTAAGAATGTATCCAAAGCTTCTACACATTATTATCTTGCTTATTATCAAAATAGATTAACAAATGAAATTTAAAAATAAATATTCGGTTTGGGCCCTGGTAAAGGCACTTATGAATGTCGAATAAATAACACCGGTTCGAAAACTAGCCTTCTGAGAACAACCGGCAAGAAACAGGCATGCATCATTTAAATTTCATTAATTCAATATAAAAATATAAATTTTAAATTTGATGTAAGGTATAAATACTGTTAGCAGATATATTGCTTTGACATAATTGTCGAATTAAAAATGTCTGGTACTATGAAAAAAATATTTATTCCGTTTAGGCCCTGGTAAGGCACTTATGAAAGTCGAGAATTTACTATACTATACATTACTTTTTAGCCACGATTATAATGTCTGATCCAGCACAGTGAAATATAACACAGTAGGACATAAACAATACTACATAAAGTACGAAGAAACTAATTTCCACCGTATTAATATTACGGTTGAAGAAATGTTTTGAACTTTGTCAAAATCCTATGATTTCAAAGTAAATCAAAATGAAAACTCAAACTACTATGGACAGATTTCCCGAATAAAAAATATCCAACTGAAAGTTTGTCCCTTCGCGAAGTTCGCTTAAATTAATCGAGATTCGAAACTTTCCATTTCAACTTGAAAAGAATTAACGATCCTTGAAACAAGCGTCCAAACTAAAACTCCACAAGTAATTAAGATCTTTGGATTTCCCAAACTGTTCCATATCGGAAAAGACATTTCTACTGTTTTCTTTAGACACTAATAAAAATCGAAATCCAGGCACGATGACTGTCTAAGCTTAATGGTATCCTCTTCCTTCGCAACTACTAGCGTACGTATAAAAACTCAGTTATGGCCGCCGAAAGGTTTGTCACATCATGCCAGTTTTATTGCGGGTAATTTCAAGTTTCCAACGGCGGTCGTTTGTTTCCGCCAATTTATAACATTACTTATTTACAAGATCACAAAAACACTTTATTTGCTACTTGTACTTTGTTTACTACAAATGGGCTCGCATTTTATCAGTATCAAATTAGAATAAGATATTGTAGTTGAAAATTATAAATAATTCAAACCCGGGACTGAGTGATAACGACAAACTCACAATATTTCACAATGGAATGACCTAAATATATTTATTGACGAAAACAGGTTTGCATTTTAGATTTAGTCAATTGAGTTTATAACTGTTTGTCGATGGATCAATGGCCGATGAAGCAGACGGGTCCTACAATGGGGACAGTATTAAGCATGCACTTATAAGACTCATAGAAAAGGACGCCCTGTAGCTCCAGGTCAGTATTAATGCTGGAAGCGGTATACAAATGACTGGGTGCCAAGGCAAAAACATGGGAGAGACTTTAAGTCTAACATTAGACGCAACTACATCTTTACAGTTTCAAATACGAAAGGCCTTTTTGAGAAGCTCTCTAAACGACTGGTCAACGCCTCTGATAAGTGTTCGACGAGCACAGATCTAAGTGCTAGTGTACTATTTGTAATCTATTTTATTTTTATATATGTAGTGATAAGATTTCTCTTTGAGTGAGTTTGTGTGTTGAGGGTTATAAATCTGTTTGTTTAAGATAATAGCTAAAACGCATGGACCGTAAAATTTATGACGTAATCATCATTTTAGGTACGTAGTTCATTTGGCCATATTTTAATCACAATAAACAAAAATAATAAAATTGGGAGATAATACTTTCATAACAAACCACAACAATACCACCGTAACAATACAAACCACAATCAATGAACTGCATTCAGGGATGGCGTTATTCATGAAATAATATCCATTACTGAATGATGTATTTAATCTCTTTTTGAACGATCTGTTTGAAAACAACGACGATGGAAATGAAAACATTGGATCATTGAATATAAACTCATCCATCTCATTTAAACCAATTGTTTGAACACTTGACGGTCTTTGAATTGCAATATAATGACGTAATAATATACAACGTAACAAACTACTTTATACCCGCCGCATTGTCTGCGGAATATTAGTACCGTATGACCGTTATTAGTGTTTAAGCTATCTTTATTTTATAAAGTTCATCCCTATAGAGACCTTTGTGTACGTAAAAATCAATGTGCATCAAGCAATTTTCCACATTAACGCAAACAGTAAATTTCTTTCAATTCACTTTAGCAACCAATTCCTACAACTGGGCCCTAGACACAAATGCCAAACCAAAATGCACTGTGTGCTGTATATTAATAGAGCATAAGTATCACGTTGGTATAAAGCAGACTTGACTCATTCTAATTGGTTAGGAGACTACGTTTATTGCTGGGGGAACGACTATAGGGCAAACTATGGACAATTTACCCCAGCCTGATACGTGGGGTAGTAATAGCTATGTATAGAATTTAAGGTACGTAAAAAATCATTTTGATCCAATGCTTCATTGTCTTCCAAATAGAATTTGAGCCACTTTTAAAAAACATTACTCAATGTTTCAGACACTGAAAATTGTATTCAAATTAATTTGGAAAACAATTTAAATAACGACGCCTACAAAAACTTTAAAATCAGACTTCAAAGTCAATGAAACGAAAGTAAGAACGAACTTAATCCAAATAGGAATTATATTTGGCTCGTATTATAAGATTCTTGATCGGAGAAGAAAATCAAATTAAACTTAACTCATTAAAGAAACTAAAATTCAGACTTCCTATTCAGTTATGAAGTATCTAAGAACTAGGCAACTCGCGGAACTCACTGAAGTACTTTAACAATTCAGAGTAGCAGTGCTAACTAATTCCACCACTTTTAAAGGGTGCATAATGAATCTAAGGGGAATAGAGCACTCGCTCGATATAAATCGATTTGAGAACTCGATAGTAATCGAGTTAGAGTCAAATTGATGGCTCTACCCGGTACTGTCGCAAACACGAGTGTTCGAGTCTAAACCGGGGGGAGTTTCAATCGAGGAAATGAGATTCTCAGAGATGGACCAGCGAGAGATGCAAATGTGCTAATAACATAGCAATAGCTTTTACTTTTTTATCTATACAGATAAATAAAATTGAAGTGTCTGTTTGTACAATCTTCACTCCATGCATATGAAAGTATACACGGTACTGACATTAAAACACCAATTTATAATTTTTTCTCTGTCTGGCCGTCTGTCTGTCTGTTTGTTCCGGCTAATCTCCGAAACGGCTGGACCGATTGTAGCGGGACTTTCATTGGGCGGTAGCTGATGTTTAAAGTAGTAACTTAGGCAATTTTTATTTATAAAAAACATAATTCTCCGCTAAATCTATGCGGGTGAAACCGCGGGGCACAGCTATTATATTCATATTCTAGTTAACAATAAAAAAAATCAAACAACGTGGTTCATGCATATTATTTCTATGCTTGAACCACACGTTATTATTTAAAATCTAAAACTAATTTTCACACTTTAACAAAGAAATACTGAAGGTTTGAAATGAGTCGTTCCAATGGAAATAGATAGTTGATAGAAAACCATACATAATGCAGAGGCAGGCAATCGCACAAATAAATCAATGTAGGCTTATGCGACCACGATTTGTGACTCGCTAGCTTGCCTGTTTGAAATTCATATGAGATTTATTTATTTTATTTATTTATTTATAGTTAATTATAACGGAGATACCAATTACAATAATTAACTTAGACATTTTAAAACTATAATCTTATTCCTTATTAAAATACACACTTATAAAATAGTGGACACTCTCGCATACTTAACCTCACAGAATCTCAAACATTCAAACAAAATATAGTTCCATGCATCCGCAAACAGATCACATTCAGGGCTGGTATCTAGGAGGGCATTGAGCATAGTCAGGGTATGGCACACCGGAGACTGCGCCCTGGCTACAGTTCGGCAGGTCGGCTGCACGAACAATCGGTGCCGGCTGCTGGGTCGGTGTCGCAGATAATTGTTGAGATATTTCATGCAAATAACATAGTATAAAATGAAGTCGCTTCCGCTGTCTGTTCGCGTAATTGATATTCAAGAGGAAGTTTCATATGTATAATACAAATATCTCGAAGCGAAGCGAAGCCGAGTCGCTAGTTATTAATATTATAAGTAGCATGCTTTGAGAAAAGTGTCTTGTCTGTATAGGGAAAGCATTTACAGATTGTGTCCATGGGCTTATAGTTGCTTGAACAATTTATTTTATATTTTTAAAACTGTATTATATTCTTTAAAAGAGTAATTACTGAGTTTCTTGCCAGGTTCTTCTCAGTAAAATCAACCTTCCGAACCTGGCGGTAGCATGTATAATCCTATGTAATTGTGTCATTCTGACGATTTGAAAGTACTTTGTATGAATTCTAATCGAATAAAGATATATTTGAGTTGAGTTGAGTTGAGTTGAGTTGAGTTGAGATTCAAGGAAACGAAATCTTTTTGCGATCTAACTGGCAAATGGTGAGGTCTTGTGAGTAAATACTTTCTCGATTCACCTTTTAAGGCTAGCCCACTGTAACCAATAGCTAAAATGTCAAAAAGAACTTTTTTATTTTAGTATTATTGTAGATGTTAGAGCTTACTTTTGGGCATTTTAAGAAATGTTATGGGATTTTTATTTTATTCTTAAATTGATATATACCAGCTGATGCTCTAAAAATGTTCGCCTAAAGAGTCTGGACATTGTATACATTAGAAATGTATGTGAAATACCGCCTAGGTGACGTCCAAGACCAACACAACACATGGTGTCCAATAAAACCTGATGGTTCTCGCCACGGCTATAAACCCACTCGGCGATAAATCTTCCATAGTGACGATACACACTAATTTAGTTTACCCGGCAAGAATGTAATTATTAGCACGTGGAGCGATTAAATCGTTACGTCTTTTTATTTCAATCTTCTATCTTACTAGCAATGTAGGTATGTTTGTCTGGGTGGAATCTTGCAACTGAAATTTAAATCGATTGACTGAAATTTGGTATTACAAGTTAATTTTGGATGACAATGCATGGTTAGCTACTTCATTCTAATTCTAATATGGCGGATCATCCAAGATGGCGGATATTTTTTTCTTTATTTGATACACTATTTCAAATAAGCTCGATATAATTTTCTTTTTTAAATTAAATTTTTCCATAAACATTTTTAAATTGAATTTGCTTTTCAAAAAGTCACTTTCACTATGGAATTGTAATTGAGATACTTTGATGAGTAAGTCAGAATCTCCAGTTCGGAAATTACCTTCTAATAGCTAAGAGATAAAATAGAAAATTGCCGTAAAAATCACTTGATGAGCTGATGAGCTGTCATTTACAGAAATAGAAGGAAAAGATCACATAAGTGATTGTTTTCTGCTACGCCTATTCTAACAATTGCTTCAACCAAACATTTAATGGCTGACTTGATCTATATCACAATAAATAGCAAATGTATCTTATGAGAGTATAGCTGTGCCCCGCGGTTTCACTCGCGATGATTTAGTTTCATCCTTATTGTCCCGGAACCCTAATATTTTTAATAAATACAAAAATTGCCTAAGTTACTCAGGCTATTTTTTTAACAAAATTTCTTGAAACTTCAGCTGCGCTACCCGTCAGTGAAAGTCCCGTTAAAATCGGTCCAGCCGTTTCAGATATTACCCGGAACAAACAGACAGACAGACAGACAGACAGACAGACAGACAGACAGACGGACGGACAGACAGACAGACAGAGAAAAAATTTAAAACTTGGTTTTTTAGTGTCAGTAGCGTGTATACTTTCATATTCATATGCAAACAGACACTTCAATTTTATTTATCTGTATAGATGTATAGATTAGGCTGAGAACTTAGTGTACTGCTTAAACACAATGAGGGTCAAACTATACGGCCACCAAAACAACGCTAAATAGCTGAAAATTTCACAGCCAATTCCAAAGATAAAATAAGTAATTAACTTGCGCAAGCAATACCCGTTTCAATGCAGCATTTACGCTGAGATTTTACCTCAGCCGAATATACAGGCGATTAAATAAAATTACCAACCCTAAACACATACCACTAAGGTTGAGAATAAACGTGTCGCGAGCCAATAATGCTAGATTAACAAAATACAAAACAACGAGTACGCCGCCCCAAATCTGACTAATCAAGGCCTCTTTCATGACATTTTGTATTTAACACGAGAAAATATTCCTTAGCAAATGAATATTTAGGGTCTTTTGTTGCAAATACGAAGGTATTTAAGTAAAGATATCTCTCGAAAATAGAATAAAGCGTTCAGTTAATCGTCACATTAACTGTCAATATTGTCATGTGTCAATAGCGAGTGACATAGTTGACGTTGATATTAGATAATTTGACATGGGACGCGAGGATTATACGAAAACGGTCTATCAAATTGGACACAACGAGTGGTCACAGTGCGTCTACTTCCAATTTTGGTCACAACTGTCACAATTCCCAATGATAACCTCTAGTTTCACCCAAATCTTAAGTCTTATGTCTTAAGAGGCACTACGGGCGTCTGTATGAGTGCGATTCAAATTGAACGCTAATCCCTAGCGGCTGGTCAGCTTGTCCTACTGCATCAGATAGATATTTATATTGTGAAGCCCTTTACATTAATGCATACATAATATAATAGATTCAAGAATTTAGTTTTTTGGAGGTAGATATTTCGAATCAATCAACTAATATTAACAGAAAACAAATACTCTCCGCCTTTTCACTACAGTTTCACTTCATATCAGTAGGAAAGTAATATTGATGTTTCGATAAATTGCAAAATGTTCTCATGAAAGTAATAAGAATGAATTCCCGTTCTTATCATCACTGTAGTTAGATAGATTATGAAATATTTTTTTAATAAATGGATTTCAATCATGTTTAAATCTGAACTACGACACGAGTAGTAAAAACACACGACGGAACTAACTAAAACAATTAACTAAGAGGAGAGATTTGGATTGAAACTTATTGAAACGCAAAACATAATTCACCAACAATGTAAATAAATAAAATACTTTGTAGTCAACAAAGTACAGAATAGCGCCGCAAACCACACTTTCGTAACAATAATGACGCTCGTCATTAGGTACGGTATATTAACCGAACCGTGTTAATATGGGAATTTAACTTTATCGTTGTTCCAACTGATAACAAGTTTACTAATGAACTGAATGGTAACAATTATACCATCGATGATTTTGGATTGAAATATCACGATTTACGCATAACCGCAGGAAGTTTATGAAGATATCAAACCACACGTGCATGAATGTACATGAAGCAAAAGAAGTATACAAGCATCATAGTAGTCCCCCTTATGACAAATCATGGGTAAAACCAAGACTAGGCCAGTCTTAGACTAAAACTATGACCATCCCTTTTTAAATCCGTATCACAAAAAGAGAAGGATGGAACCACTTTCCAACAAATAACATGGGATAAGAGCAAGATGATGATGAATTGTTACCGAGCAATTGGTACCACAAAAATAATATTATACCGATTTGTACATATATAACTCAAAGGTGACTGATTAACGCACAGCCCAAACCACTAGACGGATCGGGCTGAAATTTGGTATGCAGGTAGATGTTATAACGTAGTCATCCGCTTAGAAAGGATTTTAATTAATTCTACCCCCAAGGGGATAAAATAGGCGATGAAAGTTTGTATGAAACTAAATTTACGCGGGTGTAACCGCGGGGCACAGCTAGTCTTATTATATAACTGACTCATGAATACATCAAGATTGGAATCTTTTGAAGATATTAATTGCTATTTGAGTCTTTACAAGTTTGCAAAGGAGGTAGGTTCACTTTTGTGATCCAATTAACGTTCCTGCGCATCAATTTAAATAATTTATTCAATTAAGATAACTTATTTTCTCTAATATTAAACGTTCCTTTAAATTTTTATAGAGGAATAAAAAGTAATGAAATTGCAATTTAACAGGTTTTTGATGATATCTTTTAAATATAAGCTTACGGGCTTCTACCTGCAGCTTAGTCTGCGTGGCAGTAAGATCTATACATATACAGATAAATAAAATTGAAGTGTCTGTTTGTAATTCCAAAATAACAGCTTTCCTCTAAATGCATATGAAAGTATATAGGGTACTGACATTAAATTTTAAATTTTTCTCTGTCCGTCTGTCTGACTGTTCCGGGTAATCTACGAAACGGCTGGACCGATTTAAACGAGACTTTCACTGGCAGGTAGCTGATGTTTCGAGGAGTAATTTAGGCTACTTTTTTTTAATTAAAATATAAGGGATCCGCGACATGAAGCATGAAACTAAATCTACGGGGGTACAGCAAGTTTCACATAAAAATGTCATACCCTTTTTAGCCCCACCACCCATGATGTGTCAACGCGGGTAAACCGCGGGGCACAGCTAGTACATGAAATCCCCCAGATATCGCAGGATACATTTAAAATTTTCTGGAGACGTATAATTTTTAGAAGTTGATTGTTTTTATCTTAAGATTTAAAATTGGACACGTGACGATTGGCATAACGGTACGTAGGAAGACGTTTAACGACGCTCGGAAGTTGTTTATCTGCTCACACGTAATTGTTTATTATTATTCAATCTGATCGTGTCAATGTATTGTGTTTCGTAAACATCTTAATCCTACTGGAGGCGAAATTGTTTACTTTCTACTTATCGTTGATATAATATAATTGGCTTTCAAAGAGAATTATTGCCCAAACACTGGGGTTGACAAAATAACTGAAGTTTTAAATAGAATAGATCTACCGGTAGATCGTAAAATAAGTGTACAGTCCGCCTGATGATAAGCGGCTACTGCAGCCTATGAACATGACCAACACCTAAGCGTCACTCACGCATTGCCCAACTTGAAAATAATAGAATCGGTGTGCCAACTTATTAAGAGATAAAAGAGTCCCACTATTCATTAGCACAGCGACTCCTCTCCTCCCCTCCCCCCGTCAGCACTGGTGACCTTACCCATCGTAGGAACACAATACTACTGTAAGGTTGCATAAAGGCTGCGATCTCATGTAAGGTGGAGGTACAATCCTTGGATAAATTTGGCACCAAAGAAAAAATGGAGTTAGAAATATTACGTTACCTTGTCTTCGGAAACTCCAGAAGCGATATTAAAAATTCTTCCTGGAAGCACTTACCTGTGAAAGAAAAAATTACAAATTGATTAAGTTGTTGTGTATTTGTACCGGGAAAGGGATAAAGAAAGCTACCTCCACACCAATTTTGAGCGAAATCGGTTCAGCCGTTCTTGAGTTATATATAGTGTAACTACCTTTAAGATTTCAGGCGGGTGAAGCCGTGAGGCACAGTTGGTGGGTTATAATAATACGTAATTGATGAACTAATACCTCAAACATTATAACCATAACCCAAACTCCGAACAAACTTTTCAATTTCTCACGTACGGGGATCTAATTGGTTAGATTACGAGGCAAGTGAATTCAAGTTTCACTCCATTAATGATCTACCATTAACCTCTACGAAGCATAACAAACAAACAAATGGTGGAGCGTAATATACATTTTCGTTTCAAATACATTTTCGTTATTAACAGAGCAAATGAAAGCCGGGACGTGTCGGTTTTCATCAAACAGAAACACGGCTGAGGGTCAACTGAATTATGATAAAAGAGCAAAGTCATCAGTGAAAATGAAAAATTGTAGCCTCAAGGTCAAAGGTTATCCCACTTAAAAACCCATTAAGGGCATACGGCTTCCATGCACACAATGGAATTATTATGAAACACGCGAAAAGGTTTGTTATAAAATATAGATTCCGCGAACTAATTACCTCCGGGTATTTTCCTTATATAATGAGCTGAAGAGTTCGTTGATGAATGTCTTTGAAATAAAAAATCATAAGACTTTGCTCTTCTTCGTTAAGGTAATTTGAGCTTTAATAAATAATATCTTTATGGTACTTTTGAGTCTAATAGCTGATGCAGACGCCCTTAACACTGATACGCTTTTTAGAATCAGCTGCGTGCGGTATTCTTAAGATATCTCGGCGTCAAATTCGTCCTCGAAGAACCTTACAGAATAACGCAACAGTTACCTACTTCGTTTGTCACAACTAGAATGGCTTTCTATTCTCTATACCTGCCCTGCGTGAATCTTCGCGCGATGCTATGTCATAAGATAATAAACATCTAATATATATACTAAAAATATAAGTACGAGGTTTGGTAGTTCGTATGAGGGATGTAATCTACGAAACTACTATGAACCTTCAGAACATATTATGCTTTGTAATAAATGCCCCGCGAATTAATCTTCGGGCGAAAGAAGTGATAGATAGAATGATAAACTGCAAAAAATACTAATTTCATTACAACTGTACCTATCAGAATGAAAAAAACGTAATAAAAACCGCTGTTTTAAATTATTAAAATCATAATCCATTGGCGCACTTAATAAAATGCAAATTACTCTGTTGCACGAGCGAATATCATGACGGACCTAAAGTGAGGTTTATCGGCCTCTCGTAATGTGGGCTATTATATTTATGGACCACTTTTTATCCTAATGACTGACCATTACACAAAAATCCATTGCGTTTATAAAAATATGGAAAAATATAACGAATACATAATGGCTAAGATAGAATCGCTTAACTCTCGCGACATTATAGAATAGAAAGACACACTGCATGCATATTATTTATTTGGCCAGAGGTAAATGTTATCAGAACAATCGTTTAAAGAGTTCAAGAACAATTCTATATCTAAAATCGACCGTATAAGACCACAGATAGAATGAATTGATACATGTCAATCAAGATAAAACGAATCTATTGAAATCCCATGTTGGGCGCCACGAAAGGATGGTTTGCGACTAGCAGTTGATGCTTTTAATAAACATGTTTTGGGATTGAAAATGAAAATGATTTATTCAGTTTAGGCCCTGGTAAGGCACTTATGAACGTCGAGGAATCTACCACCGGTTCGGAAACTAGCCTTCTGAGAAGAACCGGCAAGATTCATGGTCTTCATACGATTTTATATAAAACTCTGGCTTTTGTCTAATCTGTATTTCATCTTTAGCATTTGTAAGTTTTGTCCCCTACATATAAACATACAATCTTCAAAAACACTTAACCGACAAAAAAATATATTGTAGCCATATATAGCTTAACTTATAATAACGTCGACTAGCTTGGTAAATATTGAAATTAATTGTTTTCCAGAGCTACGCAGGAACTAAACATACACCCCACTTTTGATTTATTCCCTTCAATATTATTTTGTATTCGTAATGATGTGCAATTAATCATTTCAAAGCCACCGAACCGACCACGAAATGATCCACTTAAAATTTAAACTCAAATAAATGATACCTTTTTACTAAGTATCCCCAGCTCTTAAACAGAAAATCCAAAAATGATTACGGCCTTTTATTCAAAGCCAAGCACATTTATATTCCAAATTCCGGCATTACTTTGTTTTTAAAACAATACAGAAGCTCGCCAAACCCGAATTCGGGAGCTTAAGCGGTCTAGACCCAAGTTCCCGACCGAAGCTCTGTCGGATTTGTCCGCTTGCTAAGTACTTACGCACAAAACCGGAAAAGATTAGTCTCCAGTTCTACAGATGATAAGCATTTTTATTCTCAGCATATATTTATTTTTATAATTAGGCTTCGCCCGAACTTTATCTCGTACTGAGTGATATTTGTGGTAGCCTGGTTTACTTGTATAAGCCTATTTCTCTCTAATTTAGGCCATCATCTTCCTGCTCTTATCCGATGTTATTTTGTGGTCGGTGCAATTTTCGTCGAACCGGCCTCGAGCCGTCTTTCGGCCGTAGCGTAGGCCGTTGTCGCTGCCCAGCCGTCGCTCGGTAAAGCGTGATTGTGTCCATTATAAATATATGTAATTTTAGTTGACCGTCATAAGTCTGACACTCGGCTCGGACCCGGGTCGGTCTAGTGTTAGACTTTAAGTATTACCGTAAAGAATCACGCTAGACATTAGGTTCATCTACCCTTTAATACTTACAGTGATTCACGGCAGGAACATAATATAAACTCGACCATATGTTATACATTCAATGCATCCTAATCAAATGCTTAGCTCCAAGTATCTAAGAGGGGCCAGCGTTGTATAATATTAACATAAGGTCGCAATAACGCAGCAGTTTACATAACAGGGATTCGCTGACCGCAGTCCCGTTAGCACCTGACACAACAACACACATGTTAGTTACGTAACCTCACATCATTCCAAGATCGTAGTTAGTAATTGCATGCCGAACAGGTACGCACGACTTATATTAAACTTAATTTCGCAGGAGAGAAAAAGTATCAAGTCAGCGAATATTTTTCATACGTCATATATATCGCACAATAATTACATGAAATGAAATTGAAGATACACATTTAAATACGGAGAAAATTACCAAGGTCCTTAAGTTTAGCATACAAATATCTGCGTCCATAAGGGATAGAACACTCAAAATGGCGTCTCAGGGTCTCATTATAGCCACAGGAGCTTTATCGTTCTCTACAGAATTATCTCTAGCGATGCCCGATGGCGAGAGGTTATCTCGATTTTTTGGATAGTTCATACAACTCGATGCATCGCGACAGTCTTCAATCGCAGTCGACGGTAGCAAGTCCAATTCGCGTGTATTCGCCACTCATTGAACACAGCGAGATGCATCCTGTCGGCCGATGATTGTTGACGTTCTATGCTAAATTCGACGCGACTCGGACCAATCACTTGCATCAAAAAACCCTTTCAATTGCTTCGTCACTAGGGCAAGTCGATGATTGATTCGATATAAATTTTACCGACTCCCATTGTTTCGATTGTTGAAATAAATCGCAATCGCGCATCGCTAATTATGTCTGTGAAATAAAGATCTAGATTGGGATGACTCTGCTAACAGCATCAATTGAACAGTCACAAGCGCCCTATCATCTTTACCGATACTTTAAAACCTTTTAGCATCAATTTGATTTATCAATCATGTCATATATTTATTCAAGCAACTATCGCATAACCGATAAACGCCCACATATTACGAAACTTATTGCCAGCGAATAAGATTCAATGTACCTTGATTGAAATCGGTATTTAATCGAGTATTTAAAACGTGACAGTGATCGATCGTCGAGTGACTCGTGAAAGAAACATTACAACAATCAACACGCAAACAAACGGTTATCGATACTATGTACTTAGTATTGTCTAAGTGACATGTGATCAGAGTTATATAGGGCTGGTAGTAACTTGATTGAATCAATAAGCTAGTCTAGTTAAATGACAGATTTTGGTCTTGACTTTCACACATTAATTACATACGGGTAGGCAAGTGGTGAAAAGTACGATTCACCAAATACGATTAGGTGTCACAAATTGATTGATTAGTACATTAGTACTTCTTATTAATAGATGATGGAAATCATAGAAAATAAATGATTATGTAAATAAGTATAAGTAGTGCCTCTTACATTGCTGCGCCCTAACAGGGTTTATATTAGTTAGCTATACATATGTAACAATTATAATTAAGTTTATATTGTACTAGCCGTGCCCAGCGGTTTCACCCGCGTAGAATTAGTTTCATCCTTATTGTCGCGGAACCCTAATATTTTAAATAAATGAGCCTAAGTTTCTCCTTGAAACATCAGCTACTGCCAGTGGAAGCCCCGATAAAATCGGTCCAGCCGTTTCAGAGATTACCCGGAACAAACAGACAGACAGACACAGAGAATAATTTCAATACTTGGTTTTTTAGTGTTATTTTGGAATTACAAATAGACACTTCAATTTTATTTATCAGTATAGATGTATAGATATTATCTATCGACGTCCAGAAAAATAATTTATACAGATCGCTAGGATTTGAATTTGCTTCGCTCTACTGAATCCACAGGGCCATCATGGCTGTTTTTCATTTCTTCTATCGTAATTTATCGACCCTATAACATCACTAAATAGATCCATTGCAGTACATGCGCAAGCCCATAGTAATATGTTAACATGTGTCATTCGACATCGATCGATTGATTTCTCAATACTAAAGTACTTTAATATAAATCGTTTTGATATATGTAATGTGAGAACGGGTTGGTAAGTCAAGGTGATTAAGCGGTCGCCTTTAAAGAGTTAGGGTTCTGTACTAAAGAAATAAACTTACTGGCATTACAAAAGATAAAATAGGATGTGTATTGGTTTGTCTAAGTTCACATAGAAATGTATCGTAGTGATTTCTACGCAGAGATATTAATTTCCTGGGGAGCGAAAGCTTTCCGCATCCAGAATAAAGTTTTTGTACTCATTAGTATTAGAGGAGTCAAATGTACACCGTATGCCGTCACGAGTTATGAGTCATGCATTCGTAATTCGTGTTACGGGTACAAAATTCAATAATATAAGCATATAATGATAGTTGATTATTAAGTTAGGATGAGACTGGAAAGATTTAGGAATTCATTATAAAATTTATTTCCAAAAATCGTTCAATCAAGCCATCAATATTAACAGAATCCCATGAATCTAGCAAAACTGAGTTTGAAGTAAAAATCATCCTAATCCCATAGATAAAACAAACTGTTTTGCTCGCAACTCTGTTATTCAGCTCCCAACATGAAAGACCTATATCAAACAAGCTCTCAAGCTAATTTAAGCTCAGTTCAGAACAGCTTTAGGGCTTCCAAACTCGGGGCTAATTAGGTCATGTTGTAATGAAATTATAAAGAAGAACAACGTTCAACAAATATATACTTTAGTATACATTTTTAGGAAGTTTGACTGGTGTCACAGTTAAATCTAAGCTTTATATGCACTTAGGAATCTAGGGAAAAGTCATACGAAATGACAAACTCACACAGACGAGCATCTACGAGAAAATAAGCTGAATAGTAGCCCTACACAAAGTTACATTCTCTCGCACTTGCGCTAATAGAAGAAGATTGCATAAATCAGTCACCTGACATATGTATTCCCATACATTTTGTATCGTTTCTACTTGCGAAGCGTGAGGATAATGTTACTTTGTCTACAGGCCTAGGTCACATACGTCAATCACGTGTTTTACTGACATGTTTCAAACCTACATTATTTGGCAGTAAATAAGAGTAAATTTGAAATCTTTAAGATTGAGATATCCTACACTCAATGGAGCAAACGTTATCTATACATACATATACATACATACATACATACATACAGATAAATAAAATTGAAGTGTCTGTTTGTAATTCCAAAATAACAGCTTTTCACTTAATGCTTATGAAAGTATACACGCTACTGACTAAAAAAACCAAGTTTTATAAATGTTCTCTGTCTGTCTATCTGTTTGTTCCGGGTAATCTCCGAAACGGCTGGACCGATTTTAACGGGACTTTAATCACTGGCAGGTAGCTGATGTTTCAAGGAGTAACTTAGGCTACTTTTATTTATTAAAAAATATTAGGGTTCCGCGACAATAAGGATGAAACTTAATTCACGCGGGTGAAACCGCAGGGCACAGCTAGTTTAAAATAATAGGCCTACATTCCTTACTGCTTATTAAGCTTATTATTTATACTGTGTTGGCGTTACACGTCACTCAAACTAAAGTGGTTCATAAACGGTGACTCTGAATAAGTTTTGACCGCTGTTATTGCCTTGACAGTTTGGTTGTGCGACAATGACAGACATAAACACGTCATATACATCTGTCTCAAATTCATTGTCTTACTATCATGGAAATTAGAGGTGAATTTAACCTGTAAATTGCTGAGTTTCCCACCGGTTTCTACCCAGTAAAAGCACCTTTCAGAGCCCGGTTATGTTATGAGCTTTTAATCATGCTTAAGTAATTTACTTTCTTCATTGTCGTCTTGACTATTTCAATGTAATTTGAAACAAGTCTAATACTACTAATATTATAAACGTGAATGTAAGTTTGTTTGTTACGCTTTCACGCGAAAACAACTTAATGTTTTGGGGGTATTAGAAGTAACATAAGATAATTTATACTAGCTGTGCCCCGCGGTTTCACCCGCGTAGATTTAGTTTCATCCTATTAGTCACGGAACCCTAATATTTTTAATAAATAAAAGTAATCTAAGTTACTCCTTGAAACATCAGCTACCTACCAGTGAAAGTCCCGTTAAAATCCGTCCAGCCGTTTCAGAGATTACCCGGAACAAACAGACAGACAGACAGACAGACAGAGAAAAATTTTAAGACTTGGTTTTTTAGTGTCAGTAGCGTGTATACTTTCATATGCATTTAGTGAAAAGCTGTAATTTTGAAATTACAAACAGACACTTCAATTTTATTTATCTGTATGTATGTATGTATAGATTTAAAAAATACATTTTATGTGCGCGCGAAGCCATGGATAAAAGCTAGTAAAATATATTTCTAGATAAAAAAATAAACATAGGAAAACGGTATGTTATCGTTATTTATAACGACCATGCTTTATTGTTATATAAATTCAAATGATCTCCAACGCTAAATATATTATTAGTTTTAAAATAGCAACCATTTATTAGTTTGATACTTGTCCCAGCTGCGTGGTGACGTTATTTTCAACACATTATTGTGTGAAATGTTTTGTTTCAACACTGCGATGATTTATTAGCAAATATTTACGTTTTAAAGTTGAGATATTGCCAAACAACTTTAAATCTCTACTCTATTGAAATAAAGCTGACATTGTTTTCAATAAAATGTATTTTTAATAGCTTTAGAGCCACAGAACATAGAAACGTCTCTCCGTGTTCTGTCTTTAGAGTGATATATTAATTTTCTTGATTTATTCGGCATTTAATTTAAAGCTTCGCCTTTCTAACAAACAATCCTTGTTTATCTCACATATTTCATATTATTTGCTTTTTGTCGGAAAATTGTTTCGTTATTTTAATCTTGTTTCGTTTCGTTCTTTCATGTAACTTAACAACATGTTTTATTAATGAGTTACGTATCGTGCCACCCGTGATGCTACAAGCGTTTATACGCCGCGTACCATCAGACTGACACTAAACTTGTATGCGACTCATGTAGTCCTTACAAATCAATGCAGATATTTATACATACATACATATTCTCACGCCTGAATTCCCCGAAGGGGTAGGCAGAGGTGTTATAACAACAACACCCACTTTTCACCGAAGATGATTAAATGCCAACGTGACAGATGGTGAGTCTATCGCCTTCTTTTTAAATAATTCTCAGACACACGTGGTGTGAAATCACTGTACATAAGTTATATTCATTGGTACAGGCCCCGCTGGGACCTTGCGTTACAGGCGACTGCTCAAACCCCCATCACGACTTTTATTTAAATCATAATTAGAAAATCTCCGCGGCATATTCGGGTCTCAAAACCTATTATATAAGATAGTAGATAAGAAGTAGACAGTGGTAATAGATGGCTTCAACTCAGTCATCATGATGTTGTGCCTTGAATGACTCGAAGGCACTAGAGATCGTGACTCAAGCCTTTTACGCTCAAAAACCTAGATAGCCCGGAAACTTAGAGGTGACTATAAAAAACCCACACGCCGATCATCGTACTGTGACTCATGTTGTGTGATGTTAGGCCACAAGCATTATTTAATCTATACAGATAAATAAAATTGAAGTGTCTGTTTGTAATTCCAAAATTACAGGTTTTCACTAAATGCATATGAAAGCATACACGCTACTGACACGAAAAAACCAAGTTTAAAAAAAAATCTCTGTCTGTCTGTTTGTTCCGGATAATTTCTGAAACGGCTGAACCGATTTCAGCGGGACTTTCACTGGCAGGTAGCTGATGTTTCAAGGAGTAACTTAGGCTACTTTTATTTATTAAAAATATAAGGGATCCGCGAAATAAAGTATGAAACACAGCTCACAGGTCAAATTTCCAAATAAAACCAATGGATACCTGTAGAATTAAAATTAATGAAAATCACACAAGCGTTCCATAAAATGATCTAGAGAATCAAGACGAGTTCCCTGGCTGTTTGCTTTGCAACCTTAATGAGGGTAAAGTCGGTCTCTTCAGTGGGACAATTAAGGCTGATAAAAAAAATACCGAGCCACAGAACGAAGTAGACTTATTAAAAAGGTAATTACGGGCCCATTTTCTTGGGAAATGTTATTCCTGCTCTCCCTAGCTAGCACCCTGTTTGCACGTAGGCTACACGTTGTATAAGGAAAATCGTGTCCCCAGACATCGTTATTATATGTAAGTATATTGAGGGAATTGCTAACGTCCGCGAAAATCGCGGTGTAATGGAGGGATTTGAAGCAAATACGTTAGAGGGTCACTCTGGGAAAGTGTAGTTTATTCAAATAAAGGTGCTAAGATAACTTATCTCAAAGAAGGCTTTTACGGCCGTAGTGGCCGTGAGGTTGAGCAGTCGCCTGTTACCTGCCCCGCCCTGGCCTGCACCAATGAGATTTTCTAAAAACTTAAGACTTTACGGTGTAGGAAAACATCGTGAGGAAACCTACGTATGACTGAGAAGCAATTCAAAGACTTGTCTATATATACCTTAAAAAGTGTTCGTAATTTTCCGCTGAACTGTTTAACTGAAATATAATGATGTACAGATCGTTTTATTCAGTTGATTAGTTCCAAAAATCGAACTAGGGCTCTCGTTTCTAAATCTTCTTTAGATACTAGGTTTAAATTAAAGTTAAAATTTCCATACAAAAATATTTCTGTCTGTTCGAACGAGTACCGTCGGTATATATAATTCATATGCAATTAGTGAAAAGTTGTTAATTTGGAATTACAAACAGACATTTTTTTTATCTGCATAGATATATAGATGGTAGGGAAAAGTCAATGTATTGTAATCGTCTTACTAAAATCGTGACACGAAGTGAAGCGAGGCGTAGAGACCATTAGGGCGCGTTGCTAATTTCTCATAAAATACTCTTATTATACTGATCAAACTCTATTGGTTTTACCAAGAAAAAGCAATACAATAAATATTATTTACTTTACTTGTTTCCTTATACCGTTTCCTCGAAAAACCGAACGAAAGATAAAAGAAATGAAACACAAAAACAAAGATGTCGCGAACATTTTTCTTTCAACTGTTCATTTATGGGTATTGTCATATTGTATTCCTTTGACTTGTACACTGAAAGAGACATAAATAATACAAGTAAATACAATTCCTTCGTCTCCTATATGCTTTGTATCATAGACACTGGTTGGAAAGGAAGATTATTCTAAATACTTTTATGTCTCAATCTATACTTTTATTTATTATTATATTACTAGCTATGCCCCGCGGTTTCAACCGCGTAGATTTAGTTTCACCCTTATTGTCGCGGTATCCTAATATTTTTGATAAATAAAAGTAGCCTTAGTTACTCCTTGAAACATCAGCTACCTACCAGTGAAAGTCCTGTTAAAATCCGCCCAGCCGTTTCAGAGATTACCCGGAACAAACAGACAGACAGAGAAAAAATTTAAAACTTGGTTTTTTAGTGTCAGTAGCGTGTATACTTTCATATGCATTTAGTGAAAAGCTGTTATTTTGGAATTACAAACAGACACTTCAATTTTATTTATCTGTATATATGTATAGATTGTATTAAAGAGCCGTGGTGGAAGTGGAGTTTCAATCAAATCTCTTCTCAATTTAATTCACCGTAAAGGTCCATACTTTACGGTGAATTAAAATAACATCGTGAAGAAATCTGTATATTTCTGAGATGGAATTCAAAGAGGTGTGTATAGTGCCTGAGACGGCGATGGACTCACCCTCTGTCACGTTAGCTCTTAATAATCTGCGGTGAAAAATGGGTGTTGAAGACTATTATTTTAATATTATGAAAATGAGAAGGGAGGGTAATCTATGAATTTACTTTATGAATCTATTTCAGTGAGCGCTCATAGCTCGTAACGACATTTGTAACATAGTTCTCTTAGCATATTATATTGTGAGACTAATTTTTGTCAATTTTTTCTTGGGTCATGTTGAAGTTAGCCCATTAGTCATCGCAGCAACATTTGCCTCGTAGCTTCTACGTCATGAGCAAAAAATGACCTCAATGAAAATAGGTAAGTTCGTAAAAAAGATGAATTACTGACCGAATTCCGTGATTTATCATTGAGGAAATTAGGCAGAGATCACTCTACGAGGAATTCCTTTAGCTTAAAAAAATTTGCAAGTAATGTTTGTCATAGTGTTGTGTTCCTGCAGTGAGGTCACCAGTGCTCCATGGAGGAGAGGGATGGGAGTTTAGTCGCTGTGCTAGCATAAGTTGTCATTATGTTAACACAGGGATTTTATCTACAATAATCTTATATATAAAAATGAATCCCCATTTCCCTTGGTCACGGCATCACGCGTGAACGGCTGGGTGGATTTTAACGAGACTTTCACTGGCAGATTGCTGATGTTTCAAGGAGTATTTTATTCAAAAAAAAACAAAAGTGCACCCATGAAATTAACTCTACGCGGGTGAAACCTCGGCGCACAGCTTGTAATATTATAAAGAGGAAAGATTTGATTGTATTTTTGTTTGTTTGTTTAGGCTCCGAAACTACTTGACCGATCTTGAAAATTATTTCATCAGTGAGTAACATAGGCTATATTTTATCCCCGTACCGCACGGGAACGGGAAGTACGCGGGTGAAACCGCGTGACGTCCGCTATTATTTATAAGGTAGGCAACGCGCGAGTGACACAAGCATTCATAGGCAGACGCTTGTTTGTCGTCTTACTGGTATAAAAAAAAGCTGGGGCTAATACTCTTAAAAATACCTATTAATCGACTTAATCATAGATGATTAAAATGATTATCCAGAATTAATTACTACAGAAAACTTAATAATCTGTGCACGGGGATAAAGATCAGTATCTCGTGGGGGCTGGGGCCTTACCATGAGCTCTTATTGCCATGATAGTTTCACTCATTTAGGAGACAGATGTATGTGACGTGTATACATCGGTCGCTGTCGCACAACTGAATTATCATTGCAATAAGAGCTCATGGTTGGGCCCCTGGTCCTGTCAAGCTACACAATTATACGTAGTAACTACTTTTAGCTTTTGTTTATTATCGACTTGTAAAAATATTTTTGTAAGGGAGTTTCTTGCCGGGTTCTTCTCAGTAAAAACAACCTTCCGAACCCGGCGGTAGCATGTATAAATCATGTCGTTCTGACGATTTGAAAGTACTTTGTTAAAAGTCTAATCAAATAAAGATATTTTGAATTTGAAGTACCTATCATTGAAACGAAAATCCTTCTTATTGCTTGATCATTTCCATCACAGCAGGCTGAAGTTCACAAGTGTAGGTATGTATAGGTTTGCCAAAGTACATATTTACTCGCTATTTGAACGTCGGAATAGGGACTCAGAGGGCAAAAGTGTTTTAAACAAACCGTTTTACGTACGAAAACACGAATGTTTTTACAAAGAGTCCGGGCGAATTTACAGGGCATCAAAATAAAAATTATATTTATCGCAGCGGCAAAAAAATCTATAAATCCAGTAGAGTAGCCGACAGCGTGTCACTGAAATGTGCGGTAGGTGTGTGTGCAACAACTATTTCCTTCGGCCGTACTGACAAAAATAGCGTCGTAAATTCACAAGCACATACACCTAGCGTTAGTTAAATTTAGTTTCATATGGACATTGTAATAAATGTACTGGAACGAACTGAAGTGATGAAAATTCAAATGAAAATGATTTATTCAGTTTAGGCCCTCGTAAGGCACTTATGAACGTCGAATAATTGACCATCGGTTTGGAAACTAGCCTTCTGAGACCAGCAAGAAACTCATATTATAGTTGGAGTGCGAAGTTTTGGACATAATTTGTATGTAGTAATTCTGAAAGAAAAGAACATTCTGAAAAAAGAAAATAAAAGGAAAAAAAAGTGAAAGATCAATGCAAGATACGTAGACCGATCGACGCAAAATCACGTAGATTGATACAGTAAAAAACAAACAAATATTTCTTCTTTATAATATTATTGTCTGGTAGATTGACGAAAACGTGTTATCGAGCAGAATTTTTCATAAAAAATATATAAAATGGATCATTAAATTGCTTATCAATTCTTACTGCAAGGTTAGTCTAATGTTGGTAGACTAAAAAATACACTTGTCGTGAGCAAGTCAACAGATCTGTCAGTTTTAACAAGGCTAATCTGTACTAATATTATCATCACGCTAAGTCCTTCATGGGGTAGGCGGACGATTTTGTACGCTGAGCGATAATAGTAGGTATAACTTGTATTTTATTCGCATCGCGGCATACAGACAGACAGAAAAACTCATAAAATTACTAACGCGTACTCAAGGTCGGCGCTCGTGATTCGTGACGGGACCTGCGCGCTAGTAGTCAATATTCAAAATATCTTTATTTGATTGTTCTTCTTACAAAGTATTTTCAAATCGTCAATAGGACTCAAAAATACATTATACATCCACCGGGTTCGGAAGGTTGCTTTTGCCGAGAAAAACCCGGCAAGAAACTTAACAATTAAGTACTCTATTTTAATAATTTTATAAGTCTGCCTCTGTCTATATGTATGACGCGAGGCGAATAAAAAGCACAGTATCGCCACTGTTTTCGCTGCGCGCTCTTAACTCGTGACGGTTTTTTTTACGTGGAGAATCCGTTATGGATACACCAATCGCCGCGGGGGCTATATCGGACTCGCACCGACTAAACTCCGACGACGAAGACGGTGTTCCTCCTAGTCGCTATGTGGGCAGGTGCACGTGTTATGTCTTCACATGCTTCACCGTGCACCCCACCCATATGCCTAGCTAGTTATTATAGAGGTGGGCACATTATTCATGAATGTATATTCAAACAAGTTATTAAGTATTCCTTAATATATTTTGTAATTATTATTATTTAGCATATAGTTTTATTTTAGCTACAATTATCAAAATAGAAAAACTCAATAAAAATATATAATAGTATTTTAAATTTTCAGAACAACATTGGCCTTCTGCAACAGAAAAAATTTCATTGCATATTTTTGCTATTTAAATTTTCTCTTGCTATTTCTGATGCTAGCTTGAGTTCTATTCTCACAAATTCTTCACTTCTCAGGAATTGATTTTAGTTCTTTTTTTCTAATTTCATTGACACCTAGCAAAAAGAACAATATTACAATATATTATTAATATTAATTAGGTCCAGTTAATTAATTCTACCACACATATTTTAGTTATGTAGTTATTATAAGAACAATACAAATAACATTTAAGTACTATATATTTAAATTTTTTGGAATGGTCACATTTTAGCCATGTTTTGTATATGTAAAGTCCTCATTATTTCAAAATAAAAATTCTTGATTCCTCTTCATTGATATACACAAACATTATTATTATAAGGAAAATAAATTACTTATTAAGTACTTATAAGAAATTCAGCTATCACTTTTTGCAAAAAATATTAGAACAGGGCTATTTAAATGGACATTAAGAAAATGCTGTAATTTGATTGGATTACATTTACACAGCCCTTTAAGGTATATATTTTATTAAAAACAATTACTTATTAGACTTATTTAAAAAAAAAATCTAGAAGCTTTTTTTTTTTACTTTGCTGTAGCTAAGTGAGTATCATAAATTATGGACAAGTCTAGGTGTGTATAAAAATATATAAGATTTACAACATTTAAGTGTCAGAGGAAAATATGATATTACTTATCATACAATTTAACAGATATAAATAGAAGCATAATCAATGTGCTGATAATTGAGGAAATATATATGTATGTCCAAAAAGTAGGTAAACAATGGAATGGAATTGTCATCTTATACAATATGATTCTAATAAAAATTGAGGACAATTGATACTGAGTTAAAATCTCGCGCAAATCGTAGCCCAAAGGGGATACGAGCGAGATAATCATAACCATGAGCTAACTCGTTTGTTATCATCAACCCACGGGCCTATACACCGTACAAATGCAGGGCGCCTCCACATTGTAAACAAAATAGTATATTTTTAATTTATTCACACTACTAACAGACATTATCGGAAAAAATATAAAAGCTTACCATATAAAGTCCTTGCAGTGAGAACAGAACGTGGGCTGCTTGAAGAACCTCGGCATAAACTTGTGGTCTTTGATCAGGTAAACATTTTTCTTCTTCAGAGCACCTTTACGGCCTCGCAAACGAAATGCTTGCCCCGCTTTCAGCACACCACCATCATCACATATATTATCATCGTCCGCCATGGCGACGCGCGATGGCAGGAACGCCGGTGGATTCCGAAATACCTAATTAATTGTAGCACAATTTTATTAATATTCGCAAGAGAACTAGCTTCACGAGAAACCACCGTTCTCAACCGAACGTCATCGCGATTTGTCAGCGAATCCGGCTGTCACTGTCAAACTTTAACTTAAATGTTACCATGCCTTCGAAAACTTCTTACAAATTGCGTTACCTGCGCTCATTTTTTACATTCCATCTATACACTACAAAAAAATGTTGGTAAGTTACTTAATTAATGATTAGTTACTAGAGTCAGTAAACAAATAAATCGATTGCCGTCTTAGACACTACCTATATGTCTCACATTGCTATGCCATGGCAGGGTTTATGTGAGTTATACATGTTACCATTATTACGTTTATATTGTATCAATCATGTATCTGACTATATGCAATAAATATGAATTTCTTGTCAGATATACACGTCATATTCTCGATGTTATCACGCTAAGGAATTTTGACAATATTAAATTTATTCAGGTTACGTTAACATTACCCTTGAAACAATATTTTCCCGATAAACTGGCAGCACCAAAGCCATATGGTACGTTCTGAATATTATATAGATTATTTATAAAATATTCAGGTTAATGTTTTGTACCTTTTGGCTGAAATTGAAAAAGATATGAGAATAAAAAAATGTTAAATTTAATAATCCAAATTCATTTTCTACGTACCTAAAGTAAAACCAATACGAGTGACTTTATTTTTATATTCTTGACATTTGACAGTGACAGGTGGCTAGCTATGCCAAATGCGACTGTTTGTACTTGTCTGACTGGCGACTGGCGAAGGAAGGGAAAGGAATTGAAAAGAAAAACCGTTAATTCAAGTTTAGTGCGGTGCGGTTGGAAAACAATCATTTAAATACTTTTATTAAATTACTTTTTGAACAGAAATGTGTTTATTGTTAATATTCCACATCAAGAGTTTGTTGTGAGAGTGTATAATAGATTGAAAAGTCAAAATGAGTTCTGAGAATTCAGATTCGGGTCCTAGTATTGCACTGTCGTTGGTTGCTCAATTTGACGACATAAATCGGTTAAATAGTGTTTTAAACGATGGAACGGCTGAAGAATGTAAGTAAACTTGCAATTTGCATACATAATTACAGGTTCTGATGTTAAATTTATGACAATTAAGAAATCGTAACTTTTCTTCAAACTACCCCCTACGGGCGTCATAGTAGTAGCAGCCACTCGCAATACTAATTATTACATACATAGACGCATACATCACGACAGTATCCCATGGGGGTAGGCAGAGACCACCGTACCTTAGCCTAATACTTAGAAGAATATTCCCACAATGCTGTGTGTGGCAAATATTATTTGAGTATGTTAGAGTTGGTAGCATATTAGAGCTAGGCGTTCACAACCTTTAAGTAAACTAAATCATTTGGTTGTCTGTATCTTGTCATCATCATACATAAAGAACCACTATTATTAATTTCCTATTGGTGGAATCACAGTCTCCAGTCCCCAATTGGCAGTTCCCAGGGTTGCAGATTTTAGAGGCGGCAAATTTGGAACCAAATCTTTTTCTAATGTCTTGCTGAAACAAAAAATTCTTCAGCTTCACCATCGCTTTCAGCCCACACGCACCTATAGGCCTCCCCTGTTACACACTGTTCTCGGTCTTGAGTTAGTATGTACCACAGAAAAATATTCTTAATATACCTAAATGTAGTAAGGTGTAGGGTGTGTATTGTTTACTCAAACTCAAACAAACACTCAAAAATATCTTTATTGGATTAGACTTTTTACAAAATATTATTAATCGTCAGAATGACATCATTACACAGGATTATACATGCTACCGCCAGGTTCGGAAGGTTGCTTTTACTGAGAAGAACCTGACAAGAAACTCGGTAATTACTCTTTTCAAAAATATTAAACAACTAGCTGTGCCCCGCGGTTTCACCCGCATAGATTTAGTTTCATCCCTATTGTCACGGAACCCTAATATTTTTAATAAATAAAAGTAGCCTAAGTTACTCCTTGAAACATCAGCTACCCGCCAGTGAAAGTCTCGTTAAAATTGGTCCAGCTGTTTCAGAGATTACCCGGAACAAACAGACAGACAGACAGACAGACGGACAGACAGACAGAGAAAAATTATTAAAACTTGGTTTTTTAGTGTCAGTAGCGCGTATACTTTCATATACATTTTGTGAAAAGCTGTTATTTTGGAATTACAAACAGACACTTCAATTTTATTTATATAGATGTATAGATTTTAAAAATCCAAAATAAATTACATAAGAAATGTAAGCCCATGGACACAGTTCCAATGCACAAATGTCAATAAAAGTTAAAATAAAGTAAAAGTCTAGTAGTTCTACTTGTATCTGAATGTGTAGCTTGAGATTTTAATTTTAGGTCTTCTGATTGCAAATGTGTAACTCTCCCTCTGCCAAAGTGCAAAGCTGAAGTTCTCTCTTTTGATCTCACTTAAATACATCTCTAATCATGCACTTCTACACTCTTCAGGTTTCCTCTCCGTCCTCAAGCAGATGGAGTGGATGCGAACCCAATGGTCAGCTGCAGAGGCAGAAGCTGTCCGTATACAGACGGAGCTTGATGAGGCTCTGCGTACACTCTCCAAGTGGGAGGCCAAGTTTGCACATGTCCGGAAACTGCTTGACAGCGAGAAGAGGGAAAGAAATATAGTCCTGAAGAAGTATAGTGAACTGGTGAGGCATTTTGTATTATGTAATTAGTACTTACACCTTAATATATTTTTTGTAACATTTTTTAAGAGCATACCAATAATATTTTAGATTATAGGATTGACCTGCAAATTTCAGAGCTATTCTATGGCTGGTTATGGCTACATTTGCAGAAATAAATATTCAGCGGCTTAGCAGATTAATTTGATATTTTATAATATTAGTATGTACTTACAAAGAACAATGTGTAAATATTATGCTTTAAAGTTGTTCTCTCTAGAAAATTGTTGGACGAGTTAAAATAAAAAAAAAATAATGCTTTACATAGTATTTTTCTAACAACTTTCAAATGGTCTATACATATGTGTGAAAAGAGGTCTATTCTTATATTATAATTGTTTTTCATCATGGATAAGCATTTAATAAAGTATCTTGACTTCCAGAGCAAACTGCTTGACATGGCTCGGGACCTGCTCTTCAATGACAACCGAGCCAAATTGAATGATGAGACGCTGCAAAAGCTGGCTTTCCTCAACGGCACGGCTCAGCAAGATCATAATGCCAAGCTTACTGGAGTGCCTGAGTTGAATTCTACTGGTAATATTTAAAAACATTGTGAATTTCTCTGAAGTTCTAAAATAAATATCTTATCTTCAATAAGATGCAGTACCTAAAAGAACAACTCTGTAGTTCCTAATATATATAATTAATATTAAAAAAAAACAAGTTTCAAAAAAAAATTTTTTATATAGTTATAATCTATACAGATAAATAAAATTGAAGTGTCTGTTTGTAATTCAAAAATAACAGCTTTTCACTAAATGCATATGAAAGTATACACACTACTGACACAAAAAAAAACAAGTTTTAAAATGTTTCTCTGTCTGTCTGTCGGTAATCTCTGAAACGGCTGGACCGATTTTAACGGGACTTTCACTGGCAGATAGCTGATTTTCCAAGGAGTAACTTAGGCTACTTTTATTTATTAAAATATCAGGGTTCCGCGACAATAAGGATGAAACTAAATCTACGCGGGTGAAACCGCGGGGCACAGCTAGTAGGAAATAAAACATTTATAAAGGCAATCGTTTGGATATTTTAATTATGTGTCAGAACCTGCAAGGCCGTCTGTATGAGACCATTTGTCAAATAAGACACTTGTTTCAGGAACTTTATTGTCGGAGATGTCATACTCGCGATCAGAGGATGATCTGGATATATCGATAGCGTCGACGCGTCGCTCGTGGGTGCAACGTGGCAACTGGAACGCGCGCGAGACACAACCAGCCACTAAGAAAAGGCGATCATCTAATTCATCTGCTACTAAGGTATATTTAACGCTTGGTGCAAAAGAAAAAATAAAAAGAAAATTAAATATACCTTTGGTCTTAAGGCTAAAGACATTCTTTAGCCTTAAGACCAAAGTTTTGAAATAAGAATGTTTGTTCCTTCGAGAGTGAAGTTTTTGCTCTTAAAAGTATTAAAAATTTACTACTTTATTAATTGTTAAAGTTATGTCTATTTGTTTATATGAATTTTATTAAAATGTCTTTAAAACATGTTTGAAGTACGCGATCGGCCACGACGTGTCATGCCTTACTGGGTCGCTTATAATCTCGTATATGCCTGCGTGTGTGTGATTTTTTTTGAACGATATGAGGCCCTAATGCGAGTTTTTCACTGCCGCCGTCACAAGGCACCGCGTTGTCTTATATTGGACTCGAACAGCGCCATCTGTCTGCTCACGGGTGGTACTATTTTGATCCTATACAAATCTGCGTTAACATCAACGTGGTGCAACTTCTTATAATAGGTAAGGTCATATTTATATTGAGGTAATAGCAACATATTAATAACTAGCTGTGCCCCGCAGTTTCACCCGCGTAGACTTTATTGTGTTTTACATCATTTTCCACGTGAACGGAATAAAAAGTATGTCCTTCTCCTGGTTCTAAGTTATCTCCACACCAATTTTCATCCAAATCGGTTCAACCGTTCTTGAGTTATAAGTAGTGTAACTAACACGACTTTCTTTTATATATATAGATAATATTGTTCCCAGACGGTGGAACTGCAAGGTGGCAAGGTGCTGGCCACCGCTACCACTACACTCACGCTAGAGCGAGCCCCCACCAACCATGATCTCAAACCGCCGCAGAACTTCGTAAGTACACCTTACTAAGACAATAAAAATGTGAAAATGAAAATGATTTATTCATTTTAGGCCCTGGTAAGGCACTTATGAATGTCGAGGAATTTACCACTGGTACGGAAACTAGCCTTCTGAGAAGAATCGGCAAGAAACTCAGCTGGCATACTTTTAAATAAAGGCCTCACTAAATAGGTAGGTAGTACAGCCTTATATAGGAATTGAGAGCATTTAATATCACTTGTATATATTTCGTAGCAAAAAGGAGGTGATTTTGCCCAATATGTATTTATGTATGTTTATGTGTCCCCTCAGACCTCCAAAAATGACATTTCGTAATTTGACAAACGAGGTATCGTTGGATACTTCTTGATTGTCCGCTATAGGCTAAATAAGACCACATATTTTTTTTTAATAGTGCATGCATATTTGTAGCAACCAATATCAGAGAGTAGCGACGAGGCACCTCCGCGCAAGTCTTCGGCTCGTCTCTCCGCTAAGACTGCCAAGGAGGAATGTACTCCCTCCGCACCGCCGCGTTCTGGTAACATATCTCACTCTACTATATTCAACTTTAAAATATAACGTACAGTATCATAGGTTGTGACAAACTAGTTTCACGCAATCCTTACTTTCAAATCAATACAGATAAATAAAATTGGAGTGTCTGTTTGTAATTCCAAAATTACAGGTTTTCACTAAATGCATATGAAAGTATACACGCTTCTGACACTGAAAAACCAAGTTTTAAAATTTTTCTCTGTCTGTCTGTCTGTCTGTTTGTTCCGGGTAATCTCTGAAACGGCTGGACCTATTTTAACGGGACTTTCACTGGCTTTTATTAATTAAAAATATTAGGGTTCCGCGACATGAACCATGAAACGAAATCTACGCGGGTGAAACCGCGGGGCACAGCTAGTCAATAAATAAATTAATATGCTCACGCCACCTTAGAATGGTCCCTGAAGGTGTAAGCAGACATGCCCTTCACCAGAGATGATCAAGTAAGTGCCAATGTGATAGATGGTTAGTCCACAACTGTCTCAGGAGTATTTCTTTTGAATTACGTCTGAAACATGTAGTTTTCCTTCACCGTAAAGCTCGTGGCATGAAATCTTTTTAGAAAAACAAATTGGTAATCGTCGCTGGGATCTTGCATCGCTTACGTAGCAGACAGCCACCACGGTTCTTGTGGAATGAAATAATGAAGTAGTATTTTTCCAGACACGGAGAGCGGGTCGGACGCGGGTCGCGCGCTGGACACGCCTCGCGCGCTGGACACGCCCCGCGCGCCGCAGCGCACGCCGTCGGTGATCTCGGCGGCGTACGGCTCGCCTCGCGCGCGCCCCAAGCTACACAACTTCGTCGCCAAGAACTTCTACAAGAGGGAGACTTGTGGACCCTGTGGGAAGACGTTAGTATTTATATATCTATCTATCTATCTAATACCTCTAAACAAGCAATCCTTGTATATATATAATTGAATTTAGGAAACGCTTCGGCTCGGCTCGGCTCAAGACTGACGGCTTAACGTGCTCTTTGAGGCACGGAGGGAACTCACGCAGTCACCCATGCAACTACTGGCTTGGGTTAGGGTTGCTTAACTTCGCGGATCGAATGATATATATGTATACCAACAATAGCAACTGTGCCACGAGCTCCTCCACGGGTTATCAACAGTGACTATTGTATATTTTAAGTATATTTAGCATCTCGACTCTTAGATAATCTGAATGGTCCTGTAAGTATAGTTGGTAGATATACTCGTAATGTGTCGTGTGTGTAGGATAAAGTTCGCGAAGGTGGGAGTGAAGTGCGAGGTGTGTCGGGCGCAGGCTCACGCCGAGTGCCGCGCGCTGCTGCCGCTGCCCTGCGTGCCGCCCGCACCCGCGTCTATGCAGAGGAAACATAACACACAGGTGGGGAATAATGGGTGACGCAAATTCGAATCCTCACGGGGTCTGCACCAATGAGTTCTAAAATTATGTGCGGTGATTTCATATTTCACACTAGCTGTGCCCCGCGGTTTCACCCGCGTAGATTTTAATTTCACGGTTGCCCGCGGATACCTAATGTTTTTTTAATCTAAGTAGCATAAGTTACTCCTTGTAACATTAGCTATCCGTCAGTGAAAGTCACGTCAAAATCCGTCCAGCCGTTTCGGAGATTACCCGGATAAAACAGACAGACAGAGAAAAAATTTAAAACTTGGTTTTCAGTGTCAGTAGCGTGTATACTTTCATATGCCTTTAGTGAAAAGCTGTAATTTTGGAATTACAAACAGACACTTCAATTTTATTTATCTGTATAGATGAAAACCTGCATATGTCTGAGAAATCATTTAAAGATGTATTTATATCAGGCAATATATATATATAATGCCTGAAACTGCGACTCACCATCTGTCACGTTGGCACTTAATCATCTTTGATGAAAAGTGGGTGTTATTACCTCTGCCTACCCCTTCGGGGAATGTATTACGGGGAGGGTATGTACTATGGTTATGACATACTTCTTTCGCTTCGTCTACAGTTATGCATCTCTTCATCACTCACTTTGGTTATGAGTGATCCGAATCTGATCTTTAGTGAAAAGATTGTTTATTTGGTTCATGCTTAGAAACTTTCGTATGTATGTGGAAATGAGTTTGTATTATAAGAAATGACGGATGACAGAGAAAAAAACGACAGCAGTATTTATAATTATTTTATGTATTACAAATACACCAATCAACATGTATGTATTTTTTATTTTAGGAGGGTAGTATCGCAGACTACGCGCCGAACACACCGCCTATGGTACCAGCGTTATTGGTTCACGCGGTCAACGAGGTCGAGAAGCGAGGACTCTCCGAGAGAGGCATCTACCGCATCAGCGCTACTGATAAGGATGTCAAACGACTTAAGGTAAGTCTTGCAACTGGAATAAAAAAACTTAAATTAAAGCATATTGCTGGCAGCCCTTGACATGAAACTTGAATTATCTTTGTTTTAGCCTTGTTTTACAAGCTGATCTACTATATCCAGAAAAAGAAAATGAAAATGAAAAATATATATTCAGTTTAGGCCCTGGTAAGGCACTTATGAAAGTCGAGAATTTACCACCGGTTCGGAAACTAGCCTCCTGAGAAAAACCGGCAAGAAACTCAGCCAGGCATCATGTACATATCATCGAAACAATATAAATCATAATGAAATCATCATCCAAAATCAAATTTGATAATATAATAAGAAGTAATCATTTTCAAGTTACGTAATAATATAACGCCGAACCTCATATAGTTGTAGCTCCTCCTAGTTGGGGGAGGGGAGTCGATAAGGAATATATTTTATCTAGAATTGCAAACCTCTTTGGATTTGGAAAAGGGTATAAGTATATACATTACGAAGAAGTAAACTAGTGTGTCAATCTGTTGCCTATGTCGAGCACATTACTGAAAAACCCAGTCTGAAATATTTGAACTTTTTGTACCCTTTAACTGCTATGGGGTAGTTGTCTGTAAAGCAAGAAGATGAAATAGTTGGTCGATGGTGTGTGCTTCCAATGTATTAGATTTATTTTTGTATGATGATTTCATGATTTATATCGTTTTGATGAAATGTACATGATGCCTGGCTGAGTTTCTTGCCGCATCTTCTCAGAAGGCTAGTTTCCGAACCGGTGGTAAATTCCTCGATATTTCATAAGTGCCTCACTGCCTAAACTAAGTAAATATTTTTCATATTAATTTGCATAAAAAAAATTGATATTTATGTCACTCACTGTTGAAAAAATAACACTCATTTCTATTCAGACTAATATTAATATGATTACTTCTAGGAGCGTTTCCTCCGCGGTTGCGGCTCCCCTTCTCTGGCCAACGAAGACATCCACGTGGTGTGTGGGTGTATCAAGGACTTTGTCCGTTCTCTGCGCGAGCCGCTGGTGTCCAGTGCCTTGTGGGCGGACTTCATGGCGGCGGCCAGTCTGCCGGAGCCCAGCGATGCTTCGGCTGCGGTAGTGCAGGCTGTCAGCCAACTACCGCAGCCTAATAGAGACACACTCGCCTTCTTGGTGCTGCATTTGCAGAAGTAAGTTCATTGTTAACGTAGTTTTATAGAGACTACTTACAGCATTGAGTGGTTCAAGAAGGATGTGTGAAAAGAGATTGTAGCTGATCTGTAACTGCCGCAGCCCAAAGGAAACACGCTCGCCTTCTTGAAAATGAAAATGATTTATTCAGCTTAGGCCCTGGTAAGGCACTTATTAATGTCGAGGAATTTACCACTTCTACAATTTACTTCTTCTTGGTGCTGCATTTGCAGAAGTAAGTTCATTGTTAACGTACTTTTCTACAGAATTGGGTTCTTCTAGAAGGGTGATTGGAAAGTTATTTGTAAAGGGTTAAATTCAGATTCACATTAATTTTTTTTTTTTTGATTAGCTTTCTTATACTTTCAAATCGTCAGAAGGACAAAATACATTATACAGTATTATAAATGTGTGATTCTAAAAATCTGGGTTCAGAAGGTTGCTTTTGCTGAGAAGAACCCGGCAAGAAACTAAACAATAAATCTTTAATTGAATTTCAAAAATATTTACGTCACGCATTGCAAGCGTCCGTAGGCTGCGGTGACCAGAGTGCCTAGTGCGAGTTTTTCACTGCCGCCGTCACAAGTCACCGCGTCAAAGTTAACGCAGATTTGTATGGGACCGAAACAGCGCCTCTGTCGGCCTAAAGATGACACTATTGTGAGCCCATACAAATCTGCGTTTACGTCGACGCGGTGACTTGTGACCGCGATTTTAAGAAAACTCGCACTAGGGACTCAGTTACTATCAGGTAGGCCGTAAGCTTGTTTGCCACCTTAATGATTAAAAAAAGTGCTAGCTGTCGCTAAGAGATACACATATTATAGATGTACACACCTGAGTACTGCAAAATATATTCATCAAGTTTATTGCGGACATAATTTACTTTTGCTATCGTTTTTTTCAATAGCTTACTTCTGTGCATTGTTACTTACTTTTAAAAATAAAATAATAATCTCCTTTCATTAAAGTGTCTCCTCCATGTGGCAAAGCTGTGGAACGCCCTATGATATTGAGATTTGATTAAATACGTTTCAGAGTGGCCGAGAGTCCCGAGTGTGAGATGGGCATAGACAACCTGGCGAAGATATTCGGGCCCACCATCGTGGGCTACGGCATGATGACGCAGGCCGCTGAGATGTATACAGCGACTGCACAGATGTTTAATGTACGTTACATTATATACTTACACTATACTACCCGACCCGCCCTTGCTTCACTTCAGAGTGCCTAGTGCGAGTTTTCTTAAAATCGCCGTCACAAGTCACCGCGTCGACGTAAACGCAGATTTGTATGGGCTCACAATAGTGTCATCTTTAGGCCGACAGAGGCGCTGTTTCGATCCCATACAAATCTGCGTTAACTTTGGCGCGGTGACTTGTGACGGCGGCAGTGAAAAACTCGCACTAGGCACTCTGGTCATGATTTTTAAGTCTATCACGTAGACATTTGGCTATAAACCCAGTCTTCGACTCCTAAATATTACTAAAACCATATCAAGGTCTGTAGTGTAGTTTAGAAGAACGATGCGTACAAACAGGCAAATAATTTTGTATGGAAATGGAGACATCAATTTAAAGGTTTCTACTATCCCCGAAATTTTAAGAATGTTTTTTTTTTTTTTTCGTTTTATTCTAAATATGCTCACGCCAAACCAGAAGGATACCCGAATGTTGTAGCACCTACATTTCATCGCAGATGATTAAGTGAGTTCATCGTCATATCAGGCACTATACATACGTCTTTGAATTTCAGAAACAGGTGTGAAATGTGTGTAAATAATTGAATACACTACGTATTGTTTTGCATAGTAATAGACATTCAGTTTAGGCCCCGGTAAGGCCCTCATGAACATACTCATTGAACGAAGAACTGACCACCAGTTTGGAGACTAGCCTTCTGAGAAAAACCAGTAAGAAACTCAGCTACATACTAATATTGAGTATTTTGTATTCAGGTAATGCAGCTGTTATTGAATCTGCCCGGCGACTACTGGGCGCAGTGGGCTTGTCCGGCCGATAACTCTCCGATGGCGCATCGCCCGCGAGGATATTTCTTCTCACCCATCGATGGCGGGTGAGTTACTTACCATATGAAAATGAAAAGTATTTATTCAGTTTAGGCCCTGGTAAGGCACTTATGAACGTCGAGAATTTACCACCGGTTCGCAACCTAGCCTTCTGAGAAGAACCGGCAAGAAACATATGTAAAGGATAGGAAATATGGGGGCCTTACCATAAGCTCTTATTACCATCATAGTTCCAGTGTGTGACAGTGACAGACTTATACACGTCATATACATCCGTCTCATAATAAGAGTTAAACTATCATGGCAATAAGAAGTCATGGTAGGGCCCTTGATATGGTGGGTCTATCGCCGTCTCAGGCACTATACATTCTTTAAAATCTGGGACATATACAGGTTCACGATGTTTTCCTTCGCCGTAAAGCACGTAGAGTGAAATCACTGTACGTAAGTTTTTAGAAAAACTCTTTGGTAAAAATCAAATAATTAAATACTTCTTCGGTTTTCATGTAATTGACTTTTAAAGTTGTTCTAATTTTGACTTTGTTTTCATATTAAAGTCAGTTATAATGTATCATTTAATTAACTTTTCAGTACATCGCGGAAGAAGAGAAGCTACTTCTAAAGGTAACAATTAGTGATAGCATACAATTATGTACTTTAAAGTCTATGCAGTAGAGTTAATTTTTAGTTTGTTCGTGTAAGTGAACCGTTGTGTTAACCATTTATGTATATTGTTTTCTTTTCGCATTTAATTTTTTCTTTGACTAACAAATGTTACGCTTAGAAGTGTATTTAATTAATTAGTTACGTATTTAGGTATAGGATCACCCATTAAATCGAAAGATTTGGTTACACAGTTGATTCTGAACAAGCTTATAAAATACTCTGTGCCCCGCGGTTTCACCCTTATTGTCGCGGAACCCTAATATGTTTAATAAATAAAAGTAGCCTAGGTTACTCCTTGGAACAAACAGACTGTGAAAATTTTTTAAACTTGGTTTTTAAGTGTCAGTAGCATGTATACTTTCATATGCATTTAGTGAAAAGCTGTAATTTTGGATCTACAAACAGACACTTCAATTTTATTTATCTGTAGATTGAAGTCCCCCATGACCTACTTATATGTACGTATGGACTATCATGACAGATTTAGTTTATTATAATAAGCATAATGTATTTGGGGTCGGCACTTGATACAACCCGATGTGGCTGATCACCTGATTTTTATACGAATAGACTGCCATCTGACCTGCGTAACCCCTTTTTTGAGGAAATCGGCAATCTGGGTTAAACCAGTTGTCAGACTTTCTTAGGCCTCTGACTGACCTGTAACGATTGCCAAAGATGTTAAATTGGCAATATAATAATCTATGCTAATATTATGAAGAGGTGAAGTTTTTTAGTTTGTTTGTAGGGGGGTAATCTCTGAATCAATTGAACGGATTTTGATAATTCTTCTGTATGTAAATTAAAGAAAAATAAATGACTCGTGGAAGCAAAATGATATGCGGGTGGAACCGCGTGGCTCAGCTAGCAGGTAAACAAACCATAAGTTCATATAAGTAGGTTTTGAAAAACTTCTTATATTTTGCAAGCATATCCAGAATCAGCTGTGGAAAAGTGCAACCTTTTGGTATAATAGGTTGCATTAAAAACACTCTGTATTTAAAAGTTGAACTCGTTGACTTACCAGTGATTTTAGAAAACGAAAGTTCGAATAAAATTTTCGAATCTGTCTTAGTTAAACATCTTAAGTTTTTTTTAGTAAAAAATACAAATATTAAATTTAAAAGGTTTTATTAACTTAGTTTTGCCGAATGCTTAAAAAACTTCGGATCAATAACTCATGTTTAAAAGCTATATCGTCGTTGCGCGTGCAAAAGTAGCTATGTGTTTTTACACACTTTAGGAGATACTGAAAATGATTTTCTCGAAATATGGCCCGAGTATTCAAAAACAATATTCTTACTATTGATACATATGACAAATTTACATAGTTTTTTTTAGATTAATGTTGGATAGGTATTATTATTAATAATGACAAAATTAAACATTACTGGAAATTTTGACACAGAGTGCACGAAATACACATAGCGACTTTTGCACGCGCAACGACGATGTGTAAGAAATTGAAAAACGTATGATACTTTTCTTAATAAATGCGGATATTCGGGCATTTTACATAAGAAAATAAATGATACCTATTTGGGTATTCGTATAAATACAATCAATAGTACCTTGTAGAACAATACATTGTAATCTACTATAATTTAGATTTTATTTAAGTTACTAACGTAAATTAATATATATTTACTAATTTCCACATTATTTAAATATTTATTGGAAGGGAGCATATCTTAACATCTTGAATAGAAGTTCTTAATCTATTATAAAATTGGTATCAATATGAATCCAAATGTTTCCTTCTAAAACTAGTAATATGTATTTGTTGTTATAAATAAGCTGTGTGTACTTAATATTTTGACATAATTTTTTTTCCGTTCCGTGGTCGCGACGTCCTACCGCCTACGATTGCAGTTGTAAATACATAGTGATAGGATGGTTTCCTAGTTATATAAAACTACCAGTTAGATTGTCACCAGGACCAATAGGTATAAATAAATATAAACACATCTATGGGTGAATCAACAATTTTACCCACACTTTGCTGTCCCCGGCCATTTCTTATTTAAATACTCCATTTGGTTATATGTACGCACATAAGTTGTATAGCTATAGTATCTATGATTATAAGGCACAACGGGAAAATTGATAATTTCCGTGAAAATTTATGGTAACTCAGTACACGAAAAATTCGCTCCATACAAAATATTCCTGTCCCAAGACCCCTATATGTATCTAAATAGATGTCACGTGTCCCTTGATCTGTATGTGAGTGGGTTTTTACCTATAAATAGCGGACGTCACGCAGTTTCACCCGCGTGAGGAATGCGGGGATAAAATATAGCCTATGTTACTTGATAATGAAGCTATTCATTGCTGAAAGAATTTTTCTAATCGGTCTACTAATTTCGGAGCCTATTCAATACAAACATACTTACAAAATCTTTCCGCTGTATAATATTATTAGTATAGATTTCCCAGTCCGAACTTCGCAGCCCGAAGTCTGGATACTAATCCAGAGTTAATGGCAATAGGCTCGCCTCCTATTACATAGGATTTAATATAACTGGCGAAATGTATAAGTACATCTCTACGGGAACAGGGGCGTGCATTGGATTTTCAGAGGGGTAGGGCATAAACAATAAGTAGCCAGGTAGGCAGGTTAAGTACATACCTATGTGACGCGGCGTAGGTACGTTCGTCTTGGTAAAGATACACATACGAACATAAACACACACACACGACACGAGTGCATTCAGTGATCACAAATTGTAACATCTGCTTACCTGCTTATATGCAATGCACGCCACTGTACGGGAATAGAGTCGTAAAATGGTGTTTTTTGTTTTTATTATCTCGTTCAACTTTTCTTGTTGAGTTTTTACGCTGAAAAAGGCAGAATGTCATCGGTGAAATTGGACTTAATAAAAAGGCTTCAATAGAAGAGCTGAGTTAAGAATTGCACCCCTTTTGACATTCACGACATCTATTTAGATATTTATATTATGAAGACAACCTTGCATAGAATGTAATTATCAAACCTAAACCGGTTTTGGTTGTCATTCCTAATAAAACCATTTTTTGTTTTTCTGATATATTATGGAATATATTGCGACCTCTCATAATGCTATCCATAGTAAAGTAGTACTTATGCCAATTATCATAGAGGTGAAAATCGTTCAGTTTTTACATAAAATCACAATACCCTAGTCAATGACTAGTATTAGCTATAATTTAGCTTAGTTTGTTAATTTCCTCTTAGTTGTGGATTACCTTTGTTTTTTTGTATTTTCTTGACTGTAAAATGAAATAAAATCGTCTACCTTGAAGCTGTGTTTTATTTTTCGTTCTTATAATATCTCTTCAACGTGCATTATTAAAGGACCCACAAAGACATTTGTTGTTTGACAAAATGTTACCATGTCAAAATTGCTCTTATGTTAATAAGTAAAGTACCCTCTCGCGTTTTGTCAAGGATCCGTGTCGCGACAAAACTTCTTGAAGAAAAAGAAAACTTACAGTAGTTCTTTTAGGATTTTTATTTACTCAAACGAAACTTGATATCTGCTGAAAAATTAATACGACTTCTCTACTAGGTTTTTATTTACTCAAAACGTAAGTAGACGAGCGTGACAGTGGCGAGCTCGAAACAAACAAAGAGCCTAGTGCAAGTTTCACTGCCGCCGTCACAAGTCACCGCGACGACGTAAACGCAGATTTGTATGGGCTCACAATAGTGTCATCTTTAGGCCGATAGAGGCGCTGTTCCCTATAGAAAACCTGGGCTTACGTCGACGCGGTGACTTGTGACGGCGGCAGTGAAAAACTTGCACTAGGCACTCTGAAGGTAAAGTACTTACCACCAGACGGACTGTATGCTAAGGACGGGGAGATAAATAAAACAAACGTTACAATTCCAACTACGCCATGATCAGGACAAATTAGGAACAAATCAAATATAAAAGATCCGATACAATATCACGTTTGTCCAATTATAAACAAATTATTATAAATTAATGATATGATAAGATATTTTTTTTAAAAACCTATTGAGCTGGGCTGAGCATAATACACATAAAACTTTGAAATTGTCTTTGATTTGTTTATAGACGGGACCGTAAGGGAAGTTTTCAAAACCTATAGATTACAAGAAATTATATTTAGAAGACCGTTCCGTACTCTTTGGTACCTAATTCACATTTTGTTAAGTTTTTTTTCACTCAAATCTTTTTTGTCTACTCAGTGGATTATCTATGGTTTTTTTTAACCTTAACTGCTAACTAAGTTAAAATGTAGTATGCCCCCTGTACATACTTTCCCTTACAGCACCGTCTCACATAACAAACAATTATATAATTATAAACTAGTAATTGGTTTGTAGTACTATGCTTAAATAATATCAATTTAAAATACATATATAACTATAAATAACTGGTATCAACTAGATAAAACCACACAAATAAAAATATATTTAGCTTACATTCCCGATACATTATTATCTTAAAACAAATGTATAAAATGACTATTACATTGAATCTACATCTAATGTATCTATACAAATATATTATCTATTATACTTATCGTATTTATTTATGTTTTTAATAATGGCAAGACCTGTAGACTTATTATTATTGGAGACTCGCTTTTTTCTACGACCTCAGACAACCTTCAAGACTTGGATGATTGAATAAAAGTCATCTGTTTCCAGAAGGGTATAAGGGTAACGTACCCAAAGGGTAAAACGGGACCCTATTACGAAGAAGAAGAAGAAGAAGACTTCCCTGTCTGTCTGTCCGTGATATAGGAAGTTGAAATTTTCACAGATCACAGATGATGTGTCTGTTGCCGCTATAGCAACAAATGCAAAAAAAAATGTTTAAGGGGTTTTTATAGATAAATGGTTCGTGCGCGAGTCCGACTCACACTTGACTGGTTATTATAACTTAATTAAGTCTAGCGAGTAAATCAGCTAAGCTTTTGGATTTTTCAACTTTGGTTGATTGAACGATTTTATTTCAGCTAAGTAAGGGGTAATTATGTCAATATCGTGAAGTACTTTCACTGATACATTTTGGCAAGGCATTAAGACGGAATTAATATTATTTTATTATTCGACATTATTTAGACGTATTATGGCAAGTGTATATGAAGTAGTTTACTTATCATATTACGAAAGAACTCTTGCACAAATTATTTATTTATTTAAATTGTATGTCATTTGAGTGTAAATCTTTTTAACAAAAAGATTTATTATATTTTCTATTTTCTATTTATACGAAATAGGCTTAATGTTCGAAAAAGCTAAACTAGTCTTCAAAATGTCGTAAGCAATATTTGTCAGCAACTGAAACAATATAAGTTCGCGCGGCTGTCACAGATAGGGCTTTGCGACAGTGTGAAAGCGTTCAGTAGTAATTTTATCAAACTACTAGTCCGCCGATATCGTGTCGTTACCGTTATCGTCCAATGTGAAAGCGGTCATTGGCTTAAATAAACCTAAAATATAACACTACTCTTAAACTAAACATTCTTTGGTGATTCAAATATAACTTAAATGACTAAAATATCACTGATAGGATCCACTGAACATTCTCTACATTGTGTAAAATGAGAGAATCTACCAGAATAAATTAAACCTAAATAATAGATTTGGAAAATATAAATTTTGTACTATAAATAAAAATGAAATGCAAGTGGACGTTTATAACGCCTAATATACTAATATTATGTGTTCAGTGTTGCCACAATTTACTTAAAATAAGCATAAGATTTTACAAAACTATGTAAAGTAGATTGTTGATTATGATAAACATTATATGAGTGTATAAATAATTTAAACAAAATGTCGAAAGAACACACAAGCTGCGTTATTCTGTAAGATATTTCTACGACGTATTCGACGACGAGTGGTCCGTTTCAATTATATGAAATTGATACATAATGCATATACGATAAAGTTCAATTTTTTTTATATTTGAAACAGAGTACTCAAGGGCGTTCGCTGTCGAGATATCCAAGCCAATAATATAATAATATTGTACCTAAAAAGGATTATGTCGTAGGTATATAATGATAAATAAATAATGTAAAGATATAGATAATTGCCTCAATATGGATGCTGTTTTTTACAAATATAATGCTAAAATGACATCTTAATCTTAATATACAAATAACTCAGTATAAAGGTGACACACTTCTTGGTAAAAGGAACCGTTTCAAATTATTAGAATAATTTTTATTTTCAATCACGAAAGAGATAGTATCAGTCTTGCTAAATACGGCTGATGTGGGCACATTATTAATGGACTCGCTTCGAAACAGTTCCTATTTGTAAAATAAGAAAAATATATCACCAAGTCGGAATGTATTCCTAAGGAATGAAATCAGAACTTAAAACTGGGACATTGTATGCCTTACATGGTATATAGATGGTATTGTCCGCAACCCCACCCCCAATCCCATCAACAGTGAGTTCTGAGTAATAAGTAGGTTTCTTACTAAGAACTGAAAATGTCAGTCACGTAATAAAAAGCCCAATGCGCATCGAGGCCGCAGTTGTTGCACATGGTTTGAGTTTGTGTATTGTGTGTGTGTGTGTTTCGGTGTGGGTGGCGTTGTGTGTGAAAATGGCGCGCAGGTGTGTTAAACGTGGGCGAACGCCGTAGGGCCGCCGATATGTGGTGCAAGTGTTAGCGAGGTGTGTCGGTGTGGGTGGCGTTGTGTGTGAGACTGGCGGGCAGGTGTGTGTAACGTGGGCGAACGCCGTAGGGCCGCCGGTATATGGTGCAAGTGTTAGCGAGGTGTGTCGGTGTGGGTGGCGTTGTGTGTAAGAATGGCGGGCAGGTGTGTGTAACGTGGGCGAACGCCGTAGGGCCGCCGGTATATGGTGCGAGTGTTAGCGAGGACTGTCGGTGTGGGTGACGTTGTGTGTGAGACTGGCGGGCATGGGTGTGTAATGTGGGCAAACGCCGTAGGGCCGCCGGTATATGGTGCAAGTGTTAGCGAGGAGTGTCGGTGTGGGTGGCGTTGTGTGTAAGAATGGCGGGCAGGTGTGTGTAACGTGGGCGAACGCCGTAGGGCCGCCGGTATATGTTGCAAGTGTTAGCGAGGAGTGTCGGTGTGGGTGGCCTTGTGTGTGAGAATGGTGGGCAGGTGTGTGTAACGTGGGCGAACGCCGTAGGGCCGCCGATATATGGTGCGAGTGTTAGCGAGGTGTGTCGGTGTGGGTGGCGTTGTGTGTGAGACTGTCGGGCAGGTGTGTGTAACGTGGGCGAACACCGTAGGGCCGCCGGTATATGGTGCGAGTGTTAGCGAGGTGTGTCGGTGTGGGTGGCGTTGTGTGTAAGAATGGCGGGCAGGTGTGTGTAACGTGGGCGAACGCCGTAGGGCCGCAGATGATAAACCAAGTAGTCCATCACGTACATGTCCTGTGGTCGCACGTAGTGGAATGAAATCGCGTGGTCCGAGCAGCAATCCAAACCCTACAGAACGAATTTGAGTAATTCAGAACACTAGATTTCGAAGACTTGGATTAAAATATACTCCTCGTCAACAATTTCACCTTTACGCATCCAAAAGTGAGCCGCGATAAAATAATTTGATATTTGCACGAGCATAATTACACACTATACGGATTTGGTAGATTCTTATTCAATTCTAAGCACCGGTAGGTATAATTTTAGTGAAATTTACGGAACAGAACGCTCCGTAAAAGGATCAAATTCTATTCTATAGACGTCACAAATTAGTCCGTAGAACCATTTGTGGCGAATTAACTTTAGAACTGCTTCTGAAATCTAGCTCACAGCTCAGTAGTTGCACACCTGGACAAAGACTACAATATACCTGTCGCCACTAATTTAAGATCTTGAAATTGTTTGGTTTATGCACTAACCTCGTGAGTGGGGTAGTAGATGTAGCTCCAGTACCAGTAGCTGGGATCTTTGGAGGGGAACAGATGCGACATCGGCGTGAAGGGGAAGAACCGTCCTCGCTTCTCGGAGTCACGGGAATCTAGGGCCTTCACGCCAATATTCTCCAAGCACTTGCCTTATGACAAACGTCATCATTAGAAATTTTCTTGAAAATCACACACCTTTTAACACTTGTAAGAATTAAAAAATATATCTTTTTAGATCATTTTATCACCGTTTTTTAATATACATAATGAGGTACCATTTCCGAGAAGTATAAACTCTTTTCGAAATATATAATTACTAGCGGACGTCACGCGGTTTCACCCGCGTAGTTCCCGTTCCCGTGGAACTGGAGCCACTTAGGCTATATTTTATCTATAATATAAGATAAAATATAGCCTAAGTGACTCGCTGATGATGTAGCTATCCATTGCTGAAAGAATTTTCAAGATCGGTCAAGAAGTTTCGAAGCCTATTCAATGCAAAACAACAAACAAAAAACAATCAAATCTTTTCTCTTTCAATATTAGTGCAGATTATGGTACCAAGTTATTAATTTAAAGATCAACCCGATAAAAACAATAGCATTTTCGGGTAGTCACATAAAATAAAACCACACCGTTAATTTTGAAATAGGAACTTACTACATACAGCTATGCAATTTTTTTACTCAGTGAAAAACTACTAAAAATGCTACCTACAACTTAAAAATCAGTTTCCCTTACCTATTTCGGCGTCTTCAGCGCCTGTATCGGTTGATTTACAGCGATGGGGCGAAGGCAGTGCCTTCGTGACGAACCTGTCGAGAGACTCGCGGCTCAGCACGTAGCCGGCCCCGCCGCTCATATACCCCTGTCACAACGACCACTGCCCGTTACTATACTGACCCTTAAAGTATAGTGCCTGAGAACCGTCTCAGGTGCATCACCAGATGGACTCACCCTCTGTCACGTTGGCACTTAATCATCGGCATTTATCATTAGCTCACCTGCTTCGCGAAGGGCTTGAACCTACACCCGAAGTACACAGGAGAGCTGCTGTCGTGTTCAGCTAGCATATAGCGAAGGTTCTCCACTATCACGTAGCTGGAAAATAATTATCATCATATTAATCCTGATTTTAACCTAGATTTGTTTTGAAACATAATATGTCTTGAAAAAAGGCTATAGTTTTTTGACTTTACATTTTTATTATGATCATGACCTACAGTCGGCTAATCTTAACGGGATTATCCATCTGCGCAGGAGATATTATAGTGCACAAGTGCGCAAACGCAGGTGCACTCTTTATTGCCTCATTCTCATAGTGGGTTGGGAGGCAATCCGACACGACCGGGGAGAGATCAAGCGTAGTACCAACGGCTTAACGTGCTTTCCGAGACACGGAGGGAACTCGGGTTACTTAACTTCGCTCATCGAATGATATGAGCAATAGCAACCGTGCCAGGAGCTACTCTCGGCATAATATGTATATGAAGATAGCAACAAAGCTGTGCGCTTGATAACTAGCAACACTAAGGACATCACTACTTGCCGATCCTTTATAAATCAATACACACCCTACATCAAGTGCCTCTAGTGTACTCGCTCTGAACAACACACCTTGAAACGTCAGAAAAATACAGTTGAATTGAGAACCTCCTAATTTGTAAAGTCGGTTAACAATTGGTACGATATGACATCATTTGATACATAGTTCAATTTAGATTGAATAATAATGCCAGCAGTAAATAAAGCTTTGTGTCCCAGGCCTTAAGGTTCAACCTTGTACACGTCTCGTCTAATCATTGTCAACTCGCCAACAATACAGTAAGTTGTAATAACAATGACAGACCAACTCACGAGCGTACCAAATGTCCCTTTTCATATGCTAATTGAAATCCATTTTGTGTTATATTATAATTTATTAATAGGAACATCGGCTTCAGAACACCTTGGCTTACTTATGGATTGAAGTACGAACGCTGACTATTGCGTATTACGTTACGTAGGTACGTTTCATTTTTGTACCGTAAAATTAAATTTCAAAGCTACGAGTAGTGATAAATCATAAAAGCGAAGAGTTTTACGTTCCCATACAAAATGTGAAAAATACACAATCGATATAGTCAACTTTAAAAACATGTTAAAATCTATACTTGGGGTACAGGGTGCCAACTATGATCGTTTAAGCAGCGCGTATTGAGAACTTCTAAGCTTTGACTAATTTTATGGTACCAAAATGAAACGTCAGAGCTCAGAAGTCCTTAATACGCTCTCCTTAAACCAATGATGGTAGGCCCCTAGTTCATATTTCGGTTAACGAATAGATTTGAATGAGTTTATAATAGCACAACAGCTAAATAAAATAACAGCTTTTCACTAAATGCATATGAAAGTATACACGCTACTGGCACTAAAAAGTAAAAACCAAGTCTTAAAATTTTTCTCTGTCTGTTTGTTTGTTCTGGGTAATCTCTGAAACCGCTGGACCGATTTTAACGGGACTTTCACTGGCTAGCTGATGGTTCAAGAAGTAACTTAGACTACTTTTATTCATTAAAAATATTAGGGTTCCGCGACAATAAGGATGAAACTAAATCTACGCGGGTGAAACCGCGGGGCACAGCTAGTGATAAATATAAAATGACATGCATCAAAAATGACCTCAAAATTATGTCCACATTCGAAATAAAATTTAAAATATACTTAATAACCTAACGATTTGCACTGCTTCAAGCCAGAACTCTTTGAACGAAAATACACGGCATTTCAGAGAATTTACGTGACAAACAGTCTGATATCGAAGCCAAACTAATTCTGAGGGTTATATTTTTACTTGTTTGGTAGATACCCGAAACAGACATGTATAAACTAAAATAAGGAATAACTACAAAGGATTTACACTGTATTATTTGCCTGGATATTTGCTCGAAATAATGATATACAGACAAGCATTGTGCTTTACAATGAGATTTAATAAAGATAATACTGAGGACTCTAGAATAATGTAAATATTCTTGACTTGTATAAAGGAGTGTAATATATAGTGTTTATTCAAATGTTTTGTGAATGCGATGATTTCGTGTTATAAATTCTGTTCCAATACCCCGGTCTTATGTCACATAAGGAAACTAGCCTTCTGAGAAGAACCGACAAGAAACTCGGCTGACACCATGTGCATAATTTTTTTTTTATTATGTCTTTGGTATGTTGTTTCTTTGTGGTGTGTAATAAAAAGTTTTTAATAATTATTATTACTCACGTGTCGTCATCAGCCTTCAGGAACCAGTCAGCCTCCCTGCGATGGTGCTCGTATACGTATCTGAACGCGGCCTTGGTCTTCCCCCACAGATGGTCCCTGCCTTCAGGCACTGGCAGCTTTACCGATGGTAACGAGCTATCTGGAATAAAAATATAATCCTGATTCAATTATCATAACATCTATACTGATAAATAAATTGAAGTGTCTGTTTGTAATTCCAAAAACACAGCTTTTCACTAAGTATATATGAAAGTATATACGGTACTGACATGAATAAATAAATTTTCAAGTGATCTGGCTGTTTGTTCCAGCTAATCTCCGAAACGGCTGGACCTATTTTAACGGGACTTTCACTGGCAGGTAGCAAATTTTAGAAGGAATAATGAATCAACTTTTTTTTTTAAACATTAGGATTCCGCGGGTCACCCATGAAATTAACTCTACGCGGGTAAACCGGTAGGCACAACTACAGCGGTGGTTCGCAGGTAAAAAGCAGTTGTGTCAATTCCCGTAATCACATTGAGGAGAAGTAGGCCTAACGGGGAAAAAATACCCGTGGACCCACTGTGGGTGAAAAGTGGGACTGCGGTTAATACGTCGTCATGAATGCTTATTGCTCAACAATTCGCATAGACACATCAACACAAAGGTGCATTGAAAGCAATAGATTGTGCTCTTGCTTTCAATGCATAAAGGAAGGCTAAATAATCGCAGGAACTACTTCGCTTCCAGCATCTATTAACATAGTACTGTTACAACACAAATCGTAGACAAATGTCTTATCTATGTACGATTTACAGTGCATAAGAATATGATTAATTCTTAAATAAGGTTAGAAAAATAAGAACACAAGGTGGGAACCCTCGATCTCCTGCAAACCGAGCAGATGCTGCGTCAATTGAGCTACGGTGTTTCCCTCATGTACAGGACCCAGGTCAGGCGAAATCAAGAGGCCAATAATAACTCCTTGAACTTAGCTTTGACGTTTTATTTTACGGTAACAAAATGTAATGTCAAACAGAAGTTCTTAATACGTTCTGCCCCCTGCAACCTCTACAATCATAAACAGCTCTTAAACGGGAAATCCCTACCACTATTGAAATGATCCCAGCTAAGATTTCGGTAAATCATACATTACAAAATTCATCATCATCTTCCTGCCCTTATCCCATGTTATTTGCGGTCGGCGCAATGTGTTCTTCTCTTCCGTTTCTCTCTATCACTCCCTTTCTAGCCATAACATCTTTCACACAATCCATCCATCGTTTCTAAGGTCCTTTTAAGGTTCACTCTCCTTCTACCCACATTCATAAACAAAACCTTTTTGGCAACATTATCCTCATGGTGGTATCCAAGTGGTATGGATATGTTATGCAGAGGGGCATAACATGTCCATACCACGATAAATATTTATTCTTCAACTTCTCAGTTCCTGGTGCTATTTAACTATACAACACTAAATTGCCGTACCTTCAGCGGAGCTCATGAAGAGCAGTTTATTGCATCTCTTTCCCCAGGTAGCCTTGACGTGCTTGGCTTTGGCCTCGTGGTTGCTGGGCTGCGTCATCACCCAGCACAGCACCCTCACTCGCTTGAACAGCTCGTCCGCGATCGACGTGTCCTCGTCCGAGTGTGCCGGGTCGCCACTCGAGTGAGGCGCTATCGTGTACTTCTCCAAGTCTCTTTTTATTGAATCTCTGAAACGTACCAATTCAGTGGTAGATTGCTAAGGTCTATAAGTATACCAGGTGTCACGAGTTTTGAGTGCTGGCTTTGAATGCGCAGTTACTTTAGCGCGAACAGTCAGCGCAAGGCGTCCGATTTGGAAAAATTCTATTCCTAACCATTTTTAAGACTACATGCGCAGTTCTCAAAACTCGTGACGGCACCTGTATTCTATTTTAAATTTGCGATTCCATATGGATTTGCATACTTTCATGGCACGATGGAATTGTAAGCCATCCCAAGATGATTTTCTTTTAAAATGGCATGCGTTTTTATGTGCTATTTCCGTGAATATTCTTAATATCTCGTGCAAAATGTACATTTAAATTATCTCGAAATTATACAAACTTAATATAAAATAAATTAATAATAATTGTGATTTTCTATGAATAAATTACTATAATATAATATCTTAAGCAACAAACTACGAGAACAGAAAGTCTTCGACCGACAAAATGCTGCGCAAATGAAAAAAAAAAACACTCTCAAAGTAATACTTAAAGCCAACCATCCCAGCTTACGTAATGGGCTAGCACAATGCACTTAATTTATCAATACACTGTATATATAACACTCATTGTAAAAACGCAATGATAACTACTTACGCTTATACATATAGATATAAGTGCATGTAGGATTCATGCTACAAAAAGCAGGTAAACCGGCTATATATATTGCACATCGACCTCGAAAAGGTAATCAGCTAATTTCGGCTTCGTAAAGCGTTATCTCTCTTGTACACCACCGACATAAGAAGACTTGCTCTACGAAGAGAACGTTCTGTCACACACTACCGACATAGTGTAAGTAGAGAGTGCAATAGATTCAAAATGAGATCCGTACAGATTTTACCAAGCCTACAAATTAAAAAAAAAAAGAGTCCTGAAAAAATCATAAACAAAATACCTATACGAACACAACGATACAAGTGGAAGTACAATATCAAAATCAAAATCAAAAAGTTTTATTCAACATAAGGGACACTTGGAACACTTACTGAACGTCATTTCTCTTACGCTATAAATATATTTAATACTAGCTGTGCCCCGCGGTTTCACCCGCGTAGATTTTAATTTCATGGTTGCCCGCGGATCCCTAATGTTTTTAAAAATCTAAGTAGCCTAAGTTACTCCTTGTAAAATTAGCTATCCGTCAGTGAAAGTCCCGTTAAAATCCGTCCAGCCGTTTCGGAGATTACCCGGAACAAACAGACAAACAGACAGACAGACAGACAGACAGACAGACGGACAGACAGACAGAGAAAAAAATTAAAAATTGCTTTTTCTATGTCAGTACCGTGTATACTTTCATATGCATTTAGTGAAAAGCTGTAATTTTGCAGTTACAAACAGACACTTCAATTTTATTTATCTGTATAGATGTATAGATAGATCAATGAATATTTCATTATCAAGTGAGACTAGAAAACAATTGATTGAAAAAATATGGTAAAGTTATCTTAGCTTGAAGTTTATTGCATTGGGCAGGAAACTTGGACGGTTTATTCAAACATTTACTGAACGTATTTCACGAAGTATTTATTTTGTTACAATATTTAACATTTTCTCACAAAATAAATGATTATTTAAACATAACAAAGTCACAAAAATGCATGAAGTGACGGTTTATGAAAATGTGATAATCTCAGACCAAAGAAAAGTATTTTATTTGTGTGAAGTAAAACATTATCTCTTATGAGTGTTTGTTACGATTTAAACTCGGCACTGAACAATCATATTAATACCATTGTATGGTCAGCGCTTAATAGATATTTGTTTAGATTTTAAGTACGCTATACCCACAATACAGATTCACAATAACGAACGGCACTCTTAGTGCCTAGTGCGAGTTTTTCACTGCCGCCGTCACAAGTCACCGCGTCAAAGTTAACGCAGATTTGTATGGGATCGGAGCAGCGCCTCTGTCGGCCTAAACATGACACTATTGTGAGCCCATACAAATCTGCGTTTACGTCGACGCGGTGACTTGTGACGGCGACTTTAAGAAAACTCGCACTAGGCCCTATAATCTCTGACCGAGATTAAATTGACAGGACAAAATGTCAAACCTATTCATTATTTTGCGTAAGATTAAATGCTCTCTCTATGGGTCTACCAGAATCTTATGGCAAATGGGGAAATAAAAATTTGTAGCGTATACCGGGCAAATTGGATCAAACGACCTTGATACTTTTCTATTTTGATTTATATTATGGACACAAAATATTCAACATTCAACATTCAAAATATCTTTATTTGATTAGACTTCTTAAAAACTACTTTCAGTTATTGGATAAGTTATATTTTACCAAATTATAAGAAATGGGAAACTATCGTGATTTATGTGTGACAAATATGATTCTTATTTAGAATATAATTTACGTCGTTAGTCAAAAGTAAAATGTATTTAAAGCCTTAATTATAAAAAATATATAATCATATTTTTCCAACGAAATAAGTCCTAGGTCTAACTTTAGGATATATTGGCGTAGTCTACATTTACGACAGAATCGTATACATGGTGAGTTTAAGACTAATAAAAAATCTTGGGTTTTTTTTATTGCTCAAAAATAATCATATTCTTTTTAGAATACACGCAGCTTTTCTGTATGCAAATAGTACGTTTGACGAAAAAATTAATTAATTTGATATCTTACTGCATCCCCTCACCCCTTGTCATTTTCCGTGATTTTTGCCAAACCCCCTCAACCCTTTTCAAGCTTCACGTGATTAATGGAGATTCCCCATTCTGCTGAGAGATTGCGTCACATGTTACGAAAGATTCTAGTCATTCTATAAACTGAAGTAACATTATTGATTTAAGTCAGTAACAAAACGAATTACAAACATACAATAAGTATTAGGTATGCAACACCTAAAATTCAGTTACCTAATGAAAATGTTGAATAAATCGTTGTGAAACAATAAAGATACTAGAAAATTGCATGTGAATTTGTAGTCGTAGTCTTCAAAATATCTTTGTAAGATTATACTTATACACAGTATTTTAATTTCGTCATAATGGCATGATTATACATGCAACTGCCAGGTTGGGAAGGTTGCTTTTACTGAGAAAGACCTGGCAAGAAACTCAGGAATTACTAATATCACAAAAAATAGTTGCAATCAATATATATACTATGGCAATAGCTAATGTACAAAATTTCGTATTAAATTATCAATGTTTTTAATATTTTCTTCGTTCTTAATTTACTTTTCTTAACTACAAAAAAATATTCGTTGTAGATTCGTTGAGCTCGATAAAACAGATTTAATGATTTGAATATTCTTTGTTTTTCTCACTCTAACACAATAATAATAAAAAAATGAGCGGGTAAAATCACGGCCATTTATAACAAATGCATTCAGTTGTATAAATAAACTTACATTAATAGGATCATTAAAATAGCGCATCTACAAATAACATGCTGCAAGCTTCGATCATGCTTAATTTATAAAACAGGCTCATGCGAAAAAGAAAAGAAAATGTTACTAGATTATTAGACAAGTTACCTGTAAGGTGCCCATTCCTCGTTGTTGGTGAATCCAGTGGATGTTATAAACATGTATGCTAAACTAAACCCAGCCGACATCCCGATCACCAGGGTTAGCACAAACCGGCGACCCATCACCCGGCCTTCACCCTGCACAGGGTACAACATTGTACTCCGAACAAAAGTCTCAAAATCCGCTGAGCGCCACACGGCAAGTGCGCTCGCGCATACGGTCGTTGTGATGTTGCTCGTTCAATATATTTAGTGTCACTACTTATTTGTTTTACACTTGTCAATGCGTGCGTACTATCTTTAAAAGTATGGTTAGGTGTTCTTCAATCGTTATTATTTGTTTAAAGCACGTTACTGCGGTTCATTTAATTAATACAAATTATTTAATAATAATTATTGTTTCAACACCTCTGCTTACACCTTCTGAGATTGCGTGAGCATATTTATTTTTATTAATTTTACAATTTAATTAGTTCTAGAATGGGAATCAATATTCCATCTATCTAAGGATTAATCAGAAGTTGTGGAAATTATATTCCTTACTACTATACGTTTTGCTCAGTGTCAAACCAATTTAATGAAGGTGGGTAGAGCCGATTTACTCCTTAACGTAACGAGAGCACACAAGAGTGTGAAATGGAGTGCAACTGAGACGGATGAATTCAAAGGAAGTACAGGTGTCGTCACGAGTTAAGACCGTTGGTTGACCTTGAATGCGAAGTAGTAATTTTGAGATGAGATGATAAAATACGTGCGCAGTTACCTACCCCTATTTACACTGAGCACTAAAACTCGTTACGAACCCCCTAAACATGGAAAATTATAAAAAACTGAGTAAGCACGACTGTCACTTAAAGTACTATTATTTATTATGTGGACCATAACTATAATTCTTAACAATAGAATAAGTCATAACCCGTAAATTTGGTTTAAAGAATTTTTCTCATAAGAACTTAAAGTTAGACTAAAAGACCAATTTCTCTTTATGATCAGACCGATGGAAAATAGATCATATTTCGTTCTATGGAGCTCAAGGCACATCGCGAAATTATAAAATTACGGGGGGCGAAATACGAAGTTTCTTTCGAGAGTTCGCAAAGATCCTACTACGGTTCTCTATCGTTCTAAAATTACGTCCGAACGTGATCTGCTGGAAAATTCTTTGTAGTTAATTATATTCTAAACCGAGTTTAGTTAAATTATTCATTGAATTAAAATTTGAGTTTAATGAAAACGAAACGATACTGAAACTTCATTTCTTTTTCGTTAGTTTACAAAGTTTGATTTTCGGAGAAGAATACCCGTTGGAGAACAATTGAGGACTGTCTATTGCGTTATGCTGACAAACTGAACATAGGAATCAAGATTTTTATTAGATATCATCGTTGATCATTTGTTGTCATTGCTCAATGACGAAACCAATAAATTTCAATCAATAATTCGCTCCCATTGACGGCCTAATTTACTTAGAGAGTTCACTCTTACTGAAGGAACCATTTTAGGTACAGAGACCCAACCATGAGCTCTTATTGCAATGATAATTCAGTTGTGCGACAGTGATAGATGTATACACGTCACATACATCTATCTCATAAATGAGTGAAACTATCATGGCAATAAGAGCTCATGGTAAGGCCCCAGAAGACACTGAATGAAATGGTATGCAGCACTTAAAACGTAACGATCAATTTAAATTAGTTTGTTCACTGATATTGCATCGTTATACGACTGGGCATTGCGACCGCTATTCGATAGACAGTAGATATAATTTGAATTTCAAGTAGGTAACTACTTCCTTCAAACATCTATAAAAAAAGAGTAATAAATTTAAATTAGGTGAATACAGAGCAATGGACTACGCATACAATTCTACAGGAAACTACCATCTCATAACGAAATGACGATTCTGAAGGAAAATGATATCGTTTTAACTATTCATAGGTCTGACACCAAAATGGATTCATCGACGTGATGCGTAATACATTTATAGGAATATAATTAATAAATGTCAGAACTGTGAGTGTGTCAGAAATGAGACTGGTGTCAACGTTTATTGTAATACAATATTATAGTAGGTATACAAGTACTCTGAGCATGTAAGTTGGTGTTGCTGAAATGTATTGCACGCACAGTCGTTTCGGTAACGACCCTTGAGGCGTTCGAAAGTCCCTCGTAAGGCACACAATTTTTTTTTTTAAAGTAGAGTGTTTCCACAGAGTCACTACACTTTACATCGCTAAATTGACATTGATCCAGAGTTCAAATGACATATCCACAGATAAAACATAAACACTACTATTCGTCCTACAACCCTGTGACAAAATTAAAAGAAAAATATTCAGCATATGGGACACTTGGATTACTTCGAACACTCATTGGACGTCATTTTTCATACGCTAACTTAGGTCTGTCAGGAGAAGAAACGGCGAAACAAACTCACCTGATTTTTTTTAACAAGTACGTCCGCAAGGTCAGCCTTCATTACTCGTGACACAAATAAAACAGGGCAATAAGGTTGGTAATATAATTCCAAAGGGTGTTGCTTCCGGGCAACCCTTTTATGCCACAAATAAGATAACATTTTTTTTTTCCAAAATATCTGTTTGCAAAACGACCAACATCACAATGACTCTTCGAAGCAGCACTTACGAATAACACCGTGAATCGCATGATCCACGTGACACTAAAACTTAATAGACAGAAGCACCAATATTATTTTTATAGTGCAAGTATGTCGCGTCGCCGATGCACTGGAAATGTTAAATTAATACAAAGGGTTATCGCAGATGTTTGTTTGTTTACTCGAAGCGTGCTCTGTGAGATACAAACAATTGTTTATGTGCGCGTGCTGCGGGAACAATGTCCTCATGAATTCTATTTTCCAAACAATTTTCTTAAACTCACTCAAAAATGTAGGAAAGTTAACTCTTTATTTAAAATTCCAGCATTACTTATATCCGTGAAAACGTTGACAGACAGAGACATTTTCACATTTATTAGTAGAGATAAACTTAAGCATGTTTGTAAGCGGATTCAAATTAACAACACGTTTTAAAATCTCACGGTAATTGCACGGAATCTCATGTGCATAGAGAAAATGGGCCCTATTCATATTACTACAGATAACATATTTTAGGTTGTTATCGCGACAGATTAACATAAGGTATGCAAAGTATGTTAAGTAATTGGTTGCAGATCCCCAAGTTTAGGTTTTAACGTGTGTTTACGTTGACGATATGGCCTGCGTATTTTCCACAAGGGAACGTTAAAAAGCGCCCCAAGCGGCGTGGGTAGGAAGTTTCACGGCTCCATACAAAAAAAAGCGCAAAACGCAAGATTAAGCTACGACGTTCGAACGTGTCAAAGACTACTATTTTTGAAGTGTACGGCTGTACTTATGCATTAATGCTGAATACGTAATCCTGAAATAGTTACTAAGCTTTAGAACGTGAGGTCAAACTAGTCATAAAGTGCCGACCTACTATGATAACATTGTTCCCGCTAATATTTCAAATGAATACACATTTTAGTAACACTAAATAATTATTATAGTTAGTGAAATTATGTATAAAATTTAAAATGGATATTACTTACGACGCTTTACTAAGTAAGTACTTTTAAGTTAGAATGACAATTAAATTATACAGGATTATAAATGTTACAGTGTTCAGGAGGTAGTTTGTAGTAAAAAAACTAAGCAACTGTTTTAAAAAATATATGTTTACAATTAACAGTTTCAATACTGACTCAAAGAATATAATAATTATATATAAAAAATATATGAATCGAGCACTGTAGGTACTCTGCTTAACTAACCTTTTAAGTTGTTATAGTTCTGTCTAAATTAAAATTTATTACGAAAATATGTAATGAATCTGTGTCTAAAAATACGTACATGTCCATTGTGATTTCCCGGTACTAATTGTTTAAAATTCATCACACTATTTTCGAATCGACATCAAACAATTACATACAACTTGATTTTTATGAACAATAAAAAATATACCTGCAGTATTCTTCAATTAACTTATCCAATTACTGTACAGAAGTTATGTATTGTACATACAAGTGTACCTACATGATGGTTAAACAATGTGTGTAGCTTTTACATACTTCCAACACCAGGTGTGTCATTCGCGTGATGTCCTATGATTTAACTTATAGTGGTATTTATTGTGCCGGATGTTTAGAGACAATCTAAATCACATTACCAACTTAACAAGCTCTGAAAATAAAAAATGGAGCAGTGTTGTTTGGCTCAAATCTTCCACAAGACAAGAGAGAAAATTGGTATCTTATTTTGATTTACATCTATACATCTATACAGATAAATAAAATTGTAGTGTCTGTTTGTAACTCCTAAATAACAGCTTTTCACTACATGCATATGAAAGTATACACGCTACTGACAGTAAAAAACCCAGTTTTAAAATTTTTCTCTGTCTGTCTGTCCGTCTGTCTGTCTGTCTGTTTGTTCCGGGTAATCTCTGAAACGGCTGGACCGAATTTAACGGGGCTTTCACTGGCACGTAGCTGATGTTCCAAGGAGTAACATAGGCTACTTTTATTTATTAAAAATATCTGGGTTCCGTGACAATAAGGAAGAAATTAAATCTACGCGGGTGAAACCGCAGGGCACAGCTAGTTATAAATATATTTATATAGAAAACAACTATGTTATAAAAATGTAGCTACAAATAACTTCGCGGCTATTAAATACGAATAATCAGGTAACTAAATGTGGCTATAAAATCTTATCAGCATGGCCAATTAAATAAAGCTATGTTTTTTACATGATAAGAAAGAACTTGCTTAGCTACCTAGAATATATATGTATATATCTATGGTCTATGTATATAGCGGCGACGAATAGGGTCGAAGGGAGTGGTACTGCAATATAGGAAATAAAGGCTCACCTTAGACTCCATGATTTTTAAAAACAGTTGAGTAATATAATACTTATAAAATTTGGTAAAAATTAAGACCTAATAATAATAAAGGACAAATGTATGCCAATTATACTTAATTCATCTCAGTTGGCTATGTATGGCTAGGTGTCATAAGAAGGCATTGAATTATTACCATGATTCAGTGTTCAAATAAAATGTAAAGTAGCAATTTTATTAAAAGATACTACACAGTTGCATCGAAATTTATTACTAATCATACAAGAACCGCCATTAAATTTATATTAACACAAGGCAACCCACACAAACAATACCAAATATTTGTTGCATACAAACATATGAACAATTGAATGTAAAAATTGCATTAAAAGGTGTGTGGCAGTCAATATTTAGAGATAAAGATATGGATAATTGATAGATAAATAGATCAATATTTAATAAATAAAAAAAAATGTGTTTATATTTTTTAGCTACACGAACGGCAAACAAGCTTACATACAGCCTGTTAAATTGTGTCATACAAATACTTCTTGTTATTAAGTTTTTTGGATGTTATGTCAAATATAGCCCCCTCCAGAAACAGATCACCAATGTCAGCTCCATTGTGCTCACACATCTCATATTAACATTCATTGACCGGTTTGAACATTAAAAAGTATGTCATACTTATACCAAAATTAAATAAAGAGCAAGGGTACAAGGCATTCATTCCGTCTGTATAAAAGGTTGTTGGTAATAAACTGGCACTCTCTTATGGCCAACTTCTCAACCACACTAGTAACTTGACAGAAACTTTCCCATAAAGGAACTATAAATAAAATCTGTGAAATAGTGCATTTATTACATTGGAAAATTAAAAAAATATTGTCAGTAGGTATCTCAAATGTACAATATAAGGTTTGCAATAATTACTTACATACAATGTTGTGATAAACTCAACCTTCTTATCACTAGCTTCATACAACAAACACTAATCTCACTATCCCTTTCTTATTACATATCAGAAACAAAGAAGCACGATTGAAACTTGCAGCTTGTATTTATTTCAAAGTTTTAAATTTTAGAAACTGTCTGAATAGCGCATGAAATAATTGATTATTTATGTATTAACATTGTACATGATTGTGTTATAAAAGATAAAATGAGTGGGTAGATAACACACCCAACCGAACATCCTTTCGAGATTATGCAGACTAAATTAATAATATTTCAGAAAACTTACCTACCTACAATGACCCCATAACGTTATCAAATTTCCTGACTATCTCGCAGTTTTGTGAAGATAGCCGGTGGATTGGAATAAATTGTATAGCTATATTCATAGGCTATCCAATATATAAATAATTAAATATTATAAATTCTATTCAGAACTCACCGTCATGTTGGCTGGCTGTTTCGATCGTTCGCTACATTAAGTAAAGTTGGAATTGCGGCATTAGTGGCATTACCAGTGTTCACTTTTAGTTTTCATTAATAATTGAAGCCATTAGCAAAGTTTATGGCCATGAAATGTATGTTTTAGGTACTAAAATCTGTGATAAACTTATTTGTTGTATTCATCCATGATCCGTCAAGTGAGACCAATAAAAAATGTTTGACATTGTTGTGTTGTGTTGACAAATTAGCTGTTGACATTATCGAACGTCATATTTATTATCTTTGTCTGTGGTCATATTATTTTGCTATATTATATGTACATAAGTTTTATAAGCAGTGAGGAATCTAGGAACAAATTGTTCAAAATTACACACATGCAGACACGCAGATCTACAAATATAAGCAGAAAAGCAGTAGCTTCATCATTGGTGTCCAATCACGTAAACATGACGTTTAATTTTCGTGTGTTACCGACCTTTTTCAAATCACATTACCCTCACGCATGGATCAAATCAAACGTTCTATTTAAAAAAAAGTCTAGATTCCTTCTTGCTTGTAAAGTTAATTTTATATTGTGGTACAGCTGCCTTCACGAGTTAAGAACGTGCAACCAAAAAAAGGGGATAGTGTATGCACTATCTAGAACATAAGCATATGTGCTTATGTTCTAGATAGACTCATAAAATTAGTACTGCGAAAGAAAACTTGAACATTTTTTCAAACACAGTACAATACAATCACCGTTTTTAGAACACAATATTTTACCCGTAATTCTACCGATCGTTACCGTTTAATGAAGAAAACGGGTTTTTCGGAAATTCCAGAGCCGATAATCTAAATTTACGAAGTTAATTAATTGCGCTTAGCTGAGACGAAGGTGTCTCAACAAAAAAAAAACTTTATGTTATTGTATGTATAGCACAGTTTTTTACCTACGGCAGGCGTAGTTACCTTACACAGACCTATAATATCCTAAAGCTATGAAATCGTCTAAGTTTTCCGTAGCTAATGGGCGTCTATGGTCATAGCCGTCAAGTCAAGTAAATCGACTGACTGCAAGCAAGCAGACTGCGGAGTAAACAATTTTTGTTTTTCATTCCCTTCAGTTTTTAGATGTTTTATTGAAGAAATTAATCGATCGATTAGATTGAATTGATTCAAATACAAAATGAGAGTGGCTTGCGAGACCTAGATATGTTTTATTCTATTAAATTGTTTCCATGAACGTTATACAGTGAAAACCAATATGTGGCGTACATCGTATTATTTTATTCTTATTTATTCTCTTCAATGTGTTGCTGGTTTGAGTGAATTATGTGGAAATAGAACAGAACAGCAGACTCTAAGCTGTACGACTCAAGTGAGTATATTCCTGATTAAAATCCTTGGATGTTATATTGATTTGAAGGACTATTGATTTTCCTTGGTGGCCTAATTTATCGTTGTCTTGTGACCTTGCTAGAGCTTAAATCTGTGCCTATTGATTCAGCGAGAGTTCTTGAAGTACACATGACTTAATATAAACAAAATTAAAAAAGCACACAACTACCTGTAAGTTGTATTATATATTGTGTATAGAAAATAGAGATGGGATGGTTATGACTACATTTATATGTTATTAGTATATTATAATGACACCAATTTGAAATAAACAAGCTCTAATACGGTGTTACTTACCACAGTTGCATAATTCATTTTATTATTTACCTTTATTCATGAATGAGTAGTTATGTTATCAGAAGGCCTTATCAGCATAAGAACAAACACTTACTTAAATATGTTTTGCTCTGATCATTATCTTTGAACATCAGGTGCATTTAATAACACTTTCCTTTTTATTTTTTTAGAATGTACATTCTATACAGATAGATAAATAAAATTGAAGTGTCTGTTTTTAATTCTAAAATAATACCTTTTGCATTAAATGCATATTATGACAGAATACACAGTTGTGAAAATGAAAAACAAATTTTTAAATGTTTCTGTCGGGCTGCTTGTTCAGGCTAATCTCCGAAATGGATTTTAATGGGAGTTTCACTGGCAGACAGCTAATGTTATAAAGAGTAACTTAAGCTATTTCAATTTAAAAAACATTAGGGTTCCGCAGGTCACTGATAAAATGAACTCTACACGGGTAAAATGAAAATGAAAATGATTTATTCAGTTTAGGCCCTGGTAAGCCACTTATGAATGTCGAGGAATTTACCACTGGTTTGGAAAACTTTGAGGTATCAAATCTTGACTAATTGAAATCAACACACAAACTAAACCACTGGTCTTAGAGATATTTAATGTGCACAGGGTGCGTTCTTGGTGACATGTAGGTCAGGGGCGTGCATTGGATTTTCAGTGGGGTAGGCATAAACAATAAGTAGGTAGGTAGGCAGGTTAAGTACATACCTATGTGATGCGGCATAGGTACATATGTTTTGGTAAAGATACACATACGAACATAAACACACACACAACACTAGTGTATTCAGTGTTTACAAATTGTAACTTCTGCTTACCTGCTTATATGCAATGCACACCACTGATGTAGGTATACACTAAGAAAAGGTTTTCAGACATTGCTTAGAGGGTTAATTGGGGGATGAAAGTTTGTATGTGAAATCTTACTGCCATTCTGGCAAACCTTTTGTTTTCTTTGTTGCTTATGTCTGCACACAAGCTAGTAAATATGTAATCCTAGAATGGTGGCCTATTCTCTCTACAAGTCATCTGAGATCACTTTAAACAGCATATCTAAGTTTTGACATTTTGTTTTGTGGTATCAAAATAACATGATGCTGTTTTATTAATGCAACATCATAAATATTACATAAATGTGTTGTATTACTAATTTGAGTTGTTTTCCTTATTCTATGTGTACCTAATAAACAAGATATCATAGATTTGACCTTGTGTAGTTATTTATGAAGGACAGTTATATTATTATGTAAATAAAGAGGTCTGAAAGTCAAGATGTTTTTTTTTCATTATGGACTGTTGTATATTATCATAATTAGATGAATTTGGTAAGAAAGGAAAGCAGTGGGACACAACAGGCTCATAATAATAATATTGACCATTCACTACACACCCTCATCACACACAATCCCATTTGTGATGATTATCACAAGTGATTACTTGATCTGGGCCCTAGAATATAAAAAAAAAAAATTCTTACTAAAACCGAGAAAAGTTAATTACTTCAAAAACATAATAATAATACTTACTTAATACATTGTTCTAATTTTCGAGGGGCTTGTGGCACAGTTGCTATTGCGCATATGATGCGATCAGCAAAGTTAAGCAACCATACGCCTAGCGAGTAGTTGGATGGGTGACCGCCCGAGTTCCCTCCATGCCTCGGAGAGCACGTTAAGCCGTTGGTCCCGGTTACCAATTTAACATCTTTGGCAATCGTTACAGGTCAGTCAGAGGCCTAAGAAAGTCTGACAACTGGTTTAACCCCGATCGCCGATTTTCCTCGAAAAAGGGGTTACGAAGGTCAGATGGCAGTCACTTTGTATAAAAATCAGGTGATCAGCCACATCGAGTTGAATCAAGTGCTGACCCCAAATACATGGGATTAAGGCCAGAGAGATGATGATGATTGTTCTAATTTTGCTGTAATATGTTTAGCAACTAACATAATATTATCTGTTAGAAAAAAAACGAATTGTGATTGGCAGTAGGAATAGACTGTATAATCCTTTTATTATAGACATATTTATAGAGCGTGGGAAAACGCTCACGACATGATAGGTGTATTCTGCGACCTATCCAAGGCATTCGATTGTGTACAACACGAAACCTTATTAGTTAAATTAAACTATTACGGTGTCAAAGGTAGGGCACTCGACCTAATCAAATCATATCTTTGTCAACGGATTCAAAAAGTCGAAGTAAATGGGGTCAGATCTTCCGGTTCTCCAGTACTAATGGGCGTCCCACAGGGTTCAATCCTAGGACCATTTCTATTCTTAGTATATATTAATGATTTACCAAATTTAGTAAAGAATACGTGTGATATTGTACTGTTCGCTGATGACACATCTCTTTTGTTTGAAGTCGACAGAGCCAAAACGAATTATGAAGATGTAAACAGTGCACTTGATCAGGTATTGAAATGGTTTAATGTAAATAACTTAGTTTTAAATGCCAAAAAAACTAAATGTATTAAATTCACTTTACCAAACGTCAAACCTGTTGATACTAAGGTCATGGTAAATGGTGAAACTTTGGAAATAGTAGATTCTGTAGTATTTCTAGGTGTAACCCTTGATAATAAACTTCAGTGGGGCCCACATATATCCAAGTTATCAGGAAAACTCAGCTCCGCAGCTTATGCAATTAGAAAAATTAGACAGTTCACCGACATAGAAACAGCTCGACTTGTATATTTTTCTTATTTTCATAGCGTTATGTCCTATGCTATTTTAATTTGGGGCAAAGCTGCTGATATAGACTCTATATTTACACTACAGAAAAGGGCTATACGATCTATATATAATTTGGGACCGCGAGAATCGTTAAGGGAAAAATTTAAATCAATTGGAATTTTGACAGTGGCCTCACAGTATATTTTAGCTAACTTATTATTTGTGCATCAAAACATTGGATCGTTTCAAAGGAAATGTGATGTGCATAACGTAAACACAAGACACAAACATAAAATTGTAGTGCCTGCGCATCGCCTACAAAAAGTGCATGGCTCATTTTTAGGACAGAGCACACGCTTCTATAATAAATTACCAACAAAAATTGTAAACTTGCCCTTCAACAAATTTAAAGAAACAATTAAATCAGTTTTGCTTGAAAAAGGATATTATACTGTAAGTGATTATATTTGTGATAAGGGAGCCTGGGATGTACCTGATAATGTTTGTAAATAATCCCATTGGCACTGTACTTTTGCTACAATTAATTAATCTTAATTTTGCTTTGACTGGCTGGAATTTGCCATGCTCACATATATTTGTACTATATTTTTAGTTTTTATTTTTGACAATTGAGCATTAGAGCTGTGTCCATGGGCTTATAGTTGCTTGAACAATTTATTTTGTATTTTTAAAACTGTATAATATTCTTTAAAAGAGTAATTACTGAGTTTCTTGCCAGGTTCTTCTCAGTAAAATCAACCTTCCGAACCTGGCGGTAGCATGTATAATCCTGTGTAATTGTGTCATTCTGACGATTTGAAAGTACTTTGTATGAAGTCTAATCGAATAAAGATATATTTGATTTGATTTGATTTGATATAATTTGACTAAATACTGATATTCATAAACAAACCAAAAAATCATTTTTTCTTTACAGATCCTAGGCAATCATGAAACGGACTCAAACCTATGCAAGATGTACTCCCCTAACAGCGAGGAATGTGGGACTATGGACTTCGGTGCCTTTTCACCTAACACCCAAATTGGAGGGGTGATTTTAAAGCCATATATCATGCCTATGACTCTTAGTGACAGCCCGTTTCCCACAGTTATATACTATACTGTCCTTAATATTACTTTTAGTAATATAAAATGGAAGAGTAAGTATCTTTAAATAGCCTTTTGTGCGTCCTGCGCGAGCTTCTATAAATGTGCGCTTGTTTTTAGGTACCATAGGATCCAGGGCGGGGGGGGGGTCATCAAATCAAATCAAATCAAATCAAAAAGTTTTATTCAACATAAGGGACACTTGGAACACTTATTGAACGTCATTTTTCTTACGCTAACTTAAGTTAATTTACTAATTTACTACCGTTTCCAAAAGTAAGCCTGTCAGGAGAAGAAACGGCGATACAAACTCCCCGGTTTTTTTTTACATGTGTCCCTTCTATATACATAGGGTTGTTTAAGTTTAATTTCAATGGAAGAGTGAGCAACTCATTGCCATGTTTGGCTATCATCAATATACTCAGTTACACTATAATATGCTTTTTCACCAAGTTTCTGTTTGATGCTTGCCTTAAAACTTAAAAATGGTAGTTCACACATTTTTAATGGTAGTTTATTGAAAAGGCGTATACTTTGCCCCACAAAAGAGTTACTAGTTTTGTGCAGTCTAGTTACAGGGACACGGAGTTTATCCCTTTTGCGTGTATTTAGATTGTGCATATCACTATTTTTCTTAAAACTATCTATATTCTTTCTTACATATATCAAATTTTCAAATATGTATTGACATGCCACAGTCATTATCCCTATTTCTTTAAACTTCTCTCTGAGAGAATCTCTAGATTTGAGTTTATAGATTGCACGAACAGCCCGTTTCTGCAGCACAAAGATAGAACTGATGTCAGTAGCATTTCCCCATAAAAGGATGCCATAAGACATAACACTATGGAAATAACTAAAATAGACCAACCGAGCTGTGTTTATATCAGTTAGGTGTCTAATTTTCCTTACTGCGAATGCTGCAGAACTGAGTCTTTTCGACAATCCAGCTATATGGGGCCCCCATTGCAATTTATGATCCAATGTAACTCCAAGGAAAACTGTTGTTTCAACAAGGTCCAACACTTCGTCGTTGATAAGTACATTGGTTTGCACTTGTTTCACATTTGGCATAGTGAACTTGACACATTTCGTTTTTTTACTATTGAGTACTAAGTTATTGGCGCTGAACCAATGTACTACGTCAGAGAGAGCATTATTCACATCGTCAAAGTTAGCTTTTTGCCGGTCTATCTTAAAAATCAGAGAAGTATCATCAGCAAATAATACAATATCGTGTTTATTGCTTACCATGTAAGGTAAATCATTAATATAAGTTAAAAAGAGAAACGGGCCAAGAATTGAACCCTGTGGAACACCCATCTCTACTGGGCACCCGGGAGATGTTACGCCATGTATATCGACTTTTTGTATTCTATTACTTAGATATGAAGATATAAGTTTTAGAGCCAGGTCTCTTACACCGTAGTGATCTAACTTCCTGATCAACGTTTCATGGTGCACACAATCAAAGGCTTTAGATAGATCACAGAATACACCTAGAGCATCCTGTGAAGCTTCCCAAGCTTCAAGAATTTTTCTAATGAGCTCGACACCTGCATCGGTAGTCGAGCGACCCTTTGTGAAACCGTATTGTTTAGTGTGCATCAAATTATGTTCATTAAAAAAGGCTAAAAGTTGATTAAGTATTAGTTTTTCAAAAATTTTACTGAAAATTGGCAGTATTGATATAGGTCTAAAGTTCGTAGGGTCGTTAATACTACCAGCTTTTAATAAAGGAATTATTTTACTATACTTCATTTGATCAGGAAATTCACCACTTTCAATACAATCATGGGGGTCATAACCCCCCCTGAGTTGGTTCCAGGACTTAATATAATAATTTATGATGTTTTTTTTTTGTAATTATTATTATTTTACTGTGTAATGAAATGTACATGATGCCAGCTGAGTTTCTTGCCGGTTCTTCTCAGAAGGCTAGTTTCCGAACCGGTGGTAGATTCCTCGACGTTCATAAGTGCCTTACCAGGGCCTAAACTGAATAAATCATTTTCATTTTCATTTTCATTTTCATTTCATTAGATGGACCTCTAATTGAACATAATGATTTTATTTATATATTTTGTCATCCTACAGATTTTATGTAACTACATACCTTCGATATTTAATTAATTTAATATAATATAATAACGTTGTATGATGGCAAGCGTTTGGGATCGAACGACTATGTGACCCCCTCCTGGCGCCAATGCTGTATCCGCCCCTGCCATAGCTAGAGCAATCTGTATATATAAAATTGAATCCCTATTTCCCTTGATCGCGGCATCACGCGTGAACGGCAGGACCAATTTTACTGGGACATTCACTGGCAGATAGCTGATGTTGCAATGAGTAACATAGGCTAATTTTATTTCGAAAAAATACGCGAAATAAAGCATGAAACTAAATATAGCGAGTGAAACCGCGGGGCATAGCTAGTGCTATATATAGGTCTAATTTATTATTTGTATTCTTTCTGAAAGTTTTTAAGAATTGGTCATTATAGATTGCGGCGCGCTTCTAGGAAGGCGTGAGAATAATTTATATTTCTCAAAATCAACTCAAAAATATCTTTATTCGATTTTACTTTTTACAAAGTACTTTCAAATCGTCAGAATGACATAATTATACAGGATTATACATGTTACCGCCGGGTTCGCAAGGTTGCTTTTACAGAAGAGCCTGGGCAACAATCTCAGTAATTACTCTTTTCAAAAATATTATACAATTTTAAAAATACAAATTAAATCACAGATGTCATTTTTCAGAAATGAAATTCCGTTTCCAAGACAAGATAAGAGAACAGCAGAGTAAAAGCACGAAGCAGTACAGAAAGCAGAATCATTGTGAAAGCATAGTGATCTCTAATGACGTCAACGTGGATGATAAGTCGGTTCTCTACTATGACTGCTACTGGACCAAGACTGACGAACGGGATGGCCAGAGTCATACGTTGGACTTCGAAGCATCTGATGATAAAACCGTGAAGAGAGGACAGTATTACTTCAATATACCATCCGCTGAGATGCTTAGTAAGTACTCAATTCTTTAAATGGATAAGAAAAGGGTAACTTATTTTCGTATTTTACTTAACCATGTCAAGAAATGTTTAATTTGGTGCATAAAATATATATAGAAAAGCAATACTCCCACAGTTATTATGGATTCATGATCTTACTGGGATGCAAAAATAGGTTTTTTTTATTTCGCAACTTCCTGACTAATATTGCAAATTCGTTTGTGTCGGTCTGTTTGTTACTGTTTACGGTATTATTACTACTGAACAAAATTTGTAGATATTGGGTAAAAGTATCTCCCTGTTACCTTACAGCTGAATTGCTGCATCGATTTCACTGAAATTTGATATATTTAGAGATACGAACCCTAAGTTGGATTTAGGGTGCTTTAAGAAGGCGCGGTAAAAGTTGTGGATAAACTGTAGTATGGAATAAAATAAAAAACAATTTCATAATTCAAAAGATCTTTATTTTATTAGACTTTTAACGGAGTACTTTCTCGGCACAACGACATGATTATACATGCTGCCGTCGGGATCGGATGGTTGTTTTTACTGAGAATTTCAACTTTCAGGCCCATCAGTAAAAGCAGAAAAATGGAAACCTTTTATTTACGTAGAAATATTGCTGCATGAAGTTCGTCTTCACATAATGCCCCCACCAGCTCATTTGAAGATATCGCATTACGACATCAAAGTCATGAAGGAGGTTAAAAACGGCACCGAAGTGAAGTCGGCAGCAAGTATAACTGTCAAAAATAATACGGACGAAGTTCTGTACGATTATAAGATCGTTGGCGAGAATGGCCGGTTCCATTTCTTGGTAGAACCGACTTGGTGCACGGAAGACCTTAAATGCAAGGGCATTGAGAGCCCTAAGTTTTATATAAGTAAGTTTTTTCACTTTATTAAGCTACCTGCTAGCACATCAACACGACTATAGAGGAAAGATTTGTATTTTTGTGTGTATGTTTGTAATGAACAAACTCAAAAATTACTGTGCTGATTTCATAAATTCTTTCACCATTGGAAAGCTACATTCGGCCTGAGTACTTAGGCTATATTTATCCCCGTGCTCCCACGGGAACTACGCGGGTGAACCGCACGTTCCGATGAGAGTACAAACTGGTTTTCGCGGATTCAGACATTTTCTTTAAATTGAAGTCTATTTGTATACAAAATGATTTTGTCTGCTTCTTCAAAACTATGTTACTTAACTCGGATCTTGATATGATTGAGCTGAAAATCTCAATTATATTAGTATAGTATATTGTGGAGAAAAGTCAACTCTGTACATACATACATATGCTCACGCCTGTATTTCTCGACAAGTGTTGTAATAACAACACTCACTTATCACCGAAGATGATTAAGTGCCAACGTGATAGACGGTGAGTCTATCGCCGTCTTAGGCAATATACGGCGTCTTTGAATTACTTCTCAGACATATGCAGGTTTTCTCACGATGTTTTCCTTCACAATGCATATTAGTTTTTAGAAAAACTCATTGAAACAGGCCCCGCTGGGATTTGAACTTGCGATGCGTAGCAGGCGCCTGATCTAACCCCAAGGCCATCACGGCTCTTTGTGATAGTTTAAAATTCGCCGGTCGCTAGTGGTATGTAAGGAAAAAAATTATTTTTCTTTGTTATTTACTAGGCAATGAGACCCAAGCACTGGATATTTGCATAGCAAGCGTAACAGCATTGGTAGTGGCGACACTGTTCGCGTACTACATAGCGCTGAGGATGATCAGGAAATACTTCTGCAAGGATTACACGCTCGCTTTGGGTAAATTGACCATCTATACTGCAATTATAAAGATGAAACATTTGTATTTTTGTGTGTATGTTAGTAATAAATAAACTCAAAAACTACTGCGCCGATTTCAAAAATTCTTTCACCATTCGAAAGCTACATTCACCCTGAGTATTAAAGGCTATATTTTATCCCCGTACTCCCACTGGAACGGGAACTACGTGGGTGAAACCGCGTGACGTCCGCTAGTACATACATATGCTCACACCTGTCGCGTTACTTACCAAGGCTTCTCAGCGTCGCACTCGTCGTCGAGTGTCGGTTTTAAAGATACAAAATTGAACCTTATCCTCTATGTAGTATGTATCAATTCCCTATGATTGAAACCAACGCTCGTCGTCGAGTGCATAACCTTAGTGAATAACGCGGCGGTATCCCATGACTGTAGGCAGAGACCACAGATAGCCACGTGCTACGATGCTTACATATCGTCGTTGCGCGTGCAAAAGTCGCTATGTGTATTTCGTGCACTCTGTGTCAAAATTTCCAGTAATGTTTAATTTTGTCAGTATTAATAATAATATCTATTCAACATTAATCTAAAAAAAACTATGCAAATTTGTTATATGTATCAATTGTAAGAATATTTTTTTTGAATACTCGGGCCATATTTCGAGAAAATCATTTTCTGCGTCTCCTAAAGTGTGTAAAAACACATAGCTACTTTTGAACGCGCAGCGACGATATGTCGATTTGTATAAATATTAAATTAAATTCCAGGCAATGAGATAATGCTCCCACAAACAAAAGTCCTGGTAATATATTCACCAGCGAACCGTTTACATGCGGCGTGCGTCGCATCGTTCGTCAACTACCTTCGGTCAGAATGTGGCTTCGACGTGATGTTCGACGGCGATATATCATCCACATCCCACAGCGATCCTTACATTTGGGCCACGGAGGCTTTCAAAATGGCTACCCATGTCATGTACATCGTAAGCCCTACCGAAGAAAGCAACGTATACAACAGTATTTATGATAAACCAATAATAACAGCGCATAAAGATGTCGATGTGTTACTGCTTTCCTTTGTAAGGGCCAGCAGAGCTTCCAAAACGCCGAAGGAAATATTTAATGTCTTCTTTGAACACTCTAAAGGAGCGGTGCCGGTCGAAACTAGACACGACAAAGTGTTCTTCCTACTGAAGGACTGGCAGAAACTCGTATCGTTCTTGTCTAAGAATTTGATGCCTAGGAAACATATCATGCGGACGGACAGAGGTAGGTGCTTTTTAGAAGACTTGAGTCGCGCCAAAGAGATGTTGAGCGCGAAGAAGGACGAGGTGCTGATCCGATGCGAGAAGGTTAATGCGTTCGAAAAGAAAATATTGCTGTAGTTTCAGTTTTTATCTATGTCGATTCGTTATCTGTGGTAAAGGTGTGACATTTCTTGTTAACGTACACATACACGGTTAGCTTGTATGGGTTAATAGTATTAAGAGTGGGTAATTATGTACGGTCCAGGGGCGGATTTGATACGTTGGCTGCCCTAGGCCTACGAAAGATTGCCGCCCCTCCCCCTCTATGTGCTGTAAAGCATGTAAAATTAAATCAGCTATAGAAATTAAATAAAAATGAAAAAAACAAGAAACGATAGTCAGTAAATGATTTCATTATCTCAATCAGTATTTCAGATACTGATTCTTACGACGCGGAGCAACAACTAACAAAAAAAACGAGTAAATTTTGCCGCCCTAGGCCCGGGCCTACTCGGCCTATAGGGAAATCCGCCCTTGGTACGGTCATCATCACTGTTTTACAAGTTATCTCTTCCCACTGCGTTTTTCTTTGTCCAGTGCCATATTTTTGACTTTCTTCTGTTTATGTTAATCTTGATCTTCCTGTTCACCTTGAACAGTAGGTCTAAAAAGGCCAATTCGGGAGAATCATAATGTGATCCGAATATGATTCATCACCGACATGACAAAATGGTCACTTAAGTGCAATTAATATTTATGATTCACGAATGATTACAATAATTGTAGATGTTAGTCCCTATGTAACTTTTTATGGTTCTGCTATTTGTCACAAAAGCAATTCATATTTTGTGGACAATTTTGGGATTTTCAAAGGAAAGTGTCAAACAGGTGAATTGCGAAATATGAATCATTCCTGAATCATATTCGGATCACATTATGATTCTCCCAAAGTGGCCGTTTTAGACCTACAGTTCGGTGCAGGATATCAGAAACAATCGACGCCGTCTTTCCATTAGAGATATACCCATAGACGAGATATTATAATATGATATGTATACTGTACATACATCTTCAGGCAGAGTGACGACGGGCGATTCGATCTAGACTAAGAACAGTTTTGAATTATCCAGGTATTTTGTTAATGTGGTTGCTTATATTCAAGTCTACCTATATAGCTCTCATAAGGGCTAGACAGAGACTTTACAATATCTACTCACTGAAGCTATACAAACTTCCTTAAATTTATTCCTCGCAAAGATTTCTCTAACCGTGGTAAACGTATAGTGAAGTGTCGCACTAAAAAAAAAGTTTATTGTTCATATCATAAGTGTCAAATAATTAATATATTTGGACTGAGCACCTGTTTGATCACAGACGCTCAAATTGTATGCTTCGAATACATTAATACCGTTGTTACAATATGATCCACAATATTTTTATGGCTATTTACTGTTATCGATGTTATTCTATTCCCAAGCTGTGAGCCAATTCTTGTTTACTGAATCTTTTGAATCAACATTAATTAATAAGTAAATGACATTAGTGAGTTCAGCCGAGTTATTCTATAAGGTTTCGTCAGCGTCGAGTATCAATTTCAATCATAGGAAATTGATATATAATACATGCACGATAAAGTTCAATTTAAAATGTTTGCAACTGACAGTCGACGAGTCCGTGACAAAACTTACAGAATAACGCGACAGAACTGCATTTAACAATGTCAAGAACGAGAATTGGCCTTCTGTTGTGTAATGTTAACATTCGTCATAAATGTATACATTTATTTTTATAAACTAGCAACTCCTTTGTAAATATAACTAACTGTCGCTAATAAGGTTTGTTAAAACCGGAACAATTATTTACAATAATATTGTCTGTTGAAATGAGCCGTCGTGGATAAATAGTTCAGTCGATCCCCTATCAGCCTGAAAAATATGAAACCCATAGTCAAGTATTGTTTGGATGTATATATAGATTGACGATGACTTTATGATGGGATTGACGATGTCTTTATAATGGGATTGGCGACAAATTTATGCTAGGATTGACGATGTTGATCAATGACTTTTCCCTGGATTGATGATGGTTTTAATTTACAAGGACTAATGATTTAATGGAGTTTCCCATCTCTGCCTCAACTGGTTAAAAATTGTATTGCACTATGTTGCGTTGCCTACATCTCAGCATATACCTACTTAGCTTTAAGCCTGGTCAAGTATGTAGGCTGCAGTAGCGACTTACATTCCGACATACTGTATGCTTGGTTGCCTCCTTTGTAGAATAATAAAAATTATAATTCGTGACGTCAAATCCCACGACGGCTTTTTCCGAACAAACTGCTAATGATAAACATTTCAAGCGAACATCGCTTATGAAAAGTTATTGCCGAAGAGTGTTCTATTAAATTTATAGTTGTTAAGGTTGGTCGAAGTATGTAAGCTATCTGTTAAAGCGATGTTCGATTGAGATAACTTTAATACTTGACCCAATAAGAGAATTGAAGTATTTTAATACCCATTTATAATAATAGTTTTATAAATTATAATTCAAATTCTTCAGTACTGTATCTTTTTCAATTTAAATTGGATGTGCCATAAATTATGATGTTGATCTTCAAGTTTACTGCCTTTATTAATCAAGAATAGAAGTGTATCATTACACTATAAATATTGAATATGTGCAATCGTTAGAATAGTAGACTAGCTTGCCCACAGCTTCGCTCGTGTGGCAGTTAGATTTCACAAACAAAACCCTCAATCCAAATTTAACCGCCTAACGTGCTGCATCTTGGGAATCCCTTATTAGCGTATACCTACACAAAGAACGCACCCTCCAAATGTCATGTCTCTAGGAACAGCGGTTTAGATAGTGCGTTTGTTTTCAGTCGGTCACGGCTTTGAATTTTACATTTATTGATAGAGATCAGTAAATGTAATTGTAGCAGCATTTCTCTACTCGCTACATAGAGGCACTACTCGCTAACAATTGCAAAGTATAAGTGCAAATACACGAGAACCTAAATCGTACAATAATAGTTTTCAAGCGCACTGAAGTATATATACAAGTTTCCGACTAGAACAGTTGGAGCCTTTGTTCCACAGGCACGACACCCGACCGGCTGGAAGATCTTCCCTTTTACTGGGGACGAGTATGATCACTCGCTCTCCTCACATAACTAATCATACCTTACACGAGACAGTAAACTTGAAGAGGAATCAAGCCTTCTTAATAATCGGTGTAGTGTTTGTTTGAAATACTGCTTAGTTCGTAGCATTTACTCGGAAGGTGCAATAGTATTGCTTTAGTACTAAACGATTAAGCGACTTTAGTTGGTATAGTAAGACTGAATAACAACTATATTTGCGTGTATTTATTCTCACAAGTCTTGAATTATAGGACTGAATCTGAGGTTCATTTGATAAGAATAATTCTTATATTTGTCAGTTAGATTATGAAAAAAATTGTACTTTAGTTGCCTTCGATTATGGTTTAAATTAAAGTGTAAGAGTGTTTTAACATAACACGTTTTAGTGTTAATCTAAAATGTTCGAATAGACCGCACAGATTATATTATGTTTTATAAGGTTGCAGAAGCCTTTTTTGCGCGAAAGCAAGCAGATAGCGCCCAGAACGTTGTTTTCACTTGTGTTCATTAAATTTTACGCACAAATGTAGGTATATTTGTTAATTTAGTTAAGTTTGTGTTTTGATATTGCACAAAAGATTTTATATAGATTTTACACAGACAAATATACATTTTAATGAAGCGCTGAATTCATGCAATTTCTCTACCTATTGACCACATCATGGTTTGAATTGGGCAGATCAATAAATAATAGTTCCTGGACATTGGCAGCTAAACGCGCAGGTTCATGAAATGGTAATTTGTTCGAATCGTAAAATTGTTACATTAATTACCGGTAGAGGCGCTGCAAATGTTTATTTTATGTTTGCATACTCACATATATCTTTATACTGACAATTAAGCATTGGAACTGTGTCCATGGGCTTAAAGGCATGCGATACTAAAACCATAATTTTTTTTGTTTAGTAATATAACAGTTAATGCTACCTTCTTACGATTTGAAAGTATTTTCTAAGAAGTCTGACGAATAAAGATATTTTGCATTTAAATTAGAAGATGGCGGCCGTTATCAATAATGTAGAGACAAAATAGTTTTTATTCAGTCTTTCGTAACCAAATAAATTTGTCTAAATTCTCTTGTTGATCTCAAATTAAGTGTTAATGAAATAAACTGTTGATGTGTGTTCTATTGTAATACAGGACTTTCGGATCATTAAGCTCAATATGATATACCTTGTGATGTATTTTTATAAAATAAAAGTCTTACTTATTATCCTATTTTTTTATTTATAAGAAAAATACTGCCAGCAAACTTAATGCCATATATTTATTGAATCATTCCCTTGTCGTCATCCCTTACGTCGAGTCTTGCATGTCGAGCCAAAAACAATTGTCGGCCACTCACGTCGAGTGCGTACTATTAAGAACATAACTGCTACGTAGATGGGGGTGGATCATTTATCTATCATTTAGTGATATGAAAATTAGATGTTGGCCGATTCTTAGAAGTACCCGATATTCACACAAAATTTCTTAAAACTCGGTCTAGCCGTTTTGGAATTTTGGGAACAAACACAGCGACACGTGAATTTTATGAATGCGATACCTCAGGATAGAGACAATCTGCTAGTGTTGGCTTGGCTCTACCAAGCTCGTTATCTCGCACACACCTGTAGCGGCCAACTCGACGTCGAGCGTCGGTTTCAATCGAATGATATTTATACATATTTCGTAGGCGATAAAGTTCAATTTCTATCTTCGAAACCGACACTCGACGTCAAGTGTAACGTTGAGATATCCTTACAGAATGCAGATGCCTACTCGCACACGACCTCGTTATTCATTCTATGAGCAAAGCGCGAGTGCCATTCTTGGTGATAGTTGCAAGCAAGCTGATCATCAGAGTGCCTAGTGCGAGTTTTTCACTGCCGCCGTCACAAGTCACCGCGTCAAAGTTAATGCAGATTTGCATGGGATCGGAGCAGCGCGTCTGTCAGCCTAAAGATGACACTATTGTGAGCCCATAAAAATCTGCGTTTACGTCGACGCGACGACTTGTGACGGCGATTTTAAGAAAACTCGCACTGGGCCCTCAGAAGGCTTGCATACTAATTTCCCACCTATACAGTGTAAAAAAATAGCTGGTAAGTTTCTGGGACCACACTCGGCGGCCTATTTAGTTGTATCTAAGTCGGAGATATAATAAATAGTCATTAAATATGTCATTGGTTTATTTATCACAATAGGTACGATTGTTTACCGAATTAGACACGCAATTTTGGAATGCCATAATACGCTCGACGTCTTATATACAATACATATACAATCAAACTGAGCAACTCTGGGAAGCTAATTTATACCTTGTCGCTATTGATATATATTTAGGTTGAAAATCGAATATAACTGCTATAATAGACAAATAAAAATTGTGAATTGTTAATTTTTTTGTCATTATTGTTTTTCCAAATTTCTAAAAATGGAAATAAAAAAACCGTAAAATTAAAAGTCAAAATAACAATTCATTCAGAAACATACTGCTATGTGACGGAATTTAAGTTTTCACTCCAAGATAATTTAGGACTAACCGTGATTTGTTATATCTGTTTTATATGAAATTAAGGGTTTTTATTTACATAAAATACGGTACTAGCTTAGTCTAGAGTTCGTAGTTAATTCGTACCAATTACTATTGGTACGAATCGATATTGATTTTGACACTAGTCGTACCTTTTACTAGTGTCAAAATTTGGTGATCTGTTGAAATTAGAGATCAATTTCGTAAATTCAGACGGCATTTTAAATTCCTCTGCTTAGCAAGTATTTTCGATCCAAATGAACTGTTATTTTTAATAACAATAAATTACAATAATCTTTTTACATTAGTAATCAACAAACACGTGATTATGCGATCTTTACAATCTAGGAAGACATTGAAAAACGCTAATGTTTACATTCTATAAGCTCTATGGTCTGTCCCACATATTTCAGTTTGTTCCAAGAGGTACCATAAATGACAATGACATAAGATTAATCATAGATAATCCATACCTAAAAATGCTGTTTATTTTGTAAACTAAAAGGAAATGTACATATTGAAGCACGAAATGAGCCTAGGTTTAAAAAAAAAAAAAATATCAGAGACAGATACATATGTTTTGCTTTCTAAGTTTCTAGGTATTAAAAACAAATTGGAATAATGAATTAGCGTTTTAGAATATACTATTTAACTATGAACATCCGCGTCATTCATTAAGGTTCACAAAGCTTTTAAAGCTACGAAATTGAACCTTATTCGCAATGCATTATGTATCAATTTCCTATGATTGAAACGCTCGTCGAGTTCGGCGCTGAGAAACCTTAGTGAATAACGCGGCAGGAAATGCCCGTATTACCACACATTCTATTTATACCTTATCCTCATACATATAAAGTCCAAAATTAATTGTAAACCCACCAAAAATATAAATCTAATATTATTATTTGACTTTGGCTGTCATGAAAAAAAAAGTCATTGAACTATGATACTAGCAGCGTCACGCAATAATACAACTTATTAATATTAATTACAGTTTATATTTGTACATTTATTTATTTCGAAGGGAAATAGTCATTATAAATTATATTTAAAATATTATTTAAAAATTTTTCAACCATTCCGCGACGTTTTGTATCAAAATTTAAGACTACGTTCGTACATAATTTTGAATTTCATATTTATTTTTCCAAAGTCTGTTTTTCGTCACTTGAGCAGCGTTTTGGCGCAATAAATTATTTTAACCCAAAACAAAAATAATGTTTTAATGTCAGAGTCCCTAGTGCGAGTTTTCTTAAAATCGCCGTCACAAGTCACCGCGTCGACGTAAACGCAGATTTGTATGGGCTCACAATAGTGTCATGTTTAGGCCGACAGAGGCGCTGTTTCGATCCCATACAAATCTGCGTTAACTTTGACGCGGAGACTTGTGACGGCGGCAGTGAAAATCTCGCACTAGGCACTCTGGTAACTTTACACTGAACTATTATAACGTACAGGTGCCGTCACGATTTATGAGCGCTCAGTTGAATAGTTATGTATTTTATTCATAATATTACAGATAGACAAAGACAGATTCATAATATGACTACTGCGCATTCAAGGTACGAGCTCATATCTCGTGACGGGACCTGTGCGTATTTGATGTAGCTCGATACGCAAGGTCACCAGGGTCACGACCCTTTAATTTTGAGGTAAATTAGGTAAAACTTATTTTAGCAATGGATACTTTTTTACATTTTTTATATGGCAACTATCAAACCGCAATATAACGTCGGCTTTTTATGTAGAAATAATATATGATTGATGTCGATGCCCGTGCTGCAATCTGGCGGGTAGAATTTAATTATCTTTACTGACTGGAACGGACTTCATGTGCTGAAAGGGAAAAGTAAGTATTCATTTTACAACATTTTCATCTTTAAATGGAAATTCATTCGCTTGCTTATTCCTCGCCAAAAAATTCCAGCGCTCAAAACTCGTGACAGCACCTGTAACTTTAAATCAACACGCAAAACAGCTACGTTACCTACATCTATATATATAAATGAATCCCTATTTCCCTTGGTCACGTCATCACGCGTAAACGGCTGGATGGATTTTAGCGGGACTTTTACTGGCAGATAGCTGATGTTACAAGGAGTAACTTAGGATGCTTAGATTTTTAAAAACATTAGGGATCCGCGGGCAACCATGAAATATTAATATTAGTGTAGATTGATATGAACCAGCCGATGTAAAGTGAATTTGAAAAAAAAAAAAATTGTTAAGCTGGCGCTCAAAACTCGTGACAGCACCTGTAACTTTAAATCAACATGCAAAAGAACTACGTTACGTACATATGAATATAATTACATGATCTCAAGGCTGCTATCGCTGTTCTTGGCTGCGTGTTCTCCGCTGGAGTTGGAGCCGGCCGACTGGGAGCGGTGGCGGTGCTTCTTCTCCTCCACACCTTCGGTCGACGTTGCCTCTTCCGACTGACGCTGCCACGCCGGGATCGATGGGGGCTCTGTTCTACTTTTGAGGCTCGGAAATTGATTCCTGCAACATATTTTAATACTAGCGGTCGTCTCGCGTAGTTCCCGTTCCCGAAGGAGTACGGGGATAAAATATAGCCTATGTTACTCGCTGATGATGTAGCTATCCATTGCTGAAAGAATTTTCAAGATCGGTCAAGTAGTTTCAATGCAAACAAAAAAACAACCAAACCTTTATAAATTTTATAATGTTAGTGTAGATATATGTAACAAAACGCACGCCGTGGGGTTTAAGAAGTCGTCTGCTACGTAAGCGACGCAAGTTAGAATCCCAGCGGCCTGTGCCAAAGAGTTTTTCTAAAAACGTTTGTGCAGTGATTTCACACCACGTGCTTTACGGTGAAGGGTTTTGAAACCTGCATATGTCTGAGAAATAACTACGCCACGATTCTTACACACTTAATTCCTTTCGTCCCCACATAAACCTCCTTCGGTTAACTTGTCCTTTCTGATATAGATATTTAAGGGATAGATATTACCAGACTAACCTATTCAATAAAATTCCTTTAACGGACGCCAAGTCCGATTTGATATTGTCTAGTTGTGATCGCAGCGCGCTCTGTTGCGCTGTGGATTGCATCTCTCCGCGCAATGACGTCACATTCGCGTTCAATATGTCCAGAGACTTCCGAAGCTCGTCGATGCATTCAGATGTTGTTTTTTTCTTCGGTTGCTCCACGAATAGCAAGTTTCTGATGCAATTCTGGAAACATATTCATTCATAACATATTTTTTCTTGATAGTGACACCTGTCACTTTACAAACTACATACCTTAAATGGGTAGCTGCGTTATACTGTTGGGTATTTCGACGTTTAAATTATAAGAAACTAACTGTGGCCCGCGGTTTCACCTGCGTAGATTTTGTTTTATGCTGTTTTTTTTATTAAAATTAGCCTTGAACACTTCTTGAAAATTCAGCTATCTGCCAATAAAAGTCCCGGTAGAATCGGTCCAGCCGTTCACGCGTGTTGCCGTGACCAAGGGAAATGGGGATTCATTTTTATATATAAAGATTAGTACATCTATATCATAATTATCTATATACAGGGTGTCGGGGAAACCAGGACAGCTGTTAAAATATGTGATAGGGTATAATTTTAGGAGGCAATTAAAATTATTATGACGAAAATATCTTTTTCCGTTTTCGAGTAATTGTCGTTCAAAGTTGACCATATCAAGACCTTATTTTCGCAATAAAACAGCTGTAGCGTAGAGTTATTCACGTGAAATCTAACTACGTTTTTATATTTTTTTCTCCCACTAATAAATCCTGAAATAATCCCATAAAACCATTTTTCGAAACAATTAACCTTCCCCTTAATTTAAAAAGTTGAATGACCGCGTACGTAATGTAGGTAAACGCGGCCGCGCGTTCATTCAAGCGCTTAAGGCCGCGAGCTCTTCGGCCATAGCCTTTAACTACGTTATCGTTGGAGCTAGATATTTTACGATTTCAACATAATGATATATTCATAAAACCCTACAACTTCTATAAGACAACTGTTCCTTTTTCTCCGACATCCTGTATATACAGATAAATAAAATTGAAGTGTCTGTTTGTTATTCCAAAAAACAGCTTTTCAGTTAATGAATATGAAAGTACATACGATACTGACACAAAAATAAACAATTTTCAACAAAAATCTATGCCTGTCTGTCTGTTTGTTCCGGCTTATCACCGAAACGGCTGCACCGATTTAAACGAGGTTTCATTAGTAATTTAGGCTACTTTTATTTTTAAAAAAACAACGGATTCCGCGGGACACCCATGAAACTAATTCTACGCGGATGAAACCGCGGGGCATTGCTAGTAATTCATAGAATTACTTATTCAATTTCGGATGTTTAAAACGAACAACTCGTCGAACTCGCCGTCGAAATATCGTACGGAATAACGCATCAGGTGCAGTATGATCGCGCTCAAAGAAAATACTACGGCGCATTCAGGGCCAGCGCTAACTTGTGACGTACAGGTATAGCTAAGTTTAGTGCGTGCGAACTTGATTGTTGTGTATCATATCATATAACATTTTTTTTCATAGAATTTTTATTAATTCCATAATTCGTCATATCAGAATGACCGATAACTGAATAACTCACTGCATTATGTAGATATGAAAAGAGATAAAATTTCCTGAATTCAAAGATTAGATTTTTTAAGTAAATTCATGGTCATACTTCCATATTATTAATATTCTTGCAATCTTTTCACACCTCGATGGATTAACGTGAGTTTTTAACCGACTTCAAAAAAAGGAGGTTAGCAATTCGACTGTATGTTTTTTTTTCGTTATAGTTGAGGGTTGGAGAAGACGAGGATAAGATTAATAAAAAAATATTTGCGAAACAAGCGATTCATAAAATAATTAATTTAATATATGTATTCCCGACGGGGAGGCGCTCGTGGCACAGTTGCTATTGCGCATATCATTCGACCAGCAAAATTGAGTAACCCTAACCCAAGCCAGTAGTTGGAAGGGTGACCGCCAGAGTACCTTCCATGCCTCGAAGAGCAAGCTAAGTCATTGGTCTTGGTTGCCAATTTAACATCTTTGACGATCGTTACAGGTCAGTCGGAGACCTAAGAAAGTCTGACAATTATATTTTAGTTACTACTTACATACAATATATTTATAATATCTACAACCTAAAATACAGTTTATCAAAGGTCAATATTGCATATTCGAGAGTTGATATGACTTCGCGTTAAGCACTGCTTTATGGCGATTAGATAACAACCTCAATTATCGCAATTAATAATCACCTATTTACCTAAATAAACAGAGGCGAGTCAAATTATTCTTGCAATTTGAATCTCTCAACTCAACTCAAAAATATCTTTATTCAATTAGACTTTATACAAAGTACTTTCAAATCGTCAGAATGACACAAGTAGGTATACAGAATTATACATGCTACCGCCGGGTTCGGAAGGTTGCTTTTACTCAGTTTTCTCACTTTAAAAACATACGCGAGGATAGCTTATAAATATTGCGACTCCATTTAGTTTTAAGAATACTGTATTATTGTTCTTAATAACATTATCTTTTATTATTGTATCCATATAGTTTATTTATAGTTGACTAGCTGTGCCTTGCAGTTTCAATCCGCATAGGATTTTACAAGAAAACATTTGTAACTTGAAAAAAAAAACTTTGAGATAAAAAAAATTCTAAAGTAAAAGTATAAGCTATGATATTCCTTATGGGTAAGATCAGCTATTTGCCGGCTGGTAAACAGCTTGACCGATTTCAAACAGAACTTTCACTGGGAGATAGCTGACATTGCAAGGAGTAACTTTGCCTAATTTTATTTAAATAAAATTACTGGTACTCGCCAAATATTGAATTTAAACCTATGCGGGAGAAATCACACCCGCATAGGTTTAATTTCATAGCACAGCTGGTCTATACATCTATACAGATAAATAAAATTGAAGTGTCTGTTTGTAATTCCAAAATTACAGCTTTTCACTAAATGCATATGAAAGTATATACGCTACTGACATTAAAACACCAAGTTTTAATTTTTTTCTCTGTTTGTTTGTTCCGGGTAATCTCTAAAACGGCTGGCCCGAATTTAAACGGGACTTCCACTGGTATGTAACTGATGTTTCAAGGAGTAACTTAGGCTACTTTTATTTATTACAAATATTAGGGTTCCGCGACAAATAGGATGAAACTAAATCTACGCGGGTGAAACCGCGGGGCAAAGCTAGGTAGTAAATAAATAAATAGAAATAGAAAGGATAAACAAAAACATGAATAGATTTTGGTTGAATACATACAAGCAAAAAATACCTTTGGCTGTTAAAACCTAAATCACTAAACCTTTTTGAATGCAGATTCAATTAAGTCTTGTTGTAATCTAGCACTTAACATAAGTGTAATAACGCTTACCTTGTAAAACCAATAGCAGCCGTATGCAAAACCTCCGTAGAATAGCAACGGCATGACATGGTCCCTGAACCATGATCTTCTAGAAGAGTGGAAGAACATGAGCTCTGACGTCATGGAAGGTAGATCTATGAGCTCCCCACATTTCTCTATGGCTTTTTGTATCTCTAGATCCGTTAGTCCTTTACTGCGAAGGAACCGCTCTTTGCTTTCCATTGTGCATCTTTGGACATTTGGATTTGTCAGGAATTTGACAGCTGTTGTCACCTGTAAATAAAGTTAATACTGTAGAAAGACGAATGATATTATTGTAACACTAGAATGCGGTGTGCATTGGATTTTCAGAGGGGCAAGCATGAACAATAAGTAAAGTAGGTAAGTACATATGTTTTAGTATAGATAGAGACACACAAACACACATAACAGTATTCAGTCATCACAAATGGGAAGCACTGCTTATTTGCTTATATGGAATGCATGCCCCTGCACTAGATATGTTAAGTATGTGAATTGACATGTAGTAATTGACAATTTAAATCTGGTTGCTTACATGAAAAGTACAAAATAAAGGATAACATGAGATTGTATTTATATTTTAGTCAAATTCAAAGTTTTTCCTGTCTTCCTTATTTTATGTTATAAAATACTAGCTGTGACCCGCGGTTTCACCCGCGTAGATTTAGTTTCATCCTATTTGTCGCGGAACCCTAATATTTGTAATAAATAAAAGTAGCCTAAGTTACTCCTTGAAACATCAGTTACATACCAGTGGAAGTCCCGTTTAAATTCGGGCCAGCCGTTTTAGAGATTACCCGGAACAAACAAACAGAGAAAAAAATTAAAACTTGGTGTTTTAATGTCAGTAGCGTATATACTTTCATATGCATTTAGTGAAAAGCTGTAATTTTGGAATTACAAACAGACACTTCAATTTTATTTATCTGTATAGATGTATAGACCAGCTGTGCTATGAAATTAAACCTATGCGGGTGTGATTTCTCCCGCATAGGTTTAAATTCAATATTTGGCGAGTACCAGTAATTTTATTTAAATATTCTATTAATATATTTCATCCTTAGTGTCGCGGAACCCTAATATTTTTTATAAATAAAAGTGGCCTAAGTTACTCCTTGAAACATCAGCTACCTGCCAGTGAAATTCCCGTTAAAATCGGTCCAGTTCGGAGATTACCCGGAACAAACAGACAGACAGAGAAAAAATTTATAACTTGGTTTTTTAGTGTCAGTTTCGTGTATACTTTCAGATGCATTATTTTGGATTTACAAACAGACACTTCAATTTTATTTATCTGTATTGATGTATTGTAGGTTATTTACTTAAAACTTATATGCAGTGGCACACCTCATGCTTGGAAAATATAGTGAGTACACCTGCATATGTCTGAGAAGTTATTCAAAGTCATATGTATAGTGCTTGTGACAGCAATGGCCTGACCATCTATCTTGTTGGTACTCAATCATCTTCAGTGAAAAGTAGGTGCTTTTATTACAACACCTCTGCTTATATACTATACCTCTGCAGGGAATACAGGCATGAGCATATGTATGCATGTATTGTACGCAAACAGGTGTTAGTTAATACTGAAAAGTTGATAATGTGTGGATGATAAAGCAAACACCATTCCATATAAAAATTCATGTTTATTTGTTTTTCAAGCTTATCTCCAATAATCCTATCAATTACCATAGAAATAAAGCATCAAAAAAACACACTCTACACTCTGACTCGGCTGAATGCTAAATGGCCATCAAATTCACAGGTATTTTATAATATAAGTAACAATTTTCAGTTGTTATTATTCCAGACATACAGTAGTAATATTTATGAGTCCACTAGATATACCTATCTGTAACAACAACTTGTATGTTTTTAAGATGAACTGAAGGTCTATCTGTTTTTATAAATATACAACTGACGATTTATTTGTGAAGCCTTAACTTTAAAAAAAAGAATATGATTATAGAATTTAAGCTTAGTTAGCTTATGTATTTAGTATAATGTACACACAATAGTCACAATATAGACAGTATAAAGTATCTGCCTGTTTGTGATAAGTCCTATCTCTTCAAAGTGACTGAACCAATTTTACTAAACTTTAATTTTAAGCTTAGTGATTTTAAGAAAACGAATGTTATCGCGGGCAAAAGTCTGATGACTATTATTAAGCATTAGACTTTAGTCTACTACACCTAATAGGCAGAATCTGAGATTGGTTATGTTAATAAAAAAATATGTGAATGAGATCGTCATTCAAGCATTCAAGAGTCAACAAAGCCGGAGAATGTTTAACAAAAAGAATTAAGCAAGGTGCGAAGGTCACAAATCATTGGAAGGCTACGGAAACTAGATTATTCAAGTATGCAATCAAATTAAGCAATACAAACAGTTTATGTACAGGAAACATGGTTAAGATAAACTAATTACTTACCAAATTCTCACGAATATCACTCAAGGCGTTTGGAAGGATCTCTGAAGCCATGTCGTGAGGAAATCGATAGAGAAATGTTCTTGCACAGGAATAATATACAGCAGGAAACTTTGCAGTCGATAAACAAATAATATTACAAGCAACACATGTAAGTTAAATTTACAACAGTTTTTTAATGATGCGCCGAACCAATAATTAATGAAAAATATAAATTTAGAGATACTTTGACAATAATACCGACTCGTCCCTTCTTTTTTGTAGACTGACTTTGACTGACTCAACTCTGATTAACTGCCTGACTGACTGACTTGACAGTGACAAAAGCCGCTTTGAGTGACCAATGGCTGACGGTCAATATGAATGGAGGTGATGACAGATATTAATGTTGATTTGACGTTTCTACTTATATTTATTTTATTTAGTAGAATAGAAGCAAGGCGAGGCGAGGGAGGGAACTTTAGTTTGTTAATGTGTTGGTGAAAATTGTGGATAAAAACTGAATTAATTTGCCAAGTGTTGTAATGCAAACGGCAAAAAGATGAGTGAATTCAATAACGCCACGGAAGCGGCGTCCCTTGCTGTGAGATTCGATCAAACTGGACACACGGATAAAGCAGTAGAATGTTACAGAACGGCTGCACGACTACTTGATAGAATAAGAGATCGTTTTCCACCTGAGAAACAGACAGAACTACGGAACAAAGTGCAGGAATATCTTGAACGTGCAACATTACTCCAGGAGCAAAAAGGTTTGTACAGAAATAAATGATCTGCTTTGAATTTTTTCTGAATACTTTTTATATCCACAATGAATAAATTGTGTCTTATGACTCATGCGGCAAACAATGATATCTTTTTGTAGATGTTATGGTAACTTACATTAACTGCTGAGTTGTATGACCTGGTTACTGGTTATAAAAATGTTTATATGCTACTTATTATGTACCTACCCTATTGTTAGTGTGGAGAAATGCTTGAGAGATTTGGTGTCAACACATTTATCTGTAATGAAATGTACGAGATGCCAACTGAGTTTCTATCGGTTCTCCTCAGCAGGCTAGTTTCTGAACCGTTAGTCAGTTCTATGACATTCATAAATGCCTTATCAAGGTCTAAATTGGATCAGTCTTCATTTTCTTTTCTATTTACCATCTTTGTACAATATGATTTGAAATAAATAAAGTTTTTTTTTAATTTCAAATAAGTATAGAATATAAAAAAAATATTTTTTTTAAATTCCACCTCAATTTTTTTAAAATCTCATCCCATACTAAACAAACTGTAGTAATCCCTTCAATGTACCTAGTCATCATGCAGAGAATAATTGTTTCTTCCAATGCCTTCTGTTTCAATTGCTAAAATTGGATTCTCAACTTTATGTCTTCCTCTTAAGGTCTAGTTTTAATCCAATGTATTACTCCACAGATGTGGCCCAACAAGCTGAGAGTGAGAGAGGTATGCAGCAGTGCTACTTTCTCATGCAGCAAGCGTTGGATGCCGACGAGGCCGGGTTGAAGGATTCAGCTCTTCAGCTTTATATGCAAGCTGTGGAACGGGCTATTAGTGTTGTGAGTGTCCAAATTTAAATTTCTTATAAAATAAATAATTATATAGGTTCGAGACTTATTAGGCGCACATTTTTGTCACAGAGCACCAAATGTGCATATCAAATTAAAAATAAAATGTTTAAATTGAAATATACTATCTGATGCTCTGTGACAAAAATGTGCAGCTAAAAAGTCTCGAGTCTGCATAAATACCTGCCTTAGACTGCAGCGCCATCTGTCTCGCTGATTGACGTGAATCTAAACCATCCAGGGTGCCACCCAAACGCATACAAAATAATTCACTCAAATCGGTCCAGCCATTTAGAAGTTCAGTGACATACAGTAGAATTATATATTATTCTTTGGGTGGGCTATCTAACACTGAAATCAATTTTCAAATCAGACCAGTATTTCCTGAGATTAGCTCATTCAAGCAAACAAACAAATAAACTCTACAGTATTATGTTTTGACTATAAATGTATCCCCCTTATTACAGAGTTTAAACTAAGATTAGATCAAACTCAACCTAAAGCTATACCCATCCATTTTGAAATCCATATAACTAAAAGAAATGGAACTACTTTTATACCAAGAAGGGCGATCTTTTGTAACAAAGTCCCCTTTAATTTTGTTTTATCCAGAAAACAAGTGATCCAGAAATCAAATTGAAGATAAAAGGTGTAGCGGCGCAGGCGCTGGACAGGGCTGAGCAACTGAAGGGCATTGATAGACTTGCTTCCATGTCTTTGAATGAACCAAAGAGACCACCTGGTAAGATCCCAGTATCAACATTACTAATATAAAAAGCCTAGTGGCCGCACGTTTAAATGGTCGCCTGCCATGTAAGCGACCCAGTTTCGAATTCCAGCAGCCGTATCAATGAGTTTTTAATAAAAAATTGTGTGTAATGAGTTCACACCACATGCTTTACGATCTAGGAAAACATCGTGCCGAGGAAACCTGCATATGTCTGAGAAGTAATTCTAAGAAAGTATGTATAGTCCCTGAGACGGCGACGGACTCTCCGTCTGTCACATTGGCATTTAATCATATTCGCTGAAAAGTGGTGTTGTTGTTAACACTGCTCACCCCTTCGGGGACTCTTCTGGGATGGCGTGAGAGATATTTATTTATTAAAAAAAAACAATTTCTAATCTAATTTATATATGCTTGCGCCTGTAGTCCCCGAGGGGGTAGCCAGAGGTATACTTATTGTACACCCACATTTAGCCAGTTATGTTCCCACATAATAGGAGAGAGAGATATAAACCGGGCACTCATACAGACTGGTCCGGAAAACAGATGGAAAAACCCAATAACATTTTGCCCGTTCCGGGTATTGAACCCAGGACCTCGTGTAGCGTTTTGCGACCACTAGACTACCATCTCGTTTCAGAGTGGAAAATAAATAAATCTATCTTTTGTTACAGCAGTGTCCCCTGGCAGAGTCCAATTACAAAGAGAACAGAGTGTACACCTTAAAGTCAGCGGTAAACACACATACACAGACGAAGAGAAAGAAGTATTAAGAGAATCTTCCAATATAAACAATAATTGTTTCCTGCCGTTTATGGATGTAGACTTGTCGGAGAGATTTCAGTATGCGATACCGTTTGAAGATAGAGCTAGTCAGTTGAAGTTATCATCGAAGCAAGCCAGTGAGTTTGCCAGCTGGGTCAGACCCCATGAAATATGCTCCGATCCAAAGCTGATTGTTGGCGATCATTTGGATTGTTTTAGTATTAAGCAAACTGTGAGTACATTATTGATTTTTAAGTTATCTATATAGAATAGAATAGAAAATAATAGAATGTTTGTTTATTTGTGACTTAAGGCGTACAGTTCTAAAAATACATGTTGAATATAACAAAAAAATAAAAAATAAAAAATGCTACAAAAAGGCTTCAAATTACCATAATGCTGGCCACAAGTCAGCGCTGGTCTTGCCTTGAAACCAGGGCGTGGGCACAGATGATACACAGATCAACACGTTTTCAGATATATAAAATTATAAGAAGTAAATATTTGTTTGTTTTTGTAACAAATAGACACCAAACTACTGGACGTATTTAAAAATAATTTAGTCTAATATAATCAGGGCGAAATCGAATTCACACTTAGTCAGAGTTGCATCAACTGACTTTAGCTATAAAAAATGTAATGTTAGGTCAAGCAAAAAAATTTTTGCACCATTTCAAAATTGTCAGGTGACACTTTAACCTCAGTTCATTTCTTTTATGGCCAATGTTACAACTATTACATCCAAAAAATTACACTCACAGCATAATTTGCCAATTGATAGCGACATTTGGTGCAACGCATTTCGCCGTCTAAGCTAAAGTCCGCTATTGATAATAAATAAAAAAATAATAATCATCGAAATTGGTTCACCCAGTTAAAAGTTCTGAGGTAACAAATATAAAAAAACATAAGTCGAAATGATAACCTCCTCCTTTTTGAAGTCGGTTAAAGCGTAGGCGTAGACGCTTCGTCGTAGATTACATTACAGTAATTAAATGTTTCAGATAGTATCAGACTGTTCGTTTGTCGCATCGCTCGCTGTCAGTGCTCTGTACGAGCGACGGTTCAACAAGAAGATCATCACCTCTATCATATACCCCAAGAACAAAAACAAACAGCCCGTATACAACCCCTTCGGAAAGTACATGGTCAAATTGCACCTTAATGGTGTCAGAAGAAAGGTTAGTTTTCAATGGATGATTAACGTATAATGCGCTGAGATTTAATCGCGACAATTTAAAAAATCAAAATATGCAAAACCATCTTAGAATGTTCCCTAAGGCAGTGGGCAGAGGTGTAACTACACCCAATTTAACGGCATTTGCGGGTTCAAACAAGTTAAAATTCCAGCGGAGCCTGTACCAAATATAGTAATTTCACCCCACTTGCTATACGGTGAAGGAAAACATCGTGAGGAAACCTGCATATCTCTGAGAAGTAATTCAAAGATGTATGTATAGTGCCTGAGACGGCGATGGACTCACCATCTGTCACGTTGGCACTTAATTATCTTCGGTGAAAAGTAGGCGTTGTTATTTGAACACCTCTGCCTACCCCTTCGGGGAATACAAGCGTGAGCATATGTATGTATGTATTACAATGTTTTAAAAAGTGTTGAAATTGCTGAGTTTCTTGACGGCTTACTTTTATAATATTTTTTTTCTTTGACCTTCTGAGTACTTAATTTGTAAGAAGCCTTCTATACTTATAAAGAGGAAAGATTTGATTGTTTGTTTGTTTGCATTAAGTAAGCTCCGAAACTACATGACCGATCTTGAAAATTCTTTCAGCAATGGATAGCTACATCATCAGCGAGTAACATGGGCTATATTTAATCCCCGTACTCCCACGGGAACGGAATCTACGCGCGTGAAACCGCGTGACGTCTGCTGGTATCAAATAACATATCTTTGATTTTAATATGAGTTTTTATCATTTATATTTTAGGTGATAATAGATGACCGTCTCCCGTACAGCAAGTACGGCCGGCTATTGTGCTCGTACTCTAGTAACAAGAACGAGTTCTGGGTGTCGATGTTGGAGAAGGCTTATATGAAAGTTATGGGGGGCTACGACTTCCCAGGGTCTAATAGTGTGAGTATTATCTATACATCTATACAGATGAATAAAATTGAAGTGTCTGTTTGTAATTCCAAAATAACAGCTGTTCACTAAATGCATATGAAAGTACTGAAATACCGATTTTGAATTTTTTGCTCTGTCTGTCCGTCCGTCTGTCTGTCTGTCTGTCTGTCTGTCTGTCTGTCTGTCTGTCTGTCTGTCTGTCTGTCTGTCTGTCTGTCTGTTTGTTCCGGGTAATCTCATTTCAATTCATTACATATATATGCATACTAGCTGTGCCCCGCGTAGATTTAGTTTCATCCTTATGGTCGCGGAAACTTAATATTTTTAATAAATAAAAGGTAGCCTATGTCCTTTCTCAGGGTCTAAAGATTGTCTGTGCCAAATTTCATCAAAATCGGTTGAGAGGTTTAAGCGGAAAAGCGTAACAGACAGACAGAGTTACTTTCGCATTTATAATATTATAAGTAGGAATACATAAAAATTAATCCCTATTTCCCTTGGTTACGCCATCACGCGTGAACGGCTGGACCGGGACTTTCACTGGCAGATACTTAACTACAACGACACAGTATGAAAGCGTTAAGTATCACGAGTTTGTCACCGATTTCCTAATCTACACTCGCTAGCGTTTCCGACAACATTTGTATGACATATTTTAGTTCTTCACGTCACCGCTTGGAGGCTCTGTACAATTTCTCATACAAATATTCGGCGGAGACGCTACCTTGTGTAGATGACGAAAACAAAACTCGTCGTTGCAAACTCGTGATAGGGGTACAGTAGTAAAATGTATCAAACTACTAGTCCAACGATATCGTGTCGTTACCGTTATCGTCCAATGTGAAAGCGCCCATTCTCACAGCTTAAGCAATAACAATTAAATAAATCCTCAGAACATCGACCTCCACGCGTTAACCGGCTGGATTCCGGAGCGTTGTGCGATCCGTCCAGGCGAGCCAGACTTCAATAGCTCGGCTCTTTATGATAAGATTCGCGTTCGACTCGAGAAAGGAGACGTCCTAGTGACGGTGGCTACTGGGCCGCTGTCGGACGCTGAAGCGGAACGAACCGGCCTCGTCGCTACCCATGCTTACGCTGTCTTAGACGTTAGGCTTGCCAATGTGAGTATTTAAAAATAAATTGAAGGCAAAGTGCCTACTAGTGACAGTGGCTACTGGGCCGCTGAAGCGGAACGAACCGGCCTCGTCGCTACACACGCCTACGCTGTCTTGGACGTTAGAATTGCTAATGTGAGTATTTAAAAAGAAATTTAAGGCAAAGTGCCTACTAGTGACAGTGGCTACTGGGCCGCTGAAGCGGAACGAACCGACCTCGTCGCTACACACGCCTACGTTGTCTTGGACGTTAGACTTGCTAATGTGAGTATTTATAAAGAAATTTATAGAAATGTAAGGCAACGTGCTAGTGACAGTGGCTACTGGGCCGCTGTCGGACACTGAAGTGGAACGAACCGGCCTCGTCACTACCCACGCCTACGCTGTCTTGGACGCTAGACTTGCTAATGTGAGTATTTTAGAAATAAATGTATAGAAATTGAAGGCTTAGTACTAGTGACAGTGGCTACTGGGCCGCTGAAGCGGAACGAACCGGCCTCGTCACTACCCACGCCTACGCTGTCTTGGACGCTAGACTTGCTAATGTGAGTATTGTAGAAATAAATGTATACAAATTGAAGGCTTAGTACTAGTGACAGTGGCTATTGGGCCGCTGTCGGACGCTGAAGCGGAACGAACCGGCCTCGTCGCTACACACGCCTACGCTGTCTTGGATGTTAGACTTACAAATGGGTGTTACCAAATGATTATACAGCGAACGTGAGTGGAAATGTCGGTAGAGGATGCCCTAAAAGCACTCTCACGAACAGAGTAATAATCGGTTACAAAAAAGTCAAATTCGGAGCCAGGTTACCGAGGAAAGTTTGAAAATTTGCATGAATGTGGTAGAATTTTGAACGTTTGTATGTCTCCAAATGTGGATAGATTTAAATACCTTAGAAATACAAGGCTTACAAATCAATCATATGCATGATGATTATGGCATGTTAATGGTGTTTGATGAATGAATAAATTGCTTAGTATTTGGTGTCGTTCTACGAGATTTAACGAAAACATCGTGAGGAAACCTGTTTATTTGAGAAGGCGTAGAGTCTTAAAAGATAATCTTATAAAAAAAGAGAATCATATGTCGTGCCTGAGATGGCGATGAACTCACCATCAGTCATGGCTCTTAATCATTAGTGAAAGGCGTGATTGATTTTTTATTTTTGTATATAATTTTCCAAGGACGTAATGTTACTGAAACTCAAAAACCCCTGGTCTCACCTCCGTTGGCGCGGGAACTACTCGGAACTGGACACCGCGCACTGGACTCCGCAACTGCGATCACTGCTCCACTACGACCCGGACAGCGCGGCGCAATACGACAACGGCGTGTTTTGGATCGACTACAACAGTATACTCAAGTTCTTTGATGTGTTCTACCTCAATTGGAACCCTGAGATGTTTCAGTTCACCTATTGTATACATCAGTGAGTATATATGCTGCTTGCTGCTTGCTTGATGCTTCTGTGCCAAAAATGATCGCCCAAAAAGTCTAGACCCTGCTACAGAAAAATATAAAAAAAAAATACGTTTTACACACTGTGATAGCGCTCTAAATCTCGTTTCTACAAATATTACTTATTTTAATATTTTACAAACAAAATTAAGATTTATAGTAATCGCCCGTCCACATTTCATCGCCCAACGCATTATATAATATCACGATACTTATCAGATACTAGCTGTGCCCTGGGTGGCCTTCGTAACTCTGATTTTTATTTTAAACAAAAGTTGTCTATGTCATTACTTGTTTATCATCTGCTATCTGTCAGTCAAAGTCCCGTTAAAATCGATCGAGCCGTTTTGGATACTTGCCGGAACAGACAGACAGACGAACAGACAGACAGAGAAAATAAAATAAAATATGTTTTTCTATGTGTGTTCCGTATATATTTACGTTTATATACATGTAGTAAAAAGCTGTTAATTTGAAATACTAACAGACACTTCAATACTATTTATTCTATATGTATATATAGATGTTTATACATATATCAGGATGTATGGTTTCGCGTACGCCAAGAACGCGTACAATATAAGCGAGAACGTGTTCATTACCAGAATAATACCAGAATAACTCCTTTCGACGCCGTCCGAGGCACGTTCTCCTTGACCCTGACGACGATATCACATTGCTTTAGCAAGCAATGTCTCAAAAGCACACACCAAACCGACCATTGTTCCGTCCTCGCCGGCGAGGCTCGTCGCGAACTCTACGTCATCGTCCACTGCTAGGGCCGGCGCGCGCCGAGCCACTAGCCTTAAACATGTCCCTAAATAATACAACTCAGATCCAGCTCCCTAGCTCATCCCCCAGCAACGCTCTAAGCCGAGGTCCGAGCCCCGCACCGGGGCGCCCTTAGCTGTGTTGCTTAGTTTAAGTTTAAGCTCGGCTGGAGGCCCTTGGGTCTCGCCCTATAGTCTGGTTAAGCAGTGGAGGTAACTCCCCCCTACCAACTGCGAGAGACAATATCGAAAAAAAAAAAAAAAATTACAAGAACAAATCATTTTGATAATCATTTAAAAATTCTTCAAATTTAATTCAAAAGGGGCGTATGGTCCAACATGATTAAGAAAGAAGTTAATGATGTTTGGTAGAAAGTGGGACGCAGGCAACGGGCCAGCCAAGGACGCGTACAACATCGGTGAGAACCCGCAGCTGTCGCTGCACGTGCAGGCGCGCGGCGAGTTATGGCTGCTGCTGTCCAGGCACATCACGGACATCGACGACTTCAGGGACAACAAGGAGTACATCACGCTGCTCGTCTACAGGAACAACGGGAAGAGGGTCTACTATCCTTGTAAGTTTATTTTTTACAAATACCCTCGGATTTACATTTTTTTTTATTTGAACACATTCACTGCTAACGTTAGCAGTGAACGCGTTAATCTGACGGATTTAACCATGTAGAATTAACAATGAGAACTTTGTTAGAGAGATATAATTTTTTTTTCTTAAATTATAGTAATCTGAACTATTGCTTGTAGCTCTTAGCCGGAAGAAACAGACAGATAAAATATTTACTAATAGATTTTTTTACGGAAGTTTGGTAGAATGCGTTCATATGCATTTAGTGAAGTTGAAATGTCTGTTTGTAATACCAAATTAACAACTTTTCACTGAGTGCATATGAAAGTATATAAGGTACCTACTTACATAACAAACCAATGTTCAAAATTTTTCTTCCGGCTATTCTCTGAAACGCCTGGGCCGATTTTAACTGGCAGATAGCTGATTTTACAATGAGTAACATAAGCTAAAGCTTTTTTTAAACGTAAAAAGTAAGGATTCCGCGAAATAAATTGTATAAAATTTTAAAAGCACACTCCATAAGGGATACAAGTTGTATTATTCCTCCCTTACAAGTTGACCTCATTGTTTCAGACGATCCTGAACCTTATATAGACGGTATAAGGATCAACAGTCCGCATTATTTGTGCAAGATAGTGGTGGGAGAAGGGTCGTGCGATAGGTATACACTAGTCGTGTCTCAGTACCAGAAGACTAAAACGATATGGTACACGTTAAGGGCATACGCTACGTGCCCCTTCTCCCTTACAAAGTTAGCGGCTTTCCCTTATAAAAAGACGGTGAGTTATTTGTCTCCCTTCAACATTAATTGGTCTTATTATATTCTAGCAGCGCTAAAAATTGCAATGTTTGTGCGAATCCCAGCGGGGCCTGTAGCAATGAGTTTTTTCAAAAACTTATGTGCAGTGATTTCACACCATGTGCTTTATGGTGAAGGAAAACATTGTGAGGAAACCTGTATATGACTGAGAAGTAATTCAATGACGTGTGTATAGTGCCTGAGGCGGCGATAGACTCACTGTCCGTCATGTTGGCACTTTATTATCTTCGGTGAAAACTAGGTGTTGTCATTACAACAAATCTGCCTACCCCTTCGGGTTATACAGGTATGAACATATGTATCTATGTATGTAGATGTATAGTAAAATGACCTTACTCTCTTGAATTTGTTTAGTTATTAAAACAGTTTATCATAAAATTATTCAGTTTGTAGTTACAAATAGGAATAGGATCCTGTTTGTAAAAGATATATAATCATCAACAGAATTTCGGTAACGGCTGCTGATCTCAACGGGTACCATCCCACTGAGCAGGAGATATTATAGTGCACAAGTGTGTGCAAACACAAGTGCACCCTTTATTCCCTCACTCTCATAGTCCGATGGGAAGCAAACCAACACGACCGGAGATCAGGCTTAGGACCAGCGGCTTAACGTAACACCTAACATTCAGAAGACCCTCATGGTGTACTCATTCAGATAAATCCTGTCCTAGGAACTCACAGTTAAACTTACAAAGTGTGGCAGGCGAATTTACTAACCACTAGACCAACGAGGCAGTTAACAGCAACCTAATATCTGATCGACAGTTAAAAGGCGAATGGTCCAGCCGTACTGCAGGCGGGTGTGAGAACCACCGAGCGACGTATCCGAATAATCCCAAGTTTATCTTCACCGTCCCTGAAGCTCGCGGCCCTCACCACGTTGTGGTAGAACTGAAGGGACCCAAGCAGTACCAGATTGGGATCGACGCCAAGGTCGAGGCGTTAGACGATCCCACTGTCACTGCGCCGTTCTTTAAAGAAACTTCTGGGCCTTTTAGGTAACTATTCTTAACACATTTTAAATAATTAGCTCACCTTGGTGAACTAAATTGAGCCAGGATGCCTAGTGTGAGTTTTCTTAAAATCGCAATTTTCCTTCATTGACGTAACGCAGATTTGTATGGGATCAAAAAGCGGCATCTGTCGGTCCATAGATGGCGATAGTGAAAACCTCGCACTAGGCCCATGTAGGCAAATGTAGTATTATTTTCTCGAGCGTTTGTAATTGTAGTCTTCTATCTACTTATACAAGAATGCTGGAGTGACGATACTTGTAGATTCGAGATGTGGAGACACCACGGTATCTCACTAGTACTACTAAACATGTACCCCATAACAAAACAGGGTTTAAACCAAGACTAGAAAAAAGTCGAACTTAAACTATCTCCATTCTTTTTGAAAGGCGTATCACAAAATGAGGTGGAACTGCTTTTAAACTAAGGATTTTTTAAGTTATATATTGTAATAAAGGATGTCTTCGAAAAAATTCCTAATTCAAAATATATTTTTTTGTTGACCCTAACAATGTATGGGATGGGATAAGGCCAGGGTGATGATGATGATTCAAAATATTTTTTTTGCAGGTCAGGCTTCGTTTACCTTGAGTTACCGAACCTACCAGCGGGTCGGTATATACTGACAGTATCGACCTTCTTACCAGGGCAGGAAGGTCCATTCTTTCTTGAACTGAAGTCCACGTGCCAACTGGTATGTGAGGCGCGCAACTAGAAGACGGTCGGCAGGAGAAGGGAGGTATTATGGCATTGTAAACATGCTAGCGAAAGGTAGACAATTTTGAACTCAATTTGCATATAGTTAGGGTTGACATTTGTGAGAAAATTATGACGTCTGAATATTTGTTTTTTTTTAATGACAGACAAGTAGTCCCAATACAGGTATAAGTGATCACTATATTAATATCACTCGCGTATAGTCATGTTGTAAAGAATCGCAATAATGATATTTTTATAGATTTTATAGGTAGTGTAATTTTTTTAAAGTTTTTGTTGTAGTTATAGGTTTCGCTAGCTTTTGCTTTTTAAGCCCTCATTAATAAAATTAAATGTAGAATAATTTTAACCCGGAATAACGGGTAGTTACTTATAGCTATTTCAAAAAGAGAATAGAAATTAACTTTCTCCAACAGTAAAATATGAAAGACTAGTCTAAATTAGTTATTATTTTTATAGAAGCGGACAATCGGGACCATAAATGATAAAAAAGTAAATAAACAGTGATGGGGATAGTAAAAAAATTAATTTTTAATTTCGTAATTTATTTTACTCAAAATACTTTGCAAAAAAAATACTATTTACATAAATCAATGTTAGTTACGTTTGACATATTCTATTTTATACATGCAATATTTTGTTTTAATTTGCATATGAATGTTCAGGTTAATTAAAATTCTGTAGTAATATAAGTGCCTTTTTATAGATGTATTTTAGAATCTATGGTTGTCATGCATATTTATATGCGATATTTATAAGTTTAAGAGGAAAAAACTATTAAAAAATCTCATTGTTTGCTCGAAACGAAAATGTATTTATTTTTATATTTAAATCCATTAAGAATACTATATGTTAGTTCAATAATACATTATTTATAAAATAATAAACAGATTGAAATATTTTCTCAACATTAATCAAATAATCTGGCGTCTGGAATAAATATAAGGAAAGTTGCATAATTTTCACGAAACCGATCTAAGGATAAAAATGCTCCTAAAACGCGAAAGCCTAACAAGAGATGTATGTAAGTACTTACCTCTTATGTCAGAAATAATAATAGATTTTATTTAATATATACTTAATTGAATATGTACTGTCACGAGTTATGTTATATGAGCGCTGTCTTTGAATGCACAGGAATCATTTTATGTCTCTATGGCAAGATGCGATTAAATTCATGCGCAATTACCCCGCTTTTATTGCTGAGCGCTCATTTCTCGTGACGGCACCAGCACCTAAAGTTATTTTGAACGAGAACGTGTTATAATATTATGAGTTATGAGGAGCTCGTGGCACAGTTGCTATTGCGCATATCATTCGATCAGCGAAGTTAAGCAACCATACGCCTAGCCAGTAGTTGGATGGGTGACCGCCCGAGTTCCCTCCGTGCCTCGGAGAGCACGTTAAGCCGTCGGTCCCGGTTGCCAATTTAACATCTTTGGCAATCGTTACAGGTCAGTCGGAGGCCTAAAAATAATCTGACAACTGGTTTAACCCAGATCACAGATTTTCCTCCTAAATGGGGTTGCGAAGGTCAGATGGCAGTCGCTTCGTATAAAAATCAGGTGATCAGCCACATCGGGTTGAATCAAGTGCCGACCCCAACAATGTATGGGATAAGGCCAGGGAGATGATGATGAACGTGTTATAATATTATGTCTACTTGTCAGCGTTGAATCTTCTGCCAGCGATCTCCCAAGTTGCGAGCTTTTCATGTAAATACAAGCACATTTGCTGTGATAAATATAGTTTTAAGACATCACAGTTACATTATGAAGTTTGAATAAGATGATTTAATAAAAGTAATATATTTTGCTATGTTCGCTGTTTGATTTTGACCTTTGAGTATATTCTAATCTATATTAATACTAGCTGACCCGACAGACGTTGTCCTGTCTGAATTATGAGAATGCAGCACGTATTCTGTCAATTCTATGTCAAACGTAATAAGGTTACATCAAAAAGTTTTTATTGTCCAAAGCGCTAAGGTTAGATTTAAGAAGAAAGAAATAATTTAAAATGGTGATTAAGTATTCTTAAATTTCCTACCCAATTTTCTTAGTCTTTTCTTTCATAAGAACCATCTCCTGACAATAACAAACACAACAAAAACAATATTATCGAAATCGGTCCAGCTGTTCACGCGTGATGTCGTGACCAAGGGAAATATATATATAGATTATAAAGAGGAAAGCTTTTTATGTATGTTTGTAACGAATTGGCTCAAAAATATCTGGATCGATTAAAAAAAATTTTCACCATTTGAATGCTGCATTATCACTGATTAATATAGGCTATATTTTATCTCCATACTCTCACGGTAAGTACAAACACACACTTCAATTGTATTTATCTGTATATAAGATATGGATAATCAAGTTTCGTAAGCTACAACGTTGTATAATTAATACATATCGGTGAATACATAAATAACCTCACAAATTACTATAAGATCAGCGACATACAAATCTCTGAGAAGCAAAAACATCGTAGAACCGACACGAGTAAGTCTTAATAAAATATTCTACCTAATCCCAACAGGAACCTATTTAAAATTAAAATACACATTCAAAATGATTACCATCCGTTACCTTTTATTCCCCACGACAATACTCCATACAAATGGAGAGTCCCTTATTGTTAAGGGAATCATTTAAAATGTTATCATTCGTATATGATGAGTCGCATTGTAACGTATTCAATACGTGAAGCCGGATCCCTCTAAATGGAAAATCAAATACTCGTTACACGGAATTGTTTGCGAGCGATATTGAAGTTTATTCCCAAGGGGTAGAGTTGAATTTTTGGTGTACAATATGTTATGAAGGGGTGTAATTTATAACCTGGAGCGATTTATTGGGCTCATACTTTGGACCTGGTTTCTAGTGGTTTCGTAATGCATGGTTTATACAATATCGAAAGGATGAGTGAAAGGCGATGAACGAAATAAATGTATAGAGTGAATGTGAGCGGAAGTGTCGGTAGAGGGCGTCCAAGGAAAAACTACTATGACCAAATTAATATGTAGTATTTTTCAGAAAGTCAAATTCGGAGCACTCGTAACCGAAGGAAGTGTATAAAGTGATGCATGGATAAAGCTAAAGGAGTATGTATGTAAGGATCGTAGCATGTGGCGAACGATGGTCTCTGCCTACCACCATGGGATACAGAAGTATGTATGTTTATAACGAATTGGCCCAAAAAGTACTGGGTCAATTTTAAAAATTCTTTCACCAAATTTATGTAATAGATTGACCCAAAAAGTACTGGACCGAATTAATAAATTCTTTCACCAAATTAATGCTACATTATCACTGATTAATATAAGCTTTATTTTATCCCCGTACTACCACGGGAGCGATAACTACGTGGGAGAAATAGCGTGACGTCCGCTAGTACGTAAAGTACGCTACTGCACTATTTAAATATGTATATGTGCTGTCACGAGTTATGAGCGCTGATATTGAATGCGCAGTAGTCATTTTATGAGTCTCTCTGTATGTATGGCGTTGCTTTAATATAATACATGCGCAGATACCCCCACTATTATCGCTGAGAGCTCATGACTTGTGACGGGGCTGTAACAGAAACATGACACACATGTTAAAATTCTTAATTCTTAAAATGGTCAGGAATATAATCGCGGGCGGGTCTCGAACCCAAGATCTGCCGCGTTTACTATTACCGCGTCGAAAATTTATACATAATAAACAATCAAGTTTAATTTCGTTTCTTTGACTGAAACTCGACGACGAGTGCGGCGCTGAGAAACCTTAGTGAATGACGCGGCTGCAAACCGTTGCTCTGCTAACTGAACTACTCGTGATTTCCTTATGTGTCTTTTCAGTAAAAGCAACCATCCGAACCCGTTGGTAACATTTAATCCTGTATAATATTTGTAGCTTTCTGACAATTTGAAAGTACTTTGTTAGAAGTCTAATGAAATAATTAGAATTATTAAATATTTTTCCTCTTTTCTGCGATTCCCCAAATATAGGACTCAGCACGTTTTTGTGTTTTTTTTGTATGTAGACGGTAAATTTCCTACGCTCGCCGCTTGGGACGCTTTTTAACACAGTCATTATCGTCGAAGAATAAGCATGTTAAAACCTGTACTTGGAGCGCTGTCCGCTTAAGTAAATTATATCTAGTAAATTGAAATAGTTACTGCCTCCGTCTGGTGAATAACACAATCCCCTTTATTACCAAACAGACTAAGACCAGCCAATCAAGTCATGGTTTGTATTATAACTTCATCTCTTTTGACGAGATGGATTTAAAAAGCGATGCGAATAGTTTTAGCCCGAGTTTGATCTAGTCTTAGTTTAAATCAGGTTTTTCAAAAAGATATAAGTTCGAAGTACAAATGGTTGTGGTATTACGATTGCATAGGCAGAAAGCAATCCTACCATGAACCTTTTAAATAATGTAAGCTTCCGCGGTGTCTACCCGTCGATCAATCTATACATATCTATACAGATAAATACAATTTAAGTGTCTGTTTGTAATTCCATAATTACAACTTTTCACTAAATGCATATGAAAGTATATACGTTACTGACACTGAATAACCAAGTTTACTACCCTGTCTGTCTGTCTGTTTGTAATCTATGAAACGGCTGGACCGATTTTAACGGGACTCACTGACTGGTAGTTGATGTTTCAAGGAATAACTAAGGCTACTTTTATTTATTAAAAATATTAGGGTTCCGTGACAAGAAGGATGACTAAATCTACGCAGGTGAAACCGCGGGGCACAACTATTTCCAAAATAAAAGCTTTTCACTAAATGCATATGAAAGTATACACGCTACTGACACTGAAAAACCAAGTTTTATACCTTGTCTGTCTGTGTGTTCCGGGTAATCTCTGAAACGGCTGGACCGATTTTAACGGGACTTTCACTAGCTGGTAGTTGATGTTTCAAGGAATAACTTAGGCTACTTTTATTTATTAAAAATAAATATTAGGGTTCCGCGACAAGAAGGATGAAACTAAATCTACGCGGGTGAAACCGCGAGGCACAGCTAGTAATTAATAAATACGCTAACGCCATCCCAGAAGGGTTCCCGAAGGGCCAAGCAGAGGTGTTGTAATAACACGCAAATTTCATCGAATATGATTAAGTGACATAGGGGAGTCTATCACCGTCTCAGCCACATACGTCTTTGAATTACTTCTCAGACAAATGCAGGTTTCCTCACGATGTTTTCCTTCACCGTAAAGCACGTGGGGTGTAATTAATGTATTGTAAATATTGTATTTAAGTGCACGTAATGTATTTAAATACTATAAAATAAAACTGGTTTTATTTAGGCATGTGTTAAGCAAACATTACTGTTTTACAGCTCATTGTTTCTACAACAACAAATCCCTGTTTCGGAGTAATTAGTGATTGCATTAAGTGAATTAATTATTAACACCCAAACAGTTTCGGTAAGAGCTCTCTGAATAGGTAAAATGACCTATTTTCTACAATGTTAATTTAGTAACAAGCACAAATATTGCACTTAGTTTAAATGAACGAGCGAACAAGGAAATGGAGACCGTTTAATTCTTGTTTCAAAAGATTCAGAAGTTAGGCTGTCTCAATCTTATCTATACAGATAAATAAAATTGAAGTGTCTGTTTGTAATTCCAAAATAACAGCTTTTCACTAAATGCATATGAAAGTATACACGCTACTGACACTAAAAAACCAAGTTTAAAATTTTTTCTCTGTCTGTCTGTCTGTCTGTTTGTTCCGGGTAATCTCTGAAACGGCTGGACCGATTTTAACGGGAATTTCACTGGCAGGTAGCTGATATATCCAGGAGTAACTTAGGCTACTTTTATTTATCAAAAATATTAGGGTTCCGCGACAATAAGGATGAAACTAATTCCACGCGGGTGAAACCGCGGGGCACAGCTAGTATATATATAAAAATGAATCCCCATTTCCCTTGGTAACGGCATCACGCGTCAACGGCTGGATGGATTTTAACTGGACCTTCACTGGCAGATAGCTGATGTTTCAAGGAGTGTTTTAGGCTAATTTTATTAAAAAAAACAGCATGAAACTAAATCTACGCGGGTGAAACCGCGGGGCACAGCTAGTATGTTTATGAAGATTATTACGAGTATGTTATGGATTTTACGGTAGGTTACATAATAATGTAAAATACAAAATTTTTCTGCCTCGAAAGACTTCACAAAATGCATATCATGAAAGAACTGCCTGTCGTGTCCCACTGCAGAGTAAAGGCTTCCATTCCACTTTTCCAACATCCCTGTCCTGAGTCCTCTGCCAATCGCTCTTGAAAGCATCAAGCTCATACCACCATCTTCTTCTCCCAATTTTAAGAGGTTCAGTTGCAGATAGCTGATTTTACGAGGAGTAGGTACACACCACCACTAAGTATTCTTAGACATAGGCTTTAGTTAAAATGATAGGGTTCCGCGATTTCAGCCACTCCTGAAATTAAGTCTACGCGGGTGAAACCGCGGGTACAGCTAGTATTTCAATATAAATCCAGTTTATTACCCTATATACTCTGTTACAAGGAAGAAAACTATTCAAACTTATGACAGCTTTGTCTCTGTTATTTGTTTTACAAAGTGCGTTTCTTCATACTTTATCCATTACTCAGAGCGTACGGAGCCGGGAACTTTTTATTAGTTTTCACATAAAATTGGAGGCTCTAGCTCATCTATACATTGTATACAGATAAATAAAATTGTAGTAGTTTGTAATTCCAAATTAACAGCTCTTTACTAAATGCACATGAAAGTATATAGGCTACCTACAAAAATAAAATAAAAACTAAAAAAAAACTCCCGATATATAGAAAACTTTCATTGGCAGATAGCTGATGTTACAAGGAATAATTAGAGGTCCGCAAATAAAGCCACCCGTGAAATAAGAATAAACTCTACGCCTGAAATCGCGGGGCACAGCTAGTTTGTAATAATGAATAAGCACTCTAATCAAATATTAAAGAGTACTAGTCTGGGCTGAGATACTGCGATGACTTAGAACTATGAACTTGAGTACATTATTTAATCTAAACTAAAGAGGAAATACTTGATTGTTTCTTTTGTTTGTTTGCATTGAATAGACGCCGAAACTACTTGTCCGATCTAAAAAATTCTTTCAACAATGGATAGCTACATCATCAACGAGTAACATAGGCTATATTTTATCCCCGTAATCCCACGGGACCGGGAATTAAGCGGGTGGAACCGCGTGACGTCCGCTAGACTACTACTGCAGCCTATGTTTGTAACACCAAGTGTCACTCGCGCGTTGCCTACATTATAAAATCCCTGTGCTAACATAATGACAACAACTGCTATCACAGCAACTACACTCCTACTCCTCTCCTCTATGAAGGACTGGCGACTTTACTGATCGCAGGAACACAATACTACTCAAAGATAGCATTATTTGGCTGCAATCTTCTGTAAGGTGAAGGTACAGTTCCTAAAGGTGCTGTTTAAACTTTATTTCCCATGGCAACATATAAGCGTAGTATTGTCGTAGCGTTGAAGTTTGTTCGTAGCTCTGGGGCCTTACCACGAGCTCTTATTGCCATGATAGTTTCACTCATTTATGAGACAGATGTATGTGACGTATTTACATCTGTCACTGTCGCACAACTGAATTAACATTGGTTGGTCCCCTGGCATCTTAGTCGCGCATTTAGGCGGTTTGTAGACGACGCTACGGGTAGGTAGGCAACGATAATTTCTTCGCGAATTATACTTTACGCAATACTAGTTGTGGCTTTATTTCCCGGAAATCTTCTTCTTTATTAAATAAAAATATTTTTTTTATAAAATGCCGTTTTAATCGGTACAGTTATTTCAGAAATTAACTGGAACAAGAAGACAAACAGAAAATAAAATTTGTATTTTATCATAATATGTAGTATCGTATGTACGCTCCCATATGCATTTGGTGAGAAGCACTTCATCTGGAATAACAAACAGACATTTGAATTTTATATATCTGTAGGCATCAGAGAATTTTAATTCACATAAGAATCACATACTCGTATAACCAACGCAATAAGATTAAAAAATAATAATTTATAACCTGTAATTGAAAATTAATTAAAAACATTCCTTAAGTTCGCAACTAAGTAGTCCCAAGTGAAGTAGTACAAAATTAACGACAGAGTACTCTGCGGTCCGCGGCTTGCAAGTAAATTTGCTTTCCACACACCATTGTGCTGTTTGCTTGCGAATTACTGGAAATTAAATTGCTGCTTGCATACACCACGTTGGGACCTGCAAGCGTTAATGGTTGCTATTGTGCTTGGTTATGAGTTTGTTAGAAATATTACGTTCGTGCCTTAGAGTTGCTCGTGATGTTTGCACTCTTTAAATGTACTTTAAGACTATCTATTAGTAATTAACTACTGTCTTCGTCCGCGTGGAATAGTTACTTTGGGCCAACGCTTACTTTAAGAGCCGTGGTGCGCAAGCGACGCAAGTTCGAATCCCAGCGGGGCCTGTACCAATGAGGTTTGTTAAAAACTTATGTAAAGTGATTCAAGATAGTGTCTGAGACGGCGATAGACTCACCATCTGTCACGTTGGCACTTAATCATGTTCGGTGTAATGTGGGTGTTGTTATTACAACACCTCTACCTTTCGGGGAATATAGGCGTGAGCATATGTATGTATGTATGTGCAAGAATTATAGGAAAAATGCATTTTGTGTTTGTATTAATCATTATGGACCGTCAAAATATAATTATAACGGGGCATATACCATTATACCGCGGGCTTCGCGATGGGCCAGATTAAATGCTTTCGTGGCCCGGAGCTAGCCCTCGGGCCGTACTTTGACCATCAATACTCCAAAGGCATAAATATAAAATTTGCAGATGTTTATGTAATTTCTAGTTTTCACTCACGGCTTTAAATTAACCAGCACTCTTACTAAATTAAATGATGTAACTTTTCTTGCTGTCAAATTACAAAACCCCAAAACATGAAAATACGGAAAGAAAAATTCATAATTTCATAATATTCATAATAAGCACATTTGCGTCGAGACAAGAATCCTTACTCAGCCAAAATAAATTGCTTCATCTTTTAAAAATATCTTCTTAAGACCCCATTGTTTTACTCAGCACTGACTCGATGTCGAGATAATAACATCCCGATCTAATATGTAAATCTTTATCCCTCACATATATTATGTATATTGTAATCCTAAAACAATGCCATTATCCATCGAAACGAGATTGTAATGACTTACCAATTTGTTGGTAGATCAAAGATGTCTTATAAGCGAAAATTATTAGAACAAGAATGTGAAGTAAGTATGTTTACTTAGAAAGAAGGTTAAAGAAATGTTTCAATAATTAAATTTTCCGCGTACATCTACGACTTCTGAGTTCCTGGTACTTTTAGATTAGTTTTATTGTGCAAACTAGCTTCCAGCGGGTTCAGACAATAAAAAGTTTCTTAATAAATCCCCCCCCTATTTCACTCTCTTAAGGGTAGAATTTTGGAAAACTCTAAGTGAATACCTTTAACATAAAAAGAACACATCCTCCAAATGTCATGCCTCTAGGACCAGCGGTTTAGGCTACGCGTTGATATTAAGGTTATACCGATGCACATAAAATAAATCTACACACTCGCTAGTGTTAAAATTGCTACCATTAATCACGGGTTGTAACAAGGTGCAAAATATTGTGGTCGCCAAGAGGGCTAATTACATTTTAATTGCGTCCCTTTCAGTCGCCGTGACTTGCATATTGTAACACTGCACCGTCGGAGGTTCGCTGTTGAAGAAACAAATCACGGCATTATTCTTTGAACTCGTTGCCTCGTTTATTATACCACTACACAGGGCCTAGTGCGAGTATTTCACTGCCGCCGTCACAAGTCACCGCGTCGACGTAAACGCAGATTTGTATAGGATCGAAACAGCGCCTCTGTCGGCCTAAAGATGACACTATTGTGAGCCCATACAAATCTGCGTTTACTTCGACGCGGTGACTTGTGACAGCGAATTTAAGGAAACTCGCACTAGGCCCTCAGGCCCGCCTGTGGATGCAAATGAATCTATGCAGATAAATAAAATTGGAGTGTCTGTTTGTAATTCCAAATTAACAGCTTTTCACTAAATGCATATGAAATTTAAAATAAAACTGTCGGTCTGTCTGTCGGCCTATCTGTTTGTTACAGATCTCTGAAACGGCTGGAGCGTTTTAACAGGACTTTCATTGGCAGATAGCTGATGTTCCAAGGAGTATCTTAGGCTACATTTATTTAACCTATGCCTACGCGGGTGAAACGGCGTTGCACAGCAATAATATATCACCTAATATATCGCCTAATCTTGGTTAGGTGAAGATAACACTTACACACTGTATATACCAAAGAAGTTGGAAAATGTACTTATAGTACAGTCACATTTCACCATTAATGATGAAGTCCCACGTAATATGTAGGTAATACATTCCAACCTTCACCTAGATCCACTCCCCTCACCTCGTCCGTACTCCTGAGCGATTCACATACTTATCACGTTACTTCGTTTCATTGAGCTAACACTGGGGCCTTACCATGAGCTCTTATTGCCATGATAGTTTCACTCATTTATGAGACAGATGTATGTGACGTGTCTGACGTCTGTCACTGTCGCACAACTAAATTAACATTGCAATAAGAGCTCATGGTTGGGCCCCTGTTCTCGATCGGGTATTACTTTACTAGTCGGAGTAGATTATGAGAGCATTGTGCGGATTTCAGCCACGTTGGTTTCAATCATAGGATATTGATACATAACACATAGAAGAAAAGGTTCAATGTCGTATCTTTAAACCCAACACTCGACCACGAGTGTGACGCTGAGAAACCTTACTAAATAACGCGGCAGGTGATTTTCCTGTCAAAGCGGCGAACTTTAAAGTTTGAAGGTATAAACTACAATAGCATGCGCCCGCAGCTTCGCCTGCGTGCTATTAAGTTTCGCAAAACAAACTCTTAATCCCCCTTTAACCCACTTAGGAGGAATTTCGGTAAACTCTTTCTTAAGGCTTAAGTTTTTAGAAAAACCATATGTATGTTCCCACACAATGATTTCCTTCACCGCTAATGACGTAGTGTGAAATCACTGGACTTAAGTTTTTGGAAAAAGTCACTGGTTTAGGCCCCCTCTGGGATTTAAAATTGCGTAGCTTGCATAGCAGGCGAAAGCTCAAACCACGGCCACAGCGGCTATCAAGATTACAGATATTTAATTTCCAGAAATATGAATACTTAGCTCGTTTTATTTTTAGCGTTTTCCTTCACCACAAACAAATCAATTTTTTAGAAAAACTCTTTGGCTGAGATTCGAACCTGCGTTGTTATTTCAAGGCTACGACCGCCTCTGCTCTCAATGAGCGCTTTCCCACTGCCATGATATCGTCCGCCGATACTTGACTACAACGACACAGTGTGAAAGCGTTCTGTAGTAATTGTATCAAACTATTAGTCCGACGATATCTTGTCGTTCCGTTTTCGTCTAATGTGAAAGCGCCCAATCTCAGTAATTTTATATTATTTCGTTATTGTTATGTTAGGAATATTTCCCGAAATATCGTAAGAGTTATTTCGGTCATTAAATACTCTTTTCACGGCTGTTGACGCAAAAGCTTAGTGAGAACTATAAAATAACATACGAGCAGTTTGTACAAACACAACGACAAAGTATATATGGGCGCGCTCAACCGAGCTGCCATCTAGTTTCAATTGTAGGAAACAAGTCTCAATTTAAAATTGAGACAGGAAACAACACTAGCTACTTTTCGTAATAATGTAATTCTTAAATTTAGGATAATAAATTGTAATTCAGATTCTAGAATTAATTAAAAGTACTAACGAAGTAGAATTTCCTATTTATATAATTTTGTAATGTAATATGAATTAAGTGGGTCACTAATGTTTTTGTTGTGTTTACACTACTGTATGACTTCCGTATGTATTATTTTAAGAAACGAGTTAAGTTAATTATGTAAAATTAGAAGTTTAATTAATGTTTCATTATTATCTAATATTGTTGTAATTATTGAATAATTTATTTTAAAATACAATTATGATTTACTTTTGTAACAAAACTGTAAACTTTATAGGGTGTTTCCGGTTCATTTTATATTGTTATTTAAAATACCTAATTAAGCTAATTAAGATGTATTTCGACTTTAGTTGACATAAAAATAATGTTTTATTGTTTTTAGAATTATAAAACCTTAATATTAAATAGTTTTGTAATAATGTGAAACACGTGGTCTTGTAATTAATAATTAAATAACTTGGTTAGTCGAGGTTGCAGTAGGTGGCATTCTTTCGCTGATCGTTGAAGAGTAAGGTTGTTAAAGAAATATAATTATTTATCCTGCTGTGTTCCTTATTTTTCTTGACGATTATAATGGATCCTGGGGCGAACTCCGGTGAGGCGCCGACAGCAGCGGTGGGATCGCAGCCCGGTGATCCCGGACCACCACGTCAACTGGAGCCAACTTTCACCATGGAACAGGTCATGAGTCTTGTTAATTCTATTACGAAACAATCGGCAGCTAGTGCTGTGACCGCTGCCCTCTCATCTGGTTCATTGCCATCGCGTCACCATCACGATTTTTACTTGCCGCCTTTCGACCCCGATGAAAGATCTCATGATATTAGGGATTGGTGTGCTCACGTGGACGAAACGATATCAAAATTCAACATACCTTCATACGAGGCCCGCATGAAAGCTATTTTACAACTAAGAGGAAGAGCAAAAACATGGGCTGACACGTGGTCGCTGAGTTCTACCACGTGGGACCAAGTTAAATGTGAACTAATCCAAACGTTTGGCAGGGAATTCCGGTACGCGGACGACGTTCAGAAGTGGAGAGCCTTCACTTCTGATCACGCGTCGAGTTACGCTGAATACGCTACAAAGGCCTGGACGCTGTTCAAGCGAGTCCGACCTGAGGCTTCGGATGCGGAGGTGCTTGATGCTGTGGTGACAGGTATTTTTCCAGAATTTATTCGCTCAGATTTATTACGTATTACGCCAGAATCATTGCCCAAATTAATTTCTGTTTTGAAAACTTATCGCAAACGCAAGCTAGAACCGTCCATAAAACCAAGTATCGATCATCATGACTGCAAAAAACCACGTTTTGCTGAATACAGTGTTTCTAAAAGGGATCATGTTGTTAAATGCTATAACTGTAATAAGGTGGGTCATGTGTCTCGTGATTGTAAGGAAATAAGGGTGGTCCCTAAGGCCAACCCAGTGCCGATGCAAAATAATAATAATCAACCCAATAAACCAGTAACTCGAATATGGCTAAAAATATTGAGTGCAGGTATTGTCATCGTCCAGGTCACGTTGAAAGGAATTGTTTTCGTCGGCAGAATGATGAGCGCCTCAAATCAATAAACAAGTCTGTAAACTATTGTCAATCCTTAGAACGCAGTCTGATTACTGTAGAAATAGGTGATAAGGGTTATTCGTGTCTTTTTGATACTGGTGCCGACTGTTCATTAATTAAAGAAAGCGTTTCTCTTTCTGTACCCGGCAAACGTAAATGTGTAGACGTTACCTTTTCGGGCATTGGTGGTTCACCAATAAAGTCAAATAGAAGCATCACCTCTGTAGTGAAAGTAGACGGTATTTATGTAGAGCTAGAATTTTATGTAGTTGGTGATACTCGCATGAAATTTGATATCCTTATCGGATTCGACCTTTTGAATGTGCCAGGTCTTAGCGTGACACTGAAGAAAGACAGTATTTCTCTAAAGCGTGAGCTTTTTATTAACAACGTTTTGCTTGATGTTGACCCGACTTTGAGTCTTGATACTGATATAAGCGATCCCCAACAACTTAAAATATTACGGGAAATACTTACTAAATATAAAGATAATTTTACAAGTGGGAATCGCGTTTCACAAGTGAAAACTGGATCTTTACAAATTAGATTAAAGAATCCGGACAAAATAGTACAGCGACGACCATATAGACTGTCACCTGTGGAACGTGAAAAAGTTAAAGAAATAGTTCAGGATTTGAAGAGTAATGGCATCATACGAGATAGTTCATCTCCTTACAGTAGCCCTATTTTACTAGTCAAAAAAAAGGATGGTACTGACAGGCTCTGTGTCGATTTTCGCGAGCTTAATGCCAATACTCTCAGAGATCACTTTCCTTTACCGCTTATAGCAGATCAGATCGATAAGTTAGGAAAAGCACGCTATTTTACCTGTTTAGATATGGCTGCAGGTTTTCATGGTATTCCAATTTCACCCGATTCGATCGAAAAGACCGCTTTTGTGACCCCCGATGGTCAATTTGAATACTTGCGTATGCCTTTTGGTCTCTGTAACGCGCCGTCGGTTTATCAACGTGCTATCAATTCGGCATTAGGAGAACTTAAAGATAATATCGCGTTAGTTTATGTTGATGACATTCTGGTAATATCCGAAACAATTGACGAAGGTTTGCATAATCTAAAATTAGTACTAGATCGACTAACGCAAGCTGGTTTTTCCTTGAACGTTGCCAAATGCTCTTTTCTTAAAACGCAAGTAGAATATTTAGGAAACCTTATAGAAAACGGAACCGTTAAACCTAGCCCACGGAAGATCCAAGCCTTGGTCAATTCACCCATTCCTAAGAGTCCCAAAGAAGTCCGTCAGTTTAATGGATTAGCTGGATATTTCCGGAAATTTGTGCCTAACTTCTCCTCGATAATGGCTCCCCTGTACGAGTTAACAAAGGCGAACGTTCCTTGGCGTTGGACAGATCGTCATGAACTTGCAAGACGCGAGGTCATTAATCGGCTTATATCTTCTCCCCTTCTGACTATTTTCGATCCCTGTTTACCCACAGAGCTTCACACCGATGCCAGCTCTCTGGGGTATGGCGCCGTGTTAATTCAAAGACAGGATAAAAATCCATTGGTAATTGCTTATTTTAGTATGCGGACGACTGATTGCGAGAGTAAATATCATTCGTATGAATTGGAAACCCTCGCAGTTGTAAAAGCAATTAAACATTTTCGCCATTTTCTACACGGGAGGGCTTTTAAAGTCGTGACGGACTGCAACTCTTTAAAAGCTTCCAGTCATAAGAAAGAGTTGACTCCCAGGGTACATCGATGGTGGGCTTATTTACAGAATTTTGATTTTCAAATTGAATACCGTAAGGGAGACCGCCTTGCTCATGCAGACTATTTCAGTCGCAACCACGTAGATACTGAAAAATCCGTTCGAACTGTCAGTGTCGCTCTACCACCAAAATCGCCTACTCAGGCCTTAAAATTCCTAGTCAACTCGCTTGACCACAATTGGCTGCTCATTGAGCAGAAACGCGATCCTATCTTAAGTAAAATTGTTGATCAATTAAAAGGAGACTCTATTCCCAAATCTATTGCCGATACTTACATCATTACCCAAGATAAATTATTGAGGCGTAAAGTCCAAATTGATAATAAAACTCATAAGCTCATTATTGTCCCTGCTAGATACAGATGGAATCTTATCAGTCACCATCATAATTCTCTTCAACATTTTAGTTGGGAGAAAGTTCTTGCTAAATTACGTGAACAATACTGGTTCCCAAATATGTCGCGGCTGGTCAGAAAATTTGTAGAGAACTGTGTTAGTTGTAGAGTTCGGAAAGGTGTTTCGGGTGCTCGACAGGTTACGCTACATCCAATCGACAAAGTCCCAATTCCTTTCCACACTGTCCACGGCGATATTACTGGACGAATGAATGGCCAGCGAAACGTAGCGGAATATGCTTTTGTTTATATAGATGGTTACAGCAAATACGTTCACATGATCTATACAAATGACCGCACTACGGAAACCGCAATTAAGTGCTTTCAAAATTTTATATCTATTTTTGGCACCCCTACGTTATTTATTACTGATCAAGATAAAAGCATGACATCCACAGAGTTCAAAAGTTTTTGCGAACGTTATGGTATTCAGCATCATGTGGTGGCAAAAGGCGCTAGTAGGGCGAATGGACAGGTAGAGCGCCTTATGAAAGTAATTAAAGACAATATGTCGGTTGTAGAACTTGATATGCCTTGGCACTCGGCTATTCAGGATTTACAATTAGCTATAAATTGTAGTGTATCCAAAAGTACCGGCAAAAGTCCACTGGAAATTTTACTGGGAAAGAAATGTTCACCACCGAGTATTAAGTTATTACAAGTTGATGACGATGTACTAACTGATGATCTAGAATCAATGCGAGCGGCTTGCAAGGATAGGATGGACGAGCGATCCCTTCAGGATAAGTCTCGTTTCGATAAAGGTAAAGCTAAAGTCAAACCTTATAAAGTTGGCGACTTTGTTCTACTTCGGCGCCATGAACGCCACACCACTAAACTCGGTCCCAAATTTGAAGGGCCTATGGAAGTTTTAGAAATCTTGCCCAATGACAGATACAGACTAAAACATGTCAATCTCCGCGGTTGTTCAGAAAAAATTGCTAGTCATGATTCCTTGCGAGCTGCTCCCCTTGCACAATATGACCCTTTTGAAAGTGACTCTGACTCTGAGCAGTCGGCCGTATGGGCGAATAACGATAATTCTGGAGTACCTGTTGAATCACTATCTTCCGCCACTGCATCCGCTAATAACTGTGGGAACATACCAGTTAATTTGGGGGCATCCACTTCCAATAATTAGCCCCTGCTTTATTTTATTGTTGGTTCCTATCCAAAATCCTTCCTTTCGCGCTGGCTGGCCACCATGCGCATCCTTTATACCGGTCTTAGAGGCTATAGCCCAAGAAGGGTGATTGCCTATTTTGATGATGGCTAGACCCCAGGATGGGTGATTGCCTGTTTTGATGATGGCTAGATCCCGGGAAGGGTGATTGCCTGTTTTGATGATGGCTAGATCCCGGGAAGGGTGATTGCCTGTTTTGTTGATGGCTAGATCCCAGGATGGGTGATTGCCTGTTTTGGTGTGGGTAGATCCTAGAATGAGATTGCTAGTCTCAAGAATGATTTATGTTTATGAGTGTCAAAGTATTGTTTTTGACGAAATGTTTACTAATTAATCAAGGCTGTAAAGTTACCATATTATTTGTTAAGTTATCATTTACAAGTTAAGTGTTTATCCTTAAAACAAAAGAGAACCTTGTTATAAGGAAATATGAGATTGGTTTGATTTGATTATGTAATTGTGTGTACATGCAATCTTATATGATTTTCAATTCTGTCAATGATTTTCTAAATTTGTAAGCGCAGAGAACGCGCTTGAGTCAGTATGGCCGTATGGGCGCGCTCAACCGAGCTGCCATCTAGTTTCAATTGTAGGAAACAAGTCTCAATTTAAAATTGAGACAGGAAACAACACTAGCTACTTTTCGTAATAATGTAATTCTTAAATTTAGGATAATAAATTGTAATTCAGATTCTAGAATTAATTAAAAGTACTAACGAAGTAGAATTTCCTATTTATATAATTTTGTAATGTAATATGAATTAAGTGGGTCACTAATGTTTTTGTTGTGTTTACACTACTGTATGACTTCCGTATGTATTATTTTAAGAAACGAGTTAAGTTAATTATGTAAAATTAGAAGTTTAATTAATGTTTCATTATTATCTAATATTGTTGTAATTATTGAATAATTTATTTTAAAATACAATTATGATTTACTTTTGTAACAAAACTGTAAACTTTATAGGGTGTTTCCGGTTCATTTTATATTGTTATTTAAAATACCTAATTAAGCTAATTAAGATGTATTTCGACTTTAGTTGACATAAAAATAATGTTTTATTGTTTTTAGAATTATAAAACCTTAATATTAAATAGTTTTGTAATAATGTGAAACACGTGGTCTTGTAATTAATAATTAAATAACTTGGTTAGTCGAGGTTGCAGTAGGTGGCATTCTTTCGCTGATCGTTGAAGAGTAAGGTTGTTAAAGAAATATAATTATTTATCCTGCTGTGTTCCTTATTTTTCTTGACGATTATAATGGATCCTGGGGCGAACTCCGGTGAGGCGCCGACATATACAAGTGGTGGCCGGTCTGTCGGGCCCACCCAACCGCAACGCACGGTCCGGTGCATCGCAATATGTCCCCGTTTAATATGCACTACGAATGTTTATTTCCCTATTATAAATATTTAAAAGTATTCATGGAAAAGTGCAACGGACTAATGAATATTTTATGTGAAATGCTATGAAGAGACACCATAATATCAGTATTCGACAAATTATCTATACATATTTATATAGAGCCGTGGTGGTTCTGAGGTTTGAACAGTCGCCTGCTGCGCAAGCGACGCGTGTCGCTCACGTCTGTATTCCCCGAGGGGGTAGGCAGAGGTGTTGTAATAACAACACCCACTTTTCACCGAAGATGATTAAGTGCCAACGTGACAGATAGTCTATCGGTTTACGTACGTCTTTGAATTACTTCTCAAACGGCCGGTTTCCTCACGATGCTTTCCTTCGCCGTAAAGCACGTGGTGTGAAAGCACTGTACATAGGTTTTTAGAAAAAATCATTGCTGCAGACCCCGCAGCCAACACGTCTCTCAAGATTACAGACAAATAATTTCCAGAAATGTTAATACTTAGCTCAACTTAAAAGTTTCATGTTACCTGCCTAAATTCCGTAGGCTGGTTTCAATAATATTACGCCTAAAGTTGTTAACTAAGCAATTAGTTATTCAAAACGGTTAGCAAGACGGCACAAACTAAACTTTAATTAACATAACGTTTAGCACAAGTTTGGATAGAAAATGTGAGACATTTTAGCACGTGGAAATATCTTATTGTTTTGAAAATCAATATGGTATAAAAAAAAATCGCACGTTATTTCACAGTTTTATCTAGTCACAAACTAAGCAAAGCTTACATATCTAAGTAATGATATATTTTTTACTGTAAAATATAATAAACTAGCTGTGCTCCGCGGTTTCACCCGCGTAGATTTAGTTTCATTCTTATGGTCGCGGAAACCTAATATTTTTAATAAATAAAAGGTAGCCTATGTCCTTTCTCAGGGTCTAAAGATTGTCTGTGCCAAATTTCATCAAAATCAGGGTGAAACAGCGTGACGTCCGCTTGTAGTCTATATAGTAGGTCTATGGAGACCAGATACGTCCTTGGCAGTATCGCTATTGATTCGTCTAGTTGACGAAACTTTTTGATTGTTAACCTTTTTGCAGATTCCCGATTGGTCTACTTTCGTAGAGTGTTTTGTTGTTGATGCGAAGGTCGTGGGGTCAGATCCTATTCTCACAACACATACATACGTTATTTAATCTTTACAGATAATTACAATTGATGTGTCTGTTTGTAATTCAGAACTAACAGCTTTAGACTAAATGCATATAAAGTATATACAGTAAAGAATATAAAAAAAAATGTTCTCTTCCTATCTGTCTGTTTCGGCTAATATCTGAAATGGCTGATTTTAACGGGACTTACACTGGCGGATAGCTGATATTTCAAGGAGTTATTTATATTTAAAAATTGGAATAGTTTCGTGAAATAAAGTCACCCATTAGGAAATTAAGTCTACGTGGGTGAAACTGCGGGGTACAGCTAGTACATACATACACAAAAAGTTTTGATACGCTACTGATTAAAATGTCTCGACAAAACACTGTATGGATTCTAATGTGAAGTTCCATGATATATATATTTTTTAATTCCATTACGATGGTACTACGATTTAAAAAAAATCTAATAATCAAAATATTTAATTAAAAGGAATTCCTGTAGGCAAGGTTCCGAAGATAATGGCAGCATTCCCCCTTTGAATGGTTAGACTAATTCTTTGTCCGAGGTAGCTGCCAGCTCTTCGGTCTCCTGTGATGTCGAATAACCTTCCATGATCAAGTAATTTGTGTGGCTAACTCGATGGTCTAGTGGCCGTAAGTGCTAATGTGGAACACGAGATCCTGGGTTCGATTGCCAGGTCAGGCAAAGCGCTATTGGATTTTCCATCCGTCATTTTCATGGGGCAAAATCTATACTATTTGTTCGCGCCATACAAGACCTAAAAAATACTACTGCAAATTATACTTATCTTATGTCTAAATATATATGTTACTCAAAGGTGTCTGACTGACTGACACAGTGATCTATCAACGCACAGCCTAAACCACTGGACGGATCGGGCAGAAATTTGGCATGCAGGTAGATGTTATCCGCTAAGAAAGGATTTTGGTTAATTCTACCCCCAAGGGGATAAAATAGGGGATGCAAGTTTGTGTGAAACTACATTTACGCAGGTGAAACCGCGGGGCTCAGTTAGTGTATACATAAAGTAAATACACATTGTAGCTTAAGGTACAAATAAGGTTATTTCGCTATTTCATATATAAAGTAATAGTATCAATACCAATAAAATGAGCATCTGATTTGATTTATGTGCGATATGAAAGCAATTTTGTAAACGAAAATCATGTTTTTCGTCCCTTAATATGTGCATTGTTCAGAATGATTACCAGAATGTTGTTTTATTTTCATATCCTTAGAATTCCGTAGGAAAAAAAATGTTTCTTTGTCTTTGGCGAAACCCACTCAAAGTTATGAATTTTGGCTATCATAATAAAGGACGTTCCAATTTTAAAACACGGAGGAAGAGAGAGAGAAAGAATATCAAGATTTTTATCTTAAACTAGCTGTGCCCCGCGGTTTCACCCGCGTAGATTTAGTTTCATCCTTAGTGTCGCGGAACCCTAATATTTTTAATAATTAATTGCCTAAGTTACTCCTTGAAACATTAGCTACCTGCCAGTGAAAGTCCCGTTAAAACGGTCCAGCCATTTCGGAGATTAGCCGAAACAAACAAACAGGCAGACAGACAGACAGAGAAAAAATTTACAACTTGGTTTTTTAGTGTCAGGAGCGTGTATACTTTCATATGCATTTATTGAAAAACTGTTATTTTTGGAATTTCAAACAAACACTTCAATTTTATTTATCTGTATAGATATAGATGTATAGATTTGCTTAGTGTTTGTTGACCATCCAAAGACAATTTTTTTTGCATATCACAAGACAATACGCCATAGATATTCATCTTTACCGCTAAATTGTTCTCACATCTACTGTTTGGTATTTAAAAATGTATGAATGAATCTTCCAAAGGAAAGTAAACAATAAAATGCCTTAATTAATTAACGCGAAAACTGTCATCTCAATTAACTTTGTGAAATTAATGTTAGTCTCCCTTGTGGGAATCAAACACGGAATAATTCTAGCGATCGGCGTTTATCTTTGGGAAGTATTAATAATTTTATGTTTACTTTGCTTGTTTTAGGGAAGTGAAAAGTATCGTTGTCGATTAAATTACTGCTTAGAAAAGTTACCTTAATTTTATTATATTTTATAATCAAAAATTACCCACACCCCTGAGTGCAACAGGCGAATATACCACACACGTTTTATCTATATCTTATATAGACAAATGAATCCCCATTTCCCTTGGTCACGGCATCACGCGTAAACGGCTGGATGGATTTTAACGGGACTTTCCCTGGCAGATAGCTGATGTTTCAAGGAGAGTTTTAGGCTAACTTTATTAAAAAAAACAGCATGAAACTACTAAATCTACGCGGGAGAAACCGCGGGGCACAGCTAGTTTGTTATAGAAACATGGTATTTTTTAAAATGTTACTTACTTATTATATTCAACATCTCTAAAGGTACCGTACCCTTTCGCAGACCCTTGAAGCTCCCCAGATTAATAGTCCAGGAAGAAAATCTAACTCAAGCACTAAATAGTTGCAATTGCTTCGAAGTATTATCGATTGAAAACAGCACTATAGATTTGTATCACTCACAGCCAAATTGCGGTAATCTTACCGTTAAATAGCTCTTGAGCTATTTAACTTTTCGGTGTATTCAGCGCCTTGACAAAGTTGACGGTAAACATAATTATTAAACCCATCAACTACCTTCTATCCAACACTCCGAATAAGGTTATAATCGCTATGCTAGAATCATTAATTCCAATTGACAAACCACAGTTAAAAAGCATACACTTAAATAATGTTTTTAAATGTTATAAATTAATTTAGATCATCTGTGGACCAAAGTCCCTCGTTTTTTAATGTTGTTAATTAATTTTACATCATCTGTGGACCAAAGACAATAGTTTTTTTATTTAACACAAAATATACAACAGAACAGTCAATTTGAAATGTCATGTGTACTATTATGTGTAAAAAATTGGAGCAAATTGTCATTCTGTCTGCGACTCTCGCGCTTGCAACAGAAAATTGTTCGCGTTGAACTACCCTCGGTGAGAAATATATCATAAACCGTCGCGGGTGTGTTTCAAAATGGGTTTAGTAAATCCACAATCATCTTCGCTAGGGATAGTGTGTTATTGCTTGTGATGTGTTTCGGATGCTGTTGCACACTGAGGTACGTGAGCGCATTATATTTTGTTACTACATGTCAAGAAATCGTAATACCTACCCTAAGAAAAATCCTTATTATATAGTTTGTGGGAGACCATTTTTCTATCTTATTTTGGCAAAATATCATTATAAAATGTAAAGTGGTCGCGAAGGTCAGATGGCAGTCGTTTCGTATAAAAATCAGGTGATCAGCCGCATCGAGTTGAATCAAGTGCCGACCCCAACAATGTATGGGATAAGACCAGGGAGATGATGATCGTTATAAAATGCATCTAGGCCCAAAATAGTCAAACCTTTAGTTAGGACGCCTTAGGTAAATTGGATAGGCACCTACTTAAATATATAGAGTCGCAAGCCGTCACGATTTTTGAGCGCTCAGCGAAAATAATGGATATCACTACGCATGTATTAATTCTTGCTCGCGTCATAAAACACCCACAAATACCGCGCTTTCAATACCAGCGTTCAAAACTCATGACGGCGCCTGTACACGTGGTTATGATCACGGCAGCTCCATCGAGGAATGAATTCATGACCTTCTCACAAACCAGGTACAGAGGGCCTAGTGCGAGTTTTTTTAAATCCGCCAAAAGTCATCGCGTTGACGTAAACGCAGATTTACATGGGATCACAATAGTGCCATGGGCCGTCAGATGGCTCTGTTTCGATCCTATGTAAATCTGCGTTTACGACGCGGTGACTTGTGACAGCGGCAGTGAAAAACTGGCTATTTGACTCGCGCACACACATAGACAGAGACAGACTCATAAATGACTACTACGCATTTAAGGGCACTCGTCCTTAACACGTGACTACCAGACCCTGGATCATAATTACTATAATGGCTAAATGAATAATTAAAATCATTAATCACTCGCAATTTCATGACAATACCTAGTATCTCTTCTTGAAATAAACAATTTAATTCTTCTCGTACATTTCCTTATTACAAGAAATTCCCTGCCATTCAAACGGGGATACTTAAAACTGTTATTAATAACCTTTCAGTCGTAACGGCTACGGGCTCTCTAAGTGGCCCAATGTCGATTACTCCAAGTTATCATGAGTACTAATCAGCTGCGCTTATAGCTCATTTTTGCCGTACTTAAGAGTCAGCAAGCAACGTAAATATTTATTCAAATGCCAACCCAAGTTAATATGCCTTATTGACAGTGTATAGAGTTGCTTTTCCCGTTTGTTTTTTGATGCTTATGTTCACAAAATTACTATGTATTCAGTTATTAGGGTTATTCCTTCCTGAAGGTTTGAACTTAAAGTGAACTAGCTGTGCCCAGCGGTTTCACCCGCGTAGATTTAATTTCTTCGCTATTGTAGCAGAAACGTAATATTTAAAAAAAAGTAGCCTAAGTTACTCCTTGAAACATCAGCTACCTGCCAGTGAAAGTCCCGTTAAATCCAGACAGGCAGACGGACAGACAGACAAAGACAAATTTTAAAACTTGTTTTTTTTATGTCAGTAGCTTGTATACTTTCATATGCATATAGTGAAAAGTTGTTATTTTGGAGTTACAAACAGACACTTCAATTTTATATATCTGTGTAAGAAATCCTCCTCGCACCACTGGTGGCACGAGTTGGTGGTACGATGAGGCAGGCATCGAAATTTCTAGAAATACGCCCAATAAAAATTTGTGGGTAAAGGTATAAATTTACTCTGCTCGTCGAATGGGAAAAAAAGGGTTGTGAAATGCTTTAGTACCGCAACTGATAAGATAAAAGTTTCAAAGTACTGCGTAGTTAGGTAGGCAGCGTTATTTCACCTCGAAGTTTATTGTAAAAGTACTTTAAAACAGATTCCAGTATTTCGGCGCGTTTTGCACTTCCCAACTGTACCTACCGCGCCGGGTTGAAATATCTTCCTTCAGATAATTTATATAAGTTTGTATTATTTATTATTTTCGTTTAAAATTCAGCGGTTTTCGCCTTCGCTTTGTGATTCTTGCCTTTTATGTTCAGTTATTTATTTTGTTCGAGTTTGTTCGTGATTGCGGTTATGGATATTAAATTCCTCTGTAAAGAGACTAGGTTTGACGGAACGTTACAATGGAAATGAATGAACAAAATGTTTCAGAGTTTCCGTGATTACTATTCTTCTGAGAAACGTATTGAGCAACTCCCTTTTTGGTACCGAACGATATTTGATTCGGGCCATTGGTTTTATACTAGCTGCGGCCACGGTTTCGCCCGCATAGATGTTCAATTTCACGAGAAGCTTAATAAAATGAGCTATCTACCAGTGAAAGTATCGTACAAATATGGAGACAATTTTTTTTGTGTGATGTGATTTTAGTAAAAGTGTTGTTACGACATTTCATATAGACACAAATAAATATTGAATTTCATTCTACTCGTAACTCATGGATCGAGGGAGTTTATTAAGGGATAACTGAACGATGGTGAAACAAGTGTAAGTATTAGGATCGTATCATGTGCCAATTAGAATAACTAGAAAGGAAGATTTTTATTTTCAATTGTATGTAACACCAGCTGATGTTCTGTGCCATAAATGTGCGCCTAAAAAGTATAGTACTATCTATTATGATGTGTATTTAGTATTCAGCCTAAATGTATATACTAGTTTATCTGTGACGCGATCTGAGATGGCACGTAAATGTCTATGGTATAAATTTGTAATAGGATTATTGGAGGCAAGATTGCTAAGTGAATAAACGTAAATTTCTATCTGGGACGGTGTTTACTTTAGTATCTATATATTCAGACTTTTCAAATTACCAAGTATAAGTATTACAAAATATCTTCTTTCTTTTTCTTGACATTGTGGTAACAAAACGCAGTTGTCAATTTCAACTGTTATGTGCGCCGTCACCCATAAAATATCGGAGCAATATGATATCTATTTATTTTTCTTGTTTTCTCGTGTAACTTGACGAACTACCCTCAGTCCTTGCAAGAGGAAGAGTCGCGTGTGTAATTTGAAATCGGAAAAACGTTATGATTATCGCCAGTGTGTGTGTGTGCCCGCGTCGCGTGTGTAGTTGAAATTGGACATTCGTGATGATGTTCGTGTGTGTGCGTGCCATCGGCTTGGGGATTCATCATCCAGTTGCAGATCAAGGTAAGTGAGCATATTTTGTTACTGTGTATCGTATTCTCTGTGTGTTTAAAAAAAATGTTTACTAGCTAGATCGATTTATCTCTGTAGAGCTTTGTATAAAGTAACCTCAAAATTAATCTCCAAAAAGTATTAAAATTGGTTTCAGGGAAAAAAATACTTCTCAGTCATCATTATGTGTAACTGACAACGAAGCGAGACTCCCAATGTACATTTTATTAAGTAATAAAAATATATCTCTATCGAAATAAAAATATTTACTTAAGCTTTAAGTTAACGCTAGTCGCTACCCTCTTATTTGACTACTAAGAATGTGAATGTGAACCAAAATAAGATATGTAATACTTAGGTAATCGAATTACATTCTCGAAATTCACAAGAAAGCTAAATTGTTGGTAAATCGAGCAGGAACGTTAACTCTCAACAACATACGTAAGTAATAGGTACTTACACATATTCAAAAGTATTAAGAACATGTTTAAACCGTCCTTGATCTTTGATGCGTATCTCAGTGGAACGGCTTACACGTGATCCGAAGTAAACCCGTATAAACCTATAATATACGCCTCTCATCTGTTGAACCAAGGATATATTTCTCCCGAACTTTACGCCGTCTGCTACTTATTTACGTAATCTATTTCGGTGTTTTATTTATTATAGTGTGGAATTTAAAATTATAAGGAACTAGCTGTGCCCCGCGGTTTTACCCGCGTATATTTAGTTTCTGCCTTACTGTCGCGGAACCCTGATATTTTTAATAAATAAAAGTAGCCGAAGTTACTCCTTGAAAAATCAGCTACCTGCCAGTGACAGTCCCGTTAAAATCGGTCCAGCCGTTTCAGACATTACCCGGAACAAACAGACAGACAGACAAACAGACAGAGAAAAATTTTAAAACTTGGTTTTTTAGTGTCAGTAGCCTGTATACTTTCATATGCATTTAGTGAAAAGCTGTTATTTTGCAATTACAAACAGACACTTCAATTTTATTTATCTGTATAGATATAGATGTATAGATAGGAAGAGTTGTGGTGGCCGTGGGGTACGAACAGTACGAGTTTGAATCTCAGCGGGCTGTACCAATGAGTTTTTATAAAAATCTTAAGTACAGCAAGTTCACCCTTCGTGCTTCACGGTGAAGGAAAACATCGTGAGGAAAACATAGAGCACGTGGTGTGAAATCATTGCGTATAAGTTTTTAGATAAACTCATTGGTACAAGCCCCGCTGGGATCCGAACTTGCGTCGCTGGTATAGCAGGCGACTGTTCAAATACCAAGACCACCTCGGATCTTACATTAATTTATTAGCAAAAAATTCAGGTTTGGGCGTATTCACTATCCTACTTAAACTTAACAAACTTGGCACCAACTTACGTAATTAATAAGCAAATTCGCTCGAACTTTTTTACATCTCCAAATTTTATTTGTTCATACGGAATATTTGCAAATAATACTTCCCTGAATCAAATACCGGTCTTTGAATCGCACAATTAGGTTTATTTAATAGACATTGCAAAGAGCAAGAGCTAATAGAAATGAGGGCTTCTGAATGTGTTGACCTTTAACTAAACCCTGTTTAATCATATCGTGTAAGTTACATGGATGTGTGATGAGAATTGGATGGATGTTCTGAAAATATTTTTTTTATTGACGATTTTTTTTATTGAGTGGGAAACCTTCAAAAGGTATGGGATTTTTACCGCACTATAACCCCCCGGTGGCCATCCTCAGTACTCAGGGGGGACTCCGGGTACTCTGATAGATCGCATCGGTGCCCCCCACACTTTGCCGGGGCACATCCCCGGGGCAGCTGTATCGCCGCCTCTGGACACCTCGCTGTGCAAGGCATCTTCCCGGGCCTGCGGCTCGGTGGTCAAAGCTCCCACCCCGACCGCCGCCAGCAGGCCTCCGGCCCCCTTTTACTCGCTTCTTACGACAGACAGGGGATACCATAGCCCAATTCTTAGACCCTGGCTATTGGGTGAGTTTAGCGTTGACCTTAGCATGGTCACACATATATTTTGTATGGACACATTTAGGCATTCCGAGTGACGGCTGAGCAACGACCATGGCCTAAGCTATGGGTTAGGCTTGGGCTCGACACAGTCTAGCGTGTATACAAGAATTGATATGTCGGACTGCCGCACCATTTTCATCATCTGCTTATCTTTGATCTGTTTTTTCTTACAATAAATACAAAGGCAACATTAAATAAATCGTGCTGTTAGTTATAACACAACTGTATGAAAAGGGTTCGATATGCAGAAAAATGCTATTGTTTTTTATTTGTGTTACGGTTCTTCGGTGTAATTTGGCACTTGTTCATATGCCGCGCACTCTTTATAGTATTATCTTAGTACTTACAATAAGAACAGTCAAAGTTGCAATTCCCCCCACAAATAACACGTTAAGGTGCAAAATCAGCCATTTGTAATGACTGAGAACAGCCATCATTTATTACCGCATCCACCATCCACCAGCTTCGTGGCCTTCAGTAAAACAAACGGCTGTAGTGGTAGATCTCGCAGTCAATTAACCGACACCCCGTCTTATTGTGTATCTTACGCCTTGTATCTTAAGGTGGAATTCAGCTCGCACGTATGAGCCTACAGCAGTTTGTCAACTTCTTATTAGACATTCCGTTTGAGACGCTTTTGAAGCGATTCGACCGGGATCGTGCTTACTCTGTTGTCCCATATAGGAGAATTGCTATACATGCTTAAATGGGATCAATTGGAGATCGGACCGGCAATATGCTTAAGCAATTGAAAGGTAAATATTAGTTAGTAGTAGAAATATTAGTGTTTAAAAAACAAAAGGTAGCTGTAGCTATATCTATACATCTATGCAGATAAATAAAATTGAAGTGCCTGTTTGTAATTGCAAAATAACAGCTTTTCACTAAATGGATATGAAAGTACGCTACTGGCACTAAAAAACCAAGTTTAAATTTTTTTTTCTCGGTCTGTCGCGCTGTCAGTCCGTCTGTCTGTTTGTTCCGGGTAATCTCTGAAGCGGCTGGACTGATTTTAACAGGACTTTCACTGGCAGGTAGCTGATGTTTCAGGGAGTAACTTAGGCTACTATTATTTATTAAAAATATTAGGGTTCTGCGACAATAAGGATGAAACTAAATCTATGCAGGGGCAGGGCTAGTTTTTCAATATAATTTGTACACTGAGAAAAAGATTAAGTTTGTGTTTTCCACTGATTTAGCGACGTCACGGGGAACCCAGATTGTTTTTCACTCGTACATGTAGGTATTACACAAACCCTTTTAAGGCCGACAAAGGTCAGGCGATCTAAAAAGCTTAATGTTTGAACTAGTATTGTTAGACCAAGGCTAGGCTTAGTCGTGAGTGAGTCTGATCTATTTCTAGAAGCTCGTGTAATTCGGGGAGCGATCGCTATGGTAGGATATTGCAACATTGAGCCACTCGTGCGTAAGTACTCTATATTATAAAGCATGGAATCTCCTGTCCGTTAGTCACTGTATCTCACGAACCATGAGAGTCAGACACTTGACATTTTCACAGTTACTGTATTTCTATTGCCGCTATAACTATAGATGCTAAAAAGAGAATAAAATAAATATTTCAGTGGGCTCCCATCAGTTCCGTATATATCCTTTTGTGCGCCCTGTGCGAGATTCTATAGCTGCGCCCTTTTTTTTTTCAGATGTTATAGGCACGTACCATAGAGTAGGTACCAATGTTATGTATGTCTGCTTAATTTCATTCAGGGTGAAAAAGTAAAGCACAAGGACTTTGGTGTTGGTAGACCAATCTATATAAGTCGACATCACGGGTGAACGGCTGGACCGATTTCGATGGTAAATTTTTTGTTGTGTTCGTTATTGTCAGGAGATGGTTCTTATGAAAGAAAAAACTAAGAAAACTGCGTGGAAAATTTGAAAATTTAAGAATACTTAGCCAACATATAAAATTATTTCTTTCTTCTTAAATCTAACCTTAGCGCTCTGGACAATAAAAACTTTTTGATGTAACCTTATGACGTTTGACATAGAATTGACAGAATACGTGCTGCAGTCTCATAATTAAGACAGGGCAACGTCTGCCGGGTCAGCTAGTTGTCTAATATTTTGTAAAACATAAAAATAATATTCGTGCCTGGTCTGGCCAGTCTTGCGCCCCCCAAAATCTACTCCCTGTGTCCGGGCACCGGTGGCACCGCCCTATTTACGGCATTGGCTTTCATACACTTACAATTGATTTTAAAGATGTTTTTTCCTATACTACATACATAAATTTGCTCAAGCCCGTATTCCCCGAAGGGGTAAGCAGAGGTGTTCACAACACCCACTTTTCACCGAAGATGATTAAGTGTGAACGTGACAGATGATGAGTCTATCGCCGTCTCAGGCACTAAACATACGTCTTTGAATTACTTTTCAGACATATGCAGGTTTCGCCACGATGCTTTCCTTCAACGTAAAGCATGTGGTGTGAAATCTCAGGCCCCGCTGGGATTCGAATTTGGATCGCTTTGCGCAGCAGGCTCTTCCCATATTATTACATCCAATTAATGAAAACATGAGCGAAGAAAAGAGGTTGTATTACCTACTCCTATTAGCGAGAGTACAGCGTCTTAACAAAAACCTCTATCGTAGCCCCACATGAAGCGAATGTAGCCCGGAAATTGCGTGATATTGTATCACCATTGGTTGTTAATGGGTGTGATTAACCCATGTCACGGGGTTTATGGCCGAGGTTATTGGGTTGCTCATTAACCTAATATATCCGTGGTAATAAAACTTGCCATGCATCAACTGAGATCACTGATACTAACTTGGAATGTTGCTCATAAGCAGATAGAGGGTATGAGTCGGAATTCAAAATTCAAATCATTTGTTTAACCAAAAGTAAGCAGATTTCTGGAATTTTATTAAAGCAATTGTTTTCCAACAGTACCTTCGCTTACATAGAAGAAATTCTTCGTTATCGTAGATCATTTGTGTCAAAGTGTTTTTCGAGTTAAGCATAGCAGGACAGAGGACTAGACTATAAAGGTTGTAACTTGTAACTTATTTCTTACTTTCCAACAGTACCTTCCTGTAGACGATAGCAAATTAAAATGAGGAGCAGTGGAAAAAGCAGCTGACATACAACGTATTTATTTGACAACCGCACTTTATAAAATATAATAAGAAAAACAACACAATAAAAACCATAAATAAGTATATCAAAATAGTTTCCAACACTTCCATTGTTTACGGAGTCGAACTTTTTAGTGAGTAATTTATTACTTAAGCAAGGTAGGACTAGACCATGGCGGACGTAACTGATATTTCTTATAATACTTAAGTTAGGAACTCGTGGCACAGTTGCTATTGCGCATATCATTCGATTAGCGAAGTTAAGCAACCATACGTCTAGCCAGTAGTTGGATGGGTGACCGCCCGGGTTCCCTCCGTGCCTCGGAGAGCACGTTAAGCTGTCGGTCCCGGTTGCCAATTTAACATCTTTGGCAATCGTTACAGGTCAGTCAGAGGCCTAAGAGAGTCTGACAACTGGTTTAACCCAGATTGCCGATTTTCCTTGAAAAAGGGGTTACGAAGGTCAGATGGCAGCCACATCGGGTTGAATCAAGTGCCGACCCCAAATACATGGGATTAAGGCCAGGGAGATGATGATGATGAGGGACTCGTATCTTCTGGTTCCGTGGTTCAAAAGATGACCCCTAGACGATCCTTGCGGAAAAGTAGAGCACATCAGCACTAATGCTGCTTTCATTCTTTCTCAGTAAAATCAACCTTCCGAACCTGGCGGTAGCATGTATAATCCTGTGTAATTGTGTCATTCTGACGATTTGAAAGTACTTTGTATAAAGTCTAATAGAATAAAGATATATTTGAATTTGAATTTGAATTCAAATTAGAAAAGAACAGAATATATTTTTTGTTTATTTGTGAATTAGTCTTGTTACAACATACATGTTGAATAAAAAAAAAATGCAGAATGCCACAAAAAGGCTCCAAATCAGAATAATGCTTTCTACACTGACGATTTGAAAGTACTTTGTTAAAAGTCTAATGAAATAAAGATATATTTAGAATTTTGAATTTTACAAGACAAGCGTTGGTCTTCCCTTGAAGCCAGGGCGTAAGTGACGTCACGGCATATATGATACACAGATCAACACGTTATCATATCAGAACATATAATTAGAACTGGCCGTCTAGTGAAGTACCTTCAACAACATTAAAAACCGCTTACTACCATGCGTGCAGCCTATAAAGGGTAATTCCAATAATCCCCATTGAAAATCCCCACCAATAGGGAATAGTGGAAAAAAAGTCCAAAAATTTCCACTATTCCCCATTGGTGGGGATTTTCTGTGGGGATTATTGGAATAACCCCTATAAATATTTCCAACACCAACAGCATTTGAAAATCGAAAGGATCCTGCTATACTTAGCACAGCGTCTACCCTTCTCTTATTTCCTAATATCCATGGATCACTGGCGACTTTGCTAACCGGGAAACCATACCATTGTTTTAAAGTTGCAATCTTCGGTAAGGTGGAGGCACAATCCCCAGACGCGTAGCTCCAAAATTTGAACGCTATCCCTTAGCAGTGTTCTTAAATGTAATTGTAAGTTACAATACATTAATTAAATTTGCATCTCAGCCAACGTATCCGCCTATTATAAGTCCCAAACTCTACTCAACACTGAAAACGCTGTTAACACTACAAAGGGAATATTTCAAATATTGAATATTAAGGCGACACCGAGAGGTTTATCGCTTTTATCAGCTAACCCCGCGTGCCGTCGGGTTAAATTATTCCTATTCGTACGGTCCCCGTATTAATTACTGAGGACAATCAGTATGGTAACTATGTGTGATTTGGTGTAATGAGTTATAGTTATAGTGTTTTAGAGGGTTTGATACGGAAATGTTTTGGCCTGATAATTATCTTAGTCTTTATAGAGTCGAGACTTTTTAGACGCACATTTTTGGTACAGAGAATCGGCTGGTGGGTTGGGTACATCAATATACTGATACTGGCGATGTCTTAATACTGGCCGTTTATTTTTGTGGTAAAGTGTAGTTGTTACAGGTTACTAAAGGTTCGATGCTTATTAGGTGATATGTGGAACACAAAACAATGCTGACTTTTGTTATAAAATTACATTCTAAATACTATAGTGATTAAAATATTGATAAAGTAAACGACGCACTTTAAAAAAATTAATGTTAAGGTGTTATTTATTTTATTTTTAAACTACTTAATATGTACCACCAGCCGATGTTTCGTTCTCGGAAACATAGTCGACATTGGAAGGTCAGAAGACATGTGAACTTGGTGTGGCTCGAAATGAATTGATCCGCCATCTTCGCCATTCAACCACAACCCGTCTCCGAAATAGTATCAACACATTTTGAGCAACGCTAAAACGTAAGGTCATTCGTCGACGTTAGAACGTGTCAAAACTTTGGGGTGCGGATTTCTCGCCAGTTGTACACATAAATTCATTTGGCAAAGTGATTCAGTGCACCAAAGAGAAGGTACGCTATGATACAGCGTTGATCTTGTTAAGTAAAATAGATTAACTGGAAACGGGATTCGCAGCTTTTACACCATAGATAAACGTCGCGGAAATATGTGCTGTAAGGCGGGGTGTGACTGTAAGAGTGAAAATTATATTCCACGGCGAAAGCCACAGAAGAGTACTTTCAAGATGTAGAATGTGAAGAGAAGTTCAAAAGCGTCTGTTTGTCTGCGTGTGTATCTTTGTGTAGCTAGTCAATCACCAATTTCATTAAAAACTAGCTGTGCCCTGCGGTTTCACCCGTGTATATTAAGTTTCATGCTTCATGTCGCGGAACCCTAATATTTTTGACAAATAAAGTAGTCTAAGTTACTCCTTGAAACATCAGCTACCTGCCAGTGAAAGTCCCGTTAAAATCGGCCCAGCCGTTTCAGAGATTACCCGGAACAAACAGACAGACAGACAGACGGACAGACAGACAGACAGAGAAAAATTTTAAAACTTGGTTTTTCGGTGTCAGTAGCGTGTACACTTTCATATGCATTTAGTGAAAACCTGTTATTTTGGAATTACAAACAGACACTTCAATTTTATTTATCTGTATATAGATGTATAGATGAGCATCGGTGTTTAATTGTCTGAATTAATCTCACGTAGGATTTTGTAACACATCGTAAGCCAAAGTCAGAAGTGTTATGTATTAACTGTGACTCTTTAAAAATAATATGTTATGTTTAGTGCTACACTACTTACTTGTGATTAGTCTATTGTCTATTGTCTTTCCATATCCGTCTATGATGTTATGTATGTTCTTCCTGTTTTTTCCAATTGAAATAAAGCGCCTAGTTACGGAATTTATACGAGTTTTATTCGGAAGAGCGCAATTGGCACAATAATATTATTATAGTAAGCTTAAATGTATATAGTGGTATATTGGTGAGCTCCCGAGCTCGTTTTCTATACAATCTATTTGTATCAATTTGACAAATTTTACAATATATAATTTCATATAGAGCTTAGTACGTTGGCACGCTCATATTGGGGCTACACCCTTATATGTATCTCCGGAAACACACAATATTAATACCCTAAGAATGAGAATAAATGCAGGAGTCATGATCGCGAGCAGCTGCTACAAATATGGTTAGCATCTGACTAGCTGGCTACATTTTCATTGTTCGAAACTTTGATACCAGGTCCGTTATTGTGACATCAGTTTGGTAAATTGATTGGTGTTGAAGTTATCTATACATCTATACTCTATACAAATAAATAAAATTGAAGTGTCTGTTTGTAATTCCAAAATAACAGCTTTTCACTAAATGCATATGAAAGTATACACGCTATTGATACTAAAAAACCAAGTTTAATTTTTTTTCTCTGTCTGTCTGTTTGTTACGGCTGGACCGATTTCAACGGGACTTTCACTGGCAGGTAGCTGATGTTTCAAGGAGTAACTTAGGCTACTTTTATTTATTTAAAATATAAGGGTTCTGCAATAATAAGGATGAAATTAAAACCGCGGGGCACAGCTAGTTAATAAGTATAACTTAAATATTATGATTATAATCGACTTCAAAATTAACCTCTTTACAACAGTTCACCTCATGCTCCCTTATTGAACCATTGGGTAACCAAATTTTGGGTGAAAAACCAGAAGTGAGAAGAAGATATCCACTTTTTCTTCTTTCATTCTCTTCGATCGTTTTACCAAAAAGACCGCCTTTTGTTTAAACTCATCTCATAATTTTCTTTTTTTTATTGTATCTTATATTTTCTTTGTGGTGTGCAGAAACGAGTTTTATCATTATTAACCTCTACATCACTTACAAATTATACTGGACTCACGATTTCCGGCCATAATAATAGAAAATCCACAGACAGATTTATGGACATTTTGCAATGATAGACAGACACATTATTCATTAGAAAATAATCTATACTTTTAATCTTTTTAGATCTGTAATATTATTGTATTATATAAAGTAAGTAACTAGCTGTGCCCCGCGGTTTCACCCGCGTAGATTTAGTTTCATCCTTATTGTCGCTGAACCCTAATATTTTTAATTTATAAAAGTAGCCTAAGTTACTCCTTGAAACATCAGCTACCTGCCAGTGAAAGTCCCATTAAAATCACAAACAGACAGACAGCGAAAAATTTTAAAACTTGTTTCTTCAGTGTCAGTAGCGTGTATACTTTCATATGCATTTAGTGAAAAGCTGTCATTTTGGAATTACAAACAGACACTTCAATTTTATTTATCTGTATAGATAAACTAAAAATGATAATTCAATGTGACATCTTTTTTGTTAAAACAAAAATTAGTAGTAAAAAATAATCACCGCATGCATACGATACGTCAAAATATAGATAAAGTTAATTCATTCGTGAAATTGAATTGATAAAAGCAATTATTTTGCTCGCACGAAACGATTTGCAAACAATTTGTTCGATCAATTTGATATATAAATTCAATTGACAAAATTGGTCACAAACATTGTTATAATTTTTGCTTGCCACCATATAAACAAAAGTATATAATCACAACCCTTTTACAAACGAACGGTGTTCGAACATCGATTAAATAGAATTTATAGATACTAGCTATTATCCGTGACTTAGTTCGCATTATTATTTTTTAAGTAGGTACAGCACGAGTTAATGCGTAATTTCTGACTTGAGATGAATCTTCGAGTGGAGATAGCGAACAAATGCGGTTATCACCAATAATTTCGCTGAGCGCTCAAAATTCGTGACGTCTCCTTTTTGAGGCTTGGCAAACAATTGTATGGAAAAAGTGCTTATTTGCAAACTATGTTGTAAAAGTTAAAAAAGGCTTACATTATCATCATCCTGTCCTTATCCCATTTCATGTGGGGTCGGTGCAACGAGCTTTTCTTTTCATACAGTTTTAGACTCAAATATTTTTTTTATGTTTCAGTTTTATTTCAAGCTTGCTAATGAGCCTTTCGAATACTTAGTAATAATTTTTTATTCGTTTTTATAAGAAAATCGATGGCGTTATCTCCTATTCCATAAGTCCATAATGACCTAACGATATAACTTGGCATCTTCAAATATACTTGAAATCCGTCCTGTACCGCAATAGACAGGGTTATTTACTCTGAACAATAGGAACTGAGCATCTGCAATGGCCGTTCGCAACAAATATATTAGTTAGCTACAACAGGGGCCCAATTTGATTCGACCAATCTGTTAACAAGACAAATTACCAACCGTTATATAGTACCTACAGGCTGCTCCAAATTATTTATCAGGTGAGAGGGAACTTATAGCTGGGTATTGATTAAGGAAGTGCTATTGCATCTGGTGTTTCTTGGATTACCATGTTCATGTCGTGGACATATCGTAGATTTGCTCACTACATGAAATGCTAGGGAATTTCATGAAATGGTCCCATTACATGAAATGATCATGTTCCGTAGTGGAACAATATATGTATTTAAGTATCAACCTACTAACACCATTACACATACAAGACAGCACATTCATGGTTTTTTATATTTTCGTCTGTTTCTGTATGTACTGGCGACTTGCTACGATTTTCTGTTACCGCCATTATCCTTCGGGTGATGGCATCACTGGGCTGGATGGCAACTACTAGCGCCATCTAGTGAGTTGAGCCGTCGTCTACCGGCGTCTCGAACTTTGCAAAAAAATCTCTCTGCCACCCGCCGTCGTCGCGTGAGCATGTAATTACGTGTCCTTCTAATTAAATATCCCGAGATCTCTTTCTCCCTGGAGAATCGCTGAACCGCTGACCTATGGACTAAATGTGCGGTATCTTAGCTAAAGAACATCAGTGTAGTGTTGTGTGTCGACTGCCCACCGGACCGACGCCTAGCCCTTGGGACCCTTGGCGGTGTTGGATCATTTGCGGTGAGTCGCCAGATTTAGCTGAATATCGTACATAAAGTTTTTTGATCCGTTCGATCCGGATTGTATTCTCCAGTCTGTGCTGCCTTGTTGTGTGTATCAGTATTACGTACTAACCTCAACATTTTTCTCACACGAATTCCTACCCGCCATCTTTGTTTCGCAAAATGTCGGACGAGGAATATCCGTGTGAACAAGATATTTTCGAAAGAGACCTTATTTTTGACGAACTCAGACGTTCTCTTCAGTTCGCAACAACTGATGAACAACAGTTTCGTTCGCGAACTACAGACTTAACATCACATCATCGTAAATTCAATAAACTTCAAACTAAAATTGAAAAAACCCTAATCAAGTTAAAATCGTTTAACAAAGAGGAACAGATTAAGATTCGTAATGATTTCAATGACCTGTACTATGCCATTATAACCCATTTAACTCGTCTAAAGAAGTTGGATGAAGAACAGCGACGTATGAGTCGTCCTGTTGTCAATCCAGTTGCAACATCTCAGTTTAGTCACTGTAAAAATTTACCTACTTTACCATTACCAAATTTTCATGGCGATTCTACCGATTGGCCGTCATACTTCGATTTGTTTCGCTCACTTATTCATAACAATAGTGCCTACACCGATGCGGAGAAGTTTAGATACTTACTTTTAACGGTTCACAATGAGCCACATAATTTAATAAAATCCATTCCAATCACGGATGAGAACTATACGGTAGCACTGGATATATTAATCTCCCGCTACGAGAACAAACGAATCATTGCTACAAAACACCTTGATAGAATTTTCGACATCGAGCCGTGTGCAGATAATTCCAACCAAAGTATACGTAATGTACTTAATATTTACCAAGAAAATATCAAGGCACTCGAAGCCTTGCACTTTCCCACAAGTCAATGGAATTTTATTTTATTAAATATTTTACTTCGTAAATTATCCCTCACTACACGAAAGCATTTCGAAAGGTCGTTATCTAAACCATCCGACATTCCAGATGTCAACTTACTTATTTCATTTCTTAACAAAGAAATATCTGCGGGTGAAATAACAATGACTGTTAGCGGGCAGTCCACTAATAAATATTTTATGAACGGGGGTAATCGGGGAACTTTGCACAAGTCAGATGGCAGTGTGCCGCATTCCACACGCCGCCAGTCATTCAAGTCACTCGCAGCTAACGTCACTCCGGCTAGCGACTCGCATCGGTTGTCGAGTCATTCTCAATCTTATGTTCAAGGTCCAAAGTACAAATGTTTATGTTGTGAGGCGCAGCATACATTAACTAAGTGTGCAAAATTTTTAAATTTCACCCCTCAACAGAGGTATTTATTTATACAAAATAAAAATACTTGTCACAACTGCTTACATGTAGGTCATGACGTACAAAAGTGCACCTCCAATTTTGTATGTCGCACATGCCATAAGAGGCATCATAGTTTGCTACACTTTACAAGTAGTCAGGCTTTACCAATATTACATGACACGGATAATAGTGCTGTCACACTCCCCCCCAGCGAGCAATGCAGCTCCGCTGCTGCGAGCGGTACAAGCGTGACTTATGAATCGAACGAAGTTTATAATAATTGTGCGTCGAATGCTCTGTCTGGTCAGACAAGCACGGTACTTTTATCTACTGCGCTCGTTGATGTTTGTGTTGGCGGAACAAAATTATCGACTGTTAGATGTATTGTTGACACTGGGAGTCAGGCATCTTTCATAACAGAAGCTTGTGCGCAGCGCCTTTCTTTGGCGCGTAAATACATTAAAATGCCGGTTTTCGGGATCGGGGACTCTGAGCCCGTGCAACCAAAAGGGATGGTTTCGTGCATTATCATGCCTAAGGGGAAACAACACCCTTCGATTCCAGTGGATGCTCTCGTTCTACCAAAATTAACTTCACAAATGCCAAGTGTTCCACTGCCTCATATGGGGTGGTCACATTTGGAAAATTTAAACTTAGCTGACCCTACTTATAAAACTCCCCAGCCAGTGGAGATGCTGCTGGGAGCCGACATTCTGTCTAACGTCTTGTTAGGTAACATTATTACGGGTTCGCCGGGATCGCCGATAGCGATGAATAGTATATTCGGGTACTTGTTGTTAGGTAAACTCGCTTTCAATTCCGTTGTTTCTCCTCCTCTACAGGTATGTTTTAGCGCTTTTGACAATGATAATCTTCAAAAATTCTGGGAGTTAGAATCGCTTCCTGAAAAAAGAAGCTACACCCCAGAAGAACAACTGTGCGAATCCTTTTATCAAAAGACGCACACGCGTGATGATTCAGGGCGATACATCGTCGCCCTCCCGTTCAAGCCCGACGCTCCGCCCCTTGGTGAGTCACGGCAGATTGCGCTAGCTAGGTTCCGTAAATTAGAATATCGGCTAGAACGTAACCCTAAGTTGAAGGCTGAGTATCACGCATGTCTTCAAGAGTACGTAGACAACGACCATATGGAGTTAGTCGACAAGGAGACCACCCCCGGAACTAGTTACTACATTCCGCATCACTGTGTGGTCAAAGAGGCAAGTGAAACGACTCGCACTCGCGTAGTCTTCGATGCTGGGTGTAAATCATCTAGTGGGCATGCTCTCAATGATGTACTTCTAACGGGTGCAAAACTACACTTGGAAGTGGTTGATGTGCTTCTTAAATTTAGAATACATTCCGTGGCGTTTACCGCGGACATCAAACAAATGTATCGAAATATCCTAGTCCGAGAGTGCGACAGGGATTTTCAGCGCATCTTATGGCGTCGGTCACCCGACGAGCCTGTGTGTGATTATCGTCTCCGTACAGTCACATTCGGTGTTAACTCGTCCCCTTTTCTCGCACTGCGAACAATTCAGCAGTTAGCTCGCGACGAGGCTGATCACTTTAAACTTGCCGCGCCTGTTTTATTGAATTCCGTATTTGTTGATGACGTAATATCTGGAGAGGATTCGGAGGTCCAGGCTCTCGCTCTACAAGCCGAGTTGATTGGTATCTGTGCAGCGGCGGGTTTTGAACTCCGCAAATGGCATAGCAACTCCCCAGCAATACTTGCAGCTGTGCGGACTCCAGGTTTTCATGGTGAGCGGCTGGAGAACGTGCCTATTGCTGAAATGGAGAACGATAAACAAATCAAGGTCTTAGGGCTCCAATGGAACCCCCACACTGACTGTTTTAATTTCAAGGTGCAGGTGTGCTCCGACCTATGCACAAAACGTTCCATTCTTTCTGAGATAGCCAGAATCTACGACCCGCTCGGGTTTTTATCTCCAGTGACCTTGTATGCCAAACATTTGATCCAACTATTGTGGATTGCTAACATCGATTGGGACGAATCTCCCCCGATTGATATAATAAATTCGTGGAAATGCTTTACAACTGAGCTCCCGCTCTTATCACAAGTTTCTTTTCCTCGTCATATTTTCAAGGAGTCGAATTTAATTCAAATTCATGGTTTTGCCGATGCGAGCGAAAGAGCTTACGCAGGTTGTGTATATATACGTCTTACGTGTAATAACGGTGTCAATCGCACTTTTCTCGTAATAGCTAAAACTCGCGTGGCCCCGATCCGTGTGCGTCTTAGTATACCCCGCCTTGAATTATTAGCCGCTTTACTCTTATCAAAATTATTAGAAAAGGTTATAATTACTTACGGCGATCGCATAAACTGCGACCAGGTTTATGCGTGGTCGGACGCATCTATCGTTTTAGCGTGGCTCCGCGCTCCTCCGCATGAATGGAAAACATTCGTGTCCAATCGCACCAGTGACATTTTAACACGAATTCCCGTGTGTTGCTGGCATCACGTGCGCTCGGCGGACAACCCGGCAGACTCCGCATCCCGAGGATTGCTCCCCTCGACGTTTACACAAAATGACTTATGGGTACATGGTCCCGCTTGGCTTAGGCAACCCCAAGACTGCTGGCCTGTCTCTAAGGAAATCTTAAAGACCTGTGAGGAGAGACGAACCCTTCCCTTGACCTCTAACACGACTACGACGAGTCCTGTGGAGGAGTTAGATATTTTTTCTCGATTTTCCTCGCTTGGTAAGCTCGTTCGGATAACTTCATTAATATTTCGGTTTTACAACAAATGTAAAGGGATTGACCAATCTTACTGCAAATATGTATCAGTACCTGAATATAACTTTGCACTAAATCGACTTATTTGCTTAGTTCAACAATCGAGTTTTAGTGATGACATCGATAATATAATGCGAGGTAATTTGCCCTCATATCAATTAAGACGTCTTACGAAATTCCTGGATAGCGACGGAACATTACGTGTAGGTGGACGAATCCACAAATCATTTTTACCGTATGAATCGAAACATCAATTGATTTTACCAAAGAAACATATTCTAACTAATCTTATTATCGACGACGCGCATGTGAGTCATCTTCATGCTGGGCCCCAGTCCGTTCAACATGCATTAATGCAGCGATACTGGATCATATCTAGTCGCGATATCGTACGTCAGCGCATACATCGCTGTGTGCGCTGTTTCCGCGTTCGTCCCGTGCGCAGCCAGCCGCGCATGGCACCTCTCCCTGCCACTGGATTACGTCCAGCGCGACCTTTTCTAAAGACCGCAGTGGATTATGCTGGTCCCTTTTACGTGCGCGCTAATAAAGTACGTAATGCTAAAGTAGTAAAATGCTATGTCTCCGTATTCGTATGTATGAGCGTTAAGGCTGTACATCTGGAGATAGTTTCGGAGCTGTCTACGGACGCCTTTTTAGCAGCCCTGCGACGCTTCACGTCCCGCCGGGGTCTGTGCTCTGATATTTTTTCGGACTGTGGAAAGAATTTTGTCGGCACTGATAATTATTTAAAAGAGTTATACGCGTTTTTACGTAACGATTCCATACAAGGCGCGCTAAACAAACAAACCTTGGATCAAGGTATTACGTGGCACTTTCAACCTCCGTACGCAAGTCATTTCGGTGGACTTTTTGAAGCTGGTGTTAAGAGTTTCAAACACCACTTGCATCGCGTGGTAGGAACACGTACACAAACGTACGATGAGATGCACACGCTTCTATGTCAAATCGAGGCGGTCTTGAACTCACGCCCATTGTGCGTATTGAGCTCGGATTCCACAGATCCGCTTCCATTGACTCCGTCTCATTTTTTAATAGGAGAACCTTTAATGGCCTTGCCTGATGTCACGTTGCTGAATGAAAATCCTAACCGCCTCACACGTTGGCGCTGGATACAACAATCCATCCAGCATTTCTGGAAACGATGGAGTAGGGAGTATCTCCACCATATTCAACAAAGCACTAAGTGGCTTCATGATCGCGGCGCCCCCATTCGTGAAGGCACTATTGTTGTGGTGTGCGACGACAATCTTCCTCCGCTGCAGTGGAAGCTCGCGCGTATTCATGCCCTACATCCTGGACCAGACAACGTGACTCGCGTAGTCACGTTACAGTACAGAAGTACTTTTTTTAAACGCCCTGTCGTAAAGGTGTGTCCACTTCCCTTAGATTAAATTGAAATCTTTACCTATCTTTTTCTTACCTTAATATTAATTTCATTTCTTTTTTTTGTTTATTTTCTTGTTATTAAAAGTAACCACGTTCTTTTAAGGTGAGCGGCATGTTCCGTAGTGGAACAATATATGTATTTAAGTATCAACCTACTAACACCATTACACATACAAGACAGCACATTCATGGTTTTTTATATTTTCGTCTGTTTTTGTATGTACTGGCGACTTGCTACGATTTTCTGTTACCGCCATTATCCTTCGGGTGATGGCATCACTGGGCTGGATGGCAACTACTAGCGCCATCTAGTGAGTTGAGCCGTCGTCTACCGGCGTCTCGAACTTTGCAAAAAAATCTCTCTGCCACCCGCCGTCGTCGCGTGAGCATGTAATTACGTGTCCTTCTAATTAAATATCCCGAGATCTCTTTCTCCCTGGAGAATCGCTGAACCGCTGACCTATGGACTAAATGTGCGGTATCTTAGCTAAAGAACATCAGTGTAGTGTTGTGTGTCGACTGCCCACCGGACCGACGCCTAGCCCTTGGGACCCTTGGCGGTGTTGGATCATTTGCGGTGAGTCGCCAGATTTAGCTGAATATCGTACATAAAGTTTTTTGATCCGTTCGATCCGGATTGTATTCTCCAGTCTGTGCTGCCTTGTTGTGTGTATCAGTATTACGTACTAACCTCAACATTTTTCTCACACGAATTCCTACCCGCCATCTTTGTTTCGCAAAATGTCGGACGAGGAATATCCGTGTGAACAAGATATTTTCGAAAGAGACCTTATTTTTGACGAACTCAGACGTTCTCTTCAGTTCGCAACAACTGATGAACAACAGTTTCGTTCGCGAACTACAGACTTAACATCACATCATCGTAAATTCAATAAACTTCAAACTAAAATTGAAAAAACCCTAATCAAGTTAAAATCGTTTAACAAAGAGGAACAGATTAAGATTCGTAATGATTTCAATGACCTGTACTATGCCATTATAACCCATTTAACTCGTCTAAAGAAGTTGGATGAAGAACAGCGACGTATGAGTCGTCCTGTTGTCAATCCAGTTGCAACATCTCAGTTTAGTCACTGTAAAAATTTACCTACTTTACCATTACCAAATTTTCATGGCGATTCTACCGATTGGCCGTCATACTTCGATTTGTTTCGCTCACTTATTCATAACAATAGTGCCTACACCGATGCGGAGAAGTTTAGATACTTACTTTTAACGGTTCACAATGAGCCACATAATTTAATAAAATCCATTCCAATCACGGATGAGAACTATACGGTAGCACTGGATATATTAATCTCCCGCTACGAGAACAAACGAATCATTGCTACAAAACACCTTGATAGAATTTTCGACATCGAGCCGTGTGCAGATAATTCCAACCAAAGTATACGTAATGTACTTAATATTTACCAAGAAAATATCAAGGCACTCGAAGCCTTGCACTTTCCCACAAGTCAATGGAATTTTATTTTATTAAATATTTTACTTCGTAAATTATCCCTCACTACACGAAAGCATTTCGAAAGGTCGTTATCTAAACCATCCGACATTCCAGATGTCAACTTACTTATTTCATTTCTTAACAAAGAAATATCTGCGGGTGAAATAACAATGACTGTTAGCGGGCAGTCCACTAATAAATATTTTATGAACGGGGGTAATCGGGGAACTTTGCACAAGTCAGATGGCAGTGTGCCGCATTCCACACGCCGCCAGTCATTCAAGTCACTCGCAGCTAACGTCACTCCGGCTAGCGACTCGCATCGGTTGTCGAGTCATTCTCAATCTTATGTTCAAGGTCCAAAGTACAAATGTTTATGTTGTGAGGCGCAGCATACATTAACTAAGTGTGCAAAATTTTTAAATTTCACCCCTCAACAGAGGTATTTATTTATACAAAATAAAAATACTTGTCACAACTGCTTACATGTAGGTCATGACGTACAAAAGTGCACCTCCAATTTTGTATGTCGCACATGCCATAAGAGGCATCATAGTTTGCTACACTTTACAAGTAGTCAGGCTTTACCAATATTACATGACACGGATAATAGTGCTGTCACACTCCCCCCCAGCGAGCAATGCAGCTCCGCTGCTGCGAGCGGTACAAGCGTGACTTATGAATCGAACGAAGTTTATAATAATTGTGCGTCGAATGCTCTGTCTGGTCAGACAAGCACGGTACTTTTATCTACTGCGCTCGTTGATGTTTGTGTTGGCGGAACAAAATTATCGACTGTTAGATGTATTGTTGACACTGGGAGTCAGGCATCTTTCATAACAGAAGCTTGTGCGCAGCGCCTTTCTTTGGCGCGTAAATACATTAAAATGCCGGTTTTCGGGATCGGGGACTCTGAGCCCGTGCAACCAAAAGGGATGGTTTCGTGCATTATCATGCCTAAGGGGAAACAACACCCTTCGATTCCAGTGGATGCTCTCGTTCTACCAAAATTAACTTCACAAATGCCAAGTGTTCCACTGCCTCATATGGGGTGGTCACATTTGGAAAATTTAAACTTAGCTGACCCTACTTATAAAACTCCCCAGCCAGTGGAGATGCTGCTGGGAGCCGACATTCTGTCTAACGTCTTGTTAGGTAACATTATTACGGGTTCGCCGGGATCGCCGATAGCGATGAATAGTATATTCGGGTACTTGTTGTTAGGTAAACTCGCTTTCAATTCCGTTGTTTCTCCTCCTCTACAGGTATGTTTTAGCGCTTTTGACAATGATAATCTTCAAAAATTCTGGGAGTTAGAATCGCTTCCTGAAAAAAGAAGCTACACCCCAGAAGAACAACTGTGCGAATCCTTTTATCAAAAGACGCACACGCGTGATGATTCAGGGCGATACATCGTCGCCCTCCCGTTCAAGCCCGACGCTCCGCCCCTTGGTGAGTCACGGCAGATTGCGCTAGCTAGGTTCCGTAAATTAGAATATCGGCTAGAACGTAACCCTAAGTTGAAGGCTGAGTATCACGCATGTCTTCAAGAGTACGTAGACAACGACCATATGGAGTTAGTCGACAAGGAGACCACCCCCGGAACTAGTTACTACATTCCGCATCACTGTGTGGTCAAAGAGGCAAGTGAAACGACTCGCACTCGCGTAGTCTTCGATGCTGGGTGTAAATCATCTAGTGGGCATGCTCTCAATGATGTACTTCTAACGGGTGCAAAACTACACTTGGAAGTGGTTGATGTGCTTCTTAAATTTAGAATACATTCCGTGGCGTTTACCGCGGACATCAAACAAATGTATCGAAATATCCTAGTCCGAGAGTGCGACAGGGATTTTCAGCGCATCTTATGGCGTCGGTCACCCGACGAGCCTGTGTGTGATTATCGTCTCCGTACAGTCACATTCGGTGTTAACTCGTCCCCTTTTCTCGCACTGCGAACAATTCAGCAGTTAGCTCGCGACGAGGCTGATCACTTTAAACTTGCCGCGCCTGTTTTATTGAATTCCGTATTTGTTGATGACGTAATATCTGGAGAGGATTCGGAGGTCCAGGCTCTCGCTCTACAAGCCGAGTTGATTGGTATCTGTGCAGCGGCGGGTTTTGAACTCCGCAAATGGCATAGCAACTCCCCAGCAATACTTGCAGCTGTGCGGACTCCAGGTTTTCATGGTGAGCGGCTGGAGAACGTGCCTATTGCTGAAATGGAGAACGATAAACAAATCAAGGTCTTAGGGCTCCAATGGAACCCCCACACTGACTGTTTTAATTTCAAGGTGCAGGTGTGCTCCGACCTATGCACAAAACGTTCCATTCTTTCTGAGATAGCCAGAATCTACGACCCGCTCGGGTTTTTATCTCCAGTGACCTTGTATGCCAAACATTTGATCCAACTATTGTGGATTGCTAACATCGATTGGGACGAATCTCCCCCGATTGATATAATAAATTCGTGGAAATGCTTTACAACTGAGCTCCCGCTCTTATCACAAGTTTCTTTTCCTCGTCATATTTTCAAGGAGTCGAATTTAATTCAAATTCATGGTTTTGCCGATGCGAGCGAAAGAGCTTACGCAGGTTGTGTATATATACGTCTTACGTGTAATAACGGTGTCAATCGCACTTTTCTCGTAATAGCTAAAACTCGCGTGGCCCCGATCCGTGTGCGTCTTAGTATACCCCGCCTTGAATTATTAGCCGCTTTACTCTTATCAAAATTATTAGAAAAGGTTATAATTACTTACGGCGATCGCATAAACTGCGACCAGGTTTATGCGTGGTCGGACGCATCTATCGTTTTAGCGTGGCTCCGCGCTCCTCCGCATGAATGGAAAACATTCGTGTCCAATCGCACCAGTGACATTTTAACACGAATTCCCGTGTGTTGCTGGCATCACGTGCGCTCGGCGGACAACCCGGCAGACTCCGCATCCCGAGGATTGCTCCCCTCGACGTTTACACAAAATGACTTATGGGTACATGGTCCCGCTTGGCTTAGGCAACCCCAAGACTGCTGGCCTGTCTCTAAGGAAATCTTAAAGACCTGTGAGGAGAGACGAACCCTTCCCTTGACCTCTAACACGACTACGACGAGTCCTGTGGAGGAGTTAGATATTTTTTCTCGATTTTCCTCGCTTGGTAAGCTCGTTCGGATAACTTCATTAATATTTCGGTTTTACAACAAATGTAAAGGGATTGACCAATCTTACTGCAAATATGTATCAGTACCTGAATATAACTTTGCACTAAATCGACTTATTTGCTTAGTTCAACAATCGAGTTTTAGTGATGACATCGATAATATAATGCGAGGTAATTTGCCCTCATATCAATTAAGACGTCTTACGAAATTCCTGGATAGCGACGGAACATTACGTGTAGGTGGACGAATCCACAAATCATTTTTACCGTATGAATCGAAACATCAATTGATTTTACCAAAGAAACATATTCTAACTAATCTTATTATCGACGACGCGCATGTGAGTCATCTTCATGCTGGGCCCCAGTCCGTTCAACATGCATTAATGCAGCGATACTGGATCATATCTAGTCGCGATATCGTACGTCAGCGCATACATCGCTGTGTGCGCTGTTTCCGCGTTCGTCCCGTGCGCAGCCAGCCGCGCATGGCACCTCTCCCTGCCACTGGATTACGTCCAGCGCGACCTTTTCTAAAGACCGCAGTGGATTATGCTGGTCCCTTTTACGTGCGCGCTAATAAAGTACGTAATGCTAAAGTAGTAAAATGCTATGTCTCCGTATTCGTATGTATGAGCGTTAAGGCTGTACATCTGGAGATAGTTTCGGAGCTGTCTACGGACGCCTTTTTAGCAGCCCTGCGACGCTTCACGTCCCGCCGGGGTCTGTGCTCTGATATTTTTTCGGACTGTGGAAAGAATTTTGTCGGCACTGATAATTATTTAAAAGAGTTATACGCGTTTTTACGTAACGATTCCATACAAGGCGCGCTAAACAAACAAACCTTGGATCAAGGTATTACGTGGCACTTTCAACCTCCGTACGCAAGTCATTTCGGTGGACTTTTTGAAGCTGGTGTTAAGAGTTTCAAACACCACTTGCATCGCGTGGTAGGAACACGTACACAAACGTACGATGAGATGCACACGCTTCTATGTCAAATCGAGGCGGTCTTGAACTCACGCCCATTGTGCGTATTGAGCTCGGATTCCACAGATCCGCTTCCATTGACTCCGTCTCATTTTTTAATAGGAGAACCTTTAATGGCCTTGCCTGATGTCACGTTGCTGAATGAAAATCCTAACCGCCTCACACGTTGGCGCTGGATACAACAATCCATCCAGCATTTCTGGAAACGATGGAGTAGGGAGTATCTCCACCATATTCAACAAAGCACTAAGTGGCTTCATGATCGCGGCGCCCCCATTCGTGAAGGCACTATTGTTGTGGTGTGCGACGACAATCTTCCTCCGCTGCAGTGGAAGCTCGCGCGTATTCATGCCCTACATCCTGGACCAGACAACGTGACTCGCGTAGTCACGTTACAGTACAGAAGTACTTTTTTTAAACGCCCTGTCGTAAAGGTGTGTCCACTTCCCTTAGATTAAATTGAAATCTTTACCTATCTTTTTCTTACCTTAATATTAATTTCATTTCTTTTTTTTGTTTATTTTCTTGTTATTAAAAGTAACCACGTTCTTTTAAGGTGAGCGGCATGTTCCGTAGTGGAACAATATATGTATTTAAGTATCAACCTACTAACACCATTACACATACAAGACAGCACATTCATGGTTTTTTATATTTTCGTCTGTTTTTGTATGTACTGGCGACTTGCTACGATTTTCTGTTACCGCCATTATCCTTCGGGTGATGGCATCACTGGGCTGGATGGCAACTACTAGCGCCATCTAGTGAGTTGAGCCGTCGTCTACCGGCGTCTCGAACTTTGCAAAAAAATCTCTCTGCCACCCGCCGTCGTCGCGTGAGCATGTAATTACGTGTCCTTCTAATTAAATATCCCGAGATCTCTTTCTCCCTGGAGAATCGCTGAACCGCTGACCTATGGACTAAATGTGCGGTATCTTAGCTAAAGAACATCAGTGTAGTGTTGTGTGTCGACTGCCCACCGGACCGACGCCTAGCCCTTGGGACCCTTGGCGGTGTTGGATCATTTGCGGTGAGTCGCCAGATTTAGCTGAATATCGTACAGATCAACTAAATTTCACCAGATTATTTAATCGTCAATGTTTTGCCGGATCATATTATTAGAAAATTCATAAAATATATATAATGAGGGTCTACGGTTTTTTAACATATTGCTTAGTTTTTTCTGACTTGCAGAGAACATTTACGAGAGTCATTACGTAATGTTAAATTGAAAATAGGACTAGAAAAAAATAACCGCGAAGTTTTAGTCTAACCTTCTAACCTAAACTATCTCGATATACTATATCTCGATATATACTATATCGATCGGCCATAGGATACTTTTGTCTATACATCTATACAGATAAATAAAATTGAAGTGTCTGTTTGTTATTCCAAAATAACAGCTTTTCACTACATGCATATGAAAGTATACACGCTACTGACACTAAAAAAACAAGTTTTAAAAATTGTCTCTGTCTGTCTGTCGGTCTGTCTGTCTGTCTGTCTGTCTATCTGTCTGTCTGTCTGTCTGTCTGTCTGTTTGTATGTCTGTCCGGGTTATCTCTGAAACGGCTGGACCGATTTCAACGGGACTTTCACTGGCAGGTAGCTGATATTTCAATTTTATTTTAATTATTAAACATATTAGGGTTTATTAAACCGCGGGGCATAGCTAGTTTATAAATAACATTAAACTCGATTTGTCTTCAACTTCAAGAAGTAACATTGTCGTCAGCGGCCGTCATCTTCACAAGTAAACAAAGAGTAGTTAAATATTTTACGATATGATCAAATGATCTTGACCATTTCATGAAAAAGCCGCACGTTTTATTGCCCATACCGAGAAACGATTTCTTATCATTGATCTGCCCAAGTCACATCATGACGTCAATAGACAGTGCAACATTTCATGATACGCGACCATTACATGAAATGATCGCAATGCATGAAGGACATCTACGATACAGCCATGACGTATATAAATCGAACATTAGTTCAATTTATATTTATAGAATGTTTACCCTAAACTTGATTAAAATAAAGAGTCAAGCAGCAGTTAAGGCACTACCTATTAACCTATTGTTTCTTCAAAGTTAGATCACAGAATTTAAGGCACGGCATGAGGTTTCAACAATCGAAACACTCGCAATAATCGACTCGAAATGTACGCTAGGAGAATCGTTCACTCGGTTTCAACACAGAAATTTTAGGGAGAGTGGTAGAGAGCGCGAGAAAATGTTCTAGTGGTGTTAAGCCTAACAATCGAGAGGTTATCGATTCAACTGATTGGTCTGAGTCGAATATAGCCGAGTAAAACCTATAGTCGGTTACAATGACAATTAATTAATGCTATGCTTGTAATCCCTAATTAACAAGCTTCACTAAATGCATAATATATGAAAGTATATAATACGCTACTTAAATAAAAACAATCTTTCTGTCTAGCCGTTTCTTTTGGCTAATCTCTGAAACGGCTAGACCGATTGTATCGGGACTTTCTTTAGTAGATAACTGATGTAAGGAGAAATTTAGACAGCTTTTATTTAAAAAAAACGAAATAAAGATACCAATGAAATCATGTCGACCCCGGTAAAACCGCGGGACACAGTTCATCACAAGTTTACTCTTAATCCAACAAGGTAAGACATACACAAGGCCGCACCCAAAAGTCTTTGTAATTAATCTAAAGTAGCTCAATTCTTATATATTACTGTGCCCTTCAAACGTCAGTTGAAGTACTTTTCAATCTAAAACCTTAATATATTTGAATTAAAGTTTAAGATTGTAAACTTACTTAATTCAGAGAGTGCATCTTCATTAAAGTATAAGTGCATTCGTATCTTTAGAAAGTAACTTTTTAACATTCGACGTGAAATGTTTATTTTATACTAGCTGTGCCCCGCGGTTTCACCCGCGAAGATTTTATTTATATTTTAAGAGTGGATTTGCGCAGGAATATTTAGGAAAATAAATATAAGTCACCTAGATTACTCCTTGTTACATGAGCAGATAGCTAGTTAAAGGTACGTTAAAATCGGTCCAGCCTTTTCACAGATTACCAAGAACAAACGGACAGACAGAGATTTGTTTTAAGAATTGTTGGTATATGTCACTAGCTGTGCCCCGCGGTTTCACCCGCGTAGATTTAGTTTCATGTTGTTTTTTAATAAAATTAGCCTAAAACACTCCTTGAAACATCAGCTATCTGCCAGTGAAAGTTCCGTTAAAATCCATCCAGCCGTTTAGGCTTGATGCCGTGACCAAGGGAAATGGGGATTCATTTTTATATATATAAGATTACCTTATATACTTTCACATGTATATAGTGAAAAGATGTTGATTTGGAATTACAACAGACACTTCAATTTTATTTCTCTGTATAGATATGAAATTCGTTATTTAGATAACGGTGAAACTTACTCTAGACGGGTGAAAACACGATGTCATTAACTATTTCATGAAAAGAAACCTTAATGTCTAAGTAAAAAAGTCTTTTAGTGTCGGCAACGATAATACATTTTCTGAAAGCCTGTTACGTAACTTTTGAATCCGGCTAATAGCATTATATTTTGAGTAATGGTCGGTCATTTTCCAGACTAGTCCATAAACTAACGTAGTATTTTTCAAATGAAGTGTCCTAATTTTTTAAGCCTTGGAGTTTTAGCAGTCACCTGCTATGCAAACGACGCATGTTCGAATCCCAGCGGGGCCTATACAAAATTGTTTTTCTTAAAAAAAACTTATGAGCAATGGGTTTTACACCACGTGCTTTACGGTGAAAGAAAACATTGTGAGTTAATCTGCATATGTCTGAGAAGTAATTCAAAGACGTATGTGTAGTGCCTGAGACGGTGATATACTCACCATCTGTCACGTTGGCACTTAATTAGCGCATCTTCGGTGAAAAGCGGTTGTTGCGGATGTTGCTTATCCCTTCAGCGTAAACAGGCGTGAGGATATGTATGTACTGCATACACATATACATACATGTATTGACGTCTGTATTCTCCTAAGGGGTAAGCAGAGGTGTACTTACAGTACATCCTACGTAACTAAATAATAGTTAATCTATATCTATACAGATGAATAAAATTGAAGTGTCTGTTTGTAATTCCAAAATTACAGCTTTTCACTAAATGCATACGATAGTATACACGCTACTGACACTAAAACACCAAGATTTAAAAAAATTATCTGTCTGTCTGTTTGTTCCGGATAATCTCTGAAACGGCTGGACGGATTTTAATGGGACTTTCACTGGTAGGTAGCTGATGTTTCAAGGAGTAACTTAGGCTACTTTTATTTATTAAAAATATTAGCGTTCTGGGACAATAAGGATGAAACTAAATCTACGCGAGTGAAACCGCGGGGCACAGCTAGTTAGTAATAAAAGTATTTACTTTAAAAAAAACTGATATTTTGAATATTTATATAAACAATATTTTATTTTATTTTAACGAAACCAAGTCAGATGACAGATAAATGTTACCTTATATTTTCAATTATAATAACACTAAGTAGTTGTGCCCCGCGGTTTCACCCCCGCAGACTTTAGTGTGTTATATGACGATTTTTTTCAGGTTTCAAGAGAACGGTATAAAGTATCCTATGTCCTTCTCCTGGTTCTAAGCTACCTACCCACCAATTTTCAGCCAAATCGGTTTAGTCGTTCTTCAGTTATAAGTAGTGTAACAAACAAGACTTTCTTTTATATATATAATAATAACATTTGTATCAGTATTTGAAAGCCATATGATATAGCTTGACAGTGTCCTGAGCTGGAAACAGCACATTGCGTCGGTCGTTGGTCGTGTTCGTAAACTAAAATTCGTTTTTAGGATGTTGCGACTAGCCGCGGACAAAAAAACATTATTGACTGTCTATTACACATTAGCTCAGTCCATTTTAACGTACTGTGTCACGGTTTGGGGTGGAGCAGCTAAGTCAATTATTCTGAGGTTGGAAAGAGCTCAAAGAACAATACTTAAAGTCCTTTCTTGCAAGCCTACAAGATTTTCGACAGAGGAATTGTTTAAGACATGTAATGTACTATCAGTTAGGAAACTATTCATTATCCATATAACTTTAAGAAAACACTCCAAGCTGTCATATGATCCCAGTTTGCTTAGAAATAAAAGAAGGTCTGACAAAATTTGTAAGATTATCCCGTGTAGGCTTCAACTCGCTAGGCGTCATTTTAATTCCTTGAGTTCCAGAATGTATAATAAGCTGAATAAAATTTTAAATATTTATCCCCTTTCCCTTCGGGAATGTAAGAGTAGGATTTTCAATTGGCTAATAGGCCTCAATTACGATGAAACAGAGTGCTTGATGCTTAACTGAATGACAAACGTATATACATACAGTACACATCCATATAAGTGTCCACTCGGTGACAGTCCCTAATATTAATTAATCAATACCCTGCTTTTTTAAGTAACCTGAGTTGACAAATATAAATATATATATATATATATATATATATATACATACACTCTAGACACACGCGCGCACACACACACATACAAATTCACACACACACACACACACATACAAATTCACACACACACACACACACACACACACACACACAAAATATATTATAATAATTGTAAATACCTACCTTGTTCCTCTGGAGATGGGCGCAAGCAACTGCTTCACAGTTTTTTAACTATTGTAGTTGTTTACGATCTGTATTGTTATTAGACTCTTATGTTGTTATGGTATTAAATAAATTCTTTAATTCTTTAAAAAATTCTTAAAAAGCTTACGCAGGTGAACGTCCATATTTTGCACTAGCTGTGCCCCGCAGTTTCACCGGCGTAGATTTAATTTCATGGGTGGTCCGCGGAACCCTTTTTTAATCAAAGTAGCTTAAGTTACTCCTTGTATCATCAGCTACCTGACAGTGAAAGTCCCGTTAAAATCGGTTTAGCCGTTTCAGAGATTACCCGGAACAAACAGACAGAGAAAAAATTTAAAAATTGGTTATTCTCTGTCAATATCGTATTATCATTTAGTAAAATTATGCATTTAGTAAAAAGCTGTAATTTTGGAATTACAAACAGACACTTCAGTTTTATTTATCTGTATAAATTAAGTAATTACTTAATTAACTACTAAATTAGAGTTGAAGCACTACATTTGGAAAGAGATCAAATTTCATGTAATTAATGTTCGAACAATCATTTAAGATCATATTTCAAATATGTAATTAATGTATTCAATTCGGAGAGTATGACTTAATTAAATAGCATGAAGACTTATTTACTCGTGTTTCATGTGAATAATTAAAACTTCATCCATGCAGATAAATAAAATTGGAGTGTCTGTCTGTAATTAAAAATAACAGCTTTTCACTTAATGGATGTGAAAGTACACACGGAAAGTACTTACTCAAATAAAAAAAAAACTGTTAAAAAATCGGTTGGACCAATTTCATTGGGACTTTCACTGGCAGATAGCTTATGTTACAAGGAGTAACTTAGGCTACTTTTATTTAAAACAATGATTAGGGTTCCGCGGACCAACCATGAAATTTAGTCTATGCGGGTGAAACCGCGGGTTTTATATAATTTTATTAATTTGAATAAAATGATGGACGAAAGTTTTAAGATGTTAGTTATTTATATTTGATAGAATAACAATGCAATGTTTTACTTTATTTAATGCGTTTAAATTTTTTATAGAATGAAGGTCTCTTTTCATGGAAAACTAGTCTGCGTCTACGGCTTCACTTTCGCGTATAAAGAGATCCGTAAATTCAATCGATTAAAAATATAAACCATGTTACTAAATTATAAGGAGTTACATGTTATTATTATATGAGGAGCTCGTGGCACAGTTGCTATTGCGCATATCATTCGATCAGCGAAGTTAAGCAACCATACGCCTAGCCAGTAGTTGGATGGTGACCGCCCGAGTTCCCTCCGTGCCTCGGAGAGCACGTTAAGCCGTCGGTCCCGGTTGCCAATTTAACATCTTTGGCAATCGTTACAGGTCAGTCGGAGGCCTAAAAATAATCTGACAACTGGTTTAACCCAGATTACAGATTTTCCTCCTAAAAGGGGGTGCGAAGGTCAGATGGCAGTCGCTTCGTATAAAAATCAGGTGATCAGCCACATCGGGTTGAATCAAGTGCCGACCCCAACAATGTTTGGGATAAGGCCAGGGAGATGATGATGATGTTACTAAATTTTAAAATAGTTTCCGTATAAGTGATATTTTAAAATCAGTCTTAGGGGCCAACTATGATCGTTTAAGCAGCGCGTACTAAGAGCTTTCTAGCTTTGACGTTTAATTATACGGTACAGAAACTACCGAACTGAAACGTCTAGAAGTTCTTATACGCTCTCTTAAACCGATTATGGTAGGCCCCGGTAGTTTTTACGTTTCATTCTCAAATACAAATCTATTCTCTTAATAAAGTAGATATTATTATTATTATTAGCCTGTAGTGTCCCACAGCTGGGCAAAGGCCTCCCTTCCACTTTTCCAACTTTCTCTGTCCTCAACAGTCCTCTCCCAATCGCTCCTGAAAGCATCAAGCTCATCCCGCCATCTCCTCCGAGGCCTGCCGCGTTGTCGCTTCCTACCATTTGGGGTCCATTTTGTAATGGTTTTCGCCCATAGCTCATCTGACATGCGGATAGTAGATATAGATTAAAATAAATAAAACTTCAGCAAAATGTTCCCCAAATCCAATTATGCAGTCTTACAAGTGAAGGGTGTCAGATATCCAATGATATTCAGTGGTCACACGTTTTGACAACACAGCAACAGGGCTGTCCGCATTCTTAAAATTATATAAAATCTTTGTTCAAAGTGAAGGTATATTTAATTCTAACTTTCTACTTTAAGAGAAATATATAACCTGGATTTAGTGTTAAGTGTAACACGCAACCCTGTATCGTGCGTTAGAAATAAAAAAAAATGTTTCGTTCGTTACTGTAATGGTCTTGCACTACTACGTTTCCGATGGAGATGGTGAAAAGCTATTTTGCCATTACAAACAGTTTAATTTTATTTATTTGTGTAGTATCTATATGACTCGAATTCAGAATATTATCTTTATTCGATTAGACTTTTTACGAACTACTTTCAAATCGTCAGAATGACATAATTTTACAGGATTGTACACGCTGCCGCCAGGTTCGGAAGTTCGCATTTACAGAGAAGAACCTGGCAAGAAACCCAGTAAATACTCTTTTCAAAAATATTATAGAATTTTCAAAATATCACATAAGAAATGTATGAATTAACATAATTGTGGCAACCCTTATAGCACAACCCTAGTAGCACCTTATACTTCAGTGAAATTCCATTTTGGTAGCGACCGCGGGCGGCGACTATCGACAGTGCCGGTTATCGAGAGCAATCGAGTGGCCACAGATTGAAATGAATCGATTAAAATCACATGAGCACTTTGTACGATTACCGATCAATCGGTCGGATAGCCTTTGCCTGTGTTGCGGTCGTGTGAGCCGATATTTTGCACGATTCCATTCTGTAGAGTGGGTTGTAATTTTGTAATATTTATTAGACTTGGGAACACAATTTTTTGCTTTTGTTTCGAAGTTAGATTGCAGTTGCAATATTCAAGATGAAAAATGTCTGGTATTGAAAATGAATGAATAACGATATAAAAAAAATGAATTCTAAAAATCTTTCTCTGTATCTATTTGAAACTAGCTGACCCGGCGAACTTCGTACCGCCTAACAGTCGATTCTTATTTTTTTTATTGTTAATACATTTTTATCTCCGTAAGAATCCACGTACCTCAAGGACTATACTAAAATTTTTTTTATAAAATCGGTTCATCTGCGAATTCAGTGATTCATTTTTATATTATAGATTTGTATTTAATAAATAAATTAATTTATTAAGAAAATAAATAAATTGTATTTTTTTTAGGTTCACCAGCAGTCACATCAACATAATATCACTCGTATATATATCTGATTAGTGTATAATATGAAGCTAGATGTGTAGTATGAATCCAATCCAACTTTCAGAAAGGAATTTGCTAGAAATATAAGTCCTTTTGATCTCAACATCGAAATATATGCAAAACTGCACCCTGAATAGTTGAATGCTGTACACTATCCGGTACAATCCTTAGGCTATTGACCTTAATCTCGTCTTTGTGGTTCCGTACAATGCATAAAACAAATACCAACCGACCGTGAATACTCTATTCATCAGACTCTCTTGACTTCTATTCTGTTCTGATCCCAACAAAACTATAAAGTTCTACACTTGAATCCATCGACGTTTTTTAATATCAACTTTGATAGAAGACGCGTATGTAACCGGCAATGGATGTAGCGTTTGAATTAAGGGTCGGGAAAGATTGCATGCATGTGAATCTTGGTAGGCAAGTGATTGATCATCAGCTGGGAAATGTAGTTAGTCTTGGACTGAATGCCCTCATCTTGGTCACGTCACTTTATGGATGAAACGAGATATTTGCATTTTTTCACATCACATGTTTTTCTAATAGGTGTTTTATTACTATTAAGGTGACAAACAGTCGTTGCGTGATGGTAAGCGGCCACTGTAGCCTATGAATGCTTGTAACACCAAGTACATCACTCACGCGTTGCCCACCTTATATACAACTAGCTGTACCCCGCGGTTTCACCCAGCTAGATTTAGTTTCATCCTTATTGTCGCGGAACCCTAATATTTTTAATTCATAAAAGCCTTAGTTACTCCTTGAAACATCAGCTGTGAAAGTTCCGTTAAAATCGGTTCAGCCGTTTCAGAGATTAACCGGAACAAACAGAGTGACAGACAGCCAGACGGACAGACAGACGGACAGTAAGAGAATTTTTTTTAAAATTGGTTTTCTAGTGTCAGTAGCGTGTATGTTTTCTTATGCATTTAGTGAAAAGATGTTATTTTGGAATTACAAACAGACACTTCAATTTTATTTATCCGTATACGAGAATGAAATCCCTGTACTTAACATAATGATAACTATTCATAACACAGCAACTATACGTTCCTACTTCTCCCCTCCATGGAACACTGGTGACCTCTGAAACGGCAGGATATTAACGGCACTTCCACTAGCAGATAGCAGATGTTTCGAGAAGTAACTCAGGCTACTTATTTCAAAAAAATACTAGGTTGCCGCGAAATTAAGCATGACACTTAATCTCGTGGGTGAAACCGCGGGGCTATGTAATGACGGGAAACATGCGCATTGCAAAATATCTATACAGATAAATAAAATTGAAGTGTCTGTTTGTAACTTCAAAATAACAGCTTTTTACTAAATGCATATGCAAGTATACACGCTACTGACACTGAAAAACCAAGTTTTTAATTTTTTCTCTGTCTGTCTGTCCGTCTGTCTGTCTGTCTGTCTGTCTGTCTGTTTGTTCCGGGTAATCTCTGAAACGGCTGGACCGATTTTAACGGGACTTTCACTGACAGGTAGCTGATGTTTCAAGAAGTAACTAAGGCTACTTTTATTCATTAAAAATATTAGGGTTCCGCGGACGGTACAATATGGAAGAAACTAAATCTACGCGGGTGAAACCGCGGGGCACAGCTAGTCTTTATATAAAATAAGGATATGGTAATAAGACCTTCTATTCATAAAATTACAACGTGATAAGATAGAGCAGACAGCTCCACTCAGCTCCAGGCAAGGAATAATAAACATACGCTCGCGTAAATTTTTAGGTGCCTATTTACGCGATAACATCCAATACTGAGCCAAAAATCGATCTCCTCTCATTACTTTACACCCTTCCAAATCACCTAATTTTCGTATCTCGCATTTTGTCGTTTATAGTAAAGCTTTGAAGACGATGTTATACAATGCGTTCCCAGTTATGGACCAATTTGGATTCAATTAAATTTGTTACGACGATGCTCTGTTTGCGATACGGATGTTATAACGTCTTGGGGTTATGTTATTGGATGTTAAATGTAAGTGGAGTAAATATGTTTTGTGTTATTAATTTGAAAATGACTTAAATTATAATTAAATTCAAAATATCTTTATTTGATTAGAATTTTAACGAAGTACTTTCAAATCGTCAGAACGACTCGATTACAAAATGTAGACGATAGCAAATTAAAATGAGAAGCAGTGGAAAAAAGCAGCTGACATATAACGTATTTATTTGACAACTTCACTTTATAAAAAATAATAAGAAACGAACACAATATAAACCATAAATAAGTATCAAAATAGTTTCCAACATCGTTTATACATGCTACCGCCGTATTTAATGTTTATTCTTATATTAATACTAGCTGTGCCCCGCGGTTTCACCCGCGTAGATTTAGTTTCATCCTTATTGTTGCGGAACCCTAATATTTTTAATAAATAAAAGTAGCCTAAGTTACTCCTTGAAACATCACCTACCTGCCAGTGAAAGTCCCGTTAAAATCGGTCCAGCCGTTTCGGAGATTACCCGGAACAAACAGACAGACAGACAGACAGAGAAAAAATTTATAACTTGGTTTTTTAGTGTCAGTAGCGTGTATACTTTCAGATGCATTTAGTGAAAAACAGTTATTTTGCAGTTACAAACAGACACTTCAATTTTATTTATCTGTATGTATAGATTATGTCAGTAAAGTACATTGACAAACAGCATTTAACATTATAGTTTTTAGATTTATTAATCTAATCTCTAATCTAATTCTTTGGTGACTCGTTGAATTTAAATATAAAAAGGTGTCATACTCTGTCATATTTATAATGGAATCAAAGTTCTTGTATCTTAAAACGGCCAAAACAGGTAGAGAGTGGGGGCTACGTTTTTTGCTTAAATCTTAAGAGCAGTCGAAGGGATAAAATGAAACCAACATACGTCTGAGAAGAAATTAAAAACCCTGAAGTTTCAGATAGTCAGTCTCGCCAGATGTCACACCATCATCATCTTCGTGCTCTTATCCCATGTTATTTGAAATCGGCGCAATGTGATTTTGTCTTCCATTACTCTCTATCAGCTGTCATATCTGTATTCAATATCATCTTTCACGCATGTCTTCGTCTCTCCATGCCGTCAAGTTAGCACCTAATTAGGTGAATAGTGGGTGGTATAACACCACTCCTCCACTTCTGTCGTAAAAGAAGCCCGTGTCGCATTATGTTGAGTGGATAGCGTCTACAACTGCATAATGCATTAGTAACGGCGGTACAGTCGGTCGTATAATTAGGTTTAGAGGTTGTAATGCGTCAGTGCGTCGGGACAACAGCTGTATTGCTAATTAATTGCACTCTCTGTCACACAGGGAATTAGTACTTGTGGTCATGATTATACTGTCGCGCTGGGAGTTAGCTGTGATCGTGATTGTACGTAATAGGTGCGTTAGGCAATTAGGATACGGATCTGGTTCCACAATCGTCTGAGTACCTCAACAAACGGCAGTTACCAAATATATGTCCTCTCCCGATGTATACATATTTGATTACTAAAGATAAACAAATCTATCATTTTGGTCCTAACTTTCATTCCAATAACTTATCGCTAATTAACATTATTATGAATTTGAAGGTATAAATGAAATTTGACAAATAACTGGGAATAGTCTAGTAATCCATCTGTAAACTTTGATAGGTTATTAAAGGCCGTAAATCTGTATCACTGAAGCAGGAGTTACTTTTAAACCAAGGCCTCTTTTAGTGTATGTTTTGTTATAAATGTGTGAGATTGATAAAGTACCCAAGACGCCTCTGAAGCGCTACTACTTCACGAGGTCCTTAATACGTTCCCCAGATCGGTAAAGTAATAAGTATTGGATTCTTCCATCTGTAATTTCCCAGGTACAGCGCGGAGCCTGAATGAGAGCCCGACTTATGACAATAGGCTAGCCCCCTTACACGGGACTTAAACATAACTGGCGAACTGGGTGCACCTGCGTCGTACCCTTCGGGGATTATAGGAGAGAGCTTTTATACTTAGTATACTTCTATACTTAATATATAAAGCTGGTGAGTTTGTTTGTTTGCTTGAACGTGCTTATCACTACAGATCCGATTTGGATAAATATTTCAGTGTTAGATGGCCGATTTATCGAGGAAGGCTATAGGTTATGTAAGCTAAGACCAATCGCGGGTTAAAGTTAACGTTAGCGCAAACCAACTATTCGCAGACTATGTCTCTATAAGCTAGTAGGTGCATACCCGTAACTCGTCTTCAATGTGTAATTTTGTCAAGAATTTTTTTTCTTTACCGTAAGGAAAACGTCGTATGGAAACTTTAGATTTAAGTATCATATTTTTATGACGCGCTTATTTCCACCCAATAAGGAAAAAATATCCCACGTTTTGATCCCGTGGGATAACGTAGATAAAACCGGGGCGCGCAGCTGTTCGACTATAAAATATATCCCGACCACATATCCCGCAGTAACAGCGAGTGAAGCTCAAATATTAATATAGGTTGTAAGTGATGTAAGTAGTTCCGATACCTCCCGGCTATTGTCGGCCAAATTGATTTTGTGATGGAGCCCTCAGCGCCGGATCTCATTTCCCGTGTTATTTTATCAAAACCACTCAATTTGGCGAACTCTGCGATGGAAAAGCGGATCATTGTCGGGTGAAGGTATTTTGGTTTCGAAGAATAACATAGACTACCTTTATTTAAAAAAAAGGTCCTCCGCGATAAAACGCATAAAATTTTAAATAAGTTACCTACTTACTTAAATATCATTATTAAATCGTAATTATGCTGTTATATCTATTATTATCTTATTCTGACACGTGTCTTTGTTTTAATATCGAAACGAGTCGATATAATGTGGCAGTAGTCTCATGGTGGTGACGTAATAACATTAGTGTATTTATGTATAAACGTATAAAGTATACGTACCATCCCACAAATATTTGGGCCGATAATGAAATTCACTCGCTCGCTCTAAGTTCAAAAGGTAAACTCAGGGCTATCCATCTTCAATACTAATCTCCCCAAACTATTTTCTGTGGCTTGCATTGTTCGCGATGCTGCATAAATTGAAAGCTATTGTTTGACCGCTAGGACACAGGTTCAATGCCTAGGGCTTAGTGCACTTAACTATAATATTGTCTGTAATTGTTTGTGAGAAGCTTATTCAAGCATGCATTTTTCTATTTAGTTTGGAATAATCCTAAAAACAATAGAAAATGTGTCCTGATAGCCGTGTGGTTTGAGTACCAGGTGATACAAGTTCAAATCCCATCGGCCTGTACCAATGAGATCTTCTAAAAAATTATGTGCTGTGATTTCACACCACGAGCTTTACCCACCAAGACGCATCCAACGATACAAAATTTGTCAAACTATGATAAATAGTTTTTTTAGATCTATGAATTGCAATCACACTTACCTAAAGACCATAACAGGTATATAAGGCAACATTTGGCTTTATAAACACGGAAGTAACAGCGTGATGATAAAATACATAAATATGGTCACGCCTGTATTCCCCGAAGGGGTAGGCAGAGGTGTCGTAATAACAACACCCACCGAAGATGAGTAAGTGCCAATGTGACAGATGGCGAGTCTTTCACCGTCTCAGCACTATACATACGTCTGTGAATTACTTCTCAGATATATGCAGGTTTCCTCACGATGTTTTCCTTTACCGTAAAGCTGAAATGATGATAAAATATTCCTGAAATACCCGAGTTTATATCTGTAAATTAAATACACAACCAAACTGATCGATACAAACGACTTACCGTAATCTCCCTCGAAGGATAACAGAGTGAAGTACTGGAGTAAAACTTTTCCTTATCTCCAACTTCCTTGTACGTGACTTCCACGCTTTCAATCTAAACGTACCTATTCCGTCTTTCATTCCTGTCATTTTAAGCCTGCCATCAACTGACTTAAGATATTTTTTTAATTTTTTTAAAGTACTGTAAGCTTTTTTTTTTATAATGGAAGTGGTGGAAACTTTCAAAAGTTCCCGACCGCCCTGGGAGCGGCAGATCGGGGTATGTGGGATTTTTACCGCACTAAAACCCCCCCCGGTGGCCATCCTCAGTGCTCTGGGGGGACTCCGGGTACTAAGTACTGTAAGCCTAGACTATGTGACATTTTCGCTACAAATTGTGTGACATAAAATAGGCACGTGATTTATGTCATTCCCATACATTTTGTATCGCTTCTATAAGTACACACAGGTATAGACACAAGTACAGACAGCTGAGATTTGAACATGCATTGCTAGCGTAGCAGGCAACTCCTAAAAGCACTCGGCCACCATGGCCCTCAAAGCCTGTATAATGATAATAATTAACAGTGGCGTGCATTGCATATAAGCAGGTAAGCAGAAGTTAAAATTTGTGATCACTGAATACACTCGTGTCGTGTGTGTGTGTGTTTATGTTCGTATGTGTATCTTTACCAAGACGTACGTACCTACGCCGCGTCACATAGGTATGTATTTAACCTGCCTACCTACCTACTTATTGTTTATGCCTACCCCTCTGAAAATCCAATGCACGCCACTGATAATTAATACTGTTGAAGCTAGTTAATATTGAACTGAAACTGTTCCGAGTATTCTTTAATTGCGTAATCTTTTTAAATGTGTAATAAAAATAAAAACTAACTTGTGAAGAACCGTTAAAGCAATGCTTTATAGTTCTTACTAGCATTTATGTCCAGTTGAATTTACGAGCCATTCCGCGAGAGGAGACGCGCGACAACATTGTATGTGGGGTTTTATTGCCCTGTGGTTGTATGTTTGTAATGAGGACATGAACGTAAACTGAGGTTTTGTATCAAATTTGATGCGTTAAAGATGAACATTCGTGGATTGACTTCAATAGGAAGATATTATATTGAAGAGAGGTACCACGTAAAGTTTCCACTTTGAAATACGGAGCTACTCGACTGGGGACTTTACCTCCACCTTACAGAATGCATGAAAGCTACAAGAATGCAGCCAAGTGACACTACCTTTAGTAGTATTGTATTCCAGCGATGAGTAAGATCACCAGTGCTGTACGATTACTTAGGGGGACTTATGGTATTGTGTTGACACAGTGTTTCCACAACATAAGGTAGGCAATGCGCGAGTGACTGGTATCAGACATGTTCATATGCAGTAGCCGCTTACTATCAAACGGATTGCATGCTCGTTTGTCTACTAGGGGGGATAATAAAAAAATTATAACATTGTTTGATTGCGCTAATAGTGATAACAATCATTATGGAGAACGCTATTTCACACTTTTGCAAAAAGGATTCCGAAAGGGTACGCAGATGTACCAACAGCAACGTTTCATTGAACTTGTCAAGGGTCTAATGTGACAGATAGTGAGCCTATCGCCGTCTCTGGTACTTTACATACGTCTCTGAATTACTTCATAGACAAAAGCAGATTTTCCTACATCGTAATGATCGTGCGACATCACTGCGGTTCAGTTTTTAGATAACCTTATGCGAACAGACCGCTGGGATTGGAACTTGCGTTCTTTGCATAGCAAGGGACTACGCAAATCACTCGGCTACCAGGGTCACTATAAAACAAATACTATCAATTTCAATGGAAACTCAATTTATATCTATATTTTCCTGAATTACAAAATCATTATGAAGAGTATCACAAACTAGAGAAAACATTGGACCAACAAATTTCAAAGCAACGCCTATATCTCAGCTTACTGACAGCCATACTTCACCCCGGGGAATTAAAGGGTTTATACGGGATACGCGGAATCCCATGCAAATGAAATCGCGGAACTAGCTTAACTATCCCGCAGATTTTATGTCTGCTACCGACAATAGCGAGGGGAAGTTTTGAGCAATAAAGAAGATTCACAATAGATATTTTCAAGATTTTGTTAAAATGTATGTAATCTGTTTGTAATTTCAAATTAACAGCTTTTCATAAATGTATATTATGAAAGTATATACGGTACTCGCATAAAAAAAAAAATTTTTTTTTCTCTGTGCCTGTTTGTTCCGACTAATCTCCGAAACAGCTGGACTAATTTTAGCAGGATTTTCACTGGTAAAAAACTGATGCTACAAGGAGTAACTTTGATTTAAAAACATGTTAGCGTTCCGCGAAATAAAGACACTGATAAAATTAAATCTACGCGCATGTTACCGTGGGGCACAGCTAGTATGATCTTGCCGTAAATAGTTCTCTACAAATGAACAGTGATACGTAGACAGTAGGAAACGGAACTAATAGCTTGTCAGCTCAAGTCACACTCAGTCAAACACAGCTATCCAGACTAGGATCCAGGACAATTAATCTGCAGGCATTAGGTTAGATGGCTTTACCTGCATTAACGACGAATGTACGCAATTAATCCTAAGTAACTGCCTTCGTTTTACTACTGTTCCATCCAAATGGATAAGCGCTTACCATCCAGGACTTACGGCCAAGTTGGTGCCATTTGATGGGTTATTTCAACTACATTTTTGAAAGAGCCGTGGTGTGCGTCGGGTTTGAGTCGCCTGCTACGCAAGATTTTTCGAAAAACTCAAGTGCAGTGATTTCACATGAGCTTTACGGTGAAGGAAAACATCATGAAGAAACCTGCATGTCTGAGAAGTAATTCAAAGACGTATGTAGTGTCTGAGACGGCGATGGACTCGCAATATGCCTGTCACAATCTTCTGACTTCCCATACATTGTTGAGGTCGGCACTTGATTCAAACCGATGTGGCTGTGATCACTTGATTTTTATAAGAAGAGCCTTGTAATCTTCCAAGTTGGAACTTAATCATCTTCGGTGATAAGCGGATGTTATCTTACAACACCTCTGCTTACCCCTTCAGGGATCTTTCGGGTGGTGTGAGCATATTTATTTTAAACTAGCTGTGCCCCGCGGTTTCACCCGCGTCAGCTACCTGCCAGTGAAAGTCCCGTTAAAATCGGTCCAGCCGTTTCGGAGATTACCCGGAACAAACAGTCAGACAGAGAAAAAATTTACAACATGGTTTTTTAGTGTCAGTAGCGTGTATACTTTCATATGCATTTAGTGAAAAGCTGTTATTTTGAAGTTACAAACAGACAATTCAATTTTATTTATCTGTATAGATGTATAGATTTTTGAAACCGAAACGTCTTATTTCTGTGAGAGTGTTTTGAGTACTCGACTGTTACGTCGACGCTAGTTTGAACTCTATTACATAAAATACATGTTTCAATATGAAGTGGCAGCTATTACATCTCATCATTTTAGTTTAGGTGTGAAATTTATTTATTGAGCGATCAATCAAGGACGGCATGAGTGCTCGAAACCGGCGGGAATGTAGTGCCTACGAGTAAATTGTGTAATACATTTTATGAAGATATTGATGAATGTGAATAAAGGAGGATTGGTTTGTAAGACGTTCCCATTGGTTTAGTGTATGGCTTAGTTGCTATTCTAGTTTAGTGTATGGGTTCGATCCCGTATCGGTAAATTTTGAAACAGTATGACTTGGCACTAATACTAACTGGGCACAGCTAGTTTTTCATATAATTCACTAACATACATATGCTCTGTATCCCACGAGGGTAGGCAGACACCACCGTTAGCCAAATGCTACGATCCTTACACACTTCTTTCGCTTCATCAACATTCATGAGTGCTCCTAATATAACCTTTCTGAAAAATATATGATATGATATTATTTTTTTCGAAAATTTGCTAGTTTATTGAGTACTAGATTTCCTTTAAATATTCTCAAATATTTTTAATGTTCTACTGTAATTTATCTTTCAAGTGTATTGCGTATTTAAAATCGTCCTACTATAGTGCACAGGGGCCCAACCATGAGCTCTTATTGCAATGTTAATTCAGTTGTGCGACAGTGACAGATGTATACACGTCACATACATCTGTCTCATAAATGAGTGAAACTATCATGGCAATAAGAGCTCATGGTAAGGCCCCTGTTTGCCTCAAAAGGAAGAAACTTTATTTCACGAATGTTTACTAGAATTTGAGATTGTCATCGTTTTGCAAAGATATCACTGTGTTGCGAATTCAATTAGCTAGACTCAGAGACTGCTTTCTTCCGTCAGAGGGGAAATTACAAAAGGATATTCGTTGGGAACTGTCATTTAATTGAACCTCTGCCCCAAGTATAGTTTTAACATGTTTTTACATTAACAACTAGCTGTGCCCCGCGGTTTCACCCACGTAGGCTTAATTTCGTGGGTGGCCCGCGGAACCCTAATGTTTTTAAATAAAATGTAGCCAAATTGACTCCATGTAACATTAGCTATCTGCCAGTGAAAGTCCCGTCAAATTCGGGATCCGTTTCGGAGATTAGCCGGAACAAACAGACAGACAGAGTTTTTTTTTTGCTTGCTTTTATTAAGTCAGTACCGTATGTACTCTCATATGCATTTAGTGAAAAGCTGTTATTTTGGATTTACAAAAAGACAATTCAATTTTATTTATCTGTATATACATTTATTAGTGAAAGATACATAATAACAGAACTAGTCGCTATAAGTCAAGTCACTAAGCCATGTAAGATAATGTGGCTACAGATTTTAAAAGATTTGTAGTACGTTGAACCTGAGACGTGCTACAAGGCTACGGTACGTAACGCACAATGTTAATAAATAATCTTAAATAAAATTTTATCCAACGAAATTGTATTTAACAACGATTTGTCATTTTACTAATCAGACAAAATACTAAGAATGACTCATGAATATTAAATAATTTTACGAGTCAATAATAAAGCGGTTTCCCCTGCATATTTCACAAATTTCACCCAGTTTATAAAAAAAGAACTTTAACCTCTTCTCTTACCTTAATTATATATACAAGGACCAGTACTTAAAACTAATTAAAGGTAGAAAACTTGTCCCAAGTCGGTGTCTCTCGGGATCGTGCCAAGAAGGCTGGCAGCATTGCCACGTTGAATAGCAATGCTGATTCTCTGAGCGAGAAAAGCCCCAGCTCTCTTGTCACGAGAGGCTTCTACCAGACGACGTGTCTTACCTTTAAATGTCACGCCACGAGTTTCACGGTGAAACTCCTGGCAACGACATGGTATGCAAACAATTATGTAAATACTAGCTGTGCCCCACGGTTTCACCCGCGTAGATTTAGTCTCATCCTTATTGTCACGGAACCCTAATATTTTTAATAAATAAAAGTAGCCTAAGTTACTCCGATATATCAGCTACCTGCCGTGAAAGTCCCGTTAAAATCGGGTGAGTCGTTTCAGAGATTACCCGGAACAAACATACAGACAGACAGAGAAAAAATTTAAAACTTGGTTTTTTTGTGTTAGTAGCGTTGTATACTTTCATATGCATTTAGTGAAAAGCTGTTATTTTAGAGTTATAAACAGACATTTCAATTTTATTTATCTGTATAGATTTTGGTATTGTTTCCACTTTTTAATAGTTATTTGTTATACAAGAGTGCAAAGTTGCTTTTTAACCGCGTGTTCAATTTTGATGACCGAGCAAGCGAAGGATTCTAAAATTTAATCACGAGCGCAGCGAGTGATTCAAAATTAGAATCCTGAGCGTCAGCGAGGGAATCAAAAGAGCATGAGGTGAAAAATCTTTGCACTTGAGTGCAACACGTAACTTTTCATTCCACCTCAGCGAGGAAATGACTAAATGCAAAAAAAAAAAACGTTTACCATCACAAGATAGGTACACTTTTATTTCAGTTTAGGTATTAATTACTACATTATGACAGGTAAGTAAGTATTACAGAATTATCTTTTTAATTCACAAACTTAGTGCACACGATGTTCTAAATTCAATTTACTTTATCCTCTAGAGAATAAAAACGGCTTTTCCACTCAGATATTGAAGATTAAAAATACTCTTTCCGAGATGGTGGGATGAAAAATATTATTATTACACATCTTATAAATATTTTTACGCATGTTGATAAAATGTTCACTATTGTGAATAATTTATATTACATTTTTGGTTTCTCTAATGAAATGTACATAATATGATACCAGCTGAGTTCCTTGGCTTTTCGTCATTTTTCATCGACGTTCATAAGTGCCTTACCAGGGGCTAAACTGAATAAGTCAATCTTTGATGATGATCAATGATTTTAAAAATTCTCTCACTATTTTAATGCTACATTGTTACCGATTAATATAGGCTATATGTCACCCCCGTACTCCTACGGGAGCGGGAACTACGCACATGTATAAGATTTATTTGCATACAAAGTGTTACAATGGTGTTCTACTATACATATGAATAATATTAAAGTGTCTGTTTGTAATTTTTAATTAACAGTTTTTTGCTTAATACATATGAAATTATACGAGTATGCGGGACTTACATCAAAAAACAGTCAGTCAGTTTCTTCCGGCTGATCTCCGAAGCAGATTTCAACGGGACTTTCACTGGCAGTTTATGATACAACGAGTAGCCACTTTTACTTTTATTACGCTATTATTATTCCTAAGCTCTGTGGCATTCTCGAGCAAACTAGAGGGCGCTTGCATTATTCATTTAATTTAATTAAAATTATACAATAAAGACTTATTTTAATTCATCACTAAAATATACAATGTAAGGACACGTTTACAATGAAATAAAAATAAATCAAGGTTTGGCTGCTCTTGATATTAATTACTAGCTGTGCCACGCGGTTTCACCCGCGTAGATTTAGTTTCTTCCTTATTGTCGCGGAACCCTAATATTTGTAATAACTAAAAGTAGCCTAAGTTACTCCTTGGAACATCAGCTACCTGCCAGAGAAAGTCCCGTTAAAATCAGTCCAGCCGTTTTAGAGATTACCCGGAACAAACAGACAGACAGACAGAGAAAAAAATTTAAACTTGGTTTTTTAGTGCCAGTAACGTGTATACTTTCATATGCAATTAGTGAAAAGCTGTAATTTTTATGTTACAAACTGACACTTCAATTTTATTTATCTGTATAGATGTGAATAGAATTCTTTTTTATAAGTTTATGTTTGATATTAAGAAGATTTCCGTTAAGCATGGTAGTAGATAATATATGCATATGTCGTGTTTAACATTACGGATTTCGATAATTTTAGCAAAAGATAAAGGTTTATCAACCGCGAGCGCTGCAAATATCTATTCCTAATAAAGGCATATTGTGCGTAACCCATAGATTAGGGTCAGGATTAAATATAACAAAGGGTTTCCCATAAAATTTCCATGTCTCCATGTAACCGATGGTATGAAAGGAACTTGCCTTGTAAGGGATTCGACCCTATATGTGATTGCATTACGTCGCCTAATATGTTTGTGAAAACATTTTGAAATCATATAGTTTTATACGCGAAGGTTGCTATTAAGCGAATAGCTAACCTGTACCCCGATTCACGTAATGAAAACCGTAGCGACAGCAAAGCGACATAGTCGTTGACGGCGTTTTCGTATTCATTATTAGCTATACCCCGCGGTTTCACCCGCGTAGATTTAGTTTCATCCTTTTTGTCGCGAAACCCTAATATTTTTAATTAATAAAAGTAGCCTAAGTTACTCCTTGAAGGACTATCTACATAATTTTAGGGCTGTTTGAAAAATTGTTAGGGACTTTTTTCGGTTTTTAAGCCGGAAAAGCATACTTATTTTTAGGACAAGGGCCCCTATTGGCTCTTCTGTTTCACTGTTGCTGTCCAGACTTTACTGACACATTAGGCACCTTATTGGGTACCTAATTTAGTTTAGTTTTAGTCGTAGGTTTTAGTATTTTTTGAATTATTGATTTTTGAAGACGGTCTTTTGACACATTTTATTTAGGAAATTTAATTATTATTTATACTAATTTATTAAGACAAAGGTCTTATTGGGCCTTTGACAAGATCCATGCTTGGACTTTTATGCTATTATTTAAATTATTTAATTGACTTTTACTTTTTATTTGACTTTTTAATTTATAGACAAGGGTTTTATTGAACCATTCTTAATTTAATTGACGTTTATTATACTTTGTTTTAATCATACATTTTGAGACCGTCTTTTACCTCACTCGACTATTAATTTTAATTATATTTATTATCGGCCAATTATAATTAGTGTTGTTTGTCCTATTATTTATTTGTGTGTAAATTACAACCCCAATAAAAATGATTAGGCACAGCCCGCCTAAACTCCGTAGGTGCTCTCCCCCTAAGCGGTACATCGCCCCCACCACCTGGGCACGGAAGAACCTCTCGTTCTCCCCGACTCCCGAGAAGGTTGAGCCCTCGCGAGAAATGGTGAGGCGTAGCGTCGAGGCGTGGGAGGGCGAGAGTTCGACCGGTGACAAAACACCAACCCCACCCCCGGCCCCCCTGAACACCACGACGGTCACTCGGAAGTCTAAGCCGAAGGCGGCACCGGAAGGCAGTGCGCCGACGGAGACAGCCGAGTGCCCGTCGAAAAAACCGGCACAGGCTGATAGAGTCGCCGAGGCACGAGCGTGCCTAAACAAGGCAAAGCTGAACCTGGGTAACTCGCGGAACCTTAAGACGGACATTAAGGAAGCGGTTACCCAGGCCCTCGAGCGGCTCTACCAGCTTTTGAAGGAAGCGGAGGCCGGGAGCATGAAGGTCAAGGGGAAAAAGACAGGGAGAAAAGAAGCGGTGGAAGAGGAGGAAAAGGGGGAGGCCATCGAGGCACAGGAGCCCCCAAGGCAGCCGCCGATGGCGCAGCCTTGGGAGAAGGGGATAGGAGAATGGGAGAAGCGATTGGAGGAGCATGCCATCTTAATTAGGGAAAGCAACTCCAAAATGGAGGAACTGAAAGAAGCACTTGGAAAGCATGGAGTGGCCCTGGAGAAGACCACGTATGCGAGTGTGGTGGTGGCAGGACCGAAACCCGTGGTCCCGACTCAGGCCCCACTGCACTCGGTCGCGGTCAGCTCCAGGGACACACAGGAAACTGGAGAGGACGTCCTGGCCCACATCCGCAAAGCGATAAACGCCAAAGACGGGTGGGTCAGGATTGAGAGGGTTAGAAAAGCGAAGGACAAGAAGGTAATAGTGGCATGCTCCTCCAAGGAGGATAGGGACAAGGTTAAGGAGCGCCTCAGGGGCGCAGGTGATCGGCTCCTCGTCGAAGAAATCAAGAATAAGGACCCCCTTCTGGTCCTCAGGGACGTGATGTCGTATAACAGCGACGAAGACGTTACAAACGCCCTGAGGAACCAGAATAGGGAACTGTTCGATGGCCTCGACGAGGAAGACGTCCGGCTGGAGGTCCGCTTTCGACGGAAAGCTAGGAACCGCCAGGCCGGCCACGTGGTCATGAGGGTGTCCCCCGCAGTATGGACGAGAGTGACCGGGGCAGGCGCGGTGCACATAGACCTACAGAAGGTCCGAGCGGCGGACTACTCGCCGCTCGTCCAATGCTCGCGCTGCCTCGGTTACGGGCACGGGCGGCGTTTCTGCACGCAGAAAGCCGTCGTGTGTAGCCACTGCGGGGGGGCCCACATGAAGTCCGAGTGCGCGGACTGGCTGGCCAACGCTGTCCCGCGATGCTGCAATTGCAGCAGCGCCGAGCTGGACAAAACCGACCACAATGCGTTTAGTCGGGAGTGTCCGGTTCGGCGAAAGTGGGACTCGTTGGCTCGGGCCATTATCGCGTACTCGTAGGGACACCACGTGGAGTCACGCCGATCACCAACAGGCTGGTGAGCTTGGCGCCCCTGGGGCGCTCAGCACGCAGGCACTCAACAGTACCGACGGGACAGCGAACCGCAGACGCGGCCACGCCGGATCAGACCACAGCGGCAATGAAATGATAAAAAACTATGTGCTTTAAGCTTGGCCGGTTTCCCACGAAACCGGCCAAGCTTAAAGCAAACAAAATCGGGCCGCTGTGGTCCGAGGCAACAAAATGGCAGGCCGCGTCTCGACACGCTGTGCAGACCGAAGGTGCTGGGGAGTGCCGGCAAGAGAGGCGAGGAGGGTCTAAACCCCCAGAATATACCGCCGAAACTGCGCGAGCCCGTCATCTCGGGAGGCCAGGAAAGGAAGAACACGGCTGTCCAGAAAGATAAAAGGCTGGCCATGCTGATGCATGGCCAAACCGTTTGGAAACACTTGTAAGGACAGCCGTCATCCTGGGTCCTCCCGGGATGACGAGTTCCGCAGATATCCGCCAAGAAGACCTGTAAAATGGAAACACACCCACCCACACAACACACAACAAGCAAGAAGTGGCAATACATTAAAAACATGGTGAGCAAAGTCTCAGCCTACGGCCGAGGAAAAGCGCGACGCCTCCAGGGCGTCAAAAAAAAAAAAAAAAAAGTTACTCCTTGATATATCAGTTACCTGTCAGTGAAAGTCCCGTTAAAATCGGTCCAGCAGGTTCAGAGATTACCCGGAACAAACAGACAGACAGACAGAGAAAAATTTTAAAACTTGGTTTTTTAGTGTCAGTAGCGTGTATACTTTCATATGCATTTAGTGAAAAGCCGTTATTTTGGAATTACAAACAGACACTTCAATTTTATTTATCTGTATAGATGTATAGATATTAAAGAAAAACTGAGCAGCTCAGTCGTCAAAGTCAAAAATATCTTTATTCGATTAGACTTCTTACAAAGTAATTTCAAATCCGCATAGTGGCATAATTATACAGGATTATACATGCTACCACCAGGTTCGGAAGGTTGATTTTACTGAGAAGAACCTGACAAGAAACTCAGTAATTAAATAAATACAAAATAAATCACATAAGAAGCGTCGTAGCGAAATCATCCTTTTGATTTGAAGTCCTATCGAACTACGATTTCGGATCACGTGAATACCACATTGGGGAGGATTTCGATCGAATTACTTGAATAGTTCAACGATATTTCGATTGTTCGTTTTACATCATAATTTTTTCCATTAGGCTACGATTCACGTACCTATTCAGTTTTTTTTGTATTAATGATTACGAAAATACTCTCAATGACTAAGTCGCTACGACTATAAGGTTTTCATTACGTGAATCTGGCTACACCCCAGACCGGAGGATTCCGTTATGCCCTGCAAATCTCTATTATTTAATACAATGAATTGCGTAGAGCAAAATCTAGTCTCAGGAAATGAAGAATATTTATTGATATTACTGTTTTCCTAGGAATGCTAAAGTAATAAAAGAATGTTATTATTCCATTCAAGTTCTTGGATACGTATTTTAGTCCTAAATGAATTATGGGCTATTAGTTATTACATTATTCTTATACAGCGTGGCAGTGCTGCAAATACGAATACCTATTCAGGTAATTTCTTATTGGTATATTGTTAATTCGTCCGTATATTCTGAGTTTCTAGTTTTACCACCTTTTAAAAGAGTACAAAAGCAACCTTCCGAACCCGGTGGTAACATTTATAATACTGTAGAATGTATACTGTAAAATGTATTTTTTGTGTCTTTCTGACGATTTGATAGCACTTTGTAAGAAGTCTAATCAAATAAAGATATTTTGATTTACGTTTTGAGTTTGACTCGCGGCGAAGTCCAGGTGACAGGTTGTCCACTTTCCTCTAGATATTGTTTAAGGAGGTCAATGACTGGAACAGGTGTTGCTTGTGGGGGCTGGTCATTTCAATTATAATTATAATTTTATTTAATACTAGCTGTGCCCAGCGGTTTCACCCGCGTACATTTAGTTTCATCCTTATTGTCGCGGAACCCTAATATTTTAATAAATAAAAGTACCTAGTTACTCCTTGATATATCAGCTACCTGCCAGTGAAAGTCCCGTTAAAATCGGTCCAGCCGTTTCAGAGTTTACCCGGAACAAACAGACAGACAGACAGAGAAAAATTTTAAAACTTGGTTTTTTAGTGTCAGTAGCGTGTACTTTCATATGCATTTAGTGAAAAGCTGTTATTTTGGAATTACAAACAGACACCTCAATTTTATTTATCTGTATAGATGTATAGATAATTTAGCAATATATTTTTTTTTATAACTATTATCGATATTTGTGCATTGGAACTGTGTCAATAGGCTTATATTCCTCATGTGATTGATTTTGTATTTATAAAAATTGTAAGTATTATATTTTTGAACTGAGTTTCTTGCCAGGATCTTATCAGTAAAAGCGACCTTTTGAACTTGGCGGTAGCATGTATAATCCTGTATAATTATGTCATTCTGACGATTTATTCTGAAAGTACTTTGTTAAAAGTCGAATCAAATAAAGATACTCGTATTTTTGAGTTGAATTTAAGTTTGACTAAGCGGCTTTTTCTTGTTACAAAAGCTAGGTAGGCATGTAAGTGTTTTTGAATGGCGCAAAGAAAAGATCGTGGGATTTCCTCATTTCATTTCCAATTCCACTTGGTGTTTGCATTCAAAACCTGACGCCAAAAACTGTGCTGTAAATTCTCTTGTGTATTCCAAAATCACATCGAAATAGCTTTTCGCGATTATTCTTTTGAGCAAAAACTACAGAGAAAAACGAAGTCTACTTTTTTTTTCTAAATCTCTATATTAAAGGGTGTTTTGATATTTTTGTCACGTAAACAGCGCAGAGGGGACGTGTACAGGCGTTTTAATACGTAAAAAACATTTGCTTCGTATATCAACACTAGTTCTGGACCTGTGACTTTGTTTATGTATGAACTAGCTGTGCCCCGCGGTTTCACCCGCGTAGATTTAGTTTCATCCTTATTGTCGCGGAATCCTAATAACTTAATAAATAAAAGTAACCTAAGTTACTCCTTGAAACATCATCTACCTACCAGTGAAAGTCCCGTTAAAATCCGTCCAGCCGTTTCGGAGATTAGCCGGAACAAACAAACAGACAGACAGACAGACAGACAGAGAAAAATTTTAAAACTTGGTTTTTTAGTGTCAATAGCGTGTATACTTTCATATGCATTTAGTGAAAAGCTGTTATTTTCGATTAACAAACAGACACTTCAATTTTATTTATCTGTATAGATGTATAAATATGTACTATAATGGTTCCTCAGGTGATAATTAATCGCTGATCTTATTTCATGTTTCTCGATTTAAATTTTCAGTTTATTAGTAACAAATGATCAAGTATTTTTTTACATGGTTTGCTTTTTTACAATCTTTTTTTAACTGGCAATGTTTGTTTGTCTGGGTGGAATCTTGCAACTGAATTTTAAATCATTAACCGATACAGCTGAAATTTGTTATACACTCTTATTTTGGACTAGCTATGCCCCGAGGTTTTATCCACGTAGAGTTTATTTAATGAGTGACCCGCGGAATATTATTTTTTCAATAAAGCTAGCCTTTAAAATTAGCTATCTGTCAGTAAAAGTCCCGTTAAAATCGGTCCGGACGTTTCGAAGATTAGCCGGAACAAACAGACAGAAAGACAATTTTTTGTACATACTTTCACAGCTTAGCTATTTGAGTCATTCTTATTCCAATATGGCGGATCATCCAAGATGGCGGCTTTCTGCACTACCACAGTATGGGTATGAAATTACTTAAAGTGCTTACTGAGGAGAATATGAACATTTTTTTAAATTCATACGACATTTTACATATTTTATTAAGTAAATTTATTTATTAGTAAACGTAATATCCAAACACTGTAGCGAGGATAGTTATTATTGTATGTTGTATACATGTAAAATAACACTGATTATGTCTAGGAGATTCATCGCAGTCCCAGCCACTATACAGATTGTAACTTTTGCTCGCAAGTACCTCGATAAAAAATACGATATAGTCCCAAGGTGTAGAGAGACCAACAAAACGGGTAAACAAGGCAACAGGTGTTCAACTATTTCATTTTTTCCGTCTTCACACACTTCATATAGTGCTAGTTTTATTTATTTACGTGCATGCTCCCGCCAAGTTTCTCGTCACGTACATAAATAATAGTGATATCTTTTCATATTATTATCTATATATACAGATAAATAAAATTGAAGTGTCTGTTTGTAATTAAAATTGACAGCGTTTTACTAAATGTAATATACAGTACTCACATAAAAAACAATTATTTTTCCTTTTTCTGTCGCTCTGTTAGTTTGATCCGGGTAATATCTAAAACGTCTGGACCAATTTCAATCGAACTTTCACTGGTAGATAGCTAATATATTAAAATAATAGAGAGAATTTTTATGTATACTTTCATATGCATTTAGTGAAAAGCGGTTAATTTGAGCAAAAACAGACACTTTATTTTTATTTTATGTATATACTAGCGGTGCCCTGCGGTTTCACCCGCGTAGTTTTTGTTTCATCCTTATTGTCGCGGAACCCAAAAATTTTAATCAATAAAAGTAGCCTAAGTTACTCCTTGAAGCATCAGCCGTTTCAGAGATTACCCGAAACAAACAGACAGACAGACAGACAAAAAAATAATTTAAAACTTTTTTTTTTTTGTGTCAGTAGCTTACTTATATGTAGTATACTTTCATATGCATTTAGTGAAAAGCTGTTATTTTGGAATTACAAACAGACACTTCAATTTTATTTATTTGTATAGATGTATAGATATTTTCGTAGATGCGCATGTCTTCGTGTCAGTGTGTCATTTCTTACTGCTTGCAGAAAGCTTATATACTGTGACATTAGCAAGCACAATAAAAGTTTATCGTTATATTAGACAGAGTTACAGAAAAAGCCTTCTCTCATACGACTGGCAATATGTTTTTGACAGCAAACGTATATTAGGGTATTCGAGTAAAATAATCCACCTTATTCGTCCAGTAATTGCCAATTACTTTGTTACTATTCCGAGCAAGCTTTGTGGTAAATGTCAGGAGATGGATTAACGTAGTGCGCTGGTCGAGGGGTTTTAGTAGTTACCTGCTACGTAAGCAACGCAAGTTGTAATCTATGCGATTGATACCTAAGAGTTTTTGTACTCAATTTTAATAGGACTTTCACTGGCAGATTGCTGGTGTTTCAAGGAGTAACTTAAGCTACAATTATTGTAAAAATAGTATTAATACATTCCATTAAACGGTAAATTCACGACGATTATGGACTGCATATCCTACCAGCTGAGTTTCTTGCCGGTTAGAAGGCTAATTTCCGAACCGGTGGTCAATTCTTCGACGTTCACAAGTGCCTTACTAGGGCCTAAACTGAATAAATCACATTCGTTTTCATTTTACATTTTTCTGTTTTCAACCTAAATTGTGAAGACTAGTCATAATTCACTTTGGCAGACAAAGATAGATCTTACATTAAGAATGAAAGTTCTTATGATCTTACAATGCTTTGTTCAGAAACTGGTTGTTTCCACCTCGGTAACATTGCACAATGGTACTTAATAACAAAGTAATTCACAGAAGCCCTTTCCAACCAATCACAGTTCATTCGCGATTTGTGCCCCGTATAAAGTTTATTGCGCGCGTAGCTCGTAGCTCGTAGCAGTGCTACGTGTCTACGAAAGTTCGTAGCTCTCGTAGCAGTTCAGAGTAACTATTATACCGTCTTGTAGGATTGAATTAAATGCCTCGGATTACGTATGAAACATTTGATACAGGTATTGCCAAGAAGGTGTATACTTTAGCAGTATAGAGGACTGTTGAATACTTCAAAATACTCGAGTATTACTTCAAAAACTTTGCGCTGTCTTCATGAATTTAAGAGTGATAGCTCTTGTCGGTGTAACCGATGCAAGTCTGTCTTTTTGTCTCCGTCCAGTGCCATCTCTTTGACCTCCTTATACGACATGACAGACACCTTTTCTTTAACTTGTCCCATGTATGTCAGCCTTGGTCTTCCTCTTCCTCTCCTCCCTTCTACCTTTCCTTCTACTATGTTTGTAAAGAAGCTGTCATGTCACACAAGGTGCCCAATCATCTAGCGATGTCATACGGTATATTTAATTCATTCTATCTAAAGCTTAACACAGTTACGACAAAGATCATTCTATATTCGACTTAATAATCTATGCACATAAAATGCAATGTGAAAAGAAGAAGCTCGTGGTACAGTTCCTATTGCGCATATCATTTGATCAGCGAAGTTAAGCAACCCTAGCTTTAGCCAGTAATTGGATGGGTGACCGCCCGAGTTCCCTCCGTGCCTCGGAGAGCACGTTAAGCCGTCGCGTCGGTCCCGGTTGACAATTTATCATCTTTGGCAATCGTTACAGGTCAGTCGGAGGCCTAAAAATAGTCTGACAAACTGGTTTATCCCAGATCCCAGATTTTCCTCGTCATAGGGGTTGCGAAGGTCAGATGGCAGTCGCTTCGTATAAAAATCAGGTGGTCAGCCACATCGGGAGATGATGATATGGTACACGAAGTACCAGGCGCACATAACAGACATGGAGTTAATAAGTTGATTGCGACTAACATGGAGCCACATCGGGTTGAATCAAGTGCCGACCCCAACATCTGTTTGGGATAAGGCCAGGGAGATGATATTTTAAACTAAATCATCGCTTGTATAAAAGTCGCGAGCTGTAATATGCTTACTGTTAACACGACAGCATATAGACACATCCTTTAAATTGAGTTCTGCTTACGTGACTTAAAATTGTTATACTGTGTTGAACCAAGCACAGTGTAAACTAAAATAGTTGTAAACATAAAATGTGTCGACGGTTATACCAACGTAAAGTAAGCTTTATTACCGACACGTAAGCTTGTTTGTTCAACGAATTACTTTTAAAGAATTGCATTTGTATTGCAGAGCATATTGTAAGCGATGTGTATTAACCGTAATTAATGGTAGAATTAGGAAAGAGTTTATGCTCACGCTTGCATTCCCTGATGAGGTAGTCAGAGGTGTTGTAACAACATTCACTTTTCACGGAAGATGATTGAGTGCCAACGTGACAGATGTATCGCCGTGTCAGGGACTTCAGGTCCTTGAATTACTTCTCAGACATGTGCAGGTTTCCTCACGATGTTCTCCTTAACCGTAAAGCACGTGGTGTAAAATCACTGTACATAAGTTTTTAGAAAACACGTACAGGCCGCCGCTCAAACCCCATGACGTAAAAATTGTTATGTTGTTTTTGCAGCACTTCTGCTTACCCCTTCGTGGACCCTTGTGGAATAGCGTGAGCAAATCTATACAGATAAATAAAATTGAAGTGTCAAAATAACAGCTTTTCACTAAATGCATATATGAAAGTGTACTCGCTACTGACATGGAAATCTAATTTTAAAATATTTCACTGGTTGTTTGTCTGTCTGTTTCTTCCGGGTAATCTCTGAAACGGCTGGACCGATTTTAACGGGACTTTCACTAGCACATAGCTGATGTTTCAAGGAGTGACTTAGGCTTTTAATTTTATTTAGAAATAATATTTCAGTTCCGCAAAATAAAGCATGAAGCTAAATCTACGCGGGTGAAACAGCAGGGCACAGCTAGTATATACATAATCAAGTACTATGTGTCATTGCCTGACCCATGGAAGGTAACTTCCTTCTAACATAGCCTTGATGCGGGTTGATGACAGCATGTTTGTAAATGTTACATTCGTGCTTCCCTCGTCGACCCATTAAGGACAACGATGTTAGATATAAACACAAATAATATATCCTTTTTTGTATGTGAGCCCTTTATATAGTAGGTAGGTTGTAGGTATTTTTTCCAGTTTGAGTGGATGGCCGAATGCGATGAAAAGCTAAGATTATTGACAACTATGTGACTCGCTTCTAACGATTTGTTCCTAGTTTCCGTACTGCTTGTAGCATACTTTACTGGGCTTGGAACTTGTTACTAGCGTAACCTTTTCCCTTGCGTGACCACAGTATAAATATAAGCTTTACAAGCCGTGAGGTATCTAGGCCCATCTATACTCTATACGGATAAATAAAATTGAAGTGTCTGTTTGTAATTCCAAAATAACAGCTTTTCACTAAATGTATATGAAAGTATACTCGCTACTGACATTAAAAAAAAAAAAATTCTCTGTCTATCTGTCTGTTTGTTCCGGGTAATCTCTGAAACGGCGGGACGGATTTTAACGGGACTTTCACTGACGGATAGCTAATGTTACAAGAAGTAACTTGGGCTACTTAGATTTTAAAAAACATTAGGTATCCGCGGGCAACCATGAAATTAAAATCTACGCGGGTGAAACCGCGGGGCACAGCTATTTTTAAAAAGAACGTTTGCTCCATTGAGCGTAAGAGTTGTCAATTTCAAAGATTTTAAAATTTACTCTATTATTTACCGCCAAAATAATGTAGAATCGTCGTTTTGAAATTTTGAAAAAGCCAATAGCACACGTGAATGACATATACACGTCGTTACGCCTATTCCGCATATTTTCTCGTAGATGCATGCGTCTGTGTGAGTGTGTCATTTGTACGATTTGAGGATTCCTAACTGCTTGTAAATGATATTATATTTAAACTGTGTTTTTACTCTATAATAAGAGTCTTTACAAAATGTATACTAATTATGAGGCCTCGGTTAAATAATAAAAATAAAAATAATAAATAAAAGGTCACGAGGTCAAATGCTACGAACCATCGGAGCTCACAGCATTAAAAAAATATCAACTCATTAAAAAACAAGAGCAGCAAAACCGCAAAATATAAATCCGACGCGCAATTATTCAGCAAAAAATCCGTGCGAATACTTTACCGTTGAAATATTACTCGGATGCGTATTAACGCGGTGCTGACTGGCTGGCGGTGGGCTTGTAATTATACGGTCTGTAATCAAATATTGCCTGGAATTATGAAATGTTGTGATAGGTCTCTTATGACGGCATACCACATACCCCGATCTGCCTCTCCCAGGGCGGTCGGGGACCTTTTGAAGGTTTCCCCCTGTCAATAAAAAAAAAAAAAAAAAGATCTCTTATGACGGCAAGGGTTACGGCGACTCTAAGGCCATATCGCTATCTCGCTTTATGCTTATGGCGGACTAGCGGACGTCACGCGGTTTCATCCGCGTAGTTCCCGTTCCCATAGAAGTATGGGGATAAAATATAGCTTATATTAATTAGTGATAATGTAGGATTCAAATGGTGAAAGAATTTTTAATATCAGTCCAGGGCTTTTTGAGCCAATTTGTTACAAACCTTTGCTCTTTATAATATTAGTATAGACTAGCTTCTGCTCGTGACTTCGTGGAATAGTTACTTTAACCCGCGATAAGTCTTAGCTTTCCTCGATAAATGGGTTATTTAACAAGGAAATCTTTTTTCAAATTGGACCAGTAGTTGCTGAGATTATCGCCTTTAAGCAAATAAACAAACTCTTCAGCGTTGTATGTTAGTATAGATACCTGTTTCTTGGAATATACCTGACTGTAACGCTTGGTGTCACAGATTCAGTTGACACATTTGACGTTATGATTTATTACATTTGGGTTTTACCTTGAGTGAGGCAATGGCAGCGTTAGGTACATTAGATTTTTCTAAAAAATTGCATCATTGAGACTAATTCCTGATTAAATGTGAATTAAGCTTTCGGCTGACAGCTGAGTAGGTCGCGTTTCTAACGGATGGCGAAAAATTTATAACATAATAATTATATTCGAATCTTGGATCAAACCAGCTGCAAGACTAACATTTGCCAAACATGTACTTAATGTATGTTACGATAGTATATAAAACTAACGAAATCAGTTGTCACATGTTATTACAGTAGGGCTGGCTCCGCCGAGTTCCTGTCCACAATTTATTTTCCCCACCCGCCGACGTTAGTGACAACAGATGGGCTTTGGGCTACGGACATAGAACATAAGCGGCAGAGGTTTGGATTTAACCGCTTTCGCTCTTGCCTTTTTTTTATCGCTGCACAAACATTGATTAATTCAGGGGGCCTAAACTTATTCGACGAAATATTAAGTTTCGGTCGAAAATTCACAAAGATTAATATTTGTTCTAAAGTTATGTCCGAACGTGGCCTGCAAGGAAATTATTTGGAGTTAATATAATTTTACATTTATATTTGTGAAATTATAACCCCGAAGCGTGGTTTGATTTTCATTCGGTTGTGAATTTTCGTTTTTGGAGAAAGAGTAGACTGCCAGATATGTTTTGACTAGACATTTTACTAAATAAATTTAATTGAAAACCAACTAAAGAATTTAAAAGCATTGAAGACAAGTCATCCCCATTATCCTATACTCATTCTGAGCTGCATGCGATATCAATGGTGATTTATGAACTTTTTTCCACAAATCCCCTTTGATTAGGATTTTCAATGGGGATTAGTGGAACAACCCCTCCTGCCTTTATCCTATGTCATTTGTGCTTGGCGCATTGTGTTTTTCTCATCCATATCTCTCGATTAGCCGTCATATCTGTATTCTGTCCCTTCTCTCTCTCGTGGAGTAATTTGAAGGACTCAGCGTGATGATATATGTTTATTTACATTTGTATACTACCAAGGTGACAAATAGTCAGGAAAAAGTGAACAAGTGCGCCGCTATTATCAGGCAAGTATTGTTGTAAACATTAACCCTCTTTAAACCCCTTTTTAAACCAAGACTAGACCAAACTCTGTGCATCCCATTGTAATCCCATAACATATAAAATATTCTAAATATTGTTATTTAATGATAAACTGCACACGATGCCTGGCTGAGTTTCTTGTTGGTTCTTCTCTGAAGGCTAGTTACCGATCCGGTGTAAAATTTTCGATAAGTTAAAATAAGATTGTTCATAAGTGCATTGGATACCAGGGCTCAAACTGAATAAATCATTTTCATTTGAAAGTTCACTATCAGAGTTATCAGAGAGAGCTGTATCAAAGTATAAAAAACCGCGTACGCTTAAGTAACCGCCATTATATCACCACTAAGCCCGAAGATTGGCCATTTTTCAAGGCTGTCACGACTCTGAGAAAAAATATATAGAACTTATGCCTATTTCTTCTTGATGACAACTGGTTGGTTTTTTATATGAAATAGAATTTTACTGTTTGTAGTTCCGTCCGGATTTTAACACTATGTTAAAGTGTGATTATAATGTACTAGCTTTGCCTAGAGGTTTTACCCGCGTAGGATTAACAATAAGAGGTATGTTACTAGATGATCAGTTTTTTCCATTGATGATTCGCTCCTATTGGTCGCGAATTGATGTTATAAAGCCTAAAGCCCTCCTCTGAATGAACTATCCAACACAAAAATATTTTTTCAGTCTAGCTCCCGAGATTAGCGCGTTCAACCAAACAAATAAACAAACTCTTCAGCTTTATATTATTAGGTAAGAATTCTGTAGTATTTATAGGTAATAGAACAAATTCAAAGTATGTATTCATAGTCGCTGAGACGGCAATGGTCATACCATTAATGTTGGCAACAAATCATCTTCGCTGGAAATAAGGTATTGATACCTTGCATATCCTTTTGGGATACTTCTTGGAAGCTTACACAAATGGGTATACTCTAAGATTTCCGAAGAATTTCATAAGACGTCTCGATGTTAATGTTATTTTAGAACATCGTCAATCGCTATTTAACATAATATATACATATGCTCACGCTTGTATCCCATGGGGGTAGGCAGAGACCACTGTTTGCCACATGCTAAGATCCTTACATACTTCTTTCGCTTCATCCACATTCATGCACTTCCTTCGGTTACGAGTGCTCCGCATTTGCTTTTCTGAAAAATATTATTAATTTGGTATTAGTAGTTCTTACCTCCTAGCTATTTACTCCTGCAAATACAAGAATCTGTAAATGAAAACACTTGTCTATGAACCCTTTTCGAACTTTTAAAATGTTTTTATCCTAACCATCCTGATTTTCATTTTGACAGTAGCTATAAAGTTAAACGAGTGTTGTATAGTAAGTGCTTTCGATAAGGTGTAATGAGCGAAGGACATCCGATCTGCCTCTGAAGGGCCTTTTATCTAAGGGTGCTTCAAGGGAGGGTGTGCATTACAGTGTATTTATTAACTCCCAAGCTACCGTACCGAAAACGCCTTAACCTTTTTACTCGGATACGTCAAGTTACTCGAGGATACTTTTTTACTCTAAGCGAACCGTTACGGCGGAGTGCATTAAACTCTGACATTGTACACGTATGCTTGATAATATGCGTGATACTTTTGTGTGTGTGCATAAAATCTTCTCCCTGGCCTTATCCTATGTATTTGGGGTCAGCACTTGAATTAACCCGATGCGGCTGATCCCCTGATGTTTATACGAAGCGACTGCCATCTGACCTTTGTAACCCCTATTCCGAGGAAAATCGGCAATCTGGGTTAAACCAGTTCTCAGACTTTCTTAGGATTCTGACTGACCCGTTTGTCAAAGATGTTAAATTGGTAACCGGGACCGACGGCTTTACGTGCTCTCCGAGGCACGGAGGGAACTCGGGCGGTCACCCATCCAACTACTGGCCAGGTGTACCTGTGGTTGGTTAACTTCGCTGATCGAATCATATGCGCAATAGCAACTGTGCCACGAGCTCCTCTGTGTGCATAGAATCTATACAGATAAATAAAATTTAAGTGTCTGTTTAAATTCAAAATTAACAGCTTTTCACTAAATACATATGAAAGTATATATGGTACTCACATAAAAAATATTATGTTTCACCCGCATAGACTTAATTTCATCTTATTGTTGCGGAACCCTAATATTTTTAATAGATAAAAGTAGCCTAAGTTACTCCTTGAAACGTCAGTTACCTGCCAGTGAAAGTCCCGTTAAAATCGGTCCAGCCGTTTCAGAGATTACCCGGAACAAACAGACAGACAGACTTTTATTAATCTGTATAGATGTATAGATAAAAGTAGCCTAAGTTACTCCTTGTAACATCTGTCGGTGAAAGTCCCTAATCGGTTCAGCCACTTTAGAGATTAGCACAAACAAACAGACTGATAGACGGAGAACAATTTTATGTGAGTATTGTATTATATACTTTCATATACATTTAATGAGAATATAATACACCTATAATTTTGGATCCATACGAGAATGTTACTTGTTTCGTCGCTGAATGACGTCACACGAGTAAACATTATAAACCACTAGCTGTGCCCCGCGGTTTCACCCGCGTAGATTTAGTTCCATGCTGTTTTTGTTAAATAAAATTAGCCTAGAACACTCCTTGAAACTTCAGCTATCTGCCAGTAAAAGTCCCGGTAGAATCGGTCCAGCCGTTCACGTGTAATGTCGTGACCAAGGGAAATGGGGATTCATTTTATCAGATACAATAAAGCTGCCATATTATAACCGCTCTTATCCCCTATAACTATAAGGTCGTTATTAAACAATCATTTGCCTTCATCAAAAGCTAGCTAATAGAATCAGCAGTCGGCCTTCAAACGTTCAACACGATGTAACAAGGATCTATTACTTAATTATTATTACTAACACTGTCCCTAAATACGTTTGAACACAATTGCCAGTTGATTGGGTGCCTAATGAACGTGTTTGGTATGTGCCTTAATTAGCGCCGTAACCTTGGGTTAATCGTCTTTGAAGGCGCTATAGTTGGAGGCTTCGATATTTGGAAGTGAAGGTATGCAATTATGATAACATCTAGGTTCTGTCCGCGGCGTCACCCACGTATTATTGGGGATCACTAGTTTAACGCGATTAATAAAATATGAAAATGAAAATGAAAATGATTTATTAAGTTTAGGCCCTAGTAAGGCACTTATGAATGTCGAGGAATTTACCACCGGTTCGGAAACTAGCCTTCTGAGAAGAACCGGCAAGATACTCAGCTGGCATCGTGTACATTTCATTACACAGTAAAATAATAATAATTACAAAAAAAACATCATAAATTATTGCCTATGTTACTCTTAGTCCTATTTTAGCATACTACTAGCTGTGTCCCGCGGTTTCACCCGCGTAGATTTAGCTTCATGCTTTATGTCGCGGAACCCTAATATTTTTTATAAATTAAAGTAGCCTAAGTTACTCCTTGAAACCCCAACTGCCCGTCAATGAAAATCCCGTTAAAATCGATCCAGCCGTTTCAGAGATTACCCGGAACAAACAGACAGACAGACAGACAGACGGACAGACAGACGGACAGACAGACAGGCAGATAGACAGACAGAGAAATTTTTTAAAACTTGGATTGTCAATGTCAGTAGCGTGTATACTTTCATGTGCATTCAGTGAAAAGCTGTTATTTTGGAATTACAAATAGACACTTCAATTTTATTTATCGGTATAGATGTATAGAATAAAGACATGTTTTTTAAAAATACGCCAAGTAGTTTCGAAGTCTGTATATTGCAAACAAAGAAATAATGTTTTTATTATATTTCGAAGTCAGAGCCATATGGTCAGATATCCAATTTCTCCAAAAGGCCTCTCCGAAAGCTAAAAAAGATTTATTTGTTGATTAGCAAAGATAAAGTTAGTTCGTAAGTAGTATTTTTCAAAATGATAGCTATTTATTTGCTGTTCGTAATTTTTATTACACAACCATAAGCAGTACAATAATAAAAACAGAACTTAAATCTAGTAAAGTAAAAGGATTCATTTATTTTATGACTACACAAAATAATTTCTAACATCTTCTTAGAAGATCATTCAATTAACTTCTTTGTGACTTTTCCTAAACAAATGAATCAAATAACACGCAAATCGACCTACAAATCTCTGAGATGTCGTTGAACGCACTTTAGGTACAATATCATCAAATTTTATGCCACTAAGGTTTCTCGGCGTTTTACTCGGCGACGAGCGTTGGTTTTAATCATAAGAAATTGATACATAATGTATAAAGGATAAGGTTCAATTTCATATCTTTAAAACCGACACACGAGAAGTGCGACGCTGAGAAACCTTAGTGAATAACACGTCTGAAGAACGTCTAGTCTAAAGTCATGTAGGTATTTTTAGTTAAATCATGGTCTTTTTGTCTTTAAACACTAAGTGTGCCCTGCGTTTTCACCCGCGTAGATTTAGTTTCATCCTTATTGTCGCAGAACCCTAATATTTTTAATAAATAAAAGTAGCCTAAGTAACTCCTTGAAACATCAGCTACCTACCAGTGAAAGTCCCGTTAAAATCCGTCCATCCGTCCGTTTCAGAGTTTACCCGGAACAAACAGACGTACAAACAGACAGACATACAGAGATTTTTTTCAAAATTTGCTTATTTTGTGTCAGTAGCGTGTATACTTTCATATGCATTTAGTTAAAAGCTGTAATTTTGGAATTACAAACAGACACTTCAATTTTATTTATCTGTATAGATTACCTAATCACCTCAGATTCTAGAAGGCTACGAATTAACAAAACAAACTTAATAATTACCTCGATGATCCTATTTTCACCAACTAAGTTTATGTGGATTATGAAACCCCAATAATGTTTGGGAAAGTTGAGGGCGTGTTAATTTAATATAAATTATAACATGTTCGTGCACTGATTGATTGCTTGCCAAAATACATTAGGTTCGGAAATGTCCAAGGACCTACGTCACGTTTCTTTACGTAATTGCTAGTTCAAGTTTCACGGAAGGGTAATCAAATAGTCGCTACTAATGTTAATTAGGTGCATAACGAGATCTCCAGATATTCGGAGCTGCCTTATTAGGGACTGTGTTGTACTACAGCCAGGGAAAATGAAGGTACATGCACAGTTTAAATATTCGATCGAAATGCCACACTCGCTCAATATAAGCGGGATAGACGTAATGACATTAAGAAGTGCCATGACAAAGCCGATAAAATTTTAAAATCTTTAGGATTGCCACCCTTCACGCTCAATGGAACAAACTGTCTCACTTAGCCCTAATACACAAATAGCCCTATATATTCCTTACTGTTTATAAAACTAATATTGTATTAAATCATCACTGCCTCGTTGGTCTAGTGGTTAGTAGTAGGTTCGCCTGCCGATCATTAACAGATATTGGGTTTTTTTGTCAAGAAATTCACAATAAAATGCCCGGAGTATGGAAGTTGGCGGTCCTACGCCTGATCTCTCTCCAATCGTGTCGGATTGCCGTCCCATCGGACTATGAGAGTAAGGGAATAAAGAGTGCACCTGTGTTTGCGCACACACTTGTGCACTATAATATCTCCTGCGTACATGGCTAATCCCCGTTGAGATTAACCGCCATAACCGAAATTCGGTAGGAGATCATTATTATTGTATTAAATGTATACTGTGATCTGTGGTCATCAAAGATCGTGACAGCACCTATATGTACCCATACCCGGCAACATATATGGCAAATCCACTTCGTCAAAGAGACGTCGGATAATTTCGGCGTTCTAAAAACTAAGTTCAGCGCTCGTAACTTATGACGGCACCCGCAAATGCATACAGACACATAAATCCTCGTTTACCATTCATACTTATTGGTATAAAAGCTGTCAGTCTGGGTAGCCTGTACCTATATTAAAATCTATTTCTTAAGTCCTCGAAAAATTGTCTTAATTATAATTAATAGCCTGAAATCCTTGAAGTGTTTCATGGCCTAATACTGAATATTCAAGTTTTGATGTCGTAACTATTTGAGACGTCGTTAAATTATAATTTAGTATTCAAGATAGGAAGACCCTCTTATTTGAGATGGACTCACTATATATTAACATTTCGACGGTTTAGTTATCGAGATATAAGAACGCTGGTATTAGCTTAATGATATTTTTATATCTTTCATTTATTCACCACCTCGTTGATCTAGTGTTTGCAAAGCCTGTGGAACACGAAGACCTGGGTTCGATCCGTTGGTCGGACAAAGTGATATTGAGTTTTTTCCTTCTGTAACTTTCCTGGATTATTGCCTGGTTAGTGGCGATAGGATCGTCCTCTATTAAATGTATGTTAAATATAATTGGCGTAATATGAGTGTACGATTGGTACACCTATGCATACCACCTCTTCAGGGAATACAGGCGTTAGCAGGTTAGGTTAGGTTAGTTGGCGGCGTCAGGATGGCGGGTCGCTCACTTCCTTCTATAATGGTTGAGGAGGGCGATGGCTGGCATTCTCGTCATACTTGTGAACAGGTGCTGTTAATTACGTAGTACCTACATTTAGTTAAATATTTTTTTATCGACTTTTGTGCACTGGAACTGTGTCCATGGGCTTCTATGTATATATATTACTTTTATGATTTATAATGTGTTACTCAAAATTGTAAAATAACTTTTTTGAAAAGAGTACTTAATTGCTGACTTTCTTATTAGGTTCTTCTCAGTAAAAGCAACCTTCCGAACCTGGCGGTAGCATGTATAATCCTATGTAATCGTGTCGTTTGACGATTTGAAAGTACTTTGTGGAAAGTCTAATCAAATAAAGATATTTTTGAATTTTGAATTGATTGAAATCATATAATGTGCGTTTGTAGATACGAAAATGTCTCTATTTGTATGTTTCTAGCTAATAATTGGTAAAGATAGAGTTAGCTTTGTCAGTAAGACCACTCTTTCGCGGACCCCTCGGGGAGTGCGTGAATTTTTCAGTAGCTCAGCTTTTTCGTGTTTGCATATTCTCCGTTCCTTTTCATTTCCCCCAAATCGTACGACAATTTATTTGTCGCACATCATTCGGAATTCCACGCGTCGTATAAATTCGTTATTACATCACATCATCAGTGACGACATATCGCGTGACCGACCTCATTTCACTGCCACCCTATTTGTTGCATTGAATTATGATTCTAATAGCTGTTATGTTTGTGTAATTGTGTTCTTCGGGTGATTTACGATATCGATTTGGGTGACGATAAGTTTGTAATGTATGCGGATAGATAATTTATAAAGAAACTGTCGGTTGTTAGAAAGCCATTTTTGTTCAACAATGATGAATGGATATTTTTAATGATATCTATCTCCATATAAATACATCGAATTCAAGTTGACTATTACTGGTGATAAAACGAATTTCAGATGTTTTCTTGTGTGTTTATGCAGACTAGTTTTCAAGACATTTAGATAACTAGAGTAAAAGTTAGAGTCTTCCAATGCCAAAGAGCTGATGTTATAAGGAAATATTTTTTTTAGAAATCTTAAACATTTGTAACCTAATACATACTAGAGTTGGGGAAAACTGCAGGGCACAACGGTCTTTGGTATTATAGTTGTTACTGCCTCGATGGTGAGAAGATTTCGTCAAAATCGATTTTCAACAGATATGCTCGTAAGTGTTACTGAGAGTGGTGACTGAGTGTTGACGCAAATAACCTTTGCTATGTGAAAGTTGGAAGGGTAATGAAAGTCTGAACATGGGATATGATTTAAATATTTATTTGGTAATGTCACTGGAAACAACACAACAGCAGGCGGCGGCGTCGGCCTGGACTCACGAACGACTCCGTCGCGGCTTCAACACTAACGCGTAAAAAAACAATCAACCTCATCTATATATTTATATATCTTTGTCATTATTTACACCTCTAAACGTATTTACACAACTATGAGTATGTATAACATACAGAAAGCGAAGTATAGTACAGGAGAAACATTGTCCATTGCCCTCAGGCACAATTATATACATAGTAGGGACTTTTTCGTTAGAATTTTTTATTCCGGCCCCGTCGATGCGTGCCGAACAGGATCCGTGCAAACGCTTGACGAAAGTCAGGGCTGAATATTGTGTAGATGACAGGGTTCAAGGTTGAGTTGAAGTAACCGAGCCAAAGGAAGAAGCTAGCCAGGTAATCGCTTATCACACACGTCTGGCATATCGGCATCACGAGCGCCATTATGAAGAACGGCAGCCAGCATATTACAAACACTCCGGTTATGATCGCCAGGGTCTTTGCTGCCTTTCTCTCCCTCTTCGCTTCGAGGGACTCTTTCTTCTCCCTGTGAGTTGGAGCAGGCACTATGGACTTCTCTGGTTTAGATCCATTAGTGACTGTCGAGGAAGACTTTTCCGGCGAGACGGATGGTGGTGCCTTTTCGTTTATAGTAAAGGCTGTCGTCCGCGGCTCTTCGTCCAGGGTGTCTACTGTGGAGGTGCTCTGCCCCTCTGTCAGTAGCAACGCAGCAGCCAAAGCCTCCGTTCGTGTGCGCTGGTTGCACTTCTTAAGGTTGAGGAATCGCTTCTTGACGAAGCGTCTGTCCCTCGCGGATTGGACAGGTCGACCTGGTGGAGCACCGTCTGCTGAGGTGGGTCGGGGTGGGGGTGGTTCTCGTCTCCTGCGTATACGTCTTCTGGCCGTTTGGAAGATCTTCCAGTAGAGAATAAGGATCACCGCGAGGGGTACATAGAATGTTGAGCAGGTGGCAAAGATTTGGTAGGAGAGGTCTTGGCTGACGAGGCACTTTTGCTGTTGCGTGATCCTTGCAAGGTAGTCTGGGTCTTTCCAGCCCAGCTGTGGGGCTAGAGAGACTACTAACGCTGCTCCCCATACTAGCACGATCATCGTGTAGATTCGCTTCTCGTTTCGTATGTGGATGTAGTCGACGTTTGTTACAGCCCAGTACCTGTGGACGATAGAGGATTTCTTTGGATCATGAATGGAAAAAGAAGCAAGTTATTTATCCAGTATACGAATCTATTTATTTATAGTTAATTGATGTTAGGGAAGTAACAACTAAGATTAAACTAGGTGCAAACTTTGATAGGTTAAGCAGAGCGTATTAAGTACTTCTTTACGTTTCATTTTATCGTATAAGATGATACAAAGCTTAGAAGTTATTTATATGAGTACGAGCTACTCAAACCGATCATAGTTAGTCCTCTGCTATTAGGTAAATTGTAATTTTCTGTCTGAATTTTAAACAGTTTCAAAGAACAAACTTTCTACCAATTTTGTATTGAGATGAGCATGAGTATCGAAGTAATGTAGCTCGTGATTCGAATGCAGTTACAATATTTATTTAAAGTTTCTAACATTTAGAGAAAGATGCTTGAGTAGTTAATGTATTCAAGTTGATTTTATATTCTCCTTGCATTGTACACTTTATATTCATATTATTTCTGAACTACTCAATATCGACAGTGATGTGCAAGTAAATTGTGTTTTATGCAAAGAAAATAGAATGTTATCATAATATACCCAGCATGGTTTTAGAAAAGTCATCGTAAAGGTATAAATGGAAGCGACGTGAACGATTTTGAATTTACAACTCACGATAAAGTCTTTGATGTCATATACTCAGTGATTAATACGTACATTGCCAATTAACAGTTTTGTACTGAAAAGATACGCACTAATTACTGTAGTGTGAGGGATTTTCAGTTATAGACACTTAGTGACACAATAACAAAGAGAGGCATAAAGAGATCACACATTCGATATTTGAAGCTGCCCGATCGGGGACTTACTCTAACTCATAGAAGATCGCAGCCAAATAATGCTTTGAGTAGTGTTGTGTTCCTGCGTTGTGTTAAGTAACCAGTGCTTCGTGGAGGGGAGAGCTATGAGTGGATACACAGTGCTAGTTATCAGCAGAGGAGGGATCCCTGTTCAGGAGGGATTCTCTATAATGTAGGCAACGTGCATCGGCATTAAGTTACAAGTTTTTGTACCAATCTGATTTCCATCAGGTGGTCTGTATGTGTGATGTTTTGTTTCTAACTTCTTAAAATGGTAACAGCAAAAAGGGTAATGGGAAAAGCAACAACACAGTTTGCAGGAGGTCTTAGGTTGCATCTCACCGTGTGTTCGTATGTTTCTTAACCTCTAAGATTTGTTTACAACCTACACTAATTCATACGACTTCCACGACAATTCAATTTCTTGGATGTATACCAAAACAAAAGCCGTAGAGGTGGTGGTGATAAAATCATGGATGTCTGGGAATAAGTCTAAAATGATGCATACCTATCAGTAGCAATGGCAACAAGATGCAAGATGGACGCGGAGCTGCAAAGAACGTCGCTCGAAGTCCACATATCGCACAGTTCCGGACCCAGGATCCAGCCTTGACTGACCTGCGATACAAAAGATTTTATATTATAAGCAAAGATCTGTATAAAATGGTTATTGACTATGATTATGGTTATTTATTCCCCTCTTAGGCTTTTATTTGGAATCGGTAGTAAAATTTGCACAAACTAATCTTAAAAATACGTTCAATTCGTGTTCCCAGTGTGTTTTATGAATAAAATTAGCTTCTGCACGCGACTTCGTCTGCATTGAATAGTTACTTTGGGCTAACCCTAACTGTAACCCACGATTTCTCTTCAATGAATGAACTTTCTGACACTGAAATCATTTTTTAAATCGGACCAGTAGTTCCTGAGAAAAGCGCGTTCAAGCAAACAAACAAACTCTTCAGCTTTATATATTACTAGAGGACGTCACGCGGTTTCACCCGCGTAGTTCCCGTTCCCGTGGGACTGTGGGGATAAAATATAGCTTATATTAATCAGTGATAATGTAGCATTCAACTGGTGAAAGAATTTTTTAAATCGGTCCAGTACTTTTTGAGCCAATTCGTTAAAAACATACATACCGATCTTTCCGCTTTTAATATTAGTGTAGAAGTAGTATTGATTATTTGATTTTGATTTTGGACGACATCCAATCATGTATTTAACATAAATTATGATTCATAAAATCCGGGAATATCTAGCTATGGATTTAAATGAATCTTGGCAAGATTATAGCTACCCCGGGCTAACTTCGTTGATACTTTTCATCCCGCGTATCGTAACGGATCTCGTGGGAAAGGCAATTGAAATCAATTTTCTGCAAGAAAACATCCTATTCCCGCGGGAACACATTATCAATGGATTGTGCTCCTATAAATGTTGGTAGGTTTTGAGCGGGTATTAAGCTGGTTTCTTCCAATACTAGTACTGGACCGATTATGATGATATTTTTTGTAATGCTTTTAAATTCACACAGGCATGCGAATTTTTATGAGAATATACGGAAAATTGTTCCTTTGCAAACGGTAGGTGCGTGACGTCCAATGACCAGTGAAAAGCCGTGTTATTCACTAAGATTTCTCAGCGTCGCACTCGTCGTAGAGTGATGATTTTAAAGAAACGTGTTGAAATACTATAATGTCATTTCACCTTTATTTCAGTTTGTCGGCTGGTAACACTGACTATCATATATATAAGTAAACAATACGTAAGTGTAAGTTGCTAAGTTTGAACGTTACAATAAAACACACATTTCGTTAATCACGAATACTGCATTATTTATTTTATCACAATAAAACGAAATTGAACCTTAGCCTCTCTGTATTATGTATCAATTTCCTATGATTTAAACCAACGCTGGTCGTCGAGTTCGACGCTGAGAAACCTTAGTGAATAACGCGGCAGGTTTGGTCAGCATCAAGAGAAAATACACAACAATACTTGGACCCTACACAACGAAAACGGGTCGGGACCCACTGGGCGCCCAATATTCGTATCTTAGAATAAAAGTTACAAATTAGGCCCCTATATTAGTGTCCATTAATCCCCCGGGAGAACATTTAAGAATAAGTCAGCTGCTTAATATCGTTATTTAATTACCAATAATTCAGTCATAAATCAACGATATTGGTACTAGCACTACGTCTATATCATAATCACCAGTCAACTGTCAACTCTATGTTCATTTGTCGCAAGGTTTATTTGACCCAAACACTAGTTGAATAACACTACTTAGTTCATAACGTCAAGTCTTGAAACACATTTGTGTTTACAAAAGTTACACACACAAGTATTACTTTGTAGACGCATGTATCAAAGGGCCGAGAACAGGTGTGGCCTCAGGCGCATGTCCTGTGTGTTTACGGTTATTGCTGAGAGTAACCTGAAGACAGCTAGTTCGTTGGATGATCTTCGGATGAAAGTAATGGTTTAAACAAGTGAATAATTTATGTAGTTTTTTTTTGTAATTATTATTATTTTACTGTGTAATGAAATGTACATGATGCCAGCTGAGTTTCTTGCCGGTTCTTCTCAGAAGGCTAGTTTCCGAACCGGTGGTAGATTCCTCGACGTTCATAAGTGCCTTACCAGGGCCTAAACTGAATAAATCATTTTCATTTTCATTTTCATTTTTCATTTTCAAACACACGAGATGCTATGGACTCCTTCCAAGAACTTGTCCAAAACAATGAATATTACAGTCTTGGTACACGTAATACGGACGAGCCCGAAAAAACCGTCTTATAGCTTTGTAGTTACAATACGTACATACATATGCTCACGTCTGTATTCCTCGAAGGAGTAGGCAGAGGTGTTGTGATAACAACACTCACTTTTGGCCCAATATGATTGGTGAGTCTATCGCCGTCTCAGGCACTATAGGTCTCAATAGGTCTTTGGAATAATTTTCAGACATATGCAGGTTTTCTCACTATGTTTTCCTTCACCGTAAAGAAAAACTCATTCGTACAGGTCAATGCAAACAAACAAACAAAAAAATAATCAAATCCTTGCTCTTTATAATATTAGTGTATATAATATATATAATAATAGGCAGCATTTAAATTTGAGCTGATCATCACGTGAATTAAAACTGTTTAAAATGCACTACTTACTAGGAGATTTGCATCTCGTAAACTGAATAGCAAATATTTTTCAAATTGAGTTTGAATGTTGAGTAAAATTTTTGTGTTAGAAATAAAATTTACCAAAGAACTAATAGTTGGCTTCCCATAGAACACAGATTTCTTTAGATATTTTTTTTTATTTTTTTTATTATATCACAAATTACTTACTTACTTAATAAAAGAGATATATTACGAACTACTATATAATACAACTTAAGTCTGTAGAATATATCGGGTGCTTACTGCAACTATTTAATTTAATTTATTTTCTTAATAAGCTTAGCACGTAAATATGTACCTCATAAACAGCTCCCAGCGGCATGACTAGGCATGCTACCATGAGGTCAGCCACAGCTAGCGATGCAACCAGGTAGTTGGCTACATTCTGAAGGTTCCTCTCTATTATAATGGCTGCGATCACGAACACGTTACCTGTTGAATTAAGAAAAAATAATATTAACACAAACACGTAGGTACATACTGATATGAAGTAGCCGGCAATTGTTTTTGACTCTACATAGCGCCCCACATCGTAAAGTTACTCGGCGTGGAGGGAATCGACTATACGAGAATGATTCAAGATTTTTATTTAACTGCCACGTTGGTCTTGTGGTTAGTAATTCGCTTGCCGATTACGAGGTCCCGGGTTCGATTTCAGAGTCAGTTCAAGCAGATATTGGATTTTTCTATCAAGAAATTCACAATAAATGCCCGGAGTTTGGAAGTTAGCGGTGTTTACACCCCCTTGCCTGGGAAAGCACGTTAAGCCGTTGGTCCTACACCTGATCTTTCCGGTCGTGTCGGATTGCCTCCCATCGGACTATGAGAGTGAGGCAATAAAGAGTGCACCTGTGTTTGCGCACATACTTGTGCACTATAATATCTCCTGCGCAGATGGCTAATCCCCGTTGAGATCAGCCGCTGTAACCGAAATTCGGTAAGAGATCATTAAAATTATAAATTTTGATTTGTCGTTTTGAAGTTTTGAAAAATGGGTGATTTATACTCGATCGGCCACGATGTGATAATGACAGCACTGCCTCCGCCTATGTTAACTTCTTATATTAGCATTATTAGGTTGCGATTATCTTTAAGGAGATATCCAGTTCCCAATTAGATTTCTTAATCGTCAAATCTCACCGTGTTGTTGTAAACGTAAATTTGTATGGGATCAAAATAGTGCCAGTGAAAAACTCGCACTAGGCCCTAATGTAGCTTTGGAGTCGAAAAATATGAATCTATACAGATAAATAAAATTTAAGTGTCTGTTTGTAATTCCAAAATAACAGTTTTTCACTGAATGCATATGAAAGTATACACGCTACTGACAATAAAACACAAAGTTTAAAAAAAATTCTCTGTTTGTCTGTCTGTTTGTTCCAAGTAATCTCTGAAACGGCTGCACCGATTTTAATGGCAGGTAGCTGATGTTTCAAGAAGTAACTTAGGCTACTTTAATTTATTAAAAATATTAGGGTTCTGCGACAATAAGGATGAAACTAAATCTACGCGGGTGAAACCGCGGAGCACAGCTAGTATTTATATAATTTCGTAATCAAAATTTAATAACTCTAATACTTATGCTAATTCCTAATTAGTTGGTTGATTTGAAATGTCAAGACCTGTCCCTAAAATGCCTGGGATAGACATCTCGTTAATTTCGCCCACGATTCGGTCTAGATAACAACCTAACCACGTGATCGTATTACCTAAGTTAAGTACTCTATTAATATCCTAAGTAAGGTTTACTAAAGATTTACTAAATCTGTCTGAAAGTTTGGTTCTGGTTCTTCTCAGTAAAAGCAACCTTCCGAACCCGGGATGTATAATCCAATCATGTCGTTCTTACGATTCGGAAGTCATATCAAATGAAGATACGTACATATGCTCACGCCTGTATTCCCCGAAGGGGTAGGCAGAGGTGTTATAATAACAGCACCCACTTTTCACCGAAGATGATTAAGTGGCAACGGGACAGATGTGACAGATACATACGTCATTGAATTGGTTCTCAAACAGCTTTTCACTTGATAAACATAACAAAAACAATTACATTTTTATTTTTTTCTGTCTGTTTACTCCGAGTAATTTCTGACATGGCTGAACGGATTTTATCTTAACGCGTATGTAACCGCAGGGCATAGCTAGCTTATACTACTTAAAGATTTATTATCTGACCAAGGAATATGGCTATTTCCACAGTCTCATTCATAGTTAAAAACTAATCGAATATTCAATATCATAGTACCAAAGCTAAGTTTGAGCTAGATAAATCAAAAATTATCACAGTATAATAAATCATTTTACGATCATATTATAATTTTGGCGAAAGTATCAAAGTTTTGGACTACTTTTTATTCAAAAAAGATTTTTGTCTATTGTCCGATCTGAAAAGAGGTAGAAAAAGTTGGAAACTCAAAGAATACCTTCTTGTGTAAGGATGACAGAAGTTGGCGATAAGTTTTAATTATTTCTTGGAAAAATCATCGAAGTTCCGTTGAAACTTCGGGGAATTTAAATTACATCTAAGTACTTATACAAATAAACGAAAGCGGCGTCTGTAATTTTGAGATAAAGTGTATTTTTCAACCTCATCTAGATCTCGATCCCCGGGCAAATTCCTAGTATCAGCCTGGTTTGGATTAGTGTCCGGCTAATGGCGATATACTCGCCTTTTCTTTGGCACAGAGCATTGGTTGTGAGTACGTATTATTTAATCTATACATCTATATACATATACAGATAAATAAAATTGAAATGTCTGTTTGTAATTCCAAAATAACAGCTTTTTACTAAATGCATATGTAAGTATACACGCTACTGACCATAACAAACCAAGTTTTAAAAAATTTCTTGTCTGTCTGTCTGTCTGTTTATTCTGGGTAATCTTTGAAACAGCTGGATCGATTTTAACGGGACTTTCACTGGCAGGTAGCTGATGTTTCAAGGAGTAACTTAGGCTACTTTTATTTATTAAAAATATTAGGGTTCCGCGACAAAAAGGATGAAACTAAATCTACGCGGGTGAAACCGCGGGGCAAAGCTAGTGTTAAAATATATAACAAAACCTTTAAATTTTAAGTTTATATATATTATATATGTAGTTTTATGGTTTTATATAATTAAAATATAATAAAAGTTTAAATTTCTTTACTTGTTTACTTCTTTACAATTCAAATAATAATTAAATCAACATAAAAAATAAATATTCCTGCCTTTCGTCGTTTACCGTCTTTCGTCTTTTTTCTCTCTCTGTCATCTGTCAATTCTTATTCTTCCTCTTCCATTCTTAAACGTTCAAACATTGCCTATCATTACCGCATACAAACTCATTTCATCAATCCCACATATATAATAAATTTCTTTGATCTTATTATGTACTTATTTTTGTGTAGTTTAGTTGTTAGAATATCAATTTACAACGCAAAAAGCACTGTCTTATGTTCCTCATACGAGTACTATCCAACAAAAAAACTTGCCTTTTTAACCCATAACAACTACATTACTACAAAACTAAAATGTTAATATAACTCAATTCCAAATATACTTACCTAAAAATCTAGGCCCTATATAAGTCAGTTCGAGAGAGAATTTGGTGTATATATATACATGCTTGATTGGATGAAACATTATTGCAAAGCGAATGTTGAGTAGGCTAAGGTAAATAGCAAAGATAAAGCGGTTTCGCAATAGTTTAGTCGTGGTAAGTCGAGCTCTCCACCATCGTAGTGGGGCTTCAGTTCACGCGAGACGCGGTTCAATATTGCCTTGTCAAACCAAATTATTACATAAGTAGGGCACTTCGTTAGCATGAAGTGGCTGTTGAACTTACAAAGACGATGTTTAGTTTAGGAGTAAAGTGATCTACGTTATTGTTGAAATTTTAATGAAATTTGTATATTATCTCAGGTATACTCTAAATTTTATTATATTGTCAGTGAAAAATGTATCACATGCAAAAACAACGACTTTGATATTAGCATAGCCAGGCTAGGTGAATGAATCGATCCTGTTGCTTCTTCACAGATATTATCTACTACAGCCGTGTGTGCGCACAGCTAGCCGTGGTAGCCGTGGGGTTTGAGCTGTCGCCTGCTACGCAAGGGACGCAAGTTCAAACCCGAGCAGGGCCGTACCAATGAGTTTTTCTAAAAAACTTATGTACAGTGATTTCACACCACGTGCTTTACGGTGAAGGAAAACATCGTGAGGAAACCTGCATATGTCGGAGAAGTAATTCAAAAGACTATATGTATGGTGGCCTGAGACGGCGAGAGACTCACCATCTGTCACGTTGGTTTAATCATCTTCGGTGAAAAGTGGGTGTGGTTATTACAACACCTCTGCCTACCTCTCGGGGAATACAGGTGTGAGCATATGTATATTTCTAATACAGGTCATTGGTGCCGTTACGAGTTATGAGCGCTGACCATAAATACGCAGCAATATTTTTTTTGAACAACGCCTGTCCCACTAATATTGATAAAATCCCAGCAGATTAAAAATGAAAGTGAGTTCTATTCGGATGCGGAAGAGTTCTATTTTGTAGGTCAATTCCGCGGCCACTTGGACTCCACCCTAAATCCCAGCTGATATGTGTCGGGAGGCATCTTGACCCACTAACAATAGATTTAGCACTTAGCTTCGTTGTCAGTTTATGTTGGCCCAAGAGCTGTTGGGGACTGTGAAGCATCGATTTTACACTTAATGACCCAAACCAGCTCCAGGTTTTGCCAAGTTTCAACCTCGACGAATTTCGTTGCATATTGCAATACAAATTATCCATTTCAATTTGAATCTTTTATATAGCATAGTAAATCTTTGTTAACGCGCAAGCCAACTTCACGTCAATCGAAACGTTCCTAGCTGCTTGCAGCTAACTTCGCGTCCCCCCACCATACTTACCTGTCGTCCTCTCGCTGCGACCGACTACGCATTCAACGTGTACCTATTGTAATATTGTAAAAAACAAGAAAATAAACGATACAAGAGATGAAATAAAGCTGTCATTCAACACCCTGAACTGCCCGCCTTCTCCTCCTCAACAAAAGTGGTCCATCGGAGCCAAATTCTGCCAATCAAGCGCAGATCACATACGGAAGAAGCGAACCATACGATAAAGCGACATACGATACGAAACGGAGTAATCAGCGTGGCAAACGGTGTATTTTCGGTAAGACGGCCACTAGTTTCCTTCCCAACTTCTTTGCCTACCTGTGCTAATAGCATTCTATCTGCAAATTCCAGTTGTCAGTGTTTCAACCGGCCGCCATATTGTCGTGGATACTGCGCAAAGTTTACTGCACGTGGCTGTTAATCAACCAAAACTGTAAGTACTCTGTGTTTTCTCATCATCCACCAAAATGAGCACCGAAAGATTGGCAATTCCAGACAAATCTCCCAAAAGTGCAAATTCTAAAAGTGATGACCTCCTACACACTTTCAATAAAAAAAGGGGTGTCATTAGAGGCAGATTAACGGCATTAACGAAATATATTAACAATTTAGATAAAAATGATTTAGCTTCCAACTCAAATAAACGAGGGGAATTAAAATTACGCCTTGAGGGAGCTTCCAAAATGTTCAATGACTTTGATTCAATACAAAGTGAAATCGAAGTGTCAGTAAATGATCATGAGCTTTTTCAACAATTAGAATTACGCGAAGGCTTTGAAAGTGCATATTATATCATTATAGCTAAAGCTAAAAGCTTGCTTTCCTTTAGTGAAACCGCTACAAGCTCACATTTTAGTTCACATGCTGTAAAGCTGCCTACCATAGCTATGCCAACCTTTGATGGATCATATGAGCACTGGCTGGAGTACAGAGATACATTTCTCTCTTTAGTTCATAATAATGCAGATATTTCTTCAATACAGAAATTTCATTACCTAAAGTCTTCTTTAAAAAGCGTCGCAGCATTGGTAATTGATTCCTTAGAGTTTTGTTCAAACAATTATACAGTAGCATGGGATTTAATTTGCAATAGGTACAATAATACTAGGTTGTTAGTACACAACCACGTCAAAGCCCTATTCTCTATTCAAAATCTAGTTAAAGAATCTCCCATTCATATTCGAAAATTAATTGATACGATATTGAAAAACCTACGCGCTTTAAAATTACTTAACGAACCGGTAGACTCGTGGGATACACTCATTATATATATTGTAGTCTGTAAACTAGATAGCAGCACAGAACGCGAGTGGGAACAATATCGCGGTTCCATACATGCCACCGAGTCAGACAAAGACAGTACACCGGTAGTTAAAGTTGACCATTTACTTAAATTTCTTAAAGATAGGGCGGACATGTTAGAAACTTTATTGGTTACACATAGCGCTCACAATAAAGCGAATAAACAATTGCCAATATCTAAGGTTCACTGCCATGTGTCACCAGTTTCACACAATACGAATAGCTTACAACAACACTTTAAAAAACCAATACGCGCTTGCATACTATGTAACTATCATCACCCAATCTACACTTGTCAATCATTCATTAACTTCAATTTACAAGACAAACTAAAATTCGTACGCGATAACAACCTGTGTGCTAATTGTTTACGCGCAGGCCATTCAGTGTCTAACTGTAGGTTCGGTTCATGCCGCAAGTGCAATCAAAGGCATCACACAATGATCCACACGGAACAGCTGATCGCCGCCGCGACCACAGCTAGCGATAATAACAAACCGGTTTCTCAATGCGAAAACAACTCTTCCGATGCGACTGTCGCTGCACAATATACGTACGCACATACTTCACACTTAAATACACAATGCGAACAATTATTAACAAGTGTGAATCCTGTGTTGTTGTCAACGGCTCAGGTGGAGATAATAACTAATACCGGTAAATATCATGTTGCACGCGCTCTGCTCGATTGTGGGAGCGAACGATGCTTCATTACAAAGCGATTATGCGATTTACTTAACACTCCTACGATACAGTCCACTACACACATAAAAGGTGTTGGAAATTCAATAACACACAGCTCGCAAAGGTGTGATATTGAAATTAAAGCGATAGCCAGCACATTCATTACGCGTTTACAATGTTTTGTATTACCTGAGATAACTTCTTGTTTACCACCCGTTTACATACAAAGCGATCTTTTACAATTACCCAACAACATTAAGTTAGCCGATCCACATTTTAACGAAAGTCAAAACATTGATATTTTAATCGGTGCAGACATGTTTTGGGACTTATTGAGTGAAGGACGGATGCGCCTTAAAAATGGACCCTTCCTTCAAAATACAAAGCTAGGGTGGATTATTTCAGGACTCATACATACAAATAAATCAAAAGGCAATAATTTAATTCATTGCAACTTCACACAATCAATTGACACTCAATTGAAAATGTTTTGGGAACTTGAGGAGCTACCAAAAGCTAATATTTTAAGCGAAGATGAGATGGCATGCGAAAAACATTTCATCGAAAATACGATGCGAATGGCTGATGGTAGATTTTGCGTCAAAATACCTCTCAAGCGTTCTCCTGACAGTTTAGGCGATACATATGCGATAGCTGAACAGCAGTTTTTATGTCTTGAAAAACGATTACAGCGTAACACTGTATTTAAGAAAATGTATGCGGATTTTATGAAGGAGTACGATGATTTAGGACATATGACTCGAATAGATACATACGATAAGCCATATTATATCATGCCGCATCACGGCGTTTTTCGTGAACACAGCACCACAACAAAATTAAGGGTTGTGTTCAATGGCAGTCAAAGGTCAAGTTCTAATGTGTCACTTAACGAGTTGCAGTTAATTGGGCCGCCAATCCAAGGGGATTTATTCTCTATACTGCTGAGGTTTAGACAGCATAGGTTTGTGGTGTGCGCTGATATTGAAAAGGCTTACAGACAAGTGCTAATTAATGAGCAGCAGCGCATGCTTCAAATAATATTATGGCGTGAAAACCCTGGGGATCGGCTCGAATGTTACAAGTTGAACACAGTCACCTATGGCACTGCCTCTGCTCCATTTCTTACTGTTAGGTGTTTAAAGCAGTTAGCAGCAGAGTGCACCAACTCGGAAGTGCAACAGATTATAAATGACGATTTTTACGTTGACGACATGATTACGGGCTCAGATTCGATTGAACATCTTTTATCTCTGTGTCACGAAACCAAAAGGGTCCTTGAATCAGGTTGCTTTCCACTTCGTAAGTGGACATTTAATTTTAATCCGAACGAGTGCAATTTAGACAACACTTACATCAATAATAATTATAAGGATCTTTCGTTGGGCGAGAATGCTAACTGCCGTACACTCGGTTTAGGTTGGAACAATTCAACCGACGAACTTCATTATCACACACAATTCAAACCAAATGATAGTACACATATCACAAAGCGTTTCATACTTTCAAGTATATCTCAAATATTCGATCCCCTAGGCTTGCTTAGTCCATTTTTAATGATGGGGAAAATGATGTTACAAAAATTGTGGCTATTAAAACTCGACTGGGACGATCCAGTTTCCAGCGACATAGCTGCTAGTTGGAACCAATTTGAAAAATCACTTCCTATCCTCAATACATTACGTATACCGCGTCATGTCATTGGTTCAAACCCCAGTTATGTCGAAGTACACATTTTCAGCGATGCCTCTCAGCTGGGCTACGGCGCTTGCGCATACATTCGAACTATACACACTGACTATACAGTTAGCATAGCACTTTTATGCTCAAAGGGTAAAGTCGCACCCATTAAACCTGTTAGTATTCCCCGATTAGAATTGTGTGGGGCTTTATTAAGTGCTAACTTGTATAATAAAATTAAACAATCTATGCGCTGTGCTTTTCATCAGGTAATTTTCTGGACAGACTCCACAATTGTTCTCGGGTGGTTGCGCATGACACCAAGTTTATTAAAAACATTCGTTCAAAATCGGACTGTGGAGATACGCGAGTTAACGAAAGAGCATCCTTGGCGCCACGTCAGTGGCAAAGACAACCCAGCTGACCTCGTGTCACGAGGCGTACCACTGGACTCGCTCAGTATGTCTCACCTGTGGTGGCATGGCCCGGAATTTCTCCGTAATCCAACTCTAAACTGCTCAACTCACAATTCAGACATTTCTGTCGCAGAAAGTGATCTCCCTGATATGAAAACTCATAATGCGAACACTACTCATACATACGTCACAAACATCCACAAAAAAGAATTTAAATTTCCCTTCGATAGATTTTCTGATTTTAACAAAATGATTCGTGGCGTTGCCCGTTTGAAGCGCGTTTCTTTCAATAAATGCCATATGAATGCATCACGCACAGGCCCCCTGAGTGTGAATGAGTTGGAAGACTCGCTCACTTTATTGATTCGATTAGCACAACAGGAATCTTTTCGTGACGTTTATGATAATTTAAAAACTAAACAAGCGTTGTTCAATAAACACAAACTGTCTAATTTAAATTTATTTATAGATTCTAATAATATAATTCGAGTAGGGGGTCGACTCAACAATAATTTACAATTCGATTATAATAAAAGGCACCCGATTTTAATTTCATCTAAACATCATTTCACATTTTTAATATTTCGCTATGAACATATTAAACTTTTACACGCTGCGCCACAGTTACTACTTTACACATTGCGAGAAACTTGGTGGCCAATAGGAGGGCGCAACTTGGCTAGGAAAATATTCCATGATTGTGTGCTGTGTACACGATTGCGAGGCAAAACACCACAGCCTATCATGGGTGACATACCTAAAGAACGACTGCATCCAGGCTATCCATTCTTAAACTGTGGTGTTGACTACGCCGGTCCAGTGCTCATATTAAACAGAAAAGGCAGGGGAGCTAAAACTGTAAAGGCATATATTTGTTTATTTGTGTGCTTCGCGACCCGCGCCGTACATATGGAGCTAGTTAGCGACCTCACTACAGATGCTTATTGTTTAGCATTAAAGAGATTTATCTCTAGGCGTTCAAAACCTTCAGTAATATATTCTGATAATGGGAAATGCTTTGTTGGGCTAATGAATGAATTTGCTAAATTCCTAAAAACCTGTTCACAAGAAATATTAGATTACGCTGCCGGTCAGAATATACAATTTAAATTCATCCCCCCTTATGCGCCTCATTTTGGTGGATTATGGGAAGCCGGAGTAAAGAGCTGTAAATACCATCTCCGGCGTGTAGTAGGTAATGCGCATTTAACTTTTGAAGAGTTAAGCACGACATTGGCTCAAATTGAGGCCATAATGAACTCTCGGCCCCTAACTCCTCTTTCCTCTGATCCACACGACTTTTCCCCTCTTTGTCCTGCTCATTTTCTAGTTGGTCGCCCGCTGACTGCACCTGTTTGCGCTGACCTACAAGAAAGGCAGATTTCGAGTCTGACCAGATATCAGCGAGTCGAACAACTACGACAACACTTCTGGAACCGCTGGTCCACGGAGTTCGTGAGTGAGCTACAGACCAGAGCAAAATGGAAGTCAAATGTAACGGATCTGAAACCCAACACATTGGTAGTCATTAAGGACACCAACTCCCCTCCTCTCAGATGGAACCTCGGCAGAATCATCTCCGTCCTACCGGGTCATGATGGCGTTTCCAGAGTTGCCGACATTCGCACTGCTGCAGGAACAATACGGCGGGCATTTTCGAAGATCTGTCCGCTGCCTGTCGAAGTAAGCTGAACCATTGAAAGCTGCTGCTTGCTGCCAGCTTCCAAGGCCGGGGGCATGTTAACGCGCAAGCCAACTTCACGTCAATCGAAACGTTCCTAGCTGCTTGCAGCTAACTTCGCGTCCCCCCACCATACTTACCTGTCGTCCTCTCGCTGCGACCGACTACGCATTCAACGTGTACCTATTGTAATATTGTAAAAAACAAGAAAATAAACGATACAAGAGATGAAATAAAGCTGTCATTCAACACCCTGAACTGCCCGCCTTCTCCTCCTCAACAATCTTATAATAGTTTAACAATATGGACCCTGTTGGGAACAGCAACATTGGAGGGAGGACTCATAAATCTATACATCTATACAGATAAATACAATTGAAGTGTCTGTTTGTAATTTCAACTTTTTTAAGCTTTTTACTAAATGCATTTGAAAGTGTATACGATAGTAGCATAAAAAACAATTTCAAAAAGAATTAAATGTGTTTCTGTCCGTCTGCCTGACTGTCCGTTTGTTCCAGCTAATCACCGAAACTTTCACTGGCAGATAGTTAATGTTACAAGGGCAAGCAAAGGTGTTGAGACAACAGCACCTACCTTTCAGAGAGGACTAGCATCATATTACACGCTCGAACCTCCCTAAAGTGGTAGGCAGTGAAGTACACTAACATTTGACCAAATTCATGTAATGAGGGGCGAGCCTATTGTTGTCATCAGGGCATTAATCCAGACTCCAGGCTGTTAGTGGGAAATTACAAATAGAAAAACCCAATATCATTTTAAACATAGCGAAATGTATCACTGTAAGTACACCAGTAGGCTTAGACGAAGTAACATTATCTCGCGCTTGCGCTAATAGAAACTATACAAATCTAGCTGTGCTCCACGGTTTCACCCGCGTAGATTTAGTTTCATGCTGTTTTCTAAATAAAATTAGCCTAAAACACACCTTAAAACATCAGCTATCTGCCGGTGAAAGTCCCGTTAAAATCCATCCAGCCGTTTACGCGTGATGCCGTGACCAAGGGAAATGGGGATTAATCCCTACTAATATTATAAATGCGAAAGTAACTCTGTCTGTCTGTTACGCTTTCCCGCTTAAACCTCTCAACCGATTTTGATGAAATTTGGCACAGACAATCTTTAGACCCTGAGAAAGAACATAGGCTACCTTTTGTTTATTAAAAATATTAGGTTTCCGCGACCTTAAGCTACTTTTTATATATAAAGATGTATGGAAATGACATAAATCAGTCACGTGACATGTCATTACGGTACATTTTGTATCGTTTCTTCCGAAGCGTGAGTATAATGTTACTTTGTCTACGGACCCCGTAAGCTGAAAAGCTGTAAGCATACTTTCTTATTGCCATCATAGTTCCACTGTGTGACAGTGACAGACTTATACACGTCATATACATCTGTCTCATGATAAGAGTCTTCTACTAGTGAAGCGTGAGAATTACTTTGTCTACAGGCCCTGGGTACCCTTCGCGGAATACACGCGTAAGCTTATGTTACATACATAAGTCTGAGTACCTAGTGCGAGTTTTCTTAAAATCGCCGTCACAAGTCATACACGCAGATTTGTATGGGCTCACAATAGTGTCATGTTTAGGCCGACAGAGGCGCTGTTTCGATCCCATATAAAGCTGCGTTAACTTTAACGCGGTGACTTGTGAAAAACTCGCACTAGGCACTCTGTTTGTCTGTTCAAAATACTCCTTTGTGTAGTGAAAAATGGCACTCGTAATGAACAGGCCGATCAATTGTTTTAATTACTTTCCCGCGTAAAGCTGAACATCAAACAGAAGTTAATTGCATAGGGCTCTTAATACCAAAATATATTTTCAATCTCAATAAAAAATACAATGCTCTTTTTTGCGTACCGTTCGACAAAACCGTTGTATAAAAATATTGTTTCGCAAAAATGTGAGACTTGAATGAATTGTTGGCCACTTATTAAAATTCAAACGATTAATTCTGAATTTCGTGAAGTTTATGCGCCAGATGAAAGTATTCTCTCGCTTTTATAATATAAATTATTGGCTCCTTCAGACAAAGTTTCTTTCATTCCCTTTTTCCTACTGACGTCGAATTTATATATCCTTATATCTATACAGATAAATAAAATTGAAGTGTCTGTTTGTAATTCCAAAATTACAGCTTTTCACTAAATGCATATAAAAGTATACACGCTACTGACACAAAAAAAACCAAGTTTTAAATTTTTTCTCTGTCTGTCTGTTTGTCCGTCTGTCTCTCTGTCTGTCTGTCTGTTTGTTCCGGGTAATCTCTGAAATGGCTGAACCGATTTTAACGGGACTTTCACTGGCAGGTAGCTGATGTTTTAAGGAGTAACTTAGGTTACTTTTATTTATTAAAAATATAAGGGTTCCGCGACAATAAGGAAGAAACTAAATCTACGCGGGTGAAACCGCGGGGCACAGCTAGTATAAAGTATTACTCACCTGCGTTTCGTTTAATCTAAATCTGTACAGATACTTTTAATTGTAGTGTCTGTTTGTAAATAACAGTATTTCATGAAATGCATATGAGAGTATGTTTATACGGTACTGTCATAAATAAAACATTTTTATTCTTTACCTGTCTGTCGGTCTGTCTGTGTCTGTTTGTTTCGGCTAATCTCTGAAATGGCTAGACCAATTTTAACGGGGCTTTCGCTGGTAGATAGGCACAGCTAGTAATTTAATATATATATATATACCACTTACAATACCGACTAAAAATGTACTTTATGGTACAGGTGCCGTCACGAGTTATAAGCGCTGATTAAAATTTGGTCGAATGTAACATATTTACCGATTTGAGAACAAAATATTTCTTCAATCCCTAAGCCATCACGGCTCGTCTCTAAAGTGTTTACATAAAAGATAGGTAACGTATAACACAGCAAATATTCTATTCCGCGCGCGTCTACACTTCCATTATAATCATCTCCCTAGCCATTATCCCATACATTGTTGGGGTCGGCACTTGATTCAACCCGATGTGGCTGATCACCTGATTTTTATACGAAGCGACTGCCATCTGACCTTCGCAACCCCGTTTAGGAGGAAAATCTGTGATTTGGGTTAAACCAGTTGTCAGATTATTTTTAGGCCTCCGACTGACCTGTAACGATTGCCAAAGATGTTAAATTGGCAACCGGGACCGACAGCTTAACGTGCTCTCCGAGGCAAGGAGGGAACTCGGGCGGTCACTCATCCAACTACTGGCTAGGCGTATGGTTGCTTAACTTCGCTGATCGAATGATATGCGCAATAGCAACTGTGCCACGAGCTCTTCCATTATAATCATATAAACAAATGTTTTGCAACACGTTCAATTAATTTCGAGGACGCAAAGTAGATTGAGCACTCTACGTGTGCTACGAAAAGCAATGTTATGATTGATATGACATGGGAATCAAAAACACTCATTTACATACATATATGTCGTCAGGTAATCGAATGTCTGTCACAATTTCGGTGGAGATATTTTATTTCGTAGTTAACATAACATCTTCTATACATATACAGATAAATAAAATTGAAGTGTCTGTTTGTAATTCCAAAATAACAGCTTTTCATATGAAAGTACCTATATACGATACTGACATAAGAAAACCAATTTTAACTACGTATTTACGTCTTAATAATACGTAATTCTGTATTTATGTCTGTCTGTCTGTTTGTTCCGGATAATCTCCGAAACGGCTGCACCGATTTTACAAGACATTCACTGGCAGATAGCTTATGTTACAAGGAGTAACAAAAAACCATAAGGATACCGCGAGACACTCATGAAATTACCTCTACGCGTGTGAAACCGCGGGGCACAGCTAGTCTATACTAATATAATAGCGGACGTCACGCGGTTTCACCCGTGTAGTTCTCGTTCCCGTGGGAGTACGGGGATAAAATATAGCCTATATTAATCAGTAATCATGTAGCATTCAATGGCTAAGAATTTTTTAAATCAGTCCAGTATTATTTGAGCCAATTCGTTATAAACATACTTACATACAAATCTTTTCTCTTTATAATATTAGAATATATATATATATATATATTCAGCTGAAGACTTTGTTTGCTAAGCTAAGGAACTAATGGTCCGATTTAAAAATCTTTCATGCTAGATACACCAATTATCGAGGAAGGATATAGGCTATCCCTACTTCCCTACTTATATTATAAATGCGAAAGTAACCCTGTCTGTCTGTCTGTTACGCTTTCCCGCTTAAACCTCTCAACCGATTTTGATGAAATTTGGCACAGACAATCTTTAGACCCTGAGAAAGGACATAGGCTACCTTTTATTTATTAAAAATATTAGGTTTCCGCGACCATAAGGATGAAACTAAATCTACGCGGGTGAAACCGCGGGGCACAGCTAGTAAGTACATAAAAATACTAAGCCCAATTGCAGGTTAAAGTTAGCATTAGCCTAAAGTATTTACGAGTAAAATGAAGACTAGCCCAAAGTAATTATTTCATGCGGACGAAATCGCGGGCAGAAGTATGTAAGAAAAACGGGCATTTCTCATTGAATTTAATCTAACAACAAACAGACAGACAGAGAAAAAACATATATTTTTAAGTTAGTACCGTCTTTAGGTATTTGTAGTTAGTGAAAAGCTGTTAATTTTGTAATTACAAACAGACATTTCAATTGATTTATCTGTATATATCATCCAGTTAAATATTAGCAGTACATGTTGTTGCTGTAAGGTAAACACAGGGCCGTGAACACGATGTATTCTCACAATAATGTTATCAATTCTATCTGCGATCCCAAATATGCGGCGGATTACATGCTATGAAATACAAAGGCCTCTTCAATCAACAAACATTCTAAACATTTGATCGATACCAGAATGCATGTAGTATTATTGTGTATGTCGCAGGAAAGGGAAATTTCGTGAAATACCACGAAATTACGGTTCGCCAATGTGAGCGTTTCGATCAATTACAAAGGAATTTTGCTCATTTAACTACATGTCTTTTAGTGAAAAGACGTCTCACTGAAAGTATGCTTTGTTATATCGATACTAATATTGTGGCGAGAGCGAGTGATCATGCTCATCCCCAAAGGGAAGATCTTCCAGCCAGGCGGGTGTCATGCCTGGGGAACCGCGGCTCCAACTGTTCTAGTTGGAAACTTGTATATATACTGCAATGCGCTTGAAAACTCTTATGGCGCGATTTAGGTTCTCGTGTATTTGTAGTCAAACTGCGCATTTGTTAGCGAGTAGCGCCATCTATGAGCGAGTGGAGAAATGCTGCTACAATATTATAAAGAGGAATGATTTGACTGTTTTTTTGTTTGTTTGTTTGCATTGAATAGGCGTCGAAACTACTGGAGCGATCTTGAAAATTCTTTAAGCAATGGATATCTACATCATCATCGAGTAACGTAAGTTATATTCTATCCCCGTACTCCCACGGGAACGGGAGCTACGCGAGTGAAACCGCGTGACGTCCTCTAGTCACTAGATATTTTAAGTATGAAGACCTTATTATGTCTTTTATTATATTATAGTTAAATTATTCATAGTATGGATGGCCGAGATTTGCAAATTTTTTTGGCGTTTTTAAAAATGAAACCTAGCTAGATCGATTTATCGCCCCCGAAATTACATAATCGTTGGAGCCATTTCCGAAATTCAGATTATAAAATATATACAAGAATTGCTCGTTTAAATATGTTATGAATATACATTTATAGTGTTATATTTGTCATTTCGTAAATTTGGTGAAATCTCTGCTTAATCTATTTTTCCTGTGACATAAGTTCAAATTAAACATATAGGTACCGAGAGACAATGTAAATGTAGTTCTTACAAACTCACTTAGAAAAAGTTATATTTTTTTTTATAAAAATGAACCACTTTTATATGAAGTCGGTAAAAACTGTGAAGTAAAATATATAATTTATTGATTTTTTCATTCAAATCCAACATGAAATGTGTAACAAAGTTTGTAAACGTACCGGGACGTAAATTCCAGGCTTTCACGGACTGTGAGATAAAATTGTCGACTATGCCATATTTGAAGGTAGGATCCCTGAATGTTAACTATTTCGCTGAATTTCACGACCCAAAAGGATTACGTTATCTTTCAGCTGGCATTTTATGTAGGAACTGAAATTTACAAATCGACTGTAATAGATTGCTTTCTGGGCAAAAACTTAATTATATCCAAGAACCGGGGCCTTACCATAGGCTCTTATTAGCCATCATAGTTCCACTGTGTGACAGTCATATACATCTGTCTCATAATAAGAGTTAAACTATCACGGCAATAAGTGGTCATGGTAGGGCCTCTGTACTTATACATAACTAGCGGAGGTCACGCGGTTTCACCCGCGTAGTTTCTGTTGCCGTGCGAGTATGGGGATAAAATATAGCCTATATTAATCAGTGATAATGTAGCATTTAAATGATGAAAGAATTTTTTAAATCAGACTAGTCCTTTTTGAGCCAATTCATTACAAACATACATACAAATCTTTTCTATTTGTGTGTTTGTGTGAATGAAAATCTATACAAATAAATAAAATTGAAGTATCTGTTTGTTATTCTAAAATTACAGCTTTTCACTAAATGCATATGAAAGTATACACGATACTGACACAAAAAAACCAAGTTTTAAAATTTTTCTATGTCTGTCTGTCCGTCTGTCTGTCTGTTTGTTCCGGGTAATTTCTGAAACGGCTAGACGGATTTTAGTGGGACTTTCACTAGCAGGTAGCTGATGTTTCAAGGAGTAACTTAGGCTACTTTTACTTATTAAAAATATTTGGGTTCCGCGACAATAAGGCTGAAACTAAATCTACGCGGGTGAAACCGCGGGGCACAGCTAGTTTATAATATTAGTAGGGATAAGTTCATCTTTGGGTAAAGTATCAACATTTGGTTACATGGTCCAATACGTTCATTCATTGTTAGTACCGTAAAGAACCTTCAATTTGGATGGCAGCCAATAGGTACAAGGGCTGCCAACTTCAATATAGGCATTTGATTAGAAAACCCCAGTTTATATACAGAACAGGAAAATACATTCAGCTACTGTTACATACAGGGTACCATGAGCTCTTATTGCCATGATAGTTTGACTCATATTGTGAGACAGATGTATATGACGTGTATACATCTGTCACTGTCGCACAGCTGAACTATGATTGCAATAAGAGCTCATGGTCGGGCCCCTGTACACTGTAAAAGTACGTAATACATGCAAAAGAAGAATCGTAATATAATTCACTATTGTTATATTTTACTTCCTAGTTTCTCCCGCGACTTTTATAATAAGATTATTTCCTACGTATTTAGTGAAAAGCACACTTACATTTTTGTTATCTGTATATCAGGTATGTATATGTATGTATGTTTGTAAAGACTAGCAGCGCCCGTCAAACGCTGTTTTGCAAATTTTTTTGGGTCAGGCCACCTGTCCTTTAGGGCTATATGTGAAAAATAGCTACGTCGTACGCTCAGACCTGTCGAATATACTAAAAAAAATCATTGAGGTCGGACAAGCTGTTTTGGAGGAGTTTTGTTACAAACATGACACGAGAATTTTATATATTTGATTATCTGCAAAGATGCCTTGTATATTTCTTTACGAAAACCTCGCATTTGTACATTTTAGTGAGATTAAATCCTTGTCGAGAACATATATTTTACTTTATGTCATAAAAATACGAAGAAATAATTAATCTGAGTACAATTTTATTATTACAGTATAAATGTGTAGACAGTCTAATACTTTGAAGTCAATCTTATATATGACAAGAATTCTAAACTGAAGATGTTGTATATTTCAGAAGGTATTAAAATATGAGCGACGTTCCAATATTTGGCTATGAATGTATAAATCTTTGATACTACTTATACGACATTAGTTTCGTATAATTATCGATAGGCTGTTTACATATCGCAAAAACAAGGTGTATTAAAAATCACGACAATGTGAGATTAACAGTGAAGAATGCAATGTTGTACATACAATCATCTCCCTGGCCTTATCCCAGGTCGGCAATAGATTTAATCCGATGTGGCTGATCACCTGATTTTTTACAAGGAAAATCAGCAGTCTGGGTTAAACCAGTTGTCAGACTCTCTTACACCTCCGACTGACCTATAACGATTGCCAAAGATGTTAAATTGGCAACCGGAACCGAAGGCTAAATGTGCTGTCCGAGGCACGGAGGGAACTCGAGCGGTCACTCATCCAACTACGGGCTAGGGTTAGGGTTGCTTAAATTCGTTTATCGAATGATATGCGCAATAGCTAGCCACGAGCTCCTCTTCATTAAAAACACACCGGTCAGAATCATAACACTCTTTTTTGCTTGGGTCGGGTAAGAAAGAACTCACCAACAATAGTAGCAAGTATGATGAGAGCGAGGACTACGGAGGTCACAGCCATGAGGACGAGCGACGTGACGTCACTGGTGGTCGAGTTGGCCGCGGTGAGGTTAAGGGTGCCATTGCACCCCCACGACACCGCCTCCACCCACGTGCAGTTGCCGTCGAACCACTCCGAGCTTGGTGGGTATGTGACGTCTTCTGTGGAAAAGAGTACGTAGTGGATTACATTTCAAATTTCGAGTTGTGAAAAAAAAAGTGTTATGCTTTTAAAACCAACCAGAACGAAAATAAAACAAAGAACATAATTCTAGGATAATACAACAGTATAAATATCAGCTTACTAAGCAGTATGGAATCTAGACCAAATGTTTGAAATAAAAACATTGGCTCCATTGAGCGTGAGAGCTCTTAAAGTTTTTAAATATACTCCTTGCATTAAAATGACATATACGCGATCGGCCATCACGTGACACTCCTTAGTGACACTACTCATGAGTGACTAACACGGGATTCTGTATTGTTTGCTTGTAGCAATCTCAAATATATGTTGTGGTATTAGCCTTTTATTTAAATTTTTGAATAAAAAAAAATATTGCAGAGAACAGGTCCTACTTTAAGCAAAGATAAGAATCTATACAACCTCACATATACGAGGGTTTTCAGTCACGTCCGTGAGGTAAAACTCCCCGTTGAATATGCGGGGTCCTTAAGTACAGCAACCATTTCCAAACCAGCAATTTATTTGATTGAAAGCCACCTGTTTCGATTCGGAAACCTTATTGTTATTTGATGCTATACGTGGCTTGAAAGTGGCTTTTATTCTCGAGAAGGACTTCTAACAAGATACAAATGGCGAATCTTGGAAGACAAATGTAAATGACTGAGTCTGGTGTCGAATTGGTGAGTGGAAGCAGGCTTTTGACTTCAACTTATGGAATTAGTCGTTACGATTATGAATAGATCTCGTCACTAGTTATGAGCGCTGACCTTGAATGCGTAGTAGTCATTTTAGGAGTCTGTATCTGTCTGTCTGTGTGCCGCAGTTACCCCCACTATTATAGCTAAGCGCTCAAGACTCGTGACAGCATCTGTAGCAGAACTTCTCCGCTGACTACATAAAATAAATATGATCCCGCCTCCCTAGGTGTTACAACACCCACTTTTCACCAAAGATTATGTGCCAACGTGGTCATGAGTCCTTTGCTTTCTTTAAATTCCTTGTCTTGAGGTTTCCTCATGGTGTTTTCCTTCATCGATGAAACCTCGTATTGTGACATCACTGTAGTAAAGTTAATAAGTAAACTTCATAAGTACAGGACCCTTACCATAAGCTCTTACTGCCACCATAGTCCCACTGTGTGATAGGTATAGACTTATACACGTCATATACATCTGTCTCATAGTAAGATTAATACTCTCATGGCAATAAGACGTCATGGTAGGGCCCCAGATCGCGGGATTTCGAATGTTCATTGCTGGGTAGCAGTCGACTCCCCAAGTCACACTGTCTCCACGGCTCTTTTAAATAGAATTGTATTTAAAGTGATTTGTCAGTTCAATTTGAATGCAAGACAATTTAATCCACAATGTTCTGCGATGTCGTGGCCTCTTTTAATTATATTCCAGCTCTTGGAGAAGTATTCACGTCGGAGCGCATTTAAATACGTTTTGCAGCGACAATGGATGTCTGGATGTGATATCAAAATGGGAAAGGGAAGCGGTTTTCAGAAATAATTTATTTTCATTAATGTTTAAGTCTTTGTACATTTTTATTTCACTTGTAATTGGAACTTTACGCGTAGTCATGTTGGGTGTATTCAGACACTTATTTTTCATCAAAAACCGTGGTGGCAAGTGATTCGTGATGTAGTCTGTATTAGGGGAAGCAGTTAAAAAGACCATGATTAATCAATTTTTTTATCTAACACGCAAATGACGTATACGTAAGCCGCGTTCTAATCTCTTACTGACGTGACACTCACAGTGTGTCATTTTAAACGATTTTTTTTCTAGATTTCGTACTGCTTGTACTTATACTGTACACAGGTGTAGTTAGCGTTTATAGGTAATAGCCGCTTACCATCAGGAAGATAGTACGCTTGCTTACCACCCTAGTATAAAAAGATGAGTCGGATAATCAAAAGTTTTATAAATAAACGCTTATCCATAGATAAATTAACTCGACAGCATAATTAAGTGTGGCTGGGCCACAAAGGGAAGAGATTTGTTTTGTCCACTTTGTGTAGAGTTAATTGCTTAGAAACGTCTTTAATTAGCCAATTATGTTTTCAGCTCTCTAATTATCCTTTAAGTTTGTTTTTATTTGTAGTTTAAAAGTAAATTCAGTTACTTAGTATAATCCTTTAGGGTATTTTATTATCAGCCTGCTGTGTCCCACTGTTGGGCAAAGGCCTCCCTTCCACTTATCCTACTGTCGCCTAAAGCATCAAGATCATTCCATCATCTTGCTAGCAAATGCTTCATTCACAAAGATGACTCAATCATCAAATGATTGACTGCTTCGTTGATCTAGTGGTCGCAAACGATACTGACACGAATAGTCGGGAAAAGTGTTATTGGGTTTTCCAATCTGTTATTTCCCAGTAGCAGCCCGCAGTCTGGATTAGTGCCCGGTTAGTGTCAATAGGCTCGCCCCCTATTACCAGGGACTTAAACATTACTGCGTAATGTGGTTGTGCTATCAGTATTTACATTCCATTATTCCTCTTTGGAGTAGACAGGGAGCCTAATTGCTCGGGGAATATTACGCATATATTATATGGTGTAAGCTAATTATCATATAAGCAAGTATGATTGATTAACAGGTTATTTAGCTTCAATATAAGAGAAAAAAAACGACCAAAAACTTCTTCCATACCTTCTGCAAACGACTGTAAGCGGTTACTGCAGCCTAAGAATACTTGCTACACCAAGGGCGTCACGATTACCTATCGTATATATAATGGAATCGTTGGTCCATTTAACAGAATGTACCCAACTATAGCGAAAAATATGCAAATTTGTCGCACCCAATTGCTTCGCCTAACTAGCATAAACTTCAAGTCTTTGAAGTTAAAAGGAAAATCATTTCGTAAAAAATGTCACCAAATTTTCTCGAACCTTGATAACGAATTTTTCACTACGTTTCCCAAGTACCTAGTGGAAGTCGTTTCTGAACGTGGACCGTCATGTCTACATTATTTTGTGAAGAACGGAAAGAATTTGAAACTTTTTGAAAGGACTCCTGGTTAATGAGCCGGGAAATGGGTCAAGGGACCGAGGTCTTAGTGTTTTTGCCAGTTGTTATAAAGAAAAAAAAAATTCTACTAAACTAACCAGCGAGGTAATTTGTCGATAACTTTGGCGAGCTGTGTGCCGCGCTTACACAGGTGCAAACTAAATTTTAATGAGTTTTTTTTAATTTTTCCGTTTCGCAGCCTAGCTGGAGCCAACAGACGGATAGAAAGACAATAATTTTGGCTTTAATATTGAGCACTCCTTGTGTGTTTTACATTTAAAACTGTTCTAGGTATAATCTATACCTTAATATTACCTCTGTATAATTTTGACTGTTTGTGCCAAAATAAATAAATGAAAAAAAAAAAAAGTTTAATGGTAAGCGGTTACTACAGCCTTTAAACACCTGCAACACCAAGAGCGTCACATATGCGAATCGTTGTGACAACATTGTTTAAACGAAAGGCTATATACATCTACTCCCGCGTCCAGAACAAATCCACCATCTCTTCCCTCCAGCCCTTCTTCTGCTACGATTAGATATTGGCAATTTTACACTCCGCAAGTATCCAAAACTACCCTGAGTCTAGCTAGTAGTCTATCATTACTTGGCTAGGATCTTCTGAACAATATTGTAATCCCCAATGAGGCATATCTCAAACGGTACATTCCATACTTACATACATACATATGTTCACGCCTGTGTTCTCCGAAGGGGTAGGCACATGTGTTGTAATAACAACATCTACTGAAGATGATTAAGTGCCAACGTGACAGATAGTGAGTTTTTCACCGTCTCAGGCACTATATAGGTCTTTGAATTACTTTTTGGGCATATGCAGGTTTTCTGACGATGTTTTCCTTCACCGTCAAGCACGTGTTGTGAAATTACTGCATATAAGTTTTTAGAAAAACTCATTGGTACAGGCCCCGCTGGGATTCGAACTAGCGTCGATTGCGTAGCAGGCTGCAGACTGCTCAAACCCTACGGCCCCATATTTATCTACAAAAACACGTTGTTATTCCCAAAAGCGGATTATCCTAACGACAAAAACGATTTTTGAAGCTTCAATAACCGCTGAAAGAACTCATTTACTGACTAGATATTTAAATTAAAATATTCATTTAGTTTCAAGAATTTTCAATGGAGTGCTTAATTAAATTAAATCAACCAGGTTCATAAAACGAACCTTCTGCATGAATGAACACTGGATTTAAGTATTTATGTACTTACTTACCACAGTCTTTGATTCATTCACTAAGCAACTATTCATTAACTAAATATTTTAACTTGAAATACAGTTTTACCACTTGTGTAATACCAAGCTTTACATTGAAGAGAAATCATGATGGATGAGATAGATATATAGGATGTGTACATAAGTCTTTCTCTATCACACAGCCATATCAATAAAAGTCATGACAGTGATAACATATTATGGGAATTTCTTTGAAACGATTGATATAAACCTTTATAAAATAAAAAAAAGAGTAATACTCTCTAAAATCAACGTTTCGCACGAGATAACATTTATGCTGCATGTTCATGTTATACTGAAGATTCAAAAGATGCAGTCGAATTCATAATCTCCTTCTTTTTTCGTTAAGTCGGATCAAAAAGGACTTTTTTATAGTCAAAAAAGTAATTTTAGTTTCTAGTTCTTCAATACATAGTTATTTGTGCAAAGTGGATATAGGCCCAGTCGAACAGATGCGTTATTCACTAAGATTTCTCAGCATCAAACTCGACGACGAGCGTTGGTTTCGATCGTAGGAAATTGATACATAATACATAGAGGATAAGGTAAATCGACGACGAGTGCGACGCTGAGAAACCTTAGTGAATAACGCGGCAGGTTCGAATTATAAAAGTGAAATTATACAATGCTCTTATTGCAATTATTTTTAGTTTGTTTTTCTTCTTAAAAATCATAATACTCACGGTTCGTGTCATTGAACTCGCGTGAAAGTATTCGCGTCACGTTCATGGTACTGTCGCTCGTCCTCCTGAAACAAAAATATGTTTTATACACTTCAAATAGAGTTTAGTTTACAGTACGTCAAATTTAAATTATTTGCTATTAATAAGTAATGCGCTTACGTTTCTAGTAGCTTTGAGTCTGGATGACAAGTAGTGTTCAGAATACGGACCAAAGTGTTTCTATAGGATTTTGTTCACTAATGCTAGCTTTGATGTAGTTTGTGAACTAGACTTCAAACATTTGAGCTTATTAAATGCTTTTGATATTTGATTTACATAAAGGGCTATCATTTGAAAGGCTTATATTTTTCTTTATTTAACGGTGAAGGAAACTCGTATACATACGCTCTTGCTTGTATTCCCCGAAGGGGTAGGCAGAGGTATTGTAATAACAACACCCACTTTTTACCGGAGATGATTAAGTGCCAACGTGACAGATGGTGAGTCTATCGGCGTCTCAGGCACTATGCATGCTACTTTGATTTACTTCTCAGACATATGTAGGTTTCCTAACGTGTTTTCCTTCAACGTGAAGCACATGATGTGAGATCACTGTGCATGAGTTTTTAAAAAAACTTATTGGTATTGGCCCTACTGGGATTCGAACTTGCGTCGCTTGCGTAGCAGGCGGGTGCTTAAACCCCACGGCCACCACGGCTCTCACCCGTATAACTCTGAGAAGAAATTCGAAGACATATATTACCTGAGTTGGTGGTGGCCTCATTATTCTGTCACATTGGAAACACCATCAGAGACATTTTTAGGAAGATTGACGTAAATTAATTTAGTTTTAGGGTTGGCAGTTGCAAAATAAAAGCACAAACACTTAACGTTTATTAAGTTAGGGATATTTAGTGACACTAATGGGCTCACATAGAGGTGTTCACAAACGCGACGTTCTGTGAACGAAAGCCGTTACAGGTAAATGGCTCTGAAGTTGCGAGCTACGAGGTAAAAGCTTTAAAAAACATAGGAATGCTACTTTTATGAATCCTTAAAATGATCACACCCGTATTCCTTGCAGGAGTAGGCAGAGGTATCCTTACGACCGTTTTCAATCCCTACTAATATTTTAAATGCGAAAGTAACTCTGTCTGTCTGTTACGCTTTCCCGCTTAAACCTCTCAACCGATTTTGATGAAATTTGGCACAGACAATCTTTACACCCTGAGAAAGGACAAAGGTTACCTTTTATTTATTAAGAAATATTAGGTTTCCGCGACCATAAGCATGAAACTAAATCTACGCGGGTGAAACCGCGGGCACAGCTAGTAACCTATATAATGTTTAACGATCGCTATCCCAAGTTGTCACTTAGATTTTGATATATCCTAACCATCAATTTCTTAGTAATGGTCCCATATAAAATTAGGAAAATAAAGACATGTTAAATCCTATTCTTGGGGCACAATATCCCCAAGATAAAGCTTGGCCCGAAATATGATGATCCGAATTTATTTTCAATATTTTTATATATCAATCTCCAGTATCTCAACCCGTCTCCGACAAGTATAATCACATATTTTTAAAACAAAGCATACCTTATGTACAAGATTATCGTGTCACAATGTTAGTTACCATGTTCCTCCGAAACTGCTTGACAATTTTTTATGAAATTTTATGTGCATATCGGATAGGTCTGAGAATCTAAAATCTATTTTTCAAACCTCTAAATAAGGATGATTCTTCTTAAAAATATATGGCAATACAGCGTATGCCGAACACAGCTTATAATAAAAAAAAAATATATATAATTAATACAACACGCAAATTTTGCTTTGACTTGCAAGTTATATGTAAATGTAAATGTTTCATAATGAGTAATTCTGCATGACGATAAAGTAAATAATAAAACAAACAAGGTTTTTGCTTGTTTCAGCTCATTATCAAAATATTATTCCGGTGAACCATTCGCCCATAAGCCGCCTAAATAAGCACCATTGCTGACCTTTTCAGCTGTAGCCGTGTAACAGATACATTCATTATTTCGACCTTAAATAAATATTTTTCTGTTAACACTCGAATGGTAAAGAACAAATTTAAATATCGATGTGTGAGTAATGTTTGTGAACGTAAACGGTTTGTAAAATTGCCACTTTCCGCTGCAAACAACAAAGTTTGCGCGTAATATAAATTGTGTTACCATTTTTAAAATACTCTTATTTGTATTCATCTTCTTGTAGTGCCTCTCCAGCTATTGAAGGTTGGCTGTCAGTTCGGAAAACTTCTGTCTATCCTTCGTAAGGTGGAAGAGTGCAGCAGCACTGCTGTAGGTCTAAAACGGCCACTTTGAGAGAATCATAATGTGATCCGAATATGATTCAGGAATGATTCATATTTCGCAATTCACCTGTTTGACACTTTTCTATGAAGATTCATAAAATGGTCCACCAAATTTTAATTGCTTTTGTGACAAATAGCAGAACCATAAAAAGTTACTTAGGGACTAACATCTACAATTATTGTAATCATTCGTGAATCATAAATATGAATTGCACCTAAGTGACCATTTTGTCATTTTAATGATGAATCATATTCGGATCACATTATGATTCTCGGAAAGTGGCCTTTTTAGACCTACTGATGCCAGTCCACTCGCGGATATTACGCAGCCACGACTTTCTCCTTCGGCCTACCGGTCTCTTCCCAGCCTTATTTGTATGTGTGATACATTATTTATTTGTTCTAGATCTATTATTATCTATTGTTCTATTCCAATATTATAAAGAGGAAAGATTTGTTTGTTTGTATTGAATACGCTCCGACACTACTAGACCGATCTTGACAATTCTTTCAGCAATGTATAGCTAAATCATCAGTGAGTAGCATAGGCTATATTTTATCCCCGTACTCCCGGGAACGGGAACTACGCGGGTTAAACCGCGTGACGTCCGCTAGTAGTATAAATAGGTAAAGTTTGTGATTTTGTGTGTAACAGGTGGTAAATATGCTGTTTCACTGAACTGATTTTGAAGATTATTTTAACCACGTTTGGGCACTTTTGCCGTAGGCATATTAACTAAACATTAAAAGACTTTTATCGTGGTAGCTAAATTATACGCGTGTGAAATCGTGGACGCCAGCTAATTAGTTCTTATAATGATTGTTGTTATTGTGAGAATTAAAATTAATAGTTGAATATGCCCACGCCATCCCTGCTATCCATGGTGTGAGCCGATGTGTAATAACACCCATATTTCACCGAATATATTTGAGTGCTAATGTGACATCGTACTGAAGTTCTTTAGGGTTTTGAACTAGCGTTGCTTGCGTAGTAGGCAACTGCTAAGAGCTCTCAGCCACTTCGCCTTTCTACTTAACAGGCAACTGAAGCAAAATACCAGCACTTTTGATCAATATCAAGTAACAAGTTTCTGCTGTGTTATTCACTAAGGTTTCTCAGCGTCGCACTCGTCGTCGAGTGTCGGTTTTAAATATACGAAGTTGAACCTTATCTATACATCTTCTATACAGATTAATGAAATTGAAGTGTCTGTTTGTAATTCCAAAGTAACAGTATTTCACTAAATGCATATGAAAGTATACACGGTACGGATACTGAAAAAAATATTTAAAAAAAATTTTTTCTCCGGCTGTCTGTCTTTTCGTCTGTCTGTCTGTTTGTTCCGGATAATCTCCGAAACGGCTGGACCGATTTTAGCAGGACTTTCACTGGGCAGATTGGTAATGTTACAAGAAGTAACTTAGGCTACTTTTGTTTAAAAAAAGTATAAGGGTTCTGTGGGATACCCATTAAATTAACTCTACGCGGGTGAAACCGTGGGGCACAGCTAGTCTTCTATATATTAGGTATCAATTTCCTATGATTGAAACCAACGCTCGTCGTCGAGTTCGACGCTGAGAAACCTTGAATAACGCGGCTGTTCAAACAGATTGACTGTGGCAGATCTATCACCGCCCACAATTCAATCATTATCAACTCCTGGACTAACACCTAAACAATATAACGTTGGCTCCGATCCAACACAGTCACGGTACTTGACCGGTGAAGAAAAAAGAAAGTTCTATCAACGTACATGACGTCACAGCGCGACGTGTGTGATAAATGGTCGGGGGATGAAAATATCAATTTTCCAGAACGTATTGCGGAGCTCCATGTCAATGTTCTGTTAGACGATGATCGGTGCGTTTTTTTGACGTTTCCGTGTACGTTTTTAGTTTATTTTTATAGTTTAGTGATTCGGAGGTAATGTTGTTTTGATATCTAGTTGCTTAGAGATATTGTTGTTCCGTGTTCTTAGTTAATTAACGTATTTTTTTACTCGTTTTTACCAAACTTTTTATGTATATGCGTGGGGTTTGAATAGTCGCCTGCTACGCAAGCGAGGCAAGTTCGAATCGCACTGGTGCCTGTACCAATGAGTTTTATATAAAGGTCAGCGTTCATTACTCATGACGTCACCTATAACAACTAAAGTATTGAATAGAAGATGCATATAGCTCTAATAAAACACAAAAATGCAATAGATTTGGCTTGAAAACGAAACGCAATTTGGCGTCGGAACAAAACAATGTGCCAACACTGTGCAACTCTATAACAAATGGGTGCTCTATACTGGACGTTAGCCATGCCAGTAGCACAGTACACATAGCTTACGACTAGCAGTACGCAAACTAGGAATAAATCGTTCGAAATAACACACTCACACAGACGCGCGCACCTACCAGGTAGCAGTGTAAACACCTCATACTGACATTACGCCATACCCTGACGTATGTAAGGGTGTCACCTCACATAATATATGGGTTTTACAGTCATTAACCAAACTTCAAATCTACAAATCGACATTACATTGACAAAAAATAAAGGAGCAAAATTTCAAATCTTTAAGAGTGACAACTAACAGGCTCGATGGCGTTCTTATTTCTAAAATTTGGTCTAGATTGCATACTGCTTACTAAGCTTATTTATACTATATACCAGTAGTATATTAGTTATGGTAGGTCAACTCGTCGCGCTAAAACACATCGCAGATTAACGTCACTACATAAAAAGGTAACTGAAGGACGACTTCTTACATAAACCCGCTTTTACTAAACTCAAGTATTCAGTTGAATTCACCGACCTCTGACCAGAGTGGCCTATAAGTTCGCTTTATCATAGAAAATTACAGCTGCATTTTGCATCGATTTCAAACGCGCCTAGCGGAAGAATGCCAAACAAAATTTTACGTTTATTGAGATAATGTTTGTGCTTTATCCCTCTCTGAATATTAAAATGGTTTATTTAGTTCGGCCCTGGTAACTTTTAAAAGTCGAAGAACTGACGACCGGTTTGGAAACTAGCCTTCTGAGAAAAAACGGGAAAAAATTCAGCTCTCTATAATTAGTTCCCAGAATGCTCGGTACATTTACATCATAAGGTAGTTGATGTGCATGTAACATTCTTGGTGCTCATAGCGTTTATTTAAGGCAACAGTTTACAGTCGCTTGCTATAATAGACAATAGCTCTAAAATAATGCGAATTAAACAGGCTAAAGGCCTTTATAGCGCATGTGCTCGTTTTTTGTTGACGTTATGTAAATATTAAACCTATATCGATTTATCGCCTCCGAAACACGCTACATACAAATTTCATGAAAATCGTTGGAGCCGTTTCCGATTATATTATACTAGCTGTGCCCCGGTTTCACCCGCTTAGATTAAGTTTCATCCTTATGGTCGCGGAAACCTAATATTTTTAATAAATAAAAGGTAGCCTTTGTCCTTTCTCAGGTTCTAAAGATTGACTGTGCCAAATTTCATCAAAATCGGTTGAGTGGTTTAAGCGGGAAAGCGTAACAGACAGACAGAGTTACTTTCGCATTTATAATATTAGTAGGTATTCGTGTAGGTATATGTATTTTGAGAATTGTTTTTCATTGCTTAAGGTTAATTTCGATAGAAACATTAAAGCATATGCATGCTTTGTAAGAACGCTTGCGGGCAGATAGCGCCAGTGTATGAGAGCTGACCTTCAGTTAGTTTTAATTTAGTTCTAACGCTTAGTAAGTGCGATAAATACGTAAATAACAGTGCGGCCTGTTTGAATCCAACCGACGAATAATAGAGGTACATTTATCTAAACACGCTTTACGCTAGTCGAGAATTATAGTTCGAGAGAGGAGAACCAATTAAAAGTTTACTTATTATATTCAACTAGCTGTGCCCCGCGGTTTCACTCGCGTAGATTTAGTTTCTTCCTTATTGTCACCGATCCCTAATATTTTTAATAAATAAACGTAGGCTAAGTTAATTCTTAAAAACATCAGCTATCTGCCACTGAAAGTCCCGTTAAAATCGGTTCAGCCGTTTCAGAGATTACCCGGAACAAACAGACAGACAGACAGACGGACAGACAGACAGAGAAAAAAATTAAATCTTGGTTTTTTAGAGTCAGTAGCGTGTATACTTTCATATACATTTAGTGAAAATCTGTTATTTTGGAATTACAAACAGACACTTCAATTTTATTTATCTGTACTGTATAGATAGATGAGTATCTCAATGTAAGATCTTAATGTTTGCTGAGTCGTATCCATTTCTTATTGTTTGCAAGATAATTCTTATATAGTAATACTAGCGGACGTCACGCGTGTAATTCCCGTTCCCGTGGGAGTACGGAGATAAAATATAGTCTATATTAATCAGTGATAATGTAGCATTCAAATGGTGAAAGACTTTTTAAATCGGTCCAGAATTTTTTGAGCCAATTCGTTACTAATCTTTCCTCTTCGTAAGAATTTAATGTAAGACCTTAACATTTGCTAAGTCGTAACCATTTCTTAGTGTTTGCCAGATAGTGGTTGAAAATAAAGATGTCCAATTCTGATAGCTATTGAAAAGTAATAGATTTCATTCTAACAGTATAGTGGCATCATCTCCCTGGCCTTATCCCATACAATGTTGGGGTCGGCACTTGATTCAACCCGTGGCTGATCACCTGATTTTATACGAAGCGACTGCCATCTGACCTTCGCAACCCCTTTAACGAGGAAAATCTGTGATCTGGGGTAAACCAGTTGTCAGACTATTTGAGGCCTCCGACTGACCTGTAACGATTACCAAAGTTGATAAATTGGCAACCGGGACCGACGGCTTAACGTGCTCTCCGAGGCACGGAGGGAACTCGAGCGGTCACACATCCAATTACTGGCTAGGGCTAGGGTTGCTTAACTTCGCTGATCGAATGATATGCGCAATAGCAACTGTGCCACGAGCACCTCTCTAACAGTATAGTGGCATCTGACCACGGATATCCTCTGAACATCACTTGTTCCATACTTTTGATAGCGTGATTCCTTAGTCCAGTTTTAGTTTTAAAACTACTTTTTTTGTTTTCTGATAGATCATATAGCTATTAAGATAAGCTGATGATTGTGAAAACATTTGAAGCTCACAGTTACGTTTTACGACGCACCATTACGATTAGTAACTTTGTTTCACTATTAAACTGTCATTTACGAGGAAAATGGATTTGAAAGCAAAGTTTTGTAAATTGGGAACTAAACGTTCATTAAACTTTAAACAGCACATACATATTTATTTGCGGTTGAGGAGCTCGTGGCACAGTGCTATTGCGCATATGATGCATTTATTTATTAAAAATATTAGGGTTCCGCGACAATAAGGAAGAAACTAAATCTACGCGGGTGAAACCGTGAAATCGATACAACCAGCTTACTCATACGGGCCCTTCTAATACCGGTATTAAACAGCTCTTTGCCTACAAAGTTCTGTCACATCACAATACTCTTGTAAATACCTTTGACGAGACCGGATTGTACCGGTGAAATCCGGATTTTGAGATAAGCCTGCACTAGCGCTTTGATGATTTCTTACAATGGTTATTGATTTTTCTTTGCTAGAAAAGTGGTAAATAAGCATCCAACCTCCCTGATGGTAAGCGGCTACTGGTGCATTTTTATTATTTTACTAGCTGTGCCCCGCGGTTTCACCCGAGTAGAGTTAATCTCATGGGTGTCCCACGAAAACCTTATGTTTTTTTTTAAATAAAATTAGCTTATGCCACTCCCTGAACATTGCCTATCTGCAACTGAAAGTCCTGTTAAAATCGGTCTAGCCATTTACGCGTGATGCCGTGACCAAGGGAAATGGGGATTCATTTTTATATATATAGATTATTGTGACCAAAAAACTAAAGAGTTTTTGCACAGAGTGCATGCCTCTTATGGGCTACACTACTTACACTTTGTGTTAGTTTGAAAGCATTGTAATTTCACTGTTATTTTCTATTTACGTAGATTGTTTTGCAAATTAATAAATTAATTATTATTTAGTATTCTTTTAAAGACTTTATTACCACACATTTGGCCGATGAAGGTTCCATCTAACCATGAAAAGTTTATGTGATGCGAGCACAATGGGACGAATTAATAATAAATCAACCAAAACATGTCCAATTAATTTAAATCCTCGTAAATGACGTCATTAAGAGTGCCGAATGTGTCAACAGGCACTCGCAATGACCGGCTGTCCGGTCCCCTGTCCGGTTGTGTCCGGCGTTGTCCGGTGTAATCCGGCACGTTCAGGTCAGCTTAATACCGGTTTTGGCATACGGCCCGGATGACCCGACCCGATAATATCTGACTTCAATTTGCATTCGAATATTTTTTATCGTTAAACCTAATTTTTACCGACTTCGAAAAAAAAGGGGTTCAATGTTCAAGGCCAATTTTGATTAAATTTTTAGACACTCAGATTAAAGTTAGTCAGAGAGAACGTTAATTTATTAAAGAGAGTTAATTTTACAATCTTATTAAAATTAAACCACGTAGACTTTTTAATCAAACATTTATAAACATTAATAGTATTTCGGTGTGATATTAAAATAATGGCTTTTAAAATCAAATTTGCCAAGTAAGCTATTTATTTATATATGTATGTATGTAAATCTGTCTTTGATACAATCTATACAGATAAATGAAATTGAAGTGTCTGTTTGTAATTCAAAAATTACAGCTTTTCACTAAATGCATATCAAAGTATACACGCTACTGACACTGGAAAAACCAAGTTTTAAAATTCTATCTGTCTGTCTGTCTGTTTGTTCCGGGTAATCTCCGAAACGGCTGGACGGTTTTTAACGGGACTTTCACTGGTAGGTAGCTGATGTTTCAAGGAGTAACTAAGGCAAATTTTATTTATTATAAAAATTTGGGTTCCGCAACAATAACGATGAAACTAAATCTACGCGGGTGAAACCGCAGGGCACAGCTAGTGTTAAATAAAATTCTGGTTTATTTAAAAATTAACTATTTAAGCATTTTTTTAACAATTATATCCGTTGACCGTACTCTTTGTGCAACTTGCTTAGTTTGGGACTAGACGCAGAGTGATGATAGCCGAAAGTTTGTAAATTTATTTACAAAATGACTCGATATAAAAGCCAGAGTCGAAAGCTGTCAACAAATTTCCCAGCATACAATGTTGAAAAGCTCAAAGTAACTAAACCGGATTATATTCCACTAATCAAATAGTCTAGAAGTCGGATCCAGCGTCTCCTGAGAAATTGACATCAATTTTCCTGATTTGCCCAATTTACTCACAATTATACTGAGTGCTGTGTTTCGAGGCAAGACCGTTTCGTAAATGGATAAACCTATTCACGTCTCGAGGTCTCTAAGGTAGAGCGCCTCTATTTCTTAATTTTACCAATTTACCAATGATAATTGATTTTTGTTGGCAAAACATTTATGCAATGATCATCTCCTAACCGAATTTCGGTCACGGCGGCTCTCAACGGGCATTAGCCATCAGCGCAGGAGATATTATGATGCACAAGTGTGTGCAAACACAAATGCACTCTCATATTTCGATGGGACGGCAATTCGACACGACCGGAGATCAGGCGTAGGACCAACGGCTTAAAGTGCTTTCTGAGGCACGGTATATACCGACAACTTCCAAACTCCGGGCATTTATTGTGAATTTCTTGACAGAAAGCCCCAATATTTTTTTTAAGATCCGACCTGGGAATCCGACCCTGGACCTTGTGATTATTAACCGTTATTTAGTTTCATGCTTCATGTCGCGGAAACCACATGGTTTTTTAAAAATAAAAGTTGCCTAATTTACTCCTTGGAACATCACGTTAGCGTGTATACTTTCATATACATTTAGTGAAAAGTTGTTATTTTGGAATCACAAACAGACACTTCAATTTCATTTATCTGTATAGATTTTATATATGCAACTAAGTCTTAATTTGGCAAGCATTTATAGGTTGTAGAATGTAGGTGTCAAGATCTTCTTCATACCAAAGATACGAACTTCCCATCCTTATATGCAATAACCGTCTTTATGCTCAAAGTTAACTGAACACGTACTTTAGTGTTTGCACTAAACTTATAACTAACTTATATGCAACTTAGGTGCAAGTAACTTGCCAACTACTATGTAGAGCACTTGGCAACTTAGTTGGAGTACGGTTGGGGTGAAAGTGGCTTTATAATTACATGTCTGATTGAGTAACATACGAAGGCTGTTTATATTTGCAGGACTTTGATGACATTGAATCTTGAACGTAACGTCCAATGAGATAGAGTCTATTATTGTTTTGCAGCTTACGTCAATCATTGTTCATTCACCATATTAAACATCTATACATTTATACAGATACATTAAATTGAAGTGTCTGTTTGTAATTCCAAATTGACAACTTTTCTATCAAATCAAAAGCAGTTTCTATCAAAATATAGGTCGGTCAGTGTTCTTAGGTTTTCATATGTGTACTCTCCCAGTAGCAGCACGGAGTCTGGATTAGTGCCCGGCTAGTGTTAATTATTAGTTTAATTATTTATAGTCGGGGGGGAAACCTTCAAAAGGTCCCCACCGCTCTGGGAGAGGCAGATCAGGGTATGTGGGATTTATACCGCACTAAAACCCTCCCGGTGGCCATCCTCAGTGCTCTGGGGGGACTCCGGGTACTCTGATAGATCGCACCGGTGTCTCCCCACATTTTGCCTGGGCACATCCCAGGAGCAGCTATATCGCCGCCCCTGGAGACCTCGCTGTGCAAGGCAGCGTGAGCCACATCGCGCTGCCACCTCCCCGGGCCCGCAGCTCGGTGGTCAAAGCTCCCACCCCGACCACTGCCAGAAAGCCCTCCGGCCTCCTTTTAGTCGCCTCTTACGACAGGCAGAGGATACCATAGCTAAGCTCTTCAACCCTGGCTATTGGGTGGAGGCCCTATTTGTCCTATTACATGGTGCCGTGGAAGGCAGGAGCATACATAATATGTATTGTAAATGGTTATATGGTGTATGGGAGCCTTGGTGGCCTTGAGGCTTGAGCAGTCGCCTATTACGCAAGCGACGCAAGGTTTAGCTTTACCGCAAAGGAAAACCTCGCGAAGAAACCTGCATATATGAGAAGTAATTCAAAGACGTATGTATAGTGCCTGAGACGGTGATAGACTGCCTACCCTTTCGGGGAATACAGGCGTGATGATATGTATGTAAATAGGTATGATGGAACGTTTATTATTTTAGACGTGTCCAGTACAATTTACAAGCAATATAACTGAGAATATTTGCCGTTGTCCTCGAGTGGATAGATATGTCGACTTTTGTTCGAGCTATCTTGCTGTTTTATATGCGGGCCAGGAAATCAGCGATTTTCGTAGCAAGTAACAAGAAAGAAAGAGACACGGTAGCCTACTTCATTTTATCTTGTAATTTTGGCTTATATTGTATCTATATCTGAGGAGGTCGTGGCACAGTTGCTATTGCGCATATGATTCGATCAGCGAAGTTAAGCAACCATACCCCTAGCCAGTAGTTGGATAGGTGACCGCCCGAGTTCCCTCTGTGCCTCGGAGAGCACGTTAAGCCAATTGCCAATTTAACATCTTTGGCAATCGTTACAGGTCAGTCAGAGGCCTCAGAAAGTCTGACAACTGGTTTAACCCAGATTGCCGATTTTCCTCGAAAAAGGGGTTACGAAGGTCAGATGGTAGTCGCTTCGTATAAAAATCATGTGATCAGCCACATCGGGTTGAATCAAGTGCCGACCCCAAATACATGGGATAAGGCCACGGAGGTGATGACTGTATCTATATATGCTCACGCCATCCCAGAAGGGTCCCAGAAGGGTTAAGCAGAGGTGTTGTAACAACACCCACATTTCACCCAATATTATAAAGTGCCAACGTGACGAGTATACACTGGATCTAAACCAATTTCTATCTGTAATTTCCCCAGTAACAGCTCGGAGTCAGGATTAATGCCTGGTTAATGATACTAGAATACATCTTATCTTATCTTATACCTTTAAACGAGCAATTCTTGTATATATAGAATCTGGATCTCGGGAACTGCTGCAACGATTTTCATGAAATTTTGTATGCCCCTACATACGTACGGGCAAAAAATTGATCTAGCTTTCACTCTCAGAAAACATCGTTTTCGACAGTGCTTTCATGCACTGAAAAACTCATTAAATATCAATACAATACGACAGTAAATTTCGCCGACAACTGTCAAGTTATGGTAGCTCAGAGGTGAGGCTGTCAGCTTACGAGATGGTAACGAAACTAGAGTACCCCGGTTCGAGACTGACGTTCACCGGTTCAGTTTTTTTCTTCTGGTTCCTTTTTTTCTAATAGCTTTTTTGAGAAAACGTCAAGTTTTTTTCTTTTATAGGAAAAAGTTTAGTATTTGTGAGAAAAAGAAACCGAGTACAGCTCGGTCAACCAGGTACCGGGACTTATACATAACTGGCGAAATGCGGGTGTTACTCTATACGCACCTCTGCCTGCCCCTTCGGGGAATACAGGCGTGAAGTGTATGTACAGTGTTTAAACAACGTTTTGTTTGCGTAAAAAGCTTTCATGAAAGTTGCTCATTTTGTGGCCACACGCTCGCTTAGAAAAATACACGGTACGATATATTTGCTCGGCGTCTACAATTCTAGGACTTAAATGCATATCGTTGTTGGTTTATGCTCTTGTGTGCATTTTATTAACCGCTTTAGAAAAACTATTAACGAGTATTTTGGATCTGCCACCTTATTCACTAAGGTTTCTCAGCGTCGCAATCGTTGTCGAGTGTCGGCTTTAAAGATACAAATTGAACCTTATCCTCTATATATTATGTATCAATTTCCTACGATTGAAAGCAACGCTCGTCGTCGAGTTCGACGCTGTGAAAGTTTAGTGAATAACGGCCGGATCTGCCAGTCGCTTGGCAACTTCAAAGTGTTAAATTATATCACAAAAGTACCCACCATTTAAAAGTGTATTACGGAGCACTTGCGTACATTAAAGTATAATAATTCTACCCTGACTTAAATTTTAATTAATGACAAGTCTGCGCCCGCAGCTTCCCCTGCAGGGCAGTAAGATTTCATACACAAACTTTCTCCCATTTTACCCCCCTCTGGGTAGAATTTTGGAAAACCTTTTCTTACTAGCACACCCTTTAAATTAGAAGCCTCTAGGACCTGTGGTTTAAGCTGTGCATTAATATATTAGTTAGTCAGCCTTTGAATTATCGTTGCTACTCGTAAATAAAATTGCAAAGATACTACTCAAGTACTAAGTACCTAGTCTTATCGAAGTTCAGAAAATCTTGCAAGGTTATTTCAAATTAAAAACCACATTGCACTTTCATTAATTATCACCAAAGGTCAGGCCAAAACGACCTTTATAAAGGCTGTATTAAAATCTAGAACAGAAGATGAATAAACGGACTAATGAGCGCAATAAGACCTACGGCTGATGCAAAAATCTGCATTCCATTTTCTAGGTCACCCTCTAAGTGGAAGTATTTTATCTCTCACTTTATGGATAGCGGTTGGAATGGTTTTGTTCGATTTTCAAAGTGGTCTTGCTTCTTACGATTTCGATTAAATTCAGTTTGTAATTGGATTTTTATTCTTTATTCGATACTGGCAGCGTGTAATCTTAAAAGTGGATTTCTTTTTTATTATTGTTTACTAGATGTGCCCCGCGGTTTCACCCGCGTAGATTTAGTCGCGGAATAGTAATATCTTTAATAAATAAAAGTAGCCTAAGTTACTCCTTGGAACATCAGCTAGTGCCAGTGAAAGTCCCGTTAAAATCGGTCCAGCCGTTTCAGATTACCCGAAACAACAAACAGACAGACAGAGAAAAAATGTAATACTTGGTTTTTTAGTGACTTTCACTTTTTAGAGACTAATACATATATCATCAGTATTTGATGAGATAAATATTTTTGCTGTGTTAGTTGCTTGCAAAAATAATTTCAAAGGGTTCAGCGAATTAAAGTCAAACTGGTGGGTGAAACTGCGGGGCACAGCTTGTCGTTAAATAAATCTTATGCAAAAAATCATACAGATTTCAAAGAACAAAGCACAAGTAGGTACGGGAGTGCATAGTAAACGATCAAACGCCTTTGAACGCGAGATACGAGTGCTTGCACAAAGGCTTTGATGCAACACAACTAAACATGTTTTGACATCTGCACGATAGAGATTATAAAGAACAAACAAACTGCAAAAATCTTTAAAAAAAAAATCGTGTTCTTCCTAGCAAGCCCCTTCATTTTATACCTATACTGTGGTAGTGTCCGCCATCTTGGATGATCCGCCATATTAGAATTATAATGATGTCACTTAGCTAAGCATGCAAAATAAGCGTGTATACCAAATTTCAGCTCAATCTGTGAAAGTTTTTTTTTTTCGATTTAAATTTCAGTTGTAAGATTCCACCCGGATACATACATTGCAAGTACAGATAGACAAAATGTGTGTAGAAGTATCAAGAAATGTTTGTTATTCCAAATTAACAGTATTTTACTAAATGCATATGAAGGTTGTCTACCCGTCGGTTTGTTCCGGTAAGCTCCGCAATAGCTGGACCGTTTTTAAGAGACTCATTAACAGATAGCTAATGATACAAGGAGACACATAAGTTTTGTAATACCTTGTAGTATTTTGTTAATAGTCTGAATTCTATTGTTGACATACGGTTTGAAACATGGTTTATTAAAGTGACGAGTGCTAACTACGTAACCGTATTATGACTAACGCTATAGCTATGACGTCACGCGTGTAATTATTTACACATACAGTTCTGTCGAGACAGCTTTATCGTCGCACTAATCACTTTAGTATGGTAATGTGTGTTTTGTACACTGTTGCCGATTTGTTGTCATAACGAGCCTATTTTTCCAAGTTATATTTACTTCCCAAGACCTTATTGGACCCAACATTATCAAGATTAAAGAGAAAGATTCCCCTTTGAAGTACTACATATGCTCTGGACTGTATTCTCCGAAGGGGTAGGCAGAGGTGTTGTAATAAAAACACACACTTTTCACCGAAGATGATTAAGTGCGAACGTGAAAGATGGTGAGTCGTCGTCTCAGGCATTATAGATACGTCTTTGAATTACTCCACAAACATATGCAGGTTTCGCCGTAGAGAACGTTATGTGAAATAACTATACATAAGTTTTTCTAAAAACTCATTTGTACAGGACCCACTGGGATTGGAACTTGCGTCGCTTGTGTAGCAGGCGATCAAATAATAAAAGCTATGTTACTTTGTGTGATCTTTTTCCCGTTTTTGCAACATTATCCATTGATGCTTCACTCTTATTGGTAACGTGAATATAAAGCCTTCCTCGATGAAATATCCAACACAAAATATTTTTTCAATTTAAAACAATTGTTCCTTAGCGCGTTTAACTAAAAAATTAACTTTTAAGCTTTATAATATTGTTGGTAATTTCAAAGTACACCTAGATTTAAGTTGAAGTGTTAGCATAAGATAATGCCTAAAGGATTCCTACTTCACTATTTGTCTGCAAACCCTTAAAACATAGCAGTATTCCCGAACGAGGAATATTCCCCGTCGGAAAAGTAAATAGACACGAAAATCCCTCTAGAGAGTTCTCTAAATTTGGACGGTAAGTAAAAGTCAAGTGTGGAGTTAGCCTTAAACCTCTAGAATGGTGCCATTTGAATTGTAAAGCTTTTCCTGTTCCGGTAACGAATAGTTACGGTGCCCGATATGATGGATCGCCGGAACTCAGATGAACTTAATTTACCGGAATTCCTTAGCGTTTGACAAGTTAGCGTTGGTTTGTAAATCTATACTTAATATTATAAAGAGAAAATATTTGTTTGTTTGTTTGTATTGAATAGGCTCCGACTACTAAACCGATCTTGAAAATTCTTTCAGCAATGGGTAATTACATCATCAGCGAGTAATACAGGCTATATTTTATCTCCGTACTCCCACGGGAACGGGAACTACGCAGGTGAAACAGCGTGACGGCAGCTAGAAAAATATACAAATAGAAATCACACTGGGGCCCAACCATGAGCTCTTATTGCAATGATAATTCAGTTGTGCGACAGTGACAGATGTATACACGTCACATACGTCTCTCTCATAAATGAGTGAAACTATCATGGCAATAAGAGCTCGTAGTTAGGTTCCTGATATGCACAAAATTTTTAATTTAACTGGTTTATTGCGGAAAAGGATAAAATCTTGATTTAGTATAATATAAACTAGGTTTAGGCTAAATCTAGTTTAACGTCTTTCATTGTCATCAATTTACAATTTAGCTTATATCTTGTTGAGAATTTTCGTCAAAGGTAAGCCGGGACTCGGTTTAAAGTTATTTAATCTCGATTTAAGTGACTCTTCTGTCATTGACAAGTTTGACAGGGCAACAAAACTTTTCCTTATTGGCTCAATCCCCAGATAAATGGACTGCAAAGATGTGGGATCTAGGGATATTTGCAAATCAATCAAGCAGAGATATCAGGTTTAGTATAACTCGCTTTGTTCTGGCTAATTCTTCTAAATAAGTAGTTACTTAAATGCAAAAATATATTAATGGTTTACTCGTTACTGTTATTTATGCTATCTTTTGTATGTTTTATAACCTGTATCCCTCTAAATAAAAAAAATAAATATAATGTGGTAAAAGCTGTTCGCCGTTACCACGAGCCACACCGTCGCGCGGGCACGTTCCCCTGTCCCGCGTACTCTCTCCACACTCAACGTTCTTCTGGATACATATCCTGAATGTGATTTGTTTGCGGCTGAATGGAAGGATATTATGGCAGTATGCTTGGAGTACTGCGAAAAGACTGAATAAAAGTGTAACCTATTAATTTTTAATTTCCTCAAACTTTGCGCACCTCAAGTATTCCACACTAACTGTGCCCCGCGTTTTCACCTTTTATACTTAAATTCCTTTGGTTGGCTTCATTTTGTGACCTAAAATAGGGTCCTTTGAAATAAATCTATGCGAGTAAAACCACAGGGCACAGCTAGTTTTAAGTACATTCTCAAATAAGTTGTACTTAAAAAATGAAAATGAACATGAAAATGATTTATTCAGTTTAGGCCTTGGTAAGGCACTTATGAATGTCGAGAAATTGAGCACCGGTTCGGAAACTAACCTTCTAAGAAGAACCGGCAAGAAACTCAGCTATTTCATTACATTGCATAATTTATTTACTGAGTAAAATATAAAATTTATAGTAAATAATGATAATTACAAAAAAATCATCAAAAATATTCATCCTATATTATCTTAAATCACCGCGGACGAGGTCACGGCAGAAACTACTGTAAGAACACATCATCTCCCTGGCCTTATCCCATGTATTTGGGGTCGGCACTTAATTCAACCCGATGTGACTGATCACCTGATTTTTATACGAAGCGACTGCCATCTGACCTTCGTAACCCCTTTTTCGAGGAAAATCGGCAATCTGGCTTAAACCAGTTGTCAGACTTTCTTAGGCCTCTGACTGACCTGTAACGATTGCCAAAGATGTTAAATTGGCAACCGGGACCGACGGTTTAACGTGCTCTCCGAGGCACGGAGGGAACTAGGACGGTCACCCATCCAACTACTGACTAGGCGAATGGTTGCTTAACTTCGCTGATCGAATCATAAGCGCAATAGCAACTGTGCCACGAGCTCCTCTAAGCTAAAACTACTGTAAGAACACAATGTTACGATATTAATGCTTAATGAAGAACTTACAGAATATCGCTATACTAGTATCCACGAGCCAGATTGGTTTACGATGGCACTTCTAAATTATTACTTCGTCATTACTATGTTATTACTCCTGGTTGTTCTTGTTTTCTGGTACTATTTAATGTCATGGATTAATGTAAGTCCGATCGAGATGAGTGTATAAGATTTTATGTTTTATTTTTATGATAAGTAGTTCCAGTTGTTGACGATGGCTCACCAGGCTTAGACAAAGTTACATTCTCCTGCGTTTGCGCTAATAGAAACGATACAAAATATATGGAAATGACATAAATCAGTCACGTGACATATGTAATTCTCGGACATTTCGTAGAAGAATTCCAGTGAAGGAAAATATCGTGAGGGAACTTTTATAAAAATGGAACATGTTGCAAATATGTGAACTACCTTTTTTAGTTTTAAGGCAGTCAGCATAGTGTGACTGATTACATTGACGATAGCTAAGCATAGCAATGAGTTGCTCACTCTTCTATGCATTTGCAGTAAATCAACCCCAATTATAAAAAAAGGAACATGCATAATAAATCTGGGAGCTTTGCCGTTTCTTCTCCAGTGAGGCTTCATTTGAAATTGAATATTAACCTAAGTTAGCCTTAAACCTCACGTTCAATGAGTGTTCAAAGTGACCCTTCGAATTTATTTTAATACTAGCTGTGCCCCGCGGTTTCACCTGCGTAGATTTAGTTTCATCCTTATTGTCGCGGAACCCTAATTTTTTTGTGAAATGATAGTAGCCTGAATTACTCCTTGAAACATCAGCTAGCTACCAGTGAAAGTCCCATTAAAATTCGTCCAGCCATTTCATAGATTACCCGTAACAAACAGACAGACAGACAGAGAAACATTTAAAATTTATCTGTATAAATGATTTTATGAGAAATTAAAATAAATTTAATGTCATATGTAATAGACAAACAAGGCAGTCCTGACAAGTATATATAACGACAGCCTTATTCTTAAAAAGTGTGTCAAATTATGATAACATTTTGATTTGTAAGTTACTTGACCTTGAGGACGAATGCAAACGTAAACGAAATCGGGGTTAAAAGCTAGTGCCTTTTAAACATAAGGTCAGCAACAGTGATATCCTCTATCAAGCAACCTGTCATAGGGTAGCTTTATAGGGATGACGTATGCTAGTTTGTCACCTTTGGGACGTATCACGTTGAAATGCCTTGGACATCTGACACGAGAAAGGTTCGCATTGTATGTTAAATCGATTGTCTATACGTATACATTTTAACGAGGTCGGGGTCTACATTTTATGTTTGTAAATTTGGAATTTTGACGAGAATGAACCTAAATAGTTATAAAGCATTTTTTGTAGGTTTGTGCGTATGTGAACGCTTAATTATTGGCTAGATTTTGTTGAAGTTCAGGGGCCTTACCATGAGTTCTTATTGACATGATATCATCATCTCCCTGGCCTTATCCCATACGTTGTTGGGGTTGGTACTTGATGCAACCCGATGTGGCTGATCACCTGATTTTTATACGAAGCGACTGCCATCTGACCTTCGCAACCCCAGTTTAGGAGGAAAATCTGTGATCTGGGTTAAACCAGTTGTCAGATTATTTTTAGGCCTCCGACTGACCTGTAACGATTGCTAAATATGTTAAATTGGCAACCTTATCTTATCTTATTGACATGATAGTTTCACGACAGATGTATGTGACGTGTATACATCTGTCACTGTCGCACAACTGAATTATCATTGTAATAAGAGCTCATGGTAGGGCCCCAGTACCCCTATTACGAGTTTGCCACTGTTTTCCTAAACTACACTCGCTAGCGTCTCCGCCGAATATTTGTATGACATATTTTACTTCTTCACGTCACCGCTTGGAGGCGCTGTACAATTTGTCATACAAATATTCGGCGGAGACGCTAGCGAGTGTAGTTTAGGAAAACGGTGGCAAACTCGTGATGGCACTACCGCCCGACATTTCGGTATCTAAAAACCATATTGACTCGGCTCGTAGACTCGCTCATAGAATCTCACTCCTATTATGAACAAGTCATAAGCAAACAGGCCTTTAGGAAAGTTGGTTTATTGTTAACTTACCTATATGTTTACGCTGTAAATATTTACTCAGGGAATAGTAAATGTGGTGTTTGATGATTCTTATGTACGATCCTAAAGGAGTCGTTTATTTTTCCGGAATAAAAAGTAGCCTATGTTAACCTTTGTCCCTTATCAATCCTTGTACAAAACATTGCGTAGGTCAGTTGGGCTTGTTATGTATTTCTAAAGCCTTTATGGAGAAGCACATTTTTTCCGGAAAAAAATTGTGGTTGCATAAAATAAGAGCGAATGAATAATTGAAAATATTAGCAAAATAATATCATTACTTTCCTATTATATATTAAGTTGCTCAGTAATTGCGTAGAAATATACGAAAAATCATAACTTGCGTATATAAAAGGGCATATTTTGATATTATGATATGAATTTTAAGTTAAATTAATTTATTATTACTTACTGTGTTCATGGAACCATGTAGACGTAATATTAATATTACAAATTCATTGATCATTCTCCTGCACTTATCCCATTTTATGATCAGTGCAATGTGTTCTTCATTTCCATTCTAATATATCATCAACAATATCTGTACATCTATACATACAAATAAATACAATTTAAGTGTCTGTTTGTAAGTCCAAATTAACAGCTCTTTACTAAATACCTATGAAAGAATTTCGATAAAGAATCAAAGAATTTATTTAATACCATAATAACATAAGAGTCTAATAACAATACAGAGCGTAAACAACTACAATAGTTAAAAAAACTGTGAAGCAGTTGCTTGATTCATAAATAAAATAAGATTTCTGTCTGACTGTCTGTTTGTTCCGGCTAATCTCTGAAACGGCGAAAGTCTACTAACTATCTAGTAAAGGGTGTAACCGCGGGCATAGCTACTTATAAATAAAAAATACTCTTTTTCATTGTTGCTACTTTTGCAGTGTAAAAAAGCTAAATCTTCAGCTATCTTACGGAGTAATGGTCAGCTTATCGCAACGTTATCTCTGTAACGTCCTTAAGTTCCAGTGACCCACTTCCAGTATCAAATATCCTTAACACAATATTGTAAAGGGTTTGTTTACCAAGCCGCGATACAATCAGACACTCGCAGAATTGTATAACATATATTGGAGCAAAGAAGCCATGGAAATTTTAATCAAACATTTACCTTTGAAACTTCAAATAGAATCTATTAACTATTTATGATAAATCTTCGTTATATTTGGAAAAATCTTCCGATCACGACCTAATCCAAAACGTGACCTAATACAAAAGTATACTATATAGCTTATATAAAAACTAGAAAGTCTATTCGGAATAAGTATTAGTGAAAGAATGATTGACATCGGATGAGAAATATCGAAGATAATTTACATAAATACACAAAACTCTCTGCAATACTGCCTCGTTGGACTACTTAAGTGCCAACGTGACAGAGGGTGAGTCCATCGCCGTATCAGGCACTATACATACGTCTTTGAATTATTTCTCAGACATATGCAGGTTTCCTCACGATGTTTTCTTTCACCGTAAAGCACGTGGTGTGAAATCACTGTACTTAAATTTTTTTAGAAAAACTCAGGTACAGGCCCCGCTGGGATTCGAACTTGCGACTGCTCTAACCCCGAGGCTACACATCTACACATTTATCAATTTCCACATCTTGTCTGGAATATCATTGGATTGTAAAGATTAATGAGTAAAGCAGAATAAAAGGGTTGTGTGAATCTACCGACACTGCACGTTCGAAATGAAATCTTCAAGCGATCTACCAAGTGAAACAATAGATTCAAAACAGACATGGAACAGATTCATTAGTCGGTATACATTACTCATTCTGTTTAATTAATGCTAGTAGTTCTACAAAGTTAAAGCGTATAGCTGGGTAATGTATTGCTACATCTGAAAAGTTTCCTTTAAATCGCTCCCCCTGGGTAAATGTTTTTGCTGGCCCAAAGCGGTATTTAGACGTTCGCAGTCACTTGTTTTAACGCGATTGTCTGAATTCGTGGCTTCAATAATAAATTATGAAAAAATATCAGACTTTAGTATTTACAGAAGAATTTAAACGACCTAAATAAGTGTCATATAATTTTACTAAGTACTAGTGACCCGCGGTTTTAAATGTTAAAAAAAATGTTACTTAGTTATTTATGTTTTTGTTCTTCGTTAGAAGTAGCCTAAGTTACTCTCATGTACGGGTTTCAATACATTTCTCGTGAAATGGTAAATGATATGGTGGAAGATAATTAGTCTTAGACGATAAGTATGACGAGAAAAATCTATACAGATAAATAAATTTGAAATGTCTGTTTGTAAATCCAAAATGACAGTTTTTCACTAAATGCATATGAAATTATATACTGTACTGACGTATAAAAACAAATTTTGAATGTTTTTCTCTGTCTGTCTGTTTGTTACGGCTAAACCCCGAAACGGTTGGAACGATTTTAACAGGACTTTCACTGGCAGATAACTAATGTTAGAACGAGTAAATTAGGCTACTTTTAATTAAACAATAATAATTATGGTTACGCGGGCCACCCATGAAATTAAAACTACGCTGGTGAAACCACGGTGCAAAGCTAGTTTATAATAAAATCGTTAATTAATTGCTAATTATATGAATTCAGAGACCAGTTTTGCTCAAATTCAAAATATTAGTTCACTCATAGCTTGTACCACACAACCGCCGCCCATAGAACAATAGCTTCACGTACCACGGCAGCCTTCTGTACCTAATTAGCGGTTTTCAGTCCCCTCAACATCCATCAACTTGTACTTCTTCGACTGGGGAACACAGTGGAGATGCGCTTGGGTTGAACCCGTCACGGTTGTAGGTTCAATTGTATAGTGGAGGATTTGTCAACAATTTTACAATTACTGATACGCTTGTTTTCTACAATCTCATAATTCGAAAATTTGTATAATCATTATCTATGTTAGCATGCATATACCTGTATTCCGCGAAGGGCTAGCAAGTGTACTTCCATCTCGCCAGTTCTGTTTAAGTCCCATGTAAGCTGTTACTTGGAAATTACAGATGGAATAACACTTTCCCCGACCCGGGGATCGAAACTAGAACCGCGTGTTCCGCATTGGGGCTTGCGACCACTAGACCTATATATATATATATATATATATATATATATATATATATATATATATATATATATATATATATTAAATATATATATATATATTAAATATATATTAAACTTGTGTAGACTCAATGCCATGGATGGCTTTATATCGCTAAAATCTTTTTTTTTAGATAAATGTATCTTAAATTACTTATTGTAACATCAGCTATCTGCCACTGAACGCCATGTTATAATCAGTCCAGCCGTTTCAGTGATTAGCCAGAACAAACAGACAGACAGATATTTTTTTAAAATTTATTTTTTATATCAGTATCGAATATACTTACATATGAATTTAGTAAAAATGCGTTATTTTGGAATTACAAACAGACTCTCCAATTTTATGTATCTGTAGAGATATAGAAATACATTTAGTTATGTGATAATTATGATAAAACGACTGTCAACTCCCAATAATTTAGTTCCATCATTGTACAGTGTGAATAGTCTCATTGAACACATTGTTAAATTGCCACAAAATAATGCCAAATGCCGTCGACATTATTTTGTGGTTCCAAATTATCTCTATTATGCTGTCTCAATTATAAACGAACTGAATACCGCTTCCCAAACAATTCACTGATTGGATAACATAATTATTATATCGGTTTAAATTACCTTTTTGATTGGACAGCTGCTGGAATACTTCGCATAAGTAAGCTGAGATTTAAGAAAATATAAATATCTTATATTTTTGGCTCTCTTCGCAGGTAAATTAACAGATTTCTTGTTATTTATTTGCCATGGAAGTTTCATAGCCACAAATATAGTTTAAATCAAGACTCATCATCTCCCTGGCCTTATCCCATGTATTTGGGGTCAGCACTTGATTCAACCCGATGTGACTGATCACCTGATTTTTATACGAAGCGACTGCCATCTGACCTTCGTAACCCTTTTTTCGAGGAAAATCGGCAATCTGGGTTAAACTAATTGTCAGACTTTCTTAGGCCTCTGACTGACCTGTAACGATTGCCAAAGATGTTAAATTGGCAACCGGGACCGACGGCTTAACGTGCTCTCCGAGGCACGGAGGGAACTCGGGCGGTCACCCATCCAACTACTGGCTAGGCGTATGGTTGCTTAACTTTGCTGATCGCATCATATGCGCAATAGCAACAGTGCCACGAGCCCCAAAAGTTTAAATCAAGACTAGACCAAATAAAATCAAACCGGAGAAGTAGGAGATTGCTAGAATCTAGCTTAAATCTCAGAGGGCTAGTTTCCGAACCGGTGGTAGATTCCTCAACATTCATAAGTGACTTACCAGGGCCTAAAATGAATAAATCATTTTCATTTTCATCGGACAATAAAATAAATTAATATCGCGGTATCTCTCTCATCTCCAACTAAGCAACGCTTGTATGATAGTTATTATATCCGTTGCCTGGTTTTATAATATGTGTTTGTAAATATATACCCATGATTATATACCCAGACATAAAGAAAGCACAAATGTTCATCACATAAAATGTTGCCCTGATGCGGGAATTGAACCCACGACACCTATATATAGCAGTCAGGTATACTAACTACAACATATCAAATAGTTTTTGAAATCCATATCACAAAAAGAAATAGTACTATTCTTAAAGCAAGGATTATTTTAAGTGATGTTTTGCAATAAGGAGTTGGAGTCTGACATCTTGCTTGCTTGAGTACCTTTATATTTAAAATGTTTTCGGGGCTTTCATTTGATCGTCCATCCGTTTTCGCCGGATGTAAATCAATTCTGTTCAGAAACACGCAGCCATACGACCCAGACTCGAATCCACTTTCACAGACATAAAATATTGTTCTAAGCATAAATTTAGTCCGTGATTTTGAATAAGAATTAATAAGTAATTTTTCTCATATTATTATAGTTGTAAATTTTCTGTCTCTTTTCTAGTGTTTTGCTTTAGGTATGCAAACTATAACATTTCTTTCTTTCTTTCTATATTTTATCGTCTGAATTACAAATTTAATTCATAAAATTATTTTTAGAACTAGAATAAAGTTTATTTGCCTATTATTGGCGGTGGTTATCTTAGAACACACTAGCTGTGCCCCGCGGTTTCACCCGCATAGAGTTATTTCATGGGGTTTTTGTTGAAATAAAATTAGCCTAAAACACTCTTTGAAACATCAGCTATCTGCCAGTGAAAGTCCCGTTAAAATCCATCCAGCCTTTTACGCGTGATGCTGTGACCAAGGAAAATGGGGATTAATTATTGTATAAATAGATATAGACGATATTGGTAGAACGAATCTATCCAGCCAATCTGGTTGGCGTGTCTGGTGGAAGTCAAGCAGATTCTTACTTCTGTCAGAGGATCAGTCTAGCAATCCAGCGAGGTTACGCACTCAGGTTGCCTCGTCAGCATTCCCGCAGTCAAAAAATAAATTCCGTTTTACCTATTAAGATTATAAATTTTTATATTATCAGAAGTATTATCATAATGTTTGTGCATTGTTAAATGTAGGCGATAATTTTTTCATAAAATACGTTTCAAATATAAGTTACAATCAATTTGAAGGTCATTAAAGGCAAGATTGGAACATTGCTTAGATATTAAATGTGATTATGAATACAGATTTTTTAATCAATCACAGGCTGCCTCTCCTATAAAATATGATTAATGTGCATAGCGACAATTTTAATTAAGTCTGCCAAGGTCTTGAGTTCAAGTATACCAATAATTTAATTTCCTTCTGGAACGCTAAAAGCAAGAATTAGGTTTCCCGTTAAAGCATGTTCCAAAATAATGTTCTGTGTAAAATTAAAATATCGCAAAAATTTCGTAGCATCGCGTAGAAGATGCTACGGTAATATACGTAGCGGTGTAGCTCGTAGCACCTCGTAGCGTGACTCGCGTAGTTGGGGTTTTGAAACTTGCATAGTTAACATTCAAAGGTTACAGTAATTTCGCGCAAATTAAATTACACTGGATGTTCTACAAAATAAAATTAATTGGAAGCAGAGAGGGGTGTTTGCTTGCAGCTGCGGTATACTTTTAGATAACAAAAAAATTAGTATGTCAAAAATGTTTGTTTCGTTTAAAACATTACTGATTTTGTAATGTGAGTTCGACTTTTAGTTTGGAGCAAAGTAGACACAGTCAAATGCCGTGGGTGTGCAAACAAAATAATGAATAAAATTATGTGACATAAATTGAGTTACTCACTTACTTTTGAATATAATTTAAGTTTTCTCTGTTTAAAGGCTAATTGTTCAACCCGGACAAAAGCTCGAAGTAACAAAAAAAAAATAACATAGTTGAATTGATAACCTCCTCCTTCCTCCATCTTTGATGTCGGTTAAAAATAAAGTGAATGATTATCAAAAAGTGGTCGCAAGTAAATAGATTGTTCGCAAATAGTTTGTTGAATGCGGGTTGAAGGCTCCAACGTATTGTTTCGATCAGCAGAGAGAATTGCGATACTTCTCGTCTCTGTCCGCTGTCGTCTTTTATGGTGTTTGTCGTATCCCCTGTCATTTATCTCTGTCAACGGAATGACTGGCGGAAATCCATGAGATGGAGTAGGACTGCGCTGGGGTCACACGCTTCGCGCCATCACGCATATGTGTTTCTAATCATGAGGGTGTACGCTCGGGCGTCGCCTAGGGAGATTTTTTACTCGAACCACATTTTATTATTAAACTCGTTTTTAGGGTTCCGTACCTCAAAACGTAAGACAAGAAAACCCTTATGATATCACTTTATTGTCTGTCTGTCTGTCCGTGTTTCACCATCGATTTTCTCAGGTCCTAAAAATTGAAACTTATACCAGATTCTAAGGTCTATAGTCCCTATCATAAGATATGGGTAAATGTATATGTCATAAAAATATCACGCAAATAAGGTTTTTATCGATCGATCAACACCAATAAAAGGAAAATTTCTAATACATAGAAAAAAAAAACATATAAAATTTAATACTACAAAATTTTCGCGCAAATCCCAATTCGTTTTGACTCAGGACCTATTTTTAAATTAGAAGCTTTCATACGTCAGTCAGACTTGCACTTGGCCAGTATTTCGGAGTATCGGAATTTACAACGTATGAACGTTCTAACTTCAGATAAAAAAATGAATATCAGGAATTTAATCTTCTGTTCGTTAGTTCACGAATTTGCTAGTCGGTCCCGCATACTTTATTCTGGAACTATTTTGAAATACGAATTTCATCCCTCTAGTTTTTCAATATGTATGTGATATACCTACAAGTTACACAATAGCTACATTCATACGTACATATGCTCACGCCTGTATTCCTCAAAGGGGTAGACAGAGGTGTTGTAATAATACCACCCACTTTTCACCGAAGATGATTAAGTGCCAACGCGATAGACGGTGAGACTATCACCGTCTCGGGCACTATACATACGTCTTCGAATTACTTCTCAGACATATGCAGATGTTTTCCTTCACCGTAAAGCACGTGGAGTGAAATCACTGCACATTCGTTTTTAGAAAAACTCATTGGTACAGACTCCGCTGGGATTCCTACTATGGGACTAATAGACTACTTAAACCGCACGACTAGCCATATAATATACAATAGAATACACAGTAGTTATAGTTATAAATAAGTAATGGAAGGCCACGTTTTATCGTCAGAATGCGCGATCATCTGTGCACCTGTGAACCGATGGGTAGTGACCCTAAATGTTTGTGGCTACTTGCATCTGCAGGGCTATTGCTTCGGATCATAAGTTTCATAATGGCTGTGAGGGTTGATAAGTCATTTACTACGTGTGGGTAGTTTATAGTCAGGTAGTTTATGCTGAGATTGTTAAGATGCAACTTGATAAGATTAGTGGAGTGTATATTATAGAGTATTTTATTGCATCATGTACATATTATGCCTACGATTAGTCGTGAATAATGGTTTCACCCGCGTAGATTTAGTTTCATCCTTATTGTCGCGGATCCCTAACATTTTTAATAAATAAAAGTAGCCTAAGTTACTCCTTGAAACATGAGCTACCTGCCAGTGAAAGTCTCGTTAAAATCCGTCCAGCCGTTTCAGAGATTACCCGGAACAAACAGACAGACAGACAGACAGACAGAGAAAAATTTTAATACTTTGTTTTTTAGTGTCATTAACGTGTACACTTTCATAAAAATTTAGTGAAAAGCTGTTCAATTTTCTTTATCTGTATAGATATAGATATCTGTATGTACCTAACCTACTAAGTATTTATATATATTTTTTGTTACCTTTTATGAAAACTTAGATTGTGACTAGATAGCACTTAGTGACAATGTAGGAAAGAAAATAGAATAAAAATAAAATTGTTTTTTTTATGGTAGTACTGTATATACTTATTTCCTATGCATCTATACAGATAAATAAAATTGAAGTGTCTGTTTGTAATTCCAAAATAACAGTTTTTCACTAAATGCATATGAAAGTATACACGCTACTGACATTAAAAAACCAAGATTTAAAAATTTTCTCTGTCTGTCTGTCTGTCTGTTTGTTCCGGGTAATCTCTGAAACGGCTTGACGGATTTTAACGGGACTTTTACTGGTAGGTAGCTGATGTTTCAAGGAGTAACTTAGGCTACTTTTATTTCTTAAAAATATTAGGGTTCCGCGACAATAAGGATGAAACTAAATCTACGCGGGTGAAGCCGCGGGGCACAGCTAGTTTTGGAATAAGAAAATAAACTTCAATTCAATTAATATGTATGTATATATATATGTGCTTTACGTTGTGTCCCGAAAAGTGAGTCCCATTTACACTGTGGCCCAGATTATCTACACTTTGCCGTCAATGTTTCGTATATCGGACAGTTGAATAATTTACCAGCCTCGAATAATTTACCTTTGGGACGAGGCCATTGTAGGCACTTTCTGATTTTTATTGCACGCTCTTGCAATCTCGGTCGGATGTCGATAAATCTCTCTGTTCGGTTTGATAGTAGCGTTAAAGATATATGTTTATCGTTCGTCGTACGTGTATGAAGCCTTTATACGGCTAAAGTTACTCTTATTTTCGCGCACTAAGGTCTAAGCTAAATAAATCATTTAATCTTATTTATCTACTAGCTGTGCCCTGCGGTTTCACCCGCGTAGATTTAGTTACATGCTTCATGTCGCGGAACCCTAATATTTTTAATAAATAAAAGTAGCCTAAGTTACTCCTTGCAACTTCAGCTACCTACCAGTGAAAGTCCCGCTAAAATCCGTCCAGCCGTTTCAGAGATTACCCGGAACAAACAGACAGACAGACAGACGGACAGACAGACAGACAGAGTAAAATTTTAAAACTTGTTTTTTTAGTGTCAGTAGCGTGTATACTTTCATATGCATTTGACTTGATAGATTTGACATCTATTGTTTTTCTTCTCGTCGTCTTTATTAAAAAAGAATATAAATATGTTTAAGCCATCCCAGTGAAAGGCTCTGCCTACCCCTTCGGGACCCTTCTGGGATGGTTTGAGCATTTTTTTCATACATCAAAGCATAGCATAAACCGATGGTCATGACATTTTGGAAGATGTGTTCTTAGTGAGATGTATACACAAAAGAGGTTAATCCGAAATTCTATTAAGTAGGGATTGAAAATTTGTATGTGAAATCTTACTACCGCGCAAGTGAAACTATGTGTTCAGACTAGTTATAAATATAAATATTAAGGAGCTAAGTCAAAAGAGCAGAAATAAGAAATTACTTTTGAAAAGTTAAACAGAAATTTAAATTAAAATAACCATATTGAGTCTCGCAATGAAAATGTATCCCAGAATGGCGCTGACTATCCAAGGAATTCATTCTCTTGGCCAACTTAATTCTGTTTAATGAAATCGCGTCAACCGTAAGATCGCTGTACAGCGGTTGAGGTTTTTCATCTAATTTTAATTTGCCCTGTCTATCGTAATGTCTTTAATTATTTTAAGTACCTGGTTGACCGAGCTGCGCTCGGTTTCTTTTTCTCACAAAAAACTAAACTTTTTCCCACAAAAGAAAAAAATCTTAACGATTTCTCAAAAAAGCTAGTAGAAAAAAAAGGAACCCAAAAGAAAAAAGGCGAACCGGTAAACATCAGTCTCGAACCGGGGTACTAGTTTAGTTATCACCTCGTAAGCTGACAGCCTCACCTCTGAGCTATCATAACATGACCGCTGTCGGCGAAATTTTATGTCGTATTGTATTGATGTTTTATGAGTTTTTCAGTGCATGAAAACATGGTCAAAACGAAAGTGAAACCTAGCTAGATAAATGTTTTGCCCCCATAACCCCCTACATACTAAATTGCCTGAAAATCGTTGCAGCCGTTCCCGAGATCCAGATTCTATATATATATATATATACAAGAATTGCTCGTTTAAGATAAGATAATGAATGTATTTCTAAGAAGTTCACGCAGCAATTTTTGTCTTTAAGGGGAATTGACTTTTTAATCTATGCCTAATTAACAAATTGATCAAATGTACTTATTTACTAGCTGTCCCCGGCAAACGCTGTATTGCCATATCTTTTTTGGAGTTGCTCACTCTTAAAATTTATGAGTATGAGAATAGAAGACAAAATTTCATACAAATGGGTCCAGTCGTTTCGATGACAAAACCAATAAATATTTTTTAAGTAATTAAAATAATTTGAATATTTAAACTAAAAGCTAGTGCTAATGCGCTTATATATAAAAATAGCTCTGTCGCGCGCTTTCACCCGCGTAGATTTAGTTTTGTCCTTATTGTCGGGGAACTCTAATATTTTTTATAAATAAAAGTAGCCTAAGTTACTCCTTGAAACTTCAGCTACCTGCTAGTGAAAGTCCCGTTAAAATCGGTCGAGCCGTTTCATAGATTATCCGGAACAAGCAGACAGACAGAGAAAAATTTTAAAACTTGGTTTTTTTGTGTCATTAGCGTGTATACTTCCATATGCATTAAGTGAAAAGCTGTTGTTTTGGGATTACAAACAGACACTAAGGCTACTTTTATTTATTAAAAACATTAGGGTTCCGCGACAATTAGTATGAAACTGACTACGACTAACTCAGCAACTTGAGATATTAAACCAAGCCCACGATCACTAAGAAATTGACTCAAATGGTTCCAAGAGTAGTTCCAATAAAACGTATCTCACTTATTTTTTGTTGAGATTGAAAAGCTGTAAATGAGGGCTTTAACCCAAAAAGATCCAAGTTTGTTTTCAAAGGGATTGGAACTAATGGCTTGAAAGCAGATTGAAGGAAAGAGCGTGTATAAAAGACCTGTTTACGTCCCCATTTTACTGAATTATTTTATATAGTGGTGCCTTAATGAGAAGTGTCTGGTTTGAATTGATGAAAGGACTAGCAGACGACACGCGGTTTCAACCGCTTAGTTCCCGTTCCCGTAAGAGTACGGGAATAAAATATAACCTATGTTACTTGCAGATGATGTAGCTATCCATTGCTGAAAGAATTTTCAAGATCGGTTGAGTAGTTTCGGAGCCTATTCAATGCAAACGAAGAAGCCAACAAAAAAACATTGATTGTTTTTTTGTTCTTTATAATAAATATTTTGTCTTTATTAATAAATGAATGATAGTACATTTGTTATTATTACGGAAAGACGCGTCAATTGTAATGATTGATAGTCAATACTGAACAGTTTTTTATGCTATTGTTTGAACGCACCGTTCTTCGATGCACTCCAAAGATTGCAAAAATTTAAAAAAAATAAAAAATTGTATGAGATTTTCCGAGCGTAGTCGGGCGGGTCCACTAGAATGATAAAATTCTAGCGGACGTCACGCGGTTTCACCCGCGTAGTAGCATGTAGCATTCAAATGGTGACAGAATTTTTAAAATCAGTCTAGTTTTTTTGAGCCAATTCGTTACATACAAATCTTTCTTCTTTATGATATTACTGAGATTCTTGCCAGGTTCTTCTCAGTAAAAGCGACCTTCCGAACCTGGCGGTAGCATGTATAATCCTGTAAATTGTGTCATTCTGACGATTTGAAAGTGTTTTGTAAAAGTCTAATCGAATAAAGATATTTTTGATTTGATTTGATTTAGTATAGAACTAAGAATAGACTTTTATTAATCCGGAATTCTTGAAACAAAACCGAAAATACTCATCATAAAAATAGAACAAATAATTGCCAGTTTTAGCGCTTTCCTCATTCTCAATACGATGTTTCCTCGTATTATTAATTTCAATGCTTGCGTAACTTTTACTTTTTCCTGTCGCTGAAGTAGGTTGACAAACATTGACATTATATTTCAACAAAATTAATCAATCCCCCATTCAGACTGCTTTGGAGTACTCTCTCAAAGTGCCATCCATTTTGTGAAACATTTAAAAAAAAATTGAAATGAAATATACAAAGGTATAAAAATCAATGTCATTTGTTTGTAGTTAAATGGAGAATTATAATAAAACTAGCTGTGCCCCGCGGTTTCACCCGCGTAGAGTTAATTTCTTGGGTGTCCCGCGGATCCCTAATGTTTTTTAAATATAAGTATCCTAAGTTACTCCTTGTAACATTAGCTATCCGTCAGTGAAAGTCCCGTTGAATTCCGTCCAGTCGTTTCGGAGATTACCCGGAACAAACAAACAGACAGACAGAGAAAAATTTTTAAACTTGGTTTTTTAGTGTCAGTTTCGTGTATACTTTCATATGCATTTAGTGAAAAGCTGTTATTTTGGAATTACAAACAGACACTTCAATTTTATTTATCTGTATAGATGTATAGATGTATAGATAAACTAATTATTTTTCATGTTGTAAGAGCTTGAAAAGTAGGCCATACGAATATGTATTTCAATGTATTTTTAATAGTGAAAGAATAGGTTTTAGTTTTTGTAAATAAATTTAAGTTTTTTTCAAAACGGTATATTAATACAAGAGTCGATCCGAATCGTTGCTGCCGTTTTTGAGAAATAAAAACATACTGTCGAATTGATAAAAGTCGCTTTCAATTAACTTAGAACTGGTCGCCTTTCTTTCTTTCATAGAAAATAACTTAATCATCCAGGTATATTATTAGTCACCTAATATTTAAAAAAATGTTTTAAAAGTATACTAAAGACATTTCCTTGAGCACGGTTTAAATTTAAATAATCTCAAATATGCAGAAATATATATTTTTTTAGATGTTGTCAGTACTTATTAAAATTTACTCCGTAGATATATCAGTTTGTAGATATTGCAGATTTTTTTTGACTTACCTGGCAGTCACAAGTCAGGCCCGTTCCAGGTCTCCGATGATCATTTCACATCATCGATGTGATGACATCTCGCGCCCACTACCCAACATCTGGGCCCCACATGTCCACGTCCGACCACAGATCACAAAAAAAACTTTTTTAATTTTTTTTCAAAACCTTAATACCTTAGCGATGTATCAAATTCGATTTTCAAAATGACATCTATCGTGTTCGGAGTAACGTGCGACGTGCGTTCCCTCCTAGAGCGAGAGTGGTACTGAGGACAAATAGTATAACTCTACATTGAGGGGGTGAGATGGCAGGCGCGCGCAAAACTGTTGAATTCAGAACTGGGTGACTGTCGACTGCAAAAAGCCTGAATAAAATTGTATCAAACGTTTAGATTAACGTCACTTATTGCGTTTTGTTTTTAATCGTAAAGTTGTGATAACAACTGACTGAAACCTCTGAAAGTTCACTTTCAAGGCTCTATCGCCACCTCCAAGAAAGTGAGTTATCAGTTTTGACAAGTAAATAAAAAAATATTACAACTCAAACCTATTCATAAAAATTCGAAGTCCGAACGGACTGACATATATTTCGAATATGAATTTGATTGTTGTATGATGATTTCATATTAAGATTTATATTGTATCGATCAAATGTACGTGATGCCTGACTGAGTTTCTTGCCGGTTCTTCTCAGAAGGCTAGTTTCCGAACCGGCGGTAAATTCATAAGTGCCTTACTAGGGCCCAAACTGAACAAATATTTTTCATTTTCATTTTCATATCATAGCGCAATTCTAGAGAGATAACATTTAGATCAAGTGTTTTTGGTGAGGTTTGGGTATACTCAATGAAAGGGTTTTTACGAATTTCTACCCTTAAAGGGGATGAAATCGTGATTGAATATTTATATATGCCATCTTACTGACACGCTGGCGATAATCTTAAATGTCATAGCGGCAATATAATTGTCACATTGAATATGCAAACGGAAAGACACAGTGTTACCCTGTGATATGCAATTTATATTTCGACTTCAAGTAAAGTCTCAAAAAGTGAATTGATGTTGATTTGAATACTTGGCTAAATGTTTTGTATCGCTGTTCGTTTTTTGTCGTAGCTGTGTTGTACGTTTTTATTTACGTAAACTCAATTTTATTGAGAGTAAATCTTAACTTCACAATCGCAAGAGAAAAATCTATAGATATATCTATTCTAGCGGACGTCACGCGGTTTCACCCGCCTAGTTCCCGTTCCCGTGGGAATACGGGGATAAAATAAAGCTTATATTAATCAGTGATAATGTGGCATTCAAATGGTGATAGATTTTTTTAAATCAGTTCAGTACTTTTCGAGTCAATTCGTTACAAATATACTTATATACAAATCTTTCCTCTTTATAATCTTCTTAATAATAATAATCTTATATAAAAAATATAAAAATGAATCCCCATTTTTCACTGGCAGATAGCTGATGTTTCAAGGAGTTTTAGACTAATTTTATTTAAAAAATACACGTTGGACTCCCATGAAATTAACACTACGCGGGTGAAGCCGCTTGGCACAGCTAGTCTTCTTATATATAAAAATGAATCCCCATTTCCCTTGGTCACGGTATCACGCCGAAACGGCTGAATGTATTTTAACGGGACATTCACTGGCAGATAGCTAATGTTTCAAGGAGTGTTTTATTAGGAAAACATATTAGGGTTCCGCCACTACGCGGGTGAAACCGCGGGGCACAGCTAGTATTAGTATAGATTACGTTGTTTGTCGATGGACTCCTAATGTACTTAAATTTTAAATTTGATTTGCTCACCGTGTATAATTGGATCCAATTTGAAAGATAGGATAGCTTACATCTCAATTTATAGTCGCAACTAGCTTCTGCCCGCGATTTCGCCTGCGTGGAATAGTTACTTTGGGCTGTCGTTCACTTTAAACCGCGATTGGTCCTAGCGTGATGATATATATAGAGATATAAGTAGGCTATCTAACATTGAAAGATTTTTTCAAATCGATAGTTTATGAGATAAGAGCGTTATAATATTATCACGCTAAGATCAATCGAGGGTTAAAGTGAGCGTTAGCCCAAAGTAGCTATTCCAAACGGCGTCGCGGGCAGAAGATAGTATCGGTATAATATATTTATTCACACCTTAAATCGTTTAAAGTTAAAGTGTTCGAACCGTGAAGCTGACGGTGGAAGTAACCTTGCAATTTGCGTTCGTGATAGACATTAATTTAACTACTTACTGTCCTTCGATATCGAGGACATCCCCGCTATTCGCTACGGTCGAAGATAGAATATTCAATCCTGTCTCTCGATTCAATGTCATAACTGCGAGAGAATGTCCGTCTGTTAAATTTTAACCGCTGACTCAATTTTCACTCTGATATTTCGTGATTTCGTTCGCAAGATCTGCAAATTTAAACGGCTCTTCGGACTCGAAAATTTGTTTCGAATTAACAGCATGACGCGTAAATAATGGATCAGTTTGTATCGGATTGGAAAAAGGATTGCAATTTGACCAGTCAGATACAGGTTTTATTCCATTCGTTTAAGTACTGTTTACATTAATAATATAATTAATGGCGGTGTTTACACCCCTGTGCCTCGGAAAGCACGTTGGTCCTACGCCTGATCTCTCTCCGGTCGTGTCGGATTGCCTCCCATCGGACTATGAGTCCTTCTGGTCGCTAAGTAGGGATACGGTACACATGATATGTCTTTACAAAACCGAGAATGTTGTTGAACCAATGACTCAGCAAAATTCCTTTCCTGTAAATCCCCTATGTCTAGTTAAACTATGGCCCCTATGTTAAGGACAGTCAAGGCTGCTGTAATTATACTTTAAAAAATTCATGTTACACGTCTAATTAAACTGCTATTAAAAAGTCGTATATAAGGTGCCCTTAAGGTTATTACAACAACAATAAAACATATAAGAATTTGAATAAAAATTAAAATTATTTGATGTAATGAAGTTGGAAAAAAAGAGTTTTTCCGTTCTTATCTTAACTCATAATAAGAATTTTTTTTTATAATTTGTTCTAAAAAGGCTGATGTTAATTTAATGTTTAAACATTTGATAATAGGAGTTTTTTTTTCAATTCAGTAATTTTTTTACCAACCAATACATTATTATTTTTCTTTCGATCTCGCTTTACATCTTCAATAAATATAGACTTACTTAATTTATAAATCTAGAAACATCCGAAAACTAAACAACAAAAAATTTGAAAACACCCCAATATATTTTTAAATATTAATACGACAGCCACAATTACATTTCACCTTGATAGGTTTACATTATCAAAAACAATGGAAAATCATCGTAGTTAGCAACAACTTTAAATTACGTGAGAATAATCGATACTAGGTAAAAAAGTATTGGGTAGTCCATCTGTAATTTCCCAGTAACAGCTCAGGGTTGTGCTTGGTTAATGGCAATAGGCTCGTTATTTATTACATGGGACTTAAACAAAACATAACTGGCGAAATGTGGGTGTACTATAAGTACACATTGGGGAATACACACAGTTGTAATTGGCCACCACAGAAAACAAACACAGTTCTAAAAAAAAATTTTTTGTTCACTTTATATAATCGCAAATTTTTACGCTTTCAAGTGCCCAGATTACGACTATATTAATGAAAATTCTCAATGAATTCGTATTTTCATGATTTTAGTATATCTTATATTTAGAACAATTATCGTGTTCCTAAAAATAAAATAAAATTTTCGAGTCATGATGAAAAAAAAAACATAGCAAATCTTAGAAAATCATTGATAGTTTCATGAATTGTGTGCCCAAAATCATTTTCATATCTAGGCTAACAAAAACACCAGACCAGGTAATGAATCTTTTGGGGACCAGGTATAAAACGTTCGTACTCCGCACCTTTATTATGTACTCTTTAAGTCTCAAAATCGATAATCCGCAATAAATCCAACTCTACCCGCATTAACCGAACTGTAGCTAAGAGTCTTAACAGCGAAAGTTTCGTTACAATCAAAATCGGATAAGCGAGTTTGGGTTCGGCTTGGGGATCGACACTTTAGAATTTGCCTTTGACATTCAAATAGTTGAGCTAGCTATATTAAATGCGTTTACCGATCGACTTACCTTTTCACTATATAGTGATTGTGATGGTGAAGACAGGGCTGCCACGCTATTTTTCGAAATACGCTAGTTATTGGCTTATTAAATGATTTTACTAACGATTTCTGATTGTTTAGGGCTTAAGGCAGATAACCAAGTGATATTGAAAGGTCTGCTAATTTGAAAATATAAAATTAGTTTTTGACAAGCTGAAATATATGTTCCAACTATCTTAGCCCCCCGGTTTCACTCGCGTATAATGAAACTCCGAAAAAGTCTTTTTCGTGGTAAACAATTTTGCGGATTCATATAATAATATAATTTCACAAATAGCATGGCTTTCTATTGGGAAAATAATTTTCAAAATCAGTTAGTTGATCCAGTTAATTATATCCATTTTTTGACGTGCGTTAAGATATACAAGTATTAACTAACAAATTGAGAAAAAAAAAATGGAAAGGATCTCTTGAATTATTACAGTTATATCTGCTCTATGTGAAAAGGGAGTTGTTGCTGAGCTCTGCCTTTCTTTCTAACGTGGGTAGAATTTGCCAGCTTTGTAGTATTTTTTAAATACGTTGCCTTGAGTCAAGTAACAAATGAATCACGTCCAATGCTTTGTTCTCAACAAAGAAACGGCAACAAAACTAAAACAATACAACATAATTAATTAGATCTATAATTAGCGATAAATCGTTTCCTAGCAACTAATATCAAACGACTCAAAATACTCCCTCGGTACGGATTCGCATTGTGAAAAACAATGTCGTATTTGAGGATAAGTTGGAACATTGTTGTTTGCGTATTGTTTGTGAACAATTACATGGAATATTTTCAGTTTCAGCTGTTATTGTCGACCGCCCTCGCTGTATCGGTGTCCCATTACCCATTGTCTCTCATCGAATAGAAAACTTGAGACACACACGAAGGAAGGTTGGAGAACATATAGCTTTCAAACGGTGCCATCACGAATTATGAGCGCTGAACTTGAATGCGTATCATTTTATTAGTCTGTTTCTGCCTGCCTGTATAATCATAATAATAATATAGGGTTTTATTTCGGACTAGCTGTGCCCCGCGGTTTCACCCGCGTAGATTTAGTTTCATCCTTATTGTCGCGGAACCCTGATATTTTTAATAAATTAAAGTAGCCTAAGTTACTCCTTGAAACATCAGCTACCTGCCAGTGAAAGTCCCGTTAAAATCGGTCCAGCCGTTTCAGAGATTACCGGAACAAACAGACAGACAGACAGACAGACAGACAGACGGACAGACACACAGAGAATTTTTTTAAAACTTGGTTATTTAGTGTCAGTTTAGTGTATACTTTCATATGCATTTGGTGAAAAGCTGTTATTTTGGAATTACAAACAGACACTTCAATTTTATTTATCTGTATGTATAGATACAGTTACAATTCACACAGTTTAAATAGGGCTCAAGATGAGCCGACATCATTAGCTGGATCCGTTTGTCCAATTTTGGCAAAGGCCTCCTCCAAACCCTTCCAGTGGACTCTATCGAGGGCCTCATTATTATCCCTTACTATTATCACTTAGCGCTTAAAACTCGTGACGACACCACTTCATATATGCGTGCGGGGTAGTAATGCAGAGGGAATTCGCTCGCTCGGAGCAAGTGGCTACGCTTAGATTGTTTGACGATTAAATTCGGGATTGCGAAAACGCAATTCAAACTAGCGAGTTCAATGTGTAAGTGAAAGATGACTCATGCTTTACCATGTCGGATCCGAGTTGTGCTTCGGCCTTAGCTTTGGTCGTGGTCCGTTGCTCGGCAGTCACTCGGCTACTGCTCGGTGTAGCGTGAGCGTGTCCATACAAAATATATGTAATATGTAAGATGACATTCGACTCAGACCCGACACGATCTATCGTAAGTCGCCTTTAACTCGTTTTCCAACGAATAAGTTGCCTTATGATTATAATTTTTGACAGTTCTAAAGACGAATCTTAAATAATAAACAACAATATAAAAATAAATCGAATACCCATTTGTAGTGGAGTTGAATCGATTCTCACTCACATCATTACGACGTATGGCAACACATTTTAGATATTTCACTTATTCGTGTTAAATATATGGAGCAATCCATCTCTAGGAGATTTTACTCGATATCCTTCGTGACCGTGTGTGTTAAAGAAATGGAACCCATTGTGTATCCCTCTTTATTTTGTATCTATTTCTGACTGCAAATTAAACGTTCTTTCACAGATGTCGTGATATTTTTCGTGTCGACTAATGGCGTTTGCAGGACAAATCGCTCCGTGCTCGTTTCTTGTAATGAAAACTGTATCGTTATTACAGTTTTAATTACGAGAATCGTTGCGACTTAGTCGTTGTCAGTTATAGTATCGAGAAATCGTTTAGTTTCGATCCTATTGAATTGAGTCGGAAGTTCTATCGAACTATGATTTTGTAACACTTGAATACTATATTTAGTTAGGGCTTAGATCGAACGATATTCCGATTGTTTTACGTGAATCGGGTTGAATGTCCTCTTGAACACTCTCTTAACAAATAATAGTTGCCATTTATTTCATTAGATTCGCTCAAGATAAGAGCAGGTTCAGGATTGTTTCAGGCTGATTGATAATGATTTATTCTCTTGACTTTTATTTGTTTTCTTTTACTTACTTTATTAAATAGATATTATAAAATAGTTGCGATGGCAGTGTGACCTCTTGCTGTGGTAGTTACGTCAGTTCAAACCATCCGTATTTATTAGTTGAATCGAATCCTATAAAGAGTAAAGGGCTTGGAAAAGCATCCAAAGATAATAGCCAGTCATCATCTCCCTGGCCTTATCCCATGTATTTGGCTGATCACCTGATTTTTATACGAAGCGACCTGACCTACCATTTGACCTTCGTAACCCCTTTTTCGAGGAAAATCGGCAATCTGGGTTAAACCAGTTGTCAGACTTTCTTAGGCCTCTGACTGACCTGTAACGATTGCCAAAGATGTTAAATTGGTAAAGTAGATAATAGCCAGTGTTTTTTCTAAAACTAGTTCCTGGACTCCTTAATATTAATAAATGCCTTATTAAGAAGCATTTACATACCTGAGACCTGGTAAATGTTACTTAGTACCACAATAATTTGTCACTTCAAACCAATAATTTGCTCAATGAGTCGCAATCGAAGTAAACCGGTCTTTTTCCTTCGACACCAAAGCTTGCAATTGGCCGAACATATAAAATAATCCTTTATTTACCCATAAGCTAAGCAAGCCTTATCAAAGAAAAACAGGATCCGTCCCAAATCTCCTTTGAAAGGGACCGACAAATGAGATAAATAGTAGGTACCAATAGTTGGTTATTGCTCAAGTTTGGTACAATCACACAATTTAAAATTAATACAAGGCCGACTTCTTAATGTCGAGAAAAATTGTACCCGGTTAGAGACGTGCGCTAACGAGAATCATGGATCCTTAAACCTCTTGCGGCGGCGTCTAGGTGACAGATTGCCACTTCCCTCGATTATGTTTAAGAAAAATGCCAGGGCATTTACGTCATACTTGAGAACAGGTGCTGCTTTTGGGGATTGGACAATGTACATCTCAAGTTACATGCTTGTAAGAATGGTTCTATAGATTATTTTTATGCATGGAATGTATTTTGTTAACGATTTATTTTATAACTATAAAAATTTTGATTTTGATGAAATAATATTTTGATTATTCTAATGCGTACCCCGTCGTAACGATTAGGTTCCACCAACCAGCAGACTGCTATATTATAGAATGATTAAAATTAATATAGTGATAAGTTCCGAAGAACTATAAATATGACTTTAAATCGCGAAAGTTTTAACCACATTCAAATAGAAGTCGGTGTTCAGTAAACTTTTATTTTGTGTTACAACTACCGGGTAAAAGGATGGCCACGAAACGAAATTACATTTCGTATGTCACAGGAGATAAAGCGACGAAGGGTCGGAATAAAATCGTTGTTCAGAGTTGGCTGGTTAATTCTAAATTGTATGAGAAACGGTCTTCATCCACTGACCAAGATTATTAAACGATGAATACTAGCGTACATTTTCGCTGTTATAAAAAGAAGTTGATTAAGTACCTACGTGATAGAGGGCGAGTCCTTCGCTTTCTCAGGCACCAATCACTTGAATTACTTCTCATACAGGTTTCTTTACGATGTTTTTCTTCACCGTAAATTTTATTTAATTTCAAATTTAAAATATATTATTTTGAATTTGAATTTTATAAAAAATTTCATATAAAAAATAAAATAAAATTTGCATAGGCGGACTTAATGCCATAGGTGTTGTCTGCCAGTAAGCCTTTGGGTGATACAGAAAGAGACATGGCAGGTGTAAAAAAGGACAGAAATAAAAGTGAGTAAATTTTGTGGATTGAAATCAATACACTTCAGTTTTTTTTAATCTTATCCGTACAAACAGGGACTTTATGCATTTATAACCTTGCCAATATACGGTATTGTGCCTTTAGTTGCCGACAAAAATGGTGCAAAATATTCAGATGTTAATTTAAAATGAGTGTGTCATGCAAAAATTCCAGTGTGAGAGTAAACTGGGGCTATATTTGATAATAGCCGCGCTGTGAGCTGTGACATCGGTACAAAGGACTTTCATTATGTTCGCGAGAGATAATGCTGCGTCATTTTTATACGGACTTTATCCATATCATTATTGTCGGAAACCACAGCCGTGCAAATGCAGAAATGCTATACGTTTTGTTTACAGAAACAAAAGATAACGATATCGGCGCTATACCACAACATAAGTGAGCTTTCTTAGCAGTATGGAATCTAGACCAATTTTTAAAAATCAGAACTTTTGTTCCTTCAGCGTGAGAGTAGTTTTCCAAATTTACTACTTTATTTACTGTCAAAATTTATCGATTTTAAGTTTAATAAAATGACTGTAAAATACGTTTATTACGTATACGATATCGGCCCCGACATGGCACCTTACTGACATTACGCCAAGGCCTGTAGACAAAACATTATCCTCACGCTTCTATATATTTTGTCTTTTCCGTATTTCCATACATTTTGTATCGCTTCTATTAGCGCAAGCGCGAGAGAATGTTACTTTGTTAATACCAGCTGGGCCACTTACTATCGCATATGCGCGCTTCTGTGTGAGTGCCTCATTTCGAAAGATTTGTTCCTAGATTATTAAGCTTATATTTATTCTGTGGCTATACTACCTTCTTTAAATAGTTTGAACTAGGTTTCTTCTGTAGCTTCGCCTCCTTGGCGGATTTCACATACAAATTTAAAATCCGTATTTCAACCTCTTAAAGATGGAATATGGAAAAACTTTTCCATATACGGGTACTATAGGTCACCGAGGTAACCCCTCTAAATTTCATGTCTCTAACACCAAAAGTACATTAGCACTGACGTTAAATAAAATGTTGATAAATTCGTTAAATGTGACGTTTGAAAAGACCTTTCATTATGTTAATGAGAGATAACTCTACGTCATTTAAAGGGGCTCTTTGTCTTTTTATTATTAAATTTTGGTGCAACGTAATTTTTTTTAATAAACTTGGGTTTTAGGTGAATAATACCGAAAGGAAAATTAAGGTTTATATAGTCTTCATTCATCGCTACGATAATTTTACTAAACATCTATATTTATATATATATATATACAGATAAATAAAATTGAAGTGTCTGTTTGTAATTCAAAAATTTCAGATTTTCACTAAATGCGTATTCGAATACTTTCATACACGCTACCCATATAAAAAAAAAACTCTGTCTGTATGTCTGTTTGTTCCGGCTACTCTCCATAACGGCTGAATAGATTTTAATGGGACTTTCACAGGTAGATTATATAGATAGAATCCTTGTTACACATGACATTAGCTATGTTACAAGGAGTAACATAGTCTACTTTTATATATAAAAAACATAAGGTTTCCGCGAGCCATCCGTGAAATTGAGTCTACGCGGGTGAAACCGCGGGAAACAGCTATATCAAGTAAATTATATATACGAGAAACAGTACTTAAGACTAATAAAAAGAGTGTAAAACTTGGCCCAAATAGGTTTCTCTCGAGATCGTGCCAAAAAGGCTGGCAGCCACGCCGAATCGTACTAATAATTATATTTAGCTTGATTGAATTAAGGGGATAACCCACCCTGCTTTGTCGTGGTAGCTTTATTAAGTGGCATGTCACGTTCAACGCCAATTATTTGTTCACCACAATGTACTGTACCCCAAGTATAAGTTATGACACTAAACTTACGCATCTCATACACGTTTTGAATAGCAAATCTATATCTACACAGATAAATTAAATTGAAGTGTCTGTTTGTAATTTTAAAGTAATTGCTTTCATGCGTATGAAAGTATATACGATAGCTACATAAAAAATGATTTTTTAAGTTTTTCTCGAAAAAAGTCGATGTTACAAAAACATATTAAGGTTCCGCGTAACTAAACAAGAAACTATATATATTAAGCGCGTGGCACAGCAAGTTACTAATATATTTTAACACTAGCTGTGCCCCGCGGTTTCACCCGCGTAGATTTACTTTCATCCTTATTGTTGCGGAACCCTAATATTTTTGATACAAACTCGTGATAGAGGTATAGATCGTCCCTTTTTTACTACTGAGTGCCTAGTGCGAGTTTCCTTAAAATGGCAGTAGTGCGAGTTTTTCACTGCCGCCGTCACAAGTCACTGCGTCGACGTAAACGCAGATTTGTATGGGCTCACAATAGTGTCATCTTTAGGCCGACAGAGGCGCTGCTCCGATCCTATACAAATCTGCGTTTACGTCGACGCGGTGACTTGTGAATACGGCAGTGAAAAACTCGCACTAGGCCCTCTGAACGTAAAATGACTCGGGATTCAAATAATATATTTTTCTTTTTCAGGTACAGAAGTTCGGCAGTAGCTCGGTAAGTTATAATAAAATTTACTTATATTTTAATTATTATTTCGATATGTTTTGATCTGGACAGATATTTATTACGACGTTGGATACAATAAAATGCACTGAATAAATATAAAAATAATATAATAATATTTATTATTCTGTTTAAGTAAGTAAAAATTTTACTATGGTGATTTAACATCACCTAGGGAACAGTAATAGACATTTTTCGAATAGTTAGGGATACCTCAAAATGTTTTGATAAAGGCCTTTAAGAAAATTACAATTAGGTATTATCTTAATCTGCTACCAGTGTGTGTATACGTGTTGTAAATCTTTATCCAGGAGTACATTTCTATCTTGTTTAGATCTAGTTTTATTTTTTATGCAGATTACCTACGCAGGTATCGTATATATTTTTTATACTAGCTGTGCCCTGCGTTTCACCCGCGTAGATTTAGTTTCATCCTTATTATCGCGGAACCCTAATATTTTTGATAAATAAAAGTAGCCTAAGTTACACCTTGAAACATCAGCTACCTACCAGTGAAAGTCCCGTTAAAATCCGTCCAGCCGTTTCAGAGATTACCCGGAACAAACAGACAGACAGAATAAAAAGAGAAAAAAATTAAAACTTGGTGTTTTTGTGCCAGTAGCGTGTATACTTTCATATGCATTTAGTGAAAACCTGTAATTTTGGAATTACAAACAGACACTTCAATTTTATTTATCTGTATAGAAGATGTATAGATTATTTGCAAATTTTTCGCAGATTCGAATAGTTTAATTTTGAGTTCCATTTGTTGTATTCCTATATAACAATACAAATTATGCATTTTTTTTTTTTTTTTTTAAATATATTCATCAGTCTGCAAAATTTTTTGCTTTCTTGTTACAGTATAATTTTATCTAAGATAGAGACAAAATGCAGAGAATAACTCTTACAAACACAACGTTCGAGTAAGTCACACCTACATTAAATCTAATATTCATAGTGCCGCAACTTATCCAGACATAGCCCATTTTTCTTTTCAAGAAACTGACTCCTAACAAGAATATTCTTCGCGTGAATAAACTTTGAGAAACTGCACGTGTTTGTCAACAAACTACCTAATATGGCGTTGTCCACATTTGTGAACTGTCTTACCTAGTTTATTTCCAAGAAAATAACTGAGATTCTGCTTTGTTGAAGTATTACATGTTATATTACACAAAGGTTATATTATGTTACACTATTAAGTAAATGCGACGGAACTAACAATTTTATTTAACATAGCTCCTGCCCACGACTTTGTCCGCATATAATGAACTTTGGGCTGGCGCTAACTTAAAACCGCGACTTCATTTACGTATTATGATAATATAAGCTTTCCTCAATAATTAGGCTGAACTAACACTGAAATATTTTTTCAAATCGGGCCACTAGTTCCTGAGATTAGCGCATTTAAGACAAACAAACCACATTTTCAGCTTTATATTTGAGTATATGAGTATATTTTCCAAAAAAAAATATATATATTGTAAATTTTGAATTCGACTTGTCGATTATGAGCAAATAATTACTAACACTCGATTATCATAATTTTTATACCTGTATTTAATAATTGAGTAGTAAACATAGCCTATGATAATAAGTTCGCGTCATCAAATTCAATTCTACAGAAAGTATTAAAATAAATAATTATATCCGTGAAAAGTTAACTCTATAATCTCTGCTTACCCTTTCAGGGAAAATTGCAATGCTTTTGTAGCTAATTAGTCGTCAATTATTATTTATACTTGCACTGTATGAATGGATAGCATTAATATATAGAAAAGGATTAACTACCAGTCATTTTTAAATGTCAATTTTCCAACTCGATTCGTGACTATTGAGAGTGCTTCCGCAATCGTGGACGGTACAATATTATACTGTGGTGCAAGTGATAAAGGACTTTATTATAAGCACAGTAAGTTTAATATCACAAATGGTATCCAATCCATTATAATTATTATTCCCTCAAGAGAAAATGTAGGCTTGTTATACGCTAACTATCTTGTTGGTTCTTCTCGGAAGGCCGACACCGTTATTCTGTAAGGTTTCTCAAAATCTAACAGTTTCAAAGATACGGAATTGAACTTTATCGTCTATGTTTTATGTATCAATTTCTTATGATTGAAACTAACGCTCGATATCGAGTTTAACGTTGAGAAATCTCACAGAATAACGCTGCTAGTGAAAATTTACTTCGTCACGAGTGAGAGTAGTTGAACACTGTGGATTTAAAGCTAAAAAATGTGTTTATTTATAGTTTTCAAGAGGAAAGTTAATTCTTGTAATATAAAGTCTAAAAACTTATGTGATTTCATACCACGTGCTTTGCGGTGAAGGAAAACATCGTCTGCATATATTATGTCTGAGAAGTAATTTCAAAACGTATGTATAGTGTCAGACACGGCGATAGACTTACCTTCTATCAAGTTGGCACTTAATCATCTTAGGTAAAAAGTCGGTGTTGTTATTACAAGACTTCTGCCTACCCTTTCGGGGAATACAGGCGTGTGTTTAGTCTTAAAAAATCCCGATGTGAACCGAGTCTTCGATAATAAACTCCTGTAACTTATCCCACTTATAACATATATGACATGTCACCCGGTGGAGCCGGACCGCCTTTGTCCCCTGCGCTCTGGTTATCGCCGGTAATAACCGGTTATAATTACTCTGTACACGTGCAGCTTTTGACCGCGAACTGTGAAATTGTTTAGCCAGCTTGTTAGTGCTTATTGGTTCGATATAGACTAGTCGTGTATTTGGCGTCTATGGAGCTGATAGGATGAGGAACTACCTAGAGATCTATATATCTACTAGCCGTACCCCACGGCTTCACCCGCGTAGATTTTAATTTCAAGGTTGCCCGCGGATCCCTAACGTTTTAAAAAATGTAAGTAGTCAAAGTTACTCCTTGTAACATTAGCTATCCGTCAGTGAACGTCCCGTTAAAATCTGTTCATCCGTTTCGGAGATTACCCTGAACAAACAGACAGACAGACAGAGAAATAATGAAAAATGGGTTTTCTATGATAATACCGTGTATACTTTCATAATGCATTTAGTGAAACACTGTTAATCAGGAATTTCAAGCAGACACTTCAATTTTATTTATCTGTATAGATGTATAGATTTTATTTATCTGTATAGATCACACGTTTTTTTTAGTTTATCTGTATTTTACTGCAAATTTCTAGGTCTTTCACTGGCAGATAGCTGGTGATAAAAGGAGTAAACTAAGCTACTTTTATTTTAGAAAAAAAAAAAAATCGTGATATTTTATTTTATTTTTAAACCTATGCGGTTTACGCACATAGGATTAACAATAAAAACCCGCATCACGAGGCACAGCTAGTTATAAATAAGAGCACAGCAAAACTGAATATAATTTTTTTTATTAAATAGACTAACGCTAGCTTCAACCCATGCGTGTATGTGCGTCAGCCTTTTAATACCATAATTTGGGTGCAAACTCAAACATTTTACTCATCATTTAGGGCCCAATTAATTATCAAATAACAAATGAAGGCGTAGGTAAAGATTACGATACCTTTGGGACTCATAAACACCCTTTAACCCAAAGGGATAATATATCACGATTTGATGACGTCAGATTCGCTCTGGACCCCCGAGGGTCACGGAATAAATTTAGAGTAATTGGTATTAATGTTGCGTAAGACGCATTTTCGTGAAGTATTTTTTTAACTGTTTAAGAAAATATTTTTTTTGGTACATAAAAATAAGGTATTTAATTGGGCTGAGGAGGAATAGTGGACGCGCTGTCCTAGTTATAGTGGGACATTTCTTACGTACATATGCTCACGCCTGTATTTCCGAAGGGGTAGACAGAAATGTACTTATAGAAAACCCACATTTTGCCAGATTTTTTATTTTTATATGATCAAGGTACATTACTTCAAACTAAATTACAGGTAGAAAATTAATTTTGCCAGTTATATTTAAGCCCCATGTTACAGGGGCCGAGCCTATCACCATTAGCCGGGCTCTAGTCCAGACTCCGGACTGCTACTGGGAAATTACAGATGGAAAAGCCCAATAACACTTCATTCCGACATTTTCACTGACACTTTCGTTTCTCACTAAGTAAGGCAATGCGCGAGTGATACACTTTGTGTTGATCGTGTTGATAATCTGCAGCTACCATCAGGCCAATAGTAGTTATCTCATACTTCTTTTCAAATTCAAATTCAAATACACAAATATCTCTATTTGATTAGACTTCTTACAAGTCCTTTCGAGACGTAAGAAGTGCACAGAAGAAAAATCATTATTCAGCATTAAAAATGTTACCACTGGGCTCGGAAGGTTGCTTTTGCTGAGAAGAACCGGGTAAGAAAGTCAACAGTTACTCTTTCGGACGCCTGTCGTCCCACAGATGGCACTGTTTGTGTCATAGCGACGACGTACGACGCCGCCGTAGTCAGGAAAAATGTCAAGTTTTTTTTTATTCTACATCTATAATCTAGCAAGTATAAGTGCCATAACTGACAATACGGTCTTACTGCCTGAAGCCAAGAATATGTGCCTCTTTTGAAGTTGCTACTACGACCTCCGTAGCAAAGGTCATTAAGGTCTAAGGTTCTCGAAGGTCAGCTCTTGAGTACGTCAACCTCTTCCCTCTGACTTGCTTGCGAATTGAACACTATAAAAACGATAATTTAATCATATTACCAAAATATTATTGATGAATGAGCCGTGGTAGCCTTGGTGTTTGAGCAGTCTCCTGCTACGTAAGCGACGCAAGTTCGAATCCTAGCGGGGCCTGTACCAATAACATTTTCTAAAAAAATATGTACCGTGATTTCACACCACGTGCTTTACAGTAATGGAAAGAGCTATGCTCGGAGTTTCTCTGCGGGACAAAATCCGGAACAAGGATATTCGCCAGAGAACCAGAGTCACCGACATAGCTCTTAAGATTCGCAAGTTGAAGTGGCAATGGGCAGGCCACATCGCTCGTAGAACTGATATTTGTCATGCTCACTAAAATGCCTTTGCTTGCGGAGGCGTCAGGATGACGGGTCGCTCACTTCCCTCTATAATGGTTGAGGAGGGCGATGGCTGGCATTCTCGTCATACTTGTGAACAGGTGCTGCTTGTGGGGGCTGGTCATCTCAAGCTACGCATTTAGATACGCAAGTACAACTACTAGACTTTTCTTTGTGTTAATTTTTATTGACATTTGTGCATTGGAGCTGTGTCCATGGGCTTACATTTCTCAAGTGATTTACTTTGTTTTTAAAAATTGTATAATATTTTTAAAAGAGTAATTACTGAGTTTCTTGCCAGGTTCTTCTCAGTAAAAGCAACCTTCTGAACCTGGCAGTAGCATGTATAATCCATGTCATTCTGACGATTTGAAAGTACTTTGTAAAAAGTCTAATCGAATAAAGATATTTTTGACTTTGACTTTGACTTTGATAACCGATGGGGAAGAAAAGTTGTCGAGTGGCGACCACGGACCGGAAGACGCAGCGTAGGCAGGCCTCCCACTAGGTGGACCGACGACATCGTGAGAGTCGCGGGCTACCGATGAATGCTAATAGCGCATCGTCGTTCGGCGTGGCGGTCCAAGGGGGAGGCCTATGTTCAGCAGTGGACGTCTTCCGGCTGATGATGATGATGATGATGATGATGATGCTTTACAGTGAAGGAAAACATCGTGAGGAGGCATATGTCTGAGAAGTAATTCAAAGACGTATGTATAGTGCCTGATAGATCGTCGATAGATTCACCATTTGTCACGTTGGCTTTTAATTCTCGGTGAAAAGTGGGTGTTGTTGTTACAACACCTCTGCCTACCCCCTCGGGGAATACAGGCGTGGGCATATGTATGATATAAAATGTATGGTGGATTTGACTTTACGCATAAAATCACTTAACGCATTGATAATTCTGCATTAGAGCCTCCTCATGAATATTCTATTCGAAAACATTAAATAAACTTTTGACCCCAAACGGATAAAATAAACCAAAACAAGTCAGATAAAGTGCAAATTTTACGACGCCTCCAGGTTTTACCGATGAATGAATGCCTAGAACTCTTAAATTTCCACCTTTTTCCTCAAATAATAAATAAAACACTTTGGAGTTACGCCTGGTTCTGCAAATATCAACTGTATCTCAAGTGGTTAAAGTGTAAATTGATCGGAAGTGAGTTGATGATAAAAATTTTAGTTATGCTGAGTGTACATACGTAAATACAACTTAAAGTCTCTAAGGGTCGTTTTATGAGGGCAGTGTTTTTGGCTAGGGGATTTAAAGGTTCACTTGGCTATTTTATGGAATAAAATATATTCCAGACTCCTTAACTTGAGTGTTAATGAACTTTACTGGGTTTAAGGTTTTGATAAAGACGTAAAGGGGCCGTCACGAGTTCTAAGCGCTGGTTTTGAGTAAGCAATAGTAATTGAATCTTGTATAAAGCGACGAGAACAAATAAATCCCACTATTTTCAGACACTCTATTTTTGTTGAGTTTATTCTTGACGGCATCTGCACTTGGTCTGATACCATTGAGCTAATTTCAATTGATTTTTTTTACACATACCTATTTGATTTTAGTATTTTTATTGATTTTACTTTTTAATTATAATTTTTTACACATGCATGCTGATAAATTTTCAGTATTGTGAATAATGTTATAGCAATATTTCATTATTTACTATGTAATGAGATATACATGATCCCAGCTGAGTTTCCGAACCGGTTGTCAATTCTTCGACATTAATGTTCATAGCCTTATCAGACCCTAAACTGTATAAATCATTTTCATTTTCATACAAATAATAAAAATCTCCGATTCAATAATATCTAAAAGTCAATAATGAACTGAAACAGGCGAACATGTTCATATCGGAAGCCGACTTATCCACTCGATTACACAACGATTCGACTAATGCATCGATTCTCGGCACACCGCGAATATCTCACCTCTCTTTGTCCGGAATTCAATAAAGCCTCTGAAGAGTAGTTTGCCTCAACTTGACTTATGAAAAGAAGAAATGATATGAATTATTTATCAAGATTCGAGTCGTAACTCGCGATTCTGATTGCACGGTCATCGGTATAAATAATGAGTGATTGTTGGCGCAAATCGATTTGATTTGACATTGATGTTAGTCGAAAAGTGAAACCGATTTTAGTGGTAAGCCTGAAAGCTTTTGTGTTATGTTTACCCATTAGATGTTGAGGCCTACTCTAATATGCACTAACCAAATGGATTATTTCAGCGTGTTTTAGTTAAGTGAAGTGAAACGGTGTTTAATACTTAAGTGGTTTCATATTATGCGTATGTGTTTGTGGTGCGAGTGTTCATATTCAGTTACAGTAAAGTGTAGATTTTACAGCCAGCCGTATGTTATACCTGACTTTACGCAAGGCATTCCTTACAAATATAGGTCTTTAAATAAATAAATCTATATCTATACATCTATACTATACCTACAGATAAATAAAATGGAAGTGTCTGTTTGTAATTCCAAAATAACAGCTTTTCACTAAATGCATATGAAAGTATACATGCTACTGACACTAAAAAACCAAGTTTAAATTTTATTTTCTTTCTGTCTGTAGGTTCCGTGTAATCTCTAAAACGGCTGGACCGGTTTTAACGGGAGTTTCACTGGCAGGTACCTGATGTTTCAAAGATTAACTTAGGCTATTTTTATTTATTAAAAATATTAGGGATCCGCGACAATAAGGATGAAACTAAATCTTCGTTCGCTATCTACGCGGGTGAAACTGCGGGGCACAGCTATTTAATATATAAAGCTGAATAGTTTGTTTGTTTGTTTAGTTGGTTGAACGCGCTAATCTCAGGAACTACTGGTCTGATTAGGATTTTTTTGTATTCAAGAAGGCTACAGGCTAGGCTATATATCATCACGCTATAACCAATTGCGGGGTAATGTTAGTGTTAGCCCAAAGTATCTATTCCACGCGGACTGACCTAGCCCCAAACTAAGCCAAGCTTGTAGTATAGGTACCAGATAACGGATATTATATATTTTTTTGTACTTTCATATACCAAATATCCAGATAATTTCAAGGAATAAAAACAATGTCAAATAAAATGCTTGCCCTATTACGGGAATCGCACCCGCGACACCTAGCGTAGCAGTCAGATACACTAACTACTGTGATATACACTAATAGTGCCGTCTATATACACCTACTTTTATACAATACAAATCGTTCCAGTGGTTTTCAAATATATACTTCAAACATAGAACCTCTTTATTTTGAAGTCGGTTGTAAACGACGAAAATGAAAATTGAATACCTTCATTGTTTGAACAAAGGCGTGAAAACATATTATCATCTTTAATTACCTTTTCCCTGAAGTAAATAACAATACAAATAATACTCGTGGAACAATGACAGCGCTAATGCCTACATACGTGAACACTCATTACACGAGCACGCGAATATAATCGCTAATGTCTGGGTGATAGAGCCTAAGATATTATTCCGATAATATTTCGCCCGACACCAGGAGCGCAGTGAATTATTAAATTATTCCTGCCATCCCTTTCGTGCTGCGTTTGAATTGTTTAGTAATTTAGATTAGTTACTCGCACCCTTGTTACTGTGAACGAGGTTAAAAAGTTAGCCAAGTCGCCAAGTTTAAAATCTAGTTTGCACTTTGAACGGTATAGTGAAAAGGCTGTAGTAGGGTATGTTTAGAGGGACGCGAGTAGGCGAAGCAAACCCTAGAATATACACAATACAAATACGTCTACAAATTTGCCGCATACCTACATAATAACTACTGAACTTTGTATATATAACTACATATTATTGTTGACAAATGGTGTGTCTAGCGCCGTCTCATGCACTATACTTCTCAGAAATATGCAGGTTTCGTCACGATGTTTTCCTTCACCATTGAACACGTGGTGTGAAATCACTGCATAAGTTTTTAGAAGAACTCATTCGTTCTCCCTCTGGGATTCGAACTTGCATCGCTTGCCTAATATGCGACTGCTCAAACCCCATGGCCCTTAGAAAAAGTCATAGTTTTGTACTATTCATCAGATGCGAGGGCAAAATGTGGGAACACCTGCCTACCTTCAATGAATACAGGCGTGAGCATATGTATGTACTTGTCTAAGTGTAGACTCCATGTGAACAGGCCTTAATGACGCTTTCGCGTGCGTAGCCGTATATTATATGACACGGCACGCCGCCGTGCGTAATGAAAGCGTCTTTTGGCCAAATTTGCAAGGCACCTTTGTAATAACGCGTTTTTTCTTATTTAATACCACTCATATTTCCAAGTAAGGTCTTCGTTTGTTGTTAAGGTGGTCTCGAATTAAATTATCGTGACTTTCGAAGGGATGTTACATAGTTAGATGATTGTATGCGAGCGTCTTTGCAACTTGAGAGTTTAAAAAAATTTACAAAATGTACTAAGAATAGTTTTCTTTTGGATACCGATACGTATTTATAATTGTATGTCTGCTCTGGTATGCATTTTTTAGAACGCCACTACTAAACTATTGAATATTTATAATTATAACGTTTTGTTATAAAAGTTCAGTCAGAGGCCTAAGAAAGTCTAACAACTGGTTTAACCCAGATTGCCGATTTTCCTCGAAAAAGGGGTTACGAAGGTCAGATGGCAGTCGGTCCGTATAAAAATCTGATGATCAGCCACATCGGGTTGAATCAAGTGCTGACCCCAAAAACATGGGATAAGGCCAGGCAGATGATGATGAACGTATTGTTTTAAAAAAATAACCTGTATTTGTATTTAATGCCGTATTACACGTGCTTGTGTCTTAAGCAAACCAAACCAGCTAACTCAAATCAAGAATCTATCTATACATCTATACAGATAAATAAAATTGAAGTGTCTGTTTGTAAATCCAAAATAATAGCTTTTCACTTAATGCATATGAAAGTATACACGATACTGACGCTAAAAAACCTAGTTTTAAAAAATTTCTCTGTCCGTCTGTCTGTCTGTTTGTTCCGGGTAATCTCTGAAACGGCTGGACGTATTTTAACGGGACTTTCACTGGTAGGTAGCTGATGTTTCAAGGAGTAACTTAGGCTACTTTTATTTATTAAAAATATTAGGGTTCCGCGACAATAAGGATGAAACTAAATCTACGCGCGTGAAACCGCAGGGCACAGCTAGTTCACAATAAAATGCCCGGAGTTTGAAAGTTGGCGGTGCTTACACCCCCGTGCCTCGGAAAGCACGTTAAGTCGTTGGTTGACGGATTGCTTCCCATCGGACTATGAGAGTGAGGGAATAAAGAGTGCACCTGTGTTTGCGCACACAATTTTTCACTATAGCATCTCCTGCGCCGATGGCTAATCCCCGTTGAGAGCCGCCGTGACCGAAATTATGTTACGAGATCCTGTTAAAAAAAGAAAAACTTGTTAACCGAATGTTGTATGTAAATCCAAGCAAAATATTATTCAGCATTAGTAACACAAACAATACCCAAACACCCAGCTAGCCATCGTTTGTATTTACTAGTGAAATTTGTCATGCAATTCCGTGTAACTGCGGTGGAATTTACATACAAATGAATAATATTAAACATCTTTACATAATAGCGCCCGTGTAGATACTGCGCTTGTTAATTTTGCTTGTTATTAGGGTTCCGTACCCACAGGGTTAAAAACGGGACCCTGTTACTAAGACTTCGCTGTCCGTGTGTCAGACTGTATCTCATGAAGCCTGATACACATAAATAGGCTCCTTGATAAAAACAAATACTAAAAATCAGAATGAAATTAATAATTAAGGAGGCAATCCCGGTTCAATGACTTTTTTCTCGAAGTAGGTATTATGTTGATTATGTATTAACCGGTCACTTAAGACAATTCGTGGGGACACTTATGTATATATAACGTTATAAATTGCGAGTATTTGCGAGCAATAGTAAACATTTTAAATGTATTTTTTTTTTATTTATTATGAAATATATAAGTATAGGTTATTTGTATTTTAGGTACTGCACTATCATTAGATTAAGAACCTGTAAGTTTTAAGATGGTAAATAAATAAATGTTTGCCTTTCCTCTCATCTACTATTTTTTATTTATATATGCAATGTTTTTTGGGACAGACAGCATAGGGCGCTTTCCCACTGCCACGATATCGGAACGATATCGTCCGCCGATACTTGACTACACCGACACAATGTGAAAGCGTTCAGTAGTAATTTTATCAAACTACTAGTCCGACGATATCGTGTCGTTACCGTTATCGTTCAATGTGAAAGCGCACACATGATAAATATTACATAATAATGCAAACATATAATGGTTTCAAAGGTGGTTCCAGCCTAGTAGCATCAGCCTCGTAAATGCTTGCAACATCAACGATCTCACTTTGTTTGACAAAGGCGCTCTTAATCTCCGGTGGTGATTTATGCTAGGTCGTTGACCCTTACAGGATTGTTTATTTTAATATGCGCTTCATCTATACATATCTATCTATAAAGATAAATAAAATTGAAGTGTCTGTTTGTAACTCCAAAATAATAGCTTTTCACTAAATGCATATGAAAGTATACACGGCACTGACATAGAAAAAACAATTTTTAAATAATTTCTCTGTCCGTCCGTCTGTCTGTTTGTTCCGGGTAATCTCCGAAACGGCTGGACTGATTTTAACGGGACTTTCACTGACAAATTGCTAATGTTACAAGGAGTAACTTAGGCTACTTCGATTTTTAATAAGCATTAGGAATCCGCGGGCAACCATGAAATTAATAACTACGCGGGTGAAACCGCGGGGCACAGCTAGTAAATAATAAGGATGAAACTAAATCTACGCGGATGAAACCGTGGGGCACGGCTAGTATAAGAATAAGAATAGAGTTTGTTAAAATAACAAATACAAAATTTGTTATGTGGCAACTGCTGATGGTTTCTTTTACTGAGAAAAACCAGGTAAGAAATTCAGCAATTAATATTTTTAAAAAGAATGGACACAATTTTCTGTATTTAATACAATAGTCCAAAGATTAATAGATGATGAATGAAGACTTTGAGACAGAAGGCATTAAGAGGGCATGGTAGGCCACATCACATTAAATTGTTAGAATTCAACCAGTTTTGGTGATTCACATGGCATACACGAAGTAACTGCCATCTGAACTTTTACGCGATCGTCGGTAACATGATTCAAACAAGTTGTCAGACTTCCTTATGCTTCTGACTGACCTGTGACGATTCTGGCAACTGGGCTAATCGTGCTGTCTGAGGTACAGGGGGAATTCGGGCTGTCACCCATCCAACTAATGACCCGGGTTGGGGTTGTTTAACGAACCGAATGATATCAAATCAAAAATATATTTATTTGCAAACATACACTGTGATTTATTTATTTATTTATATTCTACTGAATTGATTATTTAATTTAAAAGTGTGAATGAGGAACTCATCAATATGTGAAGGTTCCTATCCTTCCAAGAATTTAACAAAGAGAGAAAAGTACTTACGTGAAAAATAAAAAAAAATTACCTAAGGTCAGCTCTAATAGTCGCGTACGCGAATTCGTAAGCAAACTGTAAGTGAGACGCTCGAACGTATGCGCCTATGTCATTAGTTTTGTTTGTACGTCAAGTAGAATTTTTTGGTTAAAATAACATATGCTCACGTCTGCATTCCACTGCCGTTTCACAGATTTTCCGGAACAAACAGACAGACAGACGGATAGTTGTTTTTTTTATGTCCCGTGTATACTTTCATATGCATTTAGTGAAACGCTGTTATTTTGGAATTACAAACAGACACTTCAATTTTATTTATCTACTAGCTGTGCGCCGCGGTTTCACCCGCGTAGATTTGGTTTCATCCTTATTGTCGCGGAACCCTAATATTTTTAATAAATAAAAGTACCCTAAGTTACTCCTTGGAACATCCGCTACCAGCCAGTGAAAGTCCCGTTAAAATCGGTTCAGCCGTTTAAGAGATTTCCCGGAACAAACAGCCAGACAGACAGAAAAAAATTTAAACTTGGATTTTTAATGTCAGTAGCGTGTATACTTTCATATGCATTTAGTGAAAATCTGTTATTTTGGAATTACAAACAGATACTTCAATTTTATTTATCTGTATAGATATAGGTATGTGTAGATAGATGTATGGATATGAATAGATCTATGGATAGATTATTTCTATATTGGGGGCTGGTCAGCTGTTAGTTTTTATTTAGCTATCGGTGTCGACTCCGGGGCCGGATGGTACAGAATTCAATCCCGTTTAATGAACCTTTTAGTATTCTCTCCGGCACCGGAACGCCGTTTCTATACTCTGTTTACCAATTGTGTATTATTTAGAAAGGTTTTTCTTTACTGGTATTTTTCTTGCGTGTTACTGTTTTGTTATTTGTTTTGTTGTGTATTGTAAAACTATGCAAATATTTTATTTCAAACTAGCTTCTGCTGACTTCTTTCATAGTGTTGGTATAGAGAAAAGATCTCAAATTAAGCTTTTTATTCGGAAAAAGGTACACTCGTAACTGCAGGAAGTGTATGAGGAGATGCATGAATGTGGATGAAGCGAAAGAAGTATGTAAGGATCGCAGCATATGGCAAACGGTGGTCTCGGCCTACCCCCATGGGATACAAGCGTGAGCATATGTATGTATTGAGAGGAGCTCGTGGCACAGTTGCTATTGCGATTTGATTTGATTTGATTTGATTTGGTGACCGCCCGAGTACCCTCCGTGCCTCGGAGAGCACGTGAAGCCGTCGGTCCCGGTTGCCATTTTATCATCTTTGGCAATCCTTACAGGTCAGTCAGAGCCCTAAGGAAGTCTGACAACAGGTTTAACCCAGATTGCCGATTTTCCTCGAAAAAGGGGTTACGAAGGTCAGATGGCAGTCGCTTCGTATAAAAATCAGGTGATCAGCCACATCGAGTTGAATCAAGTGCTGACCCCAAATACATGGGATAAGGCCAGGAAGATGATGATGATGTGTTATCTTAATTTCATATTGTGCCCTCATTATCTATGGTCGTTAAGAATGAAGAGCCCAGTGCATAAATTGAGCACCAAAGAACGCAGCAAATGTAAACAAACAAAAGTATCTCAATCAAAATGAACTCCCGAGCCGGGGACAATAATAGCCCACACATTACGCTGAAAATCCTTTTTTCACACGTAAAAGTGACCCTGAAAATAAATACACGTAGCGGATACCTACCGTCATTATTTACAAATTGAGCACGATTTTTTCAGCCCACATGCAAATAAAAGCACAAGGGTGTAAAATACACACAAAGTCGGCTCTTAGTTTTCATATGCAAGCGCGTATATACGAATAGGTGGGGTCACGTGGGTGATGGTCTTGAATGCACATTAGTCAAGTAGACACTTAAAATCAATTTTGTTTAAAAAGAAACCGCCTTCAAAAAGAGAAAAATAAGGCGGTTTACAAAATATTGACTGGGTTTTTAGTAATGAGTCATGCATGGAGTTGTGCAATTTACAAGTAATCTTGTATATTTCTGCCATTTGGGGTTGAGACTTTGGGACCATGGGGGCCAAATGCGAAAGTCCTTTTTAAAGATCTCGCAAAACGCCTGGTTGACGTCTCTGGTGACAGCCGAGGCGGTTCTTACCTCGGTCAGAATAAAAATTATTATTATGTATATAGTAAAATTTCATTAATACAATAATAAACTAATATTTTTATTTTGTATTGTATTAATGAAATGTATAATATGCCTGACTGAGTTTCTAGTTTTAGAAGGATAGTTTCCGTTGGTAATTTTTCGACGTTCACAAGTGCCTAACCAGGGTCATAAATAAATCATTTTCATTTTTAATGTTCCTCTTATGTTGGTTAAATTCTTGTTGTTTCTTCTCAGAAGCTTAGTTTCCGAACCAGTGGTAATATTTCAACGTTCATAAGTGCCTTAGCAGGGTACTGAATAAATTATTTTATTTTCAATGCGAACAGTCGAATTTATAACCTCATACGTTTTTGAATTTGGTTAAAAGAAGAAAGCCGGCCTACTGTTATTTTTTTTAATTTCGTGGTCCGAAGGAGTGACAAGGGACCACCAATCAGCAGGCGAACGGTTTATCGAATGGGTTAATTGAAAAAATACGAGTTTGTGGTGCTTAAGAGTCATTTTTGCACGAGTTATTCGAAGGTCAGTAATCCGTTTTGTTTTGGCAATTCAATTGGTTTTTTTAGCGTTCTATTTGTTTTTGCGGCGTTGTAAACAATACGGGAGTTATTTTGTTATTTTTCTGTGATATGGATGGGATTAGAACGCGTGACTATAAAATTCAAAGTGACTGACTGACTAATATAATTATGCGGGTCTAGACTTTTTACGAGTACAATTTTGGCGCAGAACTGGCTGGTGATACATATAAATTTTAAAATATAATAAAATAAACCTTAACAGTTTTATTTTTAATTTTTGGTGGACTGCACAAACAAATTATGTTCAGTACTTTCTACACATTAAAGACAGTATAAATGGTTCAGTGGTAGAATGCGCCTGGGTTTGATTCCCATGCAATGCAAAAAAACTGAGGATTCAATACTTTGTCGAAATGAAAAAAAAATTGATATTAACTATTTTAAGAGCCTGTCAAGTGCTAAGAATATGTTCTAATCGATTTAAGAAATAATATGAAAAATATTTCAACCCGTCAGTTGTATAAAAACATTAATAAAATATTAAATTATTAAGCAAATATGCACATCAAATTAAATAGCTATTACAATAACAAAAAAAATGTTAATTGCTCAAATTAACGTTCCTTTTAAAAAGCATTTTCAGTGCACATTTTATGAGAATAAGCAAAATAAAACTTTAATTAGCAAACTAATAAAACTCATTTTCTAACGCTCTCGCAGAAAATACTCGGGATCTATGCGGTTTGTTTACTTCGGTTACGAGCGTAGCACTCGTAGCCGCGAGCTACGCCGGCTACGGGAGCTACGGCGTAGCGGCTACGACATTGTGATCAAACAATTTTATAATTTTACTAGCTGTGCCCCGCGGTTTCACCCGCGTAGACATAAATGTAAGGGTGGCACCCTTATTATTTTTTTAGTAGCCTGTGAAAGTCTCGTTAAAATCGGTCCAGCCATTTCGGAGATTAGCCGGAGCAATCAGACATACAGACAGACAGAGATTTTTTTTAATATTGGTTTTTCTATGTCTGTACCGTGTATACTTTTATATGCATTTAGTGAAAAGCTGTAATTTTGGAATTACAAACACACACTTCAATTTTATTTATCTTTATAAATATAGATAAAATCATATAATATATGCTCTTTCGACAATTATTGTATAATTTAATTGTTTGCTTGGACTTCACTAAAAGACAAAGACATTGGCTCATAAAATGGCTATTTTGCTTTCAAAGCCAGCTCATAACTCATGACGCACCATTATAAGCAAAACACAATATTTCCTCTCAAAAATGCAAACCATCTAAACTGTTCAACAAGTCTGCAACCAATTTATAAAACTCAAATCGCTTAGAAAATTAAACCGATTAAAAGAACTGTATCCATCGTTCACCGGAACCACGGACATTGATGAGTGTTTAAGAAGTTTTACGGAACCCTGTTTAGCGGCCCGCGATGTAGGGATGTTATGATACATGCTATGATTATATCGAAGTTTTATTTGCACTATTTTTTAATTTCCGAACCTGGCGGTAGCATGTATAATCCTGTGTAATCGTGTCTTTCTGACGATTTGAAAGAACTTAGTTAAAATTCTAATCAAATAAAGATATTTTTGAATTTGAAAAGTTTATAAAACCTAATACTAAGGCTTCCTTTAGTCGGCTGTTCGTCTGTCACCAGACTACATATTATGAAAAAAAGCTCATAGTTTGACTAGTAAGGGGTCATCGAAGCCTATAAACATTTACTACAGCAATGACGTCACTCGGGGAGCGAGGGGCTTGTTGTAACAGGGGTAAGTAGTAAGTACAATTTGCCCCGGTAGACGTTACAACTTGCCCCAAGCACGAGGTAAGTTGTAACACCGCACTTCTTTTGGAAAATAATTGATTGTAAAATAATGACCAATAGTTATGACATAATTTTTACTTGATTTGGTAGAGGAAGAGTTACAGCATCCATCCATATTTATTTAGTAACAATTTTATCAATGGATCTCAAGATATATTTGTTTTCATGAAAACTGTTACAACAAGCCCCTCGCTCCCCTACCTTTTTTTTTCTTTTATTGTGGAGAATCCGTTATGGCTACACCAACCGCCGCGGGGGCAGCGGAAGGGTTATGTCGGACTCGCACCGACTAAATTTCACGGTGTTCCTCCTGGTCGCTAAGTGGCAAACGCGCCCTTCCACCACGAGGGCCATGCGTCGGCGCCAAGACCCCCGTCCCGGCGCCCGCGGCCCCCTTTACGGAGGCATCAGCCGCTCCTCGGCCCGCCTCCGTCGGCCGGTCCTTCTACGGCGGATTGGATCAGACAGAGGATCTTCCTCTCAGACCCACTCCGCCGTTTCTTTAGACGACATCACGTCACGTCACTCGGTACCTACGATGCACATAATTGACTACTGTGCCAAAATTATTATGAAATCGAAGTGCAATCCATCTTACACATTGTCGACATTCGATCGCATATTTGGTGTATATGGTGACTTAAAACATATTGTTCCACCTTCGATAAGTATCAAGACATTTTGAGCCACGCTAAAACGGTTTGTCGCCGATTGAACGTGTCAAAACTTACCCTTATCGGATGGCGTAACTTACGTTTACAATAACATCGATATCAGTGCGTCGATGTCACATCACTACGGTCCCTCATTATTGACGTCTAACAAAGCGGAATGAAAAAAAAAACGTACTTCAAATCAAATGCTATTCATTAACTGTTGTAACTTTTTAATGGGGTATCGTAGGCGTTAGAGAAAAAAAAAGGTACGAAGAGTTATTGTTTGTTAGTTCGTTAATAACTTAAGATAACGAGCATTAAGTTAGGATTATGAAATGTCTCTATCTATCTAACTAATACCTTTAAACGAGTACCAAATGTTTGTTCATATCTATACTAATATCATAAAGAGGAAAGATTTGTATGTAAGTATGTTTGTAACGAATCGACTCAAAAAGTTATGCACAGTTAGTCAAAAAATTGGACTACATCTAAACACCACAAAGACAAAAATACTAACGAACAGCACTCGTAGCCCAATAGTAGTCAATCAAACTCCTATAGAATACGTAGACGAATATATATACCTAGGCAAAGCGATATCATTTAAAACAACAAGACACAAAGACGAGGTTGAACGAAGGGTAAATTCGACATGGAAAAAATTTTGGAGCTATAAAGAAATTCTAAAATCAAAAATGCCATTAAAATTAAAAAAAATAGTGATGGATTCTTGTCTACTTCCCTGCTTATTGTATGGCTCACAAACCTGGATATTCAACAGCACAACTAAGAAAAAAATTCAATTATGCCAGCGAGCAATGGAAAGAAGCTTACTCAACATCAAACTAAGCCACAGGCAAAGAAATAAAGATATTCGCAGCAGAACACAGGTCTTGGACGCCCTCTCACAAAGTCAACGCTCGAAGTGGAAATGGGCTGGCCACCTGGCACGCACTGCAGATGACAGGTGGACGAAGCGAGTCACGACGTGGACAGGCCCCAACGGCTGCAGAACCAGAGGACGCCCAAGAGAGCGCTGGGCCGACGAAATAATTAAGATCGCAGGCAAAAACTGGATGCAAAAAGCAAAAAACAGAAAGTTGTGGAAGGAGTTGGAGGAGGCCTATACCCTCCAAAGGGACCTTGCTCGAACCTAAAAATGTATACTATGTACCTATTTGTATTGTTACTACTAAGCAAGGAAATCAAAAATAAAGGCTTTATTATTATTATTATTATTATGTTTGTAACGAATCGACTCAAAAAGTACTGGACCGATTTTAAAATTCTTTCACCATTTGAATGCTACATTATCACTGATTAATATAGGCTGTATTTTATTTCCTTTACTATGCGGGTGAAACCGCGTGACGTCCGCTAGTATCTCATATAAACTGAAGTGAGCCTTGGTGGCCGTGGGGCTTGAGGAGTCGCCTTAAGAGTAGAACCATGTTCAAATCGCAGGACCTGTACCAATGATTTTTTCTAGAAACTTATGTGCAGTGATTTCACCCCACGTGCTTTACGGTGAAGGAAAACATCGTGAGGAAACCTGTATATGTCTGAGAAGTAATTCAAAGACGTACGTAGTGCCTGCGACGGCGATAGACTCACCACCTGTCACGTTGAAACTTTATCATCTTCGGTGAAAAGTGGGTGTTGTTATTACAACACCTCTGGTGTTAGGGAATACAGGCGTCAGGAATATGTATATATGATATGAGATAAATCAGTCACGTGACAAAATTCAAAATTTAATTTAATTTTTTTTGTTTTTTTTGTAATGATCAGTACCGGTCGCCGTCACCGAAATACGGTTAGATCATGATCACTTATCACGACCATGTTTCATGCAAATGCGTCATGACATACACTATTCAGAACAACACATACATAGGAAAGCCAATAAACATAAATCCAGTAAAATCAGTGACACGAATTATGCAAGGTTTGAAACTATCCTCAAACGCGCATCGCAAAACAATTCCTGCAATTTTTCAACATAAAGCAATAAACGCGAGATATAAAAATTGGAACATTTTCGTTCCTTGTTCTTTTAAGGACCGAATGCTCGTATATTTCCTTTGTAATAAAGACATGGAGAAAGGAACACATTTTCAAAGTGTAAAAATTGCTACAAATCAAGATTATGTTACGTTATGTATCGTTATGGAGCTGGAATAAATTAATTCTGATTCTAGGTTCCTAAGCCGTGATATACGTCGTCGTAAATTCTTAGGCTGCCGGTGGGGTCGACTCTTGATTCTACCAGTTTTATTTCTCCATTTCCTTGTATAGCAGGAAATAATGGTGGTGAATGTAAGGTCACGTGCCAGTAGGACTCGTGCTCGATGGGTACCGTACCATCTTTAAGATAAATAAAATGGAAGTGTCTATTTGTAAATCCAAACACTAAATGCATATGAAAGTATACTCGCTACTGACACTGAAAAACCAATTTTTTTTTCTGTCTTTCTGTCTGTCTGTTTGTTCCGGGTAATCCGGGTAAACGGCTGGATCGATTTTAACGGAACTTTTACTGGCAGATAGCTTAAATAAAAAAAAAACATTATAGTTGCTCGGGCCATCAATTAAGTCTACGCGGCTAAAATCGTAAGGCAATGCTAATATTCAACAGGAATGAAGCGTAAGTCAATGCTCTTATAAGTCAGCCTAGTATTAAAAGCCAGCCCAGCCCCAACCACAGAAGTAGCAACAATAAACTTAAAACAAAGTGAAATAGCGACAGTTACTTGATTAGTTTCTGTTGTTTAGACGGCCAGTAAAGGACAATCCGGCAGTCTTGTCCCCACCGCAATCCGATTGTCCCCAACTTATATTTATGCATTGGCCCCGGACTCATTTATAAACTGTTCATAGTTTCTTGTTCAGTTTTGAGGTGATTACTAGATATTTATAGCTTCCTTATAGTACTCGTAGTAGCTCTATAACTAACGATTTAGACGGTTCGTTAGTAAAATCTATGTAGATAAATAAGTTTGCAGTGTCTGTTTGTAATTTCAAATTAACAGCTTTTCAGACAATATGAAGGTATATACGATACAGAAAGGGTTACGGGGTTACGAAGGTCAGATGGCATTCGCTTCGTATAAAAATCAGGTGATCAGCCGCATCGGGTTGAACCAAGTGCCGACCCCAAATACATGGGATTAAGGCCAGGGAGATGATGATGATACGATACAGAAAAAAAAAACAATTATTATTTTTTCTCCGCCTGTCTGTTTGCTCCGGCTAATCTCTGAAAAGGCTGGACCGATCTTAACGATACTTTCACTTTCAGATTGCTAATGTTACAAGGAGTAACAAGTAATTTTATTTAAAAAAAACATTAGTAGTCTGTCACTTATAAACTTTACGCGGCCGCCCGGCTCGGAAAAAAAAAAGATTCCTTGAAAAACAAAATAGACTAATAAAATTTATGCTACGCGCGTGATACCGCAGGACATAGTTAGCTTAGTTAGCTTAAATATAAATTCGACTTGAACACAAATAGAAATAGTATCAATACCCAGCATTAAAAAATATTTACGTTTACAACATGAACTAGGCAAAAAGCGAAAAATAAAAGGTAAAATTTGGAAAGATGCTATTTTTATAAAAAATGCCTCTCTAAGCAACACTACCTACTACAACCTACTACAACTACCTACTTCAAAGTTTCAAGTACTTTGTTCAGGTTTAAAGTGTATAAAGGCAGCCTTATTATGACAAACACTCTTCAAAGTCTAGCCGAGGATATCGGATGGCGGCAACAAATATAAGAATTCTTACGGACGGATAAGAGTTTTCTAAGAAAAAAAACTCCTTTTATTTTGACAGATTTAGCATTAAATTTAAAGACACAGGAAGTATTGAAGACTAGCGGACGTCACGCAGTTTCACTTGCGTAGTTCCCGTTCCCGTGGGAGTACGGGGATGAAACAAAGCTTAGGTGACTCGCTTATGATGTAGCTATTCATTGCTGAAAGAATTTTTAAGATCGATCAAGTAGTTTCAATTCATAGGCCTAGGGGAGGCCTAAGCCCAGCAGTGGGCATCTGTCGGCTGAAATTATGTACATTCAGAGGGCCTAGTGTGAGTTTTTCACTGCCACCGTCACAAGTCATCGCGTCGATGTAAACGCAGATTTGTATTGGCTCACAATAGTGTCATCTTTAAGCCGACAGAGGCGCTGTTCCGATCCTATACAAATCTGCGATTACGTCGACGTGGTGACTTGTGACAGCGGCAGTGAAAAACTCGTACTAGGCCCCCATAGGCCTCTCTCAAATGGGGGGAATGCCAATAATCGCCTTGCTTGGCAGGCGGATTGGCGATCGCAGTGGGGTGTTGCTTTGACTCGGAGGATGCTGCTGCCCACCCTCCGGCAATCCCTCAGCCGATTTCAACGGCGCCTACGGGAAGAGAGGGGGATTGATATTCTAACGCCGCTACTCCACAGAATGTAAGGGAATGACATATGCCACTGACTGATTTATGTTATTTCCATTTTATCGTTTCTATTACCGCAAGCGCGAGAGAATGTTACTACTTCCCTAGGCCTGCAGATGTCGCTCTTGAAAACTTAAACAGAATATTAATATAAAGAACTAAATACTGCAGAAATAGATAATATTCTGTTCCGTTGTGCCAGATTTAAATCTCTTAAGCGGCCGCGGGCTCAAGAAAATTTTCTTTAAACGTATCTTGATACTCTGGCATCGGTTCAAAAAGATAACGGTGGCTTTAAACTTATATAGGCAGGTCTGAGCTTGGCATAATCTTATTACAGCAAATAACCCGGATTATGTAATGCCAAAACTAACGTCGTTTTTATTATTAGACCCTTTTATTTGACTTGCAATGTGTGTATGTTTCTACAGATGAAATCTTGCAAATAAATTTTAAATCATTCATCAACACTATGTGACGTCATTCTAATTCCATTCTGGTGTTTTTTTTATATATCAGTGTTTTTTTACGGCACCGCGAATGTAGCCCTATTAGGTATCGCCTTTTAGTTCTATGCCAGCGATAGGGGAAACATGATTTCTGATGATTATTTCTGTTGGCCATGTATCCAGGTGATTCGTATAGATCAAAACTAAGTGTATTATTTTGACCAATAATATTTATATAAGTACTAGCTATGCCCCGCGTTGTCACCCGCTTAGATTTAATATCTTAGATGGCGCTCGGAACACTTATGTTTTTTTAAATAAAAGGAGCCAAATTTACACCTTGCAACATTAGCAATCTGCCAGTGAAAAATCGCTATAATCGGTCCAGCCGTTTTGAAGATTAGCCGGAACAAACAGACAGACAGACAGACAGACAAACAGACAGTGAAACATTTTTTAAATAGTTTTTTAAAGTATACAGGGTACTCTTGTATACTTTCATATGCATTAAGTAAAAAGCTGTTTATTTGGAATTACAAACAGTTCAATTTTATTTATCTGTATAGATATAGATTTTACCCGTAGCCTGTGCTTTGCTTAGTTTCGGACTAAAAGCCGAACATTATTTATTTTGACGCGAGCTTTGAGTTGGATCAATGTTAATCCTACTGAAATATTTCCAAGTCAATTTGATTACAACCGCGCCACAGAGTAACATGTAAATTACACACAAACATTTGAGTTTAACCTTATTTTCATTCAAATAGACCATTATTATGTACATAATGTTCACAGCCGAGAAGGGTCTAAGGTCCTAGAATAAATTACACCCGATGTTGGTAACTTTGTGCGGCACTCCGTCAATTTGGTCATGTAAATATGGTTGATATTTGGGTAGTTGCTAGGTAGCCATTTATTATAATACATTCTTAACATTGTTACGTCGAGGAGCTCGTGGCACAGTTGCTATTGCGCATATCATTCGATCAGCGAAGTTAAGCAACCATACGCCTAGCCAGTAGTTGGATGGGTGACCGCCCGAGTTCCCTCCGTGCCTCGGAGAGCACGTTAAGCCATCGGTCCCGGTTGTCAATTTAACATCTTTGGCAATCGTTACAGGTCAGTCGGAGGTAAAATAATCTGACAACTGGTTTAACCCAGATCACAGATTTTCCTCCTAAATGGGGTTGCGAAGGTCAGATGGCAGTCGCTTCGTATAAAATCATGTGATCAGCCACATCGGGTTGAATCAAGTGCCGACCCCAACAATGTATGGGATAAAGCCAGGGAGATGATGATTCTTAACATTGTTACGTTATAAATACGTTCAGAATTTGGAATTCGAAGTTACGGCCTCTTTGTCTGTCAATTCAGAGACTGTAGACAATGCTTCGCTAGTAGAAACGATATAAAATGTATCGAAATGATAGATGTCGCGTGACTGGTTTATGTCATTTCGATAAAAAATGTATCGTTTCTATTAGCGCAAGCGCCAGAGAATGATTTATGTAATGGTTACACCAATTAAAATAATTAACATGATATATACAAAACAACTAAAATACTATGCAAAAAATATAAAATACAGACTTAAAACGATATGAAATAGAAGACACCCTCGTATACTGATCCTCCGAACTTCAGATACTGATACAATTTTATTCCATTCGTCCGAATTTACAATGTTACTTGTCTAGGCCTACTGGTTCTCGTGTGTAATCATCGATACATTTATCATGTATCGATTCTCCTGTCCGTCTTGTGACATACATTAGAATCTTTTAGAACATTAATTTCTTGCACCGCATAATCGTTATAATGTCGTATTTAATTCTAAAGAGACATCTTGCAGTGGTAACTCACACATGCATTTTCCAAACAGCAGTAAAGTCTACGTCTTACCGACGGCTGAGGCATTGTTCCCTCTTAGCTGCGCTGATCTGTGAAAAAGCTTCTTTTCTCGTCCCTTTGTTTTCTTTTGACATTTTTCTTGGCTGTACCGGAGTGTGGCAAAAAGACTAACGCAACGTTAAATTAAAAATGGCATCGTTAAAGGTGTATTGGCTGAGTAAGTTGGACTGATTGTTACTATCTATTTAATGTGTGCACATATATTAATAGCACTATAAGTACGCAGATCACAGCACTGCTGTTATATAATGCATGTGGTGTTTGCCTGTAATAGGTTCTACATATAGCATAGAACCCCTAGAATTAAGTTTATGTATATTGTTTATGTCAGAACTGTTGGCAAACATAATATAATAAATAAATAAACGCAACCAAATAATGCTACCTTATAAGTATTGTATTACTAGCTATGCCCCGCGGTTTTACCCGCATAGGCTGGGTGGCCCTCGGAACCATAATGATTTTTGAAACTAAAATTTGCCTTAGAAACTCCTTGAAACATCTGCTATCTGCAAGTTAGTCCCCTTAAAATCAGTCCAGTCGTTCATGCGTGATGTCGTGAGCAAGGGGAATGGCGATTAATTTTTACATATAAAAGAATCCTAAATTGTTTTGCTCGATTATGTAGGCAAGTAGGGTAGTTAGGGTAGTAGTCTTCCATCAAATAATAATTCCTAAAAAAATTAAAAAGTTTGTTTGAAATCAAAAACCACAGCATAGTCACACTATCAGAAATCATATTAGGATGTTTTCCAATACTCTTCAATTTTTAAAGCCGATTCAATTTTTAAGTATCGACACAAAAATAAAACATCGAGACTAATCCATTCAAATCGATTGGCTTTCATTGGATTCCGCGACGCTTGCGAATGTCGATTAATCGACTTGTGCCTAGGAATTCCACAAAGGATTTGAGCATAGAGTTCTCTGAAATGGGCTTATTGCATCGCTATGGGGTAAGGTATCTCTTTTACCTGTTGTCAAATAGAATTTTTAACCGACTTCAAAAAAGGAGGAAGTTTCTCAATTCGACCGTATATATGCTTTTTTATGCTTGTTCGCTGATAACTTCATCGTTTATGAACCGATTTAAATGTTTTTTTTAAAGAAGATATTTCAAAAGGTGGTCCCATGACAAGGAAATCAGGGTTAGATGATGGCAGAGAAATCAAGGGGAACCTTCGAAAATCTTACTGGCAGCTAGTACGTTTGTAATAAGTAATTTATTTCAAGTCATTTTATTTAGAGCCGTGGTGGCCTCGGGGTTAGAGCAGTCGCCTGCTACGCAAGCGACGCAAGTTCGAATCCCAGCGGGGCCTGTACCTATGAGTTTTTCTAAAAACTTATGTACAGTGATTTCACACCACGTGCTTTACGGTGAAGGAAAACATCGTGAGGAAACCTGCATATGTCTAAGAAATAATTCAAAAGACGTATGTATAGTGCCTGAGACGGCGATGAACTCACCCTCTGTCACGTTGGCACTTAATCATATTCCGTGAAATGTGGCTCTGCCTACCCCTTCGGGGAATACAGGCGTGAGCATATGTATGTATGTATGTATGTCATTTTATTTTTCCCTTTTAGAAGGCGGTTTTCTTTTCAAAGTACATGGACCCTACCGTCGTCGTTTTAAGAAAAACTATTAAGAAATTCTGAGCTTTGATGTTTCATTTTGATACCGTAAAATTAAACGTCTTAATACGCTCTGCTTAAACGGATGATGGTAGAACCCCTTTTGTCGTCACGTCAGCGAAAATAATGCGGGTGGCTCAGCACGTCACGTCAGCGCTCAAAACTCGTGATGTCACCTCTAAGTGGTTCATGTTGCCGCAATTATATTTGTTAATGTCGGGCAAAAAGATCTGTCTCTCATCAACACTAATATTAGAAAGAAGAAAGTTTTGATTGTTTTTTGTTTGTTTGTTTGCATTGAATAGGCTCCGAAATTACTAGACCGATCTTGAAAATTATTTCAGGAATGGATAGCTACATTATCAGCAAGTAACATAGGCTATATTTTATCCCCGTACTCCCAAGGGTACGGGAACTACGCGGGTGAAACCGCGTGACGTCCGCTAGTATATGATAAGAAGAGTATATTACATGATATTTAATGCATCATCAATTAACTAAAGACGTTGCCTAATGATAATGGTGACATTCAGAAGCAATGATTTTTGAAACCCCATCGTGTAGGCTTTATATCAACATTACCCCATAATAGAGCCTCCCTTAGTAATCACGGTGTAACAACTAACGTTCATTACATGATTACATTCTCATGGGTCGTAACGTTTAATGTACTCGGTAATGGTACGGCGAGAAAACATTATAATATGCGGTTAGATTTAATTGGCATGTTATATCTATGTGTCAGGCATAGGTTTAGTATCTTATCTTATCTTATTCCATTAGGCCTTAGGCCTTATCCCATGTATTTGGGGTCTGCACTTGATTCAACCCGATGTGGCTAATCACCTGATTTTTATACGAAGCGACTGCCATCTGACCTTATCGAAGAAAATCGGCAATCTCGGTAAACCAGTTGTCAGACTTTCTTAGGCCTCTGACTGACCTGTAACGATTACCAATGATGTTGAGTTGGCAACCGGGACCGCAGGCTTCATGTGCTCTCCGAGGCACAGAGGGAGCTCGGGCGGTCACCCATCCAACTACTGCCTAGGCTGTGTGGCTTAACTTATGCTTAAGGAATATTACAGATGGAAAAACCCAATAACACTTTGCCCAACAGGGGTCGAACTGTTTTTTCAGTTTTTCCTGCTTGCCGCCATCACAAGTCGTCACATTGACGTTAACGCGGATTTGTATGGGATCACAATAGTGCCATCTTTAGGCTGACAGATGGCGCTGTTTTGTCGACGATTTTAAGAAAACTCGCACGAGGCACTCTGGTCGCTAAGTGGTAGGGGGATACACGTGTAAACTTATTTTTTTCATAAGCTTCGTTGCCTCTGGCGACTGAGTTTTGCTCTTTCAATACCCGACTAAACCTCGGTAAGACCTGATATTCTGCATTCGCGCTTGCGAGGTACACAAGAGGGTAAATTCGAATTATTGCTTAATTTTATTATGTATGCAGGCAAATAATTACAAAATCAATTATAAATTTCACTAACAAATCTTCGTACACCAAGACATGTCATCCCTGGACAAACAGTCATATATCATGGGACGAACGGGTATCTGTATTCGGACCACTTTGTAAACATTCATCCTTCTGCATTTAGGGTCTTCCCGAAGGGGCGATCGAGCAGGTGTCTCGGCTTATTGATAACCCGTAGCTGACCTAAGGGATGGAATATTTAAAGGGTTTTCCACTAAACGATGTTTAAGTGTCAGCCTCAATTTATGATTGGTAAAGTTGACGGATTATGGGGCTTTGGCAGGCGCTTTTAGGGTTAAATTTATTGTTACCTGTATGCGGTTGAGTTTGTAAACATTAATAGGCAATGATCAACGAGGTGGATGCTAACTAAATCAAGGTGGATGCTAACTTCCTAAATAAGAGGCCTACCACCATCGGTGTAAGCAGAGCGTATTAAGAACGTCGTAGTTTTGACTTTTCATTTTGAGATAGCAAAATTTAAAGTCAAAGCTTAGAAGTTAGTAAGACGTCGCTGCTATAACGATGATAGGCCCCCTGTTTACACAATTAGTGATCGCACCTGTCACTCCCAAATCGGCCTTCACAGCCACTGGCAGAATGCCGTCAAATAAGTTGCAAGTTGAAGACTGATGAGGTGACCAGAATTGAAAAAAGTATGTTGAGATTTGGACATATCGCAAGGAAGAGTAAAAGGCGATTAACGAAATCAATTTATAGAGCTAATGTGAGCAGAAGTGTCGGTAGAGGGCGTCCAAGGAAGAACTACTTTGACCAAATCAATAGTGTTTTTCAGAAATGTCCGAATTCGGAGCACTTGTAACCGAAGGAAGTGTATGAAGACATGCATGAATGTGGATGAAGCGAAAGAAGTATGTAAGGATCGTAGCATGTGGAAAACGATGGTCTACCAACCCCCACAGTCGTGAGCATATGTAAGTATGTACTACAAAATCATCTGTCTGGTCTACGGAATCCATGAACAGAAAACAAATTTCCTCATATTTTCTGAAATTAATCCGTCTCATTCGGGAATCGATCTCAAATCTGACACGCCACTCGATTGACCAGTGAGCCACGTAATTACACCGATGAAAGTTGGATTTCCACGAACTCCGCGGAACTCACTAACAACGGTAAAGTGGACGTAAACGTGATTGACGTATTTGCAGTTAATCAATTATTTTAATAGCATACAAAGGTTATAAGCTCTCGAAACGGACGAAAATAAATTCTGTACGTAAGAGCAAAGTGTTCCATGGAGAATTCCAAGGTTTGACGGTTCATTTTGGTACCCTTAAAATTAAACGTCAAAGCTAAGAAGTTCTTAATACGCGCTGCTTAGCCCATAGTTGGCCCCCAGATCGCTGATGAATTGTTTAGGCGCACTTAGTTATGATTGGTTCCATTTATTGTACTTTTAACATAGGTACCTTCGTTACAAAATATATTTTTTACATCTTCTGACTTAAGGCATGTTATGGAAAACGCTATTCAAAAACATGGCGTGATAAAAATTAAGGTATCCACGAACTAGAGTTCTCCCGTTTTGTGAAAACGAAAGGTTTTTAAAGGCGGTTTCAAAAATTAATTTTTCTATATATATGAAAAAAAGAATTGGTCTGTACCTATAAATTTATTTACTACTAGCTGTGACCCGCGGTTTCACCCGCGTAGATTTAGTTTCATCTTTATTGTCGCGGAACCCAAATATTTTTAATAAATAAAAGTAGCCTAAGTTACTCCTTGAAACATCAGCTACCTACCAGTGAAAGTCCCGTTAAAATCCATTCAGCCGTTTCAGAGATTACCCGGAACAAACAGACAGACAGACAAACAGACGGAGAAAAAATTTAAAACTTGGTTTTTTAGTGTCAGTATCGTGTATACTTTCAAATGCATTGAGTGAAAAAAAGTTATTTTGCAGTTACAAACAGACACTTCAATTTTATTTATCTGTATGTATTGAAAGCCAGGACGGGAGTGCTATAAATTAGACAGAATCAAGCACTTAGGGGATAAAGGTGTTGAATAATGCCTCTCGTATTGTTTAGCTGCGGTATATTATCAGGTTAGTATTCCGCCGGGAGCTGCTTAAAAACTTTCGTCCTTCAGATTTTCTTTTAGTCATTGTTATAAGCTTTTTGTGTGTCGATTTAATTGTGATTGGAAGTACATTAAGCTTTTTTCATATGATTTTCCCTTATTTTAGCTTCACGGTGAAGGAAAACATAGTGAGGAAATCTGCATATTATATCTGAGACTAGCGGGCGTCACGTGGTTTCACCCGCGTAGCGTTCCCGTGGGAGTATAGACATTAAATTTAGCTTATTATTAATCAGTGATAATGTAGCATTCAAATGGTAAAATAATTGTTCAAATCGGTCCAGCACTTTTTGAGGTAATTCGTTACAAACATACATACAATCCATTCCTCTTTATAATATTTATCTGAGAAAGATTCCGAGAGGAAGATATAGTGCCTGAGACAGCAATGAACTCAACATTCTGGTTATTCTTCTGGAATTCCGTGAGCATATTCTAGGTGACACTCGAGATTTCATGCATATATCGTGATATTTGGAAATAATTAACAGTTAAAAGTTAAAATTAAATATTTTTATCTATGCATCTATTCTATATCTATACTCTATACTGATAAATAAAATTGTGTCTGTTTGTAATTCCAAAATAACAGCTTTTCACTAAATGCTTATGAAAGTATACACGATACTGACACTAATAAACCAAGTTTTAAAATTTTTCTCTGTGTGTCTGTCTGTTTGTTCCGGGTAATCTCTGAAACGACTTGGCCAATTTTAACGAGACTCTCACTGTCAGACAGCTGATGTTTCAAGGAGTAACTTAGGCTACTTTTATTTAGAAAATATATTAGGTTGCCGTGAAATAAAACATGAAACTAAATCTACGCGGGTGAAACCGCGGGGCACAGCTAGTTTTTAATATGTATTTACGCATTTAATCTATGTGTTGTTGACTTGTAACACGCGAGAAATGAACTTCGACCCATTTACCAAATCTCTATAACGTATCGCGTTACACGCCTGCGTGATCATAGCGAATACGGGCCATGAGGAGTGAGCTAAATTATTACTCAGATAAATTGTTCATGAAGTAAAAAGTTTCATGATCAAGTAATGTAAACTGTATACTTAAAGGCTGTTTGGAAATTTTGGAATATGTATTACTTGATGTGATGTGATGATGATGGTCCGACCGTTACGGCCATGGCGACCGCTTCAACTCCGGTTAACTTGTTGGTAGTGCACTCGCATGTGGCTAATGTAGCCAATCTTCTTTTGGAAGGTTCTCGCGCATTGCGTACATGTGAGGACACCGTTCTCAAAATTATAGTATGTATTACTTAATGCAAGGTACATAAGGTACTTAAAATAAAACATTTGTCTGTCTGTACCGCCATATCCCTAGAACGGCTGCACTAATTATGACTATACTTTAACTGGGGATAGCAGGTAAATGAGAAAGAATAATAGTTTTGTACAAAAAAATAAAAGCCTTAATTATAGTTTACAAAAAAATTCTATGCGAGTTAAGCACCGAGGCCTAAAGATAATCTATACCCAGATAAATAAAATTGAAGTGTCTGTTTGTAAATTCAAAATAACACCTTTTAACTAAATGCATATGAAAGTATACACGGTACTGACATAGAAAGCCAATTTACAAAAAAACTCTGTATGCCCGTCTGTCGGTTTCTTCCGGGTAATCTATGAAACGGCTGGACCGATTTTAACGGAACTTTCACTGGCAGACAGCGGATAATTTAAGGAGCTACTTTTATTTAGAAACTATGAGTTCTGCGAAATAAAGGAAGAAACTAAATCTAACGGGTGAAATCGCGGGGCGCAGCTAGTAATATAATAAAGAAGAAAGATTCAATTATTTGTTTGTTTGCATTGAATAGGCTCCGAAACTACTGGACTGATTTGAAAAATTATTTCAGCTATGAATAGCCACATTATTAACAGGTAGCATAGTCTACATGTTGTCTCCGTACTCCAACGGGAACGGGAACTACGCGGGTGAAAGAATGTGACGTCCGCTAGTTATTAATAAAAAAAATCCTTCCCTTCGTAATCATAGACCGGAACGTATGCACAAAACATAATTACATTGTTAGCTAAAATACTACCGTTTAAGATACGGAGGGTGTAAGCAATTCGGGCTCTAAAGTTAGCTAATTTCTATGCAAATGCACACCTGCCGGTGCAACTTACGGCTGTCTCGGATTATACAGTTACCGTATTAAAATTTGTAAAATTATTCAGTTTTAGGCAGATTCTGGGAACTGCCGTGCGAGTGTGAGGTGAACTTAATCAAAGTCTAAAGAAATTATGATAATTATTTTAGTAGAAAAGCCGTGGTAGCCTTGAGATTTGAGCAGTCGCCTGCCACGCTAGCACCGCATGTTCAAATCCCAGCGGGGCCTGTAGCAATGATATTTTATAAAAACAAATGTACAGTGATTTCACACCACGTGCTTTACAGTGAAGGAAAACATCGTGAGGAGACTTGCAAATGTCTGAGAAGTAATTCAAAGACGTATGTATAGTGGCTAAGACGGCGATAGACTCACCATCTGTCACATTGGCACTTAATCGTGCTGTGACGTGACGCCTTCGTCCTAGCGGAAGATCAGTGATGGTTGTCATCATCGTGGCAGCCAGATTATGCTGAGTTGGGACCAATTCGTAACAACTATAAAACACTGTTCCTACTCGTATAATCCTTTTCGCTATTTTGTGTATGTTGTTACGAATAAATTTATTTTCTTTCTTCTTTCTTCTTCTTTCTCTAATCGTTATCGGTGAAAATCTTCTTCTTATCGTGTCGATGACAGACAGTTTAAGTTAAGTCAAGTCAAGTCAAAGATATCTTTATTCGATTAGACTTTATACAAAGCACTTTCAAATCGTCAGAATGACACAATTTACAGGATTATACATGCTACCGCCAGGTTCGGAAGGTTGCTTTTACTGAGAAGAACCTGGCAAGAAACTCAGTAATTACTCTTTTCAAAAATATTATACAATTTAAAAAAAAAAAACAAAATAAATCATTTGAGAAATGTAAGCCCATGGACACAGTTCCAATGTACAAATGTCGATAAAAATTTACATAAAGAAAAGTCTAGTAGTTCTATTTATATCTAAATGCGTGGCTTGAGATGACCAGCCCCCACAAGCAGCACCTGTTCACAAGTATGACGAGAATGCCAGCCATCGCCCTCCTCAACCATTATAGAGGGAAGTGAGCGACCCGTCACCCTGACGCCTTTAAATTGTTGTAGCCAAGAAAATAAATGTTGTTATTACAATACCTTTGTCTATTCTTCGGGGAATACAGGCGTGAGCATATGCATTTCGTCGGGAGGAAATAAATTGTAATTTTTTCATTGGGATTAATATTCAGTCCTTGACATACGCAAGGAATAGTTAAGTCAATCAACTGGACTCCGCAGTCCTGATGATATTCTTAACCTGATCACGTTCTAGTTGTTGTATCACACAAGTCTATGCTGGAATACTGAGAGACTACGTAAAGCTAATCTGATAGATGTATTTTACATGAATTTTATGCGGTTAGATTTGTTAGATTCATATGTCGTGGCCATATCGTTTATTTGCCTACTTCATGAACATTTAATGAAATGGTTATTTTTTTATGAATGACAATCGGACGACACGCGGTTTCACCCACGTAGTTCCCGTTTCCGTGGGAGTACAGGGATAAAATACAGTCTATGTTACTCGCTGATGCTGTAGCTATCCATTGCTGAAAGAATTTTCAAGATTGGTTTCGTAGTTTCGGAGCCTATTCAATACAACAAACAAAAAAAACAATCAAATCTTTCCTCTTAAGTAATTATAGATAAAATCGGGAATAATTGACGATTTAATGATCCGGTCAAATTAAGTTTATCTCATACCTTTAAACGAGCAATTCTTGTATATATAGAATCTGGATAGCGGGAACGGCTGCAACGATTTTCATGAATTTTGGATGTAGGGGGTTTCAGGGGCAAAAAATTGATCTATCTAGGTTTCACTTTCAGAAAACATCGCTTTGACCATGTTCTCATGCACTGAAAAACTCATAAAATATTAATACAATACGACAGTAAATTTCGCCGACAACTGTCAAGTTATGATAGCTCAGAGGTGAGGCTGTCAGCTTGCGAGGTGATAAGAAAATTAAACTAGAGTACTCCTGTTCGAGACTGACGTTCACCGGTTCGATTATTTCCTTTTGGTTCCTTTTTTTCTACTATCTTTTTTGAGAAAACGTCAAGTTTTTTTCTTTTGTGGGAAGAAGTTTAGTTTTTTGCGAGTAAAAAAAACCGAGCACAGCTCGGTCAACCAGGTACTAATTTTATTAAATGTTCAATCATTTGTGAAATAGGTAAATCTGTGATATGGCCAAGACGCATACATAAATATGCTCACGCCTGTATTCCCCTAAGGAGTAGGGTGCTCAGTAAGTACCACATTTCGCCAGTTAAATTCCAATTCCCAAAGGGAGCGAGCCCATTGCCATTAACTAGGCACTAATCCAGACTCCAGGCTGCTATTGGGAAATTACAGATGGAAACCTATAACGTAACACTGCGCGACCCGGGGATCGCTCTCATGACCTCGAGTTCCGCAGCGTATACGACCACGAGGCCAACGAGGCAACTAAGTAGTTATAAATAAGGACAACACGATCAGGTGGGGTTTCACTGGTGACGCCAACATAGGATGTGTGTGCGCTGCGCCCCAAACTATGGCGGCTATGGCTCACGCGGCAGTATCTAATGTCTGCCACTAATAACGCTGTGATAGTAGCCAACATAGGATGTGTGTGCGCTGCGCCCCAAACGATAGCCCATCTTATATAGTGCCCCGCGTGCTCCACCAGCTGCACGCGGCAGGATCTAATGGCTGCCACCAATAATGCTGTTACAGTAGCCAAGTTCTGGGCTACAACAATTTAAAATGACTATCATCGACACGATAAGAAGTTATAAATAGTTTGAATTTTGTATCAAGATAATTTATTTAAAAAGGACGAAGTCCCTGGTAACTTATAAGACTTGGTCTTTCAACCTTAATAATTTAACTTTAATAAATATTATACTCCTGCCTCCGAAACCTTGGATAAGAATCTATCAAAATTTCCTTACAGACCGCTATCTTCAAAGCTAAATAATTTAATTCGGAGCGCGTGTGTGAACAGAAACGGATAATTTGGTGCTCCACATGTGACTTATTTGCAGGATTTATTTAGTCTGGCCTTATCCCATGTTATTTATAAACTAGCTGTGCCCTGCGGTTTCACCCGCGTAGATTTAGTTTCATCCTTATTGTCGCGGAACCCTAATATTTTTAAGAAATAAAAGTAGCCTAAGTAAGGAGTACCTTGAAACATCACCTACCTGCCAGTGAAAGTCCCGTTAAAATCGATCCAGCCGTTTCGGAGATTACCCGGAACAAACAGACAGACTGAAAAAAATTTTATAACTTGGTTTTTTAGTGTCGGTAGCGTGTATACTTTCAGATGCATTTAGTGAAAGACTGTTATTTTGGATTTACAAACAGATACTTCAATTTTATTTATCTGTATATATAGAAAATAAAAGTAGCCTAAGTTACTCCTTGAAACATCACCTACCTGCCAGTGAAAGTCCTTTTAAAATCGGTCCAGCCGTTTCTGAGATTACCCGGAACAAACAGACAGACAGACAGACGGACAGACAGACAGAGAATTTTTTTATAACTTGGATTTTTTGTGTCAGTAGCGTGTATAATTTCATATGCATTTAGTGAAAAACTATTATTTTGGATTTACAAACAGACACTTCAATTTTATTTATCTGTATAGATAGATGTATAGATAGTGTCACTAATTACGCGATAAGCATTATTGTCCCTTTTTGATGAAATGGCAAATTAACAAGATGTATCAATTACACTCTCACACTACTTAAGACGAGTGCGAGGGCGTCTTAAGTAATTACCGCATTTGTGGTCGGCGCAATTCCATTTCTCTCATTCAGTCATCATATCTTATTCACTCCCTTTCTAGTCATCGTTCGCTAAATTCGTATATTATTTAATCATGTATTCAAAAACATCTCTTTATTTTCAACATTATTATGTCCAAAAACTATTTAGATTTATTAGAGACTAGCGGACGTCACGCGGCTTCACCCACGTATTTCCCGCTCCCGTAGAGGTACGGAGATAAAATATAGCCTATATTAATCAGTGATAATGTAGCATTTAAACAGTGAAATATTTTGTTTAAATGAGTCCAATTCTTTTTGAACCAATTTGTTACAAACATACTCACATATTAAACTTTCCTATCTATACAGATACATAAAATTTAAGTGTCTGTTTGTAATTCCAAAATTACAGCTGTTCAATATATTAATATGAAAGTATACACGCTATTGACACCGAAAAACCAAGTTCTAAAATTTTTCTCTGTCTGTCTGTCTGTTCCGGGTAATCTCTGAAACAGCAAGACCGATTTTAACGGGACTTTCACTGGCAGGTAGCTGATGTTTCAAGGAGTAACTAAGGCTACTTTTTTTTATTAAAAATATTAGGGTTCCGCGACAATAAGGATGAAACTAAATCTATCCATTGATACCGCGGGGCACAGCTTGTTTACGATATTTGTATAGATTTCGCGTTTCGCAATTGGCGTTACCTAAATTCGTTAACAAGAAACTAAGTAATTGTGCCTCAATATTTCAACGCGTTGGTTACACTGTTGTAAACTAATGTAGTCCTTTAAACCTCGAGACCAATGAAAACACCTTCTAATATTAATGTAGTCGATTTTATTACATTAACGTTGTAGGAGTAAGTAGGGCACGGCGGTACTACGGAGTAATTCGCTCTTATAAATATTACTTAGAACTAGATGTGCCCCCAATTGACTTGATTTTATGGGTGGCTTGCGAAACTATATTATATAATATAAAACGTGTAGAGGCGTTCGAAATGTGGGCATACATGCGGATGCTCGCCATTAGCTGGACTCAAAAAGTAACCAATATTGAAGTTCTCCGACGAGTAAAGCAGAAACGAGAACTTTTTCATACTGTCAAACAAAGAAAAGTTGCCTACCTAGGACATGTATTGAGACATGATAGGTACGGGTTACTACAACTAATTATGATGGGAAAAGTCGCGGGCAAAAGACGTGTCGGTCGGAGGAAAAAATCTTGGTTGCGTAACATCCGGGAGTGGACAGGGATAGCGAGTGCAGCCGAACTCTTTCGCCTCGCCAGAAATAGAGAGAAATACTCCAAATTGACTGCCAACCTTCGTTAATCGGAGAGACACCTTAAGAAGAAGAAGCGAAACTATAGGCAGCTATCTGCTAGTGAGTATCCAGTTAAAATCGTTCCAGCCATTTCAGAGATAAACAGACAAATACACAGACAGACGGCCAGACAGAAAGTAGTATATACTTTCATATGCATTTAGTAAATAGCTGTTAATTTAGGATAACTAACAGACACCCATTTTTTTTTGTATCTGCACAGACTAGTTTTCGTCTACGGCTTTGTCCGCGTATTATTACTATCAATATACTCTATGCTACTCAGCAATAATTTCAGTCAATGAATTTTGAAAATTGGCCCAGTTGTTTCACAATCTATTCGTTACAAATAACCAAATATTTCCTCTTTATGATATTACTATCGAAGTACTTATTATTTTAAAATGTGATGTTACTGTCAAATTACATTGAAAATAAAAATATATCTCAGTTAAAATCCAAACATTAACCGCTTTAGTGTTAATAAATCATTTTGTATTTGGATCGCGCCGTCTAAGTTACTATCGCGTAATGAGTTGTGAGCCTTCACACTGGCTGCTGTTAGTCTGTGGACACACTGAGATAACGATTATCTCCCTTCTAATAGGTCTAGAACCATGGAGGCTTGCTTACTACGCAAGCGACGCAAGTTCGACTCCCATCGGAGCCTGTAGCAAAGAGTTTTTCTAAAAACTTATGTGCAGTGATTTCACACCACTGTGATTTTACGGTGAAGGAACCATGAGGAAACATGTATTTGTCTGAAAAGCGATTCAAGGACGTATGTATAGAGCCTGAGACGGCAATAGACTCACCATCTGTAACGTTGGAACTTAATCATCTTCGTTGGAATGTGGGTGTTGTTATTACAACAAGTCTGCTTACCCCTTCGGGGAATACAGGCGTATGTATGTAATAACAGTTAGGTATTTGACTATTCTAGCTGTAGCTGTAATATGCCAGCTGAGTTTCTTGCCGGTTCTTCTCAGAAGGCTAGTTTCCGAACCGGTGGTAAATTCCTCGACATTCATAAGTGCCTTACCAGGGCCTAAACTGAATAAATTATTTTCATTTTCATTTTCATTCAACTGTACCATTTACAGTTACCATTATGATAATATATACAACAATTTGAGCACTTACAATAAGTAACGTTATATTTATTTTGTATTATTAAATTTTGCATTTTTCGATTTGGTCAAAACAATACCTTTTCATCATTGATTTAAGATCTAATTTTCAATGAAACAAATTGAAGTCTATCCAAGCATGAATTTGTGCACTTGTAGCTTTAATACTTTCATTTGGTGCGGCTCTGTGTGTCCTAAGCTTCATAAAAGCAGTGCTTAATTGGAGCTCGCGCAACTTGTCTTAAAACCTGCATCTATATTGCAGCTTTGTTGCAGCATAATGTACGCAAAATGGCTTTTATTCCCTACGGTATAAGTCATAAAACGGAATAAACAACCATCCTAATTATTATTTCAACTACCGTGATTTTCGCTCTCCTAGGTGTAGGTAAATAAAGTGCCCTTAAATCTTTAAGGTTTAAAGTAATGTTATTTTGATTATTTAAAAATTAAATTGAAATTTTCTTACAAATAATAAATTACATCTTTTTTGTGAACTGCTGCGTTATTCATACTCCGTAAGGTATCAAGTGGCGCGTTTAATCATAGGAAATGGATGCATAATACATATACGATAAAGTTAAATTTCATATATTTGAAACCGACACTCGACTGAGACTCTATATAACTTACTTAACTTACATATTATGTAAAAAATATAGAATTAAAAAAATGCTCTCGCCATCACAGAAGGAGTTAGCATAGGTGTTATAATAACTTTTCACCGAGGATGAACAGAGGGCCTAGTGCGAGTTTTCGACTGCCGCCGTCTGCATTACGTCAACGCGATGACTTGTGACGGCGATTTTAAGAAAACTCGCACGAGGCACTTGTCGTTTGGAGCCGTGGTCCCCAGGCATAACACCATGGCATGAAGATCTTCACTTTCCTAGGGATATGACCACTCGCCTCTCCACAAAGCACATAGAAGTTGTTGTATTACCTGATAGCGAACATGTTCGCCTTGCTATAATCAAAGCAAATAACCCTGGGTTTTATCCTAATTCTCCAACATTGGCTTCGTAATGACAATTTGTCTACTTGAAATAATACATAGATTGCCTTAATTCAATTAATAACGTCTTCGTTGCGGTGAAGAGCCATTGAATAGCTTTGATAATATTGAAGACATTGTTATAATGTTGAACAAAATATTGAGTCACTAGCGGATATCATGCGGTTTCACCTTCGTTGTTCCCGTTCTTGTATGAGTACGGGCATAAAATATAGCCTATATTAATCAGTGACAATGTAGCATCCGAATGGTGAAGAATTTTAAATTGGTCTACTACTTTTTGGGCCAATTCGTTACAAACATACAAACCAACTCTTTATAATATTAGTATAGATTTGTGACAACCAATGCTCTGTACCAAAAATGTTCGCCAATCAAGCCTAGGCCCTATATGGTGTAAAACAAAATTTTTCTTGAATAAATTTCTTCCATCGCACTTTCCCGTATAATTCCCAGCGTAAGCAATCTCCCAATTTCCGAAACAAACTTCCAATTGGAAGTTGCCAGTAACAAAAATAAAATGAGCTTCGTTATTACTTCGACACCTGAGCAAATTAAAAGAGCCAACGCACAGTTTACGCGGATTTGAAGTTCCAACGAGCGTCGGGAAAAACAGGAACTTTTAACAAACTGGGTCGTATGAATACTTGGAGCGGAATGAATTGCTTCAAAGAATTAGATTAAGACTTGATCAAGCTTAGTTTTTGTTGAGTTAAAGGGTACGCCAGCGCCTGTCTATATATTAATATTCTCTCGCGCTTGCATTATGAAGATATCATCAGGCCTTAATCCCATGTATTTGGGGTCGGCACTTGATTCAACCCTATGTGGCTGATCACCTGATTTTTATACGAAGCGACTGACCTTCGCAACCCCTTTTTCGAGAAAAATCGGCAATCTGGGTTAAACCAGTTGTCAGACTCTCTTAGGCCTCTGACTGACCTGTAACGATTGCCAAAGATGTTAAATAGGCAACCGGGACCGACGGCTTAACGTGCTCTCCGAAGCACGGAGGGAACTCGGGCGGTCACCCATCCAACTACTGGCTAGGCGTATGGTTGCTTTACTTCGCTGATCGAATGATATGCGCAATAGCAACTGTGCCACGAGCTCCTCTTTAAGAAGAGATATAAAATATATTATAGAAATGACATTTATGACGGCGACAGACCATCTGCCACGTTGGTACTTAATTATGGAAAAGTGGGGGATATTATCAGAACACCTCAATCTAACCTACCTCTTCGGGGAACACAGGCGTAAGCATATGTATGTATGACATAAATGAGGCACGTGACAGACGATTTGTATCGCTTCTATCAAGTTTCTAAAGTTTATGTTTACACTAGCTGGGCCCCGCGGTTTAATCCGCGTACATTTAGTGTCATACAAACTTGCACCCCCTATTTTATCCCCTTGGGGGTAGAATGTATCAAAATCCTTTCTTAGCGGATGCCAACGTCATAACATTAACCTGCATGCCAAATTTAAGCCCGATCCGTCCAGTGGTTTGGGCTGTGCGTTGATAGATCACTATGTCGGTCAGTCAGCCTTTGAGTTATATATATTTAAATAGGTGTGCAGGGGCCGATTCTAAAAAGCCCGTATATTTTTATTACTTGTCACGACCTTTAAATTAAAACCTAATTCCAGGAAAGCTTCTGTCTTTATAAAGATTGCTTTCAGTACTTATTTATTATTTATTAACAAGTTTAAATCTTTGGGATTCGTTCTGTATAAAATTAATTTGCAAAAAGCCGTTCGACTGTATCTATACTCTATAAAGATAAATACAATTGAAGTGTCTGTTTGTAATTCCAAAATAACAGCTTTTCACTAAATGCATATGAAAGTATACACGCTACTGACACTAAAAAACCAAGTTTTGAAATTATTCTCTGTCTGTCTGTCTGTTTATTCCGGGTAATCTCTGAAACGGCTGGACGGATTTTAACGGGACTTTCACTGATAGGTAGCTGATGTTTCAAGGAGTAACTTAGACTACTTTTATTTATTAAAAATATTAGGGTTCCGCGACAATAAGGATGAAACTAAATCTACGCGGGTGAAACCGCGTGGCATGTAATAAATAAATTTACCGTTTTATGTAGGTGTATATTTATAACGATTCCCTGGACAGTTACGTAATTTTCTTTCAGGGGTTGCTTTAAAAGTGCTGTTGAAAATATGATTAAATTATTCAAGATACACTTTAAAAGTTTTGATGAAGTTCAATGATAAAGAAGATGGGTTGTTATCTGAAAACGGTCTGAATGAAAAGTTTGATTGTAAGAAATATTACACGGAAAGCAGATATTCAAAAAGGCTTACATTCTCGAGTGGACCACAGACTGACTTCTAGGTACAAGTGCACTCAACTGGCTATAGTCGTCAACTGTATCGTTACATACATATGTTCCCGTCTGTATCCCATGGTGGTGGGCAGAGACCACCGTTTGCAACATGCTACGATCCTCACATACTTCTTTCGCTTCGTCTACATTCATGCATCTTTTCATACACTTCAAAATTAAAAAGTATTCTTGATGTGGTCATAACATTTCTTCCTTGGACGCCCTCTACTGACACTTCGACATTCGCTCTATAAATTTCATGCGTCAATCGCCTTTCAATCATCCTTTCGATATGTCCAAACCATCTCAACATATTTCTTCATAGTCACCACATCATTCTTCAACTTGCAACTGTCTCTTATCAAACTATTTTTCATTCGATCTATTATGGTGACCCACACTTACTTTGTAACAAACGTATTTCCACTGCATTCACTCCACTTTCATGTTTCTTCTGCCAAACCCAACATTCACTTCCTACATCAGAGTAGGTACTAGCACCCCGTTCTGAATGGCTAGACGCTTTGTTTAATTGTTGCCTATAGTGAGTATCGTAAAAACTAATAGATAAAGTTAGAATCACACGTATTCTGTCAATAAACGTCAAACTTCGTTCCGATCTCTCTTCAAATAGACTCACTATCCGTCTCCAAATACAGGTTTGTGCAGATAAAAACGTAGTCTACATTTGCGATCGAATCCTTAGAATTCAGTCACAATCCGCCTCTGAAAAGTATCACAAAATGGTAACATTTAAACCATGCATCAAGATGAGCAATGGGTAATATCCACTATTCAACTGGTAATTGCTCAGCTACTCAGTTGAGCAGTGGATGATATGTTCCAATTCATAACATGATAGATGTCCTACTGCTCAATTAAGTTGAGCAAAAATTATGAACAGAAATGAAAATATAAATGATTCATTCAGTTTAGGCCCTGGTAAGGCACTTAGGAATGTCTAACAATTTACTTTAATAGTTGAGCTATAGAGCATAAAATGTTCAGCAATACAAACTATGTCCTACTACTGAACTAGTTGAGCAGTGGTTGTCTGGCTGGTTCTGCCATCCGTGCGGGAAAAACAGTGTGTCGACAATAGTTAAAATGTAAATATTGGAAATTTACAAGAAAGCATTTTAATCCAAATAATAATTGAGCAAATATTGAATGAATTCAAATCTCCTATCCAGTTATTTCAATCCTGTTCAAACGTAAATTGAGTCACTCGAAATCATTATCAATCTCAATTTCAGCATTTCCTGAAAACAATCAATGTATTTGCTACCTTATTGCTAGTTAATAAGAGCTTTATATGTAAACAAAATTTTGCAAAATACAGTGCCAAAGAAAACAAAAGAGCTTCCAATTGAAATATCAAATCAAAGTTGATAAATGAGCGAAGTTACAAAGATTGTTAAGAGCTAAGGAATAACAATTCCAAATTTTGCTTGTCGGCGGATCGTATTTATGGAATTTCAAATTAATTCTTACATTATAAGTTTCAATATTACTTTTCTTAATTAGATTTCATAACCACTAGTATAGTTTAGCCCCGATTCACTGAGATTTTGTAGCTTATACCTAAAGTATTGGTTTGTACATGTGTTAAGGCCCAAATTGATAATGTTCCACATATTATTAGTTCACTCAAATTCGCTAGATCATGACTCTACCATAGGACAATAAGTAATTAAGACAAAGATTTCACAGTAATTGAATATGCAATAAGTTAATGATAAGTATTAAGACAGTAGGTCACCTAACCAGGGTCTGTAGACAAAGAAACATTATCCTCACGCTTCGCTAGTAGAAACGATACACAATGTACGGGAATGACATATGTCACGTGACTGATTTATTTGATTTCCATACATCTTGTATCGTATCTATTAGCGCAAGCGCGAAAGAATGGTACTTTGTCTAGGACTACTGGGCGAACACTCTCTTCCTCCGAAAGGGGAATTTGGGGAACGAACAGTCAAAAGAAATTTCCGTATGGTTTTGTTCTGGTCGAACTCGAATATCATTTGTTATTAGCATGTATGGACGTGGTCCAAAGCAAAAATGTAAGTAAAAAATCAACCTTTGCCGAACACAGCCAGTTTGAACATATTGCTCTTTTAATAAGACAGTCTGCTGCAGCTGAGTTCCAAAAGTGAAATTTTTCGTTAAAATCGCCACCACCGAACACGTGTTTCAGAACAAAGCCGCGAATTGTTTGACAGTTCGCAAACATGACATAAACAGCGTCTAAAGTAAGTATGACAGTTGCAGGATTGTTTCCAACTCGAGGTGAGAGTCAAATAATCGGAGACGTGTCCAACTTGGCACAAAGTTGCTAATGGCTCAAGCTTTTCGTGGTAGCGGCATAGTATAAATATAAGCTTACTACCTGCAGTGGGTACGAAATCTAGACAATAATCGTTCCAAATTACACACTCACACAGACGCGCGTATCCATGAAATTATAAGCGGCTCAGAGTGCCTAGTGCGAGTTTCCTTAAAATCGCCGTCACAAGTCATCGCGTCGACGTAAACGCAGATTTGTATGGGCTCACAATAGTGTCATCTTTAGGCCGACAGAGGCGCTGCTCCGATCCCATACAAATCTGCGTTAACGTTGACGCGGTGACTTGTGACGGCGGCAGTGAAAAACTCGCACTAGGCACTGGGCCTGTAGACAAAGTAACATTATCCTCACGCTTCGCTTGTAGAAACGATACAAAATGTACGGGAATGACATATGTCACGTGACTGATTTATGTTCACCTTCATACATTTTGTATTGTTTCTATTAGTGCAAGCGTGAGAGAATGTTACTTTGACTAGGCCTATTAGTGTTGTCAGTATGGGGTGACATATTGTGGCTGATCGCATATACGTCATTCAGTTGCTTTACCGACTTATTTCAAAATTTCACAGCGACAAATTTACATTATTTTAACAGTAAATAAAAAAGTAAATTTATGATTGATAACCCTCACGCTCGAAGGAGCAAACGTTCTTATTTCGAAGAGTAGGCCTAGATTCATTACAGCTTCTAAATTTTATAATTATATTGTGCAGGCATTGACCGAAATTAGTTTTTTATTTAACCCGTTTTTCGCCTCTGGAGGGCGACACATCCAATTGTTTGTGATCCTATATCTATACAGATAAATAAAATTGAAGTGTCTGTTTGTAATTCAAAAATAACAGCTTTTCACTAAATGCATATGAAAGTATACACGTTACTGACACTAAAAAACCAAGTATTAAAAATTTTCTTCGTCTGTCTGTCTGTCTGTCTGTCCGTCTGTCTGTCCGTCTGTTTGTTCCGGGTAATCTCTGAAACGGCTGGACCGATTTTAACGGGACTTTTACTGGCAGGTAGCTGATGTTCCAAGGAGTAACTTAGGCTACTTTTATTTTTATTCATTAAATATATTAGGGTTCCGCGACACTAAGGATGAAACTAAATCTACGCGGGTGAAACCGCGGGGCATAGCTAGTCTATACTAATATTATAAAGCATTGAATAGATCTAAAGATACCATTATTTGTATTTTTAAGTATTTTATATTTATATATATATTACTAAGTAAGTATATATAGTAATATTTGTAGTTCTAATAGAACAGATGAACATCCATGCATATAATATACATACTGACGTATGTTTTTATGAGTATTTTTCAAACACTTTATCGGGACTGTTACTGACATATATAAAACATTGGAACTTTGAAAATTTACTTTTAAAACCCCTTGAATAGAGCGAATAAAGTTACAAGTCACATAAACATCTTCAAATCATAACAAAAGTAACATCCTCGTACCAATATAGCAGTAATCAACAGAAAACTTTCTCTTTATTACCTTTTAGTTGAGAACTGGGTTTATTTACTGACCGACTTATGATATTTATTCTCTAACAAACTTAGGACTATTTACAGACATTATTTGTCATTATTGCAACCGAAAAGCTGGGGGATTATGAAATAATCTGATAATTTGATAACTTTTCTTTACATATAAATAAGACTGTAGAGTCTGTTTATAATTCCAAATGAACCAAGTATGTGAGGAGCTCGTGGCACAGTTGCTATTGCGCATATGATTCGATCACCGAAGTTAAGCAACCATACGCCTAGCCAGTAGTTGGATGGGTGACCGCCCGAGTTCCCTCTGTGCCTCGGAGGGCACGTTAAGCCGTCGGTCCTGGTTGCCAACTTAATATCTTTGGCAATCGTTACAGGTCAGTCAGAGGCTTAAAAAAGTCTGACAACTGGATTAACCCAGATTGCCGATTTTCCTCAAAAAAGGGGTTACGAAGGTCATGTGGCAGTCGCTTCGTATAAAAATCTGGTGATCAGCCACATCGGGTTGAATCAAGTACCGACCCCAAATACATGGGATAAGGCCAGGGAGATGATGATGAACGATATTACAGAAAAAAATCAATGATTTCAAATTTCATCCGTCAGTCCGTCCGTTCTCTTTCGGGCTATCTTTGAGCCGTTTCAAAGACCGGTATTAACAGGATTTTCACTATACAAGAGAATGATGATGATGTATGTGACGTGTGTCACTGTCACCTGAACAAACTATCATGGCATTAAAAATTATGGTAAGGCGCAATGATGACCAATAAAGAAAAGTTATAAGTTGATTCATGTACCAAAACTTTGACTATAAAAGAGCTATCTCACACCGTTAGTCATTGAGAATCGTTACAGAGACAGTTAGGTCCATCTTGCAGTATCGAGATACTGTTTAATCCAAAAACTGGTTGTACCACGCGACTTTGTCTCAGTAGAATCAATATCATTAAATAAAATTCTTTCAAGAAATTGTATTCACTGTTGATTTTATATCCTAAGAAACGATGTATGGATTGAAAGATGATATGATTAGGGGAGTGAATACAGATATGACGTCTGATAGAGTGGAAGAGAAGAACACATTGCGCCGACCACAAATAACATGGGATATGGGCAGGAGAATGATGAATTGTCACTGTTGAAGTAAATATGTGTGGGAAGAGGTTTTATGTGAGAATGATAGGCAACGTGTGATCTGAAAGAATAAAAGAGGAAGAAGTAAGAAGTGACGGATGACAGAACGATGGTGGAAGACGTGAAAGACGGACGACGAAAGACGTAAAGATTTTTTATTATTTAAAGATGTGTTTATTTAAGTTGATATTATATTAAAAGGAAGTACAGAAGATCCATTCAAACATTCTCGTTATATTTTATTCAATCCCACATATATGTATTTTTTTATTTATCTTTTAATGTAACGATAAAGATTATTTTAAATCATTTCAGTGAAAGTCCCGCCTAAGTCTGAAACTGAGAAGAGAAAAAAAAATGGAGGTACGAGCTGAAATTAAAGGCTATTATTCAGTAAAAGGCTATTTATTATGACATTACAGACACTGCAATTTTATTCATTTGTATAGATGGTTTCGATGAGATAAGGCACGACAAATTAATGATTCTCGATCAGTTTTCACGAAATGGGTTTCCAATAAAGCTGGGGTGAACTTCGGTACCCTTTAATTCAGTGGTATAGTTCCAGACGTTAAGGATCTAGGTTTGGTCCTCCAGCTGAATAAATATTAGTTTTTTTATCATAAAGATATTTTGGTATTTTATTCTGCAGAATAAAAAAAAACTATACATACTTAGCTACAATATAAGAAACATACTTAAAGTATACACGCTACTGACACTTAAAAACAAAGGTTTAAAATTTTTCTCTGTCTGTCTGTCTGTTTGTTCCGGGTAATCTTTAAAACGGCTGGACTTAGTATTACCATTACAAAGTATATATATAGTAGCAATCCAAACAAAACCAGATTGGGTATAAGTTAGCGGTGTGGGGATGAGTTACTTGATGAGAATAGCTAGCATAATATAATATTCAAACAGTGTTCCACAAAAATGAACTTCAAAATATTATTGTCAAAACGAATTATTGTAAAATATGTAACTCAATATGAAAGTTTGATTGACTCAATTGTTAGTCAGCAATGGTGTTGTGTTACAGGCTTGTTAGACTTCACAATCTAATTTGTAAATTCTGTAGGCAATTCTTTATTGGATAATCCACTTTTCACCAAAAAAAATTTTGTTTTATTATTTTAATCATAGAACCTTGTTCATGCTCACTGTATTAATATTGTTGGATACATACATACATATGCTCACGCCTGTATCCCACGGGGGTAGGCAGAGACCACCGTTTGCCACATGCTACGATCCTTACATACTTTTATCGCTTCATACACAATCATGCATCTCATTTCTTCTCATCACTTCCTGTGACACACGAGTGCTCCGAATTTGACTTTCTTCGTAAGGTAGGCAACGTGCGGGTGACACTTGGTTCTACAATCAATCAGCTACTGCAGCCCTTTTTTATTTTTTTTTATTGACGAGGGGGAAACCTTCAAAAGGTCCCCGACCGCCCTGGGAGAGGCAGATCGGGGTATGTGGGATTTTTACCGCACTAAAACCCTCCCGGTGGCCATCCTCAGTGCTCAGGGGGGGACTCCGGGTACTCAGCTACTGTAGCCTGCAGTAGCTTACCATCAGACGGACTGCACGCTTACTTGTCGCCGTAAGACGAAAAAAAAATAACTAAAACCCCAAGCTGCTCAAACTCTAAAGACTTTTTAACAGGCCTCTCGTGATGAAAGGTAAAAATAATTCACTATTTAAGTACAACAGTAGCTCGTTCATGTATATTCAGGTAAGAGCGCTTTTAATGAATTATTCACGGCCCTTAGGCGAACGTACAATGAAATCTGCCCTTCGAGGTTTGGACTTAGTGACTAATGCTAGCGTAAACATAACTTAACTTGAATTAACACGTCATAAGTTTAAGAGGCCTTGAGGCTTGCTCAATTCATTGTAGGTCATACTGATTTTTGATTGGAGCATATTTTTTATTGGATGCTGATAGAATTCTACATACATATGCAGAGCAGGGGCGTACATTGCATGTAAGCAGTGCTCACAATTTGTGATGACTGGATACACTCGTGTCGTGTGTGTGTTTTATGTCTGTGTGTGTGTGTGTGTGTCTATACCAAAACGTATGTGCCTACGCCGTGCCACATTGGTATGAACTTTACTTGCCTACCTACCTACTTATTGTTTATGCCTACCCCGATGAAAATCTAATGCACGCCCCTGATGCAGAGATGTACTATGCAATAAAAGGGCAGGAAATATGGAAAAAACCAATCACAAGTCACCCAACCCGGGATCGAACCCACCGATCTCGTGTTCCGCTGTAGTGTTTGCGACCACTAGTTCATCGAAGTCTTTTATCCCATTTGGAAACGTTGTTAAACAATGAATAGATATTATTTCAATATTATAATATCTCTATCTTCATCATCTCCCTGGCCTTAATCGCATGTATTTGGGGTCGGCACTTGATTAAACCCGATGTGGCTGATTACCTGATTTTTATACGAAGCGACTGCCATCTGACCTTCGTAACTTTTTCGAGGAAAATCGGCAATCTGGGTTAAACCAGTTGTCAGACTCTCTTAGGCCTCTGACTGACCTGTAACGATTGCCAAAGATGTTAAATTGGCAACCGGGACCGACAGCTTAACGTGCTCTCCGAGGCACGGAGGGAACTCGGGCGGTCACCCATCCAACTACTGGCTGGCGTGCTTGATGGTTGCTTAACTTCGCTGATCGAATGATATGCGCAATAGCAACTGTGCCACGAGCTCCAATATCTCTATCTTCATCGTCATTATTTCCTCATATATACTCTTCTCTATATATTCTCTATCTATATTCTCGAAGGTATTCTACAAAGCCACAAACAGTCATTATTAAGGCCTAATCAAATAAGGAAGCTATCTGAATAATGAACCATTTCCATACGTTTGACACGCCGTTTGGATCGTCTTTATTAATTAAGCTGATATTGTGGTTAGTACGTACGCTTACGTAATATGCTTCTGCTGTTCTGAAGTGACGTAATCCGTCAACAAATTAATGTAATGGAAGAAGTCTAAATATTATGTATAAGAGAGAAAAATTTGTGTCAAAAAATTACCGAAATATATTAAAAAAAACATGGATCAATTCTTTGTCAGATTTAAATCGATTTACATACAAAAAGTTTTATCAGTGTTCCAAATAAATATCACCAAATTACTATTGATTCGTCTTATGGATGATTAGCGGACGTCACGCGCTTTCACCCACGTAGTTCCCGTTCCCGTGGGAGTACGGGGATAAAATATAGCCTATATTAATGAATGGTAATGTAGAATTCAAGTGGTGATAAAAAAAAAATCTGTCCAGTATTTTTTGAGCCAATTCTTTACAAACATACATAGAAACCTTTCCTCTTTATTATATTAGTATAGATATTATTATTTTTGTGAAACTGTTTTATTCCTTTTTGAAAAAAATATTCAGGCGTTCCCGAGAAATATACCTACAAAAAATGCCTAGCAGAAACGACTATAATTGAGAAATTACTTTTTGGAAGTCAGTTAAATATTAGCCAAGTTCAAGAATTATCACCAAACATCGGAGTTTATACCTCAACTTTGAACCTTATTTCTAAAGCCAATAAAGTAGGTGATTTATTAGAGATTCCACCCAAACATGCTGAGTGGCCGGAGGTAGGGTTAAATGACGGTGTAACGGCCCATATCTTGGCCTGTACATATTATACTTCGGTATATTATTTCCTCTAGAACCTTGGTATGTTGAGTGAAGTTTGGACTTCATAGTTTTACACAAAGGAGGACTATTTCTGGCAATATTCATTAACTAAAAGGTATTGGTCCTCAATTGGACCACAATTTACAAAAAAATAAATTCTCAGGTGAAATTATCAAAAATTAAATTAAGAGAAGTTTAAGTTTTTAGGAGATAAAGAAAATATCCTAAAGATCAATTTAATAAAAAAGATCAAGTTCGACAAACGTCAGACATAGTATTTTTTTTGTTTTTTTTTTTAATGCAGGTAGCGTATATACTTTTCGTATGAAAGTAAGTTTAGTGAAAAGCTGTTGATTTGACAAACAGACTTTTCAGTTTTTTTTTGATCTGTATGTTTGTATGTGTAGACTAGCTGTGCCCCGCGGTTTCACACGCGTAGATTTAGTTTCATGCTTAACTTCCCGGAACCCTAATATTTTTTATAAATAAAAGTAGCCTAAGTTACTCCTTATCTGAAAATCTGAAAAATGCCCAGGACCGGACGAGATCACAAATGAACATATCAAGCATTCCAAATTACTTCTGTTAAAACCACTCACTCATTTATTTAATCAAATCCTAAAAGAAGAACGCGTACCAGAGAGCTGGACTAAGTCAGAGATCATACTGCTATACAAAAAGGGAGACCCGGCGGATATAGGAAACTACCGGCCGATAAGTCTTATGTCATGCCTTTACAAGCTTTTTGCCTCATGCCTTTTAAATAGAATATCTTCTGACATCGATAGTTACCAACCCTGCGAGCAAGCTGGTTTTAAGCAAGGCTATAGCACAGTCGATCATATACACGCAGTAGAGCAAACAATTGAAAAATATTTAGAATTTCGCAAGCCACTCTATTTGGCCTTCATAGATTACAAAAAAGCTTTCGACACTATCGCGCACAATAGCATCTGGGAAGCTTTGAGTTATCAAAAGATAAACGAAAAATATATTAATATCCTGAAAGGTATTTACACTAATAGTACTAGCAAAGTTAAGCTAGAGAAAACAGGCAAAAGCATTCGAATATGCAGAGGGGTAAGACAAGGCGACCCAATATCACCAAAACTGTTCATATCAGACCTACAGCACAATATGAAAGACTTGCCTTGGTCTAGGCAAGGAATCAACATGGATGGGAGGTTCATGAGCCATTTGAGGTTTGCTGACGACATCGTCCTGCTGACAGAAAATCCTATGCAACTTAACGCTATGATAAACGAATTACAGATAGTCAGCGAACAAGTAGGGCTTGAGATAAACCTAGACAAAACAAAAGTCATGACCAACCACAAGGAAATACCCATCCTTATAAACGATAATCCACTGGAATATGTCAAAGAATACGTATATTTAGGAAAACAAATATCATTAAAATCAAACCGAAACATAGAAGAAATCAATAGAAGGATAGGAATAACCTGGAAGAAATTTTGGGCACACAAAGAAATATTAAAATCACAGCTCCCTATAAAAACAAAGAAAATCGTAATGGATTCAGCGATACTGCCATGTCTCACTTACGGCTGCCAGACTTGGACTAATGACAAAAGGTCAACAATAAAAATCCAATCCACCCAAAGAGCAATGGAGAGGAGCTGCCTAGGTATAAAACTAAAAGACAGAGTTAAAAACACAGACATACGCAATAAAACCAAGGTAAATGATGCCATGGAACACGCACGGAAACTGAAGTGGAAGTAGGCTGGACATGTGGCTAGGTATACCGACGAGAGATGGACATCAAACATAACAAATTGGAAAGGTCCGCAGGGAACTAGAAATAGAGGTCGGCCAATCATCAGGTGGCAAGATGAAATAAGCGCAATCGCAGGCAAGGCATGGCTACAAATTGCAAAAGACAGACAGTTATGGCAGTCTTTGGAGGAGGCTTTTACCCGAGAGGGGTCCATACAGCACTAGAACTGCACTTTCCCTAATTATAAAGCATTTCAATTAGTTTTTAGTAATTATGAATTATAAACTACAATCAAATTTAACATGGAACAAAATGAAATGCAATACAAATTCTATATGTTAATATTAATCGTTTTATAAATTATCGTTTAAGTTCATTATTATTGTAATTATTTATGTGCTTGTTCTTGTAATGAATGATCTACTGCATGTATGGAATGAATAAAGCTCTATTATTATTATTTATTATTATTATAAGTTACTCCTTGAAACATCAGCTACCTGCCAGTGCAAGTCCCGTTAATAACTTAACTGATGAAGAAAGCTTATTATACAATTTCGGATTACATAAATGATAAAGACATATGGAATTAAAACTCTGCACAAGTAGCTCCTGGCAATGACATGGTATGCAAACATGATATGTAAATCATTTGGTATTGTTTTTACGTTTTTAATTATTATTTTTTACACATGCATGCTGATACAATTTTCACTATTGTGAATAATTTATGATGTTTTTTTTTTTGTAATTATTATTATTTTACTGTGTAATGAAATGTACATGATGCCAGCTGAGTTTCTTGCCGGTTCTTCTCAGAAGGCTAGTTTCCGAACCGGTGGTAGATTCCTCGACGTTCATAAGTGCCTTACCAGGGCCTAAACTGAATAAATCATTTTCATTTTCATTTTCATTTTCAAATATCGTTCCAGCCGTTTCAGCGATTACCTGGAACAAACAGACAGACAGACAGAGAAAAAAATTAAAACTTGGTTTTTCAGTGTCCGTATCGTGTATACTTTCATATGCATTTAGTGAAAAGCTGTTATTTTGGAATTACAAACAGATACTTCAATTTTATTTATCTGTATGTATAGATGTATAGATGACAGGCACATGAAAGCATGTACCCTTATACGTTTATCTCACTTGTAACTTAATAATTTCATAATTTGCCAAAAATCTTCACTTTGTTGCTTGACAATAATCAATTAATCTAAGGACATAAGAATCATTCGAAGATGACGTTATCACAGCTAAGCTATAAATCACGAACGTTTGAATGGAACCTGTGAAACATTTAATTAAATGGGATTTAGTGTTAATTATTACGTCTGGCACTGGGATTAGTCTATAATGAGAAACTCTCGTACGGTGCCGGTGCCGAGTTGAATTCAAACAGGTTCAAAAGGTTTATGCATTGTGGCGAGGTGATTGACCTCGGCTTCGATATTTATATAATTATACTAGCTGTGCCCCGCGGTTTCACCCGCGTAGTTTTAGTTTCTTCCTCATTGTCGCGGAACCCAATTATTTTTAATAAATTAATAAATAAAAGTAGCCTAAGTTACTCCTTGAAACATCAGCTACCTACCAGTGAAAGTCCCGTTAAAATCCGGCCAGCCGTTTCATAGATTACCCGGAACAAACAGACAGACAGACTGGGAAAATTTTTAAAACTTGGTTTTTTAGTGTCAGTAACGTGTATACTTTCATATGCATTTAGTGAAAAGCTGTTATTTTGGAATTACAAACAGACACTTCAATTTTATTTATGTGTATATATAGATGATCTGCATTAACCGCAACCGCTAATAATGCTTAATGCTATACTTTTTAGTTAATACAAAATTGTTATTTCGTCACACAAATTGTTCATGAAATTTTATTTATTTATATAGATTTTTATGTTAACGATTATCTATACATCTTATATATGTGGGATGTATTTGAAAGTTGAAGTAATTTCAATTGAACTAATTACTGTAATCTTTATTTATTTCGTATTCATCGTAAATTATAATATATTAGCTCATTCTTACAATCTTTTCTTCTTTTTCTTCAATCTGGCATTCATAGACAATTCATTTACAAAATCATTCAAAGACTCGAATAAAACCTATTTCCTTCTTAGTGAGACTAAAAAAAAAAATACTTAAGCTTTTATTAATACAGATCATATACATATAAGTATATTTTATTTTCCATTATACAGATGATTAAAATTGAAGTGTCTGTTTGTAATTCCAAAATAACAGCTTTTCACTATTTAAATAAAAACATTAGGGTTCCGCGAGTCACCCATGAAATTAAGTCTACGCGGGTGAAACCGCGGGGCACAACTAGTGTATGAATAAATACGACAGTAAGTATTAAAATATGTATAGTGCATTTTTGCTTTAAATATCCATTTATGCCTCTGTTACATAGTCTCAAGAGATGGCGGATTACGGAATAGTATGTCCCCACGTAATCGTGCTAAGAGCCAGCAAGCAACTGTTTTGCACTCATTCTAACCACTGGACCACGTACCGATGGCAAATCATTCCTTATTTAACATCATTGCAATTATGTAAGATATTTTTTCATTCACAAGCCTATTATTATACTTCAATATAAGGGATATTTTCAGATAGTTAAAGTTTATTTCGATTATTTTCATAACATTCTCAAAGTTCCAGCCCTAAACTTACACACGGCCTATATCTACGCAATATTGTTATGGGTCCTACTACGCATAGTTCCCGTGGGAGTACGGGGATAAAATATAGCCTATGTTACTCGCTGATAAAGTAGCTATCCATTGCTGAAAGAATTTTCAAGATTGGTCAAGTAGTTTCGGTGCCTATTCAATGCAAACAAACAAACAATCTAATATTTCCTCTTAATAATATTAGTGTAGAATACTGAAACCACTTACGCTTCGACTATATAAACGATATAAAATGTATGGCTATAACTATGTCACGTGACCGATTTATGTCATTCCCATACATGTTGTGTTCTTTCTATCTAGCGCAAGCGCGAGGAGAATGATACTATGTCTAGGCCTACAAATCCTCGGCGTGTCGTAATATTATTCTGTGTTAATGTAATAGTACCTGGTTGACCGAGCTGCGCTTGGTTTTTTTTTCTCACAAAAAACTGAACTTTTTCCCAGATAAGAAAAAAAACTTGTCGTTTTCTATAAAAAGTTAGTAGGAAAAAAAAGTAACCAAAAGAAAGAAAACGAACCGGTGAACGTCAGTCTCGAACCGGGGTACCTACTCTGTTTTCGTTATCACCTGACAGCCTCACCTCTGAGCTATCATAACTTGACAGTTGTCGGCGAAATTTACTGTCGTATTGTATTGATATTTTATGAGATTTTCAGTGCATGAAAACATGGTCAAAACGATGTTTTCTGAAAGCGAAACATAGCTAGATATTTTTTTTGCCCTCGGAACCCCCTACATACAAAATTTCATGAAAATCGTTGCAGCCGTTCCCGAGGTCCAGATTCTATATATACAAGAATTGCTCGTTTAAAGGTATAAGATAAGATACAAGGAAAACATTCAGTTTGCATAGTAGTTCGTGCGATTTTTACCCCAAGCGCAAATATTCAGAAAAATATATTATTAAGGTATCTAAGGCTCAAATTAAAAAGCATACAAAATGTAAAATAAAGCCCGGGTATTCACATTATTAACTTTCCAACTATTTCTCCCGGTAGAGCGATGCGACCACAACTTTGGTATGACGGACGTTCACGAAATGAGTTCCATCGAGATAATCGGCCCCGCTAGGGTCCGTATAGGGGCTTTTATAACTTCACTGTTGTTTAACTTTTTTGTTATAATATTTATCTAGGGTTATCATCATGCTTTTGGCTGTTTGGGAAAGTTTAAACTGGATTTATAATAAAATATGGGTCACACCTTCCCAAAAGAGTCCTTGCAGAGGTGTAACACACACTTAACACCAAGTTTATTATGTGCCGAAATAACTGATAATTCGTTTTGATAGCTATCTCAGGCACTTACACGTCTTTGATTTTTTTCCCAGACATTATTCAGGTTTCATCTCGAAATTTTTCTATACTGTCGAAGAACTTTCAAAAAACGGACTGATATTTCTTTGGACTGGCATTATCCCAACAATGTATGGGATAAGGCCAGGGAGATGATGATGAGATTGGTGAGATTCGAACTTGGACCGCTTGCCTGACAAGCGACTACGAAGATCATGCACATGCCAATAACTCGTCACGTTCGATGTTCGACATTTTTTAACCGACTTCAAAAAAAGGAGGAGGATTTTTCTTATCCATTTTAAACTTTTATGCTGTCGGTGCTAGTGACGTCATTAGTAGTATTGTACGTTTATTGGCGGTTCTAGCATTCGTAAATAGGCAGGCTTTTAGACGCGTAGAGTTGATTACAAGGGAGCTAATGATGCGTATTATAAAATACCTTAGTCTTAAAGAAAAGCTAGTACAGCGCCTCCACTCCCCCCAACCTCTTATAGATAACTGGTGTCCTAACCCCCCGTAGAAACACAAAAATCTTAAGCGACTGTATTTGGCTGCAATCTGCTTTATATCCATACAGATTAATAAAATTGAAAAGTCTGTTTGTAATTCCAAAATAACAGCTTTTCACTAAATGCATATGAAAGTATACACGATACTGACACTAAAAAACCAAGTTTTAAAATTTTTCTCTGTCTGTCTGTCTGTCCGTTTGTTCCGGGTAATCTCTGAAACGGCTGGACGGATTTTAACGGGACTTTCACTTTCACTGACATTAAAAATATAAGGGTTCCGCGACAATAAGGAAGAAACTAAATCTACGCGGGTGAAACCGCGGGGCACAGCTAGTCTGCTATATATCTATACAGATAAATAAAATTGAAGTGTCTGTTTGTAATTCCACATTAACAGCTTTTCACTAAATGCATATGAAAGTACTTATATACGATATTTATAAAGTTTTCTCTGTCTATCATTATGTCTATTTGTTCCAGCTATTCACTGAAACGGGACTTTCAATGATAGATAGCTGATGTTACAAGGATTAAATTAGGATATCTCTATTAAAAAAATGTACATACATACATATTCTCACGCCTATATTCCCGGAAGGGGAAGGCAGAGGTGTAGTAATTTTCAACACCCACATTTCACCGAATATGATTAAGTGCCAACGTGACAGAGGGTGAGTCCATCGCCGTCTCAGGCAATATACATACGTCTTTGAATTACTTCTCGGACATATGCAGGTTTCCTCACGATGTTTTCCTTCACCGCAAAGCACGTGGTGTGAAAACACTGTACATACGTTTTTAGAAAAACTCATAGGTACAGGCCCCGCTGGGATTCGAACTTGCGTCGCTTGCGCAGCAGGCTGCTCTAACCCCGAGGCCACCACGGCTCTCTTAAAAAAATGTTTTAGAAATAAAGTCATCCATGAAAATTAACTCTACACGGGTACCGTAAGGTACAGCCAGTCCTTAATAAAGTGCAGTGATATTCGAATAGAAGATCCCGTTATTCTTTCTCAGATAAGATAATTCAGCAAACTGCGACATGAATAATGGCAAATTTATTATTATACGTTATCCTTATTAAAATTTCCAATTTTCTTGTCGCACACAAAAACCTACAATTTAAACGTTCCAATATAAAACCGCACGAAATGGCATTAAATCAGAAATAAGGGGAAGCGAAAGTGGAATGGCATTAATTCGCTTTTTTCCCACAGAAATCGCATTCAGTCTGATCCCACCAGACTGGATGTTTGTTTGCTTATCTCCCTTTATTAAGTGACTTAATAGAGCTTCGCCTTAATACTCTGGGGCCTTTGTGCTTATATACTTGTGTGTGTTTTTGATTAGGTACCCGTGAATATAGGGACGATTTATTGTGGACTAATAGCATTGTATGAATATAAGCTAGCAGTATGGAACCTACGAAAAAATCCTTCGAAATGACACACTTACACAGGCCCGCGTATGTACGAAATAATTAAGGGGCCCTAGTGGCCTAGGCAAAGTAATATTCCCTTGTGCCTGCGCTAATAGAAACGATACAAAACGTATGGCATAATGACATAAATCAGTCTCGTGACATATGTCATTCCCGTACATTTTGTATCGTTTCTACTAGCGAAGTGTGAGGATAATATTACTTTGTATATAGGCCCAGGGCCCAACCATGAGCTCTTATTGCAATGTTAATTCAGTTGTGCGACAGTGACAGATGTATGCACGTCACATACATCTGTCTCATAAATGATTGAAACTATCATGGCAATAAGAGCTCATGGTAAGGCCCCTGGTGTAATGTCGCTACGGGGTGTCACGATCACATATACGTAATTTACGTGTAATACATTTTTCTTATTTTGACAGTAAGTAAGAGACTAAAGAGAATATAGACCATAGGGAATAGTTGAGTGAAATTTTCGTTTCAATGCGACAAATTATGTTGATAAGAAGCTTTGACCATTAATTTTGCAACCATTCAAAAAGATACAATGATATCCCCTGCTATTTTTATATTAGTATTGACTAATATAGGGAGTTGAAATTTCAAATTACAGTGATATTTAATATGAAAATTAATATTTTAAAATGCCTTGTAGGTCTAGTGGTGCAATCTTGCCAGGTTCTTCTCAGTAAAAGCAACCTTCCGAACCTGATAGTAGCATGTATAATCCATGTCGTTCTGACGATTTGAAAGTACTTTGTAAAAAGTCTAATCGAAAAAAGATATTTTTGACTTTGACTTTGACAATCACTACTGCGAAACTCGAGGTGGGTTGATCCTGAGTTTCTTAGTAGCAGCCTTATTATATGGGACGTAAACATAACTCGCGAAATATTATTGTACTATAAGTATAGCTATGTCTACCCTCTTAGGGTATACAGGCGTGAATATAATGTATGTAAACAATATTTATTATGAAGAGCTGCGGCTTATATCATATATATGATGGAGTCAGTTGTCACTTCGGCACCTAATGATCTTTGATGGGTGTTGTAACTCTACCTAACCCTTTGGAGGCTCTGTGGGGAGGCGTGAATATATAAATTAATCAAATTGAACGTTAATTACTCATTCGTCATTCCAACATATGATTCAATATAAATTATGCGAATATAATTATTCAACATTAATTTGATACACGGTAAATGATATTGGTGCCGATCAAGTACCTACTTACTTACCGTACCTTTTAATAGAAGAAACTGAATAAGCACTGGATATTTGATCTGTGTCTGCGGCAATGGTGTCCAGCAAGGCTGTGTTACCTCGCTGGATTGGTAAACTAATCCTCTGACCGAGTTATGAAGCAGCTAGACATTTGGAGAATTACTTTAAAATAACTTTTATTTGCATTTGACCCCATGATCTCAAACGTACAACGTCAAATAGCAGAATTATACAATTTACTAATACAGTTCACGTCGTGAGCTCTGAGCGGCTGACCTTAAATGCACAGTAGTGACTTTATGAGTCTGTCTCAGTCTGTCTGTATAGCGTGACGCGAAAAATATGAACAATACATGCGCAGGTACGCCCACTATTTTCAGATCGCTCATAGCTCGTGACGACACCTTTAGGCCTAGACAAAGTAACATTCTCTCGCGTTTGCGCTAATAGAAGAGACACAAAATGTATGGAAATAACATAAATCAGTCACGTGACATATAGTCGCTTAAGTTTTAATACCGCGGAAGTCAAAATGCGCTACTTTTCAGGAGAGCGTAAAAACAGTTAAGTTTTCATCAAGAAACTAAATAAAGTTATGTTTATTCCACGTGCTAATGAAAATAACAAGTTAATAGTTCAGGCTCTTGTGTTTAATTCGTCAAACGATGCGGTTTGCGATTCCCTATCGAATAGCATGCGACACGTATTTCTGTTAAAATAGGACTTAAGCGACGACCACATCTTGTATCGTTTCTACTAGCGAAGCGTGAGGATAATGTTACAATGTCTGCAGAACCCGTAACTTCATATTGACGGCGCTTGAAGTTTTCTACACAGACTATCGTCGCCCCCATTAGCTACAAAGTCGAATTTAGGTAGCAGCATGATGCATTCAATCACCTTTTCAACACCTCCATTACCACAACGTTCGAGTGATTAATTGACTCGAGATCTTTCCTTATTAACACTAACAGAGTCCCAGCCCACAAAAACATTACTTAGCCTCATAACTTGAGAGGTGAAACGTTTTACGATCTCGACCCTATGAAGGTGTGAGTGAAGGCTCATAATTGAGTGAACGTTAAAGCCTAGTCGTCAGTCAAGTCGTTTTGAGATAAAACGGTAATATCGCAGATAAAATAAACGACGGTGGAATGGCTTCCCTTTGGCCCTGGCTCTCTTTGGGTGTGGTCTGAATGTTATAAGCGAGTGTAAGACTGAACATGAAAATTACGTATTCAATCTTCTTCTTATATATAAAAATGAATCCCCATTTCCCTTGGTCACGGCATCACGTGTAAACGGCTGGATGGATTTTAACGGGACTTTCACTGGCAGATAGCTGATATTTCAAGGAGTGACTTTTGGATTTCGCGAAATAAAGCATGAAATTTAATTTACGCGGGTGAAATCACAGGGCACAGCAAGTACAATATAAAATAAAAATTTCTCTGTTTGTAATTCCAAAATGTACAAATCAAAACTTTCGTTTCAATGTAGTGAAAAGCTGCCGTGTTATTCGCTAAGATTTCTCGGCGACGAACACGACGACGAGCGTTAGTTTCAATTGTAGTGAAACACACGCTAGTTGGTTTAACACTGCTTTATTATTTTATCTTCCCACATAGATACCATAAATAACTATGGCGTACGGTAGGCGTAGTTATTAATGGTATGTGGGTAGATAAAAACTAGCGTGTGTTTCACTACATCAATCATAGGAAATTGATACATAATACAAAGAGGTTAAGGGTCAATTTTGTATCTTTAAAACCGACACTCATCGACGACTGCGATGCTTAGAAAACATTGATATGAAAGTCAATACGGTTCCTAATTTAAAAAATCTGTCTGTCTGTTTGTTTCGGTTAATCTTTGAAAAGTTGTGCCAATTTTGACAGGACTTTCACGACCAGTTTTCGTTTGTTTAAAAAAATACATTATGGTTTTAAGTCTACGTCGGTAAAACCGGGGCTAGCTAGTAGATAATCATTTCAATAAACCGCTTATACCTTGTACCCCAAGTGATATAGGTTGAAGCGTAACAGAATGCGTGTAACAAATGGGTTTCTAGTATAGGATTTGTGATCGTGATTGTACACCGACAGGTAGCAATATTGGGGAAAATACCAGACACTTTGATCCTAGGCACCAATACAATACCTAGTCGTTAACTTGGTTCGAGTCAAATACTTTATCTCGAGGGCTGTACCTTTTATGTTAGACAAGATATATCTTGATGGATAAACGGTTTAAGATATTTGTAGTTTAGTTATGTCAGTATTAATAAAATTACCGTAGTGACCGGGGGATTTGAGTAACCTGCTAAGCAAACCACGCTACTTAGAATCCCAGTGGGGGTTTTTCTAAAAACTTATGTGCAGTGATTTCTTACCACGTGTTTTAAGGTGAAGGAAAACATCGTGAGCGTGAAACCTGCATATGTCTGAGAAGTAATTTAAAGACATATGTATAGTGCCTGAGACGGCGATAGACTTACCATCTGTCACGTTGGCACTTCGTCATCGTCGGTGAAAAGTGGGTGTTGTTATAACACCTCTGCCTACCCCTTCGGGGAATACAGACGCATATGTTATTTTATATAAAAGCTCCATATGTCTAAGAGAAAATTTATAAGATGTATTTACAGGCGCCGTCACTAGTTATGAGCGTTCAGCGAAAATAGTGGGTAACTGCGCATTTATTCTACTCCCGTCGAGCCATACAGACAGACAGAGACAGACTCATAAAACGACTACTATTCAAGGTCAGCGCTCAGAGCTCGTGACGGCACCTGTATAGTGTCTGAGACGGCGATGGATTCACCATCTGTCACGTCACGTTGGTCATCTTTTAACCGAAGTTTTGTTTTCTCACCTTAAGCACGTGGTGTGAAATCTCTACACATAAGTTTTTAGAAAAACTCATTGGTGCAGGACTTGTACGAGTACCTATGTCTAGACAAAGTAACATTCTCTCGCGCTTGCGGTAATAGAAATGATACAAAATATATGGAAATGACATTCAGTCACGTGATATATGTCATTCCCGTACATTTTGTATCGTTTCTACTATCGAAGCGTGAGGATAATGTTACCATGTCTATAGGCTCTGTTGGGAAATTAGCTTACTTCGCTTGCACAGCAGGCTCCTGCTCAATCCCCACGTCCACCACGGTATTTGGAAGAGAAATCACTTTGAAAGTAATAAGGGCAGGAGTGTGATGATCCTTGAATACATCAACTGCCATTACCGTCACTTTCAATCTTTCAAAGTCCAAAATCCCTTAAGCATCACTTTTTCCGCGAAAAATATATAAAACACCCGCGATCGGGAAAGCGGAATCCCTTTTAATTATGGTCCATCCTTCTTATTTCCGGTAAGCCGGGGACGTGGGCCAAGTACCCATATTTTCCCCTTCGCCCTAAATTATTATTAAGGGCGCTTTATATCATCGTTAGGGTACCCTATTCATCGGCCCACCAGACAGGGTTAATTGCCAAAGAAAACTCTATTTTTGGACCAGAAGCTAGACGGGTTAATGCGGCGATTAAGTTTTGAGCTCAGTTTTAAGTTACATTAATATGGCAAAAAGATCCTATTTAAGTTATTAGCTGTATAATACAAGAACCATAGTGGCCGTGGGGTTTGAGCAGTCACCTGCTACGCAAGGGACGCAAGCTCGAATCCCAGAGGCCAGCACCAATAAGTTTTCCTAAAATCTTCAAATGCATTAGTTAACTTATATAGAGATTTTTTTTCAGCATTCGATATTTTATCTCTATACTCCCACGGGAACGGGTACTACGCGGATGAAACCGCGTGTCGTCCGCTAGTATTCAATATAACAGTAACTATTACAAACAACTTAGCCATCTAAAAATACTTTGTTCCTTTAAGTAAAAGAACAAATTAATAAGAGATTTTTTTTAGGCTGTCATAAAAATTAAATTTTTCCTTTCATGACAAAACATTTAGGTCTAAGTAGAAAACCAAGTCGCATCTTTGTTACGAGTTTCCGTAAAGAACTTTACTTGGGGTCATTGAACTTTGAAGATAACATTTCAGGAGGAAGAGCCACCATAATACAAATAGTTGGTTCTGGCATGATAATGAATTAAAGTTAATATCTATAATATAAATATTAACAAGGAGCTACTAGCACAGTTGTTATTGCGCATATCATTCGATCAACAAGCCAGTAGTTGGATGTGTGACCGCTTGAGTTCTCTCCGTGCCTAGGAGAGCACCGTTAATCCGTCGGTCCCGGTTGCCAATTTAACACCTTCGGCAATCGTTACAGGTCAGTCGGAGGCCTAAGAGAGTGTGACCACTTGCTTAACCCAAATTGCCGATTATCCTCGTAAAATGGGTTTCGAAGATCAGGTGGCAGTCGCTTCGTATAAAAGTCAAGTGATCAGCCACATCGGTTTGAATCAAGTGCCGATTCCAACAATGTATGGGATAGGGCCAGGGAGGTTTAGGAAACAGCGAAAACAGAAAAATGCTTTTGAAACAAAATAAAAATAAAACTTTATTTTGATTAGACTTCTTGTATGAAACGCAGTATACTGCTCTTTCAAATCGTCAGAAGAACACATAAAATACACTGTGCAGGATTATAAATGTTACCACCGGGTTTGGAAAGTTGCTTTTGCTGAGAAGAACCCGCCAACAACTCAACAATTACTCCATTCAAACTCTTCTAGTTAATACTCTAACAATGTGAACCGACTTCAATAACAAAAGAAGGAAAATATACTTTTCAATTCATTGGCACTTACGTCAAACCTTCACGATTCAAACTTGATCCGAACTTCAAAATCAAACTAAATACTTTTTGGTGATTAAAGTCGGTTCGCTTATGTTTTTTATTATATTAAATACTTATATTAAATCATTTTTTATGGCTCTGGTAAGGGCGAATGGACGTCGTAAAATTATCACACGTTTTATCTTCTTGTGAACATTATTTTAAAATTCCGAATATTAAAATAATAATTATCAATCAATGCATTGACTTGTTTCTCGGCCTGTACAAAATACGTTAAAATATCATTGATTCATATTTATTTTGTTCTTCTACTACATATAAAGTTACTGAAAAATATAAATATTGCCACGGTGTAAATACGATTTAGTTTTCGGGACACAACGCAAAACATCCAAAATGAGTGCGTTATAATTTTTAACAGACTTAAAATTCAAATTCAAATTCAAAAATATCTTTATTAGACTTTTCACAAAGTACTTTCAAATCACAAAAAAGAGGAGGGATTCAATTCGTCTCTATGTTTTTTTTTATTGGAGACAATGCATATGTTTTTTGTATTACTTCTTCGGGAACTTTTTGGGAAGGCGTGAATTTACTTTACTGCGTAATTCATATTTAGGATAAAATATTTTATTTTCTATTTCACAATTTAGTATTCGTAAAATATTTATTTCAAGGCTAAAAGGAAATTATGATAATGAAGTGAAGACTGTATTGTCTGTTATTAATTATTCATTCAGAACGAAGAAAAACCTTTTAGCGAAATCTAATTGGCAATTAAAATAACATAAATTACAGACCTTAAGCTCGGAATTACAAAATGCTGCCATTTAGTTATTTTAAATTAAAATTATTTCAAAAGATGGTTTTAAAATTGCATAAATAAGCATTCAGTGGCTTAGCAGCTTTGTGAATTTTTCTATTCATTTTAAAAGTACAGCTTAATTTTACCAAACGATTTTAGTTAAATAATGAGCCGTGGTGGCCGAGAGGTTCGTATGTCATTTAGATTTTTCCAATTTTTTCATTATTTTTAATTGTATTTATTTTTATTTATATTTTTAAATAAATACATTTTATAAGATTTCAAATCGTCAGAAGGACAAAGAGAAAATACACTATACATGATTATAAGTGTATAAAGAGATGCATAAATGTTGATGAAGCGAAAGAAGTATGTAAGGATCGTAGCATGTGGCGAACGGTGGTCTCTGCCTACCCCCATGGGATACAGGCTTGAGCATAATATGTATATATAAGTGTTACTAACGGGTTTAGAAGGTTGCTATACTGAGAAGAACCCGACAGGGAACTCAGCAATTACTCGTTCCAAAAATGTGTTCATAATTTCAAATGGTTTTACCATATTTTATTCATGAGAATATAAGCCTAAAGACACAGTTCTAATGCTCAATTGTCTAACATATAATATTAAAAGATGAGTGAGCATCGCAAATTCCAGCCATTTTAAGATTAAAATTAATTAATTATAGCAAAAGTGCAGTGTTAATGAATGTAAATAAATTACTTGGTAGTAATAGTGCTCACGCGATGCTTGTTTCACTGTCGCCGGTTTGTACCAATATTTAAAAACAGTCGTGATACACCACCACGCCTTACCACGAGCTCTTATTGCCATGATAGTTTCACTCATTTATGAGACAGATGTATATAACGTGTATACATCTGTCACTGTCACACAACTGAATTATCATTGCAATAAGAGCTCATGGTTGGGCCCCAGCTTTACGGTGAACATCGTACGGTATAATATACATAGAATCTAATGCCTCGTTAGTCTAGTGGTCGTAAACATTACTGCGGAATGAGAGTTCCTGAAAAAATTACCAGACAAAGTGTATTGGGTTTTTCCATATGTAATTTCCCTGACGGACCGGAGTCTAGATTAGTGTCCGATTAATGGCAATAGGCTCACGGCCTGATTTATATATGACTGGCGAAATGTGGAATATTGTAAGATTACCTCTACTCATACTACGATATGATCATTATATGTACAAAACTATGCATACCCTTACCTTGTGAATAGCCTCATAAAGGTAAGGAAATATAATTAACTCACCCTCACTTAATTACGAAAGATCTTGGTCTCAACCGAAATAATTACGCCCTTAATATACTAGCGGTGAGGGCGTAGGACCGCACCTTCAGTGTAGCTTCACCGCACCCGCATCTATCTTGACCTCCATAAGACCAAGGCTACACATAACATTGGTTATATTTGCACCAATGTTACTTGCGACCAATATCCAATGTGTGAATCATTCTGCAGTTTCTGTTGCAGCCAATGTGTGGTGCGTTGTTTGATCGAATATTGGCCACCAAGCTTGGACGCAAAGTTGACTCCAATGAGTGCGACAATTTAAGTGGCTACGGTATTTCAATTCTTTCATTTCGCTACAGCAAATCTACATCTACACTATATTATAAAGATTATTATAATATAAGATTTGATTGCTTTTTTGTTTGTTTGTTTGCATTGCATAGGCTCCGAAACTACTTGATCGATCTTGAAAACTCTTTCAGCAATGTACTCCCACGGGAACGGGAACTACGTGGAACTACGTTTATCGTGTACGTGACGTCCGTTAGTATATAAATAAAATACCTAATTTTACAATGACAGATGGTGAGTTTTTCTTCGTCTCAGGCACTTAATATACATCTATGATTTCTTCTTATACACATACAAGATTTCTTCATGATGTTTTCCGTTACCGTTATGCTCGTGGTGGGAAACAACTGAACATAAAAGTCTTTAGAAAAATTAATTGACCGATGCTGGTATTGCCATTATCACTGTATATAATCTTCTTTAATATCGCGAACAGAGATCCCTATTTAAAAGATCTCAGAACTTTTACGACCTTGAAGTTGCTAAGGACGAAATAAATTCGAAACAAAATCGTTTCGAGGACTTTGTTGCTACTTGTTGGGGATATTAAAACCCCATCCACGTCGTGCAATGAAATAGTAAAGAAGTCGTTAAGGAGACAGAAGTAAGAATGAGAGTAATTAAAGATATGCCAATTGATAGATGGAAATTCATACACATTTGATTTCACACCACGTGCTTTACGGTGAAGGAAAACATTTGAGGAAAGCTGGAAGTAATTCAAAGGCGTATGTATAGTGCCTGAGACGGCGATAGACTCGCCGTCTGTCACGTTGGCACTTAATCATATTCGCTGAAATATGGGTGTTGAAAATTACAACTCCTCTGCCTACCTCTTGGGGAATATAGGCGTGAGCATATGTATGGATGTATGTCAACTGGCATATATTTAATTCAGAGAGGGTGAGTCCATCGCCGTCTCAGGCACTATACATACGTCTTTGAATTACTTCTCGGACATATGCAGGTTTCCTCACGATGTTTTCCTTCACCGTAAAGCACGTGGTGTGAAATCACTGCACATAACTTTACAGTTGATAGATGGAAATATATACATATATACATAGTTATATATAAATGAAACGTCAAAACTCAGAAGTTCTTAATAAAAAATACTGGTGCTTAAACCGATGATCGTAGACCACCTGATCCAGACTGCAGGCTGCTACTAGAAAAAAACCCAATAAATAACATTTTGCCCAACCCCCACTCGAGCCCAGGACCCCGTGTTCCGCAGTAGGACTTGCAACCACTAGACTATAGAATATTATGGGGAAACAGCACCGATGCACCACTTCTTCTCACCCAACAAAAAAAATTGATAAGAATACTAGTCAACATAACAAATACTGATACCTGCAAACCTTACTTTAGACAGTACAAATTATTGACTCTCCCGTGTATATACATACTAGAAATCTGTAAATTTATTAAAAAATACCCAAAGTTTTATACCAAGTGTGAAGATATCCCAACAAAATACTCCCTCAGACGTAAACATAAGTTAATAAAGCCCACCTCCCGTCTAAAACTGCATTCAAATAGCCCCCTTGTCATGTCAATTAGTATATTTAATAAACTACCAGAAGATATAAGAAAAGAACAAAATTTCAATAAATATATAAAACTGATAAAGATCTTGCTAATTAAAAAATGCTATTACAGCATTCAAGAATTCATAGATGATAAGTTTTAATTTAATTTAATTTAATAGTAGATTCCATAGATGTGCTTTTATATTTATAGTATATGTTATGTAGATTTATGTACTACATATTGTTATAATTCATTGTTATTGATTATGATCTCACATATAATTTATTAAATAGAAAGTAGATTGCAAATAAAATATAATAAAACATAGGTAATAGAATTTATTAGTATATAAGAATTCATTATTAACTTTAAATAAGAACAGAAATTATATAATTGCATAAATAAAGGTAAAATAAAATGTAAATATAATATACTTAGTGTAAGTCCTCTCTCCAAAATGGCTGTGCCCAACAGGGTCCATATTATTAATCTAGAATAAGTCTTACTGTAAGTGCTAGGTTAAGAGTATGTTGAAAGCAATAAATTGAAATTGAAATTGAAAATTGAAATTGACTAACGAGATGGAAATGGAAGAAGAAAACACATTGCGTCAACCGCATATAAAATGGAATTAGGGCACGATGATGTATTAAAGATAGAGGCTGTGATGATATTGCTATTATTAGGAGTGAACATCTGTTCTTACATCACAAAAATCCCTTATTAATTATTTGTTTCATCGTTGACAACTCATTTCTATATTATATACTAGTGAGTAGTGCATTTAGTGAAAAGCTGTTATTTTGGAATTACAATCAGACACTTCAATTTTATTTATCTGTATAAATATAGATGTATAGACTGCAACTAGAAACCCGCCCTCGCTTCCCTTCAGGACATCTTAGACTACTACAAAACGTTGACTTTTCTCGACTTTCTATATAAATATTTTCGCGTTAAACCGGAATTAACCTCCTACATGTTTGTAAAAATAGTATCGTGATCCGTAACGTAGTTTAGAAGAACGATGCGTTCAAATAAACAAAATAATTTTGAATGGAAATGGCGACTTCAATCTTCTTATATATAAAAAATCCCCATTTCCCTTGGCCACGGCATCACGCGTGAACGGCTGGACCGACTCTACCGGGACTTTTATTGGCAGATAGCTGAAGTTTCAAGGAGTGATTTAGGCAAATTTTATAAAAAAAACAGCATGAAATTAAATCTACGCGGGTGAAACCGCGGGGCCCAGCTAGTTTATAATATTTAAAGAAAGTGAGAACAAATATACAGTCCGCCTAATTGACTTCGTATGCTCTTAGCAAATTATTAAGACAATCTAGACACGGGGGCCAACTATGATACAACGTTTGAGCAGCGCGTAATAAGAACTTCTTAGCTTGACGTCAAAGCTAGGAAATTCTTAATATGCACTGCTTAAACGATCATAGTTAGCCCCCTGGTTTGTTCAGGTAAAGTCCCTAATCGGATCTTGAAGTAAGAAATGAAGATCCCTTCATGCTTCTTGTTTACTTCAAATACGAATCATGATTTATTTAAGAGCTAGGCTCTTGTCGGTGAAGCAATCGCCAACCCTCTCTATTGTCCGCTAACACTTTGACTTCCTTGTACGACATGGCGCTGACGTATACGAATATGAATCTTCAATGTAAACATAAGCAAGCAAAACTGCAAGTCATCGCTTAGCTATACAAAACATCTTAATTCGAACAAACAAGCTGATACATAAACACAGTACAATGCCAAAAGTCATAACTTAACCTTACAACACAACTTTGGCCTAACAATTGTAATCTTTGCGATCGAGTTCATTACTCCAACAACGCTGACATGGGACCCCACAATAATAATTTATATACAGTAGGTCAGCTTTCATATCGCCCGCTTGGAATCTTAGCTGGACTGAGGTCCTTACTTCCAGAAAATCGCAGTCAAATAACGTCAATGCTTCTACATACAGATAAATAAAATTTAAGTGTCTGTAATTCCAAAATAAAAGCTTTTCACTAAATGCATATGAAAGTGTACACGCTACTGACATTGAAAATTTGAGATGTCTGTCTGTCCGTCTGTCTGTCTGTCTGTCTGTCTGTCTGCATGTTCCGTTTAATCTCTGAAACGACTGGACCGATTTTAACGGGCCTTAGCGGGCAGGTAGCTGATGTTTCAAGGAGTAACTTAAGCTAATTTTATTTATTAAAAATATTAAGGTTTACGACGAGAAACATGAAACTAAATCTACGCAGGTGAAACCGGGGCACAGCTAGTTTGTATTAAAACCTCATTTATGAAAAAAAACGAGAAGAACCTGTAATAAAACACCGGGTAGTTTGTTTGACCGTTTCTTCTCCTGACAGGTTTAAATTTGGAAAAGGTAGTGAATTAACCGAAGCTTTAAAAATGGCGTTCTATGAGTGTTCCAAGTTTAATCCCTACTAATATTATAAATGCGAAAGTAACTCTGTCTGTCTGTTACGCTTTCCCGCTTAAACCTCTCAACGGATTTTGATGAAATGTGGCACAGACAATCTTTAGACCCTGAGAAAGGACATAGGCTACCTTTTATTTATTAAGAAATATTAGGTTTCCGCGACCATAAGGATGAAACTAAATCTAAATATAATTGAATATGAACCTGTGGTGAGAAATGCTTCATGGAGGTGTGTTCATTGGTTCATGGAGGGTCGAAGGAAGACAGGAACCACTGACAGCAGTGTGCTAACAATATTAGTTCACAAAGCATTAGCGTGGCGATTTCATTCTTCTTAAGTGTAATAATAGCTTACTTTCAGGGGGACTAATTGAACACTCGTTTGCAGCCTGTAGAGTAATAAATGAAAACATAATTAAAAGAAAATTTGCTTAGCTCGATCTAAATTCCTCAAACGCGCTCATCATTCATCATCTCCCTGGCCTTATTCCCATGTATTTGGGGTCGGCACTTGATTCAACCCGATGTGGCTGATCACCTGATTTTTATACGAAGCGACTGCCATCTGACTTTCGCAACCCCTTTTTCGAGGAAAATCGGCTATCTGGGTTAAACCAATTGTCAGACTCTCTTAGGCCTCTGACTGACCTGTAACGATTGCTAAAGGTGTTAAATTGTCAACCGGGACCGACGGCTTAACGTGTTCCCGAGGCACGGAGGGAACTCGGGCGGTCACCCATCCAACTACTGGCTAGGCGTATGGTTGCTTAACTTCGCTGATCAAATGATATGCGCAATAGCAACTGTGCCACGAGCTCCTCCACGCGCTCGTTTCTGCAATAACCAATGTAGAAGACGGCTCCTCTGTGTATTTATATTTTGCGGTGGCACCCCAACTTACCTATATATCACAACATAATGTACATTAACGACACTATCGCAGCAACTATCGGCGAAATTGCGACTAGTCTTGTCTTAAATTATTACATCGTAACTCTTGGTAGCCCCTAACTGGAATGCGCCATTTTAGTAACGCACCCTTTAACGCTGTTGGCGCACAGTGGCAGCATTTTAGACACACAACCGCCGTGACGAAATACGCGGGTTTTTACTAATGATCATTATCTGGTTCCATGTTCAGGTCTAATATGTTCCTAATATGGCCTGATTTCTTAACAAAGCGAATCCCGTTTATCTTATATGACATGATTTTCATGACTAGTATGTTTCAATTAGATTAAAAATTGCAAGTTTACTTCGTTAAGTGGCCTTATTAATTGAATAATAACCCTTCTAGTTTCTTCTACTACTAGCGAAGGGTCGATCTCATAAAACCGCGCGTATGTATGTCAAAAGCGTAAACAGTTGGATCATGCGTTTTCATATCTCGATACCTTGGCTTATATTAGTGGTCATAGAACATAATAATATATCGCAGCGTCGCTTGAGTAGCAGTAAGATTTCACATACAAATTTTCAACCCCCATTTCACTCTTTTAGGGGTGGAATGTCATGGGTGGCTTTATCTCGCGAATCCACTTTATTCTAATTAAGTAGGCTAAGTTACTCTTCGTCATATCAACTATTTGCTAGTGAAAAACCAAAATTAGATGTACGTTTCAGATATTAACCGGAAAAAACAGATTGACATAAAGTTTTTTTTTTTAATTTGGTACTTAGATTAATGTACCGTACGTATCTATATATGCATTTAGTTAAAGCTGTCAAATTTGAATTACGAATAAACACTTCTGCACAGAACAGTATCCTCATAAAACTCGTATTCTTGCATTCATCCGCAACCAAATCACTTTTAGGAATCATTCAGAAAAACGTAAGGTAGTATTTCAAAGACGTATGTATAGTGCCTGAGACGGCGATAAACTCACCATCTGTCACGTTGGCGCTTAATCATCTTCGGTGAAATGTGGATGTTGTTATTACAACACCTCTGTCTACCCATTCGGGGAAAACAGGCGTGGGCATAATATGCTATGAATTAACGCAAATTTCATATGTTAGAGTTAGGTATCACCAGATTAATGAGAGATCATAGTATTTGGGAGCATAATTGATATTGGCCGAGCAATATATTATCTATCACTATCACCACGCTCGTGAGCACCATCCATTCTGCTCGTGACATCGGCTCGGGTTGTATTTTGTTAATGTACGGCTGATGTATCGTTTGGGCGCGCGTCACTTAGCGTGGAATTGTTTTTTGCCAAATCCATGTACCGAGGCTGATTAAACGACTATTTATTCCTGTCTGTTTCGAAATTGGGGCTCATGGCACTGCTGTTATAGAGCATAAAAAAGAAAAAAAAAAGAAAAAAAAATTACATCAAAAATAATATGTTCACTAACACATGCCTATATTCCCCGAAGGGGGGGGGGCCCCTTCGGGGAATATAGGCATGTGTTAGTAAATTTACCTAAGTTAGTGTAAGAGAAATGACGTTCAATAAGTGTTCCAAGTGTCTCTTATATTGATTAAAACTTTTTGATTTGATTTGATCGCGGAGTCAGGCACCATACATACGTCTCTGAATTTCTTCTCGGACATATGCAGGTTTCCTCACGATGTTTCTTCACCATAAATAACTGAACATAAGTTTTTTTTATATAACCTCTTTGGTACAGGTACCTCTGGGCTTCATACTTCAGCTCCTCAAACCCCATGGCATGGCTCTTAAGTTAACATCTTTAGTATCACAATGGATTAAGGTTTAATTCTTACCTTCCCAGCGTCAAGGCATTACACGTCGCGTTGAGAACTAAACTAACTGAGACCAGCTTAAGTATCACCAACTTAAACTTAACTTGAGCTAAACTTTTTAATAAAAGGCTACGGTGCCTTAGAAGTTACTTCCCTTATTATTTTAATTCTGGGAGCAGAGTTGACACCGTTAAATTTTCAGGATAATTAATAAGGTCTGGAGTTTCAGCGTTAAGGTTTTAGAAGGTTACTTTATATCACTTTAAACTTAAACTTTGATGAATACAATCAAGTTTAAGATAAAGTATTTTGCCAAGTTTTTGAATAAGTTCATTGTTTGCATATATGCTCACGTCTGTAATCTGTAGAGTGGAAGGCAGAGTGCTTATAATCCACCCAAATTTTGCCAGTTGTGACTAAGTCCCATGTAATTATAATTCAGTCACATGTAATTCAACCCGCGTAGACTTAATGTAATAGGTAGCCACCGGAATCCTAATGTTTTTTTAAATAAAAGCCTATTGACATTAGCTATCCACCACTGGAAGATACAATAAAATCGGTCCAGCTGTTTCGGAGATCAGGCGGAACAAACAGACAGACAGGGAAAAAAATAATTGCTTTCTTGTGTGAGTACAGTAAGTATATATTTTCATATGCATTTGGTGGAAAGTTGTAAATTTGGAATCACAAACAGACAATTATTTTTTTTTTATCTGAAAACCGAATATGTAAGACGTAAAATTCTAACAACCTAAAACAAACAACGTTTTCATATCAACATCAAAACGTTACTTTATTTTAAAATTGAATACGATACACAGAATAACTTCAAAGTGCCATCCCATTTAACCGTAAATGTAGGCACTTTACGCACATCATGTTACATATTAAATTATTTAAATAAGAATTTCATTTAACGCAAATGCTTGAGATTTGGTTAGAACATGATAAATCACTACATAGTATAAAATAAAGTCGCTTTTTCTGCCCCTATGTATGCTTAAATCCTTAAAACTACGCAACGGATTTTGATGCGGTTTTTTAAATAGATACGAGTGATAAAAGAGGAAGGTTTATATGTATAACTAGCCGTGCCCCGCGGTTTCACCCGCGTAGATTTAGTTTCATCCTTATTGTCGCGGAACCCTAATATTTTTGATAAATAAAAGTAGCCTAAGTTATTCCTTGAAACATCAGCTACCTGCCAGTGTCTCGTTAAAATTGGTCCAGCAGTTTCAGAGATTATCCGGAACAAACAGACAGACAGACAGAGAAAAAAATTCAAACTTGGATTTTTATTGTCTGTACTCTGTAGCGGGTATACTTTCACATGCATTTAGTGAAAAGCTGTTATTTTGGAATTACAAACAGACTCTTCAATTTTATTTATCTGTATAGATTTTAACCTGAATAAATTGTAGTAATAGAGCTACACAATAAGTATTATCTATACTCTATACATACAGATAAATAAAATTGAAGTGTCTGTTTGTAACTGAAAAATAACAGTTTTTCACTAAATGCATATGAAAGTATGCATGGTACTGACATAGAAAAACCTATTTTTAAAATTGTTCTCTGTCTGTCTGTCCGTCTGTCTGTCTGTCTGTCTGTCTGTCTGTTTGTTCCGGGTAGTCTCCGAAACGGCTGGACGGATTTTAACGGGACTTTCACTGACGGATAGCTTATGTTACAAGGAGTAACTTAGGCTACTTAGATTTTTTTTAACATTAGGGATCCGCGGGTAACCATGAAATTAAAATCCACGCGGGTGAAACCGCGGAGCACAGCTAGTATAACAATAAAATAAATAGTTGTTTTAATGTTTAGTAAAATAAATTGGTTATTTTTCCAATAAATATTTATGATAAGGGAATAATATTCCCTTCGGAAAACAGATATATTATATTTGTTCCGTTTTTCCGTTACCTATGTTATCGAAAAGGGCTTTACTTACTTAGGGAAGGATTGCATAGTCTAAGAGCTGACTATAATGTAATTTATGTCATGTGTATCTACACTTATAGTACAAAGAGGAAAGAAGCCTTTCATGACAAGAGAGCTGGGGCTTTTCTCGCTCAGAGAATCAGCATTGCTATTCTGCCAGCCTTCTTGGCACGATCCCGAGAGACACCGACTTGGGACAAGTTTTCTACCTTTGATTAGTTTTAAGTACTGTTCCTTGTATACATAATTAAGTTTTTATTGAATAAATATTATTATGTTGATAAGAGGAAAGATTTGATTATTTTTTTGTTTGTTTGCATTGAATAGGCTCCGAAACTACTAGACCGATCTTGAAAATTCTTTCAGCGATGGATAGCTACATCATCAGCGAGTAACATAGGCTATATTTTATTCCCGTGCTCCCACGGGAACGGAAACTACGCGGGTGAAACGTGACGTCCGCTAGTATTTTATAAGAATGGCATGTGGTGTTAATAAAGCATTGCATAGGTCTGAAGTAATAATGCACTTTAAACAAGAAATCCAAAAAAAATATCAAAAGTTACGCAATTATATAGAGTTTTTGCAATTACATTAAATTGGATATGCACTTAAAAGTAATTGATCTGACTATTGAAATATACTTAATTGTATTAATTTTCTTTGATATATTACAAGTATTTAACTTAAGTATGCGACCTAATAATTTTAAATACATCAACATTTTCTCGTTATGAATGTAAACATTAAGTAAATCACTAGCTCCCAGACTATTAAGGAAAAAAACTCGTAAAAATTTTACACGAGGATTTTGTAAAGAGATTACAAACTTTGACGGATAAAAAGTTACGATTACGTAAAAATCGGCAGAGTTTATTAAACCTAATTCTCGAAATTTGTTCGGAATTGCAAATGTAAAGTGTGTTCACCTTTACGTAATTTTGTTCATCAACTTTTCATGACTTTTCAAACAACAATTGCATATTATTAAACAAGGAAAAGAATTTATTTAACATACGTACATAATCTATACAGATAAATAAAAATATATCTATATCTATACAGATAAATAAAATTGCAGTGTTTGTTTGTAACTGCAAAATAACAGTTTTCCACTCAATGCATATGAAAGTATACACGGTACTGACACAGAAAAACCAAGTTTAAAAATTTTTCTCTGTCTGTCTGTCTGTCTGTTTGTACCGGGTAATCTCCGAAACGGTTGGACGGACTTTGACGGGACTTTCACTGACGGATAGCTAATGTTACAAGGAGTAACTTAGGCTACTTAGATTAAAAAAACATTAGGGATCCGCGGGCAACCATGAAATTAAAATCTACGCGGGTGAAACCGCGGGGCACACCTAGTTATTGATATATAAATGAATATAATATTTTAATCATTTCATTTTACTATCATCATCATGAATTTAAGAGTAAGACTCTTGTCGGTGTAACCGATGCAACTCTTTCCACTTGTCTCTGTCCAGTGCCATCTCTTTGACCTCCTTATACGACATGACAGACACCTTTTCTGTGACTTGTCCCATGTATGTTAGCTTTGGTCTTCCTCTTCCTCTTCTCCCTTCTACCTTTCCTTCTATTATGCTTTTAAAGAAGTTGTCATGTCGCATGAGATGGCCTTTTTATTATATACTTACTATTTTTCCAACATGTAGGAGACGCATGTAGGTTCAGGGGCCCAACCATGAGCTCTTATTGCAATGTTAATTCAGTTGTGCGACAGTGCCAGATGTATGCACGTCACATACATCTGTCTCATAAATGAGTGAAACTATCATGGCAATAAGAGCTCATGGTAAGGCCCCTGTACTTTTTGAGCCAATTCTATTACAAATGTTTCATCTTTATAATATAACTAGCTGTTCCCCGCGGTTTCACCCGCGTAGATTTAGTTTCTTCCTTATTGTCGCGGAACCCTAATATTTTTAATAAATAAAAGTAGCCTAAGTTACTCCTTGAAACATTAGCTACCTGTCAGTGAAAGTCCCGTTAAAATCGGTCCAGCCGTTTCGGAGATTACCCGGAACAAACAGACAGACAGACAGACAGACAGACAGACAGACAGACGGACAGACAGACAGACAGAGAAAAAATTTAAAACTTGGTTTTTTAGTGTCTGTAGCGTGTATACTTTCATATGCATTTAATGAAAAGCTGTTATTTTGGATTTACAAACAGACACTTCAATTTTATTTATCTGTATAGAAGAGGAAAGATTCGTATGTAAGTATGTTTGTAACGACCTATTTTAAAATTCTTTCACCATTTGAATGCTACATTATCACTGATTAATATAAGCTATATTTTATCCCCGTACTCCCACGGGAACGGGAACTACGCTGAGAAATCGCGTGACGTCCGCTAGTTTAATATAGGTAAATAAGTATATTCAGCGGTTAAGAATAAAAAAATCACAATCACAATAAAGCGTTTGGAATATTATATATAGTGCAGTTTTATATTTCTGTGACCTCCAATCACGATACAGCGATCGTAAAGTTCCATTGGGAAATCAACACGGATCGTTTTATCTTACACTATACTTTGATAAAACAAACAAATTTAAACCAGGGTGTGTTTGATGGGGAAATACTCGATGAACTATAACCAAGTCTGAAGGTGGTGGAGTGCTGATTGCGGTAAAAAAAACCCTTAATTTGACACGTCGGACGGATTGGGAAAGTACTGTGGAGGATATCTGGGTAACTATACCATCAGCCAATGGACAACCTAACCTAAATATATGTGTCTGCTATTTACCTCCCGACCTCCCTCTAGATAAGTTATGTTCATTTTATGAAAATTGTCAAAGGATCATATTGAATTCTGATGAAAAGGAGTTGTTCTTACTTGTTGGTGATTTTAATACTCATTTAACGTGGACTAGGAGTGGTTCTTCCCATTATCTTATCCCCTCTGATGCACTTGATAGAAAGTCACAATTATTGATTGAAAACATATCAATATGCAATCTTTATCAATTTAATAATATTCCAAATTCAAATAACCGCTTTCTGGACTTGGTTCTATCCACATCAGAAAGTGTCTCGGTGTACGGTGCAGACCCCTTGGCTCGCATCGATTCTCATCACCCTCCTATCGCTATTGACTTAACACTCCATATAGACTCTGAACCGTGTCGGTCTCAAGCTGAAAGACCAAACTTTAATAAGTGTGATTTTATCAAAATTAAATCTGAGTTGTGCGATACTGACTGGGAAAGTATTCTGAGCTCGCCTTGTCTGGACACCTGTGTTGACGCGTTTTATCAAAAACTGAATGATGTTATCACAAAGCATACCCCAATGCGGAAAACTAATTCACACAAATATCCCTATTGGTACAGTTCTGCTTTGATACAATGCATAAAAGAGAAAAATAAATACCATCGACGTTATAAGCAGTTTAATAACCCACGTGATTACTTTTTCAATGCTTCGCAAAAGGAGTAAAACATTAATCATTGATTGCTATAACGAGTTTATCAGCTCAGTTGAAAATTCACTGAACAACAATACCAAATCATTTTGGAGATACATAAAAAATAGGAAGGGGAAAAGTTCACTTCCACGAACAATGCATTACCGTGGTCATACATCTAGCGACTCCCAAGGTATATGTGAACTATTTTCCAACTTCTTTAAAGCATCATATGAGTTGTCACATGTTGGTCAGGCTGAGCCAAATGTTAATTCTATGCCTGAGCTCAATCATAGCGTACTAAGTAATATAACAATTACAGAAACGGAAGTTTTGGCCGAGATTAAGAGCTTAGACCCCAATAAGGGTGCCGGCCCAGATAACATTCCACCTTCATTCATTCGGGCATGTGGAAAAGAACTCTGTGTTCCATTAACATTACTATTCAACAAGTCTCTAAAAGCTGGAATGTTTCCCTCTTTATGGAAGATTGCTCATGTCGTGCCTATTTTCAAATCTGGCGACAAGAACCTGTGCCAAAACTATAGATCCATAAGTATTTTATCGTGTATTGCTAAAATCTTTGAATCATTGATTTACAAACACTTATATAATCATTTTAAATTGTATATCTCAGAACATCAACACGGTTTCGTTGAGAACAGATCAACTATAAGCAATCTCCTTGTCTATAAAAAATTTTTGTGTAACTCTTTTGCCTCAGGTGGTCAAGTTGACTCTATTTACACCGATTTCAGCAAGGCGTTTGACAAAGTCAACCACAGCATTTTGTGTAGCAAAGTCTGTTCATTGGGTATACATGGTAACCTCTATAGGTGGATTTGCTCGTATCTTAGAAATAGATGTCAATTGGTTGCTATTGGTGGCTGCACTTCCCAACCAGTATCTGTGCTCTCAGGTGTTCCACAGGGGTCGCATCTGGGTCCACTTCTATTTATTGTTTTTATTAATGATCTTATTGACCAAATTTCAAGCCCTAAGCTTCTATACGCAGACGATTTAAAAGTTTTTAGGGACATTAATGAGCCAGGTGACTGCATAGCTCTGCAAAACGATCTTAATATAATTTCTAACTGGTGTCACGTAAATAAGATGCAACTGAATGCGAGCAAATGTTTTGTTATAACATTCACCAAAAAACATACAAAGATATTATTTGACTATGCAATATCTAATCAAACATTAGATCGCAGACCTATAGCCAGAGATCTGGGAATAATCTTCGACGAACAATTATCATTCCGGTCGCATTATGAGTATATCAGTAACAGAGGAAATAAACTACTTGGGTTCATATCCAGGTCTACTAAAGGCTTTAAAAAACCACTAAGTATGCTCAATTTATTTAACACACTCATAAGAAGCATACTGGAATATGCATGTCCGATTTGGTCACCATTCTATGCTGTTCATATCAACTGTATAGAGAATGTTCAGAACAGATGCCTCAAAATTCTAGCTTATCGTTTCAAGTACGGAAGAAAGCTTTCATGTTATGACGACCGCTTGGCTGCTTTTAAAATAACATCTCTTGCCACCCGTCGTAAAAAGTTTGACCTATTATATTTACACAAAATCATCAATTCCAAACTAGATTGTCCACTCCTTTTATCCTCCATCAACATTAACACTCGTTATAAAATCAGAGCTCCCCGGACATTTCTTTTAAAAACATATAATAACAACACGTCGTATTATAATCCGCTTGTTAGAATGTGCAGACAGTACAATGAAATAGCCATCAAAGACAAGAACATTGATATATTTAACAATAATATATCTGCCTTGAAAGGGTGGTGCCGGGATAACCTCCACAAGTATTGATCAATTATAATCTATAGTCTAATTAAGTGATTATCCTAAATTTATCAAATTTTTAGATACTCTTTAATAATCTTCTTTATTATCATATCTTCTTTTAATATTATAGTTTTCATATAGTTTCTTTATAGTTTATATACTTAGACTAGCTGTTTACACATATTTTGGATTGTTATCTAGTTCCAATATTTAAGTTAATACTCTTGTTAATGTAATTTCTTCGGATCTCAATCTGTTTGTGTAACATAAATAAATAAATAAATAAATAGATAAACCACTTCACAATAATTGAAAAATGGTGATGGAAAATCTGGAAAAAAACTTTTAATCGATACATCTATATATACATACAGATAAATATAATTGAAGTGTCAAACCATGCATATGAATGTATATAGGGTACTGACATAATAACTAATCTTCGAAACGGCTGGACCAATTTTAACGGGTCTTTCACTGGCAGGTAGCTGATTTTATTTATAAAAATATTAGTCAAGCATGAAACTAAATCTATGCGGGTGAAACCGCGGGGCACAGGACTAGTTTTTGATAAGGTGCTGTAAAATCGTGCCTGAGAAATAGAGACATTTATTCTTGGTGTAAATTGGGTATTATAACACCTGCTAGGGATAAAGGTGTGGATATTAATAGAAACATCATTAATTCAACAGTTTTTATTCAATATTTATTACAAAATCTCAAAAAATCTTTGGTAACATAAAAATTCGTTTGGTTAATATTTTAAAGCAAAATCATGATACTTAGATGAATTAATGGGGTGTATAAATATTTTTGATATAGAGGATAATATCTTTTTTTTCTTCCTTTTTATATACACTATAAATACATAGGTTTATTATTATTAAATCAATAAAAGCATTGAAATAATCATGTTGGTATTTCTTCGACATTTTTACCTGTAAAACAAAAAAATTATTAAAAAAATATATTTAGCTTTTTTTTTAGCTTTTTTCGACATTCATGAAATAAAAGTATGTATTTCTAAAAATATATAACAATGCAGTTTCTATTTCTCAATTAATTTAGAGATAAATTGAATTATAAAAGGTATAATCTATTTTACATTATTTGTTGGACACAAATTAAATACATTATAGTCATATTTTTAAAGTACAAAATAAATTCTATATTTTTTTGTAGCTGTCTAATCGACCCCGACAAAAAAACACAGATTTTTTTATCGCAAAAATTACCGTACACATTTTTTGAATGCATTTGGAAATAAAGTTGATAACAAAGATACACTTAGCTTCTTTTTTTGTTTGCATAAATGACATTTCCATTACCTCAAAACACCTGCACCCGATGGTTCTCCCGGTCGCAGACAATGATATTGCCTCCGGACATGACAGCAATGCCTTCGAGTCCCTTGAACTCCCCATCACCCGAACCCCAGGATCCAAAGGCGCGGAGGAAGGTCCCATCAGGGTGGAAGATCTGGATCCTATTGTTGCCAGAGTCAGCTACTACTATGTAGCCCTGGTCGTCAACTGCTACTCCCCTGTGGAACAAATTTGGAACTTGAAACGGTATTTTATTTTGAAGGGCATTGATTAATTGAACTTAACTAGCTATGTGGTGTCACAGTATATAATTCAATTACAATAATTCGTCACGGATGGTTTTACTCGTATATAATACTAATATTATACAAGCGGGCGTCACGCCGTTTCATCCGCGTAGTTCACGTCTCGTGGAAGTACGGAGATAAAATACTATGCTAGCCTATGTTACTTTTTTTCAAGATCGGTCTAGTACTTTTTGAGCATTGGCTCAAAAACGAATTGTCGTTACAAACATGCTTACATAAAAAAAAACACTTTATTATATTATATAAGATATTAGTATACATAAAGCTGAATAATTTGTTTGTTTCCTTGAACGCGCTAATCTCAGGAATCAAGTTCTTTCTAGTAGCAGTCGGGAGTCTGGATTAGTGCCCGGATAGTGATAGTTGGTTTCCCCCTTACCACATTGGACTTAAATATAACTGGCGAATTATGTCCTATAAGTACACTGCGAATATGTAGGTATGTATATTGATGCAAAGAGGATGATGCTCTGACTTATAACCCTTTTCATAACCTGAAGATATCTAAGCAATTCTTTCGGGAACTTTACCATTTTTTCAGAGCTACAGATGCTATGCCGACTATTAACATTATAAGCATTGACGCGAGCAGTCTAACATATGAAATGACAGAACAGTATTTGCTCATGAAACCAAAAGCTATTTGGGTTTCTACAAACATCTCGAATCGAGGTCACGGCAGTAAATTATTATTGTAACCGAGAATTCGGTCAAGGCGAGACTGGGAAATATACTTTCTGTTTTTACTCACTTATAATAAGTATAAAATGTTTTTAGTAGTATATTGGTAATTTCACATTCACAACGTATCAAGTATTTTATACTTATCGTCTCGCCTTTATCCCATGGAGGTAGGCAGAGAGCACCGTTCGCCACATGCTACGATCCTTAAATACTTCTTTCGCTTCATCCACAATCATGCATCTCTTTATACATTTCCTGCGGTTACGGTATATATAAACATATGAAAGTATATATGGTACTAATATGAAAAAGCAATTTTTTTTCTCTGTCTGTCTGTCTGTTCGTTTCGACTAATCTCCGAAACGACTGGACCGATTTTAACGGGACTATCACTGTCAGTTAATGTTACAAGGAGTAAAATAGGCTAATATTATATTTTGAAAATCATTATCATGTTAAAATCGGACCAGACGTTTCACAGATTAGCCGCTATAAACAAACACAATCAGACAGACTTTTTTTTAATTGACTTATTTATATTAGTCTTGTATGTAACAAGTTTTACAAGTTATAATGCATTTAGGGAAATGCTGTTAATGTGAAATTGCAAACAGACATTCCAATTTTATTTCAGTGTATAGATAGCATTGAAAATTGTACTAATTGCGAAAGAGTCAACGCTCTGAGAAGCTTAATAACCCGTCCCTAATAATGGCAACAGACCTAAAACAAAGCAATATGCTAATAAATTGTTTATTGTTACTGCGCGCTCTCTTGAGACATCAATTTTAATATAGCAATTGTTCAATAAGATGTTCGGTGAAAACCGAGAGAAAAGTTCTGGAAAGTTTAGCGGGAGACGAACTTGACATCTTTTGTAAACTTTACGAAATAATAACAATACGGTATTGTTTCGTTTGACGATAACAATGCTTGTGTTCGGTTACTTTAGTTCAGTCTGATGATCGTTAAGAAAGATATTCGTTTTCAATTTCAAACTATTGCTAAGTTCAATGCATTGTGCGTCTAGAGATGTTTGGTGGAAAATGGACATAGCTTAGATTTCTATTGATTTTGGTGCTTCGACACATACACGACTTTTTTTACGTAGGATGATTATATAGCTTACTAGCTGGTGCACCCGCGAAGATTTAGTTTCATGATTTATTTCGCAGAACCCTTATATTATTTATAAATAAAATTAGCCTAAGTCAGTCCTTGAAACATCAGTTGTCTGCAAGTGGAAGTCCCGTTAAAATCGGTGAGCCGTTCACGCGTGATGCTGTGACCAAGGGAAATGGGGATTCATTTTTATATATAAAGTAGAATAGCTGTGCCCCGCGGTTTCACCCGCGGTTTCACCCGCGTAGATTTAGTTTCATGCTGTTTTTTTAAATAAAATTATCCTAAAACACTCCTTGAGATTTCAGCCCTCTGCCAGTAAAAGTCCCGATAGAATCGGTCCAGCCTTTCACGCGTGATGCCGTGACCAAGGGAACTAAGGATCCATTTTTGTATATATGATTATAGATAAACAAAGGTTGATTATTGTGCTACCTAACACTGAACTAATTTTTCAAATCGCACGGAATAGTTCCTGATATTATCACGCTCATGAAAACAAACTCTTCAGCTTTATATATTAGTATAGACAAATATATTAAGTAGGTTTATATATTACACATAGACGTTTTTTAAATACATGATTTATGGACTTTTGACAAAAGCAATACTTATCTATAGGTTGCTTGAGATAGATTTAAACATTCTTACTCTTCTTAAAATGTGATCTACTCGTAGTTTCTATACTGCTCAGTAAGCTTAATTTTTTACTGTGGTTATATTATGTTAATATTTGTAATAAGTGAAGTATAAGGCATTTGTGAGTTGAGAGTTTTAACATAATGTGTCAAAGATATTAAGCTGATATATAGGCTAACTTGTGGAAATGTGTCACGTAAATATTTGGTCTCCAAGTTGTGACTTTAAGCGGTCATAAAGTGAAATTAGAAGGGCCCTTTACCACATTTTATGGATCTAATGCGACCACAACGCAGACGTGGCGATTAATTTTGAACTGCTGTTTGCACAACTTTAAGAGTTATGTACGAGATGGAAGTGCTTAAGAATACGATCGTAAGGACTTTTCTATACTCGTTTTAAAAAATCTTTCACCTAGATTTACAATGGACTGAATTAACCGAAACCGTTACCAATATATACTTTTAGTAAATTTAATCGGAACACCTAAACATAATTTCTTCACATCAAAAATTGTTTGCCTAGGAATCTAACCCACGACACCTAGAGAAACAGTCAAGTAACTTAACCACAAATATACTAAACCAATACAGAGGATATTGGTTTAGTAGCTATGAGGTTCTGGGTACGATGCAAAGTGTTCTTCCCCCTATTATGAAACATCGCCTGAAATAATCACTGGTATAAAAGTAGTTCCATCTCTTTTTGTGATATGAATTTCAAAAGGGATGGACATAGTTTTAGACCGAGTTTAATAAAGTCTTGGTTCAAGCCATGTTTTGTGATAAGATTGTTTGGTGCAGTTTCGTGATTCCTCACGAAACTGCACCAAAACCGTAACATGGTACGAAATCGAACTTAAACCTTACCTTGGGAACTTGAACTGTCCATCCTCAGACCCTTCTTCTCCGAACGAAGACAGCACTTTGCCGTTGACATCGAAGACTTGGATCCTATGGTTGTTGGAGTCGGAGACCAGGACTCTGTTGGTGCTGGACACAGCGATGTAGTGGGGGTGTTCCAGCTGACCAAGCTTGGCGCCAAACGAACCAAATTTACCCACAAATGTGCCATCGGATTGGAATACCTGGAGGTTTAAAGAAGAAACTGGTTGAAAGGGTGCGTTTCCAAAAGAGGTTAGCAAGGGTGTGAAGCGAGTGATGTCTTTAAAAAGAACTCAAAAAGTTAATGCTCCAGTAATTTTGAGCCAAGCCAGTACAAACAGGCCTCAAAAAAAAATATTAGTATTTTGTCATAAGTACCGTCTTTTGTATGTATTTGGGAAAATATTTTATATTGGCATAGCGTACATACTAGTGAATTTCATGTATTACTATAAATAGCTACATATACTTAGTAGTATATTTTACAGATTTTTGACTACATGATTAAATCTCTTAATAATTTCAAAGGTAATAACTATACCTGAACTCTATGGTTTTCCTTGTCACACACGTATATAAATCCGAGGGCATCAGTTGTGATTCCCCACGGGTAGTTGAACTTTCCATCTCCTGTTCCCTGGCTTCCGAAGGCTCTGAGGAAGCGGCCTGCAGGGTCGAAGACCTGAGCGAAAACTGATTGAGCACCACTATTCACCTACACTTGAGACTTCGTCGTTTTGTGGAGCAAAATATATTTTTGGAGATGATAAAGTGACAACATGATATATTGTGGTCTATTTTTGCCTCAGACACAGTACGTACATACATGCCCACGCCTGTATTCCACGAAAGGGTAGGCAGAGGTGCTGTAATAACAACACCCACTTTTCACCGCAGATGAGTAAATGCCAACGAGCTTGATGGTGAGTCTGTCGCCATCTCAGGCATCCATAAGTCTTCGATTACTTCTTAGACATTTGCAGGTTTCCTCATAACGTTTTTCTTTAAGAACAAGCACGTGGTGTGAAATCACTGCTCATAAGTTTTTAGAAAAACAAATTTTTACGGGTCCCGCTGGAATTCTAACTTCCATCGCTTGCGTAGCAGTCAACTGCTCAAACCCCATAGGCACCACGGCCATACGCATATACGTCTATAAATTATTTCCGAACGTATGCAGGTTTCTTTAAAAATCCCTTTAAGCCTCGATGAATCAGTTAGGGCAATAAGATTGTATAGATTTTCGGCGTGATCCATCCAAATATATTTCCTTGCGGGCGTTCTTTGATAACAAATGATTTTCCGCTTTTCTTTCTACTCAATTACTTTACAAACAGCCTAAAAATATTGTAATTCTTAATAAAACAGACGCAAGAACCAATTTGGTGTCACCAATCTTATCGTGACGCCTCGAGTTGTCTCACTGAGTGACATTAATGAATTATACTGACAACGAATGGAATACAAATTGAGATCCCGCGGGAAATACGGGAATAGGATCAAACTCTTAGAGTCCTCTCGGGAGGAGGAATTCTTCGGTTTGATACACTTGTGATGAGATTGCGATGTTTTCCAATAGAATATTAGGACGAATGATTGGCAGATATTTTATTTATTGTTGCCTATTACGATGTGTCCCAGATATTATTCCTTAAGCAGATTTTGTACGGTTTCATGTAAGTCTTCATAAAGTTGCAATACCAAACAGCCTTTACTATGCTCTTGTATAAATAGTCATAAGATATTTACTAATACTTTGATTTCTTGCTTTAATCTAATGTTGGCATTTTTTTTGTTTTGTAAATACGCACTTGTGTCAAGTTCTCAGGAAATAAAATAATAGATTTTTTTAAATCATATTTTAGGCCTATTTTAACATCAGAACATAGCGAGACGTTACTTTGATCGTCAGTATATCAAAAAGACATTTAAGAGGATTCTTCAAAAGATCAAGAATGTATTCTTGATCTAGATCTAAATGATGTTTGAAAACTTACTTGGATGCGATGATTGTATCTATCGGCGATGATGTACTGTCCAATTCTGTTGACAGCGACTCCGGCGAGGCAGTCGAACTCTCCCTCACCACTGCCGTACTGACCAAACTCTTTCACGAAAATGCCATTGGAGTCAAACACCTAAGGAATTAAGTGGAAATTAAAAATAGTTCAGATCTCGTATATTTTCATCAGTATTTAAATTTGGATCAATTTACTCGGCATATTTTATCGTGTTTTAAAAATATGTCTGTCAAAAGTGTTGTGGGTAATATAATACAAGCATGCAAGCGTCTTTAGAAAGCTGTGGTGTTTCTTAAATATTTTTTTTAATATGTTTTTACTAGCGGACTTTAGAGGATGATACCAGTTTGCCTATAAGTGATGAAGAGACAAGGAATATTGTAACGTAATAATTATTGTTCGATATATTTCAGGCCCGTCCAAATTGAAACTTGATAAATTAATTTTAATGTAATATTAAATGTAACCTAAGACTTACGCCCAACCACCGAAGAAAAGCAAGTAATATAATATTGCCTGTCATTCTAATTTGAAACTTATGCATAACCTCTTAATGATCTGAAAATTGTTGAGCAAGTCACGATATTTTGGCACAAGGTCAATGTGAAAATGCCAAACTTTTGTTTACACAGACATTTTATAGCGGGACTTTAATATACTTCGTGATCTCAGCTAACACCATTAATAAGGAAATTTAGAGCTTAAAATATCACAGGATGTAAAGAAACTTCTTTGAGAATAATATTTCACACATTTTTTTCACGGTATGAGTAGCTATCTGACAGTTAATTCTATAACCGTTACAAAATATTAGGTCTTAAGTACCTGAACTCTATGATTGGAGGAATCGGCCACGACCATAGTGTTGTCCGGGCCTACAGCGATCCCACGAGGCCAAGTAAAGCAACCGGGTTCGCTCCCCCGACTCCCCACGCTGAATTGTAAACGGCGTTTCTGCAGATACTGGCTCCTAGGGGAGGAACCTGCTGCTGCGAAACCTAACAAAAAGAAACACGTTAGTGATCTCAAAATAATGGGACGTCAACATACAAGCGCCAAACCTATTTACACGCCACTCTCGTTTCTAACCTGCTACCGCTGCTGTAGCCGCCGTAGGGGAGATGGGGGAGCCTGCCGCGTTTTTTGAATCGTCATCAGAACTGGCAAGCTCGTTAGCCGAGCGCAAAGGTAGCCCGAGAGACAGGCGACGGGATGTGCTCGACGTACCACCACTCGTGTCACGCTCTTTGCCCCGCGAACCGTACTTGTTCTTCAAGTATCTCGCCCAGGAACTGAGAGCCGCTCCGTCTTTTTCCCCGGTTGGCGGTCGCTCCGGAGAGTTTTCTCTAGACTTCAATGCGTGTGAAGATCGGCTACGAGACAACTCCGAGCCTCCAGTGCCGGAGCCGTATCGAGCCGCTAGGTACGCCGACGGTGACGCTGTCGTTGGTGATACTGGATCGTCCTGATCGTCATCATCGCCGGCGCCGAAGCCAGTGTGGCTGCTCTTGCTTCTAGCTAGACGGTTGCGTCGTTCCTTCAGGGCGAGGTATCGCGATCGAGCCGTAGGATACTTTGTTTCGTCGTCTATAGACGATTGAGTGTCCTCATCTCGTGGTTTACTACCGAGGCGTGGGTTACTGTAGGAAGAACTGCTTGCACCGTAACGGGGCGCTGGTTCTTCTTCTGGTTGTGACGGCTGTCGAGTGCGGTATCGTGTTTGGGCAGGCGTTTCTTTGGGTTTATTGTCATGAGTGTCATTACGAGCATTCGTGCTGCGCGCCAGTAAGGGCCCTATGTCGCTTCGAGCCATCGCCTGGGTCTCGGGCTTCCTTTGTGAAGCAGGCTCCTCTTCGCTCTCCTCGGATGAGTCAGTCTCTTCTTCAGAGCTCGTTTCGGTGTCTTCGTGCGCCGGCTCGGCGGGCGCCGCGGCGGGTGTGGGCCGCTGTGAGCCGACGAATCGACTTTGTACACGCTGTGCACCTCCAGCGGTGCCATTTGTTGTCACTGGTGCTGTTCTCTCATTGCCTGCGGAAAAAAAACGAGTTGCAGGTTTTTGTGGCACGGTGTCTTTGCTATACTTCGCTTTCAACTCTGATATGGAAAGGATTGCACCTGTGTGTTTAACCGCCGAGCCGGAACTTTCCGTCGATGCGCTAGATTCAGTGCTGTTGGCACGCGCGGCCGGACGGTGTGGGGTGGGCGCTTCTGTAGCAGAAGGCCTTCTTACAGGCACACTCGGCTTTGGAATAGGAGCAGTGGTCTTACGCTGCTGAGTTCGCTGTAGAGATCCAACAGATTCATCGGATTCACCATCGCTGGACGCCTGAGAAATACATTTTAAATTCGGTATGGTCACCAAAACGGTGAATAATTTTGTATTGTGTATGTGTGTAAATGTTAACGTGGAGTGTATTATATGGAATGCCGTTAGTTGTTGCGTTTTCCTTGTTAGTATCGATGATTTGACTAATTTCTACGTTGTACTGCTTCTTCATGCTTTTACTCTTATTCTTCTTCCCAACTCACCTCCCGTGCGGGTGTTGGTGGTTTACGAGCCAACGAGCTTCGTTCTTCTTCCACAGGACGTGGAGCGACGCGGTCAGGCTCTTGCGATGATGCTGCGCCCTTATTCTGTCTCTTGAGCCGGCTGATTTCATCGTCTTCGCTTAGTTGTCTTTGTGTTGGCGGTGGGCGACGTGGTTGAGGAGCGGGCTGTACTGGCTTAGGAGGAGGTGGAGGTTCTTTTTTTTCTTTCTTCTTGCCGCTGTCAACATCAAGTATCCTCTGCATGACACGCGGGCAGTCGCTCAGCCTAAATATACCACTGAGAGGGCCGCGAGTAGCGTCTTCAGTGTCAGTGACCTTCTCTTTTTCTTTTTGTAACTGCTCAGCCTTGACGACGCGGCTAGCTTGCTCAGAGTCAGAGTCATTGTCCTGTTGATGACTCCTGACAAAACGCGAGCGGAACCTTCGAGAAGGCCTATGTTCTGATTCGTAGCCACTGTAGTCGTCAGTTACACCGTAATCTCTTGTGTGCTTTTCAGGAGGCGGTGGCCTGCGCTCTCCGAATTTACGCCCACCTAATATCGGTTCATCGTTTTCTGTGTAACCCTTTGATTCTTCTTGCTGTCGGAACTGTGTTGCTAAGCGATGGTCGCTTTTGGACCTTGTCAACCCTTGGCTTGGTTGCAAACTACCGCCATAAGCATTAGGTTGAGTTATGTTCAATTCGCCGTAGCTAGCTACGTGCAATACCAGTTGGTTTGGATCGTGTGTCATTACAAAACGAATTCTCCTATTGTAGTCTCCCGCTTCATAGTCGAAGTTTCTAAGGAACTCTACCGTTTTGAGGAAAATTTCTTTGGTATCCACTAGCTCCGTATCATCCCATTCGACGTCATCGATCATGTACTTATCTGCGAGATCACAATTGCTTTGTATATTACTTAATTCTAACTCTAAATTATCTTTAAGATGCGTCAGGTTTCTTAGCTCTGTAGCCAGATAGCGATCAACCTCGTTTCTGAGGAAGTCAGTTCTATCTTTTAATGCTTTAGATAGTCTTTTGTGTATTTCATCGACTTCTCCGGCAACTGCAGCACAGTTTGTTTGGAGGTTAGTTGTGTTTCGCTCAACTATGCCCAAAATGTCTTGAAGTCTGTTTACTCCTCGACGTATTTGGTTATTAATTCTTGAGATTTCTCTACGAAGGACCTCCATGTGTGCGGATTTGCAGTCTTCGCAGACTTTTTTGTCGCAATGGGCACATGAACCGCAGTAAGCTTTCTCTGAGCATACGTTGCACCTCTCCATGACTTGTCCAGCCGTGGGGTCTGGTAGTTCTCCAGCAATTTGGGCGTGCAACTCCAAAAATCTCTGAAGCGTCACGTTCGTAGGGAATCCCTGTACCCCTTGGTACGGGATGCGATGTTCTGCTCGGCATTCGGGACATTTGACCTGTAAAATAATATCACAGTAAAATAAAATTATGCAAAACAGGATATAACTATGCTAATGAAAGGAATTGTATACGTGGGTTTTATTTTAATGATTTAATTTTCAATATACTGTTACCTAGCTACCTATCTTTATGAATATATTCGTAACATTGTATTCCGTGATGCAGGGGCGGAATGAAAAGCCTCGTCAGTTTTCATAATAATTAAATTGAATGGATTGGACGTAAAATGTACCTACTCAAACTGAAAATTAGAAATATTCATTTTAAACGCAATTTTGTAAGCGCGTCAACAGGGAACTTATCATGGGCTATTATTGCAATGATAGCTTTTACTCATATTAAATAGAGATTATGAAGTTCATGGATCGGTCATTGTCACACACAAATTATCGTAGCAATAAAAGCTTATGTGAATTTATGAATGTGTTATAAGTTCAATGTGTTGCAGGTAAAAATAGCCCCAACGTTACGGCCGCTTTCAGTCCGCCACTGTACAAGTACCTACTCACAGATTTGGGTACAAAAGGAAGCTTGAAACATAATGAATGGGTATTATGTGAACAAAATTATTCAACAATAGAATAACGGGTTTAACTAAATTATATCTTTGAAAATACCCAGAATATGTGAGCATTTATTTAGCCATTATTTATATAAGTAAGGTTAAAATACCTATCTATTAAATTACTCTTTGGTAATTAAAAATGTTTTACTTATTCCATAATACGCAGGATATCATCATTATCATACTTAGAAACATTATTTCCTCATTTGAAACATTGTATAATAATTCTTATTAGGCACAATATCTATCTATCAACCGAACCACAACTCAAGCAATCCCAACTAGGAATAAAAGAGCGCAATTCCATTCTACCCTTATAACTCCTTTCGCGTCATCTACACCATCAATCTTTACTACAAGCGTACAGTCCGCCTGACGGTAACTATGCACAATGGCGAGAGGTTAAACGCGTATCTCGATGCATCGAGATTGTTTTCAATCGCAGTCGATGGTAGCGAGTCCCACTCGCGTGCAGTCGCCGCTCATCGAACACCACCCCATGCACCGCGTCGGCCAACGATAGGTTCCATTTGACTAGATTGGACGCTACTCTACCAATCGCTAGCATTAAAACAATCGAAAAACATCTCGATGGTTGACTCGATGGTAAATTATGTTACAATTGTTGATACATCTCGTAATCAGGCATCGCTACCTGATGGTGAGCGACTTTCAACACTAATAGTGTCACTCGGGTCGACAAAGAATGGCTTTGCCTAGATACGTAGTGAATGTACATCGTTTCCGTTCGTACCCCCCTTCCAATGGAGCATGGCACTGGCAACTTACCTAACGGAGGAATGCTACATCATCTAAGGTGCAAGCGTAAGGTGTTATTATGCTACGATCTTCTGTTATGTGGAGGAGCCCATAGTTCTCAGACAGACAGAGTGATCCTGTTATGCCTTTCCTTTTCATAGTATATTATTCTCAGTTAAAATAAATTATTCAATAGTCCATACCTGTCGCCTGACGTAGTCGACAAGGCCGTCCATACACGGCTCCATACAGAAGCTGTGCTGACATGGCAGCAGCTTGGGGTTCCTGTACCGGTCCAAGCAGACGCAGCAGGTCAGCAGTGATTCAAACTGCTCCATGGCGGTTTATGTAGCTATTTATCTGTTGGCAAGACAAAAGGTTAAATCATATATCTTGAAAGATTTAGGGTTAGGGTTTGGTTATGGACGATGAGGTAGCAAATACGATCACCAGGTTTTTTTGAATTCTTATCATGCTAATTTATTAGAAATGGTAAAGAAAAATAAGAACACGAGGCGGGACTCGAACTCACGACCTCTGCAATCCTTGCAGTTGCTCTTCCAACTGAGCTACTCGTGATCCTACCTCATGCGTCGAATTTTTCTTTCCCTTGTTCCTGCGGTACAGGGGCCGCCTTGCGCAATCTGTTGGTCGGTATATCCAAACTCAAGTGATACGATTTAGCCACATATCAAATCGATGACGCAACCCCGATCTTATCATCACGTCATCATTTGTGATCACGTTGGTTTGCCATCAGTCTTGTTTTGTGATTATTGACCACCGATATGGTAATTCAGTTGTTTTTTTACTATTATGGTGGCAAATGTGTCCCGTTTGCTAAACATCACAAACACACATAGCACCAGCATAGTTAGCACACTGATATTCTTTGTTTCCCCACAGTGCACTGAAGACTCGCATTAACACAAAAATATACCCTCTTAAATATTTAATTAATACTACTATTATTCCTATGAATATTTCTAAGATTTTCTTATTTCTGTATTAGCAAAAAAAGAGGTTTATCTCACGCTCACAAATATAAAATAATTTGTATTCTAGCTACAAACAGAGGTGTTATTAAAAGAAAACTGAGTGATAATTTAGTACCTACACAAGTGGAGCTCTCCGTACGTGAGTTGTTTAGTGAAAACTTTTAACAACGAGGAATCCTTAAAACGAACGGCCTTCAAATCCAAATATATTTTTTACGACTCAATTCGCTTTTACGTCGGAAAACCGCTCCCGTTTTAGGCGTGCTCTAACGAATCTGAAAGCATGTTTAAATCGGTCTTTGCTCGGGGCATATCCTCTAATATCCGACTGTATTTATAAATAGAAGCAGCGTCTGGTCTTTTACGTGGCTCACAAGACATCACGTTTCGGTTGCGCTCGAATAAAACACTTCTCAAATGATTTTCAATCTAAACGAGAGAGCTTAAAGTTGAATTCCAGATGAAGAGGCAATGAAATAGGAGTAGTCGGTATTTAAATAAAGAGTACATGTGACATAGTGATAATTGGTGATATAGTTTTTGTGTCAATGGTTGACTTAGTGCCATGATTCATTGGTTTCGTAACTTATTAGATAGTTGGCAAAAGTTTGAAGATTAAATCATCATTCGTTACTCTTTAGTGTTGAAAGATGAGTGCCGTAATTTTTAAAAGTAAATATTTTTACGCGTTCAGAAAATAAATTTACACCATAATAATGTTTTCATCACAGCCCTAGCCTTATGCCATAAATTGTGGGGTCGGCACTCGTCCTAATACGGTTTACCAGAAGAGACTGACAGCTGGCCTTCGCAACCCGTCATGCTCTTGCTTTAATCTATTACAGGTAAATCCAATGACCTAGGATTTCAGTTTTCAGGCTTTTTAGTCCTGTTTGCCCTAAACCGATGGATAAAAGTGTTCGCAGGATCACATCACTTAATTTACGAACCATGGAGGGGATCTCAGCTGGCCTTCCATCCAACGACTGGTTGGTATTAGAGTTGGCTGCGCATTGTATTAGAGCATCGAACAATATGCGTAAAACCGAAATAAATGTATATGATTTTGTATAAAATCAAGTATCTACTAATAATTACTACTACTTACTAAAAATCTTTTACTTACTTTTCTCGGTTTGTTTAAAAATGTCGTAGGATAAACTACATTCATAATTAACCGACAAGTTATTGATTTCGTATACAGATCTTGAATTTGTTTATCAAAGCTTCAATCAAATTCACTCAAGCCAATTTTTATACTGCTAAAACTATCTAATTAATTCCTTGCATCATTAATTATCTTGAATATAATTATTTTTACAATATTTCGACTATTGACCCTTCGTTGCAGTGGTTAACCTCTGGATTCAATGACGTATATCATTCAGATGTATATTTTCCGATGCAAATAATGTTTCTCTAAAAGCTATTTCTATTTCTGCTTATTATCCATCAAGCTTAGGATGTAATGATTATTTTTAAACATCCCTCGTATGTTATACTGCGTCATTGAAAACGTAATGCTTTGGGTATAATAATTTGTTTAGACGCGGCACGGGGTTATTATCAAATAGAAGTGTAAAAGTAATAGCTCAATGGAAATAAATATTTTGCTGGGCATTCCTCTTATTGTGTGGGTGAAAAATCCGCGTTGAAATAGTCGTATGAAGAATTTGCTAAATCACTCCTACGTAGAAACAATAGTAATGGATCAGTCAAAGTTTTTTAGTAACCCTAACTACATAGATGACTTTATAGTTTGGTCTAAGGCCTATCAAATAAGGATAATTTTATTGATTGGAAATCGACACGAGTTTTAATTTCACTTCACAAATGAACTTTCTGGAAAGGCTAGAATTAAAAGAGTTTGGCATAACGTTATTAATTCTCTTCACGCCCTCATATGAAAAACATTATGCTCACGAACTGAGATAAATTTGGTATTTATTTTTTTATAATATTCACCGCGTAGGTTGATGTTTTTCTTATACAATCCCACATGTTCAGAGAACCATCATTTTTATATATAGCTTTTCTGGCAGACAGTAGATCACTTTGTTTTCCTTCCATTGAACTTAATAACGTGTCATTTTCTTCGTATTTGACTTTGAAAACAACAAAGGCTTAATCTCGTACTGCTTGTCTTCTCACAGTGGTGTTCTATATTTACATTTCAATAAGAACATGCGCTGGAAAATTTGAATTTATGCCTTGTAACATTATTCTGGATGTTTAAGAATCCGACTAAATTTGTGTACTTTTATAACAGAGCCATAACTGATTCACTAGATTTACAATCGAAAGGTAAAACTTGAGGAATTTGATGAAGTTACATCCTTTATGATTGTTAAATCGGTTGGTATTAATAAATTTCATCGTTGTCTTTGGAATCACAGTAACAACAAGAAAGCGTCATCTTACTGCTAGCAAACGATCAAAGAGCTCATCTTCACGAATATATTTCAAAGACGATATTCAATCTAGCATTGTATTCCTTCTAATCTCTTGTTTCGAAATAATTGTACTAAATTGTGGAGCTATCTGAGATTTAATCAACAAGACAAATAAATATCGTTTGTATCTGGATTAAATACTTCACCGATAGATGTCTACGAATTGTTTGCTAACCAACTATGTCGATTTGATCAACACCAACTTTAGACGAATTGTGATTTAATTTAATTTGATTCAGTTCAAGTTTGTCCACTTAATAATGACCGATATTGTTGACTGAGAAAATTGGGTACGGTTTCAATAAGCTTCAATAAGCTAATTTTTCTAAATATTATACGTTTTGCATTTTTTCACGATTCATTAAAAACACAAAAGTAAAAAATAATTTTAAATAAATAAAATGATTCTATTATCTTTCTGTTCGAATAAATTAAATTTATAGACCGAAGAAGAGGAGGACTTTAAGTATAGTAATAATTTATAATAAACATTATAGTTCTTTCAATCAAAGTATAGTTCATACGAGCATAGGCTGCGGTAGCCACGTACCATCAGATGAGCACCATACGTACTTGTACATCCAGCAATCCTTAGTAGTATAAAACAAATAGTGATTAAAATATTAAACTTAAGCACAAGGAACAAACAAACGTGAATAATATATCATAATTTGGATTAGGAATATTTATGAAACCCTTAACAAATAGCCATAAATTATAGTAGAGGAGGATTAGCCTCGAGTGGTCTGTTCCCGTTTTCACCTAATATTGGAATTATTAACAGATTTGTAAACTTCTAAATCACAAGCCACGCCATTGAAAATACAAACTGGAATTTGAAAGGCTCTTGAATTTCGCAAGTTTAAATTACAAAGCGTAGTTTAATACCTAAGTAAAGAGAAATTGTTACTTAAGATAAATATTCGTAAACACTTAAAATTTTTGCCGCTTCCAACTTTTCGTTTTTACAATAATATTGGTAGAAACTTGGAAATGTATTTTACGCGTCAATACGTTTGTTAAATTGGATAATTAGCGCTCTTAACATCAGCTATGGTGGCCCAATGGTTTGAAATGAGTCGAGTTCAAATTCAAACGACCTATTTCTAGAGACTTAAGTGCAGTGATTTCACACTATGAGCTTTGTGGAAAATAAAAACATCATGGAGAAACCTGAAATCTCTAGTTCAAAGACGTATGTATAGTGCCTGACTTATCATCTGTCACATTGACCCTTAATCATCTTCGGTGAAAAGTGGGCATTTTTATCACAACACCTCTACTTATCCCTTGGGATAATCTTATAGGATGACGAGAGCAATTTTTTTTTGTAATATTTTTTTAACATCAAGATTCAGAGATATGCTCATCATATTTTGTAACGTCACCTATTCATCATCGGTGAAAAGTGAAAACCCTTCTGTCAAGGCGTGAACTAATTTGCTTTTGCCTGGAAGGTCATTTTTTATCAGTTTAAGACACTTTTGTAGGTTTGACTCAAATCGATTAGTGACTAATAACTTTTCAAAACAGTTATGACTGAGAAAATGATTCAGCGAACGGAAAGTCGAAGATAATGATTATTTCTATGATGCATTATAGAGTCTCAACCATAATTACTTTTTACTGAACCAAAAATTATATGAAAAATTATAATTTCTTATATTGTTAATAAAACATAATTATCTGATGTTTCCTCTTCTCTCAAGTTGTTTACAGTCGGCACATGTTTTTCTCTACGACTCCACTCATTTACATAGTATCAGTTTATAAGACGTAGAAAGTAAGTATCTCACTCGACGCAGTCCACGTGTGGAAACTACTCGCGTGTTTACTGCGTCACACGTTTGGTCAGAGTATTTCTGACAGTGATCTAAGTTTGGGAGCGGCTGGTTGATGAGTTTGATGGGTTTTCGTCGAAGGATCGAAGATATTATTACAAACCTATGAGTTTTAAGACAGTAGGACCTTCCAATTTAAGGGCAAGTACATGCTTCAAACCTAGCTGTGTTAGTACCCAGTGCAGAATAGGATAACCAAAAAATTTTTGTCGTCCGTAGTCGTGAATACTTCGGCAAACCAATTTTAGTTTAAAATGATAATAATATAGAAATACGTTTGTTTTCAATCAGGTTAATTTATTTTGCTTCCACAAACTAGTGAACTCGCCCTCCTATGTGAGAGGTGGTTAAATGCAATCCAAACCAGTGTGTTCACAATAAAATTCTAATAAGTGGAGTCATTCTCGACTTTCTTTTGTGAATTTTTCAATTAGTGCTAGATCGTAAACGACTTTAAAATGTCCATGATAAGGGTGTTATTTTATAAGATAAATATGTATTAAAAAAAAAGTAAAAAAAATAATAATTAAAGAGTAAAGAAATGGAACCGCATGAAAACAGCCTAGCCACATTCACAATGTACTTGCGTTTGGAAATAAGGGTTTAGATTGTTACTTAGAGGGAAAATGTTCTCAGATGTTATCAGCTGGTTAGGTGTAGAACGGCGAAACATTACCTCTATTCTAGTTTTAAGTAACACTACCCGAACTGCTCATTCAATTTGAGAGCTTGCAAGAAAGAATGCGAATCCCATATCCACTGAAGTTGTTGTAAGAATTCCAAAAATATTCCAACCAGATTTTGGATGCATTGCTCTTCAAACCGTGTTATTTTTATGGAATCTCTTTGGTCGTAAAACGATATGATGTGTTTGAAATACAATCAAGTAATTTAAGGAAAATTTATTGTTAAAACTGGTTGATAAAAAACTTTCGAACGCATCTTTACAGAATTCTTGGAATACTGGTGCGATATGATATGCCTTTATCCTACTCTACTGACATATTATTAGATGACTAGGTACTAGATCATCATAGGTAACCGAGATGTCACTTACCACTACAAAATGATAGATTAATGATAATTTCACTTAGGAATCTGACAATAACATGGTTGTTGCCTACCATTTTTCTCGTTAAAACCTACAAGATTCAAACATGGAATCATGGAACAGACAACAATATACAAACGGCTCGTGGCATTGAAATTAAAGATTTTTATTTCAAACTGCAGTAGGTACTAAGCCTTGGTTGTAAGATAATAGTGTCAAAGCTAAAGCTAGGGGCAAATATGGGGATAACAATAGCTATGACGGCGATATTTTAGTTTTGACGGCGAAATGCGTTGCATCAAATTACGCTGTGAATTGGCATATTTTGCTTTCAGTATCATTTTTTGTATGTATGAGTTGAAATTTTAAAGTTATTTTTACCAAAAAACTTAAAGTATATTACTATTAGTTAAAGTCATGGCGTCATCTGACATTTTTAAAATTGTTAAAAATTTTTAGTTCGCACCATCGGTTTACGCAGAGCGTATTAAGAACTTCTGAGCTTTGACGTTGCATTTTGGTACCGTGTAGTTCAATGTCAAAGTGAAGAAGTTCTTAATACGGTCTGCTTTATAGGTGGCCCCAGTTACGTTTATTTTTTTTCTTAATTCAGTTGATGACCCAGGCTTTGATAAGGAAACGAAGGGATATTTTCAGTGGTTACCGCTACATCGATAGACATCATAAACCCTGACACTTATATGACTGGGTATTATGACGATGATAAGTAGAATTCTTTGTGGCTTCACAGGCTTATAATAGATGATATAGTTAGTGTATCTGCGTTACGAAGGCATGTGTAATTTGAAAACAAAGCATGTACTTACAACGGGTATTATTGCCACATCAAACCACCGGACAATCCAAAACACAAGCAGGGAGCGTTACGGGACAAGGGCCTAGAACACTTTGGGGTTAACTGAAAAATTACTTGTCATATTGAAGTAGCAGCACTTTATCCGACTAGGAATATCACAGGACAGTAGTGCGCGCGATCACGCGCAAATTTACACTGAAGGAACTCGATACCTCATGCGCGGGATTTTATTTTGGGAATGCGTGCGCGCCTGCGCGTTCAAATTTATTTTCTTCCCGTCACACTTTACTTTTGGACGAGGAAAGGTCATTGGACAGTTTGAAGTGATTGTCAAATGAAAATGTACCTTATTCCTATTGTCATAATGATATTGCAGTTTAAATACCCAAATCACGTTTGGTTAGGAACGAAATGAGTGAGTGAAACCGAGTTTCAAAGTTCCAAAAGCCCTTTCAAGTTTCACACGTAATTTACATACACAAAGAGAAGCGAGTAGGAAAATTGCCAAGAGTCTTAGCGGCTTCCGTATAGACATTCATTTAAGAGGGTGATATTTGTTAGGCGCTTTGTTCCAATTCGGATTTATATCGTAAAGGTCACTTAATTTCATCAGGAATTTATTATTAGTTCAAAAGTGTCTCTGTCTGTCTGTTCATCATCACGGCTCAGCCATTGAAACAACTTTGCTGAGCTTCAAGCCTGAGTAAGACTTGATTTGAGTAGGTCTTGGTCAAAAATACATATACGGTCAAATTGAGAAACATCCTCTTTTTTATGAAGTCGGTTAAAAACAAGGACGATATAATCTTACAGACTTACACTAAACACTATCTGACCCCCGAGACTCCGCCTGAGCAGGATTTTACTTATCTTTAGATTTTAGTCAATGTATTATTTATCAATTTCAATACAATCTGTTGCCAGCCGTTTTGTGTAAGTCTGGTGATCAAACGTATCGACGGAATCAAATGCCGACCCCAATACATAAGGCCAGGGCCCCAACCATGAGCTGTTATTGCAATAATTCAGTTGTGCGACAGTGACAGATGTATACACGTCACATACATCTCTCTCATAATATGAGTGAAACTATCATGGCAAAAAGAACTCATGATAAGGCCCCAGGGATGACGAATGATGATTATGTGTCTTATATCAATCTATCTAATATATAAATTCTCGTGTCACAGTTTTCGTTGCCATACTCCTTCGAAACGGCTTGACCGATTTTGATTAAATTTTTTGTGCCTATCCGGTATCTATGAGAATCGGCCAACATCTATTTTTCATCCCTCTAAATAGGTTAGGGTAGGTTAGGTTAGGGGTAGTCCACCCCAAAATTTTTTTTTTATTTTTTATACAAAATTCTAATCTACGCGGGTGAAACCGCAAGACACAGCTAGTATCCATATAGATAAATGAAATTGAAATGTCTGTTTGTAATTCCAAAATACCAGTTTTTCACTAAATGCATATGAGAGTTAACACGCTACTGAAATTGAAAAACCAATTTTAAAATTATTCTCTGTCTGTCTGTCTGTTTGTTCCTAGTAATTTCTGAAACAGCTGCACCGATTTTAACGGGACTTTCACTGGCAGGTAGGTGATGTTTCAAGGAGTAACGTAGCTACTTTTATTTATTAAAAAGATTAGGCTTCCGGGACAATAAGGATAAAAACTGAATCTACGCGAAAAACCGCTGGGCACAGCTATTAACTAATAAAATTATTATAATGTTGTGATTTGATATTATAAGCATCAGTGACTGGGTTTCGGCATCTCTGCATTCACGAGCGTAATTATTATGAGGTATTTAAAATATACAATCTCATCTCCCAACCCAAATACTCGGATGGTGAAAGAGAAAGTTTATTTTTTAACCCATTTTGCCACCCACAATGCTTTCTAATGAAAATACACGTGCAAATTGCGAATGATACTCTTAAGTGTATTTTTACTCACATTGACCCGTTTCTGAAGCCTTGTAAGAGTTGGTAAACGTATTGACCCATATGTAGTTGTGAATGTAGTGGAATGTACTAGGTCGAATGATAATTAGTCGTTTGGCATTCTCCCTTATACAATGAAGTCGCCTTCTATGTCTGTCTGTTGCCTTTTTTGTTATATTAGCAGTTATATCCACGTAGGATAAATAATAAAAATAAATAGCAGCGTTTCTCCGCTTGCTACATAGATGGCGCTACTCGCTAGAAAATGCGAAGTTTGAGCACAAATACACGAGAACCTAAATCGCGCAATATGAGTTTTTAAGCGCATTGCAGTATATATACAAGTTTCCTACTAGAACCGTTGAAGTTGCGGTTCTCCAGGCATTTGCTAGGTATGATCATGATCAATCGCTTACTCTACAACAATTTGTTTGGTGTTTTATATCAAAAATAAAATTAGCATTTAGTCCTTATTAAGTTATGTGTCTGTAATGTCGCTTTGAAATCGGTCCAGCCGTTTCAGATTCGTGACCCGTTAAGTGAATATAAGCGTTGAGTGATTTATTTAGTTTTCTTTAATTGCATAATATTTTTGGAAAGAGTAATTACTGACTTTCTTGCCAGGTTCTTCTCAGTAAAAGCAACCTTCCGAGCCTGACGGTAGCATGTATAATTCTTTATAATTGTGTCATTCTGACGATTTGAAAGTGCTTTGTTAAAAGTCTAATCGAATAAAGATATTTTTGAGTTTGAGTTGAGTCCAGTATTAAATGTTGAAGATAATAATTATGCTTTGAAATAGTATAAGCTCTCAAAAATTGGCTCAAGGACTATTATTAACCTGGCAATTAGAGCGTTCCCATAGACAATCGACAGGGACTAACAATGAGTCCTGAAATTCTATCGAACACATCCACAGATACAACTAAAACACAAGTAACTATTGTATTCTCCAAATAACAAAGAGATTGAGAAACAAAAGAAGTCGTAATTGTAATACCTTTAAACGAGCAATTCTTGTATACATTTATACAGATAAATAAAATTGAAGTGTCTGTTTGTAATTCCAAAATTACACCTTTTGACTAAATGCATATTATGAAAGTATACACGGTACTGACATAGAAAAACCTATTTTCTGTCTGTCTGTCTGACTGTTCTGGTTCTGATACGGCTGGACCGATTGTAACAGGCATTGAACCAGATACTCGTAGCTAAGACGCGCACATCTGCGATATTATAAGCTGTAGCGTTAATTAGGAGTGTCACGTCGAGTCCGATCGCGTATACGTTTACGTGTTTTACTGACATTTTTGAAGCGTCAAAATGACAAAGTACACAGATATTTTAAGTCTTTAATTGTCTATATTAAAGATTTTTTCCTCTGTCCCTCACGCTCAGTGAAGTAATCCTTATAATTTCAAAAATTTGGCCTATTTCCTAAGTGCTTGTTTATATTCAAACTGTAATTACGGTACATTTTGTCATTCTATGCATCGCGCCCTTTCGTTTATTTTTGGGATCGATTTAATTCCAACCTTGTTTACACACAAATGCTTTATTTTGGGACACAAATGTTTTCTTAGTGAAAATGAAGCGCAATAAGGTTTAATTTGCCTTGTGGTGACATGTGCTGGTGTATTTATAGGGTATTTCAGCGCGCGTTCGCTTTGTGTAAGTCTGATCAGTTTTACAAACAAAATAATAAGAGTGGAAGGGCATAACGAGATCACCCGTTTGAATTTCAGAGCTGCCCATGTTAAATAACTCTTTTTTTTCCCGCACCATAAAATAAAGCCAATGCACCAAAATGACTTCCTCAAAATTTTACTCAACCATTTTCGAGTTATTTGACTTTTAATATTTATTGAAGAGGAGCTCGTGGCACAGTTGCTATTGCGCATATGATTTGATCAGCGAAGTTAAGCAACCATGCGCCTAGCCAGTAGTTGGATGCGTGACCGCCCGAGTTCCCTCCGTGCATCGGAGAGCACGTTAAGCCGTCGGTCCCGGTCGCCAATTTAACATCAGTCAGTCAGAGGCCTAAGAAAGCCTGGCAACTGGTTTAACCCAGATTGCCGATTTTCCTCGAAAAAGGGATTACGAATAATATCTTAAAATATAGATAAACGCATAAACTCATCCTTTTTTTAAATCAGTTCATAAGTATAGGCTACTGGGGGTTGTAAAATGAAACCCGACTGCTTATTAATCTATCAAAACATATCGAAAACTTTGTCCATAATCCAAAAATGAGAAAACTACCGGCGTGACCTTGCGCAGTTTTGGTTATAACACTGCTCATTGTTTGCACTTAGTTATAAGGCCTAATTCGACGGTTTTAGCTAAAATTTCCTTTGCAAACTGAACCTTAATTACAGTAAATTATGTATATAATGCTGTGGTTTTCTTTATTAGTACGTCATTAACCCTAATAGCGTAGTTTCGTGCATCATTTTCCTGTCCAGCAAGTATGTGTCTTAAGCGTATTACGTTAGAGTATGCTTTTGCTCGATTTGATTAATATTTTATCCTTTAATTAAGTGTCTCGTGCTGTGGTCATTCGTGGTTGTTGCAAATGAGTTTTGCTGAATTCCCTATACTTGTTTAGGTGAAGTTTTAGTTGGTGCGGTTAGCAAGTATATGGTTGCGTGTAATTTCAGATTTTCTTATCTCGTGTGAGTTTTAACTAGACAAAATTGTTATGATCGTCGCCCAAAGAGAAGGAAAACATTCCATAATGCCTACGTCTCTTTTATCCCGTTTACTTTGCTATGCATAAATAAATTCAAAGTTCAAATTCAAAATACCTTTATTTGATTCGACTTCTTACAAAGTACTTTCAAATTGTCTGAAGGACACAGAAAAAAAACATTATAAAGGATTATAAATGTTACCTACCTGTGTTCTAGCTTCTGTCTGTTATACCTCGAAAATTCGAACATGTATTTATTTACTAGCTGTAGATTTAGTTTCATCCTTATTGTTACGAAACCCTTATGTTTTTAATAAATAAAAGTAGCCTTAATTACTCCTTGATATAACAGCTACCTGCCGGTGAAAGTCTCGCTAAAATCGGTCCAGACGTTTCAGAGATTACCCGGAACAAACAGACTGACAGACTGAGAAAAAATTTAAAACTTGGTTTTTAAGTGTCAGTAGCGTGTATACTTTCATATGCATATAGTGAAAAGCTGTAATTTTGGAATTACAAACAGACACCTCAATTTTATTTATCTGTATAGATTAAAACCCACCTCAACAGCCTAACAGTATAAAAACTAATAAAATTAAGTTTGTTTTACAGCACTCACGGTTTTCCAAAGTTTTAAGTTGTCAAAGTGTCATATAGTGAATCGATCGCAGTCTCATAACATACTGAATACAACATTTGGCACAACGTTTGAATTACTATTATGTTTTTAACATACTTATAGGTGGCGTCAGGAGTTTTGAGCGCTGACCTTTAATATACAGTAGTCATTTCTGGATTTTGAATGGCGCAACGCGAACAAATTTGTGATCAAATTTTCTCATTATTTTCACTGAGCGCTCATAACTCATGACGGCATCTGTGCATACACAATTCTCACGCGTATATCACATGAGGGAAGTCAGAAACGCAACGCAAACAACGCCTTTGCATTAAATTACCAAGGGCTTTTGCTTTCAAATTTACGTCACTAAACCAATTCCATAGTTTCTCAATGCCATTCAATTTTAAGCTATAACAGGGAAGTCATAAGGCTCGCCAAATAGGCGTACCACAAAACTCGTTGAATTAAAAAACTTAATCAAAGTATCTCCCAATTCCTTAAAACAACTGGCTCCCTAAAGTGCAATGAAAGTTGAGAACAATGCCAGTCCATTTAAGGACTCGAGCCATTGATGTATTATTACAACGTATAGGGATGACGCTACGAAGCAACGTCTACTAAAAATAATACGTGTGCAGAAACTTGAAAAGTCATGTTGTGTTAAAAAATGGAAACCTAGACTTTGTTGGCCTTTTTTTTTTTTTTTTTTTTTATTGACGAGGGGGAAACCTTCAAAAGGTCCCCGACCGCCCTGGGAGAGGCAGATCAGGGTATGTGGGATTTTTACCGCACTAAAACCCCCCCGGTGGCCATCCTCAGTGTTCAGGGGGGACTCCGGGTACTCTGATAGATCGCACCGGTGTCCCCCCACACTTTGCCGGGGCACATCCCCGGGGCAGCTGAGTCGCCGCCCCTGGAGACCTCGCTGTGCAAGGCAGCGCGAGCCACGTCGCGCTGCCACCTTCCCGGGCCCGCGGCTCAGTGGTCAAAGCTCCCACCCCAACCACCGCCAGCAGGCCCTCCGGCCCCCTTTTAGTCGCCTCCTACGACAGGCAGGGGATACCATAGCCAAATTCTTAGACCCTGGCTATTGGGTGGACGGTCCGGGGCGTGCGTTGCCTCCGCCCCGCCGTCGCCGTCGTCTCCGAGAGGGATCGGCTCTCTCCCGATCCCGCTCGGAGGCCTCCTTCTGGGACATTACTGTCTCGCAGAAGGAGACTACGGCCCTCCATGCCTCTCTGTCTGCCAGCATAGCGGTCACTACGCGTGGCAGAGAGAGGTCCTGCCCGATCCTGGTGACCAGGATTCGCCGTTCCGAGCTCCACGCTGGGCACTGCTCCAGCGTGTGCTGTGCGGAATCCCGGTCACTGCCACAATGGTGGCATTGCGTCGTCGGTTCGCGACCGATCCGATTCAGGTACTCTCCGAAACACCCGTGTCCGGTGAGTACCTGCGTCAGCCGGAAGGTGACGTGGTCCTTCCTCTTTAGCCAGGGCCCGAGGCTCGGCAAAATTGCACCGACAGCGCGTTGGCGGGCGTTCTGCGGCTCACAGAGCCGCTCCCGCCACGTTACGAGCGCATGTCGGTGCTCCTGCCTTCTCACTTCAGCCGCATTTTGAGGCGCAGTTCCGTCCGCCCGGCGGAGACGGTCGTAGATACGAGCATCCATCTCCGCCAGGATGTCCAGGGGCGGAAACCGCGCCAGGACAGTGGCCGCCTCAAAGGACAGGGTACGATACCCCCGTGCGACCCGGATGGCCATAGGACGCTGCATACTATTGTACATAGTTCTGCAGCGCCTAACACCCAATCTGGAAGACCAGACGGGTGCTCCGTAGAGAGCCACGGATCGCACGACCCCCGCAAGACTTTGTTGGCCTGTATCAATGAGTGTTTCTAAGAAAACTTATATGCAGTGATTTCACACCACCTGCTTTACGGTGAAGAAAACCTGCATATGTGTGAGAAGTAATTCAAAGACCTGTATATAATGCCTGGGACGGCAACAGACAGACTCACTATCAAGTTGGTACTTAATCATCTTCGGTGAAAAGTGGGTGTTGTTATTACAACACCTCTGCCTACCCCTTCGGGGAATACAGGCGTGAGCATAATGTATGTATGCATGGCTAAAAGCTAAAAACATATATTTCCTATCAGTTCAGGATTCGTTACACTTTGCGATCTGCTGAATTGAGACAGCAGTTGCAAGTGTACTCTTATAGTACGTGGTTGATAATAGCTCATTGACTCGGGGAGCAATTCCATTTCTCTCCAGACAAAGTGTATCGTTACTATATGTATACAAACTTACTAAGCAGTATGGAAACTACATACTACTACATACAGGCTCACGCCTGTATCCCAGGAGGATATGAGATCGTTTGCCACACGATCCTTACACACTTCTTTCGCTTTACTTAATTTAATTACTTTACATAATTTTAATATATACAGATAAATAAAAATGAAGTGTCTGTTTGTAATTCCAAAATAACAGCTTTTCACTAAATGTTCTGTCTGTCAGTTTCGTTCCGGGTAATCTCTGAAACGGCTAGACCGATTGTAACGGTACTTTCACTGGCAGGTAGCTGATGTTTTAAGGAGTAACATAGGCTACAAGGCTGAAACCAAATCTACGCGGGTGAAACCACGGGGCACAGCTAGTTTTTAATATTTTCCATGCTAATGTAATGTTTAAAAATAACCAAAGTCATATTTTACTGTCAGGAAAATCACCACCAACTTTAGCTGTGAAAATGACATGACAAATATGAAATAAACGAAATTTCTCTCTCCGCTGGTTTAGAATTAAACCGGTCCCTTTGTTTTCACCCTCTTGTCATATTTTCTGCATATTTTCCCTGCATTGTTTTATTGCACTTTTTTGTTCCACTTTTCCGTTCTTTTACTTATTTTTGTGTGCAATAATGTATGAGAGTTTTATGTTTTGTTTAATATTTTGTGCAAAATCTCATGTGGGGAATAATCGTAGCTCGCGTAGAAATGGGAAAATGTCTTGTCAGATTTCAAAAACAATAATGATATGGTACATTATTATTATTATAATCTAAATATATATAACTGAAAGGTGACTGACTGACTGACATAGTGATCTATCAACGCACAGCCCAAACCACTGGACGGATCGGCCTGAAATTTGGCATGCAGGTAGATGTTATGACGTAGGCATCCGCTAAGATAAGGATTTTGATTAATTCTATCCCCAAGGGGATAAAATAGGGGATGAAAGTTTGTATGAATCTAAATTTCGGGTAAACCGTGGGGCACAGCTAGTTAATATATGAATTGTCTTTTCCTTTTCACGACTGAACCTCTGAACCAATTTTGTTAAAATTCGCAGTAGAGATAGATGTAGCCAGGAGACAGGTATAGGGTGCATTGAAAATCATTATAATAAGCAATATACATTTGGCAAATAAAAAAAGCGTTTCTAATTTCAGAAGACTTTTCTTTATGTTAATTTTTATCGACATTTGTGCATTGGAACTGTGTCCATGGGCTTACATTTATTAAGTGATTTATTTTGTTTTTTTTTAAATTGTATAATATTTTTGAAAAGAGTAATTACTGAGTTTCTTGCCAGGTTCTTCTCAGTAAAAGCAACCTTCCGAACCTGGCGGTAGCATATATAATCCTGTAAATTGTGTCATTCTGACGATTTGAAAGTGCTTTGTATAAAGTCTAATCGAATAAACATATTTTTGACTTTGACTTTGACTAGAAGAGAACTTTAGTTTAAAAATGTATCTCTAAAAGTTTGATCCTGATAATCTCCGAAACGGCTGGACCGATTTTAACGGGGCTTTCACCGAAACATAGCTAATGTGACAAGGTAACTACTGGCAAGTAGGCTACTTAAATTTCTTTTTAAATAAGGCTTTACCTGCACGGTTTGACCTGCACTGACTTTTTCATGGGTTCAAAATTGTATGAGATGCACATGGCTTCTTCGCTATGTTGGATCAAAAAGCATACCAAACATACATTGGCACTGTCGCGTCACTATTAATAAAGAGTCATTGGCATTTCGCATCGAAAGGAAGGATCATTGATCGTTATTATTAGCCAGTGAAAGTTATTGGGATGACTATAAATGACAAACGTTATTCAAGTGACTAATGTACCGGAGAAACGTTTTATTCATTTATTTATTCATCATCATTTATAAACCATCATTACAGATATTTATGAATCTAATGCGATGGAATACATAATAATATTATAATATTGCTTAATTCTAATACAATCTTAACCTACACCTAAATATAATATTGTGTCCCATGTGAAGTCGTTCAATGAGCCCGAAAACAAGTCCACCCTCGATGCGACTGCATTGAGTGTACGCAGCGCCCGCGTCATAGGCGCGCATTTCAAACTCAAACTCAAATATATCTTTATTCGATTAGACTTTATACAAAGTACTTTCAAATCGTCAGAATGACACAATAACACAGGATTATACATGCTACCGCCAGGTTCCGTTTCAATAAATTGGTGCGCGCACGAGGGACATCCAACAACGGTTGCTTCCGTCGCAAAGTCGTAAAGTTCAACAACTTCACAATTTATTTTAAGAGAGGTAGGGTCTGACCTTTTGGTTGAAATACGAAGGTCACGTTGGGGGCCTATCATCATCGGTTTAAGCAATGCGTATTAAGAACTTTGACTTTTCATTTTGGTACCGGAAAATTAAATGTCAAAGATAATAAGTTCTTTATACGCGTTGCTTAAACCATAGTTGGCACGTGAACACAAACATTGAAAAATAGAATTTCATTGTAACGAATAAAATCTATCTCTGAATTTCACTATTTATCACATTTACATTTTCGTAAATGAAATCGAAGTAGCTATTTACGTTTTTTGCTGTAATATTTTTGTAAAAATGTTGTCTTAAAATTTTGATCGTATTTTTTAGATTTCTCTTGCTTGTTTTCTGATGCTACGAAAGCTCCTGTTATATTTACTTGAGAATAATTAAGAAATTATTTTCTTTCTAGATAATTATTAAGAATCAAGAGTGCTAGGTAAATCAATAGCAACACATTTAATTTGTACTCTTGTACTAAAATATACATCCCAGTGATAGGTTTCAGTAAAGCCTTTATTTTAAAGCGTATCATAAGAAAATTTACCAAATATTATAAAATCTCGATTCGTTTGTCCTAAGCGGGATCACAATACACAATATATACTCGAGCAACTCGAGTAATAACTCGAGTCGAGCTCTTGCGTGTGGAATCCACACGAAAGCAAGTACTTGATTCTGCTGGAGAAGGTACAGAAAGCATTCCTTAGGTACCTGTATAAAAGAATATACGGATATTATCCCTTAATGTACCCAACGCAGTTCCTCTTTGGCAGTCTAGGATATAATTACTTGAAGGTCAGGAGGAAACGAGAACAGATAGTAACGATGCTGAAGACAATTCATGGTCACATCGATGCTCCAGTCCTTCATGAGCAACTGTGTCGGTTCCATGTGCCCGATAACTATACTCGTAATCGAAAACATAGACTGTTTAGTGTACCCGGGAGCCGTACGGTCGCCCGGGCACGATCCCCTGTCCCCCGCAACCTCTCCGCACTCAACGCTCTTGTGGACAAATATCCTGAATGTGATTTGTTTGAGGATGAATGGAAGGATATCATGTCAGTATGCTTGGAGTACTGCAAGAAGACTGAGTAAAGTGCGTACCTATTAGTGTAAGTGGCTTATAGCCGTTCTAACAAGGTTTAAATAAATAAAATTGAAAATTGAAATTGAAAATATCTGAGTATGGAAGATGTCATAAAAAGTTATTAAACAGGAATGTTCTTCCTGAAATCTATCTCGACTGAAATTAATTAAAACCGCGGAAAGGAGATAGAAAAGAAAAATAAGTCGAATATAAATAAGAAATAAACATTTTTCAGGTAAACGAGTCTGCCGCCTCCTAAAATATTTATCGACCCTCACCTTGACATCTTTCAGACATTACAGCTGAAATGGAGAACAAACAATGGCGGAATGTCACAGTAAAATGAGAAATAGTAGCACAAATTAACATAGTCCTTGAATATCATACTTTGACACTTTGAAATGGGAACTCTGAACCTCTTTAGAATACCAGAAGGGTGGGGCGAAAAACTCTCTAGTGATAAAAAAATTATATAATAAAAAAAAAATATTTAAAAATTATAAAAAATATGTTCATTTCTTTGTAATTCTATACCAAAATAAGAAATGGATAATTTAAATATTTGTACTAGCCACGTTTATTATAAATGAAGGGCTAATGCTAATTGTTTCTAAGTGAACAAATTTTATAAATACGAGTATAAGACTTAAAATAATAGTAAGTCCTTAGCCATTAATTTGGAAACTTTAGTAACTTCTAAGTATAAAATAATTTCACTTCGAAGAGTATGAAGTTAATATTTCGTGAAGTTAGAATTTCAGTATATATATATATACAACTAGCTGTGTCCCGCGGTTTCACCCGCGTAGATTTAGTTTCATACTGTTTTTTTAAATAAAATAAGCCTAAAACACCCCTTGAAACATCAGCTAACTGCCAGTGAAAGTCCCGTTAAAATCCATCCAGCCGTTTAGGCGTGATGCCGTGACCAAGGGAAATGGGGATTAATTTTTATATATAAGATAATATATCAAAAACATAATAATATAATAAACATGATAATATAACATAAAAAAAATATATAATATAAGTCTTAATTCATTACCGAAACATAATAATTCATTGTTATATATTCACATAAGTACTTTGAATACTGTATAGTTTTTTTAAGTGTGTACGTGAATCATCAAAAATGTATTTATATTTTTTTCACAACCGCACTATTTTTGATTTGAAAGTTGTTCGTACATTATAAAGTTAAAAGTAGATCCTCAATACATGTATACTAATATTATTAATGCAAAAGGTATGTCTGTCTGTGACATTTTCACGGCTAAACGGTTTAACTGATTCTGATGGAATACTCTTATAGCTCGCTACTTAATCCTACAACCTAGATGTTTTCTAAATGTCTCTACAAACTAAATTACGCGGTAATTATATAACTAAGATTACGTATATATTGTTATTTATATAGTACTTTTTAACTATTTAACACGGCTCATCGGTTGGACTGATAATTCTGGAATTTTGACTGCAGAACATAGAGTGACTGTAAACAAATTCCTCGGTAAGTATATAATAAACCAATTTTTAAATAAACAAAAACAATGCTTTATTATCTATACATATAAACAAAATTGCACTAAATGCATATGAAATTATACACGCTACTGACACTAAAAAACCAAGTTTTAAATTTTTTTCTCTGTGTGTCTGTCCGTCTATCTGTCTGTCTGTCTGTCTGTTTGTTCCGGGTAATCTCTGAAACGGCTGGACGGATTTTAACTTTCACTGGCAGGTAGCTGATGTTTCAAGGAGTAACTTAGGCTACTTTTATTTATCAAAAATATTAGGATTCCGCGACAAATAGGATGAAACTAAATCTACGCGGGTGAAACCGCGGGCCCAGCTAGTTTTTAAATAAAAAAAAACAATGCTTTATTATTAATAATAAAATACGTTGAAAAGACGAGAAAAGTAATCCATTTAGGTCCACGGGGACGACGTCTAGGACGACTCGATGAGAACTACAAGCGAAATAGAATTTTAAAACTTTACCAATACGGTTCTTTCTCATCTGCATTTATGTATGATGTTCGGAACTCAACAACACAAGTAAAGAATAATTACTGAGCAAACGTCTGTAACATCTTTGAAGTTTGTTGTTCAACGAAAACTCATACAAGTAAACTTTACACATTAATAAAATCGTATATGGCTACCGCTCGCTAGGGGTGGAATTAATTATTTGCCATAGCTCCCTCGCTAGGCAACTTTATCAAAGATATGCTTAAATTTCAATTCCCTCCCGCAAAGAGTTTCAGAATGTATGCAAATAATGAAGCGTATGAAAAGTTATCTATACACTGCTTTCTTTACTCCTCTGTGTCTTATTTTAAGGTAGATAGAGTTTAATTTTGGATGAACATGTTGAAGATTGCTATTCTATAATATCTATACATCTATACAGATAAATAAAATAGAAGTGTCTGTTTGTAACTGCAAAATAACAGTTTTTCACTAAATGCATATGAAAGTATACACGGTACTGACATATAAAAACCAATTTAATTTTTTTTTCTCTGTCTGTTTGTTCCGGGTAATCACCGAAACGGCTGGATGAATTTTAACGAGATTACTTAGATTTTTTAAAAACGTTAGGGATCCGCCGGCAACCATGAAATTAAAAACACAGCACAGCTAGTCTATAATAATATAAAAAGCTGAAGAGTTTGTTTCTTTGTTTGCTTGAACGCGCTAATCTCAGGTAAAGTCCGATTTGAAAGAATATTTTAGTGTTTTTCGATAAATGGGCTATCATTTATCGAAAAAAGCTATATCATGGTGTTAAGGCTAATCACGAGCTGAATTAGTGTTAACCCAAAATAACTATACCACGCAGAAGATGTGGCGGGCAGAAGCTAGTAATGTTATAAAGTGGATAGATTTTATTGACATTTAAAATATACGTTTAAAGGCTACTTAAAAAAACCACGGGTGAAGTCTCGAGTAAAAGTTAGCACATAGTAAAATTCAGTTATTACTAGTTATTATATTAACTAACGATATTCGTTACTACTATTTACCAAACATCATAGAGCCATCGTTTCCCTGGACATTTCCAATAAGTTATTAACGGGGAGATAAAAATAAGATGGGAGTTATTTTTTATTCCGATCGCCATATTTCGATAATAGGCCCCATCTTTCCTGGCGTCGGACCCCTATTAAGGCGTCATAAGCCCTATAAAATGATGTTTCCGATGACAATGATTTTATGATTATGAGCATATTCCGTCGTTTAGTATCTCATGTTGGCACTGTGCCGGAACAATGGTGTATTTTCGTAGTTTACGTGCCTCGGACAGAACGGGGAATTATTTTTGTATATGGTGATATTCTAATGTGGGAATACTATTTTTATCAACATGCATACACTTATATGTTCACGTCTGTATTCCCCGAAGGGGTAGGCAGAAATGTTTTCATAATACACCCACATTTAGCCAGTTATGTTTAAGTCCCATGTAAGGCGAGTCTATTGCCATTAACCAGCTACTAATCCATTGCGACTAACCAGCCACTAATCCCGACTCCGGGCTGCTACTGGGAAATTTCAGTCACTTTTCCCGACCGGTTCGAACCCAGGGCGTCGTGTTCCGCAGCAGTGATTGCGACTAAACCAATTACGCAGTTTTATAAACATTAATGCTAAGCTCCGTGGCGGTCAAGTGGTTAGCGTAATCACTTAATTCCATCTTAAGATGAGTTTGAACGAGTGCGGTACAAAGCGAAAGAAATATGCAAAAACCGTCATGACGAACAGTAATATCTGCCTACCCCCATATAATTAGGGGTGAACATATGTATGTAGTTATATAGAAACCAAATCTTTTTGTCTAGATGTCTGTCTATGTCTTATAACACAGAAACAGTAAAAGGTTTGTAAAAAACTAGCGACCGCCACGCGGTTTCACCCGCGTAGTTCCCGTTCCCTTGGGAGTACGGGGATGAAATATAGCCTATGCTACTCGCTGATGATGTAGCTATCCATTGCTGAAAGAATTTTTAAGATCGGCCAAGTAGTTTCGGAGCCTATTCAATGCAAACAAACAAACAAAAACAATCAAATCCATCCATTATGAACAAATTCTCAGGCAACAGATAGTATGTTTTATTAGACTTTCCTTGTACAGATGAAACAAAAGAGTGTACGTACAAAAACAGAGCTCAAATTGTTCCAGAACAAGTAAATACGAGTGTAGGAATAATAAACAATAAGTTCTTATTTTTCCGCCGAACAAAGTATCTTTTCTTCAGAGAAAGCGCTATGAAATACCAATGTAATACATCTATACATTTGCGTTTCATTGACTCACAATTACTTTTGTCTCGGAACTTATAAACATACATACATATTCATTTGACTACACGCCACGAGTCCAAGAGTATAAAATATTGGATATGACGCATTTTTTTGTATCATGGATAAAACATTACATATCGTCGTTGCGCGTGCAAAAGTCGCTATGTGTATTTCGTGAACTCTGTATCAAAATTTCCAGAAATGTTTAATTTTTGTCATTATTAATAATAATACCTATCCAACATTATTCTAAAAAAAACTATGTAATTTTTTTATATGTATCAATAGTAAGAATATATATTTTTTTTATACTCGGGCCATATTTCGAGATAATAATTTTCTGCGTCTCCTAAAGTGTGTAAAAACACATAGCTACTTTTGGACGCGCAACGACGATATAGTGTGTGCCACGCGGATACACCCACGGAGACGTTCGTGGGTGGTTTTTCACTTCATTCCTTGCAACATCAGCGTTCTACCCGTGAATACTGTTATAACCAGTCCGTTAAAGAGATTAGCCGGATGACAGACATATTTTTTATACATTGTTTTTTTAACTTAAGTACAGTATATACATTCATATGCATTTAGTGAAAATCTGTTAGTTTGGAATTACAAACACTTATTTATTATTATGTATAGATATAACGTTGGTTTGTTATGCCTGACACATGGCAGCAGATGTGAAGCCCACAGACATCCATATTAATATTATATTACAGGGAAAATGCTCTGTCAGTTTTCAGACGAGGAGAGCATTTACAAATTGAAATCCTATTAATCTATACAACTAATATTATAAAGCTATAGAGATTGTTTTGTGGAACTACTGATTTTAACTGTTTTTTGTTGTTGTGATGGATAGTTAATTCATTGAGGAAGGCTTTTAGACTTTATAACATCACGCTGCAGCCAAGAGGAGCGAAGCATCAATGGAATATTATCAAATATGGGATAATTTATCCCGTTTTCACTAAGTAACATAGTTTTTATTGCTAATCCTGAGCGGGTACCGAGAGGCACAGCTAGTAATCGCTACAGCTTGTACTATGGGCACCAGGGGGCCTACTCGCTTTCTCCGAAAAACGAAGCTTCGGCTGAAAGTTCGCAATGTTCCTACCACGGATCTTATTCGTTCTAAAATTACGTCCGAACGTGGACTGCTAGAAAATTCTTTGACATTTATATATTTTAATCCTACTTTGACAAAAGTATTAAACGAACGAAAATTAAAATTTAATAAAAACAAAACGATACTGAAACCACGTTTAATTATCGTTCGTTTGCGAAGTTTCGTTTTCGGAGAAAGAGAGTAGACCTCCTGACAACGGATAAAATACTTATTTCTTGTAAATACATACAAAACACCCAAACTCAAGACACTCAAAATATTCGTCGCATAATTTTTTCTCTAATGCGGGAATCAAATCAAAGGATTTGGTGGTCAGGTATTCTAACCACTAGACCAACGGTGTCAATACCACTATTGTGAATAATTTTTGATGTTTTTTTTTGTAATTATCATTATTTACTGTGTAATGAAATGTACATGATGCCAGCTGAGTTTCTTGCCGGTTCTTCTCAGAAGGCTAGTTTCCGAACCGGTGGTAAATTCCTCCACATTCATAAGTGCCTTACCAGGGCCTAAACTGAATAAATCATTTTCATTTTCAATACACGAACGAAAATAATCCCATTCAAAGTATGAAAATTCATATCCATATAACTACTCGTAACATCACCAACTCCCTGGCCTCCGCGCTTTGCATTAAGAAATATTAAGAGGTGTGGAATGGAATGAAAGAGGAAATTTAATGCGGCAAATTCTAGAGGTGCATTTTGTTTTTAAATATGAATTGCACTTGCAGTGCTATGTAATTTTGTAGTATTACGGTGCTAAGCCGTAAGATTTTACAGACTTTTCGCCGGCAAACAAATCGGATTTGGCGAAATTTGAACTTTGCTTGTAGGTATTGAAGATTGAATTTTAAATTTTGCTTTTTGGTTAGGTTTGGCAAAACGTTGATTCTATTAGGCTGAGGTTTTGCAATAGCAAAAAACTTCCCATTGAAGATGTGAAGTGACAGATGGTGAGTCTATCGCCGTCTCAGGTACTGTACATTCGTCTTTGAATTACTTTTCAGATATATGAAGTTTCCTCACGATGTTTTCCTTCTCCGTAAAGCACGTGGTGTGAAATTTTTTAGAAAATCCCAGTGGTACAAGCCCCACTGAGATTCGAACTTGCGTCGCACTCGCAGCAGACGACTCCTCAATCCTCAAGCCTACCGCGGCTCTATATGAACAATGTAATAGGATATATTCTTAGCTATAAACACATCGGATTTCGTAGCCCACATGTATATACAGGAACTGAGGAGCTCGTGGCACAGTTGCAATTGCGCATATCATTCGATCAGCGAAGTTAAGCAACCATACGCCTAGCCAGTAGTTGGATGGGTAACCGCCCGAGTCGGTCCCGGTTGCCAATTTAACATCTTTGGCAATCGTTACAGGTCAGTCAGAGGGCCTAAGAGAGTCTGACAACTGGTTTAACCCAGATTGCCGATTTTCCTCGAAAAAGGGGTTACGGAGGTCAGATGGCAGTCGCTTCGTATAAAAATCAGGTGATCAGCCACATCGGATTGAATCAAGTGCCGACCCCAAATACATGGGATTAAGGCCAGGGAGATGATGATGTATATACAGGAACTATATCCGTGACGTTATCAAAGTATAAATATAAGTTTTCCTAGCAGTAAGGAATCTAGGCCTATTTTATGAAATCAGAACTTTTGCTCCATTGAGCGTGAGGGTAGTCAATCTTAAAGATTTTAGAATTTACTTTTTTATCTGTAACTGTGCAAATAATGTAGATATGTCTTTTTGAAATTCTACGCGAACGGCCACTACAATTCTTACTGTCATTACGCCTATTCCGCTTATTTTCTTGTAGATGCGCGTGTCTGTGTAAGTGTGTTCGAACAATTTGTTCTTAAATTCCTAACTCCTTATAAAGTAATAACCGGTGGTAAATTCTTCGACATTAATGTGTGGTTTAGGTATTAGGGCCTAAACTTATAAATATAGCTTATCAGTATATCGAAGTGAAGAAGAACATTGCGTTCAAATAAACAAAGTATTTTTGTATGGGAATGGCGACTTCAATTTAAACTATGTAAAGATTAAGATTAAATTCGCATAGTAAGCGTCCTACAAAATATGCAATATTTCAAGGCAGGTTTTAGGTAAAAAATTGTTGAATTATTTACACGAATATCCTATCTCATCCTTAAACATATGCCATGAAGCGGTTCTTTATGTAAAACTCCAGCTTTACGAAGAAATTCCTCTTGTCGCATGCAAATGACCTAATATCGCGTTCTCCTTTGACTTGCTAATCTGGCTATCTCAAGCTTTTGAACAAGTGTGAAAAGGACAAAATTGTCTCTACGACCGTTCTGGGCTAGATGGCGTCTTGATTGCGAAGTTATTGGCTAACAGCTTAGACGAAAATACTTCCTAGAAATAGTCTGATTCTATATCTGTTCATACATATAAGGTATATTATTGAGGATCTTCAAAATAAACTACAAATTGTTTCTCTGAAAATACAAAGTTTTGTTTTATTTAACACGCCTTTATAATATTACAACAATTATCAAGTTATGATAATTACATTACATATATTTCACCTGAAAATACAAAGAAACGACATTTAAAGTTCATTATTATCGCTTCCCCAATCGTATCCTTCGGTTTATTTCTCTACAAGTTTTTATAACAATAAAATGCACAAAATAATCTAAGCGTCTCCCGCCATTTTATCATAGTTCACACGTCACTTCGATGCGCCCTCTACCATCTTCCACAGACAACATAAATACGCGAAGCGCGGCAAAGTCAAATTAATGAAATGTCATTAATTTCATTACATACCTACATTTACTAACGCTTGTGTTCTCCGAAAGGGTAGGCAGAATTTAACGTTATATTAACTCCAATGTATGTTTGTTTGTCCGGGTGGAATCTTGCAAATGAATTTTAAATCAGTTCCCATAAGACAAATGAGCTGAAATTTGGAATTTTGGATGACAATTCATGCTTGACCTATTCTAATATGGCGGATATCCAAGATGGCGGACTAGTTATTTTTCTGCATTATGCATTATTATTTCTGCATGGGTATCAAAAAATTCATTCTTCCTTTACTGATGTGATAAAACAAAAAATAAATGTTTATGATATTTTCATTAATGGTTGTTTCTACTTTTTTTTAATAGAAATTGCTAATAAGTGAGCCTTTTGCCACTAACCGAGACTAATCCAAACTCCGTACTGCTACTCGTACTGGGAAACCAAAGATGGACCAACAAGGCAGACATGAAGTACTTAAAAATCATTACACGGACGGAGATTCGGTTCAAAACTAGTACATCACTATTAAATAGCTCACATTTATTTTGTGGAAATAATCCGAACAAATATTTTCATTTGAAACTAATAGTACGTTATTATTGTGACCCATTTTGTTTCAAACGTAAAATTACTGTGTTGGACATTTACGATTCCTTCAAAAATTTTAGGGCAATAAAATGCTTTTCATGTGTTTAGGCGGGGCTTGCAATTGGACCCTAAGGCTACGTTTAGATTAGACTTTAGATTTGCTTTTACTTTTTTAAATATAATAAATTAGCTGTGGCCCGCGGTTTTAACAACATGGTTTTTTTTTTTTAATTTTGATGTAGATTTCTAAATTCGAATTAAAATCGTAATCTTTATTTAAATTTAAAATAGCAGAGTTTCATCATTTCATGGGTGATCCGTGGAACCCTTATACTTTTCTATACAGATAAATAAAATTGAAGTGTCTGTTTGTAATTCCAAAATTACAGCTTTTCACTAAATGCATATGAAAGGATAGACGCTACTGACACTAAGAAGGCAAGTTTAAAATTTTTTCTCTGTCTGTCTGTCTGTTTGTTCCGGGTAATCTCTGAAACGACTGGACGGATTTTAACGGGACTTCACTGGCAGGTAGCTGATGTTTCAAGGAATAACTTAGGCTACTTTTATTCATTAAAAATATTAGGGTTCCGCGACAATAAGGATGAAACTAAATCTACGCGGGTGAAAACGCGGGGCACAGCTAGTTTAAAATAAAAGTGTTTGCAAGTGTAAGTCCCGTTAAAATCGGTTTTATTTGGTTAATATATATAATGGTTGTACAGTAAAACGTTCGCATAAAATACAGAAAAACAAACCCCCAGGACAAACAAATATATTAGTCGCCAAAAATATACAGTAGTCTTTTAGCAAATTCATTTCACCGACGGGGCAAAATAGCCCCAAATAAGGTTCACGTATCATAAAGACTCCAACGTACCATGTAAGCTTTCCGAGACCTGGCAACATTAAAAATAAATGGCACGTAGTATTTTGATGCTATGGTAACACCGACGACCTTTATGCGAGGTATTCTGTTATTTGTGTTCCAACCTCTTTGTTACGGTACGGGATTTTTGTTAAACTGAGATGGTTTTACCACATATCTTATATCTTTAAACGAGCAATTCTTGTATCTAATATTATAAATAGGAAATATTTGATTGCTTTTTGTTTGTTTGTTTGCATTTAATAGGCTCTGAAACTTCTTGACCAATTTTGAAAATTATTTTAGCGATGGATAGCTACATCATCAGCGAGTAACATAGGCATAATAACTCTTATGAAATTTCAACAAAGAGGAATATATTTAACCTAGATTTTAACCCCCGGCGCAATTAAAGTCTTTGCATCGTTAATTAGCGTTCACTTAGCGGTCCCTTAACGCGTAGACGAGTGAAGCAAAAAATACTATTATTAAAATTAAAGGGTAGATTTTAGGTTTTACTTTTTAAGGTTTCATACCCAAAGGGTTAAACTGGACCCTTTTACTAAGACGCTGCTGTCAAAGTCAAAGTCAAAAATATCTTTATTTGATTAGACTTTTTACAAAGCACTTACAAATCGTCAGAATGACTCAATTTACAGGATTATACATGCTACCGCCAGGTTCGGAAAGTTGCTTTTACTGAGAAGAACCTGGCAAGAAACTCAGTAATTACTCTTTTCAAAAGATTATACATATTTAAAAAAACAAAATAAACCCCTTGAGCAATGTAAGCCCATGGACACAGTTGCAATGCACACATGTCGATAAAAAATAACATAAAGAAAAGTCTAGTGTCCGTTCGCCTGTCTATCTCTTTGTCTGTCTAACTATGTATGTGATATGTATTTTTTACTATGTATATGTAAAAAAAAAATGTTTGTCTGACGGCCTGTCTGACTGTCTGTCTGACTGTCTGTTTGTCTGTCGGTCTGTCAGGTTTTATCACATAAACTACTAATAGACTAACACAATGTGTAATGTGCGAGTGATTCTGTTGTTTATTCGCTTTTACGTCACCCAAATTAAGTTAAGGCCAGCCTTAAGGCTAAAGCAATACCAAAGGTATAGGTGTCGCAGGGAAGTACTTTGTATAGATAAATAGAGAAGTGGAGCGAAGTTATCTGAGTTACTACAACTGGGACTCACTTTTACAGCAGCTGGTGCAAGTTACGACTCACGAGCATTTATTTATTTAATAGTGAACACGATGTTGTCGCCTTAACAGTGTAATAAGCAAACTTTAGTTCCGTTTTAATTTAAATAAAAAAATATGTTCACAAACAACACCCACATTTCATCGAAGATGGTTAAGTGTCAACGTGGCAGAGGGAGTCCATCGCCGTCTCAGGCACTATACATACGTCTTTGAATTACTTCTCAAACATATGCGGGTTTCCTAACGATGTTTTCCTTCACCGTAAAGCACGTGGTGTGAAATCACTGCACATAAGTTTTTAGAAAAACTCATTAGTACAGGCCCCGCTGGGATTCGAACTTGTGCCGCTTTCGTGGTATGTGACTGCTCTAACCCCAAGGACACCACGGCTCAAAATTCAAAGATTCTTTAAATAACTAAGTAGTATTCATCTGTTCTATCTGCACAGTGTTTACGTCACTTGAATGCCTTAAGACTAATCTAATACCTTAAAAACCAGCTATTCTTGTATGTAATCTTGGAAACGGTTCAAACGATTTTCATGAAATTTCTTATGTAGAGGGTTTCGGGGCCGATAAAAATATATTAGGTCTCACAAATAAATCGGTAGTTATATACCTACCTTATAGCATTACTAGCTGTGCCCCACGGTATTACCCACATAGAGTTAATTTCGTAGGTGGCCCGCGAAATCCTTATGTTTTATTTTAAATCAAAGTAAACTAAACTACTCCTTGTATCATCAGCTATCTTTCAGTGAAAGTCCCGTTACAATCGGTCCAGCCGTTTCAGAGAATACCCAGAACAGACAGACACTCAGAGGAAAAAAATAAAAATCGGTTTTTTAGTGTCTGACCGTGTATGCTTTTATATGCATTTAGTGAAAAGCTGTTATTTTGGAATTACAAACGGACACTTCAATTTTATTTATCTGAATAGATGCATAGATTTATCTCGCTACATTTCCTCTCTCGCTTGTAATTTGCACCAAAGCACGAGAACAAAGTTGGCAACTACTGTATTTACGAAGGAAGACCTCAGAGACAAGTAATACCAAGGTTTTGACGTAACTATATTACAGAACTAGAAGTACTGGTTAAATATTAACACCAGACACCTAGCAGTACGCTTTGATGGGTGGAACTGCTTTGATTATTATAAGTCTCATTTACATATTATAAAGATTTCAAATTGATCTTTTAATTAAAACTAGGTTACGTTGCGATTTCACCCGCGTGGTATAACAATATAAACGACTAGCGGACGTCACGCGGTTTCACCCACATAGTTCCCGTTCCCGTGGGAGTACAGGAATCAAATATAGCCTATGTTACTCTCTGATAATGTAGCTAATCATTGCAGAAAGAATTTTTCTAATGTATAAGTAAGTTGTTCTAAACTACGATACGGATTTTGATACGGTTTTTACTAACATGCAGGAGTGGTATTCCGCACTCCTCCGTATTTCCCGCGATACGTACTCATCAATAAGGGATCAATTCAGCAATTCCAGACATGTTTCCACATCTGTTGGTAACAATAAATGGACGCGGTACCGTTATGCAAACTCAAACTCAAAAAAATCTTTATTCGATTGGACTTTTAACAAAGTACTTTCAAATCGTCAGAATGACAAAATTATACAAGGTAAAGACGTGTAGTTTGTGATGACCAAGATTTTCCTCCTAAACGGGGTTGCGAAAGTCAGATGGCAGTCGCTCCGTATAAAAATCAGGTGATCAGCCACATCGGGTTGATTCAAGTGCCCACCCTAACAATGTATGGGATAAGGCCAGGGAGATGATGAGCTTGAGATGACCAAAACTGAAAGATTTAGCTCTCAACTCAAGACAAAATAACTGATAGCATCTTTATGATGATAACTTTAAGATATACGATCGCAGATAATTGGGTTCCGAACTTTTCCACTTAATGTCTAACACTTAAACTTTTTGTAAGACATTAACGTTTTAAGAAGATACATAGTGTGATAAAGTTTAAGATTGGATGAGTTTAGGATCGAGGTCGCTGTCGTAGCGACCTTGTCGTGTTATCAGGACAATGGTATTGCTTGTGACTAGCTGTGATCCACGGCTTCGTTAAGATTAGAAGAATATTTTTAATTAAAAAAGAGACTATTTATTTAGAGTTCTATTTGTCACGTTGACACTTAATCATCTTCAGTGAAAAGTGGGTGTTGTTATTACAATACCTCTGCCTACCCCTTTGGGGAACACAAGCGTGAGCATATGTATGTATGTACTAATTCATAAATCCTAACATGATGAATAGATAGAAGATAAAAGTTATTTTACTGTCAATTCTTCTTTACTCTTCACTTTTATTTAATTTTCTGGTACTTATGAGAATCTAAAGCTAGGCAGATTACGTAAAGTTAGGTACTTATTGTACTTATACATATACTAGCTGCTCCCTGCGGTTTCACCGCGTATATTTCGTTTCATCCTGATTGTCGCGGAACCCTAACATTAAAAAAAAATGTAGCCTAAGTTACTCCTTTAAACATCAGCTACCTGCCAGTAAAGTTTCAGAGATTACCCGGAATAAACAGACAGACAGACAGACAGACAGAGAAAAAATTTAAAACTTGGTTTTTTAGTGTCAGTAGCGTGTACTTTCATATGCATTTAGTGAAAAGCTGTTATTTTGGAATTACAAACAGACACTTCAATTTTATTTATCTGTATAGATATTTTTTTTTTCTGAGGAGCTCGTGGCACAGTTGCTATTGCGCATATCATTAGATCAGCGAAGTTAAGCAACCATACGCCTAGCCAGTAGTTGGATGGGTGACCGCCCGAGTTTCCTCCGTGCCTCGGAGAGCACGTTAAGCCGTCGGTCCCGGTTGCCAATTTAAGATCTTTGGCAATCGTTACAGGTCAGTCAGAGGCCTAAGAGAGTCTGACAACTGGTTTTAACCCAGATTGCCGATTTTCCTCGAAAAAGGGATTGCGAAGGTCAGATGGCAGTCGCTTCGTATAAAATCAGGTGATCAGCCACATCGGGTTGAACCAAGTGCCGACCCCAAATACATGGGATTAAGGCCAGGGAGATGATGTATAGATATATTTTGTTACAGAATAATTTTATGACTCATTTAAAAAATATCGATATAGGGAATGAGAACATACAGGAACGGGATGATGAATGAACACTGAAAAGATTTCGTGAAAATAATATTTTTGTGTTTTCTATGCGTGTCCTAAATTGCACTCCTAACACAATTGTAGCTAAATGGCCTCACGCGTGAATTAGGGCTAAACACTGAAATTAAGCAGAAGCAGTAATGAAACAGCACTTATATAGCCCTTACAATTCTGGACACGCTTATAATTCATTACCACGATAAGAACGCTTGTTAAAACGTAACATTTCAAGTATAATTCCATTGTGAAGTTCTTAAGGCGTTACTTTGATCATTAAGAGACCGTACTACCGTCTTTATGAGGGTATAAAATCCCCCTATAACATTTATTAACGCGTTGTAATTGTTAATGTCGTAAATTGTTCAGATAACGCCTATTCTATTCTATAACGATTGAGTGTTAATCGATGCTTGGCGTAAGGTTTGAAGCAGTTGCGTAAGGTCTCAGCGAAGAATTAGACGTCTGTCGGCTTCAATCACACTAAATTGATACATTATACTTAGGAGGTAAAGTTAAATTTGGTATGTTTGAATCCTTGCAGAATGTTGGATGTTATTCATATCTAAACGTACATGCAGATAGATTAAATTGAATTATCTCTTAATAAAATAAAAATAAAATATTTTAGGCAAAAAACAATATTTTACAAACCACATTAGGACGTAATTTTAGAACGAATTAGAACCGTGGTAAGAACTGTGCGAACTTTCGATTTTCGGAGAAAGCAAGTCCCCTGAACACTGTGTGTACGAACATAACCCACATAACCTTATGAGTTATGTAAATAATAACACAACAACACAACAATGTTATTTTAGTTAATAGCTGAAAACATTGCTAACTGTGAATACATGCTCAAATAAGCCTTTGAACAAACAGTCTGATGGATTTATCTGTATATTCAGTGCTGTTAAAACTGACACGTTTAAATCCTCAAATCATAGAGACAAATAATATTGTCTCTGTGTCACCACTTTGTTACGCACTCAAAGAGCATAATACCAGCTCGGTTTAGTTTGCGTTTCATACTAATAGCAGATACAAATATAAACAAAGCATAACCCGTCCACGGCGAAGCAAAAAGGAGGGTTATGATTTTGACAGGTATGTATGTTCACTTGTTCGCTAAGAACTCCAAAACCGCTTATCATAACTTGACATTCACAGCATTGTTAGATGCGTCTTGATTGTCCGCTAGCTAGAGGCTATAAGATTACATACAATTGGATGTGGCGCTCTGTAGAGAAGAAAAAGTAAGATCTAAAAACGAGAATGAATCAAAGGACGAATGCTTTACTCGGCAATGGACTCACCATCTGATACGTTGGCCCATAATCATCTTTTGTGAACATTTTGTGATGTAACATCCTTATCTACCCCTCTGGGGACCCTCATAGGAAAGTATGACACCTTATTTAGCTATATTTTTGTGTGAATCATATGATCATGTTGTATTAAGACTTGATACAAAAAACACTGAGAAAAATACGCTGGCGCCCAACATGGGACTAATCTTAGCTAAGCTTTTATTCCCCGAAAAACCTAAGAGAATAAAATCCAGCTATTACGATTACATCTGTTTGTGAGAGTACACAGGAGAACCATCTAATGGGAAGCTATTACGTTACAACTCCCAAGTGTTACGGTAACGCCGAAAAAACCGACTCGCTTTTCCAATTACGGAAACCAGCTCTTTTTTGGAATATTAAGTCACTTTGGGAACGGGGAGCGGTGGTAAATGCAAATTACAACGTGCACAAAGTCGGAATCTCGCCTGAGAGTTTTACAGCGGTATGAAAGGTCATTTTGTGGCGCCCTTGGGGCGTCTGATTCGCTTAAATTGCACTGTACCTATAGAAACTGAACGTGGAATGTTTTACTGAACACAAATGGCATATAAACTCTCTTTCTTTCATTTTTCCTGCTAAATATTTTTGTTTAGTCACAGATATTTGTCACGTTGTAATTTAACTTGTTGTGTTGTTGTGTAAATAAAATGTTTGTCTAAGTTACTCCTTGTAACATTAGCTGTTCTTGAACATCGGTCCAGTCATTTTGGAGAACATGCAGACTGAGAAAACATTTAATAATTTATTTTTTATGTATAATAAACCCAATTTATATATTTTTTTCTCTGTCTGTCCGTCTGTTTGTTCTGGATGATTACCAAACGGCTGGAATGATCTTTATTTTTTAAATAAAAAAAGGATCCCGCCTTTTTTTATTTAATAAATAAAAGGCATAGTTATTATTATAATAGCTGTGCCCCGCGGTTTCTCCCGCGTAGAGTTAATTTCATGAGTGGGCCAAGTTTTTTTTTAAATAAAATTAACCCTAAAATACTCCTTGAAACATCAGCTATCTGCCAGTGAAAGTTCCGTTAAAATCAGCCGTTTACGCGTGATGCCGTGACCAAGAGAAATGGCGACTCTTTTTATATATAAAGGTAATATGATATCGACGTAAAATATTTAGTGCAAATAATCACAAATGGCGCCCAACTCAGTCTAACAATGTAGCACATTTCACAAATGTAACTATTAAACACACGAGCAACGGTAAAACCTAACAACGGATATAAACATTAGCTGTTATTTCAAGCTTACATTTGGTATATAACGGTACGAACAAGAGTGCTCATATTATGCACTTACTGAGACTCACTATTTGCGGAATGGTATTGTTTGACTAAGGAATATGGTTTTTTTCGCCATTCTGGATTTCTGTGTGTTAGTCCGGCTGTGTGATGTGCAACCATGATTAATGTATATCTTTACAGATAAATTGAATTGAAGTGTCTGACTGTAATCTATACAGATAAATAAAATTGAAGTGTCTGTTTGTAACTGCAAAATAACAGTTTTTCACTAAATGCATATGAAAGTATACACGCTACTGACACTAAAAAACCAAGTTTTAAAAATTTTCTCTGTCTGTCTGTGTGTCTGTCTGTTTGTTCCGGGTAATCTCCGAAACGGCTGGACGGATTTTAACGGGACTTTCACTGGTAGGTAGCTGATGTTTCAAGGAGTAACTTAGGCAACTTTTATTTATCAAAAATATTAGGGTTCCGCGACAATAAGGATAAAACTAAATCTACGCGGGTGAAACCGCGGGGCACAGCTAGTATATATATACGTTTGAATATGGTTTTTTCGCCAATCTGGATTTCTGTGTGTTAGTCCGGCTGTGTGATGTGCAACCATGATTAATATATATATTTACAGATAAATTGAATTGAAGTGTCTGACTGTAATTAAAAAATAACATTTTTTAACTTAATGCATATAAAATAATATACGGTAGGTACGTATAAGTCATGACTGTTTGTCTGCTTGTTCCGGCTTATCTCCAAAACGGCGGGACTGATTTTAAGGGGACTTTCATTGGCAGATCGCTAATGTCACAAGGAGTAACATAGGCTACTTTTATTATAAAATAAACATTAGGGGTCCGCGGGTCTACTGTGAAACCGGGGGACACTGCTGGTTATAAAAAATTATTAGAATTTAAGTTTACATTCAGATGTTTGGTATGCATTTGTTTGGTAAATCGTAAACTCAAGTTTTGAACTTTTGGAGTCTCGCTATTGTTTTAATTATTCTTACATGTTATATTGTTATTATGTTGTTCATACTCTAAATCCTAACTATTATATTTCTGTTTTTGTACGTACTGCCATTATAAAGTAAGCATTGGTAAATGTGTTTTCTCATCACGTGAATTATTGTTATTCTTTTGAGGAATAAATTATCTAAAACCCATGTCCGCTAGATATTCAATGTTTTCATTATTTTCAGGTAATCCATAGAATAAAGGCGACAAAATATGTAAAAGGTATGTTTTTGTTTTAACACGTCTTTTGTATAACATTTACTACAGCTTCTAAATTAGTACGTAAGTTTTATTTCTTAATATGCATGATTTGCTCAATTATTACGTAGCAAAAGAGTTATTATGAGCTTTCTCTTTACATAGTGTTCCATCGCAAACAAGTAGCACTACGTATAGATTCTTAAACATTGTGTAATGGACGCAAATACTGTTAACAGTGTATCAAAACTTGCTTTACATAAGTTTACAACGTGCGAATATTCTACTTTGTATTTGAAGTAATTTCTAGATATTCTCGCACCTTTATTCTCCGAAGGGGTTAGAGGTGTAACAACACCCACTTTTCACCAAGATGATTAAATACCAACGTGACAAATCGTGAGTCTAGCCTCAGGCACAATACATACGTCTTTGAATTACTTCTCAGACATGCGAGTTTCCTTACGATGGTTTCCTTCACCATAAAGCAGGCGGTGTGAAATCACTGCACATATATATTTTTTACTCATTGGTACAGGCACCACTGGGATTGGAACTTGCGTCGCTTGCGTAGCAGGCGAATGCTTAAACCCCACGGCTCCTTTAGTTCATACATTTGACCTAAGTAGATTGTCTACGTGGTACGCACTGAATAACAAACTTCACAATTTGAACTGTACATCGGTAAATGTAGAGGAACCCTTCTATTAGGAGTTATGCAATAATAATAAAAGGGAATTGTTATTTCTTAGATTTGTGCAGGCAATATCAGTGTTGGCTCGACCGTTCCGCTGAGATACTGTTAAATTTACTTTTGTACTGTGTACTATTTACTTTTGCGTTTTGTTTACTTTTAGACCGATTTGGGATGTAAAAAGATTGTAGATTAGTTTTTAATTGAGTGGAAATTGTTTTTACAAATATAAAGGGAAACACAAAACTGTATAAGTTTACCAACTAGCGCCATTTTAGTTTATTTTTACAAAAATACCTTGATTCGAGAATAGAATCACAAAACTTTATATCTTAATAAAGTACATTGGATTTCAACCGCGTGGAAAAGTTATTTTGGGCTAACGCTAACTGTGACCCGTGACTTCGTTACGTAGCGTGATGATACATAGCCTTTCTCGATAAATGGACTGTCAAGCACTAAAATTACTGTTTCAAATCGGACCGGTAGTTCCTGAAACTAGCGCGTTCAAGCAAACGAACAAACAAACTCTTCAGCTTTATATATTAGTATAGTTGTTTTTCTTAGAGCAGCCGACATGGCTGGCACTAAAATAATAAACATTATATTTTAGTACTGATTTATTAAGAAGCCATAAATATTGGGAAAGTAGAAAAAAGTTTTTACGAAAACCTTTTAAGACTTGCAATGTAGCAAAAAGAAAATAGTTTTTAAGTCAGTGATAAATCTAATACCCGTTCTCTTAATGCACAACGTTTGCTGTATATTTTAACATCAGTGTATTTTAAAAACAGCATTATTTTCAACCATGTTGATGTTGTGGTTAATAATGTTTTATTTCTGAAAAATAGCTGTGCCTCGCGTTTTCACCCGCGTAGATTTAGTTTCTTCCTTATCGTCGCGGAACCATAATATTTTTAATAAATAAAAGTAGCCTAAGTTACTCCTTGAAACATCAGCTACCTACCAGTGAAAGTCCCGTTAAAATCGGTCCAGCCGTTTCAGAGATTACCCGGAACAAACAGACAGACAGAGAAAAATTTTAAAACTTGTTTTTTAGTGTCAGCAGCGTGTATACTTGCATATGCATTTAGTGAAAAGCTGTTATTTTGGAATTACAAACAGACACTTCAATTTTATTTATCTGTATAGATGTATAGATTGCAATAATTATAAAAAATATTTTTTAACAGACAATTTGTAAGCAAACTTTAGTAAATGAGAGCCGTGATGGCCGTGGGCTTTGAGCAGTCGTCTGCTACACAAGCGACGCAAGTTCCAATCCCAGCGGGCCGGTACCAATGAGTTTTTCTAAAAACTTACGTGTACTGATTTCATCCCACGTACTTTACGGTGATGGAAAATATTGTGAGAAAATCTGCATATGTCTGATAAGTAATTCAAAGACGTATGTATAGTGCCTGAGACGGCAATAGACTCACCATGTGTCACGTTGGCACTTAATCACCTTCGGTATAAAGTGGATGTTGTTATTACAACACCTCTGCTTAAGCCTTCGAGAAATACACGCGTGAGCATATGTATGTACGTAGTAACAGATTTTAAAACCCGCTACTTACTAACAGTGTAATAAATGTATAATACCTTTGTATAAACTATAAAAAATACGTACTTTTGAATTGATACTCAACCTCTTAAAATATTACGTTATATTTTATGAAAAAACTAGCTGTGCCCCGCAGTTTCACCCGCGTAGATTTAGTTTCTTCCTTATTCTCGCGGAACCCTAATATTTTCAATAAATAAAAGTAGCCTTAGTTACTCCTTGAAACATCAGCTACCTACCAGTGAAAGTCCCGTTAAAATCCGTCCAGCCGTTTCAGAGATTACCCGGAACAAACAGACAGACAGACAGAGAAAAAATTTTAAACTTGATTTTTTAGTGTCAGTATCGTGTATACTTTCATATGCATTTAGTGAAAAGCTGTTATTTTGGAATTACAAACAGACACTTCAATTTTATTTATCTGTATAGATAACATTACCATTCCCCTCTATATCTCGTACGTGTTTAAATCAACAACGTGAACATTATATTACTTTTACAACGATTCGTGTAACTGCTTAACGACCCTCGAAGCAATGAAAAGAGACGTAAAATATAATATCTTCTTGGCGTGACTGAGATGGATGATGTGCAAATTTATAAATTCCAGTGAGAAAATTACGTACTCATTTTTATATTTTTATTCTTCTTCAACCAAAAGGATCTCGTGGCACTTGCTATTGGATATATCATTCGATCAGTGAAGTTAAGCAACCCAAGCCAGTAAATGGATGAAATTCGAACAGAGTAATTATTGAGTTTCTTTCAGAGTTCTTCTCAGCAAAAGCAACCTTCCGAACCCGGTAGTAAGATTTATAATCCTGTACAGTGTAATTGTTTTCTCCTACTGACGATTTGAAAGTACTTTGTAAGAAGTCTAATCAAATAAAGATATTATAAATTTTGATTTTGATTGATGGATGACCGCCTGAGTTCCCTCCGTGCCTCGGAGAGCACGTTAAGCCATCGGTCCCGGTTGTCAATGAGTTTTTCTAGAAACTTCTGTACAGTGATTTCACACCACGTGCTTTAAGGTGAAGGAAAACATCGTGAAGAAACCTGCATATGTCTGAGAAGTAATTCAAAGACGTTTGTATAGTGCCTGAGACGGCGATAGACTTTCACGTTGGCAATTAATCATCTTCGGTGAAAAGTGGGTAAGGTTATTTAACACTTCTGCCTACCCGTTTGAAGAAAACAGCCGAGAGCATATGTATATTGTATATGCTTAGATAACATAACCCAAACATTATTCGTAATAGGCGAGAGCGGTGATGAACGAACGATTTACTTACCCGGTCCCAAGTTGCATAATGAACTTGGGACCGACCCATCAATCGTGGCCCATTCTTGAAAGTTATTAATTACAACTGGGACAGTTCTGAGGAACAGTTATATTATGTTAACGGCCCGTCGGTTTTGGGACATAAAAATAATGAACGACCCGATAAGGGTGGACGGGACCAGATAAAAAATTGCCTTTAACGCCTTTTTTATTAGCACCATGGGTATTCGTGTGTATTTTTGGATGTTCTGTGTTTTATTTGCACCTGCGACCGATTGATGAGCTATTATTGCCATAATAGTTCAACTGTGTGACAATGACAGGTTTATGCACGTATGTGACGTATTCTTTCCTCCACTCGCACATAGATGGCGCTACTCGCTAACAAATGTGAAGTTTGAGTAAAAATACCTGAGAATCTAAATCGCGCAATAAGAGTTTTCAAGCGCATTGCAGTATATATACTAGTTTTCAAGTAGAACAGTTGGAGCCGCGGTTCCCCAGGTATGACATTAGCTGTCGGCCAGTGCTAACTCCAATTAAAATCGGTCCAGCTGTATCGAAGATTAGCCGGACTAAACAGACGGACAGACAGACTGACAGAGATGTTTTTTATTTGTTTTTTTTTAATTATGATTTCCTTACATACTTTCATATGCATCTAATGAAAAGTTGTTAATTTGAAATTGCAAACAGACACTTCAATTTTATTTATCTGTGTAGGTGATGTAACCAGAATTAAATTAAATGCCTAGAAAGTTAGGCTTTAACGATAAACTCTGTACCCTCAACCTCTTAACCGCAATGTAATCGGACATTTGGATTCAACCAAATTAATGAATAAATTACCGTCTATAAAACATTTAGGTAACGGCCATCGAACGCTTTTAACTCTGAAACCATTGAGCTATCTATACAGATAAATAAAATTGAAGTGTCTGTTTGTAATACCAAAATAACAGCTTTTCACTAAATGCATATGAAAGTATAAACGCTACTGACACAAGAAAACCAAGTTATAAAATTTTTCTCTGTCGGTCTGTCTGTCTGTCTGTCTGTTTGTTCCGGGTAATCTCAGAAACGGCTGGATGGATTTTAACGGGACTTTCACTGGTAGGTAGCTGACGTTTCAAGGAGTAACTTAGGCTACTTTTATTTATTAAAAATATTAGGGTTCCGCGACAATAAGAAAGAAACTAAATCTACGCGGGTGAAACCGCGGGGCACAGCTAGTTACGTAATACGTATTAATGACAGTCGTACTCCGCGTCCCTTCTAATAATTATCACTATCTATACAGATAAATAAAATGCATGTGAAAGTGTACACGGTACTGAAATGAAAATGAAAATGAAAAAATTAAAAATATTTATTCAGTTTAGGCCCTGGTAAGGCACTTATGAAAGTCGAGAATTTACCACCGGTTTGGAAACTAGCCTTCTGAGAAGAACCGGCAAGAAACTCTAGAAATAGAAAAACTATTTTTTTTATTTTATCTCCGTCTGTTTGTTCCGTCTAATCTCCGAAACGGCTGGACCGCTTTTAACGGGACTTTCACTGACGGATAGCTAATGTTACAAGGAGTAACTTAGGCTGAATTTTAAAACACATTAGGGATCCGCGGGAACTTGACCATGAAATTAATATCTACGCGGGTGAAACCGGGTGGCACAGCTAGTCTGTATTAATAAATATAATATTATCAATCTGAAAGTGTCACCGCCCAACTGTCTGTCTGTTTTTAACTTCATTTTGCTGAAATGTATGATAGTTTTTTTCCACAAGGACGGATATTTTGAACACAGAAAATCACGATGCGAAGTCGCGGGTAAATGCTAGTAACGAGTAATATTTTTGCCAATTGATCAAATTTGGTATAAGATCAGTCAAAAGACTAAGATAATGTTTGAACACGCAAATCTCAGGAACTTCAGATTTGAATTGAAAAAATATTTTTGTTGACAGTTCATTCATAGAGGAAAGCTTTAAGGCTTTATAACATCACGTTGTCCAATAGGAATGACGCATCACTAAGTAACCTATTTTCTATTGCGTGTTAACCCGTGAGACGCAGTTACAAAATATTTTCTTAGGTTGGTAGAATGCTTACAAGATTCAGCACTCGCGATCAATTTGCTTAATAGGATAGTGGAGGGAATGTGAAACGTTTTATTTTTCTCACAGACTGTACCATGTTTTGAGCAGTAATATATTGTTTTAGCTTCGTTGGGTAAGCTAATTTAGGCCTGGATTATGGGACTAGTAAATATTTTTGCCGGTAAAAATACGTGTTGCTTATAAGGCTTGCTTACGTGACGAAATCTTATTATATTTTTCCCGTAGTCGCGTTCAATTTGAGGGTAAAAAGCCGTAAGTGTGAGGATCGCATACCAAGAGTTCCGTACCCAATTTTATTATGTTTTTAAAGTTACTGAACAAAAAAGTGTCCTAATTTTTTTCATGCAGCTTATTTTTCAAACTGAAAAACAAGGTTCGTAAAATTTTGTTGTTTTCACCAAAACTATGTAATTGAGAGTCTTGGTTTTTGGATGTGTTACGAAAAGCGAAAAAAAATTACTATTTAAAGCGTGGCTAAAAAACTTCATATTTGTGTCGGTTTGTAATACCAAAATAAGCTTTTCACTAAAGCATGGTAGGTACTGACATCCAAACACAATTTTTTAAATTTTTTTGTGCCTGGCTGACTTTTTGTCTATCTGTCTGATTGTTTTGGCTAATCACCAAAGCGGCTGGACCGAATTTAATGAGACTTTTAACGGCAGATAGCTAATTTTACAAGGAGTAAAGCCAATTTTATTTAAAAAAAGATTAGCACGAGTCACCCACGAAATTAACTGCGGGAAAAACCGCGGCGCACAGCTAGCTTATAAAATTACTAACCTTGCATAATACAAAAACTAATAGAAGGTCTAACACAAATCCAGTTAGAGCCGGATAACACTCATTCAAAGCAGATTCATCTCATCCGAACTGCTTTTCAGAAGGGAGCAATTTAAGAGTGGTATAAAAGGAGTAATTTCTATTTTTATGCGTCGAACGCCCAGCGATTTATCGTTTGCGACGAATAGCCTCAGATTGTTAGACTTAAAAGCCTTCGGTTTTATCGCCTTGATTTCATTCACTCTTTCCTATTATTGGTTTCATTCGGTCCCAAGACTGTTGTCGTCTTTGTTTAAATGGTTTAGGAGCTTTACGAGCCGCAACAATGTAGTTTTAATGTTGATTTAAAAGATACTAGACTTTCACCCGCGAGTTCGACCGTGTATAATTTTTTATATCTGTACTAGCTGTGCCCCGCGGTTTCACCCGCGTAGATTTAGTTTCCTGTTTCATGTCGCGGAGGCCTAATATTTTTAGTAAATAAAAGTAGCAAGTCCTGTTAAAATCGGTCTAGTCGTTTAGGAGATTCTGTCTGTTTGTTCCGGGTAATCTCTGAAACGGCAGGACCGATTTTAACAGGACTTTCACGTGCAGGTAGCTGATGTTTCAAGGAGTAACTTAAGTTACTTTAATCCATTAAAAATATTAGGGTTCCGCGACAATAAGGATGAAACTAAATCTACACGGGTGAGACCGCGGGGCACAGCTAGTATATTTATAAATACTTACAAATTAAAATCTCTGTCGCCAGCGGCGGGCCCAACCTTCGAGGTGGGCCCGCACTATCCCTCCTTGACGACCCCTCTTGTCTGGGTGATCTGCACGCCACCTGGAATTGAGCAGGGAACACATTTAGTTGAAGATTTAATCAAATCATTTTATTCAATGCTAGCAGTTTCACCCGCGTAGTACCCGTTACTGCGAGGGAGTGCGGCAATAAAATACAGCCTTTGTGATTATGTAGCTATCCATTACTGAAATAATATTTATATTTCATTAATTGTTCCTTACATACAAAACTACAAATATTGCCTATTTATATAAGCCGTGGAAACAATCTAATCTTAATTAAATAATACCAATAAAATTGTAATATTTCGTGTGTGTCCATACAAAATTATTTTGTGTGCTATAACGAAACGTGCTTCTGAACTACCTCACGGATCTTGTTATGGTTTTTATTATCAAGTCGATATTGAGCTCCAACGGGTTAATAGTTGCAAAAATCATATTATATTTTTAACTACCTGTGCCCCGCGGTTTCACCCGCGTACTTTTAGTTTTATCCTTAGTGTCGCGGAACCCTAATATTTTTAATAAATAAAAGTAGCCTAAGTTACACCTTCATTGAAACATCAGCTAGCCAATGAAAGTCCCGTTAAAATCGGTCCAGCCGTTTCAGAGATTACCCGGAACAAACCGACAGACAGACAGACACTTAAATTTTATTTATCTGTATAGATGTATAGATATAGATGAATTAGTGGAGAAAAGTTACGGCCTTGTAAAAGAATTAAAAAATCGTAACCAGAATCAAAGTGAGAGTGCATGAATAAACTGTATGTTTTTTTAAATTCATTTATCGCTAATTACATTGACATAATAAGTTGGATCATTTTGCCAGAAGATTTGGTATTGAAACCAGCTAAGCATATGTGCAGAGAGTAGCTTTATTTCTCGTGTCATCTATCTCCCTTTGCAGGCTGTGCCGGTTGGCGCTGCGCCAGAAAGCACGTGGCTTAAGTTGCAAAATTAAGGCGGTTTTTATCGTTACTGCTCTGTCCTAGTATATACAATAAGCTAACCAAGCAGTATGGAACTAGACTAATTTTTGAAATAAGAAAGTTTGATCCATCGCGCTTGAGGGTTTACTGTCAAAGAGATGTCGATTTGAAGTTTAGAAACCGTTTTGTTACCTCCAATAACGCCGTTCCGACAATTGTAACACCTTATATCTAGACATGGAAGTGAAAAAAAAAAACTCAGGCAAATGAATTGTATTATTTTGAGAAATAAATATTTAACCGAGAAATAGTCTGTAAAACACGAAACTGCCGTCTGGCATTACGCCGAGGCCCCTTATAATCTCGTAGATACGCGCGTCTGGGTTAGTGTGTTTTGAAAGATTTGTTCCTATATTCCGTACTGCTTGTTGTAAGATCTTATGTATTCTGTGGCTCTGTAGTAATTAAAGTATCGTTTTGAAAAATGTTGAGCGCTAACCATGATATCTCATGGTTAGCGCTCAACATTCACATTCAAATTTGGATGTTTTTCTTTTTTCATTAATTTAGTGAAAAACTCTACTTATTTCTGCCAGTGTCAAACGTTGTTAGATAAAAAAAAAACAAGATTCAAAAAATATTTTTCAATTTTGATTTATATAAGAATGGTCGAGTAATTGCGTAATATACAGATATAGAAAAAACAGACAAATTTATTACCTACCTATTTTCCAAGTCGATGAATAATTAATTAATATCTTATCCCTCTTCAGTTCCTAACTTGCTCGTATGATAAGTAGCTATTTAAACACAATACCATATCATAATCTCATATTAAGTACTGGGGGCTTACTCTTATTCAACGATATACGAAGCTTCGATCAAAAGTTCGGAAAGTTCTTACCACGGTTATGATTCTTCCGCAAGAAAATTCTTTAACGTTTACATACTTACATATTCTGCAATTAATATAAAACTATTTAAAGATCAATTTTTTTTGATTATACAAACATTGATAAATACAAAAGAATATTGAACTTTAAAGGTGGTAGGTCCGGCCGTTTAGGAGGAGTTAAGTTACATATACGCGTACAGTAGAGTTATATCTATACAGATAAATAAAATTGAAGTGTCTGTTTGTAATTCCAAAATACAGTTTTTCTCTAAATGCATATGTAAGTATTTACGATACAAACATTAAAACACCAATTTAAAAAAAAACTCTGTCTGTCCGTCTGTCTGTCTGTCTGTCTGTTTGTTCCGGGTAATCTCTGAAACGGCTGGACGGATTTTAACGGGACTTTCATTGGTAGGTAGCTGAAGTTTCAAGGAGTAACTTAGGCTACTTTTATTTATTAAAAATATTAGGGTCCGCGACAATAAGGATGAAACTAAATCTACGCGGGTGAAACCGCGGGGCACAGCTAGTATATTATATAAAGATATTGGCTGTGCCCATTGTGTGTGTAGATTTAGTTCCATGCTGTTTTTTTTTAATATTAGCCTGAAACATTCCTTGAAACTATAGCTATCTGCCAGTAAAAGTCCCGGTAGAATTGTTCTAACCGTTCAGGCGTGATGCCGTGACCAAGGGAAATGTGGATTTATTTTTATTTATAAGTTAGATATAGATAAAGTAAATCATAGGAAAAAGTTCATCATAATGAAACGTATTTTTTTATACCAAGTACCAAATCTATAACCACTATGAAAAACAATGAACCTTTGTTTAAAGTGTTCCACCCTAAGTAGCCGCCCTTATTTCTAAAGGAATCGTTGTGACGTCATCAGTAAGACTATCAGATATTTATACTGCTAGCACAATACTTCCTAATAAACCCTGAAAACCTTTAAATAAATGGGGAGCGGAGACAAATCGCTTGCTTTTCAGATTGCAGGATAATCACTCGATGGTTTTATGGATAGCGCTATCGAAACGTCTCTTCCGTTTCTAGGGGAAGGGAAGTCAGTGTGCAATGTTTTTGTGGGAATTAGGTCAATAGTATTCTGGTTAAAGTTTTTAGTTAAAAATATTATCGTTTTATGTACTGAAAGTTGTTATTACGTTCCAGGGTTCTGTACCTTAAAAGGAGAATAGTACGCACGTAGGATCACTTTGTAATCCGTATGTGAGTCTGCTTAAATCCTTCTTATCTATACATCTATATTACTCGTATCTATACAGATAAATAAAACTGAAGTGTCTGTTTGTAATACCAAAATAACAGCTTTTCACTAAATGCGTATGAAAGTATACACGATACTGACACTAAAATCCAAGTTTTAATATTTTTCTCTGTCTGTCTGTCTGTTTGTTCCGGGTAATCTCTGAAACGGCTGGACGGATTTTAACGGGACTTTCACTGGTAGGTAGCTGATGTTTCAACGAGTAACTTAGGCTACTTTTATTTATCAAAAATATTAGGGTTCCGCGACAATATGGATGAAACTAAGTCTACGCGAGTGAAACCGCAGGGCACAGCTAGTAATCAAATAAAAACAGTTTAGTAAACAATCTGTCAGATTTTTTGTCATACAGACATTTGACAGGATAATCTGTGACATTTGTAATATTCCGAGATTGAATTGAGTATATTATTATCATACATATTGTTTACTAGCTTTGCCCTGCGGTTTCACCCGCGTAGATCTAGTTTCATGCTTCATGTCGCGGAACCCTAATATTTGTGATAAGTAAAAGTAGCCTTAGTTACTCCTTGAAACATCAGCTACCTACCAGTGAAAGTCCCGTTAAAATCCGTCCAGCCGTTTCAGAGATTACCCTGAACAAACAGACAGACAGACACACAGACAGATTTTTTTTTTTATACTTGGTTTTTTAGTGTCAGTAGCGTGTATACTTTCATATGCATTTAGTGAAAAGCTGTTATTTTGGAATTACAAACAGACACTTCAATTTTATTTATCTGTATAGATGTATAGATAGAATGTATATTATATACATGATACTCAATAAATTACATGATACCAAATTCGTTACGTCAGCCGTACGACGTAGGCAATTTTCCTCCGATACATAACGCAAACCCAATAATATCAATTATGATCAGGTAACAATCAAGAACATAAATAATAAATATGACATTCGCGCAAAAACAACTATTAGTTTTGGTAAATGCCATACTTCTGGCGTATTGCCAAGCGGGACACGCGACCCTGTGAACATGGTTAGTTTATGAACAGCTGTTCACTTATACAAACTAATAATGTTTGTTTATTATAGGGGAAATACAAGACGTGTTAAGGCTAAGGATTTTTTTTATCTAACTACTATCCAAAATCGAAGGAGAAAGCTTCTTTAAAAGCATAATAGAAGGAAATGTAGAAGGGAGGAGAGGAAGAGGAAGACCAAGGCTAACATACATGGGACATGTTACAGATAAGGTGTCTGTAATGACGTATAAGGAGGTCAAAGAGATGGCACTGGACAGAGACAAATAGATAGAGTTGCATCGGTTTAAAATGTGAAATAAATTACTAATATTATAACAAACTAGTTTCTGCCCGCGATTTCGTCCGCATGGAATAGTTAATTTGGACTAATGCTAACATTAACACGCGACTTCGTTTACGTTGCTTGATGATATATAGCCTATGAGGAGGGGCTCGTGGCACTGTTGCTATTGCGCATATGATGCGATCAGCAAAGTTAAGCAACCATACGCCTAGTCAGTAGTTGGATGGGTGACCGCCCGAGTTCCCTCCGTGCCTCAGAGAGCACGTTAAGCCGTCGGTCCCGGTTGCTAATTTAACATCTTTGGCAATCGTTACAGGTCAGTCAGAGGCCTAAGAAAGTCTGACAACTGGTTTAACCCAGATTGCCGATTTTCCTCGAAAAAGTGGTTGCAAAGGTCAGATGGCAGTCGCTTCGTATAAAAATCAGGTGATCAGCCACATCGGGTTGAATCAAGTGCTGACTCCAAATACATGGGATAAGGCCAGGCAGATGATGATGATATATAGCCTATAGCCTTTCTCGATAAATGGGCTATCTAATACTGAAATAATTTTTCAAATCGGACTAATTGCTCCTGTATTAAGCACGTTAGATGTCTCCAGGGGTGGCGATACAGCTGCCCCGGGGATGTGCCCCGGCAAAGTGTGGGGGGACACCGGTGCGTCCTATAAGAGTACCCGGAGTCCCCCCTGAGCACTGAGGATGGCCACCGGGGGGGTTATAGTGAGGTAAAAATCCCACATCCCCCGATCTGCCTCTCCCAGGGCGGTCGGGGATCTTTTGAAGATTTCCCCCTTCCCCGATAAACACTACAATTGAACGAGTTTGCGAACAGAAAACAAAGATTATTTGGTGAAAAGTGGTCTTCTGCCTTCGAGAATATTTGCAAATATCCAACTGCACTTATGAACTTCGCAACGGTATCTTTAACAAAGCCCTATTGAAAGGTATCACTACATTTCGCAAGATACACCTACAAAATCGCGGGTGACACCTGACATGATATTATGTACATCTATCATCATAAGTATTTCGTCTATTTGGGTACTTTCCCGAGAAACGTGGGAAAAAGCCGGCTTCCTGCCATTTCCCTACCCGCTAGATTACCTCCCCACTCATGCGTCAAATCTCTTAGCGGCAAGTTTTTGTATCCTTATTTTTGCACCACAAACCTGCTGTAAATGGACCGTTAATATTAACATTAGTGGGTTCATTTAATATTGATACTAAAACGAATAGCGGCAAGGTTGAAATTTCATCCATCGATTTATTCTGTAAGCCGACCGGCGTATAACCACGCATGGGCGTAATTTCTGTGCTGGAGATAGAATATTTGGAGGTACAGGCGATTGGGATCACGAATAACTGGGACCGCGGTGACAGTCATGTGATATCACTTTAGAATCAGGTGACTGGGACCACTTACCAAACTAACTGCCCAGAAAAATCTAAATGTTACATAAAACAGGATTTTATTTTAACAAGGCTTATATCCTTAATATGCTAACCACTGAAACTAAATTCTACATACTTGACAGCACAAGTGTTCTCTTGGTACCTGACTTACTCTAGGAGCCCGGGTTTGCGTCAGAGTTGCTATACTCCGAAACTTTTTATTACCCTTGTGTTTGGATATTTTTTAAATACTTATCTTGCGTTACTTAGTTTGCAACTAGAGTAGTTTTATTTAAACCTTATATATTTATATATAATTATTACTTACAACAATCATTATGCTTATTCCTTGTTTCAAATTGCATAAGAATTTACGCAATAGAACTCCATTATATATGAAGAATCTCTTTTCACTCGATCATTTCTGCAGTAACTTCTCTGCAAATACAATATTTCACACTCATCTGCCCAGCCTTATCCCGTACATTGTTGGGGTCGGCACTTGATTCAACCCGATGTGGCTGATCACCTGATTTTTATACGAAGCGACTGCCATCTGACCTTCGCAACCCCATTTAAGAGGAAAATCTGTGATCTGGGTTAAACGAGTTGTCAGATTATTTTTACGCCTCCGACTGACCTGTAACGATTGTTATTGTGTGCCAAAGATGTTAAATTGGCAACCGGGACCGACGGCTTAACGTGTTCTCCGAGGCACGGAGGGAACTCGGGCCGTCACCCATCCAACTACTGGCTAGGCGTATTGTTGCTTAACTTCGCTGATCGAATGATATGCGCAATAGCAACTGTGCCACGAGCTCCTAAATACAATATTTCACACTATTCTTGTAAAAATAACTTTTCACGCAAGACATACACCATGCCAGTCTAATTGGCGACTGACTTAAATAAACCAAGCCCCGGCTATCAGCTAATCAGTCGTGCTTGAAATAATTTAAAAACATAAAACCAAATTAAGCATACGAAATAATAAGAATGCATTTTTCCATGAATTGTTCAAGCGTTGAGAAAAAGGCGAATTTATTCAAAGAATTTCCAATTAAGGCACTCCGCTGGAGTACGTTCTTGAGAATTGATGTTAAATAAGAACTAAACGTGGATGTATATTGTTCACACGCAACGCCACATACAGGTACAATATTTATTTATTTTTAGCTGTGCCCTGTGCTTTCACCCGCGTAGATTTAGTTTCATGCTTCATGTCGCGGAACCCTAATATTTTTAATAAATAAAAGTAGCCTAATTTACTCCTTGAAACATCAGCTACCTGTCACTGAAACACACAGTCCCGTTAAAATCGGTCCAGCCGTTTCAGAGATTACCCGGAACAAACAGACAGACAGACGGACAGACAGAGAAAAATTTTAAAACTTGGTTTTCGGTGTCATTATCGTGCACACTTTCATATGCATTTAGTGAAAAGCTGTTATTTTGGAATTACAAACAGACACTTCAATTTTATTTATCTGTATAGATGTATATATTTATTTAAAGCTTTATTGTACACTATGATTACACAAGTAGCAGACAATATACATTTACGTACAATTGGCGGTGTTATCGCACATGGCGATCTCTACCAGACTACCTGAGATGGAGTAATGGTATGGAACATGAGACCATGAAGGTAGTGTACAAATATATATTGTACTAGCTGTGCCCCGCGGTTTCACCCGCGTAGATTTAGTTTCATCCTTATTGTGGCGGAACCCTAATATTTTTAAGAAATAAAAGTAGCCTAAGTTACTCCTTGAAACTTCACCTACCTGCCAGTGAAAGTCCCGTCCCGACAGCTACATTTGTCGCTTGAAAAATTAAGTATAGCATTAGCATTAGAGTTGTTAAAACTATCTATATAATACATTTCTGGCAGTCTGTTCCGATTAATTTCTGAAACGGCTGGGCTGATTTTAAAGAGACTTTCACTGTCAGATAGCTGATCAAACAAGAAGTAATAACGGATTATTTATTTCTAACATTTGGCCACCCATAAAATTTGGTCTACACGCAGCTAGTTGAAAGTTATCAAATTACCTGAGAACATTTGAAATTAAAATGTATTGCCATCTTAACACAGACTCATGCCAACGGTTCAGATGAGCCTATGGGTGTGGAATTAAAATCGGCCGCTTCAAGTATATTGTGTTTTTTATGTTTGCGTCCATTTCACGCCAGAAATTGGAGCTTTGAAGTAAGTCTTATTGGGTAAGATTTATGGTTCAAATTTGTTAAATCGACAGAATTACTTTTGGATTTTCAAACAGTGTATATAATAACTTTGTGCTTTCATTGAGAACCACAAGTTTATCGGTCAAAAATGTGAATAAATCTATACAGATAATACAGATAAAAAAAATTGAACTGTCTGTTTGTAATTCCAAAATAACAGCTTTTCACTAAATGCATATGAAAGTATACACGTTTTAAAAAGTTTCTCTGTCTGTCTGTCTGTTTGTTCCGGGTAATCTCCGAAACGACTGGACGAATTTTAAAGGGACTTTCACTGGCAGGGAGCTGATATTTCAAGGAGTAACTTAGGCTACTTTTATTTATCAAAAATATTAGGGATCCGCGACAATAAGGATGAAACTAAATTTACGCGGGTGAAACCGCGGGGCACAGCTAGTTTAAAATAATTTTGCTCGCGCTGTCCCCGAAGGGTTCTTGAAGGGGTAAGCAGAGCTGTTGTAACAACAACACTCACATTTAACTGTATATGATTAAGTGCCAACGTGACAGAGGTTGAGTCCATCTCCGTCTCAGGCACTACACATATTCACATGCAGTTTTACTCACGATGTTTTCACCGTAAAGCACGTGGGTGAAATTACTGCACTAAAGTTTTTAGAAAAACTCATTGGAGCCAGCCGCTGGGATTAAAACTTGCGTCGCTTGCGTATCTGGCAACTGCCCAAACCACCACGACTCAGCGGTCAAAAGTTTGTCGATCTAAACGGAATATAACTTTCTGAAAATCCATACAACTTTCTTATGCTGCCGAAAGGTATTAGCAGCGTTTCTCCACTCGCTACATAGATGGCGCTACTCGCTAACAAATGCGAAGTTTGGGTACAAATACACGAGAACCTAAATCGCGCAATAAGAGTTTTCAAGCGCATTGCAGTATATATACAAGTTTACAACTAGCACGGTAGGAGCTGCAGTTCCCCAGGCATGACACCCGCCTGGCTGGAAGATCTTCTCTTTGCTGGGGATGATCATGATATTGACTATCAATACAAATATTATAAAGAGGAATGATTTGTATGTACGAGTATGTTTGTAACGAATTGGCTCAAAAAGCCCTGATTCGATTTCAAAAATTCTTTCATCATATTAATGCTACATTATCACTGATTAATATAAGCTATATTTTATCTCCATACTTCCACGGGAACGGGAACTACGCTAGAGAAACCGCGTGACGTTCGCTAGTTTAAGTAGGTATAATAGGTAACCTTTAAGTAGAGTTTTTAAAACCTTGGTTGTACTTTTCCACTTGCGACGTCAATGAAGTCTTACCACCGTTTATACTCAGCTTAATTCTACCCACGTACTCCTAGCTCGGCCGCGCGACCGGGTAACTAAGTTTTATGCCCGGGTTTACCCGGTAATGCTTTTACGACACTTTGCATGTGAATTTCACTTCGATTCAGCAACGGATTAGTTTGAAGTTTTCGACGCGTGTTTAACATTTTATGATCTAAAAGCATGACATACACAGTCTTATTTCCATTAATAATATTAGTCATGCCTAGCTGTGCCTCCCGGTTTTACTCGCGTAGGAATACCAATAGTTAAATAAGGTTACTAAGGGAAAAATATTTTTCACATAGCTACATGCCAGTGAAAGGCCTGTTAAAATTAGTCCAGCTATTTCAGAGATTAGCCGTTACAAACAAAGAGAAAAACAATTAGTTTTTATAATTGATTTATTATGTAAGTATCGTTCTCCTTTAAAATAATGCATTTAGTGAAAAGTTATTAATTTAGAGAGAGACAATTCAATGTTATTTATGTGTAAAAATATAAATATTATAACATGTTTTACATATTGACTATTATATTGTGTGTGTGTGCGGATAGCTTTAAAATATCAAATACTACAATATTCGTGTAAAACTCACACTAGTGTACTAGTGTTAGTTGCAATTCACCAAAAACTGATGACAGTGTAACATGGTGACAAAACTCTAAATATATCAGGAACTGAAAGCATCCTTTATAAAAGGACCCTCATATGCCCGGGGGAAATATGGGAAGAAGACAAATGGTCGCCGGACTGACGGTCAGATTCCGAACTGTTTGGAAGAATAATGGGGTGTGGTGTGGACAGCGAATTTTTTCCGGGGAAAATTGAAGATTGCCTCGTGAAATAACTAACCAGTTGACGGGTCACGACGTTGTACCAATGATGTTGTAACACTACATGTGTTATATACGTTTGTATAATTAACGTTAGCTCGATGCACGTAAACGTAAACGTAACGTTATTATTTTTTTTCAAAAAGAGTAAAACGGCCTTTAAAAAGAGAAAAATAATATTATGTGAAATAAAAAGACTTGCTTTTGAAGTTGGTGTTTGGCACCGAGTTTGATATTTGGTCGATATTGGTTCAAATGGAAAAATAATCACCGAAATCAGTTCACTCAAAAGTTCAGAGGTAACAAACATAAAAAAAAAGAAGACATACAGTCGAATTGATAACCTCCTCCTTTTTTTGAGATCGGTTAAAAATACTGGAAACGCCAAGTCGCGATGTCTTAGCTGTATTTTCGTATTCATCGAACTTTGTATTGAGAACGTCCTATTGAGATGAAGTTCTATCGAACTACGATTCGGATCACGTGATCATTGAATAAGTCCCAATTGGACTCACTCGTTGAGACATCTTTTTAGTTGTATATAATATCATTGCGTTGTTCTATTATCTTCTCAGATGGGGGAAATATTTCTCATGGAGTTTTCGAGTGAATGTGCCTTTCAGAATATGTCTAATAACCTATGTTTTAGGACGATTTCAGTTCATTTTAACGCTATTTAGTCACGTGTTTTGCAACTGAAAAAAAATTTTTTACTCATTTTTAAAAAATTAAATTAAAGTAGCCTTTGTTACTGTTTTGTAACATTATGCATCTGCTAGTGGAAATCGGTCAAGCCCTTTCGGAGATTATTAGCCGGAACAAACAGACAGACGGTAAAAATTTTTTTAATTCTTTTTTTTATGTGAGTGCCGTATTCACTTTCATATGCATTTAGTGAAAAGCTGTTAATTTGGAATTACAAAAAGACACTTTAATTTTATTAATCTGTATATATTGAATTTTAAATGTATCAAATTATATCTAGGTTAAAGCTATTTGATAGTCCGTGACCCCTAAACTGCTACAAAAACAAATGCTGTAATAAGGGTTCCGGGTTCTGATCTGATAGCTAAATTACACCAGTTCAAATCCCGACCCGATTGTCCCCCAGAAAAACATGAAAGGATGTGAGAAAGATGGGATAGTGACACGTGATATTGTCTCCCTACACCCTGCACGAAATTAGGGTGGCTATGAAATATATGGTGGTAGATTCCTCGACGTTCATAAGTGCCTTACCAGGGCCTAAACTGAATAAATCATTTTCATTTTCATTTTCATTTTCAATATTGGATAGGATTCGGGTTTATTTGATAACGATGATATGTTATTTTTTTAATTAATACGTATTTTGTAAATATGCACTTTCGAATGCATTTAGTGAAAAGCTGTTACTGAATTACAAACAGACACTTCAATTTAATTTATCTGTATATATTATAGATATAGATTTAAATTTATACGTACCAACAGCCGATGCTGTGTTAAAAATGTGCGCCTAAGAAGTCTCGATCCTACAGATTGTTAGGTTAGAGTGACGCCATTTTCTCCGTAAACCTCGTATACTGGAAGCGAAGAATACACGTCAGAACAACTCCCAAGGAACAATGTTTAAGCTTTTACTGCCGGAAAATTCGAACAAAGAATAAAACAAGACAAAAACGGTTTATCACCATAGTTGATGCTTATCGAAACGGAAAATAGTGTGTGGCTTGTCTTTGCCCGCGGAGATAAAGGGCCGCCTTTTCATTCGTGAGGGATTTACACAAATGAACACTGAAATGCTCCATGTTTTTTCTAGTGCTTGATAATATTCTGATGTTTTTTTTAGAACAGCGTACAATATCGATTATTTCGTATATCGAGTATTTTTATAAATTCTAGGTTTCGTCCTAATTTTACTCGATTATAAATATAGCCGAATAAAGCAGAGCCGTGGTGGCCTTGCGGTTTGAGCAGTCGCCTGCTACTCAAGCGACGCAAGTTCGTATCTCATTGGGGCCTGTACCAATGAGTTTTTCTAAAAAATCTTATGTCCAGTGATTTCACATCACGGTGAAGAAAAACATCGTGAGGAAACCTGCATATGTCTGAGAAGTAATTCAAAGACGTATGTATAGTGCCTGAGACGGCGATGGACTCACCCTCTGTCACGTTGGGACATAATCATATTCGGTGAAATGTGGGTGTTGTTGTTACTACAGCACCTCTGTTTACTCCCTTAAAATGATGGCCCTTAGAGTGTTTAAAATTGACGTTTTATCGCAATAATTGAAAGTGAAATTCGCCTTGAATTTTCTGTGAAACTTTTCTCTGGATTGGATATACAAAGACAAGTTATAGGTATGAAACCTACGTACCATAGTTTATATCAATTTGGTACGTCAAAATGTAAGAAAAAGGGTCTTGACGGGAGACATGGACGAATAGTGAAGTGAGGTTTGGGCTAGCACGAAACTAAAACGACGGTAGCGATGCGCGATGGTGAGAGATTAATCGCGATTGATTCGATTGGTCGAGTATCTCGATGCATCGCGATTGATTTCAATTGCAGTCGATGGTAGCGAGTCCGACTCGCGCGTAGTCGCTTGTCATCGAGCACGCAATGCATCGCGTCGGCCGACGATCGGTTGCGTTCGGCGCGACTCGGAGCAATCGCCACAAAACAACCACTCGATTGTTTCATACGATTTCATGCCACGGCGAGTCGATAGTTGACTCGATAGAAATTTGACCGACTCCAATTGTTTCGATCGTTGAAACATCTCGCTATCGCGCATCGCTAAATTGTACCTACACGCACGAATAGTCACAAAAAGTCCAATATACCGAGTACTTACAGTTCAGAATGGGTATAAGATGAACGATTATAAGCTTATTGTACGACAGATACCCACTTGGCAAGGATACACACAGGCGGAATATTATTTGCGGTAAAAAAAAAGACATATGAAAGTATTATATTATCTATACATTTATACATCTTCTATACAGATAAATAAAATTGAAGTGTCTGTTTGTAATTCCAAAATTACAGCTTTTCACTAAATGCATATGAAAGTATACACGCTACTGAGAATTAAAAATCCGAGTTTTAAATTTTTTCTCTGTCTGTCTGTCTGTCTGTCTATCTGTCTGTCTGTCTGTTTGTTCCGGGTAATCTCTGAAACGGCTGGACTGATTTTAACGGGACTTTCAATGACAGGTAGCTGATGTATCAAGGAGTAACTTAGGCTACTTTTATTTATTAAAAATATTAGGGTTCCGCGACAATAAGGATGAAACTAAATCTACGCGGATGAAACCGCGGGGCACAGCTATTTAATAAATAAGATTTCCATTCTCACATTCGAATCGCTCAAATGAAAAAGAAAATTATTTATTCAGATGTTAAGGCACTTATGGACGTTCAAAAATTGCTATTACTAACATAACTTGGACTAACCCAAAAATGATTGAAAAGGAGCGATATACATTTGCATTGTTACCCCAATTCCTAACTATTTGTTTATTTATGTGACTAGTTTCAAGGCCTCGCTACAGACAACAGCGCTAAAATGGCCCCAATGAAAATAAACACTAAGTCAATGGACAAAGGCACCTTTTTGTAAAGCAAGGGTCAGCGTCCCTAACGTACCTCACGAAAGTGTCAAAAATCCACAATAGACTCTACTCTTTCATACGAAACACCTCTCGTAAAAAGAGTTTTTATTCCATGTATAGAAAACATCCCTTCGGCCCTTAAATGATATCGTTTGAGGCATCTCTTTGTGTTTGTGCGGAGAAACCGCCGATAACCTGTAATAACTTGTTCGATTTGCCCCTTTTCTGTCAAAATACGATGCAAATGGAGCAAAAAAAAGGCTTGTTACGTTTCTATTTACACGTCTAGCACGACTGGTGCGATCTATGCAAGAGAACAGTGCAAATAGATTTAATCTACATTAATATATATAAAATTGAAGTGTCTGTTTGTTATTCCAATTAAACAACTTTGCACCTAATATGAAAGTATATACAATACTTTGAAATATAAAAAGGATTTTTTTTTCTTTGTCTGTTTGTTTCGGCTCAAAATCAATTATACTGATTCCGAGATATCAGCTGAATTGATTTTGACGGGATTTTAGCAGATAGCTGATGTTTCAAAGAGTAACTTAGGCTACTTTTATTTAGAAAAGGAGTGTTCTGTGAAATAAAGCTTGAAACTAAGTCTACAAAATATGGGCTATGCCTAGGTTCAAAGAAAAGTAAAAAAAAAAAAAATATTTTGTAAATTGACTATAAAAAACAATTACCTATTAATCTGTTACTCTGGTTCTAAATCCCTACTAATATTATAAATGCGAAAGTAACTCTGTCTGTCTGTTACGCTTTCCCGTTTAAACCTCTCAACCGATTTTGATGAAATTTGGCACAGACAAACTTTAGACCCTGAGAAAGGACATAAGCTACCTTTTATTTATTAAAAATATTAGGTTTCCGCGACCATAAGGGTGAAACTAAATCTACGCGGGTGAAACCGCGGGGCACAGCTAGTGTCAATATAAAAGTTAACCGATGAAAACGATACGAAACTGGATAAGTATCTCTCTGATTTATCTCAAAAATCTTGTATCAAACACAATATGAAACAAAACAATTTAAATGTTGAATGTTAAATGATTCAAGACAGAAGCAGCTGGCATCATACAAATTACTTAACCCTAATATAACTCAGCAAATAAACACCGTTAGGACGTGTAATTTGTCTAAATTCCTGTTCCCTTTAGGTATGATCCTTCCTTTATATCATGTGAACCCACTTCCAAGTGTAATGTCTCATAAGAGGTAGTAACAGTAAAATTGTACGATATTCCGTGAGTTATTAAGTTCTGAATTCACCGTAGATCCAAGGATGAAATAGTCGGGTAAGATAAAGATAGTTTTATGCTCGAGACTGGAAAATAGTCTGGTATGAAGACATTTTAGATGATATTTATTTTAGGAATACAGGATAATTTTATGTTGAATGAATGTTGCGTTTCTTTCCCACTTTTTTTAAATAATCTATACAGATAAATAAAATTGAAGTGTCTGTTTGTAATTCCAAAATAACAGCTTTTCACTAAATGCATATGAAAGTATACACGATACTGACACAAAATACCAAGTTTTAAAATTTTTCTCTGTCTGACAGACAGACAGATAGAGAGAAATTTTCCGGGTAATTTCTGAAACGACTGGACGGATTTTAACGGGACTTTCACTGGTAGGTAGCTGATGTTTCAAGGAGTAACTTAAGCTACTTTTATTTATTAAAAATATTAGGGTTCCGCGACAATAAGGAAGAAACTATATCTACGCGGGTGCAACCGCGGGGCACAGCTAGTTGTATAAATAATTATGGAGAAGAGAAAATGCGCGCTCTCATTTTTATATAGACTACATCATCATCATCATCATCATCCTCCTGCCCTTATCCCATGTTATTTGTGGTCGGCGCAATGTGTTCTTCTCTTCCATTTCTCTCTATCAGCCGGTATATCTGTATTCACTCCCATTCTAGTCATATCAACTTTCACACAATCCATCCATCGTTTTTAGGTCTCGACTACATATGCTCACGATTGTATTCTCCGAAGAGGTAGGCAGAGGTGTAATTATGTAATAGGGGGCGAGACTATTGCCATTAATCATGTACTTATCCAGACTCCGGGCTGCTACTGGGAAGTTGCAGATGAAAAAACCTAATAACTCTTTGCCCTACAGACGGATAGATAGACAGACAGGCAGACAGACATACAGACAGACAGTCAGACAGACCGACTGACAGAATATATTTTTATATATTTTCATGTGCATTTAGTGAAAAGCTGTTTTTTTGGAATTACAAACAGACATTTCAATTTTATTTATCTGTATAGATATAAATACCTATAGACTGTTTTGCAGGGATTTAAGGGATTGTTTTGCATGCAATAAACTAACTATCAGATGAATTCGCTACGGACATAAAGTAGGAGATAAAATATATTCCAAGTAAATACTGTTTCGATCGTAAAATTTTAGGACCATGTTATCCGATAGGTATATCTTACCGAAAGGTTATATTGGGACCAAATACGATTACATCCTATAAAAATACCATTGGCCTGTTTTCCCTTATCAAAATAAGGGCAGGCGTTCGGATACCATTAAATTATATAGTCGCAACTAGACATTTTGTAAAATATACCGCTATTCAATGTTTTTAGGGATTCTATAGATAATCTTTTGTATCGATTTTATAAAGAGTAATGCCCATGGGGTTTGAGTAGTCGTGACGCAAGTTTGATTCCCAGTGGCCTGTGCTAGTTAAATTTACGGCGAAGGAAAACATCGTGAGGAAACAAAAAGTGCCAACGTGACAGATGCTGAGTGTTTTGCCGTCTCAAGCAATATACATAACGTCTTTGAATAATTTCCCAGATATCCAGGTTTCTTCACTCTGTTTTCCTTCACATTCTTGTTTCTTCCTTCGAAAAGCACGTGGTGTGAAAGCACTGTACGTAACTTTTTTTAAAAACTCGTGTCGCTTAAGTAGTAGGTGACTACTCAAACAACCACGGCTAACAAGGCTCTTAAAAGAATTTACATGGCATGGAATTAAAAAGCAACATCTTAGAAGAAATTAAATAGATGGATTAAATAGATGATAATACAACGCAAGAAGAGTTGAACAGAAGATTTCAATGGACGAATTGGATTTCTTTGAATTAAATACTATGAATAGTTTGAGCTTTTCGTCTGAGATAGGTTAATTTATCCTTATAAGTAGCAATTATTAAGTGTTGTCAGTTGTTTTACATTGTAAAAATGTTACTAAGCTGTAATATCGCTTTTAATTATTAAAAGCAGTCGGTTTCAAAAATTTTGTGTGTCAAGGGGTTTTAAGCTTACGCTGAAAAATAATATAAATGTTTATTTAATAAGAGCGCTTCACTTTTTAAATGTAACCAAAATCATATAAGAAACTAAAAGGAAATGACGCTTTTTTGGTGTGACGAATTTCGTGAGATAAAAAAATATTAATTGAAGATCAGCTCTTTTACTAAAGCGAAAATAGACACCATAGGCGCGAACTTAAGAGTATCTCGCCCTTTAAAATTACAGCTGGAGATTTTCGAACGCGTATGTTTGAGTATGCTGTAATGTCAGCAAGTCGAACTTTTAAATAATACCTTAATATTTGTGGATGTGAGAACTTAATATCATATATCTACAAGTATTCCAGATTTATTCTAGATGAAATGATAACGGCTTTATTCAAGAACAATCTTGCAAATAAATGGAGTATTCAAGGATATTGAAAATAAGTTCTTTTTTAAAATTCTAGCTGTGCCCCGCGGATTCACCCGCATAGATTTAGTTTCATCCTTATTGTCGTGGAACCCTAATTTTTTTCAGGGTCCGTGGGTCCTTTCTCGGGGTCTAAAGATTGTCTGTGCCAAATTTCATCAAAATCGGTTGAGAGGTTTAAGTGGGAAAGCGTAACAGACAGACAGAGTTACTTTCGCATTTATAATATTAGTAGGGACTAGCTGTGCCCCGCGGTTTCACCCGCGTAGATTTAGTTTCATCCTTATTGTCGCGGAACCCTAATAATTTTGATAAATAAAAGTAGCCTAAGTTACTCCTTGATATATCAGCTACCTGCCATTGAAAGTCCCGTTAAAATCCGTCCAGCCGTTTCAGAGATTACCCGGAACAAACAGACAGACAGACAGAGAAAAATTTTAAAACTTGGTTTTTTAGTGTCAGTAGCATGTATACTTTTATATGCTTTTAGTGAAAAGCTGTAATTTTGGTATTACAAACAGACACTTCAATTTTATTTATCTGTATAGATTAGTAGGGATGATATTGGATGTTTTTGACAAAAGAAGAGACTGAGATTTTGAAACGATTTTTATCGTTAGGTATCTTTTTTCATTTAAATTTTTATATGTAGCGTAGTTTAATACAAAAAATATGTTCTATCTGCAGATGGAGGCTGCGGAGTTAAAGAGACGACCACGACGAGATACGTAAGTTTTTAAAATGCCATTTCATCAATAAAAATATATATATTACTTAGGATTATAACTACGAACAGAATAAATAATCTATACATACAGATAAATAAAATTGAAGTGTCTGTTTGTAATTCCAAAATAACAGCTTTTCAGTAAATGCATATAAAAGTATACACGCTACTGACACTAAAAAAACCAAGGTTTAATTTTTTTCTCTGTCTGTCTGTCTGTCTGTTTGTTCCGGGTAATCTCTGAAACGGCTGGACCGATTTTAATGGGACTGTCACTGGCAGATAGCTAATGTTACAAGGAGTAACTTAGGCTACTTTTATTTAAAAAAAACATAGGGGTTCCGCAGGACAGCCAGCGGGTGAAACCGTGGGGCACAGCTAGTACGTGAATACAATGAAAGATTGAAAAAAAACGTCTCGCTACCTAAGTAGCTATGGCAAAATAGTATCTACTGAAAACAAAACTCCTTCTTAAATAAGAGTAGATACAATAAAATTATTGCCATAATATGATCTTCCAAATTTTGTTTAAGAAATTACCAATTCAAATATTCAAGTATGCAAAATATTATAATCAATGCATTTTCACACTTCAAAATTTATTGCGAAGATTTAGTTAACACCCCTTTGGCAACGTCGACAAATCTACCAGATATGCTGATTCGATTGAAACTCTAACCGTTCGCAAATACGGAAGGTTTTCTCGTAACGAATATATAGGGATGTACCATCAATAGCAACGAAATAGCAGGTTATTTCTTGCCTGTTATTAAAACGCGTGAATCATAAAGTTTCCCATTTAAAGTATTTTACGTAACCAGTGAAACTAAGACCAGAAATTCTTAATACTTTCAGACAGAAACTGTAATGAAGCATGACAAAATCATAATTTTATGTTAAAAATATAGAGATAAAAAAAACCATTAGCATTTTATAATAATAATTTCTTATAACGCATTAAATAGCGCGCAGTGATGGATGCTAATACGCGCGGTTTGTCTCGAGTAGCCAATTCCGCGTCAAGTTCTAAATGATGGCTTACATCACTCTGTTGAGTGGTTTCAGTGTGTTCCACTTCCATTTTGATTCTGGTAATGTGCAACAAGAGGTGGTGTTATTTAAGTGCACTGCAAGAATCACTTAAAACTTAATTCCAAACCTTATCACACTTTTGTTAATCCTGTATCAACTCCGTGGAAAGTAAATTAATTCGTAATACAATTATTGAACCCATTTACGCTCGTCCAAATAATTTTACATGTAAATAATTTGTGTTAGAAACCCACAATTTAATTTAGAACTCGCGATATCTATATTTACACATAAATAAAATTGAAGTGTCTGTTTGTAATTAAAAAAATTCAGCTTTTAACTAAATGCATATGAAAGTATACACGCTACAGACATTAAAAAACCAAGTTTTAAATTTTTTCTCTGTCTGTCTGTCTGTCTGTTTGTTCCGGATAATCTCTGAAACGGCTGGACGGATTTTAGTGGGACTTTCACTGGCTACTTTTATTTATCAAAAATATTACGGGGCACGGCTAGTATTAAAATATATTTGTAGAATTTTTTATAACTGTAGAATCATAATCTAATCAAGGGGTCTTTGATGTGGTAGCTTAGAAATAAAATACACATAGGAAGACGGCTCCTCTACCTATAGACACAAATGATAATTTGCACGGCCATTGCTGAAGTAAATATTGGAATTAAGCACTATGTATAAAGCAACGCAATATTGTATAGCAACATATTGTTAAGAAGGAATAACATTAACGTTAAGCTTAACATTCTTTAATAATGTAATTTCATAGTCTGAACACTCTTAATCAGACACATGATCCGTAATCCTCAAACGCTGTGTGCGTGAAAAGATTCTCGACAAATCTTGAATAAGAAGTATTTATTCGCTCAAAACATGGTAGTTAAGGTACATACTATTTTATGTAATAAATAATTTTGTTCTGCATGTTTTGCTATAACATTATATTGGCATGCAAAATATATAGACAGCTAAATTAAGTGTTCAAATTATATTTTCTAGAAAACTGCCCTTCTATTAAGTTTATATTTCGTGATAATGCAAAGTTTGTGTCAAAGGGTTAGTTAGCAGAGGCCGCAACTATTATAATCCTAATGAGCCGTATATTTGTGATAGCACCTGTTTGAAACCTGTAAGTGGTTTAAGGGACATACAAGAGGTGTGTTTTGCTGAAGACTTTTCTAAACAGTCTTAATTTTGTTTTAAATTAATTTGTTTACATTGAATCCAATGTGAAATAATAATTATTTGTCTCTGTAAAGGGCTAAGTTAAGAAAATATTATACTTACCTTTTTTATAATGTGATGATAGGAGGATGTTATTTATCAAACAACATATGCACTGGCATATTGTAAATGAAAATGAATGGTAAGGACCGGTGGTAAATTCCTCGACATTCATAAGTGATGAATGTCGAGGAATTTACCACCGGTTCGGAAACTAGCCTTCTGAGAATAACCGGCAAGAAACTCAGCTGGCATCATGTACATTTCATTAAACAATAATAATTACAAAAAAAACCATCATAAATTATTCTTATTATCCAAGGTACCATCTGTATGGCGCATGCGTGTATCTGTATGGCGCATGCGGGTATCTGTATGGCGCATGCGGGTATCTGTATGGCGCATGCGGGTATCTGTATGGCGCCAATATAAAGTAGGATAGGAAAAAATCTAATATTATAAAAATAGCAGTTATTTAAAATAGCACGCCGCAAAAAAATTCCGACATAATTTTTCGGAAGTAATAAGATTAAGATTCGATTTTATCCTTAAAGCTCTGCGTACACCCACTCACTTTATCAATTGAGCTACTAAACGCAAAAAAATACAACACACAAAAAATAGCAGGTTTTAAAATAGCACGTTGGAAGTAACAGTTCCCATCCCTAATGCCTTACAAGATAAAACCCTCATTGAAGGCATGAAAGGGATTATAATATTATCCTTCGATATGAATTTCTCAGCCATGCCCCATCGAGCCCAAGTCTGGACATGAAAGAATAAAAGCAAAAATGAGCGATCGTACAATAATCCATCACGGTTGTATTGAATGAACTGTGATTTCCTGTAGCAAGGTTTTGCTTGCCTTACATAGTATCTTGTATTTACTACTTTAACAAATTACTATGATATTTTATAGCCGTGGTGGCCGTAGGGTTTGTGCAGACACCTGCTACGCAAATGACGAATTCCAGCGAGGCCTGTACCAATGAGTTTTTCTAAAAACTTATGTGCAGTGATTTCGCACCATGTGCTTTACGGTGAAGGAAAACATCGTTAGGAAACCTGCATATGTGTGAGAAGTGATTCAAAGACTTATGTATAGTACCTGAGACGGCGATATACTCACCATCTGTCACGTTGGCACTTAATCGTTTTTATTACGTCGCCTCTGCCTACCCCTCCTGGGAATACAGGCGTGAGCATATAATTGATGAAAATGAAAAATATTTATTTTGTTTAGGCCCTGGTAAGGCACTTATGAAAGTCGAGAATTTACCACCGGTTCGGAAACTAGCCTTCTGAGAAGAACTGGCAAGAAACTATATATGTTAAAACCCTTATATTTGGGGTAAAGAATACAGGCGTGTACATAATGTATGTACAACGTGCCTAGAAGTCCTTTGTATGAAATTGTGGATACAAGTTTCTTATAAAAGAAACAGTGTGAACACTTCACAATACAGTTAATCAAAGCCTATTTGACATTCTGCAATCAACCTATTCACACTCGAGTCATTTATCAGTGTTTGTAGAATGTGACAAACTTGAATTAGCACCCTTTGTGGCAGCAATTGATGCTGCAGATAAACTCAGGTGATTGGTTACATAAGGACGCTTTGCCATAAGGAGCGGGAACGCTCGAGCGAATATCGGCAACGTTCTTAATAATTGGAATATTTTTTCATTATACTTGGATTCTTTATATGCTGCTTGTTGGGTTTCTGGACGGTAAAAGTGTGGACGACAATAATCCTTTTTACAGAAAAAAAAAGTTTGTTTGAAAGATGATCAATATTGAGTAGTTTATACATAACAAACTCAGGTGTGAATATTTATTTTTAATACTTGTGGCTTAGCTTGTATGTATCATTCTATACAAGTGTTGAGTCCTTTAAATCCAATAATTGAAATAAATAATTCCCTATTTACACATTGAGTTGTAATAAGAAGGCTAGTCACCAAAACCAGTGGCAATTTCGACATTCATTAGCCACAAGGCCATAAATTTAAAAAATATTTTTTAATAAGCAATTGATGATCAGGCGTTTTTATGATGAGCAGGTACGCATTGAATCAACTTTTACCTAGTGTGCAACAAGCACAATACAATCACGACAAAGAGACATTGCCAATGTAACAGATTATTTGCACGTAGAAGGTCGAATTGAGAAACTCCTCCTTTCTTTGAAGTCGGTTAAGTTTTCTCTTAAATAATATAAATTCCTCCGTCGAGCATGAGGGCGTTACTCTGAAAGTTTTTTAAATTTACTGCATAGGAAAATTTCTGTGATATACTTATATGTGATAGACCACTAAGTGACACGCCTTACTAACGCCACGCCGATAATTAATATCTCGTAGACGTGCGTCTGTGTGAGTGTGTCATTTCGAACGACTTGTACCTGGATTCCAAACTGCTTGTAAGCTTATATTTATTCTGTGTAAGTATTAGTTATATTACAAGACATCGATCGAACCCTCATGAAAGGAATCTGACGTTCATTGAATATTGATTTGTTAGCCTTAATAAGATCAGCATACGGTGGAGGTACGCCAAGAAAATGCAAGGTCATAAATTATGTTCGAGGGTAATTTGGATATCCATTAACCATATTGAAGATGACACCAAAAATATTATGGTTCATATCAGGCTATGCGTGTTGTATTTATGTTGAAATTAGATAGGACTTATACGTGTTGTTGTGCTTATTTTAAGTCCCGATAAAAGCGGTGTAGTTGTTAAGTAGATTAGCCGGAACAAACAGACAGAAGGACAGACACAGAGAAAAAAAACCGTTTTTTTTTTTTATAAGTTCCTTATACTTTCTTACACATTTAGTGAAAAGCTGTAAATCTTTACATCTATACAGATACATATTCATTTGCTATATCTTTACATACATACAAATAAATAAAATTTAAGTGTCTGTTTGTAATTCCAAATTGACAGTTTTTCACTAAATTCATATGAAAGTATAGACGGTAATGACATTTTAAAAAAATCATTTTTTTATTTTCATGTATGTCCGTCTGTCTGTCTATCTGTCCATCTGTTTGTTTACATTAGGGAACCGCGGGGCACAGCTAGTTTGTATATATATATAAGGTTTTAAGAAATAAATAGTTTTGGCAATAATTATAGTAAAGCCCCGACCTCCTGCTGCTATATTATTTGGCGCTACACAATAGCACACAACAATGTAGTATTAACAAATAGTACAGAAAACGTGTGAGACGTCAAAGCCTCCCGGCCGGACGTCCGGCCCGGTTGGCGGTCAACGCATGACTGCGCTAATTGTGCCACTCTAGTTTCTCGTGTACGTCAGCATAGCAAATCCAGTGCAAAAATTTCGTATTTGGAAATTAAATTTTAGCCAGAGAGCGAAGAACATATCTAATTGCTTTCGCGGACAGATATGCCTTTGGTTGTTGTATGATCAAAGGCTACGATGACTAGTGTGAGTTCTTTACTGCCACCGTCACAAGTCACCGCGTTGACGTAAACGTAGATTGGTATGCGATCGCAACAGCGCCATCTGTTGGCTCACAAGATAACTTATGACGGCGATTTGAAGAAAACTTCCACTAGTCACGGAGAGGACCAAGTAGCAGTTCTCTCTCTTTGACGACGTTTTGATTTGACACGTTCAGACATGGTCGCTTGATCTTGCGTTCAGCGTGGCTCAAAGTGTGTTGATACTTATTCTGAAGCGGGTTGTGGTTGAATGCCTTGGATGGTGGATTAACACATTTTGAGTCACGCTGAAGCGCATGATCAAGCAACAAACCAGGCAACTTTTTTAAGAAATCTAATCAAATAGACATGTTTTGAATTTGATAAGTTTTTTTTTTGTTTCTTGTGGTATCGCTACATTGACGGCAACATGACACCGGAACTAGGGGGCGCTAACGAGTAACCTGCTCATCACTTCCGCTTGCGTAAAGTTTCACTCCGACCTTTCACTGCACGATGATGTTGAGGAACGATGCTTTGTACTCTGCGAGAATAAAATTGGCTGTCTTTTAAAAAAAAAATCTTTACTTCTGTAACGTCTGGGTGTTATGTTGAAAAGCGACTTGATGATATTTAATACCGGTACTCATTCGGAGTTCCCATGCGGCCGAAGGGAATTGTTCAAGAAACCAATTAATTGTTCCAATTAGTAACAGCGAGAGATTTATAATGGCAACCATGTCAATAATAGTTAATGCGTATGAAAGAGATTCAGATAGTTTTAATTTCTTTAAAAGACGAATAGTTCAAATCAATACATCTATACATAGTAGTCTGTTTGTAATTCCAATATTACACCTTTTGACTAAATGTATATAAAGGTATATACGGTACTGGCATAGAAAAACCATTTTTTTTATTTTTTCTTCGTCTGTCTGTTTGTTTTGCCTAATCTCCGGAACGGCTGGACCGATAAGGAGTAACTTAGGCTAATATTCTTAAGAAATAATATTAGGGCGTGAAATTAAGTCTACATGAGTGAACTAGTTTAAACCAAACAAAATATAACACCCTCTTTTTTCATCGGAGGTTATAAATCCTTCTAAACGTTGGTTATAGAACTGCCTCGTTGGTCTAGTGGTTAGTAGGTTCGCCTGCCGATCACGAGGTCCCGGGTTCGATTCCCGGGTCGGGTCATTAACAGATATTGGGTTTTTCTGTCAAGAAATTCACAATAAAATGTCCGGAGTTTGGAAGTTGGCGGTGTTTACACCCCCGTGCCACGGAAAGCACGTTGCACCGTTGGTCCTACGCCTGATCTCTCTCCGGTCGTGTCGGATTGCCGTCCCATCGGACTATGAGAGTGAGGCAATAAAGAGTTTGTGAGCATCTGTGTTTGCGCACACACTTGTGCACTATAATATCTCCTGCGTACATGGCTGATCCCCGTTGAGAGTAACCGCTATAACCGAAATTCGGTAGGAGATCATTATTTATTATCTACTAGCTGTGCCCTGCGGTTTCACCCGCGTAGATTTAGTTTCATCCTTATTGTCGCAGAACCCTAATATTTTTGATAAATAAAAGTAGCCTAAGTTACTCCTTGAAACATCAGCTACCTACCAGTGAAAGTCCCGCTAAAATCCGTCCAGCCGTTTCAGAGATTACCCGTAACAAACAGACAGACAGACAGACAGAAAAATTTTTTAAAACTTGGTTTTTTAATGTCAGTAGCGTGTATACTTTCATATGCATTTAGTTAAAAGCTGTATTTTTTTAGTTACAAACAGACACTTCAATTTTATTTATCTGTATAGATATAGATGTATAGATTATAGAGAATTATATCCATTTCACTCTAAGACGCAATAGATCCTGTAATTCCGCTTTCAAACTTCCCAAACACGATATCTTGTAATTTTATTTGGAGCTGATGAATAAAAGGGGGTTTATTTGCGACAGTTCTCCAGTTTTGTTCCAAATAATGACGTTACTACGTTTGGCTTTAACTAGATAATGCAATTTACTTTGCCTTGAAGCCATCTTCGGTTGGAGAAGGCATTAAGGTATTCGCAAAACAGTTATTTATCCTACCAGCAGCATACTAGATCTATACATCTATATCTATATCTATACAGTTAAATAAAACTGAAATGTCTTGCTAAATTAACAGTTTTTCACTTAATGCATAATGTATATGAAAATTTATACCGATTCTAAAAAAAAAATGAGCCTAAGTTATACCTTGTACCATCAGCTATCTGACAATGAAAGTCCCGTTAAAATCAGTCCAGGCGTTCCAGAGATTAGCCGCAACAAACAGACGGACAGAGATTCTCACAATTTAATTTATGTAAGTATCGTCCTATATACTGTCATATGCGTCTAGTGGCAAACCGTTAATTTAGAATTATAAACAGACACTTCAATGCTATTTATCTGTATATACGTGTAATTATTTACTTCAAAGTGTAATAGAAAACTACATCAATTCATATTTTCATGGAAATTGGAGCTAGATTGATGAATATTATGTCTTGGGATTTCGATTTATGTTCCCACAAATATGATCCATCAAATATTGAGCTGAATACACAGTGTAGTAATAAAATGCTTTGAAATTTGTTCAAGGTATACTTGAAATTATCTACTAAACATTAGCGGCCCACTAGCCCACATTTTACTAAATAAAAAGCAGTTAATTTGAAATTACAAACAAGCACTTCAGACGTTTTATTTATCTATATGGATATAAGTCACGAGTGAAAGAATGCCTCCTTAGTAAAAAAACATGGTTTTAGCGAAGGCTAAACCAAACTCGGCTTAAAGCAATATCCATCCCTTTTTAAATCCGTATCACAAAAAGAACTCATTTTAAATCAACGACTACCTTAGTATATATCTATAGTCTATACAAAAATTGAAGTGTCTGTTTGTAATTCCTAAATAACAGCTTTTTTCAAAATGCATATGAAAGTATAGACGGTACTTATACAAAGAAAACATATTTATTCTCACGCCATCTGTCTGTATATCTGTCGCTCTGTCTGTTCATCTGTGTGTTCCGGCTAATCTCCGAAAGGGTTAGACCGATTTTAACTGACTTTCATTGTCAGATAGGTAATTTTACAAGGAGTAACTAAGGCTACTAAAATATTATTTAAAAAAAAAACATTAGGTTTTTCCACCTATGAAAATCTCAGGGCACAGCTATCTACAAGCTCCAATCTGCATAGATTTATTTAATAAAAAAAAACTTTGGGGCTGTAAATATGTCACACAATTTTATATTTATATCTAGTGCATTTTAGCACATCTGTGACAAGAGAAGCTGTATCAAGCCAAGTCGATTGCACTGGACCGTGCCGGGAATCGCGAAGTTCATTATTTCCATTGGAACCGGCATCAAATAGGAGACTATCTACTCGGATCTTGTCCACAGTTGCCAGAAACTAAACTGACGCCAGCTTCTGGATTACGTAATGATCGTGTCACGTAAATGTTTTTCTTATTTTCATACTAGCTGTGCCCGGCGGTTTAACTCGCGTTGGCTTTATTTCGAGGAGCCCTATGTTTTTTAAAAACAAAAGATTCGGAGATTAGCCAGAACAAACAGACAGACAGAGAAAAAAATAATTTCGCAGTCGCCTGCTACGCAACCGACGCAAGTTCTCCTTCCAGCGGCGCCTGCACCAAGGAGTATTTCTAAAAACTTATGTGGAGTGATTTCACAAAACATCGTAAGGAAACCTACATAATGTCCGAGAAGTAATTCAAAAATGTATGTATATAGTGACTGAGACGGCGATAGACTCACCGTCTATCACATTGTCACTTAAAAATCTTCGGTGAAAAGTATTGTTATTACAACACCCACTGCCTACCCCTTCGGGGACTAAAGGCGTGAGCATATGTATGTAGGGAATAAATATAATTTATTAAGTTTGCTTTAAGAAAGGTTGTTGAAGTTAAGCGAACCGCGATGTGAAATACTGCCTGGTAAGAAGGCTCTCTATGCTGGTATGGTGACCATAACATAGTGGGATAATTTTAATTCTATTTGTATAAATCTAGCTGTGCCCTGCGGTTTCACCCGCGTAAAGTTTTTTCATGGGTGTCCCGCGGAACTCTTATGTTATTTAAAATTAAAAGTAGCCTAAGTTACTCCTTGAAACATCAGCTACCTGCCAGTGAAAGTCCCGTTAAAATCGGTCCAGCCGTTTCAGGGATTACCCGGAACAAACTGACAGACAGACAGACAGAGAAAAACTGTCTGTTTGTAATTCCAAAATAACAGCTTTTCACTAAATGCATATGAAAGTATACACGCTACAGACACTAAAAAACCATGTTTTAAAAATATTCTCTGTCTGTCTTTTTGTTTGTTCCGGGTAATCTCTGGAACAGCTTTACTGATTTTAACTGGACTTTCTCTGGCAGGTAGCTGATGTTTCAAGAAGTAACTTAGGCTATGTTTATTTATTAAAAATATTAGGGTTCCGCGACAATAAGGATGAAAAAACGCGTGGCACAGCTAGTATACTAATAATATAAAGTTTAATACAAATGTCACAAAAATATCCAAGAATGTTGTCTTTCATTGTTACCCCGAGTGCAGACTATAATGCAATTAGGCAGCTAAAGTTACATCTAAGTTAACATGTTCAGAGCTGTCAGATGATAACTTGATACACTAACAGTTTCACTGTTAATTAAGTGTTGAAAGACCATGTTGTTTTAGCTCGATGTAACTTAGTGCTTGGTTTTCAAATTGGAAGTGGATGGTTGTTTACTTATTACAGGCTTATTTTATTGAATGTTGTTTTGAAGGCTGTGTTTGTGATTTTAAAAGCGGCGGATTCGGATGGGATTAAATGGGACCGTGTTATAATGTCCGACGTATTTGTTATGACTAAAAAAACAAGTTTTATATTTTTTCTCTGTCTGTCTGTCTGTCCGTCCGTCTGTCTGTCTGTCTGTCTGTCTGTCTGTTTGTTCCAGGTAATCTCTGAAACAGCTGGACCCATTTTAACAGGACTTTCACTGGCAGGTAGCTGATGTTTCAAGGAGTAACTAAGGCCACTTTTATTTATTAAAAATATTAGGGTTCCGCGTCATGAAGCGTGAAACAAAATCTACGCGGGTGAAACCGCGGGGCACAGTTAGTCGCTAATAAACTTAATGATGATAATAATACAAGGTTTATGATATAACACTTATTCCCAGACAACCACATCCCATTGATTTTAAAAAATAAACTTTCATACATTAATTCCCTTGACCTCCACGACAGTAAAAAAATCAAATATGAAATATTATTATCTTTCCCACGACATCCATGTTTGAGTTTTTAAGTATGGTCATATAAGCAAGTCATTCGTTACCAAATTATAAAAATAAGCTTTACAAACAGAAGAATCTATGAGCAAATCGCTTAAAATGACAGACGCGCACATCGACTAGATTCATCATCTCCCTGGCCTTATCCCATGTATTTGGGGTCAGCACTTGATTCAACCCGATGTGGCTGATCACCTGATTTTTATACGAAGCGACTGCCATCTGACCTTCGTAACCCCTTTTTCGAGGAAAATCGGCAATCTGGGTTAAACCAGTTGTCAGACTTTCTTAGGCCTCTGACTGTCCTGTAACGATTGCCAAAGATGTTAAATTGGCAACCAGGACCGACGGCTTAACGTGCTCTCCGAGGCACGGAGGGTACTCGGGCGATCACTCATCCAACTACTGGCTAGGCGTATGGTTGCTTAACGTTGCTGATCGCATCATATGCGCAATAGCAAGCCCTCCCTATCATATCGACTAGATTATAAGCAGAATAGCAGTAGCGCCATTCACACGCATTTAAATACCGACCGACTTTTTTCAAAACTTCATCACGACTCATCTACATAATTGTAACAGTAACACGCTCATTAGCTTAGATTTATACTGTGTCGTTACTCTCCATGTGAGCCGTCAAACGGGTGAATATGTCACATGCCTGAGAAACCCATTAACCTGCATTGTGTTGTGACAATACCTCAAGGTCAATATTTCATCGGTTGCTAATTTATCTGGCAAGCGTTCAAACACGCGTTGTTATTAATAATGCTCGTGGTTTTGAACATTCCTTTTGTAGGAACGTATGGGAATGTTTGAAAGGGACCGGCTTCAGTCACTTAAAAGTGAGAAATTATATTCAAGGCATATAATTTCAAGTTAGTGGCAAAGACCGCAGGTTTTCCTGTCGCGTTTTTCACTAAGGTTTCTCAGAGTCGCACTCGTCGTCGAGTGTCCGTTTTAAAGATACGAAATTAAACCTTATATCTATATACATACATACATACAATAAAATTGAAGTGTCTGTTTGTAATCCCAAAATTACAGCTTTTCACTAAATGTATATGAAATAGCTGTGCCCCGCGGTTTCACCCGCGTAGATTTAGTTTCTTCCTTATTGTCGCGGAACCCTAATATTTTTAATAAATAAAAGTAGCCTAAGTTACTCCTTGAAACATCAGCTACTTACCAGTGAAAGTCCCGTTAAAATCCGTACAGCCCTTTCAAAGATTACCCGGAACAGCCTCACCTCTGAGCTATCATAACTTGACAGTTATCGGCGATATTTACTGTCGTATTGTATTGATATTTTATGTTTTTCAGTGCATGAAAACATGGTCAAAACGATGTTTTCTGAAAGTGAAACCTAGATAGATCAATTTTTTGCCCCCGAAACCCCCTACATACAAAATTTCATGAAAATTGATCCAGATTCTATATATACAAGAATTGCTCGTATAAAGGTATAAGATAAGATAGTTGGCCCCCTTGTTGAACATTGAAATCAATTGGATGAATCACAGGTACATTAAAAATAAATCGCAGGTAGATCTAAAATAGTACGTGACTAAAGAGTACGCTATAACAGGTGATTGGAATACGGAAGCTTCAGGTGCCAGCACTAGCTGCATTGAGTCATTGCGATGTCATACAACTGCCGTCACGAGATATGAGCGTTCAGCGAAAATAATGGGGGTAACTTCGCATGTATTTTATTCGCGTAAGATTATTACAGGTATATTGCGTATTCAAGGTCAGCGCTCACAGCTCGTGACGGCACCTGGAGAATGCACTCATTTCATTGACTTAAGTGCTCCAAGTATAGGTTTTTCATGTTTAATCTACAAAACTATAAAACTATAATATACATTTAACCTTACTAAGCAGTATGGAAACTAGGTCTGACTTTTGTAATGAAAACGTATGCTCGATTGGAGCGTTACGGGTGTCACTTTTAATGTGACAATGCTACATGTGATTTTATTTCTGTTAAAGTGAAGCAGATACAACGTAATTTAAAAAAAAACCGTAGCTAAATGGCGTTTACGCGAACGGCCACGACGTGACACCTCTAATGACAGCATTGTCAGCCGTGTTATTCTGTAAGGTTTCTCAGCGTCGCACTTGACGTCGAGTATCGGTTTTAAAGATACGAAATAGAACTTTATCATCTAATTATTATGTACCAGTTTCCTATGGTTGAAATCGACGGTCGATGTCGAGTTCGACGCTGAGAAACCTTGCGGAATAACGCAGCATGCGTGCTTAGGATTTCGAAGATACGTGCGGCGATGTTTGTATGGCATTTCGAACGATTTGTCCGTAGTTTCCGTACTGCTCAGTTAGTTTGTAAGTATACTGTGGTAAACCATGTATTTGACGTATTACTTTCTTCGCCTGTCTGAAATGCAACAAAAACCCAACGCATACAGTGACGAAGGACGTAAGTAAAAAAATAACAATAAATCTAACCTTTTAAAAGGACGGGAGCATGTTGCCTATTTACGTTTGCACGGCTATTTTTCGTTCACTGCTAGGCGCCGCACCTGCGGACAAAAACGGTCATCAGTTAAATGTACGTACGTCTTTTTTACTGGAATACAGCGAGCCCTAACTAATAGACCATCTGGTCAAATAGAAAGGGCACAATACTAGAAATGAACCCACCGAAATTATCTCCGACTGGGGACTGTACCTTACCGAAAATCGCAGCTACATAATGCTGAGTTAGAGTACTGTTGTGTTCACAAGGGCGTTGTGTTTGCTATGGGGCTCTTTTGTCTTGTTAGCACGGAGATTCTATTGATTATAATTATGTACTCTATATAAGTAATTAGGTATTTAATATTTAGTTGTTCCTTGTATATAATATAATTAAGTTTTATTGAATAAAGATTGGAATATTTAGTATATATGAATGTTTTTATTATTAGTTGTTAATATACAAATCTATGTTTTAAATCAACACCTGCCATGCCTATCTCTGCATCACCCAAAAGTTGCCTGGTAGAGAATGCCTATGGCAATAAGTCCGCCTATGCATATACTGTAATAACTAGCTGTGCCCCGCGGTTCGGTCGCGGCGAAGACACTATCGAGTGTAAATTAGGAAGACGGTGACAAACTGGTGATAGGGGTACTGGTACTAATCCAGACTTTGGGCTAGTGGGAAATTGCCGGCGGCAAAACTCAGTAACAGGCTTTGATCGACCCGGGCATCGAACCCTAGTGTTCAGTAGTAGCGCTTGCAACCACTAGACCAACGAGGCAGTGGTTATAGAAATTAAAACCTAAATTCACAGTTCACGTCGTATTTGTTCTTTGAGACAATACAGGAATATAGATTGCCTATTCATCAGGTTCAGATAACAGAGCCGTGTGTGTTTCCGACCATCTAATTAGGGATGCAGTGTCAGATCTATGGTACATGTGGAGGGAATAGGGTTGGTACTGTTATCGGTTTACCGGTTATACTCATTTCTTTATATTGTAAAATTATTTTATTAAATTCTTGGTTATTTACGGTTTATATGATTTGCTTAAAAAATTGCATTGTATTTTTAATTATTTTCTATATTTGGCTTTCAAAAGATTCATCGCCCTAATTTGCGATTCTTACTACAACATTTTTTTGTTGACGACAATCAATAAGTATAGCAGTTCATGCCTCCGATATATCTATATACAGACGTATGTATGTGTAAATATATCGAAGGAAATTTTATTTTGCTAAATAATATTTAAATATCTGTTTGTAATTACAAATGAACAGCTTTTCATTAAATGCGTATGAAATTATATATAAAAAAAAACTACTACTTACTACAATTGGTCTCATCTGTTTGTTTTGTTTGCGACCTTTACTAGCAGATAGCTGATCTTACAAGGAAGGAGTAACCTAGGCTATTTAAAAATAGAGCTCCGCGAGCCACGCAAAAATTAATGCTACGTAGGTGAAATCACTGGGAACAGCTAGTATGAATGATAAAAAGGTATTTAAATCCCATTTGAAGTTTGTCATCCAAAACCGTTACCGAAATTAATAAATAAAAACCGGTATTACCATCCAGTGACATCCCTAACGCTGACATCGCATCCAAAAGATGGCAATTAGCTTACTCTCACGATCTTGTGATGAGTGTTCAATAATAGAGTTGGAGCACGGCGGGATTTCACTTTCAAAGGAAATTTTGTTTTCCTAGTGTATATCAAAATATCAGCCATTAAACCTAATGAAGTGATTTGTTCTTCTAATAAAATATCGACATATCGTAACATTATTTTACAAGCATATTTGATGGAGATATTGTCACGTTTCTGATGACCCTTCGCCCACTAATGGGTGAGTGGTAATTTTAGTAATATTAGGTAATAGGATATTTAGTTTAATAAGTATTTAGGAAAATCACTTTCCAAATATATATACTTACACCTCATCAATAACCATTTTTGATTGATCTTTTAAGCAATTTCTAGCATAATCTTCACGGTATTATACGAGCATATTTGAAATTAAATGAAAGTTATTACGTATGGGTACTCTGTATTCCCCATATTCTCCCATTTCGCCAGTTATGTTTAAGTCCCATGTAATAGGGGGCGAGTTTTGTTTTGAATGTGGGTGGTTACAAGGGGAAAGGAAGACCTAAGAAACGATGGATGGATTGTGTGAAAGATGATATGACTAGAATGGGAGTGATACAGACATGACGGCTGATAGAGAGAAATGGAAGAGAAGAACACATTGCGCCGACCACAAATAACATGGGATAAGGGCAGGAGGATGATGTAATAGGGGGCGAGTCTATTGTCACTAACCGGGCACTAATCCCTGCTTTAATCAAATTACAGATAAGAAAACTAAATATTACAGCTCGACCCGGGCATCGAACCCAGTAGCTTGTATTTACTAATTGGTCCAGTGGTTACAAATGCTAGTAGTTTAGTCTCTGTTCAATTACTGCATAATATTGTGGCTTTAAAATGTATTATATGAAATTTTATTTCGTCATTATCTTTTGCACTACAGTAGCCTATGTACACTTTCGAAGTGATAGTTTATGTAGTTTCTGAAATATACATATATACGCAGGTATGACACACTGTAACTGGATCGAGATAAATATATATATTTTTTATCATTTTGATACAAACCCTTATAAATATAACTAGCAACGTCAATATTTAAATGAAAGCCTCAATTCTATAAATAGCCCACACTCCAAGACAATGTCTTACGGTGATAAATTTTGTCTCATGCTGGGTGTACGTTCTCGCTAAAGTATTTCCTTAGCGATAATAATGCTATTAATCTTCCACTTTGCGTCAAAGTTACACAAATTACGACAAAGTACGTGGTATTACGTAAATAATGGCATAACGTGGCAGATTAACGAGAATCATTGTGTGGTATTTCGACACTTAAACTTTGGTCTTAGGTAAATTTTTGTAAGGCAGATTTATCCCGACCCAGGTAGGCAAAGCGCCATATCAAAGCTGTCATGACAAGCAGATGTTGGTTAAATTCTTAGGCTGCAAGCAGTAGCCACTTACCATCAGAAAGAATTATATAGCTTTTTCTTCAGCTTTGTAGTATAAAGAAAATACTTCCGTCGTTACCACCGAAATTGTTTTTTAAGGTTTCATACCAAAAGGGACCCTATTGTCCGTCCGTCTGTCTATCTATATGTCTGTCTGTCTGTACATCTGTCTATCAGTCCGTATATCTGTTTGTCCGCTTGTCCGTCTCTCACGCTGTACCTTATAAACCGTGATAGTTAGACAGTTATAAGTTAAGAATAAAATTAATATTTAAGCCGGCACCCATACAGCAAACCTTGTTTTTTTTCGTTATTATAGATAATGGTATGGAATCCTAGGTGAGCGAGTCCGACTCGTACTTTTTATTACCTATATTAATTTATTTATTTTGAAATGTATATTTTGTGTTTATGATTTGACAAATAGGAAAAACAGTAAAATGAAATTCTTTTGCCTGAGAATTTAATCGACCTGTTAAATTTTCATGTTTTTGAATGATAAGTATCTTTTTTTCCAAGTTCCATGTTTGTGTAATGCAAAATTACGCGCAAATTATCCTGTTCAAATGTTTGAACGCAACAATTATCTTGATATAATAGGCACATAACTAAACATGTTATACGTTATAACTCTACTAAGTTGCGGGTATTTATTAAGTACGTATACATGTGAAGAAAACTTCTTTATATGGTTTTTTGTGTCAATTTATTATTAGGAATTTGAAATCGGTAAAAGTCATAACTGTCAGTGATGACATATAAAAAAAATATTGTGTAAGGAATACATTTATACACTGTCGATTAATCTATACATCTATACAGATAGATAATTGTAGTGTCTTTTCACTAAATGCATATGAAAGTATACACGCTACTGACACTAAAAAACCTTTTTTTGTGTCAGTAGCGTTAATTTTTTCAAAAAGTTTTAATTCTTTTTCTCTTTTTTTTTTTGTTCCGGGTAATCTCTGAAACGGCTGGACCGATTTTAACGGGACTTTCACTGGCAGGTAGCTGATAGTTCCAAGGAATAACTTGGGCTACTTTTATTTTTTTTAATATTAGGGTACCGCGACAATAAGGATGAAACTAAATCTACGCGGGTGAAACTGCGGGGCGCAGCTAGTAAGTATAATAATTATAATCGTCGATTAATAATAAGTACGAGAATTTGCATTTTAATAATATATGTTTGTTTTCAGGGGCCTTACCATGAACTCTTATTGTCATGATAGTTTCACTCATTTATGAGACAGATGTATGTGACATTTATACATCTGTCACTGTCACAAAACTGAATTAACATTGCAATAAGAGCTCATGGTTGGGCCCCTGAGCATATATGAAGATATTGATATTATGATTGATGCAATTGTGTAAAAGTACCCCAAATAAACTGACGCTCTTCTCCCTATGCCTATCCCGTTCGGAACTCGATGCTAAATAAGTGTGTAAGAAATTAAACAAGAATTAAAAAAAAAAAATTCAATAAAGTGAAATCAAAATCAACATAGAACGAATAGCAAGAATGTCCTCAAATTATACGTAAAATTCCATTTCCACTCGGAACACACTGGTCGAACAAACTTTAATGGAAACTTTCACCATTCCACTCACAATGCCACGAACACTGACATCAAAAAAAGAACACTATATTCGAACTCTGAATTCAAGAATGTTTCAAATTTGAATTGACTTTTATAGCATTCCACAATTTAAAAATAAATCACTATTCACGACTGCACCAAAACTGACATCAAAAAAGAAATTTGAATATTATTTTTTATCATGGATCAAGGTTTTATTATCCTAGTTTTTTTAAATTTGTTTTTTTTATTGTTAAGTAGCGATTTAAAAATATAATTAAATGAAGACTTACAGTATTAGTGCGCGCGCCTATCCCAACGACACTGAGTATCGCCCTAGTGTAACACGTTCGCTGAAATCTAAAAAAAGATAGAACACTCATACTCAAAGTGTGAGAGTACAAATCGGGACGTCATTTAGTTTTTTTATCACTTGGTGTCACTGTGTCTAGTTTTTTGTTTCACAATTTGACACTTTTCTTGTGACGCTGTGAACACGAGTTTAGGGTTGATTGAATCTGTTAATTGGCTGTTCAAAGAACGAAATTTGTTTGTTTTTATATCAGTCAAATCTTTTAGCGAGTGGTAGATTTTAATTTTGAGTTATACTTATGAGCGTTTATTGAGAGGAGCTCGTGGCACAGTTGCTATTGCGCATATCATTCGATCAGCGAAGTTAAGCAACCATACGCCTAGCCAGTAGTTGGATGGGTGATCGCCCGAGTTCCGTCCGTGCCCCGGAGAGCACGTTAAGCCGTCGGTCCCGGTTGCCAATTTAACATCTTTGGCAATCGTTACAGGTCAGTCGGAGGCCTAAAAATAATCTGACAACTGGTTTAACCCAGATCACAGATTTTCCTCCTAAATGGGGTTGCGAAGGTCAGATGGCAGTCGCTTCGTATAAAAATCAGGTGATCAGCCACATCGGGTTGAATCAAGTGCCGACCCCATCAATGTATGGGATAAGGCCAGGGAAATTATGATATGGTACACGAAGTACCAGGCGCACATAACGGACAAGGAGTTAATAAGTTGATTGTGACTAACATGGAGCCACAATGGATTGAGTCAAGTGCCGACCCCATCAATGTATGGGATAAGGCCAGGGAGATGATGATGACTTATGAGCGTTTATTATATAAATGCGATAACATCTTGGTATGTATATTTCTGTTTCGATGTTATTTGGTTCATTCGCGAAATTAATTCCGTAGAATTGAACCACTTTTTGGTGATAAAATTCGGTTTTCTTTTTGTACCTTTTACTACTTTTGTGAAATTTTATCCACAAACCTAGAGACAATTCTCAATACATCTGCAAGTTTAGTTTTCATTAAACATGATTTATTTTCACCAACTATCCAAAGAAAGTATGTTTTGAATGGTGACACGAAAGTGACTTTGCTATTTATAAAGACAGAAACTGCTAGGAAAACTCTTCTAACAAAAGTGTGAAATATTCCAGACGAAATAATATTGTAACATTTTCATGAACATATTTGTTGGCACTCGCGACGTTCCAGATCTATTCCTGGGCGATAGGTTAAGGGCGATGTTAGATAGAAGAAAATTGGCCACCTGCGTTGTTCATTTCGTTTTATATTAAGAGAGGTAGGGTTGAAGCACGGGCATAGTTACTATTGTGCATATCATTCGATCAGCAAAGTTCAGCAACCCTAACCGTAGCCAGTAATTGGATGGGTGACCGCCCGCCTTCCCTACGTGCCTCGGAGAGCACGCTAAGCCGTCTGTCCCGGTGGGCATTTATCAACTTTAGCGAAAGTTACAGGTCAGTTGAAGTCCTAAAATAGTCTGACAACTGGTTTAACCCGGAACGCAGATTGTTTTTCGTTTAAACGCAGTCGCTTCGTATGAAAATCAGGTGATCAGCCACATCGGGTTAAATCAAGTGCCGATCCCAACAATGTATGGGATAAGGCCAGGACGATGATGATTAAGAGAGGTAGTGCATAACGGGATCTTCCGTCCAATATTCGGAGCTGCCCGACTGGGAACTGTTCCTCTACCTTACCGAAGATCGCAGGCAAATATAGCATACATTTTGGTATTGTCATGTTCCTGTGGAGAGTAATTTCGCCAGTGTTTCATATAAGGGAGGAGTAGGAGTGGAGTCGCTGTGCTGGCAATAGTTATCATAATGTTAGCACAGAGATTTCATTGTTTATATGTAGGCTCTCTCAGTCACGCCCATAAGCTTCAGTAGTTGCTTACCGTCAGGATGGTGTTTGATGGCCAATGTTGGCTTCTAATGTTGCCCGTGGTGGTTGAAGAATTTTAATGATTTCAAGTGTTCAAAAGTCTATTTGGCAAACATTTACACAGGCCACTGGGAGCCTACCATCAGCAGTTTACGGGATACATTCCGTATTACGACAACTGAAATTCTTATTTTAAACTAGCTGTGCCCCGCGGTTTCACCCGTAGATTTAGTTTCATCCTTATCGTCGCGGAATCCTAATATTTTTAATAAATAAAAGTAGCCTTAGATACTCCTTGAAACATCAGCTACCTGCCAGTCAAAGTCCCGTTAAAATCGGTCCAGCCGTTTCAGAGATTACCCGGAACAAACAGATAGACAGACAGAGAAAAATTTTTAATCTTGGTTTTTTGGTGTCGGTAGCGTGTATACTTTCATATGCATTTAGTGAAAATATCTGTATAGATGTATAGATGTATTTATATTTGAAATGAAACGTCAAAGCTAAGAAGTTCTAACTATGCGCTGCTTAAACGATAATAGTTTCTGCGAAATATCTATATCTATACATACAGATAAATAAAATTGAAGTGTCTGTTTGTAATTCCAAAATAACATACATATAAAATACGCGGGTGAAACAGCGGGGCACAGCTAGTCACCCATAAATTTAAGTCTACCAGGCAGAAGCAGCGGGGCACAGCTAGTCAAGTACCCAAAATGACGCGACTATAGAATATTTTCATAGTTGAATAACTTAATTTTAATATCTGGAGGGAAAATCTAAAAAAAATATCTTTAGCGAAACCTTCCTTTGAAAAACGAAGGGAAATTCTGTTATGAAGGTAAAAGAATATTCGTCCTTTTCGGCTGTCCCTTTAAATTTAATCCAGTGGACCTTTTTAATGTAACGTGTCACCACCTGACCTATTTCATGGTCCCGCGAGCATTGAGCTATCAACCCTTGATAAAAAGGTGTTTGGATGTTTTGATCCCCGTCTTTCAAATGTACACATGTGTGTTAAATTGTTGTACATTAATTTCATTATAGGATCAAGGGCTAAAGGGTCAAACGGATATTTAGCTCCGCGTATAAAATACAGGCTTATTAATTAAATTTTTAGGTGTTAGTCTTTCCAAATAGGATTTTAATTTGGATATTATGTTAGTTTTCAGTTTTACAAAATAATTTTTCGCAGTAGAAGACTTCCAATGGTATGTAATTAAAAAATACCACCTACCAACCGCATCCAAAATTTGGAATAATAAAACTCAAATAATTTAAACTAATGCATTATACATATTTTTCTTTCATCGGCGCCACCATGCATTCACTCCGACTTTACTTATTTTAGAACTAGCTGTGCCCTGCGGTTTCACCCGCGTAGATTTAGTTTCATCCTTATTGTCGCGGAACCCTAATATTTTTAATAAATAAAAGTAGCCTAAGTTACTCCTTGAAACATCAGCTACCTACTAATGAAAGTCCCGTTGAAATCCGCCCAGACGTTTCAGTGATTACCCGGAACAAACAGACAGACAGACAGACAGAGAAAAAATTTAAAACTTGGTTTTTTAGTGTCAGTAGCGTGTATACTTTCATATGCATTTAGTGAAAAGCTATAATATTGGAATTACAAACAGACACTTCAATTTTATTTATCTGTATAGATTACCTACAGATTTCCTTCATTCTGTTATGCTTTCGTTTCACGAAAATCTCAAGGTATTATTTTTTCCAAAAAGATTACATTCCATTCTTGAGCTGTTAAGCTGTATAATTGTATAAGGCAAATTTACGAGTAAATGTTTAGTATTGCTACAAAATAGAAATACATTATTCATGCAGATTTATGGGTCCAAATGGGCCCAGAAAATTAATCAGCAATTCCCGAAAAATCAGTTTTTTTATGAATTTAGCGCTGTCTGATTAGGACACTAAAAAAAATATACATGCAACGCACACTCTCAAAGTGACAAAATATGAAAATGGAATAAACTAAACGCAATTTCCATTCAAATTATGTCTGTTTGAACGCATCGTTCTTCTTAAATACGGTTTGGTTCTTGATACGGTTTTTATCAACACGTAAGGAGTTGAAGTCCAACGGGCTTTTGGCCTAAGAAATACATATAATATTTAGAAAAAGTGGAGAAAATTTGCATTTAACAATCTTGAAAATTTTTAACCTGACGCGGTCGCTAGTACCTTTGTATACTTTGTGTACTTTGTACCTTTGTAATAGATTTCACACAGGTGCCGAAATCGTACCCAAAGGTCTCATACCACAATTGCTATTTCACCTCTCTTTCGATCAGTTAAGTGAAGCAAATCACACCTAAGTCAGTACTACCATGGGTGACCCCCGAAATTTCTTCCGTGCCTCAGAGAGCAAATAGCAGAGAGGAATCATTAAAAAAATCATGGCTCTTTAAAGCTGAAACTTTTTATCCCAAACTAGACATTAATCTGATAGCGTCAAAAAATCCACGAAGATATCCGGACCTCCATACCCGGGCAGAATATATCTCTAGAGTGCTTATCTATCGCGTTAGCAATGCTACATTAAGTTACGAGTAACTTAACTGCGAAAATAGCTTCATACGTTGTGATGGATGCGTTTATGAACTGTCAGCTTGATGTGGCCAACGTGATAACATTAATGGGAATTTTGATGTTATCATGTTTTTAATAATGTTTTAATGTGTTCAGATGAGGGCGAAGAGACAGGGACAAAGGTTTTTGGTTTCTGAAATGTATTTTTTTTGAGTTTACATTTAAATTTTTTGTTTGACTGAGTTTTAGCTGCGATCATGCGCGCGTAATTATTTCTTTTTTCTTTTCTGAATTTAAAATTTCAGCATAATCTGTAGACATACAGACAACAACTTTGCCCACAAGATAGCGCCACCCTTTGAACTATGTCAACCACTTTCCATCTGAAATATGAAAATGAAAATGAAAATGAAAAATATTTATTCAGTTTAGGCCCTGGTAAGGCACTTATGAAAGTCGAGAATTTACCACCGGTTCGGAAACTAGCCTTCTGAGAAGAACCGGCAAGAAACTCAGCCAGGCATCATGTACATAACATCAAAACAATATAAATCATAATGAAATCATCATACAAAATCAAATTTGATAATAGGTATAAATATTCACAATAGTGACAAATTGTATTAGCATGCAAGTCATTATAAAACAAAATCAAAGAGATAAAAAAATAACAATACCAGATAGATTTACAAGTGTTTGCATACCATGTATTTGCCAGGAGCTACTTGTGCAGAGTGATTTACCTAGTTCCATATATCCTTGTCATTTATATAATCCGAAATTTTATAATATGCTTTCTTCATCAAAACAGTTTTGACATGTGTTTTAAATTTATCATAATTTAACGCGATTATTGATTGTGGGATTTTATTGTAGAAGCGAACACAGTTCCCCATGAATGATTTATTTACTTTAACTAATCTGAATCTAGGAGCCATAATTTTGTGTTTATTTCGCGTACAAATCGAATGAACATCACAGTTTAAATTAAAGAGATGAATGTTTTTTTTCATGTACAATAAATTCTCATAAATGTAAAGTGAGGATAAAGTGAGTATATTAATTTCTTTAAATTTATCCCTCAAGCATTCACGGGGTTCCAACGAGTATATTGCCCTGATGGCTCTTTTTTGAAGTATAAATATAGAATCTAGGTCTGCCGCGGAACCCCATAACAATAAGCCATATGACATAAGACTATGAAAGTATGCGTAGTAAACTAATCTAGCAGTATCGACATCCGTCATTTGTTTGATTTTCCTAACAGCAAATGCTGCTGAGCTAAGTTTTCTTGACAATGTTTCAATATGAGAGCCCCATTGTAATTTTGAATCTACTGTTAGCCCTAAGAATACCGTACTATCAACCAAATCCAGTTTACCACCATCTAGTGATATATTTGTAGCTATTTGCGATGTATTAGGTGGTGAAAATCGAATACATTTAGTTTTTTTAGAATTTAAAACGAGGTTATTGGCGTCAAACCAATTTGAAACAGATGTTAGTGTTTCATTCAGAGTATTAAGCTCCTTATCTTTCCTGCTCACTTTAAAAACTAAAGATGTATCATCTGCAAACAGAACAATATCACAGATACCTTCTACAACAAGTGGTAGGTCATTTATGTACGCTAGAAATAGGAATGGACCTAATATGGAGCCTTGCGGCACGCCTGTTTTAATTAATGACCCTTTAGATGTTATACCACTGACGCCAACTTTCTGATGACGATTGGACAGGTAAGAGGACACAAGATCGAGGGCGGTTCCGCGAATACCATAATATTTAAGCTTCAGAATTAGCGTACGATGGTCGACGCAATCAAAAGCTTTTGAGAGATCACAGAAGACTCCTAAGGCGTCATAGGCGCCCTCCCATGCCTCAAATATATGTTTTATTAGTTTTGCCGCCGCGTCCGTTGTGGATCTACCTTTAGTGAAACCAAACTGGTGATCGTGCAATATGTTATTTATGTTAAAGTGGGCTAACATCTGATTTAGCATTATTTTCTCAAATATCTTACTAAGGGCAGGAAGTATTGATATAGGCCTATAATCAGAAGGATTTTCTCTGGAACCTGCCTTAAAGATTGGAATTATTTTACTATATTTCATAAGATCCGGAAAGACACCCTGATCAATACACGAATTAAAAATAGTGGCTAATGCAGGAGCGATTGTTGTTATAATCGATTGAATAACTTTAATTGAAAGTCCCCATAAATCCTCCGTATTTTTCATGTTAAGTGACTTAAAAGCTTTAATTATATCACTAGCAAGTACATGTTGAAAACTAAAATCTGGGACAATCGTATGAAATGATTGTTTAAGTAATCTTTCAGCTTTATTCGGACATGAGTTTAGGTGTTTAGTAGTTTCCGCTGGTATTTGAGCAAAGAATTTCTCAAATGCGGTCGCGACATCTAACTTGTCTGAGACAATATCATCATTAATTTTAAGTTCACTAACCTGCTCTTTATTTTTATTTTTTCCCGTCTCCCTATTTATAACTTTCCATACAGTTTTTATTTTATTATCAGAACGGCTTATTTCGCTACTTATGTGTCTCGATTTAGCTACATGGCAAACTTTTTTGAATAATTTGGAATACGTCCTAACATGGTTGTGAAAAGCGGCATTGGTTGTTTGGGCTTTCTTGTGGTATAGTTCATACAGGGTATCCCTACTTTTCCTAATGCCCCTAGTTGCCCAGTTACTAAACTGTAATTTATTATTTACTTTACTTTGTTGCTTAGGACATGCCTTGTTAAATTCTTTACATATGACATTATGTAACTGATTAAAGTATTTATTTGGCTCGCTAGACTCTGTTTTTTTTATTTTCGACTCAACATTATTTTTAAACTTAAGCAATCTATGGTTAGTCAAAGCTCTAGATTCTCTAAAAGAGTTACAAGATTGCCTTCTGCACTGCAACTCAACTAGTTGTGCCATATGGTCAGATCTAATGCCACTTATCTGTGAGTGTTTTATGATATTTGCATTTGTTATTATATTATCAATGCAAGTAGAAGAAGTGGCCGTTATTCGTGTGGGCTCATTAAATATAAAGTCTAAGTTGAATGTTTTAAAAAGAGATATAAATAAACGCGCCTCAGAAGTATTTTTCAAAATGTCTACATTAAAATCACCACATATCAAAAGTTGTTTATTTGTCCTAAAGAGCTTCTTAAGAATAGCCTCCATTGTTAAACAAAATGAGTGAAAGTCAGAGGACGGAGGTCTATATACACATACAATTATATAGTTGTCTAACTCTGCACAAGCCGCTTCACAGACCCGTTCCACAGACAGGCTGGTAATATCCTTCCTGTCTTTGGACTTGATGTTACTATTCAGTAAAATAATAGCACCACCACCCTCGGCTGAGAGTCTGTTATAAAAACTGGCAATGGTGTAATTACTAATATTAAATATCATGGTATCTGGTTTTAACCAGGTTTCAGTTAAACAAATTAAATCAATTGGTATATGACAGAATACTTCCTCCAATATTTATATAGCTTGCAGTCTGCATCTCCCTGGCCTTATCCCAAACATTGTTGGGGTCGGCACTTGATTCAAGCCGGCTGATCACCTGATTTTTGTACGGAGCGACTGCCATCTGACCTTCGCAACCCCTTTAACGAGGAAAATCTGTGATCTGGGTTAAACCAGTTGTCAGACTATTTGAGGCCTCCAACTGACCTGTAACGATTGCCAAAGATGATAAATTGCCAACCGGGACCGACGGCTTAACGTGCTCTACGAGGCTCGGAGGGAACTCGGGCGGTCACCCATCCAATTACTGGCTAGAGCTAGGGTTGCTTAACTTCGCTGATCGAATGATATGCGCAATAGCAACTGTGCCACGAGCTCCTCTCCATGAGGCCATCAAACACCATTACCAACATAAATACAGTAGTCTCCCAGATGGCCAATTCGTGCACTCCTGTTAAAGCGCCCTGCAAACACATTATTTCCCAAGTGTTGACACACTGAAGTCGCTTTGAAAAATGTGTATGTTAATTCTAAAAGTGTACTTAGGCAAGTTGACTCTGTAGATTCGATTCAAATTTGTTGTTTCGGGTTTCGCAAATGTTTGGATAGCATATCGGTAATTTTTATAAGGATTAAAGAAGTTGGGCTTGTTCTTGACAATTTTGTTCGGTTTTATCACGTATTTTCAGTGTTAGGGCTTATGGGGATCTCTCGTCTATACATAAAGTTAAATCAAGTTTAAGTCTGTTTGTAATTCTAAATTAAAAGCTTTTCACTTAATGCATATGAAAGTACTAGCTGTGCCCCGCGATTTCACCTGCGTAAATTTAGTTTCATACAAACTTTCATCTCCTATTTTATCCCTTTGGGGGTAGAATTCATCAAAATCCTTTCTTAGCGGATGCCTGCGTCATAACATCTACCTGCATGCCAAATTTCAGGCCGATCCGTCCAGTGGTTTGGGCTGTGCGTTGATAGATCACTATGTCAGTCAGTCACCTTTGACTTATATATTTAGATACATTGTATATTGTAATTACATAAAAAAGCAGTAAATTTTTTTTTCCTGTCTCACTGTTTGTTCTGTCTAATCACAGAAACGACTGGATTGATTTTAACGGGACTTTCACTGGCAGGTAGCTGATGTTACAAGGAGTATCTTAGGCTGCTTTAAATTTTAAAAACAATATATTTTCCACTATTAAAGTCTACGCAAATTAAACCGCCGGGAACAGTCAGTTATTAAAAAAAAAATTTACAAAGAATTATCCAACGTAAAATATTTTGGATGGGAACGGTTTGATTCAAAGTAATTTGCAACATACTTTCGCCGAATGAAACTCTAAACCCTTGCTCACTAGTTCGGAACTTATCCTTGGAAATGTTGATTAGATTTAACTTAATTAGTAAATACTTTAGTGTGAAATACTCCGCGAATGTTTCACAATTTATCAAAGCCTTCCTGCAATTTTAACACTGTCTTTCGGAATGTCACTTAAAGTATTTATTGTAAGACTAGCTGTGCCCCACAGTTTCACCCGCTTAGATTTTAATTCGCGGATCCCTATTTTTTTTAATGTACCCTAAGTTACTCTTTGTAACATTAGCTATGTGCCAGTGAAAGTCCCCTTAAAATCGGTCCAGCCGTTTCAGAGATTACCCGGAACAAACAGACAAACTGACAGACAGACAGACAGAGAAAAATTTTAAATCTTGGTTTTTCAGTGGCAGTAGCGTGTACACTTTCATATGAATTTAGTGAAAAGCTTTTATTTTGGAATTACAAACGGACACTCCAATTTTATTTATCTGTATAGACTAGCTGTGCCCCGCAGTTTCACTCGCGTGGACTTTAATTTGCGGATCCCTATTTTTTTTAAAGCAGGTACCCTAAGTTTCTCAATGTAACAGTAGCTATGTGCCAGTGAAAGTCCCGTTAATATCGGGCGTTTCGGAGATTACCCGGAACAAACAGCCAGACAGACAGACAGATTTTTTTTTAACATTGTTTTCTATGATAGCTTCGTGTATACTTTCATATGTTTATAGTGACAAGCTGTTATTTTGGATTTACAAACATACACTTCAATTTTATTTATCTGTATAGATGTATAGATATGGACTAATATGGAGTAGGATGTATAGATAGATTATGATGACTTGAAAAAAGTGGGATTCGACTTGAAAGACTACTTCTTTATCTTAACAATGTACATTCAATGTAACTGTACTAACAACTTTGCTTCAGTATCAAAAGAATTCTCTATGCAGCGCAACAAACATTCTATTCTAATACCCGTCTTGAGATTGCAAAGGATGCAATATCTTCTATACATACTCCATACAGATAAATAAAATTGAAGTGTCCGTTTGTAAATCCAAAATAACAGCTTTTCACTATAAACATCTGAAAGTATACTCGGTACCGACACATAAAAACCAAGTTTTAAATTTTTTCTTTGTCTGTCTGTCTGTCCGTCTGTCTGTCTGTCTGTCTGTCTGTCTGTCTGTCTGTCTGTTTGTTCCGGGTACATGGAGAAACTAAGGCTACTTTTATTTAAAAAAAATATTTAGTGTTAAATTAAATCTACGCGGATGAAACCGCAGGGCACAGCTAGTGATACAATAAGTCGCAAAGCGCACGTTACAATAGCCAGCTTTTAACAGGAGGATCTTCCGTAATATCAAAGTTATTCCGGTCTGATGTCGTGATCTGATCCACTGTTGGGTTTTTTTTTAGTTATGGTATGATTTTTTTTACTTTTTTAAGTCAGTATTACAAGAGCTTGCATTTCGCATAGCTGTAGCCAAATATAGACCCACCTTTCGTGACCGAACGTCTAAAATATTTCTCTAAATAGCACAAACGCTCATCTGCTTCATGTAAACACGTATTAAAAATAGTTAATGCTTATATTTAGAGGTGAGAACAAGAATGTTTCAAATTGTTTGGTAGTTGGGCTCACTTTTATTATGAAGTAAAAATATACCTTTATTTAAGACTAGCTGTGCCTCGCGGTTTCACCCGCGTAGATTTAGTTTCATTCTTAATGTCGCGGTACCTACCCTAATATTTTTAATAAATAAAAGTAGCCGAAGTGAAGAGAAGAAGAATAAGAGTAGAAGATAAATTTCAAGCTGTTATTTTACTCCTAAATAGTCATGCCTGTATCCCATGACAGTAGGCAGAGACTACTGGGGTCATACCATCATTGGTTTAAGCAGAGTGTTAAAATACCTGCTGTTTCAAGGTGTGTTTAAGGCTAATTTATAAAAAAGCAGCATGAATGTAAATCTACGCGGGTGAAACCGCGGGACATAGGTAGTTATTAATATATATATAATATTGTATGACTAATAAATATGTCTGGCGATTTGAAAGTACTTTGTTAACAGTTGCAGCATCCTCACGCTTCGCGTACAGGAACGATAGAAAATGTATGGGAATGACACATGCCACGTGCCTGATTTATGTCATTACGCTCTATAACGATATTTTTATTAATCTATACGTCTATATCTATACAGATAAATATAATTGAAGTGTCTGTTTGTAATTCCAAAATAACAGTTTTTCACTAAATGCATCTGAAAGTATACACGATACTGACACAAAAAAAACAAGTTATAAAAATTTTCTCTGTCTGTTTGTTCCGGGTTTTAACGGGTCTTTCACTGGTGGGTAGCTGGTGTTTCAAGGAGTAATTTAGGCTACTTTTATTTATCATAAATATTAGGGTTCCGCGACAATAAGGATGAAACTAAATCTATGCGGGTGAAACCGCAGGGCACAGCTAATCCTTAATATAACTAATAGGTCATAAAAATCAATGCCTCAAATATCTTTCCTTTTTTGAATTATTTCCATTGTAATGACGAAATTCCAAAAGCTCGAAAAATCTCTAACAACGCGCGAATCAATCGCAAAATGAACGGTTTCACATATTCACCTCACGTTTCGCACACAATGTGGCGGGGGTGTTTTATTTCACCATTTTTGGTGTTCCTGAACAAATCACCGACGCCGACGCTCAGATTTCGCTGAAACATTCCTTATTTTTGTTTCAATAACGTATTGAAATCTACAGGATAGCACGGAGTTATTAAAAAAACTCAATGGACCTTATTACAAAATATGGTTTTAAACCAGGTCTAAATCAAACCGGAATAAAACTATGTGGTGGTCTAGGGGTTAGAACAGTCGCCTGCTAAACAAGCGACGCAAGTTCGAATCCCAGCGGGGCCTGTACCTATGAGTTCTTCTAAAAACTTATGTACAGTGATTTCACACCACGTGCTTTACGGCGAAGGAAAACATCGTGAGGAAACCTGCATATGTCTGAGAAATAATTCAAAGACGTATGTATAGTGCTTGAGACGGCGATGGACTCACCCTCTGTCACGTTGGCACTTAATCATATTCGGTGAAATGTGGGTGTTGAAAATTACAATACCTCTGCCTACCCCTTCGGGGAATGCAGGCGTGAGCATATGTATGTATTTATGTAAAACTATGTCTATCCCTTTTGAAATCCGTACAAATAGTTCTATCTTAGGCTCTGTTTTGTTATAAGAAGGAATGACTGTCGTGTGTATTATTTCTTAAACTAGTCCAGCTTGGATAGTTGCTATGAACAAATAAAGTGCGCAACGAATAGGTACCAATCCCTTGTACACCTAATATTTGATTTTTATACAAGACACACACGTTTACATTCAAAAAATTTAAAATTGGTCAGGAAAAATACGAAGACGAGGTGGGACTCGAACCCACGACCTCTGCAAACGAGTAGCTCAATTGGCAGAGCAACTACACGTTGCTCTGCCAATTGAGCTACTCGTGATCCTACTACATGCGTCGATTTTTTCCTTCCCTTGTTTTGCGGTTTTAGGAGCCACCTTGCGCCATCTGTTGGTTGGTGTAAACTTTGCTTACAAAATCGCTATATCTGATTTATCGACACATAAACTCCTGTCAAAAATGGTTACGGTGGCTATCACGGCACTTGTGACGCAATTTTAGTTGGACACTATAGTTCGGGAATACCAATTCACCTGTTTGATAGTTGATCGTTGTACAATTTGCGAAGTGATTATCACTCATAAGTTACGGAATAGAACCACAGAGGGCCTAGTTTGAGTTTTTCACTGCCGCCGTCACAAGTCACCGCGTCAAAGTTAACGCAGATTTGTATAGGATCGAAACAGCGCCTCTGTCGGCCTAAAGATGACACTATTGTGAGCCCTTACAAATCTGCGTTTACGTCGATGTGATGACTTGTGACGGCGATTTTAAGAAAACTCGCACCAGGCACTCTGGCCTCTAAACATAACTTAAAAAATCCGTCGTCTCCTTTACTTAATCATTAGAATGATTAACGTCCGACGACTTGAAGCTATCAGCAAGTTTGTCAGTGTCTACTACACAAGCCTCATCGCAAATAGTTTGCTTCCGCTTTAAATTCTACTACTCGTGCACAAACTCTTTGAGCTTGCAATATAACCAGATAAACTACGAACTCAAATCATTTTGTGACTTTTATATATACAAATAAATAACATTGTCTGTTTGAAATTCAAAATTTACAGCTTTTCACTAAATGCATGTTGAAGGTACGGTAGGTACTGATATAAAAACAAAACAATTTTACAAAATAAATATCTGAACGTATGTTTTTCCGGATAATCCTCCAAGGCCTCAAAGGCGTCCCAACGATCTCCACGACGAGCGGTATTGTGCTTTCCACATCCAGCGGGTTCCCACGATCCTCATCAGGTCGTCGGTCCACCTCGTTGGGGTCTACCCACACTGCGCCTGCCGGTACGCGGTCGCTACTCAAGGACCTTAAGGCCCCATCGGCCATCGGTTGTGCGAGCAACGTGTCCCTCTTGCTAGTGTTACAATGTAAACATGGTTAGTTATGGACTAAAATGTTTCTAAGTTCATAATGAATGTAGAATGTTTCACTTCTCCGAGCTACGTCCCGTTTACAGTTAAAGTTGGATTTTATTGAACTCTCTATAAAGCTAGTACAAAAAGTAGAAGCGAAATGCATGGGAACTTGGTAAACTTTGTATTTTGCTCGTGCAATCAACAGAATTCACTTTGGAAACATTTTCCATTGAAAATTGGTTTCGCAAGTTCTATTAGGTACGTGATGATCTATAATGCGGTGGTCCAGACTTTTTTATTATTTATTCAGGCCTTGGAAAGGCTCCTATGAACTTAAAAATATTCACTTAAAAAGACCACCAGTTCGGAAACGGCTTATTCCTGGACATCTATGATTTGATTACCACCAAATCCACGGCTTTTGTTTTGGTATACAAATTAATTATCACGAAATTTAATTGTCGTGGCGGCCGCGGGCTTAATGTATGAAAATTTATTTTTCAAAATCTATGGACTGTGGATGTCTGCGAATAAGCCTAATACACTATCCAAACAACTACTATATTCAAATTACATTTGGATAGAGTAGTTTCGTGCTTTTTGTTAATATGCACATTCATCCGTTTGTACCAATACCAATGAGGTCACGAACACATGATAAAACCAAACACCAGAGTTATAATTAAATAAATTAATTCGTTGTCGAGTCAAGAAATGTATGCATTTTAAGAGAGCATAAAATAATTATTCCTAAATGTAATTCTCCAAAAGAAGACTCCCCGAGTTAGTAGGCAGAGGTATTACTGAAATTGTCGTCGAAGAAGTTTTGATTTGAAGAGTAAATAATATTAAGTACTATATGGTACGAGAACCACATTTCCTTTTCAGAATCGAAATGAGTATCAAGCACAATTAAAGTCAAATGTAGCTCAATGTCTGAAGTTTATCGCGAAATCTGTACCATTCAGTGAAATCGGGCAAATGCAAAATCCACGCCGTACCCTTTCCGCTCCAAACTGGATTCATGCGATTTAAAACTGGTTTCTATCCAGTAAATACTGGACCGAACCGGCTGGCGGATACAATTTTGTCACCATTTTGTTCCGGACTAGGCACGACGGCCGACTGGCGTCAACTTTTAGAAGTTCAAATTATAATCAGGCTACATTTGAATTAACAGCGTTGGAAATTCATACTAAGCCGCTGAAACCAATTTTGTTGAATTAATAATAGAGATTACTAAAGTAGGTTATGTTTTGTTTCGGAAAGAAAGCCGGTGGTAACTTTGTTTGACCTGAGGCCCTACCATGACCTCTTTTTGCCATGATAGTTTCACTCTTATCATGAGACAGATGTATATGACGTGTATAAGTCTGACACAGTGGAACTATGATGTGAATAAGAGCTGGTAAGACTTCCGAACGCTTTACTACCAGGATCATGGTGCACAAATATTGAGATAAACGCAAAATAAATCTTATTTATTGAAATCTGGAATACCTTGAAAGGTAATATTTTCACCATTCAAGATAGAATTAGTTTTTTTTTGCTTTACCAGTATATAGTTTCAATAGAAACAAAATATTTAAAAAAAACGCTTAATTTATTTCGTAAAAGTGAACCCAGTTCAATATTCATGATATACCTGACTGAGTCACAGCTGTGGAAATATAGAAAATCGCTCTCGTGAATAAAACATGCGATTTGCACTTTAGGGAAAAACGATTTTTCGTAGCATTTCGCCATATGGCGAGCGATCGACAAAGGGCGCGGCGTCGAGAATAATACCCCTCCTACTTTCAATTAAAAAATACAGGCATTCGCATACTTCCTGCTTTGATCCCATTAATTAATAAGAGACCATTTTTCCTTATTTCGGAGAATCTATACAGTACAGATAAATAAAATTGAAGTGTCTGTTTGTAATTCCAAAATTACACACAGATTTTCACTAAATGCCTAAGTATACACGCTACTGACACTAAAAAACTAAGCTTTATTTTTTTCTGTCTGCCTGTCTGTCTGTTTGTTAGTTCCGGATAATCTCTGAAACGGCTGGATGGATAACACAGGCATTCTATGTTTAAAAGGGGGGGAACAACAATTAGAAACTGAATGAAAGTAAATACAGAAATTTGAATTTGAAAGAAAATCTGACTTGCGAGTTTGTGTGTGTCTGGTAGAGGGCTAAGAGGCGTCGTTCCAATTACCCACATCACAGTGAGTGATCAATCAAGGGTAGGAACGTTATGAGTAGTCAAACCTACTGGCATGAGTGAGAGATTGATGTGGACAAAGAAACTAACGTCTGTTGAGGTGGTCATTATTGTGATTATATTCTCTTTCTTCTTATGAAGATAAGAAAAGAAAAGATCAATGGTGTGTAGTGGCTATATCACCACTTTGCGCTTCGCCGCAAAAATAATGGATATTTAAATGTGTGCCAAGTTCTATCTAAAATCTAATATAGGAACAAAATAACATTATGAACAAGTATTAAACTCTATTTCTATGCTTTATTGGATACCTATAACAATTGCTGTTATTGAAAAATTACAGATCTTAAAGTAGGTTAGATTTGACTTGGCCAGTTTTTGATCAGAATTAAAATGTTGAATAACTTTATAAAATGACTGATGAAAACTGCTGTCGCTATGTTGTAGTATAAAGCAATACATTCAGGACAGCCTGTACAATGCAAGAACTATGGCATAATGCGCTCATGCAAAAGAAACCCAACACTTATCAAACAAATGGAAGGAGTCCTCATTCATAATCACTGACCTCAATGATATTGCCGACGCAAAATCGACCTTAATCTCCCAAGTTCTTAAGATAGGAATCTCTTACGCTCCAAGTTAAAAACGGCATTCGCCAAAAACGCGTTAATCCAGGAACAAATTGCTTCCCGCAGCTGAGCTTTAATCAGTTTTTTTTCTTTTCCTAATTGAATGTCCACCGTCCACACTTCGGGCAACGCTCGCATACAAATCGGTTTAATTTAACTAAGACGATTAACATCTTATTTGTCATTGTTGTACACAGGTGCGTGGATTTTTATTATAAAAACGCGATTAACGTCAAATAATTGCATTCGAATCTACTTGGGCCATGTACTTGGTAGTAGCTCTAAGTCTTCACAAAATCTATACAGATAAATAAAATTTAAGTGTCTGTTTGTAATTTCTAAATTAACAACTTTTCAAACTTACAGTATTTACATAATACAAAAAATGTTTATAATATGTATGTTTAGGTTATTGTAGTTTGTTCCGGCTTATCTCTTTTGCATCGAATTTATCGGGACTTTCACTGGCACATGGCTGATGTTATAACGAGAAACTAAGGTTACCTTTATTCAAATTAAGAGTTTCGCGAAATAAGTCCACCGATGCAATTAAGTCTACGCGGGTGAAACTGTGAGGTTTGTAAATAATAGAATGAGATGGTTACTTATAAGCATGTGACGCTTATAGGGCCTGGTCATCTCAAGGTTCAAAATTTTAGCATTTAGACAACATGTCCATGTTTTCATTATTGTAAGGAAAATAATTACAAACATCTATTTATCATCAATATAATATATGTATTAGATATTATCTAATCTATCTATCTATCTTTTTTTTATTTTGATTGAAATTTATCATGCGGGGGGATTCGGTGGCAAAAAATCTTTCTAGCAATAACGATCAAAGCTCGGTCATCCAGCTACTATTTATGAAAAGAGTACTCTCAGAGTTTTTGCCGAGTTCTTTTTAGTGAATATGAATTTGAATAATTGCCACAATATTGTTAACAATAACACTTGGCCATGTATTTGCTAACTAGTCCGTTTGTGCTGCCTTGTAGCGGTCTCGCAGCAATTAACAGTGCGCTTTTGTGCATGTATATTAATTTGCAACTTCCATTTGACTTAGAGTGGTTTTGTTACAGAGAGCCCATTCTCTATGTGTACGCTTTGACCAACAACGTTACATAGATACAATGTGCAATGTTTTTTCATTAGTTACTTGTCAAGACTGGTGAAGATCGTTTGTGAGAGAAAAACTGGCTGGTTTTGCATACACACATATGCTCACGCCTGTATCTCATGGGGGTAGGCAGAGATCACCGTTTGCCACATACTACGATCCTTACATACTTCTTAAAATTAGCTTTTCTTCTAATAAAAAAATCGGTCAAGTGCGAGTCGTATACGCGCACGGTTCCGTACCATTATTAATGAAAAAGGCAACAAAAATTAAAGCCGTGGTGGCAGTGGGATTTGAGCAATCGCTTGCTACGGAAGCGATGCAAGTTTGAATTCCAATGGAGCCAGTACAATTTTTTTTTCTAAAATAAACTTGCAGTGATCGCAGCGTTCGTTATAAAAACCCGTGTGAATGCATCGCCCTTCGCACACAGTAGTTATTGTGACTTCAGTGTCCCGAACCTGCCAGAGACGCTATCAAAATTAAACGTTTCTCATTTGATGAATGATATTTGTTCTATTCAATGCATTTATCGATCTCTGTAAATATGCCACGAATGCAAAACCACACAAGATAGACAACAAAATGTTCCATTGTACTAAATTGTATCTTCGAATACAATAACAAAATCAAGAAACCCAGAGGGAACAAGTTTGAAAAGCTCGTGATTTCAGAACCGATGGAAAGTTTGAAACCTAAACTTGATAACTTCAATGAAAATTTTCTTGAAATGAATTTAGAAGATTTCAAATTTATCAGTAAGTTCAGTAAGTTTTGACCACGAAGAGAAGAAGAATTTTCGATTGTCATAAAAAAAGATTATGAGGTAGTATTTTATAAGGTAACTCCAGGCAAACGAGGAGAAAAAAAACTAGTTTTTTTCTACATGCGATATCTAAAAAATTCTTACATAAAACATTATCATCGTCTTCTTGTCCTTATCCCATGTTATCTGTGGTCGGCAATGTGTTCTTCTCTTCCACTTCTCTCTACCATTATTTACTGTGTAATGAATTGTACATGATGCCAGCTGAGTTTCTTGCCGGTTCTTCTCAGAAGGTTAGTTTCCGTACCGGTGGTATATTCCTCGAGATTCATAAGTGCCTTACCAGGGCCTAAACTGAATAAATCATTTTCATTTTCATTTTCATTATCAGCCGCCATATCAGTATTTTTATTCTAGCAATTTCATCTTTCAAACAATCTATTCATCGTTTCTTAGGTCTTCCTCTCCCCTTGTCACAAAAATTGCTTTCTACAAGAAATCGTAGTTTGCAAAAATCTTACTACGGCTCAAAATTGGAATACACTTAAATCTTCTTTTTGGATGTCATAACGACCATTTATCACAGTGAAGATGCAAACGAAAATAGACCTTAGTCCCAAAGGTGTAAATGATAAATCAATCTTAAGGAGTTAGAGCTTGACAGTCTATACATACAAAAGTTTTGTTGCCAAATTTAGGACGCGCAAATGGAATTGCCTAGAAGCCTAAACCCAGACTCTTGGGAAATGAAAAAGCGTATTGAATCAACAAACTGCTTTGAAAACAAGACTTGGGGCCTACTCACATTCTCCAAAAAACGAAGCTACGGCCGTAAGTTCGAAAAGTTCCTACCACTGTTTTTACTAGTTTTAAAATTATGCCCAAACGTGGTCTGCTAGAAAATTCTTTGAAGTTCATATATTCTAAACCTACTCTAGTTAAATTCTTAATCGAACGAAAATTTGAATTTTATATAAACAAAGCTATACTGAAATTACGTTTGATTGTCATTCTTTTACGAAGTTTCGTTTTCGAAGAGAAAAAGTTGACCCCCTGTAAATTCATGAGTTTCTCGAATACTTTGTCCTACCTTGACAATTGAAAGTACGAGACAGACGTCTAACAGAAGCATTTTAATGTTATTTATCTTCGTGGCTATGCTTTTAGCGATGTTACAAGTATGTGAACTACGTTCTTGAAGTAAACTTTTTGTGTACATAGGAACATGTTTCTCACCGTGGTCCCATTTTCCCCCCTCAAAGATAATTATTACATTCAAGGTGGCGTTGGGGAACACGGTCCCAGTCCCAAAAACCCCCCCGACTCAGAGAAAATTACAGTTTAATAACTAAAACCTAACTAACTAAAACGACAGCTGAAAAATCAAGCTTTCAAAATTATGGAACACATGATATTCAGACGATGTTAGGGGGCATACCATCATCGGTTTCAGCAGAGCGTATTAAGAACTTCTGAAGAATCTTCTATGTTTCATAGAATTAACCGACAAAGCTTAGAAGTTCCTAATACATACTGCTTAAACGATCATAGTTTGCCCGGCCCCCAGATTATCATAGGAGTTTTATGAGTACGTGGCATATGACCACGTCTGTGGTCTGGACATTGAAACTTGTTTCTTACATTTTTGTACACCGATCAAAATCGCAAAATGAATCGGCCTGAAGAACTGAAGCAAATACGCAAATATACCCCCAGAAGGTTTTCGTAGATGACACAAATGTAACTGCATCGCTTGCGTAGCTGTAATTATCACCCGCATGCCGTTACTGTGACAAACGAGGGATAAGTGCGACATTAGCGATGTAAGGGACTGAGCGAAGCTGTTATACTCGGCTTTGTTTACTGTGCATTGGTTTTAATGGTGGTGATTTTTTAAGAACTAGCTGTGCCCCGCGGTTTCACTCTTATTGCCGCGGAACCCTCATATTTTTAATAAATAATGCCTATGTTACTCCTGGGAACATCAGCTACCTGCCAGTGAAAGTCTCGTTAAAATCGGTCCAGCCGTTTCAGAGATTACCCGGAACAAACAGACAGACAGGCAGAGAAAAATTTAAAACATGGTTTTTTAGTGTCAACTAGCTGTGTCCCGCGGTTTCACCCGCGTAGATTTAGTTTCTTCCTTATTGTCGCGGAGCCCTTATATTTTGAATAAATAAAAGTGGCCTAAGTTACTCCTTGGAACACCAGCTACCTGCCAGAGAAATTCCCGTTAAAATCGGTCCAGCCGTTTCAGCGATTACCCGGAACAAACAGACAGACGGACAGAGAATTTTTTTTAAACTTGGTTTTTTAGTGTCAATAGCGTGTATAGTTTCATATGCATTTAGTAAAAGCAGTTATTTTGGAATTACAATCAGACACTTCAATTTTATTTATCTGTAAGATAAGATAAGATAAGATGTATAGTAAAGTAACATTATCCTCACGCTTCGCAAGTAGAAACGATACAAAATGTACGGGAATGACATATGTCACGTGACTGATTTATGTCGTTTCCATCACCGCAACCGTGAGAGAAAGTTACTTTGACTAAACCTACAGAGCCTGCAGTTAAAGCTAGATCTATTTCAATATATTATGCTTACTGAATTCTTGGAAGGGGTGAGCAGACGTGTTGTAATAACAACACGCACTTTTCATCAAAGATGATTAAGTGGTAGATGATGAGTCTATCGCTGTCTCAGGCACTATACATACGTCGTTTGAATTACGTCTCAGACATATGCAGGTTTCCTCACCATGTTTTCCTTAACCGTACAGCACGTGGTGTGAAATTACTGCAAGTTTTTTGAATAACTCATTGGTACCAACTCCACTGGGATTCGAACTTGCGGGCCCTTTCCTAAAAAAAGACAATGATTTAATTGCCATAATTTTGTTTATTAAGGAACATAATTAGATTTATTCGTAGAACCTAATTATGTTCGTTGAGTTGGGTGTTTTAACACCTAACTACTATCATCATCTCCCTGGCCTTATCCCATGTATTTGGGGTCAGCACTTGATTCAACCCGATGTGGCTGATCACCAGATTTTTATACGAAGCGACTGCCATCAGACCTTCGTAACCCCTTTTTTTTTTAGGAAAATCGGTAATCTGGGTTAAACCAGTTGTCAGACTTTCTTAAGCCTCTAACTGACCTGTAACGATTGCCAAAGATATTAAATTGGCAACCGGGACCGACGGCTTAACGTGCTCTCCGAGGCACGGAGGGAACTCGGGCGGTCACCCATCCAACTACTGGCTAGGCGTATGGTTGCTTAACTTCACTGATCGCATCATATGCGCAATAGCAACTGTGCCACGAGCTCCTCTTATAGAACTATCGTGATAGCAAAAAGGCCGTACTTAATGCTAGCCCTCACTAGCGTGGAATAGTAAAAATATCCGTCGGTCGTGTTGCATGTATTATTCATAGGCACGGCAAGCTCCCGCAATTTAAATCCTTTAATTGATTACACAGAGCCCGGTTTTTGTCCGGAATACCGGTTTCTGTCCGAAATACCGGTTTATTACGTCCGTGAATTATTAGAGGACCCTTGTTTATTAGGGATCGTCAGATTTTTGTTTTGTCAATTAACCGTGTTTTACTGGGATCATATAATTACCATTAATTTGCTGTTCAAATATTTTCTCTCATGCAACCAACGATGGTACACAATAAACAGGAATCTAACATCTATGTCATGTGATAGAACCAAGGTAGAAATATGTGGTAAAATGAAAATGAAAAATATTTATTCAGTTTCAGCCATGGTAAGGCACGTTTGTCAAAAATGTACCACCGGTTCGGAAACTAGCCTTCAGAGAACTAGCAAGAAACTCAGCCAGGTATCATGTACATTTCATCAATATTTGTATAAAATAAGTACACCGAATTGGATGCAAGTAGGTGCACAAAAATCAAATTTGATGTATTTTTATTCTAGATAGTACCTAAAAAGTCAGTAAGTAAAAGCTCGTGATCTCATGATCAATGGAATAACAATATTTTTGGAATCTATACATCTATTCATATTTATCTATCCATATCTACATACATATGCTCACGCCTGTATTCCCCGAAGGGGTAGGCAGAGGTGTTGTAATTTTCAACACATTTCACCGAATATGATTAAGTGCCAACGTGACAGAGGGGAGTCCATCGCCGTCTCAGGCACTATACATACGTCTTTGAATTAGTTCTCAGAGATATGCAGGTTTCCTCACGATGTTTTCCTTCACCGTAAAGCACATGGTGTGAAATCACTGTAGATAAGTTTTTAGAAAAACTCATAGGTACAGGCCCCGCTGGGATTCGAATTCGCGTCGGACTTGCGTTGAATCCATATCTATACAGATAAATTCGTGACAGCCCTTATATTTAGGTGCCGTGAATTGTTATGAGCTGACCTTGAGTACGCTGTGGTCAGTTTATGAGTCTGACTCTGTCTGCCTGTTTGTCGCAACGCGAATAAGATACATGCGCATTTACCCCCACTATTTTCGTTGAGCACTCAACTCTCGTGACTACATACATTACACTCCACATTATAACAGTGTAGCGTGTGGTAACCCGCATTACAATAGTGGCCAGTTACAACAATATAGCTGTACACCCACCACTGACGTGAACCTAAACACGCCGGATGTTATCTCCGCTAATAATGCCAGTACTTCATTCGCAGCATGGCTGTATTGTCACCGCGATCATTCTCTCACAGGGTAGATTATTATTAAGATCTCTATTTTCTAATAATATCTTATACTAGCTGTGCCAAGCGGTTTCACCCACGTAGATTTAGTTTCATCCTTATTGTCACGAAACCCTAATATTTTTAATAAATAAAATTAACCTAAGTTACTCCTTGAAACATCAGCTACCTACCAGTGAAAGTCCCGTTAAAATCCGTCCAGCCGTTTCAGAGATTACCTGGAACAAACAGACAGACATACAGACAGAGAAAAAGATTTAAACTTGGTGTTTTAGTGTCAGTAGCGTATACTTTAATATGCATTTAGTGAAAAGCTGTAATTTTGGAATTACAAACAGACACTTCAAATTTATTTATCTGTATAGATTACTACGGCAGACACACAAGAGAGATAAATGGAGGTGCTAACACTAAAATCTTATTCTGATACTAGCTGTGCCCCTGCGGTTTCACCCGCGTAGGTTTAATCTCATGGGTGGCCCGCGGAACACTAAGGTATTTTTTAAATAAATGTAGCCTAAGTTACTTCTTGTAACATCGGCTATCTGCCAGTGCATATCGGTGCAGCCGTTTCGGTGTTTAGCCAGAACGATGAGAACGATAGAGAAAATCAAATTTAATTGTTTCTTTTTTTAAGTTCTGTATATGATTTCATGTGCAAGTGAAAAGCTGTAAATTTGGAATTATAAACAGACACTTCACTTTTATTTACGGATATTACTATCTATACAGATAAATAAAATTGAAGTGTCTGTTTGTAATTCCAAAATAACAGCTTTTCACTATATGCATATGAAAGTATACACGATACTGACACGAAAAAACCAAGTTTTAAAATTTTTCTCTGTCTGGCTGTCTGTCTGTTTGTTCCGGGTAATCTCTGAAACGGCTGGACGGATTTTAACGGGACTTTCACTGGTAGGTAGCCGATGTTTCAAGGAGTAACTTAGGCTACTTTTATTTATTAAAACTATTAGGGTTCCGGAAGAAACTAAATCTACGCGGGTGAAACCGCGGGGCACAGCTAGTTTAAGTATAATATTGTAATCTCAATTATATTCAACCTACTATTTCAAAAATACAACGAATTTCGCTTTTAATATACCTTGTATATGCACCCATGTTCACACCGCCGTTCTGTTAACATTATGCTAATACGAGTATCACGCGTTATTCCTAGATAACGTTTGGAATAGCTTGTTTTTGTCCAGCTATCGGTGTTTCGGGAATAATCTCGATAAATAGGCTGTGTAGATTTTAGTAATAGTACCTGGATGACCGAGTCATGCTTGCTATTTTGAGGTTTTCTAAAAGTGAAACCTACTTAGACCGATTTATAGCCCCACAAATAAAATTTAAGTTATTCCAAATTAGCAGCTTTTCACTTAATACAAATGAAAATGAAAAATATTTATTCAGTTTAGGCCCTGGTAAGGCACTTATGAAAGTCGAGAATTTACCACCGGTTCGGAAACTAGCCTTCTGAGAAGAACCGGCAAGAAACTCAGCCAGGCATCATGTATCGAAACAATATAAATCATATAAAATCATCATACAAAATCTAATTTGATAATAGGTATAAATATTCAGTATAAATATATACGGTACCCACATAAAAAAGTAATAAAAATAAAAATCTGTCTTACTGTCTGCCCGTCCATCTGCCTGTCTGTCTGTTTGTTCCAAGTAATCTCCAAATCGGCTGAACCAATTCCATCGGGACTTCCAACTGGCAGATAGCTAATGTTACAACGAGTAATTTAGGCTACTTTAATTTAAAAAAACAACATTGTGTCCCGCGGGCCATCCATGAAATTTAATCTACGCGGATAAAACTGCGTGGCACAGTTAATCCTAAATACTCGTAGTTTGAAGAACAGCAATTTTACGATATATTCTATCCTAAAATTCCACGGACGATGTTACGAACAGTAGCTAAGTAATTTAAAATGGCTTTATAAATTCATACAATACCCTCGGACCTTCACAAAGCGAGGAATGCAGTAATAACTGTTGAACAAACACGTCGGGAGTCAATATACGAAGTGGTCCCAGCAAAAGGATGGTTCGCTAGGAATCTTCTGAATAATTCACGCCGGTCCGTTCTCACTTTGCTAAATGAAATAAATTACCATCAATGTACTTTTTACTGGATCGATTCAAACATTGTACCTCCGACTTTTACATAGAAAATGGCGTGGTACAGGTGATTTTGTACTTTACTAGATGTGTCGGTTACATATACAATGCAATGATTTAAAGCGAAATTTTGATTGGGAATTTTACGTAGCGTTTGTTGCGCAATCACATTTAGCGCATACTGTATGTCTTTACATTTTGAAGTGCCACAATTTAACTCATAAAACTCATTTCACATTGTGTGCTTTACGGTAATGGTAAACATCGTAAGGAAACCTGCATATGTCTGAAAATTCAAAGACCTATATAGTGCCTGAGCCGGCGATAGATTCACCATCTGTCACGTTGGCACTTTGTCATTTTCCGTGAAAGGGTGTGGTTAGTACACCTCTGCCTACCCCTTCGGGGAATGCAGGCGTGAGCATATGTATGTATGTATGTAAAAGGTTAAATGCTGCGATTGGCTAGTACCACGTATCTTCACCCATGAGTGTGTGAGATACATACAGATTGCCTAGTGCGAGTTTTAAATCACATATTTTTAGTCACAAGTCACCGCGTTGACGTAAACGCAGATTTGTATGGGATCAAAATAATGCCATCCGTGGGCCGACAGATGACGCCGTTTCGATCCCATATAAATCTGCGTTTACGTCAATGCGGTGACTTGTAACGGCGGCAGTAAAAAACTCGCGCTAGGACCTCAGAGCCCCAAATATAGGTCTTGATATTATCAAACGTCGTCGCTTGATCTTGCATTTTTGCGAGGATACATATTTTACTTTGTTATGATCTCTCGCAGTTGGTGGGGGAGTTACCTCCACTGCTTAACCGGACTAAAGGGCGAGACCCAAGGGCCTCTAGCCGAGCTTATACTCGAAATCTAAGCAACAGGTAAGCAGCAGGTAAGCTAAGGGCGCCCCGGTGCGGTGCTCGGACCTCGGCTTAGGGCGTTGCTGGGGGATGATGGCTGGCCCTAGCAGAGGACGGGGGGGACGATGACGTAGAGTTCGCGACGAGCCTCGCCGACGAGGACGGAACAATGGTCGGTTGGGTGTGTGCTTTTGAGACATTGCTTGCTGAAGCAATGTGATATCGTCGTCAGATCAAGGAGAACGTGCCTCGGACGGCGATTGGAGGAATATGCGTGGATCAAAGAGAGGATATTATTGTATGCCAAAGATTATATCAACACATCAACCTCGCTAATCGCATGGTCAAGGTGACCACGGTTGCAAATGTTTTCAGTGGGTACCCACATGGAACTTTTAGTCTAGTTATGAAATTGTTTAATTTTCCACGGTAGATTACTTAGGCGTCGTGAAACGTGATTAAGTCCATCGCTGTCTAAAACCTCAACTCTTATCGTGCTTTAACACTAGTTGCTATTTGTCTTTCTAACAAAAGCATAAGTCTTACTATACACACACCATTAAGTTTATTCGTTATACGGTGGTGTAAATCTTCAAATCAATTAGCACACAGTACCTATGGAGCGTCGTAAAACGCCGGTCTAACAGAGTGAGCGTTTAAAACCGCCTAATTGCAGCCGAATGCAGTTTGAAGCAGAAAATACTTGATTAAAAATAAAGTTAACGAACTCGGACGCTGTTTGCTTTGGGTTAGTTTAATTTCGTTATAATATAATTTGGCTAGCTAGCTCCGGTTTCAGTGGGAATTAAAAACCACTAGACTTAAAATTTTCAGATAATAATTTATTTTCATAATAAGCTTTTTCATAGACTTCTAACAAGTTTTTTTATGATTTAACTTGCAATGTATGTATTTTAGTCTGGGTGGGATCTAGCAACTAAATTTGAAATCAGTTATCTTTAACTGATTGAGCTGAAATTTGGTATATTTTGTATGACGATACATGCTTAGCTATGTGACGTCATTCTAATTCCAATATGGCGGATCATCCAAGATGGCGGACTAGTTATTCTAACTGTACTAACACATAAGGGTATTAAATTTTCTTTTATTCATATGAAATTTTCGTATGAATAGATTTTAGCCATAGATTTAAGAATTAAATAATTTGTTATTCTTATAAGATTTGTTTTACTTATTACATTAAAATATATAAAACTACTTTACTGAAAGTAAGACCATTTGTGTAGTGACTTATGTCGGGTCGCTTTTCTCGTAATAACGGAACTATTTTTTTAATTTCATTCACAGAATTGATTAATCTTATCCTCATAAATATAAAAAATACCCATACATTTATTCTGAGTAAGTACAGAGAAGTACAGTCAGATGAAGTAAACCGCGAACTGTACTCATTATCTGTATAGTCGCCGACTCTCTAATCAACGGCCGAGACTGAATTGCAATTAGTACCATTATACTATACGATTATTGTCTTGCGATAATAAATATTACAAAACACAGACTTGGATAGTCCTTGGTTTGAAAGTAGCTTCATCTCATTCTGTGATACGGATTTAAAAAGGGATGGACATAGTTTTGGCTTTAGGGAAGGGTTTAGTCTAGTCTGTTTGTTTAACTGTAAGTGTTGTTCAATCATTATTCGGAACAAACAAACACAATTGGTGTTTAAATAATAGTAGATAGATGTAATAAGAGTATGTTTAAAATTACTTTATTTGCTTTTGTAGATAAAGGCACAGGGCAGATCTAAACAGAATCTTGTATTAATAAAGCGTGTAAAGAGGCTTGATGTTGCCGCAGCCTATAAAAATTGCAAAATTTTTAATTTGTTGCCAATATTTGAACAAAGATTATCAAAGCTTGGTACCAACTTCAGAAGTATCTCATTTTTTTATCTTTTTATTTTAATAAAGTACTAACACATATTTTCAAAAAATATTTTTTTAAGAAACAGCATGTTACGCCATTAGAAAATATATGTGACTAACCACGGACTTGCATCCGAAATTTATCAAGCTCAGCCGTTACTGAAAAATTGCATACCATACACAAAAAATTTTTTTCGTAAATAAATAAATAATAAATCATTGCAGAATTTTTTTTGATAAACATTTACACCTCCCCTTTTTTGGAAATTAATTCAGAATACTTATTGATATTCCGTGTTGTGTCGGAGTCGTATCGTATAGTGTAAGCATTCCTATAGCTGGACCCAATTTAATCGAAGTTTATCTACTAGTTTGAAATGTCGTGCCCAGATGGCACCGGCAGATTCGTGCTCATCGAAGCAGATTACTACACTAACTGTTAGTTGCATCTTAATATTGGTGAATATAGTCTTGGAGGATTTTTAAAACTCAAAATATATGCTCACGAAGGGTCCCCGAAAGGGGTAAGCAGGGGCCTTACCATAAGCTCTTATTGCCATCATAGTTCCACTGTGTGACAGTGACAGACTTATACACGGCATATACATCTGTCTCATGATAAGAGTTAAACTATCATGGCAATAAGAGGTCATGGTAGAGCCCCACATTTCACTGAACGTGGTTTAGTGCCAACGTGACAGGGTGAGTCCATCGCCGCCACGCCGTCTCAGGCACTATACGTCTTTCAGCAAAAGCAACCTTCAGAAACAGGCGGTAACATTAATCATCCTTAACAGTGTATTTTTTCCCCCTGAAGATATTTTTGATTTGATATGTTGGTTTCTGGGAAAAAGTGCTGTAATATATTTGTAAGATAATTGGTATTTATATATCTCGCAAAATATGTGGTGTCGATGTTAATAAGGATCTAAAATCCAGCGGAACAGGTGTAGAAAATCCTGTAAAACACTTCAACTTAAAAGCTCCATAGCGCGGAACTAAATTACCTTTTACACCTTGCTAACAATTTTGTACTTAGCTGAAATAAGGATTTTTTCTTCACTAAATGTCCCGTGAAGAACAAATGCGTTCGTCTTAAGTACTCAGCTTGCTTTAAACTTAATTTGAGTAAGGCTCTTTAAAAGAAATGTGTCATAAATATCAACAAAAGAGTGCTCCCTACGTAGTATACAGTACAAACCGCAAATTGTTGTATTACTAAGGCGACTAACAAGCATGTCTGTCTGTTTGTACCGGCTAATCTCAGAAACGGTTTACGATTTCAACCGGACTTTAACAGATAGCTGATGTTACTAGGAGTAATTTAGGCTCATTTCATATTTTCAAATTTATTTAATATATTAAAGAAAAGTTAAAGGTTTGTATGTATGTTTGTAACGACTTAGCTCAAAAAGGACAGGACCGATTTTAAAAATTCTTTCACCGTTTGAATGCTACATTATCACTAATTAATACAGGCTATATTTTATCTTAGTACTCTCACGGGAAAGGGAACTACGCGGGAGAAACCGCGTGACGTCCGCTAGTTTCATATAAAAAAATGGATTCCGCGAAAATTAAGTCTACGTGAGTGAAGCTGCGGGCCACAGCTAGTAAATGTATAAATTGACAGTAACCAAAGATGAAAATCGTGACGGGGTGGGAATACGTGCTCTTAGGGGCACGAACTGGATTTGGTATTGTAGCGGCGATTACAAAGCTTACTTTAGTGACCACGTGTGAGATTACTGCCCCGTTATTCACTATGGTCTCTCAGCGTCAAACTCGACGACGAGCGTTGGTTTCAATCAAGCTAAATTGATACATAATATACAGAGGATAAGGTTCAATTTCGTATCTCAAAAACCAACATCCGACGGCGAGTGCGAGAAACCTTAGTGAATAACTCGGCAGAAATCCTCAAATCGATACGATTGCAATGGCAACTGTGTCTCTAATCTCTTTGTATCCCTTGGTCCAAGCAAAACAACGTTTATGGGTGAAACATAGGTATTAAGCCTGTACTCAGATTGTTGACAAATTTTAACCATACTAACAAAGTTTCAGCGAAGCGACGCAAGTTCGAATCCCAGCGGGGCCTGTACCAATGAGTTTTTCTAAATACTTATGTACAGTGATTTCACACCACGTGCTTTACGGTGAAGGAAAACATCGTGAGGAAACCTGCATATGACTGAGAAATAATTCAAAGACGTAAGTATGTATAATGCCTGAGACGGCGATGGACTCACCCTCTGTCACGTTGGCATTTAATCATATTCGGTGAAATGTGGGTGTTGAAAATTACAACACCTCTGCCTACCCCTTCGGGGAATACAGGCGTGAGCATATGTATGTATGTACATGCACACTAACAAAGTGGCTCTCTCTCTCCCCAAAACCGAAAGTTCGCAAACGAACGAAAGTAAAATGTGGTTTTAGTATCGGTTTCTTTTCATCCAATCCAAATGTTGGTTTGTTAAATAATTTTGTTAAAGTAGGCTTATATATAGAATATTATACTCTTAGGACAATTTTCTTACGATCCACATTCGGACGTAATTTTGAACGTATAAAAACCGTTTTCTGGGTATTATAAATGATTTTGGGATTAGTATTATACAATGCGACGTATTTTATAAGTAAATAGCTGTGCCCCGCGGTTTCACCCGCGTAGATTTAGTTTCTTCCATATTGTCGCGGAACCCTAATATTTTTAATAAATAAAAGTCGTCTAAGTTACTCCTTGAAACATCAGCTACCTACCAGTGAAAGTCCCGTTAAAATCCGTCCAGCCGTTTCAGAGATTACCCGGAACAAACAGACAAACAGAGAAAAATTAATATAAATAATAAAAAATTAAAACATAGTTTTTTAGTGGCAGTAGCGTGTATACTTTCATAATGCAATTAGTGAAAAACTGTTATTTTGGAAGTACAAACAGACTCTTCAATTTTATTTATCTGTATAGGTGATTTTAGGGTTAGTATTATACTAAGTGACGTATTTTATAAGCAAATTTGAATAAAAATTACCTAAAAAGTTACTTTCACCTACATTTAGTAATGAAATTACCACGAGTCCATTCAGGGGATACATCTTCAACCCTCTATCAAAAAGCTTTCTTTCATACCTACGTATAATAATTTAATTAAATAATTATACGAATGATACCTTAAATAGGGTTTTTCGCCCGCATACCCAAGCGTATTCCCAAAGCGTCCATGTGTTCGTAAATAATATAAATATGCATAAACAATGTGAAAGGGTATCATTAAAAGCATATTTTACGTTTAAATTACATTACAGTTGGGCAACAGGTGAGTGTAATACATTCGAGGCTTCGTCGTGAAATTACTTAATGTATTTTTATACATTCTGCGGTGTCATGGTGATGTTGCGATGATATTTATGTTTATTATGTGCAGTGATTGCAATATTTAAAAGATTCTTATTGCAATGTATGTATGTTCGAGTGGAATATTGCAACTGAATTTTAAAATAATTAACCGATTGAGTTAAAATTTGATATACACGTAATATTTTGGATTATAATGCATGCATAGTTATGTGACGTTATTCTTATTCCAATATGGCGGAATATCCAAGATGGCGGATTAGTTATTTTTGTCAGTAGGTACCACAGTATAAGTATCGAGTTAAATAATAAAATAATGTTTGTCTTTAGTTTGTTTTTACAGTTTATTATGTCTGAATTTTAACGAATGTCGTTGCGTATTAGACTTAAGTGTATCTCGAAATTACATAGATAAACCAATTTTTTATGTTTCTGTCTGTTTGTCTGTTTGTTCATGCTAAACACTGAAACGGGACCGATGTTCAAAAAATGCATGCCCATTTATCTGAACATATTTGGTTTAAAAACTACGAAAAATTATCCGCTAAATTTCTTGAGAAAAGACGTTTGAAAGCAATCGGGCACAAATGACTTATTCTCATAATTATGGCGCGGGGATAAACATGCACTATGCCATCGACAAGTAGTAAACCAAGTGCTAAGTGGCTGCGATTTTTCTACTAAGATCACAATCATGAAAGGCCAGTCGTTGGATGGGTGGGTCGCCCAAGTTCGCGGTTGCCAATTGTACATATTTGGCAATTATTACAGATTAATTAGGAATATAATTTAATTACGAAGGCATTTTATTGCAGTTACTATGTTTATAAATAAGGTCACTACTTAGTTAATTTTTAGCTAACCATATCCTTAAAAGATATATTACAAGAAAATCTATTGAACTTTATGTATATTCTATACAGATAAATGAATTGAAGTATACGTTTGAAATTCCAAAATAAAGACTTTTCACTAATTGCAAAAGACAGTATATTCGGTACTTAGGTACATAAATGAATCTAATTTGGTATAACATATAGACAATTCAATTTTATGAATTAATATGTATAGATAGGACGATTACGATAAAAAAAAGGGGAGTTTGTTTCGCCGTTTCTTCTCCTGACAGGCTTACTTTTGGAAACGGTAGTAAATTAACTTAAGTTAGTGTAAGAGAAATGACGTTCAATAAGTGTTCCAAGTGTCCCTTATGTTGAATAAAACTTTTTGATTTTGATAACTCTAATATAAGCATCATAATAATCTTAACCGTACAAAATAATTTTATTAAGCAAAAAACAATGAGAGTACTGCTAACATCTGTATACTATAATTACAGCGCTTGTAAAAATGACCTCCTCGTAATCACTCGGAGCCCTATTCTGTAAGAGCCATTAAATCAGAATAAGGATAACTCGATAAAGCTGGAATAGCGGAACTCGACTCGTTCGTTCGATTGATGACCATTCATTTAGCTCAGGAGTTCCCTTTTGTTTCTTGCGATGAGAAGGGAAATGCGGAATTGTTTTACTTCACCTGACTCCAAGCTTTTTTTTCTTTTTACGATACGATATTTTTTCTAAATAAAATTAGCCTAAATTACTCTTTGAAATATCAGCTATCTGCGAGTGAAAGTCCCGTTAAAATCCATCCAGCCGTTTAGGCGTGATATCGTGACCAAGGGAAAATGGGGACTCATTTTTATATATAAGAAGATAGATAGATTGAATTTTGGAATACCCTTTATTGGTGGATTCAACGGTCCTGACGTCACAGATGAAGGGGCATAGAGGGCACGGGGTCGTACGTTTTCTCATTCTATCGAAGAAGTACAGTCTCATAACATCCGTTATTAACGTAACATCAACTATTTCATAACATACTTTTCAACTTTTAAATCGTTACTGGTCAGTCAGAGGCCGATCAGGCAGAGAGTCTGACAACTGGTTTTTAACCCAGATTGCCGATTTCCTCGAAAAAGAGGTTGCGAAGGTCAGATGGCAGACGCTTCGTATAAAAATCAGGTGATCAGCCACATCGGGTTGAATCAAGTGCCGACCCCAAATACACGGGATTAAAGCCAGGGAGATGATGACTTTTCAACTTTTAAATAATATTAATCTCTTCGGACGAGGCGCTCGTATAATTATGATAGAACTTCACTTACAGGTGAGTTCGTTTAATTATTAATTATACAGCCAGTCCACTCCACTTTGATTTGATGAAAATATCTCTAAGAGTACTCGACCGATTACATAAATTCTTTTTTTTTCACTAATTCTTTCACCATTTTAATGCTACATTAACACTGATTAATAAAGGCTATATTTTATCTCCGCACTCCCACGGGAACGGGAACTACGCGCTTATTAACTGACGTCCGCTAGTCTATACATCTATAAAGTGTCTGTTTGTAATTCCAAAATAACAGCTTTTCATTAAATGCATATGAAAGTATACACGCTACTGACAATAAAATTCCAAGTTTTAAATTTTTTCTCTGTCTGTCTGTCCGTCTGTCTGTCTGTCTGTTTGTTCCGGGTATTCTCTGAAACGGCTGGACCGATTTTAACGGGACTTTCACTGGCAGGTAGCAAATTTTGCGAGGAGTAACTTAGGCTACTTTTATTTAAAAAAACATTTAGGGTTCCGCGGGAATAAAACTAAATCTACACGGGTGAAACCACAGGGCACAGCTAGTATACAATAAATGTATTGGGTTTACACTTATTCAAAGAAAAGGTGTTTGTTATTAGAGAGTTTGCTACCTCATGGCTTTGAGAGAAACTTGGACGCAACAAGGAGGCATGGGCTTAAGGAGTTAACTCAACATTAAACCGATTCAACTCAAAGTGTAGTTAGAGACTCAAAGTGTAGTTAGAGATCGGTTACCGGCAGTAATCCGAATTATTTACTCAACTCCCCTCGAAGCCTGTTTATTTGAGTGAAGGGAATTATTTTCTACTAGCAGTGCCCCGCGGTTTTACCCGCGTAGATTTTAATTTCATGGTTGCCCGCGGATCATTAATGTTTTTAAAAAAATCTAAGTAGCCTAAGTTACTCCTTGTAACATAAGCTATCTGTCAGCGAAAGTCCCGTTAAAATCCGTCCAGCCGTTTCGGAGATTACCCGAAACAAACAGACAGACAGACAGACAGACAGACGGACAGACAGATAGACAGACAGACAGAGAAAAATTTTAAAACTTGGTTTTTTAGTGTCAGTAGCGTGTATACTTTCATATGCATTTAGTGAAAAGCTGTTATTTCGGAATTACAAACAGACACTTCAATTTTATTCATCTGTATAGATATTTTGTGTTTGTTTTGGGTCAAGTTTGATTATTTCGCTTTGATTAAGTCAATATTGTAAACAATCTTGGAGACAAAATTTATTTTATTGGCTCCGGAATTGCGACTAGGAATTAATTACTTTTACAACAAACTTTACCGAGAAGGAAAAAACTTGTTATTCAACAAGGTACTTGAAGACTGAGATGGAGACATACTAAATACTCTGGTTTGTGCCTGAAGTATAGGTTTTGACACATGATTAAGTGCCAACGTGACAGATGGTGAGTCTATCGCCGTCTCAGGCTCTATACATGCGTCTTTGAATCACTTCTCAGACATATGCAGGTTTCCCTACCGCAAAGCACGTGGTGTGAAATCACTGCACATAAGTTTTTAGAAAAACTCATTGGTACCCCGCTGGGATTCGATCTTGCGTCGCTTGCGTAGCAGGCGACAGCTCATACCTCACCACGGCTCTTAAAACCATAAGTATAATCATATTATTTTAATATATAAATTCCATAGACACCTCTATATAATTAAATTAAGATTCACTTATAAGTATATTCTCTAGAGAAGCCGCCTGTTGTGCGAAATTGTGTTACTGAAAATTATTCGCAGCAAACATCTCGTTATAAGAATGTTAGGCCAGTGAATTTTACGCTCCGTGGGTCCAATTTTCGTTTTTATATTACTTAGCAAGTGTATTAAGACTGTAGCCGTTAATGTAGCGTTCAGAATAAATGGTCTATTCGGCTCGGAATAAACTCGGTCTGTGTAACTGATTTTATCGAATTTATCGAATGCGGTACGTCTCTAACTAACATATTCGTATTAGTTAATATAATGTCTCTTAATACGTGAACGTATGTTAAGAGCAAGCTTATGCCCCGCGGCTTCACCAAATTTCATTAGATTTTTTCACAAAATTTTTTTTGACTGAATTCAATTGTTTTTAAGAAAAGTAGCCTCATAGACAATGGTTCAGCCATTTCGGATATAAGCCGAAACTAATAAAACTACAGACAGACATAACAAAAATATATTTTTATTTCTGTGATCAGTACCTAAACCATTTCAGACTGAAGCCGAAACTAACAAAAATACAGACAGACTTAACAACATAATTATTTTTTTTATGTGATAAGTAAAACCAATACTATCTTTGTGTGTGAGGAAAATGAAATCTATTAATACGATTTTTAAGGAGTAGGTATTGCTATTTTTTAGTCACAATTTTCCACTAGCAGCCCGTCAAGTTAAGATCACTGCCCAGTCAATGGTAATAGGTCAGCCCCATATTACATGAGACTTCCAAATGGGTGTAGGTACTACACCTCAGCCTACCCCTTAGGGGACATAGGCGTCAGCATATATAATAAAGGATTCTGCAGTTATGAGCGATCATATAGTCTTAGTTCAGCTGAATTCTTCAAGGTATCATAATACTTGAAGCATTACAAATTGTCCTGCCACGTTATTCACTAAGCTTTCTAAACGTCGCACTCAACGACAAGCGTTAGTTTCAATCATAAGAAATTGATACATAATACATAGAGGATAAGGTTAATTTTCGTGTCTTTAAAACCGAGACTCGACGAGGAGTACGACGCTGAGAAACCTTAGTGAATAACGCGGCTGTTCCAGAGTAAAGACACTCGATTTAGTGAAATCACTTAAGTAATAGAACTAAAAGGAAATTACGTAACTGTGTAATGTGCCGGCTCGTAAGGCCCAATAAGTTTGAATGGCTCCTCTTAAGTTAAATCTTCGGGATCACAGTCGCCCGTATTGTTTAAGTTTTTGGAACTAACTCTGCTTCCGTTACCTGTACACCAAGTATAGGTTTGTAATTCTTGTCGCTTGACTTTGCTCAATATGTGAACCGGCATCTATGACAGTCAACCACAATCCACCTTCGAATACGTATCAACATTTTGAGCAACTAAAGCGCATTGAAGTCACACTTCCAGCTTACAGAAAAATCTTCTAGCTAAGCCACTATATCATAGTGAATTTAAGAGTAATGAAACTCTTGTCGGTGTAACCGATGCAACTCTTTCCATTAGTGTCTGTCCAGTGCCATCTCTTTGACCTCCTTATACGACATGACAGACACCTTTTCTTTAACTTGTCCCATGTATGTTAGCCTTGGTCTTCCTCTTCCTCTCCTCCCTTCTACCTTCCCTTCTACTATGTTTTTAAAGAAGCTGTCATGCCGCATGAGATGGCCAATCATCTTTCCCATTCGATTTTGGATTGTTCTCCATAGTACTCTGTTTTCCTTCACAATTATACTATTATACTTTTCATAAAATATATATGTCGTCTTTCCAGAAGGGTCCACTTTTTCCGAAGATTATTAGGTACTAACGTGATAGATGGTAAGTCCACTGCCGTCTCAGGAACTCATTGAATTTATTATGGCGAGCATGGCCTTTGAATCTACTCGTATATTTTTACACGGACGCGCGTGAAGCCCCTAGTACTGCAAGCGATCATAGTCTGCATACCTTACCTGATGGTAACTACTTACCATCAGGTAAGGTGCTCTCTGATTATTCTCAATAATATTATGCATTTCACAACACGTGCTTTACGGTGAAGGAAAACATCGTGAGGAAACCTGCATTTGTCTGAGAAGTAATTCAAAGACGTATGTATAGTGCCTGAGACGCGACAGACTCACTGTCTAGTTGGCACTCAATCATGTTCGGTGAAAAGTGGGTGCTGTTATTACGACACCTCTGCCTACCCCTTAGGGAAATACAGGCGTGAGCGTATGTGTGTATGTATGTAATTTCCTCACCATATTTTCCTTCGCCGTAATTTTCGAGATCTATGGAACGCAAGCGACTACTCAAACTAATGTCTCCACGAATATCTTTTCATAATTATATAAAATAAAACGAAGCCACTGAAAAGTCAAAAACATTCCTCGTTTAAAATAAAAGAAATTCGTGAAGTACCTTCATACATAATGAAAATAGTTAGCGAATTCTCTAAAACGAGTTTTCTCAGACAATGAAAAAATACCGCCAGTTTGTGAGTCTAAACAAAGGAAATTAGACAACTCAATGGGAATATCTCGCGTTAAAAGCATTCTTACAAATTACCATAATTAGCTTGTTCTAATTAAATTCACAATGAGTAAGAGCGTTTTTCTTTCATGTCGTCAATATACTTTGTCGTCACGACTCACGGATTATATACGTTTGGATTGTAGGCTCACGCCATCGTACAAGGGTCCTCGAAGGGGTAAGCTCAGGTGTAGTAACCACAACACCCACATTTCACCGAATATAATAAAATTAAGTGTCTATTCGTACTTGACAGAGGATGAGCCCATCATCATGATGCATACGTCTTTGAATTACTTCTCAGACATATGCAAATTTACTCACGATAATTTCTTACACCGTAAAGCACGTGGTGTGAAATGACTGCACTTTACCTTTTTGAAAAAGTCGTTGGTGTAGGTGGCTGGGATTCGAACTTCTGTCGCTTGCGTAGCAGGCGACTGCTCACATCAGTATGTGTATGTATGTAAACAAAATAAGAGTTATCAAGATCTCTTAAAAAAGTAGGCACGAGAAAAAAAAACGATTTGAAATTCGAACGCCGAATGTTCTGAATTCAAAGCCCTCGAACCCAAAAAGGAATAAGCAATATTCCGAAACGAACTCCGCAGTTGTAGTGATTGAATATAGACCCACTTTATCGTAAACGAGAATAGTGTCCCAAAACACAAATGATGTCTGTTTGTCCCCGTTCATAAGGACCGTATGAATCCCTCCCTCGTGCCAGATAAGTACGGATAGGAATCTTAGAGGATTTCACTCGTCGGCTAGGCCTAGAACGTAGTCGTTGGTATATTTTTCTGAGAGACAATTCGATTGTTCGAACTTTTTATTGGAGTGCTCTGAAACTTTTTCAATTGTTTCTTTTGGCAAAGTTGGTATTATTATTTATTTATAGTGGAATAAAAACTCTTTGCACGAAATAAAATGTAATCTTTATATATAGAATTGTACTGTACGTGTGTATGTCACTGAACTCCTAAAAAGCTGAACCGATTTGAAAGTTTTTTTTTTGTATGCGTTTGTGTGGCACCCTGGATGGTTTAGATACACAAATCACGCGGCAGATGGCGCTGCAGTCGGTATGCAGAACAACGTCCGTCTATAACTTTTGATCTCTATGAGTCATCATAGAGTTTCTTGTCGGTTCTTCTCAGAAGGCTAGTTTCCGAACCGGTGGTAAATTCCTCGACAGTCATAAGTGCCTTACCAGGGCCTAAACTGAATAAATCATTTTCATTTTCATAGTTAAGTCTAAATAAGTCTAAATTCATTCTAAGAATAAAATTCAGCGTATGTGTTAGTTGTAGATTTTTATGCACAGCTAGCCTCCGCCCGCCGCTTCGCCTAGATACGTAGAGATTATGCGAAATAGGATCAATTTGACAACATTGTTGACACAGTTTAAATATACGCTTTTCAAGCAGTTAGGAATGTAGGAACAAATCGTTCGAAATGACACACAGACACGCACATCTACGAGAATAGGCGTATTGACAGTAAGAGGTGCGGCATGCACCAATGAGTTTTTCTTAAAACACTTAAGTACATTAATTTCACCCCACGAGCTTTACGGTGAAGGAAAACATCGTGAGGAAACCTATGTCTGAGAACTAATTTAAAGACGTATGTATAGTGCCCAAAAAGGCGATGGACTCACCATCTGTCACGTTGGCACTTAATCATTTTCGGTAAAAAGTGGGTGTTGTTATCAGAACACCTCTGCTTACCTCTTCAGGGAATACAGGCATATATTATGTACTAGCTGTGCCCCGCGGTTTCACCCGTGTAGATTTAGTTTCATCCTTATTGTCGCGGAGCCCTAATATTTTTGATAAATAAAAGTAGCCTAAGTTACTCCTTGAAACATCAGCTACCATTGCCAGTAAAAGTCCCGTTAAAATCCGTCCAGCCATTTGAGAGATTACCCGGAACAAACAGACAGGCAGACAGGCAGACAGACAGAGAAAAAATTTTAAACTTGGTTTTTTACTGTCAGTAGCGTGTATACTTTCATATGCATTTAGTGAAAAGCTGTAATTTTGGATTTACAAACAGACACTTCAATTTTATCTATCTGTATGTAGTATGTATGTATGTATATAGATTTATGATTTTCATTTGAAGTAACAGATTAATTATTGAGTTTATCGCCACAACTGATCGTGAAGAGAACGTGTGAGTTCATATGCAAATTATAAGTGAATAGCGACATGAGAACCAATTAATTTAAACCCATTGAGTCAGTAAAATTCATTACTCAGCAAATTGGTTCTCGCACGCATAAAAATGGTTACCGCAAACAAAGTTTATATTAAAGTTGCGTATAAATTTACAAATAATTAAGGTATTGAATTGTAAATTTATATTTTTTACCGAGTTTTCATTCGGGTCGGGATATTTTAATAATTATTCCACCAATGGGGAATATTAATTATAATTTTGTGGATTTACTAGCTGTGCCCCGCGGTTTCACCCGCGTAGATTTAGTTTCTTCCTTATTGTCGCGGAACCCTAACATTTTTAATAAATAAAAGTAGCCTAAGTTACTCCTTGATACATCAGCTACCTATCAGTGAAAGTCCCGCTAAAATCCGTCCAGCCGTTTTAGAGATTACCCGGCATAAACAGACAGACGGACAGACAGAGAAAAATTTTAAAACTTGGTTTTTTAGTGTCAGTAGCGTGTATACTTTCATATGGATTTAGTGAAAAGCTGTTATTTTGGAATTACAAACAGATGCTTCAATTTTATTTATCTGTATAGATTTATTTTGCAATAAAGTAGCTGTGACCCGTGGTTCTACTCGCGTAGGATCAACGTTAGTGATATTTTTTTATTTAATTAAAAGTGGAGCTTTGGTTTTTTTTACTTTAGTGGAGCCTGTAGCATCAACTATCTGTCAGTGCAAGTTAAAACCAACACAGCCGTTATAGATATTAGCTGGAATAAACAGACAAACAGACAAATTAATGAAAAATAAATATAATGCATTTGATGACAATTGGGTATGATAAACAGTCACTACAATTATTTTTTCATGTATATAGATGTATAGATATAGATAGATGTATAGATTATATAAATACAGCATTGAAATCTCGCTAAAGTCACGCTGTCGTAATTTTAAACGCATCAAATAGTACAATTGGGAAATAGTTCATAAACTTCTAAGTTTAATTTATTTATTTCGTAACGTTCCCTTTAATATCTAGATACTGTAAGAAACTTTAATATATGCATGATTTACGTGTCTGTGGCCCACGTGGGACATGCCGCAGATAAAATATTATTGTAGGGTTAAATAAACTATATTTTAAAAATAGTCCCAGCGGGTTCTGTACCAATGAGTTTTTTTAAAACTTATGTGTAGTGATTTGACACCATGTGCTTTACGGTCAAGGGTAACATCATGAGGAAACCTGCATGAGAAGTAATTCAAAGACGTATGTTTATACATACGTCTTTGAATTACTGCCTGACATTATTGCCTGAGACGGCGATGGACTCACCCTCTGTCACGTTGGCACCCCTAATGAATGAGATGAGGCCAGGGAGATGATGATATGGTACACGAAGCACCAGGTGCACATAACGGATAAGGAGTTAATAAGTTGATTGCGACTAACATGGAGCCACATCGGGTTGAATCAAGCGCCGACCCCAACAATGTATGGGATAAGGCCAGGTGATGATGGAGCCACGTGGGGTTGAATTAAGTGCCCACCGCAACAATGTATGAGATAAGTCCAGGGAGATGATGATATGGTACACGAAGTACCAGGCGCACATAACGGATAAGGAGTTAATAAGTTGATTGTAACTAACATGGAGCCACATCGGGTTGAATCAAGTGCCGACCCCAACAATGTACAAGACCAGGGAGATGGTGATGGTGACATTCAATACGGGAAGAGAGCGTTTTGGAAAAATGCTTCGATTGAATAAACTAATTCATAAAATGTATTTAAAGATGATTGATATGGAAAAGAAATATTATCGATCTGTCAATAATTAATTTGGTGAGGTACTATGATTAAATATAATTTCAAAGGGAATCCATAAAACCATTTAATTGGTCTTTTGAAAGAAATTAATAAGCAATGTGGGATATTGAACAAATATAATTGCAGGTACTCGATTTTCTGTGGGTATACAAATACGTTATGTAACTATGCGAGTAATTAAGTGATATTAAAAATGTCTGTCATTACACGAAATGCAAAGTTGATTGTATTCCTTTTATTTATCACGTATTACGTAAAATAACGTATTTATTCCGCTCTATTTGGTTTATTAGAATGAAACACATTTTATATTCATATATTCCAGAGTCTATTTGCAAGTATTTACCAAGCGCTAGTGTTGTCAGCACTATCGATATTTTTTGTAGCAAGTTCATTATTTAGTGCACTGGAGCTTTGTTTATTAGGTAGTCACTTGCGAAGCGTTGATATGATTAATCCTGTGAGTTAAAATCTAATATTTTATTTTTAAAACATTTTGGTGAATAAAAAAAATCTTGTGAAGAAAAACAAACTATGCGTCACAATTGTTTTGTTATTATTGGAGTGAAAAGTGGGTATAACTATCCCATTTTTATAATAACGCCCTATAATAACGCATCATAGCCTAAAAAAAATTTTGATTAGCATTTTTGTGTTACTTGAGTCTGGGTGTTTGTTTCTCGTATATACCATTACAAGGGTAAGTAAGTAATTTTATAATATGGGAGGAGTGTAAAATTAAAGAAATAATGTTATTTATCGATAAAAAAAAAACGGCTACAACACTAATAATCTTGCGGTAGGAAACTACTGACTATTATTTGAATGAGACCGTTTAGTTACTGAATTAATTCTAAGCACCGATGTTTCATGCAAGAGCGTATAAATAACTATATTTACACTAGCGGACGTCACGCGGTTTCAGCCGCGTAGTTCCCGTGCCCGTGAGAGTACGGGGATAAAATATAATAATCAGTGATAAAGTAGCATTCAAATGGTGAAAGAATTTTTGAAATCGGTCCAGTACTTTTTGGGCCAAATCCTTACAAACATACTTACTTAAATTTAATTCTGTCCTCTTTATAATATTAGAGTAGATTTTTGTATCGGAAGAAATTTATTTTCATGCTTTATTTCGCGGAACCCTAATAAGTCACTCCTGGAAACATCAGCTTTCTGCCAGTGAAAGTCCCGATAAAATCGGTCCAGCCGTTCACGAGTGATGGCGTGATCAACGGAAATAGGGTTTCATTTTTATATATACAAATGTATAATCCTGTTTGCACACGACTTCTTCAACGTCTTAAAGAATATATTATGATTCAACGATTATTTGATTACAAAACATAGGTAAAGCTGCTGTCACGAGTTAAGAACGAGTACCTTTGAAGGCGCAGTAGTCATTTTATGAGTCTGTCTCTGTATATAAATGTAAGGCGTGAGGCGAATAAAAACATGCGCTGAATCCCCACTATTTTTCGCTGCGCGTTCTTTACTAGTGACGGGACCATCCGCGTTGCTCACTAAGATTTCTCAGCGTCGCACTCGTCGTCGAGTTTCAAAGATATGAAATTGAACCTTATCGTCTATGTATTATGTATCAATTTCTTATGATTGAAACTAGAAACCTTGGTGAATATCGCGGCTGTATCAAATGTCTTTAGAACTAGTAGTTTAAGACTGTGCGTTGATAGATTCGAACCTGTATTATATAGCAAATACTTAAGTAACTAGACTTATAAAGCAACAGAGGGCCTAGTACGAGTTTTACACTGCCAACGTCACAAGTCACCGCGTCGACGTAAATGCAGATTTGTATAGGATCGACAGCGCCTCTGTCGACCTAAAGATGACACTATTGTGAGCCCATACAAATCTGCGTTTACGTCGACGCGGTGACTTGTGACGGCGATTTTAAGAAAACTCGTACTAGGCTCTCTGAAACTTTTTCGCGACGGCTGAATGGGTGATTGCTATTCATCAGTCGACCGCGAGTATTATTTATTGTTTTGAGATACAATCAAAGCATTAAGGGAATTCAAATAAACAACATATTTATTATATATATATCCCTACTAATCCCTACTAATATTAATATTATAAATGCGAATGAACTCTGTCTGTCTGTTACGCTTTCCCGCTTAAACCTCTCGACCGATTTTGATGAAATTTGGCACAGACAATCTTTAGACCCTGAGAAAGGACATAGGCTACCTTTTCTTTATTAAAAATATTAGGTTTCCGCGAACATAGGGATGAAACTAAATCTACGAGGGTGAAACCGTGGGGCACAGCTAGTTTATTATAATTCAAATAAAAAAAAACAATACAAGGTTAAATCGTTCAATATAGTTTCCTTACTGTTTGTAAAGCTTATATTTATACTGTGTCATAAGTGCCTCGATGGGGGCGTAAGCAATATGAAATATACTATATATTTATGCAAATAAAGCCCACATTCCCATATTATTCCGAACACGTAGTTAGCAAAATGATAACTTCTAGCCGCGGAATCCTTTGAACGTGAGGTTACTGTGGGGGTGAACCTATTTTTTATGTATTTGATCAGCTTTTGATAAGGAACTTTTACGTGCTAAGGTAGAGATCGGCGCGTTGAATTTTAATATGATGATATATATACTCTTCGTGATAATAAGGCTGATAGGACTACATTATTTATATCTATACGTATCTATACAGATAAATAAAATTGCAGTGTCTGTTTGTAATTCCAAAATAACAGCTTTTCACTAAATGTATATGAAAGTATACACGCTACTGACACTAAAAAACCAAGTTTTAAAGTTTTTCTCTGTCTGTCTGTCTGTTTGTTCCGGGTAACCTCTGAAATGGTTGGACCGATTTTACGGGATTTTCTCTGGCTGATGTTTCAAGGAGTAAATAAGGCTACTTTTATTTATTAAAAATATTAGGGTTCCGCGACAATAGGGATGAAACTAAATCTACGCGGGTGAAACCGCGGGGCATAGCTAGTCTATAATGTATTCATACATGATGTATGAATATATTATAGATAGATAAATAATTATGAAGTGTTCGTTTGATATTCTAAATTAACAGCTTTCCCTCTTTTTCTTGCTGTCGGTTTGTTCCGGCTTATCTCTGCAACGGCTGGACCGATTTTGACGGGAGTTTCACTGGCTGATAGCTGATGGTACAGGCTACATTTACAAATCATAGACTCGTTTATTCATAGACCCTATTATTTAAAAAAATTGGATCAGCGAAATAAAGTCCCATGAAATTAAGACGCGGGGACACCGCGAGGTACAGCAAGTTAATGAATAGAGCCTTAATGTGAACTCGCGGTCTTCGGTCAGCAATCTTTGAAGAGGGTTGCGCTTAGGATGAGTTTTTTCTTGTCTTTTTTTTAAGTTTCTTCTCATTAAGCCTTGAGTCGTCTGAGAAGTAAGTCAAAGACGTATGTATAGTGCTTGAGACGGCGATAGACTCACCATCTGTCACGTTGGCAATTATCATATTTCGTAAAAAGTGGGTGTTGTTATTACAACTCCTCTGCATACCCCTTCGAAGAATACAGGCGCGAACACATGTATGTATGTACTAGGTCTAGATAGTAATCAGGTATCTTGGAACGCGGTTCCAGTTAGCTAGTGGGCCCAGTCTGAATCCTCTAAATATGCAGATATCCTTATAATGTTTTCCTTCAACGTAAATGTCTTATTGAGACAGCTGGTGATTATACTTGAAAATATTCTCAACTAGCTGTGCCCCGCGGTTTCACCCGCATAGATTTAGTTTCATCCTTATGGTCGCGGAAACCTAATGTTTTTAATAAATAAAAGGTAGCCTATGTCCTTTCTCAGGGTCTAAAGATCGTCTGTGCCAAATTTCACCAAAATCGGTTGAGAGGTTTAAGCGGGAAAGCGTAACAGACAGACAGAGTTACTTTCGCATTTATAATATTAGTAGGGACTGCCTATATCGCTGTACCTGTGAATAAAAACATCACACATTAAAATAGCTATAAATTGCCGACTTGTACCTCTAAACTATCGCTAAAAGCCAGGGTTAAAAGCCTGTCCGTTTGCATTACCCTCAGATGCGAGGCTAAATTTATAAAAGAAACATGTGTACACATATACGTCTCGGCTATAAAATAGCGTAGAAATTCCGGGATTCTCTTATAAGACTACTAGCTGTTCCTCACGGTTTACTCGCTTAGACTTAATGTCATGGGTGGCATTATCTATACAGTCTAGACATACAGACACTTCAATTTGATTTATCTATTTGTATGTATGTATATGTAATAAGTAGGTGTAAAAAATACCACTCAACAATCACGACTTCTAAAAATCTAACGAAAGTTCTCAGTACTGAATATTATGTTTTAGGTACTAGAGTTCCTTCTTTAAATACATAATTATCGTAAGTTGAAATATATTTACTTACAGCTATACAACATTTTGTTTAACACACGTCACTCACCTAACGAGATAATTTTCAATAGATTCCATTACTCTAATACATTATGATCAAGAACCTGCTAATTAATAGCTACATTAAATCAAGTCTGAGTCTACGAAAGGTTTTTAATATCCTCTGCACGGTACATTGAAGGAAAATACACTATACATTGCGCAGTGATGTGACGATGTTCGATGTTGCGTTATCGATACTTGGCTCTGATTATCTTATGTCGGCAAAATAATTACTACAGAAAAAACATACCTAAATACATAGATACGTATGCTTACACCTGTATTCTCCGAAGGGGTAGTCAGAGGTATTACGTTAACAATACCAACTTTTCACCGAAGATAATTATGTGTCATCGTTACAAATGGTGAGTCTATCGCCGTCTCAGACACTATATATAAATCTTTGAACTACTTCTTAGACTTATGGAAGTTTACGATTTTTTCCTTCGCCGTAAAGCACGTGGTGTAAAATCACTGCAGTTTTATAAGTTTTTAGAAAAACTCATTAGTTCAGGCCCCGCTGGGATTCGAACTTGCGTCGCTTGCATAGCAGGCGACTGCTCAAGCCCCACGGCCAACAAGGCTTACAGATAAAAGACTTGAATTTTAACACGAAAATAATGTTCATGCCGTTACGATTTATTTATGAAATATCGATATTCTTTCGATAGTTCTAGACATCACTACCACAAACTTGGGTGTGGGAAATTGACTGGCCCCCGCGGGATTTGGCCCAAGCGTTTGCTAACAAGTCCAACAACAAAATTATGTTCTCACCAACTTTGTTTCTAAATTAGGGTGTGTGCTTGCCGGTGAAAGTGTTGTAACTGGCTGTTTTATGTACCCTGGTTTAATAAAGTGATGCATAAGAAAATACCGCAGAGAAAGGCGATGTGGGATTTTTACCAGAGTAGGCCCCCAACGAGGTGAACCGACGACCTGGTGAAGATCGCGGGAACCCGCTGGATATGAGAGGCATAACACCGGTCGTCGTGGAGATCGTTGGGGGAGGCATATGCCCAGTAGTGGGCGTCTGTCGGCTGAAATGATGGTGAGATTTGTATCATACTAGATTTGTGGCACAGTCTCTATATAAATTCAAAGTACATGGAAATCTATGCAGATAAATACAATTGAAGTGTCTGTTTGGAATTCCAAATTAACAGCATAATATTTTCACTAAATGCATATAAAAGTATCTAAGGGAATCACATAAGAAAAGCCATTTAAAAAAAAATCTCTGTCTGTTATGTTTGTTTGGGCGATTTTAACTTAATAAATTTAATCATTTGGGGACTTTCACTGATCTTACTAGGAGTAACACAGGGTATATTTAATTACAAAATAGCTAAATAAAGACACCTAACCGCGGGACACATTCGTCATCAATATAATCCACACTACAATATCGTCCTTTTCGCCAAGTATGTTTATCAACTATATTTTTAAGAAGGCCACGCAGTTTATTTTCCACATCCCGTAATATTTTCCCTGTCCCTTCCCATATTTTTATATTGGCAACTGTTGCACCGATAAATATAAAAACATTTTGTGGTTTACTGCTCGCTGTGTGTAATTAATTTTATGTTATGGTCATGCGGCCAGAATAACGAATTTGGTCGTGTGTTGCCGCAAGTAATAATATTAAATTGCACGTTTACATTTTCTGTTAAATGCCTTGGGTTTAAAAATAAAGAAGCATTTGTTTTTTTAAAGTTACAAAGTAGGGTGTAGTTTTAAAAACCGAATAAGTTCAAGACAGGTAGGCCATACCGGGGTTTGCCGTTTGAAATTGGGAGCTGACTGGCTGCAGATTGTACCTCCACCGTATAGAAGCCGTGCTAGTCTGTAGGTCTAGTAATAACATTATTTCGCACTTGCGCTAATAGAACCGATAAAAAATGTTTGGAAATGACATTTAAATCTGTCACGTGACATATGTCATTCTCGTATATTTTGTATCGTTTCTATTAGCGAAGCGTGAGAATAATGTTACTTCACCTACTGGCGTCTACGTATTACGTATTAAATTCCTATGATTGAAACCGACGTTAGACGCTGAGAAACCTTACAGAATAGCACGGCTGGTTGCTAGTCTTCCAGGGGGGGAAAGAGTAAGTGCTATTCTAGGACTCTTTTGTCTCATACTATGTTCCATATGCATATATGGAAAAAGCAGAAAGGTAAGCAATTCGTGACACCCTGGTCTTAGTCATGTTCATTCTTAAGCTGTTTACCATCAGAACGAACTGCTTGTTCGCCAGCTTTGTAGAATAAAAAAGGTTAGATTAAAAAAAAAACATGATCACGCAACCCAGTCCCAAACTAAGCAGTCAGCTGGGCAGGAAAAATAGGAACACGAGGTGGAACTCGAAGTCACGACCACTGCAAACCGTCCAGTTGCTCCGCTAATTGAGCTACTCGTGATCCTATTGCGTCAATTTTTTTTTAAGAATTGGTGATCATTTTTAAGAATTTAGAATGTAAACTTGTGTGTCATGCATTAAAATCTAATGTAACCTTCTTTTTCTTCTTTATATATAAAAATGAATCCCCATTTCCCTTGGTCACGGCATCACGCGTAAACGGCTGGATGGATTTTAACGGGACTTTCACCTATAGCTAATTTTATTTTTAAAAAAAACAGCATGAAACTATATCTACGCGGGTTAAATCGCGGGTCACAGCTAGTCATATATATAAAAAATCCCCATTTCCCTTGGTCACGGCATCACGTTTGAACGGCTGCACCGATTCTCCCAGGACTTTTACTGGCAGATAGCTGAAGTTTCAAGGAAAGTTTTAGGTAAATTTAATAAAAGAAAACCAGCATGTGTCTTAATCTAAGCGGGTGAAACCGCGGGGCACAGCTAGTACTTTATAAAATGTCAAAAAATTATATACTTAGCTCGGTCATCCACATACTATGATTAATTAGAGTAAAATCTTAATCATAAGAACATAATATAGCTTTAATCCCCTAAATCTTGGACGTTGGCTGTAAATCCGTTCATACAGACCGCTTTCAATTTAATTATTAGTTACGGACTGATTTACATTGAAGCGATCTATAATCCGTCGCTGAGTCGAGGTTCAACTACTTGGACTTAAACTAGCTTCTACCCGCGACTTTGTTCTTGAAATGATTTCTTTTGTGTCCTGTTCCTTTTCAATGAAAATGAATTCTTTATTCAGTTTCGGCCGGTTCGGAAACTAGCCTTCTGAGAAGAACCGGCAAGAAACTCAGCTGGCATCATGTACATTTCATTACACAGTAAATAATGATAATTCAAAAAGAAAAAGAAAAAACATCAAAAATTATTTTTGATGAGTTTTCCAAATGTTCCTTATTTTGAATTATTTTTTTGATTTCATTTTTTGGGAACGAACACTATTCTAATTATAATCGTCATCTCCCTGGCCTTGTCCCATACATTGTTATAGTCATTGTTGATTCAACCTGATGTGGCTGATCACCTGATTTTTACGCAAAGCGTCTGCCATCTGACATCTTAACCCGCTGCCTACCACTGGGAATACAGGTGTAAGAAAATGTTTAAGTATTAAAATAAACAAACAAATTAAGTTTAGCTTCTTTGTTGCGTAAAAGAGTTAATACAATATTAATAAAGATACTCGTATGAATATCAATAAATAATTTACAAGGTTTTTTAACCAAAATCCGCATCACTGTAACGTTTCTGTCGAATAAATAATATATTGCACAACACCTAAAGGTAACTTTGTACACGACGTACCGGAAAATTGCGCACCCTATCGTCGACAGGGTGACCATAAATCTGTCAGGAGAGGTCCGTTTGGCCCCAACGAGGGATTGGGGTACATTTTTATTTACGTGCATACGCCTATTTGGAAACATTTGATTATGTATTAATTTATAACTGGACGATTTATTTACGGGTACTTGAATGTGTTTGTATATATAGAATATTTAAAGCTTACATACTATATGTAAGCTTTAAAACTACTTATCTTTTTACCAATATTTTGAATAGATATCCTTACGCTATAATAAAGTACTTAGCTAGAACATAAGAGTGGATTACACATGATTATATTTTTACATTATAATAATTCATAATTATTACATATGCTCACGCCTGTATACCCCGGGGTAGGCATAGGTGTTGTAATAATAACACACACTTTTCACCGAAGATGAATGTCAAGTGACAGATGGTGAGTCTATCGCTGTCTCAGGCACTATAGATACGTCTTTGAAGTACTACTCAGATATATGCAGGCCACGCTGGGATTCGAATTTGCGTCGCTGCTCAGACCCCACGGCCACCATGGTTCTCTAATATAATTTACTAATTGTATACTCTCCACAACACCTAATAAATAAAATTTAAATACTCTTGTCAAAATTGTAAAGAAATATTCAGTTTACATACACTACGACATTGCAGTTTTGCTAAAAGTATTATCTCAATTCGTCATGCAAACCTATCACAGTTTTCCACCAAAATCACCCGCAAAATTCAACAGAAATTAAGGCTCAGAGGCAGTATACGTATATTTTAGGACAAGGCAACACTTACTTTGTCTTATTCAAAACTGCAAACAAAAGTTCCCATTTGAAAAATTCCACGCAGAAAAAAGTCCCCTTAACTCGCAAACCGCGTACACAGAAAAATCACAAAATTTTTCAAAGGCTCGGGTCGCGTATCTTCAAAATGAGAACGATTTATAAGCTTTAGGAAATTGTGTATAAATCTGTGCAAGTGCCGTGAACGCTGTGTCAAAGCCCTGATACGGGTCAAAGTTTAAAAATGAAAGAGCGGAGCTACAAAATTTACGTTCTTTTATGAAGTTACTGTGACTTTGTGTACGTATTTATGTACTTTTAATAATATGTTAGATACGTTTTTATTTTTATTAATCGTTAATTTGATGAAAGTGAATTTTCTATACACACATACACACAGTACATACAGATAAATTGAAGTGTCTCTTTTTAATTCCAAAATAAAAGCTTTTCACTGAATGCATACAAACTAACTACGTTTTTGATATAAAAAAAGCATTTATAAATTATTTTTTTCTGTTTGTTTTATTTATTTATATGTATGTTATATAACTTAAGAGTTATTTACTCGAAACATCCATTAAGTACTTTTCAAAGATATAGTTAGACATGAATCTTGTCATAATAAAGAAATATTTATCAATATGAAGATTTATATATTTAAAAGGTTTTCAATTATTTTGTAAATTTATTCTAATAAAAGTTTAAAATAACATGGTGAAACTGACTGATCTCGACTTAAAAAATAACCAAACATTTTTCTTAGCGAGAACTTATATTTCTTAGAACTCGAAGGCAGAGACCGTGAGACCGGTGACATTCTTCTCATAATTTTTCTTGTAGGTAAGTCACAGTGTTTTAATGAAGCCGCAATTGATAATAAAAATGTTTACTTTATCTTATCTTACCTATGTATCTTTAGAAATTAAAAATCCCACTCTAGTTGGAGCGACTCCAAAATATCTTGGCTGGATATGAATTTGTCAAATACACGTTGCAATTTTACGAGCGGCATTCATGAAAATATTATAATATTTCAGTTAAAATTGTATGACTGTGACTGCTTTCGTTTGTCTGTCTTTACGTTTATTATATTACTAGCTGTACCCCACGGTTTCACCCGCATACAATTAATTTCATAGGGCCAAGGAAACCTAATATTTTTTTTTAGAAGTAGGCTATAGGAGGAGTATTGGCTAATAGATTATCCGGAGCAAACAGACTGACACACGGAAAAAAAAATTAAAATAGTTTTTTTTATGTCAGTACCGTATATACATCCATATGCCTTTAGTGAAAAGCTGTTAATTTGTAATCGTGTCTGTTTATAGACACTTCAATTTAAATTATCTGTATAGACGTATAAATAAAGGTGGCAAGCAAGGCGTGGCGGTCCAAGGGGGAGGCCTATGTTCAGCAGTGGACGTCTTCCGGCTGATGATGATGATGAAGCAAGCGGGCCGTTCAATGCTAAGCTACTTGTATGTAAATATTAGATGTAACGCATGCCACGCATGTTTAGAAACAGTTTTTATAATGACTTGCATGCTAATACAATTTGTCACTATTGTGAATATTTATACCTATTATCAAATTTGATTTTGGATGATGATTTCATTATGATTTATATTGTTTCGATGATATGTACATGATGCCTGGCTGAGTTTCTTGCCGGTTCTTCTCAGAAGGCTAGTTTCCGAACCGGTGGTAAATTCTCGACTTTCATAAGTGCCTTACCAGGGCCTAAACTGAATAAATATTTTTCATTTTTCATTTTCACAGATGAATTCTTAATAACCGGCCAAGTGCGATGTTACTAAAAATGTATGCTTTTCGCAATGGATCCTTTATTTTATCTGTGCTGTAAGATGTTGCTCCGTACCAAATTTTAAGATACTGAATTCACGGGAAGTACCCTGTAGGTTTCGATTCCCTTGTCGCCGTAAGTATCGAAAATTTGCAGCATAAACTGTATTGTTTGGTTGCGTTGGCTTAGAAGTTTGATTTTTCAGCTCCAAGAAACAGACGACTTGAGTATTTGATTTGAATTCCATCTTTGATACTCTCCATGCGTTTCTGAAGAAAACAACGTCGTAAGAAGTCTCTGTGATGAATGACAAAAACATTGCTAACACAACGACTTTATTCCTACTCCCCTAAGCTACTAAAACATACTAAGGAAGTCTTACAAAAATAAGAAGCATGTAATGCTCTTTTTCCATTTAACTTTTAAACGCTCTTACTGAAATATTCGTTTGTGAAATCGTTACGGGAATAGCCTGCCTTATGTTAGCAGTGAAAGAGGAGCAGCTGCAAGTGACTGAACAAGATTTTAATAAAAGATAGGTAGTTAGTTCAAATAAACTCATCGTCTAAATACATAATATGTATTCGAACACTACACTAACTACCTATCTATATTACCAGGGACTGCTTATTTTGAATCTAAACTACTTAATGTTATACAGTACTAGCTTCCGTCCGCGACGTCGCCCCCGTTTTATTAGGCACTCCTAATTTATCTCATTTAACAAATTTTACTCAGTGCTTTTCGTCATTTTAATAGTAAAATAATTATGGACAAAGATAGGGCATAATGGGAGTCCCGTTCGAAATTTAGAGTCATCCAACTCCCCCTCCACTTGGGGGGGTTTTAGGTCGGTAACAATCCCACATACCCCGACCTTCCTCTCCCAGGGCGGTTGAGTACCTTTTTAAGGTTTCCCTCCCGTAATTAAAAAAAAAAATTTTTGGTTCTGCGATGACAAAGAAGTGTGATTGCATATAGTGTAACTAGGGTCTCTTTAATTATTTTTTTTACTGTGTTGGCCTACCTCTTAGAATGAATCCCATTCTAAGAGATAGGCAACGCGTGATTGACACTCTGGAATTCACGTACATAAGCCGGTAGCCACTTACCACCATTCTAGTATAATAGAAAAAAAAATTAGATCTTTATTTGAACTCAAAGTTATTAACTATCACTAAGCTACAGAAATCCAGTCGCGGACGTCCAGTTCCATTCAATTATTTTATCCTCATATATCTTTTCATTTTGACCTTCTTCGAGTTACTATTTAAGATGTTCTCAACTATGTCTCGAGACAGTGTTGTAAAAAATTCAATTTACAGTAAAACTGAACGGTGTCTGGTTTGCGATACTTCATTATTAACGACACCATGAGAAGTGCCACGGTTGAGTAACTTCAGTATAATGAATAAAATACAAATTGATTATTTAATTTCTCCCCTAGTTAAACAGTTGCTTTATACTACTGTACCACGAACTGTCCAAATCTATATACAGATAGATTGTCTGTTTGTAATTCCAAAATCCAGCTTATCTCCGAAATGGCTGAATCGATTTTAACAAGACTTCCACTTGAAGATATGACAACCAATAAATAAGGCTACTTTTATTTTCAAAATAAACTTCGTGGCAGCGAAAGCAAGCCACCTAAAAAATATTGTCTTAGCGGGTGGAACCGAAGGTTCAGCTACAAGATAATAAAACATAGGCGCGTCTGCTAAAAAAAAAATCGAATTATGATCCTATGGGAAAAAATAAAAACCAACTAATATAATCCATCCATATGCTCACGCTTGTATTCCCCGAAGGGGTAGGCAGAGTGCTGTAATTTTCAACACCCACATTTCACCGAATATGATTAATTAACAACGTACGTCTCAGGCACGATACATACGTCTTTGAATTACTTCTCAGACATATGCAGGTTTCCTCACCATGATTTCCTTCACCGGTCGACACGCGGAGTGAAATCACTGCACATAAGTTTTTAAAAAAACTGATTGGTACAGGCCAGGCTGGGATTCGAACTTGCGTCGCTTGCGTAGCAGGCAACTGCTCTAACCCCGAGGCCACCACGGCTCTAATTCTAATAAAATCCATACACCACAAAGTCACGTATTAAAGCTTGCGATAAGTATACCATATCGATCATGTTAACCCTTGTACGGTGTAACAACCTAGATTGTGTCACAGCACTCTTTTCCTGTGTAATTTGCGATACAATAGATAGTGAGGGGTAGTAAGGGGGACAATTTATATCCCAAGACCTTTTTCAAACGGCAAGTGATAGTGTAAGATGTATTGTATCGTGTACAAAGATGTACCTACCAATTTACAAGGACTTTTGTTCGCGAAGAACAAAAAATTTTAATTTTTTTATTTTGCATTTGATATGCTCACACCTGTATTCCCCGAAGGGGTTGGCAGAGGTGTTGTGATAACAACACCCATTTTTCACCGTATATTAAGTGCCAACATGACAGATGGTGAGTCCACTCAGGCACTATACATACATCTTTGGATTACTTCTCAGACATATGCAGTTTCCCTCACGATGTTTTCTTTCGCCGTAACATTCACGGTTACATTAAATAATACTACCTGTGCCTCGGGGTTTCACCCGCTTAGATAAAATTTCATCGAAAGTCCCGTTAAATCGGTCCAGCCGTTTCGGTTTCGGTTTCGGTTATGTGAGCACCGTATATACTTTCATATGAATTTAGTGAAAAGCTTGTTAACTTAGAATTACAAAAATACACTTCAATTTAATTTATCTGTATAGATGTATAGATAAATTTATATTGTATCGCACTAAGCTGTAGTCAGACGAAACAAGAGACGAGAAGAAAACTGAGGCAGAGAATCTCCTTGTAAATATGAATCTCACAAACATGAGCAACCATACGTATAGTTCAATAGGCTTTGTTAAAAAAACATCAAAAGAATAGCAAAAAAATATTTTTGTTACCAATTCTTTGAAATTCGATTTATTACAAGCCATCATTTCATCTTAGGAGGTTCCACCAATCAAGGGAAAGACCCATTAATTTTATGTTTCCCATTTCAACTAGATTGGTGCCCAACAAAGATGACCGTTTCGGAGAATTTTTATTTTTATCACTCAGCTTTCAACTCTATGTAATAACAGTATTCATTCCACTAAAAGAGGATTTTCTGAAGAAAATCTTGTGCCGAATATCTTTACCAAGTAGTTCCCTAAAAGACTCTTACTTAAAAGATAGTAATCAGATAACAACTTAGGACTGCTCTCGGTAAGAAGAAACTTGGTGTAAGTAAAAAAGTAAGTTAGTGATTGAAGATAAGTTTTTTAATTACGGACTTAGTTCAGGATTCCCCAGGCCTTAATATCCAAAACTCAGACTATGAAACAGCCGAAAGTATAGAATAATAGCTTCCGTTCACAGCTCCTGTGTGGCAGTTTCACATACGAAGATTCAACCCTATTTCACCCACTTAGGGTTGGTATTCGAAAAACCTCTTTTTGATGCATACCTTCAACTTCACCTGAAATACATTGATCAAAATGTCATGTCTCTAAGACCAGCGTTTAAGGCAGCGCGTTTATTTCAATCAAATAGGACTTTGAATTTTAATCATATTTTTCTTACAAAACATCCCATCGCAAATATTTCGTGATGAGTGACGCTTGAACACTGTACTTGTATTTCGAGAACAATTCTTAAATGGTTCACCTGTTTTTATTATATTAAGCATTTATTTAACTTGCAATGTATGTATGTTTGCCCGGGTAGCATCGTGCATCTGCATTCGAAAACAGTTATTATACGATTAAGTTGAAATTTGGATAAAAATGCTTGTTAAGCTATGTGCGTCATTCTAATTCCAATATGGCGGATCATCCAAGATGGCCGATTAGTTATTATTTCTGGACTACCACAGTTTAGGTATCAAATGAAAGAGCTTGCTAAGGTGAAAACGAAATTCTGTTTTTAAAAGGTTTTTTAATGAATAAAAACTTAATTATATATACAAGGAACAGTTCTTAAAACTAATTACAAGTAGAAAACTTGACCCAAGTCGGTGTCTCTCGGGATCCTCAAGAAGACTGGCAGCATTGCCACGTTGAATAGCAATGCTGATTCTCTAATCGAGAAAAGCCCCAGTCCGCTTGTAGGTTTTTACCAATAATTTATTACGGTACAAATACTTTTCATAAAAAACGTTTAGTAAGTAACTGCCGGAAGATAACTGGAAGAGGTAACAGCCCCATACAGTATTCTATACAAGACTAAGCATAAAACCTTATTATAAAAATGTTTACAAACTTCGCGCAATTTACGAAGGAAAAGTAACACAATAAGTAAGTACAAAGGAATAAATACGAGTCATAAGTTCAGTTTCCCTTTTGCCAGAGGGTTGGCAAACATTGGGCCAAGTTTAGTTAACTTGTCACATTTGTTTGGTACGACATATTTCACATTAATATATTAAGCTAGTTTTTACGCAAACAGCCGTGGATTAATTATATTAAGAGAATTAAGGTACAAATATTAGAAAGGTTAGAAGGTCGCAGCCTAATAAATATAACTTTAAGCAGTTTTACTGTGGTAAGTAAGATGGCCTCATCAAAGGCTCAAAGTCACTCAGAGGGCGATGGAGAGGGCTATACTCGGAGTCTCACTGCGCGATCAAATCAAAAATGAGGAGAATCGCAGGAGGACCAAAGTAACCGACATAGCCCGAAGAATCGCTAAACTCAAGTGGTAGTGGGTGGGACACGTCGCTCGTAGAACCGATGGCCGATGGGGCCTAAAGGTCCTTGAGTGGCGACCGCGTACCGGCAGGCGCAGTGTGAGTAGACCCCAACGAGGTGGACCGACGACCTGACGAGGATCGCGGGAACCCGCTGGATGTGGGAGGCACAACACCGCTCGTCGTGGAGATCGTTGGTGCAGGCCTATGCCCAGCAGTGGGTGTCTGTCGGCTGAAGTGATAAAGTATGATCGCCAGAACTCCATAGGGGGAAGGAGTGGTAGCGCTAGCTAGGTATAGTGGGACCTGAAAGTCTCTTATTTCCTATTCTTTAATAAGGTAGGCTGCTTGTAAATGACACTCATGGTGTTGGTCACGTTTATAGGCATCAGTTACAGCTTACCATCAGGCTGACAAACGCTAGGTGGGTTTTGATGAAGCACAGAAAAGCGGAGGAGTCGTAATATACGCGATCGGCATTGTAAAAACTATCCTAATTTATGCTTGGGCTATTAAGTCCTAATAACTAAAAGTATTAGGGCGCCAGAATTTAAAGGCGGTCCTATGTAATGTTTCGTCGTTGGTGCGTTTCGAGGAATACTTTCGGTGCGTTTAATTAGGTGCCCTTCAAACTTCGTGCGTTTCGAAGAAGACCCCGTATTACCAAAATAGAGACCAATCTCAGAGAAAGTCTATTTCGGGATAGTTTAGAAAAAGTAGCATTACTTTACAAGGCTTCAAACACAGGATTATCTAGATAGCCTTTGGAAAAATATGCAAGTGCAAAATCTAGTCGAACTCAACTACAGGTGCAGCGGGCAGAGCCTGACAAAATAGCCAGCTAACACCCAATAGGATGAGCCAGGCATTCCCTATTTCAAGATATGTCTCCTCTATGTACGGGATTTAAAAAAGCAACACAACTTTACACTTCACGCAAGCAAATTTGCTTCTTACCAACATGCAATAAGGTACATACAGACGGTATAACTATTTTTGGTTTTTATCGAAATCCGCTTAGGAGGTTGCGCCGGTTTCAATTTTGGAATGGTTTTGGCGCCGATGTATTCTGTTTTCTTTCAGTTCAAATTCTGAAAGTTGATTTTATTCTGGTTGAAATCCAATTTAGTAATGTAGCTATCGACACAATTGTGAGTCCTTCGGTAAGAAGGATGGAATAGCTTTACAGCCGTCGCAGTCGTCGTCGAATGTTTGTATCTATACATCTATACAGATAAATAAAATTGAAGTGTCTGTTTGTAATTCCAAAATAACAGCTTTTCACTGAATGCATATGAAAGTATACACGATACTGACACTAAAAAACCAAGTTTTAAAATGTTTCTCTGTCTGTCTGTCTGTCTGTTTGTTTCGGGTAATCTCTGAAACGGCTGGACAGATTTTAACGGGACTTTCATTGGTAGGTAGCTGATGTTTCAAGGAGTAACTTAGGCGACTTATATTTATTAAAAATATTAGGGTTCCGCGACAATAAGGAAGAAACTAAATCTACGCGGGTGATACCGCGGGGCACAGCTTGTTTAAAATACGAAATTGAACCTTATCCTCTATGTTTTATGTATCAATTTCCTATGATTGAAACAAACGCTCGTACGTCGAGTTCAACGCTGAGAAACCTTAGTGAATAACGCGGCTTTAAAATGTTCAAAGATCACATACAAAAACAGTGTAGGCTTAACGAAGTGTGGTAAGACTTACAGTTTCAAAGGTGATATGGTTTAAGAATGGCTAAATACACGAATAATGTGTAAATGGGAATAAATAATACAGGTGCCGTCACGAATTGTAGGGCTTAGCGAAAATTGTGGGGGTAACAATCGTCCGGCTGAAGCTATAAGTTAAATCTCAAGGACGGATATATAAGTCCAACTAAAAAATTGCGTAGATTTAGTTTCATGCTTCATGTCGCAGAACCTTAATATTTTTAATAAATAAAAGTAGCCTAAATTACTCCTTGAAACATCAGCTACCTGCCAGTCAAAGTGCCGTTAAAATCGGTCCAGCCGTTTCAGAGATTACCCGGAACAAACAGACAGACAGACGGAGAGACAGAGAAAAAATTTAAAACTTGTTTTATTAGTGTCAGTAGCGTGTATACTTTCATATGCATTTAGTGAAATGCTGTTATTTTGGAATTACAAACAGACACTTCAATTTTATTTATCTGTATAGATATTACTTTAAAGAGTCGTGGCCGTGGGGTTTAAGCAGTTACCTGCAACACAAGCCACGCAAGTTTGTATCACAACGGTAATACGATAATTATTCTTTAAATTGTTTGGTTTATTTTATCTCTTAAATTTAAATTAATTAATTTAACGAGACCATTAGTCGATTATTCAAATGAATGGATTTCCTGGTTAATTGTTTGAACACAGGGTTTAATGGCCAGTTTATTAAAGGGATCAACACTGGTTTACTAATATGGGTCCAATGTTTTAATCTATAATCATGTTTTTTTAGAGAGCCGTAGTGGCTGTGGGGTTTGCGCAGTCGCCTGCTACCCAAATGAAGCAAGTTCGAATATGTGCTTGTAAAACTTAAGTGATTTCACACCGTGTACTTTACTTCAGGAAACTTGCATACGTCTAAGAAGTAATGCGAAGGCCTATGTATAGAGCCTGAGACGGCAATAGACTCACCTGTCGCGTTAGCACTTTATAATTTTCGGTGAAAAGTGGGTGTTATTATTACAACGTGCCTACCCCTTCGGGGAATAAAGGCGTGAGCATATGTATGATTTTATATCTCCTGTAATTCTTTGGTGCCTATACTGAACTTGCCCCTAAGCTCATTTGCTCAGCTAGGCTCATTTGAAATGTAATCCACCCTTACGGCAGAGTGTACACAGCCACTAAACAAACTGTGGAACACGCAACTACTTTTGAAACGTCGAAAACCCCTTATCGAGTTGAAGTCCTATCGAACTACGATTTCGGATCACGTGAATACCACATTGGGAGAGGATTCCGATTGAATGACTTTATACATTCAACGGTATTTCCATTGTTTGTTTTACGTGAATCGGGGCACTGACTGACTAACGATACCAACCTGAACCGCTGGTGCTAGAGACATGACATTTGATGGGTTTGATAAAGTGAATGAAGGTAGCCGCTAAGAAATGGTTAAATGGATATAAAGAGGTATAAAATTCTGGTATAAAGAGGTATGAAAATAGGTCTGTATTTAATTTTTATAGGTCACACAGAAAATTGATAGAAGAGTCTTGTTCATACGATTTCGAATAGAAAACAATATGAAGGGATAATTGGAAGCAGCGAAGGCAGACAGATTTCCCAGCCTGGATTTTTATTTTCCAGGGCAATATTCCGTTTCCCTTCCTAAAGATCAGGGCCCATATGCATAAACCCGTGTTTTAATAGCCGATCCTACTGAGAAGGGTCCAGTGAGATTTCTCGCTTGATAGCTTTAGGCGTTTGGCACAAGTTAAAGGATTGAATTATATGAGACTTTTAGAAAGGAATAAAAGGTTCGAATCTCCGAGAAATCGTGAAGATTCCGGACTCCAAATTTGGAACGTGTAATCCCGAATGCCCTACCTTCTTTGTTTGCAAGACTCAAAATCAAAATACAAGCAACTTTCCAAATTCTGTGGAAATATTTATATTCCAACACTAGCTGTGCCCCGCGGTTCGCGGAACCCTAATATTTTTAATAAATTAAAATAGCCTAAGTTACTCCTTGAAACATCAGCTACCTACCAGTGAAAGTCCCGTGAAAATCCGTCCAGCCGTTTCAGAGATTACCCGGAACAGACAGACAGAGAAAAATTTTAAAACTTGGTTTAGTGAAAAGCTGTAATTTTGGAATTACAAACAGACACTTCAATTTTATTTATCTATATATAGATGTATAGATTCTGACGAGTTTACTGTATGCGCTACGGTAGACATCATTAATTGAAATTTTATTAAAATGTAATTTTTAAAAACGCTTATTTTATACCTTCAACCAAAATTAAGTCAACATTATAAGGTTCCCTCCATGTCTTCCTAACTTGGTTCCAGATTTTTCACGAACTGTTGAACAGGGGACCTGCTTTTGATAGTTTCAAAAACCTTCGGTCATGCTGTTTGACGTTCGTTCGATTGTTAAGGTCTATATTTACATATACACATACATACATATACCGATAAATAAATTTTAAGCATTTGTTTGTAATTTATAAACTTACAGTTTTTATTAAATGCATAATGTTACGTTTACAATTATATTAAAAAACAAAAAAAAATTAAAGTTTTTTTCTGTCTGTCTGTTTCTTTCAGTTAATCTCTGAAACGGCTGGATCGATTGTCACTGATATATACTTGATGTTTCGGGGAGTAGCTTAGACTGCTAATTACCTACTATTACTTATAAAATCCATTCTTTTCCGCCACGTTTTCCACTGAATTTGAACTTGATTGAAATCCGTATGTAATACCCGTCCTTTTGATTGGTCTTAGACAATATATTACGTTGGTATTTCGTTATCTTTGCGTTTTTAAACCTACCCCTTTTGAGACCCTTCTGTTAAGGTGTTTAGATAAACCCCTGACACACATGCAAATAAAAATAAGCAGTATACATGTATTACTTCCTGGTCATAAAGTGTTGAAGCTATTAAAATTCCCAAAACAGCAACTTGTGATAACCACCGCTTGCACGTTGTAAAGAGACCATAAATCTTATCTGTACCATAAAACAGTACCACTACCTGTACCAAAGGTGTGTAGACCATAGGTGCCGTCACGAGCTAAGAGCTCTCAGCCATCTCCTGACAATAACAAACACAACAAAAAAATCTGTATCGAAATCGGTCCCGCCGTTCACGCGTGATGCCGTGACCAAGGGAAATGGGGATTCATTTTTATATATACAGATTTCTTAACAGAAAAATACAATATCTATTTTTGACCCGACCCGGGAGTTGAACCCGGGACCTCGTGATCGGCAGGTGAACTCACTAACCACTACTATCAACGAGGCAATCGAATAGAATTTAAAAAGGTATTGCGTGTACAGTCACGGGGAGAAGCTAGTCTTTATTCTCACGGTGGAGGCGTATGTCGCTGGCATGTTTATGACTGTCCAAGGACACAAATATCCGTGTAACGTACAATTTTATGAATAAATTAGTGACCCGCCCTCGCCGGCTTTTGTATGGCATCCGGTAAATAAACGACTTTAAAACCCGTAAATTTCGCAGTAGGTACGTAAGGCTCTTTCAATTACTTAATCAGATAATGTTTTGAATTCACTGAGAAATTCTTTGGAATCGTGTTATGCATGTAAGTTAAAACAACCGTGCAGGCCGTGGGGTTTTAGCCGTCGCCTGCTACGCAAGCGACATAAGTTCCAGCCGAAACAATATCAATGAGTTTTTCTAATAAACTTTTGTACAGTGAAGAAAAACATAGCGAGGAAACCTGCATATGTCTGAGAAGAAATTCAAAGACGTATGTATAGTGCCTGCGACGGCGATGGACTCACTCTCTGTCACGTTAGCACCTCTGCCTACCCCTTTGGAGAATACAGGCGTGAGCATTATGTTTTTATATAATGTGTTGCAGTAATTACGGTGACGTGATAACACCCAAATTTCACCGAAGATACGTGACAGGTGGTGGGTTTCTCGCTGGTTCAGGTACGAAAGCTCCTTAATAATAACGTCATTAACAAATCACAGTCTTATATCATTAATAAAATACTTTTATTATTTGTAATTATCTAATTACTTGCAAAAGTGTTTAAATATGCCAGACCTCAAAATGAGTATTCAAATGTTATTGATTCATCGGACTGTGTAGTTGTTTAAAATAATATTTTATATTTTTATTGCAATAGAAGATATTTAATACGAATATAAATAATGAGCGTAAATAGTACAGATATTGAAAAATACAGACACGAAATGGTAAGTTTCATATTTAATTATATAAAGCTATATCAAACAAGCCGTGCTGTCTGAGTGTTTTAAGTCACCTGCAATTCCAAATGTACTTTCCTAAAGACGCGCTTTACTGTGAAGGAAAATATCTTGAAGAGAACGTCTGAGATCTGCATAAGAAACCGTTAACATTTTTTGGAATACTCATTGGTACAGGCGACTGGTTATAGACTAGTCAAAGCTCTCGGATCTAAAATCTAACTTTTAATGTAGGTACAGGTGCCGTCATAAGTTATGAGCGCTCTACGAAAATAGTCGTCGCGCCATACTGATGTAGCAGCGTTTCTCCACTCGCTACATAGATGGCGCTAATCGCTCATAATTGCAAAGTTTGAGTACAAATACATGAGAACATAAATCGCGCAATAAGAGTTTTCCAGTTAGAACAGTTAGCCGTAGCTCTCCAGGCATGTCACCCGCCTGGCTGGAAAAAGAACTTCACTTTGCTGGGCTGAACTTCCATTTAGATAGACAGACACATGCTTATATGTACTGCAGGAGCCCAACCATGAGCTCTTATTGCAATGATAATTCAGTTGTACGACAATGACAGATGTATACACGTCACATACATCTGTCTCATAAATGAGTGAAACTATCATGGCAATAAGAGTTCATGGTAAGGCCCCAGCTCGTGACAGCATATTTAGTGAATTAATTAAACACGTGTGCTCACGAGAACTCTTTTTTCAGGTCCACCGCTGGCTTGACGCACACGAGAAATACTTTCCAAAAAGCAGTCATACCCACACCTTTGGGCATAGTAACTTACACGTCTTCTATGGCGACCCCTTGCCGTACCCTTCAAGACCAGCACAGCTAGCGTACGTTGTCCAACCTCCGCACCGCATCTCACCTTTGAAACCACAGACAAGGACCTGCCAAGTTGATAAAGGATTTAGTACTTTATTGTGATTTGTTAAGAGTGATATTGATTTGAATGTCTACTGTAAATTAAGATTGAATTGGTGTGAATAGTTTTTAGCATTAATAAAATGGAAAATGAAAGTTATGAAATTTATTATTTTACCAATACCCTCTTTTTAGAGAGAATGTTATATCATAGACAAGCCTTCCATATAAGATATAGGTAGATAAAAGTAGAACTACTAGACTTTTCTTTATGTTAATTTTTATCGACATTTGTGCATTGGAACTGTGTCCATGGGCTTACATTTCTTAAGTGATTAATTTAGTTTTTTTTTTAAATATGTATAATATTTTCGAAAACAATAATTACTGAGTTTCTTGCCAGGTTCTTCCGAACCTGGCGGTAGCATGTATAATCCCGTTAATTGTGTCATTCTGACGATTTGAAAGTGCTTTGTATAAAGTCTAATCGAATAAAGATATTTTTGACTTTGACCATCGATTTAAGCAGAAGCAGAAGCGTATTAAGAGCTTCTGAGCTTTGACATTTCTGTTTTGTACTGTAAAATTAAACGTCAAAGCTAAGAAGTTTTTAATACGCTCTGCCTAAACTACTTACTACTTAATTCATCTTCATCTTTCTGACAAACTCACTACACTGAAACACGTAGGAAATAATTTAATAATAACTTTTTCTTACCCTTATCTCTCTATGCGATCCTCAATCCAATTATTCCAATAATCATGGCAAGTAAAATGAAACCTTACCACATTAGCTAATAGGTTCCAAACTGCATTGCCACAAAGCTAGTCTTCGATTAAGTAATTACATGAGAAGCGGGTCTCATGAAAATTAGAACAATTAATCTCAACCGGCTCAACAATAAGAGCCATTTGCATGATTTATAGGATCTGATTGGAAACTTGGTGTACAGGGCCGGATTCAGGAGCGAATATGATATTCAATTTTTTATTTTAAACTAGCTGTGCGCCGCGGTTTCACCCGCGTAGATTTAGTTTCATCCTTATTGTCACGGATCCCTAATATTTTCAATAAATAAAAGTAGCCTTAGTTACTCCTTGAAACATCAGCTACCTACCAGTGAAAGTCCCGTTAAAATCCGTCCAGCCGTTTCAGAGATTACCCGGAACAAACAGACAGACAGACAGAGAAACATTTTAAAACTTTTTTTTTTTTTATTTCAGTAGTGTCACTTATCTATACAGATAAATAAAATTGGAGTGTCTGTTTGTAATTCCAAAATAACAGCTTTTCACTAAATGCATATGAAAGTATACACGATACAGACACTAAAAAACCAAGTTTTAAAATTTTTCTCTGTCTGTCTGTCTGTCTGTCTGTTTGTTCCGGGTAATCTCTGAAACGTCTGGACGGATTTTAACGGGAATTTCACTGGTAGGTAGCTGATGTTTCAAGGAGTAACTAAGGCTACTTTTATTTAATAAAAATATTAGGGTTCCGCGACAATAAGGAAGAAACTAGATCTACGCGGGTGAAACCGCCGGGCACAGCTAGTATAATATATATTGTTAAGAAGCTGGTGTAATTACGCTTTTACCTCTATTAGTAAATTAATATTGTTTACGGCATGAAAATAGAAGTGAATGTTATATCGACCCGACTATCCCAAATGCAGGCCTGTGCACAAATAGTCAATATGCTGAACAGTTTGGAGTTGGTACCCGGATGTAGTCAATTTGTGGCAGCCGTAGATCTTGTATTACCAAGTTAAGGACTGATAGATTGTAGAACGATAGTTTACCGATTATCTTAACGGTGAAAGATAACAAATTGAGACTGTATAAGTCTTAGTCTTATTTATAACTCACTAGCTTCTATCCGCGACATTGTCCATGTAGAATGAGACTCTTTTTTTTTTTTTTATTGACTAGGGGGAAACCTTCAATAGGTCCCCGACCGCCCTGGGAGAGGCAGATGTGTATGGTATGTGGGATTTTTACCTCACCGGTAAAAGATAGATCGCACCGGTGTCCCCCCCACACTTTGCCGGGGCACACCCCCGGGGCATAGAACTCTGGGCTAACGCTAACTTTCTTCTTATCTTAGTCGTAGTGTGTTTAGCGTATAATTGGGATAGATATATAGATTGTTGATTCTTGAAAATAAATCTATACATCTGTACATACGGTACAGTACTACAGTACAGATAAATACAATTTAAGTGTCTGTTTGTAATTCCAAAATAACAGCTGTTCACAAAATGCATATGAAAATTTAATATGCATTTATATAGGGACATGGAAAAACCAATTTAAAAAAAAAATCTTTTCCTGTCTGTGTTTGTTCCCGCGGGTCACCCATAAAATGCACTCTACGCGGGTAAAACTGTAGGGCACAGCTAGCATTAAATAGAAATATTAGATTTAAAAAAAACAATTTCTTCACCGCAAAACGACTTTGAAGGATAGCATCTTTCTCAACCTGTCACCTGTCAGCTGTCACGTGTTATTTACTGGTTTATTATATTGTGACTAATGAAATTGCCACAACAAACCAAACTTACTTAATTGATTTCCCAATTCATCATCGCTTAATATAATTATTCCCAATTTGGGGTATTAATAGAGAATATATTATTACGGCCAAGGTCCCTCAGGTGACGTCAGATTTGGGTCTATTGGGAGAACTACGCATGTGTGAGAATGCGTCTGAATATGTAATGATGACACGTAAGTTAAGGTGGCTTTTCAATTATTTTGTCTATAGATAGATCGTGGCAGAGTTGCTATTGCGCATATCATTCCAGAATCGAAGTTAAGTATCCAAACCAGTAGTTGGATGGGACCGCCCGAGTTCCCTATGTGCCTAGGAGAGCACGTTAAGCTGTCGGTCCCAGTTTCCAGTTTAACATTTTTGGCAATCGTTACAGGTCAGTCGCAGGTCAAAGATAGTATGACAACTAGTTTAACCCAGATTACCGATTTTCATCATAAAAAGAGTTAAGAGTTTCAGTTTCGTATAAAAATCTGGTGATCATCCACATCGGCTTGATTCAAATGCCGACCCCAACAATGCATGGGATGATAATATGGTACACAAAGTACCAGGCGCACATAACGGACAAGGAGTTAATAAATTGATCGTGACTAACATGGAGCTACATCAGGTTGAATCAAGTGCCGACCCCAACAATGTGTTGGATAAGGCCAGGGAGATAATGATATGGAACACGAAGTACCAAGCGCACATAACGGACAAGGAGTAAATAATATAATTGCCACCAACATGAGGTAACAATGGGTTGAATCAAGTGCCGACTCCAACAATGTATGGGATAAGGCCACGGAGATGATGATATGGTACACGAAGTACCAGGCGCACATGACGGACAAGGAGTTAATGAGTTGATTGTGACTAACATGGAACCACATAAGGTTGAATCAAGTGCCGACCACAACAATGTATGGGATAAGGCTATGGAGATGTAGAACGTGAATAAGGAAATAACAGAGAACCAGTAGTTACTTTTTAACAACACTACATAGGGCGAGATGAGGTACATTTCCAAGCATATTTTATTTGTTTATTTGTTTGTCTTCGCTCCCGACAATATTTATTATGGGGCAGAGCTCCCCTAACGAAAATATTTTTACTGCAGATCTACACTGTATGATTGTTAACAAATACTATTTTCTGCGAGCATTTTTACGGAGACGTAAAAAAATAAGTTCCATTCCCATAAGGGTAACAAATGCTAGAGAAGATATAGTTACTTAAATTATATTCAAAACTTATAAATATGTCAAAAAACGGTTAAATCAAAGTGAAGTGAATCAAAGAGAGAGTCCGGTCAGGAACTACTGTAGAACTCCTACTGGTTTGAATAAAATAAAAAAAATATTAATTTTAATTTTGCCATTGATAATTCATTAATCGAAGAAGGCTATACGTAAATAAACGGTAAAAAATCTCACTGAAGTAATATTCGATTGGCGGCAATGAGAACCTGCGTAATGGTTCTTATATGAAGAGCCATGAAGGCTGTGGGGTTTAAGCGCCGGCTACGCAAGCGATGCAAGTTCGAATCCCGGTGGGGCCTGTACCAATAAGTTTTTATAAAAACTTATGTGCTTCAAGCACAGAAAAACATCGTTAAGTCTGAAGTCTGAGAAGTAATTCAAAGATTGCTATTCAACGTGGCAATGTTGCCAGCCTTCTTGGCACGATCCCGAGAGACACCGACTTGGGACAAGTTTTCTACCTTTAATTAGTTTTAAGTACTGTTCCTTGTATATATCATTAAGGTTTTATTGAATAAATGCTATATTCAAAGACATAATGTATCGTATCTGAGACGGCGATGGACTCGCCATCTCACACGTCAGCACTTATCACCTTTGGTGTAAAACAGCTAGTAATGGAACAAAATACATAAAGGGTTTTGGGTATACACATATTTGTACCTCAACTTTATATTGATCATTTTTATCGAAGATGTGAAAATAAAAAAGTTTTGAACGGTAAATAGGTCTCCAACAGTCACGTCCAAAGCCTTAAAGTATTCCACAGCTTTAATCAATCCCTCCACAATAAAATATGGGTGCCATTAAAATTTAACGTGCCCTTAAAAGGACCATAATATCGTTTCTAATCTATTTAATCGACGCAAATCGATATTAATCGGCACTTTGGGATTGCCGGTGATGTAATTAAAAATTTAATACGTATATGGTATTTATTTTGGTGGCTTAAAAGCCTGCCTTGCACCACAGTATACATATATTTGGTGTATTTAAAATTAAAGCTACACTTACGTATAAAATTGAACTAATATGAAAACGGATTTCTTTTAGCCTGTTATTCTGATGTATAAGCTATATTATTGTAAAGTTTTATTAAAATCTATTTATTAGTGTTTGTGTGATATACATACATTCTTACAAACTTTCGCGTTTTCAATAATAGTAGGATGGGATAACGCAACGCAATACAGTACGCACACATACAGTCGTCCAGCCGTTTCAGAGATTACCCGGACAAACAGACAGACAGACAAGGAAATTTAAAAAAAAATATTGTTTAGGTCATTAGCGTGTATACTTTCATTTTGTGAAAAGCTGTAATTTTGGAATTAAAAAAAGACACTTTTATATCTGTATAGATATAGATAGAAAAAATTTACTCTTTTTTTGTCAATATTATTAAAATTTTTCGTTCTGAAGTTACGACAAAGTCTGCAAAACACATAAATGCCGTATACGCGATGAGACACGACGTGACACCCGTTTTTGACGCTACTGCTATTTTTCTTATAATCTGTGTGAATCTGAGCGAGGGTGTTATTTTGAAAAAAAAAATCGTAGATTCTTGATTGCTTGTAAATCTTATATTTATTCTGTGCGTGCACTAAGGTAAGGCATTTGAGCATAATTCTAATGTTTCTGATACAATGTTTTATTATTCTAATGTAGGTTTGGATTCCTAATGATATATCTCACGTCTGTATTCACCGAAGGGGTAGGCAGAAGGTGTACTACAATACTGCCACATTTCGTCAGTTATAAATATAACTTTAATTTTTTTTTTACATTTTTTTTCATGGGACTTAAATAAGTCCCATGTAATATAGACCATGTCTTTGCCATTAACATGTGTCGTAGAGCTTCTACTGTGAAATTACAGATGGCAAAATCTAATTACACTTTTCCAGGCCTGGGGATCGAACCAAGGACCTCATGCTCCGCAGAGTGCATGCAAACTCTAGACCAACACGGTCTTCTTTAAGTGCTTCTCCAATAAATGAAGGTTGCCTGAAGGTCTGAACATTGTCTGCTATCCCTTGCGAGGTGGAACAACTCCGCAACAATGCGGCACAGTTGCTATTGCGCATATCATTCGATCAGCGAAGTTAAGCAACCACACCGACCTCATGAACAGATGTTTTAAGTTATCCATATTCCCCAAACAATGGAAACATGCCCTCACCAAAATCATACCTAAAGCTAACAAGACCGACATGACTGACCTAACATCATTTCGACCCATTGGACTACTGGCAGTACTAGGCAAAGCACTCGAACGTCTAGTAATTAATCGACTCACTCACTTTCAGAACATCAACCATTCATCCAACCAACATCAATATGGTTTCAAAGCGCAGACCTCCACAACTCACGCACTCCACAACCTCATCCACGAAATAAACTCCCGGAAGCAAAAGGGTCATCAGGTCACAGTGATATCGCTAGATATCCACGCGGCGTTTGACCACGCCTGGTGGCCAGCCATACTAAAACGCCTACACCACATCAAATGCCCCCGTAATATTTACACTATTTTAGCTCACTACCTAACGGAACGCTCTGTGACCATACATCATGCAGAAGGAAGCGCCAGCAAAACAATGACTCGGGGCTGCATCCAGGGCTCTGTGTGTGGCCCCACATTGTGGAACCTGGTCATCGATGAACTTCTGGATCTTGAACTCCCGAACGGCTGCTTTATACAGGCGTTTGCTGATGATGTCACCTTAGTAGCGAGTGATAAAAATCTAAATAGTCTTAAGCTCATAGTTGAAGAAGCTCTAGAAAAAATCATAAGCTGGGGAGAGTCCGTTAAGCTGAAGTTTGGCCCCCAGAAGACTGTCGCGGTAGCTTTCACACACAAAGCCCGTACACTCAACATCACCATCCGTGGAACACCCATCCCCATCAGTAAGGAATTCAAAATACTAGGAGTTATCATCGACAACAGACTGACCTTCACTAAACACATTACTCACACTATTAACAAGGCTGCCAAAATATATAACAAACTCACCAGATTCATACGACCCACTTGGGGAATACATTCAGACAACATAGTCACAATATACAGACAGGTGATTGAGCCCATAATCTGTTACGCATCAAGCGTATGGCACACTGCACTAAAATACAAATACGTCCAAAGAAAACTACTCTCATTACAACGAGGCTTTGCAATAAAAATTATAAAAGGCTTCAGAACCATCAACACCGTCAACGCTATAAGTCTCTCAGGCCTAACACCTATCGATATAAAAATTAAAGAATGCGCGGAAGTTGAAACTACCAAACACACAGGCACCACAACATACCTACCCACAGACATTACACTCGACAAACCCACGCACCCCTCAATACTACTACATCCTTCCTTAAGGAAAACACTCACTTACACGACTGCAATCGACTCCACAGAAACACACAACATTCTAAGGGCACACCCACACACACACTACATTTACACGGACGGCAGTAAGCATGACGGACAAGTAGGCGCAGCCTTCGCAGCTTACTGCCCTGACGGCAAAACAATTATACACAAAATCAAACTGCATCCTACTAACACTGTATTTCAAGCCGAGCTTATGGCAATAGAGCACGCATGTTTATGGCTTGCAAAACATAAACACTCATTCGCATTGATCCTCTCAGACTCCCAATCCGCACTATTGGACATTTGCAACGCATACAGCACAAACTCAATCACTACAAACATACGCAACACTTTACACAAACACAACATCAGTCCTCACCTAATATGGGTCAAAGCCCACGTGGGCATCGCTGGAAACGAGGTGGCAGACACAGCAGCCAAAAGCGCCGCAGAGAGCCACACTGCCTACATCAACACAAACTTCCCACTAAGTTATGTCAAAAAGGTCTCAAAGGAAATAAGCAGACAAAAGTATGAACAAATGTACGCACGAAACACAAAAGGCCCCATATTACGCAAATGGTGCCCAACACTACAACATTTACACACCCTCACCAACGCTACACAGCACACCTTTGCACTCACACAAATACTTACCGGACACGGCTTTCATAAAGAGTATCTACACAGATTCAAGATAACTGACAATGAACACTGCCCCTGCGATAACATCACTCCACAAACAGTAACACACCTCCTCGAACAATGCCCACAATACACTATACAGAGAAATAACCACGAACAAACATGCATACATCACCAAGTAAATCCATACAACATCACCCATCTACTCACACAATCTTCAGCACTTAAATCTTTCATCCACTACATAAAACAGATCATCAGCACTCTCAAACGCTTCAATAATACTTAACCAAATGTAATAATGCCATAAGTATTAAGTACCAATGTAAATACGTATTTATTTTAATTATATATATTCTAAAATACAACCGTATTCTGTATCAAATAGCAGAAATAAATTCCCCCAAAAGGTGGGTAACCTTTTGGGGACAAAAAAATAAAAAATACGCCTAGCCAGTAGTTGGATGGGTGACCGCCCGAGTTCCCTCCGTGCCTCGGAGAGCACGTTAAGCTGTCGGTCCCGGTTGCCAATTTAACATCTTTGGCAATCGTTACAGGTCAGTCAGGGGCCTAAGAAAGTCTGACAACTGGTTTAACCCAGATTGCCGATTTTCCTCGAAAAAGGGGTTGCGAAGGTCAGATGGCAGTCGCTTCGTATAAAAATCAGGTGTGAAAAACCAAGTGCCGACCCCAAAATACATGGGATTAAGGCCAGGGAGATGATGGGTATAAAAAGGTATGTGTAAAAATGAAACAAATAGTGTAATCAGCAGTAATATTTAAAATTGCTCTGAATCACAATTTTTGTTGTGTTATAGATTATAATAATTACAAAGGAAGATATTTGTTCAAAGTACACTTATCCATAAACCACGCGTCAAACTCTCATTAAAACCAACGTCATCGGAATTTTTGCACATATATTATTTTCTCATATGAAACAACAGCGTTTATGAAAAATTAAATGAATAAAGCACTTGAAATTAGTGCAGCAAGGTTCATTTTCGGTAAATTATCAACATTCGGTTATAAAGCGAAAATTGCAACCAATAAATTTATTTAATGATCAGTTTTTCGAACACTAGAAAAAAAATATCGAATAAAAATAAATGTAATTATTTTACATAACAAATCCAAGCAAATAAAAAAATTGTAACAACATACGTCAGGTAGTTTTGAATAAAACCAAGTTGTATCAAAGTATAATAAACGTAACTAGAAAGAAAACTGATCATTAAATAAAAAAAATAACAAACATTCATCGGAGTATTTTAGGAACATGATTATTTATTTACAAAATTGCAGAGATTCAAGAAGGAAAAACAATAGGTACTTATTACATGTGAATTGCATTATAACTTGAAAATATTACGTTATACGATAAACAAGTACATTATAAGTATTTACATTATAATATGTACCAAAATGTCATATAAAATAACACCACATTTAAACTGTATCCAATTAGAAAGCAATATATTGCGCATCCAAGAATGTAAGTGAACAAATTTCATTGAATTTGGCGCACTTTTTTGATAATCTGAATACAAAAAACTTTATAAATAATTACGCCTATTAATAATACTGCTAAAATACAATCAACAAAAATTCATTAAAGTATAATCTAAGTATATGTGGACAATACAAACATACATACTTCCCTATATTGGTGTTTTGAAACCATTTCACTGGCAGTACATAACAATTTCTTAATTTCGCTATAATGGAAACCTATATTTACGCTTAAAATTGCAAAAACAAATTTCATACTTAAAAATACAACTTGCTATAAATTAGCTATATTATACAAAAAAAGCCCTATTTTCATTACACAAATACAAATGTAACATTTTTTTTACAAAAAATACTAAACCAATTTTTTGCCACGAAAAGTAAATGCGTTACAACACTACTAAAATATTTGCGACTAATAATGTTCTCACTAATGTCCTAGCATTTAAAAACTAAATATAAATTGCCTCGATCCCTCGACAAATTGAATGTATTAACTACATTTTACCTAAAGTGATATGCAATTTAGTTTAGGCAGGCTTATTTGATAACATGTGCTTTAATGGCGGGTTATAAAACATAGCAACATCCTAAGAGACCAAGTTAATTCGACTTAAACCCACAATGCATCTTACATTGCAGGTTTTAAAGCCACGATCCATAGCTGGAAATTGCCACGCAACCAATGTACCTACTGTATTTACAATATGTAATTAAAACCTAAAAAAAAATTGATTGTTTTTTTTCTTTTTTTCGAAATCAATCAAGTAATTTTTTGAGTTTAATATAGAATACAGCGACATTGAAATTTTGAAATAGGCCATTGTAGTGTCAAAATAATGATAGCTTTTTGCGTAGAGGACACACACAATCTTTTTTTTATTTATTTTTGTAGAAAATTCGAAAAAAATCTTCAAATGTAAACTAATTCGGAATAACCCGCTCATAAAAGTGTACCAAATAACCTGTAGCAATATAACAGTTTTATAAATGCCTAAAAACCCAACATAACTGAAACACTAGTATAAATTCAAGTAGCACTAAAAACAATTAGATTCTATGCCATATATATCACAATTCAATTAAAAAACGTGCCTTTGGCATTATAACAGCTTCGACTATATAACTGCCTGAAAATTAAAAAAACAGCCAGTCTCACTAAAATACCAATCCAGTACCGTTTAGTAACATTTTTCTATCATTTTTTAAGTCTTAGTTATACTTACTAAATATGAAGTTAAAATGTGTGAACAAGCTTTCTTACTATAATAATAATCATAATAAAAAGTATTAGTTAAACTTTTAGTTTTAAATTCTATGTATAGATTTCAAGATTTTTTTTTTTTCATTATTTCTTAATAATTTAATTAGTATTTTATCTAACTGTTTATCTACTTCTAGTGCACTATGTTTTAGCTGTGGTCAGTGAACTAAGCCCAACCGAAAGTGTGCTGCTTTTGTGTGAAAATGTTTTTAAGAAAAATATATGAGGTCAGTTTTTTTAACAAAAAAATCCTTGATGAGATTTATTCAAAAAACACTCACGTGTAAAGTGTCAAGATAAATAATGATTTAAACACATTTTTTATGCCACATGACACACAAATGTTTTGTTTTTATTTTTGAAAATTATTTTCTAAAAATAAATTCAATAAAGATTTAAATAATACCTTGAGAAGGGTATTTTGTAAAAGGAGCAAACCTTTCGGTGGTACTAAGAAGCGCTCTATTCTTAACGTTTGTGACGATTGCGTGGATAATAAAATACTCTTTACAAGTCGTCGTGTTTCTTCACCACAAAAATATTATTGCTTTCGGAGGTTTTGCGTAACCGTTAAAAATATTATTTTTTTGTATCTTTTATTTTTTTTCTTATATTTCCCCTCACTATTAGGGGCGCTCCAGAAGCAATCGTGCACGCTTTTCCAAAAATATATACGCATGACCACTAGCTAAACGAACTATTTATTTGTTTACGAATAAAATAAAGTTGAGAAAACGTTATGTGGAAATGAATACATCAAAACTTTTGGCGCAATACCGTCATCGAAATACTGGTTTACGTATCCGCCATCACTACATATACATATATAAATATAACATCTTAAAATTAGCGATCCAAAAATATGAAATATACATGTATTCGTGCGCCCTTGGGTGCCCCGTACCGTGCAGGCGAATCTCACCCGTGTTCACTTTGCGATAATATCTTGTTTCGCTTGTTGCAGTGATTCGACTTTTGCTGTTTTGCCACGAGAGGGTGCAAAAGCCGCCACAACTGGACGGTAAGTCTCAATCCTCATCGCGTGACATTATAAACATTTCTATTACGAAAACTAGGTTTATTCTTTACAATAGAAATGTGACTAGTTTAAATTCCGATCGTCTTAATGTATCGTAAAGAATAAACCATTTACAGGTTCCGTGACGAGTTAACAACACGATAAAACATTTTTTATGACATTTCATTCGGTCATTTTTGAAGTCTTTCTCTGTCTGTCTGTATGGCGTTAGACAAAGACAGACTCATAAATTGACCGACTGAAAAAATTTAACGAATTCTTAACTCGTCACAGGACCTATACTACCTACTAACCTTCAAACTCTGGGCCTTCCGTAATTTGAACACAATGAACGGTTTTGAAATATATTTTTAACACAAATTCCTACAAGTAAATTGTTTTAACAGCGATCCCAAAGGAGTTTAAGGATTAAACTAAACTTCTACGGCCCTGCATAAGCAAAGCAATCGAAATCGTTCGTAACTTTTGCTTTATAAAAATACGAATCGAAAATATTTTGACGGCGGCAGGTCGTCTTATTGTTAAGCTAGTATTATTCTATCTTAAACTATAAACTATGTTACTACATTAAAATATCAGAGAATTCAGAAGAGGGGAATATTTATGTAGTTTATTTCTATATTTAAGTGGTGCACAACCTTATTTTTCATGAACGCTAGATAATTATGGCATTTTAGCATCGTGGGTCTAACCGAACTCTCTCCCACTTATTACAAAACATAGACTATGATAGTCCTTGGTTTAAAAGTAGCTGCATCTCTTTCTAAGATACGGATACAAAAAGCGATGGACATAGTTTTAGTCCGAGTAAGGTCTTCGTTTAAACCATGTTTTGTAATAAAAGGGAAAGAAACAAAACTGATGAATCATAACTTGAACTAACTATCTAAAGATAATTAACAAGGAAATCATTAAGGATGAAACTGCTATCAATATTAATATTGAAACAAACAGAATAAATGATACTGAAACTGAAATAGAATGAAACGATGATGTAGAATGTGTTTCATAAGATTCAGATTATTATCATCTATGGAAGGTCATAAAGTAAAGACCATATTCGATGAACGCTAAGGCTCCCCACTGCGGAGACTAGAAGAGTATTAACCTATTTAGGCTTGAATAGAACCTATGAACCTTCGACCAAGTAATACTAACGGCGTTGTTACTTTTGTTATTTCTCCTTAAATACGATAAAATCTCAAAATGTTCACAGCTCATCGGATTTATTGTATATTGCTAGGTGCATCTACATTATAAGAACAGTGGCTTTTTAATAAATTGAATTTGTACTTAACCTACATATTTTAAACTCCATCGCTGAGTTAAAGAGAATTCAAGATTCGACTCCCTTCTCTAAAGTGTTCAAGCCAAATAAAAAAATTAATAAGGTTTGTCTAGAACATGAAATTCATTGAAATCGACTCCAATTGACGTAAACTGCAAATGTCACTGGATTTACCATCCTTCAAAAACTTTATGTAAGTCTAACCACATTGAGTCCTAACCGTGTGGACTTAAGAAACATTCTTCATTGTCTGCCAATACATTGATGATCTAGTAATTACATTCAATTTAGAGTTATTTCAAAAATATGAATCCAATAATGTTTCTAAACGAATAATCTCAAAAATACATTATGAAAATATAATACCAATACGATAAAATTTATACTAAATATAACCCTGTCTATGACCTGAAGAGTTTTAAATTAAGTCAAAAATTTGAATTCAAACTCTAACCAAGTCATTGGTCTAAAGAAAAATCTACTAAACACTGTGTCGTTATTATAAGAAAAGAGTTAAAATTGTATTAAATAGACAAGGCCAGAGTATTTACAACTCTGAGATTTATTGCGACCGGTGAAGGCAGTTGTGTTTTGTTAATTTATTAAATCAACTACAATGTAGAGTATTAAAATAAAATTTATTCGTAAAATAAAACTAGTAGGATCTCTTTATCACTGTACTAAAAAACTATGAACGTTCATTTAAGACAACCATTCGGAACAAAAGCTTACTGCAGAGAATGTTTGAAAATCAAAATGATTTTTTTCATTATATTTATAAATAAAATAAAATGTATCGAAACTTTATTACCAACTAGCTTGTTTCCGCAACTTTGCCTGTCAATCCTGGTGATATAAAGAAGTGCCAAATTTTATCCAAATCCATAATTTTTTGCGTGACTGAGTATCTAACATACAAACTTTCACATCTAAATAAATAGAGGGTTCGTTTTATTCTTCTGTACTTAATGTAAAGTAAGTTGAAAACAAATAATTGTTTTATTATTCCTGACATAATCAACCTCATCATCAAATCTCTGTCACAGATTCTCAACAATATTTAAACAGCAGACGTATCTCAAACTTAAAGACCCTTAATTTAAATGATTGTCCACAACGTAAAGTAAAATGATTCAGTGTTGATGTCACATTTTGAACAGGAGCTCAAGTAGTAATTCCTCATCTGCATTCATTGGCGATCCTGGTGCTAAGTAATCGACGATCCTAAAAAAACATAAATATTTAAAAAATAGCTAAGACTGTCCTGAAACGCACAATTTTAATATTAAGGTATCTAAAAGTCAGTCTCTTTAAGCCGTGTGACCAAGAGCGAAATTGACAATCCAATACTAAATTTAATTGCAAAATTTTACTTTATTACCTAAGAGGTATCTTAAAAACCGTGATGACTTGTTAGTAGTAAGAATTAGTACTTAATTATAGACTTATAGATAAGCGTACTTATAGGCAAGGCGTACGTGATACCTTTTTCAAGTGTCCATAGGCTGCGGTGATCACTTACTTACCATTACGTGCTAGTTTGCACCTAAGTGTTAGGTATAAAAAACAGACATCAGCTAGAAACTCTGAGTTCAAAATCTATAAAATGGAAATGGTATATTCGGTGGAAACTGGGTGTGGTCACACCTTATACCTTACCTATTGGGCATGGGTGGTGTATTGGTGATGCGCTGCAACGAGTTTCGGTGGACATCCTGCGACAGCCGGGCCACCCTCACGCTTTCGGCTCGTGCGTTCTGCAACCTACACATATTATTATATATATCATGGGCACATTGACGTAATCAGGGGCAATATTAGCAAAATCAGGGGCAATAAGACCAAGATCGGGGTATCGTTACGTTATCACTATCCGGGGTAACATTAACACGATCAGGGGCAACATAAACACATCAACAGAATATACAACATAAACAGAATCAGGGGTGAATTGTGATTTGATCTCCATTTCTTAATTAAAACGCCTTAAATCAGATATTATCTACACCAACAAAGATACACAAGTGTATTTAACCCGTCTGATTGTAAGCGGCTAAAGTAGCCTTTGAGCGCTTGTTACACCAAGAATGTCACTTGCGCAATGCATCATAGTGAAATATATGAGATTATAATACAATACTATAACTAGCGCTTAACATTCAGTACTTCTCGAACATCTTATCAATAGGTGGAGGCCTTATAAACAGGTGGAAGTATAGTTTTCAGTTGGGGAGTTCTGTATTTACGGGAGATTGCGTTATATGCATACTCAAACTATGGCAATACGAAATAAATGAACCGATTCAATACCAATTTATGAAGTCAAAAGGGTATCATATATATACATTTTATAAATTTATCAATGGAAATTCTAAAATACTTACGCTGGTTGTAAACTCTTCCCAAGTACTGAGTAGCGTGAAAATAAAATTATTAATGTATTACAATTTATTGTGCGAATAATAATCTTATTTATTTATAATTATACCCAGACAATAATAAAAAATATACCAATATTTTATTAATTAGGACTTTAATACACAAAAGAATATTTGCCGCCCAACGTGGGGCTCGAACCCACGACCCTGAGATTAAGAGTCTCATGCTCTACCGACTGAGCTAGCCGGGCTTGGCAATCATTGTCGAAATTATGTAACAAATTCCACGAAGTACACTCGGCAACCAAACTGATTATCCAAAAATATCTGTTTTCTATTTTAAAATTACAAATCAGGCCTTGAAAATCTATGGCTACTTCGGAAGAATAATCATGTTTTATGATTATTTTAGTTTTTAATATCAGGTACATTTATATAGCAAACGATTCATAGGCCAGCAAAATCTTCTATAAACAAAAGAAGAACTTTGGAACAAACCCACAAAGCGCACAATTAAGTATACAAGTCTAGAAAGTTTAATATAAAGTCGTCCTAAAGATGAAAGGTGGCCTTGCTCTAAGAGATTTATATTTCCTACAGAGGAATAAACAAAATAAACGTTCTTATTTCAAAGCTGTGCCCCACGGATTCACTCGCGTAGATTTAGTTTCATGCTTCATGTCGCGGAACCCTAATATTTTTAATAAACAAAAGAAGCTTAAGTTACTCCTTGTAACATCAGCTACCTGCCAGTGAAAGTTCCGTTAAAATCGGTCCAGCTGTTTCAAAGATTACCCGGAACAATCAGACGGACACACAATTTTAAAACTTTGTTTTTCAGTGTCAGTAGCGTATACACTTTCATAATGTATTTAGAGAAAAGCTGTTATTTTGGAATTACAAACAGACACTTCAATTTTATTTATCTGTATAGAATATAGATGTATAGATAATAAATAGGCCTGGACAATCCTTACTGTTTGTAAAGCATATAATTATAAGGATGTCGGGGAAAATAGGACAGCAGTTAAAATATGTGAAAGGGTATAATTTTAGGAAGCAAATAAAATTATTATGAAAAAAATGCTTTTTCCGTTTTCGAGTAATTGACGTTCAAAGTAGACCATATCAAGGCCTTATTTTCGCATAAAAATCAGCTGTAATGTAGTGTTATTCACGTGAAATCTAACTACGTTTTTATTTTTTCCTCCCACTAATAAATCCTGAAATAATCCTATAAAACCATTTTTCGAAACCGTTAACCTTCCCCTTAATTTAACAAGTTTAATTACCGCGTACTGTAGTAATGTAGGTAAACGCAGCCGCGCGTTCATTCAATCGCTTAAGGCCGCGAGCTCTTCGGCCATAGCGTTATCGTTGGAGCTAGATATTTTACGATTTCAATATAGTGATACATTCATAAAACTCTACAACTTCTAGAAGACAACTGTTCCTTTTTCTCCATTAAAATATCGTCATATAAGCAGATATTTAACACACATCCGTCCATCCTTTGATAAACATACTTTCAAAGAGACTCAACTTAATATTATTCCAAAGAGAACTTTCTTTATTATAACCTTGTGGAAGTTTCGAGCCCAAAACTTTACCTGTCCTATCTCATTATATTCAAATAGCTTATAAGTACCTACTGAGGATTTCAAGGTGTCTTCACGAAGTTTTCGTTACGGCTATAAATCAATATAACTTTCGTTTTTATGCTAGAAAAATGGGTTTCACTCTGTTTGTAATAGCAGGGTATTAGGGGTATTTTATGTAAACCTGTGGAGAACTTAGCAAATATTTATGTTATTATTATTATTAGCCTGTAGTGTCCCACTGCTGGGCAAAGGCCTCCCTTCCACTTTTCCAACTTTCTCTGTCCTCAGCAGTCCTCTCCCTATCGCTCCTGAAAGCATCAAGCTCATCCCGCCATCTCCTCCGAGGTCTGCCGCGTTGTCGTTTCCTGCCATTTGGGGTCCATTTTGTAATGATTTTCGCCCATAGCTCATCCGACATGCGGCAGACATGGCCAGCCCAGTTCCACATTAAGTTACTAATACTTATGTGCCTTTAAAAATTCTGTCCGCTGGGATTTGAAGATCCACGTTATTCACTAAGGGTTCTCAGTGGCGAACTCGACGACGAGGGTTGGTTTCAATCATAGGAAATTGATACATAATACATATAGTTTTAGGTTCAATTTCGTATCTTTAAAACCGACACTAGTCGACGAGTGCGACGCTGAGAAACCTTAGTGAAAATAACACTGTATTGCTGTATGACTGTATTGCTTGCGTAGCAGGCGACTACTCTAACCACTCGGCCACCACGACTCAAAAGTTAATAAGCAAATATTATAAAATAAAATGAATAACATGGCTTGTAGACCAAGTACCTAACACGCGCTACGCTAGTAGAAACGATACAAAATGTATGGGAATTACATAATATATCATGTGACTGATTTTTGTCATTTCCATACATTGTTTTTCGTTTCAATTACGTAAGCAATGGCGTGAGCAGAAGGGCTTTAATAACAACACCTACTTTTCACCGAACATGATTAAGTATCAACGTCACAGATGGTGAGTCTATCGTCATCTCAGGCACTATACGTCTTTGAATTACATATACAGGTTTCCTCACGATGTTTTCATTCACCGTAAAGCACATGGTGTGAAATCACTGCGAATAAGTTTTAGAAAAACTCACTGGAACAGGCTACTGGGATACGTACTACACTACTCTAAGCCCGAGTCACCACGGCTAGATTTTATTTAAAACAAATTATAATCCGCAGTCTACACAAAGTCTATGTAATTTATATTTTAATATAAAATTCATAATTCAATTTAAATTTGACATTGATACCTAGTTTCTATAGAAAGGTCTAACCCTTTCCTAAACAATACAATAAAGTCCAGATATTACGAGCGAATACCTAAGCCACCCACCCTTCGGGGAGGTTATTATATTTTGGGAAATTATTACCTACTCTGAAATGTAACTTAAATTCAATACAACACGTAATGTAGAATATCTGAACATTTTCAAACAAATATTGAATACTATATTGTCCCTTACTCTGTACCTACTCATCTCCCTGGCCTTAATCCCATGTATTTGGGGTCGGCACTTGATTCAACCCGATGCGACTGACCTCCAGATTTTTATACGTATCGACCGACCACCATCTGACCTTCGCAACCCCTTTTAAGAGGAAAATTGGCAATCTGGGTTAAACCAGTTGTCAGACTCTCTTAGGTCTCTGACTGACCTGTAACGATTGCCAAAGATGTTAAATTGGCAATCGGGACCGACAGCTTAACGTGCTCTCCGAGGCACGGAGGGAACTCGGGCGGTCACCCATCCAACTACTGGCTAGGCGTATGGTTGATTAACTTCGCTGATCGAATGATATGCGCAATAGCAACTGTGCCACGAGCTCCTCTACTCTGTACCTACTATTAAAATCTTAATGAAATACATATTTCTGCGCAATGTAATACTAATTTGTGCTTAATGAAATACTCATTTATGTTTAATGAAATACCCGTTTCTGCTCGATTTAAATTAGTAGGTATGTCTACTAATTTAAATACGATTCCCTTACAATATATATAAATAATACTTAAACTGCTATACGATATACTCTTGCCGTGGCCTTGGGCTTTAGGGTTTGAGCAGTCGCCTGCTTCGCAAACGACGCAAGTTCGAATCCCAGCGGGGCTTGTACCAATGACTTCTTCTAAAAAACTAATGTGCAGGGATATCACACCGTGCTTTACGGTGAAGAAAAACATCGTGAGGAAACCTGCACATGTCTGAGAAGTAATTCAAAGACGTGTGTATCGTGCCTGAGGGCAATAGACTCACCATCTGTCACGTTCTCACTTTATCATATTCGGTGAAAAGACACTCCTTGAAACTTCAGCTATCTGCCAGTAAAAGTCCCGGTAGAATCGGTCCAGCCGTTCACGCGTGATGCCGTTACCAATGGAAATGGGGATTTTTATGTATAAAGATTACATTTGAGTACATTTCGTAAACAAAATACTTTCTAGCGAACGAAAACTAACAATGAGTTTATTGGAGTCCGTCCTATATATAAATTACAAGGACCGTATACTCGGATGTATAATCTATAGTCTGGGTCGCGACTTCAGGTCAAGAAAGAGCGCGGAAATATGAAATAATATTAATATGATTTATTGCTAATCTTTTATTTACATATTATTCCAATTTCTGCCAATGTTTTATTTCTTAAAAAAATATGTAAATATAAATGGCAATGTCATCTCCCTGACTTTATCCCATACATTGTTGGGGTCGGCAATTGATTCCCCGATGCGACTGACTACCAGATTTTTATACGTAGCGACCACAATCTGACCTTCGTAACCCCTTTTACGAGGAATATCGGTAATCTGGGTTAAACTTTTTGTCAGACTCTCTTAAGCGTCCGACTGACCTATAACCATTACCAAAGATGTAAAATTGGTAACCGGGACCGACGGCTTAACGTGCTCTCCGAGGCACGGAGGGAGCTCGGGCGGTCATCCATTCAACTACTGGATTTGGGTAGGCTTAACTTCGCTGATCGAATGATATGCGCAATAGCCACTGTGCCATGACTTCCTCATCATTTTGCGAAGCCCATGGCTTGAAAGAGCCATAAAATAAACTATTTAACACCAGCCCGCTCTCGCTACCTCTCCGCTTATAAACAAACCCGACCTTAAAAACGTTCGGACATTCGGACCCAAACATTGAAGGGACCAGTTATAAGGGGTGTTCATTATAGTGGAAAATTAGTTGCGGATAGATAAAAGTAAGTTCGTACAATTATGACGTTTGTGTCTCCTATATATTCGGTAATGTTTAGTTTGTGTGTTGAACCGTGTAATAACAAGTTTCAATAGAAAATATTAAGGTTTCTGGCAGTAGGTAACTTTGGTAAACTAAGGTCGTTTTTATTAATAGTCTATGTATGAAGTGTATTTGGTGGATTTCCTCGTTGGTTTAATGGTTGCAAACGCTACAATAGCACTCTAGTTCCTGTGTTCGATCATCTCAACTCCAGGTCGGGAAAAGTGTTATTTAGTTTATCCATTAGTAATTTAGCAGTCGCAGCTCGGAGTCCGGATTAGTGGCCAGTTAATGGCAACAGGGTCACCCCCTATTGCATCTTAAACATAACTGGCGAATTGTGGGTGAACTATAAGTACACATCTGGGGAGTATAGTTAGGAGATATTTATGATGTTTTAATTTTTTTTTTTAAATAGTATTGTATACCTAATACGAACAAAAGGTGGGATTCGAACAACCTACAGTCAAATTGATAACCTTCTCCTTTTTTTGAAGTCGGTTGAAATAGGATTCCGCGATATAACGCTACCCATGAATTTAAACCTACGCGGCTGAAACCTCGCGGCACAGCTAGTATAATAATATATTTTTTTCTATTAGTAGAGCCCCTGTCAAATGCAGTAAAAATAAATAATATAAAAAGTACTCACTTAATTTTCGACTGCCTCATGAACTGTTGGATCTTCCTGGCTGCTTGATTTTGACGCCTTTGCGAGTAGGTCCTCCTGTCGTCATTTAACGTGTATTAATAACCAGGGATTAATAATTGCACTGCTAATAATACCTTTGATATCCACAGAACCAATGAAAATTCTGAAAATTGTGGTGCATTTTAAAACCAGTTCCGAAGTTCTCGCTTGCGAAATTATTAGAAAATGTAAATGAAAAATATTTATTCAGTTTAGGCCCTGGTAAGGCACTTATGAAATTAGAGAATTTACCACAGGTTCGGAAACTAGCCTTCTGAGAAGAACCGGCAAGAAACTCAGCCAGGCATCATGTACATATTATCGAAACAATATAAATCATATGAAATCATCATACAAAATCAAATTTGATAATAGGTATAAATATTCATTTGAACGAACACCCAACATTAACGTTTAATAAAAAAAGGTCCAAACAAAAGGTAAGTCTAGTAACACTGTAAAATTTATCTCAAATTAACCATTTATTAAACAGAATTGAAACAAAAATGGAATTATGGCAAAGATGCTTTTCCGAATGACAGTTCAAACAAGTGATCCTGTTATACCCTACATCTCTGACGGTGTTGCATCAACTGATTTAGCTATAAAATACTGATAAAGCATTGGTTATGCAAAATCGTGGCACCATTTTTAAATTGTCAGATGACGTAATGTTTTCGACTATTAGCTTATTAACTTTGATTATTTTTGTATATTAAAGCTATTGCAAGTTTAACATACAAAAATGACACTGACAGCAATATTTGCCAAATTGGCGCAATGTATTTCGCCGTCGAAGCTAAACACATATTGCTAATTGTCATCGGTTTCAAAGATACTCAATTGAACTTTATCGCATTTGTATTATGTATCAATTTCCTATGATTCTCACTTGACGGGTGTAGCAGCCATCCGCCGCGCTCTCATAGTGCGGTACCCGCGCTGGATCACCGTCGCCGCTGCGTGCATCTGCTTCAAGTACGCGAACTAAACAACACATACCTATTATGAAACATATGGCTTTCTTATCATCTGGTTTTGACATTTAAATGTCAATTACTGCCATTGTACCACCGACCACAGCCGCTGATGGTCAGTGACAAGCAGAACAAACGTTTTTTCACGCGTAGCATTTGTTCACTACGTGTGAGATGATTTTCTACAAAACTGATGAAAAAACGCGTGAACAGCTTGTCCGTGACCCGATCGATCGCAAACTTGAACCGAACTCAAAAGCCACTGGAAATGACTAATGCAAAGTATACATTTTAAACTAAGCTAGGCTAATCCGCTACAGAAGCTACTGGCCCTTATCCCCTGACTATATAGGTAATTACATTCCTTCTTCATAAAAATTTAAATTATTTACTCTGTTTGGCCCTGGCTCTTACCAACGTAGAACAATTTACCTACAGTTCGGAAACTAGCTTTCTGAGAAGAACCGACAAGAAAATCAAATCAGACGGATTCACCACGCAAACGATAGAAATAACAGAACTCTTCTAAATGCAATCTACTAGTCTCAAAATTATTCAACTCTATTTTACCTTTTAGACTAGATCCTTGAATTATATAGCCACCTTGCTCCAGACAATTCAATTAATGTTTGGTCTAAGTGTTTGTTACCTGTTTGTATCTCCTATAGCAGTTCTGTATGGTGATGGCGGCAGCGGCGGCGCGGCGCTGGAGCTGCCTACCCCGATATTGTCGGTAGGCCTTCTGAATTGTTATCGCCGCTGAGTACAGCTCGCGTTGTTCACGATCTAGACAACAATGTTATTGACATGATTGAACTGTAAAACAGATTTTAGAGCTGTTTGATAGGTGTCACTCTTCAAATTAGGAGATCCGCAGGATCGGTAAAGCTACCGACGTAAATCAGTATCTCGTATTATAAGCTAGTTGAAGTGTCAATGGGCTGTGTACATGGTTTGTAGCATTGAAGGCCGGCAGATAAAGGAGAAGGTCCTGATGAGGACAGTGTTAAGCTTTCTAAGGATTCGGTCGGACTTTGAGAAAATAAAACAGCCTGCAAGAAAAGGAAAAGTTTCTCCGAAGTTTTTTCTTTTGTGATTACTGTCAAATCTTACCTATTGGGACGGTTGAATGATTTCAAGTCATAATATGTTTTGCTAAATTGAACAATTATGGCAATAAATGTTAAAAGTATGGAATGACTGACGGCATTCTACAAGCATACAATTCAGACAGTGGTTTCTTCAGTTCGATTGACTTACCATTGAGCGTGAGGCTAGAGAAATGCGTGGTGGCGTTGAGGAACTCCTGCAGCGTGGCTGAGGGTGTGGCGCAGTGAGGGGCGGCGCGGGGCGAGGGAGGCGGCGGGGACAGCGCCGACCCGGGGGACACGCTGCCTGATGATGGGGTCGACTCGCCGCAATACCTGGATCATTATTAGATTCATTACATACTAGTAGACGTCACGCGGTTTCACTCCTCCTCCTCTTCAAATCTTTCCTTTTTATAATATTAGTGTAGATTGATGACGTGTTGTTCGAAGCTTTTCCGACGTTCGAAGTCATGAAAATGTACTTATGTTAATCTCGTCATCAGAGCCTATAGGGTTGGATGTCCGTAGAGAACAATTGGACAACCAACCATATAGCTTTGATGTAGGTTTTTTATTTGTACATATCTATACAGTACAGATAAATAAAATTGAAGTGTCTGTTTGTAATTCCAAAATTACAGCTTTTCACTAAATATCACTATCATTTTTTTCTCTGTCTGTCGGTCTGTCTGTCTGTCTGTCTGTTTGATCCGGGTAATCTCTGAAACGGCTGAACCGATTTTAACGGAACTTTCACTGGCCGGCAGCTGATGTTTCAAGGAGTAACTTAGGCTACGTTTATTTATTAAAAATATTAGGGTTCCGCGACAATAAGGATGAAACTAAATCTACGCGGGTGAAACCGCCACAGCTAGTTTTCAATTTGGAATGGAATTCAACTTCGCTGGAATTGTAAAAATAAATTCCGGGAGCTTTGTATGGGAAATACCACTAACCCATCCGTAGGCGAATGGGTCAAGCGAGTAACTTGAGACGTGATACAAAATAGAGGCTCATCGAACTCTTAATCAAAACGCGTTGATTGTGGATACGTTAAATTACCTTCTTCATACCCACCTGTATGTATTATCGCAGAATTCAAAGCTGAATTCCGTGGTGAAAACTGTGGAGTCATCGAGAAGTGGTACCATGAGGGTATCTTCTCCACCACCGCTGCTGTTCTCCAGTCCACACCCCGAGAGGAGAGATGAGCTCTCGTTCTGTACATGAAAGATTAATCATCACTCTCCTACCCTTATATCATTTTATTTGGGGTCGGCGCAATGGGTATTTCTTTTTTATTCTCTCAGCCAGCATCCCCCTCTTTTATAATCATATTTTACACAATCCATTCAATGCTTCTTAGGACTCCAAGAACCCCAGTTTGTCCCAGTTGTCTTCAACTTTTGTTTTTGATACTCTAAATACGTTAATCAGCAAACTTTTCCTTTATGCAAGAGTATTCCGTATTTCTCTTGTTAAAAACTACTCATGATTATTTCGTTGATCTCAAAAGTACAGAAAGTACTATTTTTTGGTTATTTCATTAAAATGCTCCCTACACTAACAGTTTCCAAAAACGTATGTAGCTTAGTTGACTTACTTGGTCTTAAGAGATTCCTTACCTTGATTCTTTCTGGCATAGCAGCAATGATTTGCTCGGCGAGAGTAAACACACGATCATCTTGCTCCCCTGAAATCGTATGTAAAGTTTACTTTGAAATAACAAGCTCGGCAGATATCCCATTCGTTTTTTATTGTTGAATTTCAGGTCTTCAATTCGAAATGGTATATATATTATTGGCTGTTCTATCACAATTAACATCGATAGCTTTGGCAATACACATTTAGTGTAACAAAGGGATTAGATAACAATCCAATAAGATGATAAAATACATGAAAATAAGATTAAAGGCCTAGACAATCACTTATAACATCAGTGACATTGCGTACAACTAAATTTCTAATTTATTAAATCCAGGCGCTGTCAGCTTATCCCTTCATTAACAAAACACTCAGGCAATATAATTATCTTAGCTGAAAGTTATTGTTCTTTCGTTTTTTACTTACCGTACATGATGATCATGATAAAACTCAAACCGATGAGAAACTCAAAAATATATTGTAAATTGTCTCAATGACACTGATACGTTTGCTGGATGTTAAAAACAATGTGTTCTTAGAACCTCCGTGCCAAAGCACTTACCTTCGGTCAAACTTAGCGACATTAAAATCTACACATAAAAAGCGGTCATAATATAGATATCGATTCATGCAAGCGGTTTAGCCAACATGCTGTGGGTGTACTGTCACGTTTCATTGTTAACTGTATTTAAACTTGTGTTCTGAGTTGATACAACGTTGCCTTGAAGTGTACTGAAATTGAAGAAAATTTGAGTAAGCCAATCAAATTGGATGTGATTGAAAGTACAGTGATAGTCGTAGACCAATACGAACCATTGAAAGCGACATCGAGGGACAACATCAAGTAAAGTAAACCGAACTTTATCACCTTGGACATACAGTTAATATTCAGAACGCAATAGGCAAGGAAACTAGTTCGGCTTACTTTTTGGATACTACAACACCAACACTGGGAAATCCGTTCAATAAATTGGACACAAAAATATATAGAAGAAACTACAAAAGTGGTCTACCATACAGTGATCACTTTTAGGAGCTACAAACTGGCGACAAAGATAGGGATAGTACAGATAAACTCGTAGAAGAAGATACACCAGGCCGATGCAACTATGCTACAGTCACAACATCGAAAGACACGAGCGAATAGATACTGCCACTTGAAATGGTATAGAACGGTATTCTTAAGTCAAATTTTGCCAATCAGATGAAAGGACATTAGAAAATCATTATTTTGCTAAAATATTTATGCTCAACTTTAGTCTGCTCAAATGCAACGCATCAAGATGAAATAACATACTTATTTGTTTGCAGCTCAGATATCATACATGATGCCTGTTTTTTTCCAAACTCGAATCCGAATTATTAAAGTAGCCCAAAACAGACGATTAACATGAAAGATAATAGAGTTCATTTGGGCTTCAAATTGGTATTAATTTTGAAATTTGGTTTCATTGTGGGCATGTCCCATGATAAGTTTCTTTTTTAATTTGTTTAGTCCCGGGTCTATACCGTTTCTGCGGGACTGACCTTGGGGTGCTCGCGGCTGGGCGCGCGGCGAGGCGGGCGGCGAGCAGTCGGAGAGCGCCTCGACGTCTATGAGCGGGCTGGCGCGCCCGTGCGTCGGCGCCGTCTCGCCTGCGGACCGCACCAGTGCACCCACCGAACAACGCACATTCACCTCTTTCCCGTTTCAACTACTTTCTTCCATATACTTTCCACGTATAGAATTGATCTTTAAGGGGGTCTATAATTTGGCCTCCTAAATGCCCTTTGGATGATGGCCCTATAAAGCGGTTATGATTTCAAACACCGCTCGAATTGAACTTTACTTTGTTCGGGACAAGGTTTAATTAAATAGTCGCAAAGTATTCTTATGCGTTTATTAGTTTGAACGTCTTCGACTGATCGTTAAAGGTATCAATAAACTATGAACAAATTTGTTATTGGTGGATCTGCGTCGTTTTAAAAGAGTTTATTGTGGACTTACTTGCTTCCATATTTTAGATATGATGCTAAACAACATTTAATATTATTATTCCATCATTTAATTGAATTTTATCGACGATAATGCTGAATTGTTGGAAAATCTCTAAGGATCCTCATATTAACAAAATGATGATAATACTAATCGCAAATGTTAGGGTCAGTTAAGGAAGTTTAACAGGAAAGAACTCAATGCACTCGTTCGCTTGAAAACCGTAGCCAACGCCGACAAATCTCTCGTCTTCATATCTCTTTGATTGCAGCAAACCAAAAAACCGAAATTGCCGACCTTCCAATTCTCAGGCGCCGTGCCGGTATAAATAAATAATCATCAGCAAATGAAAATTGAACTGACTATAGAGTGAAATGCTTAGACAAGCAAACACTTACATAGGGCTAGGTCCATACGTCTGCCGATCTTCATGTCGCCGAAGCTGTCCTCAGACGTATCGGAATCTAGAGGTAGGGACATGCTTCGTTCCCACCTGAAACATATCAAGTATGGATACTGTCACGAGTTTGCAAGCAAAATTGTGGGGAAAACTGCGCAAGTGAACGCTCGCGCCATACAAACCCAAATGCAACAGCTGCGTATTCAAGACCAGGTATACTAAATGTAACGTTTTTGTTTATAGTGCAAGATTAAGTACCTTGGGGTATAAATATAGTATATACAGTCGCTTACGAGACAACCTATACATTTAAGTAGAAATTCAAGACGAATCCGTCACGTAAATTGTGTAATATCTCTAGCTATACCCACCCCTTTGGAGACTATTTTGGGCAGACGCAGAAATGAAGAATGAAGAAGTTACCTGGCAGAAGAATTGCTATCAGATTTATCAATAGCAGAACTGGATCTGAATGCATCAGCCATATTAATTCCGCTGTCTATCGATGGCCTCTTCACCAGGTTACTCTCCAAACTACCGGTCCGTCCTTTTTGCGATAAACTGGGGACAAGATAACATTATAAAAGTATTTTTATGAAATTGGAGAGAGTGCACTTAGATTTTCATAGAATCAACGCAACTACGCAGAGAAACTAGAACTCATGCAATTAGACTAAATTAACAATCGATACGTAATTCTAATCTGCCTTGCATTTTCGTTAATTCGTGACTAAATGCTTCGTGTATGTCATGTGTGTTTCATGCTTTAAATATTCCATCATGTCTTTCCTACGCCCTTTTTATGATATTACCACATTATGTCCTATGATAGTGAATGACCCCATTCACTATCCTGATATTCAATATTTCATCTTCTTTATAACCTTCCGCTTTCAATAGCTTGAGATCGAAAATGATCATCGATAATTACCTGTGTGGCTTTAAAAAAACCCCATCCTTAGCTGGTGGGTGTATCCGATCGAGCAGCGCTGCGAGATCGTTGAAGCCGGCTCTGCGTGCAGCCGCGGCGGCCTGTCGCGCGCCTGCCTCACGCCGAGTACCTGCGCTCCACCGCGCCAACACCGCTGCGGTCTCCATGTGACCTGCTGCACTTGCTACCATCTGCCCAGACAAATTTCAATTCATGGTTATAAAAGAGTATTAAAATGTTGCAATGCTTTTTTCTATTGTTTTAAATAGATAGATTATAAAATTTCAATTCGTCATACATATATCCAGAAGGAATAGAATGCCATTCTGTAATCCGCTTGCGGTCTGCAATTAATAGATCTGAGATCTAGAGATAGAGAAGAATTATTTATATCAATGGTGAATTTATCGAAAACTTACAACTTAAAAAGAGTGTACAATGTACTAATTTCAGTTTAAAGACTTACAAACTAGACAAAAGCGCGCTGAGTCCTCACAAAGTAAGCTTAGAGGGTATATTATCATGATTTGGTAATTGCTCCACTTACCAAAGGCGTACAGTTATCACCATCTCTGGCGCCCAAATCAATTTCTTTCTCCAAAGCAAGGCTATTGTCATCTTGCCTCCATCGTAAGAGAACTGTCGTGAGCTTCGTGTACCCCAGAGCTGCGGCTAGATGTAGGATAGTGGAGCTATCTTCCCCGGGCTCGGTGGTAAAACCTTCTGAAGTTCCCGTAGACCGGGCGCTGAGAGTCCGGCAGACGGATACAAGACGTTCTTCAAATTTTGGGTTTGAGTAGAGCTGAACATCTTCGATCTGTAACATTATAATTTACATGTAAGCTTTCATCATCAATAAATATGATTACATTAAATATCAATCACATTTAATTAATCTTTTTGTTTCATATAGAAAATCACAATCAATTTCCTCTTACGAGTATACAATATACATACATATACTCACGCTGGCATCCCATGGGAGTAAGCAGAGATCACCGTTTTAACGACCATACAGTTTTTGAAGATCATGGAATACAACAAAGAAGCATACCTGATTATTATCATCCATCGGCTCAATCTTGATCTGCAGCCGTCCATGAAGCCGCTGCAATCGCTGAAGCAAGGAAAACCGCCTAAAATCCAGCGATGGAAGCGGTGCTGTGGCCGGTGATGAAGGCGCAGGAGCTGGTCCTGCTTTGTACTCGAACACTACAGTATCGGAGACAACGCGGCCGCCACGAGCTACTTGCAATGCTGCTAAGCCTGCTTCATGAGCTGAAACAGAAATAAAAAGAGATTTAAAGCAGGATCGGATACTTTAATTAGCTCATAATGTTGTTCCATAATTGAAAAGAGCAGCAAAGCAGACAGAAAAAAGAAGACCCTTAAATTCACTAGAACGTTTACTCTTTAGCAACGCGCCATAATATCTCTATTTAATAGACAATCCAATTTCATTTTATTTCATTACTGTCAGCTGCAATTTGAAATCATCATATGTAAATACAACAATCAAGTGTCTCACCTGGACAATAACACCTTAGCAATCCATTCTGCACCAATATAGAGGGCACGGGGAAGTTATCAAATAGTACTGTGTACTGATCCGATGATTCCGTCCACGGTCCAGCAACTAAAACCTTAGCACCACCCTCCGGATACGCCCATTCTGGTGAATAATCTGTGATACTGAGAGCGCCTTCTGCACTGTCTGTTTGCATCTTTTCACTAGTATCTTCTATAGGTGAAGATTTTTCACTTAGAATCTGGAAATAATTAAAATTCTAATATTAAATTCTAACAGTGTTACTATGGTCATAGATTCATAGCCAGCCATATGCTTAAACTATTATGTGTATATTTTAAGAAATACTTACGATAGGATGAGTTGATATCGTACTGGGGTCCAGCACTTCCAATTCAGGAAAATCTCCTAACATGTCAAATGCGTCTAAATTTACAAATACGTTGTCATCTACTACATTTGTAGGTGATGCTACAGCTTCACAACTCTCTATAAAGTCCATTGTATCAATCCCTGATACCATAACATTAGCGGTATCAGAAGACCTCACTCCATTCCTATCTAAATCACACGTAGGCATATTAGCTGATAATGTTTTCTGTATATCCTCATGTGATAACTCTAAAGTCTCGTCAAAGAAACCGCTAGAATCTAAATTTCCATCAGTACCTAGTAACACTAAGGTATCATCACAGTTATCCGTCAGAATTTTACTCTCTAATCTTTCAACTAAATCTGGATATCTAGAAGGCGTTGCTGGCGCACTAGCAATGACATGGGTTCTACTTCTGGGTTCCATTTTAATCTTCCTATCGAAGTCTATTTCTATTTTCTCCTCGCGACGTTCAATCTCAAACGTGTTGTCAGATTTATGAACGCAAGGCGGTGGTTGGCTATCTGGCACTTCTCGTTTCAGAACAAAAGTTGGTTTATACTGTTGTCTGTATCTGTCCCGAGGCTCTTCACATACAAACGACGCCACTGATAGTGGAGAAACGAGAGACGAATGTTGTTGAGTGCCGTTACTGGTTCCATTTAGAATAAGTAATCCACCACCTCCTTGTATCTGCCCGAGAGATAAAAGTAGCGGTGAGGATTGAGTTGTAGGTCTATGGTCTCTGGTGTATTGTCGTGGTGGATGTGCCATCGGGCGTGGTGAAGGCCCGGTGGTGGACGAGACGTGGTGGTCTGAAGGTGGGGGCTTAGCGGCTTGGATTCTTCGCAAGGGATGGGCACAGGTCCTCGAGTCCTGGCAGGTGGAGTCAGGACAGCCACACTCCAGCTGCCTCGCCAAAGCCGCGGCTCTAGCAGCTCGCTGCTTCTCCATGAGCTGTCCGACGATGGCCTCCACGGTCTCAGTGGTCTGGAACATTTTGCCCTGACATTTTATATTGGTAGAAGCACCATTTTCTACAGTATTCGATTCGAAACGGTACTTCTATATTTGAGAACTTACCGATATTTCCAATTCATTGTTGGCATCTGGTTCGTCTTCACTGAAAACTGTAAAATAAATATTATTTATTAGTATTGACTGCTTGCTACGTATTTGATATGTAATGATATTATAATCTAGTGACTTTAAAGGCATACAAGTAACTATGGTCTTTTGTTTGAAAATATATGCGTGTGACACACTTCTGAGAATCATAAAAGTGTCACAAGGCATAAAATTACGGTTCATATTACTCCAGGTTAAATATTATTTATTGTAATACCCCAAAACATGATAAATAACCCACAAAAAGGACAATATCCACGAAATAATTACCAAATTGTGATCAGATACCGTTAATATCGCGTTAACTACTTGATATTTACAGCCGGGATCTCAATAAAATTCAACATCGATGTCGAAATTTGAACTGCGGTTGGAGGTTTTATTCAGGGTGGAGCTAAAAATTCTTGTAAAATACTAATCTACGATGAAGATATACCTGAATCTTAATTAACTAAATTTCAAAACAATAACAAAATTTCACTGAACTTGTAATAAGACTTTATTGTGAAAATACTACTCAATGAGCTGCTAACAAAATGAACAGCTGACCATATCAGCAAAACGGGATTTTCTGTTTCGAAATTCAAAGACAGGGGAATGTTACCTCCACCTTACAGAAGATCGCAACCGAAAAATGAGGAGTATAGTGTTCCTGTCGGGAGTAAGGATGCCAGTGCTCCATGAGTAGAGAAGAACGGAAGGTGCAGCCGCAGCAGATTCCATTCTTTTTAAGGAAAACTGCAGCCGCTTACTGCTTGTTGCTAATTTTGAAATTTTAGTAGTTTTCATAGGGCAGCTTAATTGCTTGTTAATACTCACACATAGGCTTCAGTTGGCTGACCAGTTCATCTTTGGTCCACTCCTTCTTGTCAGCCCACAAAGCCAAGCTAGGAGCAACCGAAGCTAGTTTGTTGTCATCAGGATACGGCACGTTCAGATAGTGTACTAGCACTATATCGGGGTTCTGGAATTTAAGGAAATACGATGTCTTTTAACATTAATATTTTAAAGGCCTTATGTGACTCATTGTACGGAAGATTTTTCAGAGAATCAAGGGTTCTACTCTCATTTAACGAACTACGAAGTTGAATTACATTTTTTAACGTTTATATATTCTAAGCCTACCTTAGTTAAATAATGTAAAGAATGAAAATTTAAGTTTGAAGAAAACCAAATGACACTGAAACTACATTTGATTATCGATATGAAGTTTCTTCTTCTTTATTTATTGTTGCTAAGTTCTGTTTCATCATTGAGTATACATTGATAACATTCATGCTTAAAGATGAATATAAAACAAAAACAACAAAACTCCTTGATATCCCTCATACGGAAGAGTTATAATGAACGTTTCTCTTCAGTGGATATTTTTAATTCTTCTAAAGCATCATTCAGAAAGCAAATCCTCACCATAATAATTAATGAAGCTGGTAACTGAATAGAATACATATGATACATACACACACACACACACACACACACATACACACACAAACACACATACAAAGACAATAATTATCCATTTAGGGCATTGGAAATGCAACCTTTTTATGATGTTTCACATACTTTCTCTGTCTCTCTAAACTATATAACATTTATACATATTGTAAATCCCTTGTTGGCTGTAAGAGTTATATGTAAGATAGTTTTTGTTTTATTTAAGAGCTGTGGATTTTGTAATAAATAAATAAATAAATAAATACATAGATAAATATCATACATACATACATATATATGCTCACGCCTGTATACAATGGGGGTAGGCAGAGACCACCCTTTTCCACATGCTACGAACCTTACCTACATACTACTTACATAAATATATTATAATAATATATGATCATAGAACCTAATACCGCGATAGACTTACTTATCACTGTGGAACCTCATCGGTGGTAAATTCTTCGACGTTCATAAGTGCCTTACTAGGGCCTAAACTGAATAAATCATTTTCATTTCAATCGCCTCTAGTAAAAGTGTGTATTACGACACTTTTACCTACTCCTTTGTGAACCCGAATAAGACACGTAGGCTTACGAGAAATTGAAATGAGATTAATTAAAATAAGAATGATATTCAACATGCAACAAACAAGCTCTCCCTAATAAACCTAGAACTACAATCGCTAAGTGACGCGCGAATAACAAACTACCCCCCAAATAATGGACACCATAAACCATTCCGAAGAAAAAACGCAATGAACAAGCACACTCAAATGGACATAAACCAAAGGCAACATTCAAAACGGGCCGTAAATCCACTCCAGCGTAGTTTAAGCAACGTATAAAATAAGTAATACACAATATTTTAATTTTCAACATGAGATCGGCTGGATGTAAAACGGGGCACAGTGTAATAACTATCCATTTGTCTTCAAAATGGTGGTCATAAAGATGGCGGCATTATTTATGTAATGGCCGCCACGTAGGGTTGCCACTTCACATGTGCATTTTATCGTGTGTTTATTGTGATATTTTTCATTAAGTCGGGTGTGAAATAACTGTTGAAGTGTGTTTCGTGAACAGATTGTTAAAATTATTTTCCGAAAATGTGTTCTGTGTACAAACAGTGTTTTTGTGGATATTTTACTTTGTAATACTTAAGAGGGTTTAATGGCAATCAATAAAGTATTTAATACATTAAGTAGCTGTGCCCTGTGGTTTCAGCTGCGTTGATTGTATTTTGCCGGCCCTCAATTTAAATAAGAGCAGCTTCAGTTACTCCTTTAACATCAGCTATCTGCCAGTGAAAATCCCGATAAAATCGGTGAAGCCATTTATGTGATAAACCGGTATAAATAGACAGATAGACAGAAAAAAACCCCTCGTTCTTCGTACATTACCATTTTTTTTTCATTTAAGTTGAAAGTATACGTTTAGTGAAAAACTGTTAGTTTGGAATTACAAAACGACAATTCAATTTTACTTATCCGAATAAATATATAGATTTGACTACGAAATTAGTCCATTCATTTGTACTATCTGCTATTATTTCGAGTCTGAATGTTAGAAATACTCGTAGATTTAGATGTAATTTGATACCTTCTGTCATACAAAATAAATTCTTCGACAGCAGGTATCAACATTTATTTATAAGATTTTTTTTAAATAAACTTATTGTTTATGAAATTATCGTTGGCAACCCTAATGTTTTTCCCGCGAAGTGGAAAGTTAGACTACCCGATCCAACGGTCGGCGACAGGAAGTACAGTAATAATGTACTGCTTAACTCCGCTAGACACAAATTGTTTAGCAGTTACCAGTGCTATAGATACCAATTTCAGATTGCCAAATATCATCGCCATCTATATAGCTATCTATATGCAAATTGGAGTTACCAACTGCGTCTGTTACACATACACGGGCTAATCTCAAAAGGATTGGATTATATCTATACTAATGTATAAAGCTGAAGAGTTTGCTTGAACGCGTTAATCTCAAGAACAGCCTATCCAATTTGAGAAATGAAATTAATGTTGATAGCCCTTTTATTGAGGATGGCAAATTCTAGGCTTAGTTTATGCTGCATATATAAATCATTTGTTCCTACTCAGTGATTTCTTCCAAAATATCTGTTGGCTCTCTCTATACCGCCAATAAATGACAGGGACATGATAATGTGGCAAACACTCTCGGTACTCACTTTTAACTTCAATAAAGGAATTAAATTAATATTTCATATGTTTATGAAAATTTTAAGTTGGAATCTCATCGGCCTGTACCAATGAGTTTTGCTGAACACTTAAGAGAAGTAATTTCACCCCACGTGCTTTACGGTGAAGGAAAACATCGCGATAAAATTTGCATATGTCTGAGAAGTAATTCAGTCGTACGTATAGTAATTGAGACGGCGATGGACTCAACCTCTGTCACGTTGGCACTTAATCATATTCGGTGAAATGTGGATGTTATTGTTACAACACCACTGCCTACCCCTTCGGGGGGTGAACATATGTAAGTATGTTCAGCCGCTTAGATTTGTAAAGCCTAGGTGTACAAGTATCTACTAATATACCTAGTACTGATATTCTCACGGGAAATTATCCACTTGGCCACTACAGTAGCAAATGCACGGCATAGATAAATCAACTTCGCAGACGTTCACATTCATTCGTCATATGCACGTGCTTACTGAAAGTTAATTTATTATTCTGCATTCAAACTATCCAAAGAGATTTAATAAAATGAATATAACCCGATGTGGCTGATCACCTGATTTTTATACGAACTGAGTGCCATCAAACCTTCGTAACTTTTACTAAGATAATCGGTAGCCAGGGGCCCAACCATGACCTCTTATTGCAATGATAATTCAGTTGTGCGACAGTGACAGATGTATACACGCCGCGTACATCTCTCTCATAAATGAGTGAAACTATCATGGCAATAAGAGCTCATGGTAAGGCCCCTGGTTTAAAGCCTTTATCAGATTCTCTTGGGCCTCTGACTGACCTGTAACGATTGTCAAAGATGATAAATTGGCAGCTGGGACCGATGGCATAACGACATATCCGAGGCACGGATGGAACTTGGGCGGTCACCCACTACTAGCTCATGGTAGGGTTGCTTAACTACAACGATCGAATGAAATGCGCAATAGCTACTGTGCCCCGAGCCTTATTTATATACTAGCTGTGCCCCGCGGTTCCACCTGCGTCGACTTAATTTCATGCGTGGCCTCCGGAATCCTTAATTATTTTTAATGAAAGTGACGCCTTTAATTTGACTATCGGCCAATGAGATTCCCGTTAAAATTGGTCCAACCTTTTTTTTGTGAGTACCGGACATCTCTTCAGAAGCATTTAGTGAAAAGCTGCTAATTTAAAATAAGAAACAGACTTCAATTTTATTTATTGGTATTTAGATTCTTGTAGACCTATAGGTACATTGAAGTTCGTTTAAGTGCATTGGCACAGTACTGCTGATTAGTTACTCTATGGCACGGTGTCAATACAAATTGACACCTGTTACATATACCAACATTGGTGCAGCGATCGCAATCAGAAATTCAATTACCACCGACATTTTGGCTCGCTGCGGATTTGATGGCATTTTCAAATGTCACATCGTAACCACTTCACGCTTTCGATACTTACTCAGCTAACTGGTTTTAATGGAAAGCAAATAATGTCTAGACATGGCAATATTATTATGGCTGCCAATAAATATATCTATACAGATAAATCAATTTGAAGTGTCTTTTTAAGAAAATGCTGCCTAAGAACGTATAATACGGTATTTAAATTTACAAAACAAGTTTTTAAATTTTTTTCTGTCTGTCAGTTTATTTAATGTTCCGGTTAATCTCTAAAATGGTTAGACCGGTTTTAAAGGGACTTTCATTGGCAGATACCTGATGTTAGAAAGAGTAACTTTTAGTAACTAAGGCTATAAACATTTATCGGGTTTCGCAAAATAAAACCACCAGTGTTATTTAGTGTACGTGGGGCAAACCGCTGGGCATAGCTATTATGATTATAAAATCATCTACTATTATAACTTGAACTCATATTATCCCCTTATTCGTCGTCTTCATCGTTTATCCTAAACCTCGCATCACCAAAGCTATTCGCCCCAACATTTCAACAGCGCGAGACGTGCGAAGCGAACCTAATGAAATATTAAAGTTTAATTTCGTAAACGTCGCTACAACCGACCGCATTCTACCGAATACCCAATATGCACTTTGCCATGGAGTTTAGAAATCATTTTGCAAATGAACAACTATTTACCGCCTCGTTGGTCTAGCGATTGCAAAAGCTTCTGTGGAACACGAGGATTCGATCGCCAGGTCGGGCAAAGTGTAATTTTTATTTTTTATTATTTATTTGTTTTTTATTTTATTTTTTATTATTTAATTTGTATAGGTTTTTTTTTTTTTTGTTATTTTACATTGTATTTAGGTTAAGTTGTATTGTGGATACTGCCAGTGTGACCGTGCTGTGACGTGACGCCTTGGTCCTAGCGGAAGATCAGTGATGGTTGTCATCAACGTGGCAGCCAGATTATGCTGAGTTGGGACCAATTCGGAACAACTATAAAACACTGTTCCTACTCGTATAATCCTTTTCGCTATTTTGTGTATGTTGTTACGAATAAATTTATTTTCTTTCTTCTCTTTCTTTCTAATTGGGTTTTTCCACCTGCAATTTCCCAGTAGCAGTCCAAAGCCTCGCCTCCTAATACACGGGTCTTAAACGTAACTGGCGAATTGTGGGTAAATTAAGGGTATACAGGCGGGAGCGTATGTAAGTATTCATCGGTGTATATTTTCTCCATATTAATATTAATATCATCATCATCCTTATACCATGTTATTTGTATTTAGCGCAATGTGTTCTTCTCTTCTATTTCCTCTCTATTAGCCGTCATATCTGTATTCACTCCCATTTTAGCAATATCATCTTTGACACAGTCCATCCATTGTTAACACTTCCTCTCGAACATATTAATATAAATAATGAGAAAAGTGTTCTGTCATTCAGATGAGAAGAGCGTTTACAGATTTAATACAATAAGCATCGTATGTGACGCCATCTGGTGGGTACTTATGTGTCTCTCTTGTCTTTTCATGACTACCCAATTGTTAAAACGACACTAATAACTATTTAAAAATGATTCCGCATCACTAATTATTTGGACCACGATACAATAAACAAAAATAAATTATTAAGTTAAATCAAATATAATTTGCCAAATCAGGTTGTGCAAAAAATATATTTTCATAATAACATTTAAGCGTCGTCTATAAATAACGTTAACGGCCTAAATAAAAAGCAACGAACTTCCTACACGAAATATAATTATGCCAAACCAATCGAAAACATTTCAAGGAATGAAAACTTAAAAAGTATTCGAGTTCTCGCTACGGGCGTATAAACGGGCGTCGCCTGTAAGGAACCCATTAATATTACAGCGTTCCCACTGAAAATATATCACAAAATATTGGAACTGAAACTTTCAATTCGCGGTTTCATCAATTTCATAAGAAGCCGTATCAAAGCCGAGGCGCATCTTCAGATTTCATATTTCAGTTTCAAAACGTACAGAGCCACGAAAAATTGAGGCTTTATGTAAGCTGTGATTTTTGAAGCTGGATTTCTAGATCTGTGTGTCGGTATAAAGAGCTTGAATTTCTCAAAATAAATAAGAAATTTGTCATTCCGTTCCATAATATAAACTACTAGCTTTCCCCTGGCTTCTACCACGTCATATATCCCCGAGTTTGGGATAGTTATGGTTTTAAGCCATGTTTAGTAATAAGAGGTTTAAAATAGATTTCCAAACGATACAGATGCCTAGCAAATTGAAGTCAAGAAAAAATGTAATGACTAGCAAATTGAACAATTTCAAGTGGCAATGTAACGAAGTCATTTAGCTCGGGGCCGCCTAACGAAGGCATTGCCGTAGGTATAGTGTACAGTTCATTATCATAGCACTTCTGTGCTCCTAGGGAACGGCTTTACTTTGATATTCAATTCTTATTTTAGTAAGAAAATATAAAATGATCATGTAGAACAATCGTTAAATAAAATCTAAACGTGATACCGTAAGTATAATTTATTGACTTTTAATCATATCTTTTTAACGTTGATCTGAAAATTTAAAACAAATCCCATTCCATATTGGAAAAATGCATACACTATTGTAACTGCTGATCACGTAAGTTTTCTCAAAATGAAAGGATTCATTTGATATCCATTCCGCGGTAGCAAAATGGTCGAATGGACATGAAAATAGTAAATTATAAATATTTACCTGTAACAGCCAGTAACACCGTCGATGGAACGTCGGTAGAATTGCGGAGTGAACATAGCAGCCGTAGATACACTGGAAACAAAAGTAAATAGTATTATTTAATTGTGCATATTATAACAATGTTTCACATATAGCATTCCAAACGGTTACACGAATTTGTTAAGTATCAGTTTTTTTAATCATTAATTTTGCCCTTATATTTATACTATTAACTGTCAAATATTTTATTCCATGCTAAATCACTAACAATCGAACTATGTATTTGACATTATATAAAACGATGCAACCATTCATAGGATTTCATATTTATAGAAAATATGATTATCCAAATGTGACTGAATTATAACAGTTACTTACTTGTATATAATTTATTAGCAGAATTAGTTAACGTCAATCGACAGAATACTAAAGGAACAATAATAAAAGCTGCTATATGTATGAAAAAGAACTGTGTACTGTTAATAAAATAACTGTAGAATTGTACGCTTCGTAGACTGCAACGTTTGAACTCTAAAAATAATATCACATACGTCCTGAAACAAGGGTAACCAAGCCTAACCTGGAATTGGCACCTGAACTAACTTCGTTTACTGAGAAGGCCTTTTCTGTTCTATCTGATGGCTTAAATTATAAGGAAAGAGCGATTTCAATATTATTAATTTATTATTATGTAATACCTAAAACTATTCTCTATTTTTCATTCTGATTTTTTCAGATTGGTTCCTCTTCGTGGAATGACGTATTTTTGGGTGAGATTATTCAAACCATGCGTAGTTCGACCTGGTGGAGGATTATTATCATGTGACAATTATTGCATTTTAGACTCGGCGTCTCACTAATACACACTCATTAAGTCACACATCGAATATATTTAAGTTAATTATCAATAATAAATTAAAAGTTTTATAAATTTCTCAATATAAAGTAAATAGATAATCACAACGTTAAAAAACTTTTGTTTTACTTGGATGATATTTTGATAAAGTTTCTAGCAGTGATTCTAAGCTATGTGGCCTTTAAGTACGATTTCTATTGAGCAATTCTGTAAACCGCTTTTCGTATAATTTTGCACCAGCCACAGAGTACTCAACGGTCGCAGTTGTACGAAATGTATTATTCAGCGCTTCTTGGTACGTGGCGTCGAGTGGCGATTGCCGCCCAGCACGTGGACTCACGTGGACTCGTGTTTTTATGTTGATCTTATTGGGTGCGATATCTAGTGCAACTTTAGCAATTTTTGAAAGTACTTAAGGTAACGGTAAATTGCATTGCTTGGACGAAGGTAATACTGAGAAGTGAACGAGAAAATTACATACTACTATCTTTTTAAATGGATATTTTTATTTTATCTAGTTGTAAGACAGAAATATAGTTCCTCAGATTTTTATTTTAGTTATAAAATGTGATATTCTCAAGGAAGGCTATAATTTTTTTTTTAAATAATTTAATCTCGTAAATTTAACCTAATAGCGGAACAGGAGTGAGTTTTTTTTTGCATAACTGTGGATGATTATAGCTCGCGTTCACGCCGTACAAGACCCAAAAAGTTACCTGCGCCTTAACCATTACACACTTAAAATTCCCCTAGCCAGCAAGATACCAACTAAATTGACTCAATAATATGGAAATATTTACATAGCTTATGACTCGAGATTGCATAGAAAACCGTTTTTTTAGTCTCCTCTATTTTATGAACCTCTACAAATATAGGACAGGCCTCTCAAATACCCCACGGCTCAGAATCTTTGATTAACTTATTTTATAACCAGCAGTACAATTTACGACTTACAGTAAAGTCGCTTCACTTTGTAAAAACATCACGTAACATCCACAGTATGCCTTAAAACCCTCAATCAAATACTGAATCAATCAAATATGAGCACCGTTGGTCTGGTGGTTATTATAGGGGACTACAGTGGGTGTCAGGGTAAACTTTAATCCTATTCTTTAATGCATACATATCACGCCTGTATTCCAAAAGGGGTGGGCAAAATTATAATAATAGGACACCCACATATCGTCAGTTATATTTAATTCCCACGTGGTAGGAAGCTAAAGGGATTACAGATAGAAAAACCGAGTAACATTTGCCAAACCCGCGAATCGAACCCAGAATCTCGCGCTTGAGACCACTCGAACAACGTGGCAAAATATAAATATGTTCTCCTTAAAAAAAATATTTGCAAAACTCTCTTGTATAGTACACGCGATACAAGCCTAGCTTAATTTGTGACTAGATAATGTCCGCGCATAATTTAGAGATAGATTGGGCCTGAAATAGACCCACTCGAATCTAAAGCGAGGGTCTTTATTGGTCGTATTTCTGAGCGAGTCTAGGTAATAATCGAGGCGGTTGTGCTTTATTTGCGGATATCCGGATGGATGGACGGGTAAAGAGGCGAGCGATGGACAATTTAGAAATTCTAAAGTTATTTTAAGAGAGCTTTGGCATAGTAGGTTCACTTGTTTTGAATCATCTGCATAGAATTGAAAAGAAAAGATTTTTTTTTCGAAAATTTGTGCAATTATAATGTAATGATTAGCTAGAGGAAGCCACCCCTATCTTAAGTGGTAAGAGCCCTCTGTGTCCCATTTCAGTAAACCTAACCTACTAGCTTCCGCCAGCGGCTTCGCTCGTTCGATAAAAGACTCATAGAATAAAAAGTTTCTAAGAAGTTCAATCCCGCATTTCACCCCTTAGGGCTGGAATTCTGGAAAATCCCTTACAAAGAACCAACTGTCTAAATTTCATGTATCATGCGTTTTAGGCTGTGTGTTAATATAACCTATACAGACAAATAAAACATACAATATATACAATTGGGTTATTAGTAATTCCGCGGCAATTCCTTGCGGGGTTAAAGGTGAGCCGAATGACCTCTAGGAACATTTCAACCTTTTTCAAATGATTTTACATTTGAATCTCACGATTGCATTATACATTTAACGATTTTCAGTACTTATTTAACATTTGCCTCACAAACTATTCCTTATACTAAGGGTAGTTGGGTTGAAAATTACTTCCCTTACATCCCTTTACAGTCAGTCAGTCAGGACTTAAAATTTTATATGTATAGATTAGCTCCGAAATGTAATCCGCTATCGCTCTTATTTTGAACCATACACCATCGACGACTGGCCAGTGAGAGAATTAGACTTTTACAGCCGGAATCGGTGCCACGTATCTCAGGAATAATGACGTGAATTGGCACATTACAGCTGGATGGTATGACTTTAGGAAAGAGATTGGAATTTTGGCAAAGGGGTCAATTTTGTGGACGTAAAGAGGCTTTTTTCCTTAGTATTTTAAAGACTGAATGTTTTTTCAAACTATTGATTTAAACTAATCTATGTTTAATAACATTTCTTTACACTCTCCCATAAATATTTGACACAATATGCTTAATAACATCTACAATTTACACTTAATAATAATGATAATAAAAATACATTTAATTCAAGCCAAGGTACACTCATAGTTTGTAAGTAAGCTGACCGAGTTGCAATTCTTCAGCTCTCAGGCACTTACAATACGTTATTTTATATCTTATCAGAAGTAAGCAGGTTCTTTTTATCTAATCTCATAAGTGAATGTATATATAAGAGCGACCTCTTAAACAACACAGAAATATCTCATAATTAAACAATACTTTGTACTACGGATAATTATTTAATTCTCAGTAGAAGCCCAAAAAAAGATGCTTGGCATAAAGTGGACACAGTTCCGCACCAACGATTCCATACTGCAGGAGCTCAGGATCAAACAGCGTCTGTCGTCCACAGTTCAGACTCGCATTCTCAAATTCTTTCGACATGTGTCGCGACGTGGAGACGCATCCATAGAGCGTCTAGTGGTGCAGGGTAAATTCGAGGGTACTAGGGCACGTGGCAGATCACCAATGAGATGGACGGACCAGATTAAGGCTGTGATGGGTGTTCCTACTATCAACGAATGCTCCCGTAAAGCAGCAGTCCGAAGTGAATGGCGCCGTTTTGTTCAGCAAGCCACCAATTCTGACATTACGACCACGACCGCTCTGCCAAGAGTGTAACGATTGAGAAGAAGAAGCCCAAAATTAGATTTTAAATTCCATTTCAAAAGCTATAAAGTTTGTAAAATGTTCAACCGTTGAGCCAATAAATCAAACTCTTAAGACGTCCGAACCGACTCGCCCGGATGAATGAAACCCGGAATATCTGGGAACCGACATAATCCGGATTTGCATATTGACATCAGATAGGGTTATCTGACATTCCAGCTTTCAAAGTTTATTTACCAAGCGTAGTTGAGGGATAACCGTGGTGGCGTTGGGGTTTGATCAGTCGCCTGTGAAATGCGTCAATTGGCAAATTTTGCTGTCAGTGTAATACTTTGTATGTAAAAGTTGTAACTTTAGTAATAACTTTAACCAGGAAGACGTAGGTAGTTAAAGCTAATAGCTAGAGTCATAATCGAATCGTCATAAGACAATTTGAATTTCAGATTTTTTTTTTACATAGTATTAAAACATTTTTTATGACTATAATCAATTTACGCAACACAAGTTAATCCTAGTAAAAGTTATTTTCAAGTATTGAAAAAACCATTCATTTAAATAATTATTCAAGCCTGAAATTTCTCTAAAAGTTACCCCGAGTCCTAACTCTGACCAGATTCGGGGTATTATTTCAGTGTTCCGGTAGAACGCTCTAACAGATTGAGGGAAAAAGTTCTGTGCAGTTTGCATATAGATTTCCTTTGGATATATCTACGAATATTATAAATGGAGTAGGTCCATGTCTGGTACCTTTTCACAGCAAAGCCGCTAAACCAATACAGCTAAAGTTTTGTATTGAAATAGTTTTTACTGCAAGAATGAACGAAAGACTACTTAAACACAAGTCTTAGTTAAAGTCACGATTGCATTAATCATCATCATCAGTCATATTCAGTCCACATGCACTGTTGGGTATAGGGCTCCCCTGTGACACGCCACTGCTCTCGGTCCCGATTTAGTCTCCACCACAGTTTCCCAACCGTCTACGCGATATCGTCGGTCCACCGGTCGGGTAGTCTGCCCATTAGTCTTCGACCTTTTCTCGGCTACCATTTGGCTATCGCCTTGGTCCTTCCGTCTTCCCGTCTCATAAGTCCACCCATCTCTATTTGCAATTAGCTTGAAATATTGCCATTATGTGTGATTTTTGTAGTTGGTGCCCAATATCCAGTAGTCTAATAAACCAGACAGTTCTTCAAATAATACTCGTTTCATACTAGTATTGGAAATAAATTGTGTTCCCAATATAACAAATTGGGCCCTTCAGACGGCCTGTTACACCTAATGATGCAATGATGAGATTCCTACCCAATTTTCTACCACAGAGACAACAATGCTAGAATAATTGCAAGGTGGATTGGCAATCTTCCAGAATTATATTGATAAAGGAACATCACTGCCTCTTTGGTCCAGTGGTCGTTAACGCTACTGCTGAACACGGGATCCTAGTGTCAGGTTTCCCACCTGTAATTTTCTGGCTGGCTTATGGCAATAGGCTCGCCCTCAATTACAAGAGACTCATATTATACTGGGGATTAATTTAGACTCTGGGCTGCTACTGATAAATCTATACAGATAAATAAAATTGAAGTGTCTGTTTGTAATTCTAAAATTACAGCTTTTCACTAAATGCATATGAAAGTATACACGCTACTGACATTAAAAAACCAAGTTTTAAAATTTTTCTCTGTCTGTCCGTTTGTTCCGGGTAATCTCTGAAACGGCTGGACGGATTTTAACGGGACTTTCACTGGTAGGTGGATGATGTTTCAAGGAGTAACTCAGGCTACTTTTATTTTTCAAAAATATTAGGGTACCGCAACAATAAGGATGAAACTAAATCTACGCGGGTGAAACCCCAGGGCACAGCTAGTACAAAATAAAAAATATCTTTATTTAAAAAGACTTCTTACAAAGTACTTTCAAATCGTTAGAAGGACACAAAAAATACATTATACAGGATTATAAAATGTTAACACCGTGTTCGGAAGGTTGCATTTTGTTAAGAAGAATACCCTTAATTGGAGTACCGACTCTTGGATCAAACCCGGAACCTTGTGTTCCGCAGTAGCACTAAACCAACGAGGCAGTCTACTCTATTAAATTGTATGTGCCTATTTCAATATGTTAACAAGACCGAAGCTATATCTAAACAAATTTACAACAAAATTCTACAACTTTAAACAAAAACCAATAAAAAGTCCAAAAACAATTTTCAATTCAAAGACCCAACTATTCATTTTGACAAAAAAACCCTACTCATGGAAGTTTTAATAGAAAACGAACCATCGAACTAAAAAGCTCCACACCCGATCGATATCCTAAAACTAAGAGAGAACTAATCGCTAACCGAAATAAAAACAAAAAGGAAAACACGATAGGCCGGTTAAAAAAGCATATAGCAAAGATAAATCCGTATGTGCGCGATCGTAAACGACCAAAATATTAGGCCGTACACAAAGGCCTGGCCGCAATGGGTTATTTTTCTGTTGGCGAAACAAAACCTAGAATCTCTATTGGCGTTGTTAAGTTATGTTGCTACGAAACAATTGATTAACGTTTTCAAGTTTTATGTAACCGTTCAAAATCAGTTGAAATTTTTTTATAGATTCTATTCAGATAAATTGAAAGTTATGTTCATCATTTCATTTAACGATTTTGAAGAGATTATAATAAAACAAAAAAAAACAATTTCTAAAAATTTTCTCTGGCTGTTTGTTTGTTTATTTCGGCAAATTTCTGGAACGGTTGGACCGATTTATCAGACCTTCCACTGGCTGATAGCTTTGATTACAGGGAGTGACAGATAGCTGATCTTATTAATAACTTTTATATAAAAAAATAAGGTGCCGCGAATTAAGATCTGAAATTAAGGTGACGCGGCGAAATCACGGGGTAGGGCTAGTTGGAGAATATATTAAAGCAGCTTTAACCCGCGGCTTTGCCTTTGGTACATAATGTTAATTCAATGTTAGCTCTAAATTTTAAATAGTCTCAAGCATGAAATACAATCTTACAAATACAATGTAGTGCTTTGTTTCGTCACTACAAAAGTTTTAATCTGGGATATACAAACTTTAAAAAAAAAAATATCTTTTTTTGATTAGTCTTGCTACAAAGTACTTTTAAATCGTCAATCGTCGTGTTCAGAAACACATGTTTATAATATGATCTGAATGTTTATTTCCTATAAAAACGGGTACATAGTTCTGAGATACTCCACTAATAAACACGAATCATAATAATGCCGCCTCTTACAAAGCTGTAATAAATATTTAAAATGAACTACGAATTAAAAAACAGAAATTAAATTCAAATAAATATTAAGGCCCTTATATAATGTAATGCTGACATTGGCACGACCGTAACGGGCCGAATTATGGAGCTGTGGACAAAGGCTGTTGGGACCAGATGGGCCATTCCACGCCTGCACCACCATCGGCCCGAATAAAGAGTCGTGTGAACTGACGTTTATTGACAAGAATAGACCACTCGACAAAAGTTACAATCTCGGAATCTCTCTAACTTTTCTAAGAAGGAAAATGGTTTTATTATTATCTTTTATTGTAACTGTAACCAATTTTTGTACGGCATTGACTCGACAAGTGTTTTAAGAATATTAATTGCGGATATTTTTTTACAACAAGTAAATAAGTACAAGTAAGTAAGACGTAGCAAGTATTTATTATTATTTAAGTAATTTCTAGAAAAATTAAACATAATTGGTTCTTGCCCCTGTTACCCACGTGATAAGTGCTGAATATAAAGCTAAACAGCAAAATTTTAGGCTCTTTGGCGAGGTTTAAGTACTCATAAACTTATATCAACTTCATATTTTAAATGAAACGTAGAGGTAACCCTATAAATATGTCTATAATAAATAATATGGCATTTAGTGAAAGTAATTTTAAAGTTGTAATCCATTAAAGAACTTTTCAATCAAACTACGAACCCATTTTACGGTTAAGTTCGAAGCTCTTCCCTTAAATAAAGGACCACGTCTTCAACGTCTCATTCTCGGTTTATCTCGTGACAGTAATGCACCATAAGCCAGCTATCAGCTGTGTAACGGTAACTCACGTGGCATTTGACCCGCATTTAACAGCTTAATCTTCACAGAGTAAAACCTGGTGCGCTAACTGCACTTTACGCCTGCTTTTTGCACATAAACTAGGGACAGTGTTGCGTGCCTAGGATTTTCTACGGTACAAGATATTAAGTTGAAGCGAGTTTTAGAGTTAGGAGTTACTAAACTTTTAGCAAATTTTCACCACTACAGTATTGCTGAGCACAAAAAAACTTCATCAAATTGAAGCATTAAATTTGAATTTAAAATCCTACTTCCTACTTAATAATATAAACCTGGAATTTTGTGAGATGGCTGTTTGAGACACTTTCACGAAAAACTACGAAAAACTACTGTATGTGTATCGTCCAAAATATAAATATAAGTTAAATCAGGGCAACAGCTAGTCTACACAAATATTATAAAGAGGAAATATTAGTTTGTTTGTTTGTATTGAATAGGCTCCGAAACTACTTCACCGATCTTGAAAATTCTTTCAGCAATTGATAGATACACCATCAGCGAGTAAGATAGGCTATATTTTATCCCCGTACTCCCACGGGAACGGGAACTACGAGGGTGAAACCGCGTGACGTCCGCTAGTATTAAATAAAGTCAGGTGGTAATTTGCGAAAGGCATCCTCTTAAACCAGCAAGTTGAGCTCTGCATTTATGAATCAGTCGATCAGTCAGGACATGGAATTTGAATCTATATATTTTAACCTAGCTGTGCCCACCCGCGGAGATCTTGTTTCATGCTTTAGTTCGCGGAACCCTAATATTAGTTCTCAATTAAATTAGCCTATGTCACTCCTTGAAACATCAGCTATCTGCCAGTAATAGTACCGTTAAAATCAGTCCAGCTGTTCACGCGTGACGGCGTGACTAAGGGAAATAGGGATTCTTTTGTATAAATATAGATACTAGAAACGCAAGTTTACATTGATGAGAAATAATGAAAAAACCAAAATGCAATAAAAAAAATTAATAAGCAACATTGGCCCCTACTCTTCAACAAAATCATAGATCGATAAAAGACGATATATTTTTTTCTCAACCAGCAGTGATGCCAAACAATCAACTTTAATACTACTCTAATAGAACTCCAAGTGCAATAATGATACGAGGTTCGCTTAAGTCCAATTACTTAATCCACAACCTGGCTTAAGTCCAAATACTTGCGGCAACAAAACACTAAAGTACATCGCGATATCATTGTGAGAATAAGTCGGGCTTAGCGTGAATTAGTATGTTTATTAGAGTTTAAAGCAACCCATATCAATTTTAGTAAGCGCTTTTTGCGAATGGGCTTAAACAATCGTAGGTTTTCATGTTTTTGGAGGATTATAATAAAATATATTAAGCCACTATAATGTGTAACGGTATTTTTTATTGTTTAAAAATAGTGACTTCTGTTTTAATGTATTCTTCTAACTTTAGTTAGGTGCTTATTTTAGGACATAGTTAGGTAAGTCCCAGATGTATTATCCAGCTACTCTATACTAATCCCTGCTAATAATATTATAAATGCGAACGTAACTCTGTCTGTCTGTCTGTTACGCTTTCCCGCTTAAACCTCTTAACCTATTTTAATGAAATTTGGCACAGACGATCTTTAGACCCTGAGAAAGGACACAGGCTACCTTTTATTTATTAAAAATATTAGGTTTCCGCGACCACAAGGATGAAACTAAATCTACGCGGGTGAAACCGCTGGGCACTGCTAGTACCTTTTATAAAGAGGAAAATTTTGATTTATGTTTGTTTTTTGTTTGCATTAAAAAGGCTACGACTACTAGACAGATCTTAAAAATTTTTACAGCAATGGATAGCTACATTATCAGCGAGTAACATAAGCTACAGTTCATCCCCGTACTCCCACGGGATCGGGAACTACGCGAGTGAAACCGCGTGGCGTCCGCTAGTATTAAATAATGAGAAAGTTCGTGCGTTAGTTACATTGTTCTTAAAGCTCAGAGGCTGGGCGGATAAATGAAAATTATTTATTCAGTTCAGGCCCTGGTAAGGCACTTATGAACGTTTCGAACGGCCTTCTGTAAAGAACCAAAAAATGAACTCAGGAATCTTATACATTTAATCAAAGAAATAACAAAAATCTTATTCTACTCTATACATCCTTACATAAAGATGCGAAATAAATATTGAAATATTAAAGAAATCAAGCTTAACATAGCTTAAGGGATTAACAGCGACATACCCAAAAAAGAGTCGTCGTGGCCGTGGGGTTTGAGCAGTCGACTGCCACGCAAGCGACACAAGTTCAAAGCCCATGTGTTTTTCTAAATACTTTAATGTGCTTTACGGTGAAGGAAACCGGCGCATTCGTCTGAGAAGAATTTCTAAGTCGTATGTATTGTACCTGCGATAGACTCACCATCAGTCACGTTGACACTTAATCATCTTGGGTGACAAGTGGGTGTTGTTATTGCAGCACGTTTGCCTATCCCTTCACGGAATACAGGCGTATAAGTATGTACACTCAAATGTTTGTATCAACAGACAAAATAAAGTTATTTATTTAAAAATGCAAAGAGTACGTATGTTTATGAAAGCACGACCATTGGTTCCAATTAGCGGGCCCGCTCGCGTTTAATTGGAGCGGATTCATTTATTTATTCATCAATCCGAACGGTGGGCTCACTAGTTTATGGCGACTGTACTGCATATTCAAGGTATTATTGATTACTATTATTGGAAAGGAAATATACAATGCATGTGTACATATATACATATACTCACGCCTGTATTCCCCGAAGGAGTAGGCAGAGGTGTTGAAATAACATCATACACTTTTCACCGAAAACGATTAAGTACCAACGTGACAGTAAGTCTATCGCCGTCTCAGGCACTATACATACGTCTTTGAATTACTTCTCAGACATATGAAGGTTTCCTTACGATGTTTCATGCTCTATTTGTAATTCCAAATTATAAAGGACTCTTCAATGCATATGGAAGCATACGTATCTACCTAAAGTATAACATTTAATGTTTGTCTGTTTGTTCTGGGTAACCTCTGAAACGGCTGGACCAATTTTACGTGACTTTCACTGACAGGTATCTGACGTTACAAGGACTAATATAGACTTAAATTTTCATAATGCGAATTCCACACATGTAATAAATATAAAGTCTACGCGGACGAAACTGCGGAGCACAGCTAGTTTCAAATAATACGTGACTTCTTAATTCATTAGTTGATGACATTGTTTTATAAACGCTTTATTGCTTATAGCAAGTATTAAGCTACATTGAGTCCTATAACACTGTTTATTAGGTTGAATACTGCTTATTTGACGAAAGCGTTTCATAAATAGCCCATTTAAATTGCTTGAAAAATCACCCATCAACAGAACATGGCGTTCTAAACCGATTTCATTTCCAACCTCTTTCAACCCTTCAACGGCTCCAACCGCAATTTTTCTTACTTTAATTTCCTTTTCAACCGTCATGGCTGCGTGACCTCAGTCTCGAGTGGAATGACGTCACAATTGCCATTTCAAATGCTTCGAGCTGATAGGCCCTGAATTGATTTTTGTAAAGGTATTTTAGAGGCCATCTTATATGATTGGCCACCTTGTACGACATGACAGTTTCTTTAAAAACATATTACAAGGAAAAGTAGAAGGAAAGAGGAAGACCCAGGTTAACATACATGAGACAAGTCAAGGAAAATGTGTCTGCCATGACGTATAGGGAGGTCAAGGAGATGGCACTGGATGGAGACAAATGGAAGAAGTTGCATCAGTTACACCGACAAGAGTCACAACTCTTAAATTCATGATGATGATTTTAGAGGATTTCAATAAATGGAGGAGTTATATTTGACGTTGCTATATGTGGTTTCATTTGGTATATCTGTGCGTTTATGATGTGCTTGTCATTCTTTATTTTTCTTTTCAATATCATTTATTGCAACTGGTTACTAAAAATACTTTTTGCACTTTTTTTCCTACTTAAGCGACAAACAAGAGATTTCCAGGGGCCCTACCATGAGCTCTTATTTTAATGATAGTTTGACTCATGTTATGAGACAGATGTATATGACGTGTATACATCTGTCACTGTCACACAGCTTAACTATCATTGCAATAACAGCTCGTGGTATGGCACCAGGGGACCGGCACGGTCAAATTCAAATTCAAATTCAAAATATGTTTATTTGATAAGACTGCTAGAAAAATACTTTATAATTGTCAGAAAGACACAGAATAAATTACACTATACCGTATTATAAATGCTACCGGGTTCAGAAGGTTGCTTTTACTGAGAAGAATCCGACAAAAACGATCTAGGGTGAGTCATCCGTAAATAAGTTGTCTCACCTCAGTGCCTTGAACCTTCAACTTCATGTGGTCCTCTCTGGTAGTCTTCCCGTCTTTCCTCTTCTTCCAGCAGTATCCATCACGTCGGTACCTCACCTTCTTCCGGCTGTATAGCAGCATTGAGCCGCTTTTTGGCCTGTAACAATCGAAAAATCTTATGCATTTGGAATCTAAATCTTTAATGTTCTATTTAATTAAAGTAATTTATTAATTAAACTAACTAAAGTAAATTAATTAAAGTAACAAATATATCATTGTCAGCTTCCTTCTAAGCCCTGCGGTAGCTTTAAATTCTATATTTATATTTTAAGCTGAAGAGTTTGTATTTTTTTGGTTAAAAGAGCTAAATTCATTTCGATTTGAAAAAACATTTATTTCAAAGAATATTTTTTTGTTGGATAGTTTGTTCTTCGAAGCTAACTTGCTTCTAACTTCAAACGCTGAATTTATATGAGCGGAGCATTAATGTAAAATGTTGCAAATACTGGAATAATTATCACTAAGTAACATAATTTTAATTGTTAATCTTATAAAGATAAATAAAAAATAAAGGAAAAGTTCAACTAACCGTCTTGTAAACAATAAAAAATAAACATTTATAATCCCTTTGCGTAAAAACAAATATTTTTTTTTCTTTCTTTAATACGTGTATGCTCCAAATAAAGCACGCCGTACACAAAACTGACTCTAGTCATATTGCTTACGCAACATACAAACAATACAGCGAATAGTGAGGGATAAGTGTTTGGTGACTTCAAACTTCGCTGTCATCACACATTATATGATAATACCACCATAAACCCTGTTTTTAGTGGGATCGTTATATAACATAATAATTAATGAGCTTGCTATAACATTGCATAATAATTCACGGAACCCGTATCACAATGTGGCTCATAAAATTATCGTCTGCGGTTGATGTAAGTTGGACATGATAATGCGATTGTAAGTTTCGGACGTGGACAATTTTGGGAAACGTTTATAGATTAGAGGAACTACGAGTGTGGAAGTGATATGGTTAGGTTTTATACGTCTTTGTTTAAAATAATGAAATTTACTACTGTATTTGAAACAATATTTTGTATTTTGAAAAGATCTTATACTGGAAGTACTTCTTTACTAGCGCTGCAAAGTTCTAATATACAAATCATCAATCGGATAAAAAAGGAGCCTTGGTGGCTGTGGGCTTTGAGCATTAAGCTGCTACGCAAGCGACGCAAGTTTGATTCCCAGCGGAGCCTGTACCAATGACTTTTTCTGAATACTTATGTGCAGTGATTTCACACCACGTATTTTACGGTGAAGGAAAACATCGTGAAGAAACCTGCATATGTATGTGAAGTAATTCAATGACGTATGTACAATGCCTGAGACGGCGGTATACTCGCCATTTGTAACGTTGGCAGTTAATCATCTTCGGTGAAAAGTGGGTGTTGTTATTTATTTATTTATTTATTTAGACATCATATAAACTTACAGCTAACGCCAACACATTTATACATTTAGATTACAATTCAATAATGATAATAAGTAGGTATAGGATGAAATACAAAAGTTACGACATGTATAGCATTATTTATAGTATATTGTATATTATGTATAGCATCTTGACACTTTGAAGGAAAGTTGTTTGATAAACACATGGCCCGGGCTGTAGGAGCGTTAATACAACACCTCTGCCTACCTCTTTGGGGAATACAGGCGTATGTTTGAAACATACAAAAAAGGTTAAATGTTTGATAATTTTCAGTACCTATATCACAAACAAAACAGCAAAAATCTGTACCTAACCCGTCACTGCCACAGCAGTAACAAGTGTGACAGATCTCAATGACGCGATTTTATTTATTCACGCAATAAAAATCAGCCGATCGGCGATCGACCATTTATTCGGTGACGTCACCGACATGCGTTATGCGTAGATAAAAACCAGTCAGATTCATGACTTTGCTGACTAATAAATTGTCATTCGTCGCATAAATCAGCGACCGTCTATGTTAGCTGCGATTTTTTGCGTGCGCGTGTCACGTATATGTCAATAGGGCTAATGGTCGTGTCAACGTGCTAGAGAAATATTGACGAGAAATAATGATAAAACTTAGCTTAAGAGTTGTTCGGTAACCATTCTTTCAACCAATTTTCAAAAAAACAATTTTTCTACAGTACTAAAAGCCTTGCCATAAAATTTGTAATATCCTTTTTAATCAGCGGCAAAAAGCCGTCATGGTACCGAATGTCATCACAATAAAAAACGGTCTCAGATAACGCTTGAATAATAGACACACAATCATATACAGGTATTAATAAAACGTGTGGTGGGTAATAAAATTAATTTACGCGTGTTACTGGAACACGACAAAGCAGGAATTAACGGCGGCCGACGCTTTTTAATCTCGTCCGAGAGGACAAATAGTCAGCTGGCTATAAAGGGGTACTTACCCGCAAGCGATTTGTCACTAAAGCGTACCAGATTTCAGCGGTTTTCCGCTTATAATTTAAGCGCTTGCAGCGACAGGGTTAAGTCATGGCCTTTGTGCAGGCTACATTAATTGGCGTTTAAAATTATTAAATTTCAATTTGGCTTTTATAGTCATTATAAGCTTTTCCCCGCGTAAGATTAACACGTAAAGATTTATTTTCCAAGATGAAAGTAGCCTAAGTTACTCCTTATAACATCATCTGCCAGTGAAAGACCCGTTAAAAATCGGTCCACCTGTTTCAGAGATAAGTTGGAACAAACGGACAGACAGAGAAAAAATGTGTATAGCCTTTTTTGACCTACAAACAAACATTTAGTAACTTTGTTCCATGTATAATTGCAATAACTCAAGCCGTATCAATGAAGTGATTCATCGACTATTTAGCAAGTTTCGGCACGATGGTGTCAGCCACGTTGCAGAACTTAACTAACGTTCGCAAAATAAAGGTGAAATAGTTATCGATGATTTATTAGACGGAGGCAAACATGCAAATGTCGATTTGCATTGGATAGTGATGGGATGCAGATATCGACATTTCATGTGTTTGGTTTGTTGATAAATTTAGTATTTTTTTTTGTAAACATCGCTTATATATTTTGTCTTATTTCCACGCGTATTCTTCACGTGAAAAGTGTGAAAAGAAGGCAACAGATTTTAACTTTTTCACCAAAAAGATGGAAAAAAACTGAATCACGTCGAATTAAAATCTCCAAGTGTTCGCAAACGGTTCTAAATAATCAATACATTATATTCTGACTGACTTATGCTTCAACGTACAGTCTGTACCGATGATCCTAGACACACGAAATTGGTAGGGTGTGTTTTTGGTAAAGTGTATGAATAGCTATAGACCAAGAAAAGGTTATCCAAATTTCCACCCCTAAGGGGGTTAAATAGGGGTTGAAAATTTGTATGTAAATCTTACTTTCACGCAGCCGTAGTTCTGGGAAATGCAAATGCTAGTTTCCTATCGAAACCTACTGTCATAAAAATACACACTTCGCTATCAAATGTACTAGCACTAGAAAAATACATCTCAAGACATTCAAAACCACACGGATGAAGCAGAGGGCGAAAGCAAGTCCCTATCTATATTAAAATAAGTAAGACTTTTTTTTTTCAATTTTTTAATGATCATTTTGGAAAGCACTGGACAGATCCTAAAAAAATATAAAAATATTTCAAATAACAAATGCAAAAATCCCGAGTTCCCATAAAACACGCGGGCGAAGCCGCCGACGGAAGCTAATCTAAAATAGTGTGCTTCCTCAAGTATTTAGGCTTGAATAGCCCCCTTCGAGCGAATGTGCAATGTTCGCCTGACACCGTAAACTTACAGCAGAGATAATATTGGAACATTAATTACAATACTACAACATGCGATAAACCGCACTAGGGCAGGGCTGTCAACTAGGTATTTTTTTGGTTGCTATTATTTTATGTACAATCCAAAACCGAAGGGGAATGATGATTGGCCGCCTTATGCGACATGACAGGTTCTTTAAGGACATAATAGAAGGAAAAGTAGAAGTGAAGAGAGGAAGACCAAGGCTAACTTACATGGGACAAGTTAAAGAAAAGGTGTCTGTCATGTCGTATAAGGAGGTCAAAGAGCTGGCACTGGACAGAGACTAATGGAAAGAGTTGCATCGGTTACACCGACATGAGTTTTAACTCTTAAATTCATGATGATGATTATTTTATGTAAGAGACCAGTAAATGTCTGAATAGTAATTCAAAGACAAATTTTCTTTACAGTGGCTAAGATGGCGATGAACTCACCTTCTGTCATGTTGGAACTTAAACATCTTCGGTGAAAAGTGGATGTTTGTTGTAACAACACCTTTGCTTACCTTTTCGGGGACCCTTCTGGGATGTCGTGAACAATTTAAGTTATTTTATTGAATAGGGCTCGTGGCACGTTGCCATAAATGATGCAGATGATCATCAGGGAATTGTGCATGAATAATTTAACAAATCATCAGACTCACCAATTTTGGAAATATAATAAGGTATTTAGTTACGTGCCAGCCCTAGCCTCGCTTGGCGAACGTTAACTTTCATAGAGAAACAGAAATTGCAAAATAAAAAACAGCCTTCGAAAAGTTCATTAGAGACTTATGTTTTTTTTAAGCTGCCTGGCACCAGTGAAGTTGAAACTGAGTTTTGTAAGGCTTCGAAATTATTGGAAGAATTATTAAGATACCTTTGTTTTTAGCCCGCGAGTTTTTCATGGTTTAAAAATTGATGCAATGTACACTATGTTGCCTGCACATCATTTTCCTGCAATTTTGCTGACTTACTAATTTTTTTTATCTATATCTATACAGATAAATAAAATTGAAGTGTCTGTTTGTAATTCCAAAATTACAGCTTTTCACCAAATGCATATGGAAGTATACACGCTACTGAAACTAAAAACCAAGTTTTAAATTGTTTTTCTGTCTATCTGTCTGTCTGTTTGTTCTGGATAATCTGAAACGGCTGGACCGATTTTAGCGGGACTTTCACTGGCAATTTTATTAAATATATATGAGTTCCGCAACAATAAGGATGAAACTAAATCTACGCGGGTGAAACCGCGGGGCTCAGCTAGTTATTCACTATATTCTTATCGTAGGCTATTGGTATCCTTATAACATATCTTGTCCGTGGGCGCGAGTTTTTATAAACTTAATCATAGCGCGCGATCTTACTGACTTCTGGGGCCTTACCATGAGCTCTTATTGCCATGATAGTTTCACTCATTTATGAGACAGATGTATGTGACGTGCATACATCTGTCACTGTCGCACAACTGACTTAACATTGGGCCCCTGTTGTACATGACACCATTAAATTGTAAATACAGTTAGATTTATAATCTGTCTCGCGAGATTGTGAACTGTCAAAAAATTGTGAACCCCAACATACTGCTTATAATTTGACGTATTAGTATTCGGTAGATTGTAATCTATCCAAGTGAAATGGTTGATTGATTCACAATATTTCGACCGTTCACAATCTCGCGAGATAGATTAAAATCGAACGGTATATACAATTTTACGGTGTCATATACAAGAGAAGTCAGTAAGATCACGCGCTTTATTTAAGTTTTTTCAATAGAAACCTCAAAAATAACAGTATTTCTCCACTAATTAATGGATGTTATTAATCTAATATATAAAATTCTCGTGTCACAGTTTTCGTTGCCATACTCCTCCGAAACGGCTTGACCGATTTTGATGAAATTTTTTGTGCTTATCCGGTATCTATGAGAATCGGCCAACATCTATTTATCATCCCCCTAAATGTTAGGGGTAGTCCACCCCAAAATTTTTATTTTTATTTTTTATACAAAATTTTAATCTACGCGGGTGAAACCGCAGGGCACAGCTAGTATACATATAAACTTTCATCTTCAATCACTATATCTATTAAAAAAAACTGCATCAAAATCGGTTGCATAGTTTTAAAGATTTAAGCATACATAGGGACAGAAAAAGCGACTTTGTTTTATACCATGTAGAGATATCAAAAAAAAATTTTCTTCAAAAATAAAATACCAAACATATTCAAAAAACATTATTTTCATGTTCACTCACTTCAACTCAGTCATAACTTAACAAGGAGTCAAGTCATCGCGCAATAACTTAGAATCAAAGTTAATAATGCTAATAACCTGTTACTCAGCTATAAAGTGAATTGTAAATGTAATTTGTTACTTGAGCATTAACTTTGACGTTTAGAAATAGGCTAGAATTAATATGCCTTTTGTTAACTAGTTCTTAGGTGTATGGAAGTGTTAATTGTAACATTAAAAAAATTATAAAAAGTTATGTTCGAGTAAATCATTATTTAATTATTTGACTAGGTGTGCAATCTATACATCTATACAGATAAAAAATAAAATTTAAGTGTCTGTTTGTAATTCCAAAATAACAGCTTTTCACGAAATGCATATGAAAGTATACACGCTACTGACACTAAAAAACCAAGTTTTAAATTTTTTCTCTGTCTGTCTGTTTGTTTGTTCCGGGTAATCTCTGAAACGGCTGGACGGATTTTAACGGGACTTTCACTGGTCGGTAGCTGATGTTTCAAGGAGTACTGTAACTTAGGCTACTTAGGCTTTAATTAATTAAAAATATTAGGGTTCCGCGACAATAAGGATGATACTAAATCTACGCCGGTGAAACCGCGGGGCACAGCTAGTAAAACAATAATTTTGTATTTTTGCTTTTCTTTACCATATGTTAATGAAGTAGAATGCTGTATAAGCGGATTGGAGCTCATATCGAAATCTTTCATTACAAATCGCCATATTCGTTATATATTAAACTACTTGTGCCCCGCGGTTTCACTCGTGTAGACTTTATTGTGTTATATATATTGTGGAACGGGATCCTATGTCCTTCTGCTGGTTCTAAGCTACCTCCCTACCAATTTTCAGCCAAATCGATTCAGTCGTTTTTGAGTTATAAATAGTGTAACTTACACGACTTTCTTTTATATATATAGCTGTGCCCCGCGGTTTCACTCACGTAGATTTAGTATCACCCTTATTGTCACGGAACCCTAATATTTTTCATAAATAAAAGTAGCCTAAGTTACTCCTTGAAACATCAGCTACCTGCCAGTGAAAGTCCCGTTAAAATCGGTCCAGCCGTTTCAGAGATTACCCGGAACAAACAGACAGACAGACAGACAGATCGACAGACAGACAGACAGAGAAAAATTTTAAAACTTGGTTTTTTAGGGTCAGTAGCGTGCATATTTTCATATGCATTTAGTGAAAAGCTGTTATTTTGGTATTACAAACATACACTTCAATTTTATTTATCTGTATAGATATCTACCACAAAGCGTTTCAATAATAATAGTAACGAGAAATAAAAATTGCTTTTAAACCTTAGTATTAAAAGTACCTGCCTCTTATTGCCAGACTACGTAACAATTTCATTCCCCTTAATCAAGTCTAGCCTATGAAAGTTAAATTAGTATGATTACTAAGTAAAAAATGCCTTCCAGGTCATTTGTCAAGGAAAACCATTTGTTACAAAGTCACATTTTCATTCAACGTATAATTAGTCAACGTTTTACAACAAATTGAGATTTAATTATGAAAAATGCACAGAGGTTTTATTTTTTAACTCAACAGTAAAGGTGTCGGCTCCGTGGAATGATAATGCACCTTTCACGAGGTGAAAAGAGAATCGGGAAATCTGGGTGACGGTCGTTCACTTGCGTTGAGTTGGTTGAAGAGTAAGATGGGTGACACCAAACTTGTGAACTAGGCCTACAATTATCGGTTTAAGCAGAGCGTATTAAGAACTTCTGTGCTTTTACGTATCATTTTGATATCGCAAAATTAAACAATAAATTGTATAAACTAACCAAATAGTTTGTTGCATTTTACAGCTACACAAATTTGAAGTTAATACAAAAGCGTAGTGCCTGAGACGGTGATATATTCATCATCTGTCACGTTGGCACTTAATCATCTTCGGTGATAAGTGGTGTTGTTATTACAACACCTTTGCCTACCCCAGCGGGGAATGTAGGCGTGAGCATATGTGTGAATGTATTTGACGTTAGAAATTCATTTTTCATTATTTTGTTATTCACATTTTACACGATATTTTTAAGTGTTACTAAAGATATTCAGTCGAAAGGATTGTATGAGATATGCCACAGTTACATAGTGGACAGGGACGTTTGAAATCTGTCACCGTTACTTAGTAGAACTCCATGTATGAAATTTGTCACCCTTGGTATTTGAAAACTGTGTATGAAAAATGACCCTTTTTCTTAGCCAAACGCTCTATATGAAATCTGTCTCCAGTAATAAGTCGAACAATCATTTATTTATGGTATAATAAATCGACGGTACTATTCATTGTATTCATAAGGATATTTACACATGTGCTACAGTTTCTCGTACCAATTTGAAACGGTCCTAACTGCGTGACCAATCGTAAAATCAACACAGTATTAAAAGTCACAGAATAGATACGGTACAGTAGTCCAGCTAAAAAGTATTCAGTCTCACATTAAAATGCATGGCGCGGTGTACAATTAGCGAGCTCCTATTAAACCGGCCCCTCTCCGCAGTAATTGATTTGGTATCGAGTAGCATACTAAGTTTTACTTCACTAGCGCAGGGAGGCTTTACTTCCCGTGGGTTTTCCAATGGAATACAGTACGATATTTAAGAAAATTGTTTCCTAACTAAATCAAGAATTCTAGAAGAAGAGTTTTACTACTGAGAAGACTTTTTTTCCATCATTTGTGGGGAAAGAGTGATCATGCTCATCCCTAGCAAAAGGAAGATCTTCCAGCCAGGCGGGTGTCATACCTGGGGAACAAGTTTCCAACTGTTCTAGTTGGAAACTTGTATATATACTGCAATGCGCTTGAAAACTCTTATTGCGCGATTTAGGTTTTCGTGTATTTGTACTCAAAGTTTGCACTTGTTAGCAAGTAGCGCCATCTATGTAGCGAGTAGAAAAACGCTAGTACAGATTTAAGAAGAACGATTATTAATTAAAGAAAACTTTCATGCCTGTCATGCCTTTATCTTAAACTTGTCAACTCGTGACCACGGCCTATGCACCTTATAATGTAATTAGCAACGCGTTTAAGACCCGTCATTGTTTTCAAAATGTCATGCCTTGCTACTGAAGACTGATTGAAATGTGATTAAAAGAATATTCTACAACCTACTAGTGCACCTGTTTACAGATTGTTAAGGAAATTGTTCCCTAAAACTCAACAAATAATTGCAGAAGAAGAGTTTTACTAGTGAGAAGATTTTTTTCTCACAAGAATCAACCAGACCAATGAACATCATGACAGATTTACAAATATAGGGTTATATATTGAAAAAATACTCGTGCATTTGTGCTGAAAACGGATTGAAAGACTAATAATGTTTTTAAAACCTAGTTGGTGCACCTGTTTACCTAAGCACCCATTCTGGTGCGACACCAAATTGATTGCCTCATAACGCAGCAATCAGGTTTAACGGCTATAGCTGACGGTAATCTTATAGCATAATATATTACGTGGTGACCGGAGTGATTACAGTTCCAATTGGGGTTGAGAATAATTTGATTTACCTACTTATTCATCACCTTAGAGAAGTTAATCCCAATTGACATTTATTCCATGAAGATGTTTCAGGAAAATAATGTATCTGACGAAATTACCTTGATGTCCATATTTTTATCTATTTCAGTATTTCGGAGCGGCATTTACAGCTGTTCTCGGCAGAATTTTGTGATCAAAAATTATATAATTTTGATTTGAGATAGTCCTGACAATCTAAGTTAGCATTACATTAGCTATTTCTATAAAATCGTTCATTTCATACTCATAGTATAGTAGAGAAGGAAAAATAACTAGTCCGCCATCTTGGATGAACCGCCATATTGGAATTATAATTACGTCACATAGCTAAGCATGCATTAAATAATAATGCACGCGTGTATACAAAATACCAGTTAAAGATAACCGATTTAAATTCATATAAAAATACTTTGACTCTTAAAATGATCAGTAGAAATATAAAATAAATCCAACCTTATATTCGTATTCTTTCTAAACCATTCTAAATACATTTAACCTATTCTATTTTCCACGTTACTTAACCTAAATACTTCAAAACGTACAAAATTATGCCTTGAAATGTTTACATCCACAAAATGTATTTACCATCCGACTTGGTAACGTTAAATAAAACCCCTTGGTTCCGTAAAAAGCTGGCATTGTCAATAGGTCGGTGTGTACACGTGGCCCACTTTGTAGCGAACACGTCCTAATAAATATACTGAAAGGAAGCGTTGATATATTACAACTGGGGCCTTACTATGAGCTCTTATTGCCATGATAGTTTCACTCATTTATGAGACAGATGGATGTGCGTCAGTGGTGCGACAGATGTATCTGTCACTGTCGCACCACTGAATTAACATTGCAATAAGAGCTCATGGTTGGGCCCCTGGGCTGACTCTAGTCTAGAGTAGTGTTAAGGTAACAAGTTGATAAAAAAAATACCTAGATTTTACGTTGAAGAAAATATTTATTGAACAAATGTGAGCGAAAGTGTCGGTAGAGGGAAGGAACAACTATTCTGAACAAATTAATAATATTTATCAGAAAGGTCAAATTCGAAGTGTATGAAGCGAAAGAAGTGTGTAAGGATCGTAGCATTTGGCTAACGGGGATCTCTGCCTACCCTCATGGGATACAAGCGTGAGCATAATGTATGTATAATGAATATCTGTCGCAAAGCAGTCGGAAGATCATCAAATGCCTGAATCTATCATCATCTATATACATAGATAAATATAATTGAAGTGTCTGTTTGTAATTCCAAAGTAACAGCTGTTCACGTCACACACATATACGGAAAAAATACAACTAACAGGAAAAAAACTATTTTTAAAATTTTATCTCTGTCTGTCTTTTTGTTCCGTCTAATCTCCGAAACGGCTGCACCGATTTTAACGGGAGTTTCACTGGCAGATAGCAAATTTTACAATGAGTAATTTATGTACTTTATAAAAAAACATAACTGTGAAATTAACTCTACGCGGGTAAAACCACATGGCACAGCTAGTGTTATATAAACAATAGACCAAAACAATATCTCTAAACAAACAAATTGCCTCCGGCGGAGATAACATTATATAATTCACAAATACATAAATCAAATATGTTACAAACATCCACATACTAAAGCATTCATTCGGTAATCAAACAAGCATCGCCTTCAAACACCATAGTTAATAGAAACCAAACCGATGTACTAGTACATAAATCAAGTTGCTCAAATAAGCCGAATGTACGGCCTGTGACGTCGCGACGTTTGCAAATACTCGTAGTACAGTCGACGACGAAAACCTTACGGTAACTTAGAAACGTCAAAGTTGACATTCTAATTTTTAAACTGAAAAACTGACGTAAATATACATTTGCAAAGACAAATTGCATGGACTACGAGCGAGAGGTTGTTGATAATAATAAAAGAATTTGACACCTTAATGTTTAGAAATATTATTGTGTCTAAAAATCTGTCTATTAAAATAGTTTCAGTACACTTTTTTTAACTAAAAATTTCTGATTTTATTAAGAAAAACCCCAATAATGAAGTGGTTTGAAATGTATGTTTGTTTGGAAAGTTATCAAATTTCGCACACCAATAATTTAGGTTACCTACTAATAACTTAAGTACAGCGAAATGTCAAAAATTTCAAAAAGATACTTACTCAAATACTAATAGAAGGTGACAGACTCTTATACTCTCTATTAAAAGCGAAAATTTGTCTTTAGCGAAGCACTCATTTTCTCTGGTGGTTATGACTTTTTTGCCTAGAAAGCTTCAAACTATTCTCAGTCATTTCGATCAGCTACTTTTGTACCTGATTGTACATCCTTAATGGGTACATATTATCGCATTGTAACCATGAGCCTGTTTCGAATCTAGTCTTAGATATATATGTATAACCATTCACGTATATTAAATATTGAGTAAGAACATAGCATTATCCGTGTGTTAGAGCAGGACAGTAAACTAGGTCATTAATGCTATCAGATTGTTATCAGATTAAAAAATGTTATCACAACGTGACTCTTAGTAGCATAATTTATATTTTGTAAATATTCATCAAGAATTTTAAGACCTTGTTAGCGTTTTCGAATGAATAGATATAGGTGTGTGAACACCCATTTTTTTTCAGTTAGAATCTATACATACAGATAAATAAAATTGAAGTGTCTGTTTGTAATTTCCAATAACAGCTTTACACCGAAATACTTATGAAAGTATACATATATGATACATAAGTACATTAGAATAAATTTTTTTTAAATATTTTCTGTCTGCCTAGTGTTTGTCTGTCCGTCGTCGTCGTCTCCAGTCTTTTTGTACCGCGTAATCTCTTAAACCACTGGACCAATTTTAAAAAGACTGTAACTGACAGGAAGCTGATGTTACAAGGCTTTCGTTTTTTATAAATTAGGGTTCGAAAATGAAAATTAAAATGATTTATTCAGTTTAGGCCCTGGTAAGGCACTTATGAATGTCGAGGAATTTACCACCGGTTCGGAAACTAGCCTTCTGAGAAGAAGTTCCGTGAACAAAAGCCACCCGCGTAAATATATGCGGGTATTAGTTAGCGCTAGCCCAAAGTAACTATAACACGGACGAAGTCGTGGGCAAAAGCTAGATCAAACTCAACTTCAAATAGAATCGTTATCGATACAATAGACAAAATATTTATTCCAAAATCAAATCAATAAAAAACAAACAATGCAATTAAAAAACTGTTGGAAGAAGTGGCTGGAATTGTGTCAAAATTACAAAATCAAATGTGGAACGGCCGGATTGAACCGACGACGGATATATCGATCCGCGACCAATTAAAATACGGACTTATTAATTCTACTGTTTGGTTTGGATTCCAACGCCGAGCGATTTGTGTATTCATGGAGTGAATAATTAGATGTGCGCGATGTAGACAGATATTAATGTTTATACGTCCTTAATTGATATTTACATTCTATTTCAAATTTGATTGGGTATAAATGGAATTTGCAAAAATTTTATTTTATAATTCTAAACTTAAACTAACTATTGTCTACGGATTCGCTGGTGTTTTATTTGGGATCCGTCATTTAACTCGATAACCTTTTACATAAGTGAAATAATTCTTAAAACCGGTAATTTTTGGCCTATTCGCTACGCACAAACAAACAAAATATTGCCTCTTTATTAGTATAGAAGTATAAATATAGATATTATGGACGAAAATAGGATATTATATACTTAGTTTGGTAATAATTTCTTCATTTAATAAGGTGATTTTCCGAAGCGGTGTTCAAAATAACATTGGAATATACCTGTTCTATTAAAAGGATCTCCCTTGGCATTATAATACCTAATACATACGTCATCGTATTTTACTCCGATATTTTTAATTATTACTTAAATCTTTAAATTCAGAGCTATGAAACAATATAATTCGTAAAAAGAACAACTTTGAATTATCATTAGAATTAAAGTCATAGTGACGTGAAGTGTGAAACACATGAACTGAACCATTAAATCGATTCCAACTAAACTACCCACCGACACATCGATTACTCTAACAAATTCCACCATTCAAGTAATTGCCTCCGATCTTGCTCGTCAAATGTCCTCACATTTTCAAGCTCCGGGAACGATGCCCAATCGAGTAGCCGATCATTCGTCAGTATCGAGTCGAATCTTCTGTCTCCATCAAACTAATCGCTCCGATAAATACGTTCAACGAGCATCGATTCTGGAATCGAGTGATTTAATCGAGAATTACCGAGTCATGTACGGGTGGGTAGTTTTATTTGTTTTCGCGTAATTGTTCCGTGATTGGCTACTTACACGTGTTTGGCGATTCACTTCGTTAACGATTATTCATGATATATAGATTTAGCTGCTAATGGTTTGCTCGTTAGTTATATTGGCTTGATATATTCCTGTTTATATTTATATACATAAATTAGTTGGTTGTTTTGTGTTTGTCACCAATTAAAATTTTTTCACTTATTTAATAATAATAATAATAAATTATATTTAAATTTATTATTTTTATTATTTAAAAGTGTGTACCAATTACCAATACAATTGAGTTTTTGTAAAAAACTGATGTTCAGTAATTTCACACCACGTTCTTTATATTGAAGGAAAACATCGTGGAGAAACCTGCATATGTTTGAAAAGTTATTCAAAGATGTATATTACCTGAGACGGCGATAGACTCACTAATCACGTTGGCACTTAATCATCTTCAGTGGAAAGTGGTTGTTGTTATTACAACACTGCTTACCCCTTCGGGGACCCTTCTGGGATGGCGTGAGTATATGCATTTTATTTTTACATAGAACATGGACATGTGATAATTGTAGCATGTGGCGACCAGTAGACTTTTCCCCATTTTTCAGGGAAAATTATTAGATGTTCGGCTAAGGCAGTGTGTACATAGCTAATAAAAAAAACTTCCCAACTTCCTCCCTCTACACCCATCCATATTTAAGTAATCTCGTCGTAAAATTTATTGGGTAAAATTTAAGCAGTTAAGCAAGAATTTTCCTACTTTGACTTTTATGCCGACGTTAAGATACTTATTCGACCTCAAAAAATGAAATGGCGCTTAAATCACTATAATTAACTTTGAATAATGTTCGGTTTTCAGTATACGACCGGATAATATGACTTGACAATTGCTGAAGTTTTCACCTAATATACATATTCCACGATTTACTAATAAAAACTAAAATTTGTCACAAGGCGGCCGTGGTGGCCGTGGGGTTTGAATAGTCGTCTGCTACTCAAGCAACGCAAGTTCCCAGGTCTATACCAATATTTTTATCTGACATATGTACAGAGTTTTCACACCACGTGCACGATGAAGGCAAACATCGTGAGGCAATCTGCATATGTCTGAGTAGTAATTAAAAAACGTATGTATTGTGCCTGAGACGGCGATAGACTCACCATCTGTCACGTTGGCACTTAATCAGCTTCGGTGAAAAGTGAAGAACTTTCAAATACATTTAGTAAAAAACCCTTAATTTGGAATAACAAACAGACACTTTAACTTTACTTATCTGTACAGGTATAGATTAAATGTCCATGCTAAGACTAACTCTCGACTCGGACCCGGCTCGGACCCGACTCGGCCCATCGTAACTCATCCGGAATTGGAGTATATTTCCAACAAATCATGTTTTTACTTCCGCAAGAGCACATTAGTAAATACATAGAAGTGAATAAAATAAAATTATGCAAATCTAAATTGGCTTGGCTGAAGTAATACCTATTGCAATAAAAGTATATACTTCAGCCAACGCGCGTGGCATACACCCATAACTCTTAAAGTTGTAATCACTATTCGGAAACTTCCAATTGAATCGTTATTGGAAAACTTCATGTTTATTTCGCGTATAAATATTATTTGCGGAAAATTAATTTTGTAAAAATTTTATTGAAATTCCACTATTGTTGGGGAAAATTATTGCGAGGAAATTATTTTACCTTCATTTCTGCTAAAGATAGACAATAATAATGCACAGAAACTATCTATGCCCCGCAGTTTTACCCGCGTATAGTTAGTCCCATGTGTGCGCTCGGAATCATAATTATTTTTCTAAATAAAAGCAGCTACTCTATGTAAAATATTAATTTGGTTTCTTTATGTGAGTACCATATTATATACTTTCAGATACATTTAGTGAAAAGCTGTTAGTTTGGAATTACAAACAGACACTTCAATTGTATTTATCTGTATAGATAAAAAGAAAGTTTTTTAAAAGACGTAGGATTTATATTTCTTCCGAAATCCACACTAATCTAAGAAGGATGTTTTTATCAAGGGTTTAATCCTAACAATTTCTAGAACATAATAATAATCTAACTTAACCCTAACTTGGCCATAGTCCCAACAGTGATTAATAAAGCGACCTGTTTAACCCCCCAAACGCGTGCGGTCATACTGACCGCTTCATATATCAAGTACACTTCGCAAGCTATAAATACGGCGCGACTAAATCACAGTGTTTACGAACCATTGGGTGATGAGTGAGGGCTGCCACCTACTAAATAATGTTATAATAATGGTTTTATAATACAATCGATTAAGGAATACATCACATAGGTTTATCGCTAATCTATACAGATAAATAAAATTGAAGTGTCCGTTTGTAATTCCAAAATAACAGCTTTTCACTAAATGTATATGACAGTATACACGCTACTGCCACACAAAAACCAAGTTTTGAAATTTTTCTCTGTCTGTTTGTTCCGGGTAATCTCTGAAACGGCTGGACCGATTTTAACGGGACTTTCTTTGGCGGGTAGCTGATATTCCAAGGAGTTTCTTGCCGGTTCTTCTCAGAAGGCTAGTTTCTGAACCGGTGATAAATTCTCGACTTTCATAAGTGCCTTACCAGGGCCTAAACTGAATAAATATTTTTCATTTTCATTTTCATTTTCGGAGTAACTTAGGCTACTTTTATTTATTAAAAATTAGGGTTCCGCGACAATAAGGAAGAAACTAAATCTACGCGGGTGAAACCGCGGGGTACAGCTAGTAGATATTATAAACATAATTGATTGTTAAGATTTATTTTATTCCATCGTGGCTGCCAAACTTCTTGGCACAATCCCGAGAGACGCCGAATTGGGTTGTTTTCTATTTGTTACGTTTCTGGTTCACATAATTAAGTTATAAATGACTGTAAATATTTTTTTATGGCGTTCAAATTTGACTTTAAGATTTTTATGTCTGATTGAACATCGGTCGAATAAAAATTCTGGTGAAAAAGTCCACTAGCTCGATAAGTAGTTAGTTCAGCTCGTAGCCACCTCAGTCGTCATTTCTATGGCCTTATCCCATATTAATACACAAAATTGTAATAGCAGGTGAAAATAAGCTTTTTCCCATCCCACAATTTTAAAGAGATGCGTTTTCTACAAACAGCCTTTCATATTTTACAATTTTAGGTTTAATCACATGCAAAATAGAAAAACACGTTTCCCAATGCATAGCCTGTGGCACCCCTAACCGGTCTAATTCAATCATTCCAACCGCACGATTGAACAAGACAATACATAATCGCAAATTGAACGTGCTATGACGATATACAATGGCAACCATTAAGCTGGGGAGGGTTAACATTCCAACTTTGAAAACGTGACGTGTGCTTTATTTAGGCTTACGCATACCCATAAGGGTCCCTGAAGGGGGGGGTAAATGTTACAATCCACTCTTCAACGAAAATGATTATATAACGAGACTGGTGGTGAGTTCATCGCCGTCTTATTCACAAATATTTTCAGAAGAATTTTTTAAACTAATAAAAATAAAAATATGCTCACGTCAACCCAGAAGGGTCCCTGAAGGGGTAAGCAGAGGTGTTGTACCCACATTTCACCGAAGATGATTAAGTGCCAACGTGACAGAGTTTATCGTAGTCTCAGGCACAATCCATATGTCTTTAAATACTTCTCAGACATATGCAGGTTTCCTCACGATGTTTCCTTCATCAGGTTTTATTATAAAGTTCTATACTGCTAAGGTGGGTCACATGCTGATTATCTGATGGTAAGTGGGTACCGCAGCCTATGGTCACTTGCAATACCAGGGTATTACGCGCGTTGCCGTTACCCTATGAATATCTGTTCACACACTATCATCACTGCCCTTAAGTTTTCGTACACACCTCTGGGACTTAAACTTAAGTTGCTTACGTAACAGGCTATGGTTAAAGATATTTATTTCTCAAAATAATACATTTTCGTTTAACTGAGAAATACAATTTGAATCTTATAGTATAGTTTTCAAACACTTTCTTATAGATTAGTTAAGCATAATCTCACAAGTGAAGTGGGTTGTGTCATTAAGAAGATTATGAGGGTAGTGCGATAAATAAAACAAGTCCAATAGTGCAACCACGTCGATGTAAGTGTGTGCATTCACATGATACCAGATAGCAACAGTTTTATTACGTGTTGGATTTGGGTCTCTTTTACTTATTTGTGAGTTAGTATATTTGTTCAATGATTTACTCTTAATCTTATTACTCAAACTACTTGACCACCGAAGCGCTTTAAGTTTATTTTAGTTGTAAAGTGTAAATGTGTGGGTAAACCTTGAATTATAAAATTCGTTACGCTATTTATTTATACTTGAGTTAGTATTAATTGAGTACAAATTTTAAACTTTGGTAGGATACGTACCTGCCTTTAATTCTATTAAGCTATTGTTTTAATTCATCCATGTTTGTTTTCCCACAGTCAATAAATTGTCATTACATTACAAAGTATAAAAACTGATAATCTGTGTTGGGGAGCTCAGATGTCTATATTACAGGCACTTCGCCTAGTTTAGCCATCTGCGGCAATACCACATCATTCAATATTATTATAATAATTACCCATTGTAACATTTACTTATATGACTATGTGTGTTAACTGTGTACTTACTTACTGTGGCAAATAAATATTATTATTTTTATTTTTATTTTTTTATTAGTTTTACGATGAAGGAAAATATCGTAAGGGAACTTGAATAATTTCGTCTAAGAACTTCTCGGACGCATTTAGTGTAGTGTGAGTTCGAGAGATGACGTCACACTTGTGTGTCACGTATCTCCCTGGCCTTATCCCATACATTGTTGGGGTCGGCACTTAATTCAACCCGATGTGGCTGATCACCTGATTTTTATACGAAGCGACTGCCATCTGACCTTCGCAACCCCATTTAGGAGGAAAATCTGTGATCTGGGTTAAACCAGTTGTCAGATTATTTTTAGGCCTCTGACTAACCTGTAACGATTGCCAAAGATGCTAAATTGGCAACCTACAACACCTAATATAAATAAAGTCTTTGATGAAGGAATCCATGGTTTCACCCGCGTAAACTGGACTATATGGGTGGCTTTATTTCGCGGAAATAAATTAATTAAAAATAAAAGTAGCTTAAGTTTTTCTTTGAAACATCAACTATCTGCTACTGAAAGTCCCGTTAATATCGATTCTGCCATTTCAGAGATCATCAGGTAGAAAGATAAATGTTGTAATAAACTGTATGTTCGTACCGTGTATAGTGAAAAGCTGTTAATTTGGAATTACGAACAGACACTTCAATTGTATTTATCTGTATTGAAATATCAACGCTGCATAAATCACTGGTCTTAGAGACATGTAATTTAGAGTGTGTGTAAGAACACACATAATTTTTCATCTCATTTATCATTCATCATTAAAAAAGGGATTTTTGTAATTTCCATCAATAGGGCGTGATATGGGGTGTTAAAATTACTCTAAATTAAATCTACTAGGAGTAGAAAATATTCTCCGGGTCAAATACCACTGGGCATCACCGCGATCGCAAGCTAGTATTTTTCTATAGCTTTTGAAATTGCACTTTTCTCTCACCTTAATCAAATGTAATGTTTTCGAAGAGAAAATCTCATTTCCTAGACTATGATTATTTCTCTATTTGAAGTCCTGGATGCAATCCCGCCTTTACGACCAACATTTGGCTCCGAATTCCCCTTTCTTGTTGTTATATGTGCCATAACTACTCATTTCAGCATATACCGCTGTCCAGTTACTAGTCGGTATAAATATGCTCACGCCATCCCTGAAGGGTCCCTGAAGGGTCCCCGAAGGGGTAAGCAGAGGTGTTGTAACAACACCCACATTTGACAGAGGGTCAGTCCATCGCCGACTTAGGGGTATACATACGTCGTTTGAATTACTTCTCAGACATATGCAGGTTTCCTCACGATGTTTTCCTTCACCGTAAAGCAGGTGGTGTGAAATTACTGCACATAAGTTTTTAGAAAAACTCACTGGTACAGGCCCCGCTGGGATTCGAGCTTGCGTCGCTTGCGTAGTAGGCGACTGCTACGAGGCTACCACGGCTCACGCTAATCGGTATATTCTTACTAATCATAATACACTTGAGTTATATATATTCATTATTAGATATATTTTCACCGTGGTAGTAAACACAGGTTTACACAGGTAGTATACAGTCCGCCTCATAGTAAGCAGTTCTATATTTGTGAACTAGCATTTTTAAGTTTTAAGGCAATTATCAATCAGAAACTTTGTGAAAAAGCATATTATATTGATGATAGCCAAGCATGGCAATCAGTTGCTCACTCTTCCATTAAAATGTACTTAATCAACCCTATGTATAAAGAAGGGACACATGTAAAAAAAACGGGGGAGTTTGTTTCGCCGTTTCTTCTCCTGACAGGCTTACATTTGGAAACGGTGGTAAATTATCCTGAGTTAGCGTAAGAGAAATGACGTTCAATGAGTGTTCCAAGTGTCCCTTATGTTGAATAAAACTTTTTGATTTGTCAAAATCTATTGTTTATTTATAACTTAAACCATACAATATGGAAGTAAATTTCACCATAGTCAATAACTCTATAAAAAAAAACAATAAAAAAAAAGAAAATATGACTCATCCTGACATCTGCAAGTAGTTATAATATAGTTTAAATTATTAAGCAACGAACTGCTTTACTCATGTGTTTTACTATCATTGTCATCATATATCATCAATTTCAAAAAATAATTCCCAAAAAAAAAATATTTACAAAAAAAAGTGAGCTATGCTAAGCTCGGTCATTTCGGTATTAAAACATTATAAAAATGGAACTCGAAGGATCATGATTTCGAAAAGAGAAACATAGTGTCAAAAATTCCACGAACAAAAAGTTACCCTCGCTATAAAATTTTCACGCAACGACTCGCCACTGCACTCCTGGGGGTCTACTCTCTTTCGCCGACAACGAAACCACGCAAACGAACGATAGTTAAAATGATCAGTATCGTTTTATTTTTATCAAACTGGATCATTGGACACTTATTACGACATGTCGCTTTCATTATAAACAGCATAGAAGGGAAGATAGAAGGAAAGCGAAGAAGAGGGAGACCAAGGATTAGTTACATACAACAGCTGAAGGAACAAGTCAGCGTCATGTCGTACAAGGAAGTCAAAGTGTTAGCGGACAATAGAGAGGGTTGGCGATTGCTTCACCGCAAGAGCCTAGTTCTTAAATAAATGATGATGATAACGAAATTAAGATGTATGAACATCAAGGAATATATTAGCAAACCACGTTCGAACATAATTGTAGAACGAATAAGAACAGTGGTAGAAACTTTCGGCGGAAACTTCGTACTTCGTTGGATAAGAGTAGACCCCCTGGTCGAGGCCCTAAACTACACTGTCTCCCATAAAGAGTTAATATTTCAAAGCGAAGCACAAAGAGCTGGTGCTCACGAGACAAGTTTTAATTTGTTTAAAGTTGTTACAAGTTGGAAGTAGTCTCTTGGTGGGCGCCAAATTAGGTACGAGCGCAGACTAAAATACTATTCTAAGTACTGCTAGTTAAATTCGTTTGGGAAAAGGTTTTTTCCGGTTCGCCAATTGTCTTGGGAGTTTACTTAATTCGGTTTAGGGATTTTTTGCTACTTTAGTTTCTGAAATCAAGCCTTCTTTTAACGAAACTTAGCAGCAGGGAGAGTAACAGTGCTTGCAGTATTGTAATTCAAAAATCATTATTTCATTATATTCGTAACCAAACACTTTCAAAATCACATGATTCAACAGGATTATAAATGTTACTGTCAGACGAGAAGAACTTGGCAGGAAACTGGGTAACTCCTTTTAAAAATGTTTATTTAAATTTTCAGTAGTACAAAATCAATCACAAATAATATAAGCCCATCGACACTGTTCCAATCCAAAATCTGATAATAAACTGAAAATGAAAATGAAAAATAATTATTCAGTTTAGGCCCTGGTAAGGCACTTATAAAAGTCGAGAATTTACCACCGGTTCGGAAACTAGCCTTCTGAGAAGAACCGGCAAGAAACTCAGCCAGGCATCATGTTCATATCATCAATATAATTCATATGAAATCATCATACAAAATCAAATTTGATAAGAGGCATAAATATTCACAGTAGTGACGAATTGTATTAGCATACAGGTAAGTATAAAACAAAATCAAAGAGAAAAAAAAGAACAATACCAGCTAATAATAGTACTATGTACACTTGTGTACCTGAAGATAACCATAATATACAACTCCTTCATCCATTTAATAATATCAGAAATTAATACAACCTTCTAGAATAAATAAGTCATGCTGTGTTATTCTGTAAAGTTTCTCAGCGTTGCACTCGAGGCCAAGTGTCTATTAGAAAGACAGGAAATTGAACTTTATCGTTTATTTATTATCTATCAATTTCCTACGATGGAAACTGACGCTCGACGACGAGTTCCACGCTGAGAAACCTAGAATAACGCGACTGAAGAGACCTAGTCCTAGTAAAAGCTATATGTCACTTACCGAATCTTGACTTCTTTCGACTGCCATTCGAAGTGTTTGTCGAAGCTAATGAGGATGGCGGCGATTTCCTGGAACAAACGTAATGTCATATTAATAACTATCATTTTTATTTATGGTGTTTTTTTATATTTTAGACGTTTGTGAAATTCTTTCTGAAAGACACTTCTTGCTAGATTATTACTGTGTAACGAAGAATTCATCTTTAATATATACAAGAACGGTAGAGTAAAAAATTAAATAAAAAAGGTGCGGTAATTAAAAAAAAAATTGAAATTTCTGTTTGTAATTCCAAATTAACATATTTCCACTTAATGCATATTTAAATTATTGAAAAATAAAATTTAAATGTATGTAACACATGAAGTGACCAATTTTTAAATTCTCTCTGCCAATTTGTTTGTTGTTACAGCCATTCCATTAAAAATATAAGGTACTTGAATTCTAAGCCGAGGCACACACAAACTGAGCTAGTAAAAATAATATGTGCGGTGTAATGCGTCTATAGTAGTCATATATTTACGTTTAAAACATAATACATTTGAGTAACGAATTACTTATATTCTAAGTAGGGTGTAGCTACAACTGTCTTCAAAATACGACAACCCTTTATCACCTTTAAATAATACAACAAGTCAAACGACTTGTAATTACATTTGTAGCATTTGATTGTTAAACTAAACTAAACATTTTCAGTTCCAAGCAAATTCTAATGCAACCCTTTATAGATGAACTTATTTGAACTTCACCAATGTCTGAGACTAATAAGCATTCAAACGAAATTACTCCGCCGTTTTCGTGCAACGAAACAAAAATAAAAATACATACATTACGATTCTATTACGCGGAACGGAATAAAAACATTTTATTCGTAGTGCCAAAAAATTGAGACCAATCAGAGATAAAGGGTATAAAAAATGGGGCACCGGTGAATAAAATAGCCTTTACTATATTATTCACGTCTCTGCGTGTTGTTTGCATTTTTGATTGGGATTTTTATAGCGTTTGTGTTTATGAGAAATTGCGTATAATAAACCAGATGTACCTTGTAGCCTATCTATGGGTTTTTTTAACTGCTTGGTCTAGTGGTTAGTAAGTTCTCTTGCCGATCACAAGGTCTCGGGTCGGGTCAAAAATATAAATATTTTAGAATTCATAATAATTCTCGGAGTTTGGAAGTTGGTGGTGTTTACACCCCAGTGCCTCGGAAATCACGTTGCACCGTTGGTCCTACGCCTGATCTCTCTCCGGTCGTGTCGGATTGCCTCTCATAGGACTATGAGAGTGAGGGAATATACTTTTGCACTATATTATCTCCTGCAGAGAGATGCGTTATAACCGAAATTCACTAGGAGATCATTATTATTATAGGTATTTTTACTTTTTCAATGTCGACGAATTTGCGTTGCGTAAACGTGACACTAAAAGTTTTGATACGTTTTCGGGGGCTTCAAATATGGTGGATCAATTCATTTTCAGCCACTACACAACTTATAATTAACGGGGTAGCTTTTTGAATTAACATGGTAAAGTTTCGAATAGTTTTACAATACAAAATAATACTCTCATTTATTCTCTCATGACGTAGCTACGGTTTGCTGACGTATTGAATTTTATGTATTGCACGCAGCTGCACGTGACTTTTAAGTGACGTTTTAAACTGACGTCATTACGACTGTATGTTTTACCACTAGTGTGTAACTTCGAACCGGAAAACTGTTATTGGTTTTCCAATCTGTAATTTCCCAGTAGCAACCCGGAGTCCCGTAGTTGAGGGTTATATAAGGACGTCAGCCAGACATAGAACTGTATCCATGGGCTTTTAAACATGAGATATACGTCAAATCTATAGAAAAAAAAAAAACAGAGTTTTTTGTTGACATATTTTCAGCAAAAGCAACCTTATGAACTCGGTGGTAACGTTTATAATCCGATTTGATAATGACGATTTGAAAGTACTCTGTTAGAAGTCTTATCAAATAAAGATATTTTTAAGTTGAATTTGAATTAACATCACTGCTTGTCTTGGAGTTACTTTTCAGACTTATGCAGGTTTCCTCTCGAAGTTTTCCTTCACTGTAAAGCACGTGGTGTGATCACTTCAGTTTTTAGAAAAACTCAACTGAGATTCAAATTTGCGTCGCAACGCACCAGATGACCACGAAAACCCCACAGCCACCACGGCGTCTAAAACCGAACATATTCTTATTTATTCACATTCAACGGAACTCCATTGTCTTAACAATTCAACTCGCTAAGGAATTCAGTGGGTCATTTGATCTATAAATCTATAGGGTCACAAGAACCGTATTTATAAATTGAAGAAGTATGTCAATTGTTAGACCCGGGGCGGGTCGTAAAATTAGGGTGCCAGCCTAATTGTCGGCCGTCGGTACATTTGCCGTTTGGGACCAAGTTATTTGTGCAATGAAAATGTTTGGCTACTGCTGACGATCTAAGTTTATGTTAAGTTTCAAGGGAGTGGAGGAGCGTGATAAATGATTCGCGCTAATTGAATGCTGTGATGTTGCCCTGGGTAGTTACTTTTTGATCTTAATGAGCACGTGACCAAGGTTTTCTAATTTTTTTAACATCTTTAAAAATGAAACCTAGTTAGATCGATTTATCACGCCTGAAACCCTCTGCATTCAAAATTTTATGGTAATCGGTTTAGCAATATTACTGCAACAGCGAAGGGTAATCTATATCTATACCAATAAATCAAATTGAAGTGTCTTTTGCAATTCCAAATAAAAGACTTTCGCTACATGATTTAAAAAAATATATCTATGTGTCCGTATGTAATATTTGCAACACCTAGCCAATTTTAAAAGGACTTTCACTGGCAGTTAACTGAAGTTACAAAATAACAACTAAGGTAAATTTATCTATATATATAAAAGAAAGTCGTGTTAGTTACACTATATATAACTCAAGAACGGCTGAATCGATTTAGCTGAAAATTGGTGGGGAGGTAGCTTAGAACCTGGAGATCCCTTTCCACAATGTATACAACAAAATGAAGTCTACACGGGTGAAACCGCGGGGCACAGCTAGTTATCAAATACAATTAAAGGTCCGTGAAACCACACATTAAATAAAAATAAAGTGTACTCGGATGAACTGAAAATGGCTGAAGGGACAAGGCGTAACGTAACTTTTCTTCTTAGTCTTAGCGTTTTCCCGGCATGGTACTGGGGTCCGCTTTCCTACTCTCTCTACTCCACTTTGCTCTGTCTTCGGCATCCTCCTCTGTCAGGTCGTTCTCTCTCATGTTGGCTTTAACTACGTCAAGCCAGCGCTTCTTGGGCATGCCACGAGATATAGGGCCTTGTACAACGAGGTTGAGGCATCGGTGTCCGACGTAGTCTGGTGGCTTGCGTCTTACGTAGCCACACCATCGGATTTTATTTATCTAACTATTATTTTTTTTAAATATTAAGGTTCTGAAAAATAATGCTAACCATGAAATTAAAACTTTATCTCTAAGTATTCAATAGCTAAAGTAACAACATCCACTTTTCACGAAAAACCGTTAGATGTGACAGATGATGAGTCAAACGTCTCTTTTTACAAAATTTAAAAGTAAATTTCCACCGTTTTACTGTGAACAGTATATTTTTCCATTAATAATTTGGCAAAGTAACGAAATTAATTCTGCTTTGAAGCTTAAAAGGTATCTCTTTAAAGAACAGCCACAAACGTTATTTAATTACGCCGGAAAAGTTGTCAAGGCTTCTGGTATATTTATTTATTTAGGTAGATAAAGTGGGAAGAACGAGGAGCTCGTGGCACAGTTGCTATTGGGCATATCATTCGATCAGCGAAGTTAAGCACCCATAACCCTAGCCAGTAGTTGGATGGGTGACCGCCCGAGATACCTCCGTGACTCGGAGAGAACGTAACGCCATCGGTACATTCAGTCGGAGGAAAATCTGACAACTGGTTTAACCCAGATTGCCGATCTTCCTCGTGAAATGGGTTGCAAAGGTCAGATTGCAGTCGCTTCGTATAAAAATCAGGTGATCATCCACATTGGATTGAACCAAGGGCCGACCCCAACAATGTATGGGATAAGGCCAGGTAGATGATGATGAGATAAAGAGAGACAAGTCCAGACTACCGATATATCCTACAATCAAGTATAGGGTTCACAGCTTATGCAAAAGACTAGCTGTGTCGAAGTCGGCTAAAAGTAGGGTACGTACTCCATTCTTGTTAATTTTGTTAATCAATACCTCGCGTGATAAACGATCTACACGACACAGCGTCAGGCATTCCGGATTTCTATCCAGAATATTAGATTAAGTAATCATTTCAAGCTAAGTTTAGCTGTAGGCAAATAGCAACCCTATGGCCCCTCGAGCGTAGAGTACATTATAAAAAAAGAACCTATATGCTTACGCCATCCCAGAAGGTGTAAGCTGTTGTAACTACAGTGCCAACTGGACAGAGGATGATTCTATCGCCGTCTCAGGCACCATACATACGTCTTTGAATTACTTCTCAGACATATACAGGTTACCTCACGATGTTTTCTTTACGGTGAAGGAAGCTCGTGGGGTGAAATTACTGCACTTAAGTTTATAGAAAAACTCTATTAATAAGTCCATTATATACTACACATTTATAGAAGTGTCGCTTTATGGGATTTCCCCTTTGATATTCAGAGCTGCCCGACTGAGGACTTTTACCTTACAGAATTACATTTGATTACAGCCAGGTTATGCTTCCATGTAAGTAGTATTGGGTTGAGTAAGGTCGCTAAGGTTGAGAACACTTGCAATTGACGAAGAAAATCTTCAACGATGTATCTTAGTAGAGCTTGAGTCAGCAACGTACTTACTATCTATCACGTTGGGTGAATATTTGGTTTACCTCTGCCTATTTCAAGGATGGATAGAATGATAATCCATTTATCCTTAAGTGTTTATTTTTAATATAAATTTTTTCAATTTTTTTTTGCATTTATAATAAGAATTTTATTTAAATACCGCGTATACTTACTTTCATGTTTATTTAGTAAAAAGCTTTTTAGAATGTAAAACAGACATGAATATTTTTATTTATCTGTTTTATTTATATTTAGATTATGTTACTTGATAAATATAGTTAAGAACTTAAATACCTCGAAGGTTATGTTTAAGCCTGAAAGAACCCAACACAAATTTCGTATAAATTACTATACCCTAGGTTAATTAATCTTACATAAAATCTTCTGATAAAAACAAACAGACATTAACAAATAATCTTAACGATACCCTCCCATGGGACATTGATAAAGAAACCATTCCCAGTCAAAAAGCAAAACACCATTATTTATTCAAAGGGCTCTGAGAAAACTCTGAATTATTAACAGTCCCGACCTATTTTTCGATAATTACAAATACACGCTAAAAATGTTGAATAAATTTTAGACTGAATTTTAATAAATGAAAATTAGGGACCGGTCATTAGAAATTTCGCCCGGAGGGATTCACTTGCCCTCCGCAATAACTGGTTAGGGTGGGTACACAGTGCACGCGGGTAGCGATAAACAATATAGATAAATACAATTGAATAAATATAGGAACGAAACAGCGCCTCTGTTGGCCTAAACATGACACTATTGTGAGCCCATACAAATCTGCTCTTACGTCGACGCGATGACTTACGATGGCGATTTTAGGAAAACACGGAAGTCACTCATAAGAAAAGATTATTTTAAATTATATGTCACTTTGTTAGGGTAATCTCCGAAACGTTTGAACCGATTTTAGCAGGACTTTCACTGTTGCTAGTTCATAAATCGCTATTTTAATACAATCGATATTTGCAATCAATTCGCTATCGCCACCGCTCTTCACTATACCCTCACGTTTGCAGAATGCCTCGCAAAGGCCCAAAGAGTTCATTCCAACTTTTATTGGCGTCGCTCTAAAAGCTCCTGTCAGACGTAACACTAATGACGTCGTAAAGAGCCCAGTGACGTCACTTCGCCTTGTCATAATTACAGTAATTGTGTTAATGTTTATTGTATTTGTGTTTGTGTGCGTGGTTAAGGTTTAATTTTTATAAATGTGAACACCATTTGTTCTGTATTTGAATTTTAAAATTATAAAGTTTTCGTCCGCGACTTCCTAAAGCCTGTAGACAAAGTAACATTATGCTCACGCTTCGCTAGTAGAAACGATACAAAATGTACGGGAATGACATATGTCACGTGACTGATTTATGTAATTTCCATACATTTTGTATCGTTTCTATTAGAGCAAGTGTAAGAGAATGCTACTTTGTCTAGGACTATTGGCGTTGTGACGAAACACAATAGGGTCTTTCAGGAAAAGGATAAAGTGTGTCTTTCGTCAGCTGGTAAGTCTGTCACTGTCAAATGACGTCACGTCGTGTTTGAGTTTCGAAGACGTATAATATTGAGAGTTTTATGGTATTCCTAAAATGATTTGGTAAAAGCTTGCACACTGCATGCTGACTTACTATACGCTAGTTCTAGTATTAGTAAAGAATTCACTGCGCTGAATATTTGCAAGAGCCTAATATTATATTATTTTATTTTTAATTTATTATTAAATGTGGCAGTGTTGCGGTTTCTAGAGTTCCGTGCTCGAAGAGTAAAACGGGATCTTATTACAAAGCAGACAGCGGTCTGCTTGTCCATCTGTCCCTCTGTCATTAGGCTGTATCTCGTAAACCATAACTGTCTATCTAAGACAGTTGAAATTTTCACAGGAAATACATTTCTGTTGCCGCTATAGCTGCTTTTATTTCAATATTTTCTATATTTAATCTGTTCTGCTATTTATTTTAATATTATCTGCTATTATAATAGCAAATACTATGAAAAACGTGATATTTTTACTATTTTCATAGCTCTTTGATTGATTTAGTTTTACGTTTCATTTCGAGGAACTCAAATATTTTTTATATAATAATAAAAGTAGCCTAAGTTACTCCTTGAAAGACCAGCTACCTGCCACTGAAAGCCCCATTAAATTCGGTCCAGCTGTTTCAGAGATTACCCGGAACAAACAGACAGACAGACAGAGAAAAATTTTGACATTTGGTATTTATATGTCAGTACCGTGTATACTTTCATATCCATTTAGTGAAAAGATGTTATTTTGGAATTACAGACACTTCAATTTTATTTATCTGTATTGATATTGTTTTAATCTATGCACCCCAGAGTGCTCACTACTAGTTAGGCAAAGGAACTTTTTTCAGGGGGCCTACCATCATTGGTTTAAGCAGAGTGTATTAAGAACTTCTGAGCTTTGACGTTTCATATTGGTGGCGTAAAATTAAACATCAAGGCTAAGAAGTTCTTAATACGCGCTGCTTATTCGATCATAGTCGTCCCCCAATTCGCTATTACACGTCCATATATAAATGAGACACAGTTATTAAATAATTAATGTTCCAATTATACGAGTAACTGTATTGAAAATGCACGAATAGCATACATACTTTTATGCCAATCAACCGTATCGGTATCGGATACGGACGGACAAATCGATAACGGATATAATCGCGTCCCAACTCGAATCCCGGAGTAATATCCGATTGTCGGCGGCGAGAACCTACGTAATGGTTAGGTAGAGCAATGATCGATTCGTTAAACTAGTTTGTATATACGTACATATGCTCACGCCTGTATTCCCCAAAGGGGTAGGCAGAGGTGTTGTAATAACAACACCCAATTTTCACCGAAGATTATTAAATGCCAACGTGACAGATGTGAGTCTACCGCCGTCTCGGCACTATACATCTTTGAATTGATTCTCAGATAGATGTAGGTTTCCTCACGATGTTTTTCTTCACCGTAAAGTCTGTGGTGTGTAATCACGACACATACGTTTTTAGAAAAACTCATTGGTACAGGCCCCGCTGGGATTCGAACTTGCGTCGCTTACCTATGTGAAGTTGGCAACTGAAGTGAAAAAAAAAATTTTTTTCGTCGTGTATCCGATTGTACCCGGTATGTACCGGATTGTACCGTTTTTTAAATCGTTTGTACCCCTAGGGGGTAAAAGTTATAGGGGGGAAAATATTTTGGCAACTAAGTATAAAATATTGTAAGTTTATACATGCCATTCGATTGAACCCAGTATGTAGAGGATTGTACCGCTTTTTATTTCTTTTGTACCCTAAGGGGACGAAAGTTATTGGGGGTTAAACATTTTGAAATCAGATTAGGTAAAAGTGAATGTTTATGAATACCATTCGATTGTACCCAATATGTAGAGGATTGTACCGCTTTTAAAACCGTTAAAATCTCCAGGGGCCCCAAGATATGGGCGTTGAAAGATTTGCAGTTTTTACCCTATATCTCAGGCTCCCATTACGTATAAGCATTTTTTATGTGCTGAAAGGATGAAACAGAGCATGGAGAGGATTGTACCGCTTTTTGTTTCGTTTGTACCTCAAGGGGCCCCGAGATATGGGGGTCGAAAGATTCATAACTTTCCACTGTCATATCTCGGGGCCCTTTGAGGTTCAAACGAAATAAAAAGCGGTACAATCCTCCACGTACATGGTACTACCTGATGCAAAAATAAAAATTGGTGTGTACCTCAAAACATTCAAAGTTAGCCTGGGACCTCAATGGGCCCCAGCGTTATCTCGGTATCCCATCAGGTACAAACGATATTTATATGCATACCGGATTGTACCGAGAACGGAGAGGATTGTACCGCTTTTTGTTTCGTTTGTACCTCAAGGGGCCCCGAGATATGGGGGTCGAAAGTTTCATAACTTTCCACTGTCATATCTCGGGGCCCTTTGAGGTTCAAACGAAATAAAAAGCGGTACAATCCTCCACGTACATGGTACTACCTGATGCAAAAATAAAAATTGGTGTGTACCTCAAAACATTCAAAGTTAGCCTGGGACCTCAATGGGCCCCAGCGTTATCTCGGTATCCCATCAGGTACAAACGATATTTATATGCATACCGGATTATACCGAGAACGGAGAGGATTGTACCGCTTTTTGTTTCGTTTGTACCTCAAGGGGCCCCGAGATATGGGGGTCGAAAGTTTCATAACTTTCCACTGTCATATCTCGGGGCCCTTTGAGGTTCAAACGAAATAAAAAGCGGTACAATCCTCCACGTACATGGTACTACCTGATGCAAAAATAAAAATTGGTGTGTACCTCAAAACATTCAAAGTTTTCACTGTTCATAACTTTCCACTGTCATATCTCGGGGCCCCTTGAGGTACAAACGAAACAAAAAGCGGTACAATCCTCTCCGTTCTCGGTACAATCCGGTATGCATATAAATATCGTTTGTACCTGATGGGATACCGAGATAACGCTGGGGCCCATTGAGGTCCCAGGCTAACTTTGAATGTTTTGAGGTACACACCAATTTTTATTTTTGCATCAGGTAGTACCATGTACGTGGAGGATTGTACCGCTTTTTATTTCGTTTGAACCTCAAAGGGCCCCGAGATATGACAGTGGAAAGTTATAAAACTTTCGACCCCCATATCTCGGGGCCCCTTGAGGTACAAACGAAACAAAAAGCGGTACAATCCTCTCCATGCTCTGTTTCATCCTTTCAGCACATAAAAAATGCTTATACGTAATGGGAGCCTGAGATATAGGGTAAAAACTGCAAATCTTTCAACGCCCATATCTTGGGGCCCCTGGAGATTTTAACGGTTTTAAAAGCGGTACAATCCTCTACATATTGGGTACAATCGAATGGTATTCATAAACATTCACTTTTACCTAATCTGATTTCAAAATGTTTAACCCCCCCAATAACTTTCGTCCCCTTAGGGTACAAAAGAAATAAAAAGCGGTACAATCCTCTACATACTGGGTTCAATCGAATGGCATGTATAAACTTACAATATTTTATACTTAGTTGCCAAAATATTTACCCCCCTATAACTTTTACCCCCTAGGGGTACAAACGATTTAAAAAACGGTACAATCCGGTACATACCGGGTACAATCGGATACACGACGAAAAAAATTTTTTTTTTCACTTCAGTTGCCAACTTCACATAGGTGCGTCGCTTGCGTAGCAGGCGACTGCTCTTTCCCCAAGGCCACCACGGCTCTGGATAGTGAAATGGAACTTAAAGGTAACTGGCGAAATGTTGGACTATAAGTACACATGTACGATGGGGCAATCGTGTAATATCGGCTTATCTACCTATTGGTACTCAATAACAACTGTTTTTCTAATCACATTCCTCTGTTGAAAGTGTCATCAAACTATGATCTATAATTTCAAGCTAGAAACTTACTAAGTTACATTTAAATAGGTACTTAACAAACCGGTTAAGTTAGATACCTTCAAGTTGGGTTGTGGTTAAAATAATCCGGCCCATTTACCAGGATTGCATAAATTTTGTGGCATTACCTCGCGAGGGGGTTAATTATGCTCTTTGTTCGTGGAATAGAGGAGTTATTCTCTAGGTGTGCGACATCTTGTACGAAATATTAGGAATAATTACGTAGGTATATACTGGCTGGTCAGGCTGGCGATGTCAAGCTACACATATAGATATAACGTAACCTCAAAACAATTGGGACTCAATTCAAAAAACCAATATTTTTGGAAATTGCAATCATTAATCGCCAATTTTAAATTAATAACTTTGACGTAATTACTTTGCTAGTTTCTGAGAACTATATAATTGTACATTGTCGATAAATCTATATCTATACATACAGATAAATAAAATTGGAATGTCTGTTTGTAATGCCAAAATAACAGACTTTTACAAAATGCATATGAAAGTATATACGCTACTGACACACAAAAACCAAGCTTTAATTTTTTTCTCTGTCTGTCTGTTTGTTCCGCGTAATCTCTGAAACGGCTGGACCGATTTTAACGAGACTTTCACTGGTAGGTAGCTGATGTTTCAAGGAGTAACTTAGGCTACTTAAATTTATCAAAATCATTAGGGCTCCGCGACATGAAGCATGAAACTAGTTCTACGCGGGTGAAACCGCGGGGCACAGCTAGTTGAAAATATATTTTTCTGATTATTTAAAAAAACCGAGTGGATCATTCATTTTTATGTCTGTCTTTGATCCTAACTCATTTCCGCAGTTTGGAGTTGAACCCCTATCGTTCTGAAGGTTTAACTTGTTTAGGTAGAACTTTTATCGACATTTTGTGCATTGGAACTGTGTTCATGGGATTTCCTATGTGATTTATTTTGTATTTAAAAAAATGTATAATATTTTTGAAAAGAGTAATTACTGAGTTTCTAGCCAGGTTCTTCTCAGTAAAAACAACATTCGGAACCTGGCGGTAGCATGTATAGTCCTGAGTGCCTAGTGCGAGTTTTCTTAAAGTCCCCGTCACAAGTCATCGCGTCGACGTAAACGCAGTTTTGTATGGGCTCACAATAGTGTCATCTTTAGGTCGACAGAGGCGCTGTCGATCCTATACAATCCGAGTTTACGTCGACGCAGTGACTTGTGACGGCGGCAGTGAAAAACTCGCACTAGGCCCTCTGTATAACTGTGTCATTCTGATGCTTTGAAAGTACTTTGTAAAAAGTCTTTAGTTTTTAGTTTTTATTTTTGACAATTGAGCATTAGAACTGTGTCCATGGGCTTATAGTTGCTTGAACAATTTATTTTGTATTTTTAAAACTGTATAATATTCTTTAAAAGAGTAATTACTGAGTTTCTTGCCAGGTTCTTCTCAGTAAAATCAACCTTCCGAACCTGGCGGTAGCATGTATAATCCTGTGTAATTGTGTCATTCTGACGATTTGAAAGTACTTTGTATGAAGTCTAATCGAATAAAGATATATTTGATTTTGATTTTGATTTTGTCTAATCGAATAAATATATTTTTGAGTTTGAGTATACATTTGAAGAGTTCAATATTGGTTACGTGCGATAAATTTATACGCACCAACATAATAACCCTTTATTTTTATGATGCATTCAACTCTTGGCTTCCTCTTAACATGTAATGCTGATATTGTTTACGTATATTGAGAGGAAATTGTAGCTTTTATGACGTCAACGCGGTCTTTTAGATTTCCAACCAAGATATATCTATACAGATAAATAAAATTGAAGTGTCTGTTTGTAATTCCAACATTACAAGACTGACATTTAAAAAAAAAACACTTTTTTTCTCTGTCTGTCTGTTTGTTCCGGGTAATCTCCGAAACGGCTGGACCAATATTAACGGGACTTTCGCTAGCAGGTAGCTGATGTTTCAAGGAGTAACTTAGGCTACTTTAATTTATCAAAATCATTAGGGTTCCGTGGGCCACCCTTGAAATTAACTCAACGTAGGTGAAATCTGGGACACAGCCAGTCGTTTCTATAAATGAAGAGTAAGGATTACTTTTTAAGTTCTCAAAAATTAATAAAGATTATAAAGCCTTCTTCGTAATTCAAATTAAATAACCTTAGACTGAACGGAAATGGCTTGTCTTAATTTAAAGTAAACAATTTCCTAAATGATACACAAACGGGACAAGACAATGTTAATTTCTCCTGACTTCGTAACATAACATTTAATTTCAGTCATTTAGAGAACGGAGCTAAATTATTAGAGGATCCTAAAGGCCCGCTGTGAAATACCGAGTGTTTATGTTAAAAGTTGGGACGCACAAATTGTGTGTAAGTCCGGAGCTACAGTTTATTGTAGACTAGCTGTGCCCCGCGTTTCACCCGCGTAGATTTAGTTTCGTCCTTATTGTAGCCTAAGTTACTCCTTGAAACATCAGCTACCTGCCAGTGAAAGTCCGGCTAAAATCGGTCCAGCCGTTTCGAACTACGAACGTGAGATTACCCGGAACAAACAGACAGATAGAGAAAAAAAATTAAACTTGGTTTTTTAGTGTCAGTAGCGTGTATACTTTCATATGCAGTGAAAAGCTTTTATTTTGGAATTACAAACAGACACTTCAATTTTATTTATCTGTATGTATGTATATATCTCTACTTTAAGGATAGTTCTTTTTTTTTTTTGGAATAGACTAGCTGTTTTCGCGCTGTGTCGCGGAACACTAATATTTTTTTTGAAATAAAATTAGGAATAAATCGTTACTCATTGTAATCTCCAAAACGGCTGGCCCAATTTTAACGGGTCTTTCACTGTGACTGGCATAGTTTTAATTAATAAAAATTGTAGGGTTCCGTTGGTCAACCATGAATTAAAACTCTACGTGGGAAAAACGGCGAGGCACAGCTAGTCTTAAATATACTAAAACACCCTTCCAAGCAACGTTCAATTTCATAGTGCATTGTCCTCATACACAAATGAATGAAATTACCGTTCAAACTCTCAAATCAATCGTATATACACACTGAAAGAAATCCCTGAAAATTAATAAAAAAACTTCCAATGATTCGGAAGCGTCTTGCAATTAAATTTGAAGAAGCAAAAAGAAGGCTGTATTGGATCGGTTGCCATGGCAACGCACCGGAAATTAAACCGAGTTGACTCGATTCAGCTTTTGTTTTTTCATTTCTCAATAATGAAGTTGCAATAGGGTAAGGAAATAGAAGTTCGGATAATTTGAAATTGTATGTTTTCTTATTATTAAAAAACTCAGCAGGTTATTTGACTTAGGAAACATTTTTTACGAAGCGCTTCCACCGGCACGCGTTTAATTTTATTAAAAGTATTTTTTTTATAATTTTTATTGAATGTATTGAAGGAAAACAGAGTCATTTGGAGAACAATCCAAAATCGAAGGGGAAAGATGATTGGCCATCTCATGCGACATGACAGCTACTTTAAAAACATAGTAGAAGGGAAGGTAGAAGGGAGGAGAGGAAGAGGAAGACCAAGGCTAACATACATGGGACATGTTAAAGAAAAGGTGTCTGTCATGTCGTATAAGGAGGTCAAAGAGATGGCACTGGACAGAGACTAATGGAAAGAGTTGCATCGGTTACACCGGCAAGAGTCTTACTCTTAAATTCATGATGATGATTGAATGTTAATGATTTATTCAGTTTAGGCTCTGGTAAGGCACATGAAGGTCGAAAATTAAACCAGCGCTTAAGAAACTAGCCTTCTGAGAACAACTGGTAAGAAACTCAGCTGGCATCTATTGCTGGCATTCTCCAAAGGGTTAAGCAGACGTGTCAGTAGAGGTAAGTGTAAATAACACCCATATTGTCAATATGTTTAAGTCCCATGAAATAAGGGCAAGCCTGTTGCCATTAATCGGGCACTAATCCAGACTACGGGCTACTGGGAAATATTTATTTATTTAATATTTTGTACAACCCGGGGATCAAACCCAGGCCTCGTGTTTCATAGTAGCGCTTGCAACTAGATCAACATCAGTCAAATTTGCGAAATATTTTGTATTACGAAGATTGCCTCCTACATACAAACTTTACCTTGTTTAAAGTATCTATACAGATAAATAAAATTGAAGTGTCTGTTTGTAATTCCGAAATTACAGCTTTTCACTAAATGCATATGAAAGTATATACACGCTACTGACACTAAAAACCCAAGTTTTAAATTTTTTTCTCTGTCTGTCTGTCTGTCTATCAGTTTGTTCCGGGTAATCTCTGAAACGGCTGGACGGACGAGACTTTCACTGGCAGGTAGCTGATGTTCCAAGGAGTAACTTAGGCTACTTTTATTTATTAAACATATTAGGGTTCCGTGACAATTAAGGATGAAACTAAATCTACGCTGGTGAAACCGCGGGGCACAGCTAGTTTATCTATAAAATTGATTAAGTACAGTAGTTTTATAAGCAAGTTTTAAAACAAGACGATATAGGACGAGATTAACCCCAATTTCATCCCAATTCCGAAATCAAAGTAACCGTGTTTCAAATAAATCCACATTACCCAAGTACCATATTACCCCGGTCCCTCTCTCACTCACCCCACTAACCACGCTACCTACCCCGTTTCATTTTACCCCCAAACTTGGAACTCGTACAAGCTTTTGTGAATATGATTAATGTCTTATAACGTGTTTACGTAAATAATATTAACGTATTTATTTCGAGGTTCTTATTAGCTATTTGGGTTTGAGCTTGCAAATTCCGTTATATGTTTCAATATACTGAAGACTCACGTTTTGAAAGTACCTTTACTTAAACAAAAAATTTTTGTTTATCTTTCTTAAATACAGTAACGGAAGAATAAGTCAATTTGATTTTATGAGAGGGACCTAGGGTGAAGATGTTGCACGACTTTTTTTCGCATAGCCATAGCCTAATATTATTATCTATATATTTTGGTGAGTAAAATTGTAGTTACTTATAGTAATTCTAAATGAACAGCTCTTCCCTAAATGCATATTAAAGTATATAATACGTCACATCACAAAAAAATCTATTTTTAAATTTTTTCTTCGTTGGTCTGTCTGTCTGTTTATTTGTTTGTTCCAGCTAATATCAGAAACGGTTGGAATAATTTTAATGGGACCTTTACTGGCAGATAGCTGATGATATAAAAACTAATTTAAACTAATTTAAAATACTTTTAAATCCTCCTGCCCTTACCCCATGTTTATTGGGGTCGGCGTAATGTTTTCTTCTCATCTAATCCTCTCTATCAGCCGTCATAGTTTTGGATAAGTGATGTGTTAAAATTAAGTAGTTGAGATTACGATCCGGACAGTAGAAAACAGGAGGGGCAAGATGATTGGACACCGATTACGACATGACGATTTCATTACAAACATCATAAAAGGGAAGATGGAAGGAAAGCGAAGAAGAGGGAGGCCAAGGATTAGTTACATACAACAGCTGAAGGAACAAGTCAGCGTCATGTCGTACAAGGAAGTCAAAGTGTTAGCGGACAATAGAGGGCTGGCGATTGCTTCACCGACAAGAGCCTAGCTCTTAAATAAATGATGATGAGATTAAGTAGTCTACTATTACTTATCTTTAGGTGGGACCTTCGTTTGTCACCTAAGTGATATAAAAAAATTGAATTCATTAAGTCGAAAACCAGTCATAGATCACGTCAAATCCAGCAAAGACAACAGCCAGCCTAAATCTATTTTTAATGTTGCCAGATTCCCGAAACCCTAAACTTGGCTCCTGGATTCATAATAATAAATAATAGGCTGAAACTTTGGAAGTTCATACATCAAAGAGCGCATCTTCAAAGCCGAAGTTGAAAGGTTTGGTCGCTTACCAACGTTCAGCCGAGGCCTAAGGATGATTAATGTAATTTTAATGGTACATTGTTTACGCGAGGCGAGATATCTTTTATATCGGTAGGAAATTACGGCAGCCACTTTATAGATTGACTAAAGTTAGGAAGTGCTAACTGAAGGCTATTGGCTTGCGTTATTATACCCGTGAGCTTGCCGAGTGGTAGTGGAGCTGAAGTTACGTTCCAAGTTCCAATCTCGCCAGTTTGTGCGCACGAGTTTTTACAAAAACCCGAGAGTAATGTTTAAATCGATCTCCAACTAGATGGATTGATCTTATGAAATCTTCTACGAACAGTTCCATAACGGAGTGCTCCAGAAACGCACATAATAGAGACAAATGGAGGAGCATCGCTAACAAAGCTTGTACCAGTGCATCCATGACCACGACCGCTCTGCCAAGAGGGAACGACTAAGAAGAAGAATGTTTAAATAATTCAATGCTTTTAAGAATAAATAGTGCCTGAGACGGCGACGGCCTCACCATCTATCAAGTTTGCAAGAAAAGAGACGCTCACTTGACCGTCACTTCGACGTTCCCCTTCAGGGACGGAGTATATTTAATCAATTTTGATTTGTTCCTTCAAAAAAGACTTCCATTACGCAAAAATTTTGAGAAGTGCTTTATCTTTTAACTAAATTAAATATTTTCAATACTTAAGTAGTTAAATTCAAAAAGCTACACTGATTTTAAAAGTGCTCATGAAATAAATATGAGCTCGAAGTGTCTCACTTCTGGGAAAGCCCTTAGATTAAAGATAGCACCATCTTTTACTATGATACGGATTTAAAAAGTCCATAGTTTAAGTCCGACTTCGGTCTAGTCTCTAGTTTAAGCCATGTTTTGTAATAAGTGGGATTATGTTGAAACAAAATGATAACAAGAATAGTTAAATGTTTCAAATACCAGCATAATTATAACATAAAACAAACGCAATAAAGAATAATTCACAGGTCGGCCATTTTGTTAGGCCACCTAGTCACGCGAGCGACAAAAACGGAATTATTTCATTATTCCACCGGTGCATACGGCCAGTGTGTCACGGAACTTATGTGGCGGAATTAATTGCATAGATTTTTAGTAAACGCTTACGTTTTGTTATGTCAGTTGTTATTCTGGCAAGCTATCTGACACCGTATACTAGAGTCTTGGGTACTTTTTATGCTACTAAGTCAACAAATAAGCGTGCAGTCTGCCTAATGATAAGCGGTTATTGCAGCTTAATGTTTACAACACGTATCCAGTGGCGTGCATTGCATATAAGCAGGTAAGCAGAAGTTACAAATTGTGATCACTGAATACACTCGTATCGTGTGTGTGTGTGTTTATGTTCGTATGTGTATCTTTACCAAGACGTACGTACCTACGCCGCGTCACATAGGTATGTACTTAACCTGCCTACCTACCTACTTATTGTTTATGCCTACCCCTCTGAAAATCCAATGCACGCCCCTGCAAGTATCACTCGCGCGTTGCCTTAAGAAAACTGGATACCTGTTCTAATATGATGATAATATAAGATGAAAAAACAATAAGAACCGTGATGGCCGTGGCGAGTAGCCGTCTACTACGCAATCGACGCATGTTCGAATCCCAGCGCGGCCTGTACTAATGAGTTTTTCTTTCAGTGATATCACATCACGTACTTTACGGTGAAGGAAACCATCGAGAGGAATAATTCAAAGACATATGTATAGTGCCTGATATGATGATAGACTCACCACCTGTCACGTTGGCACTAAATCGGATTCGGAGAAAAGTGGGTGTTATTATTACAACATCGCTGCCTACCCCTTCCGAAAATACAGGCGTGAGCATGTGTATGTATGTAAAGCCTCTTATCTCATGTTTGGGATCGGTAGGCAACTATACCATAAATGGCAAGTTTAGTATAACGTACAGTTAGAACGGAATCCTACAAACTCTACGCTAAAAAATGTGAGCAAAAAATTCAAACGAATTTCCCGGAATGAGAGTAGAAATATGTTATAAAGAGACTAGGTACCTTTCAAATACCTCTATAAGCCGAATCTTCGCACAGGAGCTGTTAAAAAGGCTTACAGGTAGTCTGGCTACTTTGCTTTTATGATGCGATTTGTTTGGTTTCCAAGCTTCTTTTATAAACATGCTTTTACGCGAATTGATTTTTCCTACCGTTTCCTTTTTTAAATATTAGATTTTCGCGTCGTAATTGTGTTGCAAGACTCGTTCAGATAACTCCTACCTATTTTGACAGTAAACTGGGGCTTTACCATGAGCTCTTATTGCCATGATAGTTTCACTCATTTATGAGACAGATGTATGAGACGTGCATACATCTGTCACTGTCGCACAACTTAATTATCATTGCAATAAGAGTTCATGGTTGGGCCCCAGTACTCATGACCGTTCGTAAGCTGCGGTAAATACTAACTAATATGTCGTGTCGGTCAATGTCATACAAATAAACTGTATCAAGACCACGACGCCTATATTCGAAGTCCTGACTGACTTTAAATTAACGCTTAACCCCTGATGATAAGTTTGTATGTGAAATCCTACTAATATACATACATATGCTCACGCCTGTATTCCTCGAAGGGGTAGGCAGAGGTGTAATTTTCAACAGCCACTTTTCACCGAAGATGGTTAAGTGCCAACGTGACAGATGGTGAGCCTATCGCCCTCTCCGGCACTATACATGCGTCTTCGAATTATCGTCTCAGACATATGCAGGTTTCCTCACGATGTTTTCCTTCACCGTAGGTAGTACGTGGTCTGAAAACACTGCACATAAGTTTTTAGAAAAACCCGCTGGAATTCGATCTTGCGTCGCTTGTGTAGCAGGTAACTGCTCTGCCCCAAGGCCACCTCGGCTCAGCGGTATATTATAACACGGCGACCAGGGTTACTATATGCAGGTTACTATAGTAGGGGAGCCCACGATGCTAAATGGGGATTTACTCGAGCGTCATAGAGACCTATTGGGTTGCAAAGATTAGATGAAAATAAGAAAAAAATTCATATAATGTATACCTTTTCATCGGTGGGGGATGCGGCTATAGATTTTCAAATTTGTAAAATAAAACTGTTATATGGGCATATCATTCGATCAGCTAAGTTAAGAAACCATACGCCTAGCCAGTAGTTGGATGGGTGACCGCCCGAGTTCCCTCCGTGCCTCGGAAAGCACGTTAAGCCGTCGGTCCCGGTTGCCAATTTCACATCTTTGGCAATCGTTACCGGTCAGTCGGAGACTGTAAAAAAATTTATCTGACAACTGGTTTAACCCAGATCACAGATTTTCCTCCTAAATGGGGTTGCGAAGGTCAGATGGCAGTCGCTTCGTATAAAAATCAGGTGATCAGCCACATCGGGTTGAATCAAGTGCCGACCCCAACAATGTATGGGATAAGGCCAGGGAGATGATGATATGGGCATACTATAACTTCTTCCATTATAGTTCCGTAAAAAGGCGTTGTTAAAATAAATCATAGTAAAACTAAAGCAGTGTAAATCACAGCTCCACAATAACATAATCCCAACCGCACAGTAACAGATGTGTTAACCAAACTTACTTTCAGAGGAAAACTGTTGTGCTGCAACTGGTGTTGTAAATCATGACTCCTTAACTGGTGACGGCTTTATTTATTACTTCTGCTTTGAAACTATTCTCTTTCAATTATTTATGACATAAAATACAAGTATTTTGGAGGAGCTCGTGGCACAGTTGCTATTGCGCATATCATTCGATCAGCGAAGTGAAGCAACCATACGCCTAGCCAGTAGTTGGATGGGTGACCGCCCGAGTTCCCTCCGTTGCCAATTTAACATCTTTTGCAATCGTTACTGGTCAGTCGGAGGCCTAAAAATAATCTGACAACTGGTTTAGCCCAGATCACAGATTTTCCTCCTAAAATGGGGTTGCGAAGGTCAGATGGCAGTCGCTTCGTATAAAAATCTGGTGATCAGCCACATCGGGTTGAATCAAGTGCCGACCCCAACAATGTATGGGATAAGGCCAGGGAGATGATAAAATACAAGTATTGAGCTCTTAGATATGTCATTTTGGTGATTTGAAAGGACTTTTTATTAAAATGAACATCTGTATACATACATTAATTACTATTTCCCTTGGTCACGCCATCACGTGTGAACGGCTGGGCCGATTTTGGTAATTATTCTTTTATTGTATTTGTTATTGTCAGAAAGAGGTTCTTATTAGAGAGAAAAAATTGAAAATTTGTAAATTTAAGACTACTTAACCACCATATAAAAGAAACGAATCTTAACTTAGCGCTTACGACACTACGAACTTTTTTGATGTAACCTTATGACGTTTGACATACAATTGACAGAATGCATTTTGTTTATTAATTATACCAATTCGAATTCAATATTCGAAGACAGGACAGCATCTGTCGGGTCAGCTAGTCTTCTATACATAAAATCAATCCCCATTTCCCTTGGTCACGGCATCACACGTGAACGGCTGGATCGATTCTACCGGGACTTTTACTGGCAGATACCTGAAGTTTCAAGGAGTACTTTAGGCAATTTTTATTTAAAAAAAATAGCATGAAACTAAATCTACGCGGGTGAAACCGCGGCACAGAGAGTATTTAATATTTTTGAATACTTAATAGTCCCGGGTAATGTTTTATTCAGTTTCCGTCTGACATTTCCCAGTAGCAACCAGGAGTCTAGATTAGTGGCCGGTTAATGGCAATAGGCTGACCTTTTAGTACATGGGATTTAAACATAACTGGAGCAATGTGGTATTACTCGTATAAGGACACTACTGCCTACCGCTTCGGTATGTGTAAAACACCCACTCATCAGCTCCAATCAGCCTTTGTATAAACAAACTTCGTTCAAAGCAAGACTAGTAAATTGTCGTAACTTATCGTTGGTCAATGTCGATGACTATCCTAGCTTCAACAAGCAATTTGGAACCCATTCAACAATAAGATACAGCTTAATCAATTTATACAAGATTAAGTCCGACGCAATGAAACAAGTCTGGCCCGTGTCAAGTGGTGTGGACGGCGCATTAGGGTTTGGTTTAGTGATGTTATTTGTCGATGGACATGAATATCGATATTCAAGCAGCACAGTTTGTGGGGTTATAGGTAGGTTGTCTAATCTACTGAACATATTTTGAAAGTTTTTTCACCAATAGGAAGCCTTGTGAGTGTCATTATGTATTAACCCGAAGAAAGTCTTTTTTCAAGGCAGTTAAATTACACGCAGATGAAACCGCGGGGCTCAGCAACTTGTGATATTATTATTGTTAAAATACTTAGATTATTTAGTTATTTTTATTCCAATAAAGAAGAAACAAACATATTCACAGAGAAAAACTTAGAAGCCTCAACATACTTATGAAAAATAAAATTTCGCTCTTACTGACAAGTATTCCCTAGGAAGTAGTGATACAATTAAGAAATGGTGCAGTTATTGAGTATCTAAAAAAACATTAATCAAGTTATCATAAAATTGTCATCAATAAATATACCAGAGCATTTTCACTTTATTTCATCGCAGCAACAGAAGTAATGTCATCTCCATATCATTATATTTGTTTCTCGCGTCAACTTATATCGATATAATTAAACCTTCAAGTATCGATAAAAAGTCAACAATCCCCAGCACTACAGTAAAACTAATTTATCAGCTATTTGAGGCGAAGGATCTAGTGGGACGTCGTAAAACCAGCCCGTTCCTTTAAACAAAACATCTTTAAATGGGATTCGTATCGCATTGCCTAAATAAAACAGAGCATTGTCCTTTAATACGTAACAAGACCTGCCCTTTTTCTCAATAAGAAATGTTTTCCTGAATACTTTTATTTGAAACGGTTCCTAAGGTATTTGATCAAAAACATACCCCTTGTAGTGAAACTTGGTAATTTTATCCGTTCGTTTACCAAGAGAAAAAATTCGTTTTATCTTTTGAGTTATGGTGGCCTAGTGGTTCGAGTTTCGACCTGCGAGTCAAATGACGCAAATGCTAAACCATGTAGTCTATACCAATAACTTTTGTAACACTATAGACACCACTCCCCTTATTACAACACAAAACCTAAGATCATGTTATTTTTATTAAATTATTTGTAGAAACCCCTCGTGACAAGAGAGCTGGGTCTTTTCTCGCTCAGAGAATCAGCATTGCTATTCAACGTGGCAATGCTGCCAGCCTTCTTGGCACGATCCCGAGAGACACCGATTTGGGCAAAGTTTTTTTCAATATTTTAATTTCTTCGGTGAAGTAACAGTATTTCAAATGTAACTAATAAACAAAGTTTTAAAATTTTTCTCTGTCTGTCTGTCTGTTTGTTCCGGGTAATCTCTGAAATGGCTGCACCGATACTAGGCTACTTTTATTTATTAAAAATCCGGGTTCCGCAACAATAAGGATGAAACTAAATCTACGCGAGTGAAACCGCGGGGCACAGCTAGTTATGAATAAAACAAAGTATTTATGAACTTTTTATTTGTTTCCACCGGTTAATCCAAATCTAGTCTTCTACTGAGAAATTAACTACAATGTACCAGTAATAAGGGTCAGAGTGTTAAGCCACATATACGATGGAATACTCAACGAACACGTTAGAAATATGAAATAACAGACAATGGATGTACAAATCACCTCTATCTCGGTTGTTCCAAACTCTAGTACATTGTTCTCTGGGCGAAACTTCTCCAGTTCCCAAGTCTTACTTTGGAACTCGACCGTCGAGTTTCCGACTTTCACCGCGACGTGAGAATATCATGATAGCTGTTACTTGTTGATTATTCTGTAACCCCTATTATGATTTTAATTAATGAATATGATTTATTCAGCTTAGGCCCTGGTAAGGCACTGAATGTCTAAGAATTGACCACTGGTTCGAAAACTAGACTTCGGAGAAGAACCGGCAAGAAACTCAGCTGGCATCATACGTACATTTCATTACATTGTAAATAATGATTAATTACAATAAATATTACATGGTTAATCACATAAATGATAAAGGCATGTCTTATGTAAAGTTATTTGGTATTGTTTTTACTTTTTAATTATTATTTATCACACATGCATTCTGAAACAATTGTGAATAATTTATGTTAATAATGATTTATTCTGTAATGCCAGCTTCCAACCCGTTGGTTAATTCTACTCGTACAACGTTCAAAAGTGCCTTACCAGGTCCCGAACTATCTAATAATGTGGTTTTCTCTTCAATTTCTCTCTATCAGCAGATGCTGCAATCTATATGCATATGAAAGTAAACACGGTATTGATATAGAAAAGCCATTTTATTAAATTTTGTTCCGTCGGTCTGTCCGTCTGTCTGTCCGTCTGTCTGTCTGTCTATCTGTTTGTTGCGGATAATCTCTGAAATAGCTGGACTGATTTTAACGGGACATTCACTGGCAAACAGCTGATGTTTCAAGGTGCAACTTAGGCTACTTTTATTCAGAAAATATATTAGGGTTCAAGCATGAAACTTAATCTACGTGGGTGAAACCGCGGGGCACAGCTAGTTTTAATATATTTCTATAGCATCTCTACCGCTACGTCGCTACGACAGTGCTACGACGTAGCACAAGAAACTCGTAGCAAAGTAAATGTAGTCTCAAACTACTGCGATTTGCATTTCAAAAGGAACTCTAAACGTAGTCGTAGAACTCTCAAAGTCACACAATCTTTGACCGATTGGACTTGACCGAGTGCTTGTGGAACTTGCTGCAAATATTCATAAGGTTTATAGAGGAAAGGGGTACTTTGAGAAAGGTAGGGCTAACGGGATCTTACGTCCAAAATAGGCTTGTGTCCACTAATAACAAATTTCTTGGTTTAAGTCTCTAATTATTAATAAACAGATGTAGAAACGAATTGTAAGAAGAAGAACAAACCAGTATATTTGACATAAAAATTTAAGATTATTAATATTTTATTTCTGGGATAGCGTGAGCATACTAATTTATCTATATAGATAAATAAAATTGAAGTGTTTGTTTGTTATTACACAATAACAGCTTTTCACTAAATGCATATGAAAGTATACTGTACTGACATAAAAAACCCGTCTGTCCGTGGATCGATTTTAACGAGATTTTCACTGGCAGGTAGCTGATGATACAAGGAGTAACTTACTTTTATTTATCTGAAAGTATGTATGTATGCATGTATGTGTTTAGATACGGAAAAATGAATGCAGAAATAATACTATTGGCGGAGCAACGACACATTTCAAACTAGTCAACATTAATATTATAAGAGGAAATATTTTATTGTTTTTTTGTTTGCATTGAATAGGCTCCAAAACTACTTGACTGATCTTGAAAATTCTTGCAGCAATGGATAGCTACATCATCAGCGAGTAACATAGGCTATATTTTATCCCCGTACTCCTACGGGAACGGGAACTACACGGGTAAAACCAAAAATAAAATTGTAACAATAGTAATCTTGTAACAAACCTCTCTACGAAAGTAATAGTTCATAATAAAGGGTGTTAAGTGAAGTCTGCCTCGGCTGAGCGCGTCGATGAAGTGGTTACGAAAGCCTACTTGATCACGCCCACAAAGAGATCGCCCCGATTATGTCTGAGGTAAGGCTTTTATCTTACTAAATACCAACTTGAGAGCCCTGGTTAGGAAATGAAAATTAAAATGATTTATCTAAGGCAGTAAGGAACATCAGAAAATGGGTTATTCTTAGACATCCATGATTTTATTAGGTACCACCTCCACGGCTTTTGTTTTGGTTATCAAATGAATTCTCACAATATCCTGGAAATTTAAGTTATTTTTCAATATGTATGGTAATAAACCGAAAAGAGCCACCTTTCCTCTTTTTTAGTTTTCTTTTTTTTCCATTTTTTTGAGAAACGATGAACGAAACGCTAGATTAATATAGAGCAGGGTACAACCATAGGATTAAGCAGACCGTATTAAGTACTTCTGACCTTTGACGTTTGATGTTTGTACCGTAAAATTAAACGTCACAGCTAAGAGGTTCTGATGTTGTCTGAACACGTGCTGCTTAAAAATTCATAGTTGACCTAGCATTAAATTACACGATATGTATTTTCATGCTTACATATTTTCGCTCACTGGCAATAATATTCAGTGAATGGCTGATACGCCTTTAGCTACCTCATCTAGTATCTAGTATAGTATTAGGATCCAACAAAAACATATTCGTATTATTACCCGCGGAGACTAAACTTTATGGGTGGCCTGCGGCACTCTAATGTTTTTTTTAATAAAAACCTAAGTCACTCCTTGTAACTTTAGCTATGTGCCATTGAAAGTCCTATCAAAATCATTCCAGCCGTTTCGGAGATTAGCCGGAACAAACAGACAGACAGGGAAAAACTATTAAATTGTACTGTATATACTTTCATACGCATTGATTGAAGAGCAGTATATTTAGAATTACAAACAGACACTTCAATTTCATTTATCCGTATTTACCGTATAGATATAGATGTATAGATTTGGATTCAACAAAAACATAGTTGTATAACTAATAGACAGAGGTTAAGTGCACTATTTTAGTGTACATTTACAGACCTCTTCCGTTTCCAAACCCATTAATCTCCACATACGCCACTTCGAGTAGGATAACTAAAAGCCATTATGATAAAAACGCAAAAATTTCTTATTATATGCAAATTGAACATTGAATAATGAGCCAAAGCACGACACATTTAGCTAAACTAAGCCGAAGTTAGGCCGAACTAGCTATGAATCATTAGCTAACTTCGCGGTGAGTTATTTGACTTTGTTTGGGAGTCATTTGGCATAAGTGGTGTTGCTTAATTTACAGTTCATTTAAATTGTACTTGTTAGTGCATTGCAGTTTAGTATTACTTAATATGTTCGGTATCTCGTTCTAAGACTAGAAGACTAAGTTCTCAACGACACTAATTACTAAACTTAGCTCATATTTTTCCCAATAAGTTTTGAAACTCCTTACTTTATGCGGACTACAATTCAAGAATATGTATCTATATAAAGTTGAAAAGATTGCCAGTTTGTTTGAACGTGCAAATCTCAGGACCTGCTGGTCCGATTTGAAAAAACTTCTTCTGAAAACTTCTTGCATTGTTTCGCGACTTCATCCGCACGGAATAGTTAATTTGGGTTTACGTAGCGTGATGATTATATAACATACAGATTTGCTCGATAAATGAGCTATCTAAAACTGAAATAATTTTTCGAATCGGACCAAGAATTCCAAATATTTACGTTTTCAAGCAAAAAGATATAACTCTTAATTTTTAATGGAATTTAAACTTATGAAATGTAAAAATACAGAATAAGTCATTTTAAGTGAGTGAATCGTAAACTTTACGCAATGTAGGGCATTTAAGCAAAAAGTTTAACACATTTAAAACAGTAATTTATCCTGTTTAAATGTGAGCTCAGATATATATCTTAACTTAGTGTATCCCCGCTTTGTATACTTTGAGCCTTGGGAATAAAATGCGATTAAATCCAGACCATTCCTTATTCCGTGGCAACCTTAATAATGGTATTAAAAACACTGTTATTTGGATTTGCGCGTTGCTTGTTTGCTAACGGACTAGCGATTTTACTTACAATAAATAGCTAAATTACATGGACGAACCATGTTATTTTGTTGTTTATTTTCCCTTGAGGCTTTTCGCAAATTGGCAGAATTTAGACGAGTAGGCATATGTAAAAAGGCTATTTTACCGACTACGAAAGTGGGTATTTTATTTTGGGTAGTGTATTTTGAATTAGTTTAACACCTCATTCGTAATAAGCGACTCGTCACATATTTTGTGAAATGCTTCTGGCGGCCGTGTAAAATACATTTTTTTTTTCTTATGTACATTGGTTTAAGTAAGTATATAGGACTGACTTAAATAAGCATTTCAACTAAATTATATGACTTAGTAAAAGGTACAATTGATTATTGACTATTATAATATACAGAAACTTCATTTGTTTATGTGCTCTTGTTATTCTGCGTCTGATAGCTATCTTTAATAACATTATTGTTTATTTTATTTGTTTTATATTTTCACCAAAAATATGTGGAGTAAAAATCGGGATTCTTTATAACACGCAGGCTAAGGCTCGCCTCCTATTACATGGGAGTAAAATATGTATAACTGGTGAAATGTGGGTGAGCTATAAGAACACATCTGCCTACCCATCAGGCCTACCCCTTCGAAGAATGACTCTGACAGAAGCTAGTAGTTTTCGTAAAGAAAAGTTTCTACCGTTTCGACATTCTTTCAAATTACGAAACAGAACAAGGCATTGTGATGAAAGAAAACATAATTGGGTGAGAAAATGGTCTTTGTTCCCATTTGGAAGCCCCAACAATATTCCCCTTTTGTCCCACACAATGGTCGGTCAACAAATCGGTCAACAAACCGCCGCAAACCGACTTGTTGTCAATATAATCCGATTGTGAACGAATCAACTGAAATATGCACAGGGCAAATAATATTACACAAACAATTCCGCATTCAATTTTATTGTTTGCTGTGTTTTGTTGACAGATAATCAACATTTTAGAATATTTGACGTTTTCGAGACCGACACAGATTGCTTTTTCTATTATTCTATACAGTCTGTCCTTAATGCCACCTTTTATACTTAAATTATAAATAATGGTTTAAAATGACAGGCCATTACTCCACGTGGGTAGGTCACCGAGCCCTGTATCCTAAGTATAGGTTTTGACAGGTTTTAAGGTTTGCTATAGAGATTGGGTATTTTCCTCATTTACACTACGTGATTGTCTTAGGGTGTATTTCCATCAGATAGTGGGAGTAGTGAGCGATGTATTTGCTAAGAACCAATAAGGTCTCTGCGCTACAAGAAACAATCGGAGTCGGTAAAATTTTCCATCGACTCGCCCTACCGATGAAATAATCGAGAGGTTTTTTGAGTTTTTTGGTCATCTCAAGCTACACGTTTAGATATAAGTAGAACTACTAAACTTTTAATTTATTTTAACTTTTATCGACATTTGTGCATTGGAACTGTGTCCATGTGTATTTTTAAAATTGCATAAAATTTTTGAAAGAGTAATCACCGAGTTTCTTGCCAAGTTCTTCTCAGTAAAAGCAACCTTCCGAACCTGGCGGTAGCATATATAATCCTGTATAATTTTGTAAATCTGACTATTTGACAGTACTTTGTGGAAAGTCTAATCGCATAAAGATATTTTTGATTTGATTTGATTGTTTTGATACAAGCGATTGGTCTGAGTCGCGCAGAAACCAACCGTCAGTCGACGCGATGCATCGTTCCATGTTCGATGAGTGGCGACTGCAATTGAAAACACGATGCATCGAGATATTTAAGCAATCAAAACAATCAGCTAGGTAAGCAAACACATCCCTCCACTAAACATTCTCATCTCTGTTAGAAACGCAGCCGGATCGTACAGTATATTCATTCACAAACTAGTCCCTAGACATCTAAGCAAAAGATGCTTTCAAAAACCACCATTATTGGCGTAAAATTGAATCCAAACACCTAGGGACGTGAGTAGTTCTCGATAAAATTCCTTCTAAAAGACTGTTCTGGACTCTCTAAAGACCTGCGACCTAAAACTAGTGTAGTGGTGGAAACACAACATTATTTATTTACGTACATTGGTAACAGGTGTGCGATGAAAAAATACTTAAGAGAGGTACCGGGGAGGGTCGCGGACGGCAGGTGCCTACAATGTCGCGTACTTCGGTTCTGTAACGTGATTTGTATACCTTTGAGCAATTTTACTACGAAGGTGGAGGAGAATCGTAAGGTAAGCTGCATGTCTGAAGATAAATTTAAAGTCGTATGTAAAGTGCCTGAGACGGCGATGAACTCGCCACTTACAAATTATAAAACCATGCATAGAAAAAATTTAATGAAAATCAATCGCTACAATTACGGAAAAAAAAATATTGTTAAGAAATAATCAGTCCGCCATCTTGGATGATCCGCCATATTAGAATTATGACGTCACATAGCTAATCCTGCATTGTCATTAAATTAAGCGTGTTCACCAAATAACAGCTGGTAAAGTTTTAAAATTCAGTTGTAAGATCCTACCGGGACCGGCCTCTTTTTAATAAAATCTTTATAATTATTATTTAAAAAGAGCATATTGCGCACCTTTCAAAGTCAAGGTTCCCCTAAACGGTAGGCAGAAATGCAGTACTCACTTATTACCGAAGATGATCTTATTATTTATAGTGAATCTCGCCGTATCACTATGATACAAAGTATGTACACAGCTCTTTCACATTCATACTATGAATTCCTTCACATATATGCAGGTTTCCTCACGTTTTCCTTCACCGTAGAGCTCGTGGTGTGACAAATCACAGTTAGTTGAGCAGATCCTCATTAATACAACTACGTCGTATATTTGAATAGAACTAAAGCAATTTGCTATTCGCGTGACGCGATATGATCATAATATGGTAATGAGATCGCTAAATGTACTTAGTTGCTAATAATTACATTACAATTAATGTTATACTGTGATTAATACGTATTTATTAGATTTGAATACTTAGTTATAATCTGTTGAATAATTTGGTATTAAAACAATTTATTTATATTGGACAATAGCTCGCGACCGCGGTTTCGTCCACGTATTAGGGAGCCCTAATTGAATTCAACTAACAATAAAACCTATGTTACTCAATGATAATGTAGCTTTTTATTAGTGAAAGAATTTTCAAAATTGGTTCAGTATTTGAAGTATATACTTTTAACCATTTTTCTTTTGTCAATGAAAGTAATATTTTATAACATTAGCTATCTGAGAGTGAACGTCCGCCGTTTCGGAGTTTAGCCGGAACAAACAGACAGCTAGACAGACAGACAGGTAGAAAGAGATTTTTTTTACAAATTGTTTTTTTTTATTGCAGTACCGTATATTTTCATATGCATTTAGTAAAAATCTGTTAATTTGAAATTACAAACAGACACTTTTATTTTATTTATCTGTATAAATGTATAGATAAAGGTTAAATACTAAGAAACTATGAGTATCAACCGCAATGTCAGCAACAGGAAATGCAGACAGAAGTTTAATATGCGTCCCCAATGTGACCAAATATTGGTAGGTCGCATCCCTTTGTCCTTTGTTCCGTTATTCATTAATATACAGACCCTTCAAGGGTTTATGTGCTCTTGTTATTCTGATGCTGATAGCAATCTTTAATAATATTATTGTTTAACACAAACTTATTCTTATTATAGTTGTTTTATATTCACCAAAATTGCTTACAGCGACATTTTGTTGAAGCTTTACGGTGAAGGAAAACATCGTTAGGAAACCTGCATATGTCTGAGAAATAGTTCAAAGACCTCTGTCACGTTGGCACTTAATCATATTCGGTGAAATGTGGGTGTTGAAAATTACAACACCTCTGCCTACCCCTTCGGGGAATACAGGCGTGAGCATATGTTATTGTTGAAAATAGGTACTATTACAATGTAGAGTCACAGTATAAATATAAATTATTTTATAAATAGGGGGCTCTCATACAAAATACGTGATATTTTTGTTATTTTTTATAGATGCAAGAAACTCTACGTGCGCGAGCCATACGCACAATTATTCGATAATTTTTTGGTTTTATCATCCGCATAAAATGTTATTCTTCCTTCTTTCTATTACTTGACCGTGACCGTGTAAATAATTATAATTAACAAGTTACAGTCAACAAGTCACACTACGAAACTCAGTACAATGTGAGGCCAAAAAGGCATTATTACCGCAAAACACGTTGGATCTCCATCGCGATAGTAGTTTTCGACAAAGCAATTCCACGCTAAGGTAAAAGTTATATTGCAAACGGTACAACGCCTTCTTCTCAATCTGTTTTCATATTTGTTTAGTAATGCTTGGGGTACAACGAGAGCAAAGTTTTAAACGGCTAAGCTATAGCTTATATATATACTAGCTGTGCCCCGCGGTTTCACCCGCGTAGATGTGTTTCTTCCTTATTGTCGCGGAACCCTAATATTTTTAATAAATAAAAGTAGCCAAGTTACTCCTTGAAACATCAGCTACCTACCAGTGAAAGTCCCGTTAAAATCCGTCCAGCCGTTTCAGAGATTACCCGGAACAAACAGTCAGAAGACAGACAGACGGACAGACAGACAGACAGAGAAAAAATTTAAAACTTGGTTTTTCAGTGTCAGTAACGTGTATACTTTCATATGCATTTAGTGAAAAGCTGTTATTTTGGAATTACAAACAGACACTTCAATTTTATTTATCTGTATAGATATATATATAATCTTGGTAAATTTGTCATTAATTTTACCGAACAAAACTATAGAGATAAATAATATTGAAATGTCTGTTTGTAATTCCATATTACCAGCTTTTCACTAAATATGAAAGTATATACGCTACTTACATAAAAAATACCATTCTATTTTCTTTCTATGCCTGTCTGTCCGTTTGTTCCGACTAGTCTCAGAAACAGCTAGACCGATTTCAACGGGACTTTCATTGGCAGATAGCTAATGTTGTAAGGATTAGCTTAGGCTACTTTTAAAAAAAAACATTAAGTTAACTCAGGTGTGGGTGAAACCGCGGGGCACAGCTAGCCAGATAATATTTTTTACCGAATATGTGCTACCATGTCTACATGTCGTCTCAGGCATAGCATAATATATTTGAATTTGAACTTGCTATCTTCCCTGTCAGTTTAAAACAGCGTGACCCTAATATTATAAACGTAAAAATTTTAGAGTGTAGATGCGAGTTACTCTTTCACGCAAAAAGTACTGAATGGATTTTACTGAAACTACAATAATATTATAGCTCAGAATAACACATTAGCTGTAATTTATATAGCTATTGTGTGAATTATCCAAAAAATATTAGTCAAATTCTGCGCAGACGGAGTCACAGGCACAGCTACTATAAACACTTCTCTTAACAAAAAAATTAAGGATTAAAAATAAAACATTCTCCAATTGTACCCCGGCCCCTATGGGTCGGACTTGCCTGAACAATGCACATTAACAAGGGTTCGCGTCTGGGGCCTAAACTCTTTATCTGATGACCGACATACAGACCGAAGTATTCGGCCGGTTCCTTTTCTACGGACACTTTTAATAATATTAGTTACCAACTGCGACGCGCGATAACAATTTAGCCAAAAGCTAAAATCAAAAAATATCCAAAATAAAAAAATAATGAAGAAATTTTATTCCAAACTAACTGCGTCCCGTGATTTCAGCCGCATAGACTTTCACAGGTGACTTAATATAGCCCAAACCTATTTTAAAAAAGTATCCTTATAAACTCGGCTATCTGCCAGTGAAAGGTCTATCAAAACCTGCCCGGCCGGACATACAGACAGACGCAAGAGAACATTTTTTAGAAATTAGTTTTTTTATGTAAGTACCTACCCTACTTATATACTTTTAATATTTTATACATTTAGTGAAAAGCTGTTGATCTGGTATTACAAACAGACACCTCAATTTAATTTATCTTATAGATTTAATTTGAAAACATTCAAAGGTTTCGCTAACAGCGTAACTTCATATATACAGAAAGTTACTAAGGACTTAAAGTTAGAATCACAAAAGCACAGTCATTTTTTATTCCTTACTCATAATTTGCTGAGAAGACTTTGAACATAAGTTATTTGACTTCTTCCCACAAGTTAAATAAAAATATATGCGGCGATGTAACACCCACTTTACACATAAAAAAATAAATAATAATAATAATAAATAGTAATCAAATAAATAAACACTTATATGCAAAATGAAGATATTCAGGACGATACATTTATTTAATTATCCGAGCACACCCGTATAAAATACAAAGCACTAAATGCTCCACGTATTTACAGACCATTTTATTGTTCTGCTAAGTTCGTGTTAGTTTTAAACTCATTATCCCAGCTATCTATGTTACAACTGCTATATAAGACTAGGTCTGTCTGCTTCTTTTGTGAAATAATGGGTACTTTGTATTCGGGCTTTTGTTTATTTGTTAGAAACATAACCCCCCTTATTGCGAAACATAGACTTGTTTTTTTTATTATAATACTAGCTGTGCGCCGCGGTTTCACCTGCGTAGATTTAGTTTCATCCTTATTGTCGCGGAACCCTAATATTTTTAATAAATAAAAGTAGCCTAAGTTACTCCTTGAAACATCAGCTACCTGCCAGTGAAAGTCCCGTTAAAATCCGTCCAGCCGTTTCACAGATTACCCGGAACAAACAGACAGACAGACAGAGAAACATTTTAAAACTTGGTTTTTTAGTGTCAGTATCGTGTATACTTTCATATGCATTTAGTGAAAAGCTGTTATTTTGGAATAGACACTTCAATTTTATTTATCTGTATAGACTAGATTCACACCAATGCTTCATAATTATTTTAATTAGACGAAATTAAACGGTATTCTATATAATAATAAATAAATACAAAGCAATTTTAAAATACAGAAAAAAATCCCCATCCGTCACGTTGGTACTTAATCATTTTCGGTGAAATGTGAGCATTGTCATTCACCTTTGCCTACTCTTTCGGGGAATACAGGCGTGAGCATATGTATGTATGCATTTAGGAAAACCTTGGACTAAAACAATGTCCCTTTTAAAATCCGTATCAGAAAAAGAGCTGGAATTATTTTAAACCATTTGCTAAGGCGATGTTTTGAATGTGCTGTTAAATATTATTTTTTGAGAAACTTAATTGCTGATTAGTATTGAAGAGTACTAAGTACTAGTACTGAAGAGTACTAAGGTTTATTGACATAGACTGCCTCGCTAGTCATGTGCGTGCTACTACAGACCATGAGCACCTAGGTGCTATCCCAGGGTCGGGCAGTGCTACTGGGATTTTTTCCATCTGTTTTTCCCAGTAGCAGCCCGGAGTCTGGATAAGTGCCCGGTTAATGGCAATAAGCTCGCACCTTATCACGTGGGACTTAAACATACCTGACGAAATGGGGGTGTATAATAGGATATAGGCACTCCTTTATCTACTACATCGGGGAATACATGAGCATATGCATGTTAATATAGTTGGAAATGAATCCCAGAAGAAGGCGTAAGAAAAAGCAATTTTAAATAGACTATCCGAAGAGGGAAGCCTGGCATTTGTCAATATCAACGATTCAAAAGGCCTCCCATTGGGATTGCATTGTCAACCTTTAAGGGCTAGTCGACAGCAATTCATACATTCATCCTATACCCCAGCGATTTGCCATCAAACAATTTGCTTTAAGGTCGGTGCTTACCGAGAGCATTCGTCTCAAGAACGAGCATTGGTTTGGAAAATATTATGCTCGTGTCGCAAATTTTCGGCCTTAATGTTTGCGACGCGAGCACACGTTTAGGCGTAGGCATTTGCCTCATCACCACACTTTGAAACCCAAATAGTCTCACAGTACTTGTTTATAAAGAAGCTCCCTCAGTCCTCAGCTCAATTTATGGAATGAACTCCCCAACATGGTTTTCCAAATCGAGTACAGCATAGGGTTCTTCAAGAAGGGTGTGGAAGATATTTAAAGGGTCGGCAACGCGCGTGATACCCCTGGTATTGCAAGCGACCAAATGCTGCGGTATCCACTTACCACCAGGTGGTCTACATTTTAGTTTGCTGCCTTAGTGTTATAAAAAAGCGGGATCTTATATTCAAGCTTTGGGCTCTGCCCAACTGGGAACTCCAACGCAGAAGATTATATGTGGCTAGGAGGAGGTGATGAGTGAATGAGCTGTTCTAACTAAAGTGAGATCTTTTCATTGTTCATTATATTTGCACATGATTCCATGCTTTATAAGGTAAGCAATGCGCGGGTAAGACCTTAGTCTTGCAAGCAGTTAGAAGTGGCCACCTTAAAAACATTATTTTAATTTTTCTGTCACTAAACCTTTTTCTCTCGAAATATAGTCAAGTAAGATTAAGTCTACCCGGATGAATCTGCGGGGCATAGCTAGCATTAGATTTTGTGACACGAGTATACGAGCAAAAAGGAATTAGTTTTGGTCAGTTTTCCAAAACTGCTGGTTTGTGAATCAAATGCTCCCGGTGAGTTCCGTCCCTTACAGACCTTGTATCGAATCGACCTTTCCCTTAAGGAAAATAGGGTCAAAGAAGAAAAAACATACAGCTTTTTTCGTCCAACACGGCTCATTAAGCACGACTTCGATGTTGATGCTTCGTTGTCAAAGACGATCTAAAGCCAAGCTGTATTAGGCTTTAAATAACACCCAGGAAGGTAGCTTTTAGTTTGCCTATGAGACTTGAATTGGGGCCACAATTTTCATTTGAAATAAAGTGCGAGTGTGTTTTGTTTTGTAACAATATTACGATATTGGGATCTTTTGTGGGTCCCAAAGTGTCAGTTTTTTCATAAGGACCTTTATGACGCTGTAATTAGGGTCGGAATTCCATTATGAGAAGAAACGAAGGCAAATTGCTAATGGTTGGAAAATGTTAATTTTATCTTGTACTGAAATGAAGGTAATTTATAATAATTATAAGTAGAGATTTATTAGAATGGCTTTGCTCCTGCCTACCACATTTCTAAGGGCATAGGAAACTCAAATGTTCATCACATAAAATGTTTACCCTGACGGAATCGAACGCGCGACCTAGTATCGCTGTCAGAGCCTGTAGACAAAGTAATATTATCCTCACGCTTCGCTAATAGAAACGATACAAAATGTACGGGAATGACATATGTCACGTGACTGATTGATGACATTTTCATTCATTTTGTATCGTTTCTATTAGCGCAAGCGCGAGAGAATGTTACTTTGGGTATTATAGTCTGCACCAAGAGTAAAAGTATCAAATAAATACTCGCGTGCCTATGATTTCTTCCCAACAGATACAAAATACAGCAACTAAGTATTATAGACCAACATTCAAAAGGTTTTATGCTTCTATGAATTTAAACAGCTGATTAATATTCCCGGCCCGTTTTATTGCCCGAAAATAATTATGGGCTATCCCAAATTGCGAACGAACGAAGGAAAAATATATAGTTTTTGCGCGAATTCTGTCAGTTGGGGCTATTATAGTGGTTATTACATGCTAATAGCATTTTAGCGTTAACGTTTCGTTCCAGACAACCTGGGCTCACCAAATTGTTATTTATTGAATATGTTAACGTGTGAAATGCTTGGAAGGTATACGTTACGTGTGTATGTTATTATTTTTGGTTTATACCTTTTTGGATACGATTTACTACCGGAGTTATGACTAAAAGTTTATGATTTTTGTTTTGAAAGAAACATGGTCTGAAATTCAAAACCGTTTTGCCTGAGCTTATTAAGTAAGTATTTAGAATTAAGCCTTATTAATATTGTTTTGTTTGAATCTCACCGTTCTGTAAAAATTAGAATTTCTAAAAATATTTATGAAAAGCATGTCAGGTGAGCGTTACGGTGAAAGCATTATAACAGGTACAAATCTTAAGCTTCATAATATCCATATTTCCATGTATTAGCGAATTGCATTAAAAATTATGTGCAGCATATTAGGTGGGCGTTACGGTGAAGGAAAACATTTTGAGGAAACCAGCATATTATGTCTGAGAAGGATTTCAAATTTCATCATTAGATTTCATCTTGGGTGAAAATTCAAACCATCTTTATATTCTAATACATCTGCCTAACTTTTAAAGGACCCTTCTGGAAAGACGTGAGCATCATGAACAAAGTTAACTAGTTCGTTACTAATCTGATACCACCCGTACTCTCTTGATCGATGTGTGAAAATAACTTGACCACAGCCAAAACCGAACACAATACATCAAACTACGACCAATATTTGCATTGCTATGATAGCTTGGGAACAAAATAGAAACGATACAGAGGGGTGGCTTCGTTGGTTGTCTCTATATTGTTTTAGACACGCACACCAAGACGCACGTTTACTAACAAACGTACTATCAGATAGTAAGTGGCAAATGGCTAATGCAGCCTATAAAAACTTTCACACCGAAGTCGTCCATCGCGCAACTTTTTAAGAAGATGCCCCATAGGTAACCTAGCGCTTCTACTCTACCTTCACCAGACGACCTTACTCTCCAACTCTCCATAGAAAAATGGAAACCTCTGTAAGGCAGAGTTATTTGGCCGCAATCTTCTGCAAAGTGGCGTCCCCATTCGGAAAGCCCCGGCAGATCGCCAACAATGTGTACTTATGTGTCAAAAGACAAGATGTAAGCATGAGTTTTTTTTCTTTGTGCTCACTGGCACATGGCGCCGTATAATGTATTTACACTTAAAATAAATTTTAACAAAGCAGTTGCTCGTGGATTTATTCTAATAATAGTAATATTTATTTTACGTTCTTTAATTTTCATATTTTTATTGTACTATGCAGCTGGCTAATGTGTGTGTTCTGAAAAAGGGGCAAAGCGGGTACTGGTTTTGGGCCCTTGTACCTCTGCTGTCACTCGCACATAGCCGACCGTATCATTCTCTCATAATTAATCACTTCACTATCAAACGTTAAATAATAGTAAACTTATACTAAACTCTGATACGAATCAAAGTGACTTTTGGTCAGGAAATATTTACTTCAATTATTCAACACTTGTTTCCGTAAGCGACTTCTTCCGCATTTTATTAGACATGCGTAAATCGATATAAGCCTAAGTTATTCAATTATAATGGAATACTATTTGTGATATTATTAATTTTTGATTCCTTCATTGCAAAATAAAATATCAATCCTTTCTCTTCACAATAATACTAGTATCCTGGTACAAATAGAGTATAGATTATTTTCGCCCACACCTAACTCCGTCTCTGGCCCTTAGTCGAAACAATGGCATTCAAAATCAAACGATGACATTGCATCAACTCGGTGTATTCGCGTGACTGTTCCCATTAATATACGTACAGGAAGCGAAGCGGATTTGTTTTGGCGCGCAGATACTGAATAATATTAATTGATAGACAACACGCTACTATCTGTATACTGTATTAGTTACGTAGGTCAGGATGTGGTTATGGTTTTGTATAGGGTTAGCAAAGTAAGTCGGTTTTGTTTCTTTGTCGAGACTATCGTGCCACTTTCTTTCTCGAGGATTATCACACATCCGCGTTATTCACCAAGGTTTTTCAGCGTCGTTGAGTGTCGGTTTTAAAGATAAAAATAACCTTATCCTCTATATATTATGTATCAATTCCTATGATTGAAATCAACGTTCGTCGAGTTCGACGCCGAGAAACCTTATCTGAGCACACACCGCTATTTAGTCCCATACTGTACCCAATACGGGAATAATTTTTTCATCCACGTAGCAACTGAGCAAGTGTTCAAAGGGATAACAATTTTTGTTTTTAAGTACACGCATATTTCGCCTACATTGAGTTAGATTAGAGATCAAGCCTATTTCCATTGACCCCGGGCTACTAATGGGCAGTGGCGTGCATTGCATATAAGCACAAGTTACAATTTGTGATCACTGAATATACTCGTGTCGTGTGTGTGTGTGTTTATGTTCGTATGTGTATCTCTACCAAGACGTACATACCTACACCGCGTCACATAGGTATGTACTTAACCTGCCTACCTACTTATTGTTTACACCGCTCTGAAAATCCAATGCACGCCCCTGCTAATGGGAAATACCAAATGTCAAAACCCAAAATAACTTTTCCCGACCCAGGGATCGAATCCACGTGATCGTGTATCGAAAACAGGTAAAAATAAAAAAAAAACTATAGTTTCCTGTTAGGAGAAGGTTTATAAAGAACTAGCTGTGCCCCGCGGTTTCACCCGCGTAGATTTAGTTTCATGCTGTTTTTTTTAATAAAATATGCCTAAAATACTCCTTTAAACTTCAGCTATCTGCCAGTGAAAGTCGCGTTAAAATCCATGAAGCCGTTTATTCATTTTTATATGTAAGGAATAGAAGATGTAGATACACACACTCTAATGGGTTCCTTATTTATCTAAGTGTACGTAATTAATGTGTAGTTAATAAATGTTATACTACATCATTAATATTACTTGACCTTCAAAAGATATCAACTGAGAATTCCCTCGTGAAAAATCCCCTCACCGTGACAACATATTCAGCTTCATAAGGTAGTCTGAAAAGTTATTCAGTAAAATATAATATGCCTACTCACGAACGCTCATCAAAAATAACCGATAAGCTGAGAATAGCTTCGCTAATCGTATGCTTCCAGTTTCAATTTCAGTAACAACTTTTGGGACTTTTATATACAAAGTTTAGCACTTGTAACTATTACTTAGGTTTTTTCTGAACCATCAAAATCTTATTTTAGGGAGACGAAGACCTCAGAAACGTTAGATGTATTGTGTGAAAAATGATATCGCTAGAATGGGGAGTTAATATAGATATGACGGCTGATAGAGAGAAATGGAAGAGAAGAACACATTGCGCCGACCACAAATAATATGGGATAAGGAATTGATTTTGATAAAAAGAGTAATTCTGGAGTTTGTTGCCGGGTTCTTCTCAGCAAAAGTAACCTTCCGAACCCGGTGGTAACATTTATAATCCTGTATAATATTTTATTTATGTCCTTCTGACGATTTGAAAGTGCTTTGTAAGAAGTCTAATTGAATAATGATTTTGAATTTCAATTTCAACAAAACATATTGTAACGTCTGCTTTTGAAACGAAAATCCATCTACTTCGTAGAAATTCTTATTTAAGGCAAAAATTACGGTATTTGATTAGCTCATTTCGCGAACAAAAACGGGTCAAATATGGGTAACCACAGTATGGGTGGCTCGAGGAAGCCTAATTTTTCTTTTTAAATAAAAGTAAGTCGTTGTAACATTAGCTACCTGCCGGTGAAAGTCCTGTTAAAATTGGTGCAGCCGTTTCGGATAGCAGCCGGAACAAACAGACTGAGATATTTAATTTATTAATTGTTTAGATATTTATTAATTGTTTTTTATGTGAATACCGTATGTATCATTTCATATGCATTTAGCAAAGCGATTAATTTGAAACTAAAAAGAGACAAAAGACCCCCGCTAAAATCGGTCCAGCCGTTTCAGAGATTCACCGGAACAAACAGACAGATTAGAAAGAGACATATAGAGAAAAAAATTAAATAAAATATGTTTTTATGAAAAACCGAATTCTTTCGTATGTATTTAATTAAAAGCTGTTAATTTGAAATCACAAAGAGACACCTCAATTTTATTTACCTGTATAGATAGATATAGATAATATGATATTGGACCAAAATAACTTGATATAACATAAAACATTTAGAATCCCTGTAAAACAAGTTCGGACTACATAAAGACTTAGCTGTTTGTGTTACAAGCGACGCACGCGATCGTAATATCGATCCTTTGACAAGACTTCCATTCAAGATTTAAGGACAGAATTGTGCTGAAAATTAACGTATGGAGAACTACACTCACGTACATGAAAATTAAACTGATTTATTCAGTTTAGGCCCTCGTAAAATGTATGCCTCGTAGAATGTCGAAGAATATACCACACGTACATACACACATACTTACATATTTACATACATATACACACGAGGAGCTCGTGGCACAGTTGCTATTGCGCATATCATTCCATCAGTGAAGTTAAGCAACCCTAGTCCTAGCCAGTAGTTGGATTGGTGACCGCCCGAGTTCCCTCCGAGCCTCGGAGAGCACGTTAAGCCGTCGGTCCCGATTGCCAATTTATCATATTTGGCAATCGTTACAGGCCCAAAATAATCTGTCAACTGGTTTAACCCAGATCACAGATTTTCCTCGTTAAAGGGGTTGCAAAGGTCAGATGGCAGTCGCTTCGTATAAAAATCTGGTGATCAGCCACATCGGGTTGAATCAAGTGCCGACCCCAAATACATGGGATAAGGCCAGGGAGATGATGATATGGTACACGAAGTACCAGGCGCACATAACGGACAAGGAGTTAATAAGTTTATTGTGACTAACATGGAGCTACATCGGGTTGAATTAATATGAAAAAATACTCCTGTCAATAATACAATTACATACATACATATGCTGACGCCTGTATCCCATGGGGATAAGCAGAGACCACCGCTCGCCACAAGCTATGATCCCTACAAACTTCTTTCGCTGAATCCACATTCATGCATCTACCTTCAATACTACCACCAACCAGCCAAATAACCTGCGGTTACGAGTGCGCCGAATTTCACCTTTCTGAATAATACTATTAATTTGGTCATAGTAATTCTTCCTTGGACGTCCTCTACCGACACTTGCGCTCTAAAAAAAAACAATTGTTTCTTAGAATTGCAATCAATTATAGATATTACTTTCGATTCTTACACATGATACTTCATAGCAATAATACCTATATAAATAAACAATATTATTATAATGCTGCTTTTTCTCCGCCAATTCTCAATACGCTCCTGATATGAAATTTCCGGGAAAACAGCAATACAGTCCAACCTTTATCCCCAGTAATTACATGTCGGAATAAAGTAAACATTTAATAAAACATTATATTCTCCTAACAGATCTCACGAGGAAAACGTTACATAAAGGGAATTGTGATATACAATATTGTCCTTATTGGCGCTTCATTAGGCCTAAAACATATTAAGGGAAGATCTTCGAAACAGGGAAAAACTGTTAATATTCTATCCTTCTTTACCTTTGACTAGTTCCCGTTTCCGTGGGGGTACGGGGATAAAATATACCCTATATTAATCAGTGATAATGTAGCATTTAAATGGTGAAAGATTTTTTTAAATCGGTCCAGTACTTTTTGAGCGAATTCGCTACAAACATACATACAAACCTTTCCTCTTTATAATATTAGTATGTATACATATTTGGGTTCGGTATTACCAGATTACAAACTAAGCGATGGCCTTTGGAGCCCGACTGGAGACCGCTTCACCTATCAGAAGGTAGCATCCAATGAACGCTACCTTAGAGTATTTTTGTGAGTGAGTGAGAATGAGAGAGTGAGTATCATTGCTTGTGGAGTCCTACCAGCTATAGTATATACATTGATACACTTAATACTTCAAAGACCTAACTGACTGAAACGGTCGTAAACGATTACTATTTATTCGTAAAAATTAAAATGAATATGAAAAATATTCATTCAGTTTAGGCCTTGGTAAGGCACTTATGAACGAAATTTACCACCGGTTCGTAACATTTATGCTTAGATTGGCAACAGATGTTGGCTTTCTGCAAACTTTTTGCACAATAATCCCATGAACACCCAATTTTTACCCAACGATCCGTATATTACATACACAAAAATTTTAAGTGTCCGTTTGTATTTCCAAATTGACAGCTTTTCACTAAATAAATATGAAAGTATATACGGTACTTACATTAAAAATATCCATATTTTTATCAATTTATCTATCTGTCTATTTGTTCCGGATAATGTCCGAAACGACTGGACAGTTTTTAACGGGACTTTCACTGGCAGATAGCGAATATTATACCGGATAACTTAAACAACTCTTTTATTTATTTAAAAAAAGACACTAACTAACATTGTATTTTTTATTAATCCATCGAGAGTAAAACCGCGAGGCGTCGTGTCTATAGATGAACCCACTCACCCATAACCAACCCCATTTCGCTCGCTGATAACACAGGCAATCAAGCCGACAAAACAACAAGTGCTTAAGTTAATTTAGTCGGCTATAAAAACTCGCCGTTCCCGCTCAATACAGGATTTGCATACAAGGGGACCGTTTATAGCGGAAGATGTTAACATGTACAACATAGCTATACATATCCAGGGTAAGCTGATCTCTTGTTGTATAGAAAGCTTATGAAATGCGAGGTCGCGTTTTACTGGATATGTTAAGCTTGATTTGTAGCCGCATGTACATGGGAACCGATGGTGGTAGCGATTTGCAATTTTATTGTTTGTTTTCATTTGTTTTCACACCTTTCTAAGCGGTAGGCAAACTTGTAACATGCATATCACCCAAAAGAAAACTTAGCTTCTCTATACAGATAAATAAAATTGAAGTGTCTATTTGTAATTCAAAAATAACAGCTTTCTACTAAATGCATCTGAAAGTATATAAGGTACGGATGTAAAATAAACAGTTTATAAAATTTTGCTCCGTCTGTCAGTCTAGCGGTCGCAAAGGCTACTGCGGCATACAAGGGTCAAGGTTCGATTCCCGGATTGCCCGAACTTTATTTTTTGTTGGTGCTTAGACCTTCTTGGATTGTCTCGAGTGCTTCATCCAGGTGGAGATCCTAGGGGAAGGATGGGTCCGAACCCGTATTTAAAGTCTTAGGAAAAATACGAACAAGATGCGGATGACTCGAACCCACGACGTTTGCATGATATGCAAACCGTGCAGTTGCTGAACCAACTCCGCTACTCGTGACACATGCATCAAATTGTTTTTTGCAGTGCTTAGCAGCCGTGTTTCCTTTCGTTTTCACAACCACTTCACAAACACTTTGCCGGTTCGGGAATCGAACCTAGGCCCTCGTGTTCCGCAGTATCGTTTGGGACCACTAGAGTGACAGAAAGACGTCAGTACCTTCCCTATATACTTTCATATGCACTTAGTAATAAGCTGTTATTTTGTAATTACATGCATAAAAGCCCGTATTTTAATATTCCGGAATATATTGGTACTTCCAACCCTAGTTCCGGACGTCCGGAGACACGATCGCAATCAATCGTGCGCGTTGGCACGAGGCCCGTTATACTGCCCTATCTCATCAATTTTCACCGGATTCATTGGCTGATCACCAACATATCTGATGGATTTGTTCCTTTCCAACTAGGTTTTATTTTGGGTACGATTTCAATTACAATATTTGTAACTTTCCGTTTGCGGCGTCGCGTGCATTTTATTCAGGACTAGCTGTGCCACGCGGTTTCACCCTCGTAGATATAGTTTCATCCTTATTGTCGCGGAACCCCAATATTTTAAATAAATAAAAGTAGCCTAAGTTACTACTTGTAACATTAGCTATCCGTCAGTGAAAGTCCCGTTAAAATCTGTTCAGCTGTTTCGGAGATTACCCGGAACAAACAGACAGACAGACAGACAGATGGACAGACAGACAGAAAGAGAAAAATTTAAAAAATTGGTTTTTATGTTTCAGTACCGTGTATACTTTCATATACATTTAGTGAAAATCTGTTATTTTGGAGTTACAAACAGACACTTCAATTTTATTTATCTGTATAGATATAGATTCCTCACTTAACTCGATTAATAACATAGCCTATTTTACTGAGTGATATTTAAGTATTGAACTACATAAATAATTTTCAAAATCAGTGCAATACCTTCGGAGCCTACAAACAAATATTTCCTCATGATAATACTAACGGATTACACCCGCGTAGTTCCCGCTTACTTAGGAGTATGGATGTAAAATTTTGATGACAATGTGCGGCAACACCCGATGTACTGGTGCGAACCACTTTGCACCATAAAAACACTTCTTATTTCTTTTGTGTATTCTTTTTTGTATATTTTTTTTGTATCAGTTTTATTTGTTTTGTTGCTGCTTATTGAAATCAATAAACGTTTATTATTATTATTATTATTATTATTATAAAATAAAACATTATTTACTCGCTGATAATGTAACTGAAACTTTAAGATCGGTCCTATACTTTTTGAGCCAATTCGTTACAAACATACTTACATACAAATCTTTATAATATTAGTATAGATAAAATCAATTAAAAAAATTTGTTTCTTTTGTACAGTGATCAAATTGTATGCTGTCTAACTCAAGTCTAGCATAGCGCAATAATTAACACGATGACAATTCTAGACGACTTCATGAACTGCCCGGTGATCCATAAACCTTCCAACCTAAAATCAACTCTATAACTAACTAGTACAAGTCAGAATACCAAGTACGCCAATCAATTGCAAACCAGCTATGAAGAACAAAAACTACAAGGAAAACTCAACCTTAAAGCTAAGGCTATTAAGTTTAACATAAAAGTGGTTAGCAAGAGGCAAAATCTGCCCACTATAGCTCATGTGAACCGCATTACCATAATAACCGTTACACGCATGGCCGTTGGGGTTTAATTTACACCCAACGCATTTCATTAGCTGGGCTAATCTAAACATTATACGGTACTACCAGTCTGGTTGTTGGTGAGAAATTGGTGAGAATTCTGTGAGTTTTGGCACGTTGACTGCTGGCGTAATTAAAGCTTATTTATAATTTGATTTAGGTTCTTCTATGATTCGATAACTCCTTTTCGTGTTCACATTTGCTGAAGTTACATAATATATTATATACTGACTGTGCCCCACCCGCGAAGACTTCATGGGTGCCTTCATTTTGTGGAACGCTAAGTTATTCCTTGTAACATCATCATGTGACAGAGACATTTTACATTAATTTTAGAAAAGCTGTTAATTTGGTATTACAAACAGACACTTCAATTTTATTTATCTGTTTAGATTGTAAACTATTTTTAGAGAACATGTCTGTCCGAACATCGCGTATTGCCGCAACTTAATTATAACCACTGACAAAATTCGGATCAGTTCATTTTAGTGAAGCAGATTTTCAATGTGACTCGAATCTCACATGACATCAGAAAATCACACGTTTTTACCTTACTACCAATAGTAGGGACTCAAAACTAATCTACGCCAGGTTAAGTAGGCTAAAACATTGCGAGGCCGAGATATGAGACGGCAGTCATGTCTGTTTGCATAATACATGAATTAGCCGCGATTTATTACATATGGAGCGAGTCTACCGCTGCCGTCAGTCGGGGATATTGTGACGCTATGTATAATTAACGCCAATGTATGCGAAATAACGCGATTCAATCGTTTTTCCTCCGTTTATGCAAGGTCAAGTTTGCTTTCGCTGAAAGTGAACACGTTGGAACTTTTTCACGTAATTTTCTGGTTATATGCTAAGCATTTAATAATACGCATAATGATTTTAATAAAAATGTAAGTATTAAATTTAAATATTTATCATTACCTTAATCTAGTCCTGGTTACCACTCCGCTTGCTAGCGATTTCTCATCACTTAATTGCGTTGGTGAACAAACAATTAGATTTTCAATCTGTAATCTGTTTCACGCAATACATTCAGTATAAGATCAGCTTTCTAAGGTGAGGTTCAAGATACACAAATATGTTACGGGAACTTCTTGAACTAATATTCTACTGAATGGTCATCCCAAGGTGAGTAGAAGGTTAAATGGCTTCAATTAAATTTATAAAATACCTACGAAAATATTTGATAAAATATTATTTTCTATCCGTCCCTTTAGGCTAACTTCTAAATATGTCATATACCAGATATGCTTGATGACAAAAATTAGGAAAAATAATTCCCTAATTAAATACAAGAAATATACTCGTCGCAGGCTAAGCCGTCGGTCGGCTAATATAAACTAGGCGTACCTCATTGGTGTTCCACCGGTGTCTCTGGGCCGCGAAGTGCTCCGCCCGCGGCAGACTCTCCAAGTTCTCGGGCAATTTGATTGGCTCCCCATCTAGAACAAATACATTTCATTCTTAAAACGCAATTCTTATACATTTTTAGTCTTTAGGCAATTACGAAAAAAAATTAACGATCGTTTTTTTTTATAGTAGCGTATATACCTTCATATGCATTCCGTAAATAGCTTTTAATTTGGAATTACAAACAGACACTTCAACTTTATTTATCTGTATAGATATCTGCAATAGTGATCAAAGCTATCCCCTAAAAAAATTTAATCGATTCAAGTCACTCAGCGGCTAACTAACCGCTTCTAATACATTTCCCATTTATTGTATTATTAAAATACGTGCAAACAATTAACAATTATTGCTAGCACAGCTACGATCTTATCCTCCCTTCTATGAAGCACTGGCGATCTTACCCTTCGCAGGAACACACTTCAATTCATACGTACAGTACGTGAATATTTAGCTCTAACCTTTTTTGGTTGAGATACCTTAAAGTGTTAAGTAGCAGAGATTTGAGCAGTCGCCTCCTACGAATGCGACGCAATTTCGAATCCCAGGGGTCGGTACCAAAGAGTTATCCTAAAAACGAGCTTAACGGTGATCGAATACCTCGTGAAGAAACCTGCATATATCTGACAAGTAATTCAAAGACATGTATAGTGCCTAAGACGGCTATAGACTCACTATCTGTCGCTGTAGACGTCTTAATCATCATCGGGTGTTGTTATTACACCCCTGCTCACCGCTGTGGAGACCCTTTTGAGATGGCGTGGGCATATTTATTTATATTTTAAAGCTTAATTAACATAACCATTAGTGGACAAGTTAGATGCTTGGAACGTTCCACTAGACCGCACGGTGTCATAGACTATAAATCTACCCCAGCCCAGTGCTCGAATGCCTTAGATTCCACACCTGTAGTTACGCAGTTTGAACTGCCTAATCGGTCGTTTGCTGTATTAATTGCTGTGTATTGGCTGGGAGTAGAGGCTAATGGGTCTTAGAGATAGCTGTGGAACAAGCAGACGATGTTATTTACTTCATTTTAGTAAGTTTCATGGCGGCCTCTTGCACAAGAGCTACTGTGGAACACGAGGTCCTGGGTTAGAGCACCGAGTCGGGCGGGTGTAATTTCTCAGTAGCAGCCGAGAGTCTAGAATATATTAGCAGTGTTCGGTTCATGGAAATTAAAAGTAGCCACATGTAGGTGTACCTGCCTACCCGTTCGGGAAATACGGACGTGAGTATTTACAATTATGTTTATTTACAAAACTGGGTTTTTGAAGAAAGAGTTTGAATCAAATTCAATTTAGAAAAAAAATACCTCTTGCTAGATACCTAATTCAGAAAACGTACCTAATTGGCCGTAATCCCCTCTTCCTAGCAACCGTGCCTTTAAATATTACCTAAGGGGTAACTCCGACATCCCTTCAGACGGAACATCCACTCATTCTAAAGCAAAGTCGTTACAGAAAGTAAAGAGTGAATGTGAAAGTTCATATAGAAAAAAAAATGTGACTATGTTAAAATACATACCTAGTTCTTAATATTATTATTAGGATGCTTATTAGTTTGTCACCAACCGATGCACTGTGACAAAAATGTGCTTCTAAACAGCCTGTATTAACATAAAATAGCTCTTACCGTTATGACAATAAGGCACAATGCAATTTCACAAATAACAAAGGCTAGATCTAATGCACGTAGGCAGTAAAACTGAAGCAAAACAATAAACCAAGCATACGAGGTGAAAAACTGCCCAGTTTTGGCAGCATTCGTCATGAATGTCTGCACTGCAACCCACTTACCACCCCACAAACAGCTCCGCCAAACTAAGCCCTATTCTACAAGCAATAAGGACAAACCAAACGCATAGAAATGTTTGCAACCCAAAGCAATGGTCCAACTTGTTGAAATTCCGTCGCCGTCCGCTTTAGTGACTGCAAATTTCGGCTTCGCCTCAATAAACTGGCCCCGATTCTTATGTACGTGTAGTTAGGTTTATTTTTGCTTGTTTTATTGTAATGGAGAGGTATTTTTAAGTCGGCAAGGGTGGAGGCGGCAGGAAATTCGCAAGGCAAGCTTTTGCTCGAGCGCCCACTAATTTTGCCCGGATCGTGGTTAGCGGGCAACGTGCGAGACATTTTTAAGCTTTTATCTAGTCAAGGGTTGTTAAAATTTATTTCCTTACTTCGGTTTGTTTTTTGGCAAGGACTTTGTAGGAATACTGGGAATATTTACGGCGGTCGTGCACTGTTTCGCGGTTTCACGCGCATATGGTCACGGCGCCATCTAGCGCAAAAAATGCAACTTACATTGATATTTGTATATTAGGCACCTACTTAATTTTTTACTGGCCATCTTCACGTTTTTGCATGGTCAGCTTGTATTATGCGAACTTTTTATCAGTACATAATGCTCAACATTTTCACTGAATTAATCTAAAGTATTGCGATAAGAATTGCAGCCACAATTAGATACGTACAAATGCCGTTACAAGTTAAGAGCGCTGAGTGAAAATTGTAGTGGTAGCTGCGCGTGTATTTCATTCGCATCGCGTCATACAGACAGACAGTGACTACGCATTCACGGTCATGAAGTTAAAAAGAGGTATATCTTACGACTAAAAAACGGTAATCTGAGTTAAACCAGTAATCAAACTCTTTTAGTAGAATTTGGCAGAATTCGAGCATATTATGTTTATGTGTAAATACGTAAGGTAACCAAAATCGTTCATAGTGATTCACAATGACTCAGCCAATATCAAACACGTCAGTTGGTCTCCTTGAATCTTACGCTGCGATTTTATAACACCATATTAATGCAAACATAACTATATAGGTAAATCATTTGGTATTGTGCATGCTGATTTAATTTACACTATGAATCTATACAGATAAATATTGTGAATCTATACATCTATATCTATACATACAAACATACGGATAAATAAAATTGAAGTGTCTGTTTGTAATTCCAAAATTACAGCTTTTCACTAAATGCATATGAAAGTATACACGCTACTGACACTAAAAAACCAAGTTTTACAATTTTTCTCTGTCTGTATGTCTGTTTGTTCCGGGTAATCTCTGAAACGGCTGGATGGATTTTAACGGGACTTTCACTGACGAATAACTAATATAATAGTTGTGAATAATTTTATATGATTACTAGCTGTGCCCCGCGGTTTCACCCGCGTGGATTTTAATTTTATGGTTGCCCGTGGGTGCTTAATGTTTTTACAAAATCTAAGTAGCCTAAGTTACTCCTTGTAACATTTAACATCCGTCCAGCCGTTTCGGAGATTACCCGGAACAAACAGACAGACAGACAGACGGACAGACAGACAGAGATTTTTTTTTAAAATTGATTTTTCTATGTCAGTGCCGTGTAGTATACACGGTACTGACATGCATTTAGTGAAAAACTGTTATTTTGCAGTTACAAACAGACACTTCAATTTTATTTATCTGTATGTATGTATGTATAGATTATTGTAATGAATAATTATTTACTATGTAATTAAATGTACACGATGCCAGCTGAGTTACTAGCCGGTTCTTCTCAGAAGGCTATTTTCCAAACTGATGGTAAATTCTTCGACATTTCGGAATTACGTCGTCAATTCAGTGAAACTATCAAGATGTAAGTCATCTCCCTGGCCTTACCCCATACATTGTTGGGGTCGGCACTTGATTCAACCCGATGTGGCTGATCACCTGATTTTTATACGAAGCGACTGCCATCTGACCTTCGCAACCCCATTTAGGAGGAAAATCTGTGATCTGGGTTAAACCAGTTGTCAGATTATTTTTAGGCCTCCGACTGACCTGTAACGATTGCCAAAGATGTTAAATTGGCAACCGGGACCGACGGCTTAACGTGCTCTCCGAGGCACGGAGGGAACTCGGGCGGTCACCCATCCAACTACTGGCTAGGCGTATGGTTGCTTAGCTTCGCTGATCGAATGATATGCGCAATAGCAACTGTGCCACGAGCTCCTCTATCAAGATGTAAGTAATCATATTTATATTCGCTCTACGTGTCAGCCACCTACAGGATATAGAGAATCTTTATAAGGTAAACTATGTCTATTAGAGATCGTTGCTTTTTAATCTGACAAAAACAAAATACAAGTATTTTCGTGGTGCACATGTGAAGAAATTTGAATTTTAGGGATGTCAATTTATCGATTTGCAAAGGGGGAATGCTGCCAGTATCTTCGGAAACTTGCCTTCAGAGACTCCCTTTAATAATATATTTTAATTTTATGGTTTTTAGTGTTAGTACTATATTTTTTAATCTGTAATATTTAAACTGTTGTGAATAAAGATTCTATAATCTATTTTCTACGTTTTTATTTTTTTTTCCTTGGCAGTTTTGAAAATCGAAACTAAATACACTTGGTCCCCCTTAATACAACTTACAAATTAGGTAAAAAATAAAATACCTTCGTATGAAAAAAAAAGTTAATTTATTTCAACAATCATTTCACTCTTAAGATCATTTAACTACTTAATACATTTAGTTATTAAAATGCAATTAAATACCTCATTAAGCTTTCTATACACACCAAATAATCATGTCATAATAATATCTTATACAACAAGTTAAAGGTACATTCACTGACCTCTGAAACTAACTGAAGAATTACTCCCCCTTATGCAAAACATGGTTTAAACCAAACCACCGTTTAGGTAAATATAATTTCTGGAATTATTTTAATATCTGTTTTAAGATAGGTTTGTTCACTAGCTTAATATTTATTTATAGAAGATAGACTAGCTGTGCCCCGCGGTTTCATATTTTTAATAAATAAAAGTTCGCCTAAGTTCGCCTTGAAACATCAGCAACCTGCCAGTGAAAGCTAAATCCCGTTAAAATCGGTCCAGCCGTTTAGAGATTACCCGGAACAAACAGACAGACAGACAGAGAAAAAAATTAAAACTTGGTTTTTAGAGTCAGTAGCGTGTATACTTTCATATGCATTTAGTGAAAAGCTGTTATTTTGGAATTACAAACAGACACTTCAATTTTATTTATCTGTTTAGATTTCAATTTCTGTGAGTAATGTTTTTGATTTTCTTATGAATATCTTAATTTGATCATATATTTTAGGAATTTACAAAATGCAATAGGATTAGGGAATAATAATATTATTTAAATGCGCTCCTGTATTTAAAATATTATTAAATTTTATAATATTTCTTCGTTTTAATTAACAGTTCCTCAATTTTTTTATAACGACATAATTTGATACTTGCAAAATTAAAAAAAATCCTTTGTTTTTTTTTCATAAAGGCAAAATAATTAAACAAAACTAACAACAGGTTGTTCTTACACAATATCTTAGTTATAAATTAAAGAAAAAATTATAATATCATATGTATTTTTTGTATTTGCCAATATGGTATTATAACATTATGGTATTATTTTGTCTATATTCACACACTTACACATTACAACAAAAAATTCATCTATGAGTTCTGGGGCCCAACCATGAGCTCTTATTGCAATGTTAATTCAGTTGTGCGACAGTGACAGATGTATGCACGTCACATACATCTGTCTCATAAATGAGTGAAACTATCATGGCAATAAGAGCTCATGGTAAGGCCCCTGGGGTTCTACCATGATCTCGTAGTGTCATCTTAGATTGACAATGATTCACTGGTCTACAGCGGTTTTGTTGCCATAGATATGAAAATGATTTTGGCTCCATTTATGCACACAAGTCATGAAACAATCAATGATTTTTAAGGATTCGCTCAGATAATTTTTTTATCCTGACTAAAAATGTTTTATTTTATTTTTCACAAGCCGATAATTATTCAAAATATAAGATATGCAAATATCATGAAATACGAGCACATTGAGAACTTTCATGAATATATTCGTAATCCGGGCGTGAGACTACAATTTTGTTTTGTTGAGCTGTGTTATGAGACAGATGTATATGACATGTATAAGTCTGTCACTGTCACACAGAATCATGGTAATAAGAGCTGCATAGGGCACCTATCAAATTAATATATTTTCTTTTTTTCTGAAGCTAAAAGTGTTATGTGACTTCAAAAATAACCTTGAAACGACAGACGGTAACAATACTTAGATAATGATAAGAACAATGACTTGCTGTTTTAATGATGTCATTACATTAGCTACTACATATAAAATGACGTGACATTTATTAGCTGATAAAAATAAGACACGGATTTTAACTTGCATATTGAAATTCATTAAGCTAATTTTCAACAAATTAATTGTAAAAAAGTATTAACACTGTTTGGGAAGCACATCTATACATCTATACAGATAAATAAAATTGAAGTGTCTGTTTGTAATTTCAAAATAACAGCTTTGCACTAAATGCATATGAAAGTGTGCACGCTACTGACACCGAAAAACCAAGTTTTAAAGTTTTTCTCTGTCTGTCTGTCTGTCCGTCTGTCTGTCTGTCTGTCTGTTTGTTTCGGGTAATCTCTGAAACGGTTGGGCCGATTTTAACGGGACTTTCACTGGCAGGTAGCTGATGTTTCAAGGAGTAACTTAGTAACTACTACTTTTATTTATAAAAAATATTAGGGTTCCGCGACAGTAAGGATGAAACTAAATCTACGCGAGTGAAACCGCGGGGCACAGCTAGTAACAAATAAATAATTATTCAACAAATAAAAAACTGGAAAACGTAATTCTAAATTATCAACTTATTGAAAAAACACATTGAGTTGATAATTCAACAAACATTACATTCTTATCAAGCGAGACATGTTTTACGAAACGTAACTGAATTATGTAACAGAGTTCAATGACTCCCTCTTACTACAAAACATGGTTTAAGCAGAGACCAGACCAAATTCGTATTAAAACTATGTCTATCCTTTTCGACATGCGGTGATGAGTTTGAGAACAATCTGAGACACATCGCTGAACTGAAACACAAACTGGCAGAAGCCAATAATACAATAGCTTCACTAGAGCAATGCAATCAGCACCTGTCAAATTGTAAGACCCAGACACTGTTCGAGGAACTAATTCCAAAACAAAAAATTGTTTCTAAAAATAAATTAAAAAGATATATAAAAGTAAGTAGGTATATTCAAAAAACAAACAATCTACTCAAACAAAATAAAAAACAGTTAAAATATTGTAAAAATCATAGTACATTGCTAAATAAACTGGAAACTACAACGGTACAATTAGAAAATAGTTATTTAAAATATGAAGCTGACATTCAGCGACTGCAGGCAGAGATCTCAGTATTAACTTTATCATTAGATAAAATGACTTCAAAATATGAGTGCTCACGCAAAGAAATTCAGGAGCACATTATGGCACTAACTGAGGTAGTTGATATGTCCAAATATAATTATGACCGCTTTATATCACTATCAAATAAATTTGATTGCGACTCGGATGTACAACAAGTCCAAACACCTGTTTGTCAGTCTGTACTGAATGACAGCTCCACCAAGCATTTCACAAGCAGTACTTCCCATAACTGTTTTCAACATAATAATATCTTGACATTGTATAGTGATGAGTTGGGACAAAATATGGGGTTGCACTTATCGCACAGTGTTGGTCATGGTACTAACCACTGTATACCTGGTGCAGATTTTAAACATCTTGTGGCAAACATCCTGAGCGACCAGTGCAGCACCAGCTCAACCTTAGCTATCTTATGTGGGAGAAGGGGAAATATGAATAAAAATGAATTAATTAAATTAATGGATTCGCTGAGTTGCCTTAGTGCGAAAAATATAATATTATTTGCATTTCCCTACAGCAGAGGATTGTCACAGAGGGAAAATAATATTAGATATAATTTGAATTGTTGCATGCAAACAATAACCAATTATAATAATTTTTTTACATTTATTGACATAAATAACAATTCAATTATTTCATATTTTAATGTGACAAGTGAAAGATTTTATCTTTCCTTTAGATATAAACGACAAGTAGCAAGCATGCTACATTATTGTATACACGTATTTAATTTGAACACAGCCAAATCATTGGCTAACAAGACTGCTTCTATTGAGCAGGCAAACAAGGACATTATATGTAATGATTCTTTGGAATATGTTCCAAATACTTTAAATTAAGTTATAAGACAACAGAGACAATCTCTGGCGATTTTATGAATAATAATGCTACTTCCTTTATTAAACTTGTTCATCAGAACATCCAAGGAATGTTAAATAAAGAATTAGAATTGGAGTTGTTCATGGACTGTAATGATATTCATGTATTATGTTTAACAGAACATTGGCTTAGGGACGGGCAGTTCATGTTCAACTTCTGTAACCATCAGGTTGCTAGTGCCTTCAGCAGGAAGGTTGCAATACGAGGAGGCTCCATGATTATTTTAGAAAAACGCATGAAATATAAAGAACGTCTGGATGTTGTGCACCTTTCTGCGGAGAGTACTATTGAGTTGTCATGTATAGAGTTAGAGCAATACATTGTTGTGTGCGTATACCGACCCCCTAGTGGAGCTTTCGAGCATTTTGAACAAATCATGGATGAAGTTTTGGTAAAAGTTTGTAAATCAGGTAAAAATATAATCATATGTGGAGACTTTAATGTCAATATTTTAGAAAATTCATCCATGAGCAATCGATTAAAATGCCTTTTTAGTTCCTCTAATTTATTTTACTTATTTTCTGAGCCAACACGAATAACAAGTTCATCAGCAACTTGCATTGATAACGTGTTCACAAACTTTCGGCCCACTAGTAATGAAATCATAAGTAAATTAGACTCTGACCACTGTGGCCAATTAATAACTTTCAGTAAGAAAAATGTGAAAGCTCCCAAGAAAAGAGTTACTTATATTCCCATAAATGCAAATCGCTTGAGCCGTTTTCGAGGTAATGTCCAAAGTAAGTTTCCTTTAATAAATAACCACCTTGCGTGTAATGCAATGTACAATTCTTTTTTTTCAAATTGTAAACGCAGAACATAAGCGCATATTTACCCCGAAGACGGTTCTATTGGGAAAACGTTTGTCGTTTAGTGAGTGGGCTACCCCAGGCATTCACATAAGTAGACGAAGGCTGTATGAACTTTATCAAGAAAAATCTATTAATTTTAATTTGGAATTTACAAATTATGTTAAAAATTACTCAAAATTATTTAAAAAGGTTTGTTCAGACGCCAAGTCTATTGCTGTGAGAAATAAAATTTTGAAGTCCTCCAATGTAACTAAAACAACTTGGGACATTATTAATTCTGAAACTGGAAAAACTTCTCTTAAGAATGACTCAATAACTCTAAAAATTAATGATCATATAATTAAGACTGATATTGATGTGGCAACTACTTTTGAGACATTCTTTGCTGATATACCAGTTTCACTAACCAAAGTCTTAAATTCGTCTCCTGTAGCAGCAGAAGCCATTTTAAAAATGCATGTGGATAAATGTAACGTTGCATTTAAGTTTAAAACTGTTACCCCCAGAGACATTGTCAAAACTTTTGAAACGCTAGATATGAAGAAGTCAGCTGATTTATGGGGACTTTCTGTTAAAGTACTCAATAGTATTATTGATATTGTTGCTACTGATCTAGCTTTATTATTTAATGTTTGTATTGAAAGTGGTGAATTTCCTGATCAAATGAAGTACAGTAAAATTATTCCTTTATTAAAAGCTGGTAGTATTAACGACCCTACGAACTTTAGACCTATATCAATACTGCCAATTTTCAGTAAAATTTTTGAAAAACTAATACTTAATCAACTTTTAGCCTTTTTTAATGAACATAATTTGATGCACACTAAACAATACGGTTTCACAAAGGGTCGCTCGACTACCGATGCAGGTGTCGAGCTCATTAGAAAAATTCTTGAAGCTTGGGAAGCTTCACAGGATGCTCTAGGTGTATTCTGTGATCTATCTAAAGCCTTTGATTGTGTGCACCATGAAACGTTGATCAGGAAGTTAGATCACTACGGTGTAAGAGACCTGGCTCTAAAACTTATATCTTCATATCTAAGTAATAGAATACAAAAAGTCGATATACATGGCGTAACATCTCCGGGGTGCCCAGTAGAGATGGGTGTTCCACAGGGTTCAATTCTTGGTCCGTTTCTCTTTTTAACTTATATTAATGATTTACCTTACATGGTAAGCAATAAACACGATATTGTATTATTTGCTGATGATACTTCTCTGATTTTTAAGATAGACCGGCAAAAAGCTAACTTTGACGATGTGAATAATGCTCTCTCTGACGTAGTACATTGGTTCAGCGCTAATAACTTAGTACTCAATAGTAAAAAAACGAAATGTGTCAAGTTCACTATGCCAAATGTGAAACAAGTGCAAACCAATGTACTTATCAACGACGAAGTGTTGGACCTTGTTGAAACAACAGTTTTCCTTGGAGTTACATTGGATCATAAATTGCAATGGGGGCCCCATATAGCTGGATTGTCGAAAAGACTCAGTTCTGCAGCATTCGCAGTAAGGAAAATTAGACACCTAACTGATATAAACACAGCTCGGTTGGTCTATTTTAGTTATTTCCATAGTGTTATGTCTTATGGCATCCTTTTATGGGGAAATGCTACTGACATCAGTTCTATCTTTGTGCTGCAGAAACGGGCTGTTCGTGCAATCTATAAACTCAAATCTAGAGATTCTCTCAGAGAGAAGTTTAAAGAAATAGGGATAATGACTGTGGCATGTCAATACATATTTGAAAATTTGATATATGTAAGAAAGAATATAGATAGTTTTAAGAAAAATTGTGATATGCACAATATAAATACACGCAAGAGGGATAAACTCCGTGTCCCTGTGACTAGACTGCACAAAACTAGTAACTCTTTTGTGGGGCAAAGTATACGCCTTTTCAATAAACTACCATTAAAAATGTGTGAACTACCATTTTTAAGTTTTAAGGCAAGCATCAAACAGAAACTTTGTGAAAAAGCATATTATAGTGTAACTGAGTATATTGATGATAGCCAAACATGGCAATGAGTTGCTCACTCTTCCATTGAAATGTACTTAAACAACCCTATGTATATAGAAGGGACACATGTAAAAAAAAACCGGGGAGTTTGTTTCGCCGTTTCTTCTCCTGACAGGCTTACTTTTGGAAACGGTAGTAAATTAACTTAAGTTAGCGTAAGAAAAATGACGTTCAATAAGTGTTCCAAGTGTCCCTTATGTTGAATAAAACTTTTTGATTTTGATTTTGATTTTGATTTTGACAATCACAAAACAAACGGAACAAATTTTAATACAAGGCTTATCTTCTAGGTCAGATTTTGTAATAAGGTTGTTTTTATTCAATTGTTTATTTTATAATTGTAATAATCCGCGTCAAAAGAATAGATAGTTTTAAAGATTTCTCATCTAATCACAAACCTATCGTACAAATATACATAGAAACTCTGTATAGTATATGACGCCTGTATGACGTATAATAGTCACGATTTATGTTAAAATCGAGACTGATTACTTTTTTGCATGCAGTACATAGTACACACATGTGCGAGTAAAGACAGAGAAGTAATATGCGAGGAAGAAAAAATGATAGGGGTCGCCATTTATAAAGCAGTTGTATTTTAAAGTAGGCAACAGACACAAAAAACTTATTATATCTATGCATGAGATAAATTATTAGGAATCCTTATTAAAGATTTAAGTTACGATGGCACAGCTTCTAAAATTGAAACTATTTACATATTGGACTTGTGATGTCATACATTCAACCAAATTTGCACCGTTCAAATACATTTCTTTACCATCAAAACTCACCATTTGAGTCAAGCTACTTAATCTATTAATAACGTTAATAATTTTGTTCTGACCGTCATTAAATCTAACTTTAAAACAAAGGTCTTTATTGAACTTTTTTGGCGTCTTTCCGTGGCATGACAAATGCAATGGATTTTTGTAATAATTCTGTGAAAATCATTGTCCCTAAAAAGACTAGTAGCGTGCCAATCCAATGACCAAGTGTGAATGGATTCCTAAAATATAATATGGAGAAGAGTAGCGATACAAATTTCCTTAAAGTAATAGTTAGAGTGACGGTCAAAGATGCGCACTCGGTCGTTAGAACATACACTGCGCTAATGCAAAGACCTTGAGTAACAACGTACAACGTAAGATATAACACTTGTCTCGGTACTGAGACTCCTAGTACATCAACTATCGGGGTTTCCGTTGCTAACTTGATGTGTCCAAGGATATTAGAAGTCGTTGGAAGCCAGAATACTAGTGGTAGCGCATGCGTGTAGTATAATGCCTCCCACGGATGCTTTCCATGTTTGGAATACAGTGACTCTTGGAAGATTCCCATTCTTGCTGAGACGAATAAAGCGAAGGTCAGTATACCGATGCCTAGACACCACCATAGCCAATCTATGAATTGTAGTCTCTCTTCCTCAGTGGCATCTGCATGTGTCTCTCTAGGTGCTTTGACGTCACCGCTCGATTGTATCGTGCATATAGCAATTCCAGCCGATATCATGAATATAGCCAGGTATTTTAATGGTGGGTATGATTTCTTCAATATCCACACACCCATTGCCATGTTTGCCATGAGGGAACCGGCTCTGAATATCATGTGCAAAGGCATGGGTATGTTGAAATCGAAAGCGTAATTGTTGGCGACACTACTTGTCCAGAAAAATCCGACCAGTAGAATGTATTGTTTGAAAGGAATGTTTCTTTTGGCGGTCCCAAACTTCCCGACGGTACAGAATCCCATGATGGCTATGAATAGGAATTGTAGGAATGTGGCTAAGTTTCCCACCCCTGGGTCTTCTTTCACGACGTATTCTAAAAATACTACATTGGAACAGCATCCCACAAACACCATGGTAATACCCAACACAGCTTTCACGTTCATCTTGAATCTGAAAAAAATAAAAAACAGTAAAAAAAAATATTCCGATACCGGGAATCGAACCCGAGCCTCCTGGGTGAGAGCCAGGTATCCTAGCCACTAGACCATATCGGATGTTATGCTAACAGGCGAAGTTATTGAACTAAATTAAAACTCCAGAATGTATTCTAAAATGAATCCTCCATGATCACGGATGATTGAAAAATCAGGTGCAAATAAAAATGACTTCTAAAAAAAATTTCATCTTTTAAATTGCATATCAAAATATACTTCTCAAGGTCATCATTGATAAATGAATGTCTATCACACAGGTTTTTTCTTTTCGGACTATCATACAAGCTGAGTATGATATCTTTAACAAATTTGTGAACAATCATTAGGACTATTAATTAAGATTGAATTTGATGTCTATAGATTCTAAAATATATTAACGTACTAATAACCTATGAAAAACTAGCCGGCAAATAAAGTAATAGGATTTCAGGCAGCTATTTCGATTGTTTCCATTCTCACTTTTATCTGCCAATTGTTAGCAAAGCTATCAATTTGCCTAACAATCTATAATAACATGCAGACAAAATTACAATTTACTTTAGAAACAACACATGCGCACTGACTACTTACACTGAAATAAAGCCACTATTTCTCCTCAGTAAACACCTTATATAGCTTAAGAAACGTCTAAAACATGATAATAAAAGGCTTTACTTACGTTTTTTACACTTTTTCAAACACTATAACACTTAAATCACTTTAAATATCGCGTAATATAACATGACAGGAGACGCGTTTGACAGCGATGCCAGCGCGCTGTTGTGTGCGTAATCAAAGGTGAATGTAGTTGTGACCGTGGCCTCGAATCGGTCTGCACATGCGCAGAGCAGCTGTGTCGGTAAAACAACGTTGGTAGTCTCACTAGCGCCGCATTCTGGACAAATTACGCGTATAGATGGCGCTGATGTGTTTTTATTTTTTGTTTGCGTAGCTTTTTTATCGCACTGGAAATAAAAATGTGCTATAATAAATACTTATTATGTGTGTGTTGAGAATTACAAACAAATACAGCCCTTTTGCATGACGTACGACGAGGAATTGATTATTATCAAATAATTTTTCACAAGAACTTTGAATATATATTTTTCATTCTAATTTACAATGTAGGTAAATTAAACAGCCTTGATTTGTTTTGCGGAACTACTGGGAATAAACGATGATTTCGCACGATGTACCAAGTTTGTTGAAAACAAAATGGTTTTGTCTTAAAACACTAATTTTATTATACCAATATCGTTACGGCACAAAAAGTTATGAGGAAACAAACATGAAAAACACAATTGAATTGATAACCCCTTAATTTTTTGAAGTCGGTTAAAAACTCTCCGAAACGGTGGTAAATTATTTTTCATACCCCTATGTGATAAGGGTGGTCCATCGCAAAAATATGTATGGCAAAATAGCGTTTTCTGGGCACAGTGAGTATATATAGTAGGTACGTAAAATATTATAAGGAGTAACACTAGATACCTAAGTACTTATCTACCTACTTACAGATTTATTTAGCTCTCTTTATGATGAATTTCTCGACTGACACCGAATTTTGAAGCCTACCAACCCACGCACCTACTTTTCACGCTCCAATCTTTGATCGTTCGATCGATTTGATCTCTTTGGAACGTGAACTCCCACGGCTTCTTATAAACGCATACTTATTGTACGTATTTCTGTTTTAATTCTATTATATTCTATCACTTATTCATACTATATTTGACATTGTATCATTCCTATAACATATATCTAATCTTTCTAATTTATCTAATCAGCCCTAGTAGACCCACTGCTAGGTACATAGACCGTCTTTTCAACACGTCACACTTTCCACTTGATCTTATGTTACTGTGTCTAGCCCTAGACAAAGTAACATGCTCTCGCGCTTGCGCTAATAGAAACGTAAAAAAAATATATGGAAATGACATAAATTACGTGACATATATCATTCCCGTACATTTTTATCGTTTCTAGAAGTGAAGCGTGAGTATAATGTTACTTCGTCTACAGACCCTCTGAAATTAACCCAATGCATACGACCCGTCCTCACGTATGGCGCCGAAACGGACGCATACAAAAATCAAGAATAATAAATAAATTTGCACAACAGGCAATGGAGCGAGCCATGTTGGGCATATCCCTGGTAGAGTACCAAATGTTGAAATCCGACGCCGGACCAAGCTAAATGGAGGTGGGCGGGTCACTTGATGAGCCGGGAGGACAGGAGGTGGACCAAGGTGGTAACCGAATGGTGGCCAAGAAAAGGGCTTAGACCATCGGGCAGACCACCAAACCGTGGTGGAGACTAACTCGGAACCGAGAGCAGTGGCGTGTTACATGGGAACCCTATACCCAACAGTGGGTGCGTGTGGGCTGAATATGATCATGATGATGCTAACCTCATCCATTGCCTTCCAGTCACCGTCACGTTTTGACACGTTCAAACTTCAAACGTCGTCACTTGACCTAAAGTAAAACTAATTTAGCGTGAGTCTTCTTGGTTGTGGTTGAACGTCAAAGATGGTGGATCAACACATTTTGAGCTACGCTAAAGTACATAGTCAAGCGACGCTATTCGAAAACAAGCAAACCTTGGGATACAGTACCCTATCACGAGTGTCACCCCTAGTCATCATGAGAAATTGTACAGCGCCTCCAAGCGGTGACGTGAAGAACTAAAATATGTCATACAAATATTGTCGGAGACGATAGCGAGTGTAGATTAGGGAAACGGTGGAAAACTCGTGATACTACTGACCGTCAGGTCTGTCTACCCTGCGTTCGCTTCGCTCCTCTAAGCCACCATTCTGTTGCATAATACTTACTTATGGAAATATATTCTGTACTCAAATATGGTTTCATATCAAGCCCCCGTCGAAAGGTCTAAATTATCGATAGATCTTTAATATCGCGGCACCCATCGCCTTAGTACAGAGAACGTGATAAAAATAGATTTATGGGCGTTATTAACATAAGTACAGGATTCGTAGACTCGGCACAATAAAATGACCGTAAAACCGGTAAAACTAGGGGTAACACGAGTTTTGTCGATATTACAATGTCTTCGGTTGTAGACAAAGATATTTTAATTCTTGGCTGGATGATTAAACCATAGAATATATCTTCATGTCTTTAGGTAGACATAATATTTCCCAGGTGGCATTAAATTTACCTCCTTGTTAACCGACTTCAAAAAAAGGAGGTTCTCAATTCAATTGTATGTTTTTTAGAACATATTGATTTGCGTCCTAGAAAAACAGGATAGTTTATTTGAAGATGGAAGTAATATTATTTTTTATAATAATAAATTGATAGATAATAATAGATTTTCTTTATCCTGGAAAGTTATAATAAATAGGTATTATTAAAAACCAAAGAGCTTCTACTAATCGCTAGAACTAATGCGATAAAGCCAGAATATTTTTTTAATAAATTACAAAAGTTTTCATATAGATCAGCACTGGCTGGAATCAACCATAAGATTAGAATAAAATAAAGTAGCCACATAACAAAGAGGAAAAATAAGTTCCTGTCAAAAGGATTCTCATTTCAAAAATTTGTTATATTCTTAAAATACTTTACCACCTCAAGATATATTAGGGGTATCTCAGGCCAACTCTATATGAGACGTGACGTGATTGCAGACTGAAAACCTTTATATTATTTTTGTATTACAATATAAATTGAACGGGACTTTTCCTAAATATAATGTTTTTTCCCAGTAACTTTATTTTTCTTTTTACGTAATTTATGAACGTTTTGAGAATTACGACGTGGTAACAACTCTTTGCAATCGTTGCAAAAATCGTTTATTTTTTCATCTGTTTCGTTTGACTCGTTATAAATTGTATGAAGGCGGTATTGCCTACTCTTACGGGAATTCTACTGGAAGGAAATAATCTTTTTACTTATACGAATTAATCAGACTCTCATGATGTTCCATAGCTACATTATAAGACACAAAAAAAAATTTACTAAAAAAAATAAAAAATATCCTAGAGCCATCCCAAAAGGGTCCCCGAAGGCGTAAACAGAGGTGTTGTTGTAATAATAAAGAAAATGTTTAAGTGCCAACGTGACAGATGGTGAGTCTATAGCCGTCTTAGGTACTACACATACGTCTCTGAAATATATCTCAGACAAATGCAAATTCCTTACGATGTTTTCCTTCACCGTAAGCCTCGTGTTCTGAAAACTGCACTTTAGTTTTTGTAAAACGGTACAGGCCGCTGGGATTCGAACTTGCGTCGCTTGCGTAGTAGGCGACTGTTCAAACCCCAAGGCCACCTCGATCACGACTCTCAAGTAAGCTACACTTAACTTTTTAGAATAAGTTGGGCATGAAAAAAGGCAATATTCAGGTGCGATAACGAACCCACGACCCTGAGAATAGAAGGCGGATCGCTTAAAACCCGGCTGGGTCGTCTAGAAGATCTGTAACGCGATAACGTCGTCTTTTGTTAACCGTACACTAGGTTCAGGTAACCTTGACTGACATATCTAAATGGTGCTAAATTATTTGTCACTAGCTGTACCCCGCGGTTTCACTTGCGTAGGCCTAATTTCACAAGTGGATTTATTTCGAGAAAACCTATTTTTTTAAATTAAAGTACAGTTATCTGCCAGTGAACGTCCGTTAAAATCGGTTCAGCCGTTTCATTAGCCGGAACTGGGCCTTACCATGAACTCTTATTGCCATGATAGTTTCACTCATTTATGAGACAGATGTATGTGACGTGCATACATCTGTCACTGTCGCACAACTGAATTATCATTGCAATAAAAGCTCGTGGTTGGGCCCCTGATAGGCAAACAGACAGACAGATAGGAAGAGAAAAATGATAATTTTTTTTAATGTAAGTAGTTATATGTTTTCATAAATGCATTTATTGAAAAGCTGTTGATTTCAAATAACCAACAGATAAATTTAATTAAACTTATCCGTATCTACATTGAATGTAACACAGGAATGGCTGAAAGGAAAGAAGATAGCAGATATTCACTTTATCTAGAAGATCTTCTGGAAGATCTGCCTCGTTAGTCTAGTAGTTAGTAGGTTCGCCTACCGATCACGAGGTCCCGGGTTCGATTCCCGGGTCAGGTCAAAAATAGATATTGGATTTTTGGGTCAAGAAATTCACAATAAAATGCCCGGAGTTTGGAAGTTGGCGGTGTTTACATCCTCGTGCCTCGGAAACGTTGCACCGTTGGTCCTACGCCTGATCTCTCTCCAGTCGTGTCGGATTGCCTCCCATCGGACTATGAGAGTGAGGGAATAAAGAGTGCATCTGTGTTTGCGCACACACTATAATATCCTCGTTGAGATTAGCCGCCGTAACTACAATTCGGTAGGAGATCATTAGAGGTATAATACGCTGACTCTAGCTATTTTTCTCTAGTTGTCTGCTTGATGATTTAACACACCTACAACACCTGAGCTCAGATTATATCGTTAAGTAGAGCAGAGTAATTTCATCGTCTCCTTTAGGAACGTTAAGAAGCACTGGTCTTAATTAATGTGGTGAATAACTTTTTGAGTGCCTCCTCAGGGACCCGTTACGAAGCATCTGTAAGTTAAGACCATTATTCGAAGGCTGCGGTCCTTAAGGCAATTCAGACAATAAATACATGCATTTGTGATGTAAATAATCAAATCAATATTTCACACCACGTGCTTTACGGTGAATGAACACATCGTGAGATAACCTGCATATGTCTGAGAAGTAATTCAAAGACTATATAGTGCCTGAGACGGCGATGGACCCTCTGTCACGTTGGCACTTAATCATATTCCTTGAAATGTGGGAGTTGTTATTACAACACCTATGCCTACCACTTCGGGGAATACAGGCGTGAGTATAATGCATGTGTAAAACGCTAACCCAATACAGATATTCTTAATTTTGAATGATGTCGGCTGATAGCTCAAATGTGCTGGTACTTAAGAGAAATATGTTAAGCGATGTCAAACCTGGAACGCAGGAGGCTTGCCAAGGTCGCATAGTACAATAAGGGCCAGATTCGAGTGCACGTTCATTGCATAACTGTCATAGTAGAAGGCGCCGTGTAATTCAATTATCACGGCTCGACGCGTCCGACTAACGACCTTTTGGACTACCGCCTTACCAACGAGCGAAATTCTACTTGGAAGGGTTTCAAGCTCGCTATCAAATTAGAGAAGAATTGGCAAGTACTTATAGGTATTTATTTCGAAGTGAAACCGTCACTGATAAACGCTTTTGAAATGCAAACGACTTTCCCATTACATACCAATTTTAAAGAGGTGTAGTTTTAATTATTTTTTTTATAAAAACGTAAACGGAATTCTTAAGGTGAAAAATAAAATAAAGTCCCGTTCAAATCGGTCCAGCCGTTGCTGAGATTACCCGGAACAAACAGAAAGACAGACAGACAGACAGACAGAGAAAAATTTTAAAACTTGGTTTTTCAGTTCCAGTCGCGTGTACACTTTCATATGCATTTAGTGAAAAGCTGTTATTTTGGAATTACAAACAGACACTTAAATTTTATTTATCTGCTATCTATATAGATAGATAGGTATAGGCTTATCCAACAATAGGCGATACCTGTCAGCTACCTATAAATATTGATTTTTTGCAGAAGAATAGTATGATCAAAACGCAACCAAAACATAAAAGTATAACATCCTCAAACCAAATGTTGTGTATCAATCAAAAATAAACTCTCAGCCGACGCGATCAAAGTTTCAATTCCCACAAAAGCATCCGGAAACAAGAGCAGAAAAACTTGCCCCATTTTTCCGAGCAGCGAAAGACAAGAAAAATATTTGGTCACTTCTATATAGGCATGTAGAAATATCAAACAGTGCCATTGTACAATCAACCGAAACATTACATTTTAGGGTTCAAATTTGCTTGGTATAATTTTAATAACGCAAGTAGATTAGTTTGATTTATGACTGTATCAATACCTCAAAGACTTTCGACGGCAGCTTTTTTTAATACAGAGATAATAAATGCTTTTTATTTTTTTAGAGTCCCGTACCAAAAGAAAATGGAACAAAAAACCCCTATAGGATCGCTGCCGCCCGCCTACCTGTCTGTGAAAATCCCTTTTCGCAGATAACAATATGAAATTAACATCAAAATACTCAGTTCTAAAATTTGGAACTAAGTAACTCAATCAAAACATACGGCCGGGTTTGTGATATATTATGACACTCGTAAGAGAATCAAAACCTTTACCCCTTACTACAAAACATGGTTTAAAACAAGTCTAGACCAAAATTTTTTTAAATATTATTATATTAATTTATAAATTTTACACCCTGGTAAGGCACTTATGAATTTCGAAGAATTGACCACCGGTTCTGCAACTAGCCTTCTGAGAAGAACCGGCAAGAAACTCAGCTGGCATCTGTTCATTTCATGACAGAGTAAATAATGATTAATTACAATACAATTCATATAAAATTATAAATTATGTCCATCCCTTTTGAAAGTTGTATTACAAAAAGAGATAGAACTACTTTTAGGTCAGATTTGCCTGATAGCATTTGAGACCAAAAAAATTAAACCCAGTATTTTATTTTACCGAGAAAAGGGCGAAGACTAACGGGCAGACCACCCGCAAGGTGGGCCGACAGTATCACGCAGACGGCTGGGAAACTGTGGTGGAGACTAACTCAGGACCGAGAGCAGTGGCGTGTCACAGGGGAGCCCTATACCCAACAGTGGGTGCATGCGGGCTGGATATGAGCATGATGATTTTATTTTAGGCGATATTTTGGAATAATTTGGGGGGAGAATACTTTCCACTAGCCTTAAAACATAAAATTTGGCAAAAAAAATCTATGTCTTCTAACACAACTTAAAAACCTTACAATCTAAAAACGGAATCCTCGGAGCGCGAGGCCTACTCGCTTTTAGACTTGGTCTTTTTATACTTAGACACTCGTATTTGTTATGCCTTTATGTTAGTCTGAAAAGCGTTTCCACTTGATTGATGTTGGTTTTATGAGCTACCTATATATACTCGTATTATTATATGCCGTCAATACTTCGTTTAATTAAAAGGTCAGAGGTACTTTGCCTTTAGCTTAGCGTTTCGCCTTAATCTCTTTTAAAAAGGGTCGTACAAACACGTGATAATTTTGATATTGCTAATTGGGTAAAAGATAATACCTAAATCTATATGGATTACTAAAATTGAAGTGTCTGTTTGTAATTCTAAATTAACAGCTTTTCATATGCTTATGAAAGTATATAGGGTACTGTTATAAAAATTATCAATTTTTTTTTTCTCCAGCTTTCTGCTTGTTCCAGCTGATCTCTAAAACGATAGAAGTAAGCGATGTTCCAACGAGTAACTTATGCTATTTTTATTTAAAAATCGTAAGGATTCGGCGGGTCACCCAAGAGACTAACTCTACGCGGGTAACACCACAGGGCACAGCTATAATATTTACCGACATTACTCACCAAAAAGTTGGTGCGTAATACTACCAACATTATAAACCGAACTTATATTTCTTTGGTATATAAAAGTATGTTTAGTAACTGAATTCGGTTAATTTTTTTAATGATTAAACAAAATGTTTTGAGTATTATGGATATAAAATTAACCGCAAATTTTTGTCAAGTCGTTCACAACTATAGTAGGCCAATGAATTAAGAAATTACATAGGTTACATAGTACAGGCTATTTCGCTTCATCTAAGTATAAATATCGTAATATAGGTAAGTATAAGCTCATCCTCATTTAGAGAAATTATAGGGGAATATTCCCTATTAAAAGTGAAAGGAAACCACTAAGAATCCCTTCCCCAATGTAATACGACACATGACATAACTATTACTCGTCCCTTCTGTGACAGAATGTTGAATTACGCACATTTTTCCTCGAGACATATTAGCATTCCATCGACATTTTACTCGTTCACTCGACACATCCGACAGATATCCGATTGGTAACATTACAAGGACTATATCGCGAGAGTAGAGGACATTTTGTAATTTGTGTCACTGGAATTTTGTAGTCGCGTAAAAAGTCTAATGTCTATAATTTATCTTCCATACATCAAATTCGAAGTCCTGTCAGACTGTAATCAACGTATAGCTAACCGGACCTAGAGACATGACATTTTGAGAGTGTGTTTTTGGTAAGGTGTAGATATACTGTATGAAGGGATTCTCTGAAATTCCAACTGAAAGGGGTGGAATGAGGGTTGAAAGTTTGTTTGTATATACTTATATACTTACACTTAGAACTTCCGTCACTGTATCTTCTTATTGTATGAATATTATATGAATTTTATTGTAATTAATAATTATTTACTATTTCATGAAATGTACTTGATGCCAAATTTCTTGCCGGTTCTTCTTAGAAGGTTAGTTTCCAAACCAGTGGTTAATTCTTCGACATTCATAAATGTCTTACCAGGGCCTAAACTGAATAAATCATTTTCATTTTCATGATAGTTCGACTCATTATTATGGAATCCCTACTTAGTATTATAAATGCGAAAGTAACTCTGTCTGTCTGTTACGCTTTTCCGCTTAAACCTCTCAACCGATTTTGATGAAATTTGGCACAGACAATCTTTAGACCCTGAGAAAGGACATAGGCTACCTTTTATTTATTAAAAAATATTAAGTTTCCGCGACCATACGGATGCTACTAAATCTACGCGGGTGAAACCGCGGGGCACAGCTAGTGGAATATATGTTACTTAGTCAGTTGACTGAGAAATAAAATCTCACTTCTATGTATATACGTACTTCTATGAGTCAGTGATTTGTCACACCACAAATTTACGGCGGAGGAAAACATCGTGAGGAAACTAGCAAATGTCTGAGTAGAAATTTAAAGGCGACGTGAATTCGTGATTGCGATTCGGTGACACTAAAAAGTAGGTTGCTACGTCAAAGACGTAAGATGCTGTGTATACATCGTGTCCGTATAAAAGTAAATGATTTTTGTAATATAAGTTATTTGTTTGGTTGTGATATTATGTAATTTCGTTTGATTTCAATTTAATTTGCTTGAGAAATTTTATTATTGTAAAATTTTAATTAATTTTTTTTTTAATTATGTTACATACAACATTTAGTAAAAAATATACATATTTTTATTTTATTTATCATTTTAAACATTATTTTCTTCTTTAACATTATTAATAATATTTTTTTATATTGTCATTATTAATGTTAGAGAACAGGGGCCCAAGCATAGGCTCTTATTGCGATGATAGTTCAGTTGTGTGACAGTGACAGATGTATACACGTCATATACATCTGTCACATAATATGAGTCAAAGTCAACGTCAAAAATATCTTTATTCGATTAGACTTTTTACAAAGTACTTACAAATCGTCATTTCAAACTCTATCATCTCCCTGGCATACATTTTTGGGGTTGACACTTGATTCAACCCGATGTGGCTGATCACCTGATTTCTATACGAAGCGACTGCCATCATCATCATCAAGTAGTCGTAGTTCAATTTATGAGGAAAATCTGTAATCTGTTGTCAGACTCTCTTAGGCCTCCGACTGACCTGTAACGATTGCCAAAGATGTTAAATTAGCAACTGGATCCGCTAGCTGAACGTGCTCTCCGAGGCACGGAGGTTGGCGGTCACCCATCCAACTACTGGCTTGGGTTAACTTAGCTGATCGAATCTATGCAGTAAACTTTCATGGCACTAAGAGCTCATGGTAAGGACCCGGGTTAATTTACTTTGATATGAAAACAGTGTATCTTCAATCGGAAACCTAGTATTAACATACATTTGCATAAGTTATCTTATATTAAACCCGATACAGGTACCGCTTAATTAATACACAGGTGTTTCTGGAATGATGAATAATTTTCGGTGGATACGGGATCATCGTCTTTCCGTGTTCTGTGATAGGACCTTTGACAACACTTCAAATTGAATTCTATTAACTGATGTACAAAGTTGGATTTCCAATACTTAAGATATAATGGCAGCGATGGTCTCGCAATCTGTAAGTGTTGGCACTTAATAATCTGAGGATTCAGGCGACTGGGACCACGTAGAACTGAGACCGCGATACCAGTTGACTGATAGAATTTTTGAATCGGCCAACACTTTCCATAACAATCTTAAAGATATACTACTCAGGTTCTTTATGTAGAGTTTTTATGTAGAGGGACTATAAGCAAAGTAAGACTAAAAAACAATGTGGTAACTGGGACCGCGGTCCCAGGTGCTTGAATCCTTGAAACAGCGCCTCTGCTTACCTCTACTGGGACTCTACTCGAAGGGCATGAACACACACACACGCCAACCCACATAAAAGAAATTGAAAACATTTTCTAAAAAAGGTAATCGTGATAAAAACAAAAAACCTAAGTACCCATTTGAATATCACAGCGAAATAACTTAGAGACAGATAAAGCTGGTTCTCCACCGCATAATAGAATATGGATTTATGCCGTTTGCCTTGTCGCGAGCACTCCGCTCTTATATCACCCATGAGCTAGAGCCGGGTGCACAATATCCTGCATTCCTCAGCACTGTGAGAATGCACATTGTTGAGTACAATGCTTTACAGTTTAGAGAGTAATTTGTCTATGCACATGTCGTAATTAGGACGGTGTTATGTCCGTTGTGTACCAATCTTAAATTCATCATCATATGATTTTAATATATCTATATATCTATACAGATAAACTAAACTGAAGTGTCTGTTTGTAATTCCAAAATACAGCTTTTCACTTTTCAAATAAAATAAAACTATTTTTAATATGTTTCTCTGTCTGTCTGTTTGTTCCCGGTAATCTCTGAAACGACTGGATCCATATAACGGGACTTTCACTGGCAGATAGCTGATGGTACAAAGAGAAACTAAGGGTACCTTTGTTCTGAAAAATATGGATTTTGCAAGATAAAGCCAACGCGGGTGACACCGCTCGATAAAGCTAGTTTAAAATAAAAACACCCCTTTTTCTTGCATCTTGATACCAATCTCTCTCTACACTGACAACTGGCTCTGCCATAAACTGAATAGTGTATTCTTCAAGTCCGAAAGCTTTTAAGGCGCCTGTCCACAAGACGAGCTCAAATCAGCTTGACTAGGGCAACAGTTTGTACCCGGTAGTAATCCCTTTGATCACCTCAACTTTGTACCTCCAAAAACGGTGCTAACGATAATTTATTATGTATGTATAATAACAATGATAATAATACATTTACCTCGTAGCTGAAGAATGAGGTGACCTCATTGGATTGAAACCAACAAACTTTACTAAAACCTATGTATAAAAAGGGGCAAATTTAAATAAACCGGGGAGTTGGTTCACCGTTTCTTCACCTGACAGGTTTTTGCGAGTAGGTTTTGACACGTTGTAAAGTCGTCGCGTGACCTTGCGTCTTAGCGTCTTAGCTAGATGCGGCTCAAAGTGATCCGCATCTAGCATTCACCTAAGTTTTGCTTAAGAAACTGACGTTCAATTAATGTTCCAAGTGCCCTTTGTGTACAATATTCTTTTTTGATTTAACTTCGTCCAACAATTCAGGATTGCCATTCATACCATTTATGAGCGCTGACATTTTATCAGTCTGTCTGTATGGCGCGACGCGAATAAAACACATGCGCAGTTATCCCCATTTATTATATATTCGCTGAGTGCACGGGTATTCGTGTATAAAAATGTGCAGTGTCAGCGGTCGACGCCGACGCATCATAGCATAGAAAACAACAATTAAATTCAGTGCATAATTATCATTCGGACGGAGCGGTTTTATTTCCCCCGTATTCAGCACTCAATGTCAATATCATTTTATATCATGTAATCATTATATCAATATCATCTCATAGTGTAGTTTACCATTGCGAAGGTCAGATGGCAGTCGCTTCGTATAAAAATCAGGTGATCAGCCACATCGGGTTGAATCAAGTGCCGACCCCAAATACATGGGATTAAGGCCAGGAAGATGAGTGTAGTTTACCCCTTCGAGCCGGATGATTGCGACCTATGGATGGACAGATGTAAAAGAGGGTAGTACTCACTCGCGTTGAGCGGTACGGCGGGCGCGCGCGCATGGTACGTGGCGCCGCCCGCGTACACCGCGTGCCGGCCGTACGCCGCCACCCTGCCCACTACCCTCCCGCCCGACACATGCCCGCCCCGCGCGCCCCCCGCCGCGTACTGGGCCGTACCTGAGGACAATACAAAAACTGGTTTAACATCTCTTACCTTCTCAAAAATATACTGAAAAATCATCTCAGCTTCAGTAAAATTCTCTCATACATATTTTTAGCTCACGCATGTATTCTACAGGGATAGGCAGAGAGCACTGGTAAAATATGTAAAAGAACAAATTAATAGAGGTAAAACATAATTTAATAGTATATACATAAAATTATAATAAAATTAACACCATTTTTTTTTTTTTTTTTTTTTTTTTTATTGACGAGGGGGAAACCTTCAAAAGGTCCCCGACCGCCCTGGGAGAGGCAGATCGGGGTATGTGGGATTTTTACCGCACTAAAACCCCCCCGGTGGCCATCCTCAGTGCTTTGGGGGGACTCCGGGTACTCTGATAGATCGCACCGGTGTCCCCCCACACTTTGCCGGGGCACATCCCCGGGGCAGCTGTGTCGCCGCCCCTGGAGACCTCGCTGTGCAAGGCAGCGCGAGCCACGTCGCGCTGCCACCTTCCCGGGCCCGCGGCTCAGTGGTCAAAGCTCCCACCCCGACCACCGCCAGCAGGCCCTCCGGCCCCCTTTTAGTCGCCTCTTACGACAGGCAGGGGATACCATAGCCAAATTCTTAGACCCTGGCTATTGGGTGGACGGTCCGGGGCGTGCGTTGCCTCCGCCCCGCCGTCGCCGTCGTCTCCGAGAGGGATCAGCTCTCTCCCGATCCCGCTCGGAGGCCTCCTTCTGGGACATTACTGTCTCGCAGAAGGAGACTACGGCCCTCCATGCCTCTCTGTCTGCCAGCATAGCCGTCACTACGCGTGGCAGAGAGAGGTCCTGCCCGATCCTGGTGACCAGGATTCGCCGTTCCGAGCTCCACGCTGGGCACTGCTCCAGCGTGTGCTGTGCGGAATCCCGGTCACTGCCGCAATGGTGGCATTGCGTCGTCGGTTCGCGACCGATCCGATTCAGGTACTCTCCGAAACACCCGTGTCCGGTGAGTACCTGCGTCAGCCGGAAGGTGACGTGGTCCTTCCTCTTTAGAATAAAATTAACACCAACGCTATCCCTACAATTTCCCAGCGTGATAAGGGTTATTATTCATCATCAAGAAAAACAGACTGGCTCGCAAACGCTTTAGTTGATTTACATTTCAAGGTAAAGTTACTTTGTCATATTTTTTGTATAACTCTGGCCTTCCCTATTTGTAATTCTACAATTTAAAAAACTCCATACAAGCACGTAAAAAGCTGTTAAGTAACAATGTATAAATATATTCCTCTGTGTGAGGATATCTTGACATGAGAACAAAAGTGTCGCTAACTACGACACAGGCGGCGAAGTTGAAAGAACAAATAAGCCGGGTGGCATGTGGCATCTACGACTCTCATCAAAGTTGCACGCTCGTAGCCTCGTAGGCCTCTACGCGGCGTAGCTGGTGGTCTACGCCGCTACGCCACTTGTTGGGTACCGTTTGCACGATACGTTTTGTTATATTGAATTATTAATACTTTATTGTGACATAAATCCTCTGACAGCTGGTTACTCATTTTTTTACTTTAGAGGTTACGAAGATTAAGAGTTAAAGAGTTCTTAAACAAGTTAATCAAGTGATCAGTCGCAACGTGTTGAATCAAGTGTCGACACCAATAATACATGGAATGAGGCCAGGGAGATGGTGATTGTGTGGCGCATACATATATGACTAGCTTTTACCCGCGGCTTCGCTCGCATTGAAATGAAAAGCATCCTGTGTTACTTCTAATTCCTCCAAGTATATGCATACAGAGTTTCATGACGATCGGTTAAGAAGGTTTCACGATACCGCTACCTTTGCATACAACTATTTATACATAAGTATAGTCCAATTTTCGAATACCCTGCATAATTCCATCCTTTATTGTGAACGATGAAATCTCAAGTAACCAAATCAACTAGGTAGTTGAAAAGCAACCAAACCATAATTGATAATAAAACCTAAATACTTAGATGTCCGGAGATCTAAATCTATATTTTTGAACGAAACATCACAACTCAAAAACTCCCACACACACATTATTTGTCAAATCGAATGAATAACCCAAACCCATGCATTAATTACTAACCACCTGTGAACGTTGGCAACTTTCCATCATTTAAAAACTTTTTATGTCGACAGTACGTGGCAAATTTCCTAGAGGGCAACACCGCAAGTTTTCGTCGGTACACTCGACAATAAAATGCATATTAGATAACCATGTTTTGTTGCCAGTACGTGATTGGCTGGGGGACGTGACACGGTTCCTTACAATGTAACTGAAGTTTACGGACCCCTATTTGTAGAAATTATTGTTACGATTATAACTACATCATATATTGAGTATTGGGAAGGCTTCCACTCGGGTTTTTTGCTACGGGACTTTGTTATTTTAAATTGTACTCTATATTCTGTACCGTACGTAATAAATTGGTCTGGCATTTTTTTCTCCTGGTCTTCTTTACCTGACCTAGATGTTTATCACATAGCATTAATTTACTATTCTCCAATGAAAAGAAAGCTTTGAAATGTATAAAAATCATTTTCATATTTATATATCTATACTGAAAAAATAGAAACAAATTTGTCTGTCCGTCTATCTGCCTGTCTGCCTGTCTATTGTTTCAACTGATCTCTAAAACAGCTGGACCGATTAACTGACATATTGAAAAGGATAAATTAAAACTAGAGCAGTGGGTCTACGGTTAAAAATATTACCCGTAGACCCACCGTGGGTCAATTGCAGTGGGACCACGGTTAATACGACAATTTAACGAGACTCACTGACCGATAGCTGATGCTTTAAGGCTTATTGATAAGGCTTGATGATAGCCAATCATGACAATGAGTTGCTCACTCTTCCATTAAAATGTACTTAAACAACCCTATGTATATAGAAGGGACACATGTAAAAAAAAACCGGGGAGTTTGTTTCGCCGTTTCTTCTCCTGACAGGCTTACTTTTGGAAACGGTAGTAAATTAACTTAAGTTAACGTAAGAGAAATGATGTTCAATAAGTGTTCAAAGTGTCCCTTATCTATACATCTATACAGATAAATAAAATTGAAGTGTCTGTTTGTAATTCCAAAATTACAGCTTTTCACTAAATGCATATGAAAGTATACACGCTACTGACACTAAAATACCAAGTTTTAAAGATTTTCTCTGTCTGTCTGTCTGTCTGTCTGTTTGTTCCGGGTAATTTCTGAAACGGCTTTGCGGATTTTAACGGGACTTTCACTGGTAGGTAGCTGATGTTTCAAGGAGTAACTTAGGCTACTTTTATTTATTAAAAATATTAGGGTGCCGCGACAAAAAGGAAGAAACTAAATCTACGCGGGTGAAACCGCGGGGCACAGCTAGTGTTGAATAAAACTTTTTGATTTTTTATTTTGATTTTGATTATATTTTAGAAAAAAACACAAAATCTACATAAAATAATTTCTATTTTAAATCATACGCGGATAAACCCGGGGGCACAGCAGTACCATAATTTTCGGTCATGCCTTTGCATCGGAATCGAATTGTAACCTGATTAAAAGCAATACATAATCGCCCCCACAGGTTTCCAATTACGTTCGCACATCAATAAAATTAATTACCCCAATATGTGCAACTATTTACCGACGCAATCGATCGATTACCATTTCATTAGCGAGTGTCAATGGGCCAGCACTATTCACGTAATCAATTTATTTAATGGCAACACTGTACTCGCTTTTGAGTTCGAACACCTCAGATAATGAAAACGAAATGACAAAACATTCGCCGTCTCTGTCGCGCTCGTGTATTTAGAATACGAATGACATTGCTCGAAATTAATTGAAATTTATAATCGACCGGTTGTCATCCAAATTGCTATCGGATTAGAGACTGAATTTAAGTAAAACTTACGTATACTCACGCCTGTATTCCTCGAAGGAGTAGGCAGTAATAGGTAACAACACCCATATTCCACCGAAGATGATTAAGTGTCAATGTGACAGATGGTGATTATATCGCCGTCAGGCACTATACATACGTCTTTGAATAACTTCTCAGACATGCAGGCTTCCTCACGATGTTTTCCTTCACCGTAAAGCACGTGGTGTGAAATCACTGCACATACGTTTTTAGAAAAACTCATTGGTACAGGCCCCGATGGGATACCATACTCAAACCCCACGACCACGTCTCTTAATTTTAGTGAATTATAGTAAAGTATAACTTACTATTATTAACAATCATTCTTGCCATATTCACTGCATTCCGTCACAAACTAGATATAACTTGGTTGTTGACAAACAGACCGACTTTAGAGTTTAACAATATAACACTGCACTCAAACGTCAATAAAGTGAGTAAAATAACCCTCTCATATTACGCTACTAATTAAAAAAGCGTACGTTAAAATAAAAGAAACGTTACAAATTCCTAATTGCACGACGGTAACTGTTTTGTTACCGACGCCATTGCTTTATCTATCGTATCTCGAGAATTGACCTTATCTCTGTACTTATAAAGATAAAAGTAATTAAACAAGTGATTTGGCATCAGTACACATTGTAGTGAAATATTCAGCGATATGGTTTATGTAGCGTCGTTTTGACAATCGCTATAATATTCACCTGATAGCTTCATATTAGGCATGTTATCAGGCAGGCAAGAATTAGTTTAGCTATTCAAAGGCGGAATCCTGCCAGTCTCTTCGGAACTTTGCCTGCCCCTTCAGGCAAAGTTCCGAAGGAGTCCTTACTCCTTTTAATAATATATTTTTAAGGTTTTTAGTTATTAGATTTAATTTTCTAAGCTTTTTAGTTATAGTTAGTGGTTAGTCGTTTATCTGTTGCTTAACTGAATAAATACGTTCTTAGGCATGACATGTGCTCATCACATAGGTACTTATAGTATACCCACATTTCACCAGTTATGTTTAAGAAGAGCCTATTTTAACACTAATCTAGCCTCCGGGCTGCTACTGAGAAATTATAAGCAGAAAATAACAACACTGCTCGACCAGAGAATCAAACTCTGAACGTTTTGCAACCACTAGTTTTGCTCAAATTTGGAATCGAGATAGCTTTAATCCCAAGGGCGGTACTAAAAGAATCATAGTGGTTGGAGTCGCGGTAAAGGTTAGTCTATACATCTATACAGATAAATAAAAGTGTCTGTTTGTAATTCCGAACTAACAGCTTTTCTAAATGCATAAAAAAATAAAAAAATACAAAAAAAATATACGTTTAATTGTCCGTCCGTCCGTCTGTCTGTCTGTTTGGTCCTGACAGTCAGCTGATGATACAAAGAGTAACTTAAACTACTTTTTTAAAAAATAGTTAGGTTTCCGCGGAAAAAAGCCAGTCATTAAATTAAATCTACGCGGGTAAAACGGCGGGGCACATCTAGTATATAAATGTGAAATCTAAAGACACAGAACGGGTCACGTTCCTCGTATGCCGCCGGTTAAAATTCAATGGGCGCCGCACGCCCAAAATTAAATTTCCACGAAATCCCTGGATCGCGTTATTAAATTATAGTTTTAACAAAATTGAGATGGCTTAGATAACGTCATTTACCTTTTCTATATATATATATAAGAATGAATTGCTGTTCATTTGTCTCGCTAAAACTCGATAATGGCTGGACCGATTTGGGTAATTTTGATCTTGCAATGTTTGTGGAAGTTCAGGAAAGATTTAAACGGTGAGAAACATAAATAAGTAGTTGTGCCACGCGGCTTCACCCGCGTAGAGCTAATTTCGTGGGTGTCCCGCAGCCTTGTTTTTTTGTAAATAAAATTAGCTTAAATCACTCCTTGAAACATCAGCTATCTGCCAGTGAAAGTCCCGTAAAGATCCATCTAGCCGTTTACGCGTGATGCCGTGACCAAGGGAAATAAGGATTCATTTTTATATATAAGATAAGATAAGTAAGGGTTTGTTTAGGTAGACTCTTCTTGTCAGAGTAAATTATTGTGCCTTGATCGAATCAAGATAAATGTCTGTAGTCTTTGGGGACGGTTCATAAATAAATGGCGGGTCATTCCAACCCATAGTTCAAACGATATCCCTATTCATAGCCATACGCATTTGGTTTATAATTAACTTTATACCGCGTTGTCATACAATCGACGATAATCTTGATGATAATTTTCAAATATGTACGTAAACTCACAAATATAAATAATTATCGTATTTGAGATATGATAATGGTTTATATTTAGGAGAGAAGGAATTGGATGATGATTATCTACCCATCTATACATCTATACATACAGATAAATAAAATGTAAGTGTCTGTTTCTAATTCCAAAATAATAGCTTTTCACTTAATGCATATGAAGTATATAAGGTACGTAGTATACTCGTATAAGGAACTAACAAAAAAAATCAATTTTATTGTCTTTCTGTCCGTCGGTCTGTCTGTCTTCCTGTTTGTTCCGGCTAATCTCATAAACGACTGGACCGATTTTACCGAGGCTTTCACTGGCAAATAGCTACTGTAACTATTATTTTAAAAAATCATAAATTTTCCGTGGGACTCCCATGAAATTAACTATGCGAGTAAACCGCAGGGCACAGCTAGTATTAATTAAATAATTAAAAAAAGGCTCATTGGTAGAGAAAGCTGTAATTGGATAAGATATTCCGATATTAAACTAGAATATGATGAAAAATGGGTGTGAATTTCATAGTAAGTCCGTGGCAATAAAACCAATTATTCTCAGTGCACATCCGCTCGTCTGAAGGATGTAGTAACGACCCTATGCAGCTTATCTTGGCTGGGTGCCGCCGACGGTCGTTCACAAAAATTTACTATTATTGCAATTATTCTTTTATTTTTATCTCGCTAGTCTAAGTAAAAGGCAGGATTTATTCACAGTGTAGAGAGCTTACGGTTCCCTTTTAGTTTCTAGCGACGACTATGTATGTTTAAAGTGATACTAGCTGTGTCTTGCGGTTTTTAGGAAACTTATGTTACTTTGCGATCATTTTATAAATAGAAGCTTCTTCGATTAATGAACTATCCACCACAAAAAAAAATCTATATATCTTTTTTGCCGTTTGCAGAAGCCATGGTGGCCTTGGGGTGAGCAGTCGCCTGCTACGCAAGTTCAAATCCCTGCGGGGCCTGTCCCAATGAGTTATTTAAAACAATTGCTAGTGTGAAATCACTAATCACGTGCCACGTGCTTTACGGTGAAGGAAAACATCGTGAGGAAACCTGCATATATCTGAGAAGTAATTCAAAGACACATAGCGGCTGAGACAGCGATAGGCTCACCATCCGTCACGCTGGTTCTTAATCATCTTTGGTGATAAGTTGGTGCTGTTCTTGCAACACCTCTGCCTACTAATACAGACGTGAGCATATGTATGTAAGTACATAGTTTACTTTAAAACTTTTTGGTCACAAATTATAACTACAATAGTCTTAGCGCATACAAAATCCCATCTAAGTTTTATCAAAATTCTAAATAAAAAGAGAAAGAAAGCTAGATGTAAATAAATATTAATGTTTATTTTTCAAGTACACTTACATAAAACTAAAGAAAAACTCAACTTGAAACTAGTTTCGGTAACTTAACTCATAAAACATCATTCAGAGAGATCTGTCCGTCTGCTTAGGTTTCGACAATAAAGCTAGGTATTCACTCACTTTTCCTTTGACCCACGACAAACGCGATCAAAAGGTAATAAAACGAGCTCGCATTGTCGACTTTCACGAATTCCACCCTCAGAAGCGAAATTGCTTGGATTCCGGAAACTTCCGGACTTTTACGGTGTCCCGAATTCCTCGGAGCAACGTGTGGTTGACGCGTTTTAGTCGCTTCCGACAGAAACTCACGGAACTTTATTATGAACGTCAGCGATGCGTTAATTCAGAACTATGCTAATAATCATTGGATAATAAACTTCTACAGAACATTTTATATAGTAGCGTTTTAGTAAAATTATATAAATATGAATATACATTCGTGGCCGTAGGGTTGAGCAGACGTCTGCTACGCAAGCGACGCAAGTTTGAATCCTAGCGGGGCCAACTAGTTTTTCTAAAAAACTTAATGAAATAAAGAATGTAGGCGTGTGCATAATAGTACGCACAATGTGTGGACATATGTGTGGGATGTCATTTTAATTTAAATAATTATTGTAATCTTTATTTATTTCGTATTCATCGTAAATTATAACATCTTAGAACATTCTTACAATCTTTTTCTTTTTTCTCACATTTGACATTCATAGACAATTCATTTTCAAAATCATTCAAAGACCTATATATAAAACCTATTTCCTTCTAAATGAGACTAAAAAATAAACAAAACAAACATAAACTCTATAAATTATTACACATATGTATGTATTAAATATATATCAATTATTTATATATATATGGTAATTATCATAAATGTACACTTTAGAGCTTGACCTAGTCTCAAAGTTTTCTGTTGTTGTGTAAAATAATACATGACTTTCTGTTGCTGTAAAATAAACAAGCTCCCGATTTATTATTATAGCGGTTTCACTCGCACGTAATATATTTTAGATTTGAAATGGATGGTTGAACCTAGCACCAATATGCACTTTATTTTGAAGTATTTTACATAAATAAGACTTCAACCCTCAACTTCATCTAATATACTTACTATATTACAGATTTATACAATAGACGATTTAATCCTACTAGTATAAAAATGTGAAAATTTTGGTGTTTGGATATTTGAGTGTTTAGTATACAAATAATTTGTATCAAAGAAAAACTTTAGATATTTTTCTATACGTATATTATAAAGAGTAAAGATTTGTACGTAAGTATATTTGTAACGAATTGGCTCAAAAAGTACTGGACTGATTTAAAAAAGTCTTTCACTATTTGAATGCTACATTAACACTGATTAATATAGGCTATATTTTATCTCCGTAGGTACTCCAACGGGAACGAGAACATCGCAGGTGAAACAGCGTTACGTCCGCTAGTGTATCATAAATCAAAATACTAGGCAGGCTCATTTGCAGACGGTAGTAGCACAATAATGATTTAAACAAATTATATAATATTTTTATTAAAAAAGCCCTAAATCATCTCCGATATATTAAGGCTTATGTATTATTATAACCCCCAAGTGTAACCTATATTCGGCAGCGCGCCCGCACACAATACGCGCTCGTGTGTCACTGTAATACCTAAACAAGTATGACCGATGATAGCAAAGAGTTAAATACGGCGTTGAATGCAAAATAGCTCTTAGCGACCCGTCTAGTGTTACCTCGAATTTCCCACGGGAGCGCACGTGTGTATTGATGCCGTATATTTACCCTATAAATTATATTGCTGGATATTGTTTAGGGTTATTTGAACTTTGAGCTCCCGTGGCTTCTGGTTACTTGGTTATGTAATAGCAGTAATAATAAATAAGGAAAAAAAATTCGACGCATGAGGTAGGAGTAGCTCAGTTGGAAGAGCAACTGCACGGATTGCAGAGGTCGTGAGTTCGAGTCCCGCCTCGTGTTCGTATTTTATTTACCATTTTTAAGAAAATGTGTAATAGCGTTATTTAGTTGGCTTTTCTATGTATATATAAAGTTATAAGTTGTTTGTAAGTAGGTAAGTGAAACGTTTTTCGAACGAATTTAACGAATTTCGTACGTGTGTTTCTTCAGAATTCACTTTGATAATGATGAAATATTGATTACGCTTATGGAGACTACAGAAACGATGGATGGATTTTGTGAAAGATGATATGGCTGGCTAATTAATCCTATTCAATATGTCAGTTTCTGTGAGCCCACGGACCAAAATTCTAGCTAAACATTCAAGAGTGGTTCGGGTATCCCCTAACATAAGGTAGCAATGTTTTCAAAAAGGATAAATTAAAACTAGAGTAAGGTGTTTAAACAATATTACTCATGGACCCACTGTGGGACCACGGATAATAAGTTATTCTTTTAAATTAGAACCTCTGAGGCCTTACCATGAGCTCTTATTTCAATGATATTGCAGGTGTGTGACAGGGACAGATGTATACACGTCAAATACATGTCTCTTAGTAAGAGTAAAACTATCATGCCAATAAGAGCTCATAGTAAGGCCCCTGCTCCATTGAGTGTGAGGGCTGTCAATCGATAAGATGTTTGTCAAAATTATGAAGATTTAACGTCAGTTAAACACGTACCTAAATGACGTATACGCGATCGAACACGACGCTACACCCCTCATTAACGCTACTACATTAAAATTCTGCTTATAATCTCGTAGATGTGCGCGTGTGTGTGTGTCATTTTGAAAAATTCTTCCTAGCTTCCGCACTGCTTGTAGAGCTTTTATTTATACTGTGCTTAAACCCAGTAGTGGGCGCACGTGGGCGTGTATATGACGGTGATGATTTAAGTTCTTCTAGGTCATGAGCTCGAAATATAAACGTTAATAGGTGAATTATAACGACTAGTCAAAGGCGACAAAATGGCTGTATTCGCGAATATTGGACTCTTTGGAAACACGAATAAATTCGACCTTATTAAACTATTTCAAATACTTCTATTGAAATAGAAATGTGACTATGACCTTCAAGTATTGAATTATTATGTACTGGGTTAAACCCTTATTGTTACAAATATGAAGGTTACCCGCTTTTTGTTAGGTATTCTAATATTTTCCGCGTTTATTAATATCCAGTTTTATTTATTAAAAAACACGGAAGTAGGTACGAGTATAACAGTAGAAAATTACGAGAATCAATACATATAAATAAAATTGAAGTGTCTGTTTGTAATTTCAAATAAACAGCTGTTTATTAAATGTATATAACATTAAATGGGTCTGTGAAATGAAAATAATGAAAATGATTTATTCAGTTTATGCCCTGGTAAGGCACTTATGAATGTCGAGGAATTTACCACCGGTTCGGAAACTAGCCTTCTGAGTAGAACCGGCAAGTCTGTCTGTCTCTAAAGCGGCTGGACTGATTTAAACGGAACTTTCACTGGCAGATAGCTGATGTTTCAAGGAGTAACACAGACAACATCTAAATAACATACTTTTATTTAGAAAACACATAAGGGTTCCAGGAAATAAACCATGAATCTATATCTACGCGAGTGGACTCTGGGCACAGCTAGTAAAATATGTTATTATTTTTAAAACCTTCATTCATTCTTGGTGTTAAAGCTGTCAGTTTGCAAATTTCAGTAAAACCAAGCCTCGAGAAGGTTACAGACAGACAGATAATTTATCTACCTATCATCTTTATAATTTATCACCTTTGAATACAGAAGAGATTGGATATTAAGGAAGTGAGTAGGTGTGACACACTTCAACAGTTTTAAATTCATCAATCTTCAAACATTACCATCCTTGATCTAATACCTTTTAATCAAAACCATCTAAGGAAAATTATATTTCAGTTCTCGTGTCAACCCTAACGAAGTGATGATGATGTACTGATCATCACCATGAGTCATAAGTCATTAGAACAGTTTGAAAATAGAACAAATCGACCTGCCAATTCCACTCATGTTTTTCGCCGTAGCAAACATCGTACACCTTTATTGCGTTGACATAAAGCTTGTTTCGGCGTGTTTAAATGGTCCCCACGTCTCCAAAGTGGTTCCTAAGTAATGGAACAGTGAAGATAAAGGTAGTCACACACAGGAGTGGGAGTCTATTGTCTTCGTTGTTTTTGCATCGAGTCGCACGTCACAAGCAAGCAAGATCATTTGTATAGTTGGTTCTTATGAGGTCGCTATGTGGGTTAACCTTTTTGTGTACTAAGCTTTGGAACTGAGATTTTGTTACGGTTAAAATTGTCTTTGAACACATTTTATTTTAAATATGTGTTCATCTGCATAGACTCAATTTTACCCTAATTGTTTATTAGGGTTCCGTACCTCAAAAATAAAAAATCGGGACCTTATAGGATCATTTCGTTGTCCATCTGTCTGTTAAGACTCTATTTCTCAGGAACGCGTAAAGGTATTAAGCTGAAATTCATATCAAAGGCTCAAATATGCTGTCCCGTGGAGATGCGTAAAAATCAAACTTATGAGTCAACGCAAACAAAAGATACAGCCGTTTTTACTGCAAATGTAAAGGGTACTTCCCGTGAACTCAGAATCTTGAAATTTGGTATGAAGCAACATCTTATAGCTCAGATAAAGGAAAAATTGCGAAAAGCATACATTTTTAGCTTCATCGGGTTCAAATTCAAATTCAAATTCAAAAATATCTCTATTTGATTAGTCTTTTCACAAAGTACTTTCAAATCGTCAGAACGACACGATTACACAGGATTATACATGCTACCGCCAGGCTCGGAAGGTTGCTTTTACTGAGAAGAACGGTTAGTACGGATAGTGCGCGAGTCCGTAACTTACTTATAACATTAGCTCTCTGGAAATCGGTCCAGCCGTTGCAGAGAATAGCCGGAACAAACAGACCGACAGACTGACTGAGAAAAAAAATTAAAACTTATAAAAAAAAAAAACCAAGTTTCATACGCAATTAGTGAAAAGCTTTGGAATTTGGAATTACATACAGACACTTTAGTTTTATACATCTGTATAGAAATAGATGTATAAATATCTTTGTAAGTACAGTGAAATGAATACAAAAGGCTTACAGTGAGCCCGTACATATGATCTAGTTCCAACGTGCATCTCCCTCACTGGCGGGTCTTATCCCCACTTCAGATAATAAAGCGAGTGTCAGACCGGCGCCGCTAAAAAACTACACACAAAACCCGCTCCACCATACTACACATATCTATACATCTATTCTATACAGATAATTAAAATTAAAGTGTCTGTTTGTTATTCCAAAATAACAGCTTTTCACTAAATGCATATGAAAGTATACACGATATTGACACTAAAAAACCAAGTTTTAAAATTTTTCTCTGTCTGTCTGTCTGTCTGTCTGTTTGTTCCGGGTAATCTCTGAAACGGCTGCACCGATTTTAATGGAACTTTCACTGGCAGGTAGCTGATGTTTCAAGGAGTAACTTAGACTACTTAGATTTTTTTTAAAAACATTAGGGATCTTCGCGCATCCATGAAATTAAAATCTACGCGGGTGAAACCGCGGGGCACAGCTAGTTAGTAATAAACGCATGGGCACGCGATTTCAGAATATTCTCAATCAAATAGGTATTTTATACTATACGTATTAGTTTGAGGATATTCTAAAAGCGTGACATGAAATACTACTTAACTCATTGTTACAGGCCGTTGGGATTCGAACTTGCGACTGCTTAAACCCCAAGGCCATCACGGTTAATTATTAATTGCGTGTATTTTTACATTTAAGGTATCGTCGGACAATTGAAAATATTAAAATGTGAGTATTGTATTATACACTGAACTTTTTCTGATTTTTCCTATTTTTTAACAAATATATAGCCAAATTACAAAAAAAACATTCAACCAATGCGACGTTCGCGCGGCTCTTTTTGAACATTTCACGACCAATGCAGGAAGCTACCCTTTCGTTACGTTTATATTAAGTCCCGGCGCCGGGTGAAGCGGATTTACCGCAGGGAAAAACAAACGGTATAATCGATCTATTAGGGTATTAAATCCATTGAATGGATTTTCGTTCAAATAACTTTATGTTTGTTATAAAACTGTTTGTCTTACAAGTATTGCCTTGAAAGGTATAGTAAAGTATTTACGTAGTATGTGTAGTGATACTATAATCACTACACATGCTTAGTAAAAGACGAAAGAATTCCACTATGGCTAACACATCGCATTCATTTTCTTTTCGCAATAAAGCATTGGAGACATTACTCACCGTAAAAACACTAAGGTTGTATTTAACTACGATCTTCAGGGGGCCTACTCGCTTTCTCCGAAAAACGAAGCTTCGGCCGAAAGTTCGCAAAGTTCCTACCACGGATCTTATTAGTTCTAAAATTACGACCGAACGTGGTCTGCTAGAAAATTCTTTGTCGTCTATATATTTAATACCTACTTTAATTAAATTATTAATCGGACGAAAATTTGAGTTTGATAAAAACATTGCAATACCAAAACTACGTTTTATGTTCGTCCGTTTGTGAAGTTTCGGTGTCGGAGAAAGAGAGTAGACCCCCTGTATCTCTGTATCTATATATATAGTGGAAAATTCGAATCCGCAATGCCCTACCTCTCTGAATACACTACTTAGGCTTAACGAATTACCGTAAAAGAACTTAAGATTAGTTCATTTAAAGTGAGAAACAAAGTGTCTTAATTGAGTTTCTTGCCGGGGTCTTCTCCTGAACCTGGCGGTAGCATGTATCATCATCATCTCCCTGGCCTTATCCCATACATTGTTGGGGTCGGCACTTGATTCAACCCGATGTGTATGATGTTTATACGAAGCGACTGCCATCTGACCTTCGCAACCCCATTTAAGGAGGAAAATCTGTGATCTGGGTTAAACCAGTTGTCAGATTATTTTTAGGCCTCTGACTGACCTGTAACGATTGCCAAAGATGTTAAATTGGCAACCGGGACCGACGGCTTAACGTGCTCTCCGAGGCACGGAGGGAACTCGGGCGGTCACCCATCCAACTACTGGCTAGGCGTATGGTTGCTTAACTTCGCTGATCGAATGATATGCGCAATAGCAACTGTGCCACGAGCTCCTCTGGCGGTAGCATGTATAATCCTGTATAATTGTGTCATTCTGACGATTTCAAAGTACTTTGTAAAAGTCTAATCGAATAACGATATTTTTGACTTTGACTCTGACTGAAAATCAATATTTTTCAATGCAATGCAAATTCTAATGTGTTGGATGTACCTTTACAATAATTAAGCTACATTATTCTAAAGTTTGTTTTTGTATATTATATTTATATTTACGTATTTCCTTTGGCAAATTATTGAAACGTAAAAGTAAGATAATTACAAAAATCTGATAACGCGGTCCCAAAACCGCACGGAGCTAGCAATAAGCAGTATAATTAATAGCAGACAGGCCAGTCCTAATTGTCAGCGGACACCTAACGCGCCACCGGTGGGACCACGGGTGGGACCAACGTAATATAAACAAGGGATAGACAAATTTATGGCTTATTGGCGTTATAACGCGAGATAACGGGAAGGGGCGGGTGATATATGGAACGTTAGTCATATATGTAGCAGTGAAGCTTCGTATAGTTTCTTATTTAAAATATGTTACATTGAAGTTTGGTATAGTTTCATACTTACTTATATACAGATAAATAAAATTGAACTGTCTGTTTGTAATTCCAAATGAATAGCTTTTCACTAAATGCATATAAAAGTATATAATATGGTACTCACAAAAAAGCATATTTTTCACTTTTTTGAAAATGAAAATGAAAATGAAAATGAAAATGATTTATTCAGTTTAGGCCCTGGTAAGGCACTTATGAACGTCGAGGAATCTACCACCGGTTCGGAAACTAGCCTTCTGAGAAGAACCGGCAAGAAACTCAGCTTGTTTGTTGTACATACCTATGCTCACGCCTGCATTCCCCAAAGTGGTAGGCGGAGGTATTGTATTGATAACACCCACTTTCCTCCGAAGATGATTAAGTGTCAACGTGACAGATGGTTAGTCTACCGCCGTCTCAGGTACCTCCTATACACACGTCATTGAATTACTTCTCAGACATATGCAAGATTCCTCGCGATGTTTTCCTTCACCTTAAACCACGTGGTATGAAATAACTGCAGGACTATTTTTTTTCTATTTGTAGTGGGTTTTAAAATAAAAATAAAAATTCTTTCTTCCTTCTTCTCTTTGCTCTGGTTATCGCAGGTCGACCCAGGGATCGAACTCAGTACGCCATGTTTTAATTCACAACACGTAATATCGTAATCCAAAATAAGATATTACATCATCCTTCACGTGATGTATTCAGTTTGAAGAGCAACAATTTGCAAACAATATATAACTCCGACAAATCTTCACCTTGATACCGAGTAAGAGGATTTTTTAGGGTTGCCAACTTCGGGATTCTCTACGGGTTTTTGTTTCAAATGTCTTTGCTATTTCCGATCAAGTCTTTCTAACTTTAAATCTGTTAGAACATATTAGACTACCTTCTGCTCGCGGCATCGCACGCACAAAAATACACTTGTTTACCCAAAAAGTGAAACAATATATATCTTTACTACACATATTCATACATTTATACAGATAAATAAAATTGAAGTGTCTGTTTGTAATTTCAAAATAACAGCTTTTCGCTAAAAAGACAAAAATACTTTTTTTTTCCCGTCTGTCTGTCTGATTGTTCCGGCTAATCTCCGAAACGACTGGATGGATTTTAACAGGACTTTCACTGGGAGATTGCTAATTTTACAGGGAGTAACTTAGGCTATTTTAATTTTTTTCAGCATTAGGGTTCCGCGGGCCCCCATGACGGGGCACAGCTAGTTTCTGATTAGAAATGAGACAGTAGTTCTGAAGTGAAAATGACCTCCTTCATAGAAACTTGGCTGCCATCTCTCCAATGTAAACATCTGATAAATGTTATAGTACCACCTCTTATCACCATGATAGTTCAACTCTTATTACGAGACAGATGCATATGACGTGTATATGTCTGTCACTGTCACACAGTGGAACTATGATGGCAATAAGAGCTTGTGGTAAGGCCCCTGTACAACAGCTTTATCGCCCCTAAAACTCCCTGCGTACTAAATTTCTCTTTATATTAGTCGGTTAACAAAATATAATACCCTGGTTATATAAAAGTACTAGCGGACGTCATGCCGTATCACCCGCGTAGTTCCCATTCCCGTGGGAGTACGGGGATAAAATATAGCCTATGTTACTCGCTGATGATGTAGCTATCCGTTGCTGAAAGAATTTTCAAGATCGGTTACAAACGTACTTACATACAAATCTTCCCTCTTTATAATATTGATATAGATTAGATTTTGCTAACAGCCTAAAAAAACTCGGAGATTCTTTAAAAAAAACTCGGTTTATCGATTAAAATTGAAACCAGGCAGATTTCTTAAAACAGAATGTAACGATTGCCAAAGACGAGGACCTACTTAGCGATCTCTCAATGGTACTCAGTATTGATTCTAAGGTGATCCTCGAACTGAATAATGAAAAAGCGAGGAGGTCTTTCTACAGGGTAATTTGACAAGGCTAAGACGACCCATTTATTCATCATTTAAATGAATGAAGCTAATTCAAATTCCAATTCAAATTCAAAATATCTTTATTTGATTAGACTTCTTAAAAAGTAATTCAAATAGTCCGAAGGATTAAAAAAATACATAACTATCACGGTTCATAAGACAAAGCCTGGTGACAGATGGACAGACAGACAGACGGACAGCGAAGTCTTAATATTAGGGTCCTGTTTATACCTTGTGTATTTCTTGGAGCCCTAATGAGTTTCTTGCTGGTTCTTCTCAAAAAGCTAGTCTCTGAAACGTGGTAATTATATCAACGTGTATAAGCGCTTTACAAGCTAAAAATAAATAAATTAAATTTACACAATCTTTATTTTTACGCTCCTGTCGATCCCTTTATAGGGTACTTATAGCACTCGATATCACGTTCATGTCTTGTATATGACCTTTAAGTAATATTTTTCTTGAAAAGGCTGGCAGCCCTTCACCCGACTCAGGTTAGATCATTAATCTGCCCACCTGCCGTCCGTAATCGGCAAAGATTCCCTACTTCGCCAGCTATAAGGATTTCCCGCTAGAATCCGAGGGGCAAGATTGTGCCGAGGGATTTGTCGGTCGTCGCTTATTGTTGTTTGAAAGTGGGTTGCTGATATTCGGTGAACTTGTCGTGAGTTGGAATGAAGGCTTTTATTTTCTTTGTGGCTTTTTACGCGACGCAACAAAGAGCGAAATTCAGACTTATCTTACTTGATACTAGGTCCTTAATTAGGTGGAAAATGTTATAGTTCTGATTTTTGTTAGAACCTATCTAACAAAAATCAGAAGGAAAACATCGTGAGGAAATGTCTGAGACGTAATTAAATAATTTAAAGTTGTGTATATAACTTGAGACGGTGATAGTCTCACCCTCTGTTATCTCATTTACTTCTTCTGAATTACTTCTCAGACATATGCAGGTTTCCTCACGATGTTTTCCTACACCGTAAAGCACGTGGTGTGAAATCACTGTACATTGTCAATTACAAAGTCATTGTTACAGTCCCGGCTGATTCGAACTTGCGCAAACCCCAAGGCATCCACGGCTCCTATACTTTCCTATTTATAATATTAATACGGATTCTAATATCAAAAGTAGAAAACGAAATGTCGTTTTGGCAAATACGGCGGGCGGGTCGGCGCCGACCATCAAGATAGCAAACGTCGGGATCGCGACACGACTGGTTTTTCTGCTGAGACGAATGCATCCGACAATTCTTGATACATTGCTGCTTGCCGGGCTTAGACGGTCTGTAGTACTGATAAATATATTGCCAGTAAACTCTACATTTCGAGGAGCTCGTGGCACAGTTGCTATTTCGCATATCATTCGATCAGCAAAGTTAAGCAACCTGTAGGTGGATGACAAACCGCCCGAGGTCCCTCCGTGTCTTGAAGAGCACGGTAAGCAGTCCATCCCGGTTGCCAATTTGACATCTTTGGCAATCGTTACAGGTCAGTCGGAGGAATAAGAAAGTCTGACAACTGGTGTCAAATTCAATTACCGGTTTTCCTCGCAAAAGGAATTACGAAGGTCAGATGGCAGTCGCTTCGTATGAAAATTAGGTGATCAGCCACATTGGGTTGAATCAAGTGCTGACCCCAACAATGTATGGGATAAGACCAGGATATTGATGAGTTAACATTTGCCATCATGCTGATTTTACTGTTTTTGAGGAGGTCTAGTCTTAACTAGACCAAACAGGGATCAAAACTATGTCCATCCCTTTTGAAACCCAAATCACCAAACGAGATGGAACTACGAAACCAAGAATCATATTATCTTAGGCAAACTTTGTAATAAGTTTGCGGCTACCTAAGTTTTGTATCGAAATATATATTTTTTGCTTGAACCTTCATTCCAGTTCATCCTTTTCGGGTTGCCTAGTAGTTCACGTTGATGATTAGCAAAAACCAAAAACCTAACCAAAATAGGAAAAGTTATTTCTAAGATTAATAGGGGCACATTATGCAAGTTAATTCATTTATAATATTTTATAGTGTCATCAAAAATTTACAAAATAATTATCATCATCTCCCTGTCTTCATCCCATACATCTATTCTTGGCACCCGATTGAATCCGAAATGGCCAATTTTTACAAAGTGCTATTCGATTTATCCATGTGTCCTATTCCATGGGAATTAAACATAACTGGTGAATTGTGAGTGTACTTATGTACATCTCTGCCTACTGCCTACCCTTTCGAGGAATACAGGTTCATACATGGTTCCTGTTTTATGTAGTTCCTGAGATATAAAGGTGTAACAGACGGACAGACACTTAAACGCAACTAAAGTAATCTTTAAATACTTTGGTCTTAATTTTTAACCCAGTTCGCAACCCAGCACCCCAGATTCCCATTGTTCGCGCAGCCTTCGCAACAATACCTCATTTAAACTTCAATAGATCAAACTTCTTAGTTGTATTGCAAAGTTTCCAAACTATGCAATTAAAAGAACAAGAAATTCTTCAATTTACTTTTTTCATTTACCAAATGAACAACTCTTCAAAACTTTCACGTTTAATATCACTACTTTTTGCCTGCGACTTAGCCTGCATGATAACCCTAAATGCCCATATAGATATCCAAAAAAAAAAAAATTTTTTTCTAATTTATAAAAACACATCTGTCTGTCTGCCCGTCAGTTCTTTCTGTTTGTTCCGGCTAATCTCTGAATCGACTGGACCGATTTTTAACAGGACTTTCTCTAGCAGGTGATTTTGAGACTAATAATTTCAAAAAAAAATGGGTTCATAATAATATAAAGCCCCCATTAAATTATACTCGGGCGAAATCGAGAGGCACAGCTATTTATACTAATGAATATTATAAATGCATGTCTGTATCATACATTGAGTTTACAACTAGCTGTACCCCGCGGTTTCAAAAACAGAATTACTAACAGACACTTAAATTTTATTTATCTGTATGTTTGTATGGATATGGATATAGATTTGTATAGATAGGTATATACGAGTAGTTTTAACTCTAAAGGCTATTTTTTTTTTAAATAATTTTCTCACTAAAGTCACCGTCATAAGCTACTATTAGTAGTAGGAACCGTACAATAATATACATATACCTAGATCTACAAAATAAATATCAGTTCAATGGCGTCACGCGGCGTTGAAAGCCACCAAATGCGAGCCATTCATCTCACCAAGTGACATTCAAGTCTCAAAGGGAATAAAGCATCACTTTAACTTGCGAAGAAGTTTGTGCTACACTTGTGACGTCATCAGCCCTCGAAAACAACTAATTACGTGACCTTTTCATTACCATAGCATATGCTCACGCCTGTATTCCCCGAAGGGGTAGGCAGAGGTGATAATTTAAACTGTGATGTTCATTCGATTTGTACGCGAAATAAACACAAAATTGTGGCTTCTAGATTCAAATTAGTTAAAGTAAATAAATCATTCATGGGGAACTGTGTTCGCTTCTACAATAAAATCCCACAATCAATAATCGCGTTAAATTATGATAAATTTAAAACACATGACAAAACTGTTTTGATGAAGAAAGCATATTATAAAATTTCGGATTATATAAATGACAAGGATATATGGAACTAGGTAAATCACTCTGCACAAGTAGCTCCTGGCAAATACATGGTATGCAAACACTTGTAAATCTTTCTGGTATTGTTATTTTTTTTATCTCTTTGATTTTGTTTTATACTGACTTGCATGCTAATACAATTTGTCACTATTGTGAATATTTATGCCTATTATCAAATTTGATTTTGGATGATGATTTCATATGATTTATATTGTTTCGATGATATGTACATGATGCCTGGCTGAGTTTCTTGCCGGTTCTTCTCAGAAGGCTAGTTTCCGAACCGGTGGTACATTCTCGACTTTCATAAGTGCCTTACCAGGGCCTAAACTGAATAAATATTTTTCATTTTCATTTTCATTTTCATAACAACTCCCACTTTTTACTTAAAAAGATTAAGTTCCAACGTGACAGATAGTGAGTCTATCGCATAAATAGACATAAGATTTTAAATTTCTTGTCAGGTATATGCTCTTCATAAAGTTTTCCTTCACCGTAAAGCACGTGGTGTGGAATCACTGCATGTAAGTTTGGGCCCCACTGGGATTCATACTTGCGTCGCTTGTGTAGCAGACGACTTCTCAAGCTCCACGGCCACCACGGCTCTCTTGTATTATTGTCTACACTTATATTATAAAGCGGAATTTTTTCATTGATTTTTTGTTTTTTTGCATTGAATAGGCTGACCGATCTTGAAAATTCTTTCAGCAAAGGATAGCTACATCATCAGCGAATAACATCGGCTATATTTTATCCTCGTACTCCCACGGGATCGGGAACTACGCGGTTGAAACCGCGCGACGTCCGCTAGTATACAATATAGGTTCATGCCTCGTCAGAAGGATCACGGAGAGTGTAGGTGTAACAACACCCACGTCACACAAGATGATGAAATGCCATCGTGACACTCGTAGTACGTAGCCTTGACTTGGCGCCCACGTCATTGACTTTCCTCTCGGACGTTTGAGGGTTTCGTCACGTTATTGTTTACGACAAACCTATACATCTATACAGATAAATTACATGAAAGTGTCTGTTTGTAATTCCAAATTAATAGCATTTTCACTATATTCATATAAAACATACGATACCCAGATAAATATGGGGTTTTTAAAAACAAAATCTCTGCTGACTGTCTGTCGGTCTGTCTGTTTTGTATGAAAAATTCTAGTCTTCTAGCTTGTGGCTTCAAGAGCTAAAATATTTAATACAAATTTGTGGTGACGTTAGCGAGTATAGATTACAAATACGTTGAAAAACTCGGGATAAGTGTACTGGATAAGGTACATTTTTGTACGGTAATTGTACAGTACTCTAACGTCGTACCCTAATCTAAACGTCAAAGCTAAGAGGTTCTTAATACGCGCTGCTTAAACGATCAGAGTTGGCCCCCTGTTCTCACAATTGTAACCATAATACGCACATAATGCTCAATGTTAATCAATGAAAACAAAAAGTCCATGAACTCTAACCAACAGCTAAATGTTCATAGACTCTACAAAGAACTCGACTTATAGATAGATAGATAAATTTAAGGTTTATTTGCCACACACTAATAAGTTAAACAAAACTACAATGATGAAGACCTACAAGATAAATTAATAGTAAATAAGTAAACGATAACAATGGAACTTAGGTCTAGCAATAGGACAGTGCGCTGCAGTGGTGCAAATAGGCCATGGCTCAGTGTATCGCTTTGCTCTTACGAGCAAAACACTGGTATTCTGCCACCACCCTAAATTCAACTACAATTATGCATATATTGTGGAAGAGAAAGTTGTGCATGTGTGTGTAGTAATGTGCAATGAATCAAGACTGAGAATGAGTGTCTGTTTGATATGAACAAGTAACATATCAGACAGACTGTTTGCAATACTTATAAGCCCAAGGTCATTAAAACCAGGAAGACAATTAAAACAATCTCAAAATTATAATTAAATTCACAAGTTTACCCTCGACCTAAGCAAACGACGTTTAGTAAGGCTTAGTTTTAATTTGCAGACATTTTTCTGAACTAATTGTTGTTCTCATTTACATCACGTAGACCCTTATTTATTCAAGAGATACTTCCCAAGTTATTAATCTGTCTAAGGAAAATGTCGACTTTGTGCTCACGAAATTATACGGTGCTAAGTTTTTGGTTAACCGAAAAAATCTTACATGATTACATGGCGCTAACGTTGATTTAAAATTGAAGTGTCTGTTTGTTACTCAAAATTAACGGCTTTTCACTAAATGCACATGAAAGTATATACGGTACTTACTTAAAAAACAATTTTTAACTAGCCGTGCCCTGCGGTTTCACCCGCGTAGATTTAGTTTCATCCTTATAGTTGCGGCACCCTAATATTTTTAAGAAATAAAAGTTGCCTAAGTTACTCCTTGAAACATCAGCTACCTACCAGCGAAAGTCCCGTTAAAATCCGTCCAGCCGTTTCAGAGATTACCCGGAACAAACAAACAGACAGACAGACAGACAGACATACAGACAGAGAAAAATTTTAAAACTTGGTTTTTTAGTGTCAGTATCGTGTATACTTTCATATGCATTTAGTGAAAAGCTGTTATTTTGGAATTACAAACAGACACTTCAATTTTATTTATCTGTATAAATAAAGCAAGTGTGCGAGATAAAGCTGCCCATGAAATTAAGACTAGGCGGGTGAAACCACGAGGCACAGCTAGTCTACACTAATATTATAAAGAGGAAAGATTAGATTGTTTGTTTGTTTGAATTAAATAGGCTCCGAAAATTGATCTTGAAAATTCTGTCAGCAATGGATAGCTACATCATCAGCGAGTAACATAGGCTATATTTTATCCCCATACTCCCACGGGAACAGGAACTACGCGGGTGAAACATCGTGACGTCCGCTAGTATGTAATATTAGTGAAGACTAGTTGTGCCCCGCGGTTTCACCCGCGTAGATTTTAATTTCATGGTTGCCCGCGGATCCCTAATGTTTTTTTTAAATCTAAGTAGCCTAAGTTACTCCTTGTAACATTAGCTATCCGTCAGTGAAAGTCCCGTCAAAATCCGTCCAGCTGTTTCGGAGATTACCCGGAACAAACAGACAGACAGACAGAGAAAAAATTTAAAGCTTGGGTTTTCTGTGTCAGTACCGTGTATACTTTCATATGCATTGAGTGAAAAACTGTTATTTTGCAGTTACAAACAGACACTTCAATTTTATTTATCTGTATAGATATAGATTAATTCCTCCGAGAGGTTGATTCTCTTAACGAGCACTTACCAGTCTAGAGACACACATGTCTGCCAACTTTTAAGTTTATAACTTCACAACTTTCCGTTGTTTGATTGTGTAGCTGAATACGCGGTGTATGGAAGATATTCGCTATTTGTTTTCAGAACCAAAGCTAAGAGATGTACGGCATAAATAAAGAGATTCAATTGAAATTCGGAGCTGCCCGACTGGAGGCTGTACAAGGGGTCAACTAAGATCGTTTAAGCAGCGCGTATTAAGAACTTCCTAGCTTTGACATTTATTTTTTTCGTAGGTTCCATCACGAGTTATGAGTGCGCTGTTCCGATCCTATAAAAATCTGCGTTTACGTCGACGTGGAGACTTGTGACGGCGGCAGTGAAAACTAGGCACTCGTAGCGTATTAAGAAGTTTTGACGTTTGATTTGTTTTTACCGTAATCAAACGTAGCTAAGAAGTTCTTAATACACGCTGCTTAAATCATCCTAGTTGGACCTTTGTATTTGTTTATTTCTTTCCATTCAACAAGCTTACGACACTGGGCCAAAACACTTATATTTTATATACTTGTAGCTCATGAACTTTCATCCAAGCCTTAAGTATTTTGTAGCAAAAGATGTCTCCACAACACGTTTAAAATACCTATCCTATAGTATATGTGAAAAAAGTCTACCTAAAAGGTAAACGCACACTTATAAGAGTTGAAAAAACCGTAGGAGGCGAATGCATCGAATTCCGAATTGTTATGAAACCTCGCACACTTATCCTCACCGGAACGAAGAAACGCCGGAAGAAATCCAAAAGTACCCGCTTCGTCCGGTGCGGTCGATTCTTACGGTACGGATAAGTGTGCGTTCACCTTTAAAAAGTAAAAACCGAGTCCGTCTTTATAACCTGAGCACGTCCCTGGCTCGTCGATATCGTATCCGAATGTAATTGACTGGGCCCCAACCGAGGCCGAAGTCCTAAACACGTATTTAGACTTCTTCTACGTAATAGGGTTACCATCTAGAATATTTAAATGATAAACATGAGGTAGCCGGTGTGTCGTTATATCTTTACTGTAAAGAATAGAATTGGAGATTTTCGGCCAAAGTAAAAGTTGTTTGCTATATGCATATTATATTTGTATACATGGTGTTTATAAAAACAAAACTATTGTATAATTTTCGTTTTTCTGTCGGCTTGTTTCGGCTGATCTGCAAAACGGTTGGACCAATTTTGACAGAGTTTAACGAGCACATACCTTATTTATATTTTTTACTATTGGTAATTTTTTTGGTATCTGGAAGTGGCAAATAGTATTCCCATACATATACAACGTTGTGCAGCAACAGAGAGAATGTGCGTCTGAGGTCATTTGGATAACTCAAATTTAGAAAAACATTTTTGAGTAGAGTAATTACTGAGTTTCTTGCTGAATTCCTCTCAGTAAAATCTCCCTTCAGAACCCGGCGGTAGCATGTACAATCCTGTATAATTATGTCGTTCTGACGATTTGAAATGACTTTGTCAAAAGTCGAATCTAATAAAGATATTATTGAATTAGAATTTGAATAGTTGGTCTGTATTTGATGTGTCCTGTCTTGGTAGTTTATTTAAAAAACCTTACAATTATTCTTAGTTTTATTTTGTACGTGCAAAAGTGAATTTTCGTCTTAAGTAAATTTTCTTTGTCTTCTACTGAAATTTTTTTATTCTCAGAGATAGCTCGAGTTATAACAGCTGTAAAATTTAATCCATGCGTGTGAAATAACGGGGCGGTTAGAGTGGTGTGTTATATTCCAAAGCAAAGTATCAATTACGTGTTCTTTTAAATACACAATGAAACCATTTACAAGTGTGTAAACATCTGTCGAGTGAAAAGGAGTGAGCACTTGTATTACAGCAGTTTTAAGGTTGGATGTAATGCAAGCAGACCTCGACCCGTTTATTGTGTACAATTAGCTACCTTTTCATGCTTCAAAGCAACGTTTTTGTTGCTTTCTTGACTGAGATTTGTATCTGCAAACAAGTTGAATGCATTGCGAAATGGAAGCGTAATTATATTTAATATCGCAAGCATGCAGGCCTGTCTGATATATACTCTAGTTTCACCATCAAACCTGTTTAAACAGTTTCAATTTCGACTTTCGCTAAGTCGTACGTTGTATTGAAAAATGAAAATGATTTATTCAGTTTAGGCCCTGGTAAGGCACTTATGAATGTCGAGGAATTTACCACCGGTTTGGAAACTAGCCTTCTGAGAAGAACCGGCAAGAAACTCAGCTATTAGCTAATTATTCCCAAATCACCAGGGGTCTTGCCATCATAGAACCACTGTGTGACAGTGACTGAAGTATACACGTCATATACATCTTTAGCGTAATAAGAAACTAAACACTTCAGTCCTGCTAATAATAAAAATATTATTATTATAATAATCGACTATAACTCTTATCAAAGCCAGTCAAATTTAATACTTATTCAATATTCAAATAAAAATTAGCATTATTATTTATTCGTTCGCTGCGAGGCTAAACATGCCTTATGAACGCTTGCTGAGTATTGAGTGTAAAATACAAGTCCTACTTAATTTGTAGCAACCAGTGGTTCCTGCAACAATGAGTAGCTCTTGCACCATCACTCACTCATATCCCACATGGATTATATCTGATATCCAACATGGCCTACATCAAATATCTCACATGGCCTGCATCCAATATGCCACATGGTCTGCATCCAATATCCCACATGGTCTGCATCCAATATCCCACATGGCCTGCATCTAATATCCCACATGGTCTGCAGCTAAGATATGATATTAAAACAACGAAATAGCAATTGTTCACTTATATATTACAAAGGTTTCCAACTGAAAAATTTACGTTTATACAAACCAGGAATATTAATATGTGCTGCCTACCGAATGATTTAATTCCACACTCTTTACCAACGATTCAACGCTATCCCACAGCCTAATAAATACAAACCCTATTTATTTAAACAACGGTTTTCTAATTACCATACTGTACGGTACTCATTACGTAAACTTTCAAACTGTGACGGGAACATAAAATAAATTAGCCACCGCTCCCAATTTGGTAGTGTGGTTCGGACTTATTCGATTTCAGGTTGTATTATTCAGATCATCTGTGGACTGGACTTATGGCACAGTATATAAATAATGTAAGCTTTACAGTAAGAAAAGTAAGCATATTTAAAAAAAATAAGAAAGTTCGCTAAATTGAGCGTGAGGGTATCATAAATGTTATAAAATTAACTCTTTTATTTACCGTCAAAATAATGTAAATCTGACGTTTTAAAAATACATATGCTCAAGCCTGCATTCTCCGAAGGGGTAGGCAGAGGCGTTGTAATAACAACACCCACTTCTCACCGATGATGATTAAGTGCCAACGTGACAGACGGTGAGTCTATTGCCGTCTCAGGCACCATACATACGTCTTTGAATTACTTCTCAGATATATGCAGGTTTCCTCACGACGTCATCTTCGGTGAAAGTGTTGCTATTACAACACCTCTGCCTACCCCCTCGGAGAATACAGATGTGAGCATGTGTATGTTTGTACATTGACCAACAATTAAAACATTTTCTAAACTAGCTTGTGCTCCTGTCTCCTTCTTCCAACAACTGTCAGGATACTTTTCCCATTAATAATACTAATATGGATTAATATGGATGGCCTCCCTACTTCACGGAGGCATCTTAATGTCCAATCTGTGAAACTTCTTATCAAATTAATGCTGCCTTAGTGGTTTTCAAATAGGAATATTCTAAGAAGCGTATCTCCTTGTGAACTTGAACTTGGATAACATCAAAAAAATCCTCGGCAACTTTTTTATTTCGATACTCAAATATACTATTTATTTTTGTTGGTGACAGTCCCAAAACTCAGTTAATAGATGACTTGGCTATCACAGCATGGCAGGGTGGATCAGAGCGGCATAGAAAATAATTACTTATATAATAAAATTGATCCCCCAGTGAACCATAAATGTGGATCAGAACGGCATAATTCATGTTTATATATTCGTATTATACGATTATTTATTGTTCTTATAAGATGTTTTCTAAAAATGAAACCTAGTTAGATCGATTTAGCACCCCTGCTTTACGGTGAAGGAAAACATCATGAGGAAACCCGCATATGTCTGAGATGCAAAGACGCATGGATAGTGCCTGAGACGGCGATGGACGCACCCTCTGTCACGTTGTCACTTCAATATATTTGGTTAAAAGTGGGTCGTGTTGTTACAACACCTCTGCTTAAGCCTTGGGGGATCCTTCTGACTTGGCGTGAGTATATTTATGTTTAATAACGCTTCTCTGTCTGTCTCCCTCGTGTTTTTTCTTTCTATGACGTATTCATTCATGAACATTATATAACAGTATCCAAACCAAAAAGGTCCTTTATGATGCCATGATGGCTTAACGAAGGGTGTAATGTCAAAATGAATATTTGTTGCATCGCGACATATAAAAGCGCTTTATTTTCGCAAATAGCCGGATGCCTGCTATCGTACGCCCTTCGCTTTTAAATGTTTTATCTTTTACCTTTCGGTATTATATACGTTTAGATATTTTTTAATCTACATATATAAAACAATTAGAAGATTTATATTATCAATATTTTAACAATTATAATGTTAAATTAACAAAATAATAGCTTTACTAAAGCAATGAAAAAATACTATGACAGTTAAATTTTTTGGTTTGTCTGTTTGTTTCGGCTACTTTTCAAAACTATAGCTTTAGCTAGGAAACACATTATGCGATGGCGAGGAACTTTCAAGAGTTGTCTAGGTAAGGAGAAGGCTTTTGAAAAAAATATAGAAAAATAACACGAAATAGATAAAAAAAATGTAGAAAACAGACAATAAACAATAAACAGAAGAGTACTTATAACATTTTCACAACCGGTAGTATATAATTGCATAATATATAATAAGAAAATAAACGAAGCTAAATTATAATTATGACAACCTTGTGAAAACGAATAAAAACCCGCAACCTCAAAACGTTACAAAAAATATTTTAAAATGATTTGCAAATTACAAGCGACAAAATATTCAATCTTGGTACAATGTCGCCAAACCTCACAAAAGGTTCATGACGTTCTTGTTTGTGTTAGAAGATAAAGCACGCAAAGAAAAACAAGGAGCTTTCTAAAATACATTTACACCCGTCAATTTGCATAAAACATGACAGAACGAAACCCGCCGTAACGTTACTTTCCGCTTACACCTCAAACATCTGCTCCCATCAGTAAGGCAACAAGTTAATATAATCTATACAGATAAACAAAATTGAAGTGTCTGTTTGTAATTCCAAAATAGCAGCTTTTCACTAAACGCATATGGTAGTATATACGGTATATCTGTCTGTTTGTTCCGGCTAATCTCCGAATCGGTTGGACCGATTTTAGCGGGACTTTCACTGGCATATAGCAAATTTTACCTGTACCAATGAGTTTTTCTAAAAACTTATGTGCAGTGATTTCACATCACGTGCTTTATGGTGACGGAAAACAGAGTGAGGAAACCTGCATGTCTATTAGAAGTGATGCAAAGACTGTATAGTGCCTGAGACGGTGATAGACTCACCATTTGTCACGTAAGCACTTAATAATCTGCCTACCCCTTCGGGGAATACAAGCGTGAGGACGTATGTTTGGAAGGAGGTGTATGGGACCATGACGACTAATTACCAAGATTATAAGACAGGTGTATATGACGTGTATTAGTCCGTCACTGTCACTACTGAAGCAATAAGAGCTTATAAAATTCATATTCTCTAATGTTTTGTGGATTTCAAATACAAATAATATACGCCGCAACCACTCTGCACATAACGCTCTTCTTGTCACTATACATTATCCTGAATGTGATTTGTTTGTAGGCGAATGGAAGAATATCTTGTCAGTGTGCTTGGAGTCCGAAAAGTCAATGTGTAAGTGTGTATGTGACTAATAACCACAATATCGAATATAAATTGAATACACAAACATCTTATAGTTACAGGTCTTATTAAACCGCCACGAGCTATAAGCTGAATGCGCATTTTATGAGCCTGTATCTGTCTGTATGGTGCGACGCGAATAAAAAACAAACGCAGTAGCCCCCAATAATTTCGCTAAGCGCTCATAACTCATGACGGCACCACCCATTCCACACATTTAAGACGAACCAAATGACATATCACTATTCACCATCTTGACAGTAGAACGTGCCAAATAAAAAGATAAACACTTGAAAACATAACCCTCCGTCTCGGGCAGTCGGGTGACAAACAATACTTAATTTTGCTCAACAAAAGGCATTCCAGATTCAAACGCGAGGAGCGACTGCTCCCCGCTAGGAGTTATATAAACTTCAAAAATAGAATTTCAGCGTCGCAACCCGTTTTACGACTTGGCTCGTAAAAGAGGGTGGATTCGGGTGGACGGAAGAGGAACGCAGCATATTTTCACCTTAATTTTAAAAATTGTTATTGTGTCATTGAATGATCACGTTATGATACCTCATTGGTATGTTCTGATTTGTGATCTATCAATTAGTCTTTAGACGAAATTGTGACTGGGCTTGTCTGAATATTGGTAAGTATAACAAGGCAATGGTTCTAAAGTTAGTTGTAGATATGAAAGATATAAAGCTTATTTTTTATTTGAAACTGAAGCGTTCAAATTTTTTACAAGTCACAAACACTGCGTTCGGATTTGGTTCGTTCGTTTTGTGTGTGTATCTATACTTTAACTAGCTGACCCGGCAAACGTTGTTTTGCCATATAAATAAAAAAAATATTTAGGGGTGGACTACCCCTAACATTTAGGGGGATGAAAAATTGATGTTGGCCTATTCTCATAGATACCGGATAAGCACAAAAAATTTAATCAAAATCGGTCAAGCCGTTTCGGAGGAGTATGGCAACGAAAACTGTGACAAGAGAATTTTATATATTAGATATCACTGTTAGTAAGTAGTAGGTATGCTATACGTGTATCTATATACATATACGTACATATCTATATACAAATTTTAGTGTCTGTTTGTAATTTCAAATCAACAGCTTTTCACTAAATGCATATGAAACTATTCACGGAACACGTAAAAAACTAATTTATAATTTTTGTCTGTCTGTGCCCCGCGAGTGATACCGCATGGCATAGTTAGTATACAATAAAAATAAGAACAGTAGGTACCCATATCATAACAAAGCCTACCTTTAACATATACCATTTCAACATAAGTGAACATATCAGCAATATGCATATTTTTTCATTCCGATCCTCACGTCATCATTTATCACTGACTAATGTTCCGATAACCCCTCCCTCCCTCCCACACGCCTCCCCCCGCGGGGTCCATCCATTATATTAGAAATATATCATATCTAAGACATAGTATATTAATCTATTGAGCACTCCAAATGCTTCAATACTTTTACTTTATAAAAGTACTCTAGCTGTGTCTCGCGGTTTCACCTACGTTATCTTAATTTATGGGTTGATCATTTTGAATAACCCTAATTTGTCATCGATATAAAAGTTACTCCTTGTTACATCAGCTACCTGCCAGTGAAAGTCTCGTTTGAATCGGTCCAGCCGTTTCAGATATAAGCTAGAACAAACCGACTGGCAGAGATATTTTATTAAATTGTTCTTTTATGCAAGTACCGTATGTGAAAACCTGTTTATTTGGAATTACAAACAGAAACTTCAAATTATATTTATCTGTACTGAATAGAAGATATCTATAAAATTTAACATCTCGAAATAGTAGCACGCAAACAAAGTCGCGGCCAGAATAAAAGCTTAAATCATATTCCATCACTTAATTATTACTTCGAAGTCAGCGTTGAGATACTGTTTATATACTGTCTAAGTTATGCGTACACAATCTAAGTTGTAACTACCTCGTTATTCACTAAGGTTTCTCAGCGTCGAACTCGACGACGGGCGGTTTCAATCATAGGAAATTGATACGTAATGCATAGAGGATAAGGTTCCATTTCGTATCTTTAAAACCGACACTCAACTCACCCGGCAGCTTAAGCGCGGTAAGCCATCGTAACTTGTCATGTGTTATACCTAATCAACCATTGGTATAATAATACGTCTATTGGCATAATCATATACCAATCTATATCTATACATCTAACAGATAAATACAATTTAAATGTCTGTTTGTAATTCCAAATTAACAGCTTTGCATATGAAAGTGTATACGATACTGTAGTAATTATTTTATTTTTTATTTTTCAAAATCGTACATTGTATTAATCTATACATCTATATAAGTAAAATATTATAAAATAAATAAAATCAAAGTGTCTGTCTTTAATTTCAAATTAACAACGTTTCTATAAATCTACATCTACATACATAAATAAAAGAAAGTCGTGTTAGTTACACTACTTATAACTCAAGAACGGCTGAACCGATTTGGCTGAAAATTGGTGGGTAGGTAGCTTAGAACCAGGAGAAGGACATAGGATACATTTTGTTCCCATGGAACGTAACATTAAATGTAGCTAGTACATAACGAAATCAATCAAATCAAATCATTTTTGTAATATAACAATATTTTTATACAATATTTTTTTTTCAGATTTATTTTTTATCCGTCTGACAGATAGCTGATGTTTCAAGGATTAACTGAGACTACTTTTATTAAGAAAAAAATATTGGTCCGCGAAATAAAGCAAGAAACTTAGTCTACGCGGGGCAAAGTTAGTAATCACTACATAATCGAATATTTACTGCATTGGAACATCACTTAAAATTCCAAGTAATTCGATGGACAAGTGTGGTAAATTGTTATTTATGCAAAATTGTCCCTACAGTCAAGGAAATTATTACCTTACCCCTCAGCTTAAGTATATCGACATTCTGATAACTTTCGCCGCATTTTACGAGCGTTGGGTCATTTAACAGTCAAATAAACAACACAACCATTAAGTATAATAATCGCATTAAGGCTGACTGGAATCGCGAGCCATTATTTTTGCACGCTCGTAACATTAAACAAGAAAAACCGAATTCACCCAATTAGTAACCCTTCGAAGAGGTGAATTGAAAACGCAACCAACAATACGTTATTTAATACAAAACACGAACGACTTCAAATAGCTTAATAATAAAGCCTTAAACGGTGCAGTTGCAAAAGAATTTCTACCAAATTTGATATAAGCACATCTATACTAGTATTATTAAGAGGAACATACATGCAACCTTTGCATGTATGTTTGTAACGAATTGGCTCAAAAAGTAATGGATCGATTTTAAAAATTCTTTCACCATTTGAATGCTACATTATCACTGATTAATATAGCCTATATTTTATGCCCGTACTCGCTCGGGAACTTGAAATACGAGGAAGAAACCGTGTGACGTCCGCTAGTAATATATAACCCAGAATACCGATTTTCCCCATAAAAGGGGTTACGATGGCAGTCGCTTCGTATACAAATCAGGGTTGAATCAAGTGCCGTCCACAACAATGTATGGGATAAAGCCATGGAGATGATAATGGTATACAGGCTCACGTCTGCATTCCACGAAGGAGTAGGCAGAATACTTATATCACACCTACATTTCGCGGTGAAGCAAAACATCGTGAGGAAACATGCAAAAGTCTGAGAAGACGTATGTATATAGTGCCTGAGACGGCGATAGACTCACTATCTGCCACGTTGGCACTTAATCATCCTCGGTGAAAAGTGGGTGTTGTTATTACAACACTTCTGCCTACCCCTTTGGGAAAACAGGCGTGAGCATATGCATGTATGTATGTCAGTAACCCTTAGAAAAGACGTTGTTATAACACCTTCGAAATTCAATTTACGTAAGCTCATTGCCGTCCTGTCACTGTCAATTAGTACGTCAAACTAATGTGTCATGAACAGTTTAACCTGACAAATTACATTGAACGCCGTGCGGTGGCATAATGTATAGCTAAGACGTACCACTTCATTTTGAGGGTTTATAGTATAAAAGCATCTTATAATTAAATCCCTGTATTGTAATGGATATTTGGAGGTTTTGGCTGGAGACAAGCGTGGAGGTTGAGATTATTTTAAAAGCCTTGAAGTATATTGTCTTAAGCAGTTGTCTTAAAATGTGTTATATAATCTCATTGAAAACAATGTTCGGTTAATCTATATGTATACAGTTAAATACAATTGAATTGTCTGTTTGTAATTCCAAAATAACAGGTTGCTGACTTTCACTGGCAGGTAGCTGATGTTTCAAGGAGTAACTTAGGCTACTTTTATTTATTAAAAATATTAGGGTTCCGTGACAGTAAGGATGTAACTAAATCTACGCGGGTTCTTTCTTAAGTGCCTTACCAGGGCTCAAACAAAATATACATTTTTTCATTTTCATTTTCACTGAATACCTTCCAGTTATATCGTTATGTCCTCGTTAAAATTATCAAAAGCAATACTAACAGCACAATGCTGTTACCTTAATAAAGTAATTATACTATAAAATGCATGCAATACAGGGTAGGTAGCTAAAAAGCATTATTAGTTAACCTAGATTTTATACGTGAAGGGGTAGGCAGAGCTAACATTCCAAAGCTGATTAAAATCAACGTGACAGATAAGATTTTTCCAAGTCAATTTAATTTATTTAAATACGTGTTAACTCCTTGTATTATCAGCTATCTGCCAGTGAAATCCCGTTGAAATCGGTCCAGCCTATTTGGAGATTAACCGGAACAAACGGACAGACAGAGAATGTAAATATTGTTTTTATTTTATTTAATATTAGCCGTGCCCTGCGGTTTCACACGCGTAGAGTTAATTTCATGGGTGTCCCGCGGAACCCTTAAGGTTTTTTTTATATTAGAAGTAGCCTAACTTACTCCTTGAAACATCAGCTACCTACCAGTGAAAGTCCTGTTAAAATCCGTCCAGCCGTTTCAGAGATTACCCGGAAAAAACAGACAGACAGACAGGGACTAGGTTTTTTAGTGTCAGTAGCGTGTATACTTTCATATGCATTTGGTGAAAAGCTGTTGTTTTGGAATTACAAACAGACACTACAATTTTATTTATCTGTATAGACTAGCTGTGCCCGCTGTTTCACCCGCTTTTCACTAAATGCATATGAAAGTATACACGGTACTGACAAAGAAAAAACCATTTTTAGAATTTTTCTCTTTCTGTCTGTCCGTCTGTCTGTCCGACTGTCTGTCTGTCTGTCTGTCTGTCTGTTTGTTCCGGGTAATCTCCGAAACGGCTGGATGGATTTTAACGGGACTTTCACTGACGGATAGCTAATGTTACAAGGAGTAACTTTGATTTTTAAAAACATTGGGGATGCGCGGGCAACCTTGAAATTAAAATGTACGCGGGTGAAACCGCAGGGCACAGCTAGTTACAAACATACACATCAATTGCGCAGTTTGCAGATCGTGGTCATATAACAAAATTCTTAGAAGTTAATATTTTCGTCACGTCTCATACTGAATGATACCTGAAGGATGAAGGTTTCCTAACGATGCCTCATTTATTTAAATCGGTTAATAAAAATATTCATACTAGCAGTATCTTCGCACCCCCTTGCGAGGGACCGTCACTTTATTTTTAACTTTTATCGACAATTGTGCATTGGAACTGTGTCAATGGGCTTACATTTCTTGAGTGATTTATATTGTATTTTTAAAATTGTATAATATATTTGAAAAGAGTAATCACTGAGTTTCTTGGCAAAGTGCAAGCGCGAGAAACTGTTCTCTCGTGCTTGCGCTAATAGAAACGATACAAAATGTATGGAAATGACATAAATCAGTCACGTGACATATGTCATTCCCGTTTGTATTGTTTCTACTTGCGAAGCGTGACGATAATGTTACTTTGTCTACAGGCCCAGGTTCTTCTCAGAAAAATCAACCTTCCGAACCTGGCGGTAGCATATATAATGTATAATCGTGTCGTTCTGACGATTTGAAAGTACGTATAATCTATATATATAAAAATGAGTCCCTATTTCCCTTGGTCATGACCTCACGCGTGAACGGCTGGATGGATTTTAACGGGACTTTCACTGGCAGATAGCTGATATTTCAAGGAGTGACTTAGGCTAATTTTATTCAGTTAAAATATATGGGATCTGTGAAATAAAACATGAAACTAAATCTACGTGGGTGAAACCACAACTCCTGTTTGTTCATGTCGTTCTGACGATTTTAAAACACTTTGTTAAAAGTCTCATTGAATAAAGATATTTTTGAATTTGAGTTTGGGTTTATAGGTGCTAACAACACGCCCACGCTGTTAAATCCTGCGCAACACGTGATCGCGTTTCTATCGATCGTGTTTCTATCTATACATACAAGTGAAACATAATAACTAGAGTACATGAATTTTGCGCTTCACGTGTTGTTTTATTAATATAAAATACTGTACGCGACCGTAACACACACATAAGTATCTTGAGCAATAAAATAAATGCGAGTAAACAGTATTATGGCAGTTATAAAATATCAAACATATTTCTAACCTGTATTTCTACTGTGATCGTAAAATGTGTTGGTAATGTAGACGTTAGTTGGTTCAAAGGGAATTAGGGCTTACCATGAGCTCTTATTGTCATGATAGTTTTACTCTTATCACGAGACAGATATACGTCACAGATACGTTACAGATATACGTGTGTATACGTCTGTCACTGTCACACAGTAGTTGGATAGGTGACCGCCCGACCGCCCGAGTTACCTGCGTGAGCGCACGGAGAGCACGTTAAGCCGTCGGCCCCATCTATGTGTCATGTAGGTGCCGTCATGAGCTATGAGCGCTGACTTTGAATACACAGAAGTCATGTTTGGGTGTTGTTTGGAGCGAGCGCGAACAAAATACATGTGCAGTAACCCCCACAATTTTCACTGAGCGCTCTTAACACGTGACGCCACTTGTATAATAAAGGGGAGGATGATATATAAGACAAACAATCTGTCACTGTCACACAGTGGAACTATAATGGAAATATGACATCATGGTAGATCCCATGGGCACTCATTTGTCAACAACCAAATAATTCAAAAATACATATTGCTCACGCCTGTATTCCCCGAAGGGGTAGGCAGAGGTGTTGTAATAACAACCCCCACTTTTCACCGAAGATGATTAAGTGCCAACGTGACAGATGGTGAGTCTATTGCCGTCTCAGCAACTATACATACAATACGTCTTAGAATTACTCTTCAGACATATGCAGGTTTCCTCACGATGTTTTCCTTCACCGTAAAGCACGTGGTGTGATATAACTGCACATAAGTTATTGAAAAGACTCATTGCACAGGCTCACAGGCTTCTTGCGTTGCTTGCGTAACAGGCCACCACGGCTATTTTATTCACGCGATGTCCATTTATGAAAACCAATTTCTTCGCAACTAAAACCTTATAATTATGAAAACACAACCATCTCCTCACCTTCACCACCCTTTACGAAACCATTAAATTTAACACGCAAAATACCTATTTCGTGTGTCACGGCTAGGTCAGCTAACTTCTATTACTTGACCTCCCAAATCTTATAACAACTCCATAGTCACAGCTCAACTTACCCTCGTCTTGGTAAAGTCCAGTTTACAATTCGGTGTGCCAACTCTAACAAAAGGATTTGAACTCTATACCCATGTAATTAAGGATTAATGTTTCTACCTATTTCACAACACAATAAAAACAAGTACCGATTAATGAGTTAATTAAAAATAACATTAATGTTACTTCGTTTAAAGTTGAGTTCAATTCAACAGGTTTCAGACTCCACTCCTCCCATCCCACTGGTGGACAATTGGCGACCTTGCTCCCCAGAAACACAACACTACTCTAACACCGTATTATTTGGCTACGATCTTCTAGTACGTTTAGTAACGGCATAGATTCGGGCAGCTCTGAATTTCGAAGTCGAGATCATTTATGTCTCTTTTTAAGTATTTTTTTTAAGAACATGATAATAATTAATTCAGTTTGAGCCTTCGTAAGGCGAAACGAAGAATTATCACTTCTTCGGAAAGTAGTCTTCTGAGAAGAACCAGTAAGAAACTCAATCATGCATCTTGTACATACATACATATGCTCACGCCTGTATTCTCCGAAGGGGTAGACAGAGGTGTTGCAATAACAACATCTTCACTTCTTCCTAACATTCACCGAAAATGTTTAAATGCCAATGTGGCAGATGGTGAGTACAAAATGTGTAATGTACGTACTTATAGGTAAAATAAGATACACCAATTTTAATTATTTAAACTCAGTGGAGATTCTGTAAGATGGAGGTAAAGTCTATATGTAAATATATATAACTCAAAGGTGACTGACTGACTGACATAGTGATCTATCAACGCACAGCCCAAACCACTGGACGGATCGGGCTGAAATTTTGCATGCAGGTAGATGTTATGACGTAGGCATCCGCTAAGAAGGGATTTTGATTAATTCTGCCCCTCAGGAGATAAAATAGGGGATGAAAGTTTGTATGAAACTAAATTTACGCGGGTGAAACCGCAGGGCACAGCTAGTTAATATTATAAAGAAGAAAGGATTGTATGTATGTTGGTAACGAATTGGCTCAAAAAGTACTGGACCGATTTTAAAAATTCTTTCACCATTTGAATGCTACATTATCACTGATTAATATAGCCTATATTTTACCTCCATACTCCCACGGGAACGGGAACTACGTGGGTGAAAGCGCATGACGTCTGCTGCTTGTGGGGGCTGGTCATCTCAAGCTACGCATTTAGATATAAATAGAACTACTAGACTTTTCTTTATGTTAATTTTTATCGACATTTGTACATTGGAACTGTGTCCATGGGCTTACATTTCTCAAATGATTTATTTTGTGTTTGTTTTTTAATTGTATAATATTTTTGAAAAGAGTAATTACTGAGTTTCTTGCCAGGTTCTTCTCAGTAAAAGCAACCTTCCGAACCTGGCGGTAGCATGTATAATCCTGTAAATTGTGTGTGACGATTTGAAAGTGCTTTGTATAAAGTCTAATCGAATAAAGATATTTTTGACTTTTGACTTTTGACTATAGAGAATAAATATTCAATTACAAAAGTACAAACTACCTGTGATTGTGCGCAGTTTAGCCATCAAAACTAAATAGGGGTTTAATCTACAAATTTAGAGCTAGATTCTAAATGTAGACTTCCTAGAACAGTTGGTGTGTTGGGACACGCGATTGCCCCATCATCGGGACGGATAGCACACACTTGGTCGTTTTATCTGTTTGTTTATGCTACTGCATATATATATTTATGCGTATATGTTTCCTGTTTGTTAAGTAAGTGGCTATGACAAGTATTCAATTTGCTTTGAAACCTGCATATATCTGAGAAGTAAGTCACAGACGTATGTATAGGGCCTGATGCGGCGATGGACTCACCTGATGGACACACCCTCACGTTGGCACTTAATCATATTGGGTGAAATGTGGATGTTGTTCTTACAATACCTCTGCTTACTCCTTCGGAGACCCTTCTGGGATGACGTGATCATATTTATTTAATTATTTTAAATACAGTGATTTCACACCACGTGTTTTACGGTGAAGGAACACATCGAGAGGAAACCTGGAAACGTCCGAGAAATTATTCAAAGACGTATGTATAGTGCCTGAGACGACGATGGACTCACCATCTGTCATGTTGGCACTTAATCATCTTCGGTGAAAAGTGTTGTTGTTACAACACCTCTGCCTACCCCTTCGGAGACCCTTCTGGGATGGCGTGATTGTATTACTAGCTCTGTCCCGCTGTTTTACTCACATGAAATGTATTTCAAGGGTGACCCACTAGAACACAAATGTTTTTTTAAAAATAAAGGTAGACTAAGTTACTCCTTCTAAAATTATCAGCCAGTGAAAGTCCTGTTAAAATCTATCCAACCGTTTCCAGCCAGGAAAAACAGACAGACAGAGAAAAAAAATAAAAATATTTTTAATGTCTGCTTTTTGCCATGTTTGCTTTCTATTTCTATATGCATTTAGTGAAAAGCACTACAAACAGACACTTCAATTTTATTTATCTGTATAGATTTTAAGTAATTCATGCTTACGCGATCGAAGTAGGATGCCCAAGGTGTCAAACTATATAAATCTATCGTCGTCACCAACTCATGTTTTTGGTATTCAACCAACTTGATCATCATCACTATATTGATTTTAATAATCTTTTAAAAATGCTTTTAACTAGCAAAGTTCCGACATAATAACCTTCCAGTAATTATAAATCAAATTACTTAGCAACAGATAGTTTAACCAACTTTCGAACAAACATTCGGGCCATCATCGTAAAACTAAACAAATTTCATAAACGATACTCTATAGAATACCTAATTTAATTACTTGATACTCACGGACGTCACGCGGTTTCACCCGCGTAGTTCCCGTTCCCGTGGGAGTACGGAGATAAAATATAGCCTATATTAATCAGTGATAATGTAGCATTCAAATGGAGAAAGAATATTGAAAATCGGTCAAGTACTTTTTAAGCCAATTCGTAACAAACATACATACAACCTTTCCTCTTTATAATCTATCTATATATATAAAAAAATCCCCATTTCCCTTGATCACGGCATCACGCGTAAACGGCTGGGTGGATTTTAACGGGACTTTCACTGACAGATAGCTAATGTTTCAAGGAGTGTTTTAGGCTAATTTTATTTAGAAAACAGCATGAAACTAAATCTACGCGGGTGAAACCGCGGGGCACAACTAGTAATAGTATAGATATCGTGCTCGTAGAGGTATAACGGCGTAGCGCTACGAGCGTAGAGGTGCTACGGTGCTACGATGGTTTTAAAAGCACTCGACTTTTCGAGGTGTGTAACAGAATACGGAAAATTTAGAAAGAGAAAAAATATGGAGGCTTGTTAAAACCGGATTACAGGCCCGTAAAAGCCTCCCAGGTGTAGGTAATAGACGGAAGTGGCCTTTGTGTATTAGGCTTGGACTTAAGCGTGTATAATTTTGTTATGAGTTGGCATATATTTTGCTCAAACATTTGCTTCACTTGAGAGACTGGGATAATGATTTGAAACGATAATGTCATTAGCAGCATGAACCATGACCCTTATTATGAAACCAGAGCCCCCACTTTGACGAATTGCAAGACTTTAAAGTCGAAAATCAGTTTACGACTCTTTGGAATACCCTTGATTCTTCCGATAACATAGCTATCATCATCACATTGAATGTGCAAACGAAACTAGACCTTATTATCCAAATGATAGTGCAGATGACTGACTTTATTAACAAATATAATAGATATATTACCCGTTGTCACACTGCTATTTAACCACAGTGGGTGCACAGGTAATACTTTTTCCCCGTAGACGCAGTGGACTTCGAAGGTACTACGGTTAATTGAACCAAAAATGCTTTTTACCTATGGTCCACCAAATACACACGCTTGAAGTACACTCGTGAACAGAAGAAGATACAATGTCTGGATCATAAAACACAGTGACGTGATTAGCTCTTGAGTAAACTGTACAATTTAAAGGTATGACAAGTTTTCAACATACTGGAATTAAATAGATCTCACACTATGCAAGAGTATTCCCACCTTCCTTCCCAGTATAGTCTAATTTAAGGATAATGTCACCGTGATTTCTTCAAGAGATTACCACATTAGGTTAACAAACATAATATTAAGATTTAAATGCCTTATATTTTCTAATAATTTTTAAGTTCTGTTCGTATTGTTTCTCATTAATGTTCAATAAATATTTATTATTGTTGTTGGTATAATGGATGAGCTCGTGGCACAGTTGCTATTGCGCATATCATTCGATCAGCGAAGTTAAGCAACCCTACGCCTAGCCAGTAGTTGGATGGGTGACCGCCCGAGTTCCCTCCGTGCCTCGGAGAGCACGTTAAGCTGTCGGTCCCGGTCGCCAATTTAACATCTTTGGCAATCGTTACAGGTCAGTCAGAGGCCTAAGAGAGGCTGACAACTGGTTTAACCCAGATTGCCGATCAGCCACATCAGGTTTAATCAAGTGCCGACCCCAAATACATGGGATAAGGCCAGGGAGATGATGTTGTTGTAATCGAAACATTATTATCTAAATAGTTTATCTAATAACATTATCAAAACATCTTTAAAATGTAATGTAATATAAACACAATCTTATAAAACACACAGGCATAAGTAAACATAATACATGGACAGGATTCTAATTTAAAAAAGAACTTAAAACTATTGGACGAAAGGGCTCAGAGTCGTAACGGTTAATAGAAAAAAAACGTGATGTTACAGTGTACTAGTTTTAATTCCACAAGACCGTTAGTATCAAACGGTTATTCCATATTGACCTAAAGTGCAGCGTCAGTACACAAGGGGATAATATCGTACCTGCAGAATACCACTTGTATGCATATTGAATATCTTGTAATAAAAAAAACCGGGTAATAGCGAGTTGGACTCGCGCACGAAGGGTTCCGTACCATCCTACTAGTATCATAAACGCAAAAGTTTGTAAGTATGGATGGATGGATGGATGGATTACTCTTTCACGCAAAAACTACTGAATGGATTTTGATAAAACTTAACAATAATATGACTTATACATCAGAATAACACGTAGGCTATAATTTATAACGATATTTTGTGAATGGTTCAAAATGTATAGATACAAACCCTGCGCTGTCGGAGTCGCGGGAACCAGTTAGTCTACACTAATATTATAAAAAGGAAAGATTTGATTGTTTGTTTGCTTTGAATAGGCTCCAAATCTACGATCTTGAAAATTGGATAGCTACATCATCAGCGAGTAACATAGGCTATATTTTATCCCCGTACTCCCACGGGAACGGAAACTACGCGGGTGAGACCTCGTGACGTCCGCTAGTCATCTATAAAAACGAGAAAAAATAAATTCAATTTTGTTGTCTGCAAGCCCCCTTAAAATATTTTATGCTACATATGCTCACGTCTGTATTCCCCGAAGGGGTAGGCAGAGACGTTGCAATAACACAATCCACTTTTCACCGAAAGACAGATGGCTAGTCTATCGCTGTCTCAGGCACTATACATACGTCTTCGAATTACTTCTTACATATGCAGGTTTCCTCGTGATTTTTTCATTCACCGTAGAACATGTGAACTACCTGCACATCTGTTTTAGAAAAACTGAATGGTACAGGTAGCAGGCGACTGCTTAAACCCCATCGTCACCACGGTTACTTTATTCTATTTAAGTTTATTTCTTGTAAATTTGTAAGTTTGTTTTGCTTCGCTCAAAATAAGATGAAATGACGCTCGATTCAAGCCTTGAACATGGCTCAGTAAATATAACACAATCGAAAACCATATTTTAACTTGAGATAAGGTTAGATTAGCGGTACATGATAAAAACCATGTCACGCTGTTATCACTGTGTTGTATCGTATAATTTATTCATATTTAAATGATCATTAAATATTTACATGATAATATTAATATGTGGGTTATAACGTCCTATTTTTTGACTACATACACATTCCACATTCAATTTATGTTTATATGATTAGACATTTAACTTAGTACTTTCAAATCATCTGAATCACATGTTTACCTAACTGGTGCCGCGACTCCACTTGCGCATGATTTGACTTCTTGAATATATTTTGGACAATTCATACAATCTATACTCTATACAGATAAATAATATTGAAGTGTCTGTTTGTAATTCCAAAATAACAGCTTTTCATTAAATGCATATGAAAGTATAACCGCTACTGACACTAAAAAACCAAGTTTAAATTTTTTCTCTGTCTGACTGTCTGCCTGTTTGTTCCGAGTTATCTCTGAAACGGCTGGACGGATTTTAACGGAACTTTCACTGGCAGGTAGCTGATGTTTCAAGGAGTAACTTAGGCTACATTTATTTATTAAAAATATTAGGGTACCGCGACAATAAGGATGAAACTAAATCTACGAGGGTGAAACTGCGGGACACAGCTAGTATTTTTATAAATTACTAGCATTTACCCGCGGCTTCGCTCGCACATTTTCTCTTCCGTCTGTCGTTTTTTTGCGGCTAATATCTGAAACGCCTGGTCCGATTTTAACGGGACTTTCACTAGCTGACTTCAGATATCTGATGTACTTTAAGGTAAATTAGGGCTCCGAAAAAAAAGGTATCCATGAAGTTAAATCTACGCGGGGCAAAGCTAAAGATAAAACTCCCGAAAACAAAACACCGTGACCAAAACATTGAATGTATCCCAACACACATTATTGCTTCAAAGCCCAGTTATAAATCTAAAAAGCAAACAAGATATGGATCAGCCCTTATTATATGAGGCTTACCATTATATTATGAACGTAAGGCGATAAACTACAAAGAAATCTAAGGAAGTTAATTCTGTGCCGGCTGTTGAATGAGACGAATGGAGAGGATCCCGGATTGCGCTGAATTATGGGATAAGGACATCCTGCTCTTACGTTGCGTGCGTGACAGTGATAGTGATAAATTGGCACAACAAAAAATATAGGATTACATTTACACAGTATCTTACCACTTGTACCAAAGACTATCTTAAGACTTCATCATCTCCCTGGCCTTATCCCATGTATTTGGGGTCAGCACTTGATTCAACTCGATGTGGCTGATCACCTGATTTTTATACGAAGCGAATGCCATCTGACCTTCGTAACCCCTTTTTCGAGGAAAATCGGCAATCTGGGTTAAACCAGTTGTCAGACATTCTTAGGCCTCTGACTGCCCTGTATCGATTGCCAAAGATGTTAAATTGGCAACCGGTCTTAACGTGCTCTCCGAGGCACGGAGGGAACTCGGGCGGTCACCCATCCAACTACTGGCTAGGCGTATGGTTGCTTAACTTGGCTGATCGCATCATATGCGCAACAGCAACTGCGCCACTCTGGAACTATCTTAAGACTTGTATGACATTTAATAACAGGTGTAACGGGAATGTACGCGATGGTTTCCGAACGTAAGCCGTCATAAACTCCTCCACGCTCGCGGTCTCTGATTGACGTGCCCGCGTCTTTCACTCGTAAAACGTCACTTATGTCAATTCGATAGACCAAGAGGTTGAACTACGTCACGGGAGCAAGCACACGAACTTTTGATTTCACAAGACTGTTATATCTTTTTTGACTCTATTCTGCGTGATTTCTATTTGTTTTTCACGTGTCCCTAATGTGCACAAAATAACAGCTTTTCACTAAATGCATATGGTATACACGCTACTGACACTAAAATACCAAGTTTAAAAAAAAATCTCTATCTGTCTGTCTGTTTGTCCGGGTAATCTCTGAAACGGCTAGACGGATTTTGGTGGGACTTTCACTGGTAGGTAACTGATGTTTCAAGGAGTAACTTAGGCTACTTTTATTTATTTATTTATAGGTTCCGCGACAATAAGGATGAAACTAAATCGCGGGGCACGGCTAGTTTAGAACTACAAACAATAGTTTTATACAGGCCTATTTTTTGCCATTTATTTATCAATCTTACAAGCATGGATAGGTACTTAATAAATAAAATAAATAAATAAGCTCACGCCATCCCAGAAGGGTCCCCGAAGGGGTAAGCAGAAGTGTTATAACAACAACACCCACATTTCTCCGAATATAAATGCCAACGTGACAGTGGGTGAGTCCATCGCCGTCTCAGGCACTATATGATTGCTGACGTTCTCGCCATACTTGTGAACAGGTGCTGCTTGTGGGGGCTGATCATCGCAAGTACGTAGGTATACGTAGTACCTACTTTTAGTTTTAATACTTTTTTATCGACTTTTGTGTCTTGGTACTGTGTCCATGGGCTTAAATATATATTTTTTTATGTTTTAAAGTATCACTCATAATTGTAAAATTCATTTTTTGATAAGAGTAATTACTAAGACCTTCCGAGCTTGGCGGTAGCATGTATAGTCCTGTGCAATTGTGTCGTTCTGACGATTTGAAAGTATTTTGTTAAAAGTCTAATCAAATAAAGATATTTTGAATTGTTTAATTAAATAAACATATTTTGTCTTTGAATAACTTCTCAGATATATGGTCTAGTGGTTAGTAAGTTCTATGTTAGTAACGCAGACTAACGGTTCGAATCCCGTATCAGGGCAAACATTTTACGAATTTTATGTTATTTAGGATAAGATGGCGCTGTGTGATAATGTCCGAACATTACTCATTTATTTAAATAAATGTTGCCAGTTAATTATTCAACTAGTTGCCATTATTAAGGGAAGTTTTTTCTTAGGGTATTTTGACTTATTTCCTTACCCTTATTGTTATTCAAATTTATTTAATCTTTCTGAGACGAATAACGAAGTCGGTCGTTGATAACATAAAAAGTACCAGTGAAGTATTTTGACTATTAAATGAATGTTACTAGACGTGACAAAGATTTCTCCGTATTTTATTCTTGGATGTTTTTTATTCGAAACTAGCTGTGCCCCGCGGTTTCACCCGCGTAGATTTAGTTTCTTCCTTATTGTCGCGGAACCCTAATATTTTTAATAAATAAAAGTAGCCTAAGTTACTCCTTGAAACATCAGCTACCTGCCTGTGAAATTCCCGTTAAAATCGGTCCAGAGATTTTCAGAGTTTCAGAGATTACCCGGAACAAACAGACAGACAGACAGAGAAAATTTTTAAAACTTGGTTTTTTAGTGTCAATAGCGTGTATACTTTCATATGCATTTAGTGACAAGCTATTATTTTGGAATTACAAACAGATACTTAAATTTTATTTATCTGTATCGATATAATTCAGATGCAGATAGTAATTAACTTCACTATTGCTTTAAGCATCAGAATAGCAGCATAATACGATGGAAACATGCTGAAATTACGATATTGGTATCTCGTTTGTATGGGGAAGTCAGCCCTACAAACCCTTAGGAGAAGACAACAAAATGAAAGTATATAAATATTTAATATAGACACGAAACAACGGCGCGACGGCCGACTGAACCACAGATAAATATAAGCTGTACTAGCAGTAAGGAATCTAGAACCAGTTAAGCCGTTGAGGTAACTCCTCCCTACCAATTGCGAGAGATCATATCCTAAAAAAGAAAAAGGTATCTAAGTCTATTTTTGAAATGTGAACGTTTGCTCCATCAAGCGTGAGGGTTTTCATAAAGATTTTAAATTTTACTCATTTATTTACTATCAGAATTATTTAGATTTATCGTTTTGAAATATTGTAAATTTTTTTTAAAACATACAAATGACGTATACGCGATCGGACACGACGTGACACCCCTTTTTTTCGCTACTGCTATTCTGCTTATAATCTCATAGAAGTGCGCGTCTGTGTGAGTGAGTCATTTTGATCGATAATTCCTGGATTCCTTACTGTAAATCTTATATTTATACTGTGACGAAACCGAGTACAGCCGGTCTGGGATAACACAATGGAATGGCTCCCATTCTTCCCCATATCTTAAATCTATTGCTATCCAGACATAGCGTTAATGCTTGGCTAGAGAACTCTTCGAAAATCTCTCTCAAATATCCATTACACATTTTGCCTTCTTATTAATAAACTTGTTAATCCGAGGATTAGAACTATCTCTTTCTGCTACATGGAATCAGTAAGGGACAGAGATTAAAATACTGGGTTTAAGTAAATTATAAGGTTGTTGATTTGTCCTTCCGTCACGCGGATACTAATCGATGGGACTTTTTCTAAGAGATAGGTAAACGGCGGAACGTGGCATAAACATTTTATTAGCGGAATAGAATCGAACTCAGTAGAATATGATTCAATGTAGGTTGAATAAATAAATATCTATATTGCATTAAAATTAATCTTCTAAAGAATTAGTACTTAGTTCAGGCTATAAGTCAAGGTTTTGATTTATTTCGAATATTTTTCAGTATTGCTAAATTTGCTAGTAATTGCTTATTTATTAATTATGATAAAGAATGTGGCAACATTCGTCAAGTTGTTTCTTAGCCAACAGACGCGACGGACTCACATTTTAAGAAAAAAACGATTGTTGATCGTCGAATATAGAATAAGCTATAAAATTGTAGCTACAATATCATGTTCTTAATAAAATAACGAAAAAAACTATATTATAACGCCCAAAAGACTTGGTTTCAATAACTTCAAACGGCGAATTAAAAACAAATTTCCAGAGAATCGTTTGCTTAAAGTATTTATAGTGGGAATAAACTAGCCTATTATGTATGAAGCTCAATTTAAAATGAAAGTAGAAAAGGAAAATAATAGCAACATTCACGTTCCTTTGAAGTACTCATAATAATTCCTTCGATTGAAAACGCAAATGTCTCCAGCAAGAGGCGATCTCGTCGCAAAACACCTGACTTCAAAATTAAAAATATAAAATCCCATTTTGACATCTGTCGTTCCACGTGACAGAATTGAACTTGTAGATCGAGTCAAGCCCGAATTACAGTTACTCCTAAAAATGGTGGAAGACTTAGACACGGCGAAGAATATCGAGTGTTAAATAAGGATTGTTACTTACGTTTTTTCGTTGAGTTCTCAATGGTTATCACGTACCCTTAGTGGTCGCCATTACAGAAGTCACGTGATATTGATATGATGTAAACAAGTGACATTAGGTTTATAACGCTGGTTGGTGACGGTTCGCCGCTGACGTCCGTCGGGGGAGCGGCGCGAATGGTGACTGAGTGGTCGCGGGGTGGGTGGTTTCCGACGCATGCGCGGGTCGATTCCCCACACTCGGTCACTGGGACGTAACTGCTACTGTCTCGTTCGGAGTTCGAAAACAAACAGGCTTTGTCTAAACGGAGGGTAGACGAGTAGGCGCCGGCGGTGGCGGTTCGGCCGGTGGTAGTCCGTTTTACACCTGTGGATTTTTATTGGCTATTATTAGTTAGGATACTCTTAAGTTGGACTGTATGTAGTTAAATAGTCAGGCTATAAGAGTCGATGAGATTGAGAACGTAAGACTTCCTCGGTCAAATATACAAACAGATCGATATAAAAGTACTTGAAGCTTGAATAAAAATGTTGATGAATGTTGATGAAATGGGAAACGTCTGTTGTTTTTTCTGCTTCTTTTAGTAGTCTGTGCGCTTTGAATGAGACAAATATATAGAAATATCTTTATTCTGTTTGAGTGTACTTTCCAATAGTTAGAATAACTTACAGATTATACAGAACTATAAATGCAAACATCAGACATTTCGTAGTCATAGGTCATAGTTAATTTTAAGATGAATAATAAAAACTATGTAAATAGTTGATAACTTTCCCGTTTTTGTACGTGTACCATTGATGCTTCGCTCTTTTAGGTTTCAGCGTGTTATAAAGCCTAAAGCCTTCCTCTATGAATGAACTATTCAACAAAAAAATATTTTTCAAGTCAACCCAGTAGTTACTAAGCTTAGCGCGTTCAGCTAACGAACGAACTCTTCGGCTTTATAATATTAGGGTAGATTTGTACTGTTTATGATTACACTTAGCGTAATTGTTATATATATTAGAGACTTGTGAAATATTAGAGATTATCGACCAATTGCTGAGCAAGGTCTCCCCTAATAAACAATCGCAGGTCACTAACATGAATTCCTTACCACGAGGCCTACATGAAATGTAGCCTTACCATAAGTTCATGTTGGAAGCCCATGGACCTATACATGGACGAAAAGTACGAAGGTTGAAACAACACGTATTTCGCGCCCTGCTCAAGGTCTCTGGAGACAAGCCCTTAGCCCGTGGGCTAACATGTCCGACCAATTTTAATTTTCCGCAGTCATAGGGGATTAAACTGGCATGCTATAATTTATTTAGCGCTACTATTACTCAAGAGCCGTCGTGGTCGTGGGGTTTGAGCAGTCGCCTGCTACACATACAACGCAAGTTCGAATCCGAATGAGTTTTTCTAAAAACTTATGTGCGGTTCACACCACTTGCTTTACAGTGAAGGAAAACATTGTGAGGAAACCTGCTTATGACTGGAAGCAATTTAAAATAACGTATGTGTAGTGCCTGAGACCATCTTTCACGTTGGCACTTTATCATCGTAGGTGAAATGTGGGTGTTGTTATTAGAACACCTCTGCCTACCCCTGGGAATACAGGCGTGATAGGTATGTTCTGTAACGTAATCTAAAGTAGCCACTGGATTACGAAGTACTTAAGGCTTTAAAATTTTCATGAAGTTTCAGTTTTAATAACCAACTCTTACCTATGTCAATGCCACTCAAAATAAGACCACGTTTTCGGCTCAGAGAAGCACATTTAATTCAATTCAATTAGCGTGCATCAAATTAAAAAAAATAGAAAAGCCAAGGTTGCAATGTAGTAGAAAGTTTAGCCGTAAAATGAAATTGAAACTCGGACTAGTTCGTAGCTTAACACGAGGAAAGTTGCGCTGTAAGCTGTTCGAGGTGACAGTTAGAATCAATTGTACATCAAGACAAATATACATCGAAAAGTATAAGGTTTTTAGGTCTTTCAGCCACGTAGACTTAATTTTATGGGGGAAATTATATCGCGGAACCTAATTCATTTTTAAATTAAAGTACGCCTGAGCTACACCTTGTAATAACAGCTATCGATCCAGTCGTTTCAGATGAAAATTATTTATTCAGTTTAGGACCTGGTAAAGCACTTATGAATGTCGAAGAATTTACCAGCGGTTCGGAAACTAGCCTTCTGAGAAGAACCGACAAGAAATTCAGCTGGCATCACATTTCATTACTTAGTATAATTATAAAAAATCATAAAAAAATATTCTCTGTCACGTTGATTAGATAATATAATTGCCGGAACAAACAGTCAGACAGACAGAGAAAAATTCTAACGATTCTTCCTCGCCATTCTTGTTAGTAAAAGCAACCTACCGAACCTAGCGGTATCATGTATAATCCTGTATAATTATGTCATTCTGACGATTTGAAAGTACTTTGTTATAAATCTAATCAAATAAAGATGTTTTTAAGTTGAGTTGCGTTGTTTATCCCAGTCCATTCTCTATCTGGTGCCAAATGGGTTATAACAACTACACCCACACTCACCGAAAACAGGTAAGTGCCAACGTGACAGAGGGTGAGTCCATCGCCGTCTCATGCTTTACGGTGAAAGAAAACACCGTGAGAATCAATTCAAAGTGTCTGAGAAATAATTCAAAGACCTATGTATAATGCCTGAGACGGCTATAGACTCACCATCTGTCGCGTTGCCACTTAATCATCTTGTGTGAAAAGTATGTGTTGTTATTACAACACCTCTGCCTACCCCTTCGGGGAATACAGGCGTGAGCATATGAGAAGTGTGAGGGAGATGAATCGTCTCGTTTTACGATTACGTGACACAATTTAAAATGTTCCCCTTCGTTTGGGTGTTTGAAGCCAAGTAAACATCTTGACACGACCGCCTACTTGGCCGCAGACCAACTTGTGACGGTATTTTATATCAATACACAGTACAATATCAATTTAATGTGTTCATACAAATGAGACGGTGTCTGCGACTGTCTGCCGGGCCTTTCCTGGGTAAACCGCTGAAATACTTGTGTTGTTAATTGTACAAGGACATACGTACTTTCATACATATAAAGTTCAAAAATTTAAAGTCGTATTTAAACAGGGCATCTATTAAAATAGAACAGCTGTCATATAGTCATGCCATGTAAAAGGGGGCTGCGTACCCCCTAGTACCTGGGACTTAAACATAACTGGCAAAATGTGGGTGTACTAGAAGTACGTCTCTTAATAGTTGCCTATGCTCGCGAGCCAATTTTCATCAATCTTCTTCTCAGTCGGTGCGCTCTTGTCAGAGCGGTCGTGGTCGTCATGTAGTTGTATTGTTAGGAACAGCTGTTATTTGCTTTACCATAGCCCGCCATTTATTTCTATTGGCCGCCATCCTTGAGCATTGGTGCACCGGCTCGCCAACCGCCGATTTGACCTGGTCTGTCCACCGCATAGGGGACCTCCCGCGCGCTCTGGTGCCTTCCACTTTACCCTCCACAACTAGGCGTTCTATGGAAGTGTTATCCCGCCGAGACACATGGCCAAAGAACTTGAGAATGCGAGACTTTACCAAGGCTGATAGACGCGTCTTGATGCTTAGTTCTCGGATTATTGAGAATTTTCATCAATAGCTGAGATATTATGCTATTTACACAGACGCGGACAAAAGTTAGTAGGTATTAAGAAGAGATATTTTTTCAATTTAACCTTTTTAAAATTCCGTCTTATTTATAAATACTTAGAATGCTAAATTATCGCTGAGTAGGTAGCAATTGTTAATCAGACGCGGGTAAAACCGGGCTGTACGGCACCAATATACAAAGCGAAATGTACACGCTAAAAGCAGCAAAAAATTAAAACGCAACTAGACTATACTTAATATTATTTAAAGCTTCCATTTCACACCGAGCTCAAGCAATTATTGCGCTCATAAAAAGCGTTAAGCTCGCAATAAATCGAAGGTCTTGAAGCCCTCGACTGCTTGTGACATACAGCTAGGGAGAGGGAGCAAATAATAAGTCACTAGAAAAGCAGACCCTTACAGGTGTTCCATCGTCGATTTCTGTTCGTTCATCTTGTAGGGAGGTGGGTATATCGATACTTATATCATCTTTCGTAGCAAAGGATGGCTGGACATTGAACAAAAACTTATTAATATACTAGAAACAGTACGACAAGCACAGCAGCTTACTACAGCAGTACAGAATCTAGGAACAAATCATCATATCAATCATCAAAAATGGCACACTCACACAGACGCGCGCATCTACGAGATTATAAGCGGCCCCGGAGTAATGTCAGTAAGAGGTTTCACGTTGTGCCCCATCTCGTATATGACGTGTTTCACAGACGTGTTTTTTAAATTTAAAGAATTTTAAATTTACTCTTTTATATGCTATCTGTAATTTCAAACGATCTGTGCGCAGATTCCTTAAATGTAAAGCTTTTATTTAAACTGTGGTAGTGCTACTGATTCTCCGAGTAAGAAGAGCTCCAGTTCACTTGGTAATTATTTATTGTCCCATAAAAATACCTTAATTAATTAATTAATTTCATCATAATATATTCCTACCTTCCCAAAAGAAACTCTGAAGGAGTAGACAGATATGTTGCAACACAAACGGTGATAAAGTGTTAACGTGAAAAATAGTTAGTCCGTCGCCATTTTGTGCACTGCACGAAAAAAAAATACAGAACAAAATTTACCTCCTCATAATACTAGTAAAGATATATTATAGATATTCGATACTAATATCGACTAGGCATCAGTTTGCACATCCCTAGCCCTCAGCCGGAGACGCTACCGTCGGCTCTCCGACCGAAGATTAAAACGGATCACATTATTGTAAGGATTGCAACACGATGGAACTACGAATTGCATGTAATTTCTAGGGTTCCCTAATCAATATTTATTTGCAGTAATAATCTTGATGTAAAAAGTGTAAATGAAAAAATCATCGGGAATATTATACGCCATATTAGCAAACTAAACAAAGATTGTATGGCAAATAGACCTACCAGGCAAAGTGCCATTCACTGTGCCCTAAACTTTACTAGCGGACGTCACGCGGTTTCACCCGCTTAGTTCCCGTTCCCGTGGGAGGACGGAGATAAAATATAGCCAGATAATCAGTGATAATGTTGCATTAAAATGGTGAAAGATTTTTTTACATTGTTCCTTTTTTAGCCAATTCGTTACACACATACATACAAACCTTTTTACTTTATAATATTAGTATAGATGCACCTTTTACCCGCGACTTGATCTGCGGTTTTAATTAAATCGATCAACAGTTTTCCTTCAAAAGGTAGCTGGGGTACAGACGGACATATTTTTTTTACTTATGTCATATTTATATTGATAACTAGCTGTGCCCCGCGGTTTCACCCGCGTAGATTTAGTTTCATGCTTCATGTCGCGGCACCCAAATATTTGTAATAAATAAAAGCTACCTGCACTGGCAGGTAGCTTTTATTTATTTTATAAAGTCCCGTTAAAATCGGTTCAGCCGTTTCAGAGATTACCCGGAACAAACAGTCAGACAGACAGAGAAATAATTTAAAACTTGGTTTTTTTGTGTCAGTAGCGTGTATACTTTCATATGCATTTAGTGAAAAGCTGTTATTTTGGAATTACAAACAGACACTTCAATTTTATTTTCTTTATAGATATAGATGATTAATATTAAATGCAACTCAAATTCAAGAGAAAAAGCGATCACTCGAGCTATAATGAAACAAATTTTACATGCTAATATTGTTTCGTCCCTATCTTACGCACCGTTTAGTATAGATTTATAGGTACCCTAAGCGTGTCGGCACACCCATCCGTTCACAATTTGTAGTCACTTCCCGTTCGTTTTAGGCCATCAGTGCCTACATAGAACTTATCTTTCGAACATCAATAGAGGCAATTTGTCAAAAAAAAGCCTTTCGCCACAAGAAATATGGTCCATCATCGCCCTAATGAATGCCTGATAACTTATCAATATTCGCAAATCGTTGTCTAATGACCCTGTGTCCTATATTATAATGCTGGTTCATTAGGTATTCCAGTCGTTTATGGTGATTTTGTTTATATTTTCTTATTTCTCTATGGTTTTTTGATGGTTGGTTGACATTCCCATGTCAATCTGTCACTTGTTAAGAGCTCTCAACGAAAATATTGGGGGTAGCTTAGTTAGTGTGTATCTTATTCGCATTGAGTCATACAGACAGAGACAGACTCTTAAAATGACTACTGCGCGTTCAAGGTCAGCGCTCAGAATTCGTGACGACACCTACTACTAATATAAAGGGGTAGAATTTGGAAGTTTGTATGTTTGCAACTTCGCAAACAAAAACGTCCCAATTGGGACTGCCTTCTTAGTTGCATAAAATCATGGGCTATCACCATTCTATTGTTTTGGTTAAGCAAAATGCATCAGTCCCCATCAAGAACCCGTAAATATCTTCTAAAATATAAAAATAACACACTTGCCCGAGGCATTTCTTCACTCCACGTTTTTGCCAAATAGTAACATCGACTCATCTGAGATCAGCCAAAGCTAGATTTGTTTGTAGACTGCAAAAATCTAGATTTTCCATTCCCATTTTGTTGGGTACCTACATCATTACTTTACAAAATTGGCTGACCGAGAATATTTTAGTTTGTTTTGTAGAAAAGCGCTATTTAGTAAAGTGGATTTGCCATTTTGTTTTTTTTGCCGTCAGAGGGAATTGAAAACGGAACGTGTTTTTATTTTAACGCTACGATGCAGTTTTCATACGGACCAGAGAGTATGATAATATTATTTGATCTATACCTGAGAGCCGTGGTAGCCTTGGGGTTAGAGCAGTCGCCTGCTACGCAAGTTCGAATCCCAGCGGGGCCTGCGAGCTTTTCTAAAAAACTTTTGTGCATGAATTTTTACACCACGTGCTTTACGATGAAGGAAAACATCATGAGGGGAAAACTGCATATGTCTGAGAAGTAATTCAATGATGTATGTATAGTGCCTGAGACGGCGATAGACTCACCATCTGTTACGTCGGCACTTAGCCATCTTCAGCGAAAAGTGGGTGTTGTTATTACAACACCTCTGCCTACCCCTTCGAGGAATACAGGCGTGAGCATATGTATGTATGTATTTGGTCTATGGTTGGAGTATGTGCTCTGAAAATCACACTATGATATTCATTATAGTCAAAAGGTACTCGTGAGTTCGTCGAACTCTATAAATAGGTCCGTCATCACCGGCGATGCTCGTCGCGATCTCTTCGTCAACATCCCCGCCGGCCGTCCCTTAGGTTAGAGCTATATTATATTAGCCACACACCCTAGTGAGCTGGGTCATCCACCCAAGCTTTAAGCCTAAGACATTGGGGCCAACTTTGATCGTTTAAGCAGCGTGTATTAAAAACTTATTTCGCTTTGACGTTTAATTATACGGTACCAAAATGAAACGTCAAAGCTCAGAAGTTCTTAATACGCTCTGCTTAAACCGATGATGGTAGACCCCCCCTCAGCTGTGTTTCGTCTATAAATATTTGACAATACTTTAAGAAAGTCCTTTTAAATCGTCACAATAACATGATTATACAGTACTAGCTGTGCCCCGCGGTTTCACCCGCGTAGAGTTAGTTTCATGGGTGTCCCGCGGAACCCTAATGTTTTTATTTCATTAAAGTAGCCTATGTTACTCCTTGCAACATTAGCTATCTGCCAGTGAAAGTCCCGTTAAAATTGGTCCACCGTTTCGGAAATGACCCGGAACAAACAGACAGACTGCGGTTTCACCCGCGTAGATTTGATTACCGCGGAACCCAAAATTTTCTTTATTAAATAAAAAGCACATGTTACTCCCTGTAGCATTAGCTATCTGCCAGTGAAAGTCCCGTTAAAATCAGTCTAGCCGTTTCAGAGATTACTCTTTGGCAAATATCTCATTATTACCACCACGGTACCAATTCTTTGTGTTTTTATACTCGTGATAATTTCTAAACGCAATGTCCTATTGGAATAAAACAAACAGTATTTTACTTCTACATGAATACCCTTGATAGCATAATGCTTAATTTGCATAAGGATTAATATTAATATACACATTTAACGTAGTTTCTTTCTTCAGACGATTTAATATTTTTTATGAACATAAAAGCGGTTATCGTGACTAAACTATGATAGTTAGATATATGCTCTCGCGGACTTTTTTTGTAGATCTTAATAAGACCTACAATTCCGTAGTACATCATTTTGTTCTACTGTCAATAGTTTTTGCAGCGCACGCATAAATAGGTTTTCGATTTTACACCTTGGGTTACAAATTCGCAATTTTCTTACGAACCCCTAATTTTTATTAGAATAAAATATAGCCTATAGCCTTCCTCGATAAATGGACTATCCAACACTGAAAGAATTTTTGAAATCGGACCAGTAGTTCCTGAGATTAGAGCATTCAAACAAACAAACAAACAAACTCTTCAGCTTTATAATATTAGTATAGATTATAAATGTTATATGGGTTCGGAAGGTTGGTTTTATGTAGAAGAACCCGGCAAGAAACTCAGACGCGACGCGAGACCGCGGGTGGAAGCTAGTTAACATTAGTATTTTAATAATTATACGTGTAGACTAGCTGTTCATTGCAGTTTCAGCCGCGTGTACTTACAAAATTTCATGGGTAGGATAAATAAAATTGAAGTGTCTGTTTGTAATTCCAAAATTACAGCTTTTCACTAAATGCACATGCAAAAGTATACACGCTATTGACACAAAAAAACCAAGTTAATTTTTTTTCTGTCTGTCTGTCCGTTTGTCTGTCCGTCTGTCTGTATGTCTGTTTGTTCCAGGTAATCTCTGAAACGGCTGGACAGATTTTAACGGGACCTCACTGGTAGGTAGCTGATGTTTCAAGGAGTAACTTAAGCTACTTTTATTTATCAAAAATATTAGGGTTCCGCGACAATAAGGATGAATCTAAATCTGCGCGGGTGAAACCATTCTATTATTTATTACGGTGGTATTACATTACATTTAGAAAAAGGCTGTTATTATAAACTAGCGGATGTCCGGCGGTTTCACCGCATAGTTCCCGTTCCCGTGGGAGTACGGAGATAAAATATAGCCTATAATAATCAGTGATAATGGAGCATGCAAATGGTGAAAGAATTTTAAAATCGGTCATTACTTTTTGAGCCAATTCGTTGCAAACATACTTACAAACCGTTCCACTTTATAATATTAATATAGACATACACTATTGTAGACTAGCTGTGCCCCGCGGTTTTACCCGCAGAGATTTAGTTTCATACTTAATGTAATATATTTAATTAATAAAAGATAGCCTACGTTACTCCTTGAAACATCAGCTACCTGCCAGCGAAAGTCCCGTTAAAATCGGTCTAGCCTTTTCGGAGATAGATAGACAGACAGACAGACAGAGAAACATTTTATAACTTGGGTTTTTAGTGTCAGTAGCGTGTATAATTTCATATGCATTTAGTGAAAAATTGTTATTTTATATTTACAAACAGACGCTTCAATTTTATTTATCTGTATAGATAGTTACTTATTAGTGTGGATAGAATGGCCAATTACCTAATAGGAAACTTTGTTACCCTATGGAATATACAAGGGCGTAAGATTGATTAGTAACACCGGCTCGTGTAGGGCGGTGTTTGTTTTTGTGCGAACCACATCAACCGAACTCTACACGTTGGGATCTCAACTTTACTTGTCTGCTACTGACCTACTTCATTAACATTGAACCAAAGTTTAACTATAACTTGTAACTTGAAGGAGGTAACTAGGTGGGAAGATTCATAGACACCAGTGCCTAGTGCGAGTGTTCTTATAATCGCCGTCACAAGTCATGGCGTCGACGTAAACGAAAATTTGTATGGGCTCAATAGTGTCATCTTTAGGCCGACAGAGGCGCTATTCCGATCCTATACAAATCTGCGTTTACTTCGACGCGGTGACTTGTGACGGCGGCAGTGAAAAACTCGCACTAGGTATAGTCGCTTGACCTTGCGTTTTAGCCACGCCACATTTAAACAGTAAGGAGAACCGTGGTGGCCGTGAGGTTTGAACAGTCACCTGCTACGCAACGACGCAAGTTTTTCTAAAAACTTAAATACAATAATTTCCCCCGACGTGCTTTACAGTGAAAACATCGTGAAGAAACCTGCATGTCTGTGAAGTAATTCAAAGACGTATTTGTAGTGGCTGAGACGGCGATAGACTCACCATTTGTCTTGTTGGCACTTAATCATCTTCGGTGAAGAGTAAACTCTGCCTAATAGTTTTCATTGTCAACAATAACTAGGTTATGCAGAACCACCTTGAAACGAATTATTCCCGTGTCGTCGATACCCTCCCCGCGAATCCCTTAACGTAGTCTCGCCAAGAGTTATGTCGAGCCAAAAACAATTGCCGGCTACGTCATGTAGAGTGTGAACTGTTAGGAACATAGCTTTATTTTAGAGTATTTTAATTAATTCCTTTGAGAACACATTAGGGACACCGACCGCCCCGCAAAGAGGGAATGCAAGGGAGAAGGGAAGGATAACATTGCCTTGATATTCTGAACTTGCAACACTTGTTTATAAGCAGTTGAAGGTTATTTTTAGATCAAATTAAAACCAGCATATATTTTTCACCATTTATTGTACAGTTTTTGTAACACGATACAATATAAGCATGCCCTATAACAGCGTACTGAGACAATACAGTCACTTGCAAATAAACTGCACACTGGGATATATTCCAAGGTAAATAAGTCCCACTATAATCCCATGTTGCGGATATACATTACACTTAAAATCTCACAAATGTAATTCATGATTTGATACCTAAAAATTGTTTCGATGAAATATGTAGATGTTAGTTCATCCCCACTCATTCTTTAGGCAGTTTTTTTGCAAGTAAGTTTCACATTTCAATTTTCGATTACCAACATTTCAAAAATTAACTAATAAACGATTTTACTTCAATACATAGATGCGTTCACTCCCAAAATCTCTACAAAGGTATCATCCACAAACCGCGATATAATTGTCTTTTAAACGGGATATTAGTGCGTTAAGTATAAGATCGAACGTAAATAACGCAGTGTATGGACGATCCCTAACACTTATCTACTATATTCTCTAAAATTATTCATTATATTATTTTAATAGTGATATTAATGAATAAAATACGCATTAAATATCATTAAATAGTATAGTATTTAATATTAGTACACCTAATATACAAATGACGAAATAAAATTGATAAAATAAAAACCTTAGGAATGGTTATCTTAGGTGTCTAATAAAAACGATAGGGGTTATATATTTAACTGTAAATATTGCTTTTATTACGACGACGATAATTAAAAGCCTGTATTGAAATAATTTAATTACTTTCCATATAATTCATAAATAATGATACTATAATAATAATTTAGATAATACATTATATTTAGGAAATGCAATCTCGTTCTCACGAGATCTCGACTTTTTGTATCTTGAAGACTAATTTGTTTCTTTCATTTTCAATTCAATTCAAAAATATCTTAATTTGATTAGACTTTTAACAAAATACTTTTGTTTTATTATTTGATATTAACGTTACGTAGCTACGTAAGAGTTTACTACTATATTATAAGTTTATTAAAAATTATAGACAGATAAGTGAAATAATGAATGATGCATAAAATACGTTTGAAAAAATTCTTAAAAAATACTTAAAAATGATTTTTTTTTGTTTTATTTATTCAAATATTTTGATTATTTGCAAGAAAACACACTTAACTGCCGATCTCGCGAGATCTCGCAGTATTGTTCTTCACAAACTCGCGAGATGTCGCTCGAGCCTGTCTCGTGAGATTTACATTCCCTAATTATAGTCTACAAGTTTGTGAGCTAATATCACGGTTTTGAAGTTTCAGAATCAGTTGTCCGGTTCATAGTACAACATCAAATATTCTTCAAGTATTTCAAACCTTGATATAAAACGCGCATGAATATACAATATTATTGAAATGAGAATTTCTTCAGATACATATTATTTTGCGTTACATAATAATTCATTTCATAAACTTGGTGAGATTCGAATAGGCACGCATAACATTTCATAAAATACTTAATAATAAGTTACATTTTGTAACAAAACTTGCATCCTGCTAAAATGAACTTTATTATAAACAAGCATAGAAGTTATATTTATATGTACCTGCATATAAAATATATATAAAATTAATGGTGTTAGATACATAAATAAAAAAATGAAGGGTCGTCGGTATATACAGTAATGTATCGCGCCAATTGATGTTAATACGAAGTCCTTTTCGAGAGCTGAATCCTGAAAATAAAATCAGTTTGTCTATAAAATATTACAGGCTTAGAAGTCTATACAGATAAATAAAATTGAAGTGTCTGTTTGTAATTTCAAAATAACAGTTTTTCACTAAATGCATATGAAAGTATACACGATACTGACACTAAAAAACCAAGTTTTAAAATTTTTCTCTGTCTGTCTGTTTGTTCCGGGTAATCTCTGAAACGGCTGGACGGATTTTAACGGAACTATCACTGGTAGGTAGCTGATGTTTCAAGGAGTAAAGTAGGCTACTTTTATTTTTTTTAAACATTAGGATGAAACTAAATCTACGCGGGTGAAACCGCGGGGCACAGCTAATTTATAAATATGAAGGGTCTCTGACAGCGACAAATTTTAGGAATTTACAATATGGCGCTTACAAATTTGTAAGGCTATTAAAAAAAAGTGGTAGAGAGTTGAAATGCTCACCGTCGATAGATGCTTAGCATCTGGTCTCGTATAGTCCGGAGCGGCCGATGTATCGCACCCATTTGATCACGTCGTGGTCCGAGTAGTTCAGTTTGGGCTCGAACACTTTCAAGTAACGCACCTGGAATACAAATTAACTAATTAAAATTCAAGCAATAATTTTAGAATATTGGTTTGGAAAAGTACGAACACGAATCGGAACTCGAACCCACGACCTCTGCAAACCGTGCAGTTGCTCTTCCAACTGAGCTAATCGTGATCCTATCATGCGTCGAACTTTTCCATCCCTTGTTTTTACGGTTTAGGAACCGCTAAATTGTTAGCGTAAAAATAATACTGTGTAATACAATCCAGAATCAAAGAGGAAATATCATTGGCCACCTTGTACGACGAAGAAGCTGTCGTTTTTTTAAAACGGATCCGTAGAAGGAAAGAGAAAGCCCAGGTTAACATAATTGAGCCAAGTTAAAGAAAAAGTGTTTGTCATGACGTATAGGGAAGTAAAAAGATGGCACTGGACAGAGACGAATATACTGTATATACATACATACATATTATGCTCACGCCTGTATCCCATGGGGGAAGGCCAAGAGGTAGACCAAAGTTTGCTACATGCTACGATCCTTATATACTGTATAATAATAGCGCCAAAATAGTTGGTATCCATTTACCATTTTATTAGTTTTCCATTTCATTGGTGATTTTAATTACAGCCATTCAGATGAATGGATAATACCTTGAATCCTGAAGGAGCGAAGGGCACCTCGAAGCCCATGGAGATGGGTGGTCGGGTCCATTTCTTCTTGGTGTCAGTTTCGAGGAGTTCGATCTCAGCAGACAATTGGGTTTCCTTCATGCCCGCCATGCGCTTGATTCTGAGGAAATTAAGAAAAATAATCAATATTCTATCGCCTCAATTTAAAACTTGGGAAATTATTATATGGCTAGAAAAGGAACACTCCCAGTAACATATAATCTGGAGAGATCATCATCTGCCTTCATATCTGTGATCATATCTTCATATCTGCCTTTATAACTCTTCTTATTGAATTTATATCACAGCAGCGGCTAATCTCAACGGAAACTAGCCATCTGCGCAGGAAATATTATAGTGCACAAGTCTGTGCACATACACAGGTGGACTGTTTATTCCCTCACTCTCATAGTGGGATGGGAGGGCAATCCGACAAGACCAGAGAGAGATCAGGCGTAGGACCAACGGTGCAACGTGCTCTCCGACCCACGGGGGTGGAAACACACACTACTTACAAACACAGGTGCACTGTTTATTGGCTCACTCTCATAGTGGGATGGGAGGGCAATCCCACACTACCAGAGAGAGATTAGGCGTATTACCAACGGTGCAACGTGCTCTCCGACCCACGGGGGTGGAAACACACACTACTCACAAACACAGGTGCACTGTTTATTGGCTCACTCTCATAGTGGGATGGGAGGGCAATCCCACACTACCAGAGAGAGATTAGGCGTATGACCAACGGTGCAACGTGCTCTCCGACCCACGGGGGTGGAAACACACACTACTTACAAACACAGGTGCACTGTTTATTGGCTCACTCTCATAGTGGGATGGGAGGGCAATCCCACACTACCAGAGAGAGATCAGGCGTAGGACCAACGGTGCAACGTGCTCTCCGACCCACGGGGGTGGAAACACACACTACTTACAAACCCAGGTGCACTGTTTAGGCTCACTCTCATAGTGGGATGGGAGGCAATCCCACACTACCAGAGAGAGATCACGCATAGGACCAGCCGTCCAACTTGCTCCGAGGCACGGGGGACAACGAAGGCAGATAGAGACAAGTGGAACAGAGAACACAAATAATGTAAAGGCATGATAATAACAATCATAATATTAGCATTTAACATCTCCCGAGCCCCATCCAAATGTATTTTTCACCCATCATCTGTATTCCCTTTCTACCCTTATCATCTTTCACACAACCCCATCATCTTACAAAATCATCATTATCCTCCTGCCCTTATCCCATGTTATTTGTGGTCGGGGCAATGTGTTCTTCTCTTCCATTTCTCTCTATCAGCCGTCATATCTGTATTCACTCCCATTCCAGTCATATCATGTTTCACAAAATCCATCCATCGTTTCTCAGGTCTTCCTTTCCCCTTGTAACCATCCACATTCACCATCTTACAACAAACAGCATTAAAATACTCACTTCCAAACGATAGCATTCTCGGATGCCTTGTACTTGGCCTTCCCTTTGAGGCAGATCAGCTGCACCCCGCTAGTGTTGAGCGGCGTGGGGATCTTAACTTCGATCTTCTGTCCTAGGAGAGAAGGTTTAAAGTTGCTCTTCAACACCACTTTCACTTCCATCTTGGTGCGGCCGACCTCACGTACTAGTGGAATCACGCGGAATGGTAAAGAGATGTCTTTGGTTGTACGGTATCTGGAAATAAGAGAAATACATCTATACATATGCATCTATCTATACAGATAAATAAAATTGAAGTGTCTGTTTGTAATTCCAAAAATTTTTTTTTTCACTAAAGCCTTATGAAAGTATATACGATACTGACATAAAAAACGATTTTTTAGATTTTTTCGCTGTCAGTCTGTTTGTTCCGGGTAATCTCTGAAACGGCTGGACAGATTTTACGGGACTTCTACTGGCAGATGGCTGATTTATCAAGTTATCAATGTTATTTAGAAAAAATATAAGGGTTCCGCGAAATTAGGCAAGAAACTAAATCTACGAAACCGCGGGGCACAGATAGTTTATATATATTTATTACTAGCTGTGCCCCGCGGTTTCACCCGCGTAGATTTAGTTTCATCCTTATTGACGCGGAACCCTAATATTTTTATTAAATAAAAGTATCTTAAGTTACTCCTTGAAACACGAGCTACCTGCCAGTGAAATCGGTCCAGCCGATTAGCCGGAACAAACAGACAGACAGACGGACAGACAGACAGACAGAGAAAATTTTTAAAATTTGGTTTTTCAGTGTCATTAGCGAGTATATTATCATATGCACTTAGTGAAAAGCTGTTATTTTGGAATTACAAACAGACACTTCAATTTTATTTACCTGTATAGAAAATGATGTCTTGTGGTTGGTATACCAGGGCCTATAGACAAAGTAACATTATCCTTGCACTTATAGAAACGATACAAAATGTACGGGAATGAAATATGTCACGTGATTCCCGTAATAAAGCTAGAGGTGCTCGTGACTCAGTTGCTATTGCGCATATCATTCGATCAGCGAAGTTAAGCAACCCTAACCCAAGCCAGTAGTCGGATGGGTGACCGCCCGAATTCCCTCCGTGCCTCGGAGAGCACGTTAAGCCGTCGGTCCCGGTTGACAATTTAACATCTTTGGCAATCGTTACAGGTCAATCGGAGGCCTATGAGAGTCTGACAACAAGTTTAAACCAGATTACCGATTTTCCTCGTAAAAGGGGTTACGAAGGTCAGATAGCAGTTGCTTTGCATAAAATCAGGTGATCAGCCACATCGGGTTGAATCAAGTGCCGACCGCAACAATGTACGGATAAGGCCAGGGAGATGATGATGATAGCGCAAGCACGAGAAAATGTTACTTTGACTAGGCCTCAACTATATTTTTGAAAAGTAATTACTGAGTTTCTTGCCAGGTTCTCAGTAAAAGCAACCTTCCGAACCTGGCGGTAGTATGTATAGTCCTGTGTAATTATATCATTCTGACGATTTGAAAGTACTTTGTAATATATGTAATAAACTTAGGAAGTAGTTAGCAACTTGTCAAATATGCTTTAGTTAGCCTGTTTAAATATAGCTTTACTTCGACAAAATCTTGTACCCATTTAAGGTTTCAAATCATAGGTACCTTCTACTATAATTTAATCATCATCTCCCTGGCCTTATCCCATACATTGTTGGGGTCTGCACTTGATTCAACCCGATGTGGCTGATCACCTGATTTTTATACGAAGCGACTGCCATCTGACCTTCGTAACCCCATTTAGGAGGAAAATCTGTGATCTGGGTTAAACCAGTTGTCAGATTATTTTTAGGCCTCCGACTGACCTGTAACGATTGCCAAAGATGTTAAATGTACTATAATTTAATATTGCACTTAAAACTGTTCTAGGCATAATCTATACCTTGCTATTACTTCTGTATAATTTTGACTGCTCGTGCCATAATAAATGAAAAAAAAAAACTAATATTTTTGACGTTGTCTATACCTCATAAGTTCGAACTCGCCGTCGGGCGGTATGAAGGAGATGGAGTGTTCGGTTTCGAACTTGCTCAGCTTGACGCACTGGTGGAACTGGCAGTCGTCGATCACCACTACGGGCTTGCCCGAGCGCGCCGGGTCGCTGTCCGTGTTGCCCGATATACCACCCAATGACACTGGACACACAAACAATCTATATAGATAAAAGTGTTAGTTACACTACTTATAACTCAAGAATGGCTGAACCGATTTGGATGAAAATTGGTGAGAACCAGAAGAAGGACATAGGATACATGGAACATGATGTAAAACGTGTTATAACACGATAAAGTCAACGTGGGTGACACTGCGTGGGCACAGCTAGTTAATAATATACTAGTTGTGCCCCGCGGTTTCACCCGCGCAGACTTTAGTGTGTTATATAACGATTTTTTCAGGTTTCAAGAGAACGGTATAAAGTAAGTACCATATATACTTTCATATGCACTTATTGAACATCTGTTATTTTGGAATTACAAACAGACACTAATTTTATAAGGTTTAAAACCATCATGTATTAGAAGTGGAATGTCATGTGATAGTGTAAAAGTGATCTCACTATTCCCCTTCCCCTTGGCCTCCATGACGATCTTGTCGTTGATCCCAAACTTGCACTCCGGCATCCCGGAGAGGTAGGACTTCATCACCACCTTGCCTGCCACGTGGGCTGACAGCACTTGGCCTGGAGACAAATATATTATCACAACCTATTCTTATATACACGGTGTCGGAGAAAAAGGAACAGTTGTCTTCTAGAAGTTGTAGGGTTTAATGAATATATCACTATATTAAAAGCGAAAAATATCTAGCTCCAACGATAACGTAGTTATAGGCTTCGGCCGAAAAGCTCGCGGCCTTAAGCGATTGAATGAACGCGCGGCCGCGTTTACCTACAAGGTTAATGGTTTCGAAAAATGGTTTTAAGGAATAATTTCAGGATTTATTAGTGGGAGAAAAAAAATAAAAACGTTACAGCTGATTTTTATGCGAAAATAAGGTCTTGATATGGTCAATTTTGAACGTCAATTACTCGAAAACGGAAGAAGATATTTTCTTCATAATAATTTTAATTGCTTCCTAAAATTAATCCCTATCACATATTTTAAGAGCTGTCCCGGTTTCCTCGACACCCTGTATAGAATCTAGACATTTTTGCAATAGAGCATTGGTTGGTGATACATATCAATAGAATAAAATAGTCCTATCGGTTTTTCCGTTCTACTTACTAATAATTTTTGTGGTAAAGCGCTTACTAAAGGGTCAATGCTTATGGATGTTGATAACATAAGACAATGCTTATTTTTGTAGTAAAATGAAATTTTAAAACTATTATGCCACAAATATTAACAAAATAAATAACAATATAAAAAAATTGTAAAGGGATTTTCTGTTATTTTTAATTGCTATATACCAGCAGCCGATGATCAGTGTCTCTGTGGTGGTGGTGGATGGTTAGGTAGGCAGAGGCGTACTTATAGTACAAATTTCTCCTGTTGTTTAAGTTCCATGTAAAAAGCGAGCCTATTTCCTATAACTGGGAAATTACAGACCTACTGAGAAATTACGGATGGAAAACCCCTTTTGCCCAACATGGGCATCGAACCCAGGGCTATGCGTTCCACAGTTTCATAATTATTGTTACTTACCCTGCGGCGACATCAGCAAGTTGACATACTCCAATACGTCTAGGAATAGCTCATTCCTTCTGTACTTAATACCTTCCCGTCGCCAACCGATCTGGCCAGTCACCTACAAAACACAAGATTTATTTTCATCAATTATCATATTTTTTGGAACTTTTGTCAATAGAAAACACGAGCCGTGGTGGCCGTAGGATTTGATCAGTACCATAGAACTTATGTGCAGTGATTTCACACCAAGTGCTTTACGGTGAAGGAAAACATCGTAAGGAAACCTGCATATGTCTGAGAAGTCATTCAAACTCGTAAGATATCACTGTAAATTAAGACTTCACATCGACACTTGACAATCACTCGCGATAGAATATAAACTAACAGTGTTAAACAAGTTAAATGAGCAATAGTATATATATCTGAAACTGGGAAACGGCTCCAACAATTTTCATGTAAATTAATATGCAGGGGGTTTCGGGAGCTATACTATATCGATCTAGCTAGGTCTGATGTTTGCAAAGCTCGGTCATCCAGATACTGGAACGTTACCTGAGAAGTAATTTGCGCCTGTTCTTCTTTGGAGGCAGATTTGATTCCCTGTTGAGTGATGAATGTCTTCAACACGCCTGTGTCGGAGTTCTGAGGGTAGCCGAAGTCCAGGATCTCTGAAAATATCATAAGAACATACATACATCTTAACTTCATTAGACATGAACAAAGTATTCTCAAAGCATTTCGTTCACTTTTGCTGAGGAAAACCAGGCAAAGAACTCAGCAAATATTTTCAAAGTTAACATTTTTAATAATTGATATTAATAATATTGCAATGGCTCTTCTATATGCATTTAAAGCTATAATGTAAAGAAAGTTTCTGTTCGTTCGACACATAACAACTGTTCTAAGTATTTTAGATTCAATATTAATATGTATTTTTTAAATTTTATGTATTTGAAATGTGGGATATGCAGTTTTATTGAAGTGTCTTTCGAAATTAACAGATTTCCACAATAAACATATGCTATTTATCATCTCTCTATCTGCCAGTTTGTTCGGCTAATGGACCAATTTTAACGGCTTAGACACTTTTATTTTATAAAAAAACAACGACAATAACATAGTTCTTGTTAATCTTCCCTAAGCCAGTAAAACGCGAGGCACAGCTAGTAGAAAATAAAAAATGATTTAAGACTCACCATCAAGCAGTTCATAGATGAGTACAAAGTTATTCTTGATGTTCTCCTCGGAGATCTTGCCGAAGTATGACTGCATCACATGTATGATCTTGAGCAGGAACTCAAACACCATTGCTGCGTTCACATTCTGTTTGGTCACTGCTGCCAGCCAGATGTTTGCACGCTATAATATGAAAAAAGTCATATTGATAGGTAGGTATATAAAGTCTGGGAGTTTTTGGGACCGAAACTGCAGACTCCAATGTTACCTTCAATTTAAAAAATATTTTTGACAGTGAAAATAGAACCGCAAGCCGTGATCACCAAAGGTTACTTGGATAGAATACATAATTATTTTTAATGGTACAATTTGTAATAATCTACACTTATATTATAATGTGGAAAAATTTTATTGTTTTTTTTGTTTGTTTGTTTGCATTAAATAGGCTCGGAAACTACTTGACCAATCTTGAAAATTCTTTCAGTAATGGATAGTTACTCCCACAGGAACGGGAAGTACGCGGGTGAAACCGCGTGATATCCGCTATAACTATGATACATATTCTTACAAAACACTGTTGTTAGACAATAATATTTTATTGCATACCATATAAAAACATTAAATTAAACAACATAAAACTTAAGGGTACAAAAGGCAATAATCTGTAAAATACCTTGATGTGAAAGAATGAAGTGCGTGCAATATTGGTGACAGGTGACCGCACTTGCTGCCTCGCATGGATGACATTCACCCTGAACGCATCTACTGCGTTCCGACCGATGTCATCGCGGTACACCCGCGATATGAGCACCTCGCCCTTGTGGTTGTACACAAACAACCCTCCAATCATTTTGACTTAGGCCTGAGAACAGATAACATATTATTTTACTGGCCCATAGCAAGATTAATTGTTACTTGGGACAGTTGCACAAATTGACCCAGAGTTGGGACATTTTATATAACTAAACATAGGTTTTCAAAGCCAATAAAAGACAGTTAAATAACAATTTGTTGAAATAATTTTTTTATACCATTCAAAAACACCATTTTTTTTCCCTACCAATCTGGGTCATATTTGCCTATCATTTATCAATTTCGATATCTAAAAACTATTACATTTGCAGAAACATCAATTCCCACATATTCCCTTCTCACCTTAAATCCTTTACACTCATTTAACTGTATTTTAGGAATCTGACTGCAGCATGGCTATTAGATACTATTATAATAAACATGGTTATTGGTATCTAATATATATCATATCTAATGGCTTGTTATGGACCAGTTATCATTAATTCCAAAAATGATCCTTCGAGGAGCAGGCACAGGTGTAACAAAGTGGGTATTATTGCATCATTCTTGATTCTACTGTTAAAAGAATAGTGTCACTGGCAATACATCATAAGAGTATTTGGGGGCCCACTATGATAGTTTTAAGTCGACACTGCATCAACAAATCATAGTTTGACCCCCACTTCTTTTAGGCCCTTTGAAAAGAATTTTTTGATTTATTCAGTTTAGGCCCTGGTAAGGCACTTATGAATGAAGAATTGATCATCGGTTCAGGCTTAGGCTGATATAGAATATGATAGCCCTTGCAAATCGGTGTTGCGATTAACACACAATCGTTTGATAAGCGTTTAGCCTACCGATATGCAGACTGAACTACTCCATAGTTATCTATTTTAAAATAGGGTCGACTTTTGGAAAGGTTAGGTTTACAATAGACTTTTAGAGTTATCTAGGCCACTTAACTATATAGTGAAGGGACTTCAGTTCTTATCACAATACTGTGTACAACTTACAGTAAACTATTAGTCATCTGGATACTACTTTTAAGGATGTAAAGTTGCAATGATAGAAAGTAAAAGGGGGCAGTTTCTTTGCACAATCCTTTACCTAAATTCTACCCACATAATAAATAATAAGTTACATGTTATTAAGCGTTATGTGACACAGAAAGAACATTTTTTGGGAGGTAAACGATCTCTTGAATCAAATCAAATCAATAGGACTAGCCGACGAGACACGGTCAATAAAAACAGCTAACCCAATTGAAAGACCCAAATTTAAAAACTGATATTAAAACTCACCCGTGGCTTTTCACGTCAGCACATGAGCGTTTCCGCCTTGGTATTTTACACTAATTACGACGAATAATGTTAAGTAATCTCATTTTTTAAGAAAATCCGTAATATATTGACGAGTTGACGGCGGATGATACCCGCCCCCAAAATGATTGAATGAAATTAAACGAATGGAACGAATGAATAAAATGTAACAGCCTATGTTAGTGTTGCCATGCTAAATAGAGCAAATTCATCATTGTGCATTGTTAAGTATAAGTGCAAGTTACAGTTAGTCAGTTTACATGAATAACCTACCAATAACATCTACGTCATGTGAATGACTTATATTTGAAATCAATATCAAAAGCGAACTGTTGTTCGGTAGCATTTAGTATCGACTTAAAATATAGAGAATACAAATTCTCACGACCAAAAATTTATTAAATAATTATATCAATACAATAATCAATACAAATAAATAATGGTTTATTTTTTAACAGAGGTAAATCTACTGTTAAATAAGTTAAGGCTGGCAGTATTTACTGAATGGGATAGAACGAATGAATGGAATGGATGGAATTGAATTGAAATCAAAAGGCGAAATGTTTTCTTTATCTATGAAGTGAAACGTCAATATAAAATTATTTTTTTACTTCGGAAACTACACGCAAAGTAAAAAAAAGCATTAAGCATGATGAACATGACGATTTTACTAAACTTGCAAAATCATTATTAGCTGATCGGAATAATTTCGATAGTTCGCGATAAAAATAAATTGTCGTAGAAATGATTTCACAATTCTGTTTTAAGTTTGAATATTTAGGTACTTCAGTATTTCGATACAGGTAGCCACAGAAGTGGTAGCTGATGCTAGGTACCTTAAGCAGGTATTCAGCAACATATCAACATACCTATGCTGTAGACTGCTGAAGACATCAAGGGTTGTAGTGCCTTAAGCCTTCATTCACGCAAACAATCTAAATCAGAATCCACAGGCGGGCCTGCTGGCTGAGCACAGACCTCTCTCATGGTGCGACTTACCCTTCAATCGTGGCTAATCATAGGTATCATCGGTAAACATACTCGAGCCCCGTCAGTATCCAAAAAGCCAAAGTATTAGACTCCTTCTTCAAGCGTAATGAGCATAGATAAGTGTTCCAAATGTCAATTTTTTTTTTATCTGCACTAAAGTGTTTTGTATGATGTTGCCAAAAAGTCGAACAGTGTGAGCAGTATATTCGTAAGCCACAACAAAACAGTTAACCCCTACTTACCACAATGAATAAGCCCCGCTTTCCTTATCAGTATTTTCTATTTTATCCGCTAGTTACTCGTAATTACATCAGTCTTCAACCGGCCGCCCAACGAGGAGTTCGTAGGCTAAGGAAGATTTAAATTTTAATCGCTTAGTTTAAGAGGAAAAATGTTACGGTATCTCGTATTTATAAATGTGCTTGGGGTCTTCGTCTCCAGTATAAAGCCTGGACCTCAGTATCCAGCCACTAAGGGCGCTGTCTGGCCGAAGCCCTTGTATCAGAAAGTGGATGATATATGCTTCACTTTCAATCCAGCTCATTTTGGGTTCAAGGTATGTATTATTTAAATTAGTTGTATTTAATTAAAATAAGGATATGATCTTATATCATTCATAACAGAGCGGAAACACGTTGTTAAAATTATCGATTATCCTAATGTGCGCGACAGGTACCTATTTCTTTGTTGTTTTAGATAATTTATCTACAAAAATTTGGTAGTTTTTTAGTGTAGTAATATTACGATAATTTTTTTATCCATAGATAAGTAGTATTCAATAATTAATCTGTTTCTTAGACACAAACACCCACTTGTTATGGGTAAAAAGATTTTTTTATTACAAGATGCTATATAACTAGAAATAGGCAAAGGTAACTTTATGACTAGGAACATAATTTTACTTAACTTCAAAATAGCCTAATAATATTTTTTTCTGGTTTTGGAAGTTTACTATCTACGCGGGAAATTGCGTAAAACTTTCTTGCGTTTGCGAGACAGTTTAACGAATAAGTATTTATTCGTTAAACTAACTGTTAGGTTTTTTTTTAATTGAAAGCTGTTGGTTTAATAAGGTTAACAATTATAATTTCTATGAATGTTAGGTACCTAATTTAAACTTTTCGGAAACAGCGTTCTCCAGTTAATCATTAAAAACCAATTAGTGTAAGTACCTAGTTTAGTAAGTACCTGTTACCGTTACATGCCTACTTGGAAATAACGGTACGTTCACCCACATAAACCTTTGTAACAAAACATATTATTAAAAGAGAACAAAAGAGTGTGTTGTAGGTATGTAATATCTATATACATACAGTACAGATAAGTAAAATTGAAGTGTCTGTTTGTAATTCCAAAATAACAGCTTTTCACTAAATGTATGAAAGTATACACGCTACTGACACCAAAAACCAAGTTTTAAAATTTTTCTCTGTCTGTCTGTCTGTTTGTTCCGAGTAATCTCTAAAGTGGCTGGATCGATTTTAACGGGACCTTCACTGGCAGGTAGCTAGGAGTATCTAAGGCTACTTTTAGTAATTAAAAATATTAGGGTGCCGCGACAATAAGGATGAAACTAAATCTACGCGGGTGAAACCACGGGGCACAGCTAGTATATTATATAACTAACACGTAGATATCTTGTCTTCCTAAGGAAATTTTTTAGGTATACATAATTGAAAATGAAAAATGAAAAATATTTATTCAGTTTAGGCCCTGGTAAGGCACTTATGAAAGTCGAGAATTTACCACCGGTTCGGAAACTAGCCTTCTGAGAAGAACCGGCAAGAAACTCAGCCAGGCATCATGTACATATCATCGAAACAATATAAATCATATGAAATCATCAATCAATTCGCCCCCAAAATGCGTTGCGCAAAAAATGTCAGGATGCCCAGCAGTGGGATACGTTTGGCTCATGACGATTAAAATCATATCAATTCAGAAAAACAAAATAATTACTTACTAGTTGCCAACGAAAATACATTGCACATGGCATTGCACGAGTATAAATAATGTTTTAAACATTAATATAGGTATTGTGTTAACAAGTGTTCTTTTTTTCACTTGTCTACATACATATGCTCACGCCTGTATTCCCCGAAGGGGTAGGCAGAGGTGTTGTAATCACAACACCCACTTTTCACCGAAAATTATTAAGTGCCAACGAGACAGATCTATCGCCGTCTTAAACACACACATAATTATGTCTTTGAATTACTTCTCAGACATATGCAGGTTTCCTCACGATGTTGTAAAGCACGTGGTGTGAAATCAATGCATATTAGTTTTATAGAAAAATTCATTGGTACAGGCCGCTGGGATTTGATGTTGCGTCGCTTGCGTAGCAGGCGACCATTTAAACCCCACGGCTCTTCAGTTATAGTAGGTAGGTAACGTACTTAGGTATATAATTATTTAGTTTTAGGTGGGTAGGTATTTTAGCTTTTCAAAATAAAATTATGAATCTATTTACTTAACAAAACAAAAAAAATTATAACAAGTATAATATACATAAACGAACAATTTATTTTTAATGATATCATCAACTAACAATAACCTAACACATTGTATGAATATTATTTATGAGGACACGGTGTCTGTTAATTGTTGTATAACTATTCGTAACGTTCTTGGCTATATCAAATGAGACGTTTCGCACTTGTTACGCCAACATTTCAAATAAATATACTATGTAAGCACTTAATTAATACCCTTGTTATAAAGTCAAAGTCCAAGTCAAAAACAAAAAAAATCTTTATTCGATTAGACTTTTTACAAAGTACTTACTTTCACATCGTCAGAACGACATGGTTATACAGGATTGTACATGCTACCGCCAGGTTCGGAAGGTTGCTTTTACTGAGAATAACCGGGCAAGAAACTCAGTAATTACTCTTTTTAAAAATATTATACAATTTTAAAAAACAAAGTTCCAATGCACAAGATATATAATGAGTGTTATCTAGTTGATCAAGACAAACACATACACATTTTATTGTTTAACAGAAACTTAATCGAGTTATTATAAATTATATACATTTTTGGGGTATACATGTGAGCATCCATACCACTTCATGTGTGTATTTCAATTATAAATACATATAATCAAGCCTGTATTCAGCGCAGGGTAGGCAGAGGTGTTGTAATCAACAACACCTACTTTTCACTGGACACGATTAAGTGCTGACGTGACCGATGGTGAGTCTATCGCCGTCTCAGGGACTATACATTCATACGTATACCGTAGTAACGTAATCGTAGACGTAAATTTATATTATAATAATTTGAATATTGTAATTTATTAATTATATTAATATGTAAAGACTGCGAATAATATATTCATACCAGCCAGTGCCATTGTCCAGCCAGAAACATATAACAATTTACATACACAAGACCAACTTCGTTTCAGTTGCGGGAAGGAAAACTTATGTCCTAATTTAAATAATAAAGAATAACCAGATATTTAATACATACATTTCAAAGAGGTATGCGCATATGTTTTGCTTAAGAGATTCGCCATTCGCCACATCGTCGTCGGTAGGTGCTTAATAGCACAATCAAATTAATAACAATTTAATATGAATTTTAGCTATAAACCTATTGGAGTTCGAATCTTCTTCATGTTAATTAAACCCGTACCTATTAGTAAATCAAATCAAATCAAAAAGTTTTATTCAACATAAGGGACACTTGGAACACTTATAGAACGTCATTTCTCTTACGCTAACTGAGGTTAATTTACTACCGTTACCAAATGTAAGCCTGTCAGGAGAAGAAACGGCGAAACAAATTCCCCGGTTTTTTGCAATCAACGCATCAATACTCAATACATACAGATAAATAAAATTGAAGTGTCTGTTTGTAATTACAAAATAACAGCTTTTTACTAAATGCATATGAAAGTACACACGGGACTGACATTCAAAAACCGATTTTTGTCTGTCGGTATGCATGTTTGTTTGTTCAGGCTAATCTACGAGACGACTGGACCAATTTTAACGGGACTTAAACTGGCAGATAGTTAATAGGCACAAAAATATAATCATTATTTAAATTGAATTCTAATTATTCTTTATTTCCCAGATTACAGGTAAATCCTGCAAAATATTGGAAGAGGCAGTCGAGCGTTACTCTTTCACTGTTCGCGATGCGTTCCGGAACCGAAGAAAGCGAAGTGGGCGATACACTCACACCGAACAAATACACCCAAATGGGTCGATAACAGAACTACGGATAAACCTTCAACAGCCATGTGAAGACTATCCATACTTTGGGATGATAGAATCATGTATGTATTTCTCCAAACTCTACTGTATCTATAAATCTATACATACAAAATCTAAAATCTAAAAATAACAAATCTAAAATAAAGTGTCTGTCTGTAATTCAAAAATTACAGCTTTAAACTAAATGCATATGAAAGTATACACGCTACTGACATAAAAAAAACAAGTTTTAAAATTTTTCTCTGTCTGTCTGTCTGTTTGTTCCGGTGAATCTCTGAAACGGCTGGACGGATTTTAACGGGACTTTCACTGGTGGAAGCTGATGTTTCAAGGAGTAACATAGGCTACTTTTATTTATCAAAAATATTAGGGTTCCGCGACAATAAGGATGAAACGAAATCTGCGGGTGAAACCGCAGGGCACAGCTAGTATATACCTACAGATAAATAATATGAAAAATTCAAAATAACGGCTTTTCACTAAATGCAAACAAAAAGAACACTGTAAAAAAAAATCATTTTTTCTCTCTCTGGCTGGACCGATTTTAACGTGGCACTGGCAGATAACTAATGTTACAAGAAATTACTTAGGCTGATATAATTTTGGAAAAAAATGGGTTCAGTGAATTGATGCCTACGTGGGTAAAACGCGGGGACACAGTTAACTACAAGTTACTAAGGACTGGCTGCTTACAGCTGTTCACTTCTTGTGCCTTTGATTTGCGCCATTTGACGCTGTTGTCTATAGCAAGCTGTAGCGGGAACTAATGGATTTAGAGATATATGGAACGCATCAAATTTCTCAATGCACGTCAACTTAACTTCCAATAATATCACTAGGGGCGCCACATAAAATTGTATGAGTATTTTTGGAATGTGTAGACTGTCCCACAATACGGGCAGCTGGGATTTTCCAACGGAAAATACCGTTACAGTGAAGAAATGGCCATTTATTTATTTAACAAAAACGCCGAACCAATTACATTTGTTAAAGAAACAAATATTAGATAACTTCAATTCAAATGAAAATTAACAAATTAGCATTAAAATAACTTCTTATATAAATCAAAATCCCAAGAACTCCAACGATAATTGGCGCCAATCATCCGCGAACAGTACCCCTATCAGGAGTTTGCCACTGTATTCCTAATCTACACTTGCTAGCGTCACCGACAATATTTGCAGACAAATTTTACTTCTTCACGTCACCGCTTGGAGGCGCTGTATAATTTCTCATACAAATATTCGACGGAGACGCTAGCGAGTGTAGATGACGAAAACGGTGGCAAACCCATGTTAGGGGTAGCTAGGACTGGCGCTGAGGTGAGCGTTGAGCGCAGTGAGGGATCGCGGGATAGGTGACCATGACACCACGAGAGAGATTTATGTCCAACAGTGAACTCTAGCCCATCTGTTTAATTGCGCCAGTCCAGCGTGCTCGTATAGTATGCTACCTAGTTTTAATGGAGGACCTTTCTATTCATCGTTATTTTGAATTTCAGATAATTTGACAATAGCCCCTTCAAGTGAGTTGACCAGTACGTCAATATGGGGTGTGTTGAGAGGACTGGAATCCTGGTCACAGTTGTTCTACGTGGACAGTAATGTAAGTTATCAAAGCAACAGCAACTCTAACGTCACTTGTCGAAATATCACGGTAGCTCTACACTAACATTAAACTATTTCATACATACATAATGCTCACGCCTTCCCGCATTTTTCCAGATATGTTTAAGTCCCATCTTGACAATAAGCCTAGAGCCTTTTGCCACCAACCGGGCACTACGAGTAATACAGAATCCGGCCTGCTACTAGGAAATGATATGGGACATTTATAATCCTGTATAATTTTAATGATTTGAAAGTACATGATGATAATGAAAGTTTAATCAAATAAAGATATTTTGAATTTCGTAATGCTTATTCCCCCTATTCCACAGAACCTCATAATAAACGCGACATATATAATAGACGAGCCCCAGTACCCTCACCGCGGGCTCCTGGTGGACACGTCTCGGCATTACATATCTCTCCGCAACCTCTATAGGACCATCGACGCGATGGCCATGAACAAGCTGAACGTCCTCCACTGGCACATTGTGGATGACCAGAGCTTCCCTTATCAGAGCAAGATGTTTCCAGAATTGAGGTAACTCTTTTGAAAAGAGCATTGCCTCATGCTATTATACCTAACTGTTGTTCATTATGAGTCAGCAACATTATTTTTCCTTGTACATAACAAAATAACATTACAGTTACCTAATTTAGTTTAGTAGGCAACAAGAGGAGAGGAACACCTAAGAAATTGTGTATGGATTGTGTGAAAGATGATATGGCTAGAATGAGAGTGAATACAGATATGACGGCTGATAGAGAGAAACGGAAGAGAACAACACATTGCGCTGACCACAAATAACATGGGATAAGGGCAAGAGGTTGATGAGGCAGCTAATTTGAAATATACGGGATCTAAGAAATAACGAGTAATTCCTTATGTGTGACAATTTTATTTTTATTTTGCAGCCGTCTTGGTGCGTACACTCCTGCGATGGTGTACACGGAAACAGATATTAAACGCCTTATAAAGTTTGCGAGAGCGAGAGGTATTCGAGTACTGCCCGAATTTGATGTGCCAGGTAATTTGTTATCACATTTTTAATATAATATCGTTAGTTACCATACGAAGTAACTTCTTAGTTCTTACAATTATATATCCTGTGATACTTAATGTTTAAAAAATACTTCATTCATACTTGGGCCACGCAAAAGAAAATGCAGGAAACACTTCAGAGCAATCTGCACTATAGACTGACAGCTTTAGGCTGCCTGTTCACTGGAGCGGAGTGATTTGCACAATATTTGTGCAAATCTATTGATGGCTTTTTGCCTCGCTTACCGTTCCGCCATCGCTCTCTGCTCCATTAGACAGACAGCCTTAATGACCCCTCGTCGTACACCTGCTCTACTGTACCTTTCGGGCAAGAACTTATTTAAGTCGATCTATACTTCTTAAATCAGTGCTTTTCAACATAGACAAATTTCATACGCCAAACTAAGGCCCACCTTATATCGTGCCCTGGGTGCCCCACCAGCTGTACGCGGCAGGATCTAATGGCTGCCACCAATAACGCTGTGACAGTAGTCAAGTTCTGGGCTACAACAATTTAAAATGTCATCGACACGATAAGATTCTTCTTATAAACATATTATTCCACAGGCCATACAAGATCGTGGGGCGAGGCGTACCCCGGCATCCTTACCAAGTGTTACGACGCGTCTGGACGAGTGACAGGTCTAGGACCAATGAATCCGATCCACAACGTTACCTACAAGCTTCTACATGACCTCTTCCTTGAGGTGCAGGCTCTTTTCCCTGAAAAATACTTGCACATTGGCGGTGATGAGGTGGAGTTGGCGTGCTGGTGAGTGTTAACACCGCTGGATTATTGTAGACTTGCTTGAAGGCCAGTCTTAGTTCACAATCATAGGAATTTGATACATAATACATAGATGATAAAGTTTAATTTCTTATCTATGAAACTGACAGTCGAGTGCGACGCTGAGAAACCTTACAGAATAACGCAGCTGAATCCCAACCAGAGGTTTAGTTACCGATTGGCTATTATTAGATTTTAAAATTTCTTTTACCAATTGAATGCTACATTATCACTGATTAATATATATAGGCTATATGCTCCGTGCTCCAACGGCAATGGCAACTACGCGGGTGAAACCGCGTTACATCCGCTAGTATAAGTATTACAGCACTCAAAGCTGTCAATGTCTCTCATGCAATGTTTGACAGATACCTACATAGATAATAATGAAAACTGAAGGTAACATACTTATTGATAAGTAACAAGCTGCGCTAATAGTAGGAAGGTCTATTTAATACCTACTTCAAAATCTAGGTCAGCTCTTTCATATGGTTACATAATTTGCTGAAGTAAATATATTATTTACCTACTTGTCACTATCGATATTTTAACATGGTTATCAGCGATTGTACAACACTCAACAATTTGTACCTACTTAATGCTTAAAGTATTTACCCACTTACCTACTTTTATTTTTAATACATTGTTACCTAGACGTGTAGAACCTGGCGCCTTACCATGAGCTCTTATTGCCATGATAGTTTCACTCATTTATGTGACAGATGTATGTGACGTGCATACACCTGTCACTGTCGCACAACTGAATTAACATTGCAATAAGAGCTCATGGTTGGGCCCCTGAGAGTGCGATAGACTGACCATCCGTCACGTTGGCACTTAATCATATTCGGTGAAAAGAGGATAGTTACTATTACAACACATCTACTACAACGCCTACCCCTTCGAGGACCCTTCTGAAATGGCGCGAGAATATTTATTTAATGCAATATACTGAGAGGCATGGATGGAATATTTCTTCTTGAAATAATGTATACTTAATATTATAAAGCTGCAGAGTTTGTTTGTTTGAACGCGCTAATCTCAGGAACTAATGGTCCGATTTCAAAAATTCTTTCAGTGTTGGATAGTCCATTTATCGAGGAAGGCTTATATTTTATTCTCATAAAAATTAGGGGTCCGTAAGTAAATTGCAATTTTGTAACCTAAGGTATAAAATCGAAAACCTATTTATGCGTACGCTGCAAAAACTATTGACAATAGAACAAAATTATGTACTACGGGTCTGTAGGTCTTATTAATATCTACAAAAAAGTCCGCGAGAGCATATATCTAACCCTCATGGTTTAGTCACAATTACCGCTTTAATGTTTAAAAAAAAAGTTTAATCGCCTGAAGAATGAAACTACGTTAAATGTGTAAATCATAAAATTAATTCTTATCCAAATCAAGCATTATGCTATCAAGGGTATTCATGTAGAAGTAAAATACTGTTTGTTTTATTCCAATACGACATTGCGTTTAGAAATAATCACGAGTATAAAAACGCAAAGAATTGGTACCTAATAATGAGTCATATGCCAAAGAGTAATCTCTGAAATGGCTAGACCGATTTTAACGGGACTTTCACTGGCAGATAGCTAATGTCACAAGGAGTAACATGGGCTTTTTATTTATTAAGAAAATTTTGGGTTCCGCGGTAATCAAATTAAATCTACGCGGGTGAAACCGCAGGGCACAGCTAGTGAGTAATAATAAAAATGTCTATACCTATATTTAAATCACTGCACAATAAGGATTATCTGCTCAGTTTGAGCTTTGTTTTTTTCCTCAACTCAGTGTGAAGGAACATAGCAAGGATACATAAATATAAAGAGCAAAATTAGCTCGCTTACCTACTGGTTATACCTAATTTTATAACATAACATACATAATATACCTTCATGTGCTCACGCCGTTTGCCACATACTTCGATCCTTGCATGCTCTCACTAAAAATAATAATATGCCATCCAAAAGATCTCTTTAATTTATGTCTGAGAAGTAATTCAAAGACGTATGAAAGTATATCTACTTATTGCCAAATACGGCGATGGACTCGCCATCTGTTAGCACTTATCATCTTCGGTGAAAAGTGGATGTTTTTATTACTTCTTCACCCCTTCGGGGACTCTTCTGGAATGGCCTGAACCATATATTTATATTTTATTACTTTCACAGGAGGTCGAACCTGGAATTGCAGAATTTCATGAAGGCGCACAACATGACGTCTGTGAAAGAGCTCCACGCACTCTTCATGCGCAATGTCATACCGCTGCTTGACAATCGCTCCCTGCCAATTGTGTGGCAGGTCAGTATATTTTGAAAAAACATTATCTCCCTGGCCTTATGTATTGTTGGGGTCGCCACTTGATTCAACCCGATGCGACTCATCACCAGATTTTTTTACGAAGCGACTGCCATCTGATCTTCATAAGCTACTTTACGAGGACAATCGGGTTTTGAGATGATCAATCGTTGACGAATGATCTTACTTGTGTTCTAGTGTGGGTCAAACTTTGCTGATACTTATTCGATGGGTGATCATTTCGAGCCACCAGAAATTACACCAATTATAAATTACTGTTATAAATAAATGTAGTGCTGCCAACACCATCCTGCAAAAACTTAATATATTTATCGAACGTTAGCAAATAGAAACAGTAGGTACTTCAGTAACAGTGCATTGCGCTCGCAGTTTATTGAACGTAGGCAAATACACAACAATATCACACAAAAGCCACACAGACACATGCACTGTCATAGTATACCTATGCTTGCACTTATTCAATGTCACAATTATTTATGGTCCTTACGTATGCAAGAAGAAACTCGGCCACAGTACGTCGGTAGGTAACTAGGCGATGCTTAGGTAAGTAGGTGCTCCGACCAGCAACTGGAGCCTCCGCAAAGAAGGCCGCGGGTGTCGAGACGTATATGGGCAAGGCACAACTAGTTCATAATATAATTGGCAAGTCATTAGTCAGGGTCCCTTCTAAGTAGTTTTAAGTGTTATATTTTTTCAGGAAGTGTTTGACGAAGGTGTGCCACTAGACACAGACACGCTGATCCAGGTGTGGAAATGGACTCCAGTTCGTGATATGATTTCTGTGAGTGTAAATTACTACTTACTACCTCTTTGGTCTAGTGATCACAAACATTTAAACAATGTACTTAACAAAGTTTTTATTGTTGTGGGTGAGTCCGTAATAAATATAACAAATTCTAAGATTATTTCAGGTACTATCAGCAGGTCACCGTCTAATATACTCATCATCGTGGTACTTGGACCATCTGAAGACTGGCGGTGACTGGGAAGACTTTTACAAGGCAGACCCGAGGCAGATGGTTTACGAAGCTTCCAAGACTCTCGACTTGGAGAAAATAGTCGGAGGCGAGGCTTGCATGTGGGGCGAGGTCGTCAATAACATGAATATTATCAGCAGGTAAGATGTGATGTCTTGAGAAGATTGCTAAGAATCCCATATTATAAAGGGTGCCAAAAAGCCAAAAGTATATTCAAAGCCGCTTGACTTTATACCCGCTAAACCAGGAGGCCTTGATTTTCTAGTGCCTAACTACCTACGCTCTGAAATAAAGAAATAAAACTTACCGTTACATAGTTTTAGATATAGGAAAGCAATTCCCATATTCAGGTGGGGTGTCACACCCCCCTCATCCAGAACTCCATTGTAATTCTCGTAAACCTATATCATAAATGTCTTAAGACCTTCGCGGTTACAAAAAACCCTGATCTCGACGGTTTAGGAATACGAACCTACCTCAGATCCTACCTATTATTTTTGTAGAGTGTGGCCTCGTGCAAGTGCAGTGGCTGAGCGTCTCTGGAGTCCTCCAGTGCAGAGCACCATCGTGCCAGCCTCCACGCGATGTCGCCTCGAAGAGCACGCATGTCGTATGAACGCACGAGGTATCGGCGCACAACCACCCAACGGTCCGGGATTCTGTTGATCTAACTTTGTACTTATTTACATGTTTTAAGATACATTTATGTTTGTTAAGAATATTAGAATACATTGTGTAATTTTATATTATAACAGTCGTTTTGATATTCCCGAGTGTTCCTTTTTCCTAATACCTACATGGAAGGTAGGTATGTATATCGATGCTATCATAAAAAACAGACAGACATAGCTCAGTCCCCACATAGTGAGATAAGCAAGCTTGGCAACACCATTTATTGACTGCAAGGGCGAAGAAGTGTATCCGTCGTCGCCGCCACAGATGTCCTACCCACAGCAGCTTTTTTTTCACTTCATGTCTATGCACGCGGCCACGCGGGATATCCCCGCAACCATAGTTAAAGAAAATTTTCTCATCTTTGCCCGCAACATTAAACCAGCTACTTATTGCATTTATTACTCACATTCAATCTAACTTTTTGTGAAGTATTCATTAATTATCTTAGAATTCATCCATTTTGTAAGAATATTTTCAAATTCTTAAAATCACACAGGAATATGACCATACCACAATCTTCCAAACGAGAGTTTGGAAGCATCATAGATAAAGAAAAAAAATCGCTTACGGCAGCACACACGCCACAGAAATGAACTGCCTGTTACAACATTTATTTTACATTCTAACAGTATGCTTGATTTATTAGTTAAATTCCTTCAAAGATTTTAATAATTACTAAAATTAAGGGTTTTAAATTTCAATATTTTTCTAAGATGTCTAGTGACACGTCACTATATCATAGACGAATTATGTTTTATCTATGGAAGAAAATGAAAGGAGCTGAAATCTTAAAAATACTGTCTGTCTATGGCGTTATTGGGTCGATTATGTCATGGCGGGTTAGATGTTTTCGGCAGTTAATTTTATTGAATTTGTTTTGAATTACGCCGTCAATGATCTCGTTTCAACCCTTGTTGTTTAACACTAAGCGTATTTGTATATTAGTGATCTTTTTATACTATTCAAATGCTGAAAAGGTTGCAAATGGGCCTTCGCGCGTTCATGCTTCTCGCATCTAAAGTATGGAGTTGTTTTTGTTATATGTTTAAGAAGCAATATCGAGCGGTAAATATGCGTTGTGCTGTGATTATTAAGTGAATTATTGTATATACGCAGACATATTGAAGTCTCACGTGGTACTTGCATTTTTCAGTTGGCTCAGTATCAATCCGTCAAATATGAATTATACCCACTGTCCCCAGTATCGCGACACAGGCTGAGTGAGTACTAATCTCTATTTATCATTTTTATATTGCTAATTCATTGTTACATTTCTATACATAGACTTATCTGAATATTTTTATCAAAGCTGTCTCAAATCTGTGATAAAAATCCATCCTACTTGTTGATATGGTTGGCAAAGTTAGTAGCTGCTACAATTTTAGCTATTTTCTTGTCCTAAATAATATATTTGCTCATACTTTAGAGTTGTGGTGGCAAAGAGATTTCAGTTGCCTGTTGTGCAAGCAGAGTTGCGTTTGAAACTTGAATAGGTTTCAATCTCTACTGGTCTTTTGAATGAGTTTTTCTAAATACTTCAGTGCAGTAGACACACCAGGCTTTACAGTTTAAGGAAAACATTGTCAGTAAACCTGTATAATATTGAGATGCAAAGATACTATTCAATACAATGAGACTTTGTGCCGATTTTATTAATGTCAGAGAAAATAATACAACTTAAAATTTAAAGGTATAAAAGGCAGTCTTATTGCTATAGCTATCTCTCCCAGTAAATGTTAGAGTACAGAAGAGAATGATATTTAAGAGGTATAAAAGTTAAGCAGAGTCAGAGATGTGTTTGTCCTGAGACAGTAGCAATAATGTGTGTCATTTTGGAACCAAATCATCTTTGGTAAAGTGTGCTAACTTCCTAAAATGGGTAGGAAAATGTGAACACAAGATGGGACTCAAAGCAATGCAGTTGCTCTGTTAACTACTTGTAATGCCAGCTCATACAAAAAAATATTCCCTCGCCTTATTTTTTAAAGTTAAAAGCGCCTTTGGAGCAGCTTTTATAACTTCTGCCTACACTTTCAGGGACCCTTCTGGGAGTGTTCAGCTTACATTTTGGACACCAGTACACAGACTCGAAGAATTGTATTCCATAGTCAAATTGTTCACATTAAAAATAATTTCTTTGCAGGTCTGGTAAAACGGAAAATGCTAGTGTTAGATCTAGACGAGACACTAATCCATTCACATCACGATGCAATGCTCAGACCAACAGTCAAACCGGGCACACCTCCAGACTTCGTGCTAAAAGTTACTATAGACAAGCATCCAGTGCGGTTCTTCGTTCATAAACGGCCGCATGTGGATTACTTTTTGGATATAGTGAGTATTTCTGAACATAACGTTTAACCATTTTTTTTTAAATAATAGTTAGTAACATTACCCATCTGCCAGTGAAAGTCCCCTTTGAATTGGTCCATCATTTTGGAGATAGGGCTTACTAACAGATATACATAAGATGGATTGATAAGAAAATAATTCATAATGAAAAGAAAATTATGCATATCATGACTAGACTTCTCCTTTTGAATGACCATCCCATTTTTCATACCTGTCCAAAACAAGCAACAGGATGCTAAATTCACTTTTGAATCTATTGCTTCATTGAGCTTTGTCTATCTTAGTAAGAAAAGAGTAATTACTGAGTTTCTTGCCAGGTTCTTCTTCATTAAAAGCAACCTTCCGAAGCTGGCAGCAGCATGAATAATCCTGTGTAATTATGTCATCCTGATGATTTGAAAGTACTTTGTTAAATCTAATCAAATAAAATTTTTGAGTTTGAGTTTGAGTTTAAAAACAGTACATAAGTCAATACTGTATCAAGGACCTCGCTTTCTATAAGTGGCGCACTGCAGTCACATTGGGGGATGTTGCAGTACATTTGTGTGGGAGCATTTGCAGAGCTTTGGTTGCTTGGTCTCTGGTGGAATAGTTATTAGGCCATATGAATCTAAAATAATTTCCATAAAGACTAAATTTGCTTGTCAATAGCAGTCTGCTGATCTGATCTGAAACTACATACACAATCATGTATATGAGGTTTCGTAGTCAAAGTCAATATATATCTTTATTCAATAATATCTTTATTAGATTAGATTTTTACAAAGTACTTTCAAATCATCAGAATGCCAGGTTCAGAAGGTTGCTTTTACTGAGAACAACCTGGCAAGAAACTCAGTGATTACTCTTTTCAAAAACATTATACAATTTTAAACAACAAAGTAAATCACTTGAGAAATGTAAGCCCATGGACACAGTTCCAATGCACAAATCAGATGTAAGAATTCAATAGCTTGTATTTCACATACATAGCTAATGTTTATCAAAAGTAGCTTATGGAATATTCTGATGAAATGTTACCATTAATATCAGTCCTATCGAAACAGGAGACAATAAATTTATTGCAAGATTTATAGTCCAGACAATATGATAAACACTTTATAGTAAGTCTCATACATTATGTATACAGAAGGTGACACTTTGTATGTTTTGAGATAAATTGCATGTCAAGTGTTGACATACTGCAAGAAACAATATGCCACATGAATATAAACATTTTATTTAAGTATTTTTTTCAAAAAAAAACCCAGTATGGTATTACAAATTTAAATGTTGTCTCTACCTTGAAAATGTTTCATCCACGTGTTATATGAACCGTGGTGGCCGTGGGGTTTAAGTAGTCCCTTGCAAAAGCGACACAAATTCGAATCTCAGCCTGTACCAATGAGTTTTTCTGAAAACTTATGTGCAGTGATTTCGCACGTCGTGCTTTACGGTGAAGGAAAACATCGTGGCAATGATGTATGCATAAGACGACGATGGACTCACCCTCTATGTGGTCTTCACATTTATAATATTAATAGAATATATATATTGCTTTGTTTGTATGTAACTCAGTAATGTTTATCTTTACATCTATACAGATAAATAAAATTGACGTGTCTGTTTGTAATTCCAAAATAACAGCTATTTACTAAATGCATATGAAAGTACATACCATACTCACATAAAAAATATTTCACTGCCAGGTAGCTAATGTTACAAGGAGTAACTTAGGCTACTTTTATTTAAAGTATGGCTCCAAGGGGCACCATGAAATTAAAATCTAGTAGGTACAGCTAGTTTATAATATGTATTATTAGAATGATATATTGCGAAAAGTAGTTTGAATTGTATGTAACTCAGTAATGTCTATATACCATAATGATGGTAATATTTACCTTGCAGGTGTCACAATGGTACGAGCTGGTTGTATTCACAGCCTCGATGGAGATATACGGCGCGGCGGTCGCCGACAAACTGGACAATGGACGGGGTATTCTGCGGCGGCGGTTTTATAGGTAAGCTTAGGCCCTGGTAAGGCATAGCATGAACGTCGAAGATCAGACTACCGGTTCCGAAACTGAAAAGAACTGGCAAGAAACTTGGCTAGCATCTCAATGCTGTCAGTAGTAAATCTATACCGATAAATAAAATTGAAGTGTCTGTTTGTAATTTCAAATTAACAGCTATTTACTAAATGCATTTGACTCGCATAAAAAAAAACATCTGTCTATCTGTCTGTTCCGGCTAATCTCCGTAAGGTCTGGACCGATTTTGACGGCACTATCACAGGCATATAGCTAATGTTACAGAGAGTAACTTGGGCTACTTTTTTTTATAGGCAAAACATTCGGGGTGCCGCGGTCACTCTAATCTAATCTAGTGTAAAAATTCTGAAAACTGTGCAGAGTACCAAATAATTATGAGATTCACATATGTCATTATGTTTCCGTTGCTTTCAGCTGTTGAACTTTGAGTTGTATTATTAAAGTGTTAAGGTATACAATTGTTTGTTCCAGACAACACTGCACCGCAGAACACGGTTCGTATACCAAGAACCTGTCGTCAATATGCGACGATCTCAACAGGGTGTTCATATTGGATAATTCACCTGGGGCTTACCGGGACTTTCCAGGTTACTTTTTAATTTTGTACTAGTACTTACATCTAATATGTATATCTACACAGATAAATTAAATTGAAGTGTCTGTTTGTAATTCCAAAATTACAGCTTTTTACTAAATGCATATGAAAGTGTGCTACTGACACTGAAAAACAAAGCTTTAAAATTTTTCTCTGACTGTCTGTCTCTTTGTTCCGGGTAATCTCTGAAACGGCTGGACTGATTTTAACGGGACTTTCACTGGCAGGTAGCTGATGTTTCAAGGAGTAACTTAGGCTACTTTTATTTATTAAAAGTATAAGGGTTCCGCGACATGAAGCATGAAACTAAATCTACGCGTGTGAAACAGAACACAAAATTGAAGTGTCTGTTTGTAATTCCAAATTAATAGCTTTTTACTAAATGCATATGAAATTGCATACAATAAAAAACTATTTTTTCAATTTTCTCCATATATCTGTCTGTCTGTTTGTTCCGGCTAATCTCGGAAACGGTTGGATGAAAATAACGAGTTAAAAGTTATAACTCTATTATAACGAGTTAAAAATTTAAAAAATTAAAAAGTTTAAAAAGTTATAACTCTTTTAAGATGAAATTGTTGTGCTAACAAATTGACAACTATTGCTAGCACACAGACTCCACTGCCCTCCTGCCTGCCCCTGACGGAGCACTGCCAACCTTGTACTTACCACAGAAACATTATAACAGTATAAATTTGAATTTCGCATTTGGGTGCTTTCTTCGGTGGAGGTACAGCCCTCAGTTTGGCAGCTCCAAATATGGAACGAGAGATCCCGTTTGCCCTACGTCTCTTAACTACGTCACCATATAAATATCAGGGTCGTAAGGGCTGACCTTGAATGATCAGTAGTAATAAAGCTCGTGAATCGTGATGACACCTGTGTGTTATGTGTTTCAGACAACGCGATCCCTATAAAGTCGTGGTTCTCGGACCCGCTGGACGTGTCGTTGCTGAACCTCCTGCCGCTGCTGGACGCACTGCGCTTCACGCACGACGTGCGCTCCGTGCTCTCGCGTAACCTGCACCTGCACCGCCTGTGGTAGGCACGGTAGGCACACATCATATACTACTGCACCTGCACCGCCTGTGGTAGGCACGGTAGGCACACAACACAAACTATTGCTAGCTGCACAGCCTGTGGTAGGCACCCAACACATACTACTGCCAGCTGCACCGCCTGATCGCTATGTTCTGTGCAATATCACGGGATTTAAAATAATGTATATTTTTATTTATTTCCAGATTAAACCCGGCTTTTGTACAAATGTGGGACGCTCCGGGCCTCCTGAACTTATTTATTATTATTTTTCACTCGTTAGGCCGTTCAGCGCTTATATAAAAATATACATATAGATTTAATATAGTTAATATTTTTTTTAAGTTTTGTTTTTACGTAAAATGGAAGTGATTAACAGGTTTATAAATACATAGAGAGGTATTTATAATGTCTATATGTCATGTAGACGTGCGTTTGAAACGCAAATCTATGTACTTGCCTAGTTTAGTTGGTGCGTACTTTAAATAATTGTTGTTTTGTGGCCTCATTTACGTCATTCAAAGTCGTACTTATAAGCCTGTCTCTAATTAGAGAAATACAAGGTTCAAAAATAGTAGATTTTTTCAAATTGGATGCCAATTACTCTTTATCTAGTCCACCAACCCCGATTTTATAATACCTGTGAGGCTGCAAAGTTAAGTACCTAGAACAATCTATTTCTTTCGCTCGTGTTCAGGATGAGTGAGACGACAATATCTTCGTCGTTGCACTGTAGGGCTGTCTCGAAATGTTTAAATTTTTCACGCCTACATTACCCGAAGCGAGTGCTTATAGTACACCCACATTTCCCCAGTTATGTTTAACCTCTCGCCTGCTTTGTCACGGATCCGTGTCAATACGAAATACGTTGAAAAATTAATTTTACGTCAATTCGATTAGGTTTTTTATTTACTCAAAATTAAATGTTTGAATTTTGTTGAAAAATAAATCTTATGACTACTCTATTAGGTTTCTATTTACTAAAAACGTAAGCAGACACGTGTGACAGCTCGAAGCAGACCAGAAGATAAGTCCCATGTAATATGGGGCGACCCTATTGCCACTAACCGGCCACTAATCCACACTTCGGGCTGCTACTGGGATATTACAGATGGAAAAATAAAACTGTCTGGTCCGGTGATCGAACCCGGGACCTTATGTTCTGTAGTGACGCTCGAGGCATGTAGTATCTGTAATATTTGGGGAGTTCATTCCCAAATTATTATTTCAGTTTCCAAGAAATGTACAAAATATAACTTAAATAAATAAATATATTAGGTAAAATAGTGTTTACAAATGTCAATTTTGCTCTCTTAATAAATGTGTTTACAGGCCTGCCGAGTTATAGACTAGGTCTATTTGTTGTTTTACTTGTTTTTGTATGAAATGTTACAAAAGTTTGTACCTATCCTTTGACGGGCGGAAATCGAGCCCCGATATTTTCAATGCAAGGTTTGAACCAAAATGTTCCCCAAAAGAGACCACATTAAAAAAATTACACATTCGGATTCTTTGTTAATAAGCGCGATACATTTTCTTAATAATAATTACAATATTGGGATTTCAAAAACATGTGATTTACCATTAGATATCTCTTAAAATAATCGTTTTTGTATTGTATCAGGTATACATACAAAACCTCTTTTAGATGCACTCTATCTTTTAAAAAAACCCTAATCATCCGTTTCGTAATTTAAAAAATCTAAGCATATATATGTAGATACGGACAGACAGCGGAAAGCAACTTTATTTTATACTATATAGTGATGGCTAACACGGTTTAAAAAGTCTGAATGTCGTTTATTTTAGTATCAAGTTCGAGGCAGCCCTGTGCTTATGTACTTTGACCGAATAATATTTCCATGTTTTAATATGACTCGAAGACTACCAAAGATACCAACATACTAAAAAAACAATCAAACTGACATTTTAATATAACGATTTATTCTGAACATAAGCAATTACATTCGTACACTTCACTAATACGAGTGTGACTTTTCTGTGACACTGTATATAAAAACACTAAGTGCGAGCCAGACCAAAGCATCGAGGGTTCCGTGCTAATTTGTATTGAGGAACAAACTTGCAAAACAAATGGCTTTTAATTCCAGGATTATCTTAGGCTATGTTTTGTAATAAGATCCCCATGTACAAAATTTTGAACGACCCCAAATACATTGGATTAAGGCCAGGGAGATGATGATACAAAATTTTGAACGAACTTCTACTTATTCTAGAATCATGAAATTTGACCAGAAGCAATGTAGACACAAGTGAAGGAAAACGTAAATTTCCTGTCCAAACACCGAAGAACAAAGTTCGGAATCCCTTTTGAGATAGGTAACCACACAAAAAGTCGAACTAATTGCCAATGACAGCTGTCAGTGTCAAATTTTCAGCTGTCATCTAGTAAGCATAGATTGGTGTCTTTGGGAAGTCTACATCTAAATAGTACCAAGCCGAAGTGTTTGTCTTATTCTGTCATGTGACATCTCTTATATACAGATGCAGGCAAAACTAACCATTATAGGCTTTTAGTATAAGATAACTTTCCTTATACACCCACCAAGAAAACTAACGAGCGTTTTAAATCTCACCTTTGTTTCCTTGCAAATCTTTATGCGACTTATAACTTAGTACTTTTTATTTAAACGGTATACTTTTAGATCTTAGCGTTTTGTGTTTGTTCAAATCTCGACCTTAAATACTCATAGTAAAGTCTATCCTTAACTGCAAAGGAAACAAATGTGGGATAGCGCATTCAATTCAGCGAAAGTGATCATATATTTTACTTTAATTTTTGTAAAGGAATATGTTTTCTCGCTCACGCTTATTGACAAGGCGAATGATAGAAGAAGACAAAATACTAGCCCTCATAGGCTTTTTTTATTGTAAGATCCATGTGGTACAGTCGACATCATAATTTGTTTGTTGACGTCACGAATATATACTTCCGATTGTGTTCCTCTAATAGTGATTTGCCTATTTTTAATCAATATGTATTTTTTCTTAGTAAATTTTATAATATTTCTTATCAACCAATGGAGTGTTTGCATTAAGATGTATTTTGTAAACAAGAACTGCTTTGATTTTTTTGTTAATTTTCAGTAACATTTTGATTGAACAAAATGATTTGATTTTAAATTGTTAAACTTGTTAGGAAGAATAAAACAAGACGAGATTTGGATCCACGACCTCTGCAAACTGTGCAGTTGCTCTTCCAACTGAGCTACTAGTGATCTCACCTCATGTGTTAAAAAAAATATTTTCTCTGTTTTTGCGTCTGTTGGCTGGTAATTCCAAGTTTACGAGTCATTTTCATTATTATTATTATGATTTCATTGAAAGTGACATGAAAACTTTATCCTATGATAAACTTGACTATTGTGTATCCAAAAAAAAACGTAATATCTTTATTTGATTAGATTTCTTACAAAACACTTTCAAATCGTCAGAAGGTCACAAAAATACATTACACAGGATTATAAATGTTATCACCGGGGTCGGAAGGTTGCTTTTGCTGAGAAGAACATATACAACTTTCATATACCTAGTTCTCTAGGTATATGAAAGTTGTATATCAGCATAAGCAGGATCATAATAATGTTATTTAAAAAAAAATATTATTTTCAAAGTGATTTAGTGTGAGTTGGTTCTTTGTTCTACGTCAATTCTGTCAATGGAAATTCGGATATCGCCACGAAGCGACATTTAATGACATGAAATTAAATTATGCGAAAACTGTTTTTCTATTGATGAATTTAAGGTCCCTTTTGATTTATAGTGCAACAGCTTTCTGTATGTAATGGATAGGTACCTAATAATATTTCTTTTTTTGGTCATTTTTTTTAGTAATTTGCAGCTATGTTTAAAGGACTGTTTTAATAATATTTTTTTCTTTACTTCTTGTTGTAATTATTGAAATAGAATTTTGTGATTTTTTTGTGTGAAGGTGCAAATTATTTAAACATTTAAAAAATTTCGATTTAAAAAAAAGTTATGTATAAGTGTTCCTAATTAAAAAATAGGCAAATCACAAACGCTCACATGTGTGCGTGTCATGTTTGCGTTAATCACGTGCTGTGAAACTGTTTAATGACAATAGGATAGTATTTTATAACTATCGTGTACAAATGTACTATTATTAATAGACATATTGTGAACATTTTGTTGTTTTAAACGCTGGACCTATTTAATAACCACTTCACAGTTCAGTAAGTATTCCAAGTAAAGGTTTTAAAATGATTAACGTTGCCTATATTGATCACGTATTTTCGTAATACTTCATTCACTCGCTACTCATCATCTGCCTGGCCTTATCCCATGTATTTGGGGTCAGCACTTGATTCAACCCGATGTGGCTGTTACCTGATTTTTATACCAAGCGACTGCCGTCTGACCTTCGTAACCCCTTTTTCGAGGAAAATCGGCAATCTGGGTTAAAACAGTTGTCAGACTTTCTTCGGCTTCTGACTGACCTGTAACGATTGCCAAAGATGTTAAATTGGCAACCGGGACCGACGGCTTAACGTGCTCTCCGAGGCACGGAGGGAACTCGGGCGGTCACCCATCCAACTACTGGCTAGGCGTATGGTTGCTTAACTTTGCTGATCGCATCATATGCGCAATAGCAACAGTGCCACGAGCCCCTCACTCGCTACTATGGGAGCTTTATTAGCGGAAAATACGACACAGTCAATTTTAAACAAAACAAATCAACTTAACACGTGGAACGTCACTTTTTTACGCTAAATTAGGGTAATTTACTACCAATTCCAAATTTAAACACGTTAAAACTTACTTAGGGACCTTATATTGCAATGATAATTCGAGCGACGGTTTCAATCATAGGAAATTGATACATAATACATACACGATAAAGTTCAATTTCGTCAAAGTGCGACGCTGAGGAACCTTACAGAATAGTGCAGTCGATCCAGCGTTTAAAACAAACGAAACTAACTTAATAATGTTAGTAGTGTCCATTTAACTATTAATTGTCAAAACTTAAGTATTGAGCACGGAATATGTACCTTAAGTCCTTACAATAAAGTTCATCTGTTACCTTATTAGATGTTGAAATAGTAGGTGGACTTTATTGTGAACTAATAAGGTTCATTTTCCAACGTCAAGTGGTGTTTCTTAGATTGGACTTTAGTTAATCCATTGTTGTATGTGGATAGTTTATATTGAATTGTTTCTATATAGAGAGATTACCATGTTCTCTCAAAACCAAATAGTTGATAAAATAATATCTAGTTTCTAGTAAAAAATAAAATTTTAGTGACCTTTGATGATTCAACGCGGAAAATTTCAAGCGAAAAACGTATTTATGAGTCTCATCTTAAGAGCGGTTGTTGGATATACACTGAACTTTCAACTTACTTTTTACTGATAATCATTTAGTTCAAAATCAAAAAGATTTATTCAGTTTAGGCCCTGGTAAGGAACTTATGAATTTCGAGGAATTTACCACCGGTTCGGAAACTAGCCTTCTGAGAAGAATCGGCAAGAAACTCAGCTAGAATCATGTACATTTCATTACTTAGTAAACAATGATAATTGCAAAAAATATTTTGTGTAAAATGTTTTTTTGTCCACCAATACCCGACCATGACCTCTTGCTGCCGTGATAGTTTAACTCTTATTACGAGACAGATGTATATGACGTGTATAAGTCTGTCACTATCACACAGTGGAACTATGATGGCAATAAGAACGTATGGTAAGGCAATTATCTCCTTAATTTAATGTCAAAGTAATGTCGATTTGACACCTAAATGACCACGCTCTCAGCCACGATGTGACACTTATAATCTCGTCCATAAACGCGTCTGTGTCTGTGTGTCCTTTCCAACGATTTATTCCTAGTTTCCGTACTGCTTATAGTAACCTCAATATGTATACTATGGCGCTGGCATTGAATGAACCGATGATATTTTTTGGATATGATAAAACACCTCATAAGTTATTTAATTCCTTTAACGTTGGTTATTTATGATTGAAAGTTCAGTGTGAAGAAAAGGTCGTAATCAAATTGTTAGTCTCTTTGTATAGTAGAATTTATACAATTTCCTTAAATGGATTTACGTTGCTAATTTAAACTCATTTAATTACGAAAGAACAGTTATGTAAGATATATCGAATTTTTCATATACAGTTCAAATGAATTAAACATGTTTCTTAATTGGCAACGTAAATAGCATGTAATGATTTACTTAAGCATGCCAAACAAATGACATTCAATTTTAAACTGTGTTACAGTGTCAATAGAATCCCTTTTAGATTTTTAAATATAAGACATTTTTGACGGCGATTATAAATATACTTTACTATAAGGTACATTTATTACATACAAGTATTATCGTAATATGTGCCTTATTATAAAGTTGTATGGTTTGATATCAAAATGCTCTTAGATTTAAATACTGCTCATACAAAATAGCCACTAGATAGTCTCTTTACAATGTATAATGTAAATAATTTTCATGGAATTATGAAACAACTCTGATTTGTACGAACTTGGAATATCTGCTTAGATCTCTATTGACAATAGCTGTGCCCCACGGTTATAACCGCGTAGACTTAATGTCATGGGTCGTTTTATTTCGAGGAACCTCTTTTTATTCAAGTTAGATAACTTAAGTTACTCCTTGTAACATCAGCTATCTGCCAGAGAAAGTCCCGAAAATTTCAACTGTCTACCTATCACAGTTCATGAGATACAACCTGGTGTCAGATGGACAGCGGAGTCTTAGTAATAAGGTCTCATTTCTTTTCCTTTGGATACGGAACTCTAAAACATATGACTTTGAGTGTGACACCGCGGCAGCGTCACTAGGTTATCACTAAAAGATGCTAAACTTAAAATATCTTTAGTCGAATCGACTTTTAACAAAGTACTTCCAACTCGTGATACATGGTACCGCCAGGTTCGGCAGGTTGCTTTTACTGAGAAGTTCAATAGATATCTTAGCAGTGTTAACCTCCGTTTATTGTACAACAATGTTAGTTTGTTTAATTTGTAATCCACTAGATGTCTCGTAGAGGCAGGGTAGCACGTGACGATCATGCTATGCTATATCCCTATGTAAATATATTTTTAGCATATCATAATGTTCCATTCGAAATCCACAGGGTGTTTTTCTTTTAAGTGAGATTAGTTCCGTTACCCATAAACGAAATCAGTGTCCCAAATGTTATAATCATGTGTGATTTTATTAACAAAAAAGGCTAATGAATATCCCGCCGACTAACATTGGAGATCGGAATTAAAACTGCCCTTTTACTGAGCTTATCATTTTGTTTCGTCATTTGTAAGTAGAAGGGTACAGTTTTAGGCGAGACCTCAACACAGTGGCGGATTTACGTATGCGTATTCGCCAGGTTTTAAAATTTTGAGATCGTAAGAAATTAGACCAGGGGCAAAACCATGAGTGCTTATTGCAATATTAGTTCAGCTGTGTGACAGTGACAGATGTATACAGGTCATGTACATCTGTCTCATGAGTCAAACTGTCATGGCAATAAGACCTCATGGTATGCAGATACATTTGGCGTACTGCGATTGTTATACGATTCGTTTCTGCGCCCTTTTTGTGATGCCGCACGTGCGTCATGCGCCATACGTTAAAGATGTCCATGACACGCGAAGGGCGACATTCCCAACGAATTGATTAAAAATATTTAAATACTGACTCCAAATTTGCATGGTGTAAATCCGCCACTGTCACAAACTACTTCGGTTTAAACTTACAATCATGCAGATGTCACTTTTGCGATAAGCCAGATAATCACAAACGCATAGCACAAGTGTAAACAGTTAAAATAGATGCTAAACCGTATTAATTGTTTATTTTTTCTAAAGATATTTCCAAACATCCCTTATTTGTAAATATCTGGGCATCTGTCTTTGTTGAAACCAACTTTTCTTCCATGTGTGAACCAATTTGGTATCAGCGGAAAGGACTCGATTGGCTGTTAATCTCTAAACTAAAATTACATTTTGATAGGTGCCATAGCTCTAACAATCATTCAAATAGAAGATAAATTAAAAAACCAGTACAGTCAGCTGAAAGAGTAGCTGAATAAACAATTTTTCAATAGTATCCTAAAAAAATAGAACTGAGTCAATCACGATGTAAGCATTGTGAATGTCTCAAAAACTATTGACGCTGACTGTACAAACCCAACCTAGCAATAACTGGGAAGGCTACAAGGATAAATATATGACATAAAAATAGCATGTAATCTAATAAAATGTAGATTTAATTTAGAGATATAGGCCATAAGATTATCTGTTGTAGATAACCATTTTCTACATGAAGTAAGCCAGTGGAGTTATAAATGTGTTGGAAACAATAAGTCTTGTAAAAATATTGTGGTCTCAACTGGTTGTTCAAAGTTCAAAATGCGATTTGTAATGTAGCAATAATAAATCGATTTCAAAATATAACTGTTTTTATTTGCACTTCTTCCTTGATCTATTTCTTCATTGCGCCAAAAGGGTAGCACAAAGATTTATCTTGATGCTTTATGATTTAGCTTGATGATCTTGTGTGAGTGACCAATTGTAATGATAAGCATTTTGTGAAGTACTATTTCCCCTGTATGATAATACCATTTCAGACACGCTGTACCCTTGGCGTTTTTTTTATATACATTTGAAAGGATTTTCAATTCAATTCAATGATACCAATTGGAGATGTAATGGGGTTTCACTTTACGCGCGTTAATAAAATTATATCTGCATCTTTCGATAAAAATAAGAAGTGAAGTGAAGTATTACTATAGGTTTCGACCCAGCTTCGCCTTTCATACAAAATTTCATATACAAAATTTCAACCAAAGGATGAAATTTTTGAAATCATTTCTTAATAAATCTATCTCAAACAAAAACACACCTCACAAAAAACATTCTATATTTTGCAATTGCCATACATCTAGGATCTAGGCTGTGCGTTGAATTCGGTCCGCTTTGGCTTTTGATACATAGATTTTATTATAATTAAGTGTATTGGGAAACTGGGACATTGAACATAATTTATTTATAGGCCAAAACCGCTAAGCGTAGCGGTTTTTTAATATATGTTTAAAGGTCCCCTTTGTATAAATAAAAAACAGAAATTTAAATGAACCCTTTAATTTGAGACTATTTTGATGATATATTCCTAATGAAAATTGTCAAAAATACAATTTTATAGCCAGAACTACTTGTGTACATTTCGTTTTAGTCATATCATGGGAGTCCGGTGTATTTTATGCAAACTCTTTAACTCACTCAAACACTCTTATTTACAAGTCCTGCATGCCAAATTGAAGTTAAATAATTTCAGGAACTCCCATTCTATGTTACAATATACAAATAGGTTTTAATCAATCCCTTCTTATGAAGTCTGAAACATTTATATGAGTAGAATGATAGATGTTCTCAAACTTTTTCGTTATATTTTAATAATTAAGGTCAAAGATACAAATTGACCGATAGGTAAAGATAGCATGCACTCCAATCTTCAAAATGATGATTTAATAATTTTAATTAAAATTATCTCTAAATAGGAAAAGTTGTTTTATTCCCCAATAAGTTCACACATATCTCCTTTTTAAGGTTCAGTGTTTGTATCACACAATTTTAGCATCCATAGAATAAAGTTGAATCTTAGGAGAAATATAACTTAATTTGATATCTTCTCCTTAATAGTGACTAATTGAACATTTATAACCAAATGTCAGTAAATCCCTGTTATTAATCAAATAAGTCTTTCGATGTTGCTTTGTGTTTAATACTTTTAAAGAAAACAAACAATTTTATAGGGATTCAACACAAAAGAAAAGAGGTGAAACAAAATTTTGAGAGACTCCAAATTATACATGAATTACACATAACATACAATAAAACTAAAAAAACTGACGCCTACTGTGTAACAGATAAGAAATTATAATTGTTGTAAACAAATAGCAAATCTGCAGTCCTTATAACATTATAAACAAATGTCTATTTTCAAAATCATCTCCTTACTTTCAAAAGTCCATTGCAAAATGTGCATCCGTAAAGCTCAACAGTATCTCTAAGAGATAAAATATATTTTTATAAAACCAAGTTTGTATTGTCATTTAAATTCTTTGTTTTGGCAATATTGCAATGAACCAATATTAAAACTAAACTTAAGTATGTGGTGAGCATATAAAGATGGTATTAGATTTTGCATTGCGCCTTAAGCTAAAGCCATTAGAAATATCACAAATAGCTGCTTAAGATTCCGTTACAGAACTCAAACAAACCCCAGGAGATTAGTCACTAAAATTCATACTTTATAGTTTTCAATGACATAGTCAACGTTTTAAAACTTATTTAAAAATATTCTGTCCAAATAATGAGTTACTACAAAACTAGAGGGTCTACACAACATTTTAGGAGATTTTAAACTTCAAATTACAACTGTACATTGATAGTGGCAAGGAAACAGCCACTCTTCAACAATGATTTATGACACTGAGAATGCTTTTTCTGAGAATGATTTTACATAAGCCTCATGCAATTTGTTTACAAAGTCTGCATCATGTTTTAGCAGGTAGTTGAAGGCCTGCAGCAGCTGGTTCCTAGTGAGGGGCTCGGGCGAAGGAGGCACGTCACCGCCAGTGCTCGCCGTGAACATAGTTGGGGGCATTAGAGCTGGCTTCTGCTGGGCTGTCATACAGTCAATCATTGGGAACATTCCAATCTCTTCCAACTTACTACCATTAAATGTGCTTACCGAGTGGTTGATATCCGGCGCCTGATTTAAATAACTAGCCAGTGGTGAATTAGGCTTTGGAGATGATATATGCATGAGGTTTATCTCATTCTCCAGAGGTGTGAGCCCATTGGCATCACTGGTATCCAAGCCGTGACCTTTCTTGATGCCTGGTATCCTCTGCTGACACTGTTTTTCAATAGGAGTAGACTTCAGTTGAAAACCACTGTTGTGACGCAGTGAGGAGTCCAGAGTGATGTTGCCATTAGAAGTCTGAGCCTCTTGCGGCGTCACAGATCGCTGCTGCTTCTCAATGTGTTCCACAGAATGCGCCGGGTTGCTCATGAGCCTCTGCAGTAGTTGCGGCACCTCCCGCGCGTCGGTGGGCCGCGGCCCGAATATCCCCGGCGAGGGCAGCGACGACACCGCGGGCATCTGCGCAGACGCGCCACATCCGGCCTTCGCGAAGAAATCCATCACGCTCTGCGATGCCATGTCAGGAGCCCGGGACGGAGTCGAATCGCATTTAGCTAACCCCTTGTTCGAGTTAAAATCATCCTGCGCTTTGCTCAGCATACTAAATATGTCCACAGTCGTGCTCGAGGGCGTCGATGCGGTAAAAACAGGATTCTGGGCCATAGTATTATCCGCGGGTGTTTGCTTTATTGAATCCTTGACCAGAGAATTCAGTTTGGTAGCTACTCTGACGCATTCGTCTTTATCGTAGAACCATATGCCGTAGATGCGACACTTAGCGTTTCGATACAAAAGGAAAGGCTCTTTTAATTGCAGTTCTATACCTTTCGACACAGGTTCGATTAAGTTATTAGTACTCAATCTATTCATAATCACCAGACTATGATACGGTTCCCCATTTCTACTGTACACAAACAAAGCACCCTCAATGTTAGTTTTCTCCCATTCGTTCTCTTCGAATGTATAAAGCGCAACGTGGGTAGCACTGTCAATTATTTCTCTGGCATACGGATCTGCCCTCTTTAATGCAGCGAAATTCATACGTAGACCGGTGTCAGCCATTTTAAAGCAACAAAATACGAGTTTTTATTCAACGAACAAGCATCACAGCAAAATGACAAGAACGAATAAATTCGCCATATTTACGAAAACGTTCCATTCTGTCCAAAATGACAAAAAATAATATAGCCTCTTTTGGAATACATTGGGACAATTTAAAATTGAAACTACCCACAACTTCAGCATTTTTTAGGAAATCATATTTACTTTTAAAGTATGGAAATATACATTTTCCTTCGTAATGAAAAACTGTTTTATTGACTTTCTACCATATTCGATGTTTCCGGACAACAGACATTATACATAATATTATGTAGAATGGAACGTTCAGTTTAGAATGAGAATTTATTTTGGTCATTTGAGAAACTAAAATTATTACAAAATAATGTACGGCGGAGGAATGGAACGGAACGGAACTTAGAGATTGTTTGTTTACTTGATTATAAATAAGTACGTCTGATACCAGTGTCCTCAAAAGACTAATAAATTTATTACATTGTGGGTTTTTGCTTTTAAGAGTAGATTTTTTAATTCCAGAGCAGATTCTTAAATAAGTTTTGCTTTTGTGGATGTAAATACTATGTCGCACGCACCGCAATAGCTAGCTAGTAGTCGGCGTTGCTATTCAGTCACCTTTCATCCGTTACGATGCGGTTTTTTCGATTATAATATTATAGAATACAGATGTATAGGGCGTGATAAAAAAATATTCTTCTGCATAGCTCAGGCTACGGGGGCTGTATAGGTCCACTGGTTCTTTCTGCATGCATTCCGTTGATTAATCTTTCTTCCAATGACAAATGAAACAGAATTATGGACTTGAGAAACGAAACGTTTTCTGTTTTTATCAGTCAGTTTTTTTCAATCAAACGTCATTTGATAGTTTACTTGTGTTGACGACGGCAGTGGCAAATTTTAATTTAATATTCTTTATAGTTTCATTAATTTTATAATATTTTGATGCAACTTAAAATAAACCGTATGTTAGGCTTCTTTTTATTAAAACTAGTTTTATGAAACTAAGTGCTGCACAGTCTTAGTTATCAACACGTGATATTAAATTAGGCTAACTTTACGTGGTAAACAATTTAGTTAGAACTTAGTTTTGAAGTAAAATTATGGCTGAAAAGAGAGTTCTGGTGATCGGCAGCGGTGGCCGAGAGCATGCCCTGTGCTGGAAGCTGGCGGACTCGCCATTCGTGAAGCAGATATTCTGTGCTCCCGGCAGCGTCGGGATATCCACAACTAAAAAAGTCGAATGCATTGATCTTAATATCAAGGATTATCCGGTAAGTATATCGAACTCGAAATTCAGAATAATAATCTCTTTCACTTTGGCTTTTAATTTATTCCACAAATTTGTGTATCATTGTACTTATATGACTTTTTAAATTTATTGTTAGTAGTTAAATTACAATTAAATTTATATCAAACTGTTTAACATACATCTACCTATCAAAATTGAAATAAAAAATATATGTATACAATAAATTGTGATGAAAATTTAAAATCAGCGTTCATATATCTTATCTACAAGATTCCTCTTACAAGGCTCTTACAGAATGCACAAGACGCCTCCCTTGTATCTTACATGGCCACAATATGCATAAGACCACTGGAATGTATTGTGTTTAAATAAGTTTCAGTCCTGCTTCCAATCATAAGTCAGAATAAAAAAAAAAAAAATAATTCAGGATATGAAATAATAATATAAAAAAACATTAATTGCAGTATTCATGCCTTTCCGTTGGACATGGATTGAAACATGATTGCGTAACAGCTGTAGATCCCAAATAAGCTATTTAAAAGGGTGCATGAATAAATTTAATATTGTTTCTATGTAATAAGTAGTTATCATTATATTTTGACAAATGACGTTGCCCTCAGCCTCGTACGTTGATAGGAGACATAAGGGTTATCACTTCCACGAGCCATCTATTCAAGTCCATAAACAAAATAGGTGCTATGCTACATATATCATATGTTGTACTTTAGTTTGCATCATGCACTATGAAAGAATAATCAAGTGTCAGTTTGTAATTCCAAAATAACAGCTTTCCACAAACTGTATATGAAAGTTTAATTTGTCTCTGTCTGCCTGTTCCGCCTATTCTACAAAACTGATTTTAACGACACACTCACTGGCAGATAGCTGATGTTACAAGGAGCTTAATTTAACATAGCCTATATTTATTAAAAAAAACTTTTGCATTCTGCAGGCCACCCATGAAATTTAATCTATGCTCATGAAACCGTAGCGCACAACTAGTATATTTTAATAAGAAATCAAGTGATTATAATAGAATTTCAGTTTTTTTAACACAATAAAAATACTTACTTTATCTAATAAAAATTTATTTAAATCTGCAAATAACCTACATTATCTGACTTTTCTTCTATTTCAATTATATCAATCTCCTAAAATGTATTCCATACAATAACTTATCCTTTTTTCTGGCAGGCTCTAGGGAAATGGTGCAAAGACCAGTCTATCGACATTGTGGTGGTTGGCCCAGAAGATCCCCTCGCAAATGGCATTGTCGATGGGCTTGCTCCTTTGGGAATCAAGTGCTTTGGGCCCAACAAAGCTGGGGCCCAGATTGAGGCCAGTAAAGATTGGGCCAAGAACTTCATGAACAAGTATCAAATACCAACAGCAAGGCACAAGTCATTCACTGATGCAGCTTCTGCTAAAGAGTTTATTAACAGGTTAGTGTTTTCAAAATAGAAATATAAATATGCTCGTGCCACATCAGAAGGGTCCCCGAAAATGTTAGCGTTAGATATGTTCCATTAACAACATCCACTTATCACTGTAGATGATTAAGCCAATGTGACAGAGGGTGACTCCATCGCTGTCTTAGCCACCATACTTAATATATCTTTGAATGACTTCTCAGTAAGCAGGTTTCCTCACGATGGTTTCCTTCACCGCTAAGCATGTGGCATGCAATTACTGAACATCCTTCAAGGTTATAGAAAAACAGTCCAATTTTTACGCTTGCATGCAGGCTACTGCTCAAATTCCATATCCATCATGGCTCTTTAAAAATAGAATGTTGTTTATCTTTGTTTCACAAAACTGCGGTGATTTTACGCAGAGAGTGATAACAATTCATAGACATACCAACTGATTGGTCTATGACCTATTGATAAGCTCCTGCTGATATGTTTTCTTTTGTGACCCTATTATAAGTTTATTTTATATTGTGTTGTATAAAGAATTTTTATATACTTTCACTTGTCAAATCTAGGCCATTGAGTGCCTAAAAAAGTAGAAGCTTTTTTTATATTGCGATGGAGCCTGAGCCGACTGCCCCAAGCCACTATAAACCTTATAGCTATAGTTTGTAGGTCCATAATTAAATACTGTTAAACACATGTTGTTGCAACGCAATGTATGACGTAGGTCATTGTCACTGCTTGTCAAGTAAAAATGGCCCCTATTAGTTCTGAAATAAATTCTCTTTTCCAGTGCCCCATACCCAGCTCTGGTGGTGAAAGCCTCAGGCCTGGCTGCCGGTAAAGGAGTGGTGGTGGCTTCCACCAAGGAGGAGGCCTGTCAGGCCGTGGACGATATCCTGACTGATGCCAAGTATGGCAGCGCTGGGGAGACTGTAGTGGTTGAAGAACTGTTGGAGGGGGATGAAGTTTCGGTGAGTTGGGAGTTCATTGCAGTCTCAGGCACTATTCATGTCTTTGAATTACTTCTCAGGTTTAAGCAGGTTTCCTCACGATGTTTTCCTTCACCGTAAAGCACGTGCGGTGATATTATTGCACTGTCGAAAAACTCATTGGTGCAATGTCGCTGGGATTCCAACTTGCGTCGCTTGCGACTGTTCAAACCCCACGGCCAACACGGCTCTACATTACTATGATGGTTATGAAAACATATTTTTTTATTTCTAAACATATAAAATTCGTAGTCCTGACTGAAATCAACGTACAGCCTAAGCCGTTGATTCTAGTGACTTGACATTTGGAGCGTGTGTTCTTGGTGAGATCTTACCTAGATTCTACTCCTAAGAAGTTAAATAAGAGCTGAAAATAAAATTTTACAGCGCAGCAGGTGAACCTTTTGGTATATTTTTCAAACATTAATTTGAGATAAGTTTTTATCTAGCAATGACCATCAAATACGTGTCCAAAGATGATTAAATCACAATTAAGTGTTAGTCTCACGCTAATAAACTGACCTTGACCGTCACCTTAACACGATGCATGAAAGAAAACAACAATGTTTGTTCATTGTTATCGCGACGATATATACATTATATATAGTAAATACTCTTATCTGTGTTACTTATCTATGGACAGTATTTCATCAGCATCATTGCCATTCCCGTGACGTATTCTTATTGAAAAGTTGAAAAAAGGGACACAAATCATCATCCCTCTCTGATCCTATCCCATATATTGTTGGGGTCGGCAATTGATTCAATCCGATGTGGCTGATTTCCTGATTCTTATGCGATACTACTGCCATCTGATCTTCTCCTTTTTACGAAAGGAAAATCGGTAATCTAGGTTAAACCAGTTGTCAGAGTTTTTAAAGCCTCCGACTGACATTTATCGAGGCAGGATATAGGCTATATCATCTCGCGACGTAAGCGAAGTTGCGGGTTAAAGATAGTGTCAGCCCGAAGTAACTATTCGTAAACTTAAACGTCTATAAATATACAAACAAACATATAAAACTCACCAATTATAAGTACTTAATTATGTTATCACTTGTCCCTGAACTATAAGGTTTTTTTTGATAATTGGCTCTGGGTCACCTTTGGTGTCATCTTGTTATTTGTTTGTGCGATCTATTCAAGGGAACCTTTGGTCTTGTATATAAAGGATGTAACACTAAAGTCACAAAAATACCAAAAAAGACAAAAAAAAATGTTTTAAATAAAATGTATGGAAAGACAGCTCATTCACTAACAAAACGAATAGAGATTTGTGAGTGAATGAAGTGAGTGAAGATTGCAACAATAATAACTTTCTCTTAAATCTGTAAAAGCTCTTCCTCATCACAACTGACATGACTCTAATATCTACAAACATAAACAAGACTGATGTGTCTGTTTGTAATAATTACAAGATTGAATTCAAAATTGAATTTGGCTTTTCACTTAATGTAGGTATATTAAAGTATTTACGGCACTTAAATAAAAAAAATAAAACAATTTTTTTTCTGTCAGATTGTTCCGGCTAATCTCTGAAATGGCTGGGCCGATTTTAACGGGACTCTCATAGGCAAACAGCTGATATTACAAGAAATAACATAGGCTACTTTAATTAATAACAATTATGTACTGCGAAAAATAGCCACTCATTAAATTAAGTCTACTATAGGTGATACCGCGGGGCACAGCTAGTTTATAATATTACTATAATAGACGTCACGCGGTTTGACCTGCGTAGTTCCCGTTCCCGTGGGAGTACGGGGATAAAATATGCCATCTGACCTTCGTAGCCTATAGCTATGACTCGCTGATGACGTAGCTATCCATTGCTGAGAGAATTTTCAAGATCGGTCAAGTAGTTTCGGATCCTATTCAATGCAAACAAACAAATCTTTCCCCTGTATAATATTGATAATATTAACATGGATTTTATTAGTATCAAATATCTAAGTATGACGTCACTCTCCAGGTCCTAGCTTTCACCGACGGCGAGACAGTATCAATGATGCCCCCAGCGCAAGACCACAAGCGCATCGGCGATGGAGACACCGGCCCCAACACTGGGGGGATGGGAGTGTACTCCCCGTGCCCTCTCATCACTCCGGACCAGCTCGCTGACGTCAAAGATCAGGTCTTACAGAGAGCCGTCGACGGGTTGAAAGCTGAAGGCATCAAATATGTTGGTGAGTTTAGAAACTTTTTTTGGTGGAAACTTAATAAATAGCTAGCGGACTTTCGAGGTTTCACCTGCGTTGTTCCTGTTCCCGTGGGAGTGCGGCGATTAAATATAGCCTATGTTACTCGCTAATGATGTAGCTATCCATTGCTGAAAGAATTTTCAAGATCGGTCTAAAAGTGTCGGAGTCTATTCAATACAAACAAACAAACAAATCTTTCCTCTTTATAATATTAATATAGACAAGATACAATTACAAACAATGACAAAACTTAGCTTAGAAAGGAAAAGATAATATAGTACATGCTAGTTATGGGTGCCGTCACGAGCTATGAGCGATGACCATGAATGTGTAGTAGTCATTTTTTGGGTCTTATATGACGCGAGTGTGAAAAAATGTTCTGCCACAGGGCTCAGCAGATGGTACATAAAACAAAACTGCCTCAAAAATAAATAGAATTAAATCAATTTTTTTTTGAAAACGGTGAGGTATAATTTATGTATTATCAAACCATCATATGTCTACACCCTGTGTAGGTATGAAAGAAAATAAGTGATAAATTCCACTTAATTCTATTTCATTTCATTTGAGTATTTATCACGATACTTACCTAATCTTATGTGTGGACCAAAATAAAAAAAATCCTAAGGAATGTTTTTTTCATTTCGATACCGAATTATATTTTATTCGATACGGGAGATATCTATACATTATTTACGCAAATGACTTTACAATACTCAATTAAAACATCATTAAAGAGGCTGGCATAACAATAACATACGATTTGTTATCGTTCGAAACCTACTTATGCCAATCAAAAATAACATTTAATATTCGGTCATTGCTAAATGCAATATGAATCTTGATGTTGGAAGACTTCAACATCGCATAAGGTTCAATTCAGCTTGATCCAGTCTTTTATATTGAGAATCTAAGTTGTAGGAAACTTGAAAGGCTAATAAGTGCAAAAAGCAATCCAATTTATTTTAGGATCCGTTTTCGAACGGGAATGAATACAGAGTCGACGGCTTATTGAGAAAATTTATTACTTTACTAACTGATGCCCGCTACTCCGTCTGCACATTATTGGACTTATCTTTATACTAGCTGTGCCCTGCGGTTTCACCGCGCAGATTTAGTTTCATCCTTATTGTCGCGGAACCCATATATTTTTATAAATAAAAGTAGCCTAAGTTAATTCTTGAAATATCAGCTACCAGCCAGTGAAAGTCCCGTTAAAATCGGTCCAGCCCTTTCAGAGATTACCCGGAACAAACAGACAGACAGAGAAAAAAATTTAAATTTTGGTTTTTTAGTGTCAGTAGCGTGTATCATATGCATTTAGTGAAAATCTATTATTTTGGAATTACAAACAGACACTTCAATTTTATTTATCTGTATATATGTAAAGATATAGATTTTGGTCGATTCCTCATGTGTTATTCTGATGTATAAGCAATATTATTGTAAAGTTTCATTATAATCTATTCAGTAGTATTTGCGTGAAAGAGCAACAAACATACATCCATAATCACGAACTTTCACGTTTAAAATATTAGTAGGATTTTCACATACGCGTATAGCTTGCCTGATGATAAACTATATTATACGTAACGTAAGCTTGCAAACGCGATCTCACGTGGGTTTTAGTCGGTAGGAGTCCGGCATAATCCTTCTGACCTGGCTGACCTTTTCGCAGTTGGCGTATCCATGTCGGATATCCCACGAAAAAGGTTTTCTTTCAATAGTCGACTAATAGCCTCGTGATTTAATGGCTTGAAATGTACTAATACTCTCTCGGAGGCCGGTTGTGGTTGGATCCAAAAATTCCAAAGATGGCGGATCGAGAAGTTTCATTCTACACTAATGACGCCAAATAAAATACGCAATCGGCTGTCGATAACGTTTAAACATCTACAATCCTTTACTTGGTGTTATGATCTTAACTTTTGATGTCGTTTCTATTGTGGTTTACATGAACTTACAATGCTCGTCCTATCTATACAGATAAATAAAATTGGAGAGTCTGTTTGTTATTCCAAAATAACAACTTTTTACAAAATGCATATGAAAGTATACACGCTACTGACACTAAAAAACCAAGTTTTTAAAATTTTCTCTGTCGGTCTGTCTCTCTGTCTGTTGTTCCGGGTAATCTCTGGAACAGCTGGACCGATTTTAACGGGACTTTCACTGGCAGGTAGCTGATGTTTCAAGGAGTAACTAAAGCTACTTTTATTTATTAAAATATTAGGGTTCCGCGACAATAAGGATGAAACTAAATCTACGCGGGTGAAACCGTGGGGCACAGCTAGTACATAACTAAAACACTTGAACTGAATTACTTAACAGATTTCGAGATATTAAGGTATTTTAACCCGGATTATTTTTGTTCACGAATCTACGAAAGCTATTTACTCTGGAATTTTCCAGCGTTATACAAGTCAAAGGCTATCCAGTGTCTATAACTACTTTAGTTTATTGCATTAATTAAGAAATATTTTTGGAATTCTTTGAGAACAACATATAAAGTATATATAGGTATTGCGTGCGTCTTTTTCTCGTATCGCAGCCTTAACCTTGAGTTATGTAGTGGTTATTATTGATTACTAACTAGCTATGCCTCGCGAATTTACCCGCTAGTGATAATACTTTTTTTCCAATATAAATGTAGCCTAAGTTACCCTTTATCAATAACATAGGCATTAAGTATCTGCGATTGAAAGTCTCGATAAAATCGGAGTTTCAGAGATTAACTGGAACAGACAGATGGACAGACATAATTTTTTTTATGTGAGTACCGTAATATATTTTCATATTATGCATTTAGTGAATAACTGTACATATCAGTGTCCGAATTGTCTTTGAAAAATTATTATAATTAAAATGTGTCAGTGTGTCCGATGCGTCGGCAAGTCCTTAAATATTTTTTTTAAAATGAAAATGAAAAAGCGAACGAAGTCGCGGATAAAAGCTTGCAATAATTGTATACTTACCGAAGAGTTTAAGTTTAAGAGTTTATATAATATTACAATCACTACACGTGTGATAATTAGCTGGTGACTGCGGTCCTTGCTCTTAAATCTAGAGGGTACTTATCAGTTCGTCTCTCGTGAGGTGTTGTCATGCCAAACGGAAATTACAGAAGTAAAAATTGTCTTACAACTGTCAAACTAATGTCATTGCCTCCTGACCCAACGGTGCCAGATAACACCAAAGCTCTCTGCGATTGGGAACCGTGTTGCTATGTTAATACAGTTCAAATTAATATCAAACGCTAAATTAGTTGATAATGCAAGTTATTGTCAACCTTGTTGTCCTGGGTACATAGTTTGGTATCGATTGGGTTATCGTATTTATTTGTTGCGTATTTGTTTGTTTGCTACTGAATTGATATCTATAATTTAATTAATAGTTTCGTCATTATTGTGTTCTTAATTTTGTCATTCTATTACGATATTTGGACTCGGTTGACCTCTAGACTCCTCGGTGACTAGCAGCTGACTTTTATTGGGTTTCTTGAGAGTTGAATATGTATGTACGGGTGCCGTCATGAGTTATGAGCGCTCAGCTAAAATTGTGGGGATATTTGCACATATATATGAAAGCGCTAGGGACCCAAAAAAAATACGAAGCCTTCAAGACCAGCACTCAAAACTTGTGACAGCGCTTGTAATCTAATAAATAGAGTTGATAGAAATCTTTTGGGATGGTTTGGACAGATCGAATATATGAAAGGCTATTAACGGAAGACATTTATAGAGCGGAAGCGTTGATACACGGCGTCCAAGGAAGAACTATCAACATCGAAATGTGACCAAAAACCATTATAATATTCTGCACACCATAATATAAATAAACATTATAGTATGGTAATAAAAAGCGGTCTTATCTCTAGAGCGACCTCAGCGACCTGTACCAGACAACCATAGGATGGACAGCAAAATATATTTTTGAAATATTTATTACTAGCTGTGCCCCGCGGTTTCACCCGGGTAGATTCATCCTTATGGTCGCGGAAAACTAATGTTTTTAATAAATAAAAGGATGTCCTTTCTCAGGGTCTAAAGATTGTCTGTACCAAATTTCATCAAAATCGGTTGAGAGGTTTAAGCGGGAAAGCGTAACAGACAGACAGAGTTACTTTCGCATTTATAATATTAGTAGAGATTAGTAGGGATAGGAACATAGATTTTTCGGATTTTAACAGTGTTATCTTTTCCGTAATTATTTGGTAAGCATGTTATGTTGTTTCCAGGTGTGCTGTACGCTGGTCTGATGGTAACGAAGTCTGGGCCGGTGACCTTGGAGTTCAACTGTCGCTTCGGAGACCCCGAGACACAAGTACTGATGACGCTTCTCGAGACGGATCTTTACACTATCTTGGAGGTACAATACATCTGGATTTTTGAAGAACTCTTAACTTATATTTTTTGCTACTAACTCGTAAGTCTAGTGGTCGCAAGTGCTACTTGCGGAATACGAGGTTCTGTGTTCGATACCCGAGTCGGGAAAAGTGTTATTATGTTTTTCCATCTATGGTTTCCCAATAACAGCCTGGACTATTGCCCCGTTAATGGCAATAGGACTTCAACATGACTCGCGAAATGTAGGTATACTTTTATAAGTCTACCTAGCCTTCTCCTTCGGGGCATATATAGACGTATGCCATTTATATGAAATACTAACAATTGACAGGGACCTCTCATTTATACATATATATCTATACAGATAAATACAATTGAAGTGTCTGTTTGTAATTCCAAAATTACAGTTTCTCACTAAATGCATATGACTACTACAATATACAATACACGCTACTGACACTAAAAAAACCTGTCTGTTTGTTTGTTCCGGGTAATGTCTGAAACGGCTGGACGGATTTTAACGGGACTTTTACTGATAGGTAGCTGATGTTTCAAGGAGTAACTTAGGCTTTTATTTACAAAAATATTAGGGTTCCGCGACAATAAGGATGAAACTCTCGCATTGAAGGCATACAAAAGAAATTTTTACGGCATTTAGACTTTAAAGCAAAACAATGGTCAGTTGACTACAATCATCGTTGTGAAAGGTATCACTTTCTACCCCTTAAATATCGACGTCATATAAATGACGTCGATATTTAATTTACATATGTTTTTTAATGAACATAGTAAACGGATCCTTAGATAGTTCATTTTTGTTATCCAAGGTAGGTCTGTGCACAAATCAATTGGGATTTAGGAGGCGACCGCTATTGCGCGAGCCTCACGTCGCTACTAATTATAGGCAGAATAGCTTCATGCTGCGAAGTGCACATAGCTTCAATAAAATTCCATCCAACTTGGATATAGACTTATTCTGTACCAGCACTGCAGCAGTTAAGCGAATCCTATGTAGACAGTTCTTTTCGAGCGAGCCCGACAGCAAGTAAATAGTATAATATACTTTGTTATTTTTACATTTTCTGTTCTTATGGTTGATACATGTTTAATTAGGTTACATTTTTGTGTGTATAGCGTGGTATATTTTTTTTGTTATGGAATTTAAAATAAGAAAATGGATATGGTGCAAAAATTACCTAGTAAAATATCGGTGGAAGCTTGTAATTAGCAATTTAAGTTATTCATATTTAATTACATACGTAAGTTATTTGTCTGTAAGCTTTCTTAAAATAAATAAATAAATAAATAACTAAATCTATGCGGGTGAAACCGCAGGGCACAGCTAGTTGCTATAATAAAGGTGGTGTTATTTCAAATTGCAGGCTTGTGTGAACGGCACGTTGAAACAAGTGCAAGTGACATGGAACACCAAGCTGGCAGCGGTTGGTGTCGTCATCGCTTCCAAGGGCTACCCCGAAACATCCACCAAAGGATGTGTCATCAGCGGTATGCAATATATACCTATATACAGTTAGACAGTGGCGTGCATTGGATTTTCAGAGGGGTAGGCATAAACAACAAGTAGGTAGGTAGGTAGGTTAAGTACATACCTATGTGACGCGGCATAGGTACATACGTCTTAGTTAAGATACACATACGAACATAAACACACACACACGTGACTCGAGTGTATTGAGTGATCACAAATTGTAACTTCTGCTTACCTGCTCATATGCAATGCACGCCACTGCAGTTAGATAAAATTGAAGTGTCTGTTTGTGATTCCAAATTAATAGCTTTTCGCTAAATGTATAATAAAGTATATATGGGACCTACATCGAAATATTTATTTCTCTGTCTGTGTCTGTGTGTTTGTTCCGTCTAGTCTCAGGAAAGGCTGCTCCGATTTTATCGGGACTTTCTCTCAGATAGCTGATGTTACAAGAAGTAACTTTGGCAACATTAACTAAAAAAATATGGTTCCGCGGTTAACTTAAAAAAAGCCTTGGGGTTAGAGCAGTCGCCTGCTACGCAAGTGACGCAAGTTCAAATCCCAGCGGGGCCTGTACCAATGAGTTCGATTAGCGGCGATAGACTCACCATCTGTCACGTTGGTACTTAATCATCTTCGGTGAAAAGTGGGTGTTGTTTTTACTACACCTCTGCCTACCCAATCGGGGAATACAGGCGTGAGCATATGTAAGTATGTAAATGTGTATATGGTTCCGCCTCGCTGGGATACGAACTTAATTGCGACACAGGATCTTACTTCGTTGGATAAGTGTAATCCGTATCAATTATTTTTTGTTTGCAAGTTGAATTACATGGGAGTGTTCTCGCTAGAAAATCTACCTCCAAGATGACCTCGTTGGGATTTTAAAATTTTAACAAAATATCTTCCCTATCTAGGTGTATCCCAAGTGCAGTCGACGCCAGGACTGGTAGTATTCCACAGTGGTGTGGCTCGCGGCGCCAATGGCACGTTGGTGACGTGGGGGGGGAGAGTACTGATAGTGTGTGCGCGAGCAACGTCACTCCGGGCGGCGGCCGCGGCGGCCACTGCGGCGGCAGCCTTGGTCGACTTTCCCGGAGCACAATACAGGAAGGACATCGCACACAGAGCCTTCACTAAGTAAGTTTATCACTGTTATGCATTTTAGAACAATTATTGTAATTTTTTTCAGTCGCTTTCAATTTCAGTTTTACTATACAGGGTGTCGGAGAAAAAGGAACAGTTGTCTTCTAGAAGTTGTAGGGTTTTATAAATATATCACTATGTTGAAGTCGTAAAATATCTAGCTCTTAGGCTATAGCCTATAACTATGTTATAGGCTATAGCCTAAGAGCTCGCGGCCTTAAGCGATTGAATGCACGCGCGGCCGCGTTTACCTACATTCCGTACGCGGTCATTCAACTATTTAAATTAAGGGGTAGGTTAATAGTTTGGAAAAATGGTTTTATGGGATTATTTCAGGATTTATTAGTGGGAGAAAAAAAATAAAAACGTAGTTAGATTTCACGTGAATAACGTAGAGTACGTTACAGCTGATTTTTATGCAATAATAAGGTATTGATATGGTCAACTTTGAACATCAATTACTCGAAAACGGAAGAAAATATTTTTGTCATAATAAATTTAATTACTTCCTAAAATTTAGGAGCTGTCCCGGTTTCCCCGACACCCAGTATAACTCGTCATTTATAAAAAAAACAATATATATCTCATTGAAAAAAAAAACTCATTAGTATAATATTTATATAGTGGACGTGTTTAAATGCATGCTGCGTCCCCATTGTAGTGTAAAAAATAAATTTTCTTTGTCTTTTTCCGAAAGCAAAATAGAAGGTAGAGTAGGTAAATAAATACCTTAAAGACATAAATAGATAGAGAAATTACAGGCACAAGATCGACTATGAATACAAACTATATTGAAAAATATCGAAAGTTTTGCCTACTGAGAGCCTACCGTCATTAGTTTAAGCAGAGCGTATTAACTTCTGAACAAAGTTCTTAATACGCGCTGCTAACTCGATCATAGTTGGCCTTCAGGGGCCTAACCATGAGCTCTTATTGCAATGATAATTCAGTTGTACGACAGTGACAGATGTATTCACGTCACATACATCTGTCTCATAAATGAGTGAAACTATCATGGCAATAAGAGCTCATGGTAAGGCCCCAGTTCATTTAATCCGTTAATTTAGTTAGGCCTTAAGATTACAAATCTACGCTTAAATCGAGCATCGACAGACTTGCGATGAATTTCGTTCAGAATGTGACTTCTTTGACTTTTGTTTCAGCTAATTTGGAACAATCGCTGGGTACATTAATACATTCCATTATCATTAAAGTAATGTTTGTTTGTCCTAGCTCGCTCTGTAAAAGGGAGGGTGTGGTAAGAATTGTTCATATTCATTCCATGTTATGCTTTCTAGTAATAAAACTAATTGGGTATGAATTTCGCATTTCATTATACCTTATCCTAATATTAGGTGGAACATTATGAATGAAATTGTAAATGATTTATTAAGTTTATGAATATCGAACAATTGACTATAATTACTGATGACCATCTAATACATAAAATTCTCGTGTCACAGTTTTCGTTGCCATACTCCTCCGAAACGGCTTGACCGATTTTGTGCTTATTCGGTATCTATGAGAATCGGCCAACATCTATTTTTCATCCCACTTAATGTTAGAGGTAGTCCACCCCTAAATTTATTTATATGGCAATACAACGTTTGCCGGGCACAGCTAGTACTTTATCAATATGAAAATATTTAGAAAACGTATTGATCATATTTTCTTAGGTTTCTTCTTTTAGATAAATTTAAACGAAGTTAGTTTACAATTTATTTTCATTACTAGCTGGTGCCCGCGACTTCATCTGCACAATGTCTATGAATTCACTCGTTATAATATATAGTGTATAAGCTATATTATTGTAAAGTTTCATGAGAATCCATTCGGTAGTATTTGCGTGAATGAGTAACAAACTTTCACGTTTATAATATCAGTAGAATTTTAAGAGAACAATTCTTTGCCTTGGCTTTCATCCATAGTTATAATTTAATAAACTAGTAAAATCAAATTTATTGCAATAATGTTAACACATTTCCAGTACCTTCAAAACAATTCAACATAGTTATCAAAAACTGATTCATTTGTAACTATTTATTTATTATTGCAACATAACTTAAAACCAAGTTCATATCTAATAAATATGTTCATTGCAAATTTGATAAGAAACCCACACAAGATATTTAAGTAAGTTTTAAACTTAAGCACCATTTTAATACCAAGAGCTTTCGCACTTTGCCCGCCTTATAAAAATCGTTTTACAATAGCAGTACTGACGTGATAACTTTCATTGCTAGCACTGCCACTCCACTATACATAGAGTAGTGACGACCACCCACTATTACCTCCTTAGCGTAGGATCACAATATTCCACCCAATAGCCAGGGTCTAAGAATTTGGCTATGGTATCCCCTGCCTGTCGTAAGAGGCGACTAAAAGGGGGCCGGAGGGCCTGCTGGCGGTGGTCGGGGTGGGAGCTTTGACCACCGAGCCGCGGGCCCGGGAAGGTGGCAGCGCGATGTGGCTCGCGCTGCCTTGCACAGCGAGGTCTCTAGGGGCGGCGACTCAGCTGACCCGGGGATGTGCCCCGGCAAAGTGTGGGGGGACACCGGTGCGATCTATCAGAGTACCCGGAGTCCCCCCTGAACACTGAGGATGGCCACCGGGGGGGTTTTAGTGCGGTAAAAATCCCACATACCCCGATCTGCCTCTCCCAGGGCGGTCGGGGACCTTTTGAAGGTTTCCCCCTCGTCAATAAAAAAAAAAAAAAAAAAAAAAAAAGATCACAATATTACCTTACTATTATTTAACTACGATCTTCTGTAAGGTACAGTATTACGTGGTACAGTCCCCAGGCAGCTATTATATTTCTTTATACTTTACTGATACGGCCCCCCTTATTGCAAAACATATTTGAAAAGAAGACTAAAATCGAACTAAAACTATGTCTATCCCTTTTTAAACCAATATCACAGAAAGATGGAGCTACTTTTAAACCAAGAACTATGTTTTTTTAATAAAGTGGAGTGTGTAACACAAGTAACGTGTGGAATACACCGTTTATATGCATCTTACTGGACAGAAACGGGTCGTGACAGCAGTGCTAGATTTAGAATTACTAGTCTGGAGGCCTCTGGGCAAAAAAATCGTAATCTTTTTTTTTGTAAATATTTGTAGAAAAAAAAGGATTTCTTTCGAAGTATTTATTGTGGAACTAAACCCGGACTTGCGTGTCAGTAATCGGCAGAAACTCATCGGTGTCGCCCGCTGTCACTGACAGCGACTGAAGGGCTTTAGTAGAAGAGTACGCTTAATATTTCCTGCACGATTCCTAATTGGTAAACTATTTTGCAACTTTAAAGAGGGTAATTGTTTTGATTAGAATCAACGGTCTGTCGTACCTGCAAAGCGGTGTGGACATAGACGCGGCGGCGACGCTAGTGCGTGAGATTGAACCGGTGGCCACCGCCACTCACCGCCGAGGGGTGCTCGGCCGCCTCGGCTGCTTCAGTGGACTGTTCCAGCTCTCCGCCATGGACCATAGCCTCAAAGACCCGGTCCTAGTTCAAGGGACCGACGGCGTTGGGACCAAGCTTAAGGTATATGCTCACGCCAAAGAGTTTTTCACTGCCGCCGTCACAAGTCACCGCGTTGACGTAACCGCGGATTACTGTGGGATTAAAATAAGGTTCGACAGATGGTTAGGTTAAGGTACGCTATTTTGATCCCTTACGATTTTAATAAAACTCGCACTAGGCCCTCTGTACTTGCCGAAAGGGTAGGCACTTGTGTGCTTACAGTACACCAACATTTCGCTAGTCGTGTTCAAGTGGAGAACGCGAGTTTATTACTATTACCCGGGCAGTAATACAGACTCCCGGCTGCTACTGGGAAAATACGAATGGGAAACCCTAATATCACTTTTCCTGTGCCGAGGATCGAGCCAAGAACTCGTGATCCACAGTCGCGCTTGCGACCACTATACTAATGAGGTAGTCTAGGAAGCATCTAAAGGTACTTACGTAGAAATTATTCAAAAATATGAAGACTGAGATTTGACTTGAAGACTATGTTAATCGAAAGGTAGAGGTTTCTCAGCTTCGACGAAAATAATAAAATGCTAACGTAGAACATGGAGAGTCGTTTTTCAGCATCGACCAGAAAACGCCTTAGCTAAAGTATCGTAACATTAGCCTCGAGCTTATCTTATAGAAACGAAACAAAATATACGGTATTGCCATATTATTATGTCACGTGCCTGATTTATGTAATTTCCATACATTTTGTATCGCTTCTATTAGCTAGAGCTTTAGGAGAAAAGACTACTAAAAAAATGTCTCAACTTCTATCTTTGTAGATAGCAGAAATAATGGAGAAGTACGACTCGATAGGCCAGGATTTAGTGGCGATGTGTGTGAACGACATACTGTGCGCGGGCGCAGAGCCGTTCGCCTTCCTCGACTACATGGCGTGTGGTCGGCTGCAGGTCGACGTCGCCACCACCATCGTTAAGGGCATCGCTGAAGCTTGCCAGAAGTCTGGCTGCGCTCTATTGGGTGAGGAATCTTAATCATCTCGGAAAGAGTATTTTTAATCTTCAATATCTGAGTGGAAATGCCGTTTTTATTCTCTAGAGGATAAAGTAAATTGAATTTAGAACATCGTGTGATTGACAAATTGAACACGCGGTTAAAAAGCAACTTTGCACTCTTGTATAACAAATAAAACACGTCACATACATCTGTCTCATAAATGAGTGAAACTATCATGGCAATAAGAGCTCATGGTAAGGCCCCTGACTCTTTGTTTATTTATAGTTAAAGTAATATCGATTTATCGACGTGAAGTTTAGAAAATTGTATTATATAATTATTATACATACGTCTTTGAATTACTTCTCAGACATATGCAGGTTTCCTCACGATGCTTTTCTTCACCGTAAAGCACGTGGTGTGAAATCTCTTTACAATAGAAAGGTCCCGCTGTGATTCGAACTTGCGTCACTTGCGTAGCAGGCGACTGTTCAAACTTCAAGGCCACCACGGCTCTTATAAAAACTGTGTATACTGTGATAATACAGCTATTCGCGAAGATCTCTTCACATCCTCCTAAACATATTGGGTATAGGCGGTGAGACAGCAGAGATGCCGTCGATGTACGAGGTGGGTAAGTACGACTTGGCGGGCTTCGCGGTGGGCGTGGTGGACAACTGCAAGCAACTGCCGCGGGTGGCCGCCATCCGGCCCGGCGACCAGGTGTTCGCGCTGCCCTCCACCGGCGTCCACAGCAACGGGTACAGCCTCGTGCAGAGGATCATGGCTGAGAGTGGCGCTAGGTGAGGGTTACACCTAAAATGTTATGGATGTAGGGTGTATACTTTTTGGGCGTTAATTTTTGGCACAGGCCATCGACAGGTGGTACTTCATAATCTCCCTGGCCTTGTTACATTGTTGGGGTCGGCACTTGATTGAACCCGATGTGGCTGGTCACCAGATTTTTATACGAAGCGACTGCCATCTGAAAATGAAAAATATTTATTCAGCTTAGGCCCTGGTAAGGCACTTATGAAAGTCGAGAATTTACCACCGGTTCGGAAACTAGCCTTCTAAGAAGAACCGGCAAGAAACTCAGCCAGGCATCATGTACATATCATCGAAACAATTCATAATGAAATCATCATCCAAAATCAAATGACCTTCGATGGTAGGTGGTTTGTGGCAGTAATTTATGATTATTGGATGATATGTGGAACATATGACGATGCTTTTTGTTGGATAACGAAATGATTACAAAAATTAATAAAATTAAGGACTTTTTTTTTTAATTTTAAGTGATTTTTTTATTAATTTTTAAATTTATATGTACCCAAGCCCTGATAACAAAAATGAACTAATGAGGGCAAAAAAAAAATTTAAAATATTCAAGGCTAATTAAATAAACAACTCTTCCTCCTAGGTACACGGAGAAAGCACCGTTCAGCACATCCAACCGTTCGTTCGGCGAGGAGTTCCTCCAACCCACAGGACTCTACGTACAAGCCTTACTGCCTGTCCTCAAGAACCAACTAGTCAAAGGTCTCGCCCACATCACTGGCGGAGGACTTCTGGAGAACATCCCCAGAATACTGCCTCCCGGTGTCAGAGTCAGATTGGACGCTACCAAGTTTAGAATAAAGCCGCTTTTTGGATGGCTGCAGGCTAAAGGTAGGTTTACATTATGAGATGATTAAGTAGGTCATGCTGCGTCCCATATCGTTGATTAAATGTGGCGCGTCCCATATCGTTGATTAAATGTGGCTACACGGCGAAACAGCATCACGAGTTTTTGTTTTTTTTTCCAATTTGTTTTCAGTTATCGAAAGCCAAGTAATCTTTTGTAACAACAGTTACCTACCACTGAAAGCGCTCGTCAAAATCGGTCCAGGGCCTGTAGACAAAGTAACATTATCCTCACGCTTCGCTTACAGCATCGATACAAAATGTACTGGAATGACATATGTCACGTGACTGATTTATGTCATTCCCATACATTTTGTATCGTTACTATTAGCGCAAGCGCGAGAAAATGTTTGTCTAGTGTTACAGGAGTTTTAAGGATTATTAGTCTCCTGTAACGTATTTATACTGTCAAAAGAAGTTAGTTTAGAGGTAGTAAAGTTATTCTTTATCTTTGGTCAATAAAAAAGCAACAATAAACACTTCAATTATCTATACAACTATACAGATAAATAAAATTGAAGTGTCTGTTTGTAATTCCAAAATAACAGCTTTTCAGTAAATGCATATGAAAGTATACACGCTACTGACACTAAAAAACCAAGTTTTACAAATTTTCTCTGTCTGTCTGTCTGTGTGATCCGGGTAATCTCTGAAACGGCTGGACGTTAAAATCCGGGACTTTCACTGGCAGGTAGCTGATGTTTCAAGGAGTAACTTAGGCTACTTTTATTTATTAAAAATATTAGGGTTTCGCGACAATAAGGATGAAACTAAATCTACGCGGGTGAAAAACCGCGGGGCAAAGCTAGTACAATATATGTATGTATAATTATTATAATGTGTGCAGGTCAAGTATCAGACTTTGAGATGCTCCGCACATTCAACTGCGGAGTGGGCATGGTGGTGATAGTGGAGCCCCAGCTTGTGCCGCAGTTCCTGGCCGCCGTCGAAGGTGACGTCGACCTCGTGGGCACTGTCGAGGACATGGCCAAGGAAGGTTAGACAATACATTTAAATACATACATATTCTTCGACGTTCAGTGTGTCTTACCAGGGCCTAAACTGAATAAATCATTTTCATTTTCATTGTCACAGGTGTATTCCTCCAAAGGGTTGGGACTGCCATAACGCATTTAAGGGTTAAATGAACGAGAATAAATGTGTGACTATGTTATGTCTACTACCCTTGCTTAGATGGCGCTATTGGATAATGACCGAACATTTTTTTTTTATTTTTTTTTATTGTAGTATGCTAATGTAAATTGAAATTGAAGTTGCGAACCAAGGTCTTGCCTGGATTTTTTCAAAATTTATACTTACGGAATTTTCTAACTGTTCAGATCAAAAAATATAAGATTATATTCTTAGTATAAAGTGCTTTTTTTAAACAATTATTAAAACACGCTGTCTTGTATAGCTAATAATATATGACAATAATTAAACAAAATTTTCTGTCATGAATAAAAAACTACATGACAAGAGTCAACAAACAAATATCTACAAGTTTTATTATCCTAAGTGGAAACTGTGACGAAATTAGTTTTAAGTTAAATTATATTATCGTATAAGTGACCTAAGTTTTCCTCGAAAAAGGGGTTACGAAGGTCAGATGGCAGTCGCTTCGTATAAAAATCAGGTGATCAGCCACATCGGGTTGAATCATGTGCCGACCCCATATACATGGGACAAGGCCAGGGAGATGATGAAGTGACCTAAGTGAAATTTAAACCCCCAGGCGGTCACCAAGTGGTAGTAGAGAACTTTAAAGAGGCCATGGCTCCACTGATAGCTCCGTACGTGACTCCCGAGATGCCTCCGCAGAAGTCACTCTCCTACAAGGACAGCGGAGTGGACATCGAGGCTGGAGACTCGCTTGTCTCCCTCATCAAACCCCTGGCCAGGTGAATGACATACGCTCACGCCTGCATTCCCCGAAGGGGTAGGCAGAGGTGCTGTTTAGTGGTTTATCCAATAAATGGCAACACATGTTTGAAATATGAAAAGATACTTGAAGAGAGAGCGAACAATTAGATTTAAATATACATACATACATACACTCAGTCCTGTATTCCCCGAAAGGGTAGGCAGAGCAACAACACCAACTTTTCACCTAAAATTATTAAGTGCCAACGTGACAGATAGTGAATCCATCGCCGTCTTACGCACTATACATTTGAATTGCTTTCCTCACTATGGTTTCCTTCACCGTAAAGCACGTTCTTGAAATCACTGTATATAAGATTTAGAAAAAATCATTGGTTCAGGCCCCGCTGGGATTTGAACTTATGTCGCTTGCGTAACAGACGACTGCTCAAACCCAAGACAAAAATATATCCTTGTCGGTGTGTATATCTGAAAAGGCTGGACTGATTTAAACTTTCACTGGCAGATATATGATGTTACAAGGATTATAGGTATATATCTTAGGCTACTAGGATATTTGAATTTGATTACGTATGTTTGTACCTATTATGCTTCATAAATCACGTCACACGGTTTCACCCACGTAGTTCCCGTTCCCGTGGGAGTACGGAGATAAAATATAGCCTATATTAATCAGTGATAATGTTGCATTCAAATGGTGAAAGAATTTTTAAAATCAGTTCAGTGCTTTTTGAGCCAATTCGTTACAAACATACATACAAATCTTTCCACTTTACAATATTATCATAGATAATAATAATACAATTTAATGTGTAGATCTACAACTCGATCCGGTGTGTTGGGCGGTCTCGGTGGTTTCGGCGGTTGCTTCCAACTGAAAGCTGTCGAACAAGAATATAAGGTACTAGCTTCCTTCCGCGACTCTGTTTGCATTATTTATACTAGCCTGAAATGCTATATTAAATATGAAAAAGCCATTTTTTTCGAAATAGGTTCAGTGTTTATAAAATTATTAAATAATATAAATTCTTTTATATATTGTACTAAAATCACTATGAATGATTAAATGCCAACTAGACCGATGGTGATTCTATCGCCGTCTCAGGCACTATACATACGTCTTCAAATTACTTCTCAGTCATATGCAGGTTTCCTCACGATGCTTTCATCCACCTTAAAGCACGTGGTATGAAGTCACGTGCAGTGAATATAATATTATAAGTTTTAGAAAACCCATTGGCACAAGCCCCGCTGGGATTGGAACTTGCGTCGCTTGAGTAGCAGGCGAGTGCTCGAACCCCACGGCCCCCAAGGGTCTTTAAATTATATTTCTTATATCTTCAGGATCCAGTGTTAGTGTTAGCGGCAGACGGCGTAGGAACGAAACTACGAGTGGCTCAGAAGAGTTCCCAACACAGCACCATAGGGGTAGACCTTGTAGCTATGTGTGTGAATGACATACTATGCAACGGCGCGGCTCCGCTCACATTCCTCGATTACTTCGCGTGTGGAGCTCTCGATGTCAACGTCGCGAGGTCCGTCGTCTCCGGAGTCGCTGAAGGTTGTCGGCAAGCTGAGGCTGCTCTTATTGGTGAGTTAATTACAGTGATATTATAATCGATACAGATAAATAAAATTGAAGTGTCTGTTTGTAATTACAAAATAACAGCTTTACACTAAATGCATATGAAAGTATACACGCTACTTACACAAAAAAACCAAGTTTTACATTTTTCTCTGTCTGTCTGTCTGTTTACTTTTTCTTTCTTGGTAATAATATCCATCCTTTCCAAGTTGTGTACTAAGATTTGCTTGGGTTCATCGGTCATTAATTTAATACTTTGCGTTCATTGATAAGTTATGCTCAATTCTTTATGTATGTATGTAGGAGGTGAGACAGCAGAAATGCCCGGCATGTACGAGCCGGGAGTATACGACATCGCGGGCTTCGCACTCGGGGTCGTGGAACGATCCAACATACTGCCCAAGATCAATGATATTACGGTAATATATATACGCTCACGCCTGTATACAATGGGGGCAGGGGCGTGCATTGGATTTTTAGAGGGGTAGGCATAAACAATAAGTAGGTAGGTAGGCAGGTTAAGTACATACCTATGTGACGCGGCGTAGGTACGTACGTCTTGGTAAAGATACACATACGAACATAAACACACACACACGACACGAGTGTATTCAGTGATCACAAATTGTATCTTCTGCTTAACTGCTTATATGCAATGCACGCCACTGCATGGGGGTATATAGTAGGGTAGGCAGCGACCACCGTTTACCACATGCTACGATCCTTACATACTACATTCGCTTCATCAACATTCATGCATCTCTTCATACACTTCCTTCGGTTACGAGTGCTCCGAATTTGACATCTATATAGTATGCTCATGCCTGTCCCATAGGTTCTCTTAAGGAGTACCCAAATTTCACAAAAATGTTTAAGTCTCGGGTAATATGGACGAGCCTATTACCCTTAGACTCTTATCCAGACTCCGGGCTGCTATGAGAAATGACAGATGAGTAAACCCAAAAGTCTAGAATCTTGGGGTTTCTCTCGTTCTAGTTACTAGATCCATGCTAAAAGGCATCCAGTTAAATATAATATGTCTATATAACTCTGAGTACGTAAGTCTAGTAAGCTTGCTTAAATGGCGCTGCGATAATGTCCGAGTGCACCGATTTTTTTCTATTTATAAAGTAAAGTTAGCAATAAATATATCAGTGTTTTTACTCCCGTAAGCAAAGAAAAATAGCTTATATTTTTCTCAACGATTTTGTCATCACGATCGCGTGTTGACGTGTTCGCAGATTTGCTGCCGTCTCTCTCTCTACATAGCTTGAGAATGTATTTAGAAATTGTCTCTATTATAATTTTCTTATCGCTTCATATAGAAGCTTTGTAAGTTTATCATCATCTCCCTGGCCTTATCCCATGTATTTGGGGTCGGCACTTGATTCAACTCGATGTGGCTGATCACCTGATTTTTATACGAAGCGACTGCCATCTGACCTTCGTAACCCCTTTTTCGAGGAAAATCGGCAATCTGGGTTAAACCAGTTGTCAGACTTTCTTAGGCCTCTGACTGACTTGTAACGATTGCCAAAGATGATAAATTGGCAACCGGGACCGACGGCTTAACGTGCTCTCCGAGGCACGGAGGGAACTCGGGCGGTCACCCATCCAACTACTGGCTAGGCGTATGGTTGCTTAACTTCGCTGATCGAATCATATGCGCAATAGCAACTGTGCCACGAGCTCCTCCCTGCCAAAGCTTTGTAAGTTTATATATTCAAATTATAAATGTGATATTGTCGCGGTACAGGTGGGAGACATAATAATAGGGTTGCCGTCGAACGGCGTGCACAGCAACGGGTTCAGTCTCATCCACAAGCTGATGAAGAAGGCTGGTCTCTCTCTCCAGGACAAGGCGCCTTTCAGCAAAGAGGGACTCACTTTGGGTAATATATCACTAAGCTGGTATTTGCCGGCTTATCTATACATCTATACAGATAAATAAAATTGAAGTGTCTGTTTGTAGTTCCAAAATTACAGCTTTTCACTAAATGCATATGAAAATATACACGCTACTGACTCTAAAAAACCAAGTTATAAATTTTTTCTCTGTCTGTTTTTGCGGGTAATCTCTGAAATGGCTGCACCGATTTTAACGGGACTTTCACTGGCAGGTAGCTGATGATTTATTCTATTTATTAAAAATATTTGGGTTCCGCGACAATAAGGATGAAACTAAATTTACGCGGGTGAAACCGCGGGGCACAGCTAGTTGTAAACTGACCGTTTCCAACACTAATGTGACTCTTATGGTATATTGTAATTCATTTGATTATTGGGTTTTAAAGCCCCATCTATCAAATTATTAGCTGTTTCGAAAATTTAAGTTGACATAAATACACAGGCCCTACCATGACCTCTTATTGCAATCATAGTGATTTATACTAGCTGTGTCCTGCGGTTTCACCCGCGTAGATTTAGTTTCACCCTTATTGTCCCGGAACCCTAATATATTTAATAAATAAAAGTAGCCTATGTTACTACTTGAAACATCAGCTACCTGCCAGTGAAAGTCCGTTAATATCGGTCCAGCCGTTTCAGAGATTACCCGGAACAAACACAAAGACAGACAGACAGAGATTTTTTTTAAAAACTTGCCTTTTTAGTGCCAGTATCTAGTGAAAAGCTGTTATTTTATAATTACAAACAGACACTTCAATTTTATTTATCTGTATAGATGTATAGATATGGCGTCACTACGTGAATAAGTCTGTTCCCATGTTTCATCATCACCAAATACATATAATATCATATTATTATTTCCAGGTGAGGAATTGATAAAACCAACCCGTATTTACGTACGGAGCGTTCTACCGGCGCTTCAAAGCGGCAAAGTAAAGGCGCTCGCCCACATCACCGGCGGAGGGCTGGTCGAGAACATTCCCAGGGTGATCCCCGAGACGGTGCGGGCGAGGCTTAACGCGCATTGGTGGCATGTGCATCCCGTAAGGACGTTTTTTTTAGATTATTCAGTGTGAAATCAACTTTAATGCTTGGTGATTGGGTGCAAATTAACTCAAACAGGATGAGTTGTCGTATGAGAATTTTAATCGATTGTCGAAAAATAGTTCAGAGAGTGCTTTGTTTTTTTATATACAAAAAAGTTGCAAACAAGCAGTTTGCTTGATGGTACTGCAGCTTATGGTCAGCAATAATGTCTCTTGCCCATCTCATAGAGAAAGGAAATCCCTGTCCAAGGGAAGAAGACCTCCTAGGACCTTACTCACCGCAGGAACACAACATAGACATACAGTGTGTAACCATACTACAATTTGTTGTGTGGCTGGACCACTATGAATTTCAAAGATTTATATATGCGGTGACAAGGTCCACAATATTATTATTGAAATTGTTGTCTATATGAAATTATAATAATTTCGCCCGATTTTGGAAAAAAAATAGCAGAATTTACAAGAATTTTAGCCCTACGAAAGATTAAATATTATATGATTATGCATTGTGCAGGTATTTGCTTGGATCGCGGAGACGGGATGTGTCCAAGACGAGGAGATGCTGCGTACCTTTAACTGCGGTATAGGAATGGTGCTTGTGGTCGCTCCCGAAGATCAAGCTGATGTGAGTCCTACTCCACTACTTATACATCATTATCTCCCTGGTCTTATCCCATACATTGTTGGGATCGGCATCTGACTCAATCCATTGTGGCTCCATGTTAGTCACAATCCACTTATTAACTCCTTGTCCGTTATGTGCGCCTGGTACTTCGTGTACCATATCATCATCTCCCTGGCCTTATCCCATACATTGTTGGGATCGGCACTTGACTCAACCCGATGTGGCTGATCACGCAGCGATTGCCATCTGACTTTCGTAACCACTTTGACGAGTAAAATCGATACACTGCGTTAAACCAGTTGAAAATGATTTATTCAGTTTAAGCCCTAGTAAGGCACTTACGAATGTCGAGGTTAGGAAGCTATCCTTCTGAGAAAAACCGGCAAGAAACGAAATTGTATAGTATGGGACATGTTACTGAAAGGATACTTTTGTAGCAGCGTTTCTCCACTCGCTCATAGATGGCGCTACTCGCTAACAAATGCGAAGTTTGAGTACAAATACACGAGAACCTAAAGCGCGCCGAAAAGTTTTCAAGCGCATTGCAGTATATATACAAGTTTCCAACTAGAACAGTTGGAGCCGCGGTTCCCCAGGCATGACACCCGCCTGGCTGGAAGATCTTCTCTTTGCTGGGGATGAGCATGATCACTCGCTCTCCCCACACTTTATTTTATTTTAAAGATATTCCTTTGCATTCTGTACTCTTTTACCAAGATTATTTTTAATTGCTTTCAAAATAATACCCTTTGTTACTTTGGATAATATAAGATTCAATGTATAGTCACACACAGCATACATAGAACAGTGGAGTGGGAACTTCTTCTTTGCCACTCACTCTTCAATATACGGTTTCAAGACCTGTGTCTTTTTGTTTGTTATTAGGTAATGAATCGTATCCGTTCTTTCGGTGCTCTGGTGATCGGCAGCGTGCAAGCGAGGCCGGTGGGCGGCGCTAGAGTAGTTGTGGACAACTTTGCCTCGGCCATCGACTTCACAAGTCGTATGCCGCTGCTGCCTAGCAAAAAGGTAAAATGAAATGATTTATTCACTTTAGGCCCTGGTTCAGCGATTCGGAAACTAGCCTTTTGAGAAGAACCGGCAAGAAACTCAGTTGGCATCATGTGTATTTCATTACATCATCTATCTCATCTAGCTAACGTGACGGATAGTGAGTCTATCGCCGTCTCAGTCACTATACATACGTCTTTGAATTACTTCTCAGACACAAAGCTTTCCTCACGATGTTTTCCTTCATTGAAAAGCAATAAGTTTATTGAAAAACTTATTACGAACTAACGTAGCTAGATTAACAGGCTCTCTCTATATTTGTATAATTTTACAATATATAAAGTTTCGATAGGTTTCGTTTCATTGGAAACCTTATTCTCTCTAATGTCTAATCAAATAAAGATGTTTTGAATTTGAATTTGAATTAGGTGGCAGTACTAGTGTCAGGCAACGGCAGTAACCTCCAAGCGTTGATGGACACCACTACAGACGCAACCCAGTGTATGTGTGCGGAGGTCGCGCTCGTCATCAGCAACAAGAAGGACGCGTACGCACTGCAAAGGGCTGAGAAAGGAAATGTACCTACGCTGGTAAATATTTTTTTATTATTATTTAGGACAGGTGTCCTGAAAAAATAATATAAAAAACTAGCTGTGCCCCGCGGTTTCACCCGCGTAGATTTAGTTTCATCCTTATGGTTGCGGAAACCTAATATTTTTAATAAATAAAAGGCAGCCTATGTCCTTTCTCAGGGTCTAAAGATTGTCTGTGCCAAATTTCATTAAAATCGGTTGAGAGGTTTAAGCGGGAAAGCGTAACAGACAGACAGAGTTACTTTCGTATTTATAATATTAGTAGGGATATGTTAAATAGTCTTTCCTAGTGATACTCAATACTGCAAAGAAAAATTGAGGGTCCTATGACCTATGGTTGGTTATGGTAGCTAAACTTCATTATAACGAGCAGAGATAAAAAACAGTTTGTTATAGTATTCCAATTTAGAACCTCTGTGTAGCTCGAAGGACCATTACTACTGTATCTAAAATGGTCCTTCGATCTGGATATAGGAAAATATTTGACTTGATGAAATACTAATAACTCATTAACCAATTTAAAAATTCTTTCATTAATAAAATGCTACATTATCACAGCGTAAAATAGCCTCTATTATAAGTAATATACGTTTTGTTCGTAAAGGTACTCAACCACAAAGACTATGCCTCCCGTGAAGAGTACGACCGCGCGATCTCCGCCGCGATGGAAGCACACAAGATCGACATCGTCTGCCTCGCTGGATACATGAGGATCTTGTCTTCCGAATTTGTTCAGAAGTACGTACCCCACGAATATAGCACATCGTACTCAGAAATGAGACAATCGGCTAATTTCGGCTTCGTAGAGCGTTATATCTGTCGCACACTACCTATTTGACACCTGTAGACCTAGACAAAGTAACTCTCTCGCGCTTGCGATAATGAAAACGATAAAAAAATTATGGGAATGACATAAATCAGTCACGTGATATATGTCATTCCCGACATTTTGTATCGTTTCTACTAGCGAAGCGTGAGGATAATGTTACTTTGTCTACAGGCCCTGGCATTTTCCAATCATGTGGGATGCGATATCACCCCTTACTCTTACTTCTGTTAAAATTACCTCCACTAAGTGTGCCCGGAAAACGTCGTTTTTCCATTTCAATTTTTGAGGTGGACCACCCTTAATTTTAAAAAATAGTTTATATCCTATTCTCAGACCTTCCATACACAAAAATACCTTAAAAATTAAATTAATTAAAAAGTCCAGCCATTTCAGAGTTTTACTACAAACACTGTGATACGAGAATGTTGTATACTTATACAGCAGAGACATCCTTACATACTTTTTTCGTTTCATCCACATTCATGCATTGTCTACTTATCAGATAATAAAATCCGGAATAAGTTATCATTGATCAATTGCAGATGGCATGGTCGTCTGCTGAACATCCATCCTTCGCTGCTGCCGCGGCATCCTGGCCTCAAGGCTCAGCAACAGTGCCTCGACGCCGGGGACAAGGAGAGCGGTTGTACCGTGCATTTTGTTGACGTGAGTCCTCACATACTTATAATTATACAGACATACATGCTTATATTCCCCGAAGGGGTAGGCAGAGATGTACTTAACCTACACACTTAACTTACACCCACATTTTGCCAGTTATGTTTAAGTGTCATGAAATAGGGGATGAGCTTATTGCCATTAACCGGGCACTAATCCAGACTTCGAGCTGCTGGGAAATTACAGATGATAAAACTCAATAACACTGCCCAACTCGAGGACCGGACCCAGGACCTCTCGTTCCACACCAACTTTCGCGTCCATTTGACCTAGGTGTCATAATATGAGTCAAACTATCATGGCAACAAGAGCTCAGCATCACGTAGGACCCAGTGATGTGCTAAGAAAACAAATAGTAACATTCAAAGACGAGTGAAAAAGTATAAAGTTTTCATAAAAAAATACGTGGAATTTATTCGAAATAAAAAATATGTTAATGTGTTCAAGGTCAAAAAGTCGTCTTAAAAATAATGAAAATTATTTTTATTTCACCATCAGGAGGGCATGGACACAGGCCCAATCATCTTACAAGAGCGAGTGCCAGTACTGAAGGGAGACACGGCCGATACCCTCGCGGAACGCATCCTGTCCGCCGAGCATCGTGCCTACCCGCGGGCTCTGCGACTATTGGCCACGGGCCGTGTGCGGCTATCGGCACAAGGGAAACTCATGTGGTACTCTTAACCCCAACGCTTAAACATTTCTGACACTGACAGGTGCTAATGTCAAACTTGACATATGCTACTGTCAAGCTTGACAGATGTTAATGTCACTTTATTGTGATTTTTGATCGCGCATTATAAAACAAAATACTAAGGTTAAATACACCGCCTGCAACAAAATGAGCCAAATGGTTGTTACTTGCAATAATAATAATTATTATGAATGAAGTTTGACATTTATTCAGAGATCGAAATGGACATTTGATATTATCAATATTACAAAAAGCATATCTTAAAACATGGTCTCGTACTACATCGATTTTGAACCTTAAAAATAACGCAAAATACTCGGAATGTCATAGGTTGGGAACTTCACATAGAGATCAAAATAAATACTACACATTCCACTCTAGACTTATAATTTCATCAATCTTATACAATTTGATTTGCTAGAGTGATTACAACGCTTTTGAAAATTGTTCCTTAATATGTAAGTCATAAAGTCTCGAATAATATTGTATATTATGTTCATAGGTTTATAAGCATAGTCTACTGCATTTATTTTGTAAGTAAGTAGGGTTTTTATAACGGAATCGATTTATTTCGATAAAATAAATGAAATTATGTATAATGTTTGTTAAATGTTTACACCTCAAATGATTTTTAAATAAAAGAAATGTTTTAATAATAATATTTATTTTATTTTAACTTTATCTATTCATACTATCTAACATTATCACAGTAACTTTGACTATCTTTGTTTTAAAATTGCATGAGTCTTCAAGAGCTTTGAGCGCTGATCTTGCATGCACATTCATGTTCTGAGTGAGTCTGACTCTGTCTGTCTGTATGGCGCTATTATCGCGCTCATAATTCGTGACGGCATCTGTATATAAAATAAGTTTATTCTTTCCCCAATAGGGAATTTATTTCATTGTATGACAAAACGTTTACATATAAAATATTTATTCTTCTAGCAAAGAAATAAATATTGTAGTAATTGGCTAATTACTAAACTTTTTCTTCTCTTTACCAAAAGTAAGCAATTCAACTAAAGTCCTGTATAATATACCAAACAATTCGTCATTATCATTATTTACAACATTATTTTCCGATATCTTATCAACATTCACGGCGTCTTTACAAACTGAATGCTTCCCAGACTTCAATATTTCATCGCATATTTTATCAAATTCCACATGAAATTTCTGTTTATTCATCAAAGGTACTATTAAATTATATGTATTAATTTTTGTGTTTATCGATGATGCTAATTCTTTATTATATTTGTATATTCTATCCCATTTAGTTTGATCCTCTGGTGAGAAAGGATAGGGGCCGAGGTACATTCTGTCGGATTTGATTTCTTCTTTCAATAGTTCAATGTCTCGTTCTATCTCTTTGCTCATTGTTATCCATTCTGGGGTGAAACCATTGTTTATAAGAACCTAAAAGAATAAAGTTTGTTTAAATTCGTAACTTGTACACAATTTGAATAGTCTTACAGAGGGCCTAGTCACTAGTGCGCGTTTTTCTCTGCCGCCGTCACAAGATATCGCGTTGACGTTTTATATGGGAGCGAAACAGCGTCATCTATCGGCCCATGGATGGCAATATTATCATCCTATACAAAGTGGGGATACTGTAAATGTTTTCATTCATACAGAGAGAAACACTTATAAAATGAGTATTGGTCATTCTTAACTCGTGACGGGACCGAACTGCGGTGGTCGTGGGGTTTGAGCACTCGCCTGCTATACAAGCGACGCAAGTTCGAATCACAGTAGTGTATGTACAAATGATTTTATAAAAACTAAAGTGCAGTGATTTCACACCACAAGCTTTATGTCGTGAGGAAACCTATGTCTGAGAAGTAATTCAAAGACATATGTATAGTGCCTGTGACGGCAATGGATTCACCATCTATTACTGTTACATTAGTACATCTTCGGTGAAAATTGTGGGTGTTGTTGTTACCCTTCTGCGATGGCGTGAGCAGATTTATTTTATTTCCAATGTTTATCATACCTCATTTAACTTATGCGTTGTAAAATCAACATAAGGATTAGTGTTTTTATCCTTCAATGGCTTCCCTTTCCCACTTAAGTTCTCAAACTCTCCTTTGGACATGGACTCTTGAATCAAATCCTCCACAAGTCTGTCGAAACCATACTTAGTTTTGATATCATGCTTCTTTTCATAATTGCCTTTCTTGAGGAGAGCTTTGTCTGACGCCTGAGCCTTAGCCATGCGATGCTCCAAGACATTAGTGGCTGCCTTCTGGGCACGTGCCTGTATCCATTGCTTCTCACGCTGGAATGGAGTGCCGTGACCGATGCCTTCGTAACTTAGGTATTGGCGGTGCTGAGGAGCTGTGTGCTGGAAAAGTTATATTGTTAACTAGCTGTGCATTCTGGTTTTACCTGTGTAGATTAACAATAAAAACTATGTAAATTTTGTTCCCGAAAAATCATAGTAGCTAATTTACTCCTCAAATAGTGCTCAAATCATTTTGGAAGATGGGAGTATACATATCATATGTACGTACACATATGTATGTACGTACGTACATAAGAGTATATTGTTCGTTTTATGAGTTTTTATTCTTAGAGATCTTGATAGAGAGAGTTTATTTGATGCAATTATCATGTAGCTTTGAATTTGAACGTACTTACTTTAATATTGAAGACAATTTTTTCCACTTCTTCTTTATTACTAACACCTGTATTATATTTTGATAGTGTTCGGAAAGCATTATCAATGGCTATAAACTTGTCCCTGTCAGCCTCTGGAGACCCTGAGTCCGGATGGTACTTCTTCGCCAGCTCAAGGAAGGCTTTACGAACTACATCCTGCTTTGAATGTAATGGGACATTGAGGACTTCACAGCATTCCTGAAATGGAAAAATGATAAAATCTGTTATTACCTAAGTACAATACTTCTTCTGAGTAAAAGCAACCTTCTGAACCTGGCTAGCATGTATAATCCTGTATAATGATGTCATTCTGACGATTTGAAAGTACTTTGTAAAAGGTCTAATTGAATAAAGATATTATTGACTTTGACTTTGAAAAATTTGCAGGTGGGGATGAAGGTGTGTTAAGGTGTAAATTCTCTGTAATATTTAACCTCTTTTGACAATATAAGATTAAAAAAATTACAAAGAAATTTTATTCCATCACCAAATTCCTTAAAGGATAGTATACAAAATAGTACTAATGTTAATGCTAACTATTGAGCTTCATAATCTATACATCTAAACAGATAAATAAAATTGAAGTGTCTGTTTGTAATTCCAAAATAACAGCTTTTCACTAATTTCATATGAATGTTTTAAAATTTTTCTCTGTCTGTCTGTCTGTTTGTTCCAGGTAATCTCTGAAACGGCTGGACGGATTTTAAAGGGACTTTCACTGGTGGGTAGCTGATATTTCAAGGAGTAACTTAGGCAACTTTTTTTAATTTATTAATTATTAAAAATATTAGGCTTCCACGACAATAAGGAAGAACCTAAATCTACACGGGTGATCCGCGGGGCACAGCTAGTACTTCAAATAAGAGGGGAGGGAAGGAAGGAATACATAAAAATTTTCGGTAAATGCTGGTATAAATTATAGGTTATACTTTGCCAAGTTCTTAATAGGCCTCTTCTAGTTGGTAGTTATATAATTATTTGATAAATGCGATATTCATTTTGATAGTTGAAGAGGAATAACACCGCCTTTTCAATTTAATCTGTACAATATACAATTCTGTCTATAATATAATACTCACTTGTATCTCTTTTTCCGAGGATTTCAGAGTAATACATCTCTTTATTACACCTGGATATTTTTTCAACAAAGTGGTTTTCGAACTAATTATCATGCAATATGTGGATTTGTTCATTTTACTACATTGATATTTATTCGGTGTGTTTTATTCAATTAAAAAAAGTAAATTCTAAAGAGAAAAAAATAAATAAACACTGTAATTTTACGACTTTGTGTCAAATAAAAAAAATATGTTTACTTTATTGACAGATTTCAGACAGGGTTGCTAGATCAAGTCTTTTATGTTCCAGCAAAATTATGCGATTTTTTCCTTTGTTGATTGAATATATAAAATGATTCTAAAATAATTATTGTGTATTTTCCATGTTTACCCCTGAAATATCGCATACATTATTTTACTGTTTTTCCCAAATATATATATTTTTTAAATTAACGAATAGTACTGAAAAAACGACCATCTCAGCTGATGCCTGCAAAGCATTTATAAAAAAAAACATCTGCAGAGTTCGTTGACAGTGAATGTCTAGTTTAAACGACACATTGAAATGCCGTTCAACATTTTGATTTGACAGACAGACAGTCGACTGAACTGACACATTACAGTTATCGGTCGGTGAGAATTCATCTAATGATTCAGTGAATTACAATTAAATTAGTGTATTTGGAGCGCTAAAGCTCATATAATTGCTTGCATAAATATCAAGACGAAATAGCTGGTATCCAAAGGGTGTACATGTACTGACAGTATGGTACTAACAGAGGAAGAAGTAAGTACGCGCTATCCGATTCACTGGATGGTTTGGAACAACCAGCACGAAGAGCTGAAGGATGCACTGGCAGCTAATAGGGTACGTAACTGTGTTCTTTTTTTAAATATTTGGGCTAGCTTTTCTTCGCGAGCTCTAGGGTCACATGACCATAAGAAAGTCACCTTCTATGTGGCTAATGTTTACTCCCGCTTAGATTGTTTGATCACAATCGCTTTATCACCTTAATATCAGAATAAGTAAAATTTGAACTATTTCATGATCTGGTTGGTCTTGTGATCAATTCGCCTGTCATATGTGAGTCACATGTTTAAATTTCTTAACATAATTTGTGTTTGTGCGTCCTGTATTATGTCCTGGTTTGTGTTTACTGTTCTAGGTGTTCTAGGTTCTGTGTTTAAAGTACTTTGTATAAAGTCTAATCGAATAAAGATATATTTGAATTTGAATTAGGTAGGTATGGATGATATTATTATTTATGCCCGCAATAGATGACGCTAATATCATCTATACATCTATACAGATAAATAAAATTGAAGTGTCTGTTTGTAATTTAAAAATAATAGCTTTTCATTAAATGCATGTGAACATATACAGGGTACTGACATAATTTTTTTCTCTGTCTGTCTGACTGTTTCTTCCGGCTAATCTCTGATATGGCTGACTGATTTAACGGGACTTTCACTGGCAGATAGCTGATGTTTCTAGGAGTAACTTATGATATCATTAAGAAAAAATATTTGGTTTCTACAAAATAAAGCATGAAACTAAATCTATGCAGGTGAAACTGCTGGGCACAGCTAGTACATCAATATAATGTCATATACTATATTGCATTATTACCATAAATTATATGATCATGTTAAAGTATATTACTGTGCCATAATATATCTATACATCTATACAGATTAATAAAATTTAAGTGTCTGTTTGTAATTTCAAAATAACAGCTTTTCACTAAATGCATATGAAAGTATACACGCTACTGACACCGAAAAACCAAGTTTTAAATTTTTTATCTGTCTGTCTGTTTGTTCCGGGTAATCTCTGAAACGGCTGGACTAATTTTAATGGGACTTTCACCGACAGGTAGCTGATGTTTCAGGGTGTAACTTAGGCTACTTTTATTTATTAAAAATATTAGGGTTCCGCGACAAGAAGGATGAAACTAAATCTACACGGGTGAAACCGCGGGACACGGCTAGTTGTATAATATGGTATATTCACTATATATTAATGCATTTGTTGCGGGCTTCATTATTATGAGATTGCTATGTGTCAAGATTTATGCATTCACTGCTAACGAAGCACCTGCGCGTCAAACTGTTAGAGAATTTACAAAGAAGTTGAAATGTTAGTGAAATCTCTCAGGCCGTGAATATGTTAATAAGACTTCTGCTGCATACTGTGAATTATAATATATTATTATTTTGTTTATTATTGTCACAATTATATTCAGTTTATTGATAGACATGCATGAATGGAAATAATAATGAGAGGCCTTTGCCCTCAGTAATTATAATATTTAATCAACAGTTAATCAGAACAGGCTATAGTTATGCAGGATAGAATAACCATCAGTCCTTTATCTAATACCTTTAAACAAGCAATCCTTGTATATACATACATACATACGCTCATGCCTGTATTCCCTGTAGGCAGAAGTGTTGTACAACAACACCCACATTTTACCAAAGGTGTTTAAGTAGCAACTTGACAGAGGGTGAGTCCATTGCTGTCTCAGGCACTATAAATATGTCTTTGAATTACTTCTCAGAATATTTTTCTTTCACTGTAAAGCATGTGGTATGAAATATTTTTATAAAATTATAAATTTTTTTTGGTAAATAATATTTTTGAAAAGAGTAATTACTGAGTTTCTTGCCAGGTTCTTCTCAGTAAAAGCAACCTTCCGAACCTGGCGGTAGCATGTATAATCCTGTAAATTGTGTCATTCTGACGATTTGAAAGTGCTTTGTATAAAGTCTAATCGAATAAAGATATTTTTGACTTTGACTTTGACTTTGAAATCACTGCACATAAATTTTTTTAGAAATACTCTTTTGTATCTCCCACTTGTTCTTGTATATATAAAAATATATGAACTGAATCTCATGGTAACCTCATAGTAAGTCTTTACAGCAGCCTATGGATGCTAGAAGTATTAGGATCATACACGCTGCTGACCCTGTTTAATATTGAAGATCATCATCATCTCCCTGGCCTTATCCCATGCATTGTTTGGGTTGGTTGATTCAACCTGATGCGATGGATCACCTGATTATTATACGAAGAATCTGCCATCTGACCCTAACTCCTTTTACAAATCTGTAATCTGGGTTAAGCCAGTAACACAATTTCCAAAGACCTGTAACAATTGCCACAGGTGTTAAATTGGCAACCGGGATGGCTTAACATGCTCTCCAAGCCACAGTTGGACCTTGGACGGTCTCACATCCAGCTTGGATTGGGTTATGTTTGCTTAACTTCGCTGATCAAATGATAAGCACAATAGCAGTTATGCCACAAGCTCTTCCGAGTCTAATATTGTAGATGTTTACAAAATCCATAGTGTCTTACAACAAACAATGAATAAATCAGTGAAGCCTGACAATCAACATGAAAATAATCTTATTATTGCTAAGAAGCCATACAAGGTGTAGGAATAAGACTGCCAAATAATACTGTGACATTAATCTACCCTTGTATGTCACAGGTCACCTATATACATTCATTATATTTTTAAGCTGAGTCCCTTACATAACAAAATATTCATATTAATATTATTTCATTTGATTTAAGAATTTCATTATTATGAAACTTAACTGACTTGTGGCGCCATCTTGTGAGTAACTAATTATCTTCTTTATATATAAAAATGAATCCCCATTTCCCTTGGTCACGGCATCACGCCTGAACGGCTGGACCGATTCTACCGGGACTTTTACTGGCAGATAGCTGAAGTTTCAAGGAGTGTTTTAGGCTATTTAAAAAAAAAACTGCATGGAACTAAATCTACGGGTGAAACCGCGGGGCACAGCTAGTTATAAATAAAATCTCTGTCTGCAGATAGATGATACAAGGAGTAACATTTATTAAAAAAAAACTTTAGGGTTCGTGAGCCACGCAATTAAGTCTATGCGAGTGAAACCATGGGGTGTAGTAAAGAACATTATGCGGACAATGTACTCGACAAAAGCTTGTTCCTTGTAAATTTATGACCCCATTCATCTGTATTAGATCAATCTCCCTCAAGGGTTGATAAATGACAGCCATTTCTTGGCATCACATTAATGTACGGAAAGCAATAAACATAGATCTTTGCCAAATTTGTATGGCACATTGCCAAGAGGTCATTGTACTTTTATTGGCTTAATCTTAGTGTGGAGAGCGAGTGATTATGATCATCCCCAGCAAAGGGAAGATCTTCCAGCCAGGCGGGTGTCAGGCCTGGGGAACTGCGGCTCCAACTGTTCTAGTTGGAAACTTGTATATACATATATTGCAACCCGTTTGAAAACTCTTATTGCGCGGTTTAGGTTCACAAAATTTTCCCCCTTGTTCTTCGAACATTAGTTAGTAAGGTACACAGAAAAAATATTCTGCGTACAAAACCGGAAATGTGGGAAGAATATTTCACCCTTTGTACATAACTGCTAACGGACCTAGTACCTAATGTCAAATTCAAAACATCTATAGGTGTCATGGGTTTCGTTGTACGCGTAGGGACTTCCATAGTGTGAATGAATGTGCCCGTTGTAGATGACGATAAACTGTATATTTACAAGCATAGGGTTCAGAATTAAGCAAAGCGTAAGAGTGTCGGTTACGGACTTGTGCTGCTTGCTTAATTCTGATCCTAATCACGTCTCATCTGTTGTTCTGTACTCCTTCTTTTACTATACATCTACTCGCTGCTACACATCATTATTTAAGTACTGTCAAATCGTTCCAACGACATGATTATGAACGGCAATACACGTGATAATATACGTACATTATTTATTTATTTTCAGTTCACATCGGAAGATATAGAGTTAAAGGATCCCAGAGGTCGCACGCCGCTCCTGCTGGCTGTGACCCTGGGATTGTTGGAGGCTGTGCGTGTCTTGATCGAAGCCGGCGCTGATGTTAATTGCGAGAAGGATGGCTGGACAGGTATGTACTTGAGACGGTTTAATTCCTATTCATATTGTTTTCATTAAATACTTATGTAATATTACAAAGCACTGACACTACTAATTGACTTAAATTAAAAATTCTTTCACAAAAAAGGCTTAAGTTTAAGGGTCCATTTTTCACTATTTTCAATTACGGTCTTAAAAAATAATAACTTTAGTTGCCTTCGGATTTTGTGGTCGCTTGGATTAGAGATGTGACTGTGAAACAGTAACTTGTAACATTTCTTTATGTTCTTCTGTCTTGAAAAATGGTCGCAGCGTGATGTTATAAACCCTATAGCCTTTCTCGATAAAGAACTTTCCAACTGTAGGTAGTTTCTGAGATTAGCGCGTTCAACCAAACTCTTTAATATCAGGTTTTTAATATTAGTATAGATTTTGTTTTTCATTTTGTATGTCAGCGGTGCAAGAAGCAACAGCGACAGGCGATCCGGAGCTGCTGTCGCTAGTGTTGTCGCAGCGCGATTACCAACGACATGTGGTGCGCTCCGGCGGTATACCGGATCTTCTGCATAGACTCAGCCTGGCGCCAGACTTCTACGTCGAAATGAAGTGGGAGTTTACTAGTTGGGGTATTACATTTTTTTATTATTTAAAAAGTTTTGACTTTATGGACTGTCGTGTGTGTCTATCAGTACTTACTCCGTACAAATTAAGGGTGGGGTGGGTTGCACGATAATAGTAACGATTTTGAAAATTATTTTATCAATAGAATACCAATTTTGTGAGTGTCATATAGATGACACTCACAAAATTGGTATAGACACATTGTGTATAGACACATAAATAAAAATCAAGTGTCTGTTTATAATGTCATTTAATACGGTGATTACACAATAAAAATAATTAACAAAGAATTTTCTTACTCTGTCTGTCTGTTTGTCCTAGCTAATCTTAATGGAACTTTCTCTGGCAGATAGCTGATGTTACAAGGAGTAGCTTAGGCTACAGTTACTTAAAAAAATAGTTTTGCGAAATAAAGTCACCCATGAAATTACGTCAACGCAGGTGAAACCGCGAAGCACACCTAGTTTGATTATAAAGCAGCACTAACTGATGAACCGATTTTGAAAGTTATTTTACCACTAGAAAGCCAAGTTGTTACCATGTGCCATAGGCTAATATATATTTAGCCGAAAAATTAGAAGTCTTTCGTGGTAGTTAATTATTTACTATGTAATGAAATGTATGTGATGCCAGCTGAGTTTCTTGCCGGTTCTTCTCAGAAGGCTAGTTTTGGAACCGGTGGTCAATTCCTCAACATTCATAACCTTACCAGGGCCTAAACTGGATAAATCATTTTCATATACCGCGAGTGAAACCACAATGAGTTTATAATAAGTTTTAAGAGTGTTATGATTTGTTAATATTAAAGTGTGATGTAAATTCCAGTGCCGCTAGTGTCGCGCATGTGTCCTTTCGATACGTATAAAGTATACAAACGCGGAGGGAATGTCCGCGTCGACACCACACTCGTCGGCTTTGAGAATAACCGCTGGCAGAGAGGGGACCGCACTTATATATTTAGAGGCCATGGTAAGTACTACTCTACACTGTACAGTGCTTAGACTTATTAAAGACTAGCTGTGCCCTGCGGTTTCACCCGCGTAGATTTAGTTTCATCCTTTTTGTCGCGGAACCCTAATATTTTTAAGAGATAAAAGTAGTCTAAGTTACTCCTTGAATCATGAGCTACCTGTCAGTGAAAGTCCCGTTAAAATCAGCCCAGCCGTTTCGGAGATTACCCGGAACAAACAGACAGACAGACAGACGGAAGACAGACAGGCAGAGAAAAAAATTATAACTTGGTTTTTTTGTGTCAGTATCTTGTATACTTCCAGATGCATTTAGTGAAAACTGTTATTTTGGATTTACAAACAGACACTTCTATTTTATTTATCTGTATGTATAGATAGCTAGTGCCCGCTTCTCCGTCTGCGCAGGTTTTGACTTATCTATATATTTTAGGCAATTGACACAATAACTGACAAATAACACAGGTTATTGTGTCAATCATATGTCAATATGAGCTATATTATTGTTTTTTTTTAATTCGTATCGCAGAACAAGATGGACCTACTTTTAAACCAAAGACTATCATACTACTACCCACTTTTCTCCGTATTTTCTGACTGACATAAAAAAAAGAATTTTCTCAGCCTGCCCACCCATTTGTCTGTCTGTTTGGAAAAAGCATAAGGGTTCCGCGGGACACTCGTGAACTTAGCTCTACGCGGGTGAAACAGCCAGTGCTTATAATTGTGTCGTTCTGACGATTTGAAAGTGCTTTGTTAAAAGTCTAATAGAATGAGGATATTTTTGGGTTTGAGCACTATAATAGTAATTTTGGTTGCATTTTTTTTTGGGTATGGTCTCTCGCAGTTGGTAGGGGGGAGTTACCTCCACTGCTTAAACGGACTATAGGGCGAGACCCATGGGCCTCCAGCCGAGCTTAAACTTAAATACTAAGCAACACAGGTGCGGGCGCCCCGGTGCGGGGCTCGGACCTCGGCTTAGGGCGTTGCTGGGGGATGGGCTAGGGAGCTGGATCTGAGTTGAATTATTTAGGGACGTGTTTGTGGGGAGAGCGAGTGATCATGCTCAACCCCAGCAAAGGGAAGATCTTCCAGCCAGGCGGGTGTCATGCCTGGGGAACCGCGGCTCCGACTGTTCTAGTTGGAAACTTGTATATATACTGCAATGCGCTTGAAAACTCTTATGGCGCGATTTAGGTTCTCGTGTATTTGTACTCAAACTTCGCATTTGCTAGCGAGTAGCGCCATCTATGAGCGAGTGGAGAAACGCTGCTACATGTTTAAGGCTAGTGGCTCGGTGAAATGTTGGTAGCAGGTCGTGCAGCCAGCTTATTGGAGCTGGACCACGTGGCGCGGTCGGCGTGGCGCGAGCGGGTGGAGCCCCAGTGCGCGCGCGCCGCCCCCGCGCCCGCGCCCGCCGCGCTCAGGCAACGACTCCACGCGCCGCTCGCCATCAACTACCTCGACACTGACAAGATTAGCTTTGAGAGGTATTTTAAATAATCAAATTAAAAAAAAACAAATATATATTTTTTATTTATTGTGGAGGAAGGGAGTGACTTCGAAACTGACAAGATTAGCTTTGAGAGGTATTGTGACTATTACAATTAAGAGAAAATAAAATGTTAAATAAAAACTTTTTTTTGAATTTTGGAGGAAGTGACTTCGAAACTGACAAGATTAGCTTTGAGAGGTTTTGTGACACTAACTGTCACAAAACAAAAATAAATATTTTTAAATTAAGTAGAGGAAGTAAGTGACCTCGACACTGAAGAGAATAGCTTTGAGTGGTATGGACTACTTTTTACTCCTTATTACAAAATGTAACTCAACAAAATCTTCGGTTTAGAAGTTGCTATGTCCCTTTGTGAAAACTTACTATGTACAAGAATGACCTAAATTCTATGCAAATAAATTGTCTTGGCTTAAACTTGGTGTAAAGGGGGTTGATGTTTAGCGATCGGTCTCAATAAGAATCGGCAACAGGAAACAATAATTATTTCGGTTATTAGAAACAAGAGCGGCATCTGGGGCTGGCGTCAAGATAAGACAGAAGACGTGAATGGCTATGAATGCAAGGTGTTCAGTGCGAATAACGTGGAGGTGGTCTCCAAGACTAGAGTGGAACATCTACCTCAGGCCGCCAGAGCTGCCCTGGCTCGCTCCCGACCACCACTGGCTGGACTATTAGCATTAGCTGATGACCATAAGGATAGCGGTGGCAGCACTCCTCCTGCTTCTGATGAGGTTAGCTATCAGTTTGTATCAGATAAATGTAGCTTTTAGGTCGTCTCCAAGACTAGAGTGGAACATCTACCTCAGGCCGCGAGAGCTGCCCTGGCTCGCTCCCGACCACCACTGGCTGGACTATTAGCATTAGCTGATGACCATAAGGATAGCGGTGGGAGTACCCCCCCTGCTTCTGATGAGGTTAGATATCAATTTTTATCTTATAAATGTAGCTTTTAGGTGGCCTTCAGGATTGATTTCAGGTGGTTTTCAAGACTATAGTACGCTGTTTTGGGCCGCAAGGGTAGTCTTAGCGTGAACACGATGCCACCACTGGCTGGACTCCTGACCTTAGCTGGTGGGAAAAGTCCCCCTGCTTCCGATGAGGTTAACTATAATTTACTAGTACCTGGTTGACTGAGCTGTGCTCGGTTTCTTTTTCTCACAAAAAACTAAACTTTTTCACACAAAAGACGTCTTCTCAAAAAAATTATTTTGTATAGAAATTGTGATTTCAGTTGTATACATTACATATACATACATACATGTATGTATACAGATCCGGCTGAAACGGCTCGACCGATTTTTACGTACCATCACTGGCAGATTGCAAATCGCGTCACAAGGAGTAACATAGACTATTTTATTTAAATAAACAATTAGTTTTCCGCTAAAAAAGATATCCACATGAAAATTAGTATACGCGGGTGAAACTGCGGTGGTCTAAACTATTTAAAGATTAAGATTTGATGATATATTCCAGGAGGAGCTGGTAGGCAGCGAATCTTCAGAACAGCCGCCAGTGTCCTGGCAGCAGTACTTCAGTTGCGAAGGTCGTGACGTCGGTCGCACACCGCATCTCACTACCAAAGTGCAGAAATTCCGCGCCACACTATGGTTATGCGAAAACTATCCACTACAGGTAATTACACTACACTATCCAATCTATATCTATACAGCTAAATAAAATTTAAGTGTGTTTGTAATTCCAAAATTACAGCTTTTCACTAATTGCATATGGAAGTATACACGCTACTGACACTAAAATACCAAGTTTTAAAATTTTTCTCTCATCATATGCATTTAGTGAAAAGCTGTTATTATGGAATTAAAAACAGACACTTCAATTTTATTTATCTGTATAGATGTATAGATGAGCCTGTCGTGTCCCACTGCTGGGCATGTGGATGAAGCGAAAGTAGTATGTAAGGATCGTAGCATGTGGCGAACGATGGTCTCTGCCTACTGACATATGTGTATGTATGTATGTAATTAAAAATGTTCCTCATTGTCGCAGCTTCAAGAGCAAATAATGCCGATATTAGACCTAATGGCGGCTATATCCTCGCCGCACTTCGTTAAGCTGAAGGACTTCATTCAAATGCAACTGCCAGCGGGCTTCCCCGTCAAAATAGGTGAGTATCTATTTTATAAGTGTATAATGTATAATATTTTATATTAATGTAATATGTATGTAAGGCTTCTTAAAAAAAAAATATATTATTAACTAGTTGTGCAGTTTCACCCGTGTAAAGTTAATTTCATAATTTCCCACGGAGCCCTTATGCTTTTTCTATACAGATAAATAAAATTGAAGTGTCTGTTTGTAATTCCAAAATTTAATTTCACCGGTAGGTAGCTGATGTTTCAAGGAGTAACTGAGGCTACTTTTATTTATGAAAAATATTAGTGTTCCGCGACAATAAGGATGAAACTAAATCTACGCGGGTGAAACCGTGGGGCACAGCTAGTTTAAAATAAAAATAGCCAAGATACATCTTGTAACATTCGCTGTCTGCCAGTGAAACAGACTGACGGACAGAGAAAAAAAATTGTTTTTTTTAAGGTCAGTATAGTATATACTTCATATGCGTTTACTGAAAAGCGGATATTTAGGAATTAAAAACAGACACTTCAATTTTATTTATCAGTATATATAAGTATAAGTGTATTTTCTGAATTTAAATTTAAGTAAGAACACATGGTTTCTCAAAAATGGAGCATATTTCCTTTCGCCGAAACGATCGTGGTATGAAAATAAAATTTCAAACTTTATACAGTCCACTAGGATTTTGAGTTTGCGTCGCTTATATTTTTTCTTGTCATTTTTAACCAGATTTTTCGAGGTTTATGTACCTCTGAATTGATGTATCTCTTCCAGAAATCCCCTTATTCCACGTTCTAAACGCTCGTATAACGTTCGGCAATATCTTCGCGACGGAGACTCCGGTGCCTCACATAGAGTGCATTAACGAGGGCGAGAGGCTATCGTGTGTTGTCGACGACTTGTGCTTCGGAGTGGGCGCCGGGTACAAGGACGCTGGTGCTGACGAGAGGCTCTCTTGTGCTGTCGATGAAGATGAAGGTTTACTGCAATATGCTATACAGCAGAGCCTCATGGAAGCTGGCACGCATGAGGATCAGGTAACACATTTTTTTTAAAATTGCTCTGCCCCACGGGCGTAACACTTCATTTTATGACTAGCCCACGGAATATTTTCTTTTTTGTAATAAAAGTTAGCTACCTGCCAGTGAAAGTACTGTTAAAATCGGTACAGCTGTTTCGGAGATTAGTCGGAACAAACAGACAGACGGAGAGAAAAAAAATGATTTTTTTATGACAGTATCGTATACACTTTCATATGCTATTACTGAAAAGCTGTTGTTTTGGAATTACAAACAGAAACTACAATTTTATTTATCTGTATAGATTACACCCGAGTACCGTTCGATAAAATATAGGTACTAGTAGACTAACCAAAGAAAGTATGTGAAGAGATGCATGAATGTGGACGAAGCGAAAGAAGAATGTAAGGATTGTAACATGTGGCTATCGGTGGTCTCTGCCTACCCTCATGGGATACTGGCGTGAGCGTATGTATGTATGTGTGGGCGAAAGTGTTTGGCACAGAGTATTGGTTATAATAAAAAAAAATGGCTTATTAAAAAAAACCCTTAAAATTTTTAACGAAATTCACATTTGTGTACACTAGTACTCAAATATAAATTATAAGTATAACGACGAAACATTTTATGAAATAATTTTATAAAATTGTCCTACCTACCGATGCCCTGTACTGAATATGTTCTCCTAATAAGTCTATGCTCTGTATAGCCTATTTTAGTAGGTAATAAGATATTATAGGTGAGGTCACGATTTTAGAGCGCTGGCCGTGAATGCGCAGTAGTAATTTTTGTGTCTTGCGAGCGCGAGTGCGAACAAACACATGCGCAGTTATCCCTAATAATATAGCTAAGCGCTCATAACTCGGGACGGGAATTATGTGTGTTGTTGATATGCTAGGTGGATGTATGGGAAGCATTACGCGGCGCTCCCCCGGCTTCGCCCGCGCGGCCACAACACTCTCCTCACGAAATGTTGGCACATGAGGACACGCAATTACAAAGGTAACTATAATTACTGTAGGTCTAAAAAGGCCACTTTGGGAGAATCATAATGTGATTCATCATCGAAATGACGAAATGGTCACTTAGGTGTATGCATATAAGGTGGTAAATTCCTCAACATTCATAAGTGCCTTACCAGGGCCTAAACTGAATAAATCATTTTCATTTTCATTTTCATATTATGATTCACGAATGATTACAATACTTGTAGATGTTAGTCCCTAACTTTTTGTGATTCTGCTATTTGTCACAAAAGCAATTCATATTTTGTGGATTATTTTAGGAATCTTCATAGGAAAGTGTCAAACAGGTGAATTGAGAAATATTAATCATTCGTGAATCGTAATATGAATTGAACGTGACCATTTTGTCATTTCGATGATGAATCATATTCGGATCACATTATGATAGTGGCCTTTATAGACCTTTATACTGGTCATCTCAAACTGCAGTATTATACGTGAAACTACTTTAAGGTTAGATTTTTTTGTTTATTATCGATTTTTGTGCATGGGCTTAAATATATTTGTGATTTATTTACACCCATACAAACATTGTTGTTACAAAACGTTCGTGTTCATAATATTATTACGAAGTGGGAAGTGGGATAGGTACTGTGGCGAGCGACCCCCGACTTGGGGTCCCTCGTCTCCAGGATCGATACTATTTTCTATTAAAATAAAATTAATAAATTGTTTTTCACTTTTTATTCTTTTCACTTCCATTCTAGTTCTTCCTCTGACAACTCCATCTATTTTCTTTCGAATTCTTTTTGATTATTTTAAATATATTTCATAAAGATTAATTATCAACCGAAAAAGGTTTTAACCAGCTTTTAAGGCTGAGGCCTTACAGTACCTACTACGAAATGAAGAATGGATATAAAGTATTTAGAAATTTTATTTTTGAGAATGTATATTTAATATTCTTGTGTTTTATTTCTTATTTATTTAATGCCATACATTTTACAGGCGGAGACCAAACTTGTAACTATTGTTTTATAACTGAGTGTGTGAATGCTATGTGTCATTATACATTTTTATTAAATTACTGCTATTTAGATAGATTAGAGCCGTGGTTGCCGTGGTGTTTAAGTATTCGCTGGCTAAGTAAGCGACGCAATTTCGAATCCCATGCGGCTTGTACCTATGAATTTTTCCCAAAATCTTAAATGCAGTGAGTTCACACCATGTGCTTTACGATGAAGGAAAACATCGTGAGGAAACCTGCATATGTCTTAGAAATAATTCAAAGACGTATGTATAGTGCCTGAGACGGCGATAGACTCACCATCTGTCACGTCGGCACTTAATCATATTCGGTGAAAAGTGGGTGTTGTTATTACCTACTACTTACCTCTGCCCACCCCTTTGGGGAATACAGGCGTGATATGTATAACTGCTTTTCCTATTAAGTTATAGCTAGAGAGTGCAATTATTGTAGCTAGTATAATCGGTGCATAGTAGTCATCCCAGAATTAGAGGTTCTATTATTTATAAGGTATGGTTTTATCATCAGAATAATTTTTGATGTTTTTTATTTGTAATTATCATTATACAATGTGTAATGAAATGTAGTGAAATGTAGTTCTTCTCAGAAGGCTAGTTTCCGAACCGGTGGTAAATTCCTCGACACAAGTGCCTTACCAGGGCCGAAACTGAATAAATCATTTTCATTATCATTTTCATCACGCGAGTGCCACTTTTAGTTGGCCACGTTCATAGGCTGCAGTAGTCGCTTACCATCTCTTGGACTACACTGTACGTTTATTAGCGGCAGGGTAAATGAAAAAAGTTAACTGAAAGAATGGAGATTAGCTCATGATAGAGAAGCGTGGAAGGCGGTAGGGGAGACGTGGGTCATGTTTGAAGGTAACCAAAAGGTAAATTGGGACCTAAATCTCCGCTGTCCGTCTGTCTCCAAGGATGTATCTCATGAATCGTGATAGTTAGATAGTTGATATTTTCATTGCTGCTTTAACAGTAACACTTAAAAACCGAATAGAATAAATAAATAAGGGGCTCCATACAACAAACGTGATTTTGCCGTCTTTATAGAACCAGCTGTGCCCTGCGGTTTCACCGGCGTAGAGTTAATTGCATAGTCCCGCGGAACCCTACATTTTTTTTAAGAAAAGTTACTCCTTGCTATATTGGCTACTTGCCAGTGAAAGTCCCGTTAAAATCGGGCCAGCCGTTTCGGAGATTACCCGGAAAAAACAGACAGACAAAGAAAAATTTAAAAAATTGTTTTTTTTTTATGGCAGTCCACTGTTATTTTGGAATTACAAACACTTCAATTTTATTTATCTGTATAGATGTATAGATGGTAACGAACGTTTTTTCCGTAATATATTTTTTCCACGTGAAATCCTTCATTAGTACGCCTACCGTCAATGGGCAGCGAATGGGTTATGTTGAAATCTCATCGGTTAAACCCCTTGGAGTTCCAACAACTCGCTTTTGGGGGTGGGGGCGTGACACGGGGGTTCAACACTCCCCCTGCGACTAACCTACTGTCGATTTCATCCCCTCCTGACGGGAAGAAGATTGACTCCCCTTGGCCATCTCCGTGTAAGGCGAGCCTTGCAATTTACTTAATTTTAACATCAGCTTGTGAAAGTCTCACCAACAGCAGTCCAGCAGTTACAAACAGACAGTATAATTATATCTTATAAAGAAGAGAAAAAATTATGTTTTTTTTTTTATTTAAGAAAGATAGCACATATTATAAAAAAAGGTACCCACCATACCCAAAGAAAAGAAATAAAATGTTATTATAGCAAAATAATCAGGGTGAGACCCCGCGGTAAATAGTCTTATATAATCTTAAGGACTCTTCAGGTATACTTCTTTAGGGCATCAAATATATAAGGGAACAAGTATTCAGACATGTGTTTGCCCCACGTGAAGTCAAAGTGGTTCATGTCCTCATACGGCAACTCTAAATACTCCACGACAGTCTCGTTACGTAAATTGCTTCGAAACCTCTGAACATCGGGGATCGTAGATAACTTATCGTTCTTCGCCACAAACAGTGCTGTTCTCATCTCGATGTTACTTATATTGTAAAGCGGCAGGCTCGAGGTGCCGTATACTTCAGTATTTTTCGCTCCATAGTCGTAGTGAGCGAAGGATTTACTAAGCAGAACTTGGGCTATGTGGACTAAATTCTTGCTAGAGCTACCCGCAGGATAATGTTTGATAACTACATTTCGAAAGAATTCCAATTCTATCTCTTTCGTATCGAATCCGAGCAGGTATTGGAATAATTCGGAACACACAAAATCGATTCCAGGGGGCGAACAGATTATGTTTTCTATAACTTTGTCCTGCGGTTTACCACTGAATACTTCTTCAATACCACCCAGTTTAAATAATTCGTCCAATGTAGGAGCGAAGGCCGCAAAAGTACGAGCCGGTGGTTTTACGTTATCTAGGTAGCAAATTGGCGCTAGGGAGACGATTACTTTGATTTTGTCATTGTATTCTGGCCGCAGAGTAGTGAGGATGTAGTTCACCGTGGTGCCTAGGGAGTGTCCGATTGCTTGCAGATGCGTCTGACCTGTCTTGTTCAGAACAAAGTCTATATTTGCTTTCATGTCGTAATATCCGATCTCGTGGAAACTGAACTGCCAGTATGCCTTGTCCTCGTCGGGGTTCAGGGTAATGTGTCTGCGTGAATACTTGTTACCTCTATGGTTGGTGAACCATACGTCATAACCTTGCTCTGCGAGATTTATTCCCAATGAATCATTCCCCCTTAAGAGGTAGGTATCGGATGTGTCGAATAGCCCGTGAGTTAACATTACTATGCTCCCGTTACCTAGAAATAAATATACGATAATACATTTTAAAGCAGAGCCTTGCGCATGTAGTAGGTAATCTAAAGGTCTCTTACACGGCTCACTTCAGTTAGCGCGAGTTTGGACTACGGCAGCACTTGATCGAAGGTAGTTGATCACTGGCTACCAGCTAGAGCTGGTCGTGTAAGGCTGCCTGTACTTACATAGCACTGCACAAATGAAAATTTTGTGTCAAACTATTGGTGGATTTTTACCTCGATAACCGTCCCGACCCCACGTTCCGCTGTAGTGGACTGACAGCCTAAGGGTGCGCTTAAATTTAGATTTGACTTAGATATATGTTCTGGAAGAAACAGGCAATAAGTAAATCAAACTAGTATACCTGGTATGCGGAACAGGGTTAGATTGTATCCATCTTCAGTCACAACGTAGTACTCTTCAGCTTCATAACCGCATTTATTCGCCAACTGTGGGGTACTAAGTATATCAAGCTCTATTATATCAGTAACATTAGTAGCATTTATCAGCGCATCTATAGGATTCAAAGCACATTCAACAAAATTAACGACAAAAATTTATAAAAATACGCGGTTCATTTTGAACAAAAATATTTTCAGTGTTCTAAAATTCTGGACTGGACTCGCGCGTTTAACTTTTATACTTACGTGTTGTTGAATTAATTTACAATTTACGGCAAATACCGCCATGCCAAATTATAAATTACTCTAGTTGTGCCTCGTGGTGTTACCTGCGTAGGATTTACACTAAAAACTATATTTCTTAGTTATATTTTGTAACATCTTCCATTGAAGAGCCGTGGTGGTCAGGGTTTTAGCAGTCGCCTGCTGCGCAAGCGACGCAAGTTCGAATCCCAGCGGGGCCTGTACCAATGAGTTTTTCGAAAAACTTATGTGCAGTGATTTCACATTTACGGTGAAAACATCGTCAGAGAACCTGCATATGTCTGAAAAATAATTCAAAGACATATGTATAATGTCTGAGGTGGCGATAGACTCACCATCTGTCACGGTGGCACTTAATTATCTTCGGTGAAAAGTGGGTGATGTTAGTACAACACCTCTGCCTACTTCTTTAGGGAATACAGGCGTGTGCCTATGTGTGTGTGTGTATGTATTTTCCATTGATACTTCGCTCCTACTGGTCGCAGCGTGATGTTATAAAGCCTAATATAGCCTCCTCGATGAAGGAACTATATATATACATACACATAAATGTTATTCAAATCAAACCAGAAGTTCTTGAAGTTAGCGTTCAACCAAACAAACACTCTTCAAATATGTAATTATTTTAGTAACTAGCTGTGCTCTGTGGTTTCACTCGCTTAGACTTATTATACGATAAAGTTTTTTTTAAATAAAAGAAGCCTAAGCTACTCCTTGTAAAATTAGATATCTGCCAGTGAAAGTCCCGTTAAAATCGGTATAGCTAGAGCAAACTGACAGACAGGTAGCGAAAAATTAAAAAAATAGGTTTCATATGCATTTAGTGCAAAATTAGTTTTTTTTTTTTAATTCCAAACAAACACACACACTATTTATCTGTATAGATATAAATAAAGATTGATAAATGTCATTTGGTATCAAAATTTCTTTAATTGAACAGCAGTAGAATACCATAAATATCCCTTTTCTTTTATTTTTTAATTACTTTCGGGTTCAATGTAGGTATAAGGGCTTATCAAAAGTTCGATGTTAATTAGATGATTTGTGGAACATAAGACGATACTTGTTTTTTTTTGTAAAATGAAGTTCGAAAAACAAAACTTCCAAAAAATAAATAAAACTAACGATTTTTTTTAAAACCATGACGCATATTTTTATTTTTAAATTTAATAATCTCTAAAACCTGTATAATCAACACAACTTAATTATACATGGAATTTGACGTGAATCTTGCTTTAATTGAACAGCAGCAGTAATACTGTGGACAAACAATAAAGTAATGTACATTTGTATTCTACATGAGTGTTTGGTATATATCTAAATATATATCACTCAAAGGTGACTAACTGACTGGCTGACATAATGATCTATCAACGCACAGCCCTATGCAGGTAGATGTTATGACGAAGGCATCCGCTAAGAAAGGATTTTGATTAATTCTACCCCGGGGGGATGAAAGTTTGTATGAAACTAAATTTACGCGGGTGAAACCGCGGGGCACAGTTAGTTATGATATAGGATACGGAAAGAGCCGTGGTGGCCTTGGGGGTAGATGTGCGCTTCTACGCGTGAATAGGCGTGATTACGTTAAGAGTAAGTGTTACGTGACCGATCGCGTATGCGTCATTCACGTGTTTTACAGACATTTTCCCAAACTTCAAAGTTAATCTATATTATTTTAATTTTAACAGTAAATAAAAGAGTTACAACCCTCACGCTTAATGAAGCCATCGTTCTTATTTCAATAAATCTAGATTCCTTACTACGCTTATATTTATACTGTGGTACAGAAGTCATACCTATGTATTTAGGCCTATGCCTTACCCCTATCACGGGTTTGCAACCATTTTCCTAATCTATACTCGCAAGCGAACTGCGCAATATTTGTATGACATATTTTAGTTCTTCACGTCACCGCTTGGAGGTGCTGCACAATTTCTCATATGAATATTCGGGGGAGACGCTAGCGACTATACTCGCTCGTTACGAAAACGGTGGCAAACCCGTGATAGGGGAACAGATCTTAATTATCATATCAGGTGCTTGAACGCCCACTATTTTGCTGCAGCACCAGATAGATGATGTTTCAAGGAGTAACTTGGGCTACTTCTATTTAACAAACAATTCCGGGAGTTACAGATATAAACAGATAAATAAAATTGAAGTGTCTGTTTGTAATTTCAAAATAACAGCTTTTCACTAACTGCATATGATAGTATACACGGTTCTGACACTGAAAAACCAAGCTTTAAAAATTTTCTCTGTCTGTCTGTCTGTTTGTTCCGGGTAATCTCAACGGCTGGATCGATTCACTGGCAGCTGATGTTTCAAGGAGTAACTACGGCTACTTTTATTTATTAAAAATATTTGGGTTCCGCGGCATAACGCATGAAACTAAATCTACGCAGGTGAAACCGCGGGGCACAGCTATTAAGAAATAAAAATGAACAAATGAATGGATGTTGTATAGTAGGACGATATTTATTTCAGTGAATTTTAATATATTATGTTAGAACACAAGCACCCCGCAATGTTTTCTGGGGCCCTTACCGCGCCGCTCCAACGCCCAAATCTATCGCTCACTTTGGGAATCGATGTATCCGAATGATAGATAAATCTGTCACATATTGAGACACATACTTACTTCATTTAAGACGACAGACAAGTAGGTAACAAAACATTTTTTTTTTATAAAACATTAATTTTTTATAATATATTAATTTATAATAATAAATTAATTTGTTACTTTCCAAAATTTTGGAAAATCCCTTATTCTGGACATCGCCGAAGATAATCCTTGGTTTAAAAGTAGTTCTATCTCTTTTTGTGACATAGTTTTCAAAAGGACTTTCTTATTCTTCTCAGAAGGCTAGTTTCCGAACCGGTGGTAAATTTCCGACGTTCATATTTGCCTTCCCAGGGCCCAAACTGAATAAATATATTTCATTTTCAGTTTGGTCTTGGCTTAAATAATGCAATAAGGTGAATACTTATTTTTGTCGCCATGGCCTTTAGACAAAGTAACATTATCCTCACGCTAAAAGATACAAAATGTACAGGAATGTACATACATTTTGTATCGTTTCTAGTAGCGCAAGCGCGAGAGATTGTTACTTGGTCTAGGCTACCCTATTTTGAATTTGGTCAAAAATGCACAGTAGTTAAAGCTAGTCCGTCCGAACAGAGCGATAGAGGCGTCGCTAGCGTCGTTGTCTATTCCGTCGAGCGAAGCGCCACCGCCCTCGCCGCCGGACCCCGAGCTGCAGGCGGTGCTGGCGCTGTCCGTGCAGGAGCACGCGTCGCGGGTCGAGCAGCTGGAGGAGGAACAGCGGGCGCTCGACGAAGCCATCAGGCTCTCCATGCTGGATAAATGAGGTACCTGTCATCATATTATATAGTGCCTGAGACGGCTATAGATTCACCATCTGTCACATTGGCACTTAATCATATTCGGTGAAAAGTGGGTCACCTCACCTCTACTTACTTTCACTGGTAGATAGCTAATGTTACCAGAAGTAATTTAGACTCCTCTTATTTCAAAACCACATTGAGTCCCGTGGGTCACCCATGAAATGAAGTCTGCGCGACTAAAACCGCGGGGCACAGCTAGTAATCAATGTAACCAATTACTTGAATGAACCGAGGTATGTGGTAATTGTGGAGGGCGATGGCTGGCATTCTCGTCATACTTGTGAACAGGTGCTGCTTATGGGGGCTGGTCATCTCAAGCTACGCATTTAGATATAAGTACTAGACTGACTTTTCTTTATGTTAATTTTTATTGACATTTGTGCATTAGAACTGTGTCCATGAGCTTACATTTCTCAAGTGATTTACTTGTTTTTACAAAATTGTATAATATTTTTAAAAGAGTAATTACTGAGTTTCTTGCCAGGTTCTTCTCAGTAAAAGCAACCTTCCGAACCTGACAGTAGCATGTATAATCCATGTCGTTCTGACGATTTGAAAGTACTTTGTAAAAAGTCTAATCGAATAAAGATATTTTTGACTTTGACTTTGACTTTGAATTTTCAAAATTATTTTTCAGATCTCAAATGATGAAACAAAAGCGTCCACCGATATAAGACTTACGATTAAACTATACATACATATACATTGTATATTATATGTAAGAAGATGTAATATATACTTGGAGTTATTTCTTATATAATTTAATCAGAAATTTAATGTAGCAATAGTTAGTTTGACTAGCTGTTAAAATATATAACCATCGTCATTATTTACACACCTTTTAACATAATTTTAATACCAAAACATACTTCAAATTGAGCTGTAATTCCAATTCCCTACATCTCTTTTGTATCAAGTAAGTTTTCTAAATACACCACCACACCACGAACTTTACGGCAAATGAGTAGATCTTAAGCCGTCCATGGACTCACCATCCGTCACGTTGGCACCTAATCAGCTTTGGCGAAAAGTTGTTGTAATACTTATCCCTTTGCGGACCGTTCTGAGTAGACCACAGCGCCTAGTGCAAGTTTCCTTAAAATCGCAGTCACGAGTCATCGCGTCGACGTAAACGCAGATTTGTATAGCATCGGAACAGCGCCTCTGTCGGCCTAAACATGACACTATTGTGAGCTCATACAATTCTGCGTTTACGTCGACGCGATGACTTGTGACGGCGATTTTAAGAAAACTCGTACTAAGCACTCAGGTCCTCTGTACACCTATTACTAGTTTTGAATTGTTTTCGTAATTTGTACTCCTTAGCACCTCAATTGTGAAGCGCCTCCTAGCGGTGATGTAAATAACTAAAATATCCCATACAAATATTATAAATATATTAGGAAAACAGTGGCTAACTCCTGCTAGGGATATTGTTCATTTTATAGTAAATCTATTCTATTTTATTACAAAACATGGTTTAAGCCAAGACTACACGCAACTTGGTCTAAAAATATAGCTATCCCTTTTGAAATATATATCACAAAGTTTTAAAATACACTATCAAAGACTCGACAGAATAATTCCCATTGAAATTATAGGTGCATATTTATTTAATTATAAATACAATTATTTTATAGAATTCAACTCAATTGCAAACACGATTTTGTAAGATTCCCGTACATAATTTTTTTTTAAAATAGGTGGTTCCAAATTGTAGCCTGTGTCCTTATTATAATTAATTCCCAATCAATTGACTTCCCTATTGTACTTATGTGTAAGTATTGTATACTAGCTGACCCGACAGACGTTGCCCTGTCTTAATTATGAGAATGCAGCACGTATTCTGTCAATTCTATGTCAAACGTGATAAGGTTACATCAAAAAGTTTTTATTGTCCAAAGCGCTAAGGTTAGATTTAAGATGGTGGTTAAGTCTTAATTTATTCATTCATAAGAACCATCTCCTGACAATAACGAACACAACAAAAAAATAATTATCGAAATCGGTCCAGCCGTGACCAAGGGAAATGGGGATTCATTTTTATATATATAGATTTAAGATAAGTATTTACTAACCAATGTTAACCACATTTACTTCGTCCAGCAATAATGTTTAGCATATATTAGGGACCCTTCTGAGAATACGTCAGCATACTTATATTGCCATTATGGCGTCACAAAGAGAAACTAATATAATTTACTTACGAAGGGGTTTAAATGAAAACGAGCAGTAATTCTTCAGTGCTACTGCGGACCAAGGTCCTGAGTTCAATATATATATTACTAGCTGTGCCCCGCGGTTTCACCCGCGTAGATTTAGTGTCATCCTTATTGTCGTGGAACCCTAATATTTTTAATAAATAACAGTAGCATAAGTTACTCCTTGAAACATCAGCTGCCAGTGAAAGTCCCGATAAAATCGGTCCAGCCGTTTTTTAGATTACCCGGAACAAACAGACAAACAGAAAAATTTTAAAACTTGGTTTTTCAGTGTCATTAGCGTGTATACTATCATATGCATTTAGTGAAAAGCTGTTATTTTGTAATTACAAATAGACACTTCAATTTTATTTATCTGTATCCACTGGCAGGTAGCTGAGCTGTTTCAAAGAGTAACTTCGGCTACTTTTATTTATTAAAAATATTAGGGTTCCGCGACAATAAGGATGAAACTAAATCTACGCGGGTGAAACCGCAGGGCACAGCTAGTTTTATATAAATACTAGCTGTGCCCTGCGGTTTCACCCGCGTAGATTAGAATTTTGTCTAAAAAAATAAAAAATAAAATTTAGGGGTGGACTACCCCTAACATTTAGGGGGATGAAAAATAGATGTTGGCCGATTCTCATAGATACCGGATAAGCACAAAAAATTTCATCAAAATCGGTCAAGCCGTTTCGAAGGAGTATGGCAACGAAAACTGTGACACGAGAATTTTATATATTAGAAAAACATTTTAACAAAAAGAGGTTAATTACTGTTACAGATATGTTTTGATGTGTATGCTAACCCCATAGCAGTCAGTGTCCTCTAACAAGCACTTGATTCTAATCTCAAGCTGGATTTCGTTGAAGTGTGTCAACTTTCTATGCATTGGAATTAAAATTGAACCGGATTGAAATTAGATCGAGTTTGGGATTTCAAGAGTAAGTAAGAGTAAGTGTTCGTATTTTTCCAAATTGCAAATAAATATTAATTTCTAATGTAAGATATGTTCTTGTTTAGAAGATTGAAAAATACTATGTTATGCAGTGGCGTGCATTGCATATAAGCAGGTAAGCAGAAGTGACAATTTGTGATCACTGAATACACGTGTCGCGTGTGTGCGTGTTTATGTTCGTGCGTGCGTCTTTACCAAAACGTACGTACCTACGCCGCGTCATATAGGTATGTACTTAACCTGCCTACCTACATACTTATTGTTTTTGCCTACCCCTCTGAAAATCCAATGCACGCCCCTGTGTTATAGTGAAATAGCGCGCTGTGTCCCAATGTAGTTTGGTTAATTAGGAAGTGTTGTAGTGGTGTGGGTGATCCTACTTTACGTCCATATTATTGTTATTGCATCATTAAATATTGAAGGCTAATGTAATATTTTTTCCCTATTTATTTATTTATTTATTACTAGCTGTGCCCCGCGGTTTCACCCGCGTAGCTTTAGTTTAAAATCGGCGTAGGTTAAAATCGGTCCAGCCGTTTCAGAAATTACCCGGAACAAACAGACAGACAGACAGACAGACAGAGAAAACATTTAAAACTGGTTTATTAGTTTTTTTGTTTGACTATGACATTTCAAAAGTGTTCCTATATAAAATAAAACCTTTTCAACAAATTAATCAAAGGAATCGTTATTGAAATAGTATTGCCACAAACCTCCTTATATTTCATGATATAATAATAATAAAAATTAATCAATTTAATCTTGTTATCCAAATGTTAGATAAGCGTCTCTTGTATTGGAATGTATTAATTAATTAATTTTAATAGGTAACCTAATGGAATTGTGATTAATTAATAATTTATTTATAATAATTTATTGTATAAAATTAAATAAGGCTTGATCAAGGTGACACGTATTTAGAAGAACCAAAAAGGCAGAACGGCATATTATACTTAAGTATATAAGTAGCCAATATTATGGTTAAAGAAAATAATTCTTCTCTTATTGCAATTATAGTTCAGTTGTGTGACAGTGACAGATGTATACACGTCATATATACCTGTCTCATATATGAGTCAAACTATCACAGGCCTACAATGATTTTGGTGCCGCTAAAAGTAAAACTGATTTCAAGTACGTTCGGTACCCTAATAAAAAATTGATACTTACTTTTTAAATGCTACATGTAGTTTTCGAGATTTCGCAAGAGTAAATAATTTAAAAAGAATTAATATACTATAGCTATACGCACCAAGATTTTCAGGAAACTTGTATAAATGATTATATAGATAGTGTACTTTTATGCTCATATTACATCCAAGATTATTAAAGCTAATTAAGAGCTTTTGAACGAATTCTTTGTAATTTTCAGCCTTCTGATTTCCTAGATTTTTTTTACAATAGCAATGAAAGATTTCCAAGCCTCTGCTTCTAAATTATTCATTGAATGAATAAAATCATTGTATTTAATTAAAAGTCTAATCTGTGGGCCATCAAAAATACCAGCTTTTCATTCCAGCCTTTCATTACTACTTTCTTGAAAGATACATAAAACACGACCCAGTGTTATCTAACGCCTTTGGATCGGTACAAACCTGAACGTAGCATCGCGAATTTGACAGCTTCCCACAACGTCTTGCGGACTAATTAACCAAATTATAACATTCAAATAACGGCACCAAAAAAAAAAAATTTTTTTGTTTACCTGTGTATCATTGCAATAAGAGGTCACGGTAAGGCAGGTAAAAGAAAATAACAATTAATTGTTCATTCAACAACTAATTATGTCCATTGAGATGGCACTTTCATTATAGACAATGTTAGACTAACTAAGAAATGAATTGAATAAAACACGCTCCGTTATATAGCTTCCATAATAAGCCTTAACACTGGCAATAAGACATATGTAGTTTCCATTGTATATTTACTACTATGATCGACGCTACCCTTGAACTGTGATCTTAACAATAGTACATCGACACTGAGTATTTTGAATTTCATAATTTTTTGAAAATAATATTAATTTGAAATTACATTCATTAAGTTTAAAAAAAGATTCCTTAGGAAAATAGTAGTCTCATAACGCCATCTATCGACAGTAACAGGAAATAATTTAACACTTGATTCAAATGTTGCGCAAGTGTTATTACTGACCGCTCATAGATGGCGTGTTTATTCACTAAAATACAAAATACTGAATAAGTACTTACCATGTTACCTACGTGTAAGAATAATTATGTGTTTGTTTGTACAACTGCTGTTTCGGTACACTTCCTATAACATTATATATGTACAATACTATTCAAAATTTGTAATTATAATAATAAGTTTGCAATAATTATATTTCTGTATATTGGTTTTTCACTTGGTTTTAATGTGCCCAAAAAATTTACCTAAGTATTATTTTTATTTATTTATTTACTTATAACCTCTTTATAGTATGTATTTTGTTCTTTTAATGCAATTACGATAACACTATAATTAAATTTATACTAAATATAATAAAAAAACAAAGTAACTGAATTAAAACTAAACTATTGAAACTGAATTGTTACTAAACTTAAATATCTATCTAACTTAATACATATTTACATGGATAACTCTAAATACTTCTGAGCACATTCTCCGAGCTTTGGCAGGCTCTGGTAAAATATGTCGATATTGCTAGACATGGCGTTTATCAAAAGAATGGCGCGCGAAGTGGGAGCATATTTAAGAATAGTACCTGGATTCTTTTTCTCACAAATAACTAAACATTTTCGTCACGTCAGTCTCGAACTGGGGCACACTGGTTTCGTTATAACCTCGTAAGCTGACAGCCTCACCTCTGAGCTATCATAACTTGACAGTTGTCGGCGAAATTGACTGACGTATTGTATTGATATTTTATCATTTTTTCAGTGCATGAAAACGATGTTTTCTAAAAGTGAAACGTAGCTAGATCAATTTTTTGCCCCCGAAACCCTCTACATACAAAATTTCATGAAAATTGTTGCAGCCGTTCCCGAAATCCATATATATATATATATATATATATGTGTGGGAAGAGGTTATATGTGACAATGATAGGCAACGTGTGATCGGAAAGAATAAAAGAGGAAGAAGTAAGAAGTGACGGATGACAGAACGATGGTGGAAGACGTGAAAGACGGACGACGAAAGACGTAAAGATTATTTATTATTTTAAGACGTGTTTATTTAAGTTGATATTATATTAAGACGAAGTACAGAAGATCCATTCACACATTCCTCGTTATATTTTATTCAAGCCCACATATATGTATACAAGAATTGCTCGTTTAAAGGTATAAGATTAGTTGCTGGTGAAGGTACGGAAGTGAGGCGGGTTGGCGACGACTGGTGGTCGGCGCGCACAGTTGTAACTCTGGTTAGTAAACAAGCTCAATTCCGCATGATGGGTGGCAATAAGCGGTTACTACAGCTAGTATAATAAGCGGTTATTATTGCTTGATATAAAATGGATAGCTTTGCCAATGGACCCAAATAAACTATTGTAGATTCGTGATAGACCAACAATTGTGGAATTTATATTCTTGGGGCGTAACCTTCATTATACTTTTTAATATCACCTGCCAGTGAAAGTCCCGTCAACATTGGTCCAGCCGTTTTAAACAGACTTTTTTATTAGATTTTTGAACACTCGGAACACGTGCTTTTTAAAAAAAACAACAGTAGGTAATCTATACAGATAAATAAAATTGAAGTGTCTGTTTGTAATTCCAAAATAATAGCTTTTCACTAAATGTATATGAAAGAATACACGCTACTGACAAAGAAAAACAAAGTTTTAAATTTTTTCTCTGTCTGTCTGTCTGTCTGTCTGTTTGTTCCGGGTAATCTCTGAAACGGCTGGACCGATTTTAACGGGACTTTCTCTGGCAGGTAGCTGATGTTTCAAGGAGTAACTTAGGCTTCTTTTATTTATTAAAAATATTAGGGTTCCGCGACAACAACGATGAAACTAAAATCTACGCGGGTGAAACCGCGGGGCACAGCTAGTTATAAAATAAAATAAAATTGGCTCAGACCCATTGAACGAGAATTAAAATTTAATTTACGAAAAATTATCTTATCTTACGGACGACAGTAGCCCAAGTAAACGTTTTGACACATTACACTCTAATTGACAATTAATCTATCATTAACTTGTTTACCTTTAAGGTAACAAAAACCGTTTGATATCTGTTAAACCGTAACGGTTTCACAAAAAATCAAAATCAAGCGACAATAAAGTCAGCAAAAAACCTATACGTCCTTGCATTTTTGTTTCCTACACTCGCCGCTAGAGCTTTTAAGTTTCTATGCAAAATGAAGATAATTCGCAATCGATATCGTCAACGTTAAAACATGCCAAAACCTATTTCGGGTACCATTTAATTATACTTCTTAAGTGCATCAAATATATAAGGGAATAAGTATTCAGACATGTGTTTGCCCAACGTGAAGTCAAAGTGGTTCATGTCCTCATACGGCATCTCTAAATACTCCACGACAGTCTCGTTACGTAAATTGCTTCGTAACCTCTGAACATCGGGGATCGTAGATAACTTATCGTTCTTCGCCACAAACAGTGCTGTTCTCATCTCGATGTTACTTATATTGTAGAGCGGCGGGCGCGAGGTGCTGTACACTTCAATATTTTTCTCTCCATAGTCGTAGCGCGCAAATGATTTATTGAACTCCAGTTGTCCTATATGATCTAAATTCTTTCTTGAACTGCCCGCTGGAAAATGTTTGATAACTACATTTCGAAAGAATTCCAATTCTATCTCCTTGCTGTCGATTCCGAGCAGGTATTGGAACAATTCGGAACACACATAATCGGCACCAGGGGGCGAACAGATTATGTTTTCTATAGCTTTGTCTTGCGGTTGGCCACTGAATAATTCTTCAAAACCACCAAGTTTTAACAATTCGTCCAGTATAGGAGTTATGTCCGCAAAACTACGAACCGGTGGTTGTAAATTATCTAGAAAACAAACGGGAGCTAGGGAGATAAATAACTTAATTTTTTCATTGTATTCTGGTCGCAGAGTAGTGAGGATGTAGTACACCGTGGTGCCTAGGGAGTGTCCGATTGCTTGCAGATGCGTCTGACCTGTCTTGTTCAGAACAAAGTCTATGTTTGCTTTCATGTCGTAATATCCGATCTCATGGAAACTGAACTGCCAGAATGCCTTGTCCTCGTCGGGGTCTAGGGTAATGTGTCTGCGTGAATACTTGTTACCTCTATCGTTGGTGAACCATACGTCATACCCTTGATTTGCGAGATTTATTCCCAATGAACCATTCCCTCTTAAGAGGAAGGTATCGGATGAGTCGAATAGTCCGTGAGTTAGCATTACTATGCTCCCGTTACCTAGAAATAAATATACGATGATTCATTTTAAGTTAGAGTCTAGCGCATATAGGAGGTACTAATCTAAAGGCCTCTTACACGGCTTGTTCAGGTTGCCGCGCCTGTTCGGACGGCCGGCAGCACTTCAGCTCAAGCTGATCGTGTAAAGCTGCCTGTACTTACATAGTACTGCACAAACGAAGATTTTGTGCAAAACTATTGCAGGATTTATACTGCGATCACCGTTCTGACACCACGTTCTGCTGTAGTGGGCTGACAGCCTAAGGGTGCACTTAAATTTAGATTTGTCATACCAGGCAAAGTGCACCCTATACCTACTAATATATGTGTTTTGGAAGAAACAAGCAATAAGTAAATAAAACTAGTATACCTGGTATGCGGAACAGGGTTAGATTGTATCCATCTTCAGTCACAACGTAGTACTCTTCAGCTTCATAACCGTATTTATTAGCCAACTGTGAGGTACTAAGTATTACATTTTCTGTTGTATTAGTAACATTAGCAGCATTTAGCAGCGCATCTATAGGATCAAACAAACATTCAACTAAATTGACGACAAAAATTAGTAAAAAAACGCGGTTCATTTTGAACAAAAATTCGTTCAGTATTCAAAAATTCTGGACTTTGACTCGCGTGCGTTTAACTTTTATAGTTACATTGTTGAATTAATGTGGCACTTACAATATAGGGCAAACACCGGCATGCCAAATTATAAATGACTACCTGTGCCTCGCGGTGTTACCCGCGTATTTACAATAAAAACTATGTTTCTCAATTATATTTTCTCCCGTTTTGGAAAGTTTCCATTGATGCTTCGCTCCTCCTGGTCGCAGCGTGATGTTATAAAACCTAATATAGCCTCCTCGACGAAGGAACTATATATATACATAGACATAAATGTTTTTCAAATTAAACCAGAAGTTCCTGATATTGTCATGTTCACCGAAACAAACACTTCATATGTATAATTATTTTAGTAACTAGTTGTGCCCCGCGGTTTTACCCTCGTGGAGTTCATTTCATAAATAACCCGTAAAGTACTGTTTTTTTGCTGGCCAGTGCATGTCCCGTTAAAATCGGTCTAGCTGTTTCGGAGATTAGTCGGAACATACAGACAAACAGATAGACAGAGAAAAATATAAAAAATACTTTTTTTAAAATCAGTACCGTGTATACTTCTATATGCATTTAGTGAAAAACTTTTATTTTTGGATTACAACACACACTTCAATTTTATTTATCAGTATAGATAGATAAATGTTATTTGACGTCAAACGTCCGTCAATTGAACAGCGTAGAATACTTTTCAAACTAATCGAGCAAACAATCTATACAACCTAATTATACATGGAATTTAACGTGAAACTTGCTTTAATTGAACAGCAGTAGAAGTACTGTGGACAAACAATAAAGTAATGTACATTTGTGTTCTACATGAGTGTTTGGTATATATTATGAGGGATACGTTATGTTATGATAAATCCTTCTTTAGTAAATGCCTTCGTCTTAAAAGAAATACAGTCATTAACTTCTGCTTTTTATTTATTTAGATAGACTTGCTGTGCCCCACGGCGGATCCTCATGGTCATGAACCCCCCCCCCCCCCTGAGCTGGTTCCAGGACTTAGGTAGACCACTAATTGAACATAAAATTTTATTTATATATTTTGTCACCATACAGAATGTATGTAACTACATGCCTTCAATATTTAATATAATATAATAACTTTGTATGATGGCAAACGTTTGGGTCGTTCCCAAAAATGAAAATGAAAAAGATTTTTTCAGCTTAGGCCCTGGTAAGGCACTTATGAAAGTCGAGAATTTAACACCGGTTCGGAAACTAGCCTTCTAAGAAGAACCGGCAAGAAACTCAGCCAGGCATTAAACTCTAACCTCGTCGTTGGCGTACATCGAGAGCATGAATCCTTGGATCGTGTGCGTAAAGCGCTCGAGAGTTGTCATTCAGTGACTTTAAATCATAGATATAGAAAAAAATCGCTTACTCTATGGATAGAACCTTTCAAGTTGAAGATTGTTAACTATTTTTAACCTTTTCCAACCAATATACATATGTTAAAAATAAACAGAAAACGCCAATCGGTGTCTCTTCAACTGCGCGCGCCGCCGCTTTCTGCTGACATAAGCTCCGGGAAATAAGTAAAATACTTAAATATTAAGAACATATTCCACCTCCTAAGCCCTCGTACGTAATGTAAATAAAAAGTACGTGTTTTGTTGATGTTATTATTTGATGATTGTTAGTTAAAAAGTCGTTACATACGATCTGTCAAAATGTGAATGTAATGTACAGACACACGGAGCGCAGTTGTTTAAACTTTTTAGCATTTAGATACAAGTAAAACTTTTTATCGACATTTATCGATTTTTATCAACATTGGTGCATTGGAACGGTGTCCATAAGCTTACATTTCTTAATTGTTTATTTTGTATTTTTAAAATTGTAAAATATTTTTGAAGAGAGTAATTACTGAGTTTCATACCAGGATCTCCTCAGTATAAGCAAACTTCCGAACCTGGCGGTATCATGTATAATTTTGTCATTCTGACGATTTGAAAGTACTTTGTAAAAAGTCTAATAGAATAAGGATATTTTTGACTTTGACTTTGAATTTACTTTCAAGGTAAGCAATGAAAACCTATAATCGCATTTTTGCTTTTTACATTCGCGTACGTCGCTTTTTCATTGAAATGCAAAATGAGGATAATTCGCTATCGACATCATCAACAATAAAACATAACCTATACTTGGAGAACAGTTTAATTATACTTCGTAAGGGCATTAAATATGTAGGGAAATAAGTATTGATACATGTGTTTGCCCAACGTGAAGTCAAAGTGGTTCATGTCCTCATACGGCATTTCTAAATACTCCACGACAGTTTCGTTACGTAAATTCATTTGTAGTTTCTGTACATCAGCGATTGTCGCTATTTTATCATTGTTCGCCACAAACAGTGCTGTTCTCATCTCGATGTTACTTATATTGTAGAGCGGCGGGCGCGAGGTGCCGTACACTTCAATATTTTTCGCTCCATAGTCGTAGTGAGCGAAGGATTTATTAAACTCCAGTTGTCCTAAATGAACTAAATTCTTTCTAGAACTACCGGCTGGAAAATGTTTGATAACTACATTTCGAAAGAATTCCAATTCTATCTCCTTGCTGTCGAATCCGAGCAGGTATTGGAATAATTCGGAACACACATAATCGGCACCAGGGGGCGAACAGATTATGTTTTCTATAGCTTTGTCTTGCGGTTGGCCACTGAATAATTCTTCAAAACCACCACGTTTTAACAATCCGTCCAGTATAGGAGATATGTCCGCAAAACTACGAGCCGGTGGTTGTAAATTATCTAGAAAACAAATGGGAGCTAGGGAGATGAATAACTTAATTTTTTCATTGTATTCTGGTCGCAGAGTAGTGAGGATGTAGTACACCGTGGTGCCTAGGGAGTGTCCGATTGCTTGCAGATGCGTCTGCCCTGTCTTGTTCAGAACAAAGTCTATGTTTGCTTTCATGTCGTAATATCCGATCTCGTGGAAACTGAAGTCCCAGAATGCCTTGTCCTCGTCGGGGTCCAGGGTAATGTGTCTGCGTGAATACTTGTTACCTCTGTGGTTGGTGAACCATACGTCATAACCCTGATTCGCGAGATTTATTCCCAATGAACCATTCCCTCTTAAGAGGAAGGTATCGGATGAGTCGAATACCCCGTGAGTTAGCATAACTATGCTCCCGTTACCTAGAAATAAATATACGATGGTACATTTTAAGGGAGAGTCTTGTGCATGTATGAGGTACTAATCTAATGGCCTCTTAAACGGCTCGCTCGAGTTTCACGCCTGTTTGGACGGTCGGTAGCACTTCAGGTCGCGCTGGTCGTGTAAGGCTGTCTGTACTTACATAGCACTGCACAAACGAAGATTTTGTTCAAAACTATTGGTGGATTTTTACCTCGATCACCGTTTTGACACCACGTTTTACTGTAGTGGGCTGAGAGCCTAAGGGTGCACTTAAATTTAGTTTTGTCGAATAAACAGGCAGTAAGTAAACAAACTTGTATACCTGATATGCGGAACAGGGTTAGATTGTATCCATCTTCAGTCACAACGTAGTCAGCTTCATAACCGCATTTATTCGCCAACTGTGGGGTACTAAGTATTTCAAGCTCTATTATATCAGTAACATTAGTAGCATTTAGCAGCGCATCTATAGGATTCAAAGCACATTCAACAAAATTGACGACAAAAATTAATAAAAATACGCGGTTCATTTTGAACAAAAATACTTTCAGTGTTCAACAATTCTGGACGCGGTGTTACCCGCGTATTTACAATAAAAACTATGTTATTAAATTATATTTCTTCCCGTTTTGAAAAGTTTCCACTGATGCTTCGTTCCTACTGGTCGCAGCGTGATGTTATAAAGCTTAATATAGCCGCCTCGATGAAGGAACTATATATATGCATATACATAAATGTTTTTCAAATCAAACCAGAAAGTCCTGACATTGTCACCTTCAACCAAACACTCTTCAGCTGTATAATTATTTTAGTAACTAGCTGTGCCCCGCGGTTTTACCCGCGTGGAGTTAATTGCATGCATGACCCGCGAACTACTAGTGTTGGTAACTATTTTGTTATAATATTTATGATTTATGTTTTTTTTATTCTTAGTCTTTTTTATACATTCGCTTGTCAGTTGTCAAATAAACACGGTAATGTCAGCTGCTTTTTTCACTGCTCTCTCTACTCTATCTCTAAATTCTATTATTCGCTATCGTCTACAACTAGTACTGTTTTTTTTTGCCTGCCAGTGAAAGTCCTGTTAAAATCAGTCCAGCCGTTTTGGAGATTAGCCGGAACAAACAGACAGACAGAAAGACGGACATATAGATACAGAAAAATTTTAAAAATTGGTTTTTTAATATCAGTAGGTACAGTGTATACTTTCATATGCATTTAGTAAAAAACTTTTATTTTGGAATTACAACAGACACATCAATTTTATTTATCTGTATAGATAGATAAATGTAATATGACGTCAAACGTCCGTCAATTGAACAGCGTAGAATACTTTTCAAAGAAAGTGAGCAAACAATTAAACAATCTATACAACTTTTATACCTGGAATTTTACTTGTAACTTGCTTTAATTGAGCAGCAGAAGTAGACTACTGTGTGTTTATTGTTTATAAAGTCATGTACACTTTTGTCTACATGAGTGTTTGGCATATATTATGAGGGATACGTTATGTTATGAAAAATCCTTCTTTAGTAGATGCCTTCGTCATAAGAGTAATAAGTAGGTACGTTAGCAAAATTTCAATTTACTAGCCTTAAGGGTTTGGCCTGTGCGTTGATACTTCAGTCAATCACTTTTGCTTTTTATATATTTAGATAGAATAGCTGTGCCCCGCGGTTTCACCCGCGTAGACATGTCATGGATGGCCCGCGGAGACAATGTTTTTTTACCCGTTTTTAGCTATCTGTCACATATTACCCAGCTAGTCTTATCTAATCTTACCGACAGTATCCCACGTAAAGGTTTTGACACATTAAGCTCTAACCTCGACGTTGGCGTACATCGAGAGCATGAATCCTTGGATTGTGTGCGTAAAGCGCTAGAGAGTTGTCTATCAATGACCTGAAATTTTGTTTAAAAAACCGTTACCTATGATCTGTCAAAGTGTGAATCTATTGGAATGTACAGACACGGAGCGCAGGGGCCTTACCACGAGCTCTTATTGCCATGATAGTTTCACTTATTTATGAGACAGATGTATGTGACGTGCATACATCTGTCACTGTCACACAACTGAATTAACATTGCAATAAGAGCTCATGGTTGGGCCCCTGTTGACGAAACTTTTTTTTTTTTGTCCCCAAAAGGTTACCCACCTTTTGGGGGAATTTATTTCTGCTATTTGATACAGAATACGGTTGTATTTTAGAATATATATAATTAAAATTAATGCGTATTTACATTTGTACTTATGGTATTATTACATTTGATTAAGTATTATTAAAGCGTTTGAGAGTGCTGATGATCTGTTTTATGTAGTGGATGAAAGATTTAAGTGCGGAAGATTGTGTGAGTAAATGGGTGATGTTGTATGGATTTACTTGGTGATGTATGCATGTTTGTTCGTGGTTATTTCTCTGTATAGTGTATTGTGGGCATTGTTCGAGGAGGTGTGTTACTGTTTGTGGAGTGGTGTTATCGCAAGGGCAGTGTTCATTGTCAGTTATCTTGAATCTGTGTAGATACTCTTTATGAAAGCCGTGTCGGGTAAGTATTTGTGTGAGTGCAAAGGTGTGCTGTGTAGCGTTGGTGAGGGTGTGTAAGTGTTGTAGTGTTGGGCACCATTTGCGTAATATGGGGCCTTTTGTGTTCCGTGCGTACATTTGTTCATACTTTTGTCTGCTTATTTCCTTTGAGACCTTTTTGACATAACTTAGTGGGAAGTTTGTGTTGATGTAGGCAGTGTGGCTCTCTGCGGCGCTTTTGGCTGCTGTGTCTGCCACCTCGTTTCCAGCGATGCCCACGTGGGCTTTGACCCATATTAGGTGAGGACTGGTGTTGTGTTTAGATATAAGTAGAACTATTATACTTTGTTATGTAATTTGTTATCGACATTAGTGCATTGGAAATGTGTCCATGGGCTTACATTTCTTAATTGATTATATTGTATTTTGAAAATTGTATAATATTTTTGAAAAGAGTAATTACTGAGTTTCTTGCCAGGTTCTTCACAGTAAAAGCAACCTGCCGAACCTGGCGGTAGCATGTAAAATTTTGTATAATTATGTCATTCTGACGACTTGAAAGTACTTTGTAAGAAGTCTAATCGAATAAACATATTTTTGACTTTGACTTTGAATTTACTTTCAAGGTAAGCAATAAAAATCTATAATCGCATTTTTGCTTTTTACACTCGCCTACACCGCTTTTTCGTTTCCATGCAAAATGAGGATAATTCGCTTTCGATATCGTCCACAATAAAACATAACCTATACTTGGAGAACACTTTAATTATACTTCGTAAGGGCATTAAATATGTAGGGAAATAAGTATTGATACATGTGTTTGCCCAACGTGAAGTCAATGTGGTTCATGTCCTCATACGGCATTTCTAAATACTCCACCACAGTTTCGTTACGTAAATTCATTTGTAATTTCTGTACATCATTGATTGTCGCTATTTTATCATTGTTCGCCACAAACAGTGCTGTTCTCATCTCGATGTTACTTATATTGTAGAGCGGCGGGCGCGAGGTGCCGTACACTTCAATATTTTTCGTTCCATAGTCGTAGTGAGCGAAGGATTTACTAAGCTCAACTTGTCCTAAGTGGGCTAAATTCTTCCTAGAGGTTCCCGCTGGATAATGTTTGATGAAGGTGTCGCGAAAGAAATCCAGTTCTATCTCCTCGCTGTCGAATCCGACAAAGCTTTGAACCAATTCGGAACACAAATATCCGAGTGCAGGAGACAGACAGATTATGTTTTCTATAGCTTTTACCTGCGTTTGATTACCGAATATTTCTTCGAAACCACCAAGTGTTAGTATTTCGTTCAATATAAGACTGCTGTCCGCGAGATAACGAACCGGTGGTTTTACATTATCTAGAAAACAAACGGGAGCTAGGGAGATGAATAACTTAATTTTGTCATTGTATTCTGGTCGCAGAGTAGTGAGGATGTAGTACACCGTGGTGCCTAGGGAGTGTCCGATTGCTTGCAGATGCGTCTGACCTGTCTTGTTCAGAACAAAGTCTATGTTTGCTTTCATGTCGTAATATCCGATCTCGTGGAAACTGAAGTCCCAGAATGCCTTGTCCTCGTCGGGGTTCAGGGTAATGTGTCTGCGTGAATACTTGTTACCTCTGTGGTTGGTGAACCATACGTCATAACCCTGATTCGCGAGGTTTATTCCCAATGAACCATTCCCTCTTAAGAGGAAGGTATCAGATGAGTCGAATACCCCGTGAGTTAGCATTACTATGCTCCCGTTACCTAGAAATAAATATACGATGGTACATTTTAAGGGAGAGTCTTGTGCATGTATGAGGTACTAATCTAATGGCCTCTTAAACGGCTCGCTCGAGTTTCGCGCCTGTTCGGACGGTCGGTAGCACTTCAGGTCGCGTCGGTCGTGTAAGACTGCCTTTACTTACATAGCTCTGCACAAACGAAGATTTTGTGCAAAATTATTGGTGGATTTTTATCTCGATCACCGCTCAGACACCACGCTCCGCTGTAGTGGACCGAAAGCCTAATTTAAGTGCACCCTGCACTTAAATTTAGTTTTTTCGAATAAACAGGCAATAAGTAAACAAACTAGTATACCTGGTATGCGGAACAGGGTTAGATTGTATCCATCTTCAGTCACAACGTAGTACTCTTCAGCTTCATAACCGCATTTATTCGCCAACTGTGGGGTACTAAGTATTTCAGGGTCTATTATATCAGTAACATTAGTAGCATTAATCAGCGCGTCTTTAGGATTCAAAGCACATTCACCAAAGTTGACGAATAAAATTAATAAAAAAACGCGGTTCATTTTGGCAAAAATATTTCAGTGTTCAAAAATTCTGGACGCGGTGTTACCCGCGTATTTACAATAAAAACTATGTTATTAAATTATATTTCTTCCCGTTTTGAAAAGTTTCCACTGATGCTTCGTTCCTATTGGTCGCAGCGTGATGTTATAAAGCTTAATATAGCCGCCTCGATGAAGGAACTATATATATGCATATACGTAAATGTTTTTCAAATCAAACCAGAAAGTCCTGACATTGTCACCTTCAACCAAACAAACACTCTTCAGCTGTATAATTATTTTAGTAACTAGCTGTGCCCCGCGGTTTTACCCGCGTGGAGTTAATTGCATGCATGACCCGCGAACTACTAGTGTTGGTAACTATTTTGTTATAATATTTATGATTTATGTTTTTTTTATTCTTAGTCTCTTTTATACATTCACTTGTCAGTTGTCAAATAAACACGGTAATGTCAGCTGCTTTTTTCACTGCTCTCTCTACTCTATCTCTAAATTCTATTATTCGCTATCGTCTACAACTAGTACTGTTTTTTTTTGCCTGCCAGTGAAAGTCCTGTTAAAATCAGTCCAGCCGTTTCGGAGATTAGCCGGAACAAACAGACAGATAGTCAGATTTTTTAAAAAAAATGGTATCTTAATATCAGTAGATACCGTGTATACATTAATATGCATTTAGTAAAAAACAATTATTTTGGAATTACAACAGACACTTCAATTTTATTTATCTGTATAGATAGATAAATGTAATATGACGTCAAACGTCCGTCAATTGAACAGCGTAGAATACTTTTCAAAGAAAGTGAGCAAACAATTAAACAATCTATACAACTTTTATACCTGGAATTTTACTTGTAACTTGCTTTAATTGAGCAGCAGAAGTACACTACTGTGTGTTTATTGTTTATAAAGTCATGTACACTTTTGTCTACATGAGTGTTTGGCATATATTATGAGGGATACGTTATGTTATGAAAAATCCTTCTTTAGTAGATGCCTTCGTCATAAGAGGAATAAGTAGGTACGTTAGCAAAATTTCAATTTACTAGCCTTAAGGGTTTGGCCTGTGCGTTGATACTTCAGTCAATCACTTTTGCTTTTTATATATTTAGATAGAATAGCTGTGCCCCGCGGTTTCACCCGCGTAGACATGTCATGGATGGCCCGCGGAGACAATGTTTTTTTACCCGTTTTTAGCTATCTGTCACATATTACCCAGCTAGTCTTATCTAATCTTACCGACAGTATCCCACGTAAAGGTTTTGACACATTAAGCTCTAACCTCGACGTTGGCGTACATCGAGAGCATGAATCCTTGGATTGTGTGCGTAAAGCGCTAGAGAGTTGTCTATCAATGACCTGAAATTTTGTTTAAAAAACCGTTACCTATGATCTGTCAAAGTGTGAATCTATTGGAATGTACATACACGGAGCGCAGGGGCCTTACCACGAGCTCTTATTGCCATGATAGTTTCACTTATTTATGAGACAGATGTATGTGACGTGCATACATCTGTCACTGTCACACAACTGAATTAACATTGCAATAAGAGCTCATGGTTGGGCCCCTGTTGACGAAACTTTTTTTTTTTGTCCCCAAAAGGTTACCCACCTTTTGGGGGAATGTATTTCTGCTATTTGATACAGAATACGGTTGTATTTTAGAATATATATAATTAAAATTAATGCGTATTTACATTGATACTTATGGTATTATTACATTTGATTAAGTATTATTAAAGCGTTTGAGAGTGCTGATGATCTGTTTTATGTAGTGGATGAAAGATTTAAGTGCGGAAGATTGTGTGAGTAAATGGGTGATGTTGTATGGATTTACTTGGTGATGTATGCATGTTTGTTCGTGGTTATTTCTCTGTATAGTGTATTGTGGGCATTGTTCGAGGAGGTGTGTTACTGTTTGTGGAGTGGTGTTATCGCAAGGGCATTGTTCATTGTCAGTTATCTTGAATCTGTGTAGATACTCTTTATGAAAGCCGTGTCGGGTAAGTATTTGTGTGAGTGCAAAGGTGTGCTGTGTAGCGTTGGTGAGGGTGTGTAAGTGTTGTAGTGTTGGGCACCATTTGCGTAATATGGGGCCTTTTGTGTTCCGTGCGTACATTTGTTCATACTTTTGTCTGCTTATTTCCTTTGAGACCTTTTTGACATAACTTAGTGGGAAGTTTGTGTTGATGTAGGCAGTGTGGCTCTCTGCGGCGCTTTTGGCTGCTGTGTCTGCCACCTCGTTTCCAGCGATGCCCACGTGGGCTTTGACCCATATTAGGTGAGGACTGATGTTGTGTTTAGATATAAGTAGAACTATTATACTTTGTTATGTAATTTGTTATCGACATTAGTGCATTGGAAATGTGTCCATGGGCTTACATTTCTTAATTGATTATATTGTATTTTGAAAATTGTATAATATTTTTGAAAAGAGTAATTACTGAGTTTCTTGCCAGGTTCTTCTCAGTAAAAGCAACCTACCGAACCTGGCGGTAGCATGTAAAATTTTGTATAATTATGTCATTCTGACGATTTGAAAGTACTTTGTAAGAAGTCTAATCGAATAAACATATTTTTGACTTTGACTTTGAATTTACTTTCAAAGTAAGCAATAAATATCTATAATCGCATTTTTGCTTTTTACACTCGCCTACACCGCTTTTTCGTTTCCATGCAAAATGAGGATAATTCGCTTTCGATATCGTCCACAATAAAACATAAACTATACTTGGAGAACACTTTAATTATACTTCGTAAGGGCATTAAATATGTAGGGAAATAAGTATTGATACATGTGTTTGCCCAACGTGAAGTCAATGTGGTTCATGTCCTCATACGGCATTTCTAAATACTCCACCACAGTTTCGTTACGTAAATTCATTTGTAATTTCTGTACATCAGCGATTGTCGCTATTTTATCATTGTTCGCCACAAACAGTGCTGTTCTCATCTCGATGTTACTTATATTGTAGAGCGGCGGGCGCGAGGTGCCGTACACTTCAATATTTTTCGTTCCATAGTCGTAGTGAGCGAAGGATTTACTAAGCTCAACTTGTCCTCTGTGGGCTAAATTCTTCCTAGAGGTTCCCGCTGGATAATGTTTGATGAGGGTGTCGCGAAAGAAATCCAGTTCTATCTCCTCGCTGTCGAATCCGACAAAGCTTTGAACCAATTCGGAACACAAATATCCGAGTGCAGGAGACAGACAGATTATGTTTTCTATAGCTTTTACCTGCGTTTGATTACCGAATATTTCTTCGAAACCACCAAGTGTTAGTATTTCGTTCAATATAAGACTGCTGTCCGCGAGATAACGAACCGGTGGTTTTACATTATCTAGAAAACAAACGGGAGCTAGGGAGATGAATAACTTAATTTTGTCATTGTATTCTGGTCGCAGAGTAGTGAGGATGTAGTACACCGTGGTGCCTAGGGAGTGTCCAATTGCTTGCAAATGCGTCTGACCTGTCTTGTTCAGAACAAAGTCTATGTTTGCTTTCATGTCGTAATATCCGATCTCGTGGAAACTGAAGTCCCAGAATGCCTTGTCCTCGTCGGGGTCCAGGGTAATGTGTCTGCGTGAATACTTGTTACCTCTGTGGTTGGTGAACCATACGTCATAACCCTGATTCGCGAGATTTATTCCCAATGAACCATTCCCTCTTAAGAGGAAGGTATCGGATGAGTCGAATACCCCGTGAGTTAGCATTGCTATGCTCCCGTTACCTAGAAATAAATATACGATGGTACATTTTAAAGGGTACTCGCATGGCACCTGTAGGAGGTATTTAAAGGCTCCATGGACTGCGTAAAACTGAGAATGCACAGCAATCTATGTCATCTATGTACACACATACGACAACATAGTCGCCACTGCTTCTGACGATCAGCAGCACTTGATCAATGGCAGATGAACTTAACTGCTCGAGCAGTCTTGTATGTTCATCACTAGCTAATAGCTCTAGCTGTCCGTGTGAGGCAGCCTGGCCACTGGACAGGATAGGTGAACGAGGTAAATGTTCCCCACTAGAAATGCACCAACGGAGATTTGTGCAATTCTATTGGTGGATTTTTATCCTTTCACCGTTCTGCCACTATGCTCCTTCAGTGGACAGGCAACCTTAAGGCAGATTTTTTTTTCTCCCTATATGATAATTACTAGCTGTGCCCCGCGGTTTCACTCGCGTAGATTTATTTTCATCCTTTTTGTCGCGTAACCCTAATATTTTTAATAAATAAAAGTCCTGCTAAAATCCATCCAGCCGTTTCAGAGATTACCCGGAACAAACAGACAGACAGACAGAGAAAAATAAAAAAAAATGGTTTTTTCATGTCAGTGTCGTATTTACCTACTTTCATATGCATTTAGTGGAAAGCTGTAATATTGGAATTACAAATATAGTCACTTCAATTTTATTTATCTGTATAGATGTACCTATAGATAATATGTGTTCTGGAAGAAACAGGCAATAAGTAAACAAACTAGTATACCTGGTATGCGGAACAGGGTTAGATTGTATCCATCTTCAGTTACAACGTAGTGCTCTTCAGCTTCATGACCGGATTCATTCGCCAACTGTGAGGTACTAAGTGTTACATTTTCTGTGGTATTAGTAACATTAGCAGCATTTAGCAGCGCATCTATAGGATCAAACAAATATTCAACTAAATTGACGACGAAAATCAGTAAAAAAACGCGGTTCATTTTGAACAATGATATGTTTCCTGTTCAAAAAAATCTGGCCTTTGCTCTCGCGCACATTTAACTTTTATACATGCGTAATCTTGAATTAATTATACGGCAAAAACGCTATGCCAAATTGTAATTAGTTGTGCTTCTTGCGATAATTGAACAGCAGTTAGTGGTTTAGTCTGGGCAAACAGATATACAGGGTGTCGGAGAAAAAGGAACAGTTGTCTTCTAGAAGTTTTAGGGTTTTATGAATATATCACTATATTGAAATCGTAAAATATCTAGCTCCAACGATAACGTAGTTATAAGCTATAGCCGAAGAGCTCGCGGCCTTTAGCAATTGAATGAACGCGCGGCCACGTATACCTACATTCCGTACGCGGTCATTCAACTTTTTAAAGTAAGGGGAAGGTTAATGGTTTCGAAAAATGGTTTTATGGGATTATTTCAGGATTTATTAGTGGCAAACAAAAAATAAAAACGTAGTTAGATTTCACGCGAATAACTCTACAATACAGCTGATTTTTATGCGAAAATAAGGTCTTGATATGGTCAACTTTGAACATCAATAACTCGAAAACGGATGAAAATATTTTTGTCATAATAATTTTAATTGCTTCCTAAAACTATACCCTATCACATATTTTAAGAGCTGTCCCGGTTTCCCCGACACCCTGTATAATTCACATTTATGTCCGGCTGTCAGTCCTTGAGGTCACAGCTATCACTTTGCAAAATTTCCCACATATTGGACAGACACGCAATCTCCCATTTCGTCGTTGCGCGTGCAAAAGTCGCTATGTGTATTTCATGAACTCTGTGTCAACATTTCCAGTTATGTTTAATTTTATTATTAATAATAATATCTATCCAACATTAATCTAAAAAAACTATGTAAATTTGTTATATGTATCAATAGTAAGAATATTTTTTTTTAATACTCGGGCTATATTTCAAGAAAATCATGTTATGCGTCTCCTAAAGTGTGTAAAAACACATAGCTACTTTTGAACGTGCAACGACGATTTGTAATATTAGTCAGTATCAATTAATAACTTTATTTCGTACTCTTCATTGTATACGTTATTAGCTCACTTTCAGCCATTCTTGTGTTCTTAGACAACGTTTTCATGGTCTGAACATTGAGTACAGAGGTCCAGAGTCAAACAGAGGCCTTACCATCATATGTTATTGCGAGTGTTCAGAATAACTCAAGCTAGAACTGGCTAGTTCGTGTTCGGTTCTACTTAAATGAAATTTTAAATATACCTAAGTTGTTAGCTATCGTTCCAGAATGGACTATAATATGATTTATAGGTGATGGTGTAGCTACCATGGAGGGAATATTCAATAAAATTCTTAAAACTGAATTGCACGTTTTTACTCATTTACTACAATTACACGTCTTTACTTATTTACTACAATTGCACGTCTTTACTGTTCGGCCACTTTTCCTCAACTGGTCTTAACCTGCTAGCGCAAAATTAAACCTGCTAGTACAAATTGAACCTTCTAAACATGAACGCATCACGGGTAAACAATCTTTGAACGCATCGAGTTAAACTATCTAATATTATTTTATTTACTTTGTTCCGTAACATAAGTACTTGCAACCAAGTACCTATTTTGTACCAATAGGTACGTAATATTGTTTATATTGCATTGATGAAACGTACAGGATGCCAGCTGAGTTTATTGCCGGTTCTTCTCAGAAGGCTAGTTTCCGAACCGTTGGTCAATTCTTCGACATTTATAAGTGCATAGTAGTAATATACCGCCATCTAACGACAGCAACTGGAACTAATATAACACTTGGTACGAATGTAATGCAAGTGTTCTTACTGCTCGCTCATAGATGGCGTGTTTATTCATATTCTAACTTTTTAAAAAAATATTAGTACATAAGGCTGTCCTTCCTCTCAGAGGTAAATTTGATTTATAAAAATGCATATGCTACGTAAATTCATATTTTGCATACATAGTATTTTTGCAAGGTACACAAGACTATTATCCTAATTGTGTACTTGGTCAGTGACGAAAATTTGTTTTTTGTTATGGGAAGGTTCATAGAAATAAATAAATAAATACGCACTACATTTATCTATGTATTTAAAATTTAATTTTCGTTACTTATATACAAATTACAACATTCACTATTATAGTAGGTATTAGTTCGTACTATATTTACATACGTAATACACTTTAGAAGCGTAAATTCATTTATTCAAGTCAATAAATTACATCAGGAAACTTTTGGAATAGTGAGATAAATAACCAACAACTTGACCTCACCAACGGGGATTGAATCGGTATTTACCGGAACATTACCGGTTTCCACACCACTCTACCGGAATAGAAAAATGGAATTGTACACTAGAAAAGTATTCACCAATTACAATTTATCGAGTTAATATGACAACACCTATATTCGATCCCCGTTTAACATTGCGCGAGAATTGTTCATTCTAATACTAAAATAATCGATAAAAATTCCCAAGGAAATTAACGAGAACAAGTAAAATCATCGAAAACTTCAAAAACAACGAAATAAATAAGATTTTTTTTAATTAAAAGGAAATAGTTTTGTATCGATACCACATTCTTAGAACTTAGTTATCTACACATAGAAGTTGTATTTCATAAAATATTAGTAGGTGTAATCAAAGTCATATTATTTATAGTTTAATATGTCGATTTTCCACGAATATAAGTTCCTTAGTTCTAAGAACGCGTCACCATTATATTTCATTACGAAGCTAACACGTATATTATTCTGGTTAAAATGAGAGTATAGTTTTGTCAACACTTATTTACATCAAACACCAATTATATTATTATAAGTGTAGTTTAAACTTGTCATGTGTATCTAAGTAGGTACGTAGAGAGTAGAGATCACATAATATCCTTAATTAATTACTCTTATTTTAACCAGATTTGAGACATACAATTTGACAGTAGTATAACACGAATTTTAAATATAAACGGGGCAAACGACATGGCAGAATTTGACATTTCAAAACCTGACACATAGATGGCGCTACAATCAATCTCTTATGTATTTTATAAAAATCAGTATTGCACGTTGAAATAAAAATAAAGTTTATAATTTGTAACACAACAAAGAGTTAATAGAAAATGTTTAATTATAATGAAACTTAACAGTAATAAATACTCAAGACTACTCACAGAATTATGAGAAATTTCGGAAATTTCAAATCCGACCCGCATCGGAGCCCCTATACATAAATTAAATGCATCACTTGCCACTTAACTTTTCTAACTACGATATACAATACAGCCCGACGAGGAGTGTTCACTCGTGGGACCGCGCGACTGCGCTTGTCATAAATATCACAACTAAAATTATAATATAAATCATGCTCTACGCACATTATTCTGTATCCTTACCCGATTTGACGCACCATCTTAAAATTTACGGATATGGTTATTCGAGCATCTACATTTACTTGGTTCGAAACGTTACAGTCAGCCACATAAATTACCTACTGTCTTTCAATGTCTGAATATATAACGACAATGGATATCATGGAATTACATTTTGACAGCGCTGTCGGTAATGCAAATGGCGGATGCTCCAAGAGGTGGGATTCTGTAGAATTAGCAATTCCGTGAACACACATACAAAGTGTGAACTTATCTGTATATAAACACCTACAATAAAATAGTACATACAGATGGTAACAAGCGGGTCCAGTCATATTTCAAGACTACGTACCGCTAACACGATTACATACAATAATCATGTCGGAAGTAAATGAAATTATATTTAAAAACAAAGTACATTGGTTCCTTGAAATATGACCGAAGTCACCCGTCGCTCCCTGTATTACACGTAGAAGAAAATTAAGTCAACGCTCTTAAAGCTCTCATAGTTTTACAGTCCACCTAGATATCTATGCCTTGGCAACATCATAAGAATGTTCACACTTCACAATACAGATCAGTTCACAGGCCGTGTCAGAACACACATGTGCATTATTTACCTGCACACACAAACATGTACAATATACGACTCAAAAGTACTATATTGATTTATTCCTTACATTGAGATTGATGAAATATAACATGAATTTGAAAAAATACTTTTCAATTTGATAAATGATTCATAATGGAACTAACTGTCAGCTGTCAAATTAATTTTGACACATGTCATTGCTTGCCGCTTTGACTCGAAATATGTTTTGATGAAGTTAAACGTACTTATTAATTGCAAAGGGATTTAATCGCGAAGGTAACAATTTTGAAAGTTAATAATTATTCAAAAATACTAATGTAGCGTGTAAATAATGCACAAGGAAAGATAGATCGAGCCCCTTTTGGGGACGGGGTCTAACATCATCGGACGGATCAATTCGTTCACCTTTCAGGGCTCACTGGGGTCCGGCTGATGAAAAATCAACTTTGAATAACGAATTTAAATATACATTTAAAAACAGTGTCCTAATTTGCAAGTAACTCTTTTTTTTCTTGTGACTGTACTTTTATGAGAGTGAAATAAATTTATTAATTATTTTATTATCTGTGTTTTAAATATTGTTTTAAACTCTAAAGTAAACGCATAACGACCGTGACAGTAACCTAAACACATTAATATCTAATTAACTTTAGGACACAAATAAACAACTAACATGAAAGTATGTGTTCAAACCAATGCTATATGCAATATCTATCTAAACCCTTTCTGACAATTTTATATTCTAGAACAAAACACAACGATGTACATGGGCCCTACCATGAGCTCTTATTGCCATGATAGTGTGACTCATATCATGAGACAGATGTATCATCATCTCCCTGGCCTTATCCCATGTATTTGGGGTCGGCACTTGATTCAACCCGATGTGGCTTATCACCTGATTTTTATACGAATCGACTGCCATCTGACCTTCGCAACCCCTTTTTTGAGGAAATTTGGGTTAAACCAGTTGCCAAACTTTCTTAGGCCTCTGACTGACCTGTAACGATTGCCAAATATGATAAATTTGCAATTTGAGACAGATGTATATGTCGTGAAATATCAATGCAATAAGAGCTCGTGGTAAGTCTCCAGGTGCCGACACAAGTTTTGAGCGCTTAACGAAAATAGAGTGAATTACGCACGTCATTATTTCATATTACTACATCGCATTCAAGGCCAGCGCTCGAATCTAATGACGGCACCTACACTATAATTTATATCAATATTGAATCAACTTCTTAGTAAATAACAAGTCTAAATTACTCTTAATAGTAAGACTATCGTATCAAAAGAACGATTATTAATTATTATTAAATATTGTTATTCTAACACGTATGACGGATATACACATAATGTTAACACCTACTTACACAAATACTAGCAGACAGAGTATACAGGATTTATTTTAAAACTTATAGTTGGCAATTCCAAAATAAACTGTTAGAAAAAAAATCTGGTAATAGGGTAAAATTTTATAAAAACGTGTAACTTTTTTAATACTAAGTTGGTAAACAAGCTAAAAGTCTGCATGATGGTAAGCGGTTCCTGCAGCCTATTATCGCTTACAACCGATTTTACAAAAAACCAAATCGTTAATCACGGATCTTTTTTAGATCCGTGGTAAATTTTGGAAAAGGATTAAAAATTTTGGCCAAGCTCGTGGGGCACAGCGTAAATACACCGTTTTTATAGTTACATTTAAATGCATACTAATTTTGTTTATCTGCGTTCGCGTTCTCGGTACCCAAAAGACCGTGTACCCCATCAAAGATAATAAAAAAAAGTTGTGAAGCTTAAAATCAACCCCATATATCTGTCTATTGTTGATTACTATGTAATATTAAAATGCATGTATTATAGATATAGATAGACATCACCACAACCATAATATAATCATTATCAATACGATAGTGCTACTGTCAGGTAATTTACAATGGCATTTATAAAGGGATCTTTGTATAATTTAAAAATAATGGGCCGCTACAGAATGTAGCGAGAGACATCTTAATATTATTAAGGGTTTAGATCTTCTTTGTACACATACAGTAAGGTACGTAAATGACAACAATTTGTATGATTCACGCTGATTATAGATACTAGGTATACGGATTACCTTCACAAAATGTTCTCGTCATAGATCTGTTAATGACAAAAGACCCATAGAAGATCATCTTTTCATGATTGAAACAAAATTAGGATTCCTTCTCAAGTCTGAATCATGGAATTTTTAAATCCCTCAACGAAATTACTTTTGAAGCTCACTTTAAAAAAAATATTTATTAAAAAAGTGATTCACGAGAAATCCTCTATTTATTTCGTAAAACTTGAATGAGAAAGATATTTGAACTTTCTCTAAACTAAAACAAAAGTGAAACTAAAAAAGATATTTTTCTCAACTCGATCACGAGACTTATAAATCCCACAAATCACCGAAACTAGACAAGAAAATATCATCTTTTAAAACTCAAAGACCTTAATAAAATACGTTTTTTTACAGTTACGAAATACTTCGGAATAACATAGGACCTTCTTTTGTAAAATCAACATTCTTTTTTTACAGTTAAGATTTAAAAAAACTTCTTAAAAACATAGGACCTTCTTTTTGTAAAATCAACAACAAAATTAGAATGTAAAATAGTCTTTTTGAAAGTGAATTCACAAGCAGCACAAACTGTCATCGAGTGTCAGTGTATCCCCGTCCCCGCGCGGCGGCCGCCGGGCGCTCAGTGCGGGTGCGCGGGCGCCGGCCCGCGCGGGGCCCGCGGTCAGTCGCCCGTCGCCGTCACCGTGGTCCAACTCCAGGGACTGTTGTAGCTCTTATGACTGCAACAAACAAACGTACTAAGTTATTACATGTTTATCTACAAAGAGGAAGAGACACTCGTGACAAGAGCGCTGGGCTTTTCTCGCTCAGAGAATCAGCATTGCTATTCAACGTGGCAATGCTGCCAGCTTTCTTGGCACGATCCCGAGAGACACCGATTTGGGACAAGTTTTCTACCTTTAATTAGTTTTAAGTACTGTTCCTTGTATATATAATTAAGTTTTTATTCAAGAGGAAAGATTTGATTGTTTTTTCGTTTGTTTGCATTGAATAGGCTCCGGGAACGGGAACTACGCTGGTGAAACCGCGTGACGTCCGCCAGTATTACATACATATGCTCACACCTGTATCTCGTGGTGGTGGACACCGTATGCCACATGCTACGATCCTTACATACTTCTTTCGCTTCATCCACATTCATGCACATCTTCATACACTTCCTTCGGTTGTGAGAGCTCTGAATTTCGTTATTATTTAGTATAAAAAAAAATATGTATATATGGTCGCATTGAGAAACCTCCTCCTTTTTCTGAAGTCGGTCAAAAAGATGCCACTCGCGTTGACTTAATTTCGCGAAAACCCATTTTTAAGTGAAATGTGAAAAGACTTCAGTCGCAATAAATCTCAACCGTAATTCGAGGGATAGGAACGGAACAGACGAATACCTACTCAAGCCACTCAACCACTACAACTTTTAAGGTTCATAGATTTGTAATGATTGATTACATAAAGTTAACACATCCATAACGAGTCATGGCTGCGAGCACTTGACCCAGTTGTGAGAACCAATGAATTATTTACTCGTACCATACGCACGCGAATGTTCGGACGCATTCTTTAGTGCACTTATCTATGCGTAGGTTGGGGTGCTAGTTAGGGCGTAAGGTTTCAAGACTTTTCTTAAAAGGTTGGGAATATAGTCAAAGTTTTTTTTCGAATTTCATAATCCCTTGCCAGAGCCAAAATTGAGAACATAATTTCAAGCAATCTCCAGAAAAATCGGTTCTGCGATTTAGTTGAGAAAAGGTAGGTACTATACAACTTTTCACATACCCACACAATAATAACCGTGACAAATAAATGCAATTAAAGTAAGTAAATGCTCGCCTCATCTGAGGGTACACTTCCCATTTAAAAACAGCTAAACACATGCAATTTAAAACACTAAAATATACAGCCACACTGCTAGTCTGAATAGAATAGGTATGAAAGGAAGGTGTGTTCTTGGTGTTTTCGAAATTCCACTCTTGACAGACTGACATGCAGTTTGTATGTAAAATTTTACGGCCACTCTAGTTGAGGAGGGAAGCGTTGTTGATGTCAAGTCAAAAATGTCTTTATTCGATTAGACTTTTTACAAAGCACTTTCAAATCGTCAGAATGACACAATTTACAGGATTATACATGCTACCGCCAGGTCGGAAGGTTTCTTGTACTGAGAAGAACCTGGCAAGAAACTCAGTAATTACTCTTCAAAAATATTATCCAATTTAAAAAAAAACATAATAAATCACTTGAGAAATGTAAGCCCATGGACACAGTTGCAATGCACAAATGTCGTTAAAAGAAAAGTCTAGTAGTTCTACTTATATCTGAAGCTTGAGATGACCAGCCCCCACAAGCAGCACCTGTTCACAAGTATGACGAGAATGCCAGCCATCGCCCTCCTCAACCATTATAGAGCGACCCGTCATCCTGACGCCGCCGCATGGATGTAATATTGTCTATAGGTATTAGGTTTGTGTGATTCTCACCGAACTAAACAGTACTTGATATAGTGATTGCAAGTTAGGACCTACACCGGTAGGTCTCGTTTAGATCAGTTAACATCTTAGGTTCCGACAAACCAGCTGAATTAACTAACGATGTCAAATTGCTCGCACCCGAGCCGAGGGGAAGTGTATAGAGTGGTTACGATTGAAGACTTGTTATTCGATCAACGTTGCTTTATTGAGCACCAAGTACATCTCAGACACTACATTGTAAGTGCTCTTCAAAGTGCTGAAAATATCCCGCGGTACAATTGGGTGTTACGTAATAAAGTTTATGATAAGAGTCTTCGTCTCATGTCTCAATAATCGCTTAATTGGGTGTTCTGGGGCGTTATCATGACCTCTTATTGACATTATTGATTGACAATGATTTTGAGACAGATGTATATGACGTGTATAAGTCTGTCGCTGTCACACATACATGGCAATAAGAGCTCAGATAAGGAGCCAGGAAGAGCGGCCTCTTTTATTCTGATATTAGTAGTAGATACTGTAAGGGGGATACCTATGTCTACGTGGACCACAGGTGATATTTATTTGTAAGTCCCAGGCTTCGTCAGTCTGTCTGTCAGTAAGCCTACACAGAATTTTGTTTTGTTTGCCATCAAGCGAAGCTTGGTACGCCAACGTCTGTAGTAGCTGGTAGGTATTTTCGGTTAATGTTTGGATTGTTCAATGGTTGTCGAGTTGTGATGTGCGAGCTCAATGGAGCTGACATTGTCTATGTTAGACAAAAGTTGCAAAACAATTAAGGGTTTAAAAAAAAACAATTTATAATTTATATGGTTATGTGGTGATTTGTAATAAGTCGGAGAGACAGCTAGACACCTGCATTATGAATAGTTCTTTCAACGCGGATACAACCACAATAAGAAATATTTTAACCAACCAAGAAGTAGACAATAAAATAGAAAACCACAAGTCTCATTCAAGTGTGAAATACGGGAGACCATCGATGTCCGCTGTTACCTCCACCACAGCCTTACATTGCGTAGACATATGGTTATTTGAGTACATTGCAGTAGAAAACCAACTAGGAATGTACTTCATTAAAGACTTGAGTAAAAAATATTTGTTAAATATGATTAATCATAGCGTTATCACGCAACAGGAAAGTTTCATGGAAAAACTCGTGTAAAACACTTCATTGGACGTTGATGCGATTTCTATCGATTGTGATTATTAAAATGTTGCGTGCGAACTGTTTCCTCTGTGAAATGTGCGCTTACATTGTAATATGCGGTCTCTGGCTATAAGCTGAAACCACACGTCACTATAGTATAATTAGTTTCTATCTGCGACTTTGTCCGCATAATGTTTTCATGTCCGTCCGTCCTTATAGCAATTTTCAGAGACATCAAATCATCTAAGTATACTAATATTATAAAGAGAAATGATTTGTTTTTATTGAATAGAGTCCGACACTAATAGACCAATCTTTAAAATTCATCAATGAAAACTGAAATCTATACAGATAAATAAAATTGAAGTGTCTGTTTGTAATTCCAAAATAACAGCTTTTCACTAAATGCATATGAAAGTATACACGATACTGTCACTAAAGAACCAAGTTTTAAAAAAATTCTCTGTCTGTCTGTCTGTCTGTTTGTTCCGGGTAATCTCTGAAACGGCTGGACGGATTTTAACGGGACTTTCACTGGTAGGTAGCTGATGTTTCAAGGAGTAACTTAGGCTACTTTTATTTATTAAAAAAATTGGGGTTCCGCGACAATAAGGAAGAAACTAAATCTACGCGGGTGAAACAGCGGGGCACAGCTAGTAATAAACTAAACTGAATAAATATGTTTCATTTTCATTTTCCGAGAGCCCACACGTCAGATTCACTCCCGATGTTTACCTTCGCCGCAAAGTAAGTAAAGCAACTTTAAAAGCTTATAGAATTCTGTGTGACATCACTGCACTTCGAATTCACTTATTCAGAACGGTGGAAATAGAAGTTACGGCGCTTATGTAACAAGCAAGCGACCACTTAAACCACTCGGCCACCGTGGAAAAACTACAAACTTATTGACATTTCAAAAGTATTTTTGGATTACACTATCTGCTTTTAGATTTTATATTTTTTCACCGACTTAAGTGCACTGGAACTATGTCCTTGGGCTTATATATTTTTTTGATTTACATTTTAATACTCAAAATTGATTTTTTTTTTAAAAGAGTAATTACAGTGTTCCTTGCCAGGTTCTTCTCAGTGAAAGCAACTTTCCTAACCTAGCGGTAGCATGTATAATCTGTTTATTATTATGTCATGCTGACGATTTCAAAGTACTTTGTTAAAAGTGTAATCAAATAAAGATATTTAGAATATTGCAATGAATAAATACCAAAGCTTTGACAGCGTCAGTCCACAATTTCACGTTTCTGGCGAAGCGTGCGTTGCGGTAAATTTTACGCACTTCGCACACAACCAATAGAGTAACGGGATTCGATCGGGTATCTCTCATTACGAGCATGCTTTACGGTTTGAACATTAATGTGATCAAGAATAATGATAAAACCATCCCGGTGTGTATGAAGATATTGATGAATGTTACTGCAGATATCTATAAATCTCTGTGAGAGGTAAGTATTAAATGATCTCTTAATTGCCATGACAGTTCGGCTTCTACGTCATTTGCACGTCTCATACGATGAGTTAAACTATCGTGATAGTTAGAATTAGTATGTGTAAATCTGCAGACAATCTTAAGAAATTGTACACAAATATTATTATATGGAACTAGCGGACGTCACGCGGTTTTACCCGCGTAGTTGCCGTTCCCGTGGGAGTAGGTACGGGGATGAAATATAGCCTATGTTACTCGCTGATAGTAGCTATGCATTGCTGAAAGAATTTTCAAGATCGGTCAAGTAGAATCGGAACCTATTCAATACAAACAAACAAACAAACGTTTCCTCTTTATAATATTAGTATAGATAGTTACTTTGGGCTAATGATGGTGCCTATAACCTTCCTCGATGGGTTATCTAACACTGAAATAATTTTCAAATTGGACCAGTTGTTTCTAAAGATTATATTATTCAAACAATCAAACAAACTCATCAGCTGTATATATTAGTAGATATAGATTAAGTATAGATTTCCATAGACATTTCAAATGAGCAGTTTTCTGTAACCTTTTACTATATAATAATAGATAGGTAGCTATCGTAAATATTGCAGTAGGCCTAGCCAAAGTAACATTCTCGCGCTTGCGCTAATAGAAACGATACAAAATGTAATGACATAAGTCAGTCACGTGACATATGTTCCCGTACATTTTGTATCGTTTCTACCAGCGAAGCGTGAGGATAATGTTACTTTGTCTACAGACCCCTGTTCGGATTGAAGGACATTATAGCTAGCGACTAAACACAGACAGACAGACTAGAAGTGTCTTAAGTATATGGAGGCTGCCACTTCCAGGAACAATAACGCTAAGTAAGCCGTGTCCGTGTTTGAATAATATTAATGCGAAAGTGTGTCTATGTTGATTCGCCCCTCTTCCACGCAGCCATGGATAGTAATGTTTTTACTAAGTGACAAGGCCGACATTAAACTGATATTTTTCTACTAAAAGCACCTATATTGCTAAGATGGTACGTTGTATTCGATATACGTATACTGACGATTTGAAAGTACCTTGTAAGAAGTCTAAAAAACGCTTTTAACGCTTAAACCGCTCAACCGATTTTGATGAAATTTGGCACAGACAATCTTTAGACCCTGAGAAAGGACATAGGCTACCTTTTATTTATTAAAAATATTAGGTTTCCGCGACCATAAGGATGAAACTAAATCTACGCGGGTGAAACCGCGGGGCACAGCTAGTATAATCATAAATATAAGCCCATGGACACAGTTCCAGTGCACAAAAGACTATAAAAAAAGGATAAATAAAATCTAAAAGTAGGTACTACGTGTAATTGTGTAGCTTCAGATGACCAGCCCCAACAAGCAGCACCTGTTCACAAGTATGACGAGAAAGCCAGCCATCGCCATCGCATGTGCTAGACATACGATACTCAATATATAATGCAATCGGTATGGCATAGGGCATCCCTTTTTGGTATTATCTCAAGGTAGGTATAGTTCATAATTTTATCATGAATCAGTGAATATCAAAAATACTTTCAATGCATATCACAATATAAGTCAAACGAGCAATAATGAAACAAAATGGCGATTATAATTTATAGCTTTCGCGATAACATAATACCTACCAATTACGGTATTCGCATATGTGTAGTGTAACCGATGGATTCGGTCACACAGTAGTCTTACATACATACACACTGTCGCGCCATTACCGTACATGAATTAAGGCGTGGTACATACGACACGCAATTTCATGGCATTCTTTATAAAATGTACAGAACAATTTTAATTAGGTATGTAGGCATTTGCTTCAGCGACGACGGCGTACAAACATACGACAATACCTATATATCTCGCACGCCGCATCGGCATCATTCCATTTGGTCAAAAAATGCGCGAAAGTATAACGCACCGCTTACCGAAACACGCAGGACAGTTCGGCTCTTTTTTGGCATACGATGAGATGAACTGGTTTTTATAGTAATGTTTGAGCTATTTGTCGTAACAAACAAAAGTACTAGAGCGTCAGAAGATTTCAGGTCTTCAAAAAAATTTTCCTTTTGTCCATCTTTATCCATACCTATACATACAGATAAATAAAATTTAAGTGTCTGTGTTTGTAATTCCAAAATAAAGGCTTTTCACTAAAGGCATATGAAAATATACACGCTACAGACACTAAAAAACCAAGTATTAAAATTTTTCCCTGTCTGTCTGTCTGTCAGTTCCGGGTAATCTCTGAAACGGCTGAGCTGATGTTTCAAGGAGTAACTTAGGCTACTTTTGTTTATTAAAAATATTAGGGTATCGTGACATTAAGGATGAAACTACGCGGGTGAAACCGAGGGGCACAGCTAGTATTAACTAAAAGTACTAGGGCGCCAGAATATAAAGGAGGTGTTTTCTGACCAAAAACTAGTTTTAAAGCTGAAGAGTTTGTTTGATTAGTTGAACTCGGAAAACTACTGGATTGAATTGAAAATATTTTTGTGCTGGAATCTAGTATAAATTATTCATTCATCGAGGTAGGCTTTAGGCTTTATAACATCACGCTGCGACCAATAGGAGCGAAGCATCAGTGGAAAATGTTACAAAAAGGGGAAAAATATTACAAAGTACTTAACATAGTTTTTTTCTATTGATCCTATGCGGGCAAACCCGAGAGGCAACGAATTTAATCCAATGTGTAGGAGACTGTCGTTTTTTTTACCTAAATAAAACTATAACTCTTTAAGGACGTATTCAAAGACGTATGTATACTGCCTGAGACGGCGATGGACTCACCCTCTGTCACGTTGGCACATAATCATATTCGGTGAAATGTGGGTGTTGTTACACCACCTCTGCTTATCCCTTGGGGGACCCTTCTGGGATGGCGTGAGCAAATTTATTTTATTTTATAACTCTGTTATGTGCAAACGTTAAACTTAACCATAGAACCTATAATTCACTAAAGCTTGTAAGTTATTAGTTAGTGGTATTTATTAATGTCAGAATGCCGCTTGCTCAAGGCAGCATAATTAAGTACATGTGTAAGGTTAGTTCATTTCATACTAGATGTGCCCGCGGTTACACCTGCGTTGGCTTAATATTTTGGGTGACTTAATTTTGCGAAACCTTATTTTTTTTCAATAATTAAAGTAGCCTAAGTTACTCCTTAATATCAAAGTCCTGTTCAAATCGGTCGAGTCGTTTCAGAGATCGGAACAAACAGACAGACAGAGATTTTTTTTAGATACCGTGTATAGTGTAATTTGGAATTACAAACAGACGCTTTAATTTTATCTAATGGAAGGATATAGATATAATATTTTTTTTTAAAGTCTTTACTTATTGTTTGACGTGGAAAAATATATTATGTTTTTTTATTGTGATATAGTGGCAGAAATTGTAAATCTTTTAAAATGAATGAAATTTAGTTTATAATCTATGTTTTATCTAGTTATCTATGTAAGCTAGGTAGTATTAGTCTAGAATCTTGAGTGATCTAGATTCTAGATTGAGAATTTTAACTTCACATCAATAGGTATTATATAATGCTGAATAGTGTTTTGCTAGAACGCGCTAATCTCCGGAACTACTGGTCCGATTTAAAAAATGATTTCAATATTAGATAGCCCATTTATCGAGGAAGGCTATAGGCTATATATCATCACGCTAAGTCCGCGGGTTAAAGTAAGCGTTAGCCAAAAGTAACTATACCACGCAGGAGAAGTCGCCGACAGAGCTCAAAGAAGAAGACAGAGAACAAAATATACTTAATATTATAACAATAATATTAAGTATATTTTGTCCTTTGAAATTAAAATAGACTTTTTTCACTCAGCGTAAACCGGGAATTAAGTACAAAAAATTTGGTCTATAAATGTACTTACTTTCTCTTTTTAATTCCCTTCTTTCAAAGCTTTTAAACGGCTTTTCTTAAGTGCTCTTGGATATTCTTGTAAATTTATGTCAAGGCGCACCTAACTGTATAAACTACCTATAAGTATACACCTATCTGTATAAACATTAGATTTTAATGACACACATGTTTACATTCTAAATTCATTAAAAAATATTAGGTAAAATACGAACATGCGTTGGACTCGAACCCACGGCCTCTGCAATACGGCTCCTAAAAAACAAGGGAAGGAAAAATTCGACGAATGAGGCGTGATCACGAGAAGCTGTAGCAGTTGGCAGAGCAACTAAACGGTTTGAAGTGGATTCGAGTCCCGCCTCGTATTCTTCCTATAAATTTTTCGTATTTTTCCTATCAATTTTTAAGAACCTATCTGTATACAGTACCTATCTATACAATTTATAGGTACATCTAAACTAATATTATAGAGAAGAGAAAAGATTTGTATGTATGTTTGTAACGAATTGGCTCAAAAAGTACTGTACCGATTTTAAAAATTATTTCATCACTTGAATGCTACATTATTATTGATTAATAAGGGCTATACTTTATCTCCGTACTCCGACGGGAACGGGAACTACGCGGGTGAGACCGCGTGACGTCCGCTAGTGTATTATACAATTCGCCAGTTCACATGGCAATTGAGTCCAATTGGGACTAACCTTAAGGTTAGATAGGCAGCTGTTGTCTCTCTATCGTACTTATCATTCGACTGCCTACCTACTAACGTATTATTCAATACACATACATATGCTCACGCCTGTATCCTTCGTAGGGTAGACAGAGAAGTTATAACAACACCCACTTTTCACCGCACGTGATAGATGGTGAGTCCATCGCCGTCTCAGGCACTATACATACGTCTTTGAACTACTTCTCAGACTTTTGCAGGTTTCTGCACGATGTTTTCCTTCGCCATTATTCATAAAATAATATCTAATACATAAAAAAATCACCGCAGACGTAGTAAGCGGTGATTGGCGAAACAACTCAACGATTTAAAAATTCTTGCACTAATACTTAGGCCTTTCGTAGTGGATTTAGGTTATAAAGTACTTTTATTTAGTATACATATATCACACGGGCTAAGTCGCGAGCGAGCTCTATCTACGAAGGTAGAGTCGGATATAATGCTCAGTAGCAATAAATTGTGAAACATAATTATTTAAAATTTAGGTAAGTATATATTTTCATAATTTTTCAAGAAGACATGTCATCAAAAAACTTGTATTAAACACATAACAATGTCATATTTTAATGTTATGTAAATATTTCGTGCGTAACATGCGATCTTGACACGCGATTGGGAAATATATACATAAATAATTTACATAAACGAAATCATATTTTTTAATGATTCATAATTTTGTAACTTCTGCATCACTTATACTAATATATAGCTGACGAGGTCGTTTGTTTGTTTGCTTGAACGCGCTAATATCAGGGCACTACCGGTCTGATTTTAATTTTTTTTTCGATATAAGTTAGCATATCGTCGTTGCGCGTGCAAAAGTCGCTATGTGTATTTCGTGAAGTCTGTGTAAAAATTTCTAGGAATGTTTAATTTTGTCATTATTAATAATAATACCTATCCAACATTAATCTAAAAAAAACTATGTAAATTTGTTATATGTATCAATAGTAAGAATATTTTTTTTGAATACTCGGGCTATATTTCAAGAAAATCATGTTATGCGTCTCCTAAAGTGTGTAAAAACACATAGCTACTTTTGAACGTGCAACGACGATATTCTTCTTCTTATCGTGTCGATGACAGACAGTTTAAATTGTTGTAGCCCAGAACTTGGCTACTTCAACAGCATTATTGGGGGCAGCCATTAGATCCTCACGCGTGCAGCTGGTGGGGCACGCAGGGCACGATATAATATAGGGCCATAGTTTGGGGTGCAGCGCACACACATCCTATATTGGCTTCAACAACAATATTGAAGAAGGCTATATGCCATCACGCTAAGACTAATCGCGGGTACCCCAAAGCTACTATTCCACGTCTCTACATAATTCGGTGAGGTAATTGTTAACCTTCTACCATGAACGGAACTGTAAATTGTATCCTTTTAGTATTATTTTGAGAAAAACATGCCACATTTGAATAATCTAGGTATTCTAGAAATATTTTAGTCAAACGAAAAGTACAAAAGTCGGCTTTGTACGTAAAATATATTTGGAGTGGATTATAAACAAAAAAAGATTTCAAAAGAACCACCATTACAGGGGATGAAAGCCTCCAAAGCAATGGAGCAAAAGTCGCCAAGCGAAAAAAACGCGAAAAATGTTTTAACACGGCCTCCGCTGAATTGCAAAAGGCGGAAAAGGGAACCCCTAGGAATTCCTTTACTCGCTTTTTTCGGTTCTTCGATCTGTGTAGGGAGAGTATACGTACCTACCTTTAGTTTCGCTATACACATGTACTTTACACGCAAGTATGCGAGCAAAATCACACAACATTGTCAAATATAAAAAAAAAACCGCAGTATTCCCGCAGGTAATGCATTAATTTAATGTTTAGACATCCTGTACCGTAAATATAATAATAGCAACTTCCTACAGCTTTGCCCGCCTCAGGATTCATTAATTAATCCTACGCCCATTTCTGTATGTGCGCAAAATTTCCCGATGATCGGTTGAATAGGTAAATAACTCAACTTCGCATGTAATGTAATAAGTAGGTAAGGATGTGTTTTATAATAATCTAGACATAAACATTTCTATATTTCTGAACATAGTAACATTGCAATGTTTTTGTTGGTAATATGTAGCCTAAATAAACCTATTATTTCTATCAACCATAGGTCCTATCTACTTACATAATTTATATCAAATCATTACTAATCATCCCTACTAATCCCTGCTATATATTAATATATTTAATAGATATTATAAATGTGAAAGTAACTCTGCCTGTCTGTTACGCTTTCCCGCTTAAACCTCTCAACCGATTTTGATAAAATTTGGCACAGACAATCTTTAGACCCTGAGAAAGGACATAGGCTACCTTTTATTAAAAATATTAGGGTTCCGCGGCAATAAGGATGAAACTAAATCTACGCGGGTGAAACCGCGGGGCACAGCTAGTTACTAATATAAATGCGATCAATAGCTCTGAGAACAGAAAACCTATAACAGTTCGAGAGCTCGAACAGACGACGATGTTCTTTTCGTGCGACCAAAACCGTAGCGGTTTCGTTCCTGATACGATATCTTTTACCAGACATAGAAATTTTCATCTGTTCCAATGCTAATCACAGACAGATAAAAGGAAAAAGTACCGCGCAATCCGAGTAAGCGTGTGTTTCGGTTTATTCTATTTTATTTTGCGTACTTTTTGAACGACATCAAAAGGGCGAGGAGCGATGCTGCAGCGAGAAATCACGTTCATTTTACACGAGGTCCTTTTAACATGCCATATGCGTGCAGAATGAACGTTGTCCATTTTCACGTACAAAAAGAATGCCGTGATACCACGTTCTATCTTTCATTCCAGCGTAAAATATTTTTTAATAACAGTGTTATTACGTACTTACATACGCACAGGCCTGTATACCCCGAGAGGTAGGCAGAGGTGTACTATAAGTGCATTTGATCGAAGCCCATTGCCATTATCGTGACACTAACCGACCCGCGGATCGAACCTTGCTTGTGGCCACTGGACCAACGAGACAGAGGTATTTTCATGTCACGATTCTTCTTCTTCTTATTTTAATGGTGGCGACGAGCTTGAGTGCAGCTATTCCGCCAATGTCACGTGGTTGTTGAGGATAAACGACGGAGATTGTTCGGTGGGATGAGGATTGAAACATGCAACTAGGCTCAAGATCCCAAAGTAGAAGTAGTCCAAAACAACTGAATTTATCTATACATGTCACAATTAGAGCTGTCATTTATTATGTCAATAAATTATCCAATGTCATCTAGAACCGCCCAATGAGATGACAAATACAAACCTCAGCTGATGACGTCACTCTGTTTCTATCTGAATCATGGCTTTCCACTGAAAAGGCTTGGTGGAAAACAATTTTTTTTAATACGTTTTCCTTATTTTGATAAGAAAAAAAACATACTTTTTCATCCCACCATCTCGGAAAGAGTATTTTTAATCTTCAATATCTGAGTGGAAAAGCCGTTTTTATTCTCTAGAGGATAAAGTAAAATGAATTTAGAACATCGTGTGCACTAAGTTTGTGAATTAAAAAAAAACATTAAACCTATTTACTGCTACCTCTATGGTGCCGAATATATCATACAACATTTTTTTAATTTGTTAAAAACTCAGACTCGGAACCTTCTTGGTGTTCTTTTTTCAATTTGCTTTGTACGCGGTTCTTTACGCGGCATTTTTTCACGTCATTGTTAAGCCTTATATTTTTTGCATTTAGTTATTTCCTCGCTGAGGTGGAATGAAAAGTTACGTGTTGCACTCGAGTGCAAAGATTTTTCACCTCGTGCTCTTTTGATTCCTTCGCTAACAAACGCGTCATCAAAATTGAACACGCGGTTAAAAAGCAACTTTGCACTCTTGTATAACAAATAACTATTCCGCCTTACCTGTCCACGGGATTCAAACTTTATTGAAACTGATACTAATCCAGGGTTTTAGTATCGAATGGGAACAATAATTGCGATTGTGGACTAAAGATAAGGACAGGTGATTAGTTAATCACTAAGACACGACGCAATTAAGAAAATAGCATAAGAAATTATAGATGAAGGGAAATAAAAGAAAATCTACGTAACATCGAAGAGGAAGCGACGGCACGTGAGTAAATGTTATGTTGAGCGACATCCTTATTGGATATCATAATATTATAGGTAATCTTTCAAGAAATACAATATTCTTTGTTCTTCCCTAATATAATACGCATATTTTCCTTAGCAACCAATTAAGGTATCGTATCACCCCTAATGGATCAACTCGTGTTCACATGGTAATAGTATAGCATTACACAATATTATGTTTTGTTGTAGCCAATGTTACTGTTTGATAATACATACAGATAAATAAAATTGAAGTGTCTGTTTGTAATTCCAAAATAACAGCTTTTCACTAAATGCATATAAAAGTATACACGCTACTGACACAAAAAAACCAAGTTTGAAATTTTTTCTCTGTCTGTCTGTTTGTTCCGGGTAATCTCTGAAACGGCTGGGCCGATTTTAAAGGGACTTTTACTGGCAGGTAGCTGATGTTTCAAGGAGTAACTTAGGCTACTTTTATTTATTAAAAATATTAGGGTTCCGCGACAATAAGGATGAAACTAAATCTACGCGGGTGACACCGCGGGGCACATTAATTAAATAATTAATCACTTCAGAACAGTTGCACCTATCTGGTACTAGCTGGTGCCTGCGGCTTCGAATACGCAAGGTGAGAATTATCCTTGAAAAATTGTCATTGAAAATTTATTCTTGGAACAACAAATGCAATAAATCGAGGAAAGCCAAGACTAGCTGATTGCGTTGACTTTTAGAATGAAATGGCGAATCCGTGCAATCGCGATCCCGACCCTATGTTTACACATATTGCTAAATAAAGGTCGTGGTGCATTATTGGATTTATCATTTATAAGCTGAGTTCGGTAAAGGTCACATAAACAATGCAGATGGTCTGATAACCGTCCACTTATGGCGGTAGAAATGTTGGTAGAATTTATGAAATGTTACGTAGTGATAGGTTAGCCTTTATTACTAGGTAATCGTACTGCCAAAGGTCATAAAAACTTATTGAAAAGATATAGCATATTCATTTCTTGGCAGGTTTTTCTCAGTAATAGCAACCTTCCGAACCTGGCGGCTATTATAAAGAGGAAAGGTTCGTATGTATGTTTGTTACGAATTGACACAAAAAAGTACTGGACCGATTTAAAAAATTCTTTCTCCATTACTTACTAAATTATCACCGATTAATATAGGCTATATTTTATCTCCGTACTTCCACGGGATCGGGAACTACGGGGGTGAAACCGTGTGACGTCCGCTAGATATAATTATACAGAAGTATAATTATGTCATTCAGACGATTTGGAAGTTCTCAGTTATTCTCTCAGATATTTTTGAATTTGAGTTTGCGTTTAATCACAACTTACTTAAGTACAAGAGCCGTCACAAGCTATGAGCGCAGACCTTGAACGTGCAATAGTCATTCTCAGTGCCTTTGGCTGACAGTAAGGCGCGACGCCGAGAGTAAAATACATGCGTACTTACCCCTACCCTACTATTTTCGGTGAACGGTCATAGCTCGTGAAGGAGCTCGTGGCACAGTTGCTATTGCGCATATGATTCGATCAGCGAAGTTAAGCAACCATACGCCTAGCCAGTAGTTGGATGGGTGACCGCCCGAGTTCCCTCCGTGCCTCGGAGAGCACGTTAAGCTGTCGGTCCCGGTTGCCAATTTAACATCTTTGGCAATCGTTACAGGTCAGTCAGAGGCCTAAGAGAGTCTGACAACTGGTTTAACCCAGATTGCCGATTTTCCTCGAAAAAGGGGTTGCGAAGGTCAGATGGCAGTCGCTTCGTATAAAAATCAAGTGATCAGCCACATCGGGTTGAATCAAGTGCCGACCCCAAATACATGGGATTAAGGCCAGGGAGATGATGGTCATAGCTCGTGAAGACTAGTAATTAAGTACTTAACATGAAGAGGCCATAATACTACCTTATTACATTTGTAACATAGTACCGTGTTGTGAACAAAAAAGAGGATTTAAAACATTTATTATATCTTAGCTATTATAGCTAAACAAATATTCTAATGATAGCATTTACAGGAAAAACAAACAACGTCTACTTTCCTACCCAATTTAAGTAATTTTCTATGTAAAATAGTACAATTACCTGTAAATGATGTAAGCAATACCTTAATTAGTAATACAATACCTATTCAAAAACACGATAGAGAAAATCCTTTACAATATTAAACAAAGCTAAATTTAAACACGCAAAACAAAACCTGAACAGAATGTAACAGGAAAAATTACACAAAAAATGTAGAATCTGTATAAATGTATCAAAGAAACGTGCTTCGTCAAATGAATCGTAGAGAAAAAGCTAATTAGTCCAAATCCGTGGAAAAATGGGGTGTGAGGTGACGGCCCAACCCCCCGGTGGGTGGGGTGGCCCGCCCTCTACCCCACCGACACCCCATGCGTGCCCCTTAGGCTGAGTGCACGTGGCTTGGGAAAAAAAGAGTTTGATTTGCCTTTCATGTAATTTGTATTTTTAAACTTACGACGCAATCGGTATAAGCGTATTAAGAACTTCTGAACTTTGACATTTCATTTCTGTACCGTAAAATAAAACTGAAGCACAGAATATGACATGACAGTTTTGTTACATGACATAGACAGATTTATACACGTCATATACCTACATCTGTCTCATATTATGATGAGTCAAACTATCATGGCAATAAGGCAATAAGCGTGTAGATTATTTTAATATGCATAATATTTTGTTCATGATATATCGCCAGGTCTTTTATTAAACAAAATTCCCGACTACGGCGCACAAAAAGGGGGGTTATGCTTACGTCGAGAGAGTACGTTCGTTTCTATGTACGTAGATAACGTCTAATTGAATACTGCGCGCCCTTTCCACTTAATTTGACATATCCTGTTTGTTCGTAGAACTCAGTGGGGTGTAGTAGATAGCAATATATTTTTTAATAATCAATCGCCGTAGGGTTTGAGCAGTCGCATGCCACGTAAGCAACGCAAGTTAGAATTCCAGCGGCCTGCACCAATGAGTTCTTGCAAAAACTTATCTGCAGAGATTACACCCCACGTGCTTTACGGTGAAGGAAACCTGCATATGTCTGAGAAGTAATAAAACGTATGTATAGTACCTGAGACGGTGATGGACTCACGCTGTGTCACGTTGGCACTTAATCATATTCCATGAAAAGCTCTGTTAACCCCTTCAGGAACCCTTCGGGAATTGCGTGAGCCTAATTATTTTAATATTCAATCACGGCGGTTTTGCGCTGCGCGTCTAACCACCCTTATTCACACAAAACAATGTGTCATATAAGAGTTGAATGTGACGCCACAACGTCACTATTTCTTCATTTATATGCGGGCCTAAAATATATGAAACGGAAAAGTTTCTGATGGAAAAGGAAAAAGTTACACGACAAATTTTATATGTAGGTCGCCTGCCACTGTAAAATGTTCAGTTAAAAGTTACGTTTGGCACTCAGATATATTAAAATGTCATAGCAAATTACGTATAGCATTTTAGGTAGGTAACATAATGCCTAGCTAAAATTAATGTACGTATTTCTGTTCGTTTTTAAGTAGGTACTGTAAGGCCTTAGCCTTACAAGCTGGTTAAAACCTTTTTCGGTTAATACTTTTAGTCTTTATGAAATAGATTTAAAACAAAAAAAGAATTCGAAACAAAAAAAGTATAGGAGTTGTCAGGGAGACAAAGAACTAGAATGGAAGCGAAAAGAATAAAAAGTGAAAAAACAGTTTATTAATTTTATTTGAATATAAAAATAGTATCGATCCCGGAGACGAGGGACCCCAAGTCGGGGGTCGCTCACCACAGTACTTAGCTGTCGTGAAGTCGTATATAAATAGGTTTTTTACTAACTAACATATTTATCGAGTTAGCTACTTGTATTTTTAAACACCAAATCTTTATTAAGTATATAAAGCTGAAGAGTTTGTTTGAACTTGTTAATCTCAGGAACTCTGGTCCGATTTGAAAAATTATTTCATTGTTAGGCAGCCCATTTATCGAGGAAGGCTATCGTCACGCTAAGACCAATCACGGTCAAATTAGCGATAGCCCAAAGTAGCTGTCCTACGCGGGCGAATTCTCGGGCAAAACTAGTATTTCAATATGAAACTTTATGCTTCAAATTTTGTCTCTTTCTCTTACATGGGGTTAAAAGTGATAGCATAATTTTAATATCGTTATATCCGCCATATTTGTAATAAAAGGAGAGTTAGTTTTGTTAGCACACTTGTATGCCTACTTGACTGGCGGTTTATACTGACTGAATGCGAAGTATATTATATTTAATGAGGGTTTTCCATAAAGTTCGGTCTAAATGAGTTTCTAACGTTACGTAACCACTAAATAAGGAAAACTTATCTTAAAATCTGTTTCGGGGTAAGAGCTCAGTTAAAATCTTTAATATATAAAAATTAATCCCCATTTCCCTTGGTCACGGCATCACGCCTTAACGGCTGGATGGATTTTAACGGGACTTTCATTGGCAGATAGCTGATGTTTCAAGGAGTGTTAGCTACTTTTATTTAAAAAGAAACACATAAAAATAACTACGCGGGTGAAAGCGTGGGGCACAGACACATACATTTTATTTATAGACTAGCTTATAAATAAAATGTATGTGTCTGTTTATATCAAGAGTACGGGAATCACAACGAAAAAGAATTAATAAATGAAGTAGGCCTATTACCTATTATTTATATATTACGTAGTACCTATTTTAATAGGACGTTCACTGGTAGATAGTTGATATTACAGGGAGTAACTTTGGCTTAACATATTAGAAGGGAGGAGAGGAAGAGGAAGACCAAGGCTAACATACATGGAACAAGGTAAAGAAAAGGTGTCTGTCATGTCGTATAAGGAGGTCAAAGAGATGGCACTGGACAGACACTAATGGAAAGAGTTGCATCGGTTACACCGACAAGAGTCACTCTTAAATTCATGATGATGAACTTAGGCTACTTTTATTAAAAACAAATGATTACTTAGTGTTTAGCGAATTAAAGCCAGCCATTAAATAGTCTACGCGGGTGAAACTGCGGGCCACAGCTAGTAGACATTACAAATACATCTTAGGGGAGTGTTATACACAGGCCTGTCTCTGCCATATGACGTCACACTGTCAGGGTGACTCATGTCAAGTCACAAGGGGTGGAATGAAACGGAGAATCTCGTAAGTTTTCTTGGCGAAATTGAATTTAACTTTCTTCCGACACGCACGAGGTATATTAAAATAAAATTTCAACTTGGATAGTCTAGTAGTCCTTAATAGAGATGTTATAGAAAAAGTTTGAGTATCTACAGAACAACAGTTAAATAACTTTATAGAACAGATATTTAGAAAAAAAAATTTTGAAACATCCTTTTATGAAATAGTATCAAATAAAAAAAAAATTAAAACAAACTTTCGTGTTCTCCTCAGCTGGGCAGTTTAGAAAAATAACAAGTCCGTCATCTTGGATGGTCCGCCATATTGGATTTAGTATGACATCACATAGCTAAGCATGCATTGTCACCCCAAATTAGCGTGTATACCAAATACTATATAATTCAGTTGTGAGATTTCACCCGGACAAACATACATACATTGCAAGTTGAAATTCTGTACCTTTGAAAGGTTGTAGGGTATGATGCCGATTATTAAGATGATCGAGTAGTGTATGCAAGTAGAACAGATTATTAGAAATAACATAATATTATAGTGAGTCTTTTTCGGTGCACAGCAAAAAGAACGTTATTCAAGTAAGTTCTCAGGAAAACGTATTGTTTTTCAAATTCCTTCCATAACTAAAACCGAAAGAGGTGGGAAAACATTAATTCCAGCATAATGTAGCTAATAAACTTTACGTCACGCACACACGTTGAAGTTATTTTTTTTCAATTCATGCGATCCACCCAATTACCTGCCTGTGGGCAACACGTAGCAATCTAATTTCTCCCGCAAATCTGTAGGTCTAAAAAGGCCACTTTGGGAGAATCATAATGTGATCCGAATATGATTCATCATCCAAATGACAAAATGGTCACTTAGGTGCAATTCCTATTATGATTCACGAATTATTAAATATTTCGCAATCCACCTGTTTAACACTTTCCTATGAAGATTTCCAAAATGGTGCACAAAATATGAAATGCTTTTGTGATAGCAGAATCATAAGAAGTTAGTTAAGGACTAACATCTACAATTATAGCAATCATTCGTGAATCATAATATGAATTGCACCTAAGTGACCATTTTGTCTTCTCTATGATGATTCATATTCGGATCACATTATGATTCTCCCAAAGTGGCCTTTTTAGACCTACTGAGGTCTTACGTCCATTACACACGAACGGAACTCGTCCTAACCGGATTACGTACGTGACTGTTAAGTTCGTGTGAGAGGGGCTTTAGTAATTAATTAATTAATTACAGCTTTTTTGTTTTATTACCGTTTTATTGGACGCACGTGTGAAGTTACTTGGATTGTTTCGTAGAAGTATGGAGTCATTTACTTTTACACTATTTTTAGTGAAATGTGGGTGTTGTGGTTGCAACACCTCTGGGGCCTTACCATGAGTTCTTATTGCCATGATAGTTTCACTCATTTATGAGACAGATGTATGTGACGTGCATACATCTGTCACTTTCGCACAACTGAATTATCATTGCAATAAGAGCTCATGGTTTGGGCCCTGCTTACCCCTTCGGAAAACCTTCTGGGATGGCGTATGCATATTTATTTTATGTATTATATACAATTTTTAGATTATTTTCTTTTTCATGTAAGTCAAGTTCAGGTCAAAGGCGAAAGGGAATTAATTATTTGAGAAGTTTTTCGACTCACGATACGATTCGTGTAAACTTTTATCAACTTTCTTATTGTTCTGAATTTCAATGAAGGTCTACTTTTCCACATCTTCAGTTTAGTTTCCCAAATTAATATGACAGTTTTAATTAAAGGAGAACCATTATTTTTTAGGCTACAACAATCCATGCTACCAACAATATAAACGTGAAACGTATGTATGGATGATTAGGTACCCACTCTTTCACAATGAAACTTTACAATAATATAGCCCATGTCATCAGAATAATTGATAGGCTATCTAAATAAATATAACTCAAAGGTGACTGACTGACTGACATAGTGATCTATCAACGCACAGCCCAAACCACTGGACGGATCGGGCTGAAATTTCTCATGCAGGTAGATGTTATGACGTAGGCAACCGCTAAGAAAGGATTTCGATTAATTCTACCCCCAAGGGGATAAAATAGGGGATGAAAGTTTGTATGAAACTAAATTTACGCGGGTGAAACCGCGGGGCACAGATAGTAGTTTATAGTTAAAATAAAGATAATAATAGACAAAGGAAGTCGCGTACACAAACTAGTTCACGAGTAAATATTAAATCACTAGTGGACGTCACGCGGTTTTACTCGCGTAGTTCCCGTTCCCGTGAGAGTACGGAGATAAAATATATTAATCAGTGATAATGTAACATTAAACTGGTGAAAGAATTTTAAAATCAGTCTAAACTTTTTGAGTTAATTTGTTACAAACATACATACAAACCTTTCCTCTTTATAACATTAGTATCGATAACAGTCTTATAAAAGAAATTTGAAGATTGAAGCCTTAACTGAATGTTCAGGCCCAATATACGTTGACAAACAGACCAAGAGTCAACCCAATTCAATATACTCACCGTATGTCCAAGCCAAGACCACGATCGCAAATCCTTATTCCAGTTCCTTGCGTATAAATAAATATAACGCAATTCGCGCAATTCTATCTGTCAGTTAGTAAAGCTTTTAGCTCGATACCGTCGCTACGTAATCCTTACCGACTGGGGATTAAATATAATATATTATACGAGTATATATCTATACATCTTCTATACAGATAAATAAAATTGAAGTGTCTGTTTGTAATTCCAAAATTACAGCTTTTCATTCAATGCATATGAAAGTAAACACGGTACTGACATAGAAAAACCAATTTTCAAATTTTTTTCTTTATCTGTCTGTATGTGTGTTACGGCTAAACTCCGAAACGGCTGGACTGATTTTAACGGGACTTTCACTCGCAGGTAGCTAACGTTACAAGGAGTAACTTAGGCTACTTTAATTTAAGGAAAAATGGTCACTCATGAAATGAACCCTACGCGGGTAAAACCGCGGGACACAGCTAGTTGTATTATATAATAGTACATTGAAACATTGACGTCACGAAGTGAAAAAATTTTTTCAGTTCGCCGCTTGCTGCAAATTACCCCGACCTCTGTATGTAGGTCATGGCATCTCGAGCTAAATGGGACTATATGTTGTAAGGAATAGGAATTGTTTTCCAATGTCATTGTTCAGCTACATGTATACGCGTTGGGATCGATAAAGTGTGTGCGAGTCGGAAACGGATGTCATTTATAATGTGTGCGTTATCTTAAGATAATAATATATCTGTATATGTAATGGTAGTGTAAGGGTGTGGTTGTACTAATGCGAGGCAGCGGAGCGGAAAAATAGAGACGTTGGGATGACAAAAGCGTTTTTGGTCATTTTTTCCGCTTCATTGAACACTTTTAACATTCCCTTTTAAGATGGTCGGGTATACTCTGAAAGGTATGATATGATTAGTGCTAAGAAATTGTATGAAGAGACCCGCTTTCTCAAAAACCCAATGGGTAAGGTGTAGGGATGGATGTGAGTAATAAATAAAAAAAATAGGTACCTACATTAGGTCACAATATTTTAGAATGGTTACGTTTATAATATTATGAACTTTGAAATAATTCGGAACAGCCGTCGTGGCCTTAAGGATTTAAGTACTCGTGCTAAGTAAGCGACGCAAGTTCGAAACCCAGTGTCCCAATGAGTTTTTCTAAAAACTCTTGTGTCTTTCACACGTGCTTAATGTCGAAGGAAAACATCGTGAAGAAACCTGCTGCGTCGGAAAAGAGTTGAGTTCAATATAAATACCCTACACTCTGATTAGATACAGAACAAGATTAAACTAAGAATGTAATCTCTTACAGTAATTGTGATTCTCTCACCTTTTCTTTTAGGTTAGCCGCACACACGAAATAATATTGTCAATAATGTCATAATGTGTGTCCGTATTGCGGTATTTTTCAATAACATTGTAAATTTCTATCTATACAGATAAATAAAATTGGAGTGTCTGTTTGTAATTCCAAAATTACAGCTTTTCACTAAATGCATATGAAAGTATACACGCTACTGACACTGAAAAACCAAGTTTTAAAATTTTTCTCTGTCTGTCTGTCTGTCCGTCTGTCTGTCTGTCTGTCTGTTTGTTCCGGGTAATCTCTGAAACGGCTGGACCGATTTTAACGGGACTTTCACTGGCAGGTAGCTGATGTTTCAAGGAGTAACTTAGGCTACTTTTATTTATTAAAAATATTAGGGTTCCGCGACATGAACCATGAAACGAAATCTACGCGGGTGAATCCGCGGGGCACAGCTAGTTGACAATAATATTATTCGTGTGCGGCGAGCCTTACACATACATTTCTGCAACTTGTTTTCGCGATGTGAACGGAAAATGTTGTTTTCACAAGAAGTATCTAGCTATAGGGATCAGGGATACATGTACCGATGGATCAGTGGGATCGGCGGGTGCAATTGAAACGTCCCGCCGATCCCGGCTATCGATCCCGTGGGATGTTCGGGATTACCTTGTAGAGTTACTACGCACGGACAGAATTCTGTTACAAATTGTAGGTTGTTATAAAGTAAATACAAACGTTGTGACGATTCTTCTTGGTTTATTTCAGAGTGATATTTAAGATGTGATATACTTAATACATGAACCGCTAAACTGGATTAGGATTAACGAAGTAGAAAATGGAGTGTCGCGACACTCATTCGTATCAAATAAAATTTGAGTAATCTAACACCCAATTTCTCTGAGCTAGCAAAAGCATTTTAATAAAAAGCTACAGAACAAATTTTATACATCTAATTATTCCACAGCTACTGTAAGTTAATTTATTCAAATTATATGTAACTCACGGACCTTAATCATTCTAAGCGAAATATCACGCCCAACCTTTGGTGGAATGACCAACCAAGCAACCCATGTTCTTGCATATTATCCATACTAATATTATACAGTGTAAAGATTTGTTTGTTTGTTGTATTGAATAGCCTCTGACACTACTAGAACATCTTGAAAATTCTTTCAGCAATGGATAGCTACATCATCAGCGAGTAACATAGGCTATATTTTATCACCAATCATCTAAGCCCCGTATTTAAAATGCAAAGCAAAGCTAATTAGCGAAAAAATGTGTAGAAAATGTATTCCAGAAACTGTAGAAGTAATTCTTTTGTCTAGAAAGTGCGACAAATATTTAAAATGTAACATAAAAGCCCTTTTCTTCGTACAAATGTACCAGCAACAACACATTATGAAAAGGTTGTTACTTATAGAATTCCTAAGCAGTGGATTGCGCGCCGGCGGGTCAACGACCTTCGCGCGCGAGACTGCACGTCTCCATTGTCATACGTCATCTTAAGTCTCTTTGTCGTCGGGTTTTTCCTGTCGCAAAAAGGCAAAGGGAGTGTTCGTTTATAATACAATTTATTTTCTTTACTTTTTCTGTCTTGTCTAATATAATTATTAGACCAATATTTGGACAGGACCATGACCTCTTATTGCCATGATAGTTTACCTATTATCATGAGACAGATGTATATGACGTTTATAAGTCTGTCACTGTCACACAGTGGATCTATGATGGCAATAAGAGCTTATGGTAACGCCCCTGATCACCCGCAAAAAAAACTTATTGTTCAGCAATAACTACCTATTTTGCATGTATCTTTGAAACGTGTTAAAACACGAATAAACAATTTGTTTTCGAAGTTTATAAAAATATACCGTTACAATATACCACTATATTTGGCTGCGACTAGGTAATGTAGGTAATGTAGCGTTTAATTAATGGTAAAGGTCAGAAGTAACTTAGAAGGTAGATACGTAATTGCAAAACGTGCGAGAATTATTAACACTAATAAGAAGTTACGCTGAAATGACCTAATAAATCAGCCGAGTGGCAACTTCTTATAAGTAATGTATATAGATGTTAGAATATGATCTATTTGGCGAGGAATTAATAGATCAATCAACGTATTATAGATACTCAAATCAATAAGAACTCAATAACAGCGTGTGCACTAAAATACATTATTCTTGGTTTCAACAACAATGATAGTATTTGGGAAAAATCACTTTAAAAATGTAGCAGCTGAAAATAACAGACCGTAAAGTGTATTTTGAACGAGCATTGCGGAGTGAAGTATATTATTCGGTGGAACACATTTCGTTTGTAACCGCAATGGGTGTTCGCTACCCGAGTGCGGCAGCGGTTACGTTTGTAGGACGCGATCTATCTACTACTATTATATAGTATTGGTTTTATGGACAAACCGACGTGTTAAATGTACGCTCGCGCCTCCCGGAAATTGTCCCTGAAGGGTGTAACAAAATCCTCTTCTCGCTAAAGATGATTAAGTGCCAACGTGAAGATGCAATCGCCGTCTTCATTACCTCGTTGCATTTATTCTCAGACGAATGAATTATTCCTCACGATGATTTCTTTCATCGTATAACTCGTGGTATGATATCACTGCCTTTGAGTTTTTGGGAAAACTTGCTACAAACCACTGGGAATTTAACTTGCGTAATTCTGATAGCAGGCGACTCAAACCATTCTGATACAGCGGCTCTTGGTGATGATGACATGTTCTAAAATAAAAAGCTCTAGAATCTGTCTGTCTAGAATGTAAGCATTCGCAGTGTATTAAAAGCTATTTAATTTTGAGACTCGCTTACGGGCTCACATTTCGCAAGTAATTATTTGAGTCCCTTGCAATTGGGGGCGAGCGTATTGCCATTAATCGGGTACTAATCCAGACTCTGGCCTACTGGTAAATTACAGATGGAAATCCCCAATAGTATTTTTGAATTTACGAATAGTAATTTAACAGTTCATTCGTAATTATATTGATTTTTTTGGGCATGAAATTGAAATATTCATGCAATCACATTCGCATTGCATTTTTGAAAGAAATCAAAGTCAAAGTCAAAGTCAAAAATATCTTTATTCGATTAGACTTTATACAAAGCACTTTCAAATCGTCAGAATGCCACAATTTACAGGATTATACATGCTACCGCCAGGTCGATCCATATCGAACATAGTATATTAATGTATTTATTAAGTCCCATTTAGTCGCTAGGGATACTATATTTGAGTAAAAATGCAATAAGCTATGACAAAAGAACAACTTATTCATTCACGATAAAAACTAGCCTTATATGACTTTACTCAATTGTCTATCATAAAGCAACGCAACCTATAATAATACGGTAATAATATAAGTGTCACAAATAAGTATCTGTAATATACAACTGAAAAAAATATATAATTATGTACCTGTTGCACTGCAATGTTATGCAATGTATTTTTCTAATATTTGTAAGGAAATTCTAATATCCAAAATGTTTTTCTAAGACCCTCACTAAAGTCTAACCTAAACATCGTTATCCCTCGGGATCGTAGTCGTTATACATGACCACCATTAACAATACGACCGCAAATAATGATGTCAATCTCGTAACGTCACAAAATGGAAACAACAAAAGATACGCAAGCAGTGCTTCAAGCAAGGACCTTTTACGTTATGCAAGCACGAATATAATGTGCACAGCTCACCCCGTTCGTGTTCTTTATTTGCGTCACTCACATTGTCGAGTTTATTTACATTTTGTATCTAGGTTAGGGGTCGGCCACCTTCGAAAAGGCTAAAGTGTTCTCACAATATTCACATACATCTCGTGGAGACGCCAGTTATATGGAATCTCCATATATGTAACAGTAACGGATTCACTGACGTGCGAATTGAACAATACAGCGCAGAGCCTAAACCACTGGTGCGAGAAATTTGCAAATTAAGGGGTTGGGTTATCGAGATAGTAGAGGTGTGCTAAGAGAGTAATTTTGCAGACTGTGTCGAATTTTGTCACCGATTTCTCACGATGTGTTCTATAGACATAGCTCTTGTTACAAAAAATCTATTTGTTCAAATTTGCGTTCCCCATTTCCATTTTTAATGGAAAAACTAACGATGATGAATGATAAAAATGCGTACCTACTTATCTGCAAAATCTATTTTAAATTGCCGCAAATTGTCCAAGTACAAACTTGTGTTTTTGCATTAATGTCTACCATTTGCCAGTTGGCAACAACCTTGGCCGGTTGCGTTGAACTTAAGCTCGCGTACATACATACACACACATCAATATGTATGAGCTCCATTGAGGACCATTGCACGGGCAAAGTAGAATAGTGCATTAAAGTTAATTTATTGCTTAGATATTTTTTTCTTACTACAACTTCGTGTTCTTAAGTACAAATATAATAACTGAATACCTGAAGGATACAAATGCCTTATGTTACATTTATTTTGCTTTAAAATGTCATTCTTTAAAAGTAAACTTATAATCAGGGCACAAATAGTTTGGAATATTTATAAAAACAATATTTGGATTTTTTCCAACCCTATTATGATATTTACCGAGTGATTTAGGTACTTGAGTACCTACCGACAAGGAAACTTGTTCCTGCGGTTCCGTCGCCGGAGAGGCAGATATAATAGGGCGTCGTTGTACTCTAAAACTTGCTGACCTTTAAAAATCTTTTCATACACGGTCATTACCGTCGGTTTCGAGTACTCTTATGCGTAGGTCCTTCACTTTAAAACTTCCTACCTTACATTTGAAAATGCTGAAATTTGGAAAAGATACGAGATAGATTTAACCCCAAAGGCAGACTTAAGGAACCTACTTAATAAATTATGTGGGCTGTCGGCAGGAGCGTTTTTAGTTAGTTGGAAAGTGGTATCTTTCAGACACGTTTTCGTTTTGTACCTCTAATAAGACTATTTTTCTTCACTAGCCATGGTTAAACACTACATTTGTTAAAAAATACAGCCATTTATAAATGTAAGGTTAGTGAAGCATACATTCCAAAATGGCAGTGAAGCTGCCAGCGTTATAAATTGGGATTATTCATTAACTGCGGCAATTATTAAGGTAAATATACTACCGCTATACCGTGCATTAAAATCTACACTAATATTATAAAGCTGAAGAGTTGTTTGTTTTCTTGAAAGCACTAATCTTAGGAACTACTGGTTTGAATTGAAAAATTTAGTTGAATAGTTCATTCAACGAGGAAGGCTTTAGGCTTCATAACCACACTGCGACCAATAGAAGCGGAGCATCAATGGAAAATGTTACAAATAAAAATGTTGACAAAGGAAAACTTATCACTTATACTACGCGGGTAAAACCACGAGGCGCAGCTATTATTAAATATCGACGCATTCTGATTTCCAATAAACGTCGATATACGCTTTCAGTACAATATATAATTTTTAACAAAATATTCTGCTAACTGAATTTCGGTGAACTGTAACAATTCCAAGGACTGTTTCAAATAAAATAAAGTATTTTTAAATTTTTTCTACTTAATTAATTCGTTTTGCGTGTATCAGCAGGAGCTGTAACGATTAGAATCAGCTCTGTGTTTTAATTTGATTAAAAAAACTAAGCAAAGCTTGGTCGCCCAAGTACATAAATTGAATAAGATATGAAGATACCTTCTTCTGGGTTTAATCTTTGAATCCTGGAAGCCCTTGAAAGGACGCCTCATGCTATCTTTGATCTGACCCGACCTCTCATCGCGTTATCTTATACCTCGAACACAGTCGCGAGCAAACTTATTCTACTAGAAATATTTATGATTTTATTTGGTATCCATGGAATTCTTTATGTTAGGTTATTTAGGTCGATTTCTTACAGCATGAGTTCCAAATAGCAGACATGTTGCAAGCTCAATACTAAATTCTATATACGATTAAAACATACTGCGGTTACACTGCGAATTTCTAGAATTTCGTGTTGTTGAGCGTGAAATGGATTGCATTCTTACAATCCTGTTAGTAGTGATAGAAATAGTCAAAAAGTATGTTTTGTTTAAGAAATAAGTAAGAGATTGAAAAAAGGATCTCTTCAGCACACCCTCTTGGAAAGTCGTACCTAAATATGTGACGAAAACGTTAAGGCACGTGTGGAACATCCCAAGAGTCAAACGTTTAGGTTTACAGTGGTTCTACCATTACTTCTTATTGCTATCACATTAACAATGATTACGAGACAGATGTACATGACTTGTATAAGTCAGTCAAGACAGTCAGACTGTCACAGAGTCAACCATCATGGCAATAATAGCTTATGGTAAGGCTTCCGATCGTGTGTTCCTATGACTAATAAAAATAAAGTAAAATAATGAATATTTAAAATATTTTTAAAACAATTTAACGTTTGCTTTTTCTTTTTAGACTAATGTTTTACTGAAGTCCAGAACCATCCACGTCAAATTTCTAAGACTAAATATATAAAGGGTCGAAAAGTTTGACCCCGAGTATTCAACACGTTCCTGTGGGATAGTTGCTTGATCAACGGGTTCAACCATGGGGTTCGCTAATAAAAAGACACGTAGACAAGTTGTACAATGTAAAGTTATATATAGAACTTTAACTCCCAAAGGAAAAGACAAGACTTGCACAGAACTAAAAGCACTTTGTGGCGTAATACTTAGCCTTTTGAAGATAAAGTAACTATTATATAATCTGAGGCTACACTTACGTCATTAAAGTTCCCTGACCCGCTAAGGATACAAAGGAAAAGTACTTGATTCAGTTGTATTTTACTGAAAGTCATCTATCAAATCACAATGCTCGATAAATAATAGCGGTTTATCCAATAAATGGCAACACATGTTTGAAATATGAAAATACACTTGTAGAGAAAGCGAAAAATTGACGTAAATAGAGTTTTAGTAGTAATCAATTCCAGTTTAAATATAAACAACAACCAATAACTTAACTTATAAATTGTGTTTAAAATAATAAAAATAAAACAACAGTAGATCAAGGAACTACAAAGAGAAACTAAAGGAAGCAAAGATACCAAAAAACTGACACAAATGACAAGTCTATCAGATGAATTTTGTCAGACGAAAAACGGAACTTAATTATATCAGCTGGCAGAGATTTTTTATTTTGATCTTTCTTAAAAATAACTCCTTTTTCAAGTTAAGACCATCAAAGAGATTAACGTACAAAAAACGCGGCGTCATCAAATGACTATAGGTAAAAAAGAAACGGAAACTTTGTGAAAAAAGAAATAAGTCGAATAAGCTCGGCGCGTGAGATTCTGGCGCTAACTGTAAGAAGATTGGCTACTTTTGTACAATTTTTTGTAAGGGTTCCGCACTGGTTATTTGAGAACCCTTTTACGATGATGACATTAATTTTGACCGGCGTTGCAATTTTAATTATCTCTCTATTAATATCGCGTTGTGTGCGAAATTTGGTTTCTAAGTGTGGGCATCAAATTCTCACCCCTTAGTTAGCGTGAAGTGCGATGTAGGAGTAAAACAATCTTGTCACTAATAAGATTTCATTAGTACAAGTGCTCCTTTGTCTGTCTGTACACAGTTAAAAGCGCAGTTACCCCCACTATACTCAATGAGCGCTCCTAACTCGTAACGGCGGCTATAAATCTATTTATTTACGCCTTATTGCAGCATATTAAGCAAGAGCTGCCTTCAATCATTGTAGTGCTTCAATGTTTCCTAAACAAGCAACGTTTTGTAAATAGCCTTTTGAATATGTTATCAGCGTGCGCTGTAGTATTCGGGGGTCCCGATCGATGGTGTTCATCGGATCGGAAACTAAATACACATTCAATCAAACCTGTTCCAATCTCGCCAAAGCTTTGCCGTTGGGTGAGGTTAGTTTACATGGTACGGGGGATGAGATGTGCAAATTGTCATTTTGGGAATAATTTCCGGGACATCATTTTCAAGTACGTTGGAAAAAGGTATTCGATTTAAGTTAAGGGCCGATTACCGAGTCTATCAATAAGATAATTTAAAAGACAAATGAAAATGATTTATTTAGTTTAGGAACTGGTAAGGCACTTATGAACGTCGAAGAATTAACAGACTAAGTCGCTGGAAAAGTCAAGTAAGGAAATGTGCGTAATATAATTAATGCTAGCGCAATCTGAACAGAAACCTGCTGCACATTAATTGCAGCAGTACATCTATTTATTGGCTGTTCATAAAATACAGCGAATAATCTAATTGCCAGTACGGAACCCATTAATTTGAACAGACATTTATATAATTATTTGTGTGATTTAAGTACTCCGCCAGTCACTTGGCTTGGTCTGTTAAACAAGTTTATCTGCTAAGGCGATTTGTGCTCGCCGCAAAAACAGTAAAGCTTATTTATTTTACAGACAAGGTCTCTAGATCCCAGTTTATAATAACAACTTAAGTACTTTATTGACTAGTTTTAACCAGAGACTTAATATACTTATATGATTGCCATTATAACTGCGCATGTATATAGAAATCAAAAATAGGTAAAAATTATGAGCGCTCTGCGAAAATTGTGGGGATTAACTGCGCATGTATTTTAAACGCGTCGCGTCATACAATAATATTAATATAAAGTTACTACTGCGTATTTAAAGTCATAACTCGTGACGGCACCTCTACAGTGTTTGAAGAAACTCCATAATTTTTCCAAATATTAAAATAACGGGTTATGTAAAAAAACTAACTTAATATCAATAATATAACATGGAACTTCTCAAATACTTAAATAAAAAAAAGTCAACCACCAACATTGTTGTAAAGACCTTTAAATAATAATTGACTGCGACGAAAAAAACCTCTCAAAAAAACTTAACCTGCCACGTGCTAACCCTTGACGTAACACGGCACAACGGACACGCGCCCTCTTCACTACAAAACAACGAGTCGTGCCATAAATACCGCCCACTTAACCTTTAACACCTCCGTATAACGTTTAAATTCCTTTGACACGACAGTAAATTAAACTCACAATCGAATTCAAGCTTCATTTTGCGTACGGGTAAGACTTTAGTACTTGGAAATATGGTTGAAATTTGATTGAGTTGGTGTATAGATGTTTGTGTTGGAAACTGCATTCCTGTGTTGCATCCTTGGCGAGTATTCCGCAGGGACCCACATACTAATTGATGGGGGCACAGACTTACTTTGTCGTACTACTGTGCTACTGGGATACATCAGTTATGCGTTCCCGAACATTAATGTTAAAAGGGTCTAGTTAAAAAAAGTCCTATCGTAGTTTTCAGTGGGGATTTATACATTTGCTACGAGTGGTGCTTTCACGAAGCTGTCCCTGTCTCTATTGCCCGAAGCGAATTAAATACATGCGTAGTTAGTTACCCCTCTATTTTCGTTCAGCGTTCTTAATTCGTGACGGCACCTGTAGGATTCTAAATGTTTGCTACAAAACTACAAAAAAAAATGTTCTTCATTCTACTCAGTCTACTGGGAAATTCGCCACTGGTAGTTTTTTAGACTGTACCTAACATCGGGTTGAATCAAGTGCCGACCCCAACAAATGTATGGGATAAGGCCAGGGAGACGATGATGATGATGTAAGTTCTATGCAGTACTCGAAATCTGTCCTTTGAAGATATTGTTCATAGAAAGTCTGTAGGTGTAGAGTGTAAATACTTTTATCGGGTCAAAAAAACGAGTATTCAGACAACAATTCCTGGGGGCCTACTCGCTTTCTCCGAAAAACGAAGCTTCGGCCGAAAGTTCGCAAAGTTCCTACCACGTATCTTATTCGTTCTAAAATTACGTCCGAACGTGGACTACTAGAAAATTCTTTGACATTTATATATTTTAATCCTACTTTGACAAAAGTATTAAACGAACGAAAATTTGTATTTGATAAAAACAAAGCGATACTGAAACTACGTTAAATTATCGTTCGTTTGCGAAGTTTCGTTTTCGGAGAAAGAGAGTAGACCTCCTGGGCCTAGAAATAGAAACTGTACTCGTGATCCTTGATGTCAAGAGAAATCTAGAAATTCCGATGGTCTCTCTAATAGAGGCTATTTGAATTTGAACTCTACACATCCTTGTCCCCTACGCAGTGACAGGCATAGACAATTAAAGTCAAAACCCGTGGCATATTGTCTGTGCCATTGTTATTTTTATAATAGACGCACGGAGGGTGAGCCATTGTCTGTGCCCATAATTGAGTTATACTTGTGTGAAGCGGGGGATTCGTATGAATATGTCATAAAAGTTTATGTCACCCGAACTAAAATAACCAAAAATGGTATTTTGTGCGTTGTTTGAAACAGCTACATGAGTCATGTAGCCATAATTTAATGGCTTTATTACGCGGAAAACTAATTTTAAAAAATAACCTAAGTTGTGACATATACTTACCTGCCAGTGAAAGACCAGTTTACATCCGTTCAGCTGTTTCAGAGATAGCCCGGAACAAACAGACAGACAGGAATGATTTTTAAAAACAGTTCATGTCAGTAACATTACCGTATCTGCTTTCATTGGCATTTGAATTAAAAATAGACATTTCAATTTTATTTATCTGTATAGATAACATTATATGAAAATATTTCATACAAGTCGTTTTGGTGTTATTAAGATAAGAATTGCACACTTACATTTAGAAATGCTTTTAGACGTCGACGAAAAATTACCAAAATTTAAAAAGGGATAAGTATTTATATATTAAACGATAAAGTTATATAAAAATATCCCATTAGGGTGTACGGACAGCGAATTTAAAAGGGTAGCTGATGACAACCCATCCACAAAAACATTTTAACACTTCCACCACGATGCCACATTTAATTTAAGAGAGTGCTATTTCTTGTTGCCATTAAAAATATTGTATCTTGAAACGACAGTGTTCATAAAAATAAAACGTTTATTACAAAAGTATAAACTGTTGGAACTGACAGGAGATTGACGTGACGTTCATAATAAATCATACACGTTCAGAAATAGAGGGAAGCCGCGTTGTGATTTCGAAAATATTATGAAATTTACCGTAGCCCTATATTTATTTTTAGTGACATAAAATTACAGGTTCGCTTTTTCATCTTAAGAAAATGTGTTTTCACGAGAAGTATTGGACGGAAAAGTAAATTAACATCTCTATGAAATAGCTTAAAGAAAATAAATCCCAATATATTTGAATCACGAATGCATCGTTGATGTGCAAGCTATGCGCGATGGCGAGTTTAATCGCGATTGTTTCGACTATTCAAAAAACTCGATGCATCGCGATTGTTTTCGATCGCAGTCGATGGTAGCGAGTAGTCATCACTCATCAAAGACGGCATGATGCATCGCGTCGGCCAACAATTAGTTTCATTCGACTACATTCGGCGCGACTCGGACCAATCGCTTGCTTCAACAATCGAAAAACCGCTCGATTGTTTCATCGCCAGGGCGAGTCGATGGTAAATTTAACCGGCTGCGATTGTATCGATTGTTGAAACATCTCGCAATCGCGCATCACTATGTCATAAACAGCGTCGCAAATATCATTGAACTACCATAATGTTACTCCGTTAGTTACATGTGACTACTTGCGATACTAGATGCGTCGTTTAGAGCAGAGGCCTACTCTTATTCAACTAAATACAATGTTTCGGTCGAAAATTCAGTCCAGTCCAACCAAAGTTCTTATTAACGTGGTGTACCAGAAAATTGTTTGACGTTTATATATTCTAAACTTACTTTAGTTCAACTATTAAACGAACGAAAATTTGAGTTTTATAAAAACAATTTGAAACTGAAATTTCGTCTGTTTGCGAAGACTCGATTTTGGAGAGAGTAGACACTAGACCCCCCGAGAAAATACAACAGGTTGTAAGTTCTAATTTATAGTGCATCAGTGCCATAAAATAGACAGGTAAAAGAAAAGCGACTTCCTAGTTTCCTACATCGTCGTACACTTTCAAAGACCCACTCGTACTATCTCGGATCAAGTCGAGCTAATTAGTAACTTAAGAGCGAGATGCTTCTCCGTCCTACAAAATTCTGATTCATGTACTTTTATATCAACGCACAGCCTAAGCCGCTTCTCCTAGAGATAGGACATTCGAAGGAGATGTTCTTAGAGAAGTGCACACTTAGAATGGGTTTTCGAAATTGAAGGATGTTTTTGAACCTGTGAAATTCTACTGCCACGCAACACTGGCGAAGCTGCTAGTAGTTCTATCATAGAAAATTGCCTCAGAGGATGTCACAAGTATTCCACATTAAAGAGCATGTCTATACTTAGGGGTCGTTAAAAATATACCTAACGTTTCAAAATCGCTGTCTATAAGATTTCTTCCACCCTAATACCCACTTTACCGAAAGATGAAGGGTACATGATTTGAAATTGGAACTCTTAAAAGTCCTTGTTCTGAATGATGATCAATATCTGAGGTTATTGTAAAGTTGCCAGGTTCGCTCGATTTATAACACTCGGCAACATTTTTGGGGCACGTCAAAAATGTATGTCTTTTGAAAAGTATTTATTCAGTTTAGGCCCCGGTAAGGCACTTATGAATGTCGAAGAATTTACCACCGGTTCGGAAACTAGCCTTCTAAGAAGAGCCTGCAAGAAACTCAGCTGTCATCAAGTACATTTCATTACATTGTGAACAATGATAATTACAAAATAATTATTTTACAGGTAAATAAAAATGAAGTGTCTGTTTGTAATTCCAAACAGTTTTTCACTGAATGCATATGAAAGTATATACAGCATGTACATGGATAAACAATTTTGAAATTTGTTTTGGGATAACCAAATTCTGTGGCTATGGAGTAGTGTGTCTTTTGGTATCAAATTTATAATCAAACCAGTATTCAATAATTGTTTATTGCACCGTAGATCGTCAATTTTCTTCAGCACACTAAGTTATGTTGAAATTCGCATAAATAATAACGACATAACATTTTATCCCACAACTTGCTGCTATAATTAAGTCAACACCATACCTTTTTTTATTTAAGATGGCAATATAAAGATGACATATGACATGACGGCTCGTAATATGCGAGTGTTTTTTCCTTTTTTAGTAAGTTTAAGCTCCTGTCATTCTATCTTTTAATGGTCACCTTATATTTTTAAATTACTAGCATCTGTCCGGGACTTCGTCCGCGTGGAATAGTTACTATGGACTTACGCTAATTTTAACCCTCGATTGCCTACCTGATGATATAATAAAAGCCTATAGCTTTCCTCGATAAATGGGCTATCTAACACTGATACATTTTTTGCAGCAACATTTTTTGAACAAATTGGATCAGTAGTTCCTGAGATTTGCGCGTTCAGGCAAAGAAACAAACTATTCATTTCTGCTTATCATTTAAACTTAAATGCACTCACATAATATATGCTTATATTTTTTATACTTTACACAGACAAAACTCTCTAAGAGAACAATGATTCTGAAGTAAGCAATAAAGACGGTAATTTACTGATTTATCGAATGGTTTCCTAATTAATTCACGGTCACAAACTCAAGTTCGACACGGACAGACAAGACCAGTATCCCACGAATAAGTTTTAACATGATTAATGTTGACTATACGTATCGATTGCGTATTTTTCTCATTTTGTATCGGAACTGAAAAGCGCCCCTAACGGCGAGTGTAGGAATTTTTACGTTCCCATACAAAATTAGGAAAATAGGCAGACGATATAGTCAATGATTAGACATGTTAAATCCTATACTTAGGCGCAGGTGACTTAATGAGAGTCAAAACGACGAAGTTATCCGGGAACACACATAAAGAAAAACATATATACGGTTGAATTAAGTAAACTCCTCCTTTTTTTAAGTCGGATAAAAATTACCAGTAGGCCTAGACTAAGTAACATTATCTCGCGCTTGCGCTGATAGAATCGACACAAAATGTATAGAGATGACATGAATCAGTCACGTGACATGTCATTCTTATAAATTTTGTATCGGTTCCCTAGCGAAGCGTGGGGATATTACTTTGTCTACAGGCCCAAGTGTGCCTGCGTCATGGCAATTATGATCTGACGTAGATCTGTAGGTCTAAAAAGGCCACTTTCGGAGAATCATAATGTGATCCGAATATGATTCATCACCGAAATGACAAAATGGTCACTTAGGTGCAAATCATATTTATGAATGATTACAATAATTGTAGATGTTAGTCCTTAAGTAACTTTTTATGGTTCTGCTATTTGTCACAAAAGCAATTTAAATTTAGTGGACCATTTTATGAATCTTCATCGGAAAGTGTCAAACAGGTGAATTGCGAAATATGAATCATTCCTGAATCATATTCGGATCACATTATGATTCTCTCAAAGTGGCCGTTTTAGACCTACAGTGATGTAGAATATGCCTAATGTAGATCCGCCTTTAGACGTTAAAAGTTCCATGCATAGTTCCATACAAATTAGTTAGGTGGATAATTCATCACAAAATAATTGAAGCTGAAATTGTTCAACTGAATAATAAATAGTGAATTAATTTTCGATCCCGTTAATTGGACTAGTTGGCTTGTAATCAATTGTAATTGTATTTATATAATGTGGTTTCAATTAAGTAAATACTGCTTTTGACCCTGTAGACAAAGCAACATTATCCTCACGCTTCGCTAGTAGAAACGATACCAAATGTACGTGAATGACATAATGTCACGTGACTGATTTATGTCATTTCCATACATTTTGTATCGTTCCTAAACGCGAGAGAATGTTAGGTTGTCTAGGTCTCCAATATCCCCTATCACGAGTAGGCTCATGTGATGGTATGTGGTCACCGCAGCCATCACAATATAATTATTTCGATCTGTATAATGATCTCCTACAGAATTTCGGTTACGGCGGCTAATCTCAACGAGGATCAGCCCTGTACGCAGGAGATATTATAGTGCACAAGTGTGTACGCAAACACAGGTGCACTCTTTATTCCCTCATCATAGTCCGATGGGACGGCAATCCAATGGGACCGACGGCTTAACGTGCTTTCCGAGGCACGGGGGTGGAAACACCGCCAACTTCCAAACTCCGGGCATTTATTGTGAGTTTCTTGACCGAAAAACCCAATATCTATTTTTGACCCGACCCGGGACCTCGTTACTAGACCAACGAGGCAGTCGATCTGTATAATCAGTAGTTGAAGGCAAACCAAAATATGAATGACCTGTTTCTAAACTGTTTGTGGGTTAAGGGTATTGTTTTAAAGTAAACAATAATTGATAATTGTCTACATAATCCACCTACAGATTTTCATTTAAACATTTAAAACAAGGATCAAGTTTTCTTTAAAAGCTTTAGTTTAATAATGAGTTATTTTTCTGATACGTAAGTGCATTTTGTTTTGTTCTTGTTGCTATAAATTATATTTTAATGCACGCTGTGGTCTCCTGTAATTGAAGGGACACGCTTATGTAGAACCTTAAGAACTGTGTCTGTATATTTACGTGTATCCTTTGTTGGAGATCCATAAATAAATAAATAAAAAAAGAGCAAGTTTTTTAAAAGCACTTAGTATTTTGATCATAACTCTTTAGTATAGTGGAATTTAATCGTTAGACTAACTTTATTTTGTGCACACTTAGTAGGTACGCATCATCGGAGGATATCCGTGTTCATACATACATACCGGCCAAACAAAATAACAACCCCCTTTTTGCTTCGCCGTAGTCGGGTAATAATAATTTAAACTTGCACTCTATGTACGAAGATATTGAATTTTCAAAGTATGAAAACCATATTTTATATAATTTCCGTTCGCAATTGAACGAACTTAGAAAGAAATATAAAAAGTCCCCTTCCCGCCACGGCTCCCTTGTAATTAACAATGTTGAAATAGCTTGTATAAAAATGTGTTCAAAGGAAGAAATTGTCGGAATACCTTCCTAGACTTTAGACGTCTTTTTCTTTTTGCAGTCGAGGGGAAATAAATTATATTGCTTTTCGATGTTGTTTTTTATCACTTTCAATATACTCCTAGAATTATATTGCAAAGAAATATGAATAAAGAAGAAATATAATATCCACTAAGGTTTCTGAGTGCCTAGTGCAGATTTGTATGGGCTCGCAATAGTGTCATGTTTAGGCCGACAGAGGCGCTGTTCCGATCCTATACAAATGTGCGTTTACGTCGACGCGGACTAGTGCGGGCGGCGGCAGCTGCGTAGTGCGAGTTTTTCACTGCCGCCGTCACAAGTCACGGGACTTTGACTGATAGGTAGCTGATGTTACAAGGAGTAAGTTAGGCTAGTTTTTTTCAAACAAGGATACCGTGAAAAATAGCCTACGCGGCTAAAACCGCGGGGCAAAGCTAGTCAATACGTATAACTTTATTAAGTGTGTGAAAAATCGTAAAGGGACGAAAGAGCGATCCTTTTGCCCCTTAAAACTTTACATTTAATTGAGAAAGAAAATAAAATAGATGCAATAGAAAGTGCTACAAGGGTTTTCCATCTCGAGAAACTCAAGTTGCCATTAAAAAATGCGCTTTTAAAATATCATTGCAACTTGCTTGGTTTCTTTCTAGTTTTATATTATTTTAATGTCATTTGAAGTAGTCTTTTTACGGATACAGTCCATAGATTTCAATTTGATTTTATTGTTCCTTTTCAATGAATGTTTCAAATGAAGGCACTGTAGTAATCAGAGAGAAAAGTTAACTAGTTATTTAATTTTCCATTCGATCACATTCAATAATCGCGATACGTATTCGTTTTCAAACTAATACCAGCGTATAGAATTATGCCACCTGTTTTAAATTAGGTAATTATTATTCATCTATACTAATATTATGAAGTGGAAAGATTTGTTTGTTTGTATTGAATAGGCTCCGAAACTATTAGACCGACTACCGACCGACCACGGGAATGGGAACTACGGGGTTGAAATATTCTATAAAAAGACTGGTTCGTTCTCTAATGCCATTAAATGAGGAACTATTTATAAAATACAACCTAATGTTCATACTGTTTAACCACGACTTCAGAATCCACCTGCACTAATTGGACAAGTACACGTGGATAGTACCATCCGATCCTAAAAGTACAAGCTCTACCGTATTTTCCTGCCAAACGAGATTATGTGACCACTATCAGATTGGTAAATCACAACGCATCATTGGTTTCATGATAACAGCATTAAAGCAGCTATTTTCCATGCACGTATATGTCGGTCTAGACAAGTGAGGGGCTGAGTGCTGGGTAATTTCATTAAAAAGCTATTACATTAAAAGCTTACTGGTCCCTATCGACGCTATCAAATTGACGCGCGTCAAACTTTTCAGCGTGATAAAATGTAACATTGATTTTGTAACATGAATAGGTCCACTAAAACGTGATCCTTTGTCGTGGATTTAAGTACAGCTTTTTGCAGCTGAATCATGTGCCTACAACTCTTAGTTTCTTCTTACCAACCTATTAGTGTCCCAAGTAAGGGTATTGACACGTTCGAACCTTGCGTTTTGTGCTTTTATGTATGAAGATGTAAAATTTCCTACACTAGTACTAGTACTTTCTTTAACGCTTCTTGTAGTGCCTCTCCAGTTATTGAAGGTTGGCTGTCAGTTCGGTAAACTTCTGTCTATCCTTCGCGAGGCAGAAGAGTTCAGCAGCACTGCTGATTCCAGTCCACTTGCGAATATTGCGCAGCCACGACTTCCTCCTTCGGCCTTTAGACACAGACGACATCGTCAACGTAAAACATGTTAAACCTATACTTGGGGCACAGAAGGCAGAACTTTATCGTGGTATCTTATTGAATTGCATACCACTAAGGTGGCAAACAAGCATACGGCCCACCTGATGGTAAGTGGTTTCCGCAGACTATGGTCGCCTGCAATACCAGGGCCTGTAGACAAAGTAACATTATCCTCACGCTCAGTAGAAACGATACAAAATACGGAAATGACATATGTCACGTGACTAATTTATGTCATTCTGATACATTTTGTATCGTTTCTATTAGCGCAAGCGTGAGAGAATGTTACTTTGTCTAGGCCTACAGAGGCATCACGCGCGCTTTGTCGCCCCTACAAATATCTCTTCAAACCCTTCTTGAAGTTACTTCTTACTCGTTTTATTTTTATTTTCAAACAAATTATTCGTTTGTAAACTCTACCAATAAACCTAAGTTTGCGCTTATTTCAAGTTTTGCACCGTTTTCGTAATCTAAACTTGCTAGCGTCTCCCACGAATATGTATGAGAACTTGTACAGCGCCTCCTAGCGGTGACGTGAAGAACTGAAATATCTGATACAAATATTGGGAGTGACACCAGCGAGTATAGATAACGAAAGCGGTACAATACTCATAATACGGGTACTGAACAATTAAAAAAATACTGATTGAAGTTCAATTTAATTGCGCGTCCCCTCTTTTGTCTAAACACTAACTCCAGGTACATCATACAATTCCAGTCTGTTCATCTTCTTATATATAAAATCAATCCCCATTTCCCTTGGTCACGGCATCACGCGTAAACGGTTGGATGGATGATGTTTCAAGGAGTGTTTTAGGCTAATTTTAGGAAAAAAAAACCATCATGAACCTAAATCTACGCGGGTGAAACCGCGGGGCACAGCTAGTTCTTGATATTAATGAAAATTGAGAGGACACTTCAATTTTGAAGAAGGTCTAGGACGTAGAAGGTATAAAGCTAGACAAAGGAAATCCATTAGACACCTAAAGCAAGTTTAAAGGGAAAACGCGCAATTTATTGCTACGTTAGCACTTAGCTTTGTTTTCTGTCTTGTCTAGACGTCAGTTCTTTTAAATGTCAAATTAGTTTTCTCAGCTCCCTAAGGCGGCAAATAAATGTCTCAGACAGATCCTACCTAATTCAGTGTCTATATACAAGAGCAAACTCCTTTTTTACCTACCTATCTACCGCGTTTCTCGTGTTAAAGTAATTTGTTTTGCTAAACTAATTGTCATGTTTAACGCATAATGTGTTGATGCAAGAAATTATTTAAAAAAACAATTACTTGGCATGATTTATAGAATGTAGTCGCTTTGCCGTAAAGCTAATGTAGTGATTACACACCACGTGCTTTACGGTGAAGGAAAACATCGTGAGGAAACCTGCATATGTCTGAGAAGAAAATTACTCCTGTATATACTCCTTACCAAGTGGCCGAGACGGCGATGGACTCTACTATCTGTCACGTTGGAACTTGGTACTAAGTAATCGTCTTCGGTGAGAAGTGGGTGTTGGTGTTACATCTCTGTTTACCCCTTCGGGGACACTTCTGGGATGACGTAAGCATATTTATTAATCATATCTAAAAAAAAAAATTTTAAATATTAGGTCACGATTATGATTTATCCGAAACATAATGTATTTTTAGCGCATAATTATTTCGCTATCAAAAGGCTACGTCTTTTGAAGTTTTGTTTTGAACTTAGAGAAATTCTCATGCAAAGTAAATTCCATACAATTTCGACTCTCCCACTTCCATTACTCGACTCCTATTCAACATATTCAAGATATAGTAAGTATATATATATACGGCTCTGGTAGAAAAGGTATATTCTTTAATAAAAATATTTCATATCAAATATCAAATTAAAAAGTGGAATTTTGTTCCACGCCAAGAGGCTTTCATATTAAACTGGGAATTTGCATTCATGACATATTTCAATTCAACCAGTGGTTTTAGACGAAGGCTTTGGCAACGCGTAGGCTTTCACTACGTATTAACTGAGAAGGAAATGAGGAAATACATTTAGTGAAAAACTTTTTCCTCAAAGCAATAGGGAAAATAAGTCGCAGAAGGAAAATGTAGAGGACGGAAAATATATTTTTATATAACAGGTAAAAATTTAGAAAATCTTTCGAGTCGTAAGTAATAATTTCACTTCACTGGCTGAATTGAAGAACTACGTCTACGAACTGAGCTATAAATAAATATCTTATACCTAACAAAGAAAATTCAAATATCAAAATTTCGAACACGTTGACATAAAATACTTAAATAAAACTTTTTGTTTTTTAAGAATTCTTGTATACAAGAATGAACCATACATTTATTTTTAAGCGTTCTTGTATACAAAAACAACCTTACAAAGATATTTCAAATAACGAAAACCCCACACATTATATTTTTAAGAATATTTGTATTCAAAAACGAACGTGGCGTTAAAGAAATACAAATTTAAAAATTTCGAACACGTATACTTAATAATTAAAAAAAAATGCATCCATGAATGGAAGAGTCGTGTTCACATCGGCAGTGACCTTGCAGAGTAGTCGCCTGGCCCAGGCAGGCTATTGCACCGCACGCGCTCTACCCTCCCCCCACCGCTCCCCACACCCCTCTGTCCCCGCACGCAAATTATTGAGCTACTCTCTCTCCCCGCTGCACTTCCTTCCGCGTCCCCCCCAGCTCGCGAGCCCGGGATTCTAGTTTCGACGGGATTGAGTTAGGTTAGGTTTGGAAATGGGAAATGAAAGTACGAACTTAAATTTGTATCGGATTATGAGGGTCGGAAACGTCAGAATAACTACCGGTTCGGGAATAGCTGATGTATTATGAACTGTCATTACCATGGTTGCTTCACTGAGTGACAGATTGACATACGTCATTTACATATTTACATTCGTCACTTACAATTTCCAAATTCAAAATGTATTTGTTTGACATTTAAAGTATTTAAAAGTCGTCAGTACGAAATTATTATACAGGATTATACATGCTATGCTACCGCTAGGTTCGGAAGGTTGCTTTTACTGAGAAGAATCTGGGAAGGAACTCAGTAATAACTTTTTTCAAAATTTTATTTTAAGTAATAATATTTAAGAAGTGAATCAAAATGATATAAGTCAATGAACAATGTGGATAAAGAACAATAAAAACTAAATAGTAAATAAACTATTAACTACCATGACATATTGAGTGGCAGTGGCAGATCGACATATGTCATTTACACTTAGTAAGTCGAACAACATGTTCAGAGCCAAAAATAAAATCTGACATCAAATATTAATATGAGCTTATTATTACGATTTCATCTCGTTATTGTGAGTTTTCAAGTAAAGCTGCTTTCGAGGGCAAGTAGGTAGTTCTTATAAACATAATATTATATGTCTCATTACAAGTTAATACCCACCCACGCAACACGTGCAACATCAAGATGAAAAATATAAATACCTTATTATAATTGTAATATCTACCCACACAAGGAAAATACTTAGTCGGAAAATATGTAAATAATTGGAATTTCCGAGAACGTGTTTCGCCATTGCCTTCCATCAATTCAGAGAAATATTCATTGCCCACGCAATCCCCGGAATTTTGTCGAGAAATATTCCAAATGCCGGGATTTACGACACTGAATATTCATCACCGTTCAATAAATCTATGAAATTATCGGCGCGTAAGTGTATAAAACATTTCACAGATAAAAATGTTATTTTTAAATTTCGAAACATGTTTCTGAATTGAAAAACAAAAGTTTTTTTTAACCTGAACATAACCGTTCTAATAATTTAATCAAGAGTACCGGTCCTTTTGTAACGAATGAAGGAAGTTCCTGTTTATATTGAAAATGGCTTAAAGAGGAAACATCAATAAAATCGAGGGCCAATGTTTTGGCGCGTCCCACATGGCGGGGAGGCGATACCGTCACGTTTTTGCGGCCTGTTTTGAATTTACAAAGTGGCTCGCATCAGCTGATCGGCGAGGTTGCCGCTCTACACCGCCCCCGGCCGAGCGCTGTTGCCAGTCCGACTCGAGGCGATCGACCGACGTCCCCCCACTTACAGCTTACAGCCCGGGATAGTTTATACCCCTTTAGATGTACATACATAACCTTTTCGTATTATCCGGTATTCTAGAATTGGGGTTACACGGTCGCCATACAACACACCATGTGAAACAGAAACTTGTGAATGAGTGACTAAGCGATATCCAGCTGTTTTCTAATCCACTAAGTTCCATTTTGCCAACTGCGTCGTTGGTCCAGCGGTTAGTTAGTTCGCCTGCCAAGCACGAAGTCAAAATAGATATTGGGTTTTTCTGTTAAGAAAATATATGCCCGGAGTTTTGAAGTTGGCGGTGTTTACACCCCCGTACCTCGGAAGTCGGAAAGCACGTTGCAACGTTGGTCTTACGCCTGATCTGTCTCCGGTCGTATCGGATTGCCTCCCATTGGACTATGAGAGTGAGGCAATAAAGAGTGCACCTGTGTTTGCGCTCACACTTGTGCACTATAATATCTTCTGCGCAGATTCCCCTTGAGATTAGTGGCCGTGACCGAAATTCGGCTAGGAGATCATTAAGTTACATTTTACAAACTCAAATTCGCTTACACTTACCGTTATTACAAAACATCGCCTGAGATAATTCTAGATTTAAAAGTACATTCATCTATTGTTGTGATAAGGATTTCAAAGGCGATGGACATAGTTTTAGTTCGTCAATCAATCTACAACATCTATACAGATAAATAAAATTGAAGTGTCTGTTAGTAATTCTAAAACAACAGGGGCCCAACCATGAGCTCTTATTGCAACGATAATTCAGTTGTGCGACAGTGACAGATGTATGCACGTCACATAAATCTGTCTCATAAATGAGTGAAACTATCATGGCAATAAGAGCTCATGGTAAGGTAAGGCCCCAGGTTTTCACTAAATGCACATGTAAGTATGTATATGGTACACGGTACTGATATAAAAAATACAATTTGTAAAGTTTTTCTCTGTCTGTTTGATCCGGTTAATCTTTGAAACTGCTGGACTTTCACTGACGGGTACCTGATGTTTCAGGAACTTAGGCTACCTTTATTAATAAAAAAAACATTTTGGTTCCGCGGGCCACCAATGAAATTAAATCTACGCGGGTGAAACCGCGGGCACGGTTAGTTTGGTAATAAAGGGTTTGTGTCTATAACTTAATCTATAGGGAATACGCTGGATCGTGTTAGAATTAATCAATTTACGTGGCAAAGATCCCTTACAGTAATGGAACACTGATTGTTTAAAAGCTTGTTAAAAATAGATCAAATTACAACCAATAAGAAGAAAGCTTTTGTGCTTGGTTTGTTTATAAATTAAGTTACCTGGCTTTCCTTTCAGTTGATGGATTAATTAACGATCCTAGCTTAAATAACTTTGTTAATTATCACTAACAAACTTGTTAGTTGATTGGTAATATGAGTCTACAAAACACTTTTCTAATATTTTATAATGTACGTTCTAGCGGACGTCATGCGGTTTCACCCACGTAGTTCCCGTTCCCGTGAGAGTACAGAGGATAAAATATAGCCTATGTTACTCGTTGATGATGTAGCTATCCATTACTGAAAGAAATTTCAAATTCAGTCAAGTAGTTTCGGAGCCTATTAAATACAAACAAACAAACAATCAAATCTTTCCTCATCATAATATTAGTGTAGACTAGCTGTGCCCCGAATTCACCCGCGTAGACTTAATTTCGCGAAACCCTTTTTTAAGCAAGAGTAACCTAATTTATTCCTTGTATGATCGGCTATCTGCCAGTGAAAGTCACGTTAAATCGCTTCTTTGCAGCCGTTTCAAAGATAAGTCGAAACAAACAGACGGACAGACACGACAATATATAACAAGACACAGTTTAGAAGTTGTTTTAAAGACGAAAGTTACCATCGACAGTTTAGCTCTATCAGGTGTAAGTAGATCTTAAAATGAGAGAGCTCATTGAACTGAACCATTAGTCACTTGTACACCACTAATAGTTCAGTGTACTTGTTGAGGGCCAGACACATAGCTACCAGCTACATTTGATCCGGTTCCCTAGAGGTTTCTGTGTCTATTCATTGTTCATTAGTGCAACGCTCTAATCTACGATCTAACTGTTCGGTATTAGTGCACCGAGCCGCAGACCGTGTCTGACACGAATCCATGGCGGAGAAATAGTTCTGCTTTCCTTTCACACGAATGTGATCAGAAAGCTATGGGTTAAAGACACTTCTAAATAAAGTATTTCATTACTAAGAGCCGATTTTTCAATGCTCAGAATCTCAAGTATAGGTTTTGACACGTTTGAACGTTTGACCTTGACCTTGCATTTTGAGCCTATTTAAGGACACGTAAAACTTTCCACACTCGCCGTTAGGGGCGCTTTTTAACGTTCCCGTTACATTAAAAATGAGGAAAATACGCAATGCGATATAGTCAAAATAACGCAATAATAAAATAACGTCAAAATATAGATTTTATCAATATATCACCGCTATATCAATATCCCAAGTATAGACTTGGGATATTGATATAACGGCAGATAACTATTCGACGAATCGAGTTAACTAACTGTTAATCTATTGATTATTTGTTTTCGACAAGTTGAAAAACTATGATGCTTTTCAGCGAATACACGCTATCTGACTAGTTACCTGGGGCCCAACCATGAGCTCTTATTGCAATGATAATTCAGTTGTGCGAAAGTGACAGATGTATACACGTCACATGCATCTGTCACATAAATGAGTGAAACTATCATGGCAATAAGAGCTCATGGTAAGGCCCCTGAGCTTTGGCACTCGACTCTAAAAGAAGGTTTATTTTTATATCATCACCGGCAATAATTACCTTCCATTGTCGGTGATGACTTTATGATGTCTTTTTACATCAAAACCCCTCTTGTAGACATTCAATATCTTCCCATGATATGATCACTACAACTGAATGAATTCTATGTTAAAAACTACAATTCATATCGTATCCATTCAGTTGCCTCTGAGATTAGGGCGTTCAAACAGAAAGAGAGACGCGGTGTTCATATGTATGTTAAGATTATTATCATATCAATGTATAGGAGATAAGTAGAGCTTTCTACCGAAATATTATCTATTATCTATACAGATAAATAAAATTGATGTGTCTGTTTGTAAATCCAAAATAAGAGTTTTTCATTAAATGCATTTGAAATTATACACGCTACTGACACTAAAAAACCAAGTTGTCTCTGTCTGTCTGTCTGTTTGTTCCGGGTAATCTCCGAAACGGCTGGACCGATTTTAACGGGACTTTCACTGGTAGGTAACTGATGTTTCAAGAAGTAACTTAGGCTACTTTTATTTATCAAAAATATTAGGGTTCCGCGACAATAAGGATGAAACTAAATCTACGCGAGTGAAACCGCAGGGCACAGCTAGTTTATACTATAATACTACGTCATTACCTGTTAATTCAAAGACGAATCGTATAATCACTATACGATAAAACCACTATCTAGTAATTTAGTTGTAACACCTCTAACTGTCTTATCTATACTTATATCTTCACGCCTACCTAGGAGGGTCCCCCCTACTGGGAATATAGAGATCTGTAGGTATAGATATTTTAAATTGAGTTCACGTGTCGTTACAATCTATTGCTTTTAAAAAGTCAGGCTTCGACATCTCCGCTGATACGTCTCGACGCCACTCAGTGCTTTTGTCGGCACGTGCCATCCAATTTTTGGTGTCTAGACTGAAGGTGACGCGTCACGTGTCGTATCTACTGTCACATAAATCTTATATAGCATACTTTATGGAATCAGATTGTTAGCGATATAAACGAATGCATATTTTGAGGTGTTGACACTTGTGCCTCTCGATCACGTTAGACCGTGCCGAGTTTCAGCCGTTTACAGATTATTTTGATGATACCCAGGCATGGCAATGAGTTGCTCACTCATCAATGCAATTGTACTAAAACAACCCTATTTATAAAAAAGGAACGCAGGCTTAAACTTAGAAACGGTGGTTAATTTTACGTTAAGTTACCTTTAATAATGACGTTCAATGAGCGTTCCAAGGGTTCCAAATTCTTGATATGACCGCTCTGTATAGTTAGTTTGTGTATCTATACATATACATACAGATAAATAAAATTGGAGTGTCTGTTTGTAACTGCAAAATAACAGTTTTTCACTAATGCATATTAAAGTATACATGGTTCTGACACAGAAAAACCAATTTTTTTAATGTCTCGGTCTACCGTGAGTCATCCTCGGTCTATCGTGAGTCATAAGTCTTGGGTGGTATTGTATAGCTGTAATTGTCAGGCGTGACGTTACTATCAGACTTGCTCTAACCGTGTCAGTAAACGATCGGGACACAAGTATTTGTCACGCCTTTTCTCTGTCCACTGTCGTCATGTCGCCTCACATATTTATACCCTAACACGAGGGTATTGATTTATACCGCAATGATATTGGTGGCTGGTTGGTTACTATACTTTTGTTAGATAGACGAAACATGTAACTGTTTTATGGGGAAAATCTGGGTTTAGATCAGCAGTCAGGCTGCGCTAGTTAAAAATATATACTACGGGCAATTTAATAAGGCCTTACTCTGAATGTTAGATGGTGTGGATGGACTATTTGCGATATTACAAACTTTGCATGATAAGAATGATACTCGAGGTTATGGACTTATCGTCAGCAGTGCCCCAAGTGTATGTTTGTAAATGTTCAATAGTCGACCCTTGACCTTGCTTCTTTGGCATTCAACTACAATCCGCTTACGAAAAAGTATCAACACATTTTGAGCAATTCTAAAATGCAATGTCAACTGACTACCTTTAAACGCGTCAAAACCTCGAGGCACAGATATCCATATCATCGGCACAAGTTCGATTTTTCGACCGAAACAAAATTCGTGTGACCGCTAAATCTTGCAAAGTTAAATTCGTGTCACATTCAAGCAAATTAAGTATTCCTCCGTCCAACTAAAGGGTGTTGAATCAGATTTCTGAATTAATGAGCGCCAAGGTCGCTGACAAAATCTACATGGAGCAAATGGTACCTAAACAATAATACTTTAAAACAAAGGGTTGAGAGAGACCAATTTTATATTTGAATAGAACATTAGAAGAGAAATCTGTTATTGATGATAATGTCGCTTATTAGCTACGGTTCATAATAAATGGTTAAAGAACAATAAATGTACCTAGAAATAAAGAGTAAGCCATAAATGTAATGATGTGTAAAACTCGCAAACGCCCTTAAGTACCATAGCCAATGGAATAGCGAAGATGTACCCGTCCAGTAGACCTAGAAAAGGTATCATTCTCTCAAGCTTGCACTAATAGAAACGATACAAAATGTATGGACATAACATAAATCTGTCACGTAACATATGTTATTCCCATACATTTTATCATATCACGTCGTTGCTTTAGATAAGGCCCAAGAAATTACTTCGCATTTCAGGACAGCGCTCAAAACTCAACACTTGTACTGTGCTGAAAAGGTCTCACTTTACCTTCTTTCATAAAATACAGAAGAGATAGTATAATATGCAATTAAGTACTTAGATTGTATCATGACCCTTCTCAATTCTTCTTCTCATCAGAGGACCTCACCAACATTTCGGTAGTGAGACCTATCGCAAACATTTTACTTGAAATTGCTTTTCCAGTCAAACAAACGGGAATTAAATCATTAATTCAGACACCCACGCCAACACTGTGCCATTGATTAAGACATAAAATAACAATTAACTGAATGATTGAGCTTAAATCGAATCATGCCTACTAAATCTAGAGGAACGAACTGTGTCCCAAGAATAGGTTCAAGATATCGCCTGCGTATTTTCCTCATTTTGTATGGGAACGTTAAAAAGCGCCTCAAACGGCGAGTGTACGAAGGTTTACGTCTCCATACGAAAAAAGCGCAAAACGCAAGGTCAAGCGACGACGTTCGAATCTGTCAAAACCAAACCACTGGAACCCAAGTACCTAAAGGTGAGTGCCTATATGATGTGCAACTTCGTGAAGTATTAAGCGAGCAGCAACAACAAGCGGGTCTAGGAGTACACAGGGAAGAAGTAAAGTCTACATTCGCAAAGACCCTTTCTCATTTCTATACTAAGACTATAAAGAGGAAAGATTTGTTTGTTTGTTTGTATAGAATAGGCTCCGAAACTACTGGAACAATCTTAAAAATTCTTTCAGCAATGGATAGCTACATCATCAGCGAGTAACATAGGCTATATATCATCCCCGTACTCCCACGTTAACGGGAACTAATGTATAAACGGAATGTATCGTTCAAAGTCAGAAATGCCTGAGGCAGTACCTCGACCTAACCCAATATTACTACTATTGCTACTCTGCATTGTGTACTTAATGTACTATTAATATAAGCTTTATTATTCCGTGCATCAAATGCGTTCGTAGGTACTTACTTACCTAGTTAAGATTGTTTTTCACGTTTGTACTACAAAAAGGTATTATTCTCAATAGAAACAATCAAAAGAAACCCCAACTTTGATGTATTATTCACAAAATCCCACTGTACATAGAAGCCACACAAATATAACTTCAGAAAGAAAATTCACAGTGAAATTGAACAAAGATTTCTGTCTGACAAAACAGGTAATTCGAATAATATTTCCGGTGTTTACGTTGCACAAGGAAAACAAGGTATTTTGCGAAGCTTTAAAACAGGTTGAAAAACATAACAACTTACCAAGTTACCGACAAAGTTGACACGAATAGGAAAGGGTTTAGGGAAACAGGTATTATTTCAATCGACTTACAAAAGTATAGGGAAATGTTTCTTGAAATGGATACACTAAATTATAATTTTAGCGAATGGGATCTCGCGACCAGAATAAACACAGGTTTATTTAGTACGAAATAATGCGAAATACACAAGTTCGTTCCGTCTCATTTTTTTGTTTTGCGACTAAGTTGGCAATAAGGTATGCGGCCCGCCTAAGGTTGCCGTGGCGAATGAAATGGACGGGTGTACTGTAACGCCAGAGGCAGCACTCACGCTTTACATAAATCTTTCAACGCTTTTCTTTTTTAATTTTATAAGAAGCACTTTGTACAAGAGCTGAAAAAAAATATAGAATGTAGCCTGCCTGCGTTACCTATCCTATAAAGTGAGGACGAAAAGGCATAAAAAGAAAATTGGGCCGCCTGTAAAAGGTTCACGTGAATTTTCAACGTAGAGACAAAATTTTTACCCAGTATATAAAAGTAGCCTTTGACAATGTAGATTGGCACCGTCTAGTGCCAATTTCGTGTGTCGTTGCCTTTGCCAAACCTCCCAAGTTAATATACACGAGAGAAGTTATTATGTGTAGGTACTTGTGCTCGGCGGAGCTCGTGGCACAGTTAATTTACCCCAACCCAGGGCAGTGACAGCCCGAGTTCCCTCCGTGCTTCGGGAAACACGTTATCCCGTTGTTCCCGGTGGCCATTTGAACATCTTTGGCAAAATCGTTCCAGATTAGTAGGATTTTCCGTCAGTAGGCCTAGACAAAGTAACAATCTCTCGCGCTTGCGCTAATGGAAACGATACAAAGTGTATGGAAATTACATAGGAAAATCAGTCACATGAAATATGTCATTCCCGTATATTTTGTATCGTTTCTTCAAGCGAAGCGCGAGGCTAATGTATGTGTAGCAGCGTTTCTCCACTCGCTCACAGATGGCGCTACTCGCTAACAAATGCGAAGTTTGAGTACAAATACACGAGAACCTAAATCGCGCCAGAAGAGTTTTCAAGCGCATTGCAGTATATATACAAGTTTCCAACTAGAACAGTTGGAGCCGCGGTTCCCCAGGCATGACACCCGCCTGGCTGGAAGATCTTCCCTTTGCTGGGGATGAGCATGATCACTCGCTCTCCCCACAGTGGTGACCCCGTTGAACCTGAACATCAACAACCTTCGCATCATTCTCCTCACAACCATCAACAGCAGCAGCAGTCACACAGCAAGCCAGCATTGAGTATCTACAGGTCCATTACAGCCGACGCACCGCGCTACTGGTCCTGGCACTCATCTCTCCACCGACCCCGCACGTCCACCTCACGCAGCCCACGCCGGACGCCCGCTCATCGCTCCACGTGGCACGCCTGCGCTGAGCCTGCTGGACTCGGTCGGCATCTCCGCTCAGTCTCGACTCACCGCAGACTTCGAAGCACCCTGGCCCTTGCAAGCTATCTCAAGCACGCACTGCACGCACACAAAGAAAAATCGATCGACCTTCGGTCTTGGAGGGGAGTGATGTAGCAGCGTTTCTCCACTCGCTCACAGATGGCGCTACTCGCTAACAAATGCGAAGTTTGAGTACAAATACACGAGAACCTAAATCGCGCCAGAAGAGTTTTCAAGCGCATTGCAGTATATATACAAGTTTCCAACTAGAACAGTTGGAGCCGCGGTTCCCCAGGCATGACACCCGCCTGGCTGGAAGATCTTCCCTTTGCTGGGGAAGAGCATGATCACTCGCTCTCCCCACATATGTAATTAAATGTACATGATGCCAGCTGAGTTTCTTGCCGGTTTTTCTCAGAAGGCTAGTTTTCGAACCGGTGGTAAATTCTTCGACAATCATAAGTGCCTTACTAGGGTCTAAACTGAATAAATCATTTTCATTTTAATTTTCAATGTTACTTTGTCTACAGGCACTGACATATGGAGCTGCCCGACTGAGAAGTTTACCTCCACCCTACAGAAGATCGCACACAAATAATGACCTTTGATTGAGTAGTTATAGTGTTCGGTGAGTAAGGTCGCCAATGATGAGTGGAGGCGCTATATTGAAGTAAATGTTAAAAGCTTTAAGAATTACCCTCACGCTCGATGGAGCAAGCGTTATAATTCCAAAAAATTGGTCTAGATTACTTACTGCTTAGTTAGCTTATATATCCACCAGCGGACGTCACGCGGTTTCACCCTCGTAGTTTCCGTTGTCGTGGGATAAAATATAGCCTATGTTACTCGCTGATGATGAACTATACATTGCTGAAAGAATTTTGAAGATCGGTCTAGTAGTGTCGGAGCCTATTCAGTACAAACAAAACTTTCCTCTTTATAATATCAGTATAGATATACTGTGTGAGTGATTTGAGTTTGTAACGTGTGTATCTTCACGCCTGAATGGACTTAGTCTACTTACCCAGTAAAGTTTGCCCTAATTTCCAACGGTAGATCCCGTTGTGCCTACGCATAATGAGCGTCGATTAGGAGATTACATTTGTGTTATGATCATTACCATAATGCTGAGCTGTAACAACAATGTGACTAACGTGAAACGATCAAGGTTGAAAACGATGACGATTTAGATGTAGTAGGTAATACACCTGATGGTAAGGACTGTAGCGTATGGACGCCAGCTCTAAGGGTGTCGTTCGAGGATTTGCCGCTTATAAAGATTGAAATGACTAGCGAAAGATGGGTCTCGCTATAGCTTGTCTAGGGTCTACACTTTGACCCCTTGAAGCGCTGGCGATCTTACGCAGCGCAGGAACAAAACATTACTCTAAGGTAGCATTATTTGGCTACGATCGTCTTGAAGGTGCTGTACTGTAAGATCCAATTTTGAAACGGCACTCTTTTCTCTGCCTACCCTCATGGTTTTGGTTATAACGATGATAAAATTTAATGGAACCAAACGATATCGTCTTCGCGTGACGTCATCACAATGTTTTACAGACTTATGGCCGTTTTCAATAACCTATCACAGTTTACAGATGAATTGCTACGAGTGTCCCCAGTTATCTGTCAGATTTCATCTATCCTTCAATTTCATAATAACGATGAGTTATTGGAATGAATCAAAATAATGAACGAAATGATAGATTTGTTTATCTATAATAACCTAAATGACAGATGGATATAATATTGAAAATGGCCATCGATCGATACCGTAGCAATTAATATTCAGTAGCAAGTTAATAACTCACATAAAATTACCGGTCGGTACCTATGTAATTTGAAGGTAATTATTACAACTTCGGAGCAAATTACGTAAGTAATTATCTCGCTTCGACAATTGACCCAATTACACTAATCTTTGTAAATTGACGGCACAAATGGAAGAATGCAGTCTCGATACTGTTCCGTTTATTGATTAGGTGCGTCTGAACCAGAAAATAGGAAATTAGCCAAAGGGCTTCCTACATTACACTTAAATCGTACAAGATCTTGAACGAACCATCGAGGAAGACCATGGTTGATCATTGACGTAATTAAACTTTTACTAATTGCACACGAGAGTCAAACAAAAGTTTAAATTAAAGAATATGGCATTAAGAATATTTGCGTGTTTAGAGAAAGCTAAATATGGTGTTGTTTCTATTAAAGCGCAATCTTCTCTGTAAATTGTACATAACTTAGGTTACAGGCTTAAATAAAAGGTACCTGTAAATACGTCGCTATTGCGTATAGAAGACATGTATAATGCCTGAGACGGAGATGAACTCACTCTCTGTCACGTTGGCACTTAACCATATTCGGTGAAATGTGGATGTTGTTGTTACAACACCTCTGCTTACCCCTTCGGGGACCCTTCTGGGATGGCGTAAGCATATTGATATTTTTTTTATCTTGAATCGTTTCGACCTAATTCCAGTAGTAACTTTGTCTTTGCTTTGTATGTCTGTGTGTGAGTCTGTTTCCGCCAAGTAACGGTAGCCAGCCGTTAGTCTCAATTTTGTATCAGACGAAGCGTCGCTCCCGGGCGCCAATTAGATCGTTACAGGCCTATCGTAGGCCTAATTAGAGGCCAGGAGTCAATTGGATATTTGGAACTAAGGAAGGTCTTTGATTTTGCAAGAAATATCTTTAATAATTATACGTCGGGCTGCGTATCTATCGGTCTCTTTACCTCTAATACCTATATAATATTTCTGAGAGTTTGTATTTTTCATTGAAAGCTTTATATCCTTTATGATCACAATGCCTACGCGGCAAAACGATTTTAAAGGATTACGTCTACACCGCTATAAGACTATGAGGTATAATATTTGTTCTGAATTTGCAGAAAATTATAGCTAGTATGAGCGAATATTTTTCCAAACAAATCTTAATCTATGGTCAGCAAACATTAATATTGAACCATTTTGTGGCAGAGAAGATTTTATAAATGAATAAACCAATGATGCTAATTAAGATTCAAACAAAGATGAAAACACCTAACCAAACAGCCCCAATTCTAACAAACCAACATTACCTAGAATCCTACTTACAACAAGAATGGTGGAACACGTATGATTTATGTTCGAAAGTGTCACCTGTTACCAGCGAGGGACACAAATACCATTGATTAATGGACAGCATTTTAGTAAAAAAGGCTAAAATATCGGAAGTAAAATAACAAGACATATTGGCAGTAAAGCTCCAGTGATGTATCTACAAGGAAAGCAGTAAAAGATAAAATAAGATCGTCCATATGTCGTACCCAATAAAACAAACATCAGTTTTGTGTCATAGTTAATGCCAAAGATATATTTCGCGTCGTGGCGCCTGTTAAGGCTGCTTTACGCGACTCTGATGTATTCACAGAGCTTTAGTTGGTTACAAATTAATCATAATCAGGGCATTAATATGAAAAGCGCGTAATTGATATTATATTGTTTACCACATCTTCATTAGGACATGACAATCGGATTATGACCAAGGATGATGCGAAAATTAATAACATACTTACAATTCTTAGTCAGTAAACGGGTAGTAGATTAGCCTAAGTTAGCGTAAAAAAATACGTTACATAATTCCATGCAGAACTATAACCGATTTTATGAATGTATCAAAAGGTTGTGTCAAAGGACAGACGTCTCAATTTATAACAAGACTGGAATATTCTCAAACAGACATTCGAACAATGCGTGAGAATTGACCCTTTCATATTTCATGCAATTCAAATTTATGAGACAACAGGCAACACAATTTTCACAATAACGATCACGTGACGGCTTTGTGTTATTCCTTTGCTGTCTCTGTGCCGATCGGATTAACGCCGATCATGTGTGTAGCGTCCTTAAGGGACGCCATCTCTGAAGACTGTAGTAAACCACGCACTAAAATTAAGAGCACATCTGCCGCTTTATCTTCGCAATATGATACAAATGCAGTTAAAACAGGATATTTTATACCTTGTTGTTATAGCCAGTTTCTGTCGGACATCACTTTTGATTGGCACTGTAATGGACTTATTGACACAAACGCCGCGGCGCCATATACATCAGTAGGGCTAGACAAAGTAACATTATCCTCGCGCATCGCATACTCGTATAGAAGCGATACAAAATTTATGTCTCATCCCTGATTTATGTAATTTTGTATCGCTTCTATTAGCGCAAGCGAGAGATAATGTTACTTTGTCTAGGCCTACAATATAGATACGTCTACTCTAACATATATTATTTGTTTGCTAAACCCTCATTCATTAATAATATTATGCATGCGAAACTGTGTTTGTTGATTTATCCCGCTTGTCCTTCCTTCAACATTTGCATAGACGTAGACAAAGGGCCGCAGGGCGTAGGGTGACATAGACTGGAACCCTAAATGAGAATTTACTCAGTTTAGTCCCTGATGAACGACAACACTTTAAAGTAGAAAATTACCACATGTTGGGAATATTGGCTTGTCGACCAGCAAAAACACATTCAGACTTCGTGTTCACTTTTACATATTCCCTAACTAGCGGACGTTACGCGGTTTTACCCGCGTAGTTCCCGTTCCCGTGGGAGTACGGAGATAAAATAAAGCCTATATTAATCAGTGATAATGCAGCATTCAAAAGTTGAAAGAATTTTTAAAATCGGTCCAGTGCTTTTTGAGCCAACGATACAAACATACTTACATACAAATCTTTCCTCTTTTTAATATTAGATAGTATAGATAATCAGTTTTAGAACGAAAGTCGTTTAGTAGATAAATGTTCAAAGTAAAACTACCCTCTATCCTCTGCGTAAATACTTATCCACTGGTGACGATGCAATTTAGTCAGATATTGAGTCTAAAATGGAGACCCTAGATAGTAATCTAGTTATTAGAGATACATATCATGGACGAATAGATCGAACGGGTTGGCTGAACACAAATTGATGACGGGTAGACCGTGACGCTCTAATTGGTGACGAGACTACTGCTGTAGGTGTAATGTTAACCATCGTCACAAACGATATAGAACCTAAATTCAAATTAGACAAAGTGGAAAATTAAGTGGATGCTGACCAAATTGTAAAGATCCAGTTGGCATCGAAATTTGTCGTTTTGCGAGCCAATAAGGTTTCCATTGCCAGATGTACTAAGTGCAACTTAGCAAGAATATTTGCGTAACATAAGTATTCCAATGTGTTTAGGAAGGTTTAAGCTTCAAAAGTTGTTTAAGTTTTTCACTACCGTAACTCTTATAATCTCTCTGTCTAATTGTATCAAGCTTAATAATGTTTAATTAGTCGAATTATGACGCACTATTACACACATCTAACTCAGTTGTGGACAATGCAGCTGGTTGCATTGTAAGTAACTTCTTTTAGTTCTTATATCGTAATCATAACTATACTATCAGTGCAATTGTTTGTTATCCCAAATAAAGAAAAAAAAAAGTTTTATATAAAAAGGAGAGGTATTAGTGACAAATGGAAGTATCTGAAAGAGCTGAAAATAACATCAAACGAGAAACCTACACAACTTTAATATAACAAAAGACGAAGGATTTTATGAAGACCTGGGCAACGTATATGTTCTGTCGCTATATATACGAGTATACCCAACTAAACATGATAAATAGAACACAATAAGCGGATCAAAGTATTATAAACGTAACAAAAGATATTTATCGGGATACCACTTTCTTCGACACAATACGAAACGTATCTACATACAAAGGCGAAAACAAAGCTACTGTCTATAGGTACATAGATGTAAGGCTTGTTACACACTGCGGTGTTAACATTAATCATCAGCCTACCATTATTGTAATCTCCTTCCACGTGTATAGAGTGTGATATAACTGAAATTCTTTAATGGTTTGATGCCGATGTTATTCTATGAGTAAGCGTAATTCTGAATTACGTATGGCAATAAGAGAAGGGTGAGTTGAAATATATAATTTGAAGTGTCCTTTCGAAAGATGGTTGAAACGAGTGACGAAGAAAATACATACAAACACATATGCTGACGCCTGTATTCCCCGAAGGGGTCGTAGAGGCGTTGTATAACAACACCCACTTTTCACACAAGATGATTAAGTGCCAATGTGACAGATGGTGAGTCTATCGCCGTCTCAGGCACTATACATACGTCTTTGAATTAAGAACTATGCAGGCTTCCACACGATGTTTTCCTACACGGCAAAGCACGTGGTGTGGAATCACTGCTCATAAGTTTTTTTTTAGAAATGGGCCCCGTTGGTATCGAACTTGTGTCGCTTGCGTACCTGGTGACTACTCACACCCCAAGGCCATCACGGATCTTTAGAACGAAGAAAATATTGAGCGAATATGAGGATAAATGTCACAGAAAGCGTCTAAGGAAAATCTAATATTCATGAAACACGTTAGGATCAAAAACATGGCAAACAATGAATTCCATATTCGCTTTATGTATTTAATATTTATTATAATTGGAGATCGTCTTAGGAACATTCGCAAATCCTCTTTTCAATATTTCTTATAATTCCACCTTTTAATACTTTATTTTTAATAGAATCTGTAGAGAAGCGTCTCTTTAGCTACTTGATAATCTTTAACTTCTTAACGACATGGGTTTCCTTTCAAATTAAATTTAATGAGGGAATGACGCTGGTTGTGACGTAATCTTACGTTACTTTTATAATTCTCTATGAAGTTTATGTGTCCGCACCCTACGCCCACACATTGTGATATAAATCATATTCTTTTCGTAATATTGTGATTTCATGAGCTTCAAATTCATATTCATCAAAAGCTCATAGATTTTGAATAATAAACTTTCATACATGAATTCCGGCGACCTCCACGACACTTAAATTTCTTGGATGACGTGAGAATTCATTTGTATACCAAAACAATAGCCGTGGTGGTAATGAAATCATGGATGTCTGGGATAGAGATGGGCAGAAGGTCTAATAATAAAAACTGTTTAATTACCAAATCTGGGGCTCTACCATGACCTCTTTATTGCCAACACCTGGATGACCGAGCTATGATCGTTTTTCTGACGTTTTGTAAAAAAGAAACCTAGCTTTATGGATTTATCGCCCCCGAAACCACCTGCATAGTAGATTTCATGAAATTCGTTGGAGCCGTTTCCGACATAGAGACATAGCTAGGATCTACGAGTATATCTGTGGTGGTCGCCTATAATCTCGTAGATGCGCGCGTCTGTGTGAGTGGGTAATTTAAACGATTTTCTGCAAGCTCTTATATTTTGTATACTTTGGCTATAGCCAATAAAATTTTGATATCATAGTTTTTCTTCATGGGTCCTAAAAGGGGTAAGGGATTGATGATGTCAAACATTCTTCCCCGAAGTTAATTTGGTGACAGTCTGAGACCTTTCGCTGGAAACAGCAATATTGAATTTCTTCTCAGACGCATGGAGAACTTTACACAACTCTGCCAAAGAAAGGATCGTACAGTTGCCGTCTTGAGTTATGAGCGCTCAACGAGAAGATTAATAAAATGACTGTATTCGTGATGGGACCTGTATTTTTCCTTCACAATGTTTTCCTCTTCCAAAGCCAGTGGAAAACTTAAACACGGCTCTATTATTTATAACAATAATTGATTAATACGTGCATTCAGTGAGCACGTGAACATTCTGATATAACTTGGAGTGACAAATTCTATGAATAATTTATATGTAATCGTTCACAGTCCATTTCCTAGAGGAACTGTGCCAAAGTTGAACTGGCAGGTCGCTCTATTAGAAAGTAAAGGATTGACAGCTACTTGACAGGCTATAAAGGGTGGGTGGTGCTCGTTCGTTATTATTATATTCATTTTATCAGCCATTCAACAGATTTATATTGATAACCGCGGTTTCACCGGCCAAGATCGGTATCCTTAGTTCGTTAGTTAGCGAAGTTCAAATACCTAAGTGACACTGTGACTTTTAATTTAAATCTCAGTGTTAAAGAAACTAATTAAGTTTGAATGTGTACCGTTTACCTACACAACTATAACAAAAATTACACTATCGCAATTATAAATAACCTACTAAGCAGAACACGTATTTAAATAAACGATAAAAATATGCAAACGCATTGCACAAGCACTCAAAGGAAACTATTCCACGAAACATATAATTAGCCATCATTAGCACAGTAACAGTGTGGCACAAGCCTTACTATTTCTATGTTAATTTGTGACACGACCACGCCACCGGAAAATTCTAATTTCATGTTGACATCCGAAGGTCGTTTCAATTTTTTTCGCTTGATTTCCCAGCAATATACATCTAGATATTATCATATTCATTTCGATGCGTCATACACCACCCACAGTCTGCTAAAACTTTATTTTATTTTTTATTATCTATACATACAGATAAATAAAATTGAAGTGTCTGTTTGTAATACCAAAATAACAGCTTTTCACTAAATGCATATGAAAGTATACACGCTACTGACACTAAAAAACCAAGTTTTAAAATGTTTCTACGTCTGTCTGTCTGTCTGTTTGTTCCGGGTAATCTCCGAAACGGCTGGACCAATTTTAACGGGACTTTCATTGGCAGGTAGCTGATATATCAAGGAGTAACTAAGGTTACTTTTTTTTTATATTAGGGATCCGCGACAATAAGGGTGAAACGAAATTTACGCGGGTGAAACCGCAGGTCTTAAAATAAGTATATTCGTTGAGCCTTCAACATAATAAGTATGTACGAGGAGACGTATGGAATGAAATTTACAAGACGACTGATGAAATGAAAATGAATTTCCCTTGGTGAAATGAACGGGAATTTTATTTATGTACGCGGTAGGTTATTTCCTAATTTAGACAAATGTCTGTAGGCCATTTATGTATTAGTACATTCAGTGTAAATGCCAATCGTTATACCCGACTCTGCATGTCGGATGAGCTATAAAATGGACCCTAAATGGCAGGAAACGACAACGCGGCAGGCCTCGGAGGAGATGGCGGGATGAGCTTGATGCTTTCAGGAGCGATTGGGAGAGGACTGCTGAGGACAGAGAAAGTTGGAAAAGTGGAAGGGAGGCCTTTGCCCAGCAGTGGGACAGGCTAATAATAATAATAATATACCCGACTTATGCGGTGTGTACTAAATCCAAGCACTTTAAAAAAAACATATAGGTAGTCGACTTGAGAACCTCCTCTATTTTGAAGTCAGTTAAAAAGTAATAATCTATACATATAATACAGATAAATAAAATTTAAGTATCAGTTTGTAACTCCAAAATAACAGTTTTTCACTAAATGCATATAAAAGTATATACGGTAGTGATATATATGCAAATTGTAATTTTTAATTTTTTTCTCTGCTGTCTGTTTGTTCCGGGTAATCTCCGAAACGGCTGGACCGATTATAACGGGACTTCCACTGGTAGGTAGTTGATGTTTCAAGGAGTAACTTTGGCTACTTTTATTTATTAAAAAATATTAGGGTTCCGTGACAATCAGGATGAAATTAAATCTACGCGAAAAATCACACTCTCAACGATCATACTTTTGGGATTGTGATTTCTTTAGTATTGTTTGTGATCCTCTGAATATCATTCTTGTCATGAGACAATAATGATGTCATAAGCCGTGACATGCTACAATACTATTAAAATGTATTGTTTTATTACACTATATACATATAAACCGGTCAAAATCGTAATCCCCCCTTTGCTTCGACGTAGTCTGGTTAATATAGAAAATAGTACCAATATCTAAGAGTTGGGAATGCAATACGTTGGATATTAAGTCAGTTTGTATTGGAAATTTAGAGAAAGCAGAACACTTTAGCGCAGTAAGAGTATCAAAGTACTAGATGTGCCGCTTAGTACTACTCCCGGAGACTTAATATCTTCAGATAAAGGTAAATATTTGGTCCGGAATCGTAGAGCAGTGGTATATATACCTTACATATCAGTTTATCTGCCATTCAAATTGTGTTGATTTTGCTAGAGACAGAAGAAGGTTGGTTATGTGATCGCGTATAAATAGACATTACTCTGACAGAAAGTTTAAGAAGTACATTTAAAATTACAAAATAGTCTTATTAAGGCAAGCCGCACAATAAATAATAAATAATAACAATAAAGTGCATATCGACACATATATTATTGTGCACGTGTGTGTGTGTATCTTCCGTAATATTGTGAATACTTTATTGACAATAAATATTGTGTGTGTGCGGCTAGCCTAAGCTAATATTTATACAGTGTCTAGACAACTAGACCAGGAAATCCAAAAGCCACAAAACATGGCCCTGACAGACGGTGTCACCCGATAGTTTTGGCACATAACCGTGACTCACACATTCGAAGGTGTTCAACGACCGTTACGCAGACTGTATAGTATAAATAAACTCCAAATACTGCTAAGTAACCCAAATAAATGATGTAACCGGGGTGAACGCACCAACTCCTTTGTAGGGTCTGAACCCGTGACCTCCAATTCACGCCTCGGCGACTTCGCCTAGTAAATTTTCGTACAACCTTTGTATATTTTGGTCGGCTTATCAATCGCTTGTTTAAGCGGATTTGGGATACGTAACTAATTTTTAATTAATGTACATTTGACACAGGAATTATTACAAGGTAAAGGCGCCGACATAAGTTGTGAGCGGTCAGTGAAAACAGTGGGGATAACTGCACATGTATATTACACCATAATACAAAAACGCAGACTTAGACGTCAGCGATCATAGCTTGTGACGGAACCTATAATCGTTTGAGTTCGTCTCTGATACAATATCAATGATGCTTCAAAGCATATGAAGGACACAGTAGCTAGCAAAAATTTTGATCAGACCTTCAATAACTTCAATAGCAATACTTAAAATGAAATAAGTTCTATAAATAAACTATAGTCCTAAATTACGCGAGTTACTAGATATTCAGAAAAGCGATCCGCGCGTAGGATTATATTAGACGTGGGTGTTTAAGATTATGTTTACAGTAAATAACAGACAAACAAGTCTATTTTCGGCGTTCTATAACTACTTTAAGGACGATAACACCGGAATGTTAGCACTTGTGGGCTTAGACGAAACTCTCCTCGCACTTGCGAATAGTGACACGTAACAAATGTAATTCCCATAAATTTAGTACTAGGACATGACGCGTTCATTAAAAACATCATAGAAAGGAAGATAGAAGGAAAGCGAAGAAGAGGGAGACCAAGGATTAGTTACTTTTATTACACCGCTCTAGTCTACCATTTACTTTCCAACCGCACAATTTCAAGATGTCTTGTATTCTAATATGCGAAAGTTTGTCCGTCTGTCTGTCTCCTACATCTTACGAATAAACGACTTTGCTGACATTTTCAACTATGACTAGTTTCTGCCAGTAGTAAATTTGAACCTCCATTACCCTTTCCATTACAACCCCCTTAGGGGTGGAGTTTCCAAAAACCCTTTCTAAATACACCAAGCACACATCAAATTTCATGTCTCTAGGACCAGTAATTTAGGATGTGCGTTGATTTGGGTGTATTACACTCCAGCCTGCTAAAATAAGTCCTGAATTCTTGGTTTTAAAACCGGTTCAAATTTTACTACAGGCAGAAACTAGTCATAGTTGAAAATGTCAGCAAAGTCGTTTATTAGTAAGATGTAGGAGACAGACAGACGGACAAACTTTCGCATTTTATAATATCAGAATACAAGACATCATGAAATTGTGCTGTTGGAAAGTAAATGGTAGACTAGAGCGGCGTAATAAAACATCTAATATTTAATTCACTTAAATAGTAACAGTGAACGGTAAAACGCAATAAATTGTTAATAATAGGTTTTATAGCAGCACTTTTATTACACTTGTTTCGCTACGGGCAAAATGTACATAAAAAGCCTTCGCTTTTTAATTCAGTTACCTACCTTATGTGAGAACGAACCGACATTACGTTAACACGCGTTAACGTAATGTCGCTAAATTAATATTAATGTTTGGGTTACACCAATTTAAGCGGACTAAGTAATTATTACAGTGAAATATATTTTAACAATTGGCATTTCTGAACTGAAAATTTTAATATCAATGTATACTGTAATGTATGTATGCTAGCTGTGCCTCTGGGTGCCAGAGGTGGCTCGTCGGAACCCAAATGTTTTTTTTAATTAACATTGCGTAATCACATAATCTGCCAGTGAAAGTCCCGTTAAAATCAGAGATTACTTGGAAGAAACAGACAGGGGAAAAATGTAAATATTCGTTATACAGGTTTTGACGTGTCTCAAAATGAGTTGATACTGTTTCGGAGGCGGGTTGTGATTGAATCCCAAAGATGGCGGATCAACACATTTCTAGCTACACTAATTAAGAGATCGAAAGTCGACAATGTCTAAGCATGTACACAATCAGAGTTGATGGTACATATAGCTCTGGAGCAATAAATTCTCGGTCTCAGGTGAAGTGTACCGATAAACTCACACTTAACAAGTTCAATCAAAGCTGAATTATGTTTGTTTATGATAATGGTATACGAATAAATAATAGGTGGCTTGATTCTGTTTAAATTTTAGGGAACAATGATCCTTAATCCGGTCACTGACCAGGGGCCTTACCATGAGCTCTTATTGCAATGATAGTTTCACTCATTTATGAGACAGATGTATGTGACGTGCATACATCTGTCACTGTCGCACAACTGAATTAACATTGCAATAATCATGGTTGGGCCCCAGCCCAAATGTCAGTTGTGTGACGTCTGTCAGCTGTCAGATTAAAGATCTACGCACCGTTTCAGATATGTCAATTTTACATTTTCATCAATAATTCCATACAACTATTATAAGTTATACAGTGGTGTTTGGTTTTGGAAGGGTAAACTATTTTGGTCATTTAAATATTATTCAAAAATGCAACCAAGTGGAAATTTTGTAGAATTTTATTATTATATATTATATATTAGAAGATTATTAATATGCAAAGTTTGTTTGTTTGGTTGAACTGACTAATCTAGGAAATACTATTTATTGATTTTTTTTTATAGGTAATTCACTAAGGAAGGCTTTAGGCTTTATACCATCACACTGCGACCAATAGGAGCAATGCGTCAATGGAAAATGTTCCAAAAACGGGAATAAATATCAACAAGTAACATAGTGTTCATAGTTAAACCTACGCGTGTCATGCTACCTTTTTTTTTATTGACGAGGGGGAAACCTTCAAAAGGTCCCCGACCGAGGCAGATCGGGGTAAGTGGGATTTTTACCGCACTAAAACCCCCAGTTGGCCATCCTCAGTGCTCAGGGGGGACTCCGGGTACTCTGATAGATCGCACCAGTGTCCCCCCACACTACGCGTGTCATGCTACCTAGCACAACGTAAACATGATTAATTTATATGCTAAAAAAATGTACATAATTATACATCACAAATAAAAATTTGTACGATTTTTACGAGTTTACGAGTAAATCGAATGTAATTTGCCAACGCTAGGAAGCATTCCTTCCAGCGGTGGCTATTTATTTCAATATGTACCAGTGGAACATTTGACTATATTAATTCCGCGAGGCACAGCTAGTAAAATATATTCATCATCATTATCATTTCAGCCGACAGACGCCCACTGCTGGGCATAGGCCTCCCCCAACGATCTCCAAAATATATTAATGATGACGTATTATTTCTTAATAAACCTCTTATTATAGGTAAGCTGTCGTTCAAATTGATTGCTCTCGACATAATCCTCGACCTACTCCCACTCCAATTAATTGGAACAAACAGCTCAAAGCCCACGGAACAAGGAAGGCTTAATGTTTCCATGACGTACTTTTATAAAAGCAGCACTAGTTATTAAGTATTCCGTACATTTACTTACTTCCTTATATCAACTAAGCTCCTTTAAAACCTATTTTAAGCCTATATCTAAACTATCTGTCTATGACACTGGCGGTCGTCACGCGGTTTCACCCGCGTAGTTACGTTCCCGTGGGAGTACGCGGATAAAATATACCTAGCCTATGTTACTAGCTGATGATGTAGCTATCCATCGCTGAAAGAATTTTCAAGATCGGTCAATTAGTTTCGGAGCCTTTCCTCTTTATAACAATAGTGTAGGAGAACAAGTGTAGTACATTTTTACGCGTTGGGTGAGACTTGTCTATGGCTCTTAAGCAAAACCTTAAGATACATTGATACAATAAGAACAATCGCAAAATTTCAAGTGATTTGTACATGAGCTCATTAATTAGTTACTCATTATCTTTTTACATACAATACATCACATATGCTCACGCCTGTATTCCCAGAAGGGGTAGGCAGAGGTGTTGTCATAACTACACACACTTTTTACACAAGATGATTAAGTGCCAACGTGACAGATTATGAGTCTATCGCCGTCTCTATAGGTACTATACATACGTCATTGAATAACTTCTCAGATATATGCAGGTTTCCTCACGATGTTTTCCTTCACCGTAAAGTACGTGGTGCGAAAACGTTGCACATAAGTTTTAAAAAAAACTTATTGGTACAGGCCCCTCTGGGAAGAGAACCAGCGTTGCTTGCCTAGCAGGCGGCTGCTCAAACTCCGAGGCCACCACGGCTTTTTTCTCGGAGGAAATGACGGCGCCAATGTGTTATTCAGCAACTGAAATACATAGAGTCTACGACAAATACGACTCCATGTAAGTACGTACACAAAAAAAACCGCTAGCCATATCGACGGTGCTTGTTTTGTTCTCGATGACACCTGAATACACTTAGTTTAATTTCCAATTTAAAAGTAAAACGGTGTGCTAAATTAAAACGATTAAGGATTAGAATTTTAATGTCTCTGGTCTGCTTACTGCCGGTGTGTGTAGCATAAACTATACCACTGAATAAATAGTAGCCTATACAGCTATATACAGATAAATAAAATTGTAGTGTCCGTTTGTAATACCAAAATAATAGCTTGTCTGTAAATGCATGCAGAAAGTACATATGATACTGACATAAAAATAACTTTTTTTTTTCACTGCCTGTCCGTCTGTTTGTCCCGGGTAATCTCCGAAACGGCTGACCGATTTTAGCGGGCCTTTCACTGGCAGATAACTAATGTTACAAGGAGTAACTTATACCACTTTTAATTAAAAAACATAAGGGTTCCGCGGGTCACCCGTGAAATTAACTCTACGCGGGTGAAACCGCGGGGCACAGCTAGTACCTACTGTAAAAGTGGTGGTTTGGTAACTTACGATCCATTATCAGATAGTTACCATTTACGTAATAAAACGCAGGTAAAGAGGAAGCAATTTGGTGCAATAAACATAGATAAAGACGTAAATTGCAAGTAAAAATGGAGCTAGTAACCAACTAGCTAGACGGTATATTTATTATGGTAAAACATGAGGTTTAAATTCAACGTTTTTTTGTACGACTAGAGGGAAAATTGTAATAATGAGATCATTGTGTGCACTACCAAGATAAAACGCTATTAGAATTTATAATACGGTCAAAAGTCAAAAGTCAAAAATATCTTTATTCGATTAGACTTTTTACAAAGCTCTTTCAAATCGTCAGAATGACACAATTTACAGGATTATACATGCTACCGCCAGGTTCGAAAGGTTGCTTTTACTGAGAAGAACCTGGTAAGAAACTCAGTAATTACTCTTTTAAAAATATTATACAATTTAAAAAAAAACAAAATAAATCATTTGAGAAATATAAGCCCATGGACACAGTTCCAATGTACAACAAAGTGGTCGTCTACGGTATTAGCTGCTAAATAAAATAAATACACTCACGCCTTCCCAGAGAGAAGACAGAGGCATTATTAGAGACATGCATTGGATTTTCAGAGGGGTAAGCATAAGCAATAAGTGCGTAGGTAGTAGTGATGGAACGAATGTCATTTTTTAAACATTGCGAACAAATGCGAATGCGAATGTATAAGTTTTAATGAAAATTTAATTATTAAGCCTAAAGTAAAATAATGAATAAATAATACCAAAATGATAAAGTGAAGACTGTTAATGTGCTTATGAGGTAAAGTTACTTTTTTTTGCATTTAAAACATAAGAAATGAATTTATTTTGATTTTATTGACCTACCATTATCTTCAAATTGTTTTTTTTTCCTGATATTCGTATTCGCAAAACATTCGCAGAAATTTCGCGAATGCGAATACGAATATCCAAAAATATGCGAATATCCGCGAATGCGAATATTCGTTACATCACTAGTAGGTAGGTAGGTTAATTACATGCCAAAGTGGCTCGTAGCTACATACTTTTTGTTATAGACACACACATATACGACACTCATTTATTCAGTCATCACAAATGGTAAGCACTGCTTATATGGAATGCAAGCCCGCATGGGGGTGACATCAGTAGAAAACCAAGCAGGGGTAGGCAGAAGGTGTATTCATCATAGTACACCCATATTTCGCCAGTTGAGCCATTGACAGGCATTCAGACTCCGGGCTGCTAGATATAGGAAAACCCAATTACATTTTTCCCGACCCGGTGATTAAGCCCAGGACCCCGTGTTCCGCTGTAGCGTTGACGACCACTAGACCAACGCTGCAGACGATCTAGAGGGATATTTTTTTACTCTATGGTATCAAAGGACAAGACAAGTGGAAAGAGTTGCATCGGTTACACCGACAAGAGTGTCATAACTCCGCACAAGAATTGGAATAGAATAAGTAAAGTTTCTCCGGTGACAGTCGCTACGATTTCGTTCGCTAAAACCAACTCGAACGGAATGGACATTAGCGGTGCCTAATTTCGTAAAAATAATAAAAGAGAATGAGTTTTGTTGTCTTTAAGAACTGAAATTCACTTCGTATTGTTCATTCCATCTTAAGGAGGCGCTTGTGGCACAGTGGCTATTGCGCATATCATTCGATCAGCGAAGTTAAGCAACCATACGCCTAGCCAGTAGTTGGATGGGTGACCGCCCGAGTTCCCTCCGTGCCGCGGAGAGCACGTTAAGCCGTCGGTCCCGGTTGCCAATTTAACATCTTTGGCAATCGTTACAGGTCAGTCGGAGGCCTTAAAATAATCTGACAACTGGTTTAACCCAGATCACAGATTTTCCTCCTAAATGGGGTTGCGAAGGTCAGATGGCAGTCGCTTCGTATAAAAATCAGGTGCTCCGCCACATCGGGTTGAATCAAGTGCCGACCCCAACATTCTATGGGATAAGGCCAGGGAGATGATGATTGTTCATTCCATCTTATATTCCTATCCAAATAGCAGGGTAGGTACTCTAAATCTTTAATAGTCACATTTGCATTCCACGAAATTATCAAAGCAAATAGGCCACACTTATCACCGTAACAAACGTACTTACAAAAACCTAGATACCGAAATTGGCACTAATTACTCAATATTAATTAAAAGTGTTGAACTACATTGCACGTTACATATGCCCTGTCTCTTTTACACGTCAGCTTCGTTGTATTTCTGTCTCGCACACGTCAGGCCCTGGATAGCCTTCAAGCTGAGGCTACATTGATTTTATTGCGTTCGCATCCCCCGGGCAATCGCTGTGTGTATTTTACGATGTGTAGCTATACTGGCAGTTACATTATATATCTGAGTACCTACAGTACAGCTATAAAGTCGGCAGTACAGATACAAATGTTGGACGAACGTTCGTAGGACTCTTGTTGTACGGTATTGAGCGGGGATGCTTTGCGAATGTATGCGATACTCGAGTTTCGTCCGTACTCCAAGTATATGTTTTAACTAGCAGTGCCCCGCGGTTTCGCCCGCGTAGATATAGTTTCATCCTTATTGTCGCGGAACCCAAATATTTATAATAAATAAAATAAAGTCCCGTTATAATCGGTCCAGCCGTTTCAGAGATTACCCGGAACAAACAGACAGACAGACAGAGATAATTTTTAAACTTGGTTTTTTAGTGTCAGTAGCGTGTATACTTTCATATGCATTTAGTGAAAAGCTGTAATTTTGGAATTACAAACAGACACTTCAATTTTATTTATCTGTATAGATTAGTCCGAGAGTATGTAAACAAGTTGCAGCTGATGGGCCTACTACACATGGAGCACTGTATATAAGGTTCTATCTGGACTTAAATCTACGCGGGTGAAACCGCGGGGCACAGCTAGTCTAATATACTTTAGACTAGCTGTGCCCCGCGGTTTCACCTCGCACTTCGCTTATAGGAACAATACAAAATGTTCGGGAATGACATATGTCACGTGACTGGTTTATGTCATTTCCATACATTTTGTATCGTTTCTATTAGCGCAAGCGCGAAAGACTGCTCCTTTTTATAGGCATGAACTGTAATGAAACATACGTTTTCCTCTAATTACATAAATAAAAAATGAATAAAGAAAAATCTGAACAAACCCATTCGGTACCGTCAATATGACCCAATTAATAAAAAAAACACGGATTGAATAAAATATTACACAGGTCAGGCGGGGCCAATCAGGCGGCAGATTACATTTTTATCGACAAATCATGAGTGAGCTCGAACGACATCGACCAATCACGTGGAAGACTGTGACGTCACAAATTAGAAGAGATCTACGTAATTTAATTTATTAGACTCGATGTATGACAAGATTTAAACCGATTAGGATTCCCGAGGAATATGTGTCGCGGAATATTCACATCGGGGCGAAGTAAGTAATAATTTTCAAATTTAATTACAAGTGCGGAACATCTACGTTACATTTGTGCGATTTATTTATTTATTTATTTATTCAATAATTAGAACGGCATACAATGCCAATTACACTAATTACATACAGGTAATGCAATGTACACATAAAAATATAATCCATTAAAAAATAAATAATAAAAATAAAAAGTAACATTCATCCTTTCTCGAAAACACCATGCACTCTAACAATAGTTTGTTCCACCCGTCATCAAACACATCCACAGTAGGGCTCTATATACATCTACATTTACATACATACATATACTCACGCCTGTATTCTCCGAAGGGGTAGGCAGAGGTGTTATAATAACAACACCCACATTTCACCGAAGATGCTATACATACGTCTGTGAATTACTTCTCAGACATATGCAGGTTTCTTCACGATGTTTTCCTTCACCGTAAAGCACGTGTGAAATCACTGCACATACATAAGTTTTTTTTTGAAAACTCAGGCCTCGCTGGGATTCGTACTTGCGTCGCTTGCGTAGCAGGCGACAGCTCTAACCCCAAGGCCACCACGGCTCATATCTACATTCCTAATTATTATTCGTCTTTTCTGTCTTATTTCGTTTGTGTCAGTTATTGAATCCCTTCAAAATAACCTAACAACATAAGAATACGAGTCTTGACAACCCTAATCGACCAAATCTTGCGTAAAGACATTTATGAAGAGAATAACGATGATCGTTCTTACAAATGGCCATAATTCCCGAAACCATTGCATTCGGGTACATTCGTAAACGCAGCCGAAGTTACCCGAACTGCGGCCGGAACTAGGGATGCTGCTTTCCTTGACCTACATGCAACAAGGTAAGTACGGGTGAAGGTAGCCATTCTGGTAAATTATTACATTTATCATGTTTACGGGCTAGATTGATGTTGATGGAATAAATTAATTAAATTATTATGAGGATGGAAGACGGAGAAGTAATTTAATCAAGAGTAATATACACGGAATACTTATACAATTTTCGTGGAGATGACGAAGTAAAAGAAATTTTGCGTGGGTAGTTACTTACTTATCTGTGTTTTTGACGGTAAAGGTGAAATTTAATTTCTTATTCTAAAAGAATAAAGTGCGTTCCAGAAAAAAAGTTAAGAAATATCATTAATTATCTTTATTTTCTCCTAGGCTACTTAAAGCTTTTTACATTTGAGTAGCTAAGTATTTTTAGGTAAATTTTCACCAGTGCCAAAATCAGAATTTCACTCATTGAAACATGCTCACAGTACAGGTACGAAGTCCTTTGCACCATCAGGTAGAACACTGGTGATTGTGACGGATACAAACAAGAATCACCATCAGATGTACACAAAGAGAGCCGTGGTGACCGTGTGGTTTGCGCAGTCGCCTGCTACGCAAGCGACGTCAGCACCAATGAGTTTTCCTAAAAACTTAAGTGCACTAATTTCACTCCACGTGCTTTGCGGTGAAGTAAAAAACCTGCGAACCTGCTTGCACCTGCATCTGATACTTAAATAATACAAAAACGTATGTAAAGTGCCTGAGACGGGGATGGACTCACCGTCTGTCACGTTGGCACTTTATCATATTCGGTGAAATGTGGGATTTGTTGTTGCAAAACCGCTGCTTACCCCTTCGGGGATGGCGTGTGCATATTAATTTTTATTTATTTATGGTATGCCAAATTTTTTTCTCCAAATTAGGTACCAGGTGCGAGTGATAGATGGTGTCTCCAGGTAAATCACTGAACACTGACTGAGAGCAGATTTTCCCTGGATGTTTGATATTACCGTAAAAAGAGTGGTGTGTATCTGAAGTACCATGATAGTAATATATTGCGATTAGCTTTGCCTCGTAAGTAAGGAGACAGACAGACAGAATGAGAAAAAGTTTAAAGATTGTTTTTTTCATGTCAGTACCGCATATACTATCACTTCATATATGTATTTAGTAAAAAGCTGTTATTTTGGAATAACAAACAGATATTTCAATTTTATTTATATGTATAGATGCATACGTATAGATGTATAGATCTACTTTAGAGCCTGCTCTAAAGTACCCATACAGCAGATAAGTACAATCAGGTACCTATCCAAGGTAATCATATAAAAACCTTACATCATTTCAAAATACACCACCTGAATAATTAACTTAGCACTTAAATAAAGAACTTGGTAATTACAGAAGCCTTTCCAACGAAGGTCTCGAACAGGAAGCTAATGTACATAGATTAAAAATTGATAAGACGGTCCGTCAAGTCTCTGTTGTTCGGTCTAGATATAGACGATAAGTAAGCCGTGGGAATAGGCGGTTGTTCCATGTAAATAACTTAGTTCACTGAATCGATACTAGAACTGACGTAAGTGCTGTTTCAAATTTTATTTATTCAGGTGGTCTAGAAATACAAATTCCATATCATTAATAAACGCTTTTCATTGTAAAAGCTTCTATGTGATAATGATTTTAAGAGAATCAATACATACGGATAATTAAAATAAGTGTCTGTTTGTAATTCCAAATTAACAGCTTGAAAAATATTTATTCAGTCTAGGCCCTGGTAAGGCACTTATGAAAGCGAGAATTTACTACCGGTTCGGAAACTAGCCTTCTGAGAAGAACCGGCAAGAAACTTATAAATCACATATATAAAAACCAACAATAAAGTATTTTCTTTGTCTGTTTGTTCCAGCCAATTTCCGAAACGGCTGGATCGATTTTAACGAGACTTGCATTGGCAGATAGGTAATGTTACAATGAGTAACTTAAGCTACTTTAATTAAAATAAAAGAAAACATTCCGCGGGCCATCCATTAAGGCAAAGCTAGAAAATAATAAAATATCTCCGGACGACGGACGTTATCACACAGCGTCATGAGTCCCAAGCCAAGCATGTTTTTTTGGTTCATTTTTTTTAATAAATACTAATTACATAAAATGTAGAACCCGCGACTCCCAGTATAGCAGTCTAAGTGCCTAGTGCGAGTTTTCTTAAAATCGCCGTCACAAGTCACCGCGTCGACGTAAACGCAGATTTGTGTAGGCTCACAATAGCGTCGTCTTTAGGCCGACAGAGGCGCAGATTTGTATGGGCTCACAATAGTGTCATCATAAGCCGACAGAGGCGCTGTTCCGATCCTATACAAATCTGCTTATACGTCGACGCGGCGACTTGTGACGGCGGCAGTGAAAAACTCGCACTAGGCCCTCAGGTATACTAACTTCTAGATCAATAGTGGATTGGTTTACATTAATGATCTTGGGGCCTTAACGGTAACCACTTAAATACTACCAAAGCTATCCCAGAAGTCTCAAGTAGGTACATTCAGGTGAATTCTAATCAGATAGTACGTCAATGGTCTCTCACCTTTCCTACCTTACAAATACTCATTTTGTATAAGTACATGATCCTATTCTGTACCTACTTACATGGCCTTTATCAATGACATGGAGTATATTCTGACGCACATACTGTATGACGGTAGCCCGGCACGGTGCTACTAGAATGCCTAATTTCTCCCTATCTATCTATACATCTATACAGATAAATAAAATTGAAGTGTCTGTTTGTAATTCCAAAATAACAGTTTTTCACTAAATGGATATGAAAGTATACACGCTACTGACACTAAAAAACCAAGTTTTAAATTTTTTCTCGGTCTGTCTGTCTGTCTGTCTGTCTGTCTATCTGTCTGTCTGTCTGTCTGTTTGTTCCGGGTAATCTCTGAAACGGCTTGACGGATTCTAACGGGACTTTCACTGGTAGCTGATGTTTCAAGAGGTAACTTAGGCTACTTTTATTTATCAAAAATATTAGGGTTCCGCGACAACAAGGATGAAACTAAATCTACGCGAGTGAAACCGCGGGGCACAGCTAGTGTTATATATGTAAGTATAAGTATATCCGTTCATTGGTATCTATAATACAAGCTTTGCTTAGTTTGGAACTAGATGGCGCTGTGTGACATTATTTATTTATATACTCAAAAAAATCTATCTGTAACAAAGGAAATGCAATAATAATGCAGTATGGTAATTTTGCCATGTCGGTTTAGTAATAAATGACACAAGTGACCTAGACAGACTTAAATAGCACCTGTGGAATCGGCGCCGCACTTACGTATTCTCTGTGAATTGTAAACTAAGTAATGGGGGATCATTTGATATAGACCACAAGCCACTGTAATGATATAGAATGGAAAATTACCCTTTCTTTGAACGTCGTAGCAAAAGACACGTCAGTCTGACCTATTTTCTGTAATTGACTTTGTAATAGATGCATTTCTAGAAAGTTTTCTGTAACAAAGGAAACTAGAATATGTATAACGAACTAGCTGTGGCACGCTGTATTACCCGAGTAGGATTAAAAATCTATACATCTATATCTATATCTACAGATACATACAGATAAATAAAATTGATGTGTCTGTTTGTATTCCCAAAATAAAAGCTTTTCACTAAATGTATATGAAAGTGTACACGCTACTGAAGCTGAAAATCCAAGTTTTTTCTCCGTCTGTCTGTCTGTCTGTCTGTTTGTTCCGGGTAATCTCCGAAACGGCTGGACGGATTTTAAAGGGACTTTCACTGGTAGGTAGCTGATGTTTCAAGGAGTAACTTAGGCTACTTTTATTTATTAAAAATATTAGGGTTCCGCGACAATAAGGATGAAACTAAATCCACGCGGTGAAACCGCAGGGTGTGCCGGTTTCACTTACTAGACTCAGACTAAAACTATATCCCTATATAACTATATCCCTGTTTGAATCCGTATTACAGAAAGAGATCTACAAATCATCATGTCCTCTTAAACCGAGGACGATCTAAGTCGTTATTTGTAAAAAGTGTGATAAAACTTATTAATGGAACGTTAAAAACGAGATAATATAAATAACAGAAACGGGAAAGAGGAACAGATATATATGGGCAAGTTTTAAAATAATTTAAGAAAAGGTCACATTGTCTGTCCGTATATAGTTCAACGCTTAAATACCCGACTGGTCCGCAATGTCTGTAACTATTTCAATATATTTTTAACGATCTATCGGATGGGTTTTCACTGGACGTGTGACCCAATAAAGTCTTATAAATAAATAGTTTAAGATAGTGTTTCGTTTCAGAATAGATTTTAGTGAGGGCAATTGTTTAAAGTCGTTAAAAGCTACTTAGAAGCACTCTATCAAGCGTCATTAAATAAAGTATCTTAACGCGATAACACCGAGTATAAGTATTTATTAAATCTTCACGTGGTACCCGCAAAGGTCCCAGAAGGGGTAGGCGGAGTGTGTTAAGCAAAGGCAAAACACTTTTTATCGAAGGCCTGTATTTTTTGAATAAAATGCCTGAGTTTTTGCCTGGGGCCTTACTGGGAGCTCTTATTGACATGATAGTTTTACTCTTACCAAGAGACAGATGTATTTGGTGTGTATACATCTGTCCCTGTCACACGCAATATCATTGAAATAAGAGCTCATAGTTAGGCCCCTGTTCTTTCTCGGTGTTGAATTCTTTTTATATTCATGCATCTCTTCATACATTTCCTGCGGTTATGTGTGTGTTTTGAATTTTACCCTTTACGGAGAAGTATATTCGAAAGATTTGGTCATTATAGTTTTTCGTTGGACGCTACTAAACGAAATTCTCAATTTCTCAAATCTCAAATCAAAAATTCTTAATTCTCAAGCCTTGAAAGTCTCTTTTAAATATTAGTAGAAGCATTTTTAAAGTCGGATGTATAGTAAGCGCTATTTAAAATTCGTCGGAAACTGTAAAATATACGGTTTCTGTAATGTCTAAACTGGAGTATACGATCTAATTATAAATTGGCGCTGTCTAAACAATACAAAATAGAATGAGGTTTTTATATCCTCTGAACCCTATTCCTATGAGACCGACAAAACATTAATTTATTGAGTTACATTGACGTCATACACGTCTGTACTTGGATGGAAAAACTAGTAGGTATTTATACATTTTGCAACGAATAATGAATCCACTTACCGCAATATACGGATATGTGGGATTATAATAAATAGAGACGGTATATATCTAAATTATATGTTTCCCTGCATTGTTATTCCTACTTTATGTACGAATTATAACGTCGGTTTGAACTCAAATTGAGATTTCGACGTACCGCTACATTGTTGGAAGGAAATCATTAGCAACTTTGTAACGATACTTCTCCTTCATTGTATAACTTTACTGGTTATTACATTCAAAGTTCAATGGAATGTAAATTATTCCAGTTCATTAAAGCGACATTGAAGTAAATGTAAAACGTTAGATATGTCCGCAAATATTGGTGGAGTGTTTGGAGAGCACTTACTTGCCAAATAGCGGATGCCACAAGTGGAACGAGGCCGGGTCGTGCGGGTGGGGCGGCATGTGGACCGGGGGCTCGCCCGGCGTGGTGCTCCCGACCTCGGGCTCCTCTCTCCGCCGGCCCAGCGCTGCCGTCGGCGGGTTTGACGACCTGCGCACCGGATTCATCCCAGAACCAGTTGCAGCTGGCTCCAAGAGATTGTGCAGCGACTTTACACTGATCCGCGGCCGCGGCGACCCCTGCGAGCTCGCGCTACTGCTTCTTTGGTGACCCTGTGCCTCCGCGTGCTTCACACTCTGTAGGTAATTGTTGTTAGGGTAATATGGAGATGTCGGGCTCTTCTGCTGCCCTGTCCGAGGCGACCGCTGGCTCATCATGTTGGGATTGAAGTAAGGTATTTGTAATCCAGGCAGAGGCACATTCGGCCGTAAGTTCGGATTCATGCCCGGATACATGCTCTGCAGAAACTGATTGTGGGGCATTGAACGCTGGTTACTGTTATAGCCGGGCGCGATCGGGCTCGTCCGTGCCGACGTATGCGTTTTGCTCGGATGGTTCTTCGTCGAATGCACAAACGGATTCTGCACGTCGCTCGTTTTTGATGAAATCTCCTTTATTTGGGCTTCTATTGCGTTCGATTTGGAGCGTTGCGAGGCGTTGGCTTGGTTCATGGCTTCCTGCCACATGGCAAACTGCAGTCGGTTGTCGTAGTCCATCGGCGGCATCATAGGGAACCCGGCTTGGCCCATAAAACGCTGTTGCGGGTTGAACATTTGCGACATGTCGGGGTAATTAGGTCCCGTGTAACCGGACGAATTGAGAGCTTTTAGGAAATCCATGTTTTGTGAACACGTCGCCATTGCCTCTAATTGGCTCAGGTAAGGTAGCCATATCATTTGATTAAGCGCAGCCGAAGTCGCCGCGTCAATATCGCCAGCGAGAGCGTCCATTGAAGGTATCGGCTTCGGTTGGTTGGTTTGATCGGGCTGCTGCGTGCTTGGTAGTTCCGGCCGCTCACTAGATGTACTTTTGGTTGGGCGCTTGTTGGTTAGTTGGGTAATCTCTTTACCTTTAGGAGACAACGGAGCATTAACGGCATCATTTTCTATTATAGTTTCCAATTGCGCCAATGATATAACCAGAATATCGGGATCTTGCAATATGGCTGGGAAAGCGAATGCCTCAGGCAGCCTGAGTTCCGGCCTTTGCACAAGTAACGCTCGTATTTCAGTCCCAGGGTTAGCTAGAATATCATTGAGTTTATTTTTTGGAATTAATAGGGGATCTGGAATGTTGAACTCTGCGCACGATTTGAGTACTTGTAGTTGTTTTACGGGGCTTAAATTTTCGTTTGACTTAGGTATCGATAGCTCCAGTCTCCTCTCTTTATTCTCCTCCCCTCGCCTGCCCTCGGGTTCCTCCTCACTGCACTTATTTAAATCTTTATTATTTTTAGCTAATGATTCCCGTTTAATCTTTTTCTCTTGCGGCTCACCAAATTCTTTAGTTACCTTTTTAATTTCGTCAGAGCAACTCGAAACGGTGGGACTAGCAGATTTTCTGTTTTTACCTAAATTTAACGGTTCACAATTCTGTTTCGTGATGGTCACTTCCGATGTATACATTTTAGGCGACGGAGACGAGAGGAGGGTTTCTAAAAACAATGTCTGTTTGCTCTTTGTGAGTGGCATTGTGAATATTTCCGGCGAGGACGGAATGGCAGGGATTCCGCTAGGTTGTGGCGACTGCATCGCGTCTGACTCTCGCGACGGAGCTCGCGGTATGTCTAGCCTCCTCGGCGACGCATGCGGGGTTGGCAACCTTTTGTGAAAACTTAGATCTTTAGGTTGTTCGTCACTCTTGTCCGACAGACGATCCTGCGTGTCATCTAAACAGATAGTAGTAAGTGCTCGAGTACGATTCTTTCTAGGTGGGGCAGAATTTATACTCAAGTCCGTCGCTACTAATTCAACGCCGCCTGTCGGATCGTCTAAATCTTTTGTAGGATCCGGAGGTGAATAGTTTTCCTCAGGTTCTATTTTTGGTTTGGTGTCCTCAGACTCTTCCAGTTCCTGGTCTATTTCAGGCTCAACGAGAGGCTCAAGAGGCTCGAGAGGCTCAAGAGGCTCGAGAGGCTCAACCTTGTCGACCTGCATTTCACTAATTTCAGTATTTCCAGGAGCTGGCTCCTGTTCATGCTCCGGTGGTAATGCTATCTCAGTTCGATCGGGTAACGATGGTTCTTTGTGGGATTCTATGCTATTTTCAAACGTTTTTTCAACCTCAAAACTTTCTTGTAGATCAGGTACTGAATCAGTATACATAACGTTGGAAGCCTCAGCGTCGTGAAGACTTTTATCGATATCTGGTTCGTATTCTACATGGTTGGCACTGTTTTCTTTCATCTGAGGCGCGGCAGTCAGTGCGTCGATCGGGCACTCAGGCGGCGGGTCGGGCGCGAATACCTCATCGGGCATGTAGGCCTGGTCCGTCGGGTGGCTCCCAATATAGGCCTGGTCGGACGGGTGGTCCCCAGTATAGTTCTGTTCGGGCTGGTGTTCCCCAGTGTAGGCCTGTTCGGGCGGGTGGTCTCCAATATACGCCTGATCGGGCGGGTGGTCCCCGATGTAGGCTTGATCGGGCGGATGATCTTCAATGTAGGCCTGATCGGGTGGGTGATCATCAATGTAGGCCTGATCGGGAGGGTGGTCATCAATGTAGGCCTGATCGGACGGGTGTTCTTGAATGTAGCCCTGGTCGGGCGGGTGGTCTTCAATGTAGGCCTGATCGGGCGGGTGGTCCCCGATGTGGTGCAGGTGCAGCAAGCCCTGCGCCGCGGTCATGCTGCTGCCCCCGGGCGAGCCCAGCGCCTCCAGCCGCTCGATGATGTCCGACACCGGCGCGCTGCTCAGGAGGAGCTCGTCCTGCCCGGGGTACTCGCCGGAGCCGTGCACAAGGTGCGCCAGCTTGTCGAGCGCCTGGCCTAGGATCTGGTTGTCCTCGCAGCCCTTCTCGACTAGCGATTCGAGCAGCGCCTCGTCGTGCGGCCCACTCAGCTCGGGCAGGTAGTGGGCCTCGCTTATCGTGTCGAACAGATCCTTGTGGACTCCCATGTCACCCGGGAAGGCGTCGTCGTCGACGCGCTCGGGCGCGTGGGCCTTCCTCGAGCCGAAGAACATGTCGTCGGGCGTCTTCGGGTCCCCGAGCTGGTAGGACATGACGTCCCGCGCCACCTCCTCGGCGGGCAGCAGCAGCTGGTCCAGCTCGAGGTGGTCGCGCTGCTGGTTGAACTCGAGCTCGGCCACGGCCAGCAGGTTGTCGAGCGGCGTGGGCTCGGGCGGCGGCGCGGGGCGCGGCACGGCGATGGTGTGCGAGGGGATGTGGGTCTCCAGGTCGGGCGCCAGCCACGGCGAGGTGGGGCGCGCGCGCGGGCGGCCGGGGCGACGCCGGCGCCGCGAGCGGCCCTCCGGCGGCGGGGCCGGCGAGCGGATGGAGTCGTAGATGGCGCTGCGCGGGATCACACGCCAGCCGGTGGCGGTGCGCGCGAGACGGAAGCGGTTGCGCGGGTCGTAGTCCTCGCAGTGGACCTGGTGCAAGGTGGTCTCGTGGTGGCGGGCCCACAGGTAGAGCGGGCGCAGGCGCGGCGCGGGCGGGGGCGGGCGGGGCGGGGGCGCGGGCGGGGGCGGGCGGGCGGCATGGGTGCGGGCGGCGCGAGGCTCGCCGCCGCCGCCGGGCGCTCGCGGAGACACTCCGGCGCGCCGCACCACGGGACTGGCGACGACCGCGCGGACGCGGCCCCGACGCGGACTGCCGGCCCGCGCCGCAGCCCCGCCCCGCGACCCCGCCCCGCCCAGCGATCGATACCCGCCCGCCGGGGGTTGCCATACCGAACCTCTCCGCTTTCCACTATTATTATATTTCTCCAATTATTACATTCCGCGCCATAAAGTACGATTTATTACCTATTACTATTGCAACACATTGCGCAGTACTGGTTAATGTATTTTTTTTATTTGAGAGACACTCAATTCCAATGAAAGATAAAGTTACACATGACATCTACGTGTCCATTTTCTTGAAAGACGAATCCTGCACTAGAATAAAAAATAACATCTCGTAGAAATTCTTTATTCCGCGCACATAAAAGGGTGTCATGTAACCGTGAAAGCGTTCTGTATTTCCCAAGTTCGTAGTGGTGTAGTAAGCCGGCGTAGTGTGCGAGCGGTGCACCCGCGCCTGCACCCGCATGTAAACACGTCGCCCCCCCCCCGAGCTCCGCACGACGTGGCCTCGTTAATCTTAAATCCATATCTGTGTGTCTGTGTGGTGGTCGCGTAAGGCACGCCCCCGGTCACCCGCCGGCTCTTTTGACAACAAAATACCAAAATCAAGTTTCATTTTCTCATACTCGGCACACAAGCGCCTCTGGCGGGATCTATTGGTACTAGGTTAAACGCTTCGTTCGGTCGCTGCATCGCTTGCCTACATGAATGCTTGGGGCTGGCATTCGAACTACTACTTAGTGGCTGTATGGAGCATTTGACGAATGAACTGCATTCATCCAAAGCTGTTTCCTAGTTTAGAAACGTTACTCTTATCGAAAAAATGTGTGTTGCATTTCGTAACGGCTCTTACTTTCTGATGACCAACCGGGGTGTCACCCGTTTGGGGTGTCACCCAGGGGGTTGTCTGCGCTTTGCGGTCTGCCGAACATTTCCCACTCTCATTTCGAACGCTTGTCAAAACACGACGAGGGTAGTTGGCGTAAACACTGAGGGGACGCAGGCGAGAGTTAATTAAAATCAGTTTGATTTTGGAACTAATTGCCTAGATCCATAGGTACTTACGCAACCGAAGCAATGTACCTACATGATTAAAAGTGTACGCTCCAGTGCATACAGTTATGGTTTGTTTGAAAAAAGAAACTGTAGCAAACTTATTTTCTCTTAAACTACAACAGGCATTGATTTTTACCTGCCTGTAATTAAGTTTAAAAAACACGTGTCTAACGTATTTGACTTCGAATTTATTCCATTTCACCGGGTTCAAATAATTGGCAGGTCGCTGTATGTACTGTGCTGACATCTATGTCATACATTTGACATTAGCATTGCTCATTTCCAAGAAAGATGCAACCACGAGTAGTTACCAATTTACGCAACAGATGGCGTGATGATAACTTACTATTTATGGTTATAAGATTTTCAAATTATATAATAGATCTCACGCATAGAAAACCGGTGGCTACTGCGATAGTGCCTAGTGCGAGTTTTCTTAAAATTGCCGTCACAAGACCGCGTCAAAGTTAACGCAGATTTGTATGGGATCGGAACGGCGCCTCTGTCGGCCTAAAGATGACACTATTGTGAGCCCATACAAATCTGCGTTTACGTCGACGCGGTGACTTGAGACGGCGGCAGTGAAAAACTCGCACTAGGCACTCTGGCCGGAGGGCGTCCTACAATACATTTGCCGTTATCAATACAGATAAATAAATTTGAAGTGTCTGTTTGTAATTCCAAACAGCTTTTCACTAAATGCATATGGAAGTATATAAGGTACTAACATAAAGAAAATTTTATATTCTGTGGGATTTCCAAAAACAAAATAGAGAAAATAAAGATTGGTACATTTTATAAATGCAATTTTATTTCCTTAAATGGCGTGTGTACATCACGCAGAATTACTTAGGGTACCTACTTATATATAGGATATTATTACAATATTTATAATAGCAATATAGCAAATATAATATATTGTAGATGACATCTAGAATTTCCGACTAGCTAAAATGTTCTCTCACAGCCAAAAGCAAATGCATGATAAAGTGAGATATATTCATCTATACAGATAAATTAAGTACGGGTCGGACATAGAAAAACCAATGTTTAACTTGTTCTTTGCTTGTCTGTCTGTTTGTTTAGGCTAATCTCCGAAACAGCTGGACCGATTTTAACGCGACTTTCACTGGCGGATAGCTAGCTACATTAGAATTAATTATATTAGTACCTAGCCACATTCATTAAAAAAAAATGTGTTCCGCGGGCCACCGTGTAAACGTAAAACCGGGCAAGTATGAAGTGACCTTGAAGGATTTTTTCTTTTAAATTACGGAACCCGGAAAGGGCCTTAAGACCTTCTTTATATTATTACATAATACGTGTCTAAGCTACATACTATTATTACAATGATAATATGGTAGCTTAATAAATATAATATTATATACTTATCAATTATTCTAAAAACTACACATTACTTAGGGACTTACAGATTATAATTTACTAAAAATATTTTCCATATCTAGCAACTTCTATTAGTTATATTTACGTTATTATATAAAATCACTTTTAAACATAATTCAATGAAATATACATACATAGATACATAGACTAATACTTTTTACAATAACATACTATACATATATACTACAATAATACATTACAAATTACTCTTTAAAACAACTATATTAAAGTCCAAAATCCGTGTAAGACTCACAAGTGACTTATCACAATTTTTTCCTCCTCAGCGTGACTTGGTACTCGTGGATTGTTTTGAGCAGGTACAGGGAACCAATGGTCAATACTACGGCAGTTCCTGTAGCTACAATGCCATAGTGATTGGTATCTCCTACTGGTGTGTGCCATACTACTGTACTGGTGAGCTGAAAATGAACAGCTTTTTGTACATACATACATAAACTAGGTCGACTTAATACGCGTACATTTTGGGCATGGAGCATCGGCTGGTGGAACATCCAAAGTCAAAATAAAGTTAACAATATATTAGTATACTAGCTGTGCCCCGCGGTTTCACACGCGTTGATTTAGTTACAACCTTATTGTCGCGGAACCCTAATATTTTTATAAATAAAAGTAGCCTTAGTTACTCCTTGATACATCAGCTACCTGCAAGTGAAAGTCCCGTTAAAATCGGTCCGGATTTCGTTACCGATCCGTTTCAGAGATTACCCGGAACAAACAGACAGACAGACAGACAGACAGAGAAATTTTTTAAAACTTGGTGATTTAGTGTCAGAAGCGTGTGTCAGTTGCTGAGTTTCTTGCCAGGTTCTTCTCAATAAAAGTAAAATTCCAAACCCCATCGGGTTCAGAACGACATGATTATATGAGGTATAATCCTCGTAAGTACTTTGTAAAACATCTAATAAATAAAGAAATTTTTAAATTTAAATGAATGCGCTCACCATAGTGTAAGGAATTTCCTTCCAGCTACATTTCTCCTTGGAGCTACCATTGCAGAGGAATGTCACAGCCGGGGACATAGCCTTGCTGCACGCATCCAGGCGCTGATCTGGACATCGAAGGTACAGACGGGGTGCTTCAATTTCATTCCGTGCGGTACTGAAATTTTACATGGATTTAAAAATATGGAGTTAAACTCATTCAGAAAAGTTTTATACATTACTTTAGTTGTGGCCTGAGGTCTAACCCACATAATTATCATTTAAATCAAAATCAAGATCAAGGCAAAAAAGTGTTTGAGATTCCACATTAACAGCTTTGTATATGAAAGTATACATGTATGATACAGGGAAAAAGTTATTTTCTTTAATTTTTCTCTGTCTGTCTGTTTGTTCCAGACAGTCCTTGAAATGACTGCACCAATTTTCACAGGACTTTTACTGGTAAATAGCTGATTTTACAAGGTGTAACTTAGTCTACGCCGGAGAAAATGTGAGGTGGAGAAAGTTTGGTAATAATTTTGCAACTCACCCTCCACCTGGCACAGCTTGATGGTACCTAGCATGGACGGGCAGCCACAGATAGACTTTGTGATCAATCACTTTGCCCAACACATATACACTGCTTTCTTGGGATTGCTCCGTTGGTAGTTCTACATTCACACGGTTCTTTGGGATTGCATTCAGCTGGAAAATTTCATATCAATGATTTTTAAAATAGAAAAATGTGTGAGCTTATCTTTTTGTATGTGTTTGCATGGTTGATTTGTAAAATAAATAATTTACTTGGTACAATAGTCAAATTACAGCAGTTTTTCAGAACTCATTCTGAGTGGTCTCTTTACAAAATAAATTTTACATATTGTCTAAAAGAAAACCAAGCAAATTTAAGGCAGAAAAGTTAAAAGGTCCAGTATTAAAAAATACTTTAATATTTACATACATTACACCAGGGGTCAACTATGATTGTTTAAGCAGAGTGTATTAAGAAGCTCTCAAATTGTATGTTGCAGTGGTACTGCAAATGAAACATTGAAGCTCAGAATTTCTTCACGATCTGAGTAAACCGGTGTTGGTAGGTCCTCTATTCTGTAATCTATACATCTATATCTATACAGATAAATAAAATTGAAGTGTCTGTTTGTTATTCCAAAATAATGGCTTTTCACTAAATGCATATGAATGTATACTCGCTACTGACACTAAAAAACCAAGTTTGAAAATGTTTCTCTGTCTGTCTGTCTGTTTGTTATGGGTAATCTCTGAAACGGCTGGACGGATTTTAACGGGACTTTCACTGGTAGGTAGCAGATGTTTCAAGGAGTAACTTAGGCTACTTTTATTTATTAAAAATATTAGGGTTCCACGACAATAAGGATGAAAATAAATCTACGCAGGTGAAACCGCAGGGCACAGCTAGTTAAAAATAAACTAGTACTTATTAGTAATGAGAAAAATCCAGCACTTACTCTATGAGCCCTCTTCAGATCACCCAGCTCATCGGGGTTCACATACACACCCGCTGGTAGACTCTGGTCCACTCCTATTATACAGTCCTTGTATAACCATCTCTCTTTCTCATTCTCACTGCTGAACACTATGCCATATGTCAGGTTCCTGAAATTATATAATTCTGGGATATAGAACAGAATAGTACCAAGTTGAGGGGCCTTATATTAGGGCCCATCTTTATTCATTGCTATATAACTGAGTAAAAGTGATAGACAGGTATACATGTTAGATACATCTGTTTCTTACAGTAGGTAAGTCAAATAATAACAAAATATACAAAGCCCAATAAATTACTATTGCACATTCAAAGTCAAGGCTCATAACTTGTGATGCCACCTATATGTAATAAGTATTGTGGTATGTAGCCGTATAAGAATAAGAACAAATCCCAGCGGGGCCTATGAGTTTTTCTAAAACCTTATGTGCAGTGATTTCACACCACGTGCTTTACGGTGAAGGAAAACATCGTGAGGAAACTTGGATATATCTAAGAAGTATTTCAAAGGCGTATATAGTATAGTGCCTGAGACGGCGATAGACTGACCATGTCACATTGGCACTAAATCATATTCGGTGAAAAGTGGGTGTTATTACAATGCCTGTGCTTGCGCCTTCGGGAAATACAGGGTACCTAGTTGAATATTTGACGAGACCGTCAAACTATTTAAAAATATTCAACTGGAATGATAGTATGTAACCAAAAAGTAAATGTGTTATTTACCTATGAAAGCCCTCGTTCAACAGTGTCTGCTTGAGTTTCACATTAAAGTTACATGAACTAGCAGAGAATCTTAATAACGATAAGAAAACTACTACAGCACTATTTATTCGACTTGTGGAATTTATCGCCATTATAAGCAATATAAGGGTTAGTAGTTTCGTTTTAAATCTTCACCGTACCACGACTTATTACAATGTAAATGTTATTTCTGCTTTTTGAGTCAATTATCAAAACAAAACAACGAAAATTATTTAAATATTGTTCCGACCAATGTGCCGTCTATTTATTTATTGACTGTCACTCACTGTCAGTCACTGACTGACGTAACGACAATGTCTTTGCTTGCGTGTTTGTGACAGTGACAAACAAAATATACTATTTTAATAGGTTTAATTTTTTCTAATATTTATACGTAAAGCAGTGTTACTCATACAGCCGAGGTCTCCAATAATGTCATTCCTTAGTTAATTCTAGCTTCTGCTGGCGACTTCATCTGTGTGATATAATTTTGACGAATGCTACAACACGTATTTTTTATTTCCATAAAACATCTTATTTAGAGTTGTCGGAGGTTTATTGCGATTTCTTTGTTTGTGAATAAAAACAACTTTTTTACGAGTGATATATGAATTTGCCAAGTTAAAGATGTACTTACGTTATACGTACCTAAGTTATGATTTTCTTGTACTCACAAGGGACAAGGAAATTATGCGACAAAGGCCTGAATTATTTGATTACGTTGAAATGACTTTATTTTTGTGTGTTATTACGACAAATGTTTTTTAACGGTAGTATTAAGCTTGACCCTCAACACAATTTTGTACGGATATCGATTGTTGATAGCGAAGTAAGAGTCCCACCATACATTGTCAGTTTTTTTCATCTGAGGTAGAGTATCAAATAGGTATTTAATTAATTAATGCCTACCTAACGGATATGTCTGAGATATTAATCACTTAATTACCTGTTTTAATTGCCTAATCGTGTACCGGATACTTACTTAGTTATTAAATATTTAAATTAAGAGGGCAGAATGTGAGCAATACCTAGGTACATAATTATTTTAACCAAAAGAAAATTAAAAATGTAAACTTTTTTAAATTTCCTTCTAAGATGTAGTGGGCATATTTATTTTCAGAAGACTAGTTCTATATAGACTATTTCAGAAGGCTAGTTTCCGAACCGGTGGTAAATTTTCGACTTTCATAAGTGCCTTACCAGGGCCTAAACTGAATAAATATTTTTCATTTTCATTTTCATTTTCAATGCCCGTCATCGAGTTCGACGCTGAGAAACCTTAGTGAATAATGCGGCTGCTTGCCACCAGGCAGACTATACCCCAAGTAAGATTGTACATGACGATATTTGCGTATTTAGTGTGGCTCAAAATGGCTTGATCCACCATCTTTGGAATTGAACCACAACACACATCCGAAAAAAATCAACAAATTTTGAGCCACGCTAAAACGCGACGTCACTCGTCGACGTTTGTACCTACTATTAGAAATAAATATATAGTCAAAACCTACCTATTTCAATGTAGGTACGTTGTTGGCAAAATTTGAAGTGTGAAATAAACAGCAGTTAGCACAGAATATAAGCTTACTACAAGCAGTATGGAATCTTGGAACAAATCGTCCGAAATGACACACTCACACAGACGCGCATTTAGGCGTAATGACAGTAAGAGATGTCACGTCGTTACCCATCGCATAAAGGGTGATCACATGTTTTTCTTTCTTTCGTCAAGTTGGCAAATACTACATTATTTTGACATTAAATAAAGAATCAATTTGGCAATCCTCATTCAATAGAGCAAAATATATTCTTATTTAAATAAACTTTAATAGATTACATTCCTTACTGCTTCTAAAGCTTATATTTATACTGTGGTACTAGTTACCACAGTATTGTACCTGCCTAGTTAAATATTTCAGCTAAAGGTTTTATTGTCGAACACAAATTGCATTCCACAGCTCGTGAGGCCCCAGTAGGTAATTTTATTGTTCAAACGCATAGGTATGCCAATGTTATTTGTGAGAATTGAGAGAGTGTTATATTACCATGGAAAATACTTGCTTGTGTAGCAGGGGCCCAACCATCAGCTCTTATTGCAATGATAATGCAGTTGTGCGACAGTGACAGATGTATACACGTCGCGTACATCTGTCTCATAAATGAGTGAAACTATCATGGCAATAAGAGCTCATGGTAAGGCCCCAGGTGACTGCTTAAACCCCACGACCACCCTAATTGTTCAATTTTCAAAAATTGTTAGTCTACAGTAATATTATAACGAGGAAAGTTTGGTTGTTTTTTTGTTTGTTTGTTTGCATTGATACTCCGAAACTACTTGACCGACCGTGAAAATTCTTTCAGCAATGGATAGCTACATCATTAGCGAGTAACATAGGCTTTATTTTATCTCCGTACTCTCACGGGAACGGGAACTATGCGGGTGAAACCACGTGACGTCTTCTATTTTTCTAATTAAAGATCCCTTTGCTATAAATTAAGTGAGTATGTAGCATAGAATACTAATTAGTATTGGACCATAACGCCCCAAACTATGGCCCACCTCATATCGTGCCCTGCGTGCCTCACCAGCTGCACGCGGGAAGATCTAATGGCTGGCACCAATAATGCTGTTGAAGTAGCCAAGTTCTGGGCTACAAAAATTTAAACTGTCTGTCATCGACACGATAAGAAGAAGTATTGGACCGTGAGTGATTAAAAACGTATCATGAGTGTAGTCACTTGTTGTAATTATAGTACGATGTCACTGCAATGAGTTATCAAAACAATTTGGCAATACAGTTTTAAGTGAATAGGTACACAAATGATCACATATTTAACTGACTGTACGTCTATAGTGTGTAATATACATACCTTTGTTGTAGTATATGTCTATGATATCAGACAGACATGTTTAAAAAGAGGGTATATGTATATATAAGTAAGCAGTATGTTAACTAGGCCTTATTTTTTAAAAGAGAACGTTTGCCATTGGAGCGTAAGGATTAAATTGTTTTATAAATTTAATTATATTATTGCACCTATTAACTTTACTGTCTGTCATAGATAGTAATTTTTTGGAAAAATTTGATGACGTATACTTACACACAGACGTGTGATATGAGAGATGCACACGTCTACACACGATGTACACACACAGACGTGTGCAACTATGAGAGATGCACACACACGTCTGTGTGTGTATGTCATTTCGAACGATTTGTTCGTAGTTACCATACTGCTTGTAGCTAATAATATAAACTGTGCGTACGTATATCTAGATACCTGTGAGCATAATATCATTCACTCTAGCGGCCCTACCATGACCTTTTATTTTGATCATAGATTGCCAATGATTATGAGACAGATGTATATGACGTGTATAATTCTGTCACTGTCACACAGTGGAACTATCATGGTCATAAGAGCTTATGGTAAGGTCCCTGCTATGTGAAGTGATTCGCAGTCGACATCGAGTCTGCATTGACTTCCACCTTGAGTCATTGAAGGTGAAGGGTGGCCATGATGACAGGCTTTTTAACATCGGATAGAAAAACATTAATGTTATTTGTATTTCTGAGTGTATGTTTAAAGCAACGTAGCTATCAAACGAATGGGCCCATGTTTTTTATTTTAGTTACGCGGCTGCACATTATAGTTATAGGGGTATTGTGTGACACAATAACACGGTTGCAAGGTTGCTTGTTTGTCATTGTTAGCGTACTAGCGTAGCATCTGGTAGCTCAATGACACTCTCTACAGAAATATAAAGTTTTGAATTGCGCTCAATAAAAGAGAGCTAAACCCATGGTAAGTACTAAATAAATAATTTTTAATGTTATGGAGCTTTTAGGACCTAGAAACTTATTTTATATCTTATCCCGTAGTTGCTGATGTAGGTAATTAAAATTAGGTGATTTAGGTAAGTAAGTTGCAAAAAAGCAATTTAGAAACATAGGTTTAAAATCGTGACAAGCGATTCTCTTTAAGTATCTTGAGTGGGTGTACGTAGGCGACAGTCTCAGTTTTGGAAGTGAGAAATATCTACAAGGACCTAAAAATCATTGTCACCTAAGCAATCCGGTACGCGTTCCATTACCACGGGTCAGTGACTCACGCGTTTCTCGCATTAAATTCACATACATACTTGTCTCTTTTCAACTCCACACATAAGAGGAGTGTGGATATATTTTATTCACAAGAATGTCCAGTAGTAGTGGCTTACACGAAATGAGTTGATCTCCTTAGTTTACGTCGAAGAGTGAAAGCGTGCGGTTGTTGGTTGAAAAATTAAATAACTTCGCTAAGTTTATTCGCTAATAAAGTAGTATTATTGTTAAAACGTGTTCTATTACGTCCCATTAAAGTTTAATTTTACCGAGAGCGGTGTAATATAAGGTACGTACTTGCAATGTTTGAAATTATTTATTTGTTTAGATTTTAATTCGCAATACCTGTGCGTTGTTAACGGTCTTAGATCGCGTCTCGTATGGGAAGGAACGCAACGAAATGCTATAATTTATCTACGCTAATATTATAAAGAGGAAAGATTTGATTGTATTTTTGTTTGTTTGTTTGCATTGAATAGGCTCCGATACTACTTGACCGATCTTGAAAATTCTTTCAGCAATGGATAGCTACATCATCAGCGTAGCATAGGCTATTTTATCCCCGTACTCCCACGGGAACGGGAACTACGCCGGTGAAACCGTGTGACGTCTAGTACTATATTATTTGGTATCATTTCATAATGGTTTAATTTTTTTTTATTTCGCATCTTGTTTACAACGTGTTACAAAAAATTTTACCAGACCTGAGAAGTGATCTTTAATTTAATTTTACTTATGTCCAAATCACATGTGTGTTCTCATACAAAATCCACTAGAACCTACGACTAGGCGCAGTGGATGAAATTCTAAACCAACCGTCGATAAATTACTTATTTGATTGTGTGACAGTCATTTTTTTAACACTTATATTTTCTTTAAATACTGTTCCACATATATTAAGTTATTTTGCACTAGCGACCCACCCTCGACTGTTTTAAAAAGTTGACTTTGCTTTTCCATATATACACGGGTAATTATCGCTTTCCTTAGCTATAATATAAACCCATCGGAACTCCTACCTGGGGCCCTACCATGACCTCTCATTGCTTAACTCTTATTACGAGACAGATGTATAATTATGACGTGTATAAGCCTGTCACTATCACACAACTGAAGCATCATTGCAATAAGCGCTATTAATAACGACAAAAGTCTAGAAGAACGATTCGTTCAAACAGACAAAAAAGATTATTTTGACAAAAAAGATTAATCTTATCTTATATATAAAAATGAATCCCCATTTCCCTTGGTCACGGCATCACGCGTAAACGGCTGGATGGATTTTAACGGGACTTTCAATGGCAGATAGCTGATGTTTCAAGGAGTGACTTAAGCTAATTTAATTTATAAATAATATCAGGTTCTGCGAAAAAAGCATGAAACTAAATCTACGCTAGGTTTGTATGAAAATCGCGGCATACATTTTTCTATTTAAAGATTATACGTAATGTCGACATTAGATAAAGACGTACCTACCTACATATCATTTAAATGAGCTATTAATTGTCAAAGGTCGCCTAGATAGCAACCTCATACTTTATGTCTTGTCATCTATAAGTATCTAACTAACATGCATGGAATAGTCCCAAACTATTGTAAATACATCACATGACATCCTTAACCATGTGTGTCTAAGCAATTAGAGCTTCTCGTGATGTTATTTGCTCTTAATTATCAAGTGTCTACTCAAATAATATTATTGCAAATGTTACTTATTGGGATCACGGTTGATAGTTAGCGATTTGCAAGGTTGTATACATTTAAGGGAAACAAGCATGCTATTCAAGTGAGGTAGGGCAATAAAGGAAATTCCGTTTGGGATGTGGGGCTGACAGGACTGGGGATGGGACCTCCACCTTAGCTTAGAAGATCGTAGCCAAATGCTACCTTAAACAGTAGTATTGTGTTCCAGCGGTTAGTATCTAAGGTTGCTAGTCAGGGCCGGATTTAGGGGAAGGCAATCGGGGCTTTCACAATAGAGACTTCGCAGAAAAAACCTGTCCATTTTATTCAGTTATTCAGTCAGTATTTTTTTAGATTTTTTTTTATTCGATTACACGTTATACAAAGTAGTTTGAAATCGTCACAATTAGACAGGATTATACATGCTACCGCCAGGTTCGGAAGGTTGTTTTTCCTGAGAAGAACAACAAAGAAATTGGGGGCCAGGGTGCCTTCACTCTTTTGTAGCCCCGAGCCCTTCAGACCTCTAAATCCAGCTGGATTTACTGCACTGCACTCAGTGCAGTGAACTATGGTTTCAACCTCCTTTTTATTAAGTTGGCGAAGCGAATCCATTATTAATAAAGTTGGAAATCGTGACTGCCACTCTTGGTGTTACATACGTATAACAGCTGCAGTTGCTTACCATCATGTGTCTACGTTAGGTGGGCTTGTTTGCAAAACAAATTTATAAGCTAATAGAGATGTTCCAAGGTTACTTATCGTTTGGCAGCTATGAAACAATTAAATTCACGCTCTAGTACGTTTCAGTGCATTTTTTAATTATTGAAACCAGTTTTAAATTATAATTGTTTTATTGTTGAGTAATATTTAATTGGGTGTGTAAATAAGGTGTATTTATAGCGCAGTGGCACTGAGCTTGACTTAAGGCACTCGTGACCTTGGTTCGATCACCACCTATTTATATTTTATACTGACTGTGCCTCGGCGTAGACGTAATTTTACGGGTGACCCGCGGAACTCTAATGATTTTTAAATCAAAGTAGCCTAAGTTACTCCTTATAAAAATAGCTATCTCCAAACAGACAGACAGACAGTCAGAGAAAAATTAAAAAAAAATGGTTTTTCTATGTCAGTATCGTGTATACTTTCATATGCATTTAGTGAAAAACTGTTATTTTGCAGTTACAAACAGACACTTTAATTTTATTTATCTGTATAGATATGATGAGGAGCTCGTGGCACAGTTGCTATTGCGCATATCATTCGATCAGCGAAGTTAAGCAACCATACGCCTAGCCAGTAGTTGGATGGGTGACCGCCTGAGTTCCCTCCGTGCCTCGGAGAGCACGTTAAGCCGTCGGTCCCGGTTGCCAATTTAACATCTTTGGCTATCGTTACAGGTCAGTCGGAGGCCTAAAAATAAACTGACAACTGGTTTACCCCAGATCACAGGTTTTCCTCCTAAATGGGGTTGCGAAGGTCAGATTGCAGTCGCTTCGTATAAAAATCAGGTGATCAGTCACATCGGGTTGAATCAAGTGCCGACCCCAACAATGTATGGGATAAGGCCAGGGAGATGGTGGTATAGATATTGATGTAGATGTCTAGATGTACAAATATAGCGCCGTCTAATGGGGCGTTTAGGAGTTCTTTATATTCTTAAAAATAACCCTTTGTATGTTATTTTCCGAGCAATTTAAAAATCAATTAATTCAGTATTTTCCAGAGACAACTATAGTTTTTCTAGACTTTCACGGTTGGTAAATGTTAAAATAAACAATTGAATATTTTAACAACCGTTTTGAAAAAGTATGTTAACCACTTAATGGTATTTATTTGCGTTGACTAACATTTATATATATTACTCATTCAAAACAAAGTGTTCGTAATAAATCAATCTTTATACCATAAAGTATATATGTATAATAATAATGAGCACTTGTGCACACAATTTATTGCTCAAGTATTATCGCTACCCATCTTGATAAAAACAGCTTTTAATATTCAAATGTAATCGCTAGAAGTTTATGAATAAAGTTCAAAATATAATATTCTCAAAATAAAGTAAAAATATACGATGTAAGTAAATCATTCAATATTTAAATTTGTTATATCGTCTAAAACATTTTGTTACTAGCGGACGTCACGCGGTTTCACCCTCGTAGTTCCCGTTCCCGTGGTAGAACGGTGATAAAATATAGCCTAAGTTACTCGCTAATGATGTAGCTATCCATTGCTGAAAGAACTTTCAAGATTGATCAAGTAGTTTCGGAGCTTATTCAATGCAAACAAACAAACAAAAAAAACAGTCAAATCTTTCCTCTTCATAATATTAGTGTAGATAACAACGATAAAAATGTTTAAATAATCTATTTGCTGATGCATCAACAAACCGCTGTCTTTCGCTACCATGACCTCTTATTGCCATGATAGTTTTACTTTCATTATGAGACAGATTTATATGACGTGTATACATCTGTCACTGTCACACAGTGGAACTATGCTGGCAATAAGAGCTTAAAGTAAGACCCCTGTAGGTAGACAAAGTAACATTATCCTCGCTTCGCTTGTAGAAACAATGCAAAATGCCATTTCCATACATTTTTAACTCAATTCAACTGTTTTTTTTTGTGTTACCTTAGAACTTTTGAGTATCTCGATGATTCTTTTTTATTTGAAAGCTTTTGATGCTTGTCAAGGCCCCATTTTAATTTGGTTCAGTTCTGATGATGGCATCCATGAGAAATCGAGGGGAACCTTCGAAAATCCTACTGGCGACTAGTGCGTTTGTTAATTATTTACATTGAGTATTTGAAGCACTACATTTTATGAAGGTGTGGAGCCGAAAGATAGTTGAAGGTACTCATTAATATTTTACAGCAACCTAGTGTTTGGGCTTGATTAATTCGTATTGATGAGCACTTTACACCTAGATGGGACAAGTGTAAGAGAAAGGCAGTTTAACTTTTTTTTTAATTAATCGTTTCTATTAGCACTCTCTTTCTCTCTTTGTAATCGTTGCGTCACTGCTGAGGATCGTGACTCCTTTTTAATTTTTCCACGATTTGTCTCTATCTTCGACGATCCGCCGCTTGGTGGATTCCAGCGCTGATAGGTGCATTTAATTCTTCAGGGGCCCAACCATGAGCTCTTATTGCAATGTTAATTCAGTTGTGCGACAGTGACAGATGTATACACGTCGCTTACATCTGTCTCATAAATGAGTGAAACTATCATGGCAATAAGAGCTAATGGTTGGGCCCCTGATATTAGCACTAGCGCGAGAGAATGTTACTTTGTTGCCTACATTTACTGATTCGACGTGTAATTATTCGTAACCCAACAAACTAATTCTTCTCAGTGTAGGAATGGGATTTACCTATGCTTATTTGTGTCTTAATTACAATCTTTTGCCTTTGCCATAGTCGGGTAAAAATGCGTAAGATTAATCTGACGAATGTAAAAGAAGCCTCGCATCTTTGTGTGATTACTGATTAGTGGTGGAGTTCAATTTATTTCAAGTGCAAATCAATAAATTGTTGATTGCAATTAATTTTATCATTTGTCTTATAATTAATTGGTAATCGTTTGATTAGTGACATTGTAAGTGAAGAATTCAAGGTGTTTTATAAGACTTTTTAATTAATTATTGATTAAGCTTGGATCCTCTAATCTATATCTATACATATATAATATATTAGCTGTGCCCTGCGGTTTCACCCGCGTAGATTTAGTTTCATCCTTATTGTCGCGGAACCCTAATAATTAAAAAAAATAAAAGTAGCCTAAGTTACTCCTTGATATATCAGCTACCTGCCAGTGTAAGTCCCATTAAAATTGGTCCAGCCGTTTCGGAGATTACCCGGAACAGACAGACAGACAGACAGAGAAAAATTTTAAAACTTGGTTTTTTATTGTCAGTAGCGTGTATACTTTCATATGCATTTAGTGAAAAGCTGTTATTTTGGTATTACAAACAGACACTTCAATTTTATTTATCTGTATAGATAACTTTTAGGTATCAGATTATATTTTTTAAGGTTTTTAGTTATAGTTTGTGGTTAGCTGTATATCTGTTTCTTAATTAATGTTTTCGACATAAAAAAGTAAACAGAAATAATGTTTAAATGTAGGTACCTATGTATATTTACTTTCATGTCTTCTAAGACTTCTCCGTATCATGTTTGGTATGTCGAATGTTCGCAGCCGCCTGCCATGACCCACAAATTAGGTACGCTGCGGACTTGTATAACATGCCCTGGTCTGCATCTTAAATTTTCTAACTAACAAAATTCCAACTTTAAATTCATGCAGTCAGTAAATATTGAAGAACATTTGTATTCGTAATACGTGGTGGTTCAGTGGTTTGAGTACTCAAAGTGTATGCCGAAAATAAATCTTTATTTTGATTCGACTTCTAAGAAAGTACATTAAAATCGTCAGAACGACGTTATTAGGTATACAGGATATACACGCTAAGTTCAGAAGGTTGCTTTTACTGAAAAGAACCCGGGAAGAAACTCAGTAGGTTTATTCTTTACAAAATTAATATTAAAATTTTTAATAATGCAAAATATACAAGCCCCTGGGCAAGGATCAAATGCACAAAAGTCAATATTTTTTTTTTACTTTTTGTAGGTACTATGTATAATAGTGTAGCTTAAGATGACCAGCCCCCACAAGCATGGTGAGTCTGTCGCCATCTCAGGCACAATACGTTTTCTGAATTACTTCTCAGACATATGCATGTTTCCTTACGATGTTTTCCTTCACCGTAAAACATGTGGCGTCGCTTGTGTAGCAAGTCACTGTTCAAACCTCACGGCCACTCATGACTGTTACGGCAGGCACAGATGTGAAACCTCAATATCCCTTTGCTCGACCCGGGCATCGATTAGAAGACCTCGTATTCCTCTGTAGCGTCCGATAGCCCAATGAGGGCAAAGAGTTAGTCTTAGTATGTACTAGCTGTGCCCTGCGGTTTCACCCGCGTAGATTTAGTTTTATTCCCGCGGAACCCTAAATGTTTTTTAAATAAAAGTAGCCTAAGTTACTCCTCGCAAAATTAGCTACCTGCCAGTGAAAGTCCCGTTAAAATCGGTCCAGCCGTTTCAGAGAATACCCGGAACAAACAGACAGACAGACAGACAGACGGAGAGACAGACAGAGAAAAATTTTAAAATTTGGTTTTTAGTGTCAGTAGCGTGTATAAATTCATATGCATTTAGTGAAAAGCTGTTTTTTTGAATTACAAACAGACACTTCATTTTTATTTATCTGTATAGATTACTAATTAAGCTCCTCAGTTTCACCCGCGAAGAGTTAACGAGTTATTCCCTGACGCGGGAATCGCAACCGCGACACCTAATGTAACAGTCGGGTATATTAACCACTAGGCAAACGTCTAAGTGTCTATGATATCATGACTGTAAAAGAGCCTTTATTAAGGCCCCAGTTAATTATTTGACACCTTTGTAAACATGCGGTCATGCGTTGTTAAGTTGAACGTTACGTGCGCCAATTTGTAGGCCTCGCCTTGCGCACGCGCCGCGGCGAAATGTCACAATCTTAATAGTGGCCTTACGACCTTTCCTTATGAATGAGCTGACATAATTTGGAGGTCAGTCGCTGCGTTAACTACTTGCTAGGTAGCAAGGTACCTGCCGCAGTATTCGCTAAGGTTTTACAGCGTCGAACTCGATGTCGAGCGACGGTTTCAATCATAGGAAATTGAAACAATCCATAGATTATAATAGATATCGAGAACGACGCTAAGAAAACTTACAGAATAAAGGCTGGGCTTGTAGACAAAGTGATATTATCTCGCGCTTGTCTTAATAGACATGACACACAATGTATGGAAATCACAGCAGGCACGTGACATATGTCATTCCCATACATTTTATGTGGCTTCTACTTGAAAGCGCGAGGAGAATGTTACTTTGTCTAGGCCTACTGGGGCCTTACCGCAAGTTCTTATTGCAATGACAGTTCAGTTGTGTGACAGTGACAGATGTATACAATGCATATGCATCTGTCTCATAATATGAGCCAACTGAGAGACCCTTTGCTGATGAATTGTTTATACCAAGATAGAATAAATAATAATAACTACTACGGTAGAGTAGAACTATTATAGGCTCTACTTATGTAGGTGATAAATATATTATAAGAATGTAAAAAAAAAAATTAAACCGGTTTATCTGAGACTTCTTTACAAACCTTTATTTTATGTCTTTTTAATTTTATATTTACTGACGAAAAAACATTGTGTTTTTGATTTGTGATTTTTTAACGTTCCCTTAATTTGACAAACTGCGTAAGGAGGAAAAAAAATGTATTTTCACTTTATCAACAACCTACTAACAAATGGACAGACAGACAGACAAACAGACGGACAGCGAAATCTTATTAATAGGGCCCCGTTTTTTATCCTATAGGTATAACAATAATCGAACGAAGTGATCGCGTGTAAAAGCTAAATGCAAAATTTACATACATTTGAATACATTTGAGTTCCGATCGAGTTTTTCAATGGTTATACAAAGTATAGATACTATACCTGTTCCAGGGCCCAGCTAATCTGAACTGGTTCACCTTGGCTTCTCATTCAACACTTTACATTTTTATTTGGAGCAAATTTTTGTTAGACCGTGCTTAGAAGTTTTTATGTTTCTTGAAACTTTTCGGTGGATTTAAAAATTTCTTTCACCAAAATTTTGTAGGTATTAAATTTTAGGTGGAGGTATGAAGGCTGAAGTGTGGAGCGAAAGCTAGTCTCCTATCTATACATATTAAATTCAGAATCTTGACTGACTAACTTGTATATCTAAGCATTGGTCAGGACCCACTGGCCCCCCAATATTCGTTCCTTACAAAAATGTTGTAGATTCGGCGTCTATTAAGGTGTCCAATGGTCCCCCGGGAGGAGAACAGTCAATCTAAATATATATAACTCAAAGGTGACAGACTGACTGACTGACATAGTGATCTATCAACGCACAGCCCAAACCACTGGACGGATCGGCCTGAAATTTGGCATGCAGGTAGATGTTATGACGTAGGCATCCGCTAAGAAAGGATTTTGATTAATTCTATCCCCAAGGGGATAATTGTTAGTTATTTATATATTTTAAGATACCCACTCGTCTCCTTATATAAATGTTACTTTATGATACGGACATATTATAGTCGAAAAACATTGAACCTCTTTAAACTTCTGACGCCCTAGTACTCTAGATAGATTAAGGGACGAGTGGAAACCTCAAAAGTTTAAGGGGACTAGTGGGCATAGGGTGCGAATTTCAGGGGATGAGTGGGTCCTGACCGCTACGCACAGACTAAACCGCTGATTAAAATTTGGAGTTTGTGTATTTTTTGTGGTGTTGGTGTGTTTCAAATCGGCACACTGTGAATAGAAATTCGAAAAGAGGAGCTCGTGGCACAGTTGCTATTGCGCATATCATTCGATCAGCGAAGTTAAGCAACCATACGCCTAGCCAGTAGTTGGATGGGTGACCGCCCGAGTTCCCTCCGTGCCTCGGAGAGCACGTTAAGCCGTCGGTCCCGGTTGCCAATTTAACATCTTTGGCAATCGTTACAGGTCAGTCGGAGGCCTAAAAACAATCTGACAACTGGTTTCACCCAGATCACAGATTTTCCTCCTAAATGGGGTTGCGAAGGTCAGATGGCAGTCGCTTCGTATAAAAATCAGGTGATCAGCCACATCGGGTTGAATCAAGTGCCGACCCCAAAAATGTATGGGATAAGGCCAGGGAGATGATGACACTGTGAATAGAAATTCCAGCGTACTTGTATAGTCTACTATACAGACAGACATTAACTAACAAGCACTCTTGTGACTGTGTGATCTCACTATCAACAGCATCAGATGGTGAGCCTCTGCCACTGCCCTGTAAGTTACAGGTTGCTGAGTTGAGTGAAACTGTGGAACAAATAAACCTATGTCCACCTGGACAAAAAACAATTGTGTATTCAGATAAAATTGGTAGGAACTTTAGTAGCCTTTTAAATAAAAGTATAACTCATTCAGTAATAAATTATTGTATGCCAGGGGCCTCATACAGGCAAATAGTTGAAAAAATTGTAAGTAACAACCATGACAGTCACACCACAGTTATTTTATTAGTCGGACAAACTCCAAACATTAGTAAAGGGGAAATAATAAATAGTTTTGGACAGTTGACAGACCTGCATGTAGGTAGGGTTATATTATGTACCATACCGTATAGCATAAGCTACACTGAAGCACAAAACAAGCATTTATATCACATAAATAGCTTATTACATAACATGACTTCCCATAATGACAAGTTTGTGCTCTTCGATTTAAACAATTTTATTAGTAATGTTAAGGCAACGCGGGGATCACTTTTTATTCCCCAGAAAACTAGACAGAAGCTCGCTACATTGTTAGCTTATAATATTAATAACCCTGTTATAGTGAATATAACACAGCTTAGATTAAGTGACGAACCAGTGATAGATAGATGTTCTACTAGCACTGTGATTGATCCTATTGATACTTTAAACCTTTAAGTAAGACAACAGAGAAGTCAGTTGCATGTATTATGCGACTGCTACACCAGAATATCAACCGCTTCTCTGGCAAAATTCTTGATTTAGAATTATTATTAGAAAGAATACCAATTGATTTAATTTGTTTAACTGAAACCTGGTTAAAACCAGATACCATGATATTTAATATTAGTAATTACACCATTGCCAGTTTTTATAACAGACTCTCAGCCGAGGGTGGTGGTGCTATTATTTTACTGAATAGTAACATCAAGTCCAAAGACAGGAAGGATATTACCAGCCTGTCTGTGGAACGGGTCTGTGAAGCGGCTTGTGCAGAGTTAGACAACTATATAATTGTATGTGTATATAGACCTCCGTCCTCTGACTTTCACTCATTTTGTTTAACAATGGAGGCTATTCTTAAGAAGCTCTTTAGGACAAATAAACAACTTTTGATATGTGGTGATTTTAATGTAGACATTTTGAAAAATACTTCTGAGGCGCGTTTATTTATATCTCTTTTTAAAACATTCAACTTAGACTTTATATTTAATGAGCCCACACGAATAACGGCCACTTCTTCTACTTGCATTGATAATATAATAACAAATGCAAATATCATAAAACACTCACAGATAAGTGGCATTAGATCTGACCATATGGCACAACTAGTTGAGTTGCAGTGCAGAAGGCAATCTTGTAACTCTTTTAGAGAATCTAGAGCTTTGACTAACCATAGATTGCTTAAGTTTAAAAATAATGTAGAGTCGAAAATAAAAAAAACAGAGTCTAGCGAGCCAAATAAATACTTTAATCAGTTACATAATGTCATATGTAAAGAATTTAACAAGGCATGTCCTAAGCAACAAAGTAAAGTAAATAATAAATTACAGTTTAGTAACTGGGCAACTAGGGGCATTAGGAAAAGTAGGGATACCCTGTATGAACTATACCACAAGAAAGCCCAAACAACCAATGCCGCTTTTCACAACCATGTTAGGACGTATTCCAAATTATTCAAAAAAGTTTGCCATGTAGCTAAATCGAGACACATAAGTAGCGAAATAAGCCGTTCTGATAATAAAATAAAAACTGTATGGAAAGTTATAAATAGGGAGACGGGAAAAAATAAAAATAAAGAGCAGGTTAGTGAACTTAAAATTAATGATGATATTGTCTCAGACAAGTTAGATGTCGCGACCGCATTTGAGAAATTCTTTGCTCAAATACCAGCGGAAACTACTAAACACCTAAACTCATGTCCGAATAAAGCTGAAAGATTACTTAAACAATCATTTCATACGATTGTCCCAGATTTTAGTTTTCAACATGTACTTGCTAGTGATATAATTAAAGCTTTTAAGTCACTTAACATGAAAAATACGGAGGATTTATGGGGACTTTCAATTAAAGTTATTCAATCGATTATAACAACGATCGCTCCTGCATTAGCCACTATTTTTAATTCGTGTATTGATCAGGGTGTCTTTCCGGATCTTATGAAATATAGTAAAATAATTCCAATCTTTAAGGCAGGTTCCAGAGAAAATCCTTCTGATTATAGGCCTATATCAATACTTCCTGCCCTTAGTAAGATATTTGAGAAAATAATGCTAAATCAGATGTTAGCCCACTTTAACATAAATAACATATTGCACGATCACCAGTTTGGTTTCACTAAAGGTAGATCCACAACGGACGCGGCGGCAAAATTAATAAAACATATATTTGAGGCATGGGAGGGCGCCTATGACGCCTTAGGAGTCTTCTGTGATCTCTCAAAAGCTTTTGATTGCGTCGACCATCGTACGCTAATTCTGAAGCTTAAATATTATGGTATTCGCGGAACCGCCCTCGATCTTGTGTCCTCTTACCTGTCCAATCGTCATCAGAAGGTTGGCGTCAGTGGTGTAACATCTAAAGGGTCATTAATTAAAACAGGCGTGCCGCAAGGCTCCATATTAGGTCCATTCCTATTTCTGGCGTACATAAATGACCTACCACTTGTTGTAGAAGGTATCTGTGATATTGTTCTGTTTGCAGATGATACATCTTTAGTTTTTAAAGTGAGCAGGAAAGATAAGGAGCTTAATACTCTGAATGAAACACTAACATCTGTTTCAAATTGGTTTGACGCCAATAACCTCGTTTTAAATTCTAAAAAAACTAAATGTATTCGATTCTCACCACCTAATACATCGCAAATAGCTACAAATATATCACTAGATGGTGGTAAACTGGATTTGGTTGATAGTACGGTATTCTTAGGGCTAACAGTAGATTCAAAATTACAATGGGGCTCTCATATTGAAACATTGTCAAGAAAACTTAGCTCAGCAGCATTTGCTGTTAGGAAAATCAAACGAATGACGGATGTCGATACTGCTAGATTAGTTTACTACGCATACTTTCATAGTCTTATGTCATATGGCTTATTGTTATGGGGTTCCGCGGCAGACCTAGATTCTATATTTATACTTCAAAAAAGAGCCATCAGGGCAATATACTCGTTGGAACCCCGTGAATGCTTGAGGGATAAATTTAAAGAAATTAATATACTCACTTTACCCTCACTTTACATTTATGAGAATTTATTGTACATGAAAAAAAACATTCATCTCTTTAATTTAAACTGTGATGTTCATTCGATTTGTACGCGAAATAAACACAAAATTATGGCTCCTAGATTCAGATTAGTTAAAGTAAATAAATCATTCATGGGGAACTGTGTTCGCTTCTACAATAAAATCCCACAATCAATAATCGCGTTAAATTATGATAAATTTAAAACACATGTCAAAACTGTTTTGATGAAGAAAGCATATTATAAAATTTCGGATTATATAAATGACAAGGATATATGGAACTAGGTAAATCACTCTGCACAAGTAGCTCCTGGCAAATACATGGTATGCAAACACTTGTAAATCTATCTGGTATTGTTATTTTTTTATCTCTTTGATTTTGTTTTATAATGACTTGCATGCTAATACAATTTGTCACTATTGTGAATACTTATACCTATTATCAAATTTGATTTTGTATTATGATTTCATTATGATTTATATTGTTTCGATGTTATGTACATGATGCCTGGCTGAGTTTCTTGCCGGTTCTTCTCAGAAGGCTAGTTTCCGAACCGGTGGTAAATTCTCGACTTTCATAAGTGCCTTACCAGGGCCTAAACTGAATAAATATTTTTCATTTTCATTTTCATTTTCAGACAGTATTGCTTAGTTTCATAATACTTAAAGACTAAGCAAGTAATCCAATCTTTTAATTACCCTAAGACATGAAAGCAATTTTGTATTTGCAATATCAGTAATTAATAACATGCAATGATATTCTAACAATGGTTTAATTGGGTTACGTTAGCCAGTGATCTTCAGTCGCCACTTACATAGTGTAAATATCTTTATAAGCAAGCAGTAAGGAACTAAGAAACAAATCGTTCGAAATTACTCGCTTACACAGTCGCGCACATGAATAAGATTATTAGCCAGTAGTAGCGTGAATAAGGGGTGTCACGCCAGTAGGCCTAGACTATGTAACATTCTCTCGTACTTGCGCTAATAGAAACGATAAAAAAATTATGGAAATGACATAAATCAGCAGTCACGTGACATATGTCATTCACGTACATTTTGTATCGTTCCTACTAGCGAAGCGTGGATAATGTTACTTTGTCTACGGGCCCGGTTCCGATCGCGAATAGGTACGTCATTACAATTTAAAAAAAAACTAAACTAAATTAAATGAGTTAGTTTGAAAAGTTTAAGATTGACAGCCCTCGCGATCGATGGAACAAACGTTCTTATTTAAAAAATAGCCTAAGATTCCTAACTGCTTATAATGTTGTACTGTTTATATTTATACTGTGTCACTAATGATCATGGGATGAGTTTTTATTGCCATGATAGTTCTACTCATGTTATGAGACAGATGTATAGTATGATGTGTATAAATCTGACGTCATGGTAATGAGTGATCATGGTTGGGCCCCAGGGCACTTTTGAAAGTAGTTATTAACCGACTTCAAAAAAGGGGGAGGTTCTCAAATCGACTGCATCTTTTTTCTTTTTCAAAAAGATTGTAAAAAGGTTTATATAAGACCGCGCACGTTTTATGTACCTCACCAGCAGTGCCCCGCGGTTTCACCCGCGTAGATTTAGTTTAATATTTTTTATAAATAATGGTAGCTTAAGTTCCTCCTTGAAACATCAGCTACCTGCCAGTGAAATTCCCGTTAAAATTGGTCCAGCCATTGCAGAGATTACCCGGAACAAACAGACAGACGGACAGACAGACAGAAAAAAAAATAATGTCTGATTTATGTCAGTAGCGTGTATACTTTCATATGCATTTAGTGAAAAGCTGTTATTTTGGAATTACAAACAGACATCTGTATAGATATCTGTACAGATATAGATTATTTTAACACCAAGCTAAAGCACATATCATACTAATGTCATAAAAGCGAAAGTGTTTGTTTGTTTGGCCTTCTTTCACGCAGCGAAAGAGCATCAGATTAATGCGGTTTGAAGAAAGACTGATGAAAGGTTTAAATTATGTTATGGTGATATTTTTTTGACATATTTACTCCTACCCCTATCACGAGTTTTGCACCGTTTTCCTAATCTATACTCGCTAGCGTCTCCGTAAAATATGTCATACTAGCGGACGACACGCAGTTTCACCCGCGTAGTTCCCGTTCCCGTGGGAGTACGGGGGATAAAATATAGCCTATGTTACTCGCTGATGATGTAGCTATCCATTGCTGCAAGAATTTTCAAGATCGGTCAAGAAGTTTCGGAGCCTATTCAATGCAAACAAACAAACAATCAAAAGAACAAACTAATCTTTATAATATTGTGGTAAATAAATATTTTATAGAAGTATCCCATGGAGGTAGATACACATAAATTTCCTTATATACCGCCTTATATATAGCATTTCCGTATGTCAGGAATCATAAATGCATTATAACGAATTCTCAAAGATCACAAATGTTTTTTGTTTAATTCGATTTGCATGAATTGTTCGGTCCATTAGGTAAAAAGTATACAGGGTGTCGGAGAAAAAGGAACAGTTGTCTTCTAGAAGTTGTAGGGTTTTATGAATATATTACTATATTGAAATCGAAAAAAATTTGGTTCCAACGATAACATAGTTATAGGGAACGGCCGAAGAGCTCGCGGCCTTAAGGGATTGAATGAACGCGCGGCCGCGTTTACCTACATTCCGTACGCGGTCATTAAGCTTTTTGAATTAAGGGGAAGGTGACTGGTTTCGAAAAATGGTTTTATGGTATTATTTCAGGATATATTCGTGGGAGAAAAAAAAATAAAAACGTACTTAGTTAGATTTCACGTGAATAACTCTACGTTACAGCTGATTTTTATGCGAAAATAAGGTCTTGATATGGTCAACTTTGAACGTCAATTGCTCGAAAACGGAAAGAAATATTTTTGTCATAATAATTTTAATTGCTTCCTAAAATTATACCCTATCACATATTTTAAAAGCTGTCCCGGTTTCCCCGACACTCTGTATAGGAGTTTTTTTGGGATACCTACTTACCTATCTAATTAATTTAAAATGAAAAGTATTGATTTACAAAACTATATCTGAGGACAGATCGACACCAGAATAAGCTTGTTGAGAGCTTAAGAGAAAATTTGTCAGACAATCGTATAATAAAACATAATTCGTCTTTGTTATGAAGGTTACGTTACGTAAAACCTAGGTTTCTTTTCTAGTAATTAAGTTACTTTATCTTCTACAAATTATGAATGTATCTATTTGTGTAAGTATTATGGACATTTACTAGCCTAGTAGACACCAGTTTTCTCACGCATTTATTTAAAAAAGACCCTCGCGACATTTTTTTCGTGTCGTTCTTAATTTGTTTTGAGAAGAGTTTGTGTCGCGCCGTTTCTCACAAGCCACACATACCACCTAAGCATTGCTCCCTGTTTTGCCTTCGGAAAGTCATCAAGGATACGAATAACCGCCCCTGAGGTGACGGAAAGGTAATGCCGTCGGTAAAACAAAACCCACAGGTTTGTATAGTCGTCAGTCATAACGCACGACTAGCACAATGTATTTTTTTTAACGTGCAGAATCCGTTATGGACACACCAAGGGCGGGGGGCAGCGGAAGGGTTATGTCGGACTCGCACCGACTAAACTCAACGGTGTTCGGTGTACGGGGTGCACTTGATGTCTTCACATGCTTCGCTGTGACCCCAGGGACGCAAAAGACACCTTTTTTCAGACAGCAGGTTATGTCAGAGTTCTACTGACTAAAACTCACTGTGTTCCTCTCCCCGCTCTGTTGAGGGGCTGCGGTTTCTGGTTGCATAGGCGTCCGCGGTCCACGCAAAAGACTCCTAGCCATACCTCTTCTTATTCTTTGTCGATTGTTTGCCGATCACATGAAATGGCGTAATTGGCGTGATTGCGACTTAAGTGTCAAGTTGGAATACCTAAATAATGAGGTTGCTTAATTACACTCATTGCGTTAGTCTATCCTCTTTTACTTAGAACAAACTGAGTATGCGAGTGATGTAAGTATGCCTCTGTAAGGAGGTAGTTTTCTTTAATCAATTCGTTATTGCCATATGCAGTGCTTGCTTCTTATGTATTTTATTACAAAACATATTTTAAAGATGGCAAACCCTGTTTCGGACAGCTTAAGAAAGTTATTATTATTTAATGGTTGAAATTTTAATTTTTGTATACTTACAAGAAAAGGCACTTAATAATGTTTGCAACATTTCGTGAATAATGATTTTGTTGTGAAGGTTTTAATCTACACTAATATTAGAAAGAGGAATACTTTGTTTTTTTGGTTGCAATGAATAGGCTCAAAAATAACGGGACCGTTTTTAAAAAAAAATTCACCATTCGAAAGCTACATTATCCACCAGTAACATAGGCTAAACAGCATGAAATTAAATCTACGCGGGTGAAACCGCGGGGCACAGCTAGTACTTAATAAACACTTAATAAGGTAGTTCTTACCCGCGATTTCGTCCACGTGAAATAAACAATACAAAAGTTAAACTAGCTGTGCCCCGTGGTTTCACCCGCGTAGATTTTGTTTCATCCTTATGGTCGCGGAAACCTAATATTTTTAATAAATAAAAGGTAGCCTATATCCTTTCTCAGGGTCTAAAGATTGTCTGTGCCAAATTTCATCAAAATCGGTTGAGAGGTTTAAGCGGGAAAGCGTAACAGACAGACAGACAGAGTTACTTTCGCATTTATAATTTTAGTAGGGATGAATCCCCATTTCCCTTGGTCACGGCATCACGCGTGAACGCCTAAATGGATTTTAACGGGACTTTCACTGGCAGATAGCTGATGTTTCAAGGAGTAACCTAGGCTAATTTTATTTATCAAAAATATTAGGGTTCCGCGACAATAAGGATGCAACTAAATCTACGCGGGTGAAACCGCGGGGCACAGCTAGTAAAAGATAAAAACATGAAATTACAACTGCACAAGTAGCTCCTGGCAATGACATGCTATGCAAACATAACTACGTAAATTATTTGGTATTGATTTTACTTTTTTATTATTATTTTTGCACGCGCTGGTACAATTTTCAGTACTGTGAATAATTTCAGTTTTATTTTTTGTAAGTATCATTGTTCACTATGTAATGAAGTGTACATGATGCCAGCTGAGTTTCTTGCCGGTTCTTCTCCGAAGGCTAGTTTCCGAACTCGTGGTAAATTCTTCGACATTCATAAGTGCCTCACCAGGGCCTAAACTGAATAAATCATTTTCATTTTCAAAAGCTACACTCGAAAATAATATAGAGTCAAAACTTCCTTGACTCATGCACGTGACTAACCCAATACGGGTAATTCCAGTCAGCCCTAATATTTGTTTTTATTTAAGATCGTGTTTCTACTCATATATAACTTTGTTTTAAAACGTTCCCTTACAAAATGATGAAAATACGCAATCGGTATAGCGAATGATCAAACGTCGTCGTCGTCGTCGTCGTCATCGTCGTCGTCGCTTCACCTTGCGTTTTAGCATGTCTCAAAATGCGTTGATCCGCCATCATCGAAATTCAACCACAACCCGCCTCTGAAACAGTATCAATATATTTCAAGCTTCGGTAAAAAGGTCAAGCGATGAACATTTCGAGAACCGGGCACTAACTAAGGGCAAAGTTTTCAAAATATATGTAGTTACTAGCTGACCCGACAGACGTTGCCCTGTCGTAATTATGAGAATGCAGGACGTATTCTGTCAATTCTATGTCAAACGTCATAAGGTTACATCAAAAAGTTTTTATTGTCCAAAGCGCTAAGGTTAGATTTAAGAAGAAATAAATTTTATATGGTGGTTAAGTAATCTTAAATTTTCAAATTTACCAAGCAATTTTCTTAGTTTTTTCTTTCATAAGAACCATCTGACAATAACGAAAACAACAAAAAAGAATTATCTAAATCGGTCCTGCCGTTCACGCGTGATGCCGTGACCAAGGGAAATAGGGATTCATTTTTATATATACAGAAGATATTCAGGGAATTGCGTCACGAGTAAATAAGTATGATTTCTAATTTGACCTTTGTACATAGATACGGTTTCTCGTGTTCACTGCTAGGTTGTTAAAACTTAGCTACACTCAACTTGCACTCATCATCACCACCGCCTTATCCCATACATTGTCGGCGGTGAGCACTTGATCCTACCCGATGCAACTGTTCACCCGATTTTCTCGCGAACCGACTGCCACCTGAACTTCATAAACCCTTTTTGCGAGGAAAATCGGAAATCTTGGTTAAACCGGTTGTCAGACGCTCTTAGGCCTCCAGGCGTTGTTAAATTGGCAACCCGGGCCGATGGCATAACGTGCTCCCCATCCAACTACTGGCTTGGGTTAGGGTTGCTTAACTTCACTGATCGAATGATATGCGCAATAGCAGCAGTGCCACGAGCTCCTCAATTTGCACTCATGTAAAATATATGTTATTCATATTTTTATTACAAAGGATTATACTATACATAATTATATATTGGCTATTCTTCATGGCAGACTGACGGACGACTTAACATAGCTATTGTCATGCAAAACTGACTGCATCACAATGATGCCAATGTAAGCTGGTGTTTGGAAAATATGACACAATATTATTTAAACTATATATAATATAACTTTGAGTGTAAAGTTATATTATCATGCAATGAGTATACAAGACTTCTAAGTGTATAAACGTGTTTTAAAAATATTATTTATGTGATGTACTTAAAACATGGTGCATTGACTTTGCTCTGTTTTCATGAATTTTGTCCTCGTGATTGATTGAGAGTTCTTCTCAGTAGAAGCTAACTCCTAATAATATTTAGTAGCTGTGCACGGCAAACATTGTATTGCCATATATTTGGGGTGGTTAGGGGTATGAAAAATTTATGTTGGTCGATTCTCAGGCCTACTGAATATGTATATACAGGGTGTCGGCGAAACCGGGACAGCTCTTACAATATGTGATAGGGTATAATTTTAGGAAGCAATTAAAATTATTATGACAAAAATATTTTCTTCCGTTTTCGAATAATTGATGTTCAAAGTTGACCACCTTAATTTCACATAAAAATACAGCTGTAACGTAGAGTTATTCACGTGAAATCTAACTACGTTTTTATTTTTTTTTCTCCCACTAATAAATCCTGAAATAATCCCATAAAACCATTTTTCAAAACCAGTAACCTTCCCCTTAATTTAAAAAGTTTAATGACCGCGTACGGAATGTAGATAAACGCGACCGCGCGTTCATTCAATCGCTTAAGGCCGCGAGCTCTTCGGCTATAGCATATAACTACGTTATCGTTGGAGCTAGATATTTTACGATTTCAATATAGTGATATATTCATAAAACCCTACAACTTCTAGAAGACAACTGTTCCTTTTTCTCCGACAGCCTGTATAATTTCATAAAAATCAGTCCAGCCGTTTCGGAGCAGTATGATAACAAATACCGCGACACGAGAATTGCATATTATACTACATACGACGACGATTTGAAAGTAGGTACATTGTAAGAAGTCTTATCAAATATCAATGTTGAATTTTATTGATTAACAAAATAAGTCGTTAAATAAATGATGGACATAGGTATAAGTGTATTATTTTTGGATAGGTACTTCAGCGGTTGTGAGAACTTTAACAGATTGATCATCAGTCTCATACCTTGATAAGTTTGACTCATCATGGCAATAAAAGCTCATGGTAAGGCACCATCACCGCACACGAACTACTTCTAACATTAAACGTCTTATCAAATAAGGATAAGTTTGAATAATTTGAATAAATCTCGAGTGGTTTCGATAAGTTTTCGGTGTGACTTAAATAGGTAGTAAGTAAATGGAGTGGGCCTTCGCAACCTTCGCAGTCTTGAAATGCCATTAGAAAAAAATTTAGTCCATGTAAATCCTACGCGATAACGACCGTATCGGAACGACTCCTACATATTTGTAAGGAAATGTGACTTTTATTCACATAAGACATAAACGCGACATTTGCCTACATTTGCAAAACAATGGTTGTTTTAAATGCATCGCCAAGAGGCAAGATGTATATAGAATTGCAGGAATAATGTTTTATTATGTTACTAGCTGTGCCACGCGGTTTCACCAGCGTAGATTTAGTTTCATCCTTATTGTCACGGAACCTAAATATTTAATAAATAAAAGTAGCCTAAGTTACTCATTGAAACATCAGCTACCTGCCAGTGAAAGTCCCGTTAAAATCGGTCCAGCCGTTTCAGAGATTACCCGGAACAAACAGTTTAATTTTATTTATTTGTATATATTCTATATATGTATATTTGTATAGAGTCTGTGTCTATACAAATATTTAGTATATATATTATAGTTCTCAGTAAAAGCAACCTTCCGAACCTGGCAGTAGCATGTATAATCCATGTCGTTCTGACGATTTGAAAGTACTTTGTAAAAAGTCTAATCGAATAAAGATATTTTTGACTTTTGACTTTATATATATATAGATGTATAGATGTTACTGGAAAAGTTTGAGTTTTTTACTCGTTTTATCTTCATAAGAGCCGTGGTTGGATTTAAGCACGGCGCTTGCGTCTCGATATAGTCCGGTCAATCAGTGGAGGTAACTCCTACCAACTGCGAGAGACCATGTCCTAAAAAAAACAACGTGGGGTCGGAGTATTCGCTACGCAAGCGACGCAAGTTCGAAAGCCAACGAACTAATGAGTTTTTCGAAAAATGTAAGTACAGGAATTTCACCCCACGTTCTTCACATCGTGAGGAATGCATATGTCTGAGAAGTAATTCAAAGACGTATGTATAGAGCCTAAAACAGCGATGAACTCACCCTCTGTCACGTTGGCACTTAATCATGTTCAGTGAAAAGGGGTAGTTGCTACACCTCTGCTTACCCCTTCGAGGAATCTTCTGGGATGGCGTGAGTACAGAAAGTATGGGACTTGCATTGCACGTGACAGATTTATGTAATTTCCATACATTTTGTATCGCTTCTATTAGCGCAAGCGCGAGAGAATGTTACTTTGTCTAAGCCTCATCATCTCCCTGGCCTTATCCCGTGTATTTGTGGTCGGCACTTGATTCAACCCGATGTAACTGATCACGTGATTTTTATACGAAGCGACTGCCATCTGACCTTCGTAACCCCTTTTTTGAGGAAAATTGGCAATCTGAGTTAAACCAGTTGTCAGACTTTCTTAGGCCTTTGACTGACCTGTAACGATTGCCAAAGATAGAGAATAAAGAAATGAATATATAATAATAAGTAAATAGTACATACTCGAGTAGTATCATAACTTTTCTCAACGGTTCCATTACTCAATAATACTTCCTCCTCCCCGAGGTCGTTACCACTGACCTCTGTCAAGGTCCGAACCTTTCTACTTCACAATATTGTATAATATTACCGCGTAATAATAGCACGAACGAAAATATAGGCTGTTACGATGGAGTAAGGTTGAGAGTCAAAGAGCGGATTATGTAATTTTAGCATTGTTTTGTTTGAGCGTTGGGTATTGTATGAGGACCGATGTCTACTGAATAAATGTTTTTCGAATAGGATCAGGTATCACTTTGCGGATGTTTATATTTTTAGATGATTACTAGCTGTGCCCCGCGGTTTCACCCGCGTAGTGAAAATGAAAATGAAAATGAAAATGAAAAATATTTATTCAGTTTAGGCCCTGGTAAGGCACTTATGAAAGTCGAGAATTTACCACCGGTTCGGAAACTAGCCTTCTGAGAAGAACCGGCAAGAAACTCAGCCAGGCATCATGTACATAACATCGAAACAATATAAATCATAATGAAATCATAATACAAAATCAAATTTGATAATAGGTATAAATATTCACAATAGTGACAAATTGTATTAGCATGCAAGTCATTATAAAACAAAATCAAAGAGATAAAAAAATAACAATACCAGATAGATTTACAAGTGTTTGCATACCATGTATTTGCCAGGAGCTACTTGTGCAGAGTGATTTACCTAGTTCCATATATCCTTGTCATTTATATAATCCGAAATTTTATAATATGCTTTCTTCATCAAAACAGTTTTGACATGTGTTTTAAATTTATCATAATTTAACGCGATTATTGATTGTGGGATTTTATTGTAGAAGTCTTAGTTTCATCCTTATTGTTGCGGAACCCTAATATTTTTAATAAATAAAAGTAGCCTAAGTTACTCCTTGAAACATCAGCTACCTACCAGTGAAAGTCCCGTTAAAATCCGTCCAGCCGTTTCAGAGATTATCCGGAACAAACAGACAGACAGAGAAAAATTTTAAAACTTGGTTTTTTAGTGTCAGTATCGTGTATACTTTCATATGCATTTAGTGAAAAGCTGTTATTTTGGAGTTACAAACAGACACTTCAATTTTATTTATCTGTATAGATGTATAGATTTATTTTAGTACCGATATAAAAACCTAATATATAAATGAAGTTGATTTTCGTACGTAAAATTAGCCGATTATTATGTAAATAATTCTTTGATATTCATAGATGTGCAGTATTTAAATTAATAGATTTTTTATTTACTCACTTAAAAATCTAACTTTAAAACACATTTTTTTTACACACGGTCGCACATAATTTATTACTAATTCTTATAGTTTACTTATGTGACTCCAGGGCTGTGACTCCATGTAGCTTTTGTTGTCCACCCCTAAATCCTGACGTGTAAATACACAAGAAAAAACGAGTACCTTATCTATCGAAATATATTAAGACAAGCTGATGTGCCCCGCGGTTTCACCCGCGTAAATTTAGTTTCATACAAACTTTCATCCCCTATTTTATCCCATTGGGGGTAGATTTAATCAAAATCCTTAGCGGATGCCTACGTCATAACATGTACTAACATGCCAAATTTCAGCCCGATCCTTCCAGTGGTTTGGGCTGTGCGTTGATAGAGTTGTCAGTCAACCTTTGAGTTATATTTATATTTTGATTTAAACAATTCTAAATCGTTCCTACCATTTCAGAAATCAACCGATAACATAAAATAATTAAAATAGGCTATCAAATGACATGCAAATGTGTACAAGGATAAAGTAGTTTCATACAAATTTTAATCCTCTATATCACCTCCTTAGGGATAGAATATCGAAAAATCCTTTCGTGTCAGGAAAATGAAAATGAAAATGAAAAATATTTATTCAGTTTAGGCCCTGGTAAGGCACTTATGAAAGTCGAGAATTTACCACCGGTTCGGAAACTAGCCTTCTGAGAAGAACCGGCAAGAAACTCAGCCAGACATCATGTACATATCATCGAAACAACAGGTGCTTACGTCATACAAAAACCACACTCTCGAAGTTTCAGATCTCTACGATCAGTGGTTTAGGCTGTGCGTTGATCCGTCAGTCAGTAATTCAGGAAAAACTCAAAGTCAAAATTATCTTATTCGATAAACTTTTAAAAAAGTACTTACTTACAATACAAACCGACAGGGCACAAACCATGAGCTCTTATTGCAATGATACTTCAGCTGTGCGACAGTGACAGATGTATACACGTCACATACATCTGTCTCATAAATGAGTGAAACTATCATGGCAATAAGAGCTTATGGTAAGGCCCCAGAATGACATGATTACACATGCTACCATCAGGTTCGGAAGGTTCCTATTTCTTTTCAAAAATATTATACAATTTTATAAATACAAAATAAATCACATGAGAAATGTAAGTCCATGGACACAGTTCTAATGCACAAATGTAGATAAAAGTAAAAATAAAGTAAATGTCTAGTAGTATCAAAGCATTTTATATTGTCTGGATTGTATGTAGATATACATTGTTTTATTAGGTTTTATTTGTAAGTATTGACATAGTGGTCGTGTGTGTCGTATATATATCATAGTTACCTAACACCTGTATCTCGGCGCATTAGGCGCATAACCCAGTTTATAGCAACGATATTTCCGCAACTACATTTTATTTGCACAACGTAAAATGCGAACCGACCGTTGTAATGTCATAATCCCACTGATAGAATGATAGCTTTGTTTTGAATGAATTGAATGAATATTAAGTCGTTCTTTGATTTGATGAGATACTCGTAGTATGATACTAACAAATTTTTTACATTTGGGAAAGTGCTACAATAAGGTTTATCTCATCTGTAATTTCCCAATAAAAGCCCGGAGTCTGGATTAGATAGATCCCGGTTAATAGCAAAAGGCTCCTTTTACATGAGACTTAAACAAAAGGGGTAAATGTGAAAACTATGATTATGTAAGAGGAACATCTCTGCCTACCCTTCGGGGAATACTGGCTGAGCATATGTAGGTATGTAATTTACTAGGTATTTTATTATACTGGCTAATTAGGTTTGGATAGGATAGGCAATGCGCCAGTCACCCAATAGCCAGGGTCTAAGAATTTGGCTATGGTATCCCTTGCCTGTCGTCTAAAGAGACGACTAAAAGGGGGCCGGAGGGCCTGCTGGCGGTCAAAGTCAAAGTCAAAGTCAAAAATATCTTTATTCGATTAGACTTTATACAAAGCACTTTCAAATCGTCAGAATGACACAATTTACAGGATTATACATGCTACCGCCAGGTTCGGAAGGTTGCTTTTACTGAGAAGAACCTGGCAAGAAACTCAGTAATTACTCTTTTCAAAAATATTATACAATTTAAAAAAAAAACAAAATAAATCATTTGAGAAATGTAAGCCCATGGACACAGTTCCAATGTACAAATGTCGATAAAAATTTACATAAAGAAAAGTCTAGTAGTTCTATTTATATCTAAATGCGTAGCTTGAGATGACCAGCCCCCACAAGCAGCACCTGTTCACAAGTATGACGAGAATGCCAGCCATCGCCCTCCTCAACCATTATAGAGGGAAGTGAGCGACCCGTCACCCTGACGCCGCCGCAAGCAAAGGCATTTTAGTGAGCATGACAACTCAAGCCAGTCAAAACAAAGATCAAAAGAAATATTAAAAAGAATTGTAGCATAAGTACACTGTCCATGAGACTACTTACAATATTTGTCTGGTAATACATTATTCCAAGTTTCCTTATCACACATATAATCACTAACTGTATAATAACCCTTTTTAAGTAATACAGATTTTATAGTTTCTTTAAATTTATCAAAGGGCAAATTTACAATACATGTAGGTAATTTATTATAAAAGCGTATACTTTGCCCTAAAAATGATCCCTGGACTTTCTGTAAGCGGTGTGTAGGTACTACTAATTTATTTTTATGTCTTGTGTTGACATTATGTACATCACGCTTCTTTTGAAAAGAATTTATATTTTTATGTACAAGTAGTAAGTTTGCAAAAATATACTGCGAAGCCACTGTTAAAATTCCTATTTCTTTAAATTTTTCCTTCAAAGATGCCCTAGATCCTAAGTTATAGATTGATTTTACAGCCCTTTTCTGTAATATAAATATGGCTTCTATATCGGCAGCTTTGCCCCAAAGCAAGATAGCATACGACATAACACTATGAAAGTAACTAAAATAAACTAATCGTGCCGTGTCTACGTCAGTGAACTGCTTTACTTTCCTGACGGCATATGCTGCCGAGCTGAGTTTCCCCGATAGACTAGATATATGTGGTCGGGATGCGAGCTTTGACCACCGAGCCGCGGGCCCGGGAAGGTGGCAGCGCTGCCTTTCACAGCGAGGTCTTCAGGGGCGGCGATACAGCTGCCTCGGGGATGTGCCCCGGCAAAGTGTGAGGGGACACCGGTGCGATCTATCAGAGTACCCGGAGTCCCCACTACGCACTAAGGTTGGCCACCGGGGGGGTAAAAATCCCACATACCCCGATCTGCCTCTCCCAGGGCGGTCGGGGACCTTTTGAATGTTTCCCCCTCGTCAATAAAAAAAAAAATGGCAATGCGCCAGTGGCATGATGCTTTGGCCATCTTTGTAGCATACAAAAAAAAACATGCAGTCGAATAACCTCCTACTTTTTTAAAAGTCGGTTAAACATTTTTGTTTAAGCTATAAACTTGTAGGGTCAGAATTAGCCAACTCCTAATAATAATTGCAATCCAATTCACGGAATCTATTTCATCTAGGTAGGGTAATATTAAAGGAAAAATGATGATAAGTAGTTTAAAAGTTCGGAGGGATCAAATGAACATAGCTAAATACTTACGACGTATCTATACACCTCGGTTGAAATCATAACCCTCGTCTGCTTCATCGGGTAACCATATATCGAAATTAAACCTGTTATATGGCATTGCATGCAGCCTTAAAACAATTTTCTTGCACTTGACTCAGCTTTTAACTTCCTTGATCGAGAGATTGAGAGGAAATACCGTGATAAAAAATATTTGTCAAGGTTCTGTCCTATAATTACATACTTACTTATTAATTGGCTTTATATTTTTTACTAGCTGTGCCCCGCGGTTTCACCCGCGTAGATTTTATTTTCATGGTTGCCCGCGGTCTCTAATGTTTAAAAAAAATCTAAGTCGCCTAAGTTACTCCTTGTAACATTAGCTATCCGTCAGTGAAAGTCCCGTCAAAATCCGTCCAGCCGTTTCGGAGATTACCCGGAACAAACAGACAGACAGACAGAGAAAAATTAAAAAAAAAAAAAAATTCTGTGTCAGTACCGTGTATACTTTCATATGCATTTAGTGAAAACTGTTATACTGTTATTTTGCAGTTACAAACAGACACTTCAATTTTATTTATCTGTATAGAGTATAGATATAGATAACTAGCTGCTGCCCGCAACTCCGTCTACGCAGTATTTGACTTATCTTTATATTTTGGACAATTAACACAATATCTCTATAAATGATAGCCTAGGTGTGTGTTATTCTGTTGTATAACTTTACAATAATGCATTATTGTAAAGTTTAATTAAAATCCATTCAGTTTTTGCGTGAAAGAGTTACAATCATACATACATGCATACATTCTTACAAACTTTCACGGTTATAATATTACTAGTAGGAAGGATTTATCTTACGTAATATGTTGGTAACCAGTATTCTTGTACATCTATACAGATAAATAAAATTGAAGTGTCTGTTTGTAATTCCAAAATAACAGCTTTTCCTTAATAGCGTATGAAAGTATACACGCTACTGACACTAAAATACCAAGTTTTAAATTTTTTCTCTGTTTTTCTATCTGTCTGTTTGTTCCGGGTAATCTCTAAAACGGCTGGACCGATTTTAACGGGACTTTCACTGGTAGGTAGCTGATGTTTCAAGGAGTAACGTAGGCTACTTTTGATTATTAAAAATATTAGGGTTCCGCGACAATAAGGATGAAACTAAATCTACGCGGGTGAAACCGCAGGGCACAGCTATATTTTTATATAATAGACTACCTATGTACAGTGCCACAAGTATATATTTTGACACGTTCATATGTCGTCGCTTAAGCTAGCGTTTTACCATGGCTATAAATATATTGATACTTTTTCGGAGGCGGGTTGTGGTTGAATGCTAAAGACGGCGGATCAACACACTTAAAGCAACGCATAAACGCAAGGTGAAGTGACGTCGTTTGAACATTTACAAACATATACTTCGGGTACAGAGACACAATGCATGTTTTCATGCACAAAAATATATAAGACTAGCTGTGCCCCGCGGTTTCACCCGCGTACATTTAGTAGCGAAATGGATGTAGCGAAAGATCGACCTGGAAGGGAGGAGACAAACTTATTGCGGAAAAGTAATATAAGTTCCGTACAGATAAATAAAATTTAAGTGTCTGTTTGTAATTCCAAAATAACAGCTTTTCATTAAATGCATTTGAAAGTATACACGATACTGACAATAAAAAACCAAGTTTTAAAATGTTTCTCTGTCTGTCTGTCCGTCTGTCTGTCTGTCTGCCTGTTTGTTTGTTCCGGGTAATCTGATGTTTCAAGGAGTAACTTAGGCTACTTTTATTCATTAAAAATATTAAGGTTCCGCGACAATAAGGAAGAAACTAAATCTACGCGGGTGAAACCGCGGGGCACAGCTAGTAAATAATAAAAATAATCAATTATAAACTATGCGAGCGAATTTGCGGCGCTCAGATTCATTTTTTTTACCAGGGCCTGCAAGTAACATTAACCTTACGCTTCGCTAGAAAATGTACGGGAATGACACAAGTCACGTCACTTGACGTCACTTTCGTTTCTATTAGTGCAAGCGCAAGAGTCTCTTAGTGCAAGCGCGAGAGAATGATACTTAGTAGTGTTAGTAGATCGAGAAATCATATTTAGAACCGTATATTGAAAAGCCTGAATATTTTTTCATTTTCTTCTGTCTTCAATTCCAGGTCATCATGGGGGCTTTGAAGACCCTCGTGCTCCTCCAGCTGGTATACCTGACGACCTGCATGGACCAGCTCCACATCCTGTACCAATGGAAGCAGCTGGACTTCAACTTCGCCAGTCCAGAGGCTCGGCAGCAGGCGATCGACTCCAAGTCTTACATCCCTGAGAATAACATCCCGATGGGGCTGGAGATCTTTGAGGATCGGTTGTTCGTCACTGTGCCCAGGTGGAGGAGTGGTGTACCAGCTAGTTTGACATATATTAATTTGAAAGGTGAGATAGATTTAACCCGTTTTTCTTCGTACATTACCAAGTTACATTAGCGGGTAATGTAGACAAGAATTTTCATTCTTTGTACATTACTAGTTCCATTGGCAGTTATGTACAAACCCATCTTAAAAAAATATAGTTCTATATTCGAAGCGTATGTTTTAGACACAGGTGGCTAGGGTACTCGTATGGATCTATACATCTAGGTATAAATTAACAGGTTTTCACTAAATGCATATGAAAGTAGGTAGGTATCTCACCATCATCATAAATTCAAGAGTCTGACTCTTGTCTGTGTAACTGATGCAATTTCTTCCGTTCTTCTCTATCTAGTGCCATCTCTTTGACTTCCTTATACCTACGTCATACACGGTACCTAACTAAGTAAAAATATCATTATTTTATAAATTTTTCTCTGTCTGTCTGTCTGTTTATTTCAGGCAGGACCAATTTTACCAGAACTTTAACTGGCTGATGTTACAAATAGTGACTAAAGACACTGGTATTAAAAATATAGGGTTCCATGAAATAAATCCACGAAATTATGTCAACGCAGGTGAAACCGCGAGGCGGGGGATTTGTTTATCTTTAGTAGATAACCTAAATGACAGATAGATGGATAGAATATTTAAAACGGCCTTAGACACACGTAATATATATATAGAAATGATTATTCACCGACCTTTTTTAATACCTCATTACCTTGCTAAAAAGCGCAAATAAGCAAATTTCTCACAGATAGTTGACGTCTTACTGTTTGCAAGTAATGGAGAAAAGAGAGAGTTTAAATATTTGCTAAAACTTCAATGACTGGTTATAAGAAACGTTAGTTAACGAACTCTCGCAGATAATTTAGTAACCAATTGTTCTTTGACGAATGAAGGTAATTACTTAAATTTACTACATTACAACGCCACAACATTAACAAATTAGATTTTAATGTATTTTCTTTCCGTTTCTTTGTGATCAATGCCTAGTCTGTGTTTTAAAAGCCTTTGCTTATTGGTGAAAGGTAGTAGGAAGACGATCCTGACGTCTTCCGATACCTTCCTAAAAATGAATTAATCACTCATCTCCCTGGCCTTATCCCATACATTGTTGGGGTCGGCACTTGATTCAACCCGATGTGGCTGATCACCTGATTTTTATACGAAGCGACTGCCATCTGACCTTCGCAACCACATTTAGGAGGAAAATCTGTGATCTGGGTTAAACCAGTTGTCAGATTATTTTTAGGCCTCCGACTGACCTGTAACGATTGCCAAAGATGTTAAATTGGCAACCGGGACCGACGGCTTAACGTGCTCTCCGAGGCACGGAGGGAACTCGGGCGGTCACCCATCCAACTACTGGCTAGGCGTATGGTTGCTTAACTTCGCTGATCGAATGATATGCGCAATAGCAACTGTGCCACGAGCTCCTCCTACGAGCCAAAATGAATAAATCACTGTTTGTTTAATTGTCTCGCTAAAAATGAAATGTAATCGCTCTAATTATCATCTCCCTCACCTTATTCCATATATTATTGGGGTCGGCACTTGATTCCACCCGATGTGGTGATCACTTGATTTACATACGAAGCGACTGCCATCTGACCTTCCCCTTTAATGAGAAAAATCGGTAATCTGGGTTACACCAGCAAATAAATGTAATCTCTTTAATAAAGACAAAAAATCCAGCGTGGAATAGTTATTAATAATATCTACGAAATTATAAGTAATATTTTCTGTCTTCTAGATAACACAACGATGTCACCAAAGCTGACTCCGTACCCAAGCTGGGCAGCTCACTCTTTTGGCGTGGATGGCTCACCTCCAGAACTCATCTCTCCATTCCGTGTAAGAGCTGACAAGTGCGGACGCCTGTGGGTATTAGATAACGGGAAAGTTGGCAACGCAGACAACGCTACACTAGTCAAGAAATACCCCCCTTCTATCATAGTCTATGATTTAAAGACCGATAACCTTATAAGGAAATACGTGTTCCCAGCAGACCAAGTCAAAGACGAGTCAGGGTTCGCAAATATTGCCGTCGAAGACACAGATTGTGAGAAGACTTACGCATATGCTGCTGATTTGGGCAAACCAGCCCTTGTCGTGTATTCGTGGGAGAAGAATGAATCTTGGAGGATTTCCCACCACTTCTTCAATTTTGATCCTTTGGCTTGCGACTTCAGTGTGAAGGGGTTCAATTTTAGTTGGACTGATGCACTGTTTGGCATTAGTCTCTCCGCTCCTAACCCTGACAACTACAGCACTCTTTACTTCCATCCAATGTCGAGTTTCAGCGAGTTTTCTGTATCTACTGAATATCTTAGGAATCAGTCCATTGCTGATAGTAATTTTGAGGCTTTTAAAGTTCTGGGTAACCGAGGCCCGAATGCTCAATCCAGTGCTTCGTTCATCGATCACAAGACGGGTATCTTATTCTATTCCCTGGTTAACTTAAACGCTGTGGCTTGCTGGAAGACCTCTAATAAGGAGTATTTGATGAAGAACCAAGGGCGCATCTACATGAATGACACAACCATGGTCTACCCTACAGATATCAAGGTGGACTACAATGATAACCTTTGGATCCTATCCAATAAGCTTCCAGTTTGGATGTACGGTAAACTGGACCCTAATGAAGAGAACTTTAGGATCTTTTCAGCTCCTGTAGTCGACGCTATTAGCCATACTGCTTGTGACATCACTCCTAGGTCAGATATCTTAGATAAGTTCTTATACAAACTGAAAAACGTGACGAATAATATTTCGGAGAAACTGAAACCAAATTCAGCACCAATTTTAAGCAGCACTGTGGCTACCGTAGTGTTGACTTTAATGGCTGTAATTCTGGCATATTAAGTAATTCAAATGTTAGAAACCGTGTGTTTTAAATTGTATCAAAACAACAATTGGGTGATTTTGCATTTATTGTCTGTAAAAACATTTTTATACAAATACTGAACTACGTTGCTAATCGAAAAAAAAAAATTCACAATATCATCATCATCTCCCTAGCCTTGTCCCATACATTGTTGGAATTGGCGATGTCGTTATTTCACATTGGGAGAGGATTTCGACCGAATGACTTTAAACAATCGATATTTTGATTGCTTTATGTGAATCGGGGCACAGGTTTTACGCATTATTATCACAAAAATCTCTAATTATAAAGAGGAAAGGTTTTTATGTATGTTTGTAACGAATTGGCTCAAAAAGTACTAAACCGATTTAAAAAATTCTTTCACCATTTGAATGCTACATTATCACTGATTAATATAAGCTATAATCATCTCCGTACTCCCACGGGCACGGGAACTACACGGGTGAAACCGCGTGACGTCCGCTAGTGTTCCAATAAATACGAGCAGAATTGTTGTTTTTCTAATATGCTCTAGTCTTAGAGTTGTCCAATATATAACGTGATTTTCAATGTGTTAATTTAGTTTTAAGCTTTTGAAATTGATAACTGGGGCCTACCATCATCGGTTTAAGCAGGTGTTAATAAGTTCTGAGCTTTGACGTTTCATTAAACGCCAAAGCTAAGAAGTTTTACTCCAATCACTAGTTTGCCACCGTTTTCCTAATCTATACTCGCTAGCGTCTCCGACAATATTTGTATGACATATTTTAATTCTTCACGTCACCGCTTGGAGCTGTACAATTTCTCATACAAACATTCGACTGAGACGCTAGCGAGTATAGATTACGGAAGCGGTGGAAAACTCGTAATAGGGGTAGTACCCCAAGTAGGTTTAGACACGTACAAACGTCGTCCCTTGACATTGCGTTTTGAGCTTTTTTTCTATGGAGGCGTAAAACTTCCCGCACTCGGCGGTAGAGGCGCTTTTTATCGTTCCCATACAAAATGAGGAATATACGCAATACGATATAGTCAACGTTAAAATATATGAAAACCTATAGCGTGAAAATCTATACTGACATACACGCTGTTTAAACGATCATAGCTGGTCCCCTAGCCACTTTTAAATTATGTTTAACATTCCAAAATGACTTAGAATAGTTTGGTTTAGTTTAATTTTGACTTTGCAATTATACATTTATCCATTTCAAATGGTTTTATAATCGCATAGTGATTGATCATTCCATTTTTTTTTATTTGTTTATGTTCCAACTAATAACTTTTGATTATTATTTATTGTGATTCTTGAAGAAAGACATACTTAAAGTACTTACTTGTTGAGTTAGCTTTAAAGTGATATTTTGCTAAGCTATTTAGTTGTTTAAAGTTAATTATTTCACTGTAAATATTAATTGTAATTAAACGCTGCTGAAAGTGCTACACTGTTGTTTATTTTGAACCAGGATCAAGATACAGGCTTTTGATAAGGTTCTATATAATGCCTGAAGTGAATATAGTGCCTGCTTAAAATTATAATATGAATACTTAGGTCTGAAAAGAAGCCAGTCAAATGACAAGTCATCGTTTTTCAAATTGTTTCAGCACTTGGATATCTATAAAATGTATGTGCCACACAGAATAAATTGAATTGAAAATTGAATAGTTTCTATTCACAATAAAAAATAAATATGCTCACGCCATCCCAGGGTCCCCGAAGGGGTACAAGCACCAAGCAGAGGTGTTGTAAGAAGAGCACCCACATTTCACCGAATACGATTGCCAATTAAGTGTCTTTTCACAAAAGTAAAAAAGGTTTTCTGTGATGTGACAATCGTCAGTAAATAGGCACCTAACTACTTATATTGTTTTTAAGTTTTACACCAGCACAGATCTCAACCTTACCCTCTAGCTTAGCAAGTATTCTGACTGACCACTGAGTTATCTACATGTAATAATACATGCGTAATACATGGCATGCAGGAAGCCAGTTATTGGGCTGTAAAAGACAGGGGAAGCACCTATATCGATTAACTAGTTTCTGCCTACGAATTCGTCCGCATGGAAAAGTAGTTTCGGGCTAACAGTAACTTAACACTAACAAAAATTTTCAAGTCGAACCTGTAGTTCTTGAGATTAGCGCGTTCATGGAAACAAACAAACTCTTCAGCTTTGTATATTAGTAATAGTGGACCCAACAGCCGTTGCCCTGCATTTTGACTCCAGCACGATCTTCCCCCCTCAATTCGGGCTAAAAAAAATATTTTAAATCGATCCAGCCAGGAGGAGTTCAGCGACATACACACGTACAGTAGAATTGTATATATAAAGATAGAGTATAGATACCAATACTAAATTGCCACTAAGGGCTATCTTGTCATAATTTATAGATGTTTATGGCAATGGCAAATTGCTTTATTGCTCTGTTATGGTTGTTTTATCAAATTACTTCACACACCACTCGGCTGTGTGCTGCGGTGCTCGCTATTATGGAGTGTTGAACAGACATCATGTCGGCTGACGAGGAAAAGGTGAGTCTATTGAAATATTAAGAACAGGGTTCTAGGCTAGCACTCAAAATTAGTAGGTAACTTCACTTGTTAGATTGATAGACTAATGAAATTTTTAAATATCCTATGATCTAACAACCTAAGAGCCGCTTGCTACGCAAGTTGGAACCCCAGCGGCCGGTACCAATGAGTTTTTCTAAATACTTAGGTATGTGCAGTGATTTCACACCTCGTGTTTTAAGGTGAAGGAAAACATCGCGAGGGAACCTGCATCTGTGTCTGAGTCTGAGAAGTAAATCAAAGACGTGTGTATAGTGCTGAGACGGCAATATCACTCATCATCTATCAAGTTGGCACTGAATCATCATCGGTAGGTGTTATATATATATATATAATACTACTGCGCATAGGTTGGTGCTTATAGCTCGAGGCGGCATTTATATTTGGAAGTTGATTTTTGTAAGGGTAAAAATATTACTAAGAAAAATTAAAGATCTTAAATTTTAAAGCGCCTGATAAAATAATTATAGCTCTAAAACGCAGGTAGAAGAGGTTGCTACGCGAACTCTAAAGGAGAAATGTGTGAAATGTTTAAGAGGACCTAATATATTGAAAACACTGGTGATTGCTACGTGTGTCGGCGTGGTTGTGCAGCAAGTGAGTCATTAGAACCTACTGCTTAATTAAAATACACTATGCATAAAATATCCTATGAAGTTGGAGGCATCCATACTTCAAGCACTCATATAAGTACAAGTACAAGAATCAGGAAAATGATAGTGTCATGAAGAGAAAGTACCTTAATTATGGAAGATATAAAATTTCCCACCAGCAAAACATGATTTAATACTAGGCTGTACTTTGATATTATTATCACATTTTTAGCCTGTAAAAAACAGACTAAGAATATAGGTACCTATACAGATCATCCATAGGTAAATATATATATGTAGTAAATTAACCTAAGTAAGCAAAACTAATGACGTTCAATGAGTGTTCCAAGTATCCCTTATATTGTTTATTTTGTTTTAAGTTTTGAATTTTGGTACGATAGTTGCACAACAAATCTTAGTAAAATGTTGTTCCCCAGATCACAGTGTGTATGAAGAAGCTAATAAATGTACCAATAACGACATACACGCACTTCGATTTCAATAAAACCGTCGTGTACCCCAGCGTGACCTTCTGCAGAGAACCACCATACAAATATGACAAGATGCTTGTGAGTAAGAACCTTTTGAATATTGTATTCATCCCCACATTTTCCAACCAAAATTTAATCCAATCTCAATTTAAGTCCAAGACTTAGTTTTTTTCAACAAATAGTCATGCTTTTGAACTGGTAAATATAATAATAATTAATAATAATAATTTCTATACATTTTTTTACATTTTCTGTGCAGGAGTATGGTTTGTACGGTCACCCGCGCTACACATCAACATGGAACAACTTCAACTTCAGCAGGATCAGTCTGGACCAACTGTGGGACGAGATCACATATACTGAGAGGGACATGTTTGTGCAGTTCGGCCTCCAGGGCTGGTCTGACAGTAAATATTTACCTTCACGCCTTTATTCAAGGGTTCACTTACCTTCGAGCAGTGCTGTTTCATTGCAGTGAGTAAGATCGCCAGTGCTCCATAGGAGGGGGAGACTTTATTTTGACTAGGACTAGGTCGCACAGCTATTTTATCATTTTTTTAATGTTGGTTTTTGTTTGGTATTGCTTTCATGAACTGTGGTAGCCGCTTACCATCAGGAAAGTTGTATGCTTGATGGAAAATACCAAAGTACATGGTGTAATCACCTGCTGGCAACAGATAACTTTACTATATTACAAATAGCTCGGCCCGTGGCTCATTTGCTCATTTCACTTATCTTTACATTTAGGACAATTCATCCTATTTGACATTCTGTTGTATGAGGTAGGATATTTTTAATTAATTGTTGCTTCTTGTGAGCTGGTCAGTGTTAAGCCCAACATGCTTAAAACAATACTTTCAAATGTCACCAGATATAAATATATCATCAACAATGGGCTTTGTGTACGGTCGGTGCTTCACGTTGAACCCAACCGTAGTAGGCACTCGAGCGTCGAAGACTGCAGGCTACTCGGTCACTCTGCAGCACCGCGCCGAGGATGTGGAGAACAGCATTAGCGTCCTCCCACCAGGGTACCATGTGTACGTGCACTATTCTAAGGAGGATCATACTGGTAAGGCTGAAATAAGCATCAAAGTAGTTTCTGACCCTTTTAGAGAATTTGATAGAAGCGTAGAGGAACGTAGAGTCACCAGCGAATTTTGACAATGGGTGAAGAGTCACTCTTCTCTCTCTATAATGGTTGAGGACGGTGATGGCAGGTGTTCACGACTTGTGAACAGGTGCTGCTTGTGGGGGCTAGTCATCTCGAGCCTTATTTTTTATTTATGAACTAACTATGTAGATATAGAAATTTGAGCAGTGGTAGGTACTGTGAGTATTATCAAAATTACATTACCGGTAGGGTAATATAATTTTGATACTAATAAAAAAAAAAAAGTTCCATATAAGTCAATGGTGTTTTGTAAGCACCCAACGAAAGCGGTGTTTAAACCAATTGGCAAGGCATAGTGTTAGCTCCCATGCATATTAATAGTCAAGTTTTTCTGTTAACAGAGGTAGAAGTGTACAACGGGGGACTTGGTAACCACATACACGTGAACGTGGGCGAGACCGTTGAAGTGAAGCTCACCGTGGACGAATACCTAAAGATCAGCAAAAAGGATGACCCTTGTACTAACGAACCCCATTATAGTGCTAACAGTGTACGTATACCACACCCCTTATTCGCATGAGGACAGTTTCTCAAAAAGACAGATTCACAAACAGAAAAATTCTGATATGGACCGATTCTATGGAACTCGGGCCCAACTATGATCGTTTAAGTAGCGCGTCGTTTAATTTTACGTACCAAAAAGATGGAAGATCATCATATAGAGTATGTCATCGTATCTTTTTTGAAAGCCAAGTATACACAGACTGCCACGGGTGCAGTGCAGTGCAGTGATTTTTTTCCGTGAGATATCCGTCATGGATACGCCAACCACGACTCCTACCGGCTAAAATCTCCTGGTGTTCCTCCTCGTCGCTTTTACGGGCTTGCGGTCGCGCTTGCAAGGGGCAACGCTCCCCAATTAATGGTTGGCCGTTGGACCCCTCCTTTCGCCCGGCGTACTCTCTGGTTGGACTTTGTTGGATTAGCACGGACTAAACTCAATTAATTTCTTCTGGTTATTGGACGCGTGCTATTGGTAGTTTTCACATACTTCTCCGTGTCCCCTTATAATCATAATAGCCATAAACAATGAAATACATAAATAACTGTTCATGTTTTAAACGCTTGGCAACACAGCACCTAATATAAGCTTATACCAGATAAATAGGAAGGATAGAAACGAAGTGTGCGTAGATGTTTACTTCCGATTATTTTGTGGAATGTATGTTCAGTGCACTGCGAAATACGTGTCAGATTTGGTCGGGGACCAAGTTGGCTGCTCAGGCCCATGGATGGACAGCGATCTCCCGAGGTGCGACAATGCTACTGCTATGACCAAACTGATCTCTACTTACATCAAGTGAGTTATTTAAATTTCGTATATTAAGGATCTGATAGGTGTTGAGTACACCAACCATTAGGTGGCGCAAGGTGGCCCCTAAACCGGAAAAACAAGGGATGGGAAAATTCGACCCATGAGGTAGGATCACGAGCAGCTTAATTGTCAGATCAACTGCAGGGTTTGCAGAGGTCGTGGGTTCGAGTCCCGCCTCGTGTTCGTATTTTTCCTAACCAATTTTAAGAATTTAGAATGTAAACATGTGTGGCATCCATAAACAAACTAATATTTAGGTGTTGATAATTTCGAAAAAGTCTTTAAATACTAAGTGAAATTATGCATCACCACAAAGGAAGTCCGCCTGGTGGTAAGCAACCACTGCAGCTAATCGCGTGCTAACATATTAAAAGATGAGAGTCCCACTATACGCTTACACAGCAACGCCACTCCTCCCCTCCCGCTATGTAGCACTGGCGACCTTACTCACCGCAAGAACACAATACTATGTTTGCATTATTAGGCTGTGATCTTCTGTAAGGTGGAGGTACAATCCCAAGTTGGGTAGCTCTCTTAAAGTTTCTAATAGCTCTCTCTAACATTAACTGCAACTTTCAATAACTTAGAAGTGTTTTCCGGCATAACATAGCCTTCGTCGGCGTAGTATGTTTCAGAAAATCGGTTTACGATTTCGCTGTGAAATTCACCAAGACCTAGGTTGACAAAGAAACTTTCGCAATTTTTCGAACCAGTTAAGAATCTAAGCGTCTTTGCCGAGTATTTGTATGAGAAATTGTGCGGTGAATCCTAGCGGTGACGTGAGGAAGACGGGGGACTCTAACAAGTAGATTAAGAAAACCGTGGCAAACCCGTGATAGGGGTACTAATAGTCTATGTGAATTCCAGTACATACGAAGACCACTCATGCGACATCTGCCCACGATTCTGTCGGTCGTACCTGTACAACACATACGTGACGGACAGACAAGACCTGTACACATGGGACTCCAGCAACAGGCAGTGGTATATGAGGACTGGCGCAGCTGCTCTGCAGACACAGGTAAATTATAGTTTTGAAGAAATATTTTCTTTTCTCGTTGATTTTCTTGTACTGTGTAAGCTACGAATAAGTCTCAATCTCAATCTCATAGTAAATGAGAATCGAAACGAGATCCTCATGATGTTTTCCTTCAACGTAAAGCACTGCACATAATTATTTAGATAATCTCATTGGTGCAAGCCGCTCATGCAAACTTGCGTCGTTTGCGCAGCATCTGACTGTTCAAACCCCAAGGTCACCACGGCTCTCAATATTAGCTATAGTTTTAATAATTCAGTAAACTCTGATCTAGAAATGAATTCTTCGTATTTATTTTTATCAAAGGATACTACATAGTTTAATATTGTCCTCAGCTATACATCTACTTTGAAGGCATGATGGTATCTGTGTACGAGGAGCGGCACAACTATGACTGGAACCTCTTCATCGCTGACCTGGGCGGGAGCGTTGTAAGCTATCCTAACAAGCTTTTAATTAATTTAGCAATGAATGTATATTAGTGCGGGTTAAATCTTGCACCTGAATTTTAAACGATAGAGCTGTGATTTTGGATGCCAATGGTATGCGTAGCTATATGACGTCATTCTAATATCCAATATGGCGGTACATCCAAGATGGCGGACTGGTTACCTTTTTCGCACTACCACAGCACGGATATCAAATGAAAGGGCTAGCTGAAGAAAACAAGGTTTTTCTTCAATTGTTACGATATTTTCATAAAAACTTACGTTTAAAAAAATATATTATACAAATTGAAGTCGCTATTTCGATACAAAGTTATTTTGTCGGTTTTGTTCTTGTGTGTGTGCAGACCGCATATTATTAGTATTGCGGTATTTTTCAATAATACTGTGAATATTGGCAATACTTTATTGACAATTATATTGTGTGTGTGCGACTAGTTTAATAGAAGATCGGAAACAAAAAAATGCGACCATTAATATGTAGTTGTGTTTGTGGTGAGTAAGGTCGCCAGTGCTTCAAAAAAGTTGACGCAGAGTCAATCTACTACCAGGTGGGTGACTATGATCGTTTAAGCAGCGCGTATTAAGAACTTCTTAGCTTTGACGGTACCAAAATGAAACCGTGCCGACCCCAAATACATGGGATAAGGCCAGGGAGATGATGACTAAGTAAATAAAGTATGTATTAGCATACGACGCCAAACGGTGCACCGTGACGGTAACAGAATGGAAAACACGTGGGCTTGGAAAATTACCTTGCGAGCCCACACGATATTGTTGCCATGAACATAAATAATAGTTGCTTGAAATACATTTCCATTAGCCGAAAATATAGGTAGAACCCGATTTTCGTTAAATCTAATCATCTAGTTTTTTGATTGTTTGTTTGCATTGAATAGGCTCCGAAACTTGACCGATCTTGAAAATTCTTTCAGTAATGGATAGCTACATCATCAGCGAGTAACATAGGCTATATTTTATCCCCGTACTCTCACGGGAACGTGAACTACACGGGTGAAACCGCGCGACATCTGCTAGTTATTAATATTTTCGGCGTCCCGTAACCTCTTACTGCCATGGTAGTTTAACTCTTATTATGAGACAGATGTGTAAGCCTGTCACTATTATACGGCATGTCAGTCGTTAGATGAGGAGTGTATCTATATAATAAAAGCGTTCCCGTGGGAGTACGAGGATATAATATAGCCTATGTTACTTGCTGATGATGTTGCTATCTATTACTGAAAGACTTTTTAAGATCGGTTAAGCAGTTTCGTAGCCTAATCAATGCAAACAAAAAAACAGTTAACTCTTTCGTCTTTATAATATTTAGAGTAGAAAAAGTCAAATTTGCTGAAATTTAGCATTAACCCTAAGGACCTAAATAGTATATACATACAAAACGTCATCATCTCCCTGGCCTTATCCCATGTATTTGGGGTCGGCACTCGACACAACCAGGACCGACGGCTTAACGTGCTGTCCAAGGCACGGAGGGAACTCGGGCGGTCACCCATCCAACTACTGGCTAGGCGTATGGTTGCTTAACTTCGCTGATCGAATCATATGCGCAATAGCAACTGTGCCACGAGCTCCTCTGCATACGTACAAAACGTATCTGCAAAAAGAGAAATATAAATTATAACATTTCTTCAAGGAAGTTTCGTGTAAAAATTATTTGCTCAAAATTTCCATAATTATCTCAGACGTAACACAAAGCTAAGCGGTTACCCAAAACGCATTTATATCTCAACATGGATGAAACTATTCTATAAACAATCAGAGTGTTCGTATAGTAAGCAAAGCTTTCAATTCAGCTCAGTAGCCCTATTCGTGTAATGAAAACCGCAACGATGTCGTAGCGACTCAGTCGTTGATAGTGTTTTCGTATTAAAATGCAACGCGGTGTCACTCGCGTAGATTAAGTTCCATGCTTTTACTTCTAGAAACGTTAATGTTTTTTTAAATAAAAGTAAGCCTCTCTTTGTAACGTTAGCTATCTGCCATTGAAAGTCCCTTTAAAATCGGTCCATTCGTTTAGCACGAACAAAAAGACAGACTGACAGAGAATTTTTTTTTGTATGTGAATACCGTATACTCTTTCATAATATTCATTTAGTGAAAAGCTGTTAATTTATAATAACAAAAAGGCTCTCCAATTTTATTTATCTACTAGCTGTGCCCTGCGGTTTCATGCTTTATATCACGGAACCCTAATATATTTTCTTAATAAAAGTAAACCTATGTTACTCCTAGAAACATCAGCTGTCTGACAGTGAAAGTCCCGTTAAAATCGGTCCAGCCGTTTCAGAGATTACCCGGAACAAATAGACAGACAGACAGAGAAAAATTTTATAACTTGGTTTTTCAGTGTCTGCAGCGTGTATACTTTCATATGCATTTAGTGAAAATCTGTTATTTTGGAATTACAAACAAACACTTCAATTTTATTTATCTGTATGTATAGATGTATAGATAAATGAAAAACAGAATAACTCAGTCGTCATCGCGAAAATTCGAACTACGATTTCTGATCATGTGAATACCACACTGGGAGAGGATTTGAATCGATAATCGTTAAGCGATATTTCGATCGTTTGCTTTACGTGAATCGGGGCACTCACCTGGCAAAGCGCCAGGCGAATCCTCCATACATCAGTTCGCTTCGCTATTAGAATTATTTTCAGTTATTCTCGAAATGTACGTATGCCAAAATATAATAGGGATTAGATTGCTGTTGCCTTGGGAAACTTATTGCATATTATTTTGTACGCATTTAAGATCTGACTGAAACAGACATACATTCTGTTTCAATCATTATTACTGGGGCCCAACCGTGAGCTCTTATTGCAATGATAGTTCAGTTGTGTGACAGTGACAGATGTATACACGTCATATACATCTGTCTCATAAATGAGTGAAACTATCATGGCAATAAGAGCTCATGGTAAGGCCCCTGAACATTCTTCTTTGTATTTTTACCTTACTTATCTATATCTATACAGATTAAGAAAATTGAAGTGTCTCTTTGTAATTCCAAATGCCAAATTACTAACAAAATGTATTTAACAAAGTATAAAAACGAAAAAATATTAAAGAAAATTATATCTCCGTCTGTCTGTCCGTATGTTAGTTCCAGATAATCTCTGAAATGGCTGAACCAATTTTAATGGGACATTCACTGGCAGAAAGCAGCCTGGATAAAGTTCTTATCTCAACGTAACATAACAGCCTGGATAAAGCTCTTTTATATTAAAAACTAGCTGTGCCCCGCGGTTTCACCCGCGTAGATTGAGTTTCATCCTTATTGTCACGGAACCCATTTTTTTTATATTTTTTTAACACTGGTAATAATCGACGCTTTAAATACTGGTAAAATAATTACTAATGTCTACATTACAAATTCAAATTTGCTGATTATTGAATTGAAAAAAAAAATTTTTTGAGTTGACACTCTTATTCTGCGGTATTTGTCATATATTTTTTTTATTTTCAGGGGTTTCTTCTAGGTCTCTCTGTAATAGGGCTACTGACGATGTTTGAGAAAGCTTGGGCACTGATGGTGAAGCCTTTCATCAAAACACCGAAACCTAAAAGGGAAGATAGCATCTCTGATTCCACCGCCACAGTTGATGTGAAAAATGTAGCCAATGATACGATTGACACAAAGTGGCGGTTATCATATTAATACCGATTGGTTAGACTTGGCGGAGGCACTACCGAGTCCTCTGTAACGAACCGTTGACTGGCACTGGAATTTAAACATTATTTTATCAATATAAAACTATGCTTTTCGAAATGCTTTCGAAATATACTTATTGAGCAATTATATGCGTTGTTTTAATAATATTGTATGTATACTTATAATTTTTAACTGACTTAAGACTTAACAATAAATAAGGAGGTCATCCTAAATAAAACTATGTACGAAGAAATTTTGTGATGATTTAACTCTTAGGTAAGTAAACTACTCTATCTTAATTCTATGGCTTCTTAGCTTTGACGTTTAATTTTACGGTACATAAATGAAATGTCAAAACTCAGAAGTTCTTAATACGCTTTTCTTGAACCTATTATGGATATTCAAACTCAAAATGTGTTGATTCGCCAAATTTAGCGCCACCACCACCCACCTCAATAAAATTATTAAAATGTTTAAACGCGTCAGAAACTCAAAACCTTAAGGCACTGTTTCTATGTGCGTATATCACTGAAAAGAGAGGAAAATTTTATATACCTGACCTAAAATCAAGATTCTACGCGGTTGATATCGACAGAGCTCCGAAGTATGTGATATTATACATACATAAGATATTATAAATGCAAAAGTAACTCTGTCTGTCTGTTACGCTTTCCCGCTTAAACCTCTCAACCGATTTTGATGAAATTTGGCACAGACCATCTTTAGTCCCTGAGAAAGGACATAGGCTACCTTTTGATTATTAAAAATATTAGGTTTCCGCGACGATAAGGATGAAACTAAACCTACGCGGGTGAACCGCGGGGCACAGCTAGGTCAGCTAGTTATACCTACATAAGATGAAGTATATTATGAAGTCTGGCTAACATGAACCGAGCTAGATTTATATCTTTTACTTACGTCAATAGAAGGAATGATGTGTTTAAAACCTAATTGGATTACGTGAATAAGATGTTTGGATTAAGAATGAATACAAGGGAAATAAAATCGTAATCTCGTACGTAATCCGCAAAACGCTTGCGATCACTAGATCATCTAGGCAGTAAAATTACAATATTACTTTATTTACCACTAGCTGTGCCCACGCGGAACCCATATGTTGTTTTTAATTAAAAGTAGCCTAAGTTACTCCTTGAAACATCAGCTACCTGCCAGTGAAAGTCCCGTTAAAATCTGTGCAACCGTTTCGGAGATTACCCGGAACAAACAGACAGACAGACGGAGAAAAATTTAAAGAATTGGTTTTTTATTATCAGTACCGTGTAAACTTATTGCATATGCATTTAGTGAAAAGCTGTTATTTTGGAATTACAAACAGACATATGTGATGTGCCCCACTGCTAAGCTAGAGCGCCCTTTCCTCGTCCCACATGTTGCGATCTAGGCGCCCTATATAAAGTAGGTACTTAGTACTAATATTAATGAATGCTTTGTTATGATTATCAATAAGGGCTCTGGCACCAATCACCATCTCTCATGCGAACACAAAGTATCATGTTAATCGAGAATGCTCTCAATCACCGGCGCGGGCGCACTGACGTCGGCAGATTGCCCGTGTTGGCAAATGTCATGCAGTTGCAACTCGAGCGCATACCACGCTGAGCATGAGATTACATTGCATAGGAACAGCGGTTGTATGAATCATGAATTGAAACAAAACCATAAAAACGTAATAAAGATTATTGAGTGCCTAGTGCGAGTTTTCTTAAAATCGCCGTCACAAGTCATCGCGTGGACGTAAAAGCAGATTTGTATGGGCTCACAATAGTGTCATGTTTAGGCCGACAGAGGCGCTGTTCCGATCCTATACAAATCTGCGTTAACTTTGACGCGGTGACTTGTGAAGGCGGCAGTGAAAAACTCGCACTAGGCACACTGGTATTTCAAATCACCATATTATGCTGTGGTGACCACTCACCATGCATGCTCACCACTCCACCTGAGTGCATGCTTGCTTGTCACTTAGAGGTAAAAATCTAATGTTGAACATCCGATCGCTACGCCTGTCAATAAGTCCACCTCAATACATGAGTCATGCAGCTATGAAATTGATTATTGCACTCAGTGCCAGTGCAATATTTAAGAGGGCCGATTGAAACACGTTTCGTTACTCGTCCAATTAATAAGCCACGAACGGTTAATGATCTGCTGAAGAGGTGCCAAATTGAACCGAATTTAAATTATGTATTTTGAAATTAAAATAATATAATCTGTTGGTGCTTTATTGCGTTCTATACTTAAAGGAAATTGTACTGCACTAATTTTATGACTTAAGATATTTTACACTATCTTATAAATATAATAATACTAGCTGTGTCAGTGTGTGTGTAGTTTCATGCTTTATTTCGCGGAACGCTAATATAATTTGTAATTAAAATTTGCCTCCTTGAAACATCAGCTATCTGTTACAGGAAGTCCCGTTAAAATCGGTTAATTCTACCCCCAAGGGGATAAAATAGGGGATGAAAGTTTGTATGAAACTTTGTCAATTTTAAACCGATCGGACTGAGACTTTGCATGCATAATCTATACATCTATACAGATAAATAAAATTGAAGTGTCTGTTTGTAAATCCAAAATAACAGTTTTACACCAAAATTTCAAAGTATACACCCTACTGACACTAAAAAACCAAGTTATAAATTTTTTCTCTGTCTGTCTGTCTGTCTGTCCGTCTGTCTGTCTGTCCGTCTGTCTGTCTGTCTGTCTGTTTGTTCCGGGTAATCTCCGAAACGGCTGGACCGATTTTAACGGGACTTTCACTGGCAGGTAGCTGATGTTTCAAGGAGTAACTTAGGCTACTTTTATTTCTTAAAAATATTAGGGTTCCGCGACAATAAGGATGAAACTAAATCTACGCGGGTGAAACCGCAGGACACAGCTAGTATATTTATAAAAAATATTAGGGTGCCGCGAAATTAAGCATGAAACTAAATCAACGCGGGGGAAACCGCGGGGCATAGCTAGTTAAGAAATAAGTACAATAATGTTAAAAACTTTGAATGTCAATGTTTTATATAACGTGGGAATGTGCTAAACATTTTACACAAACTAGTATGAAATCTATTCATTCAAGGAGATTACAAAGAAGTTTATAATATTCCATGGCAGCAGTTGGAAGGTCGGGCGACGGTAGCACACGCCAGTTGGTTATTCTCGCCAAATCTTGCACAAATATTTTTACTTTACGATCTTGTTACGTGAATCACATACAGCGTGCTATTTAAGACTTTGGTAAACACTACATGTGTCATTACATGAGGGGTAACGGAAGGGAATAGCGTTGGCTTGGCGACTGATCCATCATTCCAACTGTGATTCACAACTCTTTAATACACTTGGAATATCTATGTCGCTAAGGAGGTTCATATTTAAAAAACTATTATGTGTGTAAATTCAAAGTTCTTACTGACTGATATATAGCGTCCCACCACCACATCATACAATTGAAGAATGTTTTTTATATAACACTAGCTGTGTCCTGCGGTTTCACCCGCGTAGACTTAATTTCAAGGCTGGCCCGAGATCAGAATTTTTTTAAAAATAAAAGTAGCCTAAGTTACTCCTTGAAACATCAGCTACCTGCCAGTGAAAGTCCCGTTAAAATCGGTCCAGCCGTTTCGGAGGTTACCCGGAACAAACAGACAGACAGAGAAAAATTTTAAAACTTGGTTTTTTAGTGTCAGTAGCGTGTATACTTTCATATACATTTAGTTAAAAGCTGTTATTTTGGAATTACAAACAGACACTTCAATTTTATTTATCTGTATAGAAGATGTATAGATGTATAGATATAGATGTCGGTTCGATTCCCAAGCAAAGTAATAATTTAATATTATAAAAAAATGTAGCATGTGATTCTTCAAGAAGGGTGTGAAGAGGTATTTTCAGGGTTGGTAACGCGCGCATGATGCGGTAACTACTTACCATCAGGTAGATCGCATGCTTGTTTGCCACTTTATTGATTAAAATAAAAATCTTAAGATGCAGAGTTACATACTTAAATCAAAATCTTAATTATTAATTAAATACTTAAATTACATAAACCTTCCTTATAGCATAGCCAGGAGACGCCCTGTATAAACGCACAGCCTAAGGCTGCCTGTCCACTGGAACGGAGCGAGGTGAAATCCAGCAATAGATTTGCACAAAATCAAATAGGCCGCCTACCCCTTCGAAGGATGAAGAGGTAGTCTTAAGCGCTGGCCCTAGAGACATACAATTTTAAAGGAGTGAAAATTAAAAAGAAAAATATTTATTCAGTTTAGGTAAGGCACTTTTATGAACGTCGAGAATTTACCACCGGTTCGGAAACTAACCTTCTGAGAAGAACCGGCAAGAAATTCAGCCAGGCATCATGTACATATCATCGAAACAATATAAATCATATGATCATCGTACAAAATCAAATTTGATAACAGGTATAAATATTCACAATAGTGACAATTGTATTAGCGTGCAGGTAAGTATAAAACAAAATCAAACTGTTCTTCATGACCAAGCATGACCAAGAAAAGGCTTTGCAAAATATTTTTTCAGATTGCTTACCATCATCGGTTCAAGGAGAGCGTATTTAGAAGTTCTGCTTAAAGCTTAGACATCAGAAATTAAGCGTCAAAGCTAGGAAGTTCTTAATACAATGGCCTACATCTAAACATATAGTCTATCATCATCGGTGTGACCAAAGCGTGTTAAGAACTTCTGAACTTCGTGTTAAGAAGTTCTTAATACGCGCGACTTAAACGATCATAGTTGTAATGTCATGTCATTGCTGAAAGCTTACATCTAAAAGTTATATCACAGTGCATGTTTCAGTATTTCAGATACAAGTTCCAGTTCACAGTAAGTAATTGCAGCTGTTCGAGGAAATAGCACTGACCTAGATGGGGATCTAGATGTTAACCACCACACGGGAACGAATGCCAACTTTGAACAACGCGGATATCATTGGAAAGGTGAAATTACGACCTACCGAAACTATACGTAAAAATGATCCATAGATAGTAAATTTTATTGAAGTGTCTGTTCTTGTCACTAAATACATATGAAAATATATCCAGAGTGCCTAGTGCCAGTTTTCTTAATATCGCCGTCACAAGTCATCGCGTCGACGTAAACGCAGATTTGTATGGGCTCATAATAGTGTCATCTTTAGGCCGACAGAGGCGCTGTTCCGATCCTATACAAATTAGCGTTTACGTCGACGCGGTGACTTGTGACGGCGGCAGTGAAAAACTCGCACTAGACTTTTTATCGACTTTTGTGCAATGGAACTGAGGGCAGTTCCATTGCACAAAAGTCGATAAAAAATATAAAAACTAGAACGTAGTGTAGTGCCACTTTTAGTTATAAATTTAAATGAGGTTTTAAATTGTGTAGCTTGAGATGACGGGTACCCACAAGAAGCGCCTGTTCACAAATATGACGACATAATAGTAGTAGAACATACATTAATAGTGCCAGCACTTGATTCAATCAGACTATTCACAAGAAACAATTCCGCAACCCTTTTCACGATAAAAATCGGTAATCTGGCTTAAACCATTTCGACTGACGTGCACCGTTTGCCAAAGATGTTTAATAGGCGGCTGAGACCAGTAGGTCTAAAAAGGCCACTTTGGGAGAATCATAATGTGATCCGAATATGATTCATCTGTCATTCAATGACAAAATGCTGACTGATCATATTATGATTCACGAATGCTTTTTCGCAATTCACCTGTTTGACACTTTCCTATGAAGATTCCTAAAATGGTCCACAAAATATGAATTGCTTTTGTGACAAATAACATCATAAAAAGTTAGTGAAGGACTTACATCTACAATTATCGTAATCATTCGTGAATCATAATATGAATTGCACCTAAGTGACCATTTTGTAATTTGGATGATATTCGGATCACATTATGATTCTCCCAAAGTGGCTTTTTTAGATCTACAGCACACGCAGGAAAGTCAGACGATCACCCTGCATGGATTGGGGCTGCTTAACGTCATTGATCATAAAACTTATGTGTCAGGAACCTGGAAAACTGGGAAGTAATTATACAAATAACATATCTAAATGCAATACAGGTCATTCTTTCCCCCTGCGGCGTCAGTAAATGGGTCGTATTCGCTCGAAACGTCTAAATTGGGCAAGTGTGGACGGCAGTCGTTTGGGTGGTGTGACGTCAGCGGGCCGTATTTATAGACGGTGGGTAGACGTCCTTGTGACTCACTCGCCAGGTGAAGAATGCGCTGATCATCATGGTTTAATTAATAGGAACTGAGTTGAGAACTGTAAAGCAATGAACATAACTGCAGGTGTAATACGAAGCTTGAACCATACTTCGAGCCGGTGTGGAGCCACGCTGTAAAAAAAGTCCGAATTTCAAGATTTAATAAGAATGGGTATTACTAAGACTTCTCCGTCCGTATGTCCATTTGTCCGTCCATCACTAGCCAGTATCTTAAGAACGGCGATAGTTAGACTGTTGAACAGACTAAAATAAATATTTCCCATAGAACATTTTTATAGATAATGGTAAGCAATCCTTCGTGCGCGATTCAGAATCGCACTTGGCTGGTTTTTTTATGTGAGTACTGTAGGTACATAATACGTAATATGACATATACTTTTATATGCATTTAGTGCAAAAGCTGTTAATTTCGAATTTCAAACTGACGATTTTATAAATCTTTCAATTCTAAATGGGTTATTCCAATAATCCCCATTGAAAATCCCTACCAATGGGGAATAGTGGAAAAATATTAGATTTTTTTGTTCATGACATAAATTTTTAATTCTAAATTCTTAAAAATGGTAAAGAAAACTACGAACACGACGCTGGACTCTGTCTATTCTTCGTATATCTACCAACCGCACAGCAACTGGGTCTGTTCCAATGAGTTTTCCTGAAAACGTAAGCGCAGAGATGTCACACCACGCTCTTTACGGTGAAGGAAAACATCGTGAGGAATAATAATTCAAAGACGTACGTGTAGTACTTACTTGAGACGGCGATGGACTCATCATGGCGCTCATCGTCTCCGAAAAGAAATGGGGAAAGACGCCTTTGAATACTCCTTCGGGGACCCTTTGCGAAGTGTGTTTGATCAAATATCTAATGAGCGACGTCCATGACCAAGCCTTTGTGTTTACCGCGGCGCAATCAGGTGATCCCACGAGCGTATATTTAGCAAGGCCGTCGTCTCAAAGATATATAAAGCTGGAACTATTCCAGCGGATCGGGGCCATTCATAAGGAAGCTTAGGGGGGTTAAAGGCTCATACATATTACGTACATTATACTCTCACTCTATTAGTTGTGTCACACCGTACTAATAAGCCCCGCGATTCACCCGCGTAGATTTAGTTTCATCCTTATTGTCGCGGGACCCTAATATTTTTAATATCAAGTTACTCCTTGAAACATTAGCTATATGCCAGTGAAAGTCGCGTTAAAATCGGTCCAGCCGTTTCGGAGATTACCCGGAACAAACAGACAGACAGACAGAGAGAGATTTAAAAAAAAAAAAAAAAATCATGTCATTATCGTATATACTATCATATGCATTTAGTGAAAAGCTGTTAGTTTGGAACTACAAACAGACACTTCAATTTTATTTATATGTATAGACTGTATAGATGTATAGATTAAATGCATTTGAGTTAGAGTGTGATGGCCGTCTACAATATAGCTGTTCCTTTTCCTCGAAAGTCATAATAAAATTACCAAAATCATATAATTTGCAGGAACTTCTTACTTTGTCGTTAGAATGTAGACCACGTTCGACGGACTTATAAAATGACGATAGCTACGAACAGTTTCACGTACAATCCGTTTTACACCTTCGAGCACTTGTAAATAAATTCCAAATTAAATTACCAATAACTTCCAGATATTTATCACATTGTAATTTCAATTTTGTCCCCTTGTTGATAGGGTGACAAATTGTGAAGCAGGGCGGAACCTGTAAATAAGAATAGAATTGGCAGGGTACAGTGAGGTAGCTACGGCCAGGGCATCTGACTCATAGTTTGACAGGTTAGTTAAATAGACCTGTCTTCCGAACTCACTGTTTGATCTTTATCGATAGAAACTATTGATGAAAATCTATATTGTAGACAAACAAATACAATTAGAGCATATTTTTCAAAGTGCCGTGGTGGCTTTAGGGTTCGAGTAGTCGCCTGCTATGCAATCGACGTAAGTTCGAGTTATAAAAAAAAACTTATGTACAGTGATTTCACACCACGTGCTTTACGGTGAAGGAAAACATCGTGAGGAAACCTGCATATGTCAGAGAAGTAATTCAAAGACGTATGTATAGTGCCTGAGACCGCGATAGACTCACTATCTGTCACGTTGGCGCTTAATTATCTTGTGTGAAAAGTGGGTGTTGTTATTACAACACCTCTGCTTACCCCTGCGGGGAATACAGGCGTGAGCATATGTATGTATGTATGTTTCTCAAAGTGAATGGTATAATAAATGTTTTAAACAATCAAACAGTCCGCCTGAGGGTAAGCGGCTACCGCAATCTATGAACAATGTTTAACATCAATGATGTCATTTACTTTCCTTACCCCAACACGTTTTCCTTTCCCAATTGAGATCTGTAGGTCTAAAAAGGCCACTTTAGGAGAATCATAATGTGAGGTGCAATTCATTATTATGATTCTCGAATTCTTTTTCGCAATTCATCTGTTTGACACTTTCCTATGAAGATTCCTAACATGGTCCACGAAATTTGAATTGCTTTTGTTACAAATAGCATCATAAACAGTTAGTGAGGGACTTAAATCTACAATTATTGTAATCATTCGAGAGGAGCTCGTGGCACAGTTGCTATTGCGCATATCATTCGATTAGAGAAGTTAAGCAACCATACGCCTAGCCAGTAGTTGGATGGGTGACTCGTGCCTCGGAGAGCACGTTAAGCCGTCGGTCCCGGTTGCCAATTTAATATCTTTGGCAATCGTTACAGGTCAGTCAGAGGCCTAAGAGAGTCTGACAACTGGTTTAACCCAGATTGCCGATTTTCCTCGAAAAAGGGGTTGCGAAGGTCAGATGGCAGTCGCTTCGTATAAAAATCAGGTGATCAGCCACATCGGGTTGAATCAAGTGCCGACCCCAAATACATGGGATTAAGGCCAGGGAGATGATGATTCGAGAATCATAATATGAATTGCACCTAAATGACCATTTTATCATTTCAATGATGAATCATATTCGGATCCCATTATGATTCTCTCAATGTGGCCTTTTTAGACCTACAGATTTGTTGCGTCAAATAATGATACACGATAGGCGATACTGGCAACCTAACTCACCTCAGAAACACAATACTTTTTTTTATTGTAGAGGAATAATTCAATATTGTAAGGGAAACCTTTAAAAGATAGTAATTACTTCTCACTTTTTGAGGGAACTTGTTTAAGTTTCTTCTGGTGTCACATCTCTAACCTAAGTCTTAGAAAAACTCATTGGTACACGGCGGGATTGGAACTTATCAGGGCCATCACTCAAATAACTGGGCCACCACGGCGGCTTCTTAGAATACGTGCAATCACTTATTGATTAGTTCTATGAGTCTCAACACAATCTCCATTATTTGCAATTTGAATTTGAATTTGAAGTCTTGTAAACTGTGCTTTGAACTGTATATCTCAGTAAATAAAAATAAGAGAGTTCATTTTGCACAACACATTTATCGAAATTGGTGCAAACATTATATGATATTTATTCAATAAAAACATAATGATATATACAAGGAACAGTACTTATAACTAATTAAAGGTAGAAAACTTGTTCCAAGTCGGTGTCTTTCGGGATCGTGCCAAGAAGGCTGGCAGCATTGCCACGTTGAATAGCAATGATTCTCTGGGCGAGAAAAGCCCCAGCTCTCTCGTCACGAGAGGCTTCTACCAGACGACATGCAAGCTCTTTGAAAAGCTGATGAGTATTCGGACCCCATTATTATGTATGACATTGATGTAACGGTCAAAAATCGACCAAATAAAGATATTTGGTAAATCGGTAAACAAACAATAAAATGGGTTAAAAAACAAATACTTATCTACATATAAAATTAAGTGCCATGATAGTTTCACTCATTTATCAGACAGATGTATGTGACGTGTATACATCTGTCACTGTCACACAACTGAATTATCATTGCAATAAGAGCTCATGGTTGGGCCCCTGACAGACTTATATATTGTCAACTCTCAGCCTAGGTAAACCGCTGGTTCTAGAGACATGTTTGGAGAGATTATTCATGGAGTGTAGGTTACCTACACCAAGAAAAGGTTCAAAATGCTACCCCTTAACGGGTAAGGGGGTTGAAAATTTGTATGTGAAATCTTACAGTCAAGCAGGAGAAGTTGCAATAACAGGTTAACGAACGGTACACGCTAGTTCTCCATATAAATGTATTACAAATGTCCCATTAAATAAAATCTACAAAATAATTGTTACTTTATTATACTTACTAGCTGTGCCCCGCGGTTTCACCCGCGTAGATTTAGTTTCTTCCTTATTGTCGCGGAACCCTAATATTTTTAATAAATAAAAGTAGCCTAAGTTACTCCTTGAAACATCAGCTACCTACCAGTGAAAGTCCCGTTAAAATCCGTCCAGCCGTTTCAGAGATTACCCGGAACAAACAGACAGACAGACAGACAGACAGACAGAGAAAAATTTTAAAACTTGGTTTTTTAGGGTCTGTAGCGTGTATACTTTTATATGCATTTAGTGAAAAGCTGTTATTTTGGTATTACAAACAGACACTTCAATTTTATTTATCTGTATAGATTAGGATAAGATAGGGAGGTGTTTCCACCCCGTGCCTCGGAAAGCACGTTAAGCCGTTGGTCTGCGTGATCTCATTCCGGTCGTGTCAGATTGCCGACCCATCGGACTATGAGAGTGAGGGAATAAAGAGTACACCTGTGTTTGCGCACACACTTGTGCACTATAATATCTCCTGCGTACATGGCTAATCCCCGTTGAGATTAACCACCGTCACCGAAATTCGGTAGATCATTATTATTATTAGGATAAGAAGTACCTATTGGAAGATAAATACATATTGCGCCGACGCCTATTAACATGGGAAGCAGGACGATGACGATGATGAATGAAAATGAAAATGAAAATGAAAATGATTTATTCAGTTTAGGCCCTGGTAAGGCACTTATGAATGTTGAGGAATTTACCACCTAATAATGAAGTACTCTCGTTTATAAATAAACCTATACAGATATATACATTTGAAGTGTTTGTTTGTAACAAATTAATAGCTTTTCACTAAATGCAAATGAAATTATATACAATACTTACTAAAATTAATTATTTTCACGCTAAAACTAATAAGTAGATATTAAAGAAAATTTACAACATTTCACTTATACATCAGAAATACATAGGTAGGCTATAATTTATAAAGATACTAGCTGTGCCGCGCGGTTTCACCCGCGTAGTGGCGGGACCCTAATATGTTTTCTAAATAAAATTAGCCTAAAGCACTCCTTGAAACATTAGCTATCTGCCAGTGAAAGTCCCGTTAAACTCCATTCAGCCGTTTAGGCGTGATGCCGTGACCAAGGGAAATGGGGATTCATTTTTATATATAAGAAGATTGTGTGAATACTCCAATATATAAAGATAAGTCAAATTCTGCGTAGAAGATGTCGTGGGCTAGTTTGTAGGCTATATTTTTATTTAATTTATAAATAAAATAAAAGCTTGAGGATTGGAGCTGTATCCTTATAATATTTCCGTTAAAGTAACGCAAAAAATAGACATATTTATATATTTTTGTAAAGAGTAATTGCTGAGTTTCTTTTCCGGGTTCTTCTCAGTAAAAGCAACCTTCCGAACCTTAAGCATTTACAATCGTGAATAATCATGTCATTATGACAATTTGAAAGAACATTCTGAATTTTAATTTGAAAGTGTATAGAGGCGCCACGGCACGGCAAGCGACAATAGTCGAACGGTCAGTGTTCTAAATCGGTCGCGTACCCTGATGCTTATTTCAGCTAGGTATACTATTTATATCCCGACAAAGATCGCTGCCGATGTGGGTCGACATTCCTTTTTGCTTTTCGATGCTACAATGCTAAAAATCACACGTGTTGCGTGTGCGGTTTCGTAACGCACACGGCATTAAACTTTTTGTAATTGGAAAAAAAAAAGGTAGTTCGTTCCATTTTTAAATGTCTCTTTTTATATTAATCTGCGAGTTTTTTTTGAATGATAGAAATAGATAATATATTTTTATTTGTGAAACATTAGGTTATCAAAATGCCAGTTTGAGTTATTTTGAATGTGATATTGTGGTAATCTTTAGTAAAATATGAAAAAGATTAGCTTTTTAATTATTTTTTTATAAATCTGTGCAATAAATTTGATACAATTAGTTTAAAGTATTTTTGAAATTGTGAATTAGTGAAATGTCAATTTAAGATGAATATTTTTCAATGTGTCAAATTGAGATGAAATTGATTACAGTTTACTTTAGATTTTGTTATAAGATTTGAACTCATTTCTAAACGTGAAATACGTGATGTGGTGTTGCCCCTTTTTCCCGAGTAACCTAATATGCGGAAATGTTAAACAAACTATTTCTGTCGTGTCAAATAAAAGTCGTATGATTATAATAAATTCGAGCTTCAACGGCGAGGTATTCTTAACGTTAATGGATCGTAAAATTCAAATAAGTGGGCTATCCATAGCTGAATGAATAATATTGGATAAATATAATTTATTTATTTACCATTCATAATATAATTTCATATCTGTGGACATAAATATTAAAAACAAACGTATTCTTTTTTCGAATATTCAAGAGATGAGTTCTTATTATTTTAAACTCAAATTTAAAAATATAATTTTCGATAAACTTTTAACAAAGTACTTTAAATTCGTCAGATTGACATAATTATAGGATTATACATGCTATCGCTAATGATAACAAAGTCTATTTTTGTTTGAACCTTCAATGTCACAATTGACGCTATGCCATCTGACAAGAAGATTCAAGCGTATTCCAAATCTGAACCGTAGCAAAATGTATGAAGTAGTCTATTTTAAAACAATAAATATGTAAACTAATAAAACATATTCTACATACATATGCTCACGCCTGTATTCCCCGAAGGAGTAGGCAGAGGTGATATAATAACAACACCCACATTTCACCGAAGAAGATTAAGTGTCAACGTGACAGGTGGTGAGTCTATCGCCGTCTCAGGCACTCAGGTCTTTGAATTACTTCTCAGACATATGCCGGTTTCCTCACGATTTTTTCCTTCTCCATAAAGCACGTGGTATGAAATCACTGTACATAAGTTTTTAGCCAAAATCATTGGTACAGGCCCCGCTGGGATTCGAACTTGCGTCGCTTGCGTAGCAGCCGACTGCTCTAACCCCAAGGCCACCACGGCTCTTTCAAAACAAAACATATTCAGCTGTGATTATGGGATTGTATTTGGTTGAAACATTTTCATACTAATCCAAGTATAATGAAATTTTTTCTAACGTTGTGAAAGAGCGAGATATGACTAGTGGTTCTTCGTTTAAGGGGTGCTTTTGGAAATGGGACTGCGGTCCCCAAGACCACCTTGGTTTTCATAATATTTTTAGAGGGATAAATAGGACCCCCACCTCCACAAAAATAACACTGGTCTACAGTGGTTTTGTTGCCGTAAATATGAAAATGATTTTGGGTCTATTTATGTACACAAGTCATGAAACTATCAATGATTTTGTAAGATTTGCTCTAATTACTTTTTCATCATGACTTGGAAAAAAATATTTTATTTTTAACTAGCTGTGCCCTGCGGTTTCACCCGCGTAGATTTAGTTTCATCTTTATTGTAGCGGAACTCTAATATTTTTAATAAATAAAATGCATATCAAAGTAAAAAACTAAGTTTTAATTTTTTTCTCTGTCTGTCTGGCTGTTTGTTTCGGGTAATCTCTGAAACGGCTGGACCGATTTTAACAGGACTTTCACTGGCAGGTAGCTAATGTTTCAAGGAGTAACTTATCCTATTTACTTTTATATATAAAAAAAATTTGGGTTCCGCGACAATAAGGATGAAACTAAATCTAAGCGGGTGAAACCGGGGGGCACAGCTAGTATTATATGAAATCAGAAATATTTTCTATACTATAAACTAAAATGTGACATCAATAATACTAGTGACAGACAGACAAACATTTTATTTTTTTGTCGTGGAGCATCCGTTATGGATACACCGGCCGCGCACGTACACAGGGCCGCGGGGGCAGCGGAAGGGTTATGTCGGACTCGCACCGACTAAACTCCACGGTGTTCAGGAGGAACAGTCGCTAAGTGGGGGGGTGCACGTGATATGTTTTCACATGCTTCGCCGTGACCCTCCCGGAAGACAGACATACCTACTATAAAGACTCCGCATTTAAGTTTTTGGTACAAAGCCCCAAAAAATTAATGGCATACCGGGTATAACATTAAAAAAATATGTGAGTCACATTGTATTTTTACGATTTCTGGAGAGTATTTCAAACGCGACTGCCTACTCAATTTCTCGAGGTTATAACTGATCTTAGATAAGCTGATACCCGGCCAATGGACAGACAGACGGGCAGACCGACAGAGATAAATCACTCACTAATTACAATCATATACTAGTGAAATAAACAACACACATCAAGTAAAAATGAAGATTAAATTCGGATGAGACTTCAGGCTAGACATATGCTCACGCCTGCATTCCCCGTAGGGGTAGGCAGAGAGATTTTACCCCGAAGATAAATATGTGCCAACGTGTCAGATAGTGAGTGATTTTTCATTCTTGAATTGACTATTGCGACCAGGCCTTACCACGACGTCTTATTGCCATAATAGTTTAACTCTTATTATGAGACAGATGTATATAACGTGTATAAGTCTGTCACTGTCACACAGTGGAACTATGGTGGCAATAACAGCTTATGGTAAGGCCCCTGAGGTGAATGTGAATGTAAGGTAAACGTTGTGAGGAAACCTGCATACGTTTGAGAAATAATTCTAATGTTTACGTATGTATAATGCCTGAGACGGCGCTAGACTCACCATCTGTCACGTCGGCACTTAATCATCTTCGGTGAAAAGTGGGTGTTGTTATTACACCTCAGCCTACCCCTTCGGGGAATACAGGCGTGAGCATATGTATCATCATCTCCCTGGTCTTATCCCAAACATTGTTGGGGTCGGCACTTGATTCAACCCGATGTGGCTGATCACCTGATTTTTATACGGAGCGACTGCCATTTGACCTTCGCAACCCCTTTAACGAGGAAAATCTGTGATCTGGGTTAAACCAGTTGTCAGACTATTTGAGGCCTCGGACTGACCTGTAACGATTGCCAAAGATGATAAATTGGCAGCCGGGACCGACGACTTAACGTGCTCTCCGATGCACGGAGGGAACTCGGGCGGTCACCCATCCAATTACTGGCTAGGGCTAGGGTTGCTTAACTTCGCTGATCGAATGATATGCGCAATAGCAACGAGCTCCTCGTGGCGCGTGAGCATATGTATGTAAGTATATTTATATAACCAGTACTTACACTACTGACCCGATTGTCATTAAAATTGGCAAGGAACAGTGGTTACCGGAAGAGGACACTCACTTTTTGCCTTGTATTATTGTACTAGAGGACGTCACGTGGCTTCACCCGCGTAGTTCCCGTTCCCGTGGGAGTACGGAGATAAAATATAGCCTATATTACTCGCTGATGATGTAGCTATCCATAGCTGAAAGAATTTTCAAGATCGGAAACAAACAAAAAAAATAAAAATTTTCCTCTTCATAATATTAGTGTACTCGCTGTGCCCCGCGGTTTCACCCGCGTAAATTTAGTTTCATTAAAACTTTCATCCCCTATTTTATTCCCTTGGGGGTTGAATTAATCAAAATCCTTTCTTAGCGGATGCCTACGTCATAACGTCTACCTGCATGCCAAATTGCAGCCCGATCCGTCCAGTGGTTTGGGCTGTGCGTTGATAGATCACTATGTCAGTCAGTCAGTCACCTTTGAGTTATATATATTTAGATAAAAGATGAGGCTTACAGCCAAAATAGTGTTGATTATAATAAACCGTGGTTGTCAAGTGGTTTGGGTAGGCGCCTGCTACGCAAGCTACTCAAGTTCAAACCCGAGTGTCTGTGCCAATGAGTTTGTCTAAAAACTTCATTGCAATTTCACACCTCGATATTTACGATATAGAGAAACAGATTTTCCATTGGGAACTGCCATGTTATTCCCTAAGGTTTCTCGGCGTCAAACTCGACGACGAGCGTTGGTCTCTGTGACGCTCGAGTAAATCCCCAGTTAGCAACGTGGGCTCCTCTACTATTGGCTCCTTTGAGTGAAAATCAGGATGATGTATTCACTCTGGTCCTGATAAGGCAAGTGGACATCGCCGCGGAAAATAGATAGAGAAGAATCTGAAGAAGTTAAAGAACAGACTCTAAGAAAAAACTCTAATTTCTCCGAACCGGGCAGTAGCATGTATAATCTTGTGTAATCCTGTCGTTCTGGCGATTTGAAAGTACTTTATTTATTTATTTATTTATTTTTAAGGCTACCAACATAGAGAACACCAATACATTAGTTTGAGTACATGATAGATGTAACATAAGTAAGTGCCACTACAATTATAGGTAGCAACAGCATGCAGTAAAATAACAGAGACAATGTTTTTGTATAGAAGACTGGGTATGAATAGTAGAATACTTTGTTAAAAGTCTAATCAAATAAATATATTTTAATTGAATTGAAATGAATATTTATTTTAGAAAAAGTTAAGGTTCAGGTCCCGCTGGGATTCGAACGTCGCTTGCAGCTTCGTTCGCTCGCTTCGTTCGCTCGCTTCGTTCTTCGTTCGTCGCTTCAGCAGTCGCCTGCTACAGACGACTGCTGAAACCCCAAGCCCACCATGGCACCATGTGACTAAGTCTATTTGGTTAAAAACCTAATCATAATTTCGCTATCGTAGGTACTTGAGTCAAAATCAAAATCAAAATCAAAAAGTTTTATTCAACATAAGGGACACTTGGAACACTTATTGAACGTCATTTTTCTTACGCTAACTTAGGTTAATTTTACTACCGTTTCCAAAAGTAAGCCTGTCAGGAGAAGAAACGGCGAAACAAACTCCCCGGTTTTTTTTTTACATGTGTCCCTTCTATACACATAGGGTTGTTTAAGTACATTTCAATGGAAGAGTGAGCAACTCATTGCCATGTTTGGCTATCATCAATATACTCAGTTACACTATAATATGCTTTTTCACAAAGTTTCTGTTTGATGCTTGCCTTAAAACTTAAAAATGGTAGTTCACACATTTTTAATGGTAGTTTATTGAAAAGGCGTATACTTTGCCCCACAAAAGAGTTACTAGTTTTGTGCAGTCTAGTCACAGGGACACGGAGTTTATCCCTCTTGCGTGTATTTATATTGTGCATATCACTATTTTTCTTAAAACTATCTATATTCTTTCTTACATATATCAAATTTTCAAATATGTATTGACATGCCACAGTCATTATCCCTATTTCTTTAAACTTCTCTCTGAGAGAATCTCTAGATTTGAGTTTATAGATTGCACGAACAGCCCGTTTCTGCAGCACAAAGATAGAACTGATGTCCGTAGCATTTCCCCATAAAAGGATGCCATAAGACATAACACTATGGAAATAACTAAAATAGACCAACCGAGCTGTGTTTATATCAGTTAGGTGTCTAATTTTCCTTACTGCGAATGCTGCAGAACTGAGTCTTTTCGACAATCCAGCTATATGGGGCCCCCATTGCAATTTATGATCCAATGTAACTCCAAGGAAAACTGTTGTTTCAACAAGGTCCAACACTTCGTCGTTGATAAGTACATTGGTTTGCACTTGTTTCACATTTGGCATAGTGAACTTGACACATTTCGTTTTTTTACTATTGAGTACTAAGTTATTAGCGCTGAACCAATGTACTACATCAGAGAGAGCATTATTCACATCGTCAAAGTTAGCTTTTTGCCGGTCTATCTTAAAAATCAGAGAAGTATCATCAGCAAATAATACAATATCGTGTTTATTGCTTACCATGTAAGGTAAATCATTAATATAAGTTAAAAAGAGAAACGGACCAAGAATTGAACCCTGTGGAACACCCATCTCTACTGGGCACCCCGGAGATGTTACGCCATGTATATCGACTTTTTGTATTCTATTACTTAGATATGAAGATATAAGTTTTAGAGCCAGGTCTCTTACACCGTAGTGATCTAACTTCCTGATCAACGTTTCATGGTGCACACAATCAAAGGCTTTAGATAGATCACAGAATACACCTAGAGCATCCTGTGAAGCTTCCCAAGCTTCAAGAATTTTTCTAATGAGCTCGACACCTGCATCGGTAGTCGAGCGACCCTTTGTGAAACCGTATTGTTTAGTGTGCATCAAATTATGTTCATTAAAAAAGGCTAAAAGTTGATTAAGTATTAGTTTTTCAAAAATTTTACTGAAAATTGGCAGTATTGATATAGGTCTAAAGTTCGTAGGGTCGTTAATACTACCAGCTTTTAATAAAGGAATAATTTTACTATACTTCATTTGATCAGGAAATTCACCACTTTCAATACAAACATTAAATAATAAAGCTAGATCAGTAGCAACAATATCAATAATACTATTGAGTACTTTAACAGAAAGTCCCCATAAATCAGCTGACTTCTTCATATCTAGCGTTTCAAAAGTTTTGACAATGTCTCTGGGGGTAACAGTTTTAAACTTAAATGCAACGTTACATTTATCCACATGCATTTTTAAAATGGCTTCTGCTGCTGCAGGAGACGAATTTAAGACTTTTGTTAATGAAACTGGTATATCAGCAAAGAATGTCTCAAAAGTAGTTGCCACATCAATATCAGTCTTAATTATATGATCATTAATTTTTAGAGTTATTGAGTCATTCTTAAGAGAAGTTTTTCCAGTTTCAGAATTAATAATGTCCCAAGTTGTTTTAGTTACATTGGAGGACTTCAAAATTTTATTTCTCACAGCAATAGACTTGGCGTCTGAACAAACCTTTTTAAATAATTTTGAGTAATTTTTAACATAATTTGTAAATTCCAAATTAAAATTAATAGATTTTTCTTGATAAAGTTCATACAGCCTTCGTCTACTTATGTGAATGCCTGGGGTAGCCCACTCACTAAACGACAAACGCTTTCCCAATAGAACCGTCTTCGGGGTAAATATGCGCTTATGTTCTGCGTGTACAATTTGAAAAAAAGAATTGTACATTGCATTACACGCAAGGTGGTTATTTATTAAAGGAAACTTACTTTGGACATTACCTCGAAAACGGCTCAAGCGATTTGCATTTATGGGAATATAAGTAACTCTTTTCTTGGGAGCTTTCACATTTTTCTTACTGAAAGTTATTAATTGGCCACAGTGGTCAGAGTCTAATTTACTTATGATTTCATTACTAGTGGGCCGAAAGTTTGTGAACACGTTATCAATGCAAGTTGCTGATGAACTTGTTATTCGTGTTGGCTCAGAAAATAAGTAAGATAAATTAGAGGAACTAAAAAGGCATTTTAATCGATTGCTCATGGATGAATTTTCTAAAATATTGACATTAAAGTCTCCACATATGATTATATTTTTACCTGATTTACAAACTTTTACCAAAACTTCATCCATGATTTGTTCAAAATGCTCGAAAGCTCCACTAGGGGGTCGGTATACGCACACAACAATGTATTGCTCTAACTCTATAGATGACAACTCAATAGTACTCTCCGCAGAAAGGTGCACAACATCCAGACGTTCTTTATATTTCATGCGTTTTTCTAAAATAATCATGGAGCCTCCTCGTATTGCAACCTTCCTGCTGAAGGCACTAGCAACCTGATGGTTACAGAAGTTGAACATGAACTGCTCGTCCCTAAGCCAATGTTCTGTTAAACATAATACATGAATATCATTACAGTCCATGAACAACTCCAATTCTAATTCTTTATTTAACATTCCTTGGATGTTCTGATGAACAAGTTTAATAAAGGAAGTAGCATTATTATTCATAAAATCGCCAGAGATTGTCTCTGTTGTCTTAGAACTTAATTTAAAGTATTTGGAACATATTCCAAAGAATCATTACATATAATGTCCTTGTTTGCCTGCTCAATAGAAGCAGTCTTGTTAGCCAATGATTTGGCTGTGTTCAAATTAAATACGTGTATACAATAATGTAGCATGCTTGCTACTTGTCGTTTATATCTAAAGGAAAGATAAAATCTTTCACTTGTCACATTAAAATATGAAATAATTGAATTGTTATTTATGTCAATAAATGTAAAAAAATTATTATAATTGGTTATTGTTTGCATGCAACAATTCAAATTATATCTAATATTATTTTCCCTCTGTGACAATCCTCTGCTGTAGGGAAATGCAAATAATATTATATTTTTCGCACTAAGGCAACTCAGCGAATCCATTAATTTAATTAATTCATTTTTATTCATATTTCCCCTTCTCCCACATAAGATAGCTAAGGTTGAGCTGGTGCTGCACTGGTCGCTCAAGATGTTTGCCACAAGATGTTTAAAATCTGCACCAGGTATACAGTGGTTAGTACCATGACCAACACTGTGCGATAAGTGCAACCCCATATTTTGTCCCAACTCATCACTATACAATGTCAAGATATTATTTTGTTGAAAACAGTTATGGGAAGTACTGCTTGTGAAATGCTTGGTGGAGCTGTCATTCAGTACAGACTGACAAACAGGTGTATGGACTTGTTGTACATCCGAGTCGCAATCACATTTATTTGATAGTGATATAAAGCGGTCATAATTATATTTGGACATATCAACTACCTCAGTTAGTGCCATAATGTGCTCCTGAATTTCTTTGCGTGAGCACTCATATTTTGAAGTCATTTTATCTAATGATATAGTTAATACTGAGATCTCTGCCTGCAGTCGCTGAATGTCAGCTTCATATTTTAAATAACTATTTTCTAATTCTACCGTTGTAGTTTCCAGTTTATTTAGCAATGTACTATGATTTTTACAATATTTTAACTGTTTTTTATTTTGTTTGACTAGATTGTTTGTTTTTTTAATATACCTACTTACTTTTATATATCTTTTTAATTTATTTTTAGAAACAATTTTTTGTTTTGGAATTAGTTCCTCGAACAGTGTCTGGGTCTTACAATTTGACAGGTGCTGATTGCATTGCTCTAGTGAAGCTATTGTATTATTGGCTTCTGCCAGTTTGTGTTTCAGTTCAGCGATGTGTCTCAGATTGTTCTCAAACTCATCACCGCACTGGTCAAACCCAGTCACTATCCCCTGGAGCTGATCCCTTTGTGTAATGGCATCCATGTACTGCACATGTAACTCTGCCAATTCACTTTTTAATTTTCTATTAGTTTCTATTACATTAAGTACTTCCTTCTCATTGTCATCTCTTTCCTGTAGAAGTTGGTCACACAGGTCTTTACTTTTCTTTAATTCCAGCAACGTCAGCTGGAGTTGGTTCTCCTCCTGACGAGCTATTGCCCTTCTAGTCATCATTTTATAGATTTTATAGGTACGCAAGAAAGTTTGTGTACAACTATTTGAGGTTATGTCAGTTTTTAAATTGAAAATAAAGTATGTACTAAGCTTTTGACTATATTAAAGTGGAGTAAACTGATAATCTATACTGATATAAAGCAGAACTCACCTGGAAAACGATGACAACGATTCACAACTTTGAATTAAAACTATTGTACCGGTTACGTACTGTCAAAAAGTTATCACAATATTTAATTACTTTTTGCACAAGATTCACACTATAAACTATTTTAAACTATAGTAATATATTATTCGGAGCTAAATACAACATAAATTAACAATATTACTTTAAAATTACTAAATAAAACTAAACAAATTTAGGGAGTTAATTTAAACACAGCTGATTGCTAGTGTTGCCACAGAGGAAAAAAGTGTAAAATCGATAAGGTTTTGATTACGAAACCATATGTTTTACCTCAAAACACGGAACGTAAGCTGAATGTCTCATTGTCCGGTGCCAAGAATGTTCGATTGTTGAAGCTTCGTCCGAGCGTTCGATAGTTATTTTGGTTTCGTCGGAAAATAAAGTTGTTTGTTACCATCTGACGGCGTTTAGCGCTGTCCTTAGATAATATGCGGCTTCATACACATTGTGTAAGTTTTTATTGCGGATAGCTGGAGCAGTTTCACCCGCGTTGACTTTATTTCAGGGAAGGACTTTTGGGACTTCCTAATTGCCTATGTTATTTCTTGGACGATAACGAAACTATATCGTCGGACTAGTAGTTTGATACAATTACTAGTGAACGCTTTCACACTGTGTCGTTGTAGTTAAGTATCAGCGGACGATATTGTCCCGATATCGATGGACGAGTAAGCGCCCATTCGCTATCTGCCAGTGAAAGTCCCGTTAAAATAGTTCTAGTCGTTTCACGCAAAAACTACTGTATCTATATCTTATATATAAAAATGAATCCCCATTTCCCTTGGTCACGGCATCACGCGTAAACGTCTGGATGGATTTTAACGGGACTTTCACTGGCAGATAGCTGATGTTTCAAGGAGTGTTTTAGGCTAATTTTATTAAAAAAAAACAGTATGAAACTAAATCTACGCGGGTGAAACCGCGGGGCACAGCTTATAAATCTGAATAGCACATAGTCTATCTATACTAATATTATAAAGAGGAATGGATTGTATGTAAGCTAGTAACTAATTAGCTCAAAAAGTACTGGACCGATTTTAAAAAATCTTTCATCATTTGAATGTTACATTATCACTGATTAACATAGGCTATTTTTTATCCCCGTACTCCTACGAGAACGGGAGCTACGCGGGTGAATCCGCGTGAAGTCCGCTATAACGTATAAAGACCAGCTAGTTTAAATAATGTCACACATTAAACTACATAGAAAATTTTTTTTAATGATCATTAGATGCTGAGTGCAGATATTTGGCCACAATGTTTTATCTTAGTTAGCATCGTGGGCTCCCCTGCTATTAAGCTCTATTGAGTGAAAATCAGAATGATGTATTCACTCTGGTCCCGGTAAGGCACTTGTGAATGTTAATAACTTACTCATCAAGTGGACATCGCCGCGGAAAATAGATTGAGAAGAATCTGAAGAAGTTAAAGAACAGACAAAAACTCTAATTCCTCAGAACCTGGCAGTAGCATGTATAATCTTGTGTAATCGTGTCGTTCTGGCGATTTGAAAGCAGTATGTTCAAAGTAAAAAGCAATAGAACTTGACAAACTGGTGACACATTGCTAGCAAGTATCCACCCGGCTATTTCAAGAAGCCTTTCTACAAAACAAACATCTTTTGTATTATAAACAGTATTAAATCACAATCAAATAAACAGAGCTCCAGCCTGAATGCTCGTCGGATGAGTCAATTCTATTTCCATTAGTCCTTTATAATAACAGACAGACAGTTACGAAATTATGATATGACTAGCTGTGCCCTGCGGTTTCATCCGCGTAGATTTAGTTTCATCCTTATTGTCGCGGAACCCTAATATTTTTAATAAATAAAAGTAGCCTAAGTTACTAATAATAACTAATAATCACTGGCAAATAGCTGATGTATCAAGGAGTACCTTGATACATCAGCTATATGCCAGTGAAAGTCCCGTTAAAATCGGTCCAGCCGTTTAGAAGATTACCCGGAACAAACAGACAGACAGACAGATAGACAGACAGACGGACAGACAGACAGAAAAAAATGTTAAAACTTGGTGTTTTAGTGTCAGTAGCGTGTATATTTTCATATGCATTTAGTTAAAAGCTGTTATTTTGGTATTACAAACAGACACTTCAATTTTATTTATCTGTATAGATATAGATATGTTCACACCTTCCCAAAATGACCCTCGATGGGGTAGGCAGAGGATAACACCCACTTCCTCGAAAACCAGGCGGCCAACTATGAGCATTTAAGCAACTTCTTAGCTTTAACGTTTAATTTTTACAGTACAAAAACAACCGGACCGACGAAAAGCTGGTAGAACTCGAGGAAGAATTGAGCAGGTTACGATGGGACATCATAGGGTGTCTGAAGTCCGAAGACAGGCATAGGACTCGGCAATCCTCAAGTATTTTTATTTTGGGGAGGCCTATACCCAGCAGTGGCCATCTGTCGGCTGGAATTATGACAATGCTTCGAAGTTCTTAATACGCTCTGCTTAAACCTTAATGATGGTAGGCCTCCAAGTTCTCGATGACTCTCGTAACAGTAGTAGGTTAGTAACATTATCCTCACGCTTTGCTTATAGAAGCGATACAAAATGTATAACATATATCACTTGATTGATTTATGTCATACCCATACTATTTTTATCGCTTCTATTAGCGCAAGTGCGAGAGAATGTTACTTTGCCTAGGCCTACAGATCAGAGATGAAGAGCCGTGGCCTGGTTTGAGTAGCCTGCTACGAAAGCGACGAATGTACAAATCCCAGAGGCCTGTACCAATGAGCTTTTCTAAAAACTTAAGAGCAGTGATTTCACTCGTGCTTTACGGTGAAGGAAAACATCGTGAAGAAACCTGCATATGTCTGAGAAGTAATTCAAAGACCTATAGTGCCCGAACATTTTTTTGAGCTTCTATGGTGGCAAACTAATATGTTGCCCACCTGATGGTAAGTGGTTACCGCAGCCTAAAGACGCTTGCAATACCAGGGGTATGACTCGTTGCCGACCTTGTAGCTCTTCATACCCTTCTTGAAGAACCCAATGGTACTCGATTGGGACACACATGTTGGGGAATGCATTGCACAACCTGAGCCACAACTGTCCGCGAAGGTTTTAACTCGGTCGAACGTCGTCGCTTGACCTTGTGTTTTGCGCATTTTTGTATGGACACGTAAAACTTCCCACACTCGCCACTTGGGGCGCTTTTTGACGTTCCCATACAAATGAGGAAAATACGCAATCGATGAAGTCAGCGTTAAAACCTATACAAGGGGCACTGTAACACAGACGGACATGTAAACTTTTGAGTTAGTATACTCATGTGTTTTATAAATACAGAAAAAAAGGATGAAATGAGAATGGCTTCCGCTGTCTAAATCCACCGAAACAAGTTTAGCTGTGCTTAGCTAAAAATAACACTAACGCTATGTCTGTCTGTATACTTCCAACTGATTAATACAAGTTCATTTCGAGACAGGAAATCATTTAATCGGTGTGTATTCAATCATATTAGATGCTTTTCTTAATTTTGATTTTTAGAGAGAGCCGTGGTGGCCTTGGTTTTGCATGTTTGGTTTACGTTGAAGGAAAACATCGTGAGGAAAGCCGCATATATCTGAGAAGGTTTTCAAAGACGTATGTATAGTGTCTGAGACGGCGATAGACTCACTATCTGTCACGTTGGCACTTAATCATGTTCGGTGAAATATGGGTGTTGTTATTACAACACCTCTGCCTACCCCTTCGGGGAACACAAGCGTGTGTATTAGATGTTTTTCTTAATTTCCTTGGTTTTGCTTTTCTTAAAATATTATTTCTATTTATAACTAGCGGACGTCACACGGTTTCACCCGCGTAGTTCCCGTTTCCGTGAGTGTACGGGGATAAAATATAGCCTATGTTACTCGCTGACGATGTAGCTATCCATTGCTGAAAGAATTTTCAAGATCGGTCAAGTAGTTTCGGTGCCTTCTCAATGCAAACAAACAAAAAAACAATCAAATCTTTCCTCTTTATAACATTAGTGTAGACGACTGTGTCGCTTTCAAATTTTCACGGTTTTCATTACATGAATCCGGCTACTGGACACGACTCGATTATAATAGTTATTCATGACTAGCTATGCCCCGCGGTTTAAACCGCATAGATTTAGTTTCATCCTTATTGTCGCGGAACCCTAATATTTTTTATTGATAAAAGTAGCCTAAGTTACTCCTTGAAACATCAGCTACCTGCCAGTGAAAGTCCCGTTAAAATCGTTCCAGCCGTTTCAGAGATTACCCGGAACAAACAGACAGACAGAGAAAAAATTTGGTTTTTTGTGTCAGTAGCGTGAATACTTTCATATGCATTTAGTGAAAAGCTGTTATTTTGGAATTACAAACAGACACTTCAATTTTATTTATCTGTATAGATGTATAGGTGTATATATACAGATGTATAGATGATTTAATTTGAGTTAAGTAATTAGAGTACATTTTAAACAGCATTCTATAATTCTACGACGACCCGTGACAAACAACGTAGTTTACGATTATGCGTCATTTTATAACACCAGAATGTTTGTACATTTGCTAAATTTACAATTTGAGACATATGTACTGGAAACAAAGTATTTATTGCTCTGTAGGTACTCGGTTTAATTATCCATTACGCCATCTGGCCAAGACGAATGGATATTTTGTAGGCACAAGTGGATCTTCACCATATATCTACTTATGCCGAGTTCATTGCGTGCATAAGTGTTTTGCGAACTTGTTTATTGTGGTCAAAAGTATTATTACTATTGATTGAGATCATTGATCATATTCATCATCATCATCTTCCTGCCCTTATCCCATGTTATTTGTGGTCGGTGCAATGTGTTCTCTTCCATTTCTCTCTATCAGCCGTTATATCTGTATTCACTCCCATTCTAGCCATATAATTTTTCACACAATCCATTAATCGTTTCTTATGTGTTCCTCTCCCATTGTAACCATCCCCATTCATCCACATTCATTAACAAATCTCTGATCACTGCTTACCACTGATCATATTATTATATTATGCTTTAAATCCATGATTTGACAAAATGTGCTTTGCCACACCAATGCTCACATAGCATTGGTGTCCAAGTCTGATACCGTCCAAGATTTCGGTGAGCGTTTAGGAGTACAACTATAAGACCAAACTATGAAAATGAATGAAATGAAAACGAATATAATGAAAACTAAAGAAATGAAAATGAATGAAATGAAAATGAATGAAATTAAAATGAAAGAAATGAAAATGAAAGAAATGAAAATGAATGAAATGAAAATGAATGAAATGAAAATGAAAAAAATGAAAATGAATGAAATGAAAAATAATTTATTCAGTTTAGGCCCTGGTAAGGCACTTATGAATGTCGAGGAATTTACCACCGGTTCAGAAACTAGCCTTCTGAGTAGAACTGACAAGAAACTCAGCTGGTATCATGTACATTTCATTACTTAGTAAACAATGATAATTAATAAAAACATCACGAATGCCTGCTTGTAATTCCAAACAAACAGCTTTTCTTTAAATGCATATTATGAAAGCACTGCTTAAGGAATTTACATAAAAAACTATTTTTTTAAATTTTCCTGTCAGTCTGTGTATTAAAAAATCGTAACCCAAAGTGAAGCGAAGGCGGGTTGCATATACATATATAAGTGTATGGGATAAAAATGAAGTCCAAGAATTACTGAAAAAAGTATTTAGCTGACAAGTTTGCGTCGTGATTGATGGACTGCGAAATGGGTCAAACAACATGTTTAAGAAGATGAACCAATTGTAAATGTTCTTATTTAAACGAACCTCCTCGTACATGAGAATGGCATCATCGGCATACACATCCTATAAAGAATTAGTAGGTACCTGGATGACCAAGCTTTAATCGTTTTTTTTTTGGTTAATCGTTCATGTCAATATGCCTCTTAAGATGTATAATATACTAGCTGACCCGACACGACGTTGACCTGTCTTAATTAAGAGAATGCAGCACGTAATCTGTCAATTCTATGTCAAACGTCATAAGGTTGCATCAAAAAGTTTTTTATGGTGGTTAAGTATTCTTAAATTTTAAAATTTTCCAAGCAATTTTCTTACTTTTTTCTTTCATAAGAACCATCTCTAGACAATAACGAACACAACAAAAAAAATATTATCGAAATCGGTCGCACCGTTCACCCGTGATATTGTGACCAAGGCAAATGGTGATTCATTTTTATATATATAGATAGAAGATAGATAGATCATTGGTTCCGTCTTCAGCCGCGTTATTCACTAAGATTTCTCAGCGTCGCCCTCGTCGTCGAGTGTCGGTTTTACGGAAGTATATACGCTCCTTACATTAAAAAACCATGTTTTCTCTGTCTGTCTGTCTGTTTGTTCCGGGTTACTGGGTTAATGGCTGGACCGATTGTAACGGGACTTTCATTTGTAAAAAAAAAAATTGGGTTCCGCGAAATAAAGTCAACGCGGGTGTAATCGCGGGGCACAGCTAGTCTATACATCTATACATCTAAATAAAATTGAAGTGTCTGTTTGTAATTCCAAAATTACAGCTATTCACTAAATGTATTTAAACACTGAAAAACCAAGTTTTTAAATTTTCCTCTGTCTGTCTCTGTCTGTTTGTTCCGGGTAATCTCTGAAACGGCTGGACTAATTTTAACGGGACTCTCACTGGCAGGTAGCTGATGTTTCAAAGAGTAACTTAGGCTACTTTTATTTATCAAAAATATTAGTGTTCCGCGACAATAAGGATGAAACTAATCTACGCGGGTGAAACCGCGGGGCACAGCTAGTATTAAATAAACAATGACGTACAAACTGATATTGATGCATCCTGTTAGATATATAAACAAAATGAGTATTGACTAAGATTCAATCGTCGGAAACGCACTCTCGAACACATAACATACATATTTACGGTTTGAAACGAATTTAGAATTGATGTTATAACTCAATTTCACGAAATATCTATACAGATAAATAAAATTGAAGTGTCTGTTTGTAATTCCAAAATAACAGCTTTACACTAAATGCATATGAAATTATACACACTACTGACACTGAAAAACCAAGTTTTAAATTTTTTCTCTGTCTGTCCGTTTGTCTGTCTGTCTGTCTGTTTGTTCCGGGTAATCTCCGAAACGTCTGGACAGATTTTAACAGGACTTTCACTGGCAGGTAGCTGATGTTTCAAGGAGTAACTTAGGCTACTTTTATTAATTAAAAATATTAGGGTTCCGCGACAAGAAGCATGAAACTTAATATACGCGGGTGAAACCGCGGGGCACAGCTAGTTAGTCATAATTTAAGTAGGAATAGCTGTGCTCCGCGGTTTCACCCGCACAAACTTTATTTAATGGAGTTTTTTTTCGCGGAACCCTATTTATCTATATCTGTCCATCTATACAGATAAATAAAATTGAAGTTTCTGTTTGTAATTCCAAATTAACAGCTTTTCACTAAATGCATGAAAGTGACTCTAAATACCAGGTTTTAAAAAAAAAACTGTCTGTCTGTCTGTTTGTTCCGGGTAATCTCTGAAACGGCTGGACCGATTTTAACGGAAACTTTCACTGGCCGGTAAGTAGCATGTTTTAAGGAGAAACTTAGGCTACTTTTATTTATTAAAAATATTAGGGTTCCACAACAATAAGGATGAAACTAAATCTACGCGGGTGAACAGCTAGTTATTTTATTTAAAATTGCTTTAATTACTCCTTGGAGCATTAGCTATCTGCCGATGAAAGGCGCGTTAAGATCGGTCTAACGGTGTTTTGGTGAAAAATTTGGTTTCGACAAATTGCAGTGCAATAAATTAAATCTAATCTCTAAAATCTAAAAGATGATGGCACCATTTTCTGGTACTTAGCATGTATACCTAACTGCTACGCTAGGTGTCGCCGGTTCGATCCCCAACCAGCTAACATGATGAACGAACACAGATGTGTTTGCCTTGACTCTGTATCTATGGTATAATTGAGGCCATGAGAACCAAAGTGGCCTGATTCAATGGACAATCTTATCAATAATCTAATCAATTTGAACTGTAAAATATCATAAATTCAATATTATAAAAAAATTAGTGAAGCCACTATGGTTCTCATGGCCTCAATTAAAGGAAATAATTTATTAGAAAAAAAATAATTAGTGTTCAGTTATTTTCAGACTAAAATAACATTAATACATTATTCTTACTACAGTTCTTCTCAGAAGGCTAGTTTCCGAACCGGTAGTAAATTTTCGACATTCATAAGTTACCTTACCAGGGGCCCAACCATGAGCTCTTATTGCATTGATAATTCAGTTGTGCAAAAGTGACAGGTGTATGCACGTCACATACATCTGTCTCATAAATGAGTGAAACTATCATGGCAATAAGAGCTCATGGTAAGGCCCCAGGGCCTAAACTGAATAAATAATTTTCATTTTTAAGTTTGTCTAGTAAGATACCCAGCCAATAGTACAAAGTTTCTTGGACTTGAGACTAGATGGCGCTGTGTGATAATGTTCGGACAATAAAATACTTCAGACAATTTAAACTTCAAGATGACGTATTTGTTACAAAACGAGTCTGATATTAAAAATCATACTTTTATGCTAAGCAGTAGTTTCAGTTAATAAATGTAACTCGCAGCCAATTTAAATCGTCAATAGATCACTTACATAGAATCAAATCGTTGCCTTTCCCTTTTGTCGTTCAATAATAATAATATAATTTCAATTTGTGTCCACAAAAAAAGGAATTGTATTAGGTACTTAATCTTTTTGTATTTCATGAAATCATCTGAAAGTTTATGAATTAATGAAAAGTGACATTCACATTGTATAAACAGATTAAAAAAAATTTGGAATTCAACATACCATTTTGTTGAACATGAGGGACTTTTGGAACACTCATTGAATATACTTTTTATAGACTGCTCATATTATTTTGATTTCAGAACCGGTGGTCAGTTTTGGACTTTCATAAATAATTACCACAGTAATCTCCGTAAGAGTCAATTAAATATGTACATACATTTTCTTTCTTTCTTTCTGCATGACTGTGAACATTGCGAAAACTCAGCAATAAATCGGTCACTGCCAATCAGAATTATCTCTCCGATATCGGCTAACAATTTACTGTAAAAATAAAATATTGACTAGGCATTCCAGGCTGCGTTTTGTGTGTTTTTAAGCGACAAGTAAATTCTTAAAATTCATTGAATATTTAAATCCAAATAATCATCAATAACTATTTAGTGGACACCGTTTGGGTGTTTACAAACGCTACCACCAGCGTATAGGCCGAGTCTGTTTTCAATTACAGCAATAACCGTATCGAGAGAGCAGTTCAGGTTTTATTTTGTAAACAAACTGGAAGCTGAAAGCTGGAGGATTATAGGAATAAAAATGCATTGATATTTTGATTTGGGCTGTGATTCGGGGGAGCCACGAGCGGCGCGCCCGCCCAAGTGAAAGCTAAGCTCGTCTGAAAGTGTAGCTGTGGCCCAGGCTGGCATCCGCCTAAAATGGGGTGATCGCGAGCGATGGTATCGTATTGCCGGTATAAAAAGAATCTGAGCGCCCCGCCGCCGGTCAGAACGGCTTCCAACGTGAGTACGCGCGCACGTGCCTCACCGTGCGACTATTCGTGGAGTGCATACCCAACGTAGCTCGCGAGTGCATACGCATACAATATAGTGACGTGCCCCGAAGGACTAGACTACTGATTTATCACGGACTGGATTGTTGTGCAGTGGTGTTCATGGTGTTTGGTCAATGGTTCACCGACGATTCTGATATTTACGGAAATTGCATTTTATGGAAGTACTTGAGTGATCTTGGACTTATTGGTAATCGTTAATTATGCTTGGTAGTTAATAAAGCTTTTTTGTTGCAATCGAATGCATACATGCAATAGAATTTGATGTTGCATTTCAGTTTACGAAGCCTAACGCAGTAGAAAGTAAAGGCAAAAAGTAAAGTAAAAAAATTAGTTTTTTTTTTAATTGTAGATTGATTTATTTGAGTTTAATTGATTAGATTAAATTAAATTGAAAAAGAAGAAATCAAATAGGAAATAAATGTGAATGTCAAAGTAGATCAGTATCAGAACCCTATTGACCCATCAACCAGCACCATAAAAGACAATAAACAATCCATTGACGGATAAATCAGTTGGCGCGTGTCCAGCGCGCATTCTCACGTGACGTAACATCCGCGAAGGGCCGTTCGGGATAGCTAATAAAAACGCGAGCATAAAACTCGGTATTACGCAAACTCGCGCGCTGGCACGGTTCCCGGGGCAGGCACTACTCGGGTTACAGTCCACAAATAGACGTACGTTGCGCCTGAAGTCGAAGCCGGCAGTCAGTAACCGCGCGGTGTGTTTACAGGAAGGCTCCAGGGCTCTGTTCTCGTGTCTCGACTAGCCCAAAAGTCTCGTTAGCCCTCCGAAATGCCGAAGCCTGCGGTGCAACAGGGCGAAGACCCTGATCCGACCCCGTACCTGTTCGTTTCTCTTGAGCAGAAGCGTATCGACCAGAGCAAGCCGTACGATGGCAAAAAGGCATGCTGGGTACCCGATGAAAAGGAGGGCTTCCTTCAGGGTGAGATTAAGGCCACCAAGGGTGACCTGGTGACCGTCAGCCTCCCCGGTGGCGAGGTAAATTACCCCTTTCATATATTTCAACTATTTGATAAAACCGGAAACTACTGATAACCGATCAATCTTATCTGATGATCAAGATAGATTATGCATTTAAATTTATTTCAAGACAGTTTGCATTTGAACTTGATAATTTTTCTAAAGTAACGATAATGATTAAGTGACATTAGAATTTGAGATTTTTTTTATTCATGACCTTAAGATATGACCTAGTTTTTATAAGATTAATTCAATTTTAAATTTAGAGATCTGCAGCTGTTATTGCTAATTATACTTAATGATTTTATTAAATGAGCAGGAAAAGACTTTAAAAAAGGAACTTCTCTCGCAAGTAAACCCGCCGAAATTCGAAAAAGTCGAAGACATGGCTGACTTGACATACCTTAACGACGCAGCTGTCCTTCACAATCTACGACAACGATACTATGCGAAACTGATCTACGTAAGTCGGCGCCAACGGCGCCTTTACCATTACTATAGAACTAATTAAACCATCTCTCCCACAGACCAAAGACTTCAAGAAGGATCTTGTAGGTCAAGTCAACCCGCCTAAGTACGAAAAATGCGAGGATATGTCCAACTTGACATACCTCAACGACGCTTCTGTTTTGTATAACTTGAAGCAGAGATATTACCATCAGCTCATCTACGTAAGTCAGGAGCCGATAGGAGGTTGGAGTGTTGCAGTGTGCGTGGACCTTTCCGATCTATCGTCGCGGTAGACACATTTCACAATACTATTGGATACAGACCAAGAATTAAAGTGCAGTCAATGTCCATGAACGGCGCAATTAATGTTGGATTGATATTTCAATTTGCTATACAAAAATAGTTGCATCGTCGAGCCAGCCGAATCTATTTCGGGCCTTATTTATTATAGTTTGGGATATTTTAGTCGCGTACAGCAGATTTCTCTCTCGTTGGAATAATTGCTAGTGATTCAAAGCCAACGTTTGATAATGTTTTATCAAATAAGCGCCATGTTCAATTTTGAGTGTAAAAATAGACTGGCTATCATAAGAAGTCTTAAAAGTGACCCGTAACGTATATTCCTATGTATTGTTGACGACAATGTGTCTACTCGCACCCATCCTCGTTTTTCCAATCTGTGACTAAACCTAGCCAGCCGATCTTGAACCCTATCGACACAGGACAAGTCGGTGAAAAGGACTCGACGGCGTCCAGATGTTGTTTCTATTTTCTTTCCTAGAATAGCGAATACTTCTCGGCATCATCGTTTTGTTGAATTTGTGTTTTGTTTGGCTCTTTATCGCTCTAAGGACTAGCGTATAAGAGCCTCTCTTTCCATAATAGAGCAGAAAGGTATCATTACTGTACCCTCGCTCTACTTTTACGGAATCTATGACGTTACTTCTATTTCATGGAATTCCTCAGCTTATTATTGATGACAGAATTTCCTACCGATTTAGAGAAAGTTCAGAACCATTAACATTTTCGCTAAGATTTGATTGAAATTGTTGGGTAGAGAATTCTGTCATAAAAGATTTCAAAAAGAGACTTAAAGTATCATTACAATACTGTCTCTATAATTGTGTGCTTTTATATGAACATATCTTTGTTGTGTACTAGAATAGAATATCTTACGTTATTCATATGAATCGTGCTAATTACAATGTTCCATATCATCATCATCTCCCTGACCTTATCTCATACATTGTTGGGTTCGGCACTTGATTCAACCCGCGAAGTGGCTGATCACCTATTTTTTTTACGAAGCTCTGACCTTAATAACCCCCTTTACGAGGAAAATCTGTCCACTACGTCCATATCATAACCCAGTAAATTGATCTATCATTTGAAAAAGCTCCGTCAAAACTTCACTACTCGATACACCGCCCACCAATTTTCGTCTGATTATGGCAATTTTCAATGTCAATTTGTTGACGTCCTTAACCTTAACAATATCATATATATATACGTATTTGCATTCCCCTTAACTGCGTTACATATTTTTCGTAGTCTCTTCAAAATCCTCAAATTGCGTTTCTCACAAAACCCTCCTTTTCCCTGGACCTTCATCGTTCCTAGCAAATTCACCGTTATAATCTGTAATTGTTTCCTTTAGACGTACTCGGGTCTCTTCTGTGTGGCTATCAACCCCTACAAGAGGTACCCCGTGTACACGTTCAGATGTGCCAAGCTTTACCGAGGCAAGCGTCGTTCGGAGGTGCCCCCCCACATCTTCGCCATTTCCGATGGAGCCTACGTCAACATGTTGACCAACCACGAGAATCAATCTATGTTGATTACGTAAGTATTCGGAATAGTAAAAAGATCCTTTGCATTTTTTGAAACCTACCAACATAATGTAGTAATAATGAGATTTGAGGATAGTTGAAAGTAATTTTGGTTGTATTTTTTATGATGTACAAGTCTATGATCGTAAAATTGCCAGAATCCATTTTTATAATGTCCAAATCTTTCCGTACGAAAATCAGTAGTAGGAGTAAATCTACCTTAGTTAGCTTTAAATATGACGTCCAAGTGTCCCTTAAATGTTGAATAAAAAAATTTGTTTATTTGATATTAAAAGACTCAATAATTTACTTAATGCAGACACTTATAGGATAGGAAGGATACTTAAATATGAAAAATGGCCTGTAATTTTGTGAGAACTGAAATAATTACTAATAGTAAAAAAGTGCCCCACGATATAAAATCAATAAAAGTCATTCCTGTGTTCCATATCAAAAAACTTGGGAAAATCAATTTTCATATCACCCAAACTTACAAAATCTTACCCACTACACAGCGGAGAGTCTGGTGCCGGAAAGACTGAGAACACCAAGAAGGTAATTGCGTACTTCGCTACCGTCGGTGCTTCCCAGAAGAAGGACCCCAACCAGGAGAAGAAGGGATCCCTTGAAGACCAGGTCGTACAAACTAACCCTGTGCTTGAAGCCTTCGGTAACGCCAAGACTGTGCGTAACGACAACTCTTCCCGTTTCGTAAGTATACTTCTTATATTTATTAGCAATTAAGCAATTAAGGTTCTTAATGAACATAACAATAGGGTAGTTTTTAATTTAGACTCAAATGGAAATTTCGCTAATCAAGATAGTAAAAGCCAAGATGATGATCATCAATGCCCATGAGCAGTTAGTTAAATATTTTTAATAAAATTTTCGATTAAAAACGTTTGTTAACTACAGTTAGAATGATAACTGCAATAAGTTAACCTGAGAGAACTTAGGACTTAGACCACACAGTCTCACAAAAACTTGTTCAACTTTGAGAAACTAATAATTTTGTACGTCCCCCAGGGTAAATTCATCCGTATCCACTTCGGTCCCTCCGGTAAACTGGCTGGTGCTGATATTGAGACCTGTAAGTACTTTCTCCACCGACCCGTCTAACTTCGGAAATTATTACAAGGTTCTAACTTATCGTCTTCTCTTTGCTAGACCTGCTCGAGAAGGCCCGTGTCATCTCCCAGCAAGCCTTGGAGCGTTCTTACCATATCTTCTACCAGATGATGTCTGGCTCCGTCGAAGGACTTAAAGGTGCGTTGTCAAACTGGAGTGATAGATAGGAATAGACTTCATAGTCTGAACTACTATAATATTAATTAAATTTTGGATATATTTTAGATTCACTTCAACGAGAGATGAAATATTTGTGTTAGCAGACTTTTTAAAGTTGAGATGATATCTGAATGACTTCAATATTTATTTCAAATGTCTTTTAAAGACACTATTCATGTCGTAAATTTTACTGTATTGTAACTTTTATGATTGGAAGCTAAAATAATAGACTGATTTAAATTTTATATTATATTAAAATTAGCTGTGTTCATGGAGAGAAAATCAGGGCCTTACCATGAGCTCTTATTGCCATGATAGTTTCACTCATTTATGAGACAGATGTATGTGACGTGCATATATCTGTCACTGTCGCACAACTGAAATAGCATTGCAATAAGAGCTCATGGTTGGGCCCCTGTTATGACGAGTTTTTGATATATATAACTATTATGAGTTATGTATTATTAGGTACTTCTACAATTTACATAAGCAAAACTCTACACCATCACACCATCATCCCTACACACCTGTTAAAATCATATGTGACATGATTTAATCACCATTATTTCCAAAATTTAGGGATGTGTCTGCTGTCAAACGACATATATGACTATAACATCGTATCGCAAGGAAAGACCACAATCCCCAACGTAGACGATGGCGAGGAATGTATCCTCACTGACGTAAGTCCAACCTTCACTGAACTGAGGGTTGTAGGAGTTGCCAATGTGTGTCCAAGTCCTGTCACCTCGCAAGAAACCGAGTGACAGGCACTCCAACTCGCCTTAAATCAGCGAAAGTCCCCAAACCCTAGATATACCTATCTACCAACCCTGTGAGGCATGTGGATTTGTTCTTGTCCTTAGTTTTGAAATACCAATTAAAAAACACGACTATAATTGGTAGCGTTTTGTAGGAATCTGTTTGTTGTCCAACGACGTCATGGACTACCACATCGTGTCTCAAGGCAAGACCGTAATTCCTGGCGTTGATGACGGCGAGGAAATGAGACTTACCGACGTGAGTCCAGAATTGAGACTACTGGCTCATATGTGTTCTTCTCTTTCTGCTACTTGCTTGCTTAAAGCCGAGCCTACTCTCGGCTTAGCATGTGCATGCGTATGTCAGATATCTTGGTGTTTACAGAAAAAACGATGCTAAGCAACCGCATCTCGGACTATCCCCTCATAAGTCAGGGGAAGACACGGATACCTGGGGTCAACGACGTTGAAGAATTTGATCTGACGGTCGTAAGTCCCGAACCGCGCATGGAGCGTAGGTCTCGCTTCAGATATCCGTGAATTCGTACCGTTTATACCAAAATTTCTGACATAATCATGACGTGCCCGCTCCCTGCCAGTGTTCCAAAGGGCGTTTTGCACAGATTTTTTTTTATTTCACGACCAAATTTCATTCCAGCACGAGCACCCCCGACACAAAAACTAATTTAAGTAGACTCGACACAGACAGATAGGGTTGGTTAGGGTGACAAAGGTGATTGTTACTAGAGATTGTATTTTGTTGTTCTTGTTTACCCAACAGCTATGTGTCTATTGTCCGACGACATACACGATTACTATAACGTCGCCCAGGGAAAGATTACCATCCCCAACGTCGATGATGGTGAAGAATGTCTGTTGACCGACGTAAGTTACAAACAATTCGAGAGTTAAAGTGGACCTGTTGAACCGATTACCACAGCAAATCTGTAATACGAAAAATACAGAGTAATCGTTATAAAAATTTACATGTACACCATTAAAATTGACAATAATGGTTATTTAGTATAGTCTATAGAACGGCCACAAATTTGAACGAGTCGGCCGTAAATTCCTTTAGTTTTGTATTCTCCGAAACGTCATAGTCTGAAGAGTTTTTTAGTTTTAGATATCGAAATATATGTTTCAAAAAAGAATATGCACCAAATCCTGACTCGGATATAATTTTTTCAAGCCCTGCTTTACCAGCTAATGCATATTTATGTTTTTTGTAACTAACACTTTCGGTAAGGTATTTTTATGTGTTTATAAAATAATAATATTTTTTAATATTATTATTATATTAATAATAATGTCATAATTGTTTATATGTCTTATAAATATATTGTTACTTGCAATAATTTCTACATTATGTTTTCTCATATAGTCACTTAATTCTAATTATTTGGAAGTCTTTGAGTAATAATTTTAAAATTAATTTCTCCAAAATTGAGTTGCTTTATAACCCGACAGCCCGCATTCAATTCTTGGTACTAACACCAATATTATATTATAGCAAGCTTTCGACATCCTCGGTTTCACCCAAGAAGAGAAGGACAACGTATACAAGATCACCGCCGCTGTCATGCACATGGGTTGCATGAAGTTCAAGCAGAGGGGTCGCGAGGAACAGGCTGAGGCCGACGGCACTGAGGTATCTATCTTTGATTATAGTCCTTTTCTGGAAAAACATTCAAATCCTAGTTCACTATTATTTTTCATCTCATCGCATTTTCTCGTAAGATTTGTCCTATTGAGAATTGAAATTGATAAAGTCCTTTATACTAATTTCTAACATAAGAGAATTTGTTTGCTTGCAAGACAAGGTCAGTCGGTATCTATCGTGTCCGACACGGAAATTTATTTTTTCCCTTAAGGGAAAGCCTTAGTTCTTTTATCTTCACTACTAAACTGTTCATTTTTGTTTTCCAGGACGGTGACAAGGTTGCCAAGCTCCTCGGTGTTGACTGCGCCGATTTGTACAAGAGCTTGTTGAAGCCCCGCATCAAGGTCGGAAACGAGTTCGTCACCCAGGGTCGTAACAAGGACCAGGTCACCAACTCCGTCGGTGCCCTTTGCAAGGGTATGTTCGATCGTGTCTTCAAATGGCTGGTCAAGAAGTGTAACGAGACTCTTGACACCAAGCAGAAGAGGCAGCACTTCATCGGTGTACTGGATATTGCTGGTTTCGAAATCTTCGACGTAAGTATTTGGGGAATCAGGAGGTTTTTAGATTTAAACAACAATTTTTATTTGAATACAATGATCACTTTACAGTGATGAATTCTTTCAGTACTATTGAAACTGATAAAGATGAAAATATTTATAAACTAGATAAGACATATCTACAGAAGACAGTGGTAAACACTTATGTATGGTATTAATGTAATTTTATTTCATAGTACAATGGGTTTGAGCAACTTTGTATTAATTTCACAAATGAAAAACTACAACAATTTTTCAACCATCACATGTTTGTGTTGGAACAAGAAGAATATACGAGGGAAGGAATTCACTGGGAGTTCATTGACTTTGGTATGGACCTGTTGGCCTGCATTGACCTTATCGAAAAGGTACACCGAGTGCAGTCTCGGTTGAAAGTGTACCCCTTCCATGTTTGTCAAAACCATCTACCACTGTGTTCGCTTATCCGTGGATGGTAATTAGAGTTAGTATATTAACCGTCTGTATAAAACTGTACGTTCACCTGGGTTTATCTGTTAAAAGTACAACGGTTTCGAGCAACTCTGCATTAATTTCACCAATGAGAAGCTGCAGCAGTTCTTTAACCACCACATGTTCGTACTCGAACAAGAGGAGTACAAGAAAGAGGGTATCAACTGGGCCTTCATCGATTTCGGAATGGACTTGCTGGCTTGTATCGATCTTATTGAGAAGGTAATAGACAGATCGAGGCGCCACTCCAACCCCGTTGTCGCTTGGAGCACTGTCGACGGGTTACCGTGTTTGCACTTCATTACATCTCAAGCCAATAGAGACTGTCTTGAGAGCTTCCTCTTCCACGTATTAGGACTGTACTGCGGAATGAAATCCGTAGTCGTACTATCATTTTTTTCCTCCAACCCGTTACTTAACATTCCAAATTACTTATCCCTGCAGTACAACGGTTTCGAGCAACTCTGCATTAACTTCACCAACGAAAAACTCCAGCAGTTCTTTAACCACCACATGTTCGTTCTGGAACAAGAAGAGTATAAACGCGAGGGCATCGAATGGACTTTCATTGATTTTGGCATGGATCTCCAAAATTGCATTGACCTTATTGAAAAGGTAGATGGCGTTACTGAAGCAACAATGAGCGCTTGCCTCACGCCACTAGAGTCATCGAATAATGTCACCAAAACCTAAATCAATTACATTTACAATTTCAAAATTTTCAATTGGACTTTGCACAAAGACATTATTCGAACGATTCTCATAATGCTAAAATATGCTCGATGTTTTTTCTGTGTGTTTTCAACTGTTTGTGTTTCTGTTTTTAATACATTTTTCTTTACAAACTTCCGACACAAAGGTACACCGTCACAGACACCGAGTCAGTTATAAATTTTAATATCATCTCGATTATTTTTTACATGTCTCCCGCGGTCCAGATGAACGGGTTTAATCAGCTCTGTGTTAACTTTACCAACGAAAAATTGCAACAGTACTTTAATCACTTCATGTTCGTCCTCGAACAAGAAGAATATGAAAGAGAAGGGATCCAATGGCACTTTATAGATTTTGGTATGGACCTTCAAGCAACAATAGATCTGATAGAAAAGGTATTAGAGGTATAAAGTAATAAGCTTGAAGTAATAGGAGCGCGGCTAGAAGAGCTTCAGGCTGTTAAACGAACGCCTGCAAGAGCAAAAGTAAATATTGATGGCTATTATCCTCCCTGCGATCATAAGTAGACAATATTGTAAGATCGCTTGTATCATTCACGCAATTCGTAGTAAACAACACCATCAAAGCTACAATTAATGAGAATCAGCATCAAATCGTGTACCTAAAATTACACAGCCGCTCGGAGCGCATATGATTGCAAAATAAATGTCCAGCTAAAATATAAAAGCAAAAGTAGATAACGATTATTAATTTAATAAATTTTTTGCTCGTATTGTTAACAGCTACTTCTTCAATAATGTATTTGGCAAAAAGCTCTAATCATTAAATTTACGACATTTAACTGGTTACATAACATTATACACTGTTATACTTCAATTTGCATGTCGCTTACCCTAACGCTTATTTTAATCTAAGTAAGTATATACTTCAATTTTTACGTTAAAGTAAAAATAAGTATTATTCAAATTAAAATCCTTTTCATAAAAAATAATTTATCAAATCTTTATTTACAGTGAAAAGATTTACCTGACCCTTATAGGAATTAAATTTTATAGCTCAGCAATCTCTTCCCATCAGCAGCACCACCAAGTTCGCTAGTCTAACACCTTCGGTTCAATTTCAGCCCATGGGTATCCTCTCCATCCTTGAGGAAGAGTCTATGTTCCCCAAAGCTACTGACCTGACCTTCGTTGAGAAGTTGAACAACAACCACTTGGGCAAGTCTGCTCCTTACCTGAAGCCCAAGCCCCCCAAGCCTGGTTGCCAAGCCGCTCACTTCGCCATTGGCCATTATGCCGGTAACGTAAGTATCACTCACATTTTTTTATCTCCAAACAATTTAGTCTATGCTAATAGATCAACTTTATTTTCAAATATAAATATGGGTAATACAGAAAGTCTCTACACATAGTCTGGCAACATAGCTGTTGTACTAAGATTTAAATTCTAATTTCGAACGCTATCAATAAAATTACTAAGCGTATATGTATGTCTTGAAACAAACATTCAGCGTCTGTTATGCATTTTTGCTCTAACCAGCGGCAGATCAACCAATATACCCTTTATAGTGTCTAGGTGCAACGTAAATGTGATGATACTAATAGGAAACTTGTATCATCCCAACATAGGTCGGCTACAACATCACTGGATGGCTTGAGAAGAACAAGGATCCCCTTAACGACACCGTCGTCGATCAATTCAAGAAGGGATCCAACAAACTGTTGGTTGAGATCTTCGCTGACCACCCTGGTCAGTCTGGTGACGCTAACGCTGCTAAGGGTACGTATCACTTTGTACTAGAACAACTGATGAAATTTTTAAGATCTTTTGAATACACAATTTTTAATTTCAATTAAAGTATCCCAGACAGTATATTTTCGACGATGAAGATACAGGTATCATGAGCTGCATATGACATCACTTTCAAAACACTACCATCAAACCTTACTTCAAATCACATGATACTACTGCCGAGTCCACCAGTACATTACTTCCGTGGGCTCGGTTCATTAACCAACAAACACATTAATCAAAAGCATCTAAGTTGAAGAAAATTTCAACAATTGCAACCTATACTATGACCTATGCTCTGACGCTGTGTTTTCAAACGAATAGGCGCCGGTGGCAAGCGCGCTAAGGGTTCTGCTTTCCAGACCGTATCATCACTCTACAGGGTAAACTGGATAAAATGACATGTCCACTATTGCTTCTGTGGCTCCTACGTGGCTTCTCTGTCTTCGTCTATCAACACGCATGAAACTGACATTTGTCGTAAACCTTTTTCACTTCCATCACCTTCATCAGAATCACCAAAGGCAAATGTCAGTTTTCCACGCTTTCACATTAATACTGTATCATACGTATCAGTGTCTACAGCATCAGCTCATGTTATCGCAAATGTCTCGCAGGTGTATTGTCCCACAATAATATGTGTCAACGTGTATTGTATCTGTGACGTCATTGAGATTGTCCTCGTACTAATAATTGCTTGCTAATGTACATTCATAGGCGGACGTGGTAAGAAGGGTGGCGGTTTCGCTACTGTCTCCTCCGCTTACAAGGTATTTAAAGTATTTCAATTTAGCTATGTTGATGATGTTTTAATTTTTATTTTTGATCACCCACCGATGTAGCCACCTACCTACATGTAGTACTATATCGTGTGATTTTAAACATTGTTCACCTTTATAATGGTTATGAAGGTATTTTTATTAATCATCGCCCAACTAAAATATATATTTTTGTAACGAAAAAATATAATTTTATTGTTGCAATGACGACGCACAAAACTTGCACACAAGAAGTGTGTCTATTAACTGAATCTTAAAAAAATATTAGCAGCTGCAAACATTTTAGTTGCAGTATGAAAAATTACGGTACTACTTTAACCGTTGAGTAAAAATTACTCTAAAAACCGATTTTGTTTCTATTTTCGTTTTTGTAATACTAATATGAATTTGTGTGATATATGTTTCTCATTCTCCATCAATATAATACTTTATGAGTTCATTACATGTGTGGCTTTTTATGTTTAGTTCATAAGTATGTTCTTTGTTTGTACACGTTATATTTGTTTCATATAATTTTGTGCTGTAATTTTTTACATGCAAAAAAGTAACCTGGACTTCGATCCTGGTTTATTCCATAGTGTCTTATATCACTTGATAAAACTGTTATGAGTTTTACGACACTGGGAAAACATAATCTATGGAACGAAAAATATCTCTTTGCAAAGTTCAGACTGTTTGCAAATGTTCTGCTAACCGAAAATCTGCTTTTATATGAGTTAGAATCAATCAATGCTTTGTAACGTCAAACTATATTCGTAAGTAAGACTTCGATTCTAACCTGATTCTTATCTTCAGGAACAACTTAACAACCTGATGACCACTCTGAGGTCCACTCAACCTCACTTCGTACGTTGTATCATCCCCAACGAGTTGAAGCAGCCTGGTAAGTTCAAACGCCATATCACTATCTTCGCTAAAACTAGCGAAAATGCAATTATGATCTTTAATATTATAGCCGTTAGGTACATGTTAAGTTTTTGTCAAACAGGTCTCATCGACTCTCACTTGGTTATGCACCAGCTGACCTGTAACGGTGTGCTTGAAGGCATCCGTATTTGCCGTAAAGGTTTCCCCAACAGGATGGTTTACCCCGACTTCAAGCTCCGGTAAGAATACATTTCAGCCAACATCAAAAACGAAAAATATTCAACAAACCTTGAGTCATCATTTATAGCTACTAATGTTATATACATTCTCGATATCATCATATTTTCGACTGGAGTCTATACAAAATTCCAACACAACTCTGGAATGTTCGCCACTATTTTATTTCTAGTGCCTGCAGATGACTAGCATCCAACATTGACGTCATCGATACATTCGTACACTGAGTAACAGTTTCTAAAATTATTTTGTGGAACATTTACTCATACGAATAGAATTGTGGGGGTGTTCACACCTCTACAATTATACAAGTATGAGTAACTGAAATAGTTTAATATAATATAGTAATACAGTTCGATAATATTGATGTTATCCAATGAACAGTTACATGATTCTTGCGCCCGCCATCATGACAGCTGAGAAGGAACCTAAGGAGGCAGCTAGGAAGTGTCTCGAAGAAGTCGGGCTAGACCCGGAAAGCTATCGTATTGGCCACACAAAGGCAAGGCTGTAGAACTGATACCATCCTAGAATGGTGTTAGCATGAACCGAACATAAGAAAACTCTGAAGCAAAAGAGTATTTTTCGATCCCACATTGTTTGAATCCACAGAATTATTTTTGGCAGTTGGCAAAAATATTTCTAGCACTTTGCATCTTGACATGGATACCATACATTTATCCATACGTATAATTTTATTAGTCTTGCATTTGGAATTTTGTAGATCCCTGATTTGATACCCTTTAGAATTGTTGCACCCATTCCATTGATCCCAATATAACTAAGGATAAGGGAATATGAATTTGTTTTGGACCTTTCCTCACTGTGTGCCCATATTTGGTAATGTAGCTACAAGATCCTGGCCCCTCAAGCTGTGGACAAGGAAACCGATCCTAAGAAAATCGCCCAAGTCATCCTGGACGCTACGGGTTTGGATGTCGAGTCCTACCGTCTCGGTCACACCAAGGCATGTCTTATAACCCGTTTCAGTAGATTAGCCGTTTGACGACCACCTGAACACACCAAACGGATTGTGAGGCTTACGCTTGTTGAATTATAGCAAAACTGAGACGTATGTTATAATTTGACCCCAAACCTATACCAGCGCTTTCCTTCTGGGGTCCAAGCTACTCAGACCCCAGTTTGTAGTTCCTTTCCTACCTGACATGTACATCAACACACCACTGTTTATTTTTATATGCTCCCCTAACGCAGATACAAAATTCTGTGCCCGAACCTCATCAAAGAGCCCATTACACCTGAGAAAGCTACCGAGAAAATTCTCGAACAAACCGGCTTGGACTCGGAATCTTTCAGGCTTGGAAAGACAAAGGTAGATGTTACAGCATGAGACACACTACACAAAACACGCTCTTCTCTCTCTCTCTCTGTGCATGATATAATCCCTAATTTTCACCGTCCCCGTATCTTCCTTAATGTTGTGTACTTCTTATTTGTCTCAACTTTACCTTAAAATTAACAAAAATTGCATGATTTTTGTATGTTTTGTATGTGTCATGTTTTATATATTTTTTCTTTTAATATATGTTAAATTTGATCCTGGCGATACCGTGGTGTTTCGTTTCCTTACACTCTTGTGGGCGAGCAGGTGTTCTTCCGCGCTGGTGTCCTGGGTCAGATGGAGGAGCTCCGTGACGACAGGCTGTCCAAGATTGTATCTTGGCTTCAGGCCTACATCCGTGGTTACCTCTCCCGTAAGGAGTACAAGAAGCTGCAGGAACAGAGGTGAGTCAAATCCGTCCTCGAAGTATTCATTATATTGTTCCTGGAATGACCTAGTAATCTGATGCTTATTTTTTTAAATGTATTTAGGCTAATGAGTAGTTTTAGCAAAATAAAATTCAACGAACTTTTCTTTTCCTGGAATGTTCTTAATTCCAGGAAACATTTTATGAATCTTTTTTTTTTGCTGGGATACCTAATTTTAAAAACTTAAATAAGTTAAATATATACTTACCTTAAAATTTTCTGTGCGTAGAGTGGCTCTCCAAGTTGTCCAGCGCAACTTGCGCAAGTACCTGCAACTTCGCACCTGGCCCTGGTGGAAGCTGTGGCAGAGGGTCAAGCCCCTCCTCAACGTCACCCGTGTCGAGGATGAGATCGCGGTGAGTTTCCATCATAACACTATGATATACACTTAGGATCTCACCAAATATGGTCACAACATTAAAAGTGAAAATATCTAGTCTCTTGAAACTGGAATGCGGCTGGAAAGTCGTTGACATCGTAAAAAAGTTTGTGACCCACTCCAGCGAATATAGCGGCGATGATTCAAGGTGCTACAAATAGCGCCGACCGCGCCCACCTGTCGGTTACGCGACACCGAAGCACCTGCGACCATTTCTGGACGCCCGCCCCTCCGCACTACGCATAGTGCGTGGGCTGCGTTGCGCCCGCTGGAAATCTCCAGCGGGCCTCAGTAGTGGAGTGGTCGGCGGCGCGCGCACCACCCCTTCTAACACGAACGACTCGAACACTTGCATTCCTATTTTTTATATTGATGATTTAATTTAACATAATTTATTTTAATAAATAATAACAATGGCGTCAATTGTAACCGAGTGGAATGGTGAAGATAAAAGTGCGGACATATTGCAGAAACTGGAGGAGAAGGCACAGAAGGCCCAGGAGGCTTTCGAGAAGGAGGAGAAACTCCGCAAGGAGGTCGAGGCCCTCAACGCCAAGCTGCTCGAGGAGAAGACCGCCCTGCTGGCTAACCTCGAGGGAGAGAAGGGCTCTCTCACCGAGACCGCTGAGCGTGCTGCCAAGCTGCAAGCCCAGAAGAACGACCTGGACACCCAGCTCAGGGTAAGTCTAGCAATCTTAGGACCGCACAATTTAAATTGTTTTAAACAATCAAGTTATCCTGTAGTGTAGGAAGATCAGAAACTATATACAAAGATTAATATACCTTTACATTTACTAGGCATACATTGTCGTTACTTGAATTCCTAACTCAGTTATCTGCCCTTAGCGGGATAAGAGCTATTACTTCTAGTTCAATACATTAAATGAATAGTAACGATAATGTATAGACCGTAAGTGTAGTCAATAACATATAAATAATTTTGACAGCCAAATTATTATGAGCTGTGTACTTCTAATCGGCACTTTATTGAAGAGCCGAAACGCGCACCTTCCAGGATGTTTGAGGAGTACTGAAATAGCAACTATTAATTAGGGTCGTGAAAATTTCACGCGCTAGTTAACACTCCTCCTAATTAGCTCGATTTAATTAGATGAAAAGTTCGTCCGGTAGATAAACATCTACAACACGTGTAGCAATCCAGATATATTGCTTCGAGCTTACATAGTTGCGAATCACCTCACCTCGTATACAACCTACGTGATTCTTTAAATAAACATTGGATTTGTTTATAAGGGGAATAGTTCCAGGCGTTTAAAAATACACTCCCCGTCTGCAAGTTGCACGATTTTATTGCAAACTGTTAATGTTTTGATAGATGAAAGCCAGACGTTTACTATAATTCTTAGTAGCATGCGTAGCGTATTCAGAATTAATTTTGTTGCTTTTGGTATCGTAGGACACCCAGGACCGCCTTACCCAGGAGGAAGATGCCCGCAACCAGCTTTTCCAGGCTAAGAAGAAGTTGGAGCAGGAAGTGTCTGGCCTCAAGAAGGACGTCGAGGACCTGGAGCTTTCCGTCCAGAAGTCCGAACAGGACAAGGCTACCAAGGACCACCAGATCCGCAACTTGAACGACGAGATCGCCCACCAGGACGAGCTCATCAACAAGTTGAACAAGGAGAAGAAACTCCAAGGTGAGTCAACCCAGAAGACCTCGGAGGAACTCCAGGCCGCTGAGGACAAGGTCAACCACCTCAACAAGGTCAAGCAAAAGTTGGAGCAGACCCTCGACGAGCTTGAGGACTCTCTTGAGCGTGAGAAGAAACTGCGCGGTGATGTTGAGAAGCAGAGGAGGAAGGTTGAGGGTGACCTCAAGCTTACTCAGGAGGCTGTCGCCGACCTCGAGCGCAACAAGAAGGAGCTCGAACAGACCATCCAGCGCAAAGACAAGGAAATCTCTTCCCTCACCGCCAAGTTGGAGGACGAGCAGTCTCTTGTCAGCAAGCTCCAGAAACAGATCAAGGAGTTGCAGGCCCGCATCGAGGAGCTCGAAGAGGAAGTCGAATCGGAACGCCAAGCTCGCGCCAAGGCCGAGAAGCAGCGTGCCGATTTGGCTCGCGAGCTCGAGGAGCTGGGTGAGCGTCTGGAAGAAGCCGGTGGCGCCACCTCCGCTCAAATTGAGCTCAACAAGAAGCGTGAGGCTGAACTCAGCAAGCTGCGCCGTGACCTCGAGGAGGCCAACATCCAGCACGAGTCCACCCTTGCCAACCTCCGCAAGAAGCACAACGATGCCGTCTCCGAGATGGGTGAGCAGCTCGACCAGCTCAACAAACTTAAGGCCAAGTGAGTATTCTTTTATGTTGAAAATTTCCATCTATATCTATATCAGGATCTATAGATAAGATAATCAAAAGTCCTGAAATACTTAGCAGTCCTAGTCAAGCATTGCAAACTTAAGGGCATGTATGTTGAAGAGATTTCACTTATTTAGGCCTGATATGAAGGTTTATCTGTTTGTTTTTTAGTTCAATCCAGCTCTATATTAGTTCCAAAATTAGAAACCTATATTATGTGGTACGACCAGCAATCGCCAAGGTTATATGCCCAAAATAACTGGCTGTCTATCATTTATTTTTATTGACCACTTTATCACCTTAAGTGCGTCATCAAAGAACATATGTCCATTAAAATGGTAGTCTACTTTGGGAAGTGGATATTGATAGAATTATCATACAAATTCAGGGCTGAACATGACCGTGCTTCATGTTACAACGAGCTTAACAACACGCGTGCGGCGGTCGACCAAGTGGCCAGGGATAAGGTAACATGTCACCGTAGAGGCATGTTTACCGCCTGGGGTGTACCTTGCATGGAACCTTAGTCCTACAGATACACTATACACTTCATTATCTGGACTAGGGTCCGACAAAACATTACTTGAAAAGACGAAAGTAAATATGGGCATTCACTGCTCTCCAATAATGCACTACGGATCCAAAGCCTATCCGTCATTATGACCTGATATTTCCACCCTTTCCTTTGAAATATGTTGGTAAATGGTGTACTAAATGTTTGTGTACTATTCCATTCATCCAGGGCTGAGAAAGAGCGCTCTCAATACTTTAGCGAAGTCAATGACCTGCGTGCGGGTCTCGACCACTTGTCGAACGAAAAGGTATAATTTAAAGGAAACCTTAATGTTGTGTTGAAGCGATTGCAGGATTACAGCGCTTGGCAGCTTACCGCAGATAGGCGAGACTTAAATATACAAACATAAACACATAACATCCATACAAATTACCACTCATTTATAAATATAACCATTTGTTTAACAGTTAGAATTTCATCCAACTTAGATAATAACATGAAAGCTAATCGTGCTTTTTGTGTGTCAGTTCAAAAAAGTACCTACAACTTAAATATTTTTGCATGACAAATTATAATGAGTGAGTTGACTTTATTAATACTGTGTCGTTCGTTTTACCTAACCTTAAAAAAGAGTCATCAAAAACTAACCAATACCAGTCAAGTAAATCAATAACTAGATTATAACTGGTTCAATGGCTCACGCCACTGTTTCAACACTTTTTACTCATTGTGTGTTTTCTTTGAAATCTTTTGAAACATACAAACTACACTTTAAAAACGTACTGATCTCGATCTAAGCAATCATCTAACAAATCGTTATCTTCACAGGCCTCCCAGGAGAAGATCGTCAAGCAGCTGCAGCACTCCCTCAACGAGGTGCAGAGCAAGGCTGACGAAGCCAACCGCACCCTCAATGACCTGGATGCCGCTAAGAAGAAGCTGTCCATCGAGAACTCCGACCTGCTCCGCCAATTGGAGGAGGCCGAGTCCCAGGTGTCTCAGCTGTCCAAGATCAAGGTGTCGCTCACCACCCAGCTGGAGGACACCAAGAGGCTCGCCGACGAAGAGGCTAGGGTACGTACAATTATATTACAATTGGAATATAACGTTTATTCAGACGGTGAATTGATAACATTTAATATGGTAAATTTAAGCTTAAAACTTAATGGTGTGTTTATTTGTCAATAGGAACGCGCTACTCTTCTTGGCAAGTTCCGCAACCTCGAGCACGACCTCGACAACATCCGCGAACAAGTTGAGGAGGAAGCCGAAGGCAAGGCTGACTTACAGCGCCAGCTGTCCAAGGCTAACGCCGAGTCCCAACTGTGGCGCTCCAAGTACGAGTCCGAGGGCGTCGCCCGCTCCGAGGAACTCGAGGAGGCCAAGCGCAAGCTCCAGGCCCGTCTCGCCGAAGCCGAGGAGACCATCGAATCCCTCAACCAGAAGGTCGTTGCCCTCGAGAAGACCAAGCAGCGCCTTGCCACCGAAGTCGAGGACCTGCAACTCGAGGTCGACCGTGCCACCGCCATTGCCAACGCCGCCGAGAAGAAGCAGAAGGCCTTCGACAAGATCATTGGCGAATGGAAGCTCAAGGTCGACGACCTCGCCGCCGAGCTCGACGCCAGCCAGAAGGAATGCCGCAACTACTCCACCGAACTGTTCCGTCTCAAGGGTGCCTACGAGGAAGGCCAGGAACAACTCGAGGCTGTCCGCCGCGAGAACAAGAACCTCGCCGACGAAGTCAAGGACCTCCTCGACCAGATCGGCGAAGGTGGCCGCAACATCCACGAGATCGAGAAGGCCAGGAAGCGCCTCGAGGCCGAGAAGGACGAGCTCCAGGCTGCCCTCGAGGAGGCCGAGTCCGCCCTCGAACAGGAGGAGAACAAGGTCCTGCGCGCTCAGCTCGAGCTGTCCCAGGTCAGACAGGAGATCGACAGGCGCATCCAGGAGAAGGAGGAGGAGTTCGAAAACACAAGGAAGAACCATCAGCGTGCTCTCGACTCCATGCAGGCTTCCCTCGAAGCCGAGGCTAAGGGCAAGGCTGAGGCCCTTCGCATGAAGAAGAAGCTTGAGGCTGACATCAACGAGCTCGAGATTGCCCTCGACCACGCCAACAAGGCTAACGCCGAGGCACAGAAGAACATCAAGCGCTACCAGCAACAGATCAAGGACCTCCAGACCGCTCTGGAAGAGGAACAGCGTGCTCGTGACGATGCCCGTGAACAGCTCGGCATCTCTGAGCGTCGCGCTAACGCTCTCCAGAACGAGCTCGAGGAGTCCCGCACACTCCTGGAACAGGCCGACCGCGCTCGCCGCCAGGCCGAACAGGAGCTTGGAGATGCTCACGAACAGCTCAACGAGCTCTCCGCCCAGGCTGCTTCCCTGTCTGCCGCCAAGAGGAAACTCGAGTCCGAGCTCCAGACCCTGCACTCCGATCTCGACGAGCTCCTCAACGAGGCTAAGAACTCTGAGGAGAAGGCCAAGAAGGCTATGGTCGACGCCGCTCGTCTCGCTGATGAGCTCCGCGCCGAGCAAGACCACGCCCAGACCCAAGAGAAGCTGCGCAAGGCCCTTGAACAACAGATCAAGGAACTGCAGGTCAGGCTTGATGAGGCCGAGGCTAACGCACTCAAGGGAGGCAAGAAGGCTATCCAGAAACTTGAACAGAGAGTCAGGGAGCTGGAGAACGAACTTGACGGTGAACAGAGGAGACACGCCGACGCACAGAAGAACCTGCGCAAGTCCGAGAGGCGTATCAAGGAGCTCACCTTCCAGGCCGAAGAGGACCGCAAGAACCACGAGCGCATGCAAGACCTGGTCGACAAACTGCAGCAGAAGATTAAGACATACAAGAGGCAGATCGAAGAAGCCGAGGAGATCGCGGCCCTCAACCTTGCCAAGTTCCGCAAGGCGCAACAGGAGCTGGAGGAAGCTGAGGAGAGGGCAGACCTCGCCGAGCAAGCCATCAGCAAATTCCGTGGAAAGGGCCGCGCGGGATCCACCGCGAGAGGAGTCAGTCCGGCGGTAAGTTAACACAAAACCTTCACTATTGCGTCTAATTCGCCACCTGTTGATGAAGTTTTGGCCAATCGAAATGACAAAACCTTCTTGAAAACGATAACATTTTTGTATTTAGTTCTTTATAAGAAACCTTTGTCGTAGCGTAATGATCATTGGCTTTCTCAACAAGTGGTGAAAGGACCCTTAATTTAAAAGCTTTTGCTTCGAGATACTAAGCTGTGTTCTTTGGTTCAGGCGTCCGTTAAAGGGCGTCCATAAGTCAACAATGGAGTTCTGTGTAAGTTGGCAACTTTTTGTTGCACGTATCCCCATAGCACCCTGAGCAGTGCTGCCCTCTAGTTCATAGATATTGCAATAATCTCTCCGTTATATCTATTAATTTAACTTATTTAGCATGCACTCCTGCACGCCTGGAACCAAGAAGGTTAAACATTTCACATAATTGATTTCACTATTACAATTATGTGCAGCTTCAAGTTTACGAAGAAACTATTGATTGTCTTTACTTCAAAAATCTTGATGGAAATGTATAATCTTCTAGTGTAACTGATCCTAATATATTCAAAGCAGGTTCAATAACGTTTGTATCTTTTTCCAGCCCCAGCGTCAGCGCCCCGCCTTCGCTGACGGTTTTGGCACCTTCCCACCTAGGTTCGACCTGGCGCCTGAAGATTTTTAAACGTTCCACTACAAAAAAACGGACTGTACAGATTTTTCGTTGAAATGTAACTCATTTTTTATACATAGCAGTTAAATACATGTTACGAAAGCGTGAAACGAGAAACTGTAAAAAAATAATGTAAACCAAACAAAAAAATATACACTCTAGTGATCTAATCTTTTTACGGAAGGATATTTTGTAATTGTTGATATTTATTTATATAATTTATTACCGTATGTTGGTCTGGTGATGCGCGCGCGCGGGCGAGCACGTCCGAGACACGCCCCTCATCCCCTCACCGCGCCGCGCACGCGCACCATCCGTCACACACCTTTTGACATCTAATAAAGCGATATCGTTGTCATAAAATACTATTCAGGACTTTTTATTTTCGTCCCCCCTCCTTAATATAGACATCAGTTATAAACACAACGGAACTAAAGTTGTAACATACTTAGTTAGTATAGAATTTCGACCATCCCCTTGAGACTATTAATAGTCACTCAGAATAACCACTTACAGTTCTAGTATGCAACGTTTTGTTGTTTTTAAACTTATTGAATACTTACACTATTCTTAAGGTCGTAAGACAATAGCAGAATAAAACCAGCCAGGGACAATATTTATAATTGGAGATCTTATTCTAAGATAATGAAAGTAAAAAAAATCAAAGAATGAAACTAACATTTCAATCTTTACTCACAAAAGTACAAAACTATACACTAGCTACTTGGTACTTAAAATTAAATATACAATACTTTATTTACAAACCTTAAAGACTCGAATCTACAGTCTTAATATCAACTTAGCCACAAAACCACAGAGTAATAACCAGGACATGGCAATTCCAGTAGCAGCATCAGTAACTGGCATATCAGGCACTACATAAGCCATATCACAGAAGTCTAGGTTAGCGCTGGTAAACCTTTGGAAATGTTCTTGGAACTGCTGCCAAGTGCACCCCTCTACAGGACACAGTTCCGTCTCTTTCTCGTTGATGAACAACTGAACTCTATGAGTCTGCGCACCTGATTCTTGGCACCTGAGGAAAAAAAATGCTTTGAAATACCAAGCTTAAAATATCGTTGTGGATACTATTCATAAGTACTTTCCTATGCTACATGAATATTGGTATTGGAAATGTTCATAAATTCTGGCTCTGTCCCAGAGAGGCGCACAGTCATGCTTGCGCATGTGGACTTAGTATGTATAGTATAGGTAGGCAAAGTTCACCGAAGATGATTAAGTACCGACGTGACAGATGGTGAGTCTATCGACATCTTAAACACGATACCTTTATACGTCTTAGACATATGCAGTTTTCCTTCACCGTAAAGCTCGTGGTGTGAAATCACCGAACACATGTTTTTAGAAATCTCATTAGTACAGGCCGCTGAGATTCGAACTTGCGTCGCTTGCATAGCAGGCGACAGCTCAAACTCTTATGGCTGTCTAATGACGTCACTGCTACACACGTGATCTGCTCGGGAATGTCACCCATGCGGCTATGTAAGCTGTGCTCGTATATGCATAGTTTGACAAACCTACGCAGCTCGTATCGAGAGACCGATCTACAAATAATCATATGCCCGCCCACGTTAATGTGCTGCCGCGTTTTGCTACCATGGTTTCTCATTATCGAACACGACGACGAGCGATCATAGGAAATTGATACATCATAAATAGAGGATAAGGTTCAATTTCGTATCTTTAAGCCCGACACTAGACGACGAGTGACGCTGATAAACCTTGGTGAATAACGCGGCTGCAATGGAAACGTGTCTGAAACATTTCATTAGTGAAGATTTTTTTTAATAGACCTATTTTTTCGGATCGTATTCAATACAAACAAACAAAATATCACTTCCAATAGCAGTATAGATAAAATTATGGATTAGAAAGACACTTACGAATTGAGAACAGCTATAATATTGACGGAGAATGCCCCGATCATGCTGGTTCGCCAAAGCCTGTTGGGGTCCACAGAGGTTCCTAGGAGAGGCTCAGGGTCTTTGAACAGCCCCATGGCACAGTAGGTCATCTCTAACATGGTGTCGTGTGAGAAGTAGGAAACGACCTTCTTTCCACGACCCTGGACTGCTGCTTCCAAGTTCTCGTACATGTCCTTTAGAGGGGGACCACCGAGGTTTACATTAACCTGAAATTAACAATAAATATTTCGAATATCGTTGAAAAGTCTGCTGCGATATTCTGTAACATTTTCAACGTCGAACTCGATGTCGATCGTCAGTTTCAATCATAGGAAATTGATACATAGTACATAAACGATAAAGTTCAATTTAGTAGTAATTAAGAGCCGTGGTGGCCATGGAGTTTGAGCAGTCGCCTGCTACGCAAGCAACGCACGTTCGAATCCCATCGGGGCCTGTACCAAAGATTTTTTCTAAAAACTTATGTACGTTTTTTTCACACCACGTGCTTTACGGTGAAGGAAAACATCGTGAGGAAACCTGCATATGTCTGAGAAGTGATTCAAAGACGTATGATGACGGTGATAGACTCACCATCTGTTACGTTGGCACTTAATCATCTTTGGTGAAAAGTTTGTGTTGTCATTACAGCACTTCTGCCTACCCCTTCGGGAATACAGGCGTGAGCATATGCATGTGTTTATATATTAAGAGCAACTTACCCAAGATCCGTAACCATTCCTGTGGTAATGCCTGACATCATCATAGTACTCCAAAACGTGCAGGTCCTCATTAGTGAAGACAGCACACCACGGCGACTGGAGGTTCTCAGTCCACGAGCGAAGGAACCGACAGAGCTCAAACATGTAGTAAACGTCATCAGATGACAGTTGGGTGGATATTCCTAGACGTTGTTGCACTGCGTTTCTGACCTGATAATAAAAAATGGTCAAGAGCAATTGACAAAACTTTTATGATGACACAATTTTTGACCACACTTAATGTGCAAACAGCGGTCGCAGCTTACAGCCCCAATTTAACCCTCTGGGAGATGGAATGTATGGGAACCCTCTCTTTATGTGCATCTCACCGAGAACACATTGTTCAAATTGCATGCCTCTGAGACCAGCAGTTCTCAGATCGTGCGTTGATAAACAATCTTATAAGTCAGTCAGGTCTTTGAATTTTATCTACACATCTATAGCGATAAATGAAATAGAAGTGTCTGGTTCTTGGTAATTCCAAATTAATTAAGCTTTTCACCAAATGCATATGAAAGTATATACGCTACGTTCAAAATAAAAAAATATCTGTCTGTTTATTCCAGCCTGTTGTTCCGTTTTTTTCAAAGATTATCTACGACCTGCCTATTCCCATGTTAATTACGGTCGGCGGTTGTTTCTACTTACAGCTATAAATGCAGCAGTATTGTAATAATCCTCCATATGATCGTCCAGTGATTGGGCTCCCTTCACGTCGATTTGATATCTGTCGCAATTTTCATAAGGCTGTAGAAAAGAATTAAGTATCATAAATATGTCATTGCACGTTATCTTATGATAAGTATTATTTTCTGAAGATGATTCAATAAAACTGAGACCGTCTGAATAGTTTAACTTTAATGCCCTCATAAAAGCGGGCTATGGATTAACTTTTTCTCAGACTGATTGACTATCATCAGATAGTCACCTTCAGCGCATGAGTAATATTCAGTCATACGAAGTAAGTAGGCACCTAAATGACTGATTTTGCTTGTTGCACTCTCGTCCGTACTTAGCCTGAGCTCGCGCAATCCAGTTTGTACTCTGCCGGAGCATGCGTGAACCTGTCGGTCAGTGACGACGCATACATCGTCATGCTTGTGTGAGTGCACTATAGTGCTCCGCTTGTATGAATCTTGGCCCACCAAGTTAGTTTATTTATTCGGTCTCACTTACCCTAACAACATCGTCTCTTTCCCTCGGTGAGTCACTAGCCAAAGACAAATTAGTCCCATCTGTTAATCCATGTACAAAAGCTATGGCACTGGTGATAGTTCTCTGTTCATTCGTAGGCCTGAAGTAATAATCATCTACAGTTCCCTGGAGCAGTTGGGGGTATTTGATTCTGAGTCTTGTTGCAATGTCATAGATCTCTTCATAGCCTGTACCGGTGAGGTCTGATTGGGAGACCTCCATAGTTGCGTTCCAGTTCCAGCGTCTGAAGAGGTCAATGTCCTGTTGAGACAAGCAATCGTTAATCGGTACTTTGAATATTTTACGATGATGTCTTCACATATGAAAGTACATCACCCACACATTGCCCACTCTGTAATTCACAACTTGAATAAACACATAGTGTAGGTACTTCTGGACTCTTCGTTCGAATTTCGAAGCTGCACGATCAAGCTTACAGAAGATGGAGATAAATAAATGGGTTTCAGATGACCAGCCGCCACAAGCAGCACCTGTTCCCAATTAAGTAAATGCCATATATTGACCTCCTCAACCATTATAGAGGGAAGTGGACCCGGACGCCGCTTCAAGCAAAGGCAATTTAGTGGGCATGACAACTCAAGCCAGTCAAAACAAAGATCAAAAGTAGGTAATATGAATAATAAAATACAAATTTTCTAGAAATCTATACATACAGATAAATAAAATTTAAGTATAACAGCTTTTCACTAAATGCATATGAAAGTATACACGCACTGACACAAACAAACCAAGTTACAAAAAAATTCTCTGACTGTCTGTATGTCTGTTTGTTCCGGGTAATCTCCAAAACAGCTGGACCGATTTTAACGGGACTTTCACTGGCAGGTAGCGGATGTTTCAAGGAGTAACTTAGGCTACTTTAATTTATTAAAAATATTAGGGTTCCGCGACAATAAGGATGAAACTAAATCTACGCGGGTGAAACCACGGGGCACAGCTAGTAATATATAAAAATTTATTTAGTTCTAGGAATAGTGCGACGTGTGAGTATTTAAATTAAGAAAATAATTTAAATGTGGAAAAATCTTATTCTCGGACTCTGAGGCCATTCCACAGTCTGTGTACCCTTACTAATATTGTATTATCCTACTCGTATGGACCAATTAAGATAAACATCACATAGATAAAGTGAACGTATTTGTGTTTAGACTTTAATAAGCAGTGAGATAAATGTTGATAAGATGTGAACAGTAGAGTGACGAATCAATATCCGCGCGTGTTTTAGGACGATACCGATCTTTTATTTGATGTTATCTGCCATTTAATACTTGTTATGAGTGCTGTAAAATATAATACCACGCATGTATCGTAAAATGCTATCGTTAATTTAAAAATCATGACAAAAGTGTAAATGTAACATTCAGAGCCAGCGTGATATATTGCAGCATTAAGTAATAAACAAATCATCATCATTTATTTAAGAGCTAGGCTCTTGTCGGTGAAGCAATCGCCAACCCTCTCTATTGTCCGCTAACACTTTGACTTCCTTGAACGACATGGCGCTGACCTTTTCCTTCAGCTGTTGTACATAACTAATCCTTGGTCTCCCTCTTCTTCGCTTTCCTTCTATTATCCCTTCTATGATGTTTTTAATGAATAAACAAATATACGGATTAAATAGTTGCAATCGACGCGTGATACAAAACAAGCATGAATGGATTGGAAAAGAGTCTGCGAGTTGTCAGATGAAAAATAATAGGCTCAGACCATCTCAGAAGAGTCCCCGAAGGCGTAAGCAGAGGTGTACTAACAACACCCACTTTTCACCTAAAATGAATAAGTGCCAACGACACAGACGGTGAGCCCATCGCCCATCCATCTCAGGCACTATACATGTCTTTGAATTACTTCTCAGACATATGCAGTTTTTGTCACGATGTTTTTGCTTGACCTTAAAGCACGTGGGGGGAAATTACTGTGCTTAGGTTTTAGTTCCAGGCGCTCAGATTCTTAGAAACTTGCATAGGTTTCGTAACAGCTCAAACCCCACCGTCACCGTGGCTATTTCAATTATTTCAAGAGATGAAAAGTCAATGGTTAGAAATAGCTTAGCTTTAGCTGCTTTTAAAACCATAGTTGGTCCCCGTGTTCTCAAATTTTATGGAACTGAGTTTTGGTAAGTACCTGAGCACAGAGCTGACTGTTCCCAGCGTCGAAGCTGGCAATGATGTCATCTTTCAGCAGAGCCATGACTCTCATCCCCTCCGTAGCACTATTTCCTGGGTTTCTGTTGCCATGTCGGTGTAGCGACCAGATGCTTATCGGCTCACAATCTTAAAGAAACATAGAAGGGTAATCATAGCTATTGTATTCTAGTATGTACGAGTATAGGGTACTTTGGGACGAGGACTACGGGCGGGAATAACCTATGGCTAATAGCGAACATAGCTTATAAAAAAAAGTTATTTGAATTTTTAAATCGTCAGGATGGTTATACAGTGCATTATTATAATATTATTTACTAGCTACCCGCGGTTTCACCCGCGTAGATTTAGCTTCTTCCTTATTGTCGCGGAACCCTAATATTTTTAATAAATAAAAGTAGCCTAAGTTACTCCTTGAAACATCAGCTACCTACCATTGAAAGTCCCGTTAAAATTCGTCCAGCCGTTTCAGAGATTACCCGGAACAAATAGACAGACAGACAGACAGACAGACAGAGAAAAATTTTGAAACTTGCTATTTTAGTGTCAGTAGCGTTTTACTTTCATATGCATTTAGTGAAAAGCTGTAATTTTGGAATTACAAACAGACACTTCAATTTTATTTATCCGTATGTATGTATATATGTATAGAGTAGTATAGACTAGCTGTGCCTCGGTTTTACCCCGCGTAGGATTAACGATAAAAACTATGTTAGATAGTTTTATTTTTCCGGTTTTTGCAACATTTTCCATTGATGCTTCGCTAGCGTAAAACCTGTCTCGATCAAAAGAACTTACCAAGCCATGTTTTTAATACGTTTTTTTCATTCAATTAAGATTGAGATGAATAAACCAACTCTTCAACTTACAACTTAATAATTTGTCTAGAAGAGCTGATGCACGGGACATCATCCGCGTGCTTGATTCCATTAGGTATCAGTATACCAAATTTAACTCAATCAAGTTCATATTTCGTTGTATACAAGTCTGTTTAATTAATTAATTTTTTTTATTATCATAAAGAACTCTTATTATAGAACCAGGGAAATGAACTATGCAGGGATTCAACATTTCATTTTAATTAGACTGTTAGTACCGTATACTAACAGACGGATAAACAGAGTAACACATACATTTTTACAATCTAATTATTTCTATTCCACTTCTCACATCCCACTGACTCGATTTTGAGAATTTTTTTCATTGTATTATTTTTTTAATTCGATCTTTACACTTGTATGATATGTATCTATATATACAGATAAATAAAATTAAAGTGTCCGTTTGTAAATCCAAAATAGCAGCTTTTCAATAAATTTATATGAAAGTATGTTATATAATAAAAATAAGAAAGTATGTTGTATAAATTTAAACAGTCAAGAAAAAAAACATTTTTTAAAAAAATATCTCAGTCTGTCTATCTGTTTGTGCCGGCTAATCTCTGAAACGGTTGGACCGATTTTAACGGGACTTTCACTGGCAGATAGCAAATTTTACAAGGAGTAATTTAGGGATTAACTTTAATTTAAAATAAAAAATTGGGTTTTACGGGTCGTCCATGAAATTAATCAAATTCAAACACAAAACTCAAAAATATCTTTATTCGATTAGACTTTTTACAAAGCACATTCAAATCGTCAGAATGACACAATTTACAGGATTATACATGCTACCGCCAGGTCGGAAGGTTGCTTTTACTAAGAAAAACCTGGCAAGCAACTCAGTAATTACTCTTCATAAATAATATACAGTTTTAAAAATCTATATCTATACATCTATACATATACAGATAAATAAAATTGAAGTGTCTGTTTGTTATTCCAAAATTACAGTTTTTCACTAAATCCATATGAAAGTATACACGCTACTGAGACTAAAAAAACTAGTTTTAAAATTTTTCTCCGTCTGTCTGTCTGTTTGTTCCGGGTAATCTCTGAAATGGCTGGACCGATTTTAACGGGACTTTCACTGGCAGGTAGCTGATATATCAAGCAGTAACTTAGGCTATTTTTTTTTTTTTTTAATATTTAGGTTCCGCGACAATAAGGATGAAACTAAATCTACGCTGGTGATACCGCGGCGCACAGCTAGTACAAAAATCACTTAAGCAATCACTTTAGCTATTAAACAAAAACTTACTCAGCGGTGTGCTATGATCCCTTATATCGCCTCTGATGGTATCGTATGGTGTTTTAGTGGAGTGAAGCAAGTATGGGCACTGGGCATTGTAGTAGCAGGCCCTGTCTCCAGCCACTACAGCGACCACAGTCAACACCAGAGGCAACCACTTCATCTTTACGACTAAGTTATAACGATTGATCGCCAGAGTATTTATAGCTTCGGGACGCGTACATACAAGCTATATTCATCCAGTATAAGATGACCCCTCATCGAACGGAAAGCCTATTTATACAGGTAACATTCAAGTGTCTGTTTGTAATTCCAAAATAATAGCTTTTCACTAAAAGCATAGGAAAGTATTTACGCTAGGTACACTATTAAAAAAATCATTTTTTAATTTTTTTTCTCTTGGCTTTCTGTCTGTTTGTTTCGGATAATCTCTGAAACGGCTGGATCGATTTCAACGGGATAGCTGGTGTTACAAGGAGTAACAAAAGGACTTTTTTTAATTTTTTTTATTCCACGAAATAACGCCAGCGCAGGTAAAACCGCGGGGCAAAGCTAGTCTATGTCAATATTATAAATCTGAGTTTGTTTGTTTTGAACGCGCTTATCTCAAGAATAGGGGGACTACCATCATCTGTTTAAACAGAGCGTATACTATATAGTATAAACTTCTGAGCGTATCATTTTTGTACTGTAAAAGTAAACATCAAAGCTAAGAAGATCTTAATGAACTGCTTAAACGATCATAGTTGGCCCCCAAGTGTAAATTGAAAAAAAAATCTATTGGATAGTTCATTCATCGAGGAAGACTTTATAACATCACGCTGCGACCTATTAGAGCGAAGCATCAGTGGAACAAGTTATAAAAACGAGAATAATTATCACTACGTAACATAGTTTTTATTGTGAACTAGCTGTGCCCCGTGGTTTCACCCGCGTAGATTTAGAGTCATGCTGGTTTTTTTTAATAAAATTAGACTAAAACTCTCCTTGAAACATCAGCTATCTGCCAGTGAAAGTCCCGTTAAAATCCATCCAGCCGTTTACGCGTGATGCCGTGACCAAGGGAAATGGGGCTTCATTTTTATATATAAAGATCATACACGAGTAACTCCGCGAGGCACAGAGTACTTGATTGTGTCGTTGTAAGTACATGCACGTACGTGATTTTATTTCGATGCATAGTAAAGCCAATAAGGGCTCGTACGAATACGTGAGAACACGCACGAAGTATACAAACCTTCAGAGTGCTATTTAACTTTGCAAACATTACGTGCAGGGGGTCTACTCTTTCTCCGAAAACGAAATTTCGCAAACGGACGAATATCAAACGTAGTTTTAGAATCGCTTTTTTTCAAACTCAAGTTTTCGTTCGTTTAATAATATAACTACAGTAGGTTTAGAACATATAAACGTCAAAGAATTTTCTAGCACCACGTTGTGGCGCAATTTTAGAACGAATAAGAACTGTGAACTATGAACTATGCGAACTTTCGGCTGAAGATCTTCTTCTCAGTAAAATCAACCTTCCGAACCTGGCGGTAGCATGTATAATCCTGTGTTATTGTGTCATTCTGACGATTTGAAAGTACTTTGTATAAAGTCTAATCGAATAAAGATATATTTGATTTGATTTGAAGCTTCGCTATTCGAAAAAAGCGAGTAGGCCCCCCAGTTGATCGAAACCCATTGGAGAAAAAACGCAAACCAAATATCGTATAATTCAACAGTACGTGTAGTTTCGTATGATGGTATCCAATGTGCGGTCGGCCTAATGTATATTCTATTAAAATTGTGTAGACGAACATTCTTATCGCACATACAGTCACATACATGAGTGATAGTTACGCATGCCAATAATTTGATGCACATATTATTATTGCGAATGTTATTAACATTTTATATATTTAATAATTTTATATATTTATTGCTACGGATAAATAATATTTTAGTGTCTGTTTGTGATTCCAAATTAACAGCTTTTTCTGAACAGTTTGAAACACAATAAAAACTAATTCTGTTCTCATCAGTGGACCTAGAAAAAGTAACATTCACTCGCGCGGGCGCTAATAGAAACGATAAAATTTTTATGTAATTGACAGAAATCAGTCACGTGACATATCCCGTACATTTTATATCGTTTATACTAGCGAAGCGTGAGGGTAATGTTACTATGTCTACAGGCCTTGACATATGATAGAATTGTTCATAAAAATTATAGATATTAATAAACATAGATAAGTCAAGATCAAGAATATTGCCCCCCTAAAATGCGAAAAAAAAAATGATATAATAAAATGTTGATAGCCTACTTATCTTATAGTAGATTATTATCATTGACTACTCGCTATCGGTGGTCACAATGTTCCGGTGTGTGGCTCTGACGTGATATCCACGCCTTCTATTCGTGTAGATACTATATCTATATAATCTACAGACATCACGTCAGGGTTTTTGTATATACGTATAAAATCCAAAGTACTGAATGATTGGAATCAATATTAATAAGCCGTTGGTCCTAGAGACATAAAATTAGAAGCGCAAGCGCGAGATAATGATACTTCTAGGCCTACGAAACAGAAATATAGTAAGCTAAGTATTTGGCGAGTCGTTCGAGTTGGGTTGTGGCCCCTTGGTGTCTTTCATTCGATACTCTTTGATAAAGAGTCCTTACAACTCTGGGATTTGTGTAGCGAAGTCAGTCCTTTTGGATTGACACAATTTGTTCTTTTCGTAGTTCAGCAGAGCCTCTAATGAAAAGTTATTTCAAAAATATTGTGCAGGACGCATCGAATTGGTTACGAAAGGGAAAAAAGGATTTCAAATGAAACTAAATATAGGACATTAAACTTTAATACTATCCAATAAAAAACTGAATAACATTTTCTAAGACTCTAGTTTCTATGACATCGTTTCGTTAACTTACTATGACATTAGTTCTCGTTTACTTGTTGTAACACTGTGAATAAGCTGTATGATGCTTTTATGATCTGAAATAGGTAAATTATTGTACATCAAAATAAATTTAAGCACTGAAAAGATACGTAATAATTCTAATTACTTATATGATTATTTTTAACTAGCTATGCCCCACGGAGACTTAATTTCGTGGTTGGTATAAAACCGCAGAACCTTATTGTTTTTTTTTAAGTAGCTAAGTTACTCCTTGTATCATCAAGTATCTGCCAGTGAAACTCCGGTTAAAATCGGTCGAGCCGTTTTGGAGATAAACCGGAACAAACAGAAAGAAAAATAATTGTAAAATTGGTTTACTTACGTGAGTACCGTATATAGTTTCATATGCATTTAGTGAAAAGCTGTTATTTTGATTTACAAACATACACTTAAATTTTATTTATCTGTATAGATATACTTTATTGTTTACTCACAGCCATAAAGCACTGCAGAGATACGGTAGCAAGTCCTCCAGCAGTGAGCTGGGTGACCCGATATGACCTTACCATGAGCACCAGCAGTGCCCGTCTGAAGCGCACCGAGCAGCCGTACCAACCGCACTCGTACGCTGCGTCGGATATCTCACTGCTCTGAAGGAATAGAAAAGGGACGAAAAATTCGTGATACGTCAGTCTTAGTTCGATAGCATATTAACATGTGATGACATTTTTTGAAGAAATGTGGCCATCTTTTATTTTTTCGCAACAGAAGAGCTGACACTTGGAATAGAGTCATTATTTAATGACAAGGGGACGTCACGTGGTTTCACTCGCGTAGTTCCCGTACCCGTGGGAGTACGGAGATAAAATATAGCCAATATTAATTAGTGATAATGTATCTTTTTGAGCCAATTCGTTACAAACATACATACAAACCTTTCTTCTTTATAATTTTGGAATTGATATCCTCAATACTTCTAAAATTATTAACAGAAGGCGGGAAATTCAGCCTAACTTAGTTATAGAAAAACTTACATCTTCAGAGAGATGTGTCCCTTGGTAGCAGTATATGTATACTTCATACATCAACCCCATCAAGTATGACAACATCGAAATCAGTCGAATCAAATTGCCACCACCCGCCTAGAAATCAGATGAAACCATATTACTTACCAAACACGTTATCCTCATCTGATTCTAAAAATTAAGGGATAAACAGATTTGTTGTAATGACAACACCCACATTTCACCAAAGATGATTAAGTGCCAACGGGACAGATGGTCAGTCTATCGCAGTCTCAGACACTATACATACATTATGAATTACTTCTTAGACAAATACAGGTTTCCCTACGATGTTTTCCTCCACCGTAAAGCACGTGGTTGGAAATCACTGCCCATAAGTTTTTAGAAAAATTGGTACAGGCCCCGCTGGGAACTTGCATCACTTGCTACCTTGGCTACAAAGACATGTTTGTGCAAGTGGATCTTAAATACGTACGAACGTCAGCTGATAAGCGGTGACGCAGATGATCATGGTGGAAACAGTGAGCTGCCCTAAGATGGACCAATTGAAACAGGATTGGATCTGCGCAGCTGATTCCAAGGTAGCCTGATGTTGTTTTATACAAACATGGAGGTTTTCAAACACTGTTTTTTCCTGCTCCGGTGTCAGTAACTGAAAAAGATCTCTCGTTCGAGTTTAAGACCTAACTGGAAGCTTACACCATCTTACAAGAGATAGCAGTATTTTTAAGTAAGGTCTCCGTGGGGGTGAAAACTAGAGTCGCCTTTCTATCAATAGTTGTAATTATCAAATAATTTAAATAAAACATGAGCGAATCTTGAATTACCTGAATTGAGAGGCTATACCACTTACCATCAGGATGTTCGGACATTATCACACACTAGACAAGGGATATAATACGGATATATTTTTTTTGTAATTATATATCTAACACTCAGACACATGTTTGCCCTGTGTGCCCTAGTGAAGCAGACGAGTATACTTACCACTACGACACTACGGTGTCGTCGGAAAATAAATAAATTTTACTGCCTCAGATTCAAGACTTACTAGTTTTTATTAATAACATACCTTATTAGTTATCCGTATGTCCTGGGAAAGGGTCTTTAAGGATAAAGCCAACAGCTTAAACCGACACCGACACACAGCTATCAGTGATATTAGCATTATATCATAGCTAACATTCAAAGTCGCTGTCAGGATTACTGCTGAACACTAGAATAAAAAGAGCAGAAGGCCTAGACACACTAACATTATCCTCGCGCTTGCGCTAACGGAAACGGTATAAAATATATGAGAATGACATATATCACGTGACACACGCTCGACTAATAGATATTGGTAGACAATATGCCTTGATAATTCGTTCGTTATATGAAACGATTACATAAGTACATCAATTCAATCGGTTGTATTCCCAATACAATTTTGTAGACTGCATGCACCTTTGACAGCTGATGGGGGTGTTGCAGCGTTTCTTCACTCGTTACACAGATGGCGCTACTCGCTAACAATTGCAAAGTTTGAGTACAACATACATGAGGACCTAAATCGCGCTATAAGAGTTTTCGAGCGCATCGCAGTATATATACAAGTTTCCAACTAGAACAGTTGGAGCCGCGGTTCCCCAGGCATGACACCCGCCTGGCTGGAAGATCATCCCTTTTCTGGGGATGAGCATGATCAGTTTGCTCTACCCACAGTGGCATCTATGATATGCGTTTGATCGGACGCTAAAGATAAATCGTGATTGATTGGAGACAGATTAATTTAACCTGTCTGCCTGCTAGATGTTCCCCTGTCTACCTTTTCGGAGACGTTTCGTTATCACAAATCTTGTTCATTCTTTGTAATACAGACCTGATGAAAGTACGTCAACTCGTATGCTGGTGATTTTGACGTGTCGTAAGGGTACCTAAAATTGTTCAACATAAAAGTTAAATTTCCAAAATATTAAAAGTTAAATTCAAGCAGTAGTGTTCAGGTCAATACCAAGCTATTAAGGGCAATGCATTCTTCTCAGCACTCGCTGCCCATCCAATGGTAGTGACAAAAGCGAATAGAGCGTGGAGCCAATATATTACTGTTGTTTCTCGATTCGTACTGAAAATAATGGTTTGGTAAATATTTGATAACTACATTCCTTATGTTTAAGATAAATTATTATCAAGATAATCACATATACTAGGTTGGCTTGAAAATCAGCAGAACCAAGACGGAGTACATGTTCTGCGATTTCGGCGGTATATCCCATCCAGTAAATGTAAGCCTAGACGGTGTACCCATACCAGTGTGCTCCGACTTCCGGTACCTCGGTTCACTCATCCAAAGCGATGGCGACTTGGACAGGGCTGTACAGCACAGAATTAACTCAGGATGGATGAAGTGGCGGCAGGTCACGGGGACAATATGCGACTCCCGATTCCCACTTAAGCTTAAGGGGAAAATATACAAGACCATAGTAAGGCCTGCCGTCCTTTATGGATCTGAATGTTGGGCCACAAAGGTGACGGATGAAAGGAAGCTGCATGCAACTGAGATGCGGATGTTGAGATGGATGTGTGGCGTAACGAGATTGGACAAGGTGAGGAATGAGTTTATAAGGGGAAGTCTGAAAGTAGCACCAGTGACTGAGAAGTTGAAGGATAAACATTTGTCGTGGTATGGACATGTTATGCGGAGGGATGAGGAAAATGTTGCCAAAAAAGTTTTGTTTATGAATGTGGATGGTTACAAGGGGAAAGGAAGACCTAAGAAACGATGGATGGATTGTGTGAAGGATGATATGGCTAGAATGGGAGTGAATACAGATATGACGGCTGATAGAGAGAAATGGAAGAGAAGAACACATTGCGCCGACCCCAAATAACATGGGATAAGGGCAGGAAGATGATGATGACTAATATTACAAAGAGGAAAGATTTGATAGTTTTTTGTTTGTTTGTATTGAATTGGCTCCGAAACTAATTGAACGATCTTGAAAATTCTTTCAGCAATGGATATCTACACCATCAGCGAGTAACATAAGCTAAATTTTATCCCCGTACTCTCACGGAAACGGGAACTACGCGGATGAAACCGCGTGACGTCCGCTAGTTTGAATGCCTGTTAAATGCTTGACTATTAATAACTAGCTGTGCCCCGCGGTTTCACCCGCGTAGATTTAGTTTCATACTGTTTTTTTAATAAAATAAGCCTAAAACACTCCATGAAACAGCAACTATCTGCCGGTGAAAGTCCCGTTAAAATCGATCCAGCCGTTTACGCGTGATACCGTGACCAAGGGAAATGGGGATTCATTTTTATATATAAAGATTAATTATGTAATTCATAAAGGTTTATAAACACTGTCTGTATTGTAACGAAGGCAATCGTTACAGGTGATAGATAGGTCAAGAAATAACGAAAGCTAACTTATTACCTGCTCACAATCTCCCTTCCCTCTTCCCTCATCTCTCCCCTCAAAGCAACCTCTCCCTCATCGATAATGACCTGAATCTCCTCCCCTCTAACTCTCATTGTCATCATCTTGATGAAGATCGCCAGGTTCATCATCAGCAGGAATAATATACTAGTTGTCTTTGTCAAGTCACCCCACATTTTTATCAACGCGACTGATTGAACTATTATGTAGATTCCTAAAACATTAATGGGCCTAACCATGAGGTGTTATTGCAGTGATATTTCATCTGTGACAGATGTATACACGTCATATACGTCTGTCTCATAATAAGAGTCAAACTATATTATCGAATGCACTGCTAGTTTTTCAGATACACCTTACAAAACTCAAAAAATAGTTACGTTTATCGCACATTTAAATACAAAGTGAGATACTTAGGGGAAGGGGGGGCATGATGGGGACGCGAGGTAAGACGGGGTCATGCACACATACAAGAAACTAGACTCTTGCGAACAGAAAGCAATAAGCCAATAGGAAGCCATCCTCGATTAACCGTCAGCGCGACAGAAACAGTGAGTGGGAGTGTACGCGTTTTTTGTTTACAAACGAAAATCACGTTGAGTGTCTCGTCGATCTAATTTTACGCAGTTAAAACGTCTTTACTTTAAGGGAATTATGACTAACCAATTTATGTCTTTTCTCGCATATGGTTGTTAGTGTTGTTTACTTTGTTGTGGTATGGTTAGACAAAAGTACAGTTAATATTTATTTTTTGAGAAATATTTTTTTTCTAAATCAGCCTTTGGGGTAAGACGGGGTATTGGGTATGGGGTAAGATGGGGTATAGGGGCAACATGGGGAACCTGGATGTTCTTTTGCTTCTAAATCTCCCATCCGTGCGGTGTGCCGCAATCTTACATCTAGCTTTGAAAATGCACCCCCTGGTGATATTTTGCCAAACCCTTTGGTCCAACAAACTGAAAAGAGGAAGCAATACCTGAGAGGAAAAACAGCCGTCATTACTTCAACTCCTTATAAAAATGAGCTGGAGAATTTGAAAAAACTGAGGAAAGTATCCAATCCTAATGATCCTCGGCTCAAAAAAAATGCTAAGAAGAAACAAAAGACTACAGTTGCAGCCAAGACGAAAAATGACGATGATGAAGATACAATTTGTATCTATTGTAATGATGAAAATCATAGTTTTCTGAAATCATCCGAAGGTTGGGTAGGCTGCCAGCTTTGTGGACGTTGGGCTTACAATAGTTGTGCTGGTGTGGATGATGAAAAAACCGAAGAAATTAATATTTGTATTCATTGTGATAATAATTAGCTTACCCCATCTTGCCCCATTTTCATTACCCCATCTTACCCCATGGGTAAGGGGCAAGATGGTTTTTCGAAAGTTCCTATCAAATCATTTATTTAAAAAAATGCTATAAGTTCATCTCCCAAAGACTATGCCAAATTGTAGTTAGATTAATAAGGCATTGTGCCATAAATTAATAAGCATAATAAACGCAATGATTATACTGTATTTTTGGTATTTTCCTTAGATACCCCATCATGCCCCCCCTTCCCCTACTACAGAATTTTTTTGGTACTCACCCACTGTAAACATGATCCAGAACGATGCATAGAATGACACAATGTTTTTCCCAAGCCTTGTTAATTCGTCAGGCACTATGAAACCTGCCCATCGAAATATATTCAAACATACCCGGAGGCTGTTCATTTTATTGCTTATGAATATTTTCATTACTCTTTATTACCAAGTTCTTACATTCTAGGATTTTTGTTCTAGCTTGTCAACTTATATACCCAGTTAAGTTAATTGAACAAATTTCTGAGCTATTCTGTAAGATATTTCGGCAGCGTGCTCGACGACGAGAAGTCGGTTTCAATCATAAAAAATTAATATTGTTTTTTTTTATATAATTTGAAAGTTAATTTTCTTTAGGATGCACGGTAAACTTTTGTTATAATTAATGTTGTGTTCTTCTGTAATAGTTGGAATATTTATAATTTAAATATAGAAACCATTTTTTTTATAACGTCCTATAATGTTGAAGAAACTTAATAAAAAAATTCTTTCAGCTATCTATAGATACATTAACAGCGAGTAACATAGACTTTATTTTTAAACTAGTTCTAAATTCGTATATTTGAAGTCGACAACTCGATATCGAACTCGCCGTCGAGATATCTTACAGAATAACGCAGCTGGAGTGCTTCCAAAGTGTCCTAAAGGCGTTGGGCTTGTTATTAGAGACAATTAGCGAGGGTGTATTAACACCTTGCAAATTGCAGTACTGTTTGTGTTCTACTGTATTGTGGCACATTTGTATGCTCTTTGACTGGGAAATTAATGATATATGTGGAGCGAAATATGAAGCGACTTATAATAGGACACCCCTACGGAGGCTATTAACCAACATAAATTAGTTCACCCCTTTATTAGGCTATGTTATATGATTATTAATTAATCATACACCTTGTGTACATTGAAAACAAAAATATACTAAATACATAGAGAACATGCCTTACCAGATTAAAAAGCAACTCCTATTTAATAAAATCACTGCGAATTGAATACATTTGTCTACCAACATAGTTACGATATAAAACGTTAAATGTGCAAACTAAAATAGTCCTTGCTAAGAGTACTAGTACGTATTAGTTCTTTTCCTCAACTTGCTGAAGTAGAGTGAACAGCGAGTATGATGCTTTGATTATCTGCAAATAAATAATATATATAAAATATATGGCCTTATATGGTCATCTCGAGCCGTAAAGTAGCCGCAAAATAAAAAAATATACTCACACCATCCCAAAAGGGTCCCCGAAGGGGTAAGCAGAGGTGTTGTAACAACAACACCCACATTTCACCGAATATGATTAAGTGCCAACGGGACAGAAGGTGAGACCATCGCCGTCTAAGGCATTATACATACGTCTATGAATTACTTCTCAGATATATGCAGGTTTCCTCACGATGTTGTCCTTCACCGTAAAGCACGTGGTGAGAAATCCCTGCACATAAGTTTTTAGAAAAACTCAAGGTACGAGACGCGCGATTAACTCAAAATAGTGACAGTTGAAGAATCTGCCTTCACACTACTCACATCGTTCTGTAGTTTCGTTCGTAGATCGAAATTACAAGGTCAACCTGAACCTTTTATAATAAACTAGCTGTGCCCCGCAGTTCCACCCGCGTAGAGTTAATTTAATGGGTTTCCCGCAGGACCCTTATGTTTTTTTTAATTAAAAGTAGCCTAAGTTACTCCTTGTACTATTAGCTACCTGCCAGTGAAAGTCCCGTTAAAATCGGTCCAGCCGTTTCAGAGATTACCCGGAACAAACAGACAGACAGACAGACAGACGGACAGACAGACAGACAGACAGAGAAAAACTTTAAAACTTGGTTTTTTAACGTCAGTATCGTGTATACTTTCATATGCATTTATAGAAAAGCTGTTATTTTGGAATTACAAACAGACACTTCAATTTTATTTATCTGTATAGATAGTAAGATCTCATTTTCAAATGTCTTACAGCCATAAAAGAAGCCAGAGTGAGTGAAGTGAAGCCGCCCGCAGTAAGCTTAGCGACGCGGCGCGTGCGCATCATGAGTATGAGCAGCGACCGCCGCAGGCGCACCGAGCACACGTACCACGGAAAACTGTATGCTGATACCGATATATCACTGCTCTGAAATTATTATCACATATATCTATATATATACATCTATACAGATTAATAAAATTGAAGTACAAAAGAACAGCTTTTCGCTAAATGCATATGAAAGTCTATACGCTACTGATGTAAAAGAAACAATTAAAAAAAAACTGTTTGTCTGTATGTTTGTCTGTTTGTTCCGGCTAATCTCCGAAGTGGCTGGACTGATTTTAACGGGACTTTCATTGGCAGATAGCTATTTCACATGGAGAAACTTGATTACTTTGATTACATAAAAAACATTAGGGTTTCGCGGGCCACCCATGAAATTTAGTCTACGCGGGTGAAACTGCGGGGCACAACTAGTCAAGACATAAGATTCAAACCTCTTCAGAGAGCTGAGTCCCTTGGTAGCAATAGATGAACACTTGGAACATCATGTTAAGCAGGTACGTTCCCATCGACATCAGGCGAACTGTGTTTGTAGTTTGCTGCAACAGAAAATAAGTTCATCATATCGTATAAATTTTACTTCAATCACAAAAGATATAGGCTAAATTATACTAATTAAGTTTTAGTACACAAATTATTGAAGCTTACCACCAACATCCGAAATACTGCATACAGAAATCAATGTTAGTTCAACTTCTCGGCATCTATTCTGATTTGAACGTTTAGCGTTACTGTTTAAAAAAAATACAAAGAAATTCACACTGAAAACATCTGGTAAACCCGATTATATAGAGGAGTCTGAGAAGTAATTCAAAAACGTATGCATAGTGCCTGAGATGGTGATGGACTCACCCTTATGTCTCGTTGGCACTTAATCATCTTCAGTGAAAAGTGGGTGTTGTTATTACAACACCTCTGCCTACCCCTTCGGATAATACAGGCGTAAGCATATGTATGTATGTTACTCACTGAAACCAGCTGAAAAGCAGTGACGCATATAATGATAAGTGAAACAGTGAACTGCGCGAAAGTAGGCTCTGAGAAGCAGTACTGCAGTTCCAGGGCAGCTGCCAACGCCTTCTGATGCTGAGTCACGCAGAGACGGAGTCGGGAGGACGCTAAGCTCTCCTGAGATGGCGACAGGAGGTACTGGAAGAAATTTGTGGTGGTAGAACAATTATCTTCGTTATTAAAAGTAGATTAGGCAACCTAGTTGGTCTACAAACGCTACTGCAGAACTCGAGGTCTTGAGTTCATTTCCAGGTCGGGCAAAGTGTTCTTGGGTTCCTCCATCTGTAATTCCCGGTAGCAGCCTGCAGTCAAGCTGAAGATGGCGCTATGGCACTCATTAAGGGAGGCCTCTGTCCAGCAGTTGACTAAGGTATGTTGATGATGAAATTATGATGAGCCTGCAGTCTGGATTAATGTACATACATACATACATATATGCTCACGCCTGTATTCCCCGAAGGGGTAGGCAGAGGTGTTGTAATTTTCAACACCCACGTTTCACCGAATATGATTAAGTGCCAACGTGATAGAGGGTGAGTTTATCGCCGTCTCAGGCACTATACATACGTCTTTGAATTATTTCTCAGCCATATGCAGGTTTCCTCACGATGTTTTCCTTCACCGTAAAGCACGTAGTGTGAAATCACTGTACATAAGTTTTTAGAAAAACTCATAGGTACAGGCCCCGCTGGGATTCGAACTTGCGTCGCTTGCGTAGCATTAGTGTATTAATGGCAATAGGCTTGCTTCCTATTGCATGGGACTTAAACATACGTGGCGAAATGTGGGTGTATCTGCCTACCCCTCCGGGTATTACAGGCATATGAACAGATGTTTGCAAGAAATGCTGTTTTTGCGTAGGTACTGATATAAATACAACCGTATAAAATAATTTATTAATAACACAGAACTTTGTCATTCCACTTAAATATCTTCTAAGTAGTTACCAATTTTTTTTCCTCTCCAATAACGCTTTTTTAATTTGTATTTTTTATTTTTCAGTAAGACAGAGTTAACTAAGTTTGAAAAATTTGCGCCATCTCCCGTTTTATGCTAGTAGCAAAATACACATTCTACGGGAAGTCTACGAAGGTCTACGAAAAGTCTACGGCGTAGCATGCTACGCAGCTTTATTCGTAGATGGCGCATATTGTTCGAATTAAAACGTACCTTGTATAAAGACCCAAGAGTTGTTTATTTGGTAAAGATCACTCAATTTTGAAACGGCTGGACCGATTTTAACAGGATTTTGACTGGCAGGTAGCCAATATTTCAAGAAGTAACTTATTTTTATTAATTAACCTACTTTAAATATATTTAAAAATATATGGGGCTCCGCAAAATGAAGTATGAAACTAAATCTACGCGGGTGAAACCGCGGGGCACAGCTAGTAAAAAATGTAATCATACGTTTCACAAGAGACATTCCCGAGTGTCTTACTGGGCTCTTCACAGAATAATTGGCGTTAACATTTATAATCCTTTATGTCATTCTGACGGTTTCAAAGCTTTTAATACCTTATTTTCCACCCCCATATCCTGGCAGAGCGTCCTGAGCGACAGTCCCAGAAGCTTCAGTCTACATCGACACTGCGCTATGAGTGCGGACACCAAGGAGTCTTTAGCCACGTTGAGGTAAGCAGCAATGAACAGCGCTGTCACTTGATGCACGTACGTGAGCTCGTAGGCTGGGGATCTTGAGGTGTCGTAAGGATACCTGTGCGATGGTGAATTGGAACTGACTAACTCTTTCGTGAATAACCGGATTAATTGCTACGGTTACCGAAAATGTATTATTGAGTCTAAACACATAAAAAAAATTAAACGACTGATTGTAATTCCAAATTCTAAGCTTTTAGCTAAACGCATATGAAATTATATACAGAAATTACATAAAAAAATATCTATCCATACTTATATTATAAATACGAAAGTAACTCTGTCTGTCTATTACGCTTTCCGGCTTAAACCTGTCAACCGATATTGATGAAATTTGACACAGACAATCTTTAGACCCTGAGAAAGTACATAGGCTACCTTTTATTTATTAAACATATTAGGTTTCCGCGACCATAAGGATGAAACTAAATCTATGCGGGTGAAACCGCGGGGCACAGCTAGTAAAAAATAAATCCGTAATTTCTAAAACCGTGTTAACGTAACTGTCATTGGCAAATAGATAAAAGAAACCGACAGCTAACCAATTTTAAGTAACAAATAAGTAGTATAGTAAGGACTAAAGAAAATGTAGTAGTATAATCTGCTGGTAGAATTATAATAGATAGAATACAGACCAAGCTCTCAATGGGAGACTATTCTTCTCCGCGCTGGCAGCCCACCCCGCCGTGGTGATCACTGTGAGGAAGAAGTACAATGCCTGCTGGAGCCGAGTCTCACGGTCACATCTGGATGAAAACATTTGGGATAAAAATGCGGGTGAGCGGTTGAAAATGAATCTGTGAAATTGTTGTTACACGATCCATTTATTCATGCATCTACACACTTAAATACAATTGGAGTATCTGTTTGTAAATCTAATTTAACAGCTTCTTACTAAATGCATATGAAAGTATATACAGTACTAAAATAAAAATAAAATGTATGGTTCTGTCTGTCTGTTTGTTTGATTTTAACAGGGAGTTAATACTATATATACTAACTAGCTGTGCCCCGCGGATTAACCCGCGTAGATGTAGTTTCATCCTTATTGTCGCGGAACCCTAAAATTTTTAATAAATAAAAGTAGCCTACGTTACTCCTTGAAACATCAGCTACCTACCAGTTAAAGTCCCGTTACAATCTGTCCAGCTGTTTCAGAGATTACCCGGAACAAACAGACAGACAGAGAAAATTTTTATAACTTGTTCTTTTTTGTTTTAGTAGCATGCATTTAGTGAAGAGCTGTTATTTTGGAATTACAAACAGACACTTCAATTTTATTCATCTGTATATATATAACAAGGAGTAACTTGGGCTACTTATATTTAGAAAAGCATTACAGTTTCGCGAGCCAACCATGAAATTATCTACACGGGTGTAACCGCAGAGCAGTTATTCACAAATATAACTTGCAGTTTAGTATCCCTTTTAAAACAAAACAGATTTAACAGCCTCTGTCAGGTACTACTCATAATACTTCTTAAATTGTGAGCAAATCCCTACTATCCCTACTAATATTATAAATGTGAAAGTAACTCTGTCCGTCTGCCTGTTACGCTTTCCCGCTTAAGTCTCTCAACCGATTTTGAAGAAATTTGGCACAGACAATCTTTAGACCCTGAGAAAGGACATAGGCTATCTTTTATTAAATAAAAATATTAAGTTTCCTCGACCATAAGGATGAAACTAAATCCACACGGGTGAAACCGCGGGGCACAGCTAGTTATATAAAATTGCAACAAACCTCTTAACAATATCCCTTGCTTCATCACTATCAACGCTACTGAGCACGGCGTGAGTTTCCTCAATGATACACTGGATCCTGCTCCTCCTGATCAGCAGGTTGACAATCTTGGCAACTTGAGCCAGGTTCGTGAACAGAAGGAAGGCAGTGCCCGTCATCAGAGGCAGGTTGCCCCAGATTAAGAAGAGGTCTACTACTTGGATGATCAGGTATGTACCTGAAGATTTAAGATTCCATTTATAACATACATACATATGCTCACACCTGTATTTCTCGAAGCGGTAAGCAGAGATGTTGTAATAACAACATCCACTTTTCACCCATGATTAAGTGCCAACGTGACAGTCTATCGCCGTCTCAGGCACTATACATACGTCTTTGAATTACTTCTCAGAGATATTTCCTCACGATCTTTTCTTTCACCGTAAAGCACTGCATATAAGTTTTAAAAACTATGAGGAATAACTCAAAAGAGAGGATTTCGATGAGAACCAAATCTGCATCATTTGATTTTGATAAATCAAACAACAAACTAACACCTCGCGCCACCTCGAGAGGTCGTGGGTTCGAGTCCCGCCTCGTGTTCGTATTTTTACACATACGTACATAACCCCTGTAGTTGCCACCGTTCGCCACATGCTACTATCCTTACATACTTCTTTTGCTTTGTCCACATTCATGCACCTCTTCATACACTACCTTCGGCTACCTTCGAATTTAACCGCATTTCTAGTAAACATTTTTAAGAATTTAGAGTATGCATAATAACATAATATACAAAAAAAAATCTAATAAAAAGAAAAACAGTAAATTTGATCTTTGATATCAGTCTTACTAACCCAATAAAAACATAAAAGATAGTACAGTGTAGGAATTATACAGAAATCTCCATTCTTTGCTCAATCCATTCGGAGCCCAAAACCCGACCAGTCTCAAAGCAGACAAGGATATACTGACAGAAAAGTTAGCGTTCTCTATTAAAAGTCCCATTTTGTTCTAACTTGTGGACAACTTGACATCCAAGGAGTGAATGTGTGAACAATGAAAGACCTGTGAATTTACTCGAGTATTGAATATTACAGAGGTTAGTAACATCACGTGAAGAATCACAGTCAAATAAGGCAACCTTAAATTAGTATGAAATTGTGCTTCAAGAAATATCTCCCTTCTGCATTAATGCAATGGTAATGATTCGCCCCTATTACATGGGCCATAAAACATAGCTGGCGAAATGAGTGTACTTTGAGTACATCTCTGCCTACCCCTCCGGGAATAATATTGAAGACTTTCACAAACTTACGTAGATAGTCATCTCCCTGGCCTTATCCCATACATTATTGGGGTCGGCACTTGATTCAACGCGATGTGGCTGATCTCCTGATTTTTATACGAATCGACTGCCATCTGACCTTCGCAACCCCATTTAGGAGGAAAATCTGTGATCTCGGTTAAACCAGTTGTCAGATTATTTTTAGGCCTCCGACTGACCTGTAACGATTGCCAAAGATGTTAAATTGGCAACCGGGACCGACGGCTTAACGTGCTCTCCGAGGCACGGAGGGAAATCGGGCGGTCACCCATCCAACTACTGGCTAGGCGTATGGTTGCTTAATTTCGCTGATCGAATGATGTGCGCAATAGCAACTGTTCCACGAGCTCCTCTTAAAAACTTACGTAGATAGTGTTGGTGTAATATTATACGTCCTGTGATACACAAACATATCCGTTTTTCATATGTCCGCGACATCTCTTGTGGCTTACAAGAGATGTCGCGGATTATATGCAAATACTAGCAGTGTTCACCGAGTAGATTTAGTATCATGCTTTATTTCGCGGAACCCTAATGTTTTCTTAATAAAAGTAGCCTATATTACTCCTTAAAATATCACCTATCTGCCAGTGAAAGTCCCGATTAAATCGGTCCAACCGCTTCAGAGATTATCCAGAACAAACAAACAGGCAGACAGAGAAAAAAATTAAAAAATGTTTTTTTTATGTTAGTACCATATATAAGTACCTAAGTTCTTTCGTAAGCATTAAGTAAAAAGCTGTTAATTTGGAATTACAAACAGACACTTCAATTTTATTTATCTATATAGATGTATACCTAGATTAAATGCCAAAATATTCGCATTTCATATATCTTATATTTTTTACATACAAATATTAAAGGATATTCTACTGAATCTTTTTAATGTTTCTAACCCCTGTAATTCTTCATAATAACCGTTTATATAGCGACGTTGAAGTAAATACAATTAAGCTATTATCAAACAAACCGTCACCTACAATTGTGTTGTATTAAAACGATGTTCGAAGCGAGCAGAGAACGTAACGTAGTAATTAGAAGTATTTTGTAATTACTAGTTACTTTGGGTTTCACTGATTTAAATGTTAACTATTATGGTTCGAAATTCTGTGTAAACATTGAGTCCAACTCTACAAAAGTATATACTGTCGACCTTGAAGGAAGATTTTTGGCCGAAGTGTGTATACTACACACTTCGGCCGCTTCAGAGGTCGGTTACAAAATACTGCACAGCTGCGTCACACGTCGCCGAAATTGCGTGTGAATTAATTAAATAAGTTTACTTTATAATGTTTGTTTTTTTTTTTTTTATTTTTTTTTTATTTTATTATTCAAAATGACACAAACAGTCAATAAGAAACAAAATAAGACTTAAGATAGTTAATTATATGACAAACAGTGTCCAAAGATATAAATAAATTTCAAAGACAATAAAAAAAAAAAGAAAAATTAGGTGCAAAATTATAACTAATTATTTTGTTAAATATTTCAACAATAGGTACTTATTAAGTGTATACATAATTAAGAATATGAGACTTAAACATTATTATTATCATAATATGTATGTTAGTATTTTAAGGTATTCATTATTTTTGTAACATCCGCTGTCTGGTATCCATAGTACAAGCTCTGCTTAGTTTGGGACTACATTTTTGTATTTTATATTATACTAGCTGTGCCCCGCGGTTTCACCCGCGTAGATTTAGTTTCATGCTTCATGTCGCGGAACCCTAATATTTTCGATAAATAAAAGTAGCCCAAGTTACTCCTTGAAAAATCAGTCCTTTCACCTGCCAGTGAAAGTCCCGATAAAATTGATATAGCCGTTTCGGAGATTACCCGGAACAAACAGACAGACAGACAGAGAAAAATTTTAAAACTTGGGTTTTTAGTGTCAGTAGCGTGTATACTTTCACATGCATTTAGTGAAAAGCTGTTATTTTGGAATTACAAACAGACACTTCAATTTTATTTATCTGTATAGATAAATAAATGAAAATGATTTGAAAATGATTACTTGGAATAGATAAATATTTAAACAGCCACTTTTTAATGTCGGCGATGATGCAACCCTTGATGTTGCATCTGTTCCATAAGCTACGGTAACCGCTTAACACCAGACGTGTCGCGAGTTTGTTGCCACCTGAGTAGTATTAAAAAGACATAACCCAACTTAATATATACAGATAAATAAAATTGAAGTGTGTGTTTGTAATTCTAAAATAACAGCTTTTTACTACATGCATATGAAATACACATAAAAAACTCCAATTTTAATTTTCTTTTTCTCTGTCGGTCTGTTTGTTCCTCCGTAACGGCTGGATCGGTTTTAGCGGGAATTTCACTGGCAGATAGCTAATGTTACAAGGAGTAACAAAGGTTACTTTTATTTAAAAAATCATTAGGGTTCCGCGGGCCACCCATGTAGTTAAGTCTACGCGGGTAAAGCCGCGGGGAACGGCAAGTAAGTTAATATCTTCACAAAACTGATATAATAAATATATGGAATTGAATTGATGTTATATTAGTAGGGGCTTGTGACACTTGCTATACCGCATATCATACGATAAGCGGAATTAAGCAACACTAACCCAAGCCAGTAGTTGGATGGGTGACCGCCCGAGTTCCCTCCATGCCTCGGAGAACACGCTAAGCCGTCGGTCCCGGTTGGCAATTTAACATCTTTGGCAATCGTTATAGGTCAGGCCTAAGAAAGTCTGACAACTGGCTTAATCCAGATTACCTATATCCGGTTAATCTCTGAAACGGCTGGATCGAATTTAATGAAAATTTCATTGGGTAGTAGCTGATGTTACAAGGAAATGAAAAGGGTTCCGTGGAGTAGCCTATTAAATTGAGTCTACCCAGGTGAACCGCGGCCTACTTATGTATATAAAACTATACTTATTAAATGGATTTATATATACAATAAAAATATGTTTAACGTAATATCATACGATTAACAAAACCGTTTAGAGATTTATTTTCATTGAAACATGTGTATAAAGGTCTCCGGCGCATGATAACAATGATTATGCCCGCATGCCCTATGCCCTTCGCTTATCTGATGGCTTGTCTCACTCGCGCCTACTATTCATACAATACTTCATAACCTCTGTTATGGAACTCGTGTAGAAGATTTTGATAATTACTGGTTCAAAAAACCAGACATACACAGATGCTTCAAATAGAAAGAAATATGTTTGGTTAGGTTATGGAATTTTTATGGGTTATGCTTTATTTAACCGACTTCTAAAAATGGAGGAGGTTATCAATTCGACTATGGTTTTTTTCCGATTTCGATGATTCTTTTTTCACTTGAAAGGTAATGCTTCCGAAATGGTCCCATTTTAATTTGGTTCAGTTCTGATGGTGGAATCCTGGAGAAATCGATGGGAACTTTCGAAAATCTTACTGGCGACTAGTGCGTTTCTTACTTATTTGGATTAAATGTTAATGAAGGTGTGGTGTCGATCTGATGATAGAGCCGAAAACAGTCGAAGGAACTCCTCAACGATTTACAGCAAATACCTAGTGTTTGGGCTTGATTAATTCGTATTGATGAGAACTTTACACCTAGATAGGTTATGACTGGTGCAGACGTGCAATTTGCAAAAGTAACTATAATGCGCGAAAAAAAAATTTGAAAAAAAGTTAAACCGCCTTCAAAAAGTGAAAAATAAAATTATGTGAAATAAATTAGTTGTTGGTGTTTAGCACCGAGTTTGACGTTTGGCGTTTTTTATATGTAACTTCTTCGTCAAAATCGGTCAAGCCGTGTCGGAGTTATTGCCAGAATAAACAATGCTTATATTCAACACATATATATTTTTTAACATATAAAATAGTTTTTTCCTATATTTACTCTTGATTAACTGATTGGTCTCGTGGTCACAAGCACTACTGCGGAACACGACATCCTGAGTATGATCCCCGGGTCAGGCATCTGTAATTTCCCAGTAACCTAGAACCGAGATATAAGTGCCTGGCAATAGACTCGCACCCTATTACATGAGACTTAAATATAAGTGGCAAAGTCTGGGTGTATTTTAAGTACACCTATCCCCATTCGGGGAATAATTCTCTCAAATAAGACACTTGGCAGTCACTTGCGTTGGTAAGAAGCAGAAGATATATGGAAATACAATCAGGGAATCCTAAATCAACAAGTTGGGAAACCTAGACGGATAATGATGATTTGGAGCAAAAAAATCACTTATTCAATGTTCGTGCCATCGATCAGCACCGGGGGATGATTGGTCAAATCAGGAGAGATCACAGCGGGGGCGTGTCTCGAGAAATGTTTATTTATCTCTCACACGTCTTAAGGGCGCGGGCAGGAGGGTGGCGGATAAAAAATATACAAGGTTTTAATACTCAACACATTTGGAACTTGGACATTTCCTAATAAGCATCCCAACCTCTGGCAGGTTCTAGCAAATAGGGACGAGGTACCAAAAGATCAGCGAAGCTAAGCAACCATACGCCTAGCCAATAGTTGGATGGGTGACCGCCCGACTTCCCTCCGTGCCTCGGAGACCACGTTAAGCCGTCGATCCCGGTTGCCAATTTAATATCTTTGGCAATCATTACAGGTCAGTCAGAGGCCTAAGGAAGTCTGATAACTGGTTTTAACCCAGATTGCCGATTTTCCTCGAAAAAAGGGGTTACAAACGTCAGATGGCAGTCGCTTCGTATAAAAATCAAGGCGATCAGCCACATCGGGTTGAATCAAGTGCTGACCCCAAATACATGGGATAAGGCCAGGGAGATGTAAGGTGGCAAAACAGCGTACAGTCGCCCACTACTCTTACACACAAGAGTGCCTCTATACGGTTACACAGCGACTCCACTCCTCCCCTTCCCTCCATGGACACTCATAATCCTATCACATAATTCTATTCTAAGGTTATTTGGCTCCGATCTTCTGTAAGGTGGAGGTACAATCCCCAGTTGGACACAGCTCCGAATTTCAAACTTCTCATAAAACCGTTACCTTAACCTCGGTATTTCCAGATTTAATAATTAATCGTGTAATGTATGGTTAACATCCACTTTGTAACATTTAGATACGTCATGTTATCAAATTCACCCACAGAAGCTACTGGTCATTTAGACTTTTAATAATATTTTTTTTTTTATTAAAGACATGATACAAAACAGAATTGTATGAAATGTTTCTTTGTAGTAACAAACTATCTAAGTTACTAACCATTGAACGTAGTCCGACGATTGAGATGCAAATAAGAATTATCAGAAATTAATGTTTGTGGTACATTAAGAGCTATTTCAGTGTACGTATAGACAGTCAAATTGCAAGAAAGGAGGCTATGAATAAAAATCGACTGAATGTTTGCAATGCAAACGACATAACTTGTGATTAAATATTTATTTTAATCTTATTTTAAAATTGTTGGATAATGAAGTCAGTTTTAAGTATGAAGTGAAACATTGAAATACTCTCAATCCTAAATAGAAGCATTTTTAAAGATGCTATCAGGTTGCTCACAGGTGTCAGACACCTGTTAACCTCGCGTTAAGCAATGGTATTCAATTCAGCATTGATGTTCACTCTCGATACTCCTCATTTAATTTGAATGTAGCATCCAAAATTGTTTAAGTTCCGGATTAAAAGTAATGAATATATCTAAATAGGTCCGAGAACACCCAGTTTCCTCCGAAGAAAATTACGTACCAAATTCAAAATACCTATTTGATAAGACTCTTAACAAAGTAATTTATTTATTGCACAGGTTACCGCCGTGTTAGGAAGGTTGGTTTTTCTAAGAAGAACTCGGCAAGAAACTCAGTTATTACTCTTTCGCAAAAATATATAAGCTCATGGACACAGTTCCATGACACCAGAGTGATCCATCGCCATCCCAGCCAAATTATAACTAGCCATTAGGTATACACATACGTAATAGAATTCTTCTCAGACGCCGGCTTATTCATAATTTTCTCCTCTTCCCGTAAAACTTGTTGTATGACAACAATGTGAATTCCGAGTAATTTTTTTATCAAATTGCATTCTTTTTGTTTTAAGAAAATGTTCTTTTCACAACCTTCCTATACCAGCCTTACTGGGTCTGAATTCTATAGTGGCATGGTAGTATCCTTGGTGTTTGCAACTGGTTGGAGGCGTGTCGGCTCCGCCTACGATCCAGCTGCCGGCCTCAGTGGGTCCAGTCGTCGCTCAGCCGCCGAACACTCAACACTTACCATGGCCGGTCTACTCAGATTTGACATGAGACTACTATCGCCGGAGCGCTGACGTCTACTCAAACATAAGGTGAGTTAGAAAAATTTGGTCTGGTTTGGGTTGGGGCTTTTTTGAAGGAACGAAAATTTGCTATATTAATGCATATATTTCTTTAAACTGTATATGCTAGGCTTGATCGCATCTTCAGCGTTTAAGTTTCTTTCAAACGAAGTCACAGAAAACTTCATAATTATGACTTTATGAAATAAGCAACTTAAACTTACTTGAACAAGGAATTACATTAAAAATACTAAATGATTCAATAACTTTTACTAACCGGATGGACTACTACTGTAGAAAAAACCAGGAGTAGAATAATAAGACGACTATTAATTTATCTAAATTTCTTGTGAAAAGAAATAATTCTTAGTTTGGATATTCATAACAAATGTTTAGACTTATACAAATATATTTTTAAAATCCTGCTTAATATAACCCTATTATATTTAACTTTTATCTATTAGAGTAATTGGCTTCTCAACAAAAGCAAGCTTCCGAACCCGGTGGTAACATTTATAATCTTGTATAATGTATTTTTTGTGTCCTTCTGACGATTTGAAAGTACTTTGTAAAAAGTCTAATCAAATAAAGATGTTGAATTAAAATTAATTATTATTTTTAAAAAATATCATCAATGTTATTCGAATTCATAGACAACATTATATTTAAGTAAAATTTACTTTGATCTAAAACGTAATCTACAAAAATGTACCTTAAAGATGAAGCAATATAATTCCCTTTGCGTTAATGATGAGCTGTGTGTAAACTAACCGCAATACAAGTGCCATAACAAAGCCTCCAAAGTGAATGAAGAATGTCTGGCATCCCTTTCACTATACCGCGGTGTTTACGGGCAGAACTGAAATAAATATTTTTATTCAAAATCTTCATAACAACATAAATAATACACTAAAAACTAATCTACGAAACTTCATAATTCGGTCTTTGCATATATTAGAAAATAAAATTACACTTCAAATGTTGAAGTGTAATTTTATTTAAATTTAAGAAGTATTTGAATAATTAATAATTATATAGAACTAGCTGACGGCGAACTTCGTACCGCTTAACGGTCGTTTATATCAGTTTTTAGACCTTTTCAGAAAACTTTTTATTTTATTCTCTACTTCAAAAAATATTCAAAAAAAAGAATTAGCAAAATCGGTTCAGCTGCTTTCGAGATTTGCGCTTAGTAACATTCAGCGATTCATTCTTATATTACAGAATATATTTCCAGAATTACGACTATTTATAATTAATAACGTAATTATATTAAGGATAAATAATAGACGTGTATTTTTGAAGATCTTCCTATAGAAAAACTTACTATCTTTACCCCTTTTATAAGTATATAATTAAAAATCAGATAGTGTCCGTTGTCGAAAATTAATCTATGAATTTACCTTCTCACGGTAATTCAAATAATGGATTTTGAAACTATACCATGCCACAATAGCTTATAACACAAGAAATTAAATTCACAAATAACATTTTGCCATGAAAATATGACCGACACAAACAAAGTCGCAAAGAAAACCTAAATGCCGACGTTGCAAAATATCTGAATGGTTCAAATAAAACAAAGCAATAAATAAACTCTTCCCAAACAATAATGAAGTGATAACAGACCGAACGGTCGGTATTTGCGTATAAAATTTAATTAAATAACCACAAAATAACAGCCCCAGAAAACAATCCCAACAAATATTTATTACAATCTACAACGTGTTGAAATTTCGCGTCAAACACGAGACAATTACCGCAAGGGGTCAGAGTTACATGGAATTTTGATACAAGGACTAACATTATTATTGACAGGGCTGTCAAACATGGGTTTACGTCACAGTTTACAAAGCTGTTAGGAAACCAGGAACATACCTTTCGAAATGAAATACTCACGCAGACGTGAGTATCTACGAGAGAATAAGCGAAGTGTTATGACAGTAAAAGCTCGTGACGTGTCAGATCGCTTATACGTGTCTTTCAAAACTGCAAAACGAGAAATCTACATTATTTTGACTGCGGTTTTATTTATATAAATAATTTTGCAATATCGGTCCAGCGGCTTAGCCTTGAAAAGGTACGAAATACTTAAAACTAGTATAAAATTCAGGTGCGTTAGTTGGCTCTTAAATTCATCACTTATTTTCTCTTGCCTCGATGATAATATTCGGACCCTATTGTTGTTTTGAAACTACATATCTATATCTATACATCTATACAGATAAATAAAATTGAAGTGTCTGTTTGTAATCCCAAAATAACAGTTTTTCACTAAATGCATATGGGAGTATACACGGTACTAATAGTAAAAAACCAATTTTTCAAATATTTCTCTGTCTGTCTGTCTGTCTGTCTGTTTGTTCCGGGTAATCTCCGAAACGGCTGGACCGATTTTATCGGGACTTTCACTGGAAAGTAGCTAATGTTACAAGGAGTAACTTAAGCTTTTAATTAAAAAAATTATTTGGGTTCCAAAATAAAGCATGAAACTAAATCCACGCGGGTAAAACCGCGGGGCACAGCTAGCTTGCTAATATAGCTTTCAAAAGCATGTGTCAACCCTACCATATTCTTGCTAACAACTTGAGTCACCTGGCAAGTTCTAAATAGCTCTAAGTATCAGACTATCCCCAGTTTAGATTGACAATTGCACTATAATCGAAGTTTCGGAAAGGTTACTACACAATACAAGTTATATGATGGTGTATTTTTTTATATTCCTATTCAGTTTTTGCTAGAACAACAAATTTAATGCGTTTTTTATTAACGAACCTGCCTGAGATAATCATTGGTTCAAAAGTAGTTACATCTCTTTCTATCATACTATTTTCAAAAGGGATGGACATAGGTTTAAATCATATTTTGTAACTAGCTGTGCCGTGAGGTTTCACCCGCGTAGATTTAGTTTCTTCCTTATTGTCACGGAAGCCTAATATTTTTAACAAATAAAAGTAGCCTCAGTTACTCCTTGACACATCAGCTACCTACCAGTGAAAGTCCCGTTAAAATCCGTCCAGCCGTTTCAGAGATTACCCGGAACAATCAGACAGACAGACAGACAGACAGAGAAAAAATTTTAAACTTTGTTTTTTAGTGTCAGTAGCGTGTATACTTTCATATGCATTTTGTGAAAAGCTGTTATTTTGGGATTACAAACAGACACTTCAATTTTATTTATCTGTATAGATAAATGAAAATGATATATTCAGTTTAGGCCCTGGTAAGGCACTTATGAACGTCGAGGAATCTACCACCGGTTCGGAAACTAGCCTTCTGAGAAGAACCGGCAAGAAACTCATAAGGGCAATTGGTCTCAAGAAGAGCTATTTCAAAGTAGCTTCTTTCTTCGCACGGTCTAATTATGGAATGAAATTCTATATTATGAAGTCACATTAGTCCAGGGGCAATGTATACTTGTCTCGTCTGTCACCTTAAGCATAAAAAGTCCCATGTTGGGCGCCAATTTTTTTTTCAATAACATATTTTTTTTTAAAGAAACATATGAATGGAATATAAAAAGTAATCAATGTATTCAAATGATTTCTAATTATAACAAGGGCAAAAAGGTTAAAGCAAGCAGATTCAAAGTCATATTTTTTGTCGTAGTAAGTTGGAGTACTTATGTCTAAGTTGAGACGAACATCAAAACATTTCCCAGGAGGGTTTGACCGCGATTGTTACTTTCCCCGAAAACTCCCCACTTCCCGAGGAAACGCGACGGATGTAAGAAAGTAGGAAATTCTTTGGGAGAGTTTATAGAACGCTTGACATTTTAAAATTCTCTATTTTTCATTGAAGCCTGAAGCAGTCATTGTTTTTCAACTAATTTGTATTACGCTTTTATTTTAGTACGCGTTTTTGTTTTAATTGTAACTGTTAGTCGATTATGGAAAAAAGTATCCAATTATTGTTCCAAATGAAATGAATAAATGTGTAGTCACCTTGATAAAACAAATCGTGTCACATACCATGTCATTTATTGGGTCTTGTATTGCGCCAACGTGAACTTACACGTACGCGTTTTCCCCACTATTTTCGTTGAGTGCTCAAAACTCTTGACGGCACGGTAGCATGTATAATGCTGTGCAATCGTGTCATTCTGACAAGTCTCATCAAATAAAGATAATTTGAATTTGAATTTGTTGTGGAAAACTATTACATTTGTAGTTAAGAAAAAAAAGTTACTTTTCCTTCGTGGAACTTCATAATGTCTCGCTCAGCATTGAAAATCTTATCCTGGCTTGGTTTGATGTTTTTGCTCGGGTAAATTATTTCCGCGAACAAGCAAATATTGGCGTGAGTAAACATGTCAACGTGTAGTTGGTAAGACCTTGACAAAGCACATAATTGTAGAAGGTATGTACCGCGTGCATGCCGACAGGGCGCCGGCTATTGTGGGCCCGGAGAGGCACAAGGCAAACACCTTAGCGGATATTGTTACGGATTTTTCAAACTGCTCTGTAGGCTTGCTATCTATCTTTGTATTTGTCAGTCTGCTAATGTATAGTTAGATTCGGAGTGGTCTGTCCGTTATGACAAAATAACCGTATTTTACTAAATGCATAGGGGCATATGTAGTTATTTATTGCAACAACAAAAACTTTATTTAATTATGTTATTCTGTATATTTGTAGAGGAGCTCGTGGCTCAGTTGCTATTGCGCATATCATTCGATCAGCGAAGTTAAGCAACCATACGCCTAGCCAGTAGTTGGATGGGTGACCGCCCGAGTTCCCTCCGTGCCTCGGAGAGCACGTTAAGCCGTCGGTCCCGGTTGCCAATTTAACATCTTTGGCAATCGTTACAGGTCAGTCGGAGGCCTAAAAATAATCTGACAACTGGTTTAACCCAGATCACAGATTTTCCTCCTAAATGGGGTTGCGAAGGTCAGATGGCAGTCGCTTCGTATAAAAATCATGTGATCAGCCACATCGGGTTGAATCAAGTGCCGACCCCAACAATGTATGGGATAAGGCCAGGGAGATGATGATTCTGTATATTTGTAGCTAATGTTACATGGAGTAAAATAGGCTACAATTTTTAAAATAGGGTCGCCGTAATTCTAAGCAAAGGAAACCCTGGGTACAAAACAAGACGTACATCATCTTCAGTGAGACGTGGGTTTTGTAGCTACTAACTCCTTCAGGACCCTTTTGAAGGGAAGGCGTGAAAATACAAAAGGCTACCTTTATAATATATATAATTCTACTGCACGTGTACATGTGACTGAAGGGCTAGACCGATTTGAATGATTTTTTGTATTAGTTTGTGTGGCTTTAAAATCCACAAATCAGTCCGGTAGCCCGGCAGTCGGTTTGCAGAACAACGTCTGTCGGGTCCGCTAGTAAAAAAAAATTAAAAAAAAAAACCTGGGACCAACGTTTGCCCGTAGGATGGCAAATATTGGATCAATACAGCTCACATTCCTCGTAAGCCACTAATCATAAATCATTAGAAGGCAACAGACGAAATTGTTTCTTTTCGTTGTAATTGGAAAAGTCTCATAACTACCATTACGACGATAAAGAAGCATTCTTTCGTAACTTGGACCATAATGAAAGTTCATTTTAATTATTGCGCCACTTGTAATTATGAAAATGTACTTTGTACTATCATCAATTGAACTCCGTAATTGCTTTATTATTCAACAAGTTATATTAGCATCGAAGGTGAAAATAAAGTTGCATATTTATTTTTCCATCAAACAATACTATAGAAAAAAGTCACGATACCATAGCGACTAAGTAGTTGAAACTTTTCCTATACAATATAGAATACAAGAGTCGCGGTGGCCGTACGGTGTGAGCAATTTAGTTCATCAGTTCGGATCCCAGCGCAGGAATTTTACACCACGTGATATAAAGTAAAGGATAACATCGTGTGGAAATCTGCATATGTCTGAGTAGTATTCAAATGTAAAAAAATCGCCTAAGTCGATAGACTCACCCTCCGTCACGTTGGCATTTATGATATTTGGTGAAAAGTGGATTTTCACACACTTTTCATCCACCTCTTCCTACTCCGTCGGGAAACCTTCTGGGAAGATATGAGCTTATATACTTAGTACAAGCTGTGCCCCGCAGTTTCATCCGCGTAGAGTTAGTTGCACAGGTGTCCCGTGGAACCCTAATGTTTTTTTTGAAAATAAAAGTAGCCTTAGTTACTTCTTGTAACATTAGCTATTTTCCAGTGAAATTCCCGTGAAAATCGGTCCAGCCGTTTCGGAGATTACCCGGAACAAACAGAGAGACAGAGAAAAAAAATTTAAAGTGGTTTTTTATGTCAGTATCTTATATACTTTCATGTGCGTTTTGTGAAAAGCTGTTAATTTGGAATTACAAACAGACACTTCAATTTTATTTATCTGTATAGATGTATGGATATTCAAAGTAGACATTAACTTTACTATGACGCTAAGCTGCTGGCAGCTAATTAGCGAGCACATAAAGGACATGTGTCAGTGGACTGATAAAAGTCCACCTAAGATTATAATCTGCCTTGTGCAGCTTGTGTCGAGCTCTTTGAGACTTAACTCATAAGCTGCACTGCTGAAGACACCTAATTTTTGTACTTTGATAACTGATTCTAATTAGTCACAGATAAATAAAAATCTACATACGTATATGTTGATATGCTCACGCCTGTCTTCCCCGAAGGGGTAGGCAGAGGTGTCGTAATAACAACACCCACTTTTCACCGAAGATTAAGAACGCGTATTAAGAACTTCTCAGCTTTGACGTTTAATTTTACGACACCAAAATGTAATGTCAAACCTCAGAAGTTCTTTGTACACCCTGCTTAATTAAACTGATGATGCTAGGCCTCTGGTCACAAAAATAGGAGTTTGGTCATCAAATTCCCCTTTATCACCTCTTCGTTTTATGGAGTCGATTGAACAAATATATCGAATTGGAAAATTACATTTACAAATTCAAATCAGAACCGCGACTCCAAGTGGTAGAATTCTTCAATTAAAACAAGATCGCAAGTCAATGGGTCCAGGCCGAGCAAAAAGGTCGGCAAATGTTTGCCGATGTGAAAACGCAATTATCTGTTAAAATCCGAGACTGGCTAGTTTTTGTCGTCGTGGTTGCAATTTGGCGAATAAATAGGAGTTACTATCTTATGAACACACTAGCTGTGCCCTGTGGTTTTAACCACGTTGACTCAACGCAATGTGCTTTAATATTTTTATTTGAGGTTGGACATTAAGGGAATTTTGGATATCTACGAAATTTGGACATTTTTAAAAACTACAAAACGACAAATTTACATTATTTTGACAGAACCTAAATAAAGGAATGAATTTTAAAATCTTCAAGATTGACAACCTGCATACTCAATGGAGCTTACGATTTTATTTAAAAACTAGCTGGGCCCCGCGGTTTCACCCGCGTAGATTTAGTTTTTTTCTTATTGTCGCGGAACCCTAATAATTTTTATAAATAAAAGTAGCCTAAGTTACTCCTTGAAACATCAGCTACCTACCAGTGAAAGTCCCGTTAAAATCCGTCAGACAGACAGACAGACAGAGAAAAATTTTAAAACTTGGTTTTTTAGTGTCAGTATCGTGTATACTCATATGCATTTAGTGAAAAGCTGTTATTTTGGAATTACAAACAGACACTTCAATTTTATTTATCTGTATAGATATGGCCATAGATTCCTTACTGCTTATAAATATTACATATACCTACTGTGCTAAAGAATAAGGGAAACTAGAAGCCTCCAGCAGTGATACTGTAAAGATAGACACGCCGGTTTCAAAAACAATGGAGCGGTTTAAGAGTATTTTTATATTGTACTAGCAAGCGTCACGCGGTTCACCCGCGTAGTTCCCGCTCCCGTGGGAGTACGGGGATAAAATATAGCCTATAGTACTCGCTGATGACGTAGCTATCCATTGCTGTAAGAATTTTCAAGATCGGTCTAGTAGTGTCGGAGCCTATTCAATACAAACAATCAAACCAATATTTCCTCTTTATATAGATTTGTATAGATTAATATCAATATTTTCTACCCCAAAATGGCCAACTTTACGCATTCAGAAGAATATGAATATTGTAAAAGGTTGAAATACAAAAAAAACTTTTAACTGGTTTTCAAATCAATTGTAAATGAATTGCAAATAAGCTTTCGTTTGATTAATCGCAATCTCCATTATAACAAAACATATACTGAGATAGTATATGTGACTCTTTCTGTGATACGGATTAAAAAATGGATGGACATAGTCTAATTTTCGTTTAAACAATGTTTTGTCATATGGGGTAAGTGTTTATTAATTGAATGAATATAAGTTTTTTCATAGGTATGTCTCTGTAAGTTCAAGGCAGTATAGAAGGCCCTTCTAAGAAGGGTCTCCTAGGGATAGGCAAAGAGGTTATAACGTCGACTATTGGCCGAGCCACTTGCCGATTCTTTTCAGAAGGCTAGTTTCCGAACCGGTGGTAAATTTATGACGTTCATAAGTGTTACCAGGGCCTAAACTGAATAAATCATTTTCATTTTCTACTTTTCACCAAAAATACAATTCAAGGTAACATACGGTGTACATACATACATACATGTGCTCACGCCTGTATTCACCGAAGGGGTAGGCAGAGGTGTTGTAATAACAACACACACTTTTCACCGAAAATTATTGAGTGCCAACGTGACAGAGAGTGAGTCTAACACCGTCTCAGGCACTATACACACGACTTTGAATTACTTCTCAGACAGGCAGGTTTCCTACCGATGTTTTCCCTTCACCGTAAAGCACGTGGTGTGAAATTATGTACCCATTACATGAAGTAAGAATTGAATACCTTACAAGAATCAAGGAGTAAAGCAAAAATAAATATTAAACAGCTCCTTAGCTGAGATTAGCAATGGCGGCCCGTTTTATAGACGATAACATTTAAATGCCCATAAAGCGAACACAAAGGGCTTAGAAACATCTTCCTCGTATGCTTCTCGCGTTTTATCATTTAATTTCGTTACCCTGTTGTTGTTGGGATATCCAGTAAAATGGTAATTGGACAATTGATCTCTCTATTACAAGTTACAATTCTATAATTTATTACAAATACAAACAGAGCCGTGGTGGCCTGGGGGTTAGAGCAGTCGCCTGCTTCGCAAGCGACGCAAGTTCGAATCAGCGGTCTGTACCCATGAGTTTTTCTGAAAACTTATGTACAGTGATTTCACACCGCGTGCTTTACGGTGAAGGAAAACATCGTATGTATAGTGTCTGAGATGGCGATGGACTCACCCTCTGTCACGGTGGCACTTAATCATAATCGGTGAAATGTGGGTGTTGAAAATTACAACACCTCTGCCTACCCCTTCGGGGAATACAGGCGTGAGCATATGTATATATGTACAAATACAAAATACAAAACTGTTATAGCGCCGCCCAGTCCCGGATACCAGCTAGCGGATGTCTGTATAGATCTATACAGATAAACAAAATTGAAGTGTCTATTTGTATTTCCAAATTAATAGTTTTTCATTAAATGCGTATGGAAGCATATATGGTCCTTAGGTACTAATGTAAAAAAAATGTTTTAATGTTTTTCCCTGTCTGACTGTTTGTTCCGGGTATGTAATCTCCGAACAGCTGACCGATTTTAACATGACCGGTGGCTCAGGCTGTGCATTAATTTCCGTCCGTCAAGACTATTGAATTTTATAGGTATATAAAAAAAAAACGATCGCAGAATGTATGTTCGTTTAATACTTCGCAACAGCTGCACCTGGTTTGTGATTGAAAATTTACTGTGATCTTAATCAGGACAAGGTTTGTATAAAATTAATTGTTTTGTAAATAGTATGGAAAAATAATAAAGATGTGATAAAAAAGTGTTTTAGACAGCAGAAAACTATAAATCAAAGTTAATTCGATGAGGGAAAAAATTAAATCAACCACTCACTTAGTTCTGTAAAGCCCTGATCAATCGCATCAATCAGATAGACATTCCATAATGGCCTTTATTAGCACTTAGCTGCATCAAGACTTCATTAAGGTATAATCCAATACTTCTTAAGCTCAATTTCGAACGCCAATTACAATTAGGGTGCACTTTCCTTGATACAACACTGCTTAAAGGTTATCCCATATATTGAGATACGTGTTCAATTGATCAATTGACTAAATAACACAGAGATTTTTCGTATATATATATACATACATACATACACTCACGCCTGTTCCCCGAAGAGGTAGGCAGAGGTGTTGTAATTTTCGAACACCCACATTTCACCGAATATGATTAAGTGCCAACGTGACAGAGGGTGAGTCCATCGCCGTCTCAGGTACTATACATACGTCTTTGAATTATTTCTCAGACATATGCAGGTTTCCTCACGATGTTTTCCTTCACCGTAAAGCACGTGGTTTGAAATCACTGTACATTTTAGAAAAACTCATAGGTACAGGCTTCGTTGGGATTCGAATTTGCGTCGCTTGCGCAGCAGGCGACTGCTCTAACCCCGAGGCCACCACGGCTATTACATCTCTATACACAGATAAATAAAAATGAAATGCTCACGCCTGTATTCCCCAAAGGGGTAGGCAGAAGTGTACTTATAGTGCACCAAATTTTCGCCAATTAAGTTTAAGTTCCTTCTAACGAAATAACACTTTTAAATATTAGATTTTTTATGCATGACACACATGCTTACATTATAAATTCTTAAAAATGGCCAGGAAAAATACAAACGCGAGGCGGGACTCGAGCCCACGACCTCTGCAAACCGTGCAGTAACCCTCAAAAATGAGCTACTCGTGATCCTATCTTATGCGTCGAATTTTTCCTTCCCTTGTTTTGAGGTTTGAGGGACCGGCTTGTAAACTTTGCCCTAACCGGGGACAGAAGCGAGGACCTTATGTTCTGTAGTAGCGTTTGCGATCACTAAACCAACGAGGCAGTCATGTATGTAGATAAACTAGCTTTACCCCGCGGTTTCACCCGCGTAGATTTACCAGTGAAAGTCCCGTTAAAATCCGTCCAGCCATATCAGAGATTACCCGGAACAAACAGACAGACAGACAAAGAAAATTTTTAATACTTGTTTATTTAGTGTCATTTATTAAGGGAAAAGCTGTTATTTTGGAATTACAAACAGACACTTAAATTTTATTTATAGGTGTATAGATATAGAATAGATATAGATGTGTTTGTCAAATAAATCTTTTACTTCGTAGATGCGCTACTGTTTGTATCCGTGAATGTATTTGGAATCGTAAAGAGAACAAACAAATTGACTTCCTAATCCTCGCAGTAATCTATAGCGATACTTACGTGTGGGGAGGAGATTAGATACGGGATGTTTTAGAAGATTTAATTGAGTACGGAGTGCTTAATTAAAGTGTTTCAAAAGAAGTTTCGGAAAGCACTCACACATTTTACCCGACTACGGCGAAGCAAAAACGAGGGTTATGGTGTGGTCATATACCACTATACTCCTCAGCATCAGCACTTGATTCAACCCGATGTGGCTGATCACCTTGATTTTTATACGAAGCGACTGCCATCTGACCTTCGTAACCCCTTTTTTCGTGGAAAATCGGCAATCTGGGTTAAACCAGTTATAAGACTTTCTGAGGCCTCTGACTGACCTGTAACGTCATATACCACTATACTATTACAATGTATTGTTTTGTTACTGTACGTGGCATACGACCAAGGTTATCCTCTGAACATCATTATTGTTTCATACTTTTGAGAGCGTGATTTGTCAGTAGTCGGGATTTAGTTCATAATGTTTTTTGTAACTCAGATGCCGTCACGATTTATGGGCGCTGAGTGAAAATAGTGAGGGTAACAGCGGATTTCACTCGCATCGCGCCATACAGACAGGCAGACTCATAAAATTATTACTGTGCTTTTTGAATATCAGCGCTCATAACTTGTGATGGCATCTATGTTCCCGAATTTACACTTCGCACGTCACAACCAAAAGGGTATTAAGTCCAAGAATGAGATTTTTTTATTTGCATTTCAAATAAGAAAAAAAACTTTTTAACAGGTAGTAGTATTTTTAGGCCTAATTGTTTTTGAGATATGACAGTATGTCTGTCAGACAACGCGCCACCTAGTCTTAAGCCACGGGACCCAAAAAAACGCGCCCGCTCATAATTAAAAATTGTATCAAAAATAACATTTGTACTCAAAATACATTTCACTTCAACAAACAACCTTATAACAAACCTGTTGGAGTTCTATTTGCAGCGTGTTCTTCGGAACCAAGTTAAATGTAGGGTCACTTTTCATCATTCTTATTTGCTAAGCAATCTGTTTTGAGACTTGTTTATTTGTCCGAGTCACCAAACAGATAAATTGTCCTCCGTGTTACAGTCTAACAGATTTTGATTGACTTTGTTAGAATTTTTTTTCACTTTGACTTGTTATTTTTTAGACTATGTCCTTTATATTTAGATTAATTGTAAACAACGGTATTTTTACTTTATTTTCTTTTCATTTGTGTATTTATTCGCATATTACATTCAAAGTCCTGACTGGCTGAAATCTACGCAAAGCCTATACCGCTGGTCCTAAGGACATTACATTTGGAGGGTGTATTCTCACTGTGCGTTGATTGAAGTCCGTTTGAATTCTGTGTTAAGTTTTTTTATACCACTAAGCCGACCAACAAACGTGCAGGCCTGAAGATAAGCCGCTACTGATACTGCTGCAGCCTATGAATGCTTGTAACACTAACAGGAGGCCAACTTTGATTGTTTCAGCAGCGCGTATTAAGAACTTCTTAGCTTTGACATTTAATTTCACGTTACAATTATAAAATGTCAAAGTGGTAGGCCTCCTGCACTTGCAAGTGTCACTCGGGCGTTGCCTACTTTATAAGGAATTAAATTCCTATGCATAATGACAACTGTTGCTAGCACAGCGACTACACTCCTACTCCTCCCCTCCATGGAGCACAGGCGACCTTACTCCCCACAAGAACACTACTGAAAGATAGCATTATTTGTCTATTCTTCTGAAAGGTGGAAGAACAGTCCCAGTCGAGCAGTTCCAAATTACGAACGGGTGATACGGTTATGCTCTTTGGAATATACTCTCAAGTTGGAGTGCCCTTCTCAATTCGCGCGTGATTGAGGAAAACTGGGAACGACAGAAGTGCCCTTTTATATTCTTCTGTAGAACTCAACGTGTCTTCTTTCGTGTAGGGAGAGAGTCCAGGGCCGGAGCGCCGCCACGGTGAGTGCGAGCCGGCGGGCGAGGGCGCGATGGGCCCGCCGGACGCGCCGCCCACGCCCTCCGCGCCGCCGCCTGAACTCACAGCTGTAAGTGCATTTATGCCAACATACAATCATCCTTGCAAAAAAATTTGATGTTTTCCTTCACCGTAATTGAAACTCTTTGATACGTAGACCAAGATCTGAACCCATACTATTTAACTTTGTGCGAAGACGTTTAGATTTCAAAGTATATGTTTTTTTATTTTTGGAAATGCAGACTTTAACATGAATATTGATGGCAGCGAGGAATCGTTTACCTAACTAAATAATGATTCTTGTCGATTCTTAGAAAGCTCCGAGCCGGTGATTATTCTTCTACAATCATTACCAGAGCTTGAACTTCATAAAACATCACCTTAAACGTAAGTGTGATGTGTCATTATTGTCCCCACCAGCCGTCTCATAAGCCCCGGTCGCTAGTGGTGTCACTGACCCCACCACGACAGAGGGAGACCTGGGCGAAAAAGGCAGAGTTCCTGCTGGCTGTGGTCGGGTTTGCGGTCGACTTAGGCAACGTATGGCGTTTCCCTTACATCTGCTACCAAAATGGCGGAGGTTAGTGACCCTTACCATATTAAAACCCCTTAATATAAGCGGTTACTATATTAAGGAGAGGGGAAAAGAAGCGACATAACCTGAGCGTTCTGCAAAGTAGCTCTTTGAAATCTCATAGTGCAACATTTTGCTCGGTCTTTAGCTATCCTTACTTCATTAGCCAGTCCTGCATTAGACGCATTACAGCTTTCCGAAAATCCCATACAAAATAAGGCTTAAGCGAATACTACATCAAACACAGACTAAAACTTTGTCCATCCCCTTTAAGATCTGTATTACAATATGAGATGAAACTACTTTTAAACTAAGGAATATCCTGGGCCCTGTTTTGTAATAAAGAGTTAATCAGTCCGAGAAATTCATCTCTCTAAAGTAATCTCTCCTGAACACGTCACGAAACTACGAGTACCTTTCTAGTATTGTTCTTCAATCTCATCTAATCGTAAAGTTAGATGAGGATATAGGATCTTGTCTGTTGATTGTCATTCTAGTATTTAAGAGCCTTACGTTGTTTCACGTGATATGTATTGAGTTACTGTCCAGGTGCATTTCTGATCCCATACTGCGTGATGCTGCTGTTCGGTGGTCTGCCACTGTTCTTCATGGAGCTGGCCCTGGGGCAGTACCACCGCTGCGGATGTCTCACGCTCTGGAAAAGGATCTGTCCGGCACTCAAAGGTCAGTATTTTATATTTTTAAAGCCAGATATTGTGACATCATTGCCGAGTGCCGCAAAGGCTAGTTTCCTAAATGGTGGATTTCTTCGACGTTAATAAATGCAGACCTTAAAAAACATACGTATATCCATAAATACTCAAGTCTGGTGGTCCATCCCGGCAGCGGGCAGAGACTACTGTGCACAATAAACTGTGATCCTTGCATACTTATTTCGTTTGGTCAATAATTTTTTTTTTAATTTGTATGAATTCTATGTAAATTTCGTGATCCATTTACAATATGCTATTAATTTAGATTTCTCCAATAAGTTGCTTCGTCCTTCAGGGAATCTAGAAGAAACATAAGCTATTCAAGGCATTAGCTAATGACAAAAATCAAGGAATGTCCCCAGTAATTGTAATACGCAAAAATATCCCATAATAGCAGAGATTACAGCTACGCGGACGATTGCTAGTCCCTGCGGACTCCTGGGGTATCGGGGATCCATTAGCGGGCGTCCAATAAACCAACCGATTGGGAAATTATTGTGGCAACACTCAAATATGACAAGTAGCAATTTAGTGAAGAGATTCTTGAGAAACGTGTCCGAAACGTACCGATCCCACCGGTGCCTATGACATTATCTAAAAAAATTAATGCAATGATACCATAAGATTTATGGTAAAGGAAAACATAGTGAATTAATATGCAGGTACGTCTAGAAAAAATATAAACCTAGACACGGCGACAGTCTCATCATTTGCTTTGTTTTCTTATATTGTCGGTGAAATGTCGGTGTTAGTACACCTCTGTCTACTCTTTTGGGGACTCTAGGAAGACGTGAACATATTTTTTATTAAATTAACCACGTTTTACGGTGTTACCTACTTTTTATTGCTATTAAACCTGTTTGATATAAGCCGTATGGGATTATGAGGATGAAAATATTTATTTAATGCTCTCAATGATAACCGATTTATCAGCCTTTCATGTAAATAAAAGAGAGATGAATGAGTACTATAAATACAATAATATGTAGGTACTTACATACTGTTCAGTAAAAAAAGTTATTCTGAAGAAACCTTGCCCTAGGGAACCCTAGAAACATACCTCACAACAGTCCGTGCGCAATCACACCCCTACAGAGATAACAGCGCTTACCCTGCTCGCCTTATAAATATACAGGAGCCAATACTTTTACGTGAAGACAAATGGTCGCGCTACCCTGGTTAAAATGTATGAAACCTTGTTCTGCCACTGCTCGGGTCAACTTACATCCACTCTGATAATACTTTAGCAAAAGAGCCATGCTGGTAATGGTTAGAGTTGACGCCTGCTAAGTAAGTTCAAATCTTACCATATCAGTCCTTATAAATAAATATGCTCACGCCATCCCAGAGTGGTCCTCGAAGGGGTGAGCAGAGATGATTAAGTACCAATGTGAAAGAGGGATTCCATTGTCGTCTCAGGTTTTCAGGTTGCCTCGCGATGTTTTCCTTCACCGTGAAACATGTGGGGTGAAATGACTGCACTAAGTTTTTAGAAAAACTTATTTGTACAAGCCACTGGGATTTGAACTTGCGTGACTTGCGTAGCAGGCGACTGCTCAAACTTTACGCCCAAAACGACTCTGCGACAATGATTTTTTCAGAAACCCCGAGCTTTTAGGTGAAAAAAACATCGTAAGAGAATCAAAGACGTAAGAGCCTAACACAGCAATGGACTCACCATTTATCATGTTGGTACTACATCAACATGATGGAAAATATGTGTTATGACACCTCTGCCTACTACAGGAGCCCTTCTGACAAGGCGTGATTTAAGGGTGACACTTCTTTCTAATCTGTTGATTAAACTTTGTTGAAGTTAATGGGTTGATTTTTACTTTTACAACTTCAGAGTACGTTAAAAGGTCAAAAGTCTGGAATGCATTGCGTCGTACAGACGGACCGCCGACCGGAATGAGTGCACTATCAATATTTGCTCGACAGATCACATCCTTCTATAGGAGGGTGGGGCTACATGCCGCGCACATTGCACACGTTCTTTAAGTTGGAACGCGTGAGCTGTGATTCTCGCTTATGAAATGTAGGACTTTAGAAAAAATATAATATATAAGTTCTATAATATAATCTTTACTCAAAAATATATAATGTTCGGGCATTATCACAAACGGATATATTAAATACATACTATTTTTAAATATAAGTACTTATAACAACAAGCATAATATACACACTAAACACAAACAGAAAATATTTATCATTCAAATTTTTGCTCAGTCGGAGTCAGTCAGATATTTATCTACTAAACGCCAATGGTGCCTAGCAATTAATTATTATTTAATTATTTAATATATTTACGCCGCGGATAAGCAGAGGTGTTGTAATAAAACACTCACTTTTCACCGAAGATGATGAAGTACCAACGTGACAGTAAGTTCATCGCCGTCTCAGGCAATACATACGTCTTTAAATTACTTCTCAGACATATTATTCAGGTTTCCTCACGATGTTTTCCTTCACCGGTGTGACAAGTGTATTAAAAGTAGTCTCTATATAAACCGTGCTTTAAGCAGTCTATCTAAGAACTGTAAAGAGAGTATCAAGTATAAATCGCCACGAAATCCATGACCTATTGGCTACCCCGGAAGATATTAATTTATCTCCCCAACGCGCAGGTATCGAAGACTTCAAAAGTAATTTGACCAATAACTACCGAAACGGAGGATAACTTATCGTTTCTTTTAAAAGTAACGAAAGAAACTCGGCCGCTTTGGTGTTTTGGAAGTTTGTGTAATTCCGTTTGTTGTTTAGAAGGTTTTCAAGTTTACAATGGACTTTCATTTTGTTTTATAATTTTTCTTTCATCTACTAAATCTTCGGAGGGTCCACCTTCGCTTATTTCTGCGGAGAATTTCGAGAATTGAAGGCATACTTTCTTATTTAAACTAAAAAGGTAGACATGCTTGCAGTGCCTTTTGGTATGAGTCTACTGCAAATAATGACAATTATTGCTGGCATGTCTCTGCCAAAATATAAATAACTAGCGGACGTCACGAGGTTTCACCCGCGTAGTTCCCGTCCCCGTGAGAGTACGGAGTTAAAATATAGCCTATGTTACTCGCTGATGATGTAGCTGCCATTGCTGAAAGAATTTTCAAGATCGATCAAGTAGTTTCGGAGCCTCTTCAATGCAAACAAACACAAAAAAACAATATCTTTTCTTATTTCAAATATTTTATCTAGATTACTTACTGCTTGCAAAGCTTATATTTCTACTGTGTCACTACTCTAAAGCCTTATTAGTGCTTTATTACAAAGTGATTTATTATCTCAATCAATCTTGAAACATATATCAGCAAATCTCAGTAGGAAGACATCCCGAAGAGAGTTGATAACGATAATGATAAGAGAAACGCGAGCGATATGTGATAATGAGTCGCTACGAGTCGTAAATTCTCGTAAAGGGCTATTGATAAAAAATATGCGTACCAATATGGCATACTTTATGAGTAAATCAATGTTATGTAAGATCTAATGGAGATGTGTACTTTGGCATCTGTTGGGAGAATTAAATGTATCGGTCTCAAATGTATTGTGCTTCACTCTTCACGCCAGAGGGTTGGCAGAGAGTAAAGCATCCACCTTTCACCCAAGATGTTTAGGTGCCTGATGAAGCCATCTTGTCCGTGAATTTCTTATAATCCGCAGATTTCTCAACGAAGTTTCCTTTTAGCGTAAATTTACTGGTATTATTGTATGTACCTTCTTATTTAAGTTGAAGGAAATTTTAAATTGCGTCGCAAGCGACTGCAAAAAACTCAGCTATAATAGACAAATATACAATTCAATGAGCTTAATCAAATAAAAATAATAAATATCCTGTGATAACATTTATTGTGTTATTTCATTTTAATACTGTAATTTCATTAGAGAATTATTTTCCAGAATATTTAATTATTATTCTATCATTTGTTACATCGGATAGAAACTCTGAAAACATTTATTGATTGCGATTTTTTACTCACGTAATAAATTATACCTATGTATGCAATATTTAATGCATGTTGAATAACTGCTAATAATGTGTCATTTTACTTCTTACAATAAGTCTCTGTCACAAAAAGCAGTGCATTTGGAATACGTCCGCGTTTCTGCAAAGTAGCGTCAATACAAATAAGTGAGTTATTAAACATTGAATCGTAGGCACCGTCTCGGATATGTAAACTAATTATAGAGCGCGATTCCATATCATTTCATTACTGCCTCGAGATGGCGTTTATTTAATTTCCACAGCGTTTCAAAGTTAGCCCCAAGTTTGTCGCGAGGGGATTGATTAATTTGATTTTGAACTGTTTGTGAGATTCATCTGGATATAAATACATTATTTGAATGTTGCTCGGATTTCATTAAAGGATAATGGGAACGACTGAACTTGTTTTCGATACGATTAATCACAATTAGACATGGCTGGTCGATGGTGTGATTGAATTTAATAATATTTAATTTATCTAATATAAAGTAAATATTTATCTAATATAAAGTAAATATTATTAAATTCAACGTCGCTTGACTTGAATACGCTTGTAAAGATTGAATAACGCTAAGAGGATATTTAAAAGAAATACATTATTGAAGTTTTGTCACGTCTGTTAGATGCACGACAACATAAGCATTATAAACGTGAAAGTTTGTGGGTATGCATGTATGGATGTTTGTTACTCATTCATGCAAACTCTACTGAATACATTTTAATGAAACTTTAGAATAATAAAACTCACATCAGAATAACACAGGCTAGAATTAATGTATAAAGAAATTGTGTGATTTGCTCAAAATATAAGTGAAATCCTGCGCAGACGGCGTCGCGGGCACAAATATACCATAATAACTCAAAGTGTCTCACACCAAACTTCCATCCCTTTAGTCTAAAATCATCTCTTTAAACACATAGTTACCATCATCGACATCGACATCGACAGTAAGCACATCGTTATTACCATCGCAGGTGTTGGCTACGCCATTTGCATGATCGACATCTACATGGGGATGTACTACAACACTATCATCGGCTGGGCGGTGTACTACCTGGTGGCATCCCTGGCGTCCATCAACTCAGTCCTGCCTTGGACATCGTGCAATAACGAGTGGAACACACCCCTATGTATGCCTGTGACATCACCGCAAATCAATCCCAATTCTTCCACACCTGCTAAGGAGTTTTTTGAGTAAGTTTTACTAATATCTAACCGAGTTCATAGGTTCTACGTTCAAAGCGTATGCTCTTTTTAAAATCATTTGATCAAATCGATTGTGTGTACCGTTTAACGTATCGAAGATAATCAACAAAGATACACTACCAGAAATCTACAGTACACCTATCAATGTACAAAACTCTTTCATTTTCATAAAATGTTATAGATATTGCTTGTATTTTTGGGGTTGGACTGAACAGGGATTGCACTTGGATGTCAAGGTTCTATCTAAAAGTTTATCAAGTTATTTAGTAACTGCTTTCATTGCCGGCGAATAATCTGAATGGTAACTCACAGACGTAACGTGCTGGAGCAGCACAGGTCCAACGGCCTGGACTACATGGGTCCAATAAAGCCCTCTTTAGCACTCTGCGTGTTTGGGGTCTTCGTTCTCGTCTACTTCTCACTGTGGAAGGGGGTGCGGAGTGCTGGCAAGGTAAAGTGGTTTTTTTTATTATTTTTTCCCCAGACGTTGACCACGTGATATGTTTAGGTGACAAATTCCGAGTTCTTTGGGTTCAAGCTATTCTTGCACCAAATATTAACAAAATCGATAAAGACAAAACACATTTTTAACACTTAGTACCTACTCTTCATGTTAAAAAAAGGAAGTGTTACAATTAGGTAGCCTAATATGCAAACTATTCCAGTATTAATAAGTAAAATTCCAGGTGGTATGGGTAACAGCCCTAGCTCCGTATGTGGTGTTACTGATCCTGTTAGCAAGGGGAGTGACCTTGCCGGGAGCCACTGAAGGCATACGTTACTACCTCACCCCGGAGTGGCACAAATTGCAGAACTCTAAGGTAAACATTCTTTTTTCTTCTTTCCATGCTTTTACTACTAAGTAAGGATCACTTGCGTATTGCCTATCTTATAAACAATGGAATCTCTCTGCCAATATTATGACAGTTATAAGTAGAACAGCAATTCTTCCATAAAACAATGACGACCTTACTCAGAAGCGCAGAAACCCAAAATCCTAAGTCTGCTGGTACGACATCTTTTAGAGCCAGATCGCGAAATCTCAAATATAAAAGATGATCCTTCTTCTATTATGGCCTACACAAAAGATTTTTTTTCTTAGGTTTGGATAGACGCGGCTTCCCAGATCTTCTTCTCCCTGGGCCCCGGGTTCGGCACCCTGCTGGCACTCTCCAGCTACAACAAGTTCAACAACAACTGCTACAGGGACGCCATCATCACCTCGTCTATCAACTGCCTCACCAGCTTCCTCGCTGGTTTCGTTATATTCTCTGTTTTGGGGTAATGACACTACACTACTAGAATGTGAACTTGTACGTAGTAATCATTGTGCTTGTCCATTATTACAGCAACTTTGTTACTTCTGATTGGATTTTTCCGGACATGGAAACCTTTGGCATATCCACGTTTTTTACGATTTTCTTTATAACTATTTTAAACATGTCTCATGTTTAAATTATTATCGAAGCAGTAAGAAAAATGAGCAGCTTTAGTGTTAAAAACACACTTAACCTATCAGTAAGTATCTACTTAATATCCCAAGTCCTCATGCCTTACGGCTTTTTGGAATCTAAGAAAGAACAAAAACATCATGACTTGGAGCAAGAAATAGCAGCTATTATGAAGATTTGTCGTAAATGCATTGCGTAGATTGCCTTCGGGTATCATGATCTAATTAAAGCTTTACCATCACTTAGGTACATGGCCCATGTACAAAACAAGAGCATAGAAGAGGTTGGACTAGAAGGGCCAGGACTGGTGTTCATCGTGTACCCTGAGGCCATCGCCACAATGACCGGCTCTGTCTTCTGGGCCATCATCTTCTTCTTGATGCTCATCACTCTTGGCTTGGATAGCACTTTTGGAGGTAATTGAATAATCTTCGAAAGGTACTTTGTTAGCTTTAAGTTAGCATGCTTCAAAGGCCAAATGGAAGATAGGGGAAGTTGAACCATTCTTCATTTCGGTCGAAAATATCTTAGTAAGTACGGAACAGAACATCATCTCCCTGGCCTTATCAAAAACAATGTTGGAGTCAGTACTTGATTCAACCCGATATGGCTGAACACCTGATTTTTATACGAAGCGACTACCATCTGACCTACGCAACCCATTTTACGAGGAAAACGGTAATCTGGATTAAGCCAGTAGTCAGACTTTCTTAAGACTCTGACTGACCTATAACCGTGGTCTCTGCCTACCCCCGAAGAAGGAAAAAAAAGAACCTTTAAGACCTCTGGGAGTAATCCAATCACTTCAACTTCCAGAAAAAGCTAATGATAATCGAAATCTCCGGAACTAGTCGGTATTTGCGTCCGGGATAAAAAAATCATCTATTTTAGCCCTACTGGAACCTAAAAGTACTGTTCTTTGTTCAGGTCTGGAAGCGATCACGACCGCGCTGTGCGACGAGTATCCAAGAGTGCTCGGCCGTCATCGCGAAATGTTCGTGGCTGGGTTGTTACTCTTCATCTACATCTGTGCTCTCCCTACCACTACCTACGTGAGTATTTCTCTAAAAAATTGTGCAGTTGTAGACGTAACCAGCAATCCAGCAAATCTATATATATATGTATAAAAATGAATCCCTATTTCGCTTGGTCACGACATCACCTGTGAACGGTTGGATGTATTTTAACGGTACTTTCACTGGCAGATAGCTAATTTTATTCAGAAAAACTAAATCTACGTGGGTGAAACCACGGGGCACAGCTAGTATAGGATAAAAAAAAACAAAACAATGACTCGAGGAATCAAAGTTTTGGAGAAATCATAATATTTTGTACCTGCATGTGGTGGGTAAAGAGACTGACTGACTGAAAAGTGACTCTTAACTCTAAGAGACTTCATGGTTATTCTATGCAGATAAAAAATACTATTATATATTAACTTATAGAAAAACAAAAAATGCGCCTGCTTCCGATTAATAGAATACAAATTCAAGAAAATATTTATCTTATATTATATGTCAAGAAAACTAATGAAATCAACCATGATAACGTAGGAAAGGGGTAGAATAGGGTTCCCAATATAATAATAATGGGCAAGGCTGAGGATTAGGATCGAACCCGAGTCAGCACAAACGATATTAAACATACTGAACGTTACTAGAGGTCCAGCGATAGGGCTGGTTGTTGGACGTCGTTATAATCATTTAATAGGGAGTATGGCGAGACGAGTAATCATTCATTTTGTGAGGTCAAACCTTGGATATGTGTTTAAGAAATCATTCTACTTACTTATAAAAAGAAGTGGTAACATTTGTCAATTAAATTGCAATTTAATTCATAAAATCAAAAACAATAATAAGCATTGACTTATGTTCCACATATCGTCCAATAAGCATCTAATCTTTTGTAACCTATAACAAGTGCACTTTAAAAATAAATAGATAGTAGATAAATAAGTATAATATCAAAAAAAATTTAAATGTTTTGCGATTATTTATTTTTATGTTATACTAGCTGTGTGTGCCAAGCTGTTTCACTCGCGTAGATTTTGTTTCATCCTTATTGTCGCGGAACCCTAATATTTTTGAGAAATGAAAGTAGCCTAAGTTACTCCTTGAAAAATCAGCTACCTGCCAGTGAAAGTCCCGTAAAATCGGTTCAGCCGTTTCAGAGATTACCCGGAACAAACAGACAGACAGACAGAGAAAAAATTTAAAACTTGGTTTTTTAGTGTCTGTAGCGTGTATGCTTTCATACGCATTTAGTGAAAAGCTGTTATTTTAGACACTTCAATTTTATTTATGTGTATGTAGTATGTATAGATTGTTATGTACCAGCCAATACTCTGTGAGAAAAATGTTCGCCTGGAAGTTTTGGCTCTGTATATCAATGCGCCTGAAGGTTTTGATTCTGTATATCAATAGAACCTCATTTATGAAAAAATAGTAGATAGAAAATATTGCACAGGCCGCGAGTGGAACGCCGCCCTGCGATCGTGCCAATTTCCCTACGTCCCTACGTCCCACGCCATTCGAAAATATATCGTACTCACATCCGAATACTGAAAATAATTGGGGCGGCTTTATCTTCTTTCAATTGAATAATATAAATTATAAGTAAAGTCGGAACAATAAAAAAAAGTTAGGGGAATGCTATCTGCCAGTGAAAGTCCCGTTAAAATCAATCCAAACGTTTCGGAGATTACCCTAAACAAATAGACAGACAGAGTACAATTTAAAAAATTGCTTTTATAACTTTCTTATGCATTTAGTTAAAAGCTGTTATTTTTGAATTACAAACCTAACTTAAATTTTATTTATCTGTGAATTATGGATGTCGCCGCCGGAGGACCCAAAAAAAACCAAAATTAATTTATAATATTTAATTAAATTGAAATTACAATTAAAACTTAATGTTAAAGAAACCTAGTCTACTTCCTATCGATGCTAGAATAAGAATGACAGAGAGTTAATATAAAATTATACATTGCAAGTAAAATTGATTCACACGCTAAAATATAATAATGTGGAAAGTTCCAGTAAAGTGCGGCGTCGGATGGCGCCGGCCTCCTTTGGGTTCGATGATACTTCTTTCTGCTAACGCTGCAAATCCGGTGTTGCAATAGGTGTGAAGGCGTTTACATAAAATACGTATTCGCTGCAATTTCGTAAGGGGCTGTCCATATAACACCTCCCCCCTGAGAACAGCAACTATTTCTGCATCTTGAGATGATGGAATATTGCTGTCTTATGTGGTCCAGAGTTCTCAGGCTTCGCATAGATGTCTTCTCCGGGTGATGCTGGCATCTCTCTCGTAGCACATCTCAATAGCCCGTAGTGTTTTATAATTGACACACTAACGAGTATCAGTACACATATTAGGATTATGGTGTACAACGGGATCGTCGTGTTGTAGATATAATCCGACGAGACTTGTTCAATTTGAAGGGCAGGTTGCGTCATAAGTTGATTCTGTGTTTCATGTAGCTGCTTTAAATCAATCGATTTGAGAAGTATCTGGGGTGAATTGTTCACGTGAGCTTCTACGTCATAGGGGAGTTTCATTATCTTCAGAGGTAGTCCTTGAACTCGATCATTGGTATTGGTGATTGTGAACTCTGAAGTCTGAAGGAAGCAGTTGACTGGGATGGTGACCAGGTAGGTGCCGCTCACGATGTTGTAGTCATCTCGTGCGCACCGCATGTGTATCTTCGTCGCGTTGGGAAATGACACGACGTAATGCTGCTCGTCGAGTTGCTCTAGTGATATTCTTGAGAGGGTGATTGTGGTCATCTCGCAGGCGTCGTCCAGGGACTGATTGATGATGAGATCTTGCGTGCAATCCGGCTGCTCTCGGAGCTGGTGGTCCATCTTATCTCCACAGAGGTACCAGTGATTGTACTTCGGGCATTCTGCCTCCATGTACACGTAACCTTTCCTGTTCGTTGCTATTAGCGGATAAGGAGGGATGAGGGCCTGCCGGTATTTATTAGGTGCAACCGATAATTTATATAAATCATACGTATCTCGGGCAAATATAGGTAATTTAAAGACAACTACAATTCTAGTACCAGAGAAATAGTAACCGGGTTTTATTATATCGTAATATTGCCTGAGTTCTAAGTCTAAAACATGATCCTTACTATAAATTGAAATTAATCTACTAATCATATTACTTAAAACTTTCATACTAATCATAGAGTGGTGAGTACTTGAAGCGCGAATGAAAGCTAGCATATTTTCTATTCTAATTAGCTCGTCTAAAATATCATTTATGTTTTCTGTAATTATGGCTAAGTTTTGAGCAAACTTCATATATTTTATAAGACTTGAGTCTCTATAAGCTTCGGCATCTAAAATGAGTTTCAAAGTATCGTTAATTTTGGATTGGTTATCGACTAACTCTGTCATTAAATGAGAATGCTGGGCCATCCACTCTTTATTTAAACTAATATGGGAATTAAACTGGTTAGCAATCTTATTATCATTATCCTGAAGAATTTTAATAGCATTATCGTATCTGGTAGCATCAGAATGATCAAGGTTACCAGTGATTGTTTTAATCATTGAACCTAAGCCGTCAATGAGACCTCTTTTTACTCGCGTTGGTTCTAGCGTTTCTAAGTGACTCATTACTTGTATTAATTTTGATGAAAGGTAATCTATTTGAAGTTCGTACAACATGTAGGTATGATTTTTCATTTGATGTTTGAAATCTGATAACTGAAATTGTAATAACTCTATTTTATCGCTAATATCTTTAAGTTGTATATATTGTAAAAATGTATGAAAGTGAGTAATTAACTTAGTAGCTCCAAGTCGGAATGGTAGAAGTCCAGGACCATCATCAAGACTCTCAAGTGTTATCTCTTGATTGATTTCCTGAGCCGTTATCAAACGAGCAGTCAGGACCAGTAGCACCCTGCAACAATTGGGCACTTTTAGGGACTCTTTTTAACCGACTTTTAGCGACGGGACCGCGCTTTTTCGACGTATAGATATGTATCGGTAAGTCTGCTAGTACGGTATCCTGACTATATCGCGGTGCCAGTTTCTGACGGCTGGCCAAGGGGTTATTTACGAAAACGCGTTGTTGGGGTTGATATTCGGTTTCTGGTTCCCGAGTTTTATTTAAATTCTCTATAATATTAGTGCGCGTGTTCAACGATGACTCATTGATAGCGTCGTATACTAGTTTCATGCTTTCGCGATGATTAAGCATGTATTGTTGCATTAAGTGCTGGGACATATCGATATCGAACGGATCTCGCGGGTCGAAGTGACCGGTTATTATATCGAATGGTCTGCATTTAGTAAAGGAATGGATTGAACTATTATACGCCAAAATTGCATAGGGGACAAGGTTAATTACGTCTTGATCTTTGTGACTTAATTTTAAAATGCGAAGGTGTTCTAGTAACGTAGAGTGAAACCTTTCAACGATACCGTTATCGTTAGGGCTATGGGGCAAAGTTCTATGATGGTGTATTTTATGTAAGTTGACGAATTCATTAAACAATTGGTTCGTAAATTCCGTACCGTTGTCCGAAACTATTGTAAGAGGGAGACCATGATGAGTACAGAATTTAAGTAGCGCTTGTAATGTACTAATGGCGGTACCATCGCGAATATGATACGCCTGTGCATACTTTGAGAATACGTCCACGATAGTTAAATACTTTTCATTCTGAATTGAAAGCAGATCTATATGGACTGTTTCGAAAGGTTTTGTAGCTGGCGGTACTATATTGAATTGTTGTTTGATGGGGTTGCGATCATATTTTGCTTGACCGCAAATAGTACAACTATTAATAAATTTAGTAATGTCGTCTTTCATCTTTGGCCAATAATAACGACGGGACAAGGCTAAGTGGCATTCATTAATTCCGCGATGATTCGTTTTACCCTCGTGGTAATGTTTTAATATTTCCTGTTGTCTGAGATACTCTTTTACATTCTCGACCTCGAATTTGGATAAGACTAAATTCATGGAAGAGCTTCTAAATTTATCTTGGATGATAGGTATAATGTCATAAAGTGCCAAAGGTGGATTTATAAGTAACGCGGTCTTAACCTTCGGATTCACAAATTCTTTAATGACGTCAATAATATCGGATTCTAAGTTGGAACTTGATACTTGTACGGCGGTCCTAGTATGAGTATCAAATGGCTTTGAAGCCGTCGGTCGCTTTTTAATGTCGCCGACAACTGTGATAACTAACTGCCTGTGAAATTTATTCAATGGTTCTGCTACGATGGGGATCTCTAATATGGGATTTTCGAGACTAGTGTGAGCGGAAGCGGTAGATGAGTTTTCTACTGTAGGTGGGTGTTCGGATGCGTTTGCAATTACTGAACTGGCCTCCTCGTTATGGATTTGAACCCGAGACAAAGCGTCTGCATTGCAGTTGCTACTACCCTTTTTATAAACTACACTATAGTCATATTCCGAAAGTTTGAGCTTCCAACGAGTTAACCGAGAGTTGGGCTCTTTTAGATTCATAACCCACTGGAGTGGCTTATGGTCTGTTACGATTTTGAACTTTCTACCGAACAAATAGGGTCTAAAGTATTTGGTTGCCCATACAATAGCGAGGAGTTCCTTTTCAATAGTGCTATAATTTATTTCACTCTCGTTTAGAGTGCGCGAGGCATAGCAAACCGGTTTATCCGCGCCTATGGTACCTTGCGATAATACCGCACCGATAGCTATATTAGACGCGTCTGTAGTAAGAACGAAGTCTTTAGAAAAATCGGGGTATTGGAGAATCGGATCATTAGTTAGTAGCTGTTTGCATTGCTCAAAGCAGTTGATATAATCTGAATCTAACACTACTTTCCTACCTTTCTTAAGACATTGCGTCATAGGTTTCGTCACGCGTGCAAAGTCAGGTATAAATTTGCGATAGTAACCTACTAAGCCAAGAAATTGTTTGATTTCCTTAGGTGTTTTAGGAATCGGATATTTTTGAATGGCTGTTATCTTATCGGGGTTTGGCTTGATACCGTCTTTACTAATTACATGTCCTAAGTATGCCGTCTCGAGCTTAAGGAACTCTGACTTGTCCATTTGAATTTTAAAGTTCGATTCGCGTAGTTTTTGAAATACTTTCTCTAAATTAATCATGTGTTCCTGTAAAGAGGTACTGAAGACGACAATATCGTCCAAATAAACTAGACAAACTGTATTCTGAAGGTCTTTTAGAACATTGTCCATTACGCGTTGGAAAGTGGACGGGGAATTTTTTAAACCCATTGGCATACGTAAGAACTCATAGTGACCGTTTTCTACATTGAATGCGGTCTTCGGAACATCACCAGGTTCCATTTCTATCTGAAAAAATCCGCTAGCAAGGTCTAGGGTGGTGAAATACTGACAATTACCAAGTTTATCTAAAATGTCATTGATGTTAGGTATCGGGTATTTGTCATCGTAAGTCTTTTCGTTCAACTTACGAAAATCTACAACGAGGCGCCACTTAGTTTTACCGGAGGCGTCGGCCTTCTTCGGTACTACCCATATAGGCGAGCTCCAAGCGGACTCTGATGGTCGAATAATACCCTGATCTAACATTTTGCCTATCTGGTCCCTAACTTCGTCTCTATGAATATACGGATAGCGATAACTCTTCGTATATACGGGAATTTCGTCCGATGTTCTAATGCTGTGTTTGATTTTATTCGTGAAGGTCAATCTTTCTCCATCGATATAAAATACATCCGCGTATTTTATACAAAGCATTTCTAAGTTCGCGCGTTCTTCGGCATTTAAATGGTCCGTACGTAAACGCGATAGAACTTTGTCCGCACGCTCTGATATCAAAGGGGTACGCGAGCATTGAACGTTATAAGTTTCGGCTTGGACGGGGCGATCTAACGAAAATATTAGGTCGTGTTGCGTCGGATTCGTAACTTCTATAAATCCGCGATTATTCTGAACGGTAGTTAAACACTGATTAATAACGCAATTTGAAATAGTCTGTTCATTAATTAATGCATCGCCATCTTGTAAGTTAATAGGAATTTTTATAATTTTTGATGAATTGGCCGGTATAATATCTTCGTACCAGTTAACGTTTCGCGAGTTGTACATACTTATAGGATTCGTCGAATTACGTGTTATGAGAACTTTATCTTTTAAATCTATTTTGGCTTCCCAATTTTCTAACAAATCTAGTCCTATAAGACCGTCAAAGTAATCGTGAAATTTATAAATGTACAATTTAATGTTATCAGTTTCATCAAATTCTGAAAAGCAAGGAATATTAATCGAATAATTATTCCTAGATGTTGCATGAACGTTAGTTACTTCAAATGGATCAAAATTAAGCGGCAAGTGTGAATAAAAATTCTCAATGGCATTTGGACTAATAAAAGACTGGTTTGCGCCCGTATCTATTAGTAATTTTAAGGGCGGATCTGCAATTTGTATGTATGGAAGCTGCCTTTGAGTTTGCAAATTTAATTCTATTTTAACTTGTCGGATTTCGAACGCTTCTGAAAATCCGGCTCTTCTGCAGAGCTGGTAGAGGGCTGAACCTCATCAGAGTAGCCTGAAGGGCATTCATGTGATTCATCACACATTGGGTAGGCTGTATAATAAGGTTCATGATAATAAAAATCGTTGGCTGTAAAGTACTCATAAGGATCACATGTATAAAATTCAGGATAGTAATAATCATAGCTGTCACACTCATTCATATTCATTTCCTTAGTTTTAAAATAATTTGAAGCAGGAATATTGCCATGCTTACGCCAATCATGACCAGTTAACTGGTTTCCCATAGGTCTTTCCCTAGCAACATAGTGGCTAACACCACTCATAGGCTTAGGGCCCTGATATTGAGACACATTCCTAGGAGCAAGCTGGAAATTATTTTGATTAGCGTTATAATTTTGTGGCGGCGCACGGAACATTTGTTGCGTGCGTGATGGCACATTCACAGGTCTAAAAGGCACATTTTGCTGGTAATTTGGCTTCCACATTTGTGGGACTGGCTGCATATTAGAATTAAATGGAGGACGTGCAAAAGAATTGAATGGTTTAAACGCGGGCAAGGAATTGTATATTGGTATTGGCATTGGCTTTGGCGATTGAAACGGTTGTGACTTCTTTTCGGACACTAAATCATTACGGCCTTGAAGATACATAACGTTCAATTCCTCTTGCACAAACTCTAAAGCTTTTTCAGCACTATCAGGACGCATGCATCTAATGCGAGACCCTAAGGGCTCTTTTAAACCACGCACAAACGCTTGCATTGTTAATTTCTTGTAAAGAATGCGTTTGGCTTCAACAGTGGTACTGACATTTTCATGCAATGTGACATAGGTCATAATGGTGCTGAACAAGTTAACACATTTATCATAAAATTCCTGTGGCGAACTATTCCCTTGTGTGGCTAACATAAGATCATTGTACAAAGCGGTCTCATCACGTTGGTCTGAAAAATTATTTATGAGGGCATTTTTAATGCTATTCCAATCTTCAGATATGCCGTTCGAATTTATAATACGTGCGGCTGGCCCAGTAATCTTATTAAGTACGCCGTTAATGAGACAGAGCTTTGCTAACTCATTGCCTGGATTTGCAGTTACATATTCGGCTACAATTTGATCACACAAATTTATAAACCGGGGGAGCACATGGGGGTTGCCGTCAAAATCGGGTACTAGGCGTAAGGCCTTGAAAATTGTGTCTACGTCAGTCATCTCGGTCGGTTGATATTCTATCGAGCCTAACGAGGAATTTAAAGTACTATCTAAATTATCTAAATCTACACTAATATTTCTATTTCTATCTAATTCAAGCCTACGAGCTACTATAGCACGCGCAGGCCCTCTTGGGGTAGTTTGCTTAGGATGAAAAATTTTGCACGATAATTAACACACTAAAATAGGAAAAGGGAAAGCAACGCACAGAAAAAATTGTGAGTGTACTTACATGAATTTCATTCTGGTTCCTCTGGGATCGATGTCTAGATTTATCCTCCGATCCGGACTCCAGGTTCTTTGGATACCCGGGCGCTGATTAATTCGATATGAGAATCTAAGCTACCCTAAGTATCCTACCGACTGCGCCAATTATGGATGTCGCCGCCGGAGGACCCAAAAAAAACCAAAATTAATTTATAATATTTAATTAAATTGAAATTACAATTAAAACTTAATGTTAAAGAAACCTAGTCTACTTCCTATCGATGCTAGAATAAGAATGACAGAGAGTTAATATAAAATTATACATTGCAAGTAAAATTGATTCACACGCTAAAATATAATAATGTGGAAAGTTCCAGTAAAGTGCGGCGTCGGATGGCGCCGGCCTCCTTTGGGTTCGATGATACTTCTTTCTGCTAACGCTGCAAATCCGGTGTTGCAATAGGTGTGAAGGCGTTTACATAAAATACGTATTCGCTGCAATTTCGTAAGGGGCTGTCCATATAACATGTGTAAATGAATTAGGTACACGCACAAACAAAAACAGAGAGTAGAATCCATAGGTATTTGTTGGATAAATGATTCCGGCCGTTATCTCTCTACTGCATAATTCATGCGGCACTTAGGGGATGACCCGACACGATGGGCCCGTGCTAAGAAGAACATCCATTTTATTTCTCATACATTGATTTTATTAACTGTGGTGTTGCGACTTGTCGGAGGGTGACTCGTACTAGGCTGATATATGTTTCAGGGTTCCGTTGGCAAATTTGATAAAACCTGTATTGTAAGGTGTTTGACATTATCGATGACAAAAGATCCTTAGGTGCTAAGTTTTAATAGATTTTTTTATGATACTACAAGGGTACCATTATCAAATTATTATTTAACCTTTATAGACGTATGTAGCTTGTATACGTGCCGTCTGTTTGAGCGCGCAGTACATATAGTGGGGGTAACTGGGCATGTATTTTTTTTTTTTTTTGTGGATTCAAGAAGAGGGCTCATGACGGCATATTTTTTTTATTATTTTGCTTTTGACGAGGGGGAAACCTTCAAAAGGTACCCGACCGTCCTGAGAGGTAGGTTTCTTACCGCGCTAAAACTCCCCCGGAGGCTATCCTTAGAATTTAGGGGGGACTCAAGGTACTCTGATCACAACGGTGTCGCACTCTGCCGGGGCATCTGTATCGCGCAAGGCAGCGCGAGCCACATCGCGCTGCCACTTTCCCGGGCCCGAGGCTCGGTGGTCAAGGCTCCCACCCTGACCACCGCCAGCAGGCCCTCCGGCCCCCTCCTAGTCGCCTCTTACGACACCCAGGGGTACCATAGTCAAATTCTTAGACCCTGGCTATTTGACCCTCCACAGAATCCCAGCTTCTGAAACTTGCGAAGACCAATTAGTTTCTGAAGACTGATTGTTTTGTTAGCATCCATTAATTACCTATATGTTCATGTTTTATATCTAACATAAATGCAATTCATATATCCATTGAAATAATATTTTTTACACTTGCACAAACTTTCGTCACTCGAATGAAAGATTCAACAGTAATTACCATGCCTGCAACGGACTGTGTGAATGGGAGTTTTGAACATTGATAGATGACACCCTTAAGGTCTCACGGTCAATACTTGAAACTGAAAGAAAATAACTTAGTTAGTGTTATTTGTTTTTAAACACCGTATTGAATCTTCTCAGGGTTAAGGTATTATTAGTTATCTATGTATGTAGTATTATTAGCAGGGATCCCTAATTATTTCAAGAAGTAATATTACCTTACTCGCAGAAGATATAGCTAGTTTTTTTTTATTTATCGTACAAACGAATTTTTCAAAAACAAATATTTCAGACGCTACATTTAGGAACTAATTAAAATCTGTTATCAAATCAGGTAATTTAATTTGAACAATTTGTATGTTTAGAGTAGCTGTAGATTCTGAATGAATTAAAATCAAGTACTTTACAGGTCCCGTCACGAGCTATGACACTGACCTTGTGTGCGCAGTAGTAATTTTGTTTTTCTGTAACTCTCTGTCTGTTACTATTTTCGCTGAGCGCTCATAAGTCGTGACGGCACACGTTTTAACATTCGCAGGGCGGTGTATACCTAGTGGACCTGCTCAACGTATACGGTCCAGGACTAGCGATCCTGTTCGTGGTATTTGCGGAGGCAGCCGGCGTCTGCTGGGTGTACGGCGTGGATCGCTTCTCGGAAGACGTGAGAACTATGCTGGGACATTCCCCTGGATGGTTCTGGAGAGCTTGCTGGTCTTACATCAGGTAAGTGTACTTAATGACCACACACTGCAATTTGCAAAGCCTGGAAAAAAGACCACCAGGCTCCTTACCATGAGGTATCAATGCCATGATAACTTGATTCATGTTACACAGGTGTATAAGACGTAAGTAAATCTGTCACACAGCTGAACTATAATTGCAATAAGAGCTCGTGTTTGTGCCCCTCGTTTTCCCAGAAGGTGCAAATGATAATTTGGTTTTAAAAAGTTCGCGTACATTAGCAAAAAAACCATTGAAATTGTCACAATGCTTTATTACAAGAAAGGTTTGAAAGAAGAGATTTTTAATGGATCAACAACGTGATTTCGATGCAATATTGCAAAAAAAGCTCGCGAAATATCTCGGATTCTAATCAGTGGCAAGAATTTTTTCCTGCTAAATCCATACCTACTTATTAACTAGGCTTTTTAGTTTTTTCCAAAATCAATATCTTTCTTCTTATATTTTCACCAAAGTACGCATATTCTACTCGGCCTAAATTGTTTTACAGTCCAGTGTTCCTGCTCGTGTTGTTCATTGTCTCCGTGCTGGCTCACGAGGAGATGTTAGGCGGGGAGTACACCTACCCACCGTGGTCCATCACCATGGGCTGGGCCATGACCGGCACCACCGTCTCTTGTATACCACTTTATATGATCTACAAATTCATCATCACTCCTGGAAACTTTGTTAATGTAAGTTACTTAATTGAACTAGTTACAGCTAAAACTTATTTACGTATAGCCGTATCGTCGTCGTCGAGCGTCGGTTTTAGAGATACGAAATTGAACCATATCCTCTGTGTATTATGCATCAATTTCCAATGATTGAAACCAACGCTCGTCGTCGAATTCGACGCTGAGAATCCTTAGTGAATAACGCAGCAGTTGTACGTGCGTTTGCCTGCATTGGACTTGGCCGTGCAAATGAGACAAGTTTGACTGAAGGATTTTGAAAGGGCGGCTGGATTCGACGCTTATAAATATTCTCACTTCTGGTTATACGGGCTACCGACTTTTCCTGTAAGTATGCGAATATGAGACGACAGTCGCTTTGTTTAAAAATCAGGTGACTATCTACATCGGGTTAGGTCAAGATAATGATTGAAATAGGAGCTGAACCTACTTAATATAACACCACTGACTCACCCGGGAAGTCAGGGACACTAGAGGGCTCTTTAGGTACTAAACAATTTAAACTTACACACGTCTTAACATCTTTAAACATCAATCTTTATACTAATTATACTTTTATACAATTTCACAGCGTATAAAAACAATAATGCGCCCGGAGGTGATCACCATACCACCAGCCGACTCCACACTCTGCAGCCTGTGACCTGAAGGTGTGAAGCACAGCCCCATGCCGGGTAAACCCACGGTAGAGTGGCTTGTCTAAATGACACAGTAAACCATTATTATCATCAATGTATCACTGACGCTGGCCCTAGGTCGAGACTCTATTATATAGATCGAATAATAACTTTATAATAATCGTATATCTTTTCTTAATAATTCACACTATCAATATGTATTACTAGATTTAAATATGTATAAGCGTAGGTATTAGTAATTTTGTATAATCATGAAAAAGGAAAAAAAAGTTTATTATATTATAGATATACATACGTAGGATGCAATTTGATATCACTCAAAAATATTGCTTGAAAGTTTTCAGTAGAACGTAGAATATATAGCTCGTAGGAAATGTATAAAAATATGGAATTAAGAAGCTTTATTCATCGCAAAATATAAAGCATTGGCAGATCAAAGCGGGTGCAAATATTACAAACAAATTGTAGATGACATAATATAAATATTTATCCATAATTAATATATTTATATGTGTTGAAAATGCTATCGATAATTAGTAATACAACGAAAGTGTATGTAAGCAAATATAATCTTAGATATCTTAACTATAAGATGTAATATTGTTATAAACAAACGGTTTTGCTGGACAGACTATAATGAGAAAAATGGGAACATAAAATTTGCTTTAAATTATTTGGCAAGTTATATCTTTAAAGGAAACCCCATTTGTAAATACATAAGTATATGTGTATGTGAATGTCTTTAGTAAATGTTCACATTTCTGTATTTACGGGCAATGAATTCAGAATTGTAACATTTGCGTACATTTGTAGAACTTGGCGGATGCACTGCGGTGCATCTTGATAATTGTAAATAAAATATTTGTTATTTAGGAACATATTTTACATTCTCGTAGATAAAAATGTATCTTTCGTCTTTAAAAGTAGAATAAATAATATTTGTTCAATGTTAACTCTCATCAAAGTTACCTACTATAATCAACAAATAAAAACCTAGGTACTTTTAGACTATAGTTTTTTAATAGATATTCTTACTGAACTACAATCAGATGCTTATATGAAATAACAGAACATTATATAACCTCATTATGCATTTAGGTCGATCTCATATTATCTTAAAATAATAATAAATACATACTAACTTAAATTCATAAATTTACGTGTAGAATAGAATGTGGTGTACTTCCATCAATATAATCAACATTTAAATGTCATTGTTATAACTTAAGTAGTTATTTATGTAATTAGCGTGTTGAAAGTAATAACAATTTGTAGTTAATGTAGCGATTGTATCGGTATTGTATTGTTGCTAAGTGTTTTTATAAAAAAATATAAAAAATAGTTCATATACCCATAATTACCAGATATAATTTTTCCGGATATATTTTTTTCGGTTTTTTTTGTGTTTATTAATAATAATATATTATAACTAATGTATAATCTGTAGCTGTTGTCTGTTAGAGATTATAATCGTGTTTGTCTAGTATTAAACAGCAAATGTTTAGATTTGGCCTGTGTCAGCCATTGCAGGTCTGTCTAGCCATTTGTTTTACCATATTTGTGTTTTATTTCGCGTCCTACCTACCCACATCCACCAACCTTTCTGCAAGTTATTCATATGATGATATGTACATGATGCCTGGCTGAGTTTCTTGCCGGTTCTTCTCAGAAGGCTAGTTTACGAACCGGTTGTAAATTCTCGACTTTCATAAGTGCCTTACCAGGGCCTAAACTGAATAAATATTTTTCATTTTCATTTTCGTTCGACGGGGGAACTGGGGCATAATTACCCATTGCGTACCAAAGTTAACTTCTTAAATTGATGAGTGCTAACGTGACAGAAGTTCAGTTAGTTGCCGGACACGAAGGTGACAAACACACATAAGCGTACCTGTGCTCAAATATATATTTAGACACAATCATAGCCTAGGAAGTTACTTCCTGTAACATCAGTTATCGGCCAGGCAAATTCCCGTTAAAATCGGTCCTGCCGTTTCGGAGATTAGCCGGAATAAACATACAGACAGAGACAATTTTACAAATAGTTTCTTATGTTAGTACCGTAAGTTAATACATTTGGGATTATAAATACACACTCCAATTTTAATTATCGGTATAAATTAACTCTACACGTATAAAGTAAATTAATTAGCCATAGCGTCTTTTAATTAAAATGCTTAAAAACACAATATGTAACCTCTTTATTAAACTTTGATAATAAACAAAAATAAGCCATCGCGATCCTGTCACACAAACGTCAATTTCTGAGTAAATATAAATCACCAAAAAATTAATAAAAAATATCAAATGAAATCGTAAAGTGAAAATGTTAAGAATAGGGAGCGTTTATCATATGAGCCACCCACCACATTTATGGCGGGCAAATCTGTAAGCTTCAATACACATTGTGTAAGTACGATATCTCCCTTGCTACCTTGGATATTGCGAACAGGTGCTGTTTGTGGGGGCTATCATATGGTCATCTCAAGCCTTACAATTGAAAATGAAAATAAAATGATTTATTCAGTTTGGGCCCTGGTAAGACAATTATGATTGTCACATCGGTCAAATAGTTTCGGAGCCTATTCAATGCAAACAAACAAACAAAAAATCAATAACATCTTTCCTCTTCGTTATATTAGTGGAGATTTATAGATAGCGTTATTCTGTAGAACTTATATGACTCCCACTTGGAGTCTGTTGCCAAATGGCTGAGCTGCAACGGCGAGGTGTGGGGCGTGGGGCCGACGGCGGTGTTCGCCAGCGCCGCCGCCTTGTTCCTCTACAACGAGCTGGAAGCCACCATCTTCATAGCTGGCGACCAGGCCCACGTTTCCATGCTTGAGAAGACTTTAGTTGTTAGTATATGGTATTTTATTTAAGAACACCATCAAGCCTCGGTATTCATAGATGCCCCGTCGAGAGGTTTAATCGTTGGCTTTAAATTAGTAGTTGTGTTGGGTCATGTCATCATCATCATCATCAGCCGGAAGACGTCCACTGCTGAACATAGGCCTCCCCCTTGGACCGCCACGCCGAACGACAATGCGCTATTAGCATCCATCGGTTGCCCGCGACTCTCACGATGTCGTCGGTCCACCTAGTGGGAGGCCTGCCTACGCTGCGTCTTCCGGTCCGTGGTCGCCACTCGAGAACTTTTCTTCCCCATCGGTTATCAGTTCTACGAGCGATGTGGCCTGCCCATTGCCATTTCAACTTGCAAATCTTAAGAGCTATGTCGGTGACTCTGGTTCTCTGGCGAATATCCTTGTTCCGGATTTTGTCCCGCAGAGAAACTCCGAGCATAGCTCTTTCCATTGCTCGTTGAGTGACCCTTAGTCTTTCTAAAAGGCCAGCTGTCAAAGACCACGTCTCAGCTCCGTATGTCATCACTGGCAACACACACTGGTTAAACACCCTAGTCTTAAGGCACTGCGGGATTCTCGATGAAAAGATGTCACGTAGCTTCCCAAACGCTGCCCATCCGAGTTGGATTCTTCGGGCGACCTCTTTGTCGAAGTTGGACCTACCTAGCTGCACAATCTGTCCAAGGTAAGTATAATGGTCTACAACTTCGATAGTATCGCTCCCAACAACAACCGGTACGGGTGCCGCGTGAACATTCGACATGACTTTCGTCTTGTCCATATTCATTTTAAGGCCCACCTGTTGGGAAACGATACTGAGGTCGCTGAGCATAGTATTGAGGTGCTCCAACGACTCTGACATGATGACTATATCATCGGCAAAACGAAGGTGAGTGATGTATTCGCCATTGATGTTGATGCCGAATCCGTTCCAGTCCAAGAGCTTGAAAACGTCCTCCAATGCGTTCGTGAACAGTTTCGGAGAAATAACGTCTCCCTGTCTCACACCTTTCTGCAATTGGATTGGCTTCGTGCTCTTTTCCTGAAGTCGAATGGTCATGGTAGCGTTTCTATACAAGCACTTCAACACTTCGATATACCTATAGTCGATCTGACATCGTTGGAGGGACTGCAATACTGCCCAGGTTTCGATTGAATCAAAGGCTTTCTCATAGTCCACAAACGCTAGACATAATGGCCGATTATACTCCTCTGTCTTCTGGCGGAGCGTGTGAATGTGGTCTATGGTACTAAAACCTTTTCGGAAACCGGCTTGTTCGGGAGGCTGGAAGTCATCAAACCTGCGTTCGAGACGATTCGTAATGACTCTCGAGAACAGCTTGTAAACATGGCTCAGGAGTGAGATCGGTCTATAATTCTTCAGCAAGGTGTTATCACCCTTTTTGAAGAACAGAACGACCACACTCCTATGCCATGCTTCTGGCGTAGTACCTTCGAGTATGACGGAATTAAATAACTTCTGGAGGACTAAAAGTACCGGTTTGCCACCCGCTCTCAGAAGTTCTGTCGTGATTCCGTCCTCACCCGGCGCCTTGTTGTTCTTGAGCTGTTTGAGAGCCATTCTAATCTCGTACAAGCTGATGTCTGGGATATCCTCGGTGTCATGTACGGGCGTGAAAAAATACACGCACAGTATAACCACTATTTTCGCTGAGCGCTATAAACTCGTAGCAATGAATTCTTAAGTTAAGTACATAGCTACAGTTATGCGTCTGAGAAGCACCCAACACAAATGAGATGGGATGTACATACATACCCTTTAGAAACCCTTGTTGGATAATGTCAAGATAGGCTGTTAATTTTGGAAACAACTGATAGCTCGATTATTTTAACCTAGCATACCTACATATTAACCAAAATATATCAGTCTAGCTGTTCATGGTACCAATCATTTTCAGTCGACCATGGTGTGTGGGATGCTGGCGCTGATGATCCACCTGTGGGTGTGTTCCATGCGCTTCTTCCAATACTACCTGGACACGCTCATCAAAGATGTGAGTCACTTACGAGTACCAGAAACAAGCCCTGATATTACTAGATTTGTTATTAATTTTTATAACAATAAGTGGCTACTCATAAATTCAAAAATCCAGCATTCAAATGCCAGGCCGACGATGAAATATATGAGAAAGTCTGAAATGAACGGAAACTGCTGGTTTTAGAGGCATGGTGTGCTGTAGGAAATCCATTATGAAAGGGTTTTCTAAAGTTGTCCACTAAGGAGGTTAAATGTGAGTTGAAAGAAAAGGCGTGGTGTAAGAATAATGTGAAGATTATACGGTGGTTTATGAGTTTGTAAAATCTACTGCCCTTGCTGCTTTTAATTTCTGATCGACTGACTGACCGACTGTCTTACATATCACAGCCGGCTGGTACTAATGACATGATGATATTTAGAGACAGCGTTCTTGGGGTGGTAGGTGGTAGGTATACTAAGAATGGATTTCCAAAGTGCCAAGTTCCACCCCTAAAGGGGTTAAATGTGGGTTGTAAGAAAGAGCCGTAGGTAATGGTCGAGTAGCTATATCTCCTTTTTTTTGTTCATAGAGTCCCAACATGCTGCTGGAAATGACGACAGCAGGCCTGCTCGGCGGTCAAGCGGAGATGGTCCCCTTCGGGCCGCTAACACGGTTCCTGCGTCAGCAACAACCACAGATACACATCACAGTGTGCTGGTTCCTCTCGTTGTGCTACGCCGACTACGTCAGGAAACACTACTGTCAGAGATTCAACATGCCCTATTTGGAGCAGTGGTTGGTACTGTCATTGGTTCTGGCTTTTTAAACGCATCTTATTGTCAAATCGTTCACTAAAACCGTGTGATAGATAAGGGCGGAGCCAGAAGGTATTACGGGGGAGGGAGGTCTCGCTGGGCTTGGTATCGGTCGATTAAGTATATGATAAGTTTAGCAGACTTCAACAAATGAGAGGAGGTATTTATTTATACTACGCGATTTTTTGAAAGCACCTATACGCATGCGAATGGCTTAAACTGTTATCTGTAAGATTCTGTTTTAGTGCCAAATATTTATCATACGAGTATTGGAATAAATATTTTACCAAAATAATATCCAAATTCAGTCGCAAACAGTAAAAAGGGATTACCAAATTTGTGATTCAGTTGGTACCGTTAAGTGAACTGTTATGAATAATATATATATATTTGTGTTTCGGGTGGGAGCAGGCAAACAGAGTTGCACGAGCGCGCGTCCAGGGGCGTGCACCGCACCATGGAGAAGGTCCACAGCTTCGTCGGCTCAGTCCATCAGCGGCTGCGTGGGTACGCGCCTCCCGCCCACCCACCTCCGACCACTGAAGTGCATACGTAATCCACACTCGTTTATACATTTATTTATTATTTTTTATACCAAGAAAGTTGCTGTGTATTTAATAAGTTCTGGAAACCTTACTTGCCTACCCAGCTCCAACAAGCGGTGCACGCATTGTACTCACACATAATGCGACAATGTGCGCGTGACCGCTCACGGACCGATGCGTCAAAGCTTGCGACGCTTTGAAAGAGTACAAACTAGTTTGCGCGGAGGTCGGGGGTTGCAGTACGTAAAATCAGACTGAAGAACACTGTTATTTGACTCAATCTTCATATTTTCACTAGACAGCAAGTAGTTCCTACCTAATCGGCAGCATTAGCTCTAGCATTTTGACTAGCTCCGGGCAATATATCACGCATTTATTGTATTAGTAAACGCTTCAATTTGCAACTTCGTCTGCCTGGAATACATACCGAGACAAAAGCCAAGGATAATAATAAGATACAATGAACCATGACGAAGAACCCATTGTAAATTCCATGGTACACCATAGCTTAGGAGTCAGGGAAACAGCCACATTGTTGATCAATAGTCTTAGGCATAATGTTGTTAACTAGAGTGAGAGTGGGTCCCCGAAGAGGTCTTCGTTCGACGTCAGCAGAGCGCCCAGCCGGGTATCCTGGGCCAACGGGTGCGGGCGAGCCGCCGACACCCAAGGGAAGGAGCTCTGCGTCCGACTCGTCAGCCAGTCAAGCGAGACAACTGCTGACGCTATTGAGAAACTCAGATCTTATATCACCGTGAGATATTGCTTTAATACTTACTTACTTTCTTCTCGGAAGGCTGGATTCCGAACAGCCTTGCTGGGGACAAAATTTAATAAATCATTTTTAGTATTCCCCTGATCGCAGGCTATTCACTAGCTAATTATCATTTATTCTAACCTATAGAATAAATGATATTATGTACCTACTTAACAAAATGTCTTCTCTACACTTGATGTCTGAGAAGTAATTTAGTTAATTAAATATAATTAATCTACATCTAAAAACTTTTTTTTAAATCTCTGTCTGTCTGGCGGACTGGACCGATTTAAACGGGACTTTCACTGGCTACTATCTGAGGTTTGTAGGAGTAACAAAGTTTCATTTAGAAAACTAATTTAGATACTTTTATTAGGGTTCCCCGAAATTAAAACTACGAGGGTGAAACCGTTATTAATAAAAGTGTATTTCAGGCAACAAGATGTGCGTGCTGCAGTGCACAGAACCCCGGCGTCGGTAGTCCTGGCACCGCCACTCCCAAAGAAGCAGGCCCTTGAGGACTTCCCCTGGCGGAGCATGGCGACCCTGCCTTTCAAATAGCACTGTATCATATCGCGTCTAATATATTATTATTATTGTTCGGACTTCTCTTATTTTATTTATCAACATAAAGGCACTTTTTAAGAGAATTTGTACATTAGGTTGCTATTAATTCATTAGAAATTCAAAAATGGTAGTGAGCTTAGGAATGCAGTAACTATCTATTATAAGAGCTATAGTTTGGCTGCAATCTCCACTGACGCCCATTGGAAGCTAGCCGAGGAACAAAGCAGAACCATTTAGAAATAAATCTGTAGGTAAGCTGAAGGTATTAATTATTCGAAACCTTAGACAATAGCGGTGGTGAAAGAACGATTCACGATCTAATATTTGTTTTAATTTCTATGTCATCCATATACTTAACAACGCAAGGTTATAAAGGACATGAGAGAACTCGAAGCCTTCAATGAGAGACAACGTTCATAAATGTAGTATAATATTGCTAAGGAGTATTAACAGACTGACCATGTAGGTCTGATTCAAAATCCAAAAATAATTAATAAAAATATAATAATACTTAGCTCTATGCAAGCGTGTCAATTGTCGACACGAAGACACGGGGTGTCAAAGCGTCGCGATCATGGTGACATTGAAATTATATTTGTTTAGATCACCAAGCAAAAATAATAACAAATGGTAAATTTCGTCGTCAAACAGTGTTCAACCAAATTCTGTGATGTGGGAGGCCTCTATATGGTCTTATATTAAAGTTGAAGCTGTCCAGGCAAGTATATAGTAGTATATACCATCGCAAGGATCCAGGCTAACTTATTAATCTACTAGCTAAGTTACTAATCTACAAAGCGGAATCCATGCTGAGTTTAAAATGCTAAGAATTCGTGAGAATTTTCCTACCGAATTCGAAATCGATGAGGTGACACAACTGCACATATAATTATTCTGACAAGCAATGCGGTCAACCCATTAGTAACTAAGTGATCTAAGCGGTCCACGCAGCCTTTCGAATCGGGTATCAAGCGCGTGTTACTGGCACTATAAGTGAAAACTAACCCTTTAATGACGAAGTTCTGGGCCTAACAATATAATACTTTCAAAAATATTTCTCCACGACTCGATAAGACGAGAACCCCTTTTAGAAAAACCAAGTCCCTTTTGGAATTCTTCGACATTTTTGCATTGGAGTTTGAGATTGCACTTAATAACACCATAATGATCCTGACGTTTTAGTTAGTGGAGTGGGCAAAATGTGGGGAGTCGGCTGTTTCGGTGATTCCGACATTGCTGTGGGCGTTGGGGGCAGCTGCGCTTGCGCAGCGATTGATAGCGGCGCTGTTCAGAAGGTTCCTATTCAGGCGAGTGCCGCTTTGGGAAGTCATATTACAGGTTACCCTCTACTTATCTATATTCTATTGTCATAAGGTAGAAGAATACGAGAGGATCAGTTTACCCTTCATAAAGGAGTTTTTAAAACTCATGCCCTGTAACATAATAAATATAATTGGAGGTCATTTCCAATATCTATACATACACATAAATAAATTAGTGTCTATTGTGCCTGAACAGCAACTAAACACATATGAAAGTTTATGAGTACTTACCTACATCAAGATAAAATCGATTTGCCAATTTTTCTCAATCTCTCTGTCCGTTTGTTCCGGCTAAGCTCCGAAGCGGCAGAATCAGTTTTAACGGGACTTTCAGTTGCAGTGAGTGAATTAGGGCTTCGCGTCATAATGTTAGTTGTAATATGGAAGATCGCAACCAAAAAACGATTACCACAAAGTATAAGTTATGTTATTATCCCAGCACCTCCTGTTCGTGTGGATGGTGATATACAGTCTTCACTTCTGGGTGGTATTCGTCAAAGGCCTGAAGATTGTCGTCGACTACTGCTACGAAGATGTGAGTTTAACATCATTCAAATGATTAAGTTAGTATCAAATTATTCTTCCCAATAAAACACCGATAAGTATTATTAGTACGTCTCTCGACTACATTCCTGTCCGTTTTACTATTTCCTCTCGTAAGTCCGGGATCCTAATCCACTTTGCTGTCACCACATATCTTTTGAGATACAAGGTCCAATTATCTTTTTTTAATTGCAGGATGAGCTACCAATAAGCGAGGAAGACATAGCCGCGCGTAAGTTGATGAAGCAGTGGGCAGTGTGGATGTGCGGGGCGGCGCCGCTAGCCTTCTACATCCACACGAGGCCGCGGCCCGAGGTGGCCCCGCTCATGATATGGTTTGTTACTATCTACTCTCTTTGTGACCAAACATCCCACTAGACGAGCTCACGGCCAGTTGCTCCCGTGCATTAAATGGTTCGTCATCACTCTCTTAAATTGCTAGCTCTTTGTGTGACCCAAGATCTCTTACTAACTATTTGCCCCTAAAAAATTTGATCAGCATCAAGAACGAACATTTTCAAACTCGTTTCAAATCACGCTGATTATCTTAAGATTATTTCTTCTTCTTATCATGTAGGTAGAATAAGTTTTCAAACTGCTTATGGTTTTAAAAAAAAATATCTAATGAATAAATAATTTTACACCTTCTCACCAGCTGACCCGTATACCTACGGGTATAATTTTACACAGACACAGAGAAAAAATAAAAAAATTGCCATTATTTTGGCATTACAAACAGACACATAAATTGTATTTATCTGTACTTATAGATTACCTAATTGATTACTAATCAAATTAAGGCATCACTTTGGTATATTTTTCTTGACGCAGGTTCACAACAAGTCCATGGCAGCGTCGCGAGATGGGTCCATACGGGTACTACCTCAACCGTCCCCTGTCCAGCCTGCAGTCCACCACCCACTTGGGGGGCAGCCACCAGGCTGTAGCTCTCCGGAGAGCCTTCAGCGACTCTCGGGTCCTCATCAAACAACCCATCAAGAAGAAAAGACATTCCAAATCAATATAATTACTACCATAAAGCATAAACATTGAATTTGATTGTTTTATTGTGACTTGTTAGATTGGGGTTTTCGCCACTATTTCGCCTATGTTAACTATGTAGGTAGGTTAACCAATATTTATTGATATTCTATACAGATTTGTATGTAATTCCTAAATAACACCTTTTCACTATATGTATATGAAAGTATACACACTACTGACTCTAAAAAACCAAGTTTTAAAATTTTTCTCCGTCTGTCTGTCTGTCTGTCGCGGAACCCTAATATTTTTAGTAAATTAAAGTAGCCTATTATTGCTCCTTGATATATCAGCTACCTGCCAGCGAAAGTCCCGTTAAAATCGGTCCATCCGTTTCAGAGATTACCCGGAACAAACAGACAGAGAAAAATTTTAAAACTTGTTTTTTTAGTCTCAGTAGCGTGTATACTTTCATATGTATTTAGTGAAAAGCTGTTATTTTGGAATTACAAACAGACACTTCAATTTTATTTATCTGTATAGATTCAAGTATATACCTATCAGATAATCGAATTAGGAATAGAATCCCGATATGATAGCAGGCATTAAACTCTTTAAATAATTAATTATATACCCTTTGAAGATAGGTGATATGATTGAGGAAGATTTTTTATGTCACAACTTGGCTCTCAGGCTATCAAAGGAAATTATTTCAGAATATTAGAACACAATCCCCTAAGAGGATAGTTTTACGTCATTAACCAAAAGGGCAGATTTAGGGGACCCCAGACGGGGCAAAAGCTAAAACATCATGTCTTGTAAGAAAATACAGGTGCTGCCATCCTTCCCAATAGCCAAACATATTTATAAAACCTTGATCTTTGATTACCAAGTGAGGTTAGGTTAGCCTGCAATATTCAAGCCGCGAAACATGGAAGGACGCTTCTAGGTTTTAAGTTTTAGTATAAAGTTTACATAGGATACATTTACAAATAGTGAATAAATACGTATTTGTGAAAGTCAAAGGACGCATAGTGCCATAATAACATTAAAATTTTGACAGTGGTGACAGATATCATAAATAATAAATGCAAAATTAATTTTAAAAAACTTTTATTGTAAACGCGTGAAACGCAACCAAAATAAAATTAATGCAAAAAATATTATCTTACATAACTTTATGGTAATGCAAATGTCAAACATCAATAATTTATTACACCTGGCAATCCAAATTTAATAAAACAACGCGACAATAGATGTCACTGATTACGCGATTAGAACGCGCTATTGAGTGGCTCCAATTGTGTTATATAACATATGACAGGTGTTGTTATAGTCATACTAACCTTGCGCAGAGTGTACCGTGATCAAGAAGGCGGTTGCTCCGGGCAGGCGCCTGCCATTGCACTGAGGCAGGAGGTAGCCAGTCTGTGACTATCCTAAATAGGGATACGTCGTGCGTATAATTTTTGCTAGTGGGACCAGCGTTATAACGCGGTCCTTAAGAATCCTTATCTATTAGATAAAGTTCATTATCGTGAAACGAATCGTATTTGCGCTTTACATTAGCGCATGGATGATTCCTAAGTTATAAGGATCCGATGTAAATGACATCGCGGCAAATGTATTTTTTACAAATTTCACTTGAAAAGTTTGCAGACATAATTAACGAAATTTTTATTTTGCGTATTTTGGAAACGTAAACTAACCAATTCCCTTATTGTTTGAGGTCGAGCCATACATTTCACTTCGGGTAAACCACATCGCGGAGTTTTCTCCGAATAAAATAATTATACTCAAATAATAACCATAAACATAAAAAATATAAATAGAAAGAAAAGTCGGTCACATTCAATAAAAAATTTAAGCAGGGGCTTTCATTTCTCTCGTCGAAATATCGATTTGTCAAAGACCTGAATGAAATTTAGAATAAAAATGTAATAAGTAACATACACTTTTCTCTTTGGTGATCAGCTTGTCACCATAAGTATGTAGACATAAAAAAAATTGCCACTCAGCCTTTGATCAATACAATAAAAAAATCATAAAGTCAAAGCATATATTTCATAACTTTAGTAACATTGTACTAACCAACGGTACACCGCGACGCGCCCGCAAACTGTGTAAAAAGAAACACAATATAAGACATAGTTTATTTTCAACATTACATCGATGCATTTCAATAGAAAAATACATTGATTGAAAAACATTCGTGATAGAAAAAGATCAATGTACAATATTTAAATTTTATTGTATAAAATCGTCTTCCATTAGGATACTAACAGGGTGTTAGGTGTCTGTCGCTGTTTTCTGTTTAACTTCGAAACTCTTCAGGGGATCATTCTTTCGTGCCTGAAACAAAATAATATAATTATTTTTTTAGCCACAAACATTTGAGTCGTTATTTTCTACACTAATATAATAAAGAGGAAAGATTTGATTGTTTGTTTGCATTGAATAAACTCCAAAACTACTTGACCGATCTTAAAAATTCTTTCAGCAATGGATATCTACATCATCAGCGAGTAACATAGGCTATATTTTATCCCCGTACTCCCACGGGAACGGGAACTACGCGGGTGAAACCGCATGACGTCCGTTAGTATTTTTTAAACTAGACTTCGCCCGCGGCTTCACTCGATTGGTATAATAATGTAAATGGGGGGTAAATATTTAAAAATACTCGAAGAATTAATAAGTGATTTCAGCATCATATATGTAGTGCAATAGTAATTGAAATAGCACGAGTACTAGCCAAGGTTTTATTAAATCTATACAGATAAATAAAATTGAAGTGTTTGTTTGTAATTCCAAAACAACAGCTTTTCACTAAATGCATATGAAAGTATACACGATACTGACGCTAAAAACCAAGTTTTAAAATTTTTCTCTTGCTATCTGTCTGTCTGTTTGTTCCGGGTAATCTCCGAAACGACTGGACGGATTTTAACGGGACTTTCACTGGTAGGTAGCTGATGTTTCAAGGAATAACTTAGGCTACTTTTAAGAAGAAACTAAATCTACGTGGTTGAAACCGCGGGGCACAGCTAATTAGGAAAATAAATATGTAGCTTTCATCCCAAGTGCCGATAGGGTACATAAAAAACCGTAATACGAACTATGTTTCTTCAAAACAATGTATGGCTAAAATGAAAATGATTAATTTTGCTAAGGCCCTGGTTAAACTAAGGAACGTTAAAGAACTGACCACCGGTTCGGAAACTAGCCTTCTGAGAAGAACCGCCAAGACATTCAACTGTTACTCCAACTAACCTGATACTTATGCCTCTTAGCACTGCCGTAGTTCTGCTTCCTTTTCTTCTGTGGCGGAGCTGGTTCCTTCACAGCATCAACGTCTTCATCCTCTTCATTCCTCAAGGCTGCTGGCAGCAAGTACTCAGGCACATGAGCCAAATGCTGTTGTACCCTCACCGTATGCAAGGCCTTGTCGCGACGCAACGCTGCCAAATCTGACGGATTCTCTTCGAAGTAACCCTGAGAAGGTCACGTGGTTAGGTTATGGTTCTTTTGGGGGTAGCTTAAGGGGGTTGTTAGGGAGTTGTCATCAGGGAGAAGATTAGTCGTTCATCAATGTTTTATGTGTTTTCGTTGTCATCATGTTTTGGATCTGGCGTTCATTAGTATAAGTACTAGCTATGTAGATATATGTAATTTTTATTGACTTTTAAACATTGGAACTACGTCCACGGACTTATAATTATGTTTTCATTAATGCAACGATCAAAATTGTAAACATTTATTTTTTGAAGAAAGTATTTACTTTCTAAAAAATCGTAAAGAAAAATACGAACACGAGGCGGGACTCGAACCCACGACCTCCGCAATCCGTGCAGTTGCTCTTCCAACTGAGCTACTCGTGATCGTATTCGTACTCGTGAGAGTATTTACTGATTTATATTTTATGAACAATATATTTCATGAATCATTAAATCCCATGGACACAGTTCCAATGCTCGAATATCAAAAAGAAAAAAAAAATATTAGTGGGTATTTCACACAATCCAACCATAATATTTTACTTGGCCTACCCTCATTTCTAAACTGTTCTAGATGTTTCTAGACCGTTCTAGGCTAGCTACTATATATTGGATATTTAAAGGTATCATACATGTAGTTTCTTGCAATTGATAAGTTCCTGTTTGATCTCTTTAAGGCGCGCTTCCCTGACGGCAATGCGGGTGACCGCTCTCCACGCGTCACGTGACCTGTACCGGAACCCTTCCACTTCTTCTACTGCGAACTCGTATTTCCTAAACACGTAAGTCTTAAGTTAATAAAAAAAAGGTTCACCAAAAAGGTATCTCCACCTAGTATATCATCATCTCCCTGGCCTTATCCCATACATTGTTGGGGTCGGCACTTGATTCAACCCGATGTGGCTGATCACCTGATTTTTATACGAAGCGACTGCCATCTGACCTTCGCAACCCCATTTAGGAGGAAAACCTGTGATCTGGGTTAAACCAGTTGTCAGATATTTTTTAGGCTTCCGACTGACCTGTAACGATTGCCAAAGATGTTAAATTGGCAACCGGGACCGACGACTTAACGTGCTCTCCGAGGCACGGAGGGAACTCGGGCGGTCACCCATCCAACTACTGGCTAGGCGTATGGTTGCTTAACTTCGCTGATCGAATGATATGCGCAATAGCAACTGTGCCACGAGCTCCTCTAGTATATATAGTGTTTAAATGAAATAATAAACATTTCCAAATTTGGTCCTTCGAGCCTGATAAATCTACGCTTAATATTATAAAGAGGAAAGGTTTGATTGTTTTGTTTGCATTGAATAGGCTCCGAAACTACTTGACCGATCTTGTAAATTCTTTCAGCAATGTAGCTAGCTACATCATCAGCAGTAACATAGGCTATATTTTATCCCCGTACTCCCACGGGAACGGGGAACTACGTGGATAAAACCGGGAGACATCCACTAGTAAATAAATAAACTCACTGCAAAACTTTCTGCGCATTGAATCCCTTGGAGAGATGTTCCTCCACAGCATCCATCAGCGGCTTCTCCTTTATCGCCACGAACGACAACACTGAGCCCTACATCAAATACATAGTATATAGAACTACATGAATTAAGAAATAAATTAGTATATAATTACTCGGAAAAATTTAAAAAAAAGTCCCCCTGTGTAAAGTACAATTTTACAAAAGAAACATCATTATCTCCCTTAAATAAATTATTAATTATTTTAAAATTTTATGTATAATACTAGCTGTGCCCCGCGGTTTCACCCGCGTAGATTTTAATTTCATGGTTGCCCGCGGATCCCTAATGTTTTTTAAAAATCTAAGTAGCCTAAGTTACTCCTTGTAACATTAGCTATCCGTCAGTGAAAGTCCCGTCAAAATCCGTCCAGCCGTTTCAGAGATTACCCGGAACAAACAGACAGACAGAGAAATTTTTTAAAAATTAGTTTTTCTGTGTCAGTACCGTGTATACTTTCATATGCATTGAGTGAAAAACTGTTATTTTGCAGTTACAAACAGACACTTTAATTTTATTTATCTGTATAGATTTGGAAAAGAGGATGGGTTAAAAACGAAATTATGTTCACGAGATCGCAGATATAACCTGGTTTGTTCAGTGAATGATTACCTGATTATTTCCCCTGGCAGTTCTGCCGGCTCTGTGCACGTATGAGTTGACATCGAGGGGGAAGTCGAAGTTGATCACGTTGGCCACGTGCTGGAAGTCGATGCCGCGAGACACGCCTGACTCCTTGTCCCGCCTGCGTTTCGATGCTTGCTGCCGAACGATATTCAATCTTATTTACAAAAGGAAGTGCTTTATCAAGACACGAACAAATCTAATCAAAATTTACGTTAGTTATTTTAGGTACTCACAAATATTATAAACTAGCTGTGCCCTAAGGTTTCACCCGCGTAGATTTAGTTTCATCCTCATTGTCGCGTAACCCTAATCTTTTTAATAAATAAAAGTAGCCTAAGTTACTCCTTGAAACATCAGCTACCTACCAGTGAAAGTCCCATTAAAATCCGTCTAGCCGTTTCAGAGATTATCCGGAACAAACAGACAGACAGAGATTTTTTTTAATTCTTGGTGTTTTAGTGTATACTTTCGTAGGCATTTGGTGAAAAGCTGTAATTTTGGAATTACAAACATACACTTCAATTTTATTTATCTGTATAGATGTATAGATATAGATAGATGTGAATGTAAGTTTGTTTGTTACGCTTTCACGCGAGTGTAAGATAACCAATCAACATGAAACTTTTACACATATTCTTGGAGGAATTGAAAGTAACATAGGATTTTACAAAAAAAAACAAATTTCATTGCAGGCTACTGTTTTCCTACATCAATCAAGTGACAGTAAGCTTTTCTATTCTTACCTTTTTCTTCTTAGTCCTCTCCTCAATGGGCAAGATTCCTCCATCAGGCTTCTCCAATGCCTTCTCATCAGAGGCCACTATGATCTGATAGCGACCTCTGTTGAACTGATCTACGGAGAGGCACCGTACAGCTGCGGGCAGCTCAGAGTTCAATACACAAGAACCAATCTTAAACTGTTCTAAGTATAACTTCAACCTGGAATAGAAAGCTTTACATTAAAATAATATATAAAAAAAAACTTCAGCCACTTTCTGTTGAGGAAATAACTACCTTAAAGGCCTCATAACAAAGGTAAAAGTTAAATACTGCCGTGCTTCTGACTTTAAGGGATTGCAAACTACCTGTGTATTTTTTGCAGCTTTTCTCCATAAGTAAGTTTTAGCAGACAAACACGAGGTTTTTTTGTACATAAAAGAGTCATAAATAAAGTTCAATGAGTGTTTCAAGTTCCCCTTGATGTTGGATATTTACTTAATTTGAATTTTGTATTATTTTAATTCATACTTACATTAGGAAAGTGTGTTTGTTACATTCCCAAGCAAAATGGCATAAATATTTAAGAAACAGAAAAATTCCGTAACTAAACTAAACTAACTAACTAACGTAAAATTATAGTACAGGTGCCGTAACGATTTATCAGCAAAAATACAACAACGACTGCTCAGCAAAAATAGTGGGTGGTAACTACGCATGTACTTTATTCACATCAAGCCATACATACAGTGTCAAAAAATTACTACTGCACATTTCTAGGTCAACCAGAGCTCATGTCTCATGACGGCACCTGTACTAAAGCACTCACTTGTAACATCTATCAACAGTCCTCACAAAGATGATAGTCTTCCCCCTTATAAGGTTTAACTTCAACAGAGCATACAAGATGGCTGCCTTATCATCTTCTTCAGCAAACAGGTGGTAATGCTGCATTTGTGATGATGGAGCCAACTCTGGTTCTTCCAGCTTCAAAGTCACAGGGTTACGGAGAACTATCTTCTTTAGGCTGAGAACATCGTCTGATAATGTGGCTGATGCTAGCCCTGCTTGGTAGATTTTTGGTAAGTGGCTAAAAAAAAATTCTCAGTTTAATATCCAGTACATATCTTACAATAATATAGTAAACACTTTTGTGAATTGACAGTTAGACATAGATATAGAAATTTTCGAAAATTCAGTTCGCCGTAAGTACACATTTTATCATTCGTTATTTATTCATTCATATTTCATTCATATTCATCATTCATATTTATTGCTTACAGTTAGTTACATTTACACACATATATAAACTTCATCTTAATGTTTACAACTTATAACTAACTACCCTGTTAGGGCACAGCAATGTGAGAGGCACTATTATTATATGTATTGTAACTTGGACTAACTACTTTACTGTACCATCAACAATTTATTAATTGTACAGTTATTTGTAAAGTTAATAATCTATCTAACAAGATTGTAAACTCAATCATATAAATATCCCAATACTTATTTAATTATTATTACTACCTACATAGCTGATATACTCTATGTCACGAGTTTTGAGTGCTAGCCCGGATGTGCAGTAGTAATGGTGTGTCATCATCATCGCAAGCATGAACCAGTACATACGCAGTTCTCCCTACAATATTCACTCAGCACTCAAAACTCATGACATAGAAAGAAAAATTTACATTATGAAATAAAACAACAGAGAAAAATGTACCATATTTACCCCAACAATTCTTTGATTTCATCTTCATATCCGAATGAGAATACCAAGTCAGCTTCATCAACAATAAGTATTGCTAGATCTTCTTTTAACCGCATGTTATTTGCTTTCAAATGCGCCAAAGCCCTCGAAGGTGTGGCAACTACAATATCGGGTTTGTCTGATAACAAGGACTTTTGTGCCAAAGTGTCTCCACTTGATGATATGTCTATACAACGTACTTCCCTTGAACATTTGATTGTTAATTCGCCTATAACAGATGTTATCTGCAAGAAAAGTTACAAATGCTTCAAACTAGTTTTAGGGCTGCTGTTTTCTATGATATTTGGAGGAGCTCGTGACACAGTTGCTATTGCGCATATCATTCAATCAGCGAACCATAACCCAAGCCAATAATTGGATGGGTAATTAGAGCTTCCGCTTGCCAATTTATCATCTTTAGCAATTGTTATAGGTTAGTCAGAGGACTAAGATACTAATGTTCCTCATAAAGTGGAAACCTCTTATAAAAATCAGGTAATCAGCCTCATTGGATTAAATCAAGTGCAGACCGTAATACATGGGATAAGACCAAGGAAATGATGTTTCCTATGAAATTTATCTTTGCATTCACAATAACATGACTTCCCTGTTTTTATTCTGTACTTTAAAAATTGTATAATATTTGAGTACTAAGAGTAATTACTGAGTTTTTTGACAAGTTCCCATCGGAACCTGGTGGTAGCATGTATAATTATGTCATTCTGACGATTTGAAAGCACTTTGTTAAAAGTCTCATTGAATCAAGATAGTTTTGACTTTGAGTGGTATAGAAATTACCTGTCCACACAACTCCTTACTCGGTGATAAAATGAGTGCTCTGATACACTGGTGTGGGCTTATATTCTTCAGGTTGAGTATCTTTTGTATAACAGGTATTGCAAATGCTGCTGTCTTTCCAGACCCTGTCCTTGCCCTCATCAGGACATCTTTGCCTTCAAGCAGCAAGGGTATTGCTGTCTCCTGTATCAAAGTTGGCTCGGGCCATGCTAGCTGAGATATTGCCTGTGATGACAAAAAGATAAACAAATATATATTTTATAAATAGGAAGATGCTATTCTACTATCAGATTTATAGAGCTGTTTCACTTCATAATGATCGAATAACTTATTGTAATTCAAAGTTATAGTAGTGACTATGCACACATTTTAAAAGAACGCACATGGTATTTTATTCTATTCGGAGCGGTTATTAGATTAAATATAACTAACATTACTCTTGGTAACAAATATAGTAGATTTTCCCTTCAAATAATGCAAATTTAACTCAAAATTACCTTTAAAATCCGGTCATCTAACTCCATTTCATGAAACTTAACCTTTTCCTCACCCATGTTGTAATTTAGAACTTGTTTATTAACGCTTTTAGTAACTATGTTTTCTTTTCTCTTAGATTGGGTATTGTCGTGGTATATTTGCTGTCGTATGGTATACTACTCGGTACCTATTTATTTTATTTATCTTTTAAAAATCTACGACCACATGTTTTAAGTAAATACGTCGTAAATAGCTTGCCCAAAAACATTGTCAGTTGGTCGATTGACTTTTATGGTTATAAAGTTCACTCACTGTCACTGTCAAAGATCATTTGTCAATTTTTAGGCTACATTTTTTTAAATTCGAAAATTGTGGCAAACGAGCAGATGAGGTACATGGGAATTGGGAATGGTCCGTGAGCGCCGCCGCCCACTGACACGGGTGTAGGGTGTACTATGGCAGGGGCATCGCAGATATGCATTGCCGGCCAATAAGGAAGGAATATGCTCGTTTCTTGTAGGAACCTTTGTCACTCTTCCATGTTTAAATAATGGCCATGAAATATATTTCGTATAGGTATACTTCCTTGAGTTTTTACTGCCGATTATTTAAACAATTATACTCAGAGAATATCGGTCATTTCAATGATAAAGAGAAATAGACTATACACACAGTCACTGGTTGACTGATAAAATGACTTCTCAAAACAATCTCATTACTTATCTAAGTACTCACTCACTGTTGGTACCTACCTACCTCAGATATCCAAATCGGGATTAAAAAGAGATTACATAGTGAATGTACTTAGGTAGGTACATTTCGATACAACTTGGTCTCATTCCCCGTCCGTTATATAATTAGGATTTCCGCATGACAGAAATGATTTATCATTAATGGATTTTTGTTATCCTACGAAGTGGAGAGATGATATTCATATTATTATATTTCATTCGATAAGAGTCATAAAGAACCCGCTATGCCATATGAATGAAGGAGACTGGGTACTATTTTAATTAAAAAGGTAAATACTGCATTCAAAGATTTACGATTAGATACGATTCGGAGGCTTGGGGTATTGTACAATTTTAACTCTACCGAGTGTACTTTTGTCATCTGGAACGTACCACCTGCTGGCAATCCTTGAGCCGAATAGGTATATAATTTTCTTCTTTTTTTGTAGTTGCTGTTTATTGTTGGGAATGACTGTGATATGATATTATAATTTATATGTAATGGGAAACCCTTATTGAAATCAATATTGTTTATTAAATGCCATCTCAGGCTATCAAGTGTGTTGGCCTTTTGTAATTCTCAACGACTTGCATTCAGTCAATTTGAAAAACCCCACTAGGTAGGTCATAAATTATAGTGCACTGACTGTTGTTAGCGATAACGGAATGAAATGCTCAATAAATACTCTCCTGCAGGACTTTCCAATCCATATTTGTCGCATATCCCTGCAAAATGGCCGTACTAAAGTATTTGCTGTTTTGTAAATGTGTGTTCTCAATTGTTAGTGAATCTACAGTCGAAGCCTGCGGGACCGATCAAAATTTAGTACCTTTATTAAATGATGCATCAAGAACACTGCAGAGCCTTGATGCTGATCAGAAGCACATCGGGCCGATGGCTATATTTGCAATTGCTGGTGAGTAAATATTCGATAAATTTGTTTTAAAAATCGTTCCCGAAGCCATGCGAGGACACGAAAAGGCAGCGTCTTGATGCAAAACCACACCCTGTAAGTTATACGTGAGGTAATCCGACTTGGTATTTCCCTTTTAACTTCCAGAGCAGCAAAACTCCACAGAGATGACTATTCTGCTTCATGAAATATCTCATTTGTTGGATTTGGTGCAAACGCTTGACCGTCAAATTCAGGAGTACGCTAATTATGTTGAGGTGGAGTCAAGTACACTGGAGGATTTTGCGAGGTGGTGTGTCTCGCATAGTTTTGAGTCGCTACCCAACGTGATGGAGAGATTACATTCGTTAGTGGTACCTCCTGAAGAAGACAGCTTACATAAAGGACTACTTAAGTTAACCGAAGGGTATATAAAGGACAAAAGCTCATGTTCTCTAAAATTATCACCACACCAGGTGTTCTACGATATTCACAGAAATATGGCAATTCTGGAGACCAAAGCCTATATCATGATGCGCTTCTCATGGACTGTTCTCAAAAGATGTGGCAGAGGTAAGAATTAATTAGTATGAACTACTTTCTTTATATTGCTTAATTTCAACACGTGGTACTTACTATCTTAAATCTTAACAAATTATTTTCAAACATTGAAGGTAGCTTCAGTCAAGAGCTCCAACTAATGAAAGAGAAATACGAAAACAGGACGAGGCGAGTTTCTGAAGAAGTAAAGGCAATCTTGTCAAAAAGTAGCAGGGAATTTTACAGGTGCTTTCCTTCATCACACATCAAAGGTATGAAAACCTTTAAATGTTATCCTGAAGCAATCCATTGCCAATAACCAACCATTGATCACTGACTATGCGATTGATAATATGAGTGTTAAGGTCAAACGGGTAATGAAACTAATGTTTTATAAAATTCTCCCGCAGGCGTAACATTCGAAGAAGTGACCCGTCTGATCCAAGGCCATATTCAAGTCAACGCTGACATGAATGAGTATGGGTCATGTTCAGATAGTTGCTCTGATTTGGTCACACCAACATTCTATAGCTGTAAAGATCCAACATTTTGTGAGAAACAGAAACCTTGTAATGGTCGCATAGCCAACTGCAAATATTATGGTAATGAGATGCAGTTCTGCAAGTCAGTAAGTATCGGAGGATATGGTAGCAGTACAGAGTGCTAAGTGGTTGTTAAAATGTGGTCCCGCATTTTTTAGTCTTCAGTCAGTTAATAAATGAATGCCAAGTATCTGTTTCATAAAATTAACTAAGAATTATACGATATATTCCTAAGCGTCACAATCATCCTAAATATCATCAGTAATACAAGTCCCAGTGAGACTCACTTCAGTGGAGTCAGGAAAATTTAAAATGCATTTCGATGTTTGTCTATTTCTGTAACTTACTATATCTATTACGATCCCTCCAGGATGAAGCAAGTCCGCGTCGTTACGAATGGATAGACTTTGGATCAAACCTACCTGCGGGTCATGGCAAGCAGTGTAACCCTTTTAGCATCAAGGTAAGCTCATAAACAGAAAGTTTCAGCAGAATTTATAATTTGATTTGTGGTATTGTCCAGGTATCGAGTTCCCCCGGCTTATTATGGCACTGCAAGCATTGTTTGTGTCATTGTATTGAGGATGAGGGTTCCGAACGATACTTCAGTCTTCGTGAAGTGAAGTCAAACATATACAAAAACAAGTCAGTATTTTATTTTAACCCCGCTTAATAACGTTTTTCTTGTAAGAAATATGTTTAGGACTTGAGTGACTACTCCTACAGCGTATAAGGCAAAATCTACTCGAAGGACCAGAATCCTTGTTTTTGAATTGGAACAAATAACTTTATGAGAATACTGGTAATCGACAACCATTCAAATATATGTAAAGCTTATAAGCTTCAAACTTTCAAGAGAGGGCTATGAAGAATGTGAAGCCAAAGATCGTGGATCAAAACATTTAGAGCCGACATTTACAAACCTATACTTGGGGTACGATCTGTCTATATCATGTCTAATCATTTCAGACGAATATGGTCTTCGCTGAACATATAGGCATTACATAGAAAGAAACACTGTACCTACCTTACCTAATAATCTACTGTTATACTTTTTAGGGTGGTGATAGGAGTAAGACTCGTGAAATATGAAAAAGTGTTCCATCTTCAAATTCGCGAGGGTATATTGCGCGAGCGAGGACACATAGAGCCTGAAGGCTGGCAACCAGTGAAACCAATCAATATCCAGGAAACTGCTGCTGGACTGGACTACCATGCCCTTACTTACGAGAATCGTTCTATTGGGTTGACCTCATCTGAAGCAACTTTGAACTCAATTATCACTGGAGTGAGGTATGAATTCGCTAACTTACCGAACATAGCATAATGTCTAGATCCTTTAACATCAAACCAACATTTTTAATTCTGACTGCACTCAAAAGAATTATAATACTTGACTTCTAATCCCCGCAGGTTCTACACCGTATCAACCATTCTCTACCTAGGGATACGCACTACACATTTTAACTTTAACACTGGCCAACTGGACCTTGAAACGACCTCTTGGAGATTAGACAGCTATAAAAAAAGGTAACGTTCATGTTCAGATACTCACTCATTCCATACATTAGAAACTAGTTTCATGTTCCCATATCTTCACATACCATTCATGCCTAGAATGAGAGGATGACGTCCATAGGTTTACCATATGGAAGATGGGTAGTTATTTGCCTGGTCTTGGATTCCTAGTTGTAGGAATATGGATTAAAAAGAGTTCTACTTACGTTCCATTAAGCTGGTTGAAACTGAACTCAGAATTTTAATTCAATACTATTTCCAGGAAAACAGAGCTACTGTTAGTAAATCCCCACATCCCAATCGAGAGCAAGTATTTACCAAGAGATTCAACAGACGACCAATTCGTAGTGCTTAGAGAATCCCATCTCGGAAGTGATGCATCACAAAGCACAGTGCCCTTTTTCGATATACAATCTGTCAACCCAGCCAAAGGTGAGCTTATTCTTTCCAAAATCTGACAGTAATTCAATCCTTAGTTTTACCTAACGCTTTAAAGATAATGTCCGCGTAATTTCGGGGTCGTTGTAGGGCAAAGGTATAAACCTGCCTGAGTTAGCGACATTGAAGAAAGCACAGCAAAAAAGAATTGTTTCAAATCCCAAATCTTTTCTAGATCTTTAAAAAGATTATGCTTAGTTTAAGTCCTATAAAATATTACTCGAACGATTCTCAATATCTCCATTGTATTATTGCAAGCACGGAGGCAACAGCTGAATAAAAGATCTGTAATTTTTTAAATTTCTCTTTTCAGCTGACCTTATTACTGGAATAGGACTAATACATCGAGGAAAAATGGGCTCAGGCGGTTTCATCGGTCTGAAACTAACGACGTATGACCACACTCACCACATTGAAGCTGCGCCTCTACAACAAACTACTTTGTAATCTATTATTTAAGTGTTTAGAATACGGATACTTCTTCTACCTAGTTTTATTTAATGGTTTTGTAATCTGTTTTAATATTATTCGACATAAAATGTAATGAATCCTGAATACTATTTCAAAATAAAAAACCAAGATTCATAAATTTAATGCCTTTTGTTTCTAGGTATAGAATTCTTTTATAGATTTATTATTATTCATTTCTACATGTTCGTTCGTACCTAATACAAGGGCAACTTTGGCAAACCAACAAAGCTTCTAGAGAGAGGTTCTCGATTCAACTGTATTTTGTATGTGAATGTAAGCGAATAATTTATGAATTTTTGTAATTTTTAAACCGTTGAATCAATACTTTAAGTTCAAATTGTGTAGAAGGAATTAATTTATTGTTTATTTATAGGTATCGTTCTGTTTGGCAGCATACTATACAGAATGCTCTGATGCAATGCAATAAATACAAGCTTAACACCAAATTGGCAAAATATTTTTTATTTATTTATTTTATTCTACATGTTACTAAAAAAAATATGATTAATTTCCACTACCCATTCAAAATAATTTTCATGTTAGCTTGTCATGTTTAACTAACAACAAAGGCTAGGTTACCTGGCAATACAGGAAATAAAGAAAATCCAATTTTCAACACGAAGCACGAAATAGCTGTTCACTGTGAGGCTCTATTCGTATTACCTATCTGATAATAATTAATATGATTGATTTATTTAGTATTATACTTAGAACTTTTAAAGGCTGTTTGGATAAATGCGTTTATTCTTTGTTGGTAATTTTTAAGGTAATTTTTTTATTTGCACTGGCAACACAAAACCAATGGCCGAGCTGTTTCTGCAGAACGTATTTTCATTAAAACGGAATTATTTACATCTATTTTTTTTAGTATCTAATAATTGTTTTAACCCAAATAAATTAGTGTACGTGTACATTCGTTGACGCCTGTGCAAGTGACATATAAACATGTTCCGCTGCGACGGCATTACGGGCAGCAGTTCATTGCCTTATGTAAAACTATAATAGAAATGGTGTTTCTTCCTTGAACGACCGATTTAAACGGTGACTTATGTGTGAGTGTATTCCACTGGAGTTGTGATAAAGTGTTAAAATGTCCAATTCATCAGCGCAAGTGTTGATGAAGAAGGGCAAAAGAGGGGCAGCGGCGTATATTCACGCTGACTGCGCCAGTGGGTCTCCCCAGCATTTGGGCCCACTGCTGGACGTACTGCTGAATCCCAGCAAGGCTATAGACGAGTGGGAGACGATAGATTGGTGCCGCTGGCTCCTGGCGGGCGGCCGAACTCCCGACGAGTTCGCCTCAATCGGTGAGTTCACATAACTGTTTTTATATCGAGATCTTTTTAGGTTATAAACTTGTATTTATTGTCATTCAAGTATTTTGGTATTCATTGTCTTAGCTTGTAATGTATGTGCATTGTAAATGTACTGCAGAGTCTACTGTTTTGATTGTTTGTACTTTGTATTGTGGCTATCTTTATTTCTTGGTGCATAAAACTGGAAATATATATCTAATAAAATACTTCACATTTAATAGCTTGTCATTTCCTTTGGATATTGGGAATATTATGACCAATAGAGTAGGTTGATTAAGGCTTAGGTTTTCATCCAGTTAGGTACTATTTGATTAGTTTTATTATACCTTTTAGATGAGAAGTAATACAAACAGCTTTTTAGTTTTCACACAGACATCAATGACCTCCTCTGACCTTTTTTATTCATTCAGTTTCTCAGTTATTGAATTTCCATTTGTTAGTTGAGGTCTGTAAGTCAGTTATATATTTTAAAGATTTACTTAATGGTATCTATATATTATGACTTGTGAACTATGTAAAAAGATTTGCAAGCGGCAGTGGGGAGATAAAGTTAATAATTATTTAGGTGGAGAATTAACTGGGAATCAATTTCATATCAAATTTAATAGAATAGTTTAGGCTGTATCCACACTTGACTACAACATTTATTTATTTACTAGCTGTGCCCCACTGTGTCACCCGCATAGATTTAGTTTCATCCTTATTGTCGCGGAACCCTAATATTTTTAATCATCTACCTACCAGTGAAAGTCCCGTTAAGATCCGTCCAGCCGTTTCGGAGATTACCCGGAACAAACAGACAGACAGACAGAGAAAAATTTTAAAACTTGGTTTTTAGTGTCAGTAGCGTGTATACTTTCATATGCATTTAGTGAAAAGCTGTTATTTTTGATTTACAAACAGACACTTCAATTTTATTTATCTGTATAGATTGAAAAAACATTTTAACATCATGGAATGATGAAGGTCTTGCCATGAGCTCTTATTGCTATGATCTCTTATCGCCATAATAGTTTGGAGAGACAGTGACAGCCTTGTACACGTCATATACATCTGTCTCATAATCATTGAGTTTCTTGCCGGTCCTCTCAGAAGGCTAGTTTCCGAACCAGTGGTAAATTCCTCAACATTCATAAGTGCCTTACCAGGGCCTAAACTGAATAAATCATATTCATTTTCAATGTCAATCTATGGCAATGAGAAGTCATAGTAGGGCCCCAGACTCACACAAGTACTAGGTACACAGTGACTGGTTGGCCCTCATCATTGACCATTTCAGTCTCAATGTCACACAGATGTTATACAACCTTGCTGATGTATGAATCATATACTGGAAGTAAACAAACACACATTATTATTATTATGTGGGCAGGTATAGCTATTTACATAATTCATAACTTATTACATTTAATTTAATGAAAAATCTGAGTCTCTTTGATTGCAAGCACTACTGAGGAATGAATGGCAAGGTTGTAATTGGGTTTTTCCACCTGTTATATCCTAGTAGCAGCCTAGAGTCTGGATTAGCCCAGATAGTGGCAAAAAGCTATTAATATTTTAACCATTACATTAGCCTTAAATGTAATTAGCAAAATGTGGGTGTATTATAAATACACCTTTACTACAACTTTAATACTATTGGCTTGGCAACAAACCTTCTGAAAGAAACTGCAGACCGGGTCAGGATCCACTGGGCCACCAATATTCGTCCCTTAGAATAAAAGTTGTAGATTCAGTCCTAATATAGGTACCCATTGGTCCCCTTAGAGGAGAATAGACATTTCAATTATTAATATATTCAACTGCCTCGTTGGTCTAGTGGTTAGTAGGTTCGCCTGCCGATCACGAGGTCCCGGGTTCGATTCCCGGGTCGGGTCAAAAATAGATATTGGATTTTTCTGTCAAGAAATTCACAATAAAATACCCGGAGTTTGGAAGTTGGTGGTGTTTACACCCCCGTGCCTCGGAAAGCACGTTAAGCCGTTGGTCCTACGCCTGATCTCTCTCCGGTCGTGTCGGATTGCCGTCCCATCGGACTAAGAGGCTGAGGGAATAAAGAGTGCACCTGTGTTTGCGCACACACTTGTGCACTATAATATCTCCTGCGTACATGGCTAATCCCCGTTGAGATTAGCCGCCGTAACCGAAATTCGGTAGGAGATCATTATTATATTCTAAGGTACTCGTCTCCTGGTATAAATGTTATGTTATGACACAGGTATATACTTAGTCCAAAAACATTGAAACTATCTCTTTAAACTTCTGATGCCCTAGTACTTTAGATTGATCAGAGGACGAGTAGAAATCTCAAAATTTTAATGGGAAGTGTAGGTAATTTCAGGGAATGAGTGTGGCATGACCCAGCTGACCAGCTGTTGGGGTAGACATGTTGGCGTTGAAGGGACCTGTCTTTATTAATCAATCAAATAATGTAATACTGGAAAGTAATTGGGTTCTCTAATCCCGGTTAAGGCAGTTGACTCCAAGGAGCTTTGGAAACTTACTAAGGCTTTTCATAGACTTGTAATAATTGACCATGATGTTCAACTGACAACAGGGGTCACCATTTTATGGCTATATAATCTCAGAGGTTAAAAATTAAGTAATGTTAATTGACAACCTTACCCTACCCCAATGTCAAACTCAGCTATATATATTTCAATTGCATTGTTAGTTAAGCAAAAATATTAAAAAAAAAACATTTTTTAACTAGTTACACTCATCCACATCTTATGTCAGTTGTGTCTATCACAGGATAGGGCAAGCATAAAGCTGTCAAAAAAAATGTAATTACTTAATTCAAATATATTTTTCAAAAAAGGACAATAAAAAAAATATTACACTCTGCACTACTATAAAACTTTATTACTCTTTACTATATATTTTTTCTTTTGCGCTTATATTTGCTCACATTAATAACGGACAGGCTATCCTTCTGTTAGCTTTCAACATATTCAGAGTCGAGACTTAGATGAAAATTTTTGGCACCAAGCATCATCTGGTTGTACATATCAATTTAAAAATAAAATTTTAAAATCCTTAACTTTTTTGCTTAAATTTTTTTTTATTTGTTATAAGTACTAACTATTATTTTTTTTGGTAAAGTGTAGTGGTTAGAGGCAGCTAAAGGTTCGATACTTAATGGATGATCGACAAAAAAAAGTGGCAAAAATGTTCGCCTACAAAAGTCTAGGGTGTAGACCCTATGTACAATATATGTATGCTAAAGTTCAGTACTGTATAATAAGGCTAGGTATTAGACACAAGAGGAGGTGAGGCATTATCTACATTGCTGCATCCGTGGGGTCGGCTGCGCATATTTTTTGCGAATGTTTCACGGCAGTTATCGATGTAAGTAGGGCTGCCAGGCGTCCAGATTATTAAAGCCGAACGTAGGCTCTTTTATTAGGTTTATTTTTTACATTTCGCAAACGAGTGACAGAGTTGATGACTTAGACGGATTAGTAATTAAATACGTGAACTGATTTGGTATTCAATACCATTTATATTTCATTAAAATTTAAATTCACTATAATAATACAAAATGTTTGATTTTTTTGTCGTTACTTTTAATACTGACTCTAAATCCTGAATAATGTAGGCTATCCGGCCCAAACTGGCTGGTCTGTCCGGCTATTTGGTATGGTGACCTGGCAACCCTAGATGTAGCCAGTTGCACTTGCTGTGCTTGACCCAAATAAACATTTTTGTTATTCACTTCACTGCCTTCAGTGTAAATGTACTGGTAAATTTGTTGGCTATGAACCATACATGGACCCGCCTTCGCGTCACTTGGGGATTTTCTAACACTATTACAAACTTTAGATTTTTCTCTACTTCCCAAACATTCATTTATTTACCTTATAGCGACATTATCACTGATTAATATAGGCTATATAAAATTTTATCTCCGTACTCCCACGGGAACGGGAACCACGTCTCTAGTCTCTGACGTCCGTTAGTAGTCACGTATTTTCTATGGTGAATAACAGATTTTTTCTTGGTACCCAAAACCGTATTTGAAATCACTCTTCGCCTTTAACTTTGATTGAATATTTAAACATGATAAAGTATGAGTAATCAACATTTTTATTTTGTACCCATACATTGTCATGGTAGGTATTGCAAGCTCCGTGGATGGTGTGGATCAATCGGATGACACAGCCAAAACCTAGATGGTTCTATAAAATGCGACCTATAAATTGTGACGCATTTCCGATTTCGCTTAGCTCCAACCTTGCCTTGTATTTTGCGTGGCCTTCGTGTTAATTGAATAGGAACAGACCTAAATACAGCACCTAAGTGTTTCGAACATTTGCTTCAGTCAAAGCCTTTGCCTTTACCTTAGGTGCGAGTTTTCTTAAAATCGCCGTCACAAGCCATCGCGTTGACGTAAACGCAGATTTGTATGGGATCAGAATAGTTCCATTAGTCGGCCGAAAAACTCCCATTAGGCTTAGAGGACCTAGTAAGGAATGCGCAGTATTAATTGTATGATTCTGTCTCTGTCTATATATAGGGCGTGAGGCGAAGAAAAACATGCGCAGAATCCCTACTATTTTAGCCGCGCTCATAATTCGTAACGGCGCCTGTAAAGTATGCTATTTGAACAGCGTAAGGACTAGTTACCAAAAGCATATGAGGAATGTTTGACTAAAAACAGTGGAGTATTTTTTTTACTTAGGTGATCGCTTTATGGAATTCACCGTGGAAATTGACACGAAATTATTTAAAACTAGCTGTGCCCCGCGGTTTCACCCGCGTAGAGTTACATTTCATGGGTGTCCCGCGGAACCCATATGCTTTTATTAAAATAAAAGTAGCCTAAGTTACTCCTTGAAACATTAGCTATCTGCCAATGAAAGTCTCGTTAAAATTGGTCCAGCCGTTTCGGAAATTAAGTAGCCGGGACAAACAGACAGACAGACAAACAGAGAAAAAATTAAAAAATTGGTTTTTTTGTGTCAGTGTGTATAATTTCATATACATTTAGTGAAAAGCTGTAATTTTGGAATTACAAACAGACACATCAATTTTATTTATCTGTATAGATGTATAGATTTGAGTAAAGCCACAGATAAAGTAGGTATAAAGAAGAAACATAAAATGACCAGCATGGTAATTCAAACCTCCTTAAAGAGTGATGTGGGCCATAAACATTGTTATTTGTTCGCAAATGGATTTCTATTTAGTAGGATAAGTGCTGTTTTAACTATGTCACTCATTAGCACTTACAGTACTTATGTACCTATACAATTTAACTATCTACATGCTGATAAGTTTATCTGTAGTTATCTTGTTGTGGCATTATTGGGTCCGGTTGCCCGGAAGCACGTCGACCCTTGGGATCTTTTGTGCCGCCCTTGCCCTTATGCTCTACGTACCTGACTCCTCAAATACTCCCTGAACAAGCCGGCAGATCTTGCCCATGGGGAAGAGCTTATAGTCCTCTGGTTTCGGATACGCCTTACCCAGTAGGTCCATTCGCTATTTGGCTAGTGCATCGCAATTGCATATCTGTAGTTGACACTGTAGACTTTATTTTGCTTTTCAGTTTGGAGTCAATAGTCCAATTGCCCATAAGTGTGATCATCCAAATTAAGTACAAAATATCTATTTATATTCTGTTTTTTTTTAAAGTTTCTCAAACATTTGGCTCCATATTACAAATGGGTTTTAGGCTTAGACCAAAATCGCACTAAAACTACTTCCATCCCCATTAAAATCTGTATCACAAAAAGAGATGTATTCATCATCAATAATTGTATATGAATTGGTTTTCAGTTAAATAATAATTATTTACTATGTAATGAAATACATGATGCCAGCTGAGATTCTTGTCGCTTCTCAGAATTCTAGTTTCCGAACCGGTGGTCAGATCTTGGTCGTTTTCGTCTTGTTTATCTTAGAAGTGCCTTACCAGGACCTAAACTGAATAAATAATTTTAATTATCAGATGAAATTACTTTTGAATCAAGAATTTTCTCGGGCGATGTTTTGTAATAAGGGTTGTTTTACCTAAAACGTAGGTAGGTAACAAACATTTGCACTGACGTCTGTAGGAAAATGTTGACCTCAATGTTGGAAGATGTATTTTAAGAATAAAGCTGAACCACAGCTTTAGCAAGGAATGTACCTTTGTGTGCATCACAAGATTGGGCGTTACCTGAACATTTTAAGGAGTCCCCTGTCCTCTTTGTAAGTGCATTGACTCAGTTGCGTTTCGTATTGGACGGTGTTATTCACCGGCCGTGGCGTTCGTCGACCTCCGCTAACAGCTGATCGCGCTCCGAGCCATGAGACACGTGCTCACATCTTGTCTTTTTTAAACAGCCTATCTCCTTTGTTACATCAGCTACCTAGCTTTCGATAAACCATGAAATGGGCTATTGTGACTGCGCACAAGGATTTCAAATCAAATGTGGCAGATATTTTTCCGGCCTTCGATGACGACGGCTTAATTTTGCCGATTCATTCTGGTCAGCCTTAAGTTAAATTTTAAGATTCGCTCATATCCTGCGAACGCAACTTTATGTTGGTTATTTGACGCACAAGTCAATGAACCTAACTCACCTTCGTCTCAATTACAAGGATATCAGACAAAGAACTAAATTTCAAATATTATATAATAATATGCGTGGCAAACAGGTGTATGTGTATTTTGGTAATTCCTAGTCATAAGTCGCAAACAGGATTGCCTAGAAGTTTGGTAAACCCCATTTTTTTTAACCTTTATTTTACTTGAGAATGGTATGAGACAGCGTTACCTATACAATGTTTGTTTTGAACAAAGGCTTTTGTGAAAGTGAACTTTAACGTCCGTTCAAAGTATGAGGAACCATAAATAAGATTTTGCGTAACGTTTAACGTTACTAGGTACCTACGCCATGTAAGAAAATTCATCGTTTCGATGCTTCGCTACGTATTTCCATAGATAAGTCTATTTTCATTAACTTTTTACCTTTGGATATGGAATCATTAACTAGTCAGATTCGTAAAATTGTCTGAACAATTTATAGCCATAATTATGGTCCTCCTAAGAACCTTAAAATCTGTGTAACTCCCGACAAACTTATAGAAACACAATACAGTGAAACCCATTCACAACTAGCACCATGATCTTAAAATTGAAGGAAAACACCATAAGAAAACTTGAATAGATACGATAAACCTCCGTCTGAATATAAAATTCCAATTGCTTACTGCACTACAAAGACAGAAGTCACCATCTGACAGTTTGGACGTCACCAAATTCTCATCGAACATCAGAGATCTTCTAGTATAATAAACAAACAAAATTCTGCTGTATTAGTTCTACAGCACTTACAAATTCAATCATTTATATGCACTACAATCTCAATTAACTATGAGAAATGGATAGCATGCTTCGCGCCATGCACAGCACTGGCACAGCTCCAGCCAACGTGTACCCTAACAGGTATATATTAGAGTTATTTTTATTTATCCAATCGCTAATTGAGTTTGACAGATAGTCATATAGCTCGTGGTTATCCTAAAGCGATCACCGTCACGCCGAGGGCAATAACCAGAGCCACAGTACGTGCAGCGATCAGCAGCGCACGCGCACGCCACATGTAATTATTGATACGAACACACCTGCGTTGCGTAATGTGTTTACTTACCTTTTAATTGCATTGTACTGTCGTTGGGGATAAGTTTGCACTAACTTTTACACAGAGTTATTTACTGCACATTTTATCATAGAAGCTGTGCCCCCTGGTGTCACCCGCTTAATTTCATGGGTGGCCTGCAGAACCCTAATGTATTTTGGAATAAAAGTAACCTAAGTTACTCTGTGTAATATTAGCTATCTGCCAGCGACAGTCCCGTTAGAAACGGTCCAGTCGTTTCGGAGATTAGTCGGAACAGACAAAACGACAGACACACGGACAGACAAACAGAGTAAAAAAAACAATATATTTTTATGCGAGTATCGGGTATATTTTCATATGCATTTAGTTTCAAGTTGTTAATTTGAAATTACACGCTGACACTTCAATTTTATTTATCTGTATAGATAGTCTACACTACATACTCAGTCAGATATGCCGTTCTCGTGATTGCTTAGTCACGTGATTGGACAAAGGTGACGGCACCACCTGCGGTTCAAGATTGAAGATGTCAATCGTGAAGCGTTATTCGTGACGTAATCTTGGTCAATCGAGGGAATGGGATTGCTGGCGAAGTATACAGAACATATTAAGTACTTATTCACTATATATGACTAAAGTATGGATGGAATCTAGTGTGCACCCAAGCAAAGGTTAAGCTAATGGTTACAATGTAAACGCAAGCTATAGGTAAAGCAATGAAAAGTTATCCGAGACAGATTCAAACTGCGATTGATTACAAAACTTCAGTCTTCCACGTACACACATATACGGCCCGCTTTAGAAGTCGCGACTGCTTCTGTCGGTCGGCAATTTATCAATAGCATCTTCAATTTGTACTTGTCAGCTCAAGTAGTCCCTGTATGTTGGTTGTTTTTCGTTGACTATCGGCTCTTCTGCGACTGTTCTTGACATTCATTTTTACACGTCATATATGCATCTGGTTAAAAATATGAGTCAATGTATAATGCCAATTGATTTGGGACATCACTAGTCTAATTATTACAGACAATCCAAAACAAATGTACCGTTTTAAATACAAGCTTTACAAGCAATTAGGAATCTAGGAACGAATTGAAATGACACACTCACACAGACGCTAGCCTCTACGAGAAAATAAGCGGAATAGGTGTAATGACAGTAAGAGGTGTTACGTCGTGGCCGATCGCGTATACAATATTTTGGCTTATTCCCTGACATCCACAGCCCATAGATTTTGAAAAATAAACTTTCATACAATTATTTCCGTAACAATTAAATTTCTTGGATGTCAAAAGCCTTGGATGACTGGGAATAAGCCAATATTTTGACAGTACTTAAATAAAGGAGTAACTTTTAAAATCTTTAAAATTACTAACCCTCACACTCAACCGAGCAAAAATCCATTCCTTCCTTACTGTTTGTAAAGCTAATAATTATAATATCTTAATGTGCTAGTTTCATGTTCCTGTTTTACAACAATTAGTTAAGTACTTAAACGTGATATTTCAATATAGTATGACCTTAACACGTTCATCTTGTTTAATTGAGATGTGCACATTAGTTCCGCTCCTCATGAGATAATGGCTATGATGATTGTATTGTAATTATGTGCGATGACTAGACTGTTTGCACGTGCATGCGTGTGTAGTATGACGTGTCGCACACGGTCACATGGATAATAATATATGTGAACTTATCAGAAAAGACAATAAAATAAATATACTCAAGCAAAACAACACCCACATTTCACCGAATATGATTAAGTGCCAACGTGACAGAGAGTGAGTCCAACGCCGATTCAGGCACTATACCATTTGTGTACCTGAATCTTTGAATTTCCTCACGATGTTCACGTGAAACACGTGGCCATCTTGAAAATGTCCTATTGAGTTGAAGTTCTATTGGACTACGATTTCCGATCGCGTGAATACTTGTACCAGATTGGGAGAGGATTTCGATCGAATGATTTTAATCTTTCAACGATATTTCGATTTGGTATTTTAAGTGTTTCAAGGTACTGTACGTCTAATATAATGCTAGTACGGTTAAGTTCCTTAATGTCATGCTCAGAGGGCTTGTGTCAATTCAAGAAACTTAATAATCAATTTAATGATATCCCTTCGCATTTTATAAACATAAACATAATGTGGCTTTCGTTTATAAATATTCGTTATCTTCATTCCAGTCCAACCGGACTTTTTGTTGGATGTTTCAGAATGAGCAAGGTTCACCCTAAAAGGGAGCTCATAGGTGCTAAATATAAAGTAAATTTAAAAAGGTCAGACGTCCCTTCCCTTTCTTCGGTTTACTTAAACTATTACATATACTTATTAGTCAGGAATGCAGACGAGCTAATACAAGGAGTAACATGAGTTATTTATGTGCATTGTAATATTAATAAAGAAAACTTAAATGAATAGAAAAAATATTTTAAATTTTAACAGTTGATTTTTAATACACATGTTGTAGGAGACGAACATTGCCATTACAGTGCACTAATCGAGACTCCGGGCTGCTTGCTACTGTCAAATTACACGAAAAATCCAATATCACTTTTCCCGGCCCGTGGATCGAACCCAGGACCTCGTGTTCGCAGTAGCGTTTGGGACTACTAAGTAAATAGTATCCGAAACGAAATACATAAATTGAATATCAATTCACGAAACATTCTTCCCATTCACAGTTCGGAGCTACGACAAACACGACAAATGCGGCCTCGTGTGGATCCCGAGGGTGGTCGCGTACCGGTGTCGTACGTGCGGCATATCGCCGTGCATGTCGATATGTCGCGAGTGCTTCCACCGCGGCGACCACTCCACGCACGACTTCAACATGTTCCTGTCGCAGGCGGGCGGTGCGTGCGACTGCGGAGACAAGTCCGTCATGAAGGAAGACGGGTACATTATTAACTTAACTTATTATTCGTTCGATCGCTTGGGGAAGGAGTGCAGGCGCTGTGATAGCATTATTGGGACACTATCTCTTACTACGCCGGGACAGTGATCTCATTATTTATAAGGTAGGCGCAATGTGCGTGGGAAACTTAGTGTTGATCACGTTTATGGACTGCAATAGCCGCTTACCATCAGGTGGACTATTCGCTTATTGACACATTTTGAAAACATAAAAAATATTTTTTAATAAGTTTAGTACTATGAGGATATCTCATATAGACAACAGGATAGACAAACACAAACTATTTCTATTACTAGACTATAACTACTTAGTCTCTCTCCCATTTTATTCCCTTTAGGGAGGAATTAGAATTTTTTTAAGTGTACTTATCTTTCTCCAGTACACACCCTCCAAATTTCATGTCTCTAGGATCAGCGATGAAGACTGTGCGTTGATTTCAATCAGTCAGGAATATGAATTTATATTTAGAAAAATCGAGTTCAGATTTGAGAATCAAACAAAAATATTATCCACCTTCCGCTCGTAATAATAAATGCCTTTCCTTAACTATACGGTGATGTTCCTTGAACGTTCGCCTGCTGGGAAATTGAAATTTACTTATTCAGTTCCGGAGACCTTGCTTATGAAAGGCCGTATGTGTTTGTGAATTTCAGGGAAGAGTATGTATTCCGTATATTTCTAAGGAAGGAATTCATAATATACATAATAAGCATACTTAGCAGTAGAATCTAGGAAAAAATTTTTCGCAACAGCAAACTCATCCGTTTACGTGACTATAAGACCCCTTGCAGTGCAGTCATCAGGGGTGTCACGTGGTGGCTGATCACGTATACGTCAAATTGCGTGACTCCAGTATTCCAGCCACTTTTCAAAATATCAATACGATGAGACGACGAGACAGACGAGAGTCTCATTGACTTGATTGTATCATCAACAGTGACAAATCTAACGGTCCAACCGTGCATAAATGTTCTCATTTAAAAAAAAATTGCCTTGTTTCCGTACCATTAAGCACTCTTATATAATGTAACTGTGACCTGACAGGGAGAAGATGTACAGTAACACGATTATGTATCTTCAAATAAAAATATATTTTACACCGAAGAAGACTAAGTGCAATTTGATTCGTCAAAGATCAAACACACAAATCGAAATAGTGATCTATGCCAATGTTAGTCAGCCGGTTCGACTAGATGACGTCATGGCTAGATGACACCAGCGAACAGAAATGAACCTACGCTTCCAATAAATGTGAAACGGGTTATACAGACCGATTCTAATTATATGTATAGATATTGTGTCTGTTTACGTACTTCCTTGCTATTTCTGTCTTAACAATGCTTACTAACGGCCCTTTTTAATAACCTATGAATGTTGTCAGATTTGCTATCCCCAGTTATCTGTCAGATTTGATCTATACATACCTTGGAATGAAAGTAAGAACCAAATCATAGATGTGTTGTTATCTACCAATGAAAGATTTTTTAGAGCGGACCAGTAGCTCCATCGTTATAGGTCAGTTGGAAGCCTTAGGGTGTCTGACAACTGGTTAAACCCAGATTACTGATTTTCCTCGTAAAATGGGCTACGAAGGTCAGATGGCAGTCGCTTCGTATAAAAATCAGGTGATCAGCCACATCGGGTTGTATCAAGTGCCGACCGCAACGATGTATGGGTTAAGGCCAAGGAGATGATGAGTTCCTGATCTGAAGAATATTTATTTTTCTGTACATAATTGCCAATGGAACTAGTAATGTACAAATAACGAAAATTTCTTCTTACAATAACCGATTTGTACTAAGAATATTTTTTCTAACTTACTAGTAATGTAACTCAGTAATGTACGAAGAACAAGAGGAAAAAACAATGGTATCAATCTCATAACACGCCTGTAGTAAAATCAAAGCGGGTGTAACATTGTAGATGTTACATGGCTTATCGGTAAGTGTGACCTTACCCTAGGCCTCGTTCTAAAACCTTGACACTGCCGGCGCTGGCTTTGAAGATCATTCTAGAGTCGACCGACCGATTTAGAAAATGATTAATGTTTTGTTGGCTATCTCTCGAATGTTATCTCGTGTGAAACTCACATTGTTTACACTCTAATGAGTGTAATGTGATGTCGACATCATTGTTATCGAAAAAAAAACAATTCTACCTTTTTAAGGTCGAATGAATAAGCGAATAGTCTGTGTTATTGTAAACGGCCATTGCAGACTGTGAGAACTTTCAACACGCGTTCAGGGGCTTTACTATAAGCTCTTATTGCCATCATAGTTCCACTGTGTGACAGTGACAGACTTATACACGTCATATACATATGTCTCTTAATAAAAGTAATTCATAAGTGCCTTACCAGGACCTAAGCTGAAGAAATCATTTTCAATCATGCCAATAATAGGTACGTTATGGTAGGGTAGGGTTATAAAGTATGGAATCGCTTAGCACGGCGTCTCAACTTCTCCTGTTGCCTTAAATTAATCTCTAACAATATTCGTGGGTGTAATTTTCTTTAAGTTCATTCGCCAGCTGGTCAGCTCAAACATTCGAACTGTATGAAAACCGTTCGATAAAACGCATTTTTTAACGCGTCGTACATAAAACGACTAGAAAACTCCTCCGTTTTTTCCTTTTATTCCCTTTTTTTTCTTTTTTTATGTCTGTTAAAAGTCGCTTCCTTGCCTGAAGAAAGACAAACTAAACAGTTCATTTTGTGTTTCCAGGTTCTGCAGTAATCACGGCAACAAGTGCCCCCGTCCGGGCACAGCGCCGGCGGAGCTCATGTGCGTCGCCGAGGCCATGATGCCCAGGCTCATACTGAGGCTGCTGCAGCACTTCAGAGAGAACAGGTCAGTTAATTAACTTGGTACATCAAATAAAGTAAAACCGCCGTTTAAAGGGAAAAAAAAGAATTATGTGAAATAAATTACTTACTTTCGAAACATCGAAATCGGTTCACTCAGTCAGAAGTTCTGAGGAAACAAACATATAAAAAACATACAGACCAGATAACCTCCTCCATTTTTTTAAGTCGGCTAAAAAGGCCAACTTTCTTTAAACACCTTAGAAACTTTATCTAATTGGTATTTATTGTAGTTAACCCTCTTTAACAGTGAATCCCCACAAGTAAGCAGTAAGGCTTCCTTGCCCCACGCCAAATGCTTCTATCTTGACCTATTTACTGTTTATGCATATCAGGTATAATTTTAAAATTAATGTAAAATCTGTGTGATGTATTCATAAATTAAGAGGGCCAATGGGTTGTATCATGAGGGCCCAGGCTGTGTCTACCTACCTCGAAATAGAAAACAACATTTCCTATCTTTCTAAGTACTTACTTTAATTCTTGAAAATACTTTGTAAGAAGTCTATTCAAAAAATATATTGTGAATTTGAATTTATTCACTTCTATCTTCTTGCTATCATTTGGCATGTGTCACAACGTGCATCATGTTTACCCTGTGCTATTGTAAGTCAGACATACTATCTCTATCGTTCGACCTTTGGTGTCAAAGCGTATGCTATTTTAAGGAACATGCGGAAGTATTTATTTCAGACTATTTTCTACCTAAGCGTGGAATTTGTTTCGCGACATAATGTAGTATGCTCTTAGGTTTGAGCCCCTTTACCATACCCTTGGGGATAGGGTGAAACTACTATACCACCATTCATTTTCTAATCCCAAAACAACTTCGGTGGTATAGTTCGCTTTGTTTTCATCAAAGTCAAGATTTCGTTCGATCAATAATTTAATTAAAGTAGGCTTAGAATATACGCATAAACCTCAAAGAATTTTGAAGCAGATCCCGTTCGGACGCAATTTTAGAACGAATAAGAACCAAGGCTAAGATTTTATTGAGATAAGTTTAAGAAAAGATGTCTGTCATGACGTATAAGGAGGTCAAAGAGGCACTGGTCAAAAACAAATGGAAAGAGTTGCATCGGTTACACCGACAAGAACGACAAGAACCGTGGTAGGAACTAAAGCTTTTCAGAGAAAGCGAGTAGGCCCAGCGCACTTACAAATTGAGAGTTTTATGTCGTTCTGCTGTGGCGCCCCAGCGGTACGTTGTCCTTCTACACTCGTCGGTACCGCAGAAGAACGACAATAAACGTTCAATTTGAAAAAGCCCTTAGATCGTAAGGCTAAGTTCTACAAACACTATACTAATAGTATAATATGATCAGTTCCAGCGGTGGTTCCGGTACTGGTTCTCAGAGTCAGACGGCGTCGGACAGCTACCGCATCGCGGTGCAGGAGTGCGAGGGGTACGTGCAGATGTTGATGGAGTTCAACAACATGGGGGACCTCATGCGCACCGCCATGACCAAGGCGCTCATCAACCCACAGGTACAACCTTCAAATATTTGCAATCATACAAAAGGCGAAAAATACGTAAACGATAACGTCAACGTAAAAACCGGTTCTAACCTTTACACGGGGATTGATGGACAATAAACCTCTGAATGTTTTTTATATTCCTGTAGGCCTAGACAAAGTAACATTCTCTCGCGCTAGCGCTAATAAAATGATAAAATTTTTATAGAAACAACTTAAATCAGTCATGTAACATATGTCATTCCCGTGCATTTTGTATCGTTTCTACTAGCAAAGCGTGAGTAGCTGTAGTTCGCTTGCTATCGGTGTATTTCTTATCAATTTTAGAATTGTGTTACTTAATTAAAATTAAACTTTATGTAACGCTTAATTTTTTAAATGGTGGGACCCGAACACATGACCTCTGCAAACCTGAGCTACCTTATACGTCGTATTCTTGCTTCCCTTGTTTGTTGCGGTATAGCGCCTTCTGTTGGCTGGAGTATCCAACTCAACTGACAAGTCTAATATTACAATTAATTTGTAAATGTTATAATTGATATGCTACTTGTTCTGCAGATGTACCGCAACCTGGTAGAGCCGCCGTTCCCCGAGACGGAGTACGGCGGGTACATGGCCGAGTCCAACACTATGTACGAGAAGGCGCTCGACCTCTTCCCGGCGCCGGAGCCGCCTGACGAGTATGTATTAGTAGCACTACCTACTTATATGTACTATGATCTATGGGCACCGAATTAACATGGTACATAGCTTAATTAGTGGGGATAACTACGCTTGTATTTGTTCGTATAAAAATAGAAGAGCCATGGTGGCCGTGCGAGTTTGAGCAGTTGCCTGCTATACAAGCTACTCAAGTTAAAATTCTAGCAGGGTCTGTACCAATGAGTTTTTATAAAAACTTATGTGCAGTGATTTCATACCACGTGCTTTACGGTGAAGGAAAACGCCAGGTCAGGAAGTAATTCCAAGACGTATGTATAGTGCCTGAGACGGCGATGGACTCACCATGTGTCACGTGGCACTTAATCATCTTCGCTGAAATGTGGGTGTTGTTATTACAATACCTCTGCCGATCCCTTCGGGGAGTACAGGCGTGACCATATGGAACCGAAAAATTACTACTGCGCATTCAAGACCAGTTCAAAAATCGTGACGGCACCTTCATAATAATCATATAGAGAGCTGTAAAGTTAACCAGCGTGCCGTACGTATAACCGTATGCGTTTATAAATTTGCAAGCGTTATCGAATGATGTGTTCAAAATAAATTTGTCTTTGATCATCACTCAAAGTCTGATAACTTTTCTAATCAATTCGTTCGAAACTCAAATGGTTAAAGATAAAACCATATGATAGAGTGATAATCGAAATTGATTGGTCCTTCGAGCCGGTAATAATAAATAGTGTTGTAAATGCAGATTCCGGCACCTCCCCGCCTTAGCGCCTCGTCTGCAGCACAACACGCTGTTGGACGAGTTCATATTCTGGACCTTCAAGTACGAGTTCCCGCAGAATGTCGTCTGCTTCCTGCTCAATATGCTGCCTGATCAGGATTATAAGGTAAGAAGACACAAAATTAATATACTCAATCTTAATCTAAACGAATGAATGAAGCTGAAGAGTTTGTTTGAACGCGCTAATCTCAGGAGCTGTTGTATCCGATTTAGATAATTCTTTCAGTGTTAGATAGCCCATTTATAGAAGAAGATATATCATCACGCTAAGACTAATAGCGGGCTAAAATTAGCGTTAGCTCAAAGTAACAATTCTCCGTGGACGAAGTCGCGACAGAAACTTGTTTATTTTGTGTACATTATGGTGCGTACAGTTGAAGTCTTCTTGATTAGACTGTTATTGAGGTTGCATTCGCTACTGAGGAGCATAAGTGCCTGGGTTCGATTCCAGGGTCGGGCAAAGTGTTATGGTTTTTCCATCTGTAATGTCCCAGTAGCAGCCCGGAGTCTGAATTAGTGCCTGGTTAACGGCAAGCTCTCTATTACATGAGAATTGAATTTAATTGTCGAAGTAATGACACTTCTACCACTTTGAAGAATACAGACGTAAGCATAAGTATTGTAATTCTGACAAATAAAATTGTATTTAATTGTCCGCAGGAACATCTGACCCGTACATTCGTGATGCACTACGCGCGTATACCTTTAGTACTAGAATCAGCCGCCGACCCCGATACACTATCCAACCGAGTAGTGCACATGTCGGTACAGTTGTTCTCGAACGAAGCACTAGCATTACGTTGTGTGCAACAACTACACCTCCTCCACGTCATGGTATTATCACTACGACTCATGATGGGCAAGATACTAGTACAAAACACTCTGCACGATGCAGATCAGAACTTCCACTACGTCATAGATTGCACTAGAAGAGTCATGAAGGAACATTGCTACTGGCCCCTAGTGTCGGACTTCAATAACGTGCTCAGTCATAAAAGTGTGGCGCTGTTGTTCCTGCAAGATGACGCGCTTGTTGACATGTGGTTCGAGTTCTTGTCCATGTTGCAAGGTTAGTCATGTGTGTGTTCTGTATCGTTTAGATAAGGGTTAATTTCGCTTGGCCTATGTTTCTTTGTGAAAACAGTAGAGTTCTTAGTAGAATTGAGTTTTTTAAACGTAATGTCATTTTTTGTTTTGGAGAACGGCGTATGGGAATAGAAATACAGGGTCAGAGATATTTGGACGATGTATGTAAGATTCTTCCGATATCGTCAGCGTTTAAACGCAAATTAGCTGCCTGAAGCATGATTTTTTCTACATCTAATATATAAAATTCTCGTGTCACAGTTTTCGTTACCATACTCCTCCGAAACGGCTTGACCGATTTTGATGAAATTTTTTGTGCTTATCCGGTATCTATGAGAATCGGCCAACATATATTTTTCATCCCCATAAATGTTAGGGGTAGTCCACCCCTAAATTATATTTTTTATTTTTTAGACAAAATTCTAATCTACGCGGGTGAAACCGCAGGGCACAGCTAGTTATTATATATCTAAAGTTCTAAACATCTCTTTTCGTAGGCATGAATGTAAACGTCCGTGAGGTGGGCGGGCATATAGAATTTGAGCCTTCCTCGTACTACGCGGCGTTTTCCTGCGAACTGGAAGCAGCTGCCTACCCGATGTGGTCGGTGCTGAGTCACCTAAGTGACGCTACACAAGCGCCACTAGCTCGAAGGATCATAGCGGCTGCCTTAACTTGCCTTCAAGAGTGGCTTGACGCTGTACACTTCACCACACCGCACATGGAGAGGGTGAGTGCTTAAAAGTCATTTTGATTTTATATCGTCAGAAGTTTGTGCATGAACCAAGCTTTTATTGACTATATAGTTTGGCTTTGTGTTAGTGACAGACTTATACAAGACATACACACATCTGTGTCGTAATAATTCTCCATCTATACTGGCAGTAAGAGATCTCGGTAGGACCTCAGTATACATATAAGCTTTACAAGTAGTATGGTATATAGGCATATTTTTTAAATAAGAACTTTGCGTCTGTGGGGAGAGCGAGTGATCATGCTCATCCCCAGCAAAGGGAAGATCTTCCAGCCAGGCGGGTGTCATGCCTGGGGAACCGCGGCTCCAACTGTTCTAGTTGGATACTTGTATATATACTGCAATGCGCTTGAAAACTCTTATGGCGCGATTTAGGTTCTCGTGTATTTGTACTCAAACTTCGCATTTGTTAGCGAGTACCGCCATCTATGAGCAAGTGGAGAAACACGCTGCTACACGTCCTTTGAGTTTGAGAGTTGTCTATATAATAAAAAAATTATTCTTTCTAAAAAAAGTCTCTAAAACACATGAATGTCGTATACGCGATTAGCCACGATGTGAAACCTCTTACCGCCATTCCGCTTATTTTCTCGTCTGTTTTCGTGTGTAATTTCGAACAATTTGTTCCTAGTTTTCTGTTTGGAAGCTTATATATAAACTGTGGTCCCAGTATAAGTATGTTAGTAGCACTCTTGACGTATTTTTTGAAGATGAATTTACGTGATTATTGCTAGTGCGGCTACTTAGCCATTTTACTTGCGAATACTTGTTTGTGGAGAATTAGATTTTTGTCTTGATTCTGTTTGATTCCTATTTGTTAGAGATCGGTCGTGTATATAATGTATAGTATAGGTCCCAATATAGACCCATGCGGCACTCCCGTTATTATTTCATCCAAAGTTATCGTTGCACCGGATTTCTTAAATGGAAATATTTTTTTTATAAAGAAGAAATGTAGCGTTATTTTATTAGATATGAGCAAGGTTTGTGTTAATTTCCCAAAGTCGTTTGTACGTAGTTATACTAAATCAAATGCTTGTCGTAAATCAACAAATTCTTAGGGTGGGCTGCACGATTATATGTAGTTGTTTGAAGGCTATTTTTTCCGGAGCAGTCAAACATTGGTTCACGGCTAAAGTCAGTTGGTTCAGCGCGAGCTTAGTAAATGTATATAGTGTAATGAGTGACCGGTGGTTTCGGCCTGCCCCCATGAGATACAGGCGCTTATATATGTAATGAGTGAACTGTTGTCCTGCGTCCAGACGGAGGTGATGCACGCGTCGTTCCACTTCCCCTTGCACCGGTACCTGGCGGCCTTCCTGTGCGCCGGCGTGCGCAGCATGGGCCTCCGCGCCTCCGACGTGCTGCCGCCGCCCGACCTGCTGGCGCTGCTCGCCGTGCACCCGCTCAGAGTGCAGGTAACTGACTATTCTAGTAGCTGCCGTGCGCAGCATGGGCCTCCGCGCCTCCGACGTGCTGCCGCCGCCCGACCTGCTGGCGCTGCTCGCCGTGCACCCGCTCAGAGTGCAGGTAACTGACTATTCTAGTAGCTGCCGTGCGCAGCATGGGCCTCCGCGCCTCCGACGTGCTGCCGCCGCCCGACCTGCTGGCGCTGCTCGCCGTGCACCCGCTCAGAGTGCAGGTAACTGACTATTCTAGTAGCTGCCGTGCGCAGCATGGGCCTCCGCGCCTCCGACGTGCTGCCGCCGCCCGACCTGCTGGCGCTGCTCGCCGTGCACCCGCTCAGAGTGCAGGTAACTGACTATTCTAGTAGCTGCCGTGCGCAGCATGGGCCTCCGCGCCTCCGACGTGCTGCCGCCGCCCGACCTGCTGGCGCTGCTCGCCGTGCACCCGCTCAGAGTGCAGGTAACTGACTATTCTAGTAGCTGCCGTGCGCAGCATGGGCCTCCGCGCCTCCGACGTGCTGCCGCCGCCCGACCTGCTGGCGCTGCTCGCCGTGCACCCGCTCAGAGTGCAGGTAACTGACTATTCTAGTAGCTGCCGTGCGCAGCATGGGCCTCCGCGCCTCCGACGTGCTGCCGCCGCCCGACCTGCTGGCGCTGCTCGCCGTGCACCCGCTCAGAGTGCAGGTAACTGACTATTCTAGTAGCTGCCGTGCGCAGCATGGGCCTCCGCGCCTCCGACGTGCTGCCGCCGCCCGACCTGCTGGCGCTGCTCGCCGTGCACCCGCTCAGAGTGCAGGTAACTGACTATTCTAGTAGCTGCCGTGCGCAGCATGGGCCTCCGCGCCTCCGACGTGCTGCCGCCGCCCGACCTGCTGGCGCTGCTCGCCGTGCACCCGCTCAGAGTGCAGGTAACTGACTATTCTAGTAGCTGCCGTGCGCAGCATGGGCCTCCGCGCCTCCGACGTGCTGCCGCCGCCCGACCTGCTGGCGCTGCTCGCCGTGCACCCGCTCAGAGTGCAGGTAACTGACTATTCTAGTAGCTGCCGTGCGCAGCATGGGCCTCCGCGCCTCCGACGTGCTGCCGCCGCCCGACCTGCTGGCGCTGCTCGCCGTGCACCCGCTCAGAGTGCAGGTAACTGACTATTCTAGTAGCTGCCGTGCGCAGCATGGGCCTCCGCGCCTCCGACGTGCTGCCGCCGCCCGACCTGCTGGCGCTGCTCGCCGTGCACCCGCTCAGAGTGCAGGTAACTGACTATTCTAGTAGCTGCCGTGCGCAGCATGGGCCTCCGCGCCTCCGACGTGCTGCCGCCGCCCGACCTGCTGGCGCTGCTCGCCGTGCACCCGCTCAGAGTGCAGGTAACTGACTATTCTAGTAGCTGCCGTGCGCAGCATGGGCCTCCGCGCCTCCGACGTGCTGCCGCCGCCCGACCTGCTGGCGCTGCTCGCCGTGCACCCGCTCAGAGTGCAGGTAACTGACTATTCTAGTAGCTGCCGTGCGCAGCATGGGCCTCCGCGCCTCCGACGTGCTGCCGCCGCCCGACCTGCTGGCGCTGCTCGCCGTGCACCCGCTCAGAGTGCAGGTAACTGACTATTCTAGTAGCTGCCGTGCGCAGCATGGGCCTCCGCGCCTCCGACGTGCTGCCGCCGCCCGACCTGCTGGCGCTGCTCGCCGTGCACCCGCTCAGAGTGCAGGTAACTGACTATTCTAGTAGCTGCCGTGCGCAGCATGGGCCTCCGCGCCTCCGACGTGCTGCCGCCGCCCGACCTGCTGGCGCTGCTCGCCGTGCACCCGCTCAGAGTGCAGGTAACTGACTATTCTAGTAGCTGCCGTGCGCAGCATGGGCCTCCGCGCCTCCGACGTGCTGCCGCCGCCCGACCTGCTGGCGCTGCTCGCCGTGCACCCGCTCAGAGTGCAGGTAACTGACTATTCTAGTAGCTGCCGTGCGCAGCATGGGCCTCCGCGCCTCCGACGTGCTGCCGCCGCCCGACCTGCTGGCGCTGCTCGCCGTGCACCCGCTCAGAGTGCAGGTAACTGACTATTCTAGTAGCTGCCGTGCGCAGCATGGGCCTCCGCGCCTCCGACGTGCTGCCGCCGCCCGACCTGCTGGCGCTGCTCGCCGTGCACCCGCTCAGAGTGCAGGTAACTGACTATTCTAGTAGCTGCCGTGCGCAGCATGGGCCTCCGCGCCTCCGACGTGCTGCCGCCGCCCGACCTGCTGGCGCTGCTCGCCGTGCACCCGCTCAGAGTGCAGGTAACTGACTATTCTAGTAGCTGCCGTGCGCAGCATGGGCCTCCGCGCCTCCGACGTGCTGCCGCCGCCCGACCTGCTGGCGCTGCTCGCCGTGCACCCGCTCAGAGTGCAGGTAACTGACTATTCTAGTAGCTGCCGTGCGCAGCATGGGCCTCCGCGCCTCCGACGTGCTGCCGCCGCCCGACCTGCTGGCGCTGCTCGCCGTGCACCCGCTCAGAGTGCAGGTAACTGACTATTCTAGTAGCTGCCGTGCGCAGCATGGGCCTCCGCGCCTCCGACGTGCTGCCGCCGCCCGACCTGCTGGCGCTGCTCGCCGTGCACCCGCTCAGAGTGCAGGTAACTGACTATTCTAGTAGCTGCCGTGCGCAGCATGGGCCTCCGCGCCTCCGACGTGCTGCCGCCGCCCGACCTGCTGGCGCTGCTCGCCGTGCACCCGCTCAGAGTGCAGGTAACTGACTATTCTACAATATATGCTCACGCCATCCAAACAGGATCCCTGAAGGGGTAGAGGCGTTGGAATAACAACACGCGCTATTAGCCGCCAATGTGATAGTGAGGCCATCGCCGTCTCAAGAACTTTACAGTATGTCATTTGAATATTTAGAAGATAATTATTTAACTACTGAAAAAATTTACTTTATGCATGAAGCCGTAACTCCGCTATAGGCTGATTACAATTCACAAAATCGTGCTTCTGACTTCTCGGATCTTGTTTATTTTTTTTTTACTTTTATCGATATATTCAAGCGTCTACTTTACTTCATTCACATTCGTGTAAGAATCAATAGCAATGAAACAATAATTTGTTCTAAAAAAAAGTTTATTACATACTAAGTTACACTAAAAATACAAAATATTGAGTATATATAAACGTAACCTATTCTAATTGACCATTGGCACAAATTCGGTCGTGTCCTCATCTTCGGTGAAGTCCGTTGGAGGAGGCACGGCTTTCACGTGTCTTGAGTAGTCGTAGGTGATCAGTTTAGGCGCTATGAAGCCGCCCGACCCTTTGGTGCCGCGATGTACTAATCCCGCGCCGCTCAATAGACTACCGCCTGCAATAATCACATATTACTTAGTACAAGATACCAGCCATAAAGTCACGTCATTTACCTACGTATTTTAAATACTATCACATTGAGTACGGAAAAACTTATTTCAGGTTGAAAAACGCGAACTAATCGGTTTTCCTCATGATTGAACTTAGAAGGCCGACATTGCTTCCGATTCATTTTCAATTTACTAAATTGACGGATTGTTCTTCGAATTATAAACATAATTTTGTATAGAAAATTTTGAAAAATAATATATGTTCAAGATTTTTTACCAGCCCCATTTGTATTAGCAAATTTAAATCTTACCTTTACCGGGCAATACCGGTTGTATATCAATAAACGGTACGGTTGACTGGGCTGCGTCGGCGTCGAAGTCACTATGAGTGAACTCTATGTACTGGTCGTGTTTGGAGTCTATGGTGAGGGGTGCGTGCGTGTGCGTTGGGATGTCCGGCCGGTCGAGATGTAACCGAGATCTGGAATTTAAAAAGTATTATTATAGGTAGTGAGAAGAAAGTTTCTACCCGAGATCGGTCGGTTGCGGCGCTGATTCTGTGGAGTACCAAATTATTTGCTACATCCAAAAAGGTTTACCTAGGGCTCTGTAGCGCTCCTTCAGTGTTGTCGTTGCTGATCCATTGGCTCCTGTCAGGGGCCAGTCTCCCTGTGGTGTAGTTGAAGGGCGTCGACCGAATCTCGAAGTGCAAGTGGGCTCCGATCATGCGGAATCTGGAGAAACCGAGATAGTTTTAAATCATGATGTCTATAGTCTTTGATGAACGCTTCATCTTAAGGAAGGTTGCATGACCTTTCATACAATAGATACAGAAGAAACAAAGCAGCAATTGTTTGCAGATGAAGTTCCGTCCTAAATAGCCTTTGTGACAGTGACCTTGATGGTCATACGGTCAAGCTATTGTTTCTAATCAATGTCAAGTAATTTAATTCAAGGACGTCTAACAGTCAAGGTTCGAAGTGATATAGCATGAAAGGATACAGTAGGTACACCTAAAGCCGTGCAACAATCTGGCTTAGCTCCGCTACAATATTTGAAATAGTCACCCTATTCATGACATCCCTATTGAGTAGGAATAGTTATCTACTCCCCTAGTATGTATAAAATGGTATTCCAATTTGGCTACTTTGTAGAAAAGTTTAGGAAATCATACCTAACACCAGTCAAGATACTTCCAACTGGCGAGTCCAGTTCGTCCAAGTCGATGGCCCTCCGCTCGTACGTGAGGGTGTGGTAGTCGGTGCCCTCCCTCAGTCCAGGCTCGGCAGGGTCGAACTTCTGCACCGGTACCCAATCCCCAGGCTCCACGAAGCCTCGTTCACCGAGTGTTCCTTCATGCACTTGCAAGTGGAACACTTTACCGTGCTTCACTAAACGTACGCCCGTCACTATCCTGAATAGAAATTCATTATGATGAGCGTTTAGGTAGAATAAGTGATGTAATAAATAGGACACCCGCACGCCCAGTTAGCACTCCCTGTTATCCACGATGTTCTAAGATACCCATTAAAGTTAGTTTAGTTAGTAGAATGTAGCCCAAAGCGTCTCGTCGCACCACATCGACCCACAGTCAAGTACTGACTTGTTCATCTTTATGTCTGCTAACGCTTCCCGCAAGCTGAAGTCACGCTCCGCACTGTCGACGCTGTCCTCACAAAGACAAAGGCAGTAAGAGCAGTGGAGGAGATTCCATCTCCACCAGGAGTCGACCTTTAGAGGAGAATACGTCACATTTAAATATATTCGAAACTGAATTTCCCCATCATATCCTAATCACAACATTTTTGGATAACTCGGGTATAATTCCGTGCGGGTGTCCCATGTGTATTGGGACACTCACTTGTTGTTTCTGACGTCAGCGGTTGCGTCCCAAAGGCTGAAGTATCTGTCGGAATTGGTCGGGTCGTCGCACAGGCACATACAGTAGGAACAGTGCCAGAACAACCATCGCCACCACGAGTCCACCTGAGAACCACTCACTTTTCACCCTCTGGACAATTTTAAACTTACTCAAATCGATATAAGGTCGACAATATTATGTCTCATTAAACCATAATTTCGGAAAATGTTATGAAGTATTGGTCTTGTTTGCTTTCCCACAATAGATCTTATGTGTATGCAATTTGATTACTTAATACATTAATTACTTACTGACCAGTTCACAATCTTAATATTCGTTCATTTATAATGACGCTCATTATAAACGTAAAGACGCCACTAATTATCTTGTGTAATGTAGTGATTTGCTTTAATCTACTGACCCTATTAACGGGTCGTGTAGATAAGTTTGTTTATTACATTGACCAACATTTGATCAAAAGTAGCTTCTGTTGAATTGCATCCAATGTTTGGACCAACGTCCGGTGTTAAATTGATCTCACCTTGGTCGCGCCCCGCGTGCAGTACCCAACGCGACCTAGAGCGCGCTCGTTCTCATACGATATCCATTCGTAACGACGATTGCTGGATCGACTCTGTAATAAGCAATGATACAAGTTAATAAGGCCTTCAATGTACTAAGATAAAAATAATTGTATACTTATTTACGCTTAAAAATAAGATAATGAAACGGGAAATTTACGTATTGCGTTTCACACTTTCTTGGAATTTAATAATAAATAATTTGTCAATCACAGAGAATAACAGTAATGTATATTTCTTAAACCGGTTTTCTCATGATATTCAAATAAATGACTACTGATTTTTTCCACGCTATGTTGTTATAACGTAATATGTAATAAGATCGTGATCATTAACAGTACATGTTTCTGCTTTGCGCGTTCAAAGAATCGAGGTTAAGAATACAACGTACAAACAAATATATCTACGTATTCATTATTACCTACTAGCTTCTGTCCACGATTTCATCAGCATTGACTTATTTAGAAATGGGTCCACATAGTTACCATGGAAACCTATATTTTTTTGCAGGACAAAAAGATCTATGCTTTGGTCCTTATATCTTTGTGTCATCGTATAGAATCCATACTTTTAGGATAACACATGATTTACCGAAATAAACTGGTTTTTAATCAACATTTTAGTATAAATGAACTACTTTGAAATAACATGTATTGTTTGACGCCAGACGCGCCGTGTAATTGGAACCTCTTCACTTTACATTTCCAACTGGTTCGTGACTCATTGTTTTAAAAATGGTATATTTTTCTTCTTCGTATCTGTATTGCCAAACACATAATAAGCCGTCTTGCTTTCTAATAAGACTCACAATATCTTAAAAGTAATTGTAGTTTTAGACGGGTCTATGCAGAACTCAAATCCATATTGCTTTTCAAAAATAATTATCTATGGTATCTTTAAAATGTAAGAGTAACATAGTTCTTAGTATCAAACTACTCACGGCGGGACATATCCACATATCAGAGTCGATATATTGACAGTCGATGATGCGGCCCTTGCAAGCAGGCTGTTTGGAGCAGTACTGGTCTTTGAAGCAGCCGTGGTTCTTGGCCAGGGTGTAGAAGGCGCAGTTCTCCCGGCACGTGCCGTCTGTGTTCATATCCACTTCGTTTTCCACGTACCCTTGTAGGAGACGAGTCACTTCTGCGTACGTCTCGCCTGGAAACAATAATTTTGATACATTTATTTAATCATTATCCCGTCTCGGCTTCGTACAGGTGCAATGTAGATACTAATTAACATGTATTATGCATATAAACCTACCTCTTATACATATAAATCACTGCATCTATTGCTGAAAATGTGAAGACACAAAATACCTTGGAAATTGCCATTAGCAGTCGCTTTAGCCGTCGCTTTAGCCGAGTCTCAGGAGTTATGAAGTCCGAATGCTAGAAATATCTGCAATTCTTACCTTCTTTATTGACAACTGGGTCACATCTGTACATATCGCGTTTGGCTGAAGACAGGGCTGCTCTAGCGGCAGCGGCGGCTTGTCCGGTTCGCTCGCTGTATCTCTGTCGGGTCAGACTGGCTTCTTGCGTGAAGTTACCTGAAAATATATACATAAATGCTACCCTCGAAGACATTCAAAGATGTGAGTTTATACTTAAGAGATGACTTCTTTTATGAAGGTAGACCTATGATAAGTAATAACTTACGGGAAAATAATTGTTTGCACAAGTACACAATGCCCTACAGAATGAACTCGGATCATGACATTCTGAAATGTAGTATCTGAATGAAGCCAGAAGGGCTCATAAAGATGATATATAAATTGAACTGTTCATCTTCTTAGGGGAAATAATATTCTTTAAACCTATATCATCGTTCAAAAGTAGAAACGGCTATAGGTAGTAGGTAGGCGTTAAGATAGGTTCTAGTAGAAATATCTCTGAGGGAAGAGTAAACAATCCCTTTGCCACGCGATTTTTTACGTGATTTTTAAGAACCTCTAGATTATATAATATTCATGTAGTTATAAAAGTCATTGCAATAAAACTAATTGGTATAACGAGAACACATTACTAAGCAATTACAACGTAGTTGGATGTCATTACGTCATTTAAATAACTGCTGTTTATGTATAAAAATGTGTCATTTCCTCTGTTTTATTTAAATCACTTACTAATGAGGATGTCATTATAAATAAATAGAATTTTATTCATCTCTACTATTGCGATATTGTCTAACAATTGGGTTCCCTTCAATTCCCTTGTTAAATTGGCATTCTGGCTTTCATTTCAAAGTATGTTCAGTGTCTAACACAAACACTTTAACAGAAATAAGTTAAGTCTCAGAAACATGCAGGCTTGAGTCAAAATGATTTCAGGATTATATTGCGTCACGTCATGACAGTAGTAGGACTTTTAATGTTATGAGAAGATAATCCTTATGATTATATACCTAAAGTCTATAAAACAATGTGCAAGGACGAACTAATTTGAATTGAAGTTAAATTAAACGCCGCAGTTGGAGTAGACCTAATTATAATCTAAATCAGTCTTCCCCATCGTACAGAATACTTACGCCTTTTATTACCTATCAGATGTTACAGATTGTTATTGTATTAAAGTATTTTTTTATGAATAGTTATTCCTAAAATGGTTATGAAAAATATAAAACGCAAGGCAGGATTCAAACCAACGAGCTTGCAAACCGTGCACTTGCTCTACCAACTGAGCTACTCATGATCTCATTTTGTGTAGAATGTGTCGAATTTTTCCTCCCTCTGCTTTGACTCTTGCATTTTTATAGCCGCCTTGTTAAAATCAAAGCAGTTCAATTATCAAAATCATAAAACATATTAATTGTAATTGCAGTTTCCCAAGGTATAAAATACAGGGTATAGGTACTTTCAAATGCTCTTTAAGCCAGATAATACTAGTGTAAGTACAATTAACCTTACCTTTAGCGTATATCCTGAGCAGCATCCAAGAGAACTGCATCATAGCGTACCCCTTGATCTCAGTGAGGGCGATGGTTTTGTACATGTCGTAAATCAGCTGATGGGGGGACATTTGCATCGAACACACGTCCGCGTCTTCTTCCTGTTGACAGTTTTAATATTTCGTATTGAGTAGGATTTTGTTTTTCAACATGTAACAGGGTTCCCAATTAGGTCTTTTAGCCTCATCAGACAACTGAAGGGTTACACATTTAGCAACGGAATCTAATTGTTTTTGCGAAGCAAGCAAATGTACCTTACTTATCTAAACTAATATTATGAAGAGGTAAAGTTTGAGAGTTTTTGAGGTTTTAGGGAGTAACCATCTCTAGATCTAACCGATTTTATCAATAAAAAGCCACCTTATAGCTATATATCTGCAAACGGCTAACGGTTCGGCTGGGTACAGATATTGTAATGTTTGTATAAATGTTACTACGATCATCATATTAACGTCTAATTGTATCTACTGTAACCAAGCTATTTGTTTTGTCCTTGAAATGTCTCAGTCATGAGCGAAAGCTTTTACAAAAACGTTATTCTTGCTACTCATAAATAACCTGTTTTTCCTTTTTGCTTTACTTAACCGTAAAAGGCTTTGAATAAAATTCTTTGAAGCGTTTTCCTCTCTGAACTGATCTCTACAAAATCGCGTTTCAGAATGTCATAGTAATTCTAAATACTGTAATGTACCTGAACAAGTAAATATAAAGATTTACATTTTTCATAGAATTCACATTGTGTTTGCTTTAGCGTTAAGTTTCTTAGTATAGGAATCTTTTTGAAGACAATACAGACTGACTCATTTAGTTTCCTTGAATATATTTATCTTAGTGTATCATTGAAACAAAACCGTTACTGGGAAATAATGTAAAGTACAGGGGCCTTACCACATGATCTTATTGCCATCATGGTTCCACTTTGTGACAGTGACAGACACATCATATACATCTGTCTCATAATAAGAGTTAAACTATCATGGCAATAACAAGTCGTGGTAGGGCCCCAGGTAACCTGAGCAGCCTTATCGCTCAGTAGTCCGAATTAACGCTAATTCACTGAACATAATATCACATTCATTCATTAATCTCATTATGCATTCTCATAGCTTCTACCCATAAACTTTAATTGATTAATCAATGTTGCAAAGCTTCCACAATATAAATATAAGCTTACTAAGCAGTATGGAATATAGATCTTCCATCGAGTATTAGGGTTGTCACAGTTTAAGTTTTTTAAATGAACTCTTTTATTTACTACCAAAGTGATGTCGATTTGTTGATTTAGAATAATATCTGTAAAATACGTTAACGTGTACGTGATCGGCCACGACGTGACACCCCTTACTGACATTACGCCGATGCCGCTAATTTATATAGTTCGGTTTGTTCGTGGATTACTTATTTACCGGATTCTTAAATAACAAAAAATATATTATAGCCATAAATACTGTGACTAATCCCTAAATGACGTTGGAGTAATTTAAAGCTAAGTATATTAATATTCAAATAATGCCAGTTCTAATTCTAATATCGGACTTTTCAATTTTATTTCTCTGTATGTATTCATAAATGGCGCCTGTATCTCTGTGAGGAAGCAAAGACCACATGAATGAAGTGTAAATGTGTAATTGCATTGATTAATAAGTAATGATATTAAACTTTGCTCGCCACCCACGCAATGAATGCCCTTTATCAACAAGTGAACTTATTATTATTGTGACTTGTTTTGCCATATTTGCGAACTGTTTGTTTTCTTTGTTTATACATTTAAAGATTGTTTTATTTAAAGCAATCAGAGATAATAGTTCTAATTTATAAACAAACTAGCTGTGCCCCGCGGTTTCACCCGCGTAGATTTTAATTTCATGGTTGCCCGCGAATCCCTATTGTTTTTTTTAAATCTAAGTAGCTTAAGTTACTCCTTGTAACATTAGCTATCCGTCAGTGAAAGTCCCGTTAAAATCGGTCCAGCCGTTTCGGAGATTACCCGGAACAAACCGACAGACAGACAGAGTAAAACTTTAAAACTTGTTTTTTTGTGTCAATAGCGTGTATACTTTCAGATGCATTTAGTGAAAAACTGTTATTTATGATTTACAAACAGACACTTCAATTTTATTTATCTGTATAAATTATTTTGTTCGGTTCTGTTTTTGTAAGGTTTATAATATTTTAGACTCAGTTATAAGTAGTTACAACAGTAACGTAACGCGTTGAGTTTTAATACGATAGTACGTGTTTAAGTCTACTAACTAATTAAAATTTTAAGCACATCCGCAACATTCGATAAGCTATGAAAGTAACACGCGAATTCTAGCGCAGTTCGTACGTGTATTTTCACAATATCTCCGTCTGTGTATAAACACAGATTGTTTAATACTATAACATAATGCACAGGTCACTGACACCTTACTAAACAAGTTATCATACTTTCCTTTGTTCACCGTAATACCTTAGTTTGGACACGAGCCTAAAAGGTGATTACTCATTGGTGTAGTACCTTCAAGGCTGAGCGGAATATATCATCGTGTCCGAGGAGCTCGTGCAGCTTGCGCATAGACTGCGCCACCGAGAGCTTGGGGTCAAGCAGCACTTCCTCGGCCACGTCGAGCCACTCTCTCATGGGCGCCGGCACCACGCCCGGCATCGCCTGCCTCCTCGCAAACTTCGCAAAGTTCTTGTACAATCCGTCTATGATTCGCAATTTCTCTGACACACGCTCCCAGAGCCATGATCGTAGCACCGGCCGCGCTGGCCTCGGAAGCGATTCGATTTTATTGTCTACCGACACGAAAACCTTTGTTAACTCAACGTCTCCGCCGAGACCGGCATCTCGCCACTGCAGGTCGGTCACGTTGCCCCACAGTTCGTTTTCTATGAAATATAACTTGTCTCTAATGCTGTCGACCGCTGTGAGCTCGTCGCCCGCGAGCGCAGTTGCGAACAACGCAAATAGCGCCGAGAGTGCGACTCTCATCGTCACACGGTTGTAGTGGAACGTGCGACGCGGCTGCACGCAGACTGGCGCGGACAGAGGGGACTGCCGCTCACTGGGGTCGCTCTAGTGACGCGCTCCACCCGAGCCTATCGATACAATATCGATGCAAACATTGACACTACCTCCACACGCGACACGTTGTGATCATGACCGATCGCATTGTGAGCCGCTACTGGAAATACTAATGAGGTCGGCACGTATTTTATTACTCGAGACACCGTATCGAAGTCTTGGACATTACCACCGTGGAAAGATTACATTGTAATCTTTCATTGTATTGATGACAGTTCCGTGAGGAAACGTAGTTTGATTGTTTTGAGTGAGGTCTCCCATTGATTGATTGTCTTGCAGGTCACAGTTGTAACATGTTTATTTTTCAATGACATTAAGAATTAAAAAAAAATATCGAGTTCCTTCCTCACACACTATAAATATTAAAGTTTCCCAATGATCGTCAGCGATGCGGATCGATATCGCTTAGTTCCGCACTTTGCATCACTATCAAGTATCAACCCGCATGTTAATATTGTTAGCGCGACACAAAATCAACTTTACTTTCGCAGTGATCTCTATTTGTTGACCATTAAGAATCATGTCCCGATTACTGAGCGCACGCATTGCTTGTATTATTATATTCACTCATTACACTCGTTCGTCGAGTCAGCTGGACGGCACCCGCTTTATGCTTCATGAATGCTAGTTTTTCTTTGTTTGTAGAGATTCTCAGAATCACTTCGAATACAATCTTTAAGATTCTGGTCGATTACAACATTTATTGTTTGAAATATTTCCGTTTGTCTCATTAGTGGGGTCTTAAATTGTACCTAGAATTTTAAACAAGGCACTGAGTCCCATTTGTCACTTAGTGCCATATTCTGAACTACTCTGCGTCTCGTCATTTTGTTTTTTGCGTTGCATTGCGTTTTGTCATTAAACCGAAATGTTCGCCTTTGTTCAAAAACTTCAACCTCGTAATATGTATACGAGACCGATGTAGCCCCTTTATATAATTAACACAATTGGGGGAACAGGACATTGACGCCCCCTATCATCGTATTTGGTGAACCCCACACGTACAGGAAGGCAATGTCTGACGGTTCTGGCACCCTTATCGCAATTTGTGCATTGTCAGTGTCAAAGATAAACTCAAAGTTCATGGGTCTTTTAATATCGAACCCTGATTTGTTTTAAGTAGTCGGCCACTTTAGACAATCGTAAAACTAGTCTATAGCATAGTTACTGAGTCTCACGCACGAGATATAGTAATGGTGAATAATCTGTTCAATGGTTTTAGCTCGACGACATTTAATTCCATGCATTCGTCAATAAAGTCCCATGTCTTTAATTTTTCATATTGAGCGAGACACGGAGACAGGCTTTCTTTTGCGTCTGAGATTATTGTTTGTTAATCTTACGTTATTAAAATTGTATCATATATGTAAAAAAGTATCTTAAACCCAAACCAATAAAACAATCTCAAGTCCCGGTGTTACCAAACTCCTTCAAAACGACTGGACTGATTTGTATGAAATAATTTCATACCCCTAAATGATAAGGGCGATAAACACCGAAAGAAATATGACGATACAAAGTAAGTTATAAATATTAGAAGGACATTAATGCCATAGACCTTATAAACAAACTATGCTATAAAACATAGACACGTAGTAATAACGTAACATTGACATATTGTGAGTTCCCCGGAGGGCGGAGAGAATGGAATCCCTACCGTGTGCTAGTTTAGTTCCCAGTTAACTTCCTGGTCCATATGATTATGTAAATACAGTGACGTGTGTCCGGAAGTATCGTATTACGGTCTCACTAACCACACACAGCGCAGTACTAATCCTGTTTAGGTGGTGTCATCTACTCCTATAACATATACAGTTTGTGTCTTCTATATTTTACGTGGGAAACCCCACTATTCCTGCCGCGATATTCACTAAGGTTTCTCAGCGTTGCACTCGTCGTTGTGTGTCGGTTTTGAAGATACGAAATTGAACCTTATCCACTATCTATTGTGTATCAATTTCCTATGATTGAAACCGACACTCGTCGAGTTCGACGCTGAGAAACTTCAGTGAATAACGCGGCAGAGTCGTATAGGCTGTTTTATTGTCTCAAAAAAATCTGGCTCTCTATCTCCACTGCCAAAAAAGGATTACGGAAATTGAAAATCAAATGCAAAAAAATATGTTGTCTGTGTTCATATCAGGTTGTGGTTGATGTCGAGAATGCGCGATGTAGCGCGTCCCTTCATCTAATAATATATCTATATAATATAATAATTTCGCATCACAGTGTTTTGGTTATCATACTCCTCCAAAAAGGCCTAACGCCATCTAATGAAAGTACTTTGTATAAAGTCTAATCGAATAAAGATATATTTGAGTTTGAGTTTGAGTAAATCCCAAACTGTACAATGCTTGGTTAACTGACAACAGACATATATAAAAATCAATCCCTATTTCCCTTGGTCATGACAAAACGCGTGAACGACTTTCACTGACAGATAACCGATGTTTCAAGGAGTGACATAGGTTAATTTAATTTCGCGAAATAAAGCATGAAAGTAATCTACGCGGCTAAAACCGCGGCGCGCAACTAGTAATAATATAAAACTAGCGTAACTGTCAGGTATACTAACCGCTTGACTATAGTTTTACCAACGGTATGTACTGGCGTCCAATCTATTCGCTATAGTATATGACAGTACATACTGTAATCATCATTGTTTACTTCAATGGTCAACATAATTTGTACAGGACGTGTTCAAATCTCAGTGAGTGTGGTGTTATCACGCCACGTCACCGGATGTGTACGACCATTGCCATTTGCGCCTCGTGTTATATGCCGAACGTGCCTATTTACATATGTTTCAATTACTTCTTAAAAGTAACTCGTAATTAACGCCACTACTAATTATCTACACTAACCATCGTCATTCTCATGCCCTTATCCCATGTTATTTGTGGTCGGCGCAGTGTGTTCATTTCTCTCTATCAGCCGTCATATCTGTATTCACGCAATCCATCCATCTTAGGTATTTTTCTCCCCGTGTTCATAAACAAACCTTTTTGGCAACATTGTCCTCATCCCAACTAATACCTAATTAACCAGTGCTTGATTGTAGAACAGATAAATTCCCCGTTGGTGCCTTACCGTTATTACTGAAGCACTGTTATTTCTTTTGTTTTTTTAACATCAAAACCAGAGGCGCCCTTTCGTAAGCTCTTAATAAAATTAACTCGATTTGTAACAGTGACAGATTTGAAAGATTTCCGAAGAGGTAGGCAAGGAATAGACATCATCACAGAATCACCGAAGATTAGCAAATGCCAACTTTCAAGCTTCCTTACGATATTTCCCTACACTGTTTAGTATATCCTAAAGCTATTTATTAAAAGAATATACATGTTATATTCAAGAAATGGATGTACCTGTCTACACTGTGTGTCTACATGATTCAAGTAGCAATATTAAGTAGAAGCACTTGTCCGTTTTAAATATTTTTGCATATTCCTCAGTGTCGAGCAAAAGCCTTATTCTTTGTTCATGTCGCATGCACTGCATTATGTATGTATAGTCGCTACTCTGTGACAATACTAATAGTAATTGCGTACGACTACCTAGAATACCGGTAATCATGTATCACTGCAGTTGTGGTATTGTGTTTGTATGTCGTGACACGTGTTATGTCACAGCCCACAGGCTCATTGTTGATCTGTTGCACGAATACAACAACAAGCTACTTAAGTTTTAAATACCTTGTTTTGGTCTTAGTTTAAACCTGAGCCCTGACACTGAGCTATTATCGCCTTGATAGTATGAGTCATAATACAAAATCGTTATGAGACCTAGGTATGGTTTCATGGCTGGGCTGTATTTACTGTCTTCGACTATCCGTAGTAGGTACCTACGCTTGCTTTACCTAGCAACGTTTTATGGGACCACTTAATATTCTCCATTAAAGTATATCCACGTTGTTTCAATATGTCCAGCGGTCATAAAACATTAACACCCCGAGGGTTCAAGTGTCGTTGGTCGTATGACAATAAATAGGTCGCATGTGAATTAACTGAGCAAGGACTTGAGGGTGATCCGACACCAGTCCAGCGCGATATGGCCTCCGCGGCGTAAGTCAATCAACGAAAGTTACTGACCCCTTTGTCCGCTGTGACTCACACAACAGTTAGTATGTGAATGTATTAAGCACAGAGTGGGACTTTGGCACTCCTTTTAAATATAGTTTTTGGTAGGCTTTAAACTCGTTTTGTCACAGACGATTTTTTTCTTTTCAATTCATGTTTTTATAACATTTGCTCTTTCCATCAGGTTACTAGTTGTGACCTAATTTATATAGAAGGCATTTTTTGCTCAGTCTAGATAAAATCCGTTGAAAAGGTAGGCAACGCAATTTTGCCACTACGTACATAATAGCTCAATGCTTTAGCAACCTAGTTTGATGCTCCAAGGTTATAGACTCAGCGTAGTGCAGTGTCTAGTCGTCTTGAGTTCAATTGCGCAGGCGCTGGCCAGTTCTTTAGGCCTAGACAAAGTAACATCCTCTCGCGCCTATGCTAATAGAAGTAATACGAAATGTTTGGAAACGACATAAATCAGGCACGTGACATATGTAATTTCCATACAGTTTTTATAAGCGAAGCGCGAGGATAATGTTACTTTGTCTAGGCTTACAGCGATGCACTACAATATTATGCGCATCGTTGGCGCTACGAATGCTATAGTGTAAGGCGCTGTGAGTGACGATTCATAAGCAAGGCGTTCTACAAATTGTTAGTGGGCTGTTTTTTAGTATTTTCACAGATTGGGTTCTAGCTTGGATCCTTATAATGAGCTGAACATTTGCATTAACTAAAGGCTCGTTCGTGCATGGTAATGTCTTGAAAATAAGACAACAAACAGACCTAATCTTCCTTCACATTGCAACTATAATACATTTCTCAAATTTCGGTAGTATTACACGCTTACATTTAGTCAGCTCTTCGAATTAAGGATTCAATTGTTGCTAATTAGGTTTCTGTAGCACACCATCTAGTAAGTGACACAGTTGCTTAAATTAACGGTTAATTTTCGCATTTAACATAACACAAATGAAGTAGACCAACCCATTACTTATTTCAAGGTCAGTTACATAATTAGACACTTTCTTCAATTGCCCACAACGCGAATCCAACCAAATGCCAAACGAGATAAGGAACACTTTCATTTAGGCTCCTACATGATTTAGACAAGCAATTTCCAGACGGAATCACACAGTCATATTGCCTTGAGACGAACGACTGAAACTTCCAACTTCAAAAAAATAATTCCTTGGTATATCTCACGCCTGTATTAGTCGAACGGGTAGGCAGAAGTGTACTTGTTGTTACTGTTTAAATCCCATGTAATAGAGGGCGAGCTTCTTGCCTTTAACCTGGAATTAATCCTGATTCCCTGCTGATACCGGGAAATTACAGAGTCGAACACAGGACCTCGTGATCCACAGTAGCATTAGGCATCACTAGACCAGCGAGGTAGGACTTTATTAGATTTTTAAGTATTATGTGGTATAAGGTTTCACTAGACATACGAATTGTATGTATGTCGCCTACTTGGATTACCAAATAACCAGCTTTTACTTTGCTCATATCTATATGTATTATATTTGTTTATGTTTCTGCTGTGTTTGGGAATTACAGTTCGATCAGTAGGTCTAAAAAGGCCACTTTGGGAGAATCATAATGTGATCCGAATATGATTCATCACCGACATGCCAAAATGGTCACTTAAGTGCAATTCATATTTATGATTCACGAATGATTACAATAATTGTAGATGTTAGTCCCTATGTAACTTTTTATGGTTCTGCTATTTGTCACAAAAGCAATTCATATTTTGTGGACCATTTTAGGAATCTTCATAGGAAAGTGTCAAACAGGTGAATTGCGAAATATGAATCATTCCTGAATCATAGTCGGATCATATTATGATTCTCCCAAAGTGGCCGTTTTAGACCTACAGGACTTCGCAGGATTTGAACTCCGCTAAGGGAAACATGATACTTACCGATTTTTTCAAAGCTTCAGAACTTATACTTATTAGTCATTAAATTGAGAAACCAGTTTTGTTCAATGTCTCTTAACGACCACTTTTAACCTTCGACTCTTGATTAAATGAATCAGTACCCAGTGTTTGCATGACTCAGATTATTTTGAATTGGCTTCCACCCGAAGCTTGAGTACTTTCGAAAATAATCTCTTATATAGTTTACCTCTTTATAATAACAGTTTACTTTGATTTCTCTCAGTCACAGATCAATGCTAAGCTTGTGTTTACTAACCGCACCTAAACGTTATAAATGAGTCATAAGCTAACGGTTTCAACTTCAACAGTTGTAATGAATACCCCTCATTGATGCAAGTCAGCTTGATCTAACGCAAGTTGTTGTATGAAAGAGTATTGTATAACAATGTAACACAATTCCCATAGCTCCCAGATAAAAACTACTGTAGTTCCCTGAATTATACAAACAGATTGATATATCATACCGTGGTTATATTTACAAACCTGCATATCTTCAATGGCCAATGACAGAAGCCCTCGTCCAAGCAAATGTTTGTGAGGAGGCACTATCAGGGAGTGGACGCGCTCCAGGAGTCCCGGCAATGCCCCAGGATCATGGGACACACACCATTCTGCGAAATCTTCCAGCGTACTCCTTTCCAAAGACTTTTGCAGCCCGACATACTCTCTCAGCTGTCGATCAGCAGACGAAACCCGACTGAGAAGATCCGACATCTCATGTAACCGCAGCTCCAGTCTCGTTCCACGTCCCCCATTCTTAGCCAAGAACAAGGCTACAGCACCGGCTCTCTCTATGCCAAGTTCCAACTTTTCGATCTCCCGCGTAATGTGTGCCAAGCGGGAGAGAACTTCACGCTGTCTTCTCTGAACGAGCGGTAATTCAACGCCGGCCGAAGCATTGAAGGGCTTGCCGAGCACATCCCAGGAATTAAGTACCTCCTCCCCGATCTCCTTGCCCAGTCGTAAGACATCGAGCACATCCTCGACCACTGCACACGTTGTGGACGCGAGCGCGAGCAGCGCGAGAAAGGTGCGCACGCGTCGCACGGACATGACGACGGACTCGCAACCACTGATGTAGAACACTCGAGGTCGTGGGGTGGCCACTACACTTACATTATTTACCCTCGGAATGATAAATATCTAAATGAATAATAAAGAATCGAGTACTTTATATTAATTTATAACGGGGTAAAATAGAGATCTAGTTTTATTTAAACACTCAGTGTTACGTACGTACGTGTACACTATACCAAACGACTGATAGAACTGGTTCACACATTTTTTGCCTTCACTCACAATAGCTTAGCCAATAATTTTCTCACGGATATAACTCGACCTTTTATTCAACTGATCACAGAGTAATTACTTACTCATATTTCCACTCCACTGTGATCAGGTTAGATACGAATGAGGCGGCAGTTGAGAGATATTTTTGGCCAGCTTTAAGGTCGTTAACTTTACACGTCACTAGTAACATTGTGTAAATTTTTGTTTGTTTGATGAGTAATAACTGCTTAAACTTAAACCGTTATGTATTACATTAACAAGTTTAAAATGATATTATGTTAATGTTATTATTGGTCCAAATTAGCTGGTCATTAACAATAGTTTTTTTTTTCCTCCAAAATTAGTTTTGCGGTTTGATAAATCGTTATACCATATATATATATATCTATCTTTGATTTTAGTTTCAGTATTTCCCGATTCTAAGCGGAAGAAACTTTATGTTTGCAACACTGACCGGTTGTCAAACCATCGTGCACCGTTCCCAATGTTTACAACCGCCGAGTCTCACTTTCGATTTTGTTACGTACCCCGTTTTTATATGGTATTGTAGGGGTGACTTTTTTATACTAGAATACCTGCATATTTTGAGATGGGGGTTATAATGGGATTTGCCTTTGTTATGTTTATTGTGTTAAAGAATTCTGAAGGGCTAAAAAACCTGCCGGATTTTTATATCTAAAGTTTACGTAGGGTCATGGCATAGTAGTGTTAACAGATAACTTTACTAAATAACTTTGTTTTAGAATTTTGAGAAAACAGGAGATATATGAGATAATTCAAAATTCGTTATTTTCGTAACCATTTTAAGAATTAAAAATATAACCATGTACGCTTAGAAATCTAATATCAAAATCTAAATTAACATAAAATAATATAATTTATTGTAAAATTACTAGTTTTCTATCCGTGCCTTCAGCTACGAAATTTCATGACACCAAATCTTGAATAAACTATGGCGGTGAAGTTCAATTGAGCTTAAGCACATATCTTCAGCTTACATAGTAACTTATACCTTTTTAGTAGTAATAGTATGGTTAGCTGAAATAGTAAGGTAAATGATTGCATTTTTGTAAAAGAATTAGAGGATGTTTGTCGTTATTTACGTCCCGATTGTCGACGAATGGCGATACAAGCGCATGCCGATGACTGCTGGTTCATTATACATCGCTCTTGACAATACAAAGATGAGAGCTCTCCCATACAACACCATTCACAGATCAATAGGTATTTCATTTCATCACGTCTCCTTGTTATGTTTTGAGTCTTATACAAAAGCAATGTCTAATATTAATAATTGAATGACATTGGAAGAAATATGTAAAGAGTGGCCGGTGTCCGCCACTCCGTCTGCGCAGGATTAGAATTATCTTTATATTTTGGACAATTCATTCATTATTCTCGTTTGTATATGTTCAAAATACATTTCAGTAGTTTTTGCGTGAAAGAGTAAATAATACACATCTATGCATACCATCTTACAAATTTTCGCGTTTATAATATTAGTAGGAAGTAGTATATTTATTAATTTTATGGGATTCAGAAGACGTTCACTAACATGCTAATGTTTGCGCAGCTGCCTTGTTACTTACATACAGATATATTATTGTTTTGGAACGATACAATCTGACTTCATTGGCAGATTCTTCCCTGTAGTAAAAACAATTAGTTAAGTAAAACAATATTTTATGAACTTTAATATAACAAAGTAATATTATTTCCAGAGCCTGTTCTACGAGATCCTCGCGGGTGTATGGGTGCGCAACGGGCTGCAGATCAAGGGGCAAGCGATGACGTATATCCAGGCGAACTTCTGCAACTCCATGGTCGACATGGACATTTACTGGCTGCAAGTGTGCGCCGCGCATCTCCCCGCCGACCAGTTCTTGGACATGTGCATTGATATGTAAGTTATTGATAACGACCTAAGCTAATTGTGTCTTCAAACTGCCATTTAAGCATATTCAATTGTTTTAATACGCACAATATTTTGGCGCTTTTTCGAAGCGCGCCCTTAGATAAGTTAATAATAATAAGTTATATAGAAGATGGAAAGCCTTAAAAAAATACAATCATTTATACTTGTCGACTAGAGATAAAGTCAAAGTCAAAATATCTTTATTCTATAAGACTTTCTTCAAAATACTTTCAAATTGTCGGAATGACATAATTATACAGGAATATACATGCTACAGGGTCGGAAGAATACATATAGATAGAATAAAGAATATAATTAAAACTTATTGAAGTGCTCTGTAATCCAGCGGCTGGTACTGATCCAGCGGTGAAGACACAGATAATTAGCACTTTAGAATGCTTAGAGTTTTAGAGTGTTGGTGACTAGGTACGGATAATCGTGTCTCGCAGGTTCGGTGTCCGCGAGTGGCTGAGCATGCTGCCCATGTCGGGCGCGCAGGCCGCCGAGCAGGACGCCATGGTGGAGGGGCTGCTCACCTTCCTCGCCATACTCGTCTCCTCCAGGACCAACCTCGGTGAGCTCCTCTTACTATTTACGTTCAACCATGTTATCATTATAATCAAACTTTGAATTGTATACAATCAAGCAAAAAAGCACTCAATAAAAAAAGAAAATTATGAGAAGAGTTAATACAAAAGTCGGTCTTATCGCAAAAGCGATCTTTTTTAAACAAGCTTTGGATACAGAAGATAGGAGAAGATAATGGAGATAATATGGGGGATTGAGTAGGTAAAAGGCCTTAATCCCATGTATTTGGGGTCGGCACTTGATTCAATCCGATGTGGCTGATCACCTGATTTTTATACGAAGCGACTGTCATCTGACCTTCGCAACCCCTTTTTCGAGGAAAATCGGCAATCTGGGTTAAACCAGTTGTCAGACTCTCTTAGGCCTCTGACTGACCAGTAACGATTGCCAAAGATGTTAAATTGGCAACCGGGACCGACGGCTTAACGTGCTCTCCGAGGCACAGAGGGATCTCGGGCGGTCACCCATCCAACTACTGGCTAGGCGTATGGTTGCTTAACTTCGCATATCGAATGATATGCGCAATAGCAACTGTGCCACGAGCTAAAATGCTTCATAAAATAAATAATATTTTAATTATATCTGATCATGAGTACCTCAGTGGCGAACGATGGTCTGCCTACCCCCATGGGATACAGGCGTTAGTATATGTATGTATGAGTACCTCAGTTGGAAGTGGAACTGTAAGCAGCAAACGCAGAGGTCGTGAGTTCGAATACCGCCTCGTGTTTATAGTATTCCTAACCATTTAAAAAAATGTAATGCATTGATTGTGATTGTTTGGTTAGGTAACGACGAGCTAACCCAATCTCGCCTGGAGGTGAGCACTCTCCTAGCGGCCGGCGACAAGACTCATTCACAACTTTTGGAACTAATGCCCGAACGATCTGGGAATGCCCACACTAGGAATTTTGAGACTGTGCTCAAAGAGGTATGTTATACATTATTTTCAAATGGTATTCTATATGTATATGTATATGAATTTTCTTAAAATTAAGAATAATGTGCTATGCTTATTTTAGGAAATTTGTCTATTGACGCACTTTATGCAAATCTATACAGATAAATAAAATTGAGTGTCTGTTTGTAATTCCAAAATTACAGCTTTTTACTAAATGCATATGAAAGTATACACGCTACTGACACTAAAACACCATGTTTTAAAAATTTTCTCTGTCTGTCTGTTTGTTCCGGGTTATCTCTGACACGGCTGGACGGATTTTAACGGGACTTTCACGGCTGATGTTTCAAGGAGTAATTTAGGCTACTTTTATTTATTAAAAATATTAGGGTTCCGCAACAATAAGGATGAAACTAAATCTACGCGGGTGAAACCGCGTGGCACAGCTAGTTTTGTTATAAAAATAGTTTTTGGTCTTTCGAGCCGAATGCTCACTTTCGTAGATACTTTTTTATTTACTCAGAAGATTAATTATCTTCATACATTTAACAGTGTGATCACAAATAAGTCTACTTAGATATCACGTTTTCTTATAAGATATTTTTTGATCCTTCGAGCCAAAAGCTCACTTTACTGAATACTTTTTTATTTACTCAGAAGAATCATTATCAGTCAGATAATGTAATTGTTTGTAGAGAAACTTGAAAGTAAAAGCCTAATGTTTCCCCCAGCTATCAACATATCGACCGCCACCGAAAGGATCAGAAAACTTGGAGCAAGGTCTTTTCGTCCCGAAGCCAATAGTGTGGCAGCAGTACTATGACCCATTACACGTGTTGCGACGCGCGGTACATCGGAGGGACTTCCACTCCTCTATGGACAGGTTTACAGCGTAGTAAGTTATTTATTCAATTGTTCTGCGATACATAAGGGATCCGAATAGGAGGTAGTTTGTTTTGAGAGGTTCATGGTGAAGCATGTGAAAACATAACTCTTGGCGACCAAGGAGAAACACCGATTTTGGTCTGTCATAACTATTCCCCTAAGATCGTGGCGTTTGACGTATCCATAATGGATTACCCTGGTAAAAAGAAATTGGGATAAAATTCTGCATTCATGTTTTAAAGTGATGCTTAATTAAAGACAGGCCTAAAAATTCAACGAGTCTGAATTACGGATGAGGATTTATTTGATCTGATCGTCGAAGAACTGATTACTACTTGTATTCCAGTGTTCGTGAGAAGCATAAAGCCGAGGGCTCCACGCCGGGAGCCGACGGGGCCCCGAAGCCGGCCACAGCGGAGGTGGGCGCGCTGTGGCCTCCACTGCGGCCCGCGCAGCCGCCGCCGCCCGGCGCCGGCGACCCGAGGGCGTTGTGCGCTTCGGGTATGAACATAAACATTATTATAAATGTATTTCCCTCACGATAGTTTTTTTCATGACCGAGTACCTACAGTGGATTCTTTTTGTAGAAAACGAGAAACGTGGGGAGAGCGAGTGATCATGCTCATCCCTAGCAAAGGGAAGATCTTCCAGCCAGGCGGGTGTCATGCCTGGGGAACCGCGGCTCCAACTGTTCTAGTTGGAAACTTGTATATATACTGCAATGCGTTTGAAAACTCTTAGAGCGCGATTTAGGTTGTCGTGTATTTGTACCCAAACTTCGCATTTGTTAGCGAGTAGCGCCATGTACGAGCGAGTGGAGAAGCGCTGTTACAGAAATATTGCGACTCCAAGTAGTCATGATAAGTTCGCACGACTTGTGCAAATAAGTGAGATAAGATATTCTGATGTACCCAGGTGTGCTGCACGGGGCGCTGCTGGCGGTGCTGCACCGCGGCGTGCACCGACGGGGCCCGGAGGCCGCCGCGCCCCACGCGCCCCCCGACCACGTGCTGGCGCTGTGCGTCTACCTGCTGGCCGCCGGGGCCGACCTCGCCACCGAGCGGGCCACCACCACCAACGTAAGGCACGACCATACACCGCTGTACCACCTCACACCGACCACGTGCTGGCGCTGTGCGTCTACCTGCTGGCCGCCGGGGCCGACCTCGCCACCGAGCGGGCCACCACCACCAACGTAAGGCACGACCATACACCGCTGTACCACCTCACACCGACCACGTGCTGGCGCTGTGCGTCTACCTGCTGGCCGCCGGGGCCGACCTCGCCACCGAGCGGGCCACCACCACCAACGTAAGGCACGACCATACACCGCTGTACCACCTCACACCGACCACGTGCTGGCGCTGTGCGTCTACCTGCTGGCCGCCGGGGCCGACCTCGCCACCGAGCGGGCCACCACCACCAACGTAAGGCACGACCATACACCGCTGTACCACCTCACACCGACCACGTGCTGGCGCTGTGCGTCTACCTGCTGGCCGCCGGGGCCGACCTCGCCACCGAGCGGGCCACCACCACCAACGTAAGGCACGACCATACACCGCTGTACCACCTCACACCGACCACGTGCTGGCGCTGTGCGTCTACCTGCTGGCCGCCGGGGCCGACCTCGCCACCGAGCGGGCCACCACCACCAACGTAAGGCACGACCATACACCGCTGTACCACCTCACACCGACCACGTGCTGGCGCTGTGCGTCTACCTGCTGGCCGCCGGGGCCGACCTCGCCACCGAGCGGGCCACCACCACCAACGTAAGGCACGACCATACACCGCTGTACCACCTCACACCGACCACGTGCTGGCGCTGTGCGTCTACCTGCTGGCCGCCGGGGCCGACCTCGCCACCGAGCGGGCCACCACCACCAACGTAAGGCACGACCATACACCGCTGTACCACCTCACACCGACCACGTGCTGGCGCTGTGCGTCTACCTGCTGGCCGCCGGGGCCGACCTCGCCACCGAGCGGGCCACCACCACCAACGTAAGGCACGACCATACACCGCTGTACCACCTCACACCGACCACGTGCTGGCGCTGTGCGTCTACCTGCTGGCCGCCGGGGCCGACCTCGCCACCGAGCGGGCCACCACCACCAACGTAAGGCACGACCATACACCGCTGTACCACCTCACACCGACCACGTGCTGGCGCTGTGCGTCTACCTGCTGGCCGCCGGGGCCGACCTCGCCACCGAGCGGGCCACCACCACCAACGTAAGGCACGACCATACACCGCTGTACCACCTCACACCGACCACGTGCTGGCGCTGTGCGTCTACCTGCTGGCCGCCGGGGCCGACCTCGCCACCGAGCGGGCCACCACCACCAACGTAAGGCACGACCATACACCGCTGTACCACCTCACACCGACCACGTGCTGGCGCTGTGCGTCTACCTGCTGGCCGCCGGGGCCGACCTCGCCACCGAGCGGGCCACCACCACCAACGTAAGGCACGACCATACACCGCTGTACCACCTCACACCGACCACGTGCTGGCGCTGTGCGTCTACCTGCTGGCCGCCGGGGCCGACCTCGCCACCGAGCGGGCCACCACCACCAACGTAAGGCACGACCATACACCGCTGTACCACCTCACACCGACCACGTGCTGGCGCTGTGCGTCTACCTGCTGGCCGCCGGGGCCGACCTCGCCACCGAGCGGGCCACCACCACCAACGTAAGGCACGACCATACACCGCTGTACCACCTCACACCGACCACGTGCTGGCGCTGTGCGTCTACCTGCTGGCCGCCGGGGCCGACCTCGCCACCGAGCGGGCCACCACCACCAACGTAAGGCACGACCATACACCGCTGTACCACCTCACACCGACCACGTGCTGGCGCTGTGCGTCTACCTGCTGGCCGCCGGGGCCGACCTCGCCACCGAGCGGGCCACCACCACCAACGTAAGGCACGACCATACACCGCTGTACCACCTCACACCGACCACGTGCTGGCGCTGTGCGTCTACCTGCTGGCCGCCGGGGCCGACCTCGCCACCGAGCGGGCCACCACCACCAACGTAAGGCACGACCATACACCGCTGTACCACCTCACACCGACCACGTGCTGGCGCTGTGCGTCTACCTGCTGGCCGCCGGGGCCGACCTCGCCACCGAGCGGGCCACCACCACCAACGTAAGGCACGACCATACACCGCTGTACCACCTCACACCGACCACGTGCTGGCGCTGTGCGTCTACCTGCTGGCCGCCGGGGCCGACCTCGCCACCGAGCGGGCCACCACCACCAACGTAAGGCACGACCATACACCGCTGTACCACCTCACACCGACCACGTGCTGGCGCTGTGCGTCTACCTGCTGGCCGCCGGGGCCGACCTCGCCACCGAGCGGGCCACCACCACCAACGTAAGGCACGACCATACACCGCTGTACCACCTCACACCGACCACGTGCTGGCGCTGTGCGTCTACCTGCTGGCCGCCGGGGCCGACCTCGCCACCGAGCGGGCCACCACCACCAACGTAAGGCACGACCATACACCGCTGTACCACCTCACACCGACCACGTGCTGGCGCTGTGCGTCTACCTGCTGGCCGCCGGGGCCGACCTCGCCACCGAGCGGGCCACCACCACCAACGTAAGGCACGACCATACACCGCTGTACCACCTCACACCGACCACGTGCTGGCGCTGTGCGTCTACCTGCTGGCCGCCGGGGCCGACCTCGCCACCGAGCGGGCCACCACCACCAACGTAAGGCACGACCATACACCGCTGTACCACCTCACACCGACCACGTGCTGGCGCTGTGCGTCTACCTGCTGGCCGCCGGGGCCGACCTCGCCACCGAGCGGGCCACCACCACCAACGTAAGGCACGACCATACACCGCTGTACCACCTCACACCGACCACGTGCTGGCGCTGTGCGTCTACCTGCTGGCCGCCGGGGCCGACCTCGCCACCGAGCGGGCCACCACCACCAACGTAAGGCACGACCATACACCGCTGTACCACCTCACACCGACCACGTGCTGGCGCTGTGCGTCTACCTGCTGGCCGCCGGGGCCGACCTCGCCACCGAGCGGGCCACCACCACCAACGTAAGGCACGACCATACACCGCTGTACCACCTCACACCGACCACGTGCTGGCGCTGTGCGTCTACCTGCTGGCCGCCGGGGCCGACCTCGCCACCGAGCGGGCCACCACCACCAACGTAAGGCACGACCATACACCGCTGTACCACCTCACACCGACCACGTGCTGGCGCTGTGCGTCTACCTGCTGGCCGCCGGGGCAGACCTCGCCACCGAGCGGGCCACCACCACCAACGTAAGGCACGACCATACACCGCTGTACCACCTCACACCGACCACGTGCTGGCGCTGTGCGTCTACCTGCTGGCCGCCGGGGCCGACCTCGCCACCGAGCGGGCCACCACCACCAACGTAAGGCACGACCATACACCGCTGTACCACCTCACACCGACCACGTGCTGGCGCTGTGCGTCTACCTGCTGGCCGCCGGGGCCGACCTCGCCACCGAGCGGGCCACCACCACCAACGTAAGGCACGACCATACACCGCTGTACCACCTCACACCGACCACGTGCTGGCGCTGTGCGTCTACCTGCTGGCCGCCGGGGCCGACCTCGCCACCGAGCGGGCCACCACCACCAACGTAAGGCACGACCATACACCGCTGTACCACCTCACACCGACCACGTGCTGGCGCTGTGCGTCTACCTGCTGGCCGCCGGGGCCGACCTCGCCACCGAGCGGGCCACCACCACCAACGTAAGGCACGACCATACACCGCTGTACCACCTCACACCGACCACGTGCTGGCGCTGTGCGTCTACCTGCTGGCCGCCGGGGCCGACCTCGCCACCGAGCGGGCCACCACCACCAACGTAAGGCACGACCATACACCGCTGTACCACCTCACACCGACCACGTGCTGGCGCTGTGCGTCTACCTGCTGGCCGCCGGGGCCGACCTCGCCACCGAGCGGGCCACCACCACCAACGTAAGGCACGACCATACACCGCTGTACCACCTCACACCGACCACGTGCTGGCGCTGTGCGTCTACCTGCTGGCCGCCGGGGCCGACCTCGCCACCGAGCGGGCCACCACCACCAACGTAAGGCACGACCATACACCGCTGTACCACCTCACACCGACCACGTGCTGGCGCTGTGCGTCTACCTGCTGGCCGCCGGGGCCGACCTCGCCACCGAGCGGGCCACCACCACCAACGTAAGGCACGACCATACACCGCTGTACCACCTCACACCGACCACGTGCTGGCGCTGTGCGTCTACCTGCTGGCCGCCGGGGCCGACCTCGCCACCGAGCGGGCCACCACCACCAACGTAAGGCACGACCATACACCGCTGTACCACCTCACACCGACCACGTGCTGGCGCTGTGCGTCTACCTGCTGGCCGCCGGGGCCGACCTCGCCACCGAGCGGGCCACCACCACCAACGTAAGGCACGACCATACACCGCTGTACCACCTCACACCGACCACGTGCTGGCGCTGTGCGTCTACCTGCTGGCCGCCGGGGCCGACCTCGCCACCGAGCGGGCCACCACCACCAACGTAAGGCACGACCATACACCGCTGTACCACCTCACACCGACCACGTGCTGGCGCTGTGCGTCTACCTGCTGGCCGCCGGGGCAGACCTCGCCACCGAGCGGGCCACCACCACCAACGTAAGGCACGACCATACACCGATGTACCACCTCACACCGACCACGTGCTGGCGCTGTGCGTCTACCTGCTGGCCGCCGGGGCCGACCTCGCCACCGAGCGGGCCACCACCACCAACGTAAGGCACGACCATACACCGCTGTACCACCTCACACCGACCACGTGCTGGCGCTGTGCGTCTACCTGCTGGCCGCCGGGGCCGACCTCGCCACCGAGCGGGCCACCACCACCAACGTAAGGCACGACCATACACCGCTGTACCACCTCACACCGACCACGTGCTGGCGCTGTGCGTCTACCTGCTGGCCGCCGGGGCAGACCTCGCCACCGAGCGGGCCACCACCACCAACGTAAGGCACGACCATACACCGCTGTACCACCTCACACCGACCACGTGCTGGCGCTGTGCGTCTACCTGCTGGCCGCCGGGGCAGACCTCGCCACCGAGCGGGCCACCACCACCAACGTAAGGCACGACCATACACCGCTGTACCACCTCACACCGACCACGTGCTGGCGCTGTGCGTCTACCTGCTGGCCGCCGGGGCAGACCTCGCCACCGAGCGGGCCACCACCACCAACGTAAGGCACGACCATACACCGCTGTACCACCTCACACCGACCACGTGCTGGCGCTGTGCGTCTACCTGCTGGCCGCCGGGGCCGACCTCGCCACCGAGCGGGCCACCACCACCAACGTAAGGCACGACCATACACCGCTGTACCACCTCACACCGACCACGTGCTGGCGCTGTGCGTCTACCTGCTGGCCGCCGGGGCAGACCTCGCCACCGAGCGGGCCACCACCACCAACGTAAGGCACGACCATACACCGATGTACCACCTCACACCGTGCGTCTACACGGGGGCAGCAGGGGGTTATGTGGGATTCCCACCCACTAAACATCCACGGTGTTCCTCCACATCGCCTGAACGGGGAGGCTCGGGACCGCAAGTTACACGCACCGACTTCCCCTCCAGCGACTGGTCTTTTTGACCCCTCCTCCTCTTTCGCACGGTCTCGAGGGCCCCCCCCATCTCCTGGCTTTTACATTACCAATCGCCGATTCGGATGGGCGCAGGACCGCATTTGCACTGTCCCGTCACCCCCCCGACACGGACACCTGACTGGATGGCTTGGACACTTGGGAGGACGCTTCAGGAACACGAGAGGCATGAGCCGTTCTTCGGCTCGCCTCCTACGGCCGGTCCTGCGGCGGCGATGTGAGGCGGCGAGAGGATCGTCCTCCCTTGCCCGCTCCGGTGCCTCCTTCTGCGAGATGAGTTTCTCGCAGAATGACACGGCCGCAAGCCAGAGCTGCCGACCATGGGCCGGGCGGGAGGGGTGGTAGCGCAGCAGTAAGGCGTAGTGTTGTCGGCAGCGCGACGTGCTGGTGGCGGAGGGCTCGGGCGGGGCGCGCGTGGCGCGGGTGTCGGGCGTGCCGCTGCTGGGCGCGTTCGCCGGCGGCTCCATCTGCCACAACGCGCGCGTGCTCGTGGGCAGCGTGCCGGCCCGCCCGCCGCGCTCGCCGCACCGCCGCGATCAACCGTCCACGGAACACTACCCCGACCATTACCATGCGCATTCTGACAGTGAGTCCTTCAATTTTTTTACTGTGAAATTGCTGTGTTCCGTGGTTTCAGCAACGTAGACGGCTGATGAATGACTATTTCGCTGAATCCTTTTTTTTAAATAGCTTATTTACTCTTTGTAACATCAGCTTTCTACCAGTGAATATATGTTAGGAAAATATTAGTTTTTAGTACGATCAATGTTAGCTTAATATTAGATAAAATGAAGCTAAAGAAAATGTCTTAGCTCGATAAATATATATTTTTATGCAACTATAATTGTTAATATTATACAAATTAATTCGAATCAAATAACAAATAATATTATTTCAGTATGTAGATGTAGAATAGAATAGAACTGAATAATATATGTTCGATCAGGTGACACAGAGTGGGAGCCATCCGAGTCTGAAACCACAAGACTGCCCTCGCTCACCAAATCCGTTTCACTGCCAGCTACGAGTACAGCTTTAGCGGTGCCACCCGCTTTGCAGGTATATATATGATTACTTATACTATGTGATGGACTGACTCATTCATACACGTAGACTTCTCAGAACTACTAGAACGTATCCTTTGTACTAATAAAAAAAAAAATGCATTAAGTAAAGCTTTTTTGATAATTCTATCCCTATAGGTCCTATCCTATTTCCACAAAGCGGACTCTAATCCAGACTCGGCTCTGCTACTGGGAAATTAACAGATATAAATAAAACATTTACCCTATCTGGGATCGAACCCATGACCTCATATTCCACAGTAGCACTTACGACAACTAGACCAACAAGGCACTACGGTCGGCCTTACAGGGAGCTTATAAAATAACTGGCGATGTTTGGGTGTACTATAATTAAACTTCTGCCTACCCCTTCGGGGAATACAGGCGTGAGCATATGTATAAGTAAAACAAATGCACTAATAAAAAAATATGGTCAAATTTTGTATGAAAAACTTAGAAAAAAAGTTTAAAATTGGAGTGATTGTCTATGCTTTTAATACAATATTGTGTTGTTCGGTAACTTTAGGTAGTAAGAGGAGATTTCGTTGAGCGAGACGACCAATCGGATGCCGGCGGTGATGCGCCTCATTTACGTGCTTTGGTGGTGAGTCATTATAATAATGTATGCAGTATGTGCATGAACATACGATTGTCGAATATATTATTGGTTCAAAAGTTTCCAAAGTAGCTTTTGGAGAAGAACCGACAAGAAACTTGACGGGCATCTTGGACATTTCATCGAACAATTTACAGGCAGAATTTTTAGTACCGAAATTCACACAAAGGTGTCACGAGCTTTTTTTGAAACTGAATTATTAGTATTTTTGGAAAATTTAAATTCTTAGTCTCAAATTCAAAAATAGATTAATTTAATTAGAATTTTTACAATTCAACATTCTACCGCAAGGAATCGAACCCTTTTATTTGGATAAAAAATTAAGTTAGGTAGTAGTAATAGCCGATATTTCTCACAGTACCAAGGCTGATATTGTTTTAACGAAACTATGTGAAGTGTGGTCTCTTATCTGTCTGTCTTTGATTGCATATGAGTATATGCGTAATGGTGTTGTGTGTATGTGCAGGCTGCGGGCGGCGAGAGCGCGATGGAGATGGAGGACGACCAGAGCCAGGCGGTGGCACTAGTGTCGTCGGCGGACGACATGGCGCTGGCCCTCGCCGCGCCCGACACGCCTCCCGTGCACTCCATCAACTTCGGTACACTACCGTTTATATACACGTCACAGGCTATGAGCGCTCGGCGGAAATACTGAGGATAACTGCACATTCAAGGACAGCGCTCGTAACTCGTAATGGCATCTATATTCTACAGTCATTGTTTACCCATGAACCCCATTGAACCCCAACAAAGGGAAGATCGCCCAGAGTGCCTAGTGCGAGTTTTCTTAAAAATGCCGTCACAAGTCATCGCCTCGACGTAAACACAGATTTGTATGGGCTCACAATAGTGTCATGTTTAGGCCGACAGAGGCGCTGTTACGATCCTATACAAATGTGCGTTTACGTCCACGCGGTGACTTGTGACGGCGGCAGTGAAAAGCTCGCACTAGGCCTTCAGCTAGGTGTCATGACTGAGGAACGCCAACTGTGCTACTTGGAGACTTGTAATATATACTTAATTAGCGCTCGAAAACTCTCTTATCATCAACATTGAAAATTCAAAAATGTCTTTATTTGATTAGATTTTTAACATAGTAATTTCCATTCGTCAGAATGTAATGTTAAGCAATGTTATATAAGTATGGTTGTATAGGTATTGGTATGTTATATGAGTTGAGTTGTGTGTTTTCAGAGATGGAAGGCACGATCTGGTTGGGCCCGAGTCGGCCCGCCTTGCTCCCACCGCCCTCACTAGACACTGGATCTGAGGCACACCCCTCCACTAGTACACAGGTACATCTTAAACCTCTCAGGACCTGTAGAAAAAATTAAACTTTCTCGCGCTTGCTTTAATAGAAGCTATACAAATTGTATGGGACTGACAATGTTTTTTATAGGTACAAGTCCATCAACAGACTGAGGAGTCGATAGCAGTGAACGAGTCCATAATATCGCTCTTGCTGAAGCTCCATTCCCAACTGTCGGGGCGGTTGGACTCGTTCTCACTCGAAGAACCAGCCACTGTGTCTTCCGAGGAGCCTATTGGTATGTTTTCAACACGTCTCTCCATATTTATATAATTTCCAGTGAGGGAGGGCATAATAGGATCGATTTTCGAAGATGCCCGATTGGGGACTGTACCAGAAATGTTATGTAGATATTTCGGCTCTGGATACGGATATGATTAAGATAATTAAGATCGAAACTCCCTTATTACAAAACAGTGTTGGTTTAAGACTAGAAGAAACTCGGACTAAAACTACCATCCCTTTTGGAATTCGTATCATAAAATTGACAGTCCGAATGTTATCAGTGATATAAAATTATTTTTTATTTCTTTGTTAAATATGATTATTGTAAAAAAATATAAATCAGAATTGTTTTATTTTATTTCTGTGTTTTTTTTTGTTTTATCACTTTACTTTTTTCACACATTTTGTATTTTTAATAGTCTGTGCGAGAAAATAAATGTTTCTCATTCAAAATGAGATGGGACTACTTTCAAACCAAGCAGTATCTTAGGCGTTGTTTTGTAATAATTTGTAAGAATGAGTCCAACATTACAGTTTAATGTAAAGTATGAATTATTAGGTGACGGTCCACATTTCATCGGACAAGTGTTGAGGAAGTTGTCGGCTCTGGACGCTCGGTGCGCGGCGGCCGTGACGCAAGTACGACACGCGCTGTGGCCGCACCAACGGGAGCGGCAAGCCGAACAACGAGCCAGGTCATTTGTACTTTTTCAATTATAGGGTCCTGCAAGGTTTGATTGTCGACGAAAGACTCCTTAATACAAAGCATTCGAGTCACGTTTAATAGTCAATTCAAACTGAAAATGTATGAGAACGCCCAGCTCAATGTCATACGCTCACGCGGCACGCTTGTATTTCTAGAAGGGTGGTGTTGTAATAACAGAACACAATTTTCACTGAAGATGATTTACTGACAACGTAACAGATGGCGAGTCAATCGCCTTCTCAGGCTCTATACATACGTATTCGAATTACTTCTCAGACGTATGCAGGTTTCCTACGCTCAATGTCATCGGCTATAATTTTATTCGAGTAAATGATAAATAAAGATCATTAAATTGATATTGAAATCAACACAGAGAGCGTCGCGAGAAGGAAGAGCGTTCTAGGCGCGCGCGTGAGCGTCAGCAGCAGCTGATCCGGGAGTTCGCGCGCCGCCAGCAGCAGTTCATGTCGGCCATGGAGGCCATGGACGGCGGGCCGGCCGCCATGGACTGGGACGACGAGGCGCCCGAGCGCGACTACGACTGCGTCATCTGCAACACCACCGCGCCCTCCACGCCGCACGACCCCATCGGGCTGGTGGTGCTGCTGCAGGTACCTACTTACACTCATACCACGCTGGGGCGCGACTACGACTGCGTCATCTGCAACACCACCGCGCCCTCGACGACCCCATCATAAGACGCCGCATGGAATGGAATTAGTGATTGACCGGTTGAAGACCGATAGTCGAAATCAGTATCGACTTAGTCTGGTTATATGAAACTGGTTTGCTCAAAATGCGGATTTCAGGGTCATTATTCTGAAACCTGCTTTGAAGGGTCTGCTTTTGTAGTGACTAGGTTTTGCCACATGCTCCGACCTTTATCATTTTCTGGTTCATCCACGTGAACGCATCTCGTCATGTATGTGTATGTGTATGTGTGTGTAGTCGACGTCAGTGCTGGGCCACCGTCGCCGCGCGGGCAGCGGCGACGCGCGGCTGGCGCTGTGCGAGGCGGAGCGGGCGCGCCTGGCGCACCAGAGCGACACCACCGCCGCCGCGCACCACTACCGGATACACGATGATTTGCATCAACACTTTGATCAGGTATTTACTTGATCTCGAGGTTTGAGCGCACAACGAACGAGGAGAGATTCGTACGCGCGCCTAACAAACCCATAAAATTATATTCAAGACCAGCGCTTAAAATGTAAATGGAACTTCACACGTTACAGTTATATTCCTAAAAGCTAGTTACTTAGTAATCTTTTACCTATATTTATTTATTCCGAAGGTTGCTTATTGAGAAGAGGAATTTATTCTTTCCACAGGTATTTTTTTTATTGTTGCTAATTTTCCTACTTAAACAGTTCGTCTATGATACCACGTTCAAAATTGCCACACGGGTCGTGTAATGTGTATATGAGTGTATTATTCCAAGTGTGATAAAGTTGCAAGTAAGTATGATGATGTGAGTTGTGTAATGTGCGTGTGTATAGGAGTCGTGGCTGGTGAGCGTGAACGTGGGATGGGAGGGCGGCGTGCAGGCGGCGGGCTGCGGGCACCACCTGCACCTGTAGATGTGTAATGTGTGCGTACAGGAGTCGTGGCTGGTGAGCGTGAACGTGGGATGGGAGGGCGGCGTGCAGGCGGCGGGCTGCGGGCACCACCTGCACCTGTAGATGTGTAATGTGTGCGTACAGGAGTCGTGGCTGGTGAGCGTGAACGTGGGATGGGAGGGCGGCGTGCAGGCGGCGGGCTGCGGGCACCACCTGCACCTGTAGATGTGTAATGTGTGCGTACAGGAGTCGTGGCTGGTGAGCGTGAACGTGGGATGGGAGGGCGGCGTGCAGGCGGCGGGCTGCGGGCACCACCTGCACCTGCGCTGCCTGGCGGCGTACCTGCGCGCGCTGGCGGCGCCGCAGCGGCCGCACAACCTGCACGTGGAGCGCGGCGAGTTCCTGTGCCCCGTGTGCCGCCAGCTGGCCAACACCGTGCTGCCGCGCGCGCCCGCGCCCGCCCGCGCGCCGCGCCCCGCCGCCCACGACCACATGCGCCTCGCCGAACACATACACGACATGCTCGAGAAGGAATACCCGCCGCCGGTAACTGTTGCCCTTACTATCTATACCCAATACCAAAACACATTGTACTTACTTAAAGTATACCCATACTTAGGGGACTAGGGATAAATAATGGCAATAAAAAAAAACTCGTAAATTAGCTTAGTGTCTGATTTCTTCTTCGAATCGAATTCGAAAATATTATTTTATATTTATTGCCAAATTAATCAAAAATTGTCTAAACTCTTATAAATTGTTTATTCTTACAAATTGAAGAATCTTTTATATTAAGCATATGAACCGCGAGCCATGCTTTATGTATAACTGATAATAATAAGTACTCGTACTTAAATTTATTACCTACTACGTATATGAATGTGCCAGGCGCCCAGCCGCCTTTCGGAAGCGATGGGCAAGGCGATGGAGGACATGACGGCCACAGCGGGCGGCAAGTTGAAACAGCGATACGGCTCGTCGCCGGCGGCCATATTCACATTCGTCGCATCACTAGTGCGCACCAATCTTGAGTGCGAACTGGTGCAGCGCGGGGGCACGCTCATTACGTGTGTCGCGCCCAGGTACAAGCCGAGGAATGAGTGTATAGGTGAGTCATAATGGAATTTATTGTGACGTTAGAGAATTCACTGCAGGTCGAATTCATTTAAAATTTCACGAAAACGAATACTTTTTCTATGAGACTTGAAACCTGTGGAAATTAAAGTGAAAACCTCGGAGTTGAAGTGTAATTTAATGTAATTATATTGTTATATATATTACAGATTATGTCGCGTGAGCACACAGAACAGAGGGCCTAGTGCGAGTTTTTCACTGCCGCCGTCACTGGTCACCGCGTCAACGTAAACGCAGATTTGTATAGGATCGTAGCGCCATATGTCGGCCCTTAGAGGGCGCTATTTTGATCCCATACAAACGGTTACGTCGACGCGATGATACGTTCCGGCGACAGTGAAAAACGCACTCGGCCCTCAGAGCGTTATGGCTACACATTAACCGACACGTTGCGGCGCACCTTTTGACAACTTCTGTCACTGGAGGGGAACAATTATTTCGTGACGCCGCTCGTCATACGCTACTATATTTTATACGTTAAAAATGTGCATCACATGCGACGTATCATTTAATGGATCTAGATGGCGCTAGTTGTTCTTCTTTTACTTGTGTTCTTTTATTTACTAGCTTTGTTTGTCAGTATATATTCCGTGTGTCCAGTGCCCCTACTAGCAGTGGCGGGGGCCCACACGCGGGCGCTGAGCGCCGCCGGGGCCGGCCTGGGGCTCGCCGACACTTGGCGACAACTCGTCGGGCTGGGAGCTCGACCCGACTCTGAAGGTTATTATACCACTTGGCTAAAGCATTGTTATTCTTTTGAGGTTTCAATCTATACATATTTACTTTTATTGTTTGTTTGAGTCGCTAATTTTGAACTACTTGACCGACTTTCTAGGTTAAGAAAAATTTAAAAAAAAAATCGCTGGTGAATCTGCGCGGCATAGCAAGTTTAGTATAAGACTTATTTGTAGGCAATGATTTGTGGAGTGTCTAAGGAAGCTTGCATTATCATGAGACAATCGCACAATGAGTTTTCTGAATTGTTACTCGCTAGCGTAATCCAAGATATTTGCATGAATACATTTAGTTATTTATACTCACCGCTAAGAGTCGCTGTGCAATTTCTCATACAAAGACGCTAGCGAGAATAATAGATGAGGAAAACGGTGGCATACTTGTGATCGGGGTACTGACAGTACCCCGAACCGTACCCAAACAGTACCGTACTGTACGCTTTGGGTAAGTAAGTAAGGAGCATTTGTATAAAATTAAAGAAATAATTGTTTATGTGCAAACGCAAAACGATATAAATTGAACATAAAAGACTAAATAATAATAATATAAATAAATAAATGTAACGTTAATGTGTCAGGTCTGGCCGGAGCGCCAGTGCCAGCTCCCCGGCCCACTCGGCCCGTGCCGCTGCTGCTCCGGGACCCGCTGGCGCTGCTCATTCAGGTCGTGCTGGTGGCGCCGCGCGACCCGCCGCACCTCGACATTGCCCACTTCACCTGCGCCGTCAAGGCTGTCTATGCACTGGCCTACTACCAGGTCACTTTATGCTTCATTCGTCACTCTATTATGTCGGCCTACTTGGAAAAAAATTAGTGTCATTAATGTTATTATAGGCTGCGCCATTTTGTGAGTCTGGCGTCATACAGGCTCATAAAATGGCCAATGAAAAAACCATAACGAAAATTTTGAAATTCATATCGAAAAATAATTCAAAGTTTTTCTCCTTTACGGGATGAGTTTTAGATTCTAGGTACAGCGTAAAACACACACGTTTTATTGTCTTGGACGATTTGTCCTCTGTAGAGCTAGTCTAATTCCATCGAAACTAAGAGATAATATTTGATTACTAAGATCGTGATATGGCAGAATGTGCGTGAGACGTGTGTGTGCGTGGTGCAGGTGGTGTGCCAGTTCATAGCGGGCGCGAGCGCGGAGGGGCGCGCGTCGCTGGCGGGCGCGGCGGGCGCGGTGGGCGCTATGGGCGGCGCCGAGCCCCCGGGGCTGCGCGACGCCGCGCACCTGCTGCTGGCCGCGCTGGCCGGCGGGGACCTGTTCACCGAGGACGGCCCGCCCGACCCCGCCCTGCCGCCCCGCCTGCCCGACCTGCAGCGCATGGAGCACCAGGTACCTCTACTGGCCCGGCCCGACCTGTTCACGGAGGACGGCCCGCCCGACCCCGCCCTGCCGCCCCGCCTGCCCGACCTGCAGCGCATGGAGCACCAGGTACCTCTACTGGCCCGGCCCGACCTGCTCACGGAGGACAACTGGAACCACCCATATATCATCGATGGAAGCGTACTACGAATGAGAAGAAAGTTCAATCCACTCTCTTGATTTATCTATAACTAACATGTTATAATTTCGTTGGCAGTTACAAGAGCTACTCCTGCCAGTGCTCCGCATAGCGGCGCTCATGCGTCACCACGTGTACGGCACGCCGCTGCCCGAGGTGGAGACGCCGCGGCAGGAGTTCGTCCGCCTGGCCTACTACCTGGAGCTGGTGGCGGACGGCATGGAGTGGTCCGAGTGGTCCGCGGGCCGAGCGCTGCCGCCCGCCGCGCCCGCCGCCGCGCGCGGCTGGGCCCGCCAGCTGGGCGCCGCCGCCGCCCGGGGACAACTGGCCGTGAGTATACTATGGCTTATGTCAATGTACACTGCTGTTCTAGGACAAGCTGTTTATTAACTTGCAGTGTATGTCTAGGTTAAATCTTGCAGCTGAAGTCAGTTATCTTTAACAGATTGAGCTGAATCAGACTAGTTAATATTTTCAGCAATACCATAGTATCTAATGAAAGGTCATAGCTAGGGAGAACAGATTTTTTTTTATCTTCAATTAATATTTTGCTTTAATAGACCTTAGGCCTTATTTGCACATAAAACACGTATTGATAATGTCGTTGTTGTGTCCAGGTGCGCCGTCTACTCCGGTCACTACACGTGGAGTGGTCCCAGCCGGCACTACTAGCGCTGCCCCGCGACTACGATCGCCTGTTCACGTACTACCACGAGCGCGTGTGTCTTCAGTGTGGAGCCGTGCCCAAGGAAGCCTCGGTGTGCCTGCTGTGCGGCACGCTGGTCTGCCTCAAGCAGCCCTGCTGCCGGCAGCATCAAGTCGCTGAGGCCGTGCAGGTAATAGGAATACAAGGGCCGTGACCGAGGACCAAGGAAGCCTCGATGTGCTTACAGTCGGCAGTCAAATTCCATCCCTCTTATTACAGAACATGGTTTAAACCAAGACTGAACCATACTATGTCCCGTCCTTTGAAATCCATATGACAAAAAAAAATAATTGGCTACGTGTGCGTGTTAGCCCTGGGATTTGTGTCTGCGCTTTCTGAAGTTGCCGAATTGTGGATTTAGTTTCGGTCGGTCCAGGATACATTTGAGTGGATCATAGGGTATATATTGTGTGTCAGCACGCGATGGAGTGCGGCGGCGGCACGGGCATCTTCCTGGTGGTGACGTCGACGTACATCATCGTGATCCGCGGCCGCCGCGCCTGCCTCTGGGGCTCGCTCTACCTCGACGACTTCGACGAGGAGGACAGGGACCTCAAGTATGCACGCATATCATACACATACACAGAAACACTATGTTCACTCTAATATGGAAAACAATTCTAGTCCGCGTAGCCTTTGGACGCTTACAAAGGGCCTCACATTTTAGCTAACAATTTTATGATGAATGGGATCTTTCTAATAACAAATGATGTGGACATTATTGGATGGATAAGTAAGAAAGTATTAACCATAAGTTTAGAGCCTGTACAATAGAATGCTACTTTGTCTAGGCCTACAGGGCGCAAACTGACTCAATATTGAGTGTACGCCTATTACGACGTAATACTTACTAAGAATGATAAATATGTATAATAATAATTAACTTTTTATAGAATGTATGTATTCTTACCAACATCACACCTACTCATATCACAGCTGGTCAGTTACTATATTTCCCTTCTGTACTCTCAGGTTCATATTTTACCTAAGGTTGTCTAGAAGAGATCGCTTCAGCGTTTAAGCCGCCTTATTGTATATGTTATTTGTTGTGTTCCGTGTCCAGGCGCGGCAAGCCGCTGTACCTGAGCAGCGACCGGCTGGCGTTGCTGCAGGCGCAGTGGCTGGCGCACCGCTTCGACCACACCAAGCGCACCTGGGTGTGGCACCGCGACTCGCTCTGAGCGCACTGCTGCACCTGACTACCTGCGACCCTCGCCCCTCGCTGCCGCCGACGCAACACACCGCGTCGACGTAAACGCACATTTGTGTAGGATCGGAGCAGCGCCTCTGCCATAAACGTGACACTATTGTAGGCCCATACTAATTGCGTTTACGTCGACGCTATCAATTGTGACGGCGACTTTAAGAAAACTCGCACTAGGCACTCGGCAGCTGTCATCGCGGTGACTCGTGACGGCGGCAGGTAAAACTCGGCCTAGGCCCTCTGAAGTACGTGCCCTCGCATCCTCCACTCTCCGAGCCTCGAAGGTACATCTTCACTGGTATTACCGGATTGTTCTATTGCAGGTTCCGTCATGGGTTATAAGCGCGGACGTTGAGATGCGCAGTAGTCATTTTATGAGTCTATCTCTATCTATCTGTATGATGCGACATGAATAAAATACATGCGCAGTTACCCCCACTAATTTCGTTGAGCGCTCATTACTCGTGACGGTAAATAGCTGTTACTCATTGGATTTTAATATTGTAAGTTTGGAGTAGCGCAATTTATGTATGGTGTCTATAAATTTGTAAATTCGACATGGATAGATCCCTCACTTTAAACTGGATTACTTAATCGTTGTAAAATATGATAATATTCCCATTATATCATATTTAATTTGTACTATATTCTTCGTCGTCTTTCTCTATCGCTAAATAACTATAGATTTCTCTTCATTCAACAGCAACCTTAAGTCTATAGTAACAAAGCTTAGAATATCTCGTAAACTAATCAATTTAAAAATTATACGCTTGATGGTAGAATGAAAAAGTCTTAAAAGGAAACGTCAATTACTTGAAAGAGATCAACGCCACTATGATCTCAAGTTAATGTGGACTAACATGATTACTGATAGAAAATAAATTATATACTGTAAATTAATATAGTATAGATATATGTTTTGACTTCCATTCTCCGAAAAAGTAGTAAAAGATATATTATTTACAATTATACAATTGATTGTCGGGGAAATCGGAACAGCTCTTAAAATAAGTGATAGGGTATAATGTTAGGAAGCAATTAAAATTATTATGACAAAAATATTTTCTTCCGTTTTCGAGAAATTGATGTTCAAAGTTGACCATATCAATACCTTATTTTCGCATAAAAATCAGCTGTAACGTAGAGTTATTCACGAGAAATCTAACTACGTGTTAATTTTTTTTCTCCCACTAATAAATCCTGAAATAATACCATATAACCATTTTTCGCAACCATTAACCTTCCCCTTAATTTAAAAAGTTTAATGACCGCATACGGAATGTAGGTAAACGCGGCCGCGCGTTCATTCAATCGCTTAAGGCCGCGAGCTCTTCGGCTATAGCTTATAACTACGTTATCGTTGGAGCTAGATATTTTACGATTTCAATATAGTGATGTATTCATAAAACCCTACAACTTCTAGAAGACAACTGTTCCTTTTTCTCCGACACCCTGTATATATTTATATTATCACCATTGAAATACATTGAATATACTTCCTAATGAATTTGTAACGATACGAACAGAATTCGGCATCACTGCTTTAAACATTGTGACCTGACATCAACTCAACATTGCCTTAGCTTTAACGTAGTTCAAATAAAGTGCTTACAAAGTCTTGCCTCGTAAGATAACACGTAGACAAGACGTTTTTATATTTAAATTAAAAATTTAATAACAAAAATATGTTCTATGTATACTAATGTTAAATAACTTGCAGAGTATTAATGAATTCGACTCTTTTATGAAAATTTCTTAAACCGCACTAAAATTGCCTTTATAAAAACACTGCTATATAAAAAATATATGAAAATGTATGCGATTTTAGTGCGTGTTTAAAAGTGAATAGTTAGATCCAATGTAGAGAATAAAATTTAACATAATTATATATTAATGTATAGAGTATATCAAAATTGTTTTGCTATCGAACAATGTGCCTAATATCAAAAAATACCGTGATTATTTACTCATTGGTTTTTTTTTCCATGATAATGTGTATATATTATGATAATGATTTGTCAATGAATTTGAATGATTTCCGATTCTTTGTTTGGGGCCTTTTTGTTTAATAAACTTCATTGCAATAATATAATAGCTATTAATCTGTCTTTATATTAGTTCTTTTAAAATAGTATGTTGTCAAAGCCCCATGTATAATATTGTAGTTATCAAATGTTTTCTGAAATGGTAAACATTGATTGTTTTATCATAACGATTTAAAGTGGTGCTGTGTTGCAATACGTTTATATTTTGACAGTTCATCATTCAAGCTCAGTTCAGTTTTTATATTCTCGGCCTAAGACCAAAACATACTTTCACGTGTACAAGTGTGCAATATTGCATCTTCTGTACACACCCTAAGGTATGTTTTCATGTGACTTGGTTTATTTAAATGTGTGTATACTTTATGTAAATATATCCCGTCAATTGCACGTCCCGTGGATGTAGTTAGGGCTGTGACTATTCTACTTAATTCCGTTGACGGTGACTGACGCTAGCATTAATAATTAAATTATTTCTCATTATTATTTTGTATCGTGTAGATTTAATTTAGACATAAATGTTTGCTTAGTCTGCACCGTTATCACTGTATTATACAGTTTGTTTTATTAAAGAACATTGCAGAGACTAATTTAGTATCGTTAGGATGATTTTTGAACTTTTCATAGCTTATAACTTTCATAGCGATATTAAATTGTCTAATATGAACCGAAGCGCATTCTGTATAATACTAATTTTTGCCTAATACTAATTGTTAGTTTGCAAATCATTAATCGCAGGTACTTTTGGGATTACATTCACAATATTATGTAGGTACTGTTTGTTAGCTTAACCATACTCTGATATGCTTCCGCTCCCCAAAGGAATATATTTACCTTCTGGGTAAAATAATTGCCAAATGGAAATGAAGGTTGAATTATCAAATTTTAATTCATACTTGTAGAACTTTGATTACAAATAGTGAATTTGGTCCCAAACTCGAAAGATTTTCTTCACATTTTAATGTTCTAGAATTACCAGACAGAGCTGTTATTCTAGATGGCAGTGCATCCATTTATCATTATATAACTTATGTACGAAAATGAATTGTTGTTTGTTAGTTTCGCTATCAGCTTGACCGATTTCTTTTTCGCTCTAATACAAGACTAAGACCGAAAGGACGAAAACAAAATGTTGTATCTATAATGTTAAAATGGGACTTAAATTAGCCTGCTTCGACCCAATGACAATAATTGAGCAATATTAGTTGTGTGCCCAAATCGACTGTGTTATGTGTGTGGTGCATAGGTTAATGTTTGTTTGTGCAATCCGATGCCTTCATAAAGACGGTTTGTTTGTTTGTTTGTTTGTATATTATATAATCTAGCCGAGAAGTACATTGCGTAAATTGTAGCGTTCTGTATATTAGTTTAGATGTTAAATTGTATTATTAAGTTACATTATATTATTGAATTTGAGTGAAATGTAATCGCAACGAATGTTTATCAAAATTATCGTGAGTAGCTGCTTGTTATATTCAGTAGTTAGTTTTTTCAGTTTAGCTCATATACTTTAGCTTTGCCGTACGACATTCGATCATACTTGTATTGATATAATGTTTTATTTTGTATAACCATCGTTTATTACTCCCCGTGTGCTCGCACCACCCGAGATACATTTATTTAACACTTTATGTATATTTTCTTGTATATATTCAATCATTAAAGTTGTTGATATTTCGATACATTGTTTTATTATCAATAGATTTGACACAATGACACAATAGAATTACGACCTTAGTGTAATTGGTTGTAAGGTATAAAATAAAAAAAAACATGTTTGTTAAAAGTTTATATTGTACATCAACTATTTTTGTTTAGAGGTAGAACATCCTACTCTTAAAATTAATCCGCTAACGTGATTACAGTTAATAAAATAGTACTTTTGTATAAACGCCGCGTTAATATCATCCATAGGCGGAGTGGGTAAACAGAAATAACGCAAATAACTAAATCAATACAGATATACGACTAGAGAAATTGCATCAAATAATTCATCTATTTGCACACATTGACTCAGAAAAAGCATAATCTTCTTAATATATTGATAAAATGGACTTGCCTATCGAAAAATTACTCATAAATTCAATATGATCACGTCAATCTAACGAAATCAAATCAGATAGAACTCGAAACATTGATGCTACTTCACCAATTCCTAAAGACAAAGTACTTGATGCAACTCCAACAAGTCATAAGAATTCCATAGACTTCTCCAAAAGTTTTATCACAGAAAATAATAAATACTATCAAATAATAAAAGATGGCAACTTATAATAACGCACCGCCGACAGTGCGGGATGTCCGATACATGACAATTACATCTTAACTAACGCACACTTTAAATATAAGCCTTACACACAGTTAGGAATCTAATTACAAATCGTTCGAAATTATACAATCACGCATCTATGAGACAATAAGCGGAATAGCCGTAATGTCAGTAAGAGGCGTCACGTCGTGGCCGATCGCGTATACGTCATTCACGTTATTTACCGACATTTTTCTAATCCCCAAATCTAAATAACTTTGTCAGTAAATAAAAGAGTAAATTTTATAATCTTAAAGAAGAAGAATCTCACGCTCGGTGGAGCAAATGTATTTTTTTTAAATAGGCCTAGATTCCTGACTACTTGTAAAACTTATACTGTGACTAACGTCTCTATTTAAATCAATGCACTGAAAATATACTTTGTCAATCTATGAAAACACTCCCCCCTATTACAAGACATCGCCTAAGACAATAGTAGTTCCATCTCTATGGACTTCACAATGGATGGACAGTTTTAGGCCTAGTTATATGGGGAGGTACACAAAAATTATTTCCGACACATGACTTGAAGTAAGGCTAATGTTGTCAACGGAATGCCAATGATAAATGAATATCTAAAATGGCCGCCAGTATTTTAAAACAGATAAATATTTCACTCACAACTGAAAGTCTGTCAACATTGCCACATTCATTGAATAAACCAGAGTTAACTTGAGATTTCGGAAGTCTATGTACAGCCATAATTATGGTGCAGTATCTTTTAACGTTGATTATATCCATTGCGTATTTTAATCATTTTGGGAATGTAAAAGTGCCCCAAGCGACGACTGTAGCAAGTATACTTGGGGTATAAAACTGACCTTATTGCAAAACACAAGTTTGTTTGAAATAAGAAATTAACAGCATTTCGCTAAATGAAATAATGATATAAAAAAAAAATATATGAAGGTCTGTGTGCCTGTCTGTTTGTTCCAGCTAGTCTCTGAAACGGATGGGCCGATTTCAAAGGAACTTTCACTGCCATATAACTAAGTTACTCCTTGAAATGTCAACTAATTATAATCAAAAAAAAATAACACAATATATGTCATGTGTCAAAATTCAAATCTACTTGCATTGTTGGTAGTGGGGTATAATAGGTTAGTGAATGCAATTACATTATGTGATTGAATTACATTGACAACATACATTTCGTGGCATTCCGCGGGTCTCAAGACAACTCTTAGACATTTCATTTAGTTTGATTAATATTTTGTTTTTAATTAGCAAGAAAATATTGAGCACCGCTCGAACTAAATATATCTTATTACAATTATTGGCTCCGTACACACTGCAATAGTCTTTAGTAAGCTCTCTCAAAGTAACATAGCGCTAATAGACTGATACAAAATGTATAGTAATTACATAAATCAAGCACATGACATATGTCATTCACATACATTTTGTATCGCTTCTTCGATAATTTTACTTTGCTAGGCCTACCAGGCATACCTTTGCCTGTTTTCCGAATTACCTATTTTATATATGCCTTCGAAATCTTTACAAGAATGCGTCACCTTACAATATTTATTTATTCAGTTCTCCACGTGACCGCTAAATCGTCGTTGCGCGTACAAAAGTTTTTCGACATATGGCCCGAGTATTCAAAAAAAATATTCTAGCTATTGATACATATAACAAATTCACATAGTATTTTTTAGATTAATGTTGGATAGATAGTATTATTATTAATGACAAAATTAAACATTACTGGAAATTTTGACAGAGTTCACGAAATACACATAGCGACTTTTGCACGCGCAACGACGAGATGGAGCTATACACTTTCCCATACAAATATTGTGCCATGACGTCAGCTAGTATAGATTAGGAAAACGGTAGGAAACTTTTATTAAGAGTGCAGTATGTACTCGCCTAGTTAAAATTAAGTATAAGTATACATCGCTATACATTAAAATTAAAACAATATAAATACCTCATGAATTCAATTCTAAATAAATTACCAAAAATACACAAATAAAAATAAACAATATCTGCTGTTATTTTTAAAGGAATGTTAATTTTAAAACCGAATTCGATTACCTATTTGTTAAATTATTTACCACTTAATGTGGGTCACAATAAGGTCGACATTCGTACGATTGATTGTTACACTGGCTTCTAAGTATACATTGACGAGTGGTGGCACATTGTCAGTCGGCCATAAAATACACCATTATATTTTACAAAAACTTCATTAAGGTTCAAATTAGCTTGAACGTTTGAATCTTCCTGCTTTATGTGATAGCGGCACTTATCACACTGAATGTGCAAACGAAAGTACACCTTTAGGTAGACAGAGTAACAACCTAGACAAAGTAACATTATCGTCGCTCTTGCGCTAATAGAAACGATACAAAATGTATTGGATTAACATAAATCACGTGACACACACTTGACGAATAGAAAACAATATCCATTGATATTCCGTTCGTTATACGAAACGTTTGTGCGCTAACGATGAATCGTGATCGATTGTAGACAGATGCGTTCAAAACGTATGTCACTTTGTCTAGGCCTGCTTGTCATGTTACTCGTATTAGGTGCAAATTATAAGAAAAGTACTTTCATTGCCGACTGTACAATAATATACTAAGCTAGGCCACGTGACCTGCAGTGACGTCACCGCGTGTGATGCGGTTCTAGATTGTATACAATATGTCATTCTTGACGGAGTATATTGTATAACATTACTAAAGAGAATAATGTTTGGAGTTAATTAATATTATATTAGTGCACTTCACTCGTACAAATAAAGAGCTTTAATAAAATAATATTGTACAAGAAAAGTACTGGACACAGTCTTAGAAAATTAACAATATTTGTTCAATGAAATCAATTGCTTTGATTTTTTCGCACAAGTATTCAACATTGGTTTAAATTACCTTTTACACACAATTCAATTACCGACTGTTTCTTAATTTTATCAACATGCTGTTCGGATTAGTCTCGTTAACATATTTTATGTGTGTTATAAAAGTTTCATACTCGCTAAAATGCGAAACGAAATAAGTAAATTATTTCAGACAAACTGAAGTCGTTTCCAATCGTTGATCATCTAAAATCCCAATCTCCTTTGAAACTGTGTATATCTGTTACAAAATAATCTTCCCCGTAACCACTAAGCAGTGGAGACCGTACACTCAACTTATTGATTTGATATAAAATAATAACCTTACATTAAATATATACATTTATAATACGTATTTATGTAGGTATAACTTCTAAAAAACTTTTGAACACATTTTCATTAAGATATGGGACATTTTTTTCATTATATTTCTTTAAATCTAAGTGAACGAAACGCGCTTGTATGGCACAAAGTAAATAATTTAATATACACGTGGTGGCTACCCCAACTAATTAAGTTGGAAATATTCTAACTAGCGGGTAGTATTTGCACCTTACACAACTAAAATTAAAATATTCTATTCAATTTAGGCAAGCCATACCTAAGGGGGACTGTTCGATAACCACAGTCATAATTCATATTTGCACAAAATATATTGTTACTGAGTATTTTGATATACATACGTTATTGCATTTTAAACCTACGTATGTAGCTTATAACGTACAAATTCCATTAGAGTATTTAACTTGTGGTCTGCTTCGAGCTGTCACACGTGTCTGCTTACGTTTTTACTAAATAGAGACCTAACAGAGTAGTCATAAGATTTATTTTTCAACAAAATTAAAACGTTAAATTTTGAGTAAATAAAAAACCTAATAGTATTGACGTAAGATTCATTTTTCAACGTATTTCGTCTCGACGCGGATCCGTGACAAATGCGTCTGCATGAGGTTAATGAACAGCCCCAAAACAATGATTTACGGATAGGCCGAAACATTACACGATCCTAGAAAGCAATGTGTTTACGTATATAAGTGCGACTTTTTAATTTTAATACATTTTTATAATAATATAATATTTATACTTTTTTTTCGATAATTATCATTAAATTATAAATTCGTACCGACTAACTCATATTTATGGTATTACCAACTAAATACAACTAACTCCATATTATGCACAGTTAAAATTATAAAATATTAGCACGCTAATAATAATTATGTTATATTTGTTACAATAATATTATATACTGGTCATTCTGAGATCTGTTCGTCACCTACCTGGCTCCAATACTGTAATCTTTTGCGTTTTATAACGTTCCTCCAATTACTGAATGGGCTACTTAAAACATTTTTATTTACTGGCAAATACCATTTTAATGGCAACCCTAAGAAATACTGGCCTGTTTAAACAGCCGAGAAAAACAATAAAATGCGTATATTTTGTGATAAATAGCCCAATCAGTTATATCCCATATTTCCACAATAATGGTGTAACATATTCCGTTATCACACAAAGCCCACACCGTGTCTGTCCTGTGGTCTGTATACACAACACACGACAGGAGGCCAACCGTGATCGTTTAAGCAGCGCGTATTAACAACTTCTTAGCTTCGACGTTTAATTTTACGGTACCAAACTGAAACGTCAAAGCTCAGAACTTCTTAATACCTGCTTAAACCGATAGATAGGCCCCCAGTTCAACGTAATCCCATATAAGGTAACTACATCTATACTATAAAGTATATACTTGGCAGATATGTTGGTTTTATAAGTTATAACGATCAACGTCAAAATTCGTTATAGTTAAAGTGTTAAGTTATATACCCATTATTTGAAACACTTCGTTATATCGAACACACGCGGTTTTTACTTGAGAAGTAAAAGACCTCAAAAAAATGTCAAAATTGACATTCAAGTGACGTAAGCGACACTGGTGGTTACCAGATAACATTAGTTATTCGTTATTGATGTAATTGTTTGTTGTTACGTTATATTGTTGTAGACACCTGCGAGAGCTCCGTACAAAACTGCCGCGTTATTCAGTAAGGTCTCCGGATTTCAGGTTTGGTTGCAATCATAGGAAATTGATACATAAAACTTAGAGAATAAGGTTCAATTTCGTATCTTTAAAACCAACACTCGGCGACGCTGCGAAACCTTAGTGAATAGCACCCCTTTGCACTGCTGTTTTTTTCTTATTACGTAGATATGAATCCAATAATGAATGTTACATGTTGAAAGCTAACGTATCCAAGTTTATGGGGGGGTATTGGTACCTCTGTGTGTGAAGGCGTGGTGCAGGGGGTGGTTCGTGTGTTATAAGGGGTCGGGCGGGCAGTCGCAGTCGAGGCGCGACACGAGGAAGTTGCCGTAGTCGTCCGTGAGCGAGCTGTGCCGCAGCAAGCACACGTGGCGCCGCGCTGACTCGCCCCACCACCGCTCTATGCAAATCATTATTATCATCTTATATATCGATATATAGATAAACTACCTGTGCCCCGCGGTTGTCGCGGAACCCTAGTATTTTTAATAAATAAAAGTAGCCTAAGTTACTCCTTGAAACATCAGCTACCTACCAGTGAAAGTCCCGTTAAAATCCGTTCAGCCGTTTCAGAGATTACCCGGAACAAACAGACAGACAGACAGACAGAGAAATTTTTTAAAAATTGGTTTTTTAGTGTCATTATCGTGTATACTTTCATATGCATTTAGTGAAAAGCTGTTATTTTGGAATTACAAACAGACACTTCAATTTTATTTATCTGTATAGATATAGATGAATACCTATTTCCTTTGGTCACGCCATCACGCGGAAATAACGCAAGAAACTAAAACGAAGCGGGTGAAACCGCGGGGCAAAGCTAGCATCTTCTTATATATAAAAATGAATTCCCATGGTCACGACATCACGCGTGATCGGTTGGATTGATTTTAACGGAACTTTCACTGGCAGATAGCTGATGTTTCAAGGAGTGTTTTAGGAAACTTACTAAAGTTTATTTAGAAAACAGCATGAAACTGAATTTATACGGGTGAAACCTCGGGGCACAGCTAGTATATATATACGAGTGATACTGCACTACTCACCTCTGCTGATGTCCACGTCCGTGATCAGCTCTTCGTTCATGAGGGCTGTCAGCGCATCGTCTGTGTGTCTTGAATCTGGAATGACGAGACGGCAATCATTATCAAAATACATCAGGTATCGGTGTTATACCTAATAGAACTTTAACCATTTATCACAACACAAAACATGGTTTAACCAAAGTCCGGACTAAAATTATGTGCATTACTTGAAATTGATTGTCTAAAGGAAAACTATTTATAGATTACTTATAGATCGTAGAGCAAGTGGGGTGTTACCAGCTAGGTCGTCGACCTCCTCATTTAGAGATAGTAGTGCAAGTGGGCTGTAACCAGCTAGGTCGTCGACCTCCTCATTTAGAGATCGTAGTGCAAGTGGGGTGTAACCAGCTAGGTCGTCGACCTCCTCATTTAGAGATAGTAGTGCAAGTGGGCTGTAACCAGCTAGGTCGTCGACCTCCTCATTTAGAGATAGTAGTGCAAGTGGGCTGTAACCAGCTAGGTCGTCGACCTCCTCATTTAGAGATAGTAGTGCAAGTGGGGTGTAACCAGCTAGGTCGTCGACCTCCTCATTTAGAGATAGTAGTGCAAGTGGGGTGTAACCAGCTAGGTCGTCGACCTCCTCATTTAGAGATAGTAGTGCAAGTGGGCTGTAACCAGCTAGGTCGTCGACCTCCTCATTTAGAGATAGTAGTGCAAGTGGGGTGTTACCAGCTAGGTCGTCGACCTCCTCATTTAGAGTTAGTAGCGCAAGTGGGGTGTTACCGGCTTCGTCGTTGGCCTCGTCCTTGACGACGGCGGGCAGCGTGGGCGAGGTGGGCGTGGTGGGCGTGGCGGGCGGCGTGGGCGCGCCGTCGACGCCGGGCGCGCCGCCGGCCTCGCCGCTGCTGTTGGAGCTGCACTCCGGGCTGTACGGCGCCATCTGCACACACACTACACTGCCAACCTGCCCCTCCACCCACTACCACACCTGCCTGAGTTTCTTCTCAGAAGGCTAGTTTCCGAACCGGTGGTGAATTTTTGACGTTCTTACGAGTGCCTTCCCAGGGCGCAACCAGAGTCCCTAGTACGATTTTTTTTTAAATCACCGTCACGTCATCACGATGACGTATGCGCAGATTTGTATGGGATCGAAATAGTACATCCGTGGGCCGACAATGTCGCTGGTACGATCCCGTACAAATCTGCGTTTCATCACCGCGGTAACTTGTGACAGTAGCAGTGAAAAACTCGCAATACTCGCTCTCCGAATAAATATTTTTCATTTTCATTTTCTGACTTTCGATGTGACCTACAAGGTGCTACTCGCGCATTGGAGAGATAAGGCATACTGGACCTCTCGTTCAATATTCGATTGTGCCCAACTAGGGGCTGTACCTCCCACGTTACAGAATAGATCAGACAAATCACACTACCTTTGCGTAGTGATGTACTCACATGATTAGAAAGGTCGCCAGTGCTCATGGCAGGAAGGAGTAGGTATGGAGTTGCTGTGCTAGTTGTCATTATATTGGCAGTTGGCACAGAGAATGGTAACTACTTTTACAAATAAGAAAAATCACAGCAGACAGCCACATTGGGTTGAATCAAGTGCTGACCCCATCAATGTATGGGATGGAGATACTGAGCTATGTATCATCAATATATATCTTCCAACAAAATATCAAAGTGATATGTACCCTGAGACTCCTACGCCGTCGTGGCGTGACCTCGGCCATCTTGTAGCTGGTGTCCATGGCCCAGTACGAGCCCTTGCCCGGGTCGTCCTTGCTGCGCGCCACCTTCATGAAGCACTTGTTCAGCGATAAATTGTGTCTTATTGAGTTCTGGAAACATATGATATACGTGCATGAGACTATTTAGTAATAGTATTATTTAAATTACTAATAGGATTATTTTCAACAATAGGAATGTTTGTAGTCAGATAACTAACCCAACATTTGAAAATACAATCTTCTATCTAAAGACATTTGAAGGATTATACATTTAAATCTATACTAATGTTCAGCTGAAGAGTTTGTTTGTTTGCTACAATCTAATCTCAGGAACTACAGAATGCCTAGTGCGAGTGTTCTTGAAATCGCCGTCACAAGTCACCGCGTCGACGTAAACGCAGATTTGTATGGGCTCACAATAGTGTCATCTTTAGGCCGACAGAGGCGCTGCTCCGATCCCATATAAATCTGCGTTAAATTTGGTGACTTGTGGCGGCGGCTGTGAAAAACTCGCACTAGTCACTCAGGTTTGATTTGAAAATTCTTTTAGTGTTATATAGCCCATTTATAGAGGAAGGCTATAGGCTATCATCACGCTAAAACCAATCGCGAGCTAAAGTTTACGTTAGTAACTAATCCACTTGGATCAATTCGCGGGCCAAATCTAGTACTAGCTATTATGCATGTAAGTTTGCCATAGTGCAACCCATGGTGCTAAGGAACACACAAATTGTGGAACACTCATCCCTGGTGTGGTTTGTGGAGAAGATTGACGGATTGTTAGCTTGAAAAAATACAGACAGTAAATATTCATTGTGTCCCATTTGAATTTGAACAGATTATCATGGAATCACAAAAACATTGTTCATATAAATATTTTAAAACTATACAATAATAGGTCACTATACACATGCAAATATTATGGTTTTGTGACAACATAGTACTAAATAGATAATTAATGTGTTGTACAAAACCTATGAAGATAAGATAAGGTCATGGGAGTAAAAATTAAACAAATAACATGGGATAAAGACAGAATGATGATGACTATGTAAAGGGACGGATCCAAGAAAGTAATTCAATTAAAACTTACCATCCACCCTTTGCCGGCTTCCTTGTAGTAAGGGAAAGCATTACAAATGTATGTATAGATCTCATTTAGGGTCATCTTGCCGTTTGCAGAACTGCTGATTGCCAATCTGATCATACTTGCATAGCTGCAACAAAACAATTAGATTAACTATACATTTTCATAACTGCCTGTAGACAAAGTTTGGGTTCACGAGACAGTGGACCAGGGGCCTCACCATGGGCTCTTATTGCCATGATAGTTTGTTTTTGTGACAGTGACAGACTTATACACGTTATATACATCTGTCTCATAATTATTGTCAATCTTATCATGGCAATAAGAGGACATGGTAGGTGTCAAGATCATTTTATTTTTTTGTAAAAAAAATCTGTTTGTCTCTAATAACATTACTAATTTAGTGGAAATCATCTGTATGGTATAGTTCCAAGTCAGGGTATTCGAAATTACAAATCTTACTAAGACAGATAGTCTTAGAAATATTAATCGGGTTTCTCATGATCCTTCTATTTGTAACTAGCTGTGCCCGGCAAACATTGTAATACCATATATTTTTTCATTTAGCAGATTCTCTGAACTACCAGATAGTCTAGAATTGGTCTAGCTGGTTCAGAGGAGTTAACACCGGGACATGAGAATTTTATATATTAGATTTCAAAATAGTATAATTCTGACCTCATTAGTTTCAATAAATATTGGTTTAAATAAAGGCAAGGAAATAAATAATAACTGTGTGTGAAGGATAATAAATTAAATAATATTTTAATATCAAACTTGCTACGTCATTGTCTCTTCCAGTTTAAACAATAAACTTAGCTTAATTCAATTCCTGATTGAAAAATTCTAGATGAAGAAAAAATCATGTTGATCCATTATGATGATCAAAGTGACAAACATCATAGTTTGTAGTCTATACAGATAAATAAAATTGAAGTGTCTGTTTGTAATTCCAAAATAACAGCTTTTCACTAAATGAATATGAAAGTATACACAATACTGACACTAAAAAACCAAGTTTTAAAATTTTTCTCTGTCTGTCTGTCTGTTTGTTCCAGGTAATCTCTGAAACGGCTAGACGGATTTTAACGGGACTTTCACTGGTAGGTAGCTGATGTTTCAAGGAGTAATTAAGGCTACTTTTATTTATTAAAAATATTACGGTTCCGCGACAATAAGGAAGAAACTAAATCTATGTGGGTGAAACCGCAGGGCACAGCTAGTTATAAATAATTTGTGTTTCATATTGAATTGTGTTGGTAATTTTATCAGCTCAGCAGATCAACCTATTACCATGTATTATTATGTACTTATGTATATAAGTTTATAGTTACAAACCCTTTGATAGGCCCCTAGGAATGTGCATTAGGTATATTCATTATTATAATATTAAACATTAATATTATTAGTTATATGAAAAACCACAAATACCTAGTACCAAGTACATTACTCATTCTGAGGGTCACAACAAACAATGAGTAATTTTGACGGCGCCTCAAAGTAGAGGAAAATGCATAGGTACCTATAAGCTGGTTTAGCATGTTTGATTTTGTTGGCATTCTCCTTGTGATCAGCTTCCTTGTTGTTGTTTTCCTGTTGCAGCGCCAGCGGCTGCACATCCTCGTACAGGAAGCGCGGGATCGGGCCCAGCGGGCTGTGGCGCGGCGGCCCCGGGCTGTACGCGGGGAGCCACTCCACTCCCGGAGACTCGCTCATTGTCACATCAAATTATACACTACTCCACGTTAAACACAAACAAACACACACCAGTCTCACATCGGAACACTGCGGTGGGCGTCGGACACTCGCACTTCGCTACCTTTTATGAAGACGATATTCTAAGATCATCGAGCATCCTTGAAATGACGACCCAACTGTAACCAGCGATAGGACGGCTTCTAGGAATACAATCGGACAAATAATATAACAACACATAGGCAGGCACGAGTGTTATAAATCAATTTAATGCACAACATAAAATTATGAAAGAAAACTATATTTTATGAAAAATTTAAATTATTATGACATTTGTACCAGCTACAACAAGGAAAATGGCGGTGCAGCCAATAAATTATATGTTCGGAAACTCATAGAAAATTATATAAAACCTTATTTTTTATAAATTTTATAAGATTGTGTTTTTCTAAAATTAATATGTATTTAATAAAACTATATTTCCCTAGTCCAGTGGTTTACTAATAATCAGGTTATAACATATTTTGAATCAGTTTTACAATAAAATTCTAAATTAATCGATTTGTCAATTTTCTATATAGCAACAATAAGCTTTTAAGAATTTTTATGTTGGCTACATTATTCTTAAAGTCATTCTTAACAGGATAAGTTACTACTTACTTTGTCAAGTCAATATTTGAAATTGTTCTGACAGTTTGAATTTTGTGTTGGTGGTGTGAAGGTGTCTCGATTGTTGTTTTAATTTAACGGTTTGTTGACAAAATTACAAACGCATATTTTAAACTTTATTGTGAGTGGACACTGGACATTATATCTATTGTTTTTGTGGATGATAAAGTGTTCTTACAAGCATGGCGACTCAACCAGAAGTCGGTGTGCCAGACTTTGTTCTATTGGACAATTTGACTACGGATAATTTCATCGAAAATCTGCATTTGAGGTGAGTTACTAATATAAAGATTGGTTTTTCTATTGTTATATTCCTTTAAATATGTTGACATTGCAATTTATGAGAAGTTCTTAAAAGTTAGATGAGTTTTCGTCTCACCATCAAAAGTTGTTGACCTCACGCGAAATATTGTATTAAAAATAGCATGTAAGTTTAGTGTTGCGGCGTGACCGCGCGCCGTACACAAACAAACATGTTGTTTTTTTAACTGTTGAACATGTTTCATATGGCACGGGTTACCTTGCTTTTCGCACCTGAGTAAATATTACGTTAGGTTTCATACAGAACTTCCAAATGAGTATGTTATGTTGCGTATTAGGACTTAGAAGGTCTATTCATAATTTTTCACAATTAAATTAATTGGTTTCTGAATTTAAAAACATCAACAATAAATAATTATTCTTGCATAATTTATTATCTATGATAAATGATAAGTTTTTTTAATTTGTCTAAGGAGTATGACTCATTACATAATTTCTCACTCACAACATCTCATAGAACCTGAGTCCTCACTTAATATCTACAAAAATCATATGATATAAATATGATAATAATCAACAGGTTTTGAACTTTATTCCAAAGCATTATGATTTAGAATAAGTTAAGTACATGATAAGTGCAATACAAACCATAATGTTTTGATTGTCCAAGCAGTTATGATGTCACTTATTGAGTCACTAGCAAGACATATCATCAATTGGGCCTTCTTAAATGCTTTTATGGTATCTCGGGGAAAACTGGTTTTATTGTTATTAATGTCTTGTTAGACAACTTCATGGTCAGCAGATTTGTCTATGAGGCAGATTGATTGAAGGCAGACAATCCTAAAGATGTGAAGAAATTCTGAAAAACTTGTAGACACTGAATTTTTTATTTTATAATCTGTCAATTTATTCCTCAAAGGGGTAGGCACTCCCAGATTTTGCTGGTTGTTAATGCTGTGTAAGAATGGGATGTGATTTCTAAAACTCTCACATAGCAAAACAAATGTTATATAAACTCAAAATTATTGTTTCTTTTCCTATATATAGCAGAATTCAAATATATATAGCTACTTAGCATTTTGTTCATAAATACCACAAGATCAAGCCCACCCTAAAAGTCCTTCCTATGACCTATGTTTCTCTGCATGATTTATTAAGTAGCCTTAGCAATCTCTTTCAACCTCTATTTAAGTCCCTTAGGAGTGGAATTTTGGAAAACTCACTTCTTAGTGTATTCTTACACCACACCAAGAATACACCCTCCAAATTTCATGTTTCTAGGACCAGGGGTTACGCTGTGTGTTGATGTATAAGTCAGTCAGGAGGGAGGAATTTTATATGTGTTTATGATACAATAGTGTGAGCTTATGACTATGGTGTTAGACTGCATTGTATTGGTATTATCGGCGGGTGATGTCATATAGCGGTGGTGAGCCGTGAGACATCCTTTTTAATACATTTTCCTGCTGCTATTGTTTCAAGGTACATTAACAGGTTGTTTATACTTTAACTTGCATATTATCTAGTTGTTTTCCGAGGCTTTGCAAAAGTCAAGTACCTACCAACCATACCACCTAGAGGTAACAGTAACCTGCACTTTACAATTGAAAAATCCTGACTGACTGACTTGCTTATAGGTATACCGTCTATCAACATCGTATATATAGGCAGGGGCGTGCATTGGATTTTCAGAGGGGTAGGCATAAACAATAAGTAGGTAGGTAGGCAGTTTAAGTGTGACGCGGCGTAGGTACATACGTTTGGGAAAAGATACACATACGAACATGAACACACACACGCACGACACGAGTGTATTCAGTGATCACAAATTGTAACTTCTGCTTACCTGCTTATATGCAATGCACGCCACTGTATATAGGCGTATATCAACGCACAGCCTAAGCTGCTGGTTCTAGAGCCATGATATTTGGAGAGTGTGTTCTTTGTGAGGTGTAATCTTATAATCATTAAGGAAGGGTTTTCCGAAATTCCTTCCTTAATGATTATTTTCCTTCATAACTCGTGATGGCACCTGTACTGGTATGAAACCGGCTTTATGCCTTTGTAAACAGCATACATTTTTCGCTATCCAGAGTTATCACTTCACAAGTGTACTATAATTGGGCGTGTTGATGCATTGTTGGTTGCACTGCACGTGACACCTAGTTTTTTGTGGCTTAGGTGGGTAGTATTTGGCAACACAGTGAGATTTTGACAAGTTCTAGATATTTTCGGATCTTCATCATCCTGAGTTGATCTCAGCTACCTACTTAATTGTAAAGAGTATTTAAAAGTGTACCGGTCGGTCTTGCGTGAAAAAATGGAGGAGGGAAAGAACTCGCTACAACCAAACCATCGAACATTTTCGATCCCATGGTATGAAAATGATTTATCCAGTTTAGGCACTGGTAAGGCACTTATGAATGTCGAGGAATTTACCACTGTTGTATGTAATATTAATGAATCTCGTCTTAATTATTTTGTTAAATATAGGAAAGAATTTAAAGAAAATAGTTATCAAGAATGAAATCTAATCTAATAACGACTAATTTCCAGTTGATAAATAGAACGTACCTACCTAATATATGAACTAAGAATCTGACGCAAGCGTCACGATCTCATATGAAAAACAAAGTAGAACTCGTGTCGAAATCACGACTTCACAAAGGAAATAAGACAAGTCTTGTTTAGTATGAAACACAAGAAGCCATCAAAATTCACTTTGCAAATTCGTGACTTGGCTGAGCCATAAATGAGCGAGTTAACAAACAAAACCACACAGCAAAACTGTTGGTTTATCGTTTCGTGACGCTCAAAAATTATAGCTTGCATTCCACATAGAACGAATCAAAGACATATTGATCAACTCAAACTAGGTACTTATTAGAAATTAAACTTATAGATGTACTACCGTTCACTCGCGTAGTTCCCGTTCCCGTGGGAGTACCGAGATAAAATATTGCCTATATTAATCAGTGATAATGTAGCATTCAAATGGTGAAAGAATTTTTTAAATCGGTCCAGTACTTTTTGAGCTACTTAATACGTTACAAACATACATACAAGCCTTTCCTCTTTATAATATTAAGTAGTATAGATTTCCATCGAATTTTACTTAACGGTTAATAAGGCTTTCGTCATCTTTCGGGTTTGAGTGCGAAGTCGAAATTTACTACGAATGTGATTGTACGAATGATGAAAGGCATGGGAACGTGAGAAGTGAATGTGGACAAAGCGAATAAGATTTATATTCTAGAGATAAAAGCGCAACTCCAATGTGAAGCTAATAAGTAGTATCGTAAGGCCTGAATATTAAACAGATTAATATGTATGGAAATTACATAAATCAGGCACGTGACATAATATGCCCTACCGTTTGTATCGTTGCTTTAAGCAAAGCGTGTGATAATGTTACTTTGTCTACAGGTCCTGAACCTTAGCTCGTTTAATGCTGTGGGATGGGCATTGGGATTCTGATACTTTTAAATATTTTGCATACACACTGTCCATTATACTCACAGGTCCATCTCAACAACTTTCCGGTTACAGTCCGACTGTAACCGGAAAGCCAAAGCCGAGAATCAACCTTTACGCAGTGGTTAAAAGTTCCGAAGTTTCCTACCTCCGCCCATTGTATCTCAGCCAAACAGCTACACTGCCATCACTCTTCAAAGCCAATCTTCTTGAAGTTGAATCGTACCATTTGAAGTACCCTCTTAAATATTTCCTTGGATCTATTTACGAAATAGACCAATTTTATGGTAGTGTCTCATCAGCTCCGCCACAAAGCTAGCGACGAAAACTCAACCAATTCCTAAACCTTTTACGACTTAATTTAACCTTCGTAGTACCTGCGAATGCTTTGTGCTCCGCCGCTTCAATCTGTGGTCATGGCTTTCATTTGCGACCTGTCTCCAGCGCCTCATGAAAAGGATAGATGATTCAATTAACGTTTCAAGCGTTCTCCATACTGCTTTGCGGTTTAGAACTATTTCCATGATGCCTTATGAGGTATTGAAACACATATGTTGGTATTTCGAGGTGCGTTCATTTTTCGATTCACAAAAAATGGGGTTGGCCCTTGGTACGCCATATTATTTTTATTTCATAAGGCGATAAGTGTGAAACTAATGGTCTCAATTGTGCAGATGTGATCTTAAATGTTTTGAAGATCAGCGAAACGCAACACGTTTGGATCAAAACAATCAAAATTCTTAATGACTTGAACAGAGAGTCTCAAAGCTTTATAGCCAAGAATTAGTTACGCCATTGTTAGTTATTTATACCAATTAATGTGTGAAACAATGATATTACATAACCTATACATTAAGCGTCACTCAAAACTAGGTTCATCTCAATTTTAGACGTTCTACAATTTTATTTGTGAAGCAGTGGTTCACGACGCGATGGCTTATGCATGACTAGGTAAACAAATACATGCGTAGTTATCCTCACTATTTTCAGAGCGCTTAAAACTCATGACGTCATTTGTACATTGACATAGTATACTACTTACACTTATGTACTGACATATGATGAATAAGTCAAGTCAGGATAACCGTTGGCTTACCTAATTACATCGTCTGTCTCACCGTCAATGTTTCGGTCCGTTACCCAGGTAGACACAACACGAAATTGTGAAGACTCATCGTGGATCAGCTGAATTGAAATCCAGTTAAACAGGAAAATTCGCCATTTTAAGCTGTCCTCATTTTGATTTGTATATTCGGAGGCCTACCGTTGTTTTTCCATTGGAGTTATCGATATTTCGAATTCTTTATCTTTATTGAAACAGAGCCCAGTACTTAAATATATTTAAAAATGAAAATGATTTATTCGATATTATTATTAGTGCATCATCAGGCGGAGTGTACGCTTGTTGCTTTAGTAGTATGAAAAATGTAACACTTAAGTATTATAGTAGAATTTTACGCATTTCGGTACCCCAAGCATAGGTACATGTACGCAAACGAAATCATCTTCTCCCTAACCTTATCCCATGTATAGTCGGGGTCGGTACTTGTTCAACAAAAAAAATGCGACTGCCATCTGACCTTCGTCACCCCTTTTTACGAGGAAAATCGGTAATCTGGGTTAAACCAGTCTTTAGACTCTCTTAGGCCCCCAACTGATCTGTGACGATTGCGACTCGGGCGGTTACCCATCTAACTACTGTCTTAGGTATGGTTGCTTACGAACACGAGCTACTTCAATACGCAAAAGAAATGGTTACAGTAAATCATGTTAAGTGTACTGTATGCATAATTGCTGTTCCCTTGAAGTTTGTGTAAACATATCGTTAGAATCAGCAGATATAATGGTGATATCATTATTGTTGAAGTGGTACACTATATTTATTGGTATAAGTTGATAACTTTGTGAATTGCTTGGCCTTAGCTTAGCTATTATCACAATCTGCAGTGTTATCATACGATAGAATAGAATTAGAAGATAATATATATGTATACCTTGACTGGCCTTGGGTTTAAGCAGTCGCGATGAAAGAGTTTTCATTAAAACGTATGTGCAATGATTTCACACCACGTGCTTTACGGTGAAGGAAAACATCGTAAGGTAACCTGCATATGTCTGAGAAATAATTCAAACACGTACGTATAGTGCCTGAGACGGCGATGGACTCGCCCTCTGTCACGTTGGCACTTAATCATATTCTGTTGGTGTTGTTGTTACAACACCTCTGCTTACCCCTTCGGGGACCCATCTGGGATGGCGTGAGCATATTTATTTACTTACTTACCTATTGGGTAGTTATCAAATGTTCAAACCATAGAGTTCTCTCTATGGTTTAAAAATTTGTCTCCTACCAGTAAACGGTCACTAGAAGGCTCAATATTGAGTTCATGCCAAGATGTTTTTGTTTATTTATTTATGTAATTATGTAATTATTATGGCTATAATTCAACTAAGTATGCCAATTAAGACACATCATAAAAGTTATAATGTAAACCACATTCATCTGCCCCTCTCACAATACTTACTCCAGGCTTTAGGTCACTGTTTTCCTGGAAGAAGAGTTCTCTAAGATGGTTCGTCAGTCCCTTCAAAATTTATACAGTTGGTTTCGAAGATTAGTCTGAACAAACAGACTGACTAATAATAAGATTAAGTTCTTCCAAGTTTTTTTTTGTTTCTTCCCACTTATGTATTTAGTAAGATGCTGTTATTTCTACTATATGTATAGATAGACGGACACACCACATATTATTTGTATAGAAGATATTTAGTATCCAATAAAGGTATCGCTATTCAATAAAAGACCCGACGATTTATCTAGTTGTTATCTAGATAAGATAATCAATATCATATCGATAGCTGGTCGATATGATAGGTATTAGGTACTCGAGTCGTGCAATAGCTGTGCAAAATGTAAGCTGCATGTCTGACGTCATAGACTCCGTGATAATATTATTCCGGGGTATATTTCGAGTTACTCTCGAACAAGTTAAAAAGCGCCCCAAGCGATTGTAGGAAGTTTTATGTCTCTATATAAAGCACAAAAGAAGCGCAAAACGTAAAGTTAAGCAACGACATTAGGATGTGTTAATACCTTGGGGCACAGAGTACAGCCTTGGGGGGCGTCCATAAATTACGTGAGATGATTTAGGGGGGGAGGGGGTCGAGTCAAATCTCATATAATCTCACGTTAGGGAGAGGGAGGTTCTCGACAAATGTCACGCAACTTCTGTTCTGAATGAATAAATAAAAATACTATTTTGGTCCATTCAATCCAAATTTTTATTACATTTATAACTCTCAGCAATATTGATTACTAGTATTAACTAGTCGTAAATAAAAGCACGATACAAATTGTTTTTTCTTTCTACAATAACAACCCAACGCGTTAACGTAAGAAACCCACATTCTGAAAAATCTCACGTGAGATTGGGGGATGGGGTTGAACAAAATCTCACGACATCTCACCAACGGGGGAGGGAGGGACAGAAAATTTAAAAAAACACCTCACGTAATTTATGGACGCCCCCTTGGGTTCTTTCAGAAGAATGTGATAAACCTGACTAGAGGGTCTACTGCGAGTTTTTCAATATAACCGTCAATGGGCAATGCAAATCTGCGTTTACGTCGACGCGGTGACTTGTGACGGCAATTTTAAGAAATCTCGCTGTAGGCCCTCCGTACAAAATGAGGACAATACGCAAGCGATATCGTCAACGTAATACATGTTAAATCCTATGCTTGGGGATTCAGTAATCCTTGCGGCATGATTCACAACGAGTGTAGGTCTCGTTTTAATGTGCTGCAAATAATTAGCGCCTCGTACAGAGTGGAGACATGTTACCCCTAATTACCAGATGTCTAATTAACTGTCCAGATCTCATCTCAGCTTAGCTGTACTGCGTTGTTACTGTTCTGTTAATTGATGTAGTCAGCTAACCAGAGCGATTCACGTTTCAGATGAAAAATATCGTTGTTTACAATTAAAATATTAATACTTGCATCTATACAGATAAATAAAATTGGAGTGTCTGTTTGTAATTCCAAAATAACAGCTTTTCACTAAATGCATCTGAAAGTATACACGATACTGACACTAAAAAACCAAGTTAAAAAAAAATTCTCTGTCTGTCTGTCTGTCCGTCTGTCTGTCTGTCTGTTTATTCCGGGTAATCTCCGAAACGGCTGGACCGATTTTAACGGGACTTTCACTGGCAGGTTGCTGATGTATTAAGGAGTAACTTAGCTACTTTTATTTATTAAAAATATTAGGGTTCCGCGACATGATGCATGAAACTAAATCTACGCGGGTGAAACCGCGGGGCACAGCTAGTATTTAATAAAACTTAAAAAACATTGTAATTCATAGACTTGAACAAGCGATACATTTACCCGTTTCTAAAAGCGATAAATTCGTTAGGTTTATATTTTTTCCAACAACACAACACCAACGTTGGCATTTATTTATCAGTTTTCCTTTTCACTAATTAGGTATATATTTACCTACCATTTTTATGTAAGTACTAGCTGTGCCCCGCGGTTTCACCCGCGTAGATTTTAATTTCATGGTTGCCAGCGGATCGCAAATGTTTTTTAAAAATCTAAGTAGCCTAAGTTACTCCTTGTAAGATTAGCTATCCATCAGTGAAAGTCCCGTCAAAATCCGTCCAGCCGTTTCGGAAATTACCCGGAACAAACAGACAGACAGAGAAAAATTTTAAAAATTGTTTTTTCTGTGTCAGTACCGTGTATACTTTCATATGCATTGATTGAAAAACTGTTGTTTTGCAGTTACAAACAGACACTTCAATTTTATTTATCTGTAAAGATATGGTGATTACCAAGCCGATCACTTGTGTATCATACTGAACAATTAGCCCTTTTAACCAACTTGAAGAAAAGTTCTCAATTCGACTGTATGTTGTCTTTTTTCACCTTGTAACTTTCGATTGGGTGAACCGATTTGAAAGATTCGTTTTATTTATGACTAGCGGACGTCATGCAGTTTCATCCGAGTAGTTTCCGTCCCCGTTGGAGTACGGGGATAATTTGTATCCTTTATTAATCAGTGATAATGTAGCATTTAAACGGTGAAAAAATTTTTAAAGTCGGTCCTGTACTTTTTGAGCCAATTCGTTACAAACATACATACAAATCTTTCCTCTTTATAATCTTATATATAAAAATGAAAATGAAAATGAAAATGATTTATTCAGTTTAGGCCCTGGTAAGGCACTTATGAACGTCGAGGAATCTACCACCGGTTCGGAAACTAGCCTTCTGAGAAGAACCGGCAAGAAACTCAGCTGGCATCATGTACATTTCATTACACAGTAAAATAATAATAATTACAAAAAAAAAAAAACATCATAAATTATTCACAATAGTGAAAATTGTATCAGCATGCATGTGTAAAAAATAATAATTAAAAACGTAAAAACAATACCAAATGATTTACATATCATGTTTGCATACCATGTCATTGCCAGGAGCTACTTGTGCAGAGTTTTAATTCCATATGTCTTTATCATTTATGTAATCCGAAATTGTATAATAAGCTTTCTTCATCAGTACAGTTTTAATGTGTGTCTTAAATTTATCATAATTTAACGCGTTTATTGACTGTGGGATTTTATTGTAGAAACGAACACAATTCCCCATGAATGATTTATTTACCTTTGCTAACCTGAATCTAGGAGCTGCAATTTTGTGTTTATTTCGTGTTGAAATTGAATGAATGTCCGAGTTTAAATTGAATAGATGAATATTTTTTTTCATGTATAGCAAATTCTCATAAATGTACAGTGACGGTAGGGTGAGAATATTTATTTCTTTAAATTTATCTCTAAGAGAATCTCGGGGGTCCAGCGAGTATATTGCCTTGATGGCTCTCTTTTGAAGTATAAAAATTGAATCTAAGTCTGTTGCGGAACCCCATAACAATACGCCATATGACATGACACTATGAAAGTAAGCGTAGTAGACTAATCTAGCAGTATCAATATCCGTCATTTGTTTAATTTTTCTAACCGCAAACGCAGCTGAACTAAGCTTTTTTGACAATGCTTCAATATGGGCGCCTCATTGTAATTTTGAATCTAAGGTAAGACCTAAGAATACTGTGCTTTCGACCAACTCCAATTGACTCCCAACTAATGATATATTTGTATCTATTTGCGATGTATTAGGTGGTGAAAATCGGATACATTTTGTTTTTTTAGAATTTAAAACGAGATTATTGGCATCAAACCATTTTGAAACAGATGTTAGAGTTTCATTTAGTGCCTTAAGATCTTTGTCTTTTCTACTCACTTTGAAAACTAAAGATGTATCATCTGCAAATAGAACAATATCACAGATATTTTCTACAACAAGTGGTAGGTCATTGATATACGCTAGAAACAGGAATGGGCCTAGTATGGAGCCTTGCGGCACGCCTGTTTTGATTATTGACCCCTTGGACGTTACACCACCGACGCCAACTTTCTGATGACTGAATGAAATGAATCTTTCTTTCCACAAGGGCCTTACCATAAGCTCTTATTGCCATGATAGTTCCACTGTGTGACAGTGACAGACTTATACACGTCATATGCATATGTCTCATAATAAGAGTTAAACTATTATGGCAATAAGAGGTCATGGTAGGGCCCTAGCACCTGTGTAAAATTATAACATTACAAAAATAAACATATTATAGTGTTATGACACTTATATGGGACAAGCAAAGCGCACTCGGGTATTCTAATGATTGATCAGTACTTTCCTACCTAGTAACATTATAATGAATAACAACCTTACCACAATAAGTGTCAGATAACACAGGTGTGTTTACAGCAATTACTAATGGTTGTTCTAGTTATCAATATTGCATTTTATTACCGGTGTTCAGTCAGGTATAATGCACGTGACGTACATATCAAACACGTTGTTACAAATAGAGCTTTCCACTTTATATGTTGAAAAATTATACAAATATATTAGACACACTGAAGGAATTATATCAATATCTTGAAAAATTACCAATTTATTCAATTTTAACTTTCCCTTGGGGATTTTCATTCTTTGACACCACTAGTGACACGGTCTGTGTAATTACACTCGTATTAGTAAACTTCGGCACTACTTACACATTACAGATGGTGTGTCTATCGCCGTCTCAGGCACTATACATACGTCTTCGAATTACTTCTCAGACATATGCAGGTTTCCTTACGATGTTTTCCTTCGCCGTAAAGCACGTGGTGAGCAATAACTGCACATAAGTTTTTAGAAAAACTTATTGGTACATACCCCGCTGGGATTGGAACTTGCGTCACTTGCGTAGCATACGACTGCTCACACCACACGGTCCCCACAGCTCACATAATAATAGTCTTTTTAGAAATTCTTCCCAACATAGGTACTTGGAACCATATCACTCAGTCCCAATTAGCGAACCAACTATGAACGAAGGCCAATTAAAACTCATGAATACATTCCTAAAGTTCTTAGATATATTTAGCTTATTTTACTGGAACAGGGTCGCGCATGAACTGCCTTCAAATTCTTTAACCCATACTAATATTATAAATGGGAAAGTGTTCGTGTCTGTCTGTTACCTTTTAACGGCTAAACTCTGAAGCGTTTTCGCCCAAAGGTATGGATAGCTTTGACCCTTAAGACACAAGGTACAGCCGCGTTATTCTATAAGATTTTTCAGCGTCGACCCTCCCAAAAATGTTCGCTTATAAAGTCTCCGCTTTGTAACAATATATAATATACTACTTAGCTGTGCCCCGCGGTTTCACCCGCGTAGATTTAATTTCATGCTTCATGTCGCGGGACACTAATATTTTTAATAAATACAAGTAGCCTAAGTTACTCCTTGAAATATCAGCTACCTGCCAGTGACAATCCCGTCTATATATGTCCAGCTGTTTTAGAGATTACCCGGAACACACAGACAGACAGACGGTTTTTTTTTAAAACAGGGTTGGGTTTTCTTTTTCAGTAGCGTGTACACATTCATATGCATTTAGTGAAAAGCTGTTATTTTGGAATTACCAACAGACACTTCAATTTTATTTATCTGTGTAGATGTATAGATTTATCTGTATAGATTAATAAGTCGATGCTCACCAAAAATGTTCGCCTAGAAAGTCTCCACTTTGTAAACATATACATAAGGGGCCAATTTTTGTCCCACAACAAGTGCTTTCGTGCTCTGATTCACGTTAAAAGGTCTGTGTGACATATCGTAGCTTGTAAGCTTGTTATGCCATGTGGGTCATGTTTCGGCTGGCGGTTCTTTTCTTTTGTATTTATTGTGACCTTTTAGATTTGTATTCTAAATGTCAGAATGGAAGCGGTATTTTGGCCCTTTGATTTCCTGAGTCAATCTTTACTTTCTATACAAATTTTATAGAGAGGTAAAGTTTTGTTAGTTTGTAGGGGATCTTCTGAATAGTTAAGATTAATAGATAGATAAATAAGATTTTGAAAATTTTTTTGCCATTAGAAAGCCACACTATCTGTGAGTGTCGTACTACCTCGATCTTTTTAAAAACATTATTGGTACTTATCCCGGTTATATTATTAATGGCACCCACGCACGGTAAAGGGAATACAAGATGATCCAATGATGTTTGAGTTAGAACATACTAAACTAATCTGGCGTTGTAATACTAAGCAGATCTACGACATAAGGACACTTCATTGAATACATAGTTTCTTCCGCAATATGATTCATTAAGTGTATTTGTTACACCACATGCCTAAGAATGAGAGAATGGAAAATCCAGACAAAAATCCAGAAATTTTATAGTTTTAGGCCTAGGCCAGGTATAGAGGCCTAACGTTATGCGCACGGTAGAACTTGTGTATCAGAAAACCAAATTGTTTTGAGTTATGTCGATCTGATCCACCCTGCCATGCATTTACAACTTGCATTCCTCATACACCTTCTAGGGCTTTCCAGAAATCCTTTGGAAGTAGATATACTAACTACATCAACATCAGCCTGTTCGACTTACTCCACACTAGTAAAAGTTATAACACAGAGGCTTCATCATTGGCTGTGTTTCTTCACAATTTTGTAAATACCTTTCCACATTGTTATCACCGTCTCAAGTCATTGGTACATTCGCCCACCCAGTGTGCAGAACGTAAGAGCAATGAACAATTGGCTGCTATTAGCGGGGTCACCGACCGCTTCGTTCCGCGGGTCAGCTGCCAAGAGTAGTGTTTGAGACGCGCCGACACATTATGCGACTACACTGCGATGTGACTACCTCCCTACCCTATTGTCTTGAAACAATGTCGCTTTTTTTCACTAGGCTTATCAAGTTGTATCTGAACCAGCCTTCGGTTCCAGCTCACCCTCGGAATTTATTGCAGTTAGTTCTTACGTAGTGGTAGAAAGGTCTGAGATATAATCATCATCGACCAGACCTCTGCCAACATGTTTAGGTCCTTCTTGCCATAAAATTTAAACAAAAAGTCTGCCAACCAACCTACGAGATATGACACTATTTATTACGTGAATAATCCGTTATGGACACCCCAACCCGCCCCAACTAAACTCCACGGTGTTCCTCCTGGTAGGTGGTCGTGCTGTCTCCACATGCTTCACCGTAAAATCATTTCGATTTCTCTTCGTTAGGTAGAATACGACCTGTTCAGTGGATCTTAAAGGTTGACCGTATAGTTATTCGAAGTAAAGACCGGTAGAAAGGAATAAACCATGTGCAATGAAATCCCGTTGTAATTGGCGTCACACATGTGCCCATACAAGTGGCACGTGTTACGTACAGGCAGACGTTCAAATAATACACACATACATATTTATGTGAAGATTAGTATGATATTGGAGTCACACATTTTGCCCGAAGCCATCGGCCTGCGCGATCGAGGTCGACCGCAAGATGACTGTGTGTTATTGCAAGATCTTGACTTGTAGCTTCATTATATCATACCACGTTTTACTGTCTATGTTACCGAGTGTCAGTTACATTTACAGATTTTGTATGGGTTGCTTTCAACGAGCGATGTTATTGAGTTGTTGAAATATGTACCCCAAGTATAGGTTTGCAATAGTTCCTTGAATTTGCGTTGCCTGAAAATGTGTTGATCCGCCATCTTTGGCATTCAACCATAACCCGCCTCCGAAAAAGTATCAACACATAAAACACAAGGTCTAGCGACGACTACCTTTGAACGTGTCTAAACCTATATTTGAGGCAAACATGGCCAAATGTATGACTCCTAAGTTATGGTAAAGCGACGATAATTTGCTAATTGTAGTTGCTAGTAATTTTGCTTGTTTCAATTTGATCACAAATATCAATTTGATATCCAATATTTAATACCGTTTTCTGAATTAAGAGACTTACTAAAATATTAAAAGGAACTAACACAAACCCACCTAAATGTAGTCAGTTTTTGAAACCATGCAATCCTGTGCACATTTATGGACGGGGTTATGAAACGGCTGTTTGTTTATAGGCTTCTGACATGCAATATTACCCTGCCCTATTTCCCTAATACCATGTAACAGCTCACGGTGCTTCGTAGAGATCTGACTGTTATATTAGTCAGCCAAAGGGAAATACAAATGCAATAAGGATTCAACATTGTCTTCTGGCTATACTCGTGACTTCAGCGAGGTAGTGACGTAAGTTCAACTGAGATTTCTAATTACAATTCTTTAAAATACCTCAATACCCATTCTTACTCAATCTGACTCAATGTAGTCGAATAGCATATGGTAGTAGGCAGAGGCACTAGGCAGAGGCACTAGGCAGACTGTTTAACCTTTCCAATTACTAGATTGTATAATTTGAAAATAAATATATTATTATTGCATTTTAGTAGAATCAGAGATGGTGAAGCTCCCTTACGATAAATGCAAACGACTTTACAAAAGAAGCTAAGTTGACGAAGCAATAGCTTATAAAGGAATGCTGTTGTAATTAGAAGGGTTATAAACAAACCGTTCCACGGAACAGAGTAAACACGTAAATATTTAAGTAGATCTTAATACCATTGGAGGCGGATGAAGTGCTGGAGCGTATAATAGGCACATTTATTTATAAACATATCGTTACGACATCTCGTGTCGTGGAATAGAACTGAGATGAGACATTTGGAAACTAAAATAGAATTAACACGAGGTTTTAACATCACGGAATAATTTGTTTTTTTTTGATAATATTAAAAACAGGAGAATATAAAAAGCGCTTGCTGATGCCAAAACAAGCATTGCAAGTTTTGATAAGAACTAAGTAGTATCGAAGAGACAGTATAATTATTATGCTGGTTTGGATACTGTATTTCGGAAGGCAAAAGATCAGGGCCAGTAGACAAAGTAACATTATCCTCACACTTTGCTAGTAGAAACGATTTATTTATTATTTTTTTTAGTTAATTATAACGGAGAGAACAAGGAGATTTATTGTCGCTAAACTGGATCTGGAAAAAAAGTTACACTATCCTCACGCTTCACATATAGAAACGATACAAATTGTATTGCAGTGACATAAATCAGTCACGTGACATATGTCATTCCTGTACATTTCCTTGTTCTACGTACATTGCTGAGTTTCAAGTGTTGATTTGATAGGAGAATCCTATATTCGTTTCATTCATTTAGGCTTCTATCCGATTCTCGTAATTTGCTAATTATTAACCGTTGCTAAACCCTCAGATCTCATTATGATTTACACGCGAAGCCCTATAGATGGTGACACCAATTAATGACGTTAAACTAGTGTGCTTGTTCTCTGTCCTATTAGACGTTTGATGGAATCCTGAGAGTGTTCATTGACAGACCGAACAAAGAAACAAGCTGAGATTGTTCTGGTTTGTTTACGTGGATTGAACTATGAACGTGAATTAAAGCTAACTGTACCCCAAGAAAAGTGCTTAAAAGTTCCCCTAGCGACGATTATAAGAAGTTACGTACCACCAAATTAGGGAAACACGCATTCGATATTGTCAATTGTTTATTAAACCTATACTTGGGGTATTGAAAAAAGGAGTGGTGTGATTTTGATACTTGAACATCATGCAACAGATTTGTCATACTTAGAACGTTACTGACGAAAATATCGTCAAGATACCGATGATTGACTGCATTACAACCTAATATCTCTACGAGTAAAAATCAGGGATTCGCCAAAAAGATTCGTGGAAACTTCAATTTGGAAACGGTTGTAAAAGTGACATAAATGAACTTGAAAAATTACTGAAGAATACATAAGAATAAAAGTAGAATATGAAGCTTTTACTTCGTTAAAAAAATATTCTTATGTCCTACACCTTTACAGGAAGGCATGAAGATATTATTATAGCATTTTATGACATCATTGACCCTTCCCGGCGCGTTGGCAGTTCCAAGTCATTTTCTTATAAGGCAAGGACGTAATATAATTGGTAGCAGCGGAATACACAGGCGTACGCAGTGCCTCTATTTCCGGCCGAAGGAAAGCCGGCAGTGAGTTTGCATGTGTGCTTGGACGTGACTTGCATAAATTGTTCAGGAATCAGGTCAAATCGTTGTAGAAGTTTATGAAGGTTTTATTGTTTTGGTAAAGGAAGTGAAGGCGTACCCAGGCCCTAAGGTCGAAACGCAACAATCGTTAAATAACATACATGCATTCCCTGAAGGGGTTACGCCACATTTCGCCAACTATATTTAAGTCCTATGTGGTGAGCCTTCTGTAATTAGCCGGGCAATAATCCAGGCTCGGGGCTACTACTGCTCAACCCAATAATACTGTCCGATCCGGGGATCGAACCTAGGACGTCGTATTCCGCAGTAGCTCTTACGACCAACGAGGAGAGGAACTATTTGTAATAATATTGGTGCACCAAACGCTACTATGTTGACTTAATTTTCTTTTTATTTTATGTTAATCCTAAAGGCGGCATGTTGGAAATAGCCATAATTTAAAACCAGTTTTATAGATAACATTAGTGTTTGCACAACATAATGCACAATATGCAAATAATACGTTAATGTATACAAATATATAAATTAAAACCCAATGTAATCATTTTATTTATGGAAAACAAATATTCAGTAGAATTCGGCTCTTCAATGACCTAGTCCTTGAATAAGTCTATGAAACCGGTAATTCAGAAGATTCAGAATTCAGGTTTAACATTTAATCCAATTTACATAAAAAATTATATATACATTTTTTATAACTCACATCATCAAAATAAAAAGGTTATTCTATCTTATCATCTCAGTATGTTATAAACTGGTAAAATTGTATGTTTGCATGTTGGAAGTAATGAAATTCTTTGATTATAATTATTTAATTGTATCATTTATAAACATATATTGTTTAACTAGCTGTGCCCCGCGGTTTCACCCGCATAGATTTAGTGTCATCATCAAATAAAAGTAGCCTAAGTTACTCCTTGAAACATCAGCTACCTGCCAGTGAAAGTCCCGTTAAAATCCGTCCAGCCGTTTCAGAGATTACCCGGAACAAACAGACAGACAGACAGAGAAAATTTTTAAAACTTAAGTTTTTTAGTGTCAGTATGGTGTATACTTTCATATGCATTTAGTGAAAAGCTCTTATTTTGGAATTACAAACAGACACTTCAATTTTATTTATCTGTATAGATATAGATATTTAATTGTATCTTATAAAGTATAAGTTTAAAATAAGATCGCTTATTTATAAAATTCACCGATTATAAGAAGATTGATGTTGATTTCGACAAAAATTAAATTGGATTTCAAGTTTCTCGATGGCTGTTGTTTTTAGTGTGCTGTTAAAATTTATCGACTTTTAAACTGTCAAACCAATCAGCGGTTAGTTGGAAAATATTAAAAACAAATATCTGTCACTAAGATCATGGAAAAATAACTTAAATATTAGTTACTTGCTATATACATAACAATGTGTCAGAAAAACAAACCTCAAGAATTAAGACAGACAGGACAGAAAAACAGCACATGTCTGCATTTCTGAATAATGTTTGATACCTTCATTTGAAGATATCGCTAAACGTATCTTCCAAATGTATAGGAAGTCGGATAAGCTTGCCGACTTATTAGATCTCTAATCTTGATAAAAATTGCAAGTCAAGACCACACCTAGGAAACTTCGTCTACCTACACATTAGGAAGTAAATATGCATTAGTTTATCATCGACAAGTCATTTACAAGGGTTACGTCATCGCGTTGAGAATGTGATTCACTCGGCCGGTGTTTACACGTGAGGAGTGGACTTGTCTGGCTAAATTTATATATTACGTACTCGTTTACCTAATGAATGGACCTGAAAACTTTTGTTTTTAATATCATTGTCAGCGCGAATGTCTAAAGCGAGGATTGATGACATTTCTATAATACCGTCGTCACTGATTGTGATCATTGTAAGGGCATTGACACGACTAAAATAAATCATAATGGGTTCCTAGAAATTATGTAAACCGAATAAGAGTATTCTAGGAATATAGCATGTAAACATGATAATCTATATCTATACAGATAAATAAAATTAAAGTGTCTGTTTGTAATTCCAAAATAACAGCTTTTCACTAAATGCATATGAAAGTATACACGCTGCTGACACTAAACAAACAAGTTTTAAAATTTTTCTCTGCCTGTCTGTTTGTTCCGGGTAATCTCTGAAACGGCTGGACCGATTCGGGACTTTCACTGACAGGTAGCTGATGTTTCAAGGAGTAACTTAGGCTACTTTTATTTATTAAAAATATTAGGGTTCCGCGACAATAAGGATGAAACTAAATCTACGCGGGTGAAACCGCGGGGCACAGCTAGTTCTAAGTATAATACGTACAACAATTTGTATGTCGATTGTTGAAGGCAGTGATGTGAGTATAACCGTAAGTCCTAAAGATTAGAGAAGATTTATATAGAATCCTTTAGAAGGCAAAAAGTAAAACTTAAGTGTAAATGAGAGCCAAACTAAAATAGAAGACTCATGGCAATAAATATTCAGGGCAGAAAGACTTGCTCACGTAAAATTTGTTTGCACAGAAACAAAACAAAATGAATCACTGTTCTAATCAACTATGCACTAACGATGTCTTCAAGCCTCGAATCCTCAAGGACTTTCGTTCTCATTGTTTGTTAGCATGGGATCCTTTGACACGCTTTCATCGTTTGGCTAAGCAGCCTTTTTATATGCATGTCCCGTCTGTGAGGCGTGCATCGCGCCTGTTACTCAACTTGAAGTGAGGTCACCAGGTCTATGAGACTTGCAGACGCCGTCACCTTTTCCATTTATCGCTATGAGACATTGTACCTAGGTTCTTATAAGGTTCTTTGCTAAGACCTAATTGAATCTTCGATAGGAATAAACAGTCATAAGATAGAAATTTAATCAACACTAAAATTATAAAGAGGAAAGATTTGATTGATTGTTTTTTTGTTTATTCGTTTGTTTGTTTGCATTGAACAGGCTCCGGAACTACTTAACCGATCTTGAAAATTCTTTCAGCAATGGATAACTACATCATCAGCGAGTAACATAGGCTATATTTTATCCCCGTACTCCCACGGGAACTACGCTAACACAAATCGTGTTGTTTCACAACGTATAAATTTGACAATCAACACCTTCTCCTCTCTGAGTTCTGCGCTTTTTTTGTATGGAGATGGATAACTTCATACACATGCCGCTTGGGGCGCTTTTTAACGTCCCATACAAAATGAGGAAATACGCAGGCGGTATCGGCAACTTAAAATCATGTTAAAACCTAATTAATTAGGAAACAGACTAACATAGTTATTGTGTCTGCAATTTAGCCCGTGAGATATTTTAGCTTTAATTTAGTATTGATTAATTGTTTAACAAAACGTTTCCATAAATTTCTCGAAATGTTTAGATAGTCATTTGGTCATTAAAGTTTTTTTGATGAATACGATTTTGTGATTCGATTACACTATTAGGTAATTGACCTTGGAGATAAATGAGGATTAATTAAACTTAACCATGATTAGATTAGACTGGCTATGCCCGCGGTGGCACCTGATTTAAATCTATTTCTTCATCAGATAGCAAAGTAACTTTATTAAATAGTGCATCAAATACAAACTATGAATAAGATAAGACTAAGACTTAGATGGGAATTATACATCCACGTTTATACTAACGGTATAAGTATGTATTTATAAAAAAAAAGTATATACTTATTAAACCGTTGTCTGGTACCCAATGCCCATAATACAAGCTTTGCTTAGTTTGGGACTAGATGGCGCTGTGTGATAATGTATCGAATATTATTTATCTTAGTAAAAGTTTGTATTATTTATCTTAGTAAAAGTTTGTACTTACCGGCCATGTTAACTTTCTTCGACCCGTAAGTTTTAATGGCTTCACTTACACCTTTCATTTAAGTGGATACTCGAAGGTGTGGGTCACTTATGTTTTAAGATTGTTGTTCCGCATATTTCCGATAATCGGTCGGTGTAACTCGAAGCTAAGCTAGGGCGGGTCACTTAGTTTAGATAATTAAACTGCTATGCTGGCAGGCAGAGAGGCATGGAGGGCCGTAGCCTCCTTCTGCGAGACAGTAATGTCACAGAAGGAGGTCTCCGAGCGGGATCGGGAGAGAGCCGATCCCTCTCGGAGACGACGGCGACGGCGGGGCGGAGGCAACGCACGCCCCGGACCGTCCACCCAATAGCCAGGGTCTAAGAATTTGGCTATGTTATCCCCTGCCTGTCGTAAGAGGCGACTAAAAGGGGGCCGGAAGGCCTGCTGGCGGTGGTCGGGGTGGGAGCTTTGACCACCGAGCCGCGGGCCCGGGAAGGTGGCAGCGCGATGTGGCTCGCGCTGTCTTGCACAGCGAGGTCTTCAGGGGCGGCGATACAGCTGCCCCGGGGATGTGCCCCGGCAAAGTGTGGGGGGACACCGGTGCGATCTATCAGAGTACCCGGAGTCCCCCCTGAGCACTGAGGATGGCCATCGGGGGGGTTTTAGTGAGGTAAAAATCCCACATACCCCGATCTACCTCTCACAGGGCGGTCGGGGACCTTTTGAAGGTGTCCCCTCGTCAATAATACAAAAAAAAGAAAATTAAACTATAATAAGCACGGAGGATGGCCACCCGGGGGGTTTATTGCGGTAACAATAGCACATACCCCGACCTGCCTCTCCCGGGGCAGTCGGGGACCTTTTGAAGGTTTCCCCCCGTCAATTTAAAAAATAGAAAAAAATAATTCATAAAAATCCATACATATAATTGCGCGGGCATGAGATATCTTCGTAACCAATGAATAGGGAAACCGGTAACCTATTTTCTGGTTTATAAGTAAAATAGGAAATAACATCATAAATTCTTATAAATATACAAATTGTCTTGCGTTGCGAGCGCCGGGGGGTGAATCATGATTGCTATTATAAATATTAATGACGTCTTCAGCGTGACTCATAACTTGTCATGTCTCAGAACAAGTATTATGCTATGAAATAACTATGTTTACACTATTGTTCGAGGGGTCGCAAAAACTTTGCATTGTGATTATCAATTACTTAAGGTAATTGCTTCTACCATTATTATGTATAGCGGACGTCACGCGGTTTCACCCGCGTTGTTCCCGTACTCGCTGAAAATTTTGCTATCCATTACTGTAAGAATTTTCAAGATCGGTCAAGTAGTTTCGGAGCCTATTCAATGCAAACTAACAAAAAAACAATCAAATTTTTATAATATTAGTGTAGATTTATCACGAGTGTTCTTGATTTTGTTGTACCTAGCCCTACACCTTCCACCCTAAACCTTCTATTCATAGAAGAGATTTGTATTACCCTTCATCGCATTATTTATACTACATAAATCTTCTTTTTATTTAAATTAAATTAATTATGTTTGTACATATACACAATCCATAATTAAACATAATGATGATTTTAAATTAACTTACGAACATAGTCGGGAACTTATGTAGGTTTTTATGAGATTAAATGTTATAAACCTAACCAAACCGAATACAAAATATTTCTTATTTGATTAGACTTGTCACCGAAGATACGGGGGCCTTACCACGAGGTCTTATTGCCATGATAGTTTCACTCATTGATGAGACAGATGTATGTGTCGTGTATACATCTGTCACTGTCGCCCAACTGAATTATCATTGCAATAAGAGCTCATGGTTGGGCCCCAGGCGACTGGAACCATAAAGAACTGCAAACGCGGTCCCAGTCGCATGTTAGCATTTTTTATCGGACGACTGGCACACAGTACTTTCAAATCTTCGGAATGACGGTATCTTATACAGGATTATAAATGGTGGATTCAATCCTATCGTCTTTACCAAAGACCCCTCTAGCGTTAACGTTAAAGGTGTTTGCTAATAAGTCAGTAATCCAAGTATTTATCAATATAATCTGTAAGCCCTGAATGCCACGGTTGACCTCGCTTCACCATCTGATCTTGAACTACAAACCGGCTGTAGAGGCTCGCGCGGTGACGTCACCTGGCGCACGCGCACGCCGCGCCGGCGCAGGAGCATGGCGGTCGGCCATCTGTTCATATCTATCTATACAGATAAACAAAATTGAAGTGTATGTTTGTAATTGAAAAATAACAACTTTTCACTAACTGCATATGAAAGTAAATACGGCTCTGACATAGATAAACCAATATTTTTAAAATTTTCTGTCTGTTGTTGTTTCTGGCTAATCTCCGAAACGGTTGGACCACTTTGAACGGGACTTCTACTAGCGGATAGCTAATGTTACAAGATAACTTCGGCTGCTTTTATTTAAAAAAAACATTAGTGTTCCGCAGGTCACACATGAAATGGACTCTACGCGGGTAATACCGCGGGGCACAGCTACTACCTAGAAAATACATGCTGATATAACATCATATGCGCTTGGATTGAATCGACGACTTAAGAGGTTTAAAGTTTAGATTAGAGTTAGGCAGTCCAAAAATAATCAAAATACATTTTGTTCCGGGTTCGATCTCAGGATCGGATAAAATTGTAATGGGTTTTTCCATTTTTAGTTATCCAGCAGGAGCCCGGAACCTGGATATGTTCTTTTTAATCGAGCCCAGTCAAAAAAGTAAAACTCTACCTACCCCTTCAGGGAAAACAGGCGTGAGCATAGCATATAACAATTTACGCATTTTAACTCACAGTGGAGGGTAACCTTATCATTAGAGTTTCTCTCCGGTTCTTCTCAGAAGGCTAGTTTCCGAAGCGGTGCTCAATTCTTCGACATTCATAAATGCCTTACCAGGGCCAAAACTGAATAAATAATTTTCATTTTAATTTTCATAATTGGAATCTAAATAAAATATATTGCACTGGTATAAAACATTGTAGAACTATGCTTAATGATAGGGTATGTATTGATCGGTTGCTCATGATTTTATGGATTAACATAATCTTTTCATATCGATGAAAGGTTTCTAGCGGATGTTATGATATGAGTTACGATCACGATACATAAATATGAATACACGTGCCCTTATCAATGATATGAGGTCTTTTATAGGCGCGGCTTATTGTTTGGTAAATTTCAGATGCTTTTTTTATTATTATAAATACTACTACTTACTAGGCTCTCAGGCCCCGCCGGGATTCGAAATTGCGTCGTTTGCGTAGCAGGCGACTGCTCAAACCCCATGTTCACTGCGGCTCTTGAAACGAAACATTTTGTATCGCATCTATAAATTTGTATCGTGAAGCGTGAGAATAATGTTGCTTTGTCTACAGGCCTAGAGCCTAAACTGAATAAATAATTTTCATCTTCCCTTTTCACCCCAATAATACCAAAATCTGGCTCACTACAGTTCAAATTCGAAATGCGTTCATAATATTATCTCCTCTATATCTGCCAGGGAATCAGTAGAAGTTTCATTGATTGTCCATATGATTGATGTCGATCGCTACGTCTTGTCTGTCAGTAACTGTTGAGGTTGAAGAACGAGCTATCAACGATTGATGAACTCAACGATAACAACGGCCAATGTATTACTGATAGACAGACATGTAAAATTTACCGTACACCTTATGAATACTAAGCAAGAAAATAGAGGGGTATTCAGTTTGAGGATTTTAACGCTCTTATGGATATAGGTATTAATTTCAAGGAATGTTTGTATTTGTAAGAGATTCGCATCCAGGCTAATGAAATCAATAGCCGTTTGCCATGATCAGATTAACATTCTCTCGCGTTAACGCTTGTAGAAACGATACAAAATGACACATTACACGCGACTAATTTATGTCATTGATTAGCCCAAGTGCAAGATAATGTTACTTTCTTTAGGCCTGCAGGATCCATACCATGAGCTCTTAGTTTAACTTATATTTTAAGACAGATGACGTGTATACATCTGTCACTTTCATACACTTGAAATATAATTGCAGTAAGAGCATATGGTTAGGCCCATGAGCAACTATTGGAGTTTAGAGGCTGCGACCGAAAGTACATATTTTGTTATTGTTTGTGTTCCCCACAAACATAGATACTACAGACACCACAAGGTCGTTAAAATGTATGGAAACCACGCAAGTTACATTTTTAGTTAAGTACCCACAATGATGATCCACGACCACAATTTAGTGATGTGAAGAATATTTGAAATACAAATTATATCATAATATTGTGATTAAATTGTGATAACAACAGCAGATTATAATATTGTCATGTAAAATTATCTATGCTTGTGGTATTCCCTTGGTGTCTGTCACATCCATAGGCACTGTAGCCGCTTACCATCAGACGGACTGTATACTTTGTTTATACCTTCTTAGTATTAAAATGATCCTAATCTTTATTGCAATAAGGTCTACTTCCGAAGTTCATTCATCGTTCCACGTTCCTCAGAGCCAATGGAGTAGGAAATACGTTAATTGTCCACCTTGGTTCTGCTTCATTGACAATGCACGGTTCATTAGAGGATTTACTTTACGATACAGATTATAATGTACCATGAGCGGTGCCCATTCTCATTTTTCTAATTAATGCCCGTTTCTAATTAATGATTACCTACTTGTAATACAATAACTATCATTAATACTAGGGGATGAAGAACTAAGAAAGATAGATGAATGATGTGGAAGAAGAAATGGCTAGTAAGGGAATGAATACAGATATGACGGCTGATAGAGAGGGAGATGGAAGTGGAAGGGACTTTGCACTGGCTCCAAATAATGAGGGATAAGAGCAAGAGCATGATGAATCTCTAATTGCTGACTATACTCAGGCAGAGCGTGGTATTTTTTATATATCTGTGAGCACACTCGACAACCGACGAGGATTCAGGCGAGCGGGACCGCGGTTCCAGTTCTTAGTGGCACCAGTTTTCAGTGATACCAGTTCTTCGTGGTTCAAATTTTTTGTGGTTTCTGTTCTTAATTTTTACAGTCACTGTATTCTCCCGACAAGACACTATTTCTATTTATAATTTTAATGTGGATTATTTCTTCTTTATCAGGTTTCAAAGCAACAAAATCTACACATACATCGGCGAGGTGCTGGTGTCAGTGAACCCGTACAAGAACCTCGACATCTATGGACCCCAACACATGGCCCAGTACCGGGGGCGGGAGATGTTCGAGGTCTCGCCACACGTGTACGCGGTCGCTGATGCCTGCCAAAGGGTGTTGAGGCAACAGGTACAAAACTAATTTGTTTCATCGACTCGTTGGCTAGGAACATTGAATAGCCCCGATGGCTGATAGGTTTGAGTAGTCGCCGCTGGTTTAGTTCTGATTTCACCGGTCGTACTGTATCAATGAGTTTTTAGTGCAATGACGTCGCATTTTTACGTCATAAATACTCTTCGTGAGGTCCTGCATATGTCCGAGGATAAATTCAAAGACGTATGGATAGTGTCAGAGCGGAACCTCCTATTAATTAATTTATGATTTGATACTTCTAATCCTCAAAAACTTTACATTTATTTAAATATTTTTTTTAAATAACTGATTTACGCCATTAAAGTGTTCTCACCGTTTAAGTGCAAATGGCAGATTAAGTAAGCCTTTCGCTTTGACAATGCTATCTTAAAATTCCAAATGACTCATAAACTGAACGGCTGCCCTACAGGCAAGCAGAGGGATTTTATGAATCTCTTTTACTGCCTTTGCAATGGACACTCCAGTCTTGCAAACTGCCTTAGGGATTATTCCTCCTATTGTTCTTACGCTACAAAGATGGCAAGCAGTTACTTTAGGAAGCCTGAATGATTGTATTGTTACCATTCTTTGCCTTTTATTAAAACCTCACTCAAATTTAAAGCTTACAACTCCCTTAATACAACACAGACTAAGTAAAATACAAATAAAGTAGCTCCATCACTTTCATAGTTTGAGTCATCGTTTGCTCTAGTCTTAATTTAAATCATGCTGTAATAAGGAGAGTATGGAAGACATTGACCAACTTAAATTTCGCTCGCAGGAGGGGGTGTAAATTTGTAATGGACAAGAGATTCCGTATGTCACGGGTCACTTCGTAAATTCACACTACAGAATACTGCAGCTAAATGATGCTACCTTAGTGGTGTTCTATTCCTGTGGTGAGTAGGAGGAATTCGCCACTTGTCCACTGGCAGAGTGGAGCTACTGAACTAACATGGAAAATAAAGAGTAGCCGTTTAGCTCGATTGCAGAACTATGAATGTAATAATTTGACTTAATGTTTTTGAAACTTAATTTGAAATAATCCCTTGTTCCAGGGCAGAGACACCTGCGTGCTTATATCCGGCGAGTCGGGGTCGGGCAAGACTGAGGCGTCCAAGTTCATAATGAAATACATAGCGGCCAACACAACACAGGTTCACAGGGAATATATTGACAGGTACATTACATCTTATATTAACTTGCCTTTTATATAAATTAGGCTGGTATATTTTACTTAACAGCAGGTATATAAGTTGAAACTGGCGTTTCACTGTAAAGGACAGATGTATTTGATTTGTCTACCATCTATTACTCAATCGAATAACAGGGGCCTGCACCACGAGCTCTTATTGCAATGATAGTTCAGCTGTGTGACAGTGACAGATGTATACACGTCATATAAATCTGTCTCTTAATAACACTAAAACTATCACGTCTATAAGAGCTCACGGTAAGGCCTTATAGCTAATTTTCTTGCTGCTTAATCGGTTTACCCGGAGCTATCCTAGAAATTACATGTGAATTTTGGAACAAATAAAAAATATTATTTATTTTTTCTGTATTCCGATCTAATTCTGTTTCAGAGTCAAAAACGTCCTAATACAGTCGAACTCAATATTAGAAACGTTCGGCAACGCCAAGACGAATAGAAACGACAATTCTTCGCGTTTCGGCAAATACATGGACATACACTTCGACTACAAAGGCGATCCGGTGGGCGGCCACATCAGCAACTACCTCTTGGAGAAGAGCAGGGTTGTCAGCTTACAGCCGGGGGAGAGGAACTTCCATTCGTTTTATCAGGTCGGTGTTTTGACGAATTTGTCAGTAGAATGCTACATATGGGTAAGGTTTTGGTGACCCTATCATAATGACATTATTCGAAAATTATGACAAGTACGTAATTTGGGTTGTGGATTGTACAGGTGCCGCCATTAGTTATGAGCGCTCAGTGAAGACAGTGGAGGTAACAGCGCATGTACTTTCTTCACGATATAGAGACAGGCTCATAAAATGACAACTGTGCATTCAAGATCAGCGCTCATAGCTGGTGACGGCTCCACTAAATAGAAATAAATGTAACTTAATTAACCCTCGCGGCATATATATTTTTTTTTTATTTTGTTTTCAAATCATTTTCTTAAATGAAAATGAAAGTATATACTTTTGTAAACAAAAAATCATTGCTAAGTGTTTTAAATATATAGTTAGCTAGTGATATGCTAGGACAATATGACATAAGTCGCTCGAGCGATAGGTATTATAGGAACGTGCCGATGTTAGTAAACACAGCTCCGACTGTCACACCCTTCATGATGATCTAGTTACATACACTACGTAGTACAACGATGCTTTTAATATATTTTAAATTGCTTTTCAATCGGTGTCACTTTGTTTAACTACGTAACTCATTAGACTGTTATGATACTGCTTCAATATTTTAAAACGAATGAACCAGCTTGCTGTGATCTTTGTTATCTTTAAAAAAATTATGTAGACCTTATAACAGAGCGCTTGCCAGCTCCAAATCGAATAAGAATTTATGATGGTAGATCGGTATGAAGCTATTGAATAGCTTCAAATAGCGCCCAAATTTCCAATAAAACTTGTCATTTTCAATTTTTATTTTTAGCCGGGGGTAGTTGTAGCCGCCTCGTCGTCAAATGGAATGTCGATAGGTACGAATGAAGTAAAACGACCGTCTTGTCGACGAGCTGGTTTATTACTGTCGAACATCGACATACATGATGCATACACTACAACTATGCTATTGATTCACGCCATTTCTGTGGTGCTGTCTGTCTTGGAAGAAATTATAGGTATAGAAGAAAACAAAATTTTACTGAAGTGACCTTAGAAGCGCTTCAAATTGACACAAAATGGATCTGTGTTTATAGACTAACCAGTTCAACATATCTGTATAGTAGTAATTGATGTATGTATAGTAATACTTACCAAGCTGCAAGCTTTTGGACTCAGGGTTCAACTTGGCAAACTAAGCTCTTTTATCACCACCCAGCGGTCACGTGTTCTATCGAGTATTCAAACCTAGGAAGGCGCATTTGAACAAACCAGTGCTTTCTCTCTTTTTGAATGTCCAATGTTCAAATTTCCAGCTGCTGAGTTCAAAAAGTCTACCGACGAAGAAATACAATTTATCACAGAGCACTCCATACAAGATATTGGGCAGTGAGAAGGTCACGCCGCAGGACTCAAAGCTGTTCCTAGTGACCAACAGTGCGTTCACATCGCTCGGCTTCTCCGAGTCTGTTCTCGATGATATATGGAGCATCGTCGCTAGTGTCATTTTATTGGTGAGTTCACTGATTATATGATATAGGTGTCGTTGCGAAATAGTGGGGATACTGCGCATGTTTTTATTCATAGAACCTCAGTTATATCTGTAATTATTTATTAAATGTAAGATGTTGACATGTTTGATATTAAAAACCCGTAGTGGCCATGGCGTTTGATCAGTCGCGTGCTACGCACTCGACGCAAGTTTGAATCCCAAAGGCCTGTCCCAATCAGTTTTCTAGTAACTTATGTGCAGTGATTTCACAACACGTGCTTTGCTTTGAAGGAGAACATCGTGAGGAAACCTGTATATGTCTGAGAAGCAATTCAAAGACGTATGTATAGTGCCTGAGCCAGCGATAGACTCACCCGCTGTCATGTTGGCACTTAATCATATTGGGTGAAATGTGGGTGTTGTTGCTACAACACCTATGCTTACTCCTTCGGGTACCCCTCTGGGATGTCGTGAGCATATTTTTTTTGGTTCAAAATATAACATTTTTAATTCCAGGGTGAGCTTACCTTCACGGAGACACAAGACGGTCAGCTGACCATCGGCGGCCCTTTGAGGCAGTGTGTGACCGCTCTGGGGGTGTCGGAGGACACCTTCCGATCCTCGATGGCTGGCAGGGTGCTGTCCGCGGGAGGGGACCTGGTCAGCAAGGTAATGCGTTTGACAAGAAGTTACAACCGTGGTTGTTGAGTGGCTTTAGTACTCATCTGCTATGCAAACGATGCAAGTTCAAAGTCTAAGTTGTCAAACATCCTTAGGTCTCCGATTGATGTATAACGATTGCCAAAGATTTTAGTGCTCTCCGAGGCACGGAGGGAGGGAATTTGGGCGGTAACCCATTAACCGTTGACCAAGGTTGCTTAACTTCGCTGATCCAATGATATGCGCAAAAGAAACTGTGCCACGAGTTCCTCAAGGTGTGTGCTTATGTGTACGTTTATTTTATAGGAGCACTCCCTGGTGGACGCCAATTACACGAGGCTGGCGCTGGCCAAAGCGGCGTACGACAGACTGTTCACTTGGATTGTGCAGCAGGTGAGTTGTGAATTACCATTGTGATATATAAGAGTTGTATTTTTTTCACCTTATTTTTGTAAAAATAGGATATTATTTAGTTAGGTACCTATTTTATTTCGAGTGCAAAGAACCCTGAAGAGTTTATATTACTTGCGCAGCAGAAAGCACAAGTTACTTTCGCTCGGGCTCGCCTGTCCCGCGCTCTCTCCGCATTCAACACCTGGATAATCATGCTGAATGTGATTTGTTTGAAGAATATATTGTCCGTACGTTTGGAGTTTTTTGAGGAGACTGCATTAAAGTTTTCCCTTAAGTTTAAGTGACTTCAAGCCGTTCCAGAAGGAAAATAAAAAAAAAATTGATCTTTTACTCCTAGTATAATGGGAACTTGACACAGCTTTGACGGCCACAAGTCTAGCTAGCTTATTTGTGCGTAACACAGATAAACAAGGCGATCGACGTGCCGGCGGACACGTACAAGAGCACATTGATCGGAGTGCTTGACATATACGGCTTCGAGATCTTCGAGACGAACAGTTTCGAGCAGTTCTGCATCAACTACTGTAACGAGAAGCTGCAGCAACTGTTCATTGGTAAGTTACAAGAAGACGTGTCTCTAACCTAATGGATATTAGCATAAGGGTATGTTTCCAACATCATCATCATCATGCCCTCATCCCATGTTATTTGTGATCGGCGCAAGTGTAGGTACTTCTCTTCCATTACTCTCTATCAGCCGTCATATCTGTATTCAATCCCATTCTAGCCATATCATCTGTTTCCAACACCATTACAACAAAAAAACATATAGATGAATTGAGAACCTCTTTTTTTAAGTAGGCTTAATAACAGACCTTTTAACTCCTATTAATAAAACATAGACTAAGATAGTCCTTGGTTTAAAAGTAGTTTTGGTCCAAGTTTGGTCTAGTCTTGATTTAAACCATGTTTTGAAATAAGGGAATTCGTTTTCTAGCCTATCTATCTCTTCCCAGAGTTGGTGTTGAAGCAGGAACAAGAAGAGTACGCGAGGGAAGGCATCCAATGGACCCCCATCAAGTACTTCAACAACCGTGTGATCTGCGAGCTGGTGGACGCGCCGCATCAAGGCATCATTGCCATCATGGACGAGGCGTGCCTCAACCCCACCAAGGTATTGTTATCATGGATGAGTCTTGCCTTAACCCCTGAGCAACATCATCATGGCTTAATCAAGGTATTACTATCAGTTGCGTGCATTGAATATAAGCAGATAAGCAGAAGTTAAAATTTGTGATCACTGAATACACTCGTGTTGTGTGTGTGTGTTTATGTTTGTGCGTGTCTTTAATAAATCATATGTACCTATTTCGCGCCTCATTGGTATGTACTTAACCTGCCTACCTACCTTCATATTGTTTACTAGCTGTGCCGCGGTTTCACCAGCGTAGATTTAGTTTCCTCCTTATTGTCGCGGAACCCTAATATTTTTAATAAATAAAAGTAGCCTAAGTTACTCCTTGATATATCAGCTACCTGCCAGTGAAAGTCCAGTTAAAATCGGTTTCAGAGATTACCCGCAACAAACAGACAGACAGACAAACAGACAGTGAAAAAAATTATAACTTGGTTTTTTAGTGTTAGTAGCGTGTATACTTTCATATGCATTTAGTGAAAAGCTGTTATTTTGAAATTACAAACAGACACTTTAATTTTATTTATCTGTATAGATATAGATAATCTACTGAAAATCCAATGCACGCCCCTGATTACTATCATGGTATGATCATCATGGACAAGGCTTGCCTTAACCCCTCTAAAGTATAATTATCGTGATTGAGGCTTTTAACCCTTCCTATGTAACATTATCATAACTTGCCTCGAACCCCATCATATAAGGAGGTATCACAGCTATGAAAAAAAATTGTCAGATAAATCAGTAACGTTATCCAACTTTCGTCGCCATTATACCAAACATTTTTCTAGTGAATATAATAATATCAGATCTGGTTTAGTCACAGTTTATTAAAAGACCGCAGACACAAATTGGCCATATTTACGCTATTCGGTGTGAGATTAAACTTTACTAAAAGTTTACTAGTTCATTTTTAAATGTTACATTTTGTTCCCCAGATATCGGACCAACAGTTACTAGAAGCGATGGACAAACGGCTGAATGGACACAAGCATTATACGTCCAGACAATTGTCGCCCACTGATAAGAAGTTGAAACACGGCGTCGACTTCCGAATCACGTGAGTTTATCAAATTCAAATAGCTTTATTTTATTACACTTTTAGAAAAGTACTTCCATTAAAATAATTTAGAAAGGAAATTGCATTCTGGATAATATTTCTCTGGTTTTGGAGGTGTTAGAAAAAAATATATTGAATATTTGACAGGTCTCAACGCAACAGATGATGAATGCATTGCTGTCTCAGGCACTGTAAATACGTTTCTATAATTCAAAATTAATAAAAAAAATTATTCAACCTAAGGGCCACTTGGTTTAAGGGACGATAAGTGTCCTAGCATCTTTTTTTAATTTGTTTTTTTTTTTATTGTCAGTCACTACGCAGGTGAAGTGACATACGCAGTGACAGGCTTCATGGACAAGAACAAGGACTCGTTGTGGCAGGACCTGAAGAGGTTGCTCCACTCGTCGACCAACAGATCGCTGTCCGACATGTGGCCTGAGGGCGGCACTAATATACAAAAGGTATTATCATGGGCTGCACTTGAATAAGCAGATACGAAGTTTTATATTACACTAGCTGTGCCCTGCGGTTTCACCCGCGCAGAGTTAATTTAATTCCCGCGGAACCCCAAATGTTCTTTTTAAATAAAAGTTAGTTACTCCTTGTAATATTAGCTATCTGCAAGTGAAAGTCCCGTTAAAATCGTTTCAGCCGTTGCAGAGATTACCCGGAATAAAGAGACGTGTTGATAAAACTCTTTAGCAAATAACTCATTATTAGGTACCAATTCTTTGCGTTTTTATACTCGTGATAATTTCTCAACGAAATGTCCGATTGAAATAAAACAAACGGTATTTTACTTCTACATGAATACCCTTGATAGCATAATGCTTAATTTGGTTAAGGATTAATATTAAGATACACATTTAACGTAGTTTATTTCTTCAAACGATTTAATATTTTTTATGAACATAAAAGCGGTAATTGTGACTAAACTATGATAGTTAGATATATGCTCTCGCGGACTTTTTTGTAGATCTTAATACATCATTTTGTTCTATTGTCAATAGTTTTTGCAGCGCACGCATAAATAGGTTTTCGATTTTACACATTGGGTTACAAATTCGCAATTTTCTTACGGACCCCTAATTTTTATGAGAATAAAATATAGCCTATAGCCTTCCTCGAGAAATGGACTATCCAACACTGAAAGAATTTTTTAAATCGGACTAGTAGTTCCTGAGATTAGAGCGTTCAAACAAACAAACAAACTCTTCAGCTTTATAATATTAGTATAGACTAGTTCTAATACTGCGCCCCGCGGTTTCACCCGCGTAGAGTTAATTCCATGGGTGTCCCGCAGAACCCGAATGTTTTTTTAAATCAAAGTAGCCTAAGTTACTCCTTTTATCATCAGCTATCTGTCAGTGAAAGTCCCGTTGAATATTTGAATTTATTTGAATTTGAATTTGAATTTGATACTTAAACTTTATTTATCTGTATAGATGTATAGATTGGGTTTTTTCACTAGCAGCAGATTCTAGATAAGTGAGAGATCTGGTTAATGGGCTCGCCCCTTATTACATGGGACTTCAATATAACTGGCGTGATATGGGGGTGCTTTAGGTACATCTCTGCCGTTGATGAATAGAGGTGTGAACATATATATATATATAGACAAATAAAACTGCAGGTTCTGTTTGTAATTGCAAATTAACAGCTTTTCACTAAATGCATATGAAAGTATATACGCCATTTTCTTTAAAAAAACAATGTCTGTCTGTGTATCAGCTGGTCGGTTTAGCTGTCTGTTTAAGCTAATCTCTGAAGCGGATCTCTCACTGGCAGATAGCTGATCTTACAAGGAGTAATTTGGACTATCTTAAAACGTGTTTCGTGCCACCCATGAAATTTGGTCTACGCGTAGACAGATTGTTTTAATATATGATTGTTATTATAGACGTCGAAGCGTCCCCCGTCGGCGGCGACGTTGTTCCGCAACTCGATGTCGTCGTTGGTGAGCGGGCTGGCCTCCAAGGAGCCCTTCTACGTGCGCTGCGTCAAACCCAACCCACTCCAGGCGCCGCATGCCTGGGACGATCGACTGGTAAACTTTATCTATATCCATAAACCCCCCCGCCCCTGAGACTCTATCCATCACAAATATGTATGATTCCATTCACCACTCGTTACATAGATGGTGCTACTCGCTTATAAATACACGAGGATCCAAATCGCGCATTGCAGTATATATACAAGTTTTCAACTAGAACAGATGGAGCCGCGGTTTCCCAGGCTTGACACCCGCCTGACTGGAAGATCTTCCCTTTGCTGGGGATGAGCATGATCCCTCGTTCTCCCCATACAGTTGCTCTTGAGATATGTGCGTTCAACCAACCAACTCTTCAGCTTTATGATATTAGTATTAGTTTAAGAGAGCCGTGGTGGTGGCCTTGGGGTTTGAGCTTGGGGGCAGTCGTCTGCTACGCAAGTTACAATTCCAGTGGGACCTGCACCAATGAGTTTTTCTAAAAACTTATGTGCAGTGATTTAACACCGCTTTACGGTGAAGGGAAACATCGTGAAGAAACCAGCATATGTCTGAGAAGTAATTCAAAAAGTATATTGCCTGAGACGGCGATAGATCAGTCACGTTGGCACTTAATCATGTTCGGTGATAAGTGGGAGTTATAACACCCCTGCCTGCCCCTTCGGGGAATGCAGGCGTGAGCATATGACAACGCTACTGCGAAACACGAGGTCCTGGGTTGGGCAAAGTGTAAGTAATTTCCGAGTAGCATGAGCATATGTATAGGAGAGTGGTTGTGGTGGCAGGTCCGTCACCAAGTAGCGTACCTGGGTCTGGTGGAGAACGTGCGCGTGCGGCGCGCAGGCTTCGCGTCCCGCCAGCGCTACGACCGCTTCCTGCGGCGCTACAAGATGCTGAGCCAGTACACGTGGCCCAACTTCCGCGGCTCCGGCGACCGCGACGCCGTCATGGTGCTACTCAAGGACTTGCAGCTCTCCGATGTCCAGTTTGGACACACCAAGCTGTTTATCAGGTAACATTGTATATCCTTTAGGCAATATGTATGATGATTTCATATGATTTATATTGTTTCGATGATATGTACATGATGCTAGCTGAGTTTCTTGCCGGTTCTTAGATGGATAGTTCGGTTCTCAGAAAGCTAGTTTCCGAACCGGTGGTAAAAAAATTATTGTTTCTTTTGTTCTCACTAAAACATAGGTGCTAAGATTTAAAAAAGGGAAAACCTAGATATCAAATATTGGAAAAATTTATATTGGTAGTTTTTTATCTTACTAGGACTATGTATAGTGGCTGAGTAATTTTGTGTACGACCTACCTATGCCCTGAGCCAATTATATTCGCCTAACAAACTCTATATGTACAATAATATGTTTGTAGGAGTGCCCGTACATTGCACGGGCTAGAAGCAGCCCGCGCGGAGTTGATCCCGTCCATCGTGGTGTTACTGCAGAAGCTGTGGCGCGGAGCTCTGGCGCGCCAGAGGTACCGCAAGATGAAGGCTGCATACACCATATTTAATGCTTGGAAGTGAGTCCACACAGATATACTAGCTTACTACCACAGCTTCACCTACTTGGCTGTAAGATTTCATATACAAACTCTCAACCCCCATTCCAACCCCTTACACCTCCACGCCACCTCTTATATCGTAAAATCTTGTCTTAGTGTATACCTACAGCTCATGTTGATCACCCTCCTAATTTCATGAGGATTAAATTTTTTGTTTGGTAAACCTGAATAAACGCGCCATAGACTAAAACCCCAGAAAAGTCGGGAATTATTAATGTAAGCCCCTTATAGTCTTTTAATTCTAAGTTTCCTACAAATTATCGGAAGAAAATATTTGCAACCAAATTTACCGCTACGTCTTGAAAATTAAATGTAAGTCGAACTAATCGAGATTCTAAAATGATATAATAACATTCAAGACGTCGGAGAGGGTATTTTAAAAGACCTAAGTATACTTTTATATTTCAAGGAGTATTTTGGAATAAAATTGTTCGTCGTGCGACTGCGTTATCACCAGTGTTTAAGGCTCTGCGTTGATGAACAAGCAATTTTAATACATGTAGTTTTGCATTCGTGATATATTTACAGAGGTCGATAGATTCGTTGAATATATCATAAATCATTCGCCAAATGATAAATGTAATTTTTTTTGAGTTTGCTACTTGAAAAAATTGCGTGCTTTGCCAGCTCTCGGGTAATTGAACAACCTGCCGGTGGTCAGCGTTTTACATTATTTGTTATATGCAAAGTATAAGAAAGTCGTGTTTTCTTCGAAAAAAGGAACGTTTTACACGAATGTTTTTTTTTCGTACCAATTTTTTTTCATCGCGAATACAGAAATAATCCTCTACGCAAATATCTTTTTTCTTTATCTCTACATATCTTTTTGAAATATTAGTTTTTATTTAAAGTATGTCATCACAATGGCTATAAGTGCCTTACTGAATAAATCATTTTCATTTTCGACTTAAATACATGTAGAGACATGTACGCTAGGTTACTTGAAAATTTATTTTTATATCATCGTTGGATACCTTCGGGGACCCTTACACTAAATGACGAAAACCTTCCACTCACCGTCGTCATAACCAACTCTTTGTCAACAACAGGCGCTACAGATACCGCAAGTACTTCCTACAGCTGCACTCGGACGTATCCTATAACAAGTGCATAAAGAAGTGGCCGAAGCCCCCGGGGGCGGGAGTGGAAGCACTGGTGCAGGCGGTGTACCGACGCTGGCGAGCGTGGCTCGTCCTCAAGCCGGTGCCCCGCGCCGCCTGGGGGCCCCTGCGGCTCAAGGTCAGCGCCGCGGGGGCCCTGCGCCGCCGCCGCGACCACTGGGGGGCCTCCCGCCACTGGCACGGAGACTACCTCGCTGATGTCGCCTATAATGATAGAGCTGGTGAGTGCACATCTATACTAATATTATAAACACGCCGCCTGGGGCCCCTGCGGCTCAAGGTCAGCGCCGCGGGGGCCCTGCGCCGCCGCCGCGACCACTGGGGGGCCTCCCGCCACTGGCACGGAGACTACCTCGCTGATGTCGCCTATAATGATAGAGCTGGTGAGTGCACATCTATACTAATATTATAAACACGCCGCCTGGGGCCCCTGCGGCTCAAGGTCAGCGCCGCGGGGGCCCTGCGCCGCCGCCGCGACCACTGGGGGGCCTCCCGCCACTGGCACGGAGACTACCTCGCTGATGTCGCCTATAATGATAGAGCTGGTGAGTGCACATCTATACTAATATTATAAACACGCCGCCTGGGGCCCCTGCGGCTCAAGGTCAGCGCCGCGGGGGCCCTGCGCCGCCGCCGCGACCACTGGGGGGCCTCCCGCCACTGGCACGGAGACTACCTCGCTGATGTCGCCTATAATGATAGAGCTGGTGAGTGCACATCTATACTAATATTATAAACACGCCGCCTGGGGCCCCTGCGGCTCAAGGTCAGCGCCGCGGGGGCCCTGCGCCGCCGCCGCGACCACTGGGGGGCCTCCCGCCACTGGCACGGAGACTACCTCGCTGATGTCGCCTATAATGATAGAGCTGGTGAGTGCACATCTATACTAATATTATAAACACGCCGCCTGGGGCCCCTGCGGCTCAAGGTCAGCGCCGCGGGGGCCCTGCGCCGCCGCCGCGACCACTGGGGGGCCTCCCGCCACTGGCACGGAGACTACCTCGCTGATGTCGCCTATAATGATAGAGCTGGTGAGTGCACATCTATACTAATATTATAAACACGCCGCCTGGGGCCCCTGCGGCTCAAGGTCAGCGCCGCGGGGGCCCTGCGCCGCCGCCGCGACCACTGGGGGGCCTCCCGCCACTGGCACGGAGACTACCTCGCTGATGTCGCCTATAATGATAGAGCTGGTGAGTGCACATCTATACTAATATTATAAACACGCCGCCTGGGGCCCCTGCGGCTCAAGGTCAGCGCCGCGGGGGCCCTAGCACATCTAGTTAGGACACGGAGGTATCTTATGGCTCGTGAGCATGTTAAGTGTCCATTAAACTTGATTGACTCCTGAAAATACTCCTAATTGTTGTTCCAGCAATCTACCACAGTTCAATCACAAGTCTCCAGAAGTCCCAGCAAGTTGGCAAGCCGCTGTTCTCCTGCAAGATTCACAAGTTCAACAGATTCAACAAGTTGGCTGAGCGATGTTTGTTGATCACTGACTCTGCTATCTACAAGCTGGACTCTAATACCTTCAAGCCTTTGAAGAAACCTACGCCTATTGTTGAGGTTTGTAAATTGTTATTTATTTTAAACTTATTACGATTGTTTTAAAGTTCACTTAGTTATTTATCCCCAGAGTTTATAAAGATAAGGTACAGTGCGCGGCATATAAGTTGACACAAAAAGGCGGCAAGCGCGTGTTTATTTTCATCAAATAGGGTTGATATTGCTTAAATTTTTGAAGTATTTCATGTGAACGCTATTTACTATGATTTCCTACTAAATCCACATATCAATCCGAGTAAATTTGGCACCAATGCAAAACCACTCCCTTTATATATATTTTTTACAGCCGACTATAATAAAGTCACAAATTATCAAAAAAATAATATTAAAATTATTTGTTCAGTTTAGGGCTCTCGTAAGGCATTTATGAATGTCGAAGAATTGACCACTGGTTCGGAAATTAGCCTTCTGAGTAGAGCCAGCAAGAAACTCAGCTGGCATCATGTACATTTTCATTACATAGTAAATAATGACTCATAACAATAAAATTCATATAAAATTATAATGTACGTTTATGACTATCGTCTCCAGGTGGGTGCAATAAGGATAATGAGTTCGGACGCCCAGTTGGTGGTGATCAGCGTGCCATCAGCCAAGAACGACCTGGTGGCGGGCCTCGTGTGTCCGCCGCCCTCCCCGCCGCACTGCAAGCCCGACCTCATCGGGGAACTGGTCGGGGTGCTCGCTAATAGATATCATATGTAAGTGCATTGGACATACGGCTTAAACGTCATTTATCAATATTTTCTGTATTACTTCACAAATTAAATGTAAATGAGCTAATCCTTGATTAGATTCGAGTAGTCATATTTATGAAAGTTAAGCTAAAATTGTTCATTAATAAGGCAACCTAAATTGATTGGCTATCTAGCATTCGTTTACACCTTAGCTAATCTATATGTTAATAGCCAAACCAGGATAAACTGTCATTACATGCTGAAGGACAAACCAGTATAGCCTAGGCCAAACTAGATCAGCCTAGGCTGAACTAGTTTCTCCTGGTTTAGCCGGTAAAATAATAAAAAGGCAAGTGATTGTTTGAACCGACGTATCAACGCACAGGCCCTTCAGGCTATTTAAGGACAAAATAAAATAACCCTTTAGGCACAAAAAGTTATGTTTGCCTATGAAGTGCCTGTATTCAAGCGGCAATTTAACTTCTGCTGTCATTTTATTGCGAAAAAATTTCTTTTTTTTCTTCTTACAAAAATTCCACCCTCAGGTTAACGGGTGGTGAAATCCACGTGGAAGTGGAGAGCGGAGTGACGACTCGCTGCACGCTGGGAGGTAAGACGCGCGCCCTCCAGCTGCCCGGGGCCCCGGGGCCCGCGCTGGGGGCCCCGCCCTTCACACACGCGCACAACGTCATCACCTACCACCCGGCCTCCGCTAGAGCTTGAACCGTGCCTATGGATACGAGTGCCTAAAAATTCTTAAAATCGCCATCACTAGTCACCGCGTCGACGTAAACGCAGATTTGTATGAGCTCACAGTGGTGTTACGTTTAGGCTGACAGAAGCTGTTTCGATCCTATATAAATCTGCGTTTACGTCGACGCGATGACTTGTGACGGCGGCAGTGAAAAACTCGCACTGGGCCCTATGATATGTGATTGCTTACGTGCCGTCTCGAGTTATAAGCGCTGACCTTGAATGTAAATACATACATACGCTCACGCCTGTATTCCCCAAAGGGGTAGGCAGAGGCGTTGTAATTACAACACTCACTTTTCACACAAGATGATTAAGTGCCGACGTAACAGAGGGTCAGTCTATCGCCGTCTCTTTGAAATATTCCTCGGACATATGTAAGTTCCCTCACGAAGCTTTCCTCACTGTGAAATCACTGCACATAAGATTTTAGAAAAACTCATTGATACAGGCCTTGCTGGGATTCGAATTTGCGTCGCTTGCATAACAATAAGCGCGAACAAATACGTACTTTATCATACATATTATAAAGTTGTCAGTATTTTCGCTGTGCGCTTATAACTCCTGACGGCACCTGTATTTAGAATATGGACCAAAAGTACGAAGTCTGCTAAGCACCAGCCTTATGTTGGACTGTTGTTTATGTAATACTTATAAATTATTACATTTGCGCTTTCATGGGAATACTTATCGTTAAATATGATTAAAAAATACCGACGACAGTCACCAAAAAAAAAAAAACATTTTTTTTAAGTTGGTGGCATAATAAAAACTTCATAAACAACGTAGCTTCAACTTCAAATATTTATATTTTTTTTTCTTTTTGGTAATTGTTCTCGATTTTTTTAGATACAATTTTTCCAAAGTTTGATATCAACACAGTGTTAAGAATTTGTAAGTAAGAATAGGGTAGAGGCACACGCTTCCAAATGTAACCGTCTATTTCATTACTAATAAAAAGTACCGTATTTCGTATACACTAAGGTTGTAAATCGATTGAAGGTCGGAATTTCATAGAGTTTATTTTCGCAAAACCGCACAGTCGCAGTATAATAAAATGTACCTTATTAACTTATTGAGTGATAACAACTAGTTTAGTTTAAATTAAGAATATTTTGTTGAATTTATTTATTTAATTTAGTTATGAATTATGGCAATAATATACTAGACATATATAAAATGTTTGAAATACTTGGGCCCAAGTGAAGTATAATTTAAATGTTTGCGATAGAACCTGCTATGATAATGATAATAATACTATAGAACGTATTATTATTATCATATCGTTATTTGAATTATTTCCAATCTTTTAATTACTTGCTCATAATGTTCGAATCATGTCCGTCATGACGTATAAGGAGGTCAAAGAGATGGCACTGGACAGAGACAAATGGAAAGAGTTGCATCAGTTACACCGACAAGAGTTATTACTCTTAAATTCATGATGAATGTTCTTTGATGAATAGATCAAGCCTTTCTGGAGTAAATGCGCGACCAGCGAACGCGAATTAATTAAAATATCAAAAGGTATAAATAGGTAGTATATTATTGCCAATATGTCAATTAATAAAAAATAATTTTATTTTTGGATACTTTTTCACGAAGAAACTGTAATTAATTTTATTTGTATCTATAGAGGTTACATAATAATAATTTTAAAATATTAATAATGAACTGGATACATCACAATGTCATATAGAGCGTTTTTGTGGACTGTATAGGTTACTGTAAATAATTTTTATGTTTTTCATTTATTAATTGTAGATCAATTTAAGAAATCTATAATAAAGTTATTTAATTCAATGTATTATCATAAAAACAAAAAGCTTACTACTTTATTTTCAATCTTTAAATGTGTTTTATAGTCTATCTTTTATAGCTCAAATTCGAATGAAGTATTACATCGTTATGGAAGTTCCGACTCTAAGGGTTTCATTAAGCAGCTAAGCTTAATTTAATAGTGCAGTTAAACCTATCAGTACTTTCAAAGAATATAATGAGACATTCAAATTATGTTTACATTTAAGAATTCATGATATTTACGCTCTAAAGACTCTTTTATTTTATTTGTAGTACTTAAAGTGAATTTTAAATAATTAATGTTATTTGATTAAGAATATAAAAAGTCAAATTGCCTTAATATTTAGAGGTCGTTAAGTTTGCTTGAGAACCACACCAGTGTCTATCGTCCTGTTCTAGCGCGGGGCTTGCTCTATCGGCGAGAGCAAGACAAACATAATTGTGTCGAGTACGCTTTCAGAAAGTTTATTAGCATTGTATAATAATATTAAGGTGTAAAATACGTACAAAATCAGTGATTAACAAATATATTTATTGTTAGATCAGTATTAAAGTTTAGAATTGGACGCAGCGAATGAAACTATAAGCTTATCGCCATGAAATTGCGGCTGTGTGACAGTGACAGATTTATACACGTCATGTACATCTGTCTCGTAACATAAATCAAACTCTTGGTGAAAATTGCTAATAGAAAAGCACCTGGTATGTTTGCCGCAAAGGGTACGAACTCAAATTCAAAAAATATCTTCATTTGATGAGACTTTTAAAATCGTCAGAATTACATGATTACACAAGATTATTTGCGTAGAAGTTTTGAATTTAAAACGGATGCTTTAATAGTAGTCCTAGTACCTATTCGTATTTTGTATTAGACATACATATGCTCACGCCTGTATCCCATGGGGGTAGGCAGATACAGTAAGTAGCACGTAGACTAAAAGGAGACATACAAATTCGCTGCGACCGATTTGGCTTATGTTTAGTTGCAACGAATAGACGATTGCCTCGTCTTTGGTTCTTTATAATACATGTTATATAGGGACTATACAATAATGTACTTGAATTAGTTCTTTTCATATCATGTCACAAATATATTTACATGTGCCTTTTCCTAAATGTAACCGATGTGATTTTGACATTAAACTATAATTATGTGCCTTATGTATGTAATTCTAAAAGTACTAAAAGTATTCTAAATTCTCAAAAATGGTTAGGTTACATGCGGGATGTTCGTATCTTTCCTAACCATTTTTTAGTTTTTACTCATAAAATTATGTAACACCATCAGGTTGTTGAAATAATAAAGGATCTAATCTATACATCTATACAGATAAATAAAATTGAAGTGTCTGTTTGTAATTCCAAAATAACAGCTTTTCACTAAATGCATATGAAAGTATACACGCTACTGATATAGAAAAACCAATTTTTAATTTTTTTTCTCTGTCTGTTTGTTTGTTCCGGGTAATCTGAAACGGCTGGACCGATTTTAACGGGACTTTCACTGGCAGATAGCTAATGTTACAAGGAGTAACTTAGGCTACTTCTATTTATTAAAAACTAAATCTACGCGGGTGAAATCGCGGAGCACAGCTAGTCATAACATAATAAGGGAAAATATTGAATGGAATGACCGCTGGTCTGCGTGCCATGCTAAGTTCCACTATTTTCACTAAACGCGTAACGGCAACTAGAAACGAGATATATGAACATTTCCATGAATAAAATACGACAATAATACGATATCAATTATTGTAAAGTCACACTATTATATTTATTAGATTGGTGTCGTAATATTATTTGTGACATGATTGTAAAGGACCTGGGCCTCACCATGAGCTCTTATTGCCATGATAGTTTCACTCATTTATGAGACAGATGTATGTGACGTGCATACATCTGTTACTTTCACACAACTGAATTAACATTGCAATAAGAGCTCATGGTTGGGCCCCTGGGCCTTATCAAGAGCTCTTGTTGCCATGATAGTCTGATTCATACTATGAGACAGATGTGTATGACGTGTATACATCTGTCACTGTCACACAACTGAACTATCACTGCATTAAGAGCTCATGGTAAAGCCCTGAAAGTGGTTTAAGCATAGTAATTAATGATTAATTAGTATTATGTATATAATTGTTTAATTGAGTGATTCTTGAGTGCCTTCAGGTGGTGCCATGAGATTTGTATGTTATGTATTAAATACAGTTCATTTACAAACATCGACTATGGGTTTCAATCACAACTCCCACCTTACGAACCAGTTTTCGCCCGCAGTTTCGCGTGCGTAGTCTTATATTATTATAACTTTCATCCCTTTAGGGGTGGAATCTTGGAAAATGTTCGTAGTGGATACAAACACTCAAGGGCGGACCACGTGACAGTAAATTGAGGAATCAACTTAGAAACTTTAAGAGTGACAACATTCACGCTCGATGGACCAAACGTTCTTTATTGGTACCTAAGCTAATGTATTATACCTACTTATACTCCTCTTTTAATGTTATAATACCATTTATTTTACTTGGAAATACGGACGAAGAGTTGATCCTACATTTGCGAAAGAAAATCCTCTTTTTTCAGCTTGCATTTGCAAACTACCTGAATAAAATCAAAATTTATTCATTTGCTTCATCTGGCAACCGACCTGATAACCACAAGTCAAGCCAAGCCTCTGAGCACAAGGGGTCAACAGGCGGAATGAAGGAAGGGAATTAAATCACATAATCTATACATCTATACAGATAAATAAAATTGAAGTGTCTGTTTGTAATTCCAAAATAACAGCTTTTCACTAAATGCATATGAAAGTATACACGCTACTGACACTAGAAAACCAAGTTTTAAAATTTTTCTCTGTCTGTCTGTTCCGGATTATCTCTGAAACGGCTGGACCGATTTTGACGGGACTTTCACTGGCAGGTAGCTGATGTTTGAAGGAGTAACTTAGGCTACTTTTATTTATTAAAAATATTAGGGTTCCGCGACAATAAGGATGAAAAAACCGCGGGGCACAGCTAGTAATAACTAAAATAATAGTTTGCAAAACATGGGCAATTATTATGACCCTCTGACTCAGTATGTAACATGTCGTTAGCAGGTTGATCAACAAATTTATGCAAGTAGGTAACTACATAACTAATGTGTTCAAGGCTTGAAAAATTAACGATAATCTTATAATCATACGAATCTAATACCTAGGTATAAACGAGCAATTCTTGTATACGTATCTGAATCTCGGGAACGGCTCCAACGATTGTCATGAAATTTAGTATGCAGGGGGTTTCGGGGGTGATAAATCGATAGGTTTCATTTTAAGAAAACATTGTAAAATAAATGAGCATATCTCGATTATCCAGGTACTTTTAATACCTAAGTACCGGTTGGGAATGTAATAATAAAAGATAGATTTGTTTTCTGTCTTGTACCTACACTACACCGCACATGCACTGTTATATCCTTTAAAAGTTCCTTTATTATGAGATGCCTTCAGAGCCCTAAAAAAAGCAGAGGGATGTACTTTGATGATTTCGATATCCTTGTATATAAAGAGCCCTTTTAAGTTCTTCGGCACCGTCTCAGACTATACAGACAAGTTTATAAATAAACCTTATCTTTGACATATAAATAAAACTACCGACTGTCACTTATTTATACCTAGGTAACCTTTTCCTGACTGCAGTTAGGTCGTAATATTAATGAGATATATTCACTTTTCGCACTCACATTATTTTAATGGTATTTGTTTAAGATTTTAAATATTTTGGGAAATAAATACTTCTTCATATTCTTCCCCCACACATGATCTACGTGGTTAAACTTATCTCTTTCTAATAGTATGTATTCGGAATTTGGCAGTATTTGATTCAGTGTCTCCACATCTTTGACAGGCGATAGCTTATCGTTCTTACCAGCAAACAGGTACACTTTCATGGAAATCTTACCAAGATCATAAGCGGGTGGTTTTTCAGATTTGTACTTCTCCAAATTCTTTTGTAATCCATAGTCGTATTGAGAAAAGTTATTCCTCGTCGCAACTTGCACTAGATGCACCAAATTCTTCCTCGAGGTACTTTTAGGGTAATGTCCTATTACGACTGGAAGAAACTCCGGCTCCAACTCCTCAGCATCAGCGCCTGCTGCGTTGAAGAACACCTTCCTTGCGCAGATCTCATAACCAACGTGTCTTTTATAGCAAAAATGTTCAATGACTCTTCTCAACGTGGAATTTTGTCCTAGAATTTCTTCTTTGTTGAATAAAACCAGCATTTTATTCAAAATTGGTGCGATTGTCACTAAATAAGACATGGGAGGTCTTATGTGGTTTAAAAACTCAATAGGTCCTAAAGCTATCTTAGCCTTAATTTTATCATTGTATTCCGGCCTCGTCGAAGCCAGGACGTAGAAAATGGAATTGCCTTGAGAATGTCCTATAGCGAACAGCTGGCTGACATTATTCGCTGCTAAAATGAAGTCTATCGTAGCTGGAAGGTCGTAGTATCCCATTTCGTGGAAGCTGAAGTCCCAATACTCCCGATCTACCTTAGGGCTTAAACTCGAATGCTTAATGGCGTAAGCGCTTCCTCTGGTGTTGCCTGCCCAGACGTCATAGCCAGCTTGAGCTAGAGTTAAAGCAAGGGAACTCTTACCCCTTAAGATGAAAGTGTCAGCTGTATCTACGATCCCGTGCATTAAAAGCACTGTTCTTGCTTTATCTCCAGGTATATGGAACAGTTTCAAGACATATCCATCTTCAGTGGTCACGTCGAATTCATGAACTGGGTGTCCGTATTTCCTTCCAAATTCGGTGAAATTAAGTCTTGCATCTTCAGGGATAGGGTGTAGGATTTTAGGCACTGACCACTGGAACAGGTTTAGGAGGATAATACCAATAAGCACCAAATTGTACCTTCCTGCCGACATGTTCACATTGAATGGTAGACTACCGAAGTGTCTGCGATTTATAAAGTCAAGTGCAGTATTAATTATTAAACAAACGCGGTTCACAAACATAACAGTAGGTAGGGTAGAAGCTCTATTAATAATTGAATTATTGAATATCACACTTGTTCAATGCTCCTGAATCCTTGTGCTACTATTAATATCTCCGTGTAAGTTACATTAACAATTAGTTACATTATGCGATTTGAGGAACAGATTAAGTACCTAAGTAAGTACCTGACTATGTACGGCGCGATAAATAAATCTGTATGCTTATGATTAACGCGATCATGTTTAGTCTTCTGTCTGTCTGCCTGTCCGTCCGTCCGTCTGTCATGGTACTCTGTCTGCTTAGGTAGGTACTCTGTATGTCGGTCTACTTGTTTCGGATAGTCTCTGAAATGTCTGGGCCGATTTTAACCGGACTTTCACTAGCAGATAGCAGCTGACGTTACAAGGAGTACTAGAAATAAAGGCACCTATGACATCTAGTTAAGTCGGGTGTGTCGGATATTTTTTGTATTACTATTACTTGGTACTTCTCGCTAACGAATATATACATTTTGCAAGTAAAATCAAACCTTGGAATTACCGCTACTTATTTGTTGCATTTCATATGATTTGCTCGTAATTTTCTAGCAGGAGGTTTTAATTGTTGGCAACGTTTGACACATTTGAAAATCAGCTGATGCAATTTCTTGAGATTTGACGTTTGATTTAATTTAGTGATGCGATACTTTGCAGATAATCATATCGATTACCTTGTCAGTCAACTGTTTTTTTTATCGTCTCTCGCAGTTGGTACCTCCACTGCTTAACCGGACTATAGGGCGAGACCCAAGGGCCTCCAGCCGAGCTTAAACTTAAAAACTAAGCAACTAAGGGTGCCCCGGTGCGGGGCTCGGACCTCGGCTTAGGACGTTGCTAGGGGAAGAGCTAGATCTAGCAAGTATTTTTTTTAATTTTACGTACTCATTATATTGAATTGTGTTATTTTAATCTGAGTAGTTGTGAGATAACATTCAGACGTGCAAGAGAACACTATAAAATAACAAAATTGTGTCACAAACAATTCGGCACGATTTAAAGTATTTAAGGGGAAAAAAAACACATTAATTAATCGGGCTATCCGTGTTACTTAATACTACTATCTAACCGGGTTCGTTTGCTATTTTAAATATATCGATAAATCAACTCAAGAATACAACACTATTTCTCTGTAATGTCAGTTCAGTCGTCTCCGTCATTCAGTCAGTGTCGAATTTCACTGCTGTTTGCTGTTTCTGAATGCGGTTCAAATTCATTATACTTTTATGTAAAGTAAAAACTCATTTTATTAATGGAGCCTTAACTTTGTATTGAATTCAAACGTATTAATATAGGGCTCTTTAATTCATTTAAATGTTTTCTAGTTGCTATTAAATTTGTTAGGTTAAGTTAGTGTCGACGTGAAAAATGTCCTATCCCGCCGATGCAATGTTTGTAAATCAAGAGGACGGGCGACAACGTGGTCAAGAATACACGATGCGCCAAGCTTATGATGAAGGTAAGTCACTTATGTAGTGATTATACTCATTGACTCATATAACGTTACATAGTGCAGCCTAGAATGTAGTATACTCAATTCAATAATTACCTGCAAGTTTAGGAAGCTACCATGAGGGCTATGGACTTCTTTGCCAGGTTCTTTTCATTTATACTATGGCAAATAAATATCTGTTACAAATGACACTGGTCTTCGTAAATAACTGTAGAAGATGACAGTAATATTTGAGTTTGTGTATTTTTATTGAACCTAGTTTTCTGTCCACTTTTTCTCTGCAAATCACATTGTGCCAAGATATTTATGTAAATAAAGAATTTTGACACAAATCTATAGTAACAGTAGTAAGATATACCTTGTGGTGATGGGTATAACATGCATATTATAATTTAATGATAAAAACTATGTTACTTATGATAGTTTTTCCCAGTTTTGTAATATTCTCCATTCATGATTCCTTCTTATTGGTTGAAGTGTATTGTTATAAACCCTAAAGCCTTACTCTATGAATTAACTATTCAACAGAAAGATAATTTTATAATTGAAATCAGTTGGAAAAAACTCTTCACCTTTATAATATTAAGTAGCATACATATAGGAATGTTTGTTAAAGTCAAAGTCAAAGTCAAAAATATCTTTATTCGATTAGACTTTTTAATAAAAAAAAACAAAGTACTTTCAAATCGTCAGTGACATGACATTAATTTACAGGATTATACAGGTTCGGAAGGTTGCTTTTACTGAGAAGAACTTAGTTAGTTAGTACTTAAAGGAAATCCTAGGGTTTTGTTGCCGTGCAATAGTCACTGTTGGTAGGTATTGCATCACCAGGAAATATTCACTTCTAAGAGGATAAAAAGGGAATGTGTTTACATATTTATGACTAGCTGTGCCCCGCGGTTTTTTAATAATTAAAAGTAGCCTAAGTTACTCCTTGAAACATCAGCTTAATCAGGGTAATCTCTGAAACGACTGCACCAATTTTAATGGGACTTTCACTGGCAGGTAGCTGATGTTTCAAGGAGTAACTTAGGCTACTTTTAGTTGTTAAAAATATTAGGGTTCCGCGACAATAAGGATGAAACTAAATCTACGCGGGTGAAACCGCAGAGCACAGCTAGTAAAATAATATAAATGATAAACATAATAATCAAATAAAGATGTTTTATGTTTGAGTTTGATGTTAATAAGATAATTATTATCATATAATTGGTGATGGCTTTTCAAATAAAATGTATAAAAATTATGTGGTTATCTAATACTAATTTGACGTTGTAAAGTTAGTACTACATTCTGTTAAATGTTGGTTAACTTCCAAAGTGTTTGTCAAATTGACCTTCATCCCAAGAAATAACAAATTACTTACTACACTTAAGAGCCCTATGGATAGAGGTTTGCATCCCGTACAACATCATGGCGTTTTTAAATTTAGGGTAAGCTTTTTGAAAAAAGAAATTTGCTTATATAGGTGCTTAGGTAATTATTCATAAGCATTTGAAAAATAAAATGTGACATATGTGCTCAGAATTACTTAATGAAGAAAGACTCCGACGACGCCTTAAGACAAGTTCAAACAAATCAGAGCACCACATTAATTCACATTGATTGTTGATCAATTGAGCGTCTGTCCTTAATGTCTTTATGACCGATCCAATCAATTGACTTCATCACATTGAAGCCAGCCCAGTATCAATGACCGCAGTCTACTGTTCACTTGGAAACTATGTGGTTGTGGTCTTTGCTGTGTGAGTATATTTCACTGACTTCAATAAGAGAATTCTTTTTGTGCCTTCTACCTCCTTGGTCTAGTGGTCAAACTCAAACTCAAAAATCATCATCATCATCCTCCTGCCCTTATCCCATGTTATTTGTGGTCGGCGCAATGTGTTCTTCTCTTCCATTTCTCTCTATCAGCCGTCATATCTGTATTCACTCCCATTCTAGTCATATCATCTTTCACTCAATCCATCCAGCGTTTCTTAGGTCTTCCTTTCCCCTTGTAACCATCCACATTCATAAACAGAACTTTTTTGGTAACAATAAACTCAAACTCAAAAATATCTTTATTCAATTAGACTTTTTACAAAGTACTTTCAAATCGTGAGAATGACATTATTATACAGGATTATACATGCTACCCGTTTCGGAAGGTTACTGAGAAGAACGTGGCAAGAACTCAGTAATTACTCTTTTCAAAACTATTATACAATTTTAATAAATCACATAAGAAATGCAAGCCCATGGACAAAGTTCCAATGCACAAGTGCTACTGCGAAACATGAGGGCCTGGGTATGATTCTCAGGTTGGGCAAAGTGGTATTGGTCTCAGTAGCCCTGAGTCAGGATTATAGCTTAGTGAATGGCAATATGCTAGCCCTCTATTACATGGGACTTAAATATTACTGGCTAAATATGGGTGTACTATGTGTGCACCTCTGGCTGCCGCTACGAGGAATACATGCATGAGCATATTTATGTATGTATCTTATTAGTATGACAATTGCGATCATCGAAATAAAATGTTTTCCTTGCAAAAGAAGTCGCGAGCAGAAACAAGTTTGCAATTTATAGAGAACTAGCGGTTTCACCGGCGTCGTTCCGGTTCTCGTGGGAGTACGGTGATAAAATATAGCCTATATTAATCAGTAATAATGTAGCATTCAAATGGTGAAAGAATATTTAAAATTGGTCCAGTACTTTTAGAGCCAATTCGTTACAAACAAACATACAAATATTTCCTCTTTATAATATCAGTATAGATTTAAACTGGTTCATTTGTATTATGTAAGTGATTGTCAAATATAACGTAACAGCTACTTTTATTAAACAGTTCTATAGAAGAAAACGTGTTTTGTAATAAAGTAAGTAATTGTATTTGTGCAGCTGGGTGAAACATTCAGTTTCGTACAATGTCCAGTCGTTTGTCATTCGAAACGTTTATCTACTTAAACGTAACCCTGTATGGAATACGGATGAAGTGATGAAAACTAATAGGTTGTTTGTGTAGCGTATCGGTAACGAAATACCTACCTATTGAGTTATCGAAGAAATTCTGTCAGCAGCGATCAGCCCTTTGCATGCTAGCTAAATTTTATGGAAAGCTCTGGCAACATTTAGTACCTAGATATTTTAATTGAATCCTGCTACGCATGCAACGGAAGTTACTCAGCTATTCAATTTTGAATAAATCATTATAATTTGAGAAATAAATCATATTTGTTTATGTGCCTAGGACAGCGATGGATTCACCATCCGTCACGTTGCGGCACTTATTTGATTTTTGAGTTTTTATTAGCTTGCTATATAATAGTCAGTTTGTAAAGCGCGAACAATCCTCAGTTATCGTTACTATTTTCTCTGACCACTCATAAGTTGTGATGGCCCCTGTATTTGTTATTTTGCTATGCAGGTGGCATCAAGGCAGGGGCCGCCCGCGCCGCCCGCCTGGCGTACCGCGTGTTGTCGCGGCGCAAGGCGGCGGAGGAGGGCGACGCTCGCCTGGCGCGCGTGCTGTCGGCGCTGGACCTCACCGCGCTGGGCGTCGGCAGCACGCTGGGCGTCGGCGTCTACGTGCTGGCCGGCGGCGTCGCCAAGAACAACGCGGGGCCCGCGGTTGTGCTGTCCTTCTTGATTGCTGCTGTCGCTAGCATATTTGCCGGTCAGTTTTGTTTATGCCTACTGTTTCAAGTTCTTTACTTGTTGGTGTAGTTTTTTAAGACTGTAGCGACGTTTATCCACTCGCTACATAGATGGCGCGCCGCTACTTGCTAACAATTGCGACGTTTGAGTGCATTGTAAAATATATATACAAGTTTCCAACTAGATCAGTTGGAGCCGCGGTTCTCCAGACATGACACCCGCCCGGCTGGAAGGTCATCCCTTTGATGCAAGAGATGAGCGTGATCAATCGCTCTCCCCACAAGAGTGAAAAGGGAAATTTAAAGAGTTATGGCATGACTGAACTGCATCTTGATCTACCGTAGATCATTCATGAACTGCCGGACTGAGTACCTTACCTTGCAGGAGACAGCAGGTTAATAAGGCAACCTTGCAGGAGTGTTGCGTTCCTGCGGTGAGTAAGATCACCAAAGGGCTTGGAGCACTGGAATAGAACCCTATCGTCTTTTACCATCAGGCGTACGATACGCTTAAGTCCACATAAAAACGTAACATTTATTGTAGAGTGTGTGTCCAGGTCTGTGCTACGCGGAGTTTGGCGCGCGAGTGCCTAAAGCGGGTTCGGCATACGTATACAGCTACGTCAGTGTCGGAGAGTTCATTGCATTCTTCATCGGGTGGAACCTCATTCTGGAGTATATTATTGGTAAGTGATATTTAATGAAAAAACTCAATATCTCGCCGATGAGTCCCGGGTGGAAGCTAGCAGCCGATAGCTGCTTGATGTATTATTACTAGCTTGTATACCTACATTGTATAAGTGGTTACCGCCGCCTATTGTCGCTTTCAATACTAGGGGCATGAATCTAGCACGATTACGATCTTAAAAAATATTCATTCAATTTAGGCCCTGGTAAGGCACTTATGAACGTCGAAGAATCGGCCACCGGTTCCGGAACTAGTACAGTAAATCATTTTTAGTTACAATAAAATTCATATAAAATTATTATTTTATTACAACCCATCTACTTACGCCTTCGGGGATGTCGTGTGCACATTTATAAATGATTTATTATTAGGTGCGGCGTCGGTAGTGAAAGCCTTAAGTGAGTACCTGGACTCGTTGCTGCACAAGTCGATATCGTCGTACCTGCTGGCCGCCATGCCGCTGGACTCGCCGCACCTCGCCAAGTACCCCGACGTGTTCGCTTTCTGTGTCATTATGGCCTTCTCTGGTGAGTACCAACCCCAATATCACAGTTGATTTCGCTTTTTTGTTCGTCTGTTATATATAGGGTCTAGACTATTTCGGCGAACATTTATGGTGCAGTGCATATCGATTCAAAAATGCATAAACAATCCCTTAACTTAGTGAAGTCCTAATGATCGTGGTATACTTAAAAATAAATAGTGAGGACAGCTACGAAATAATTAAAAAATGTTATGTTTTTTTTTTATTTTACTATACATATACCGATGCTCTGTGGATGTCTGTAATAAATATAAAACTTGCTTATATTTTTAATTTTTTTGTTTGCATATTTAAAAGTCCAAAGGACATGTTTATTTAAATTAAATGAAAAATTCGCTTGGAACTTTGCAGAATTGCAGATAATTATGTGACAATTTTCTGTTTTTTTAAACCGTGTTTTGAGTCACTAAACGAATTTTTATTACTATATTCAATATTATGGACACTAGACTGTAGCAGTCAGTAGGCCCAGACAAAGTAACATTATCTCGCTCTTATAGAATTGGTACAAATTGTATATAATAATAATAATAACTTACAACCATCTTCACCATAGCTTAAAATTACTAGACCTACATAAAATAATATTAATCTACAAAAAGCAGCAATATTAAACACTTGTAGATTTGTAAGAAAGTTCTTGCAGTTGGACGACAACGACCCTACGACACCATAATCATTCTACATTTATTTGGCTAACGCCCATAAACGTAGTAAAAACTAGCCAAGTGCTACGCAAAAATAATTCAACTCACAAATAATAATAATATTTATTCAAAAATACTTTAAAGCTAATACATTAATTAGTATGGCTATGACATAAGTTAAGCGAGAGCATAACGTTTCTTTGTCCACAGGCCTAGGTAAACTTTCCACTTACGTCAACGGTGCTAACTTGTTAACTTGCATGATTCCAGAATATAATAATATTTGTAATGCATATGTAATTCACCCACAGTGGCGCTCGCGTTTGGAGTGAAAGAATCGACGAAATTCAACAACCTTTGCACAGGGGTCAACCTTTGTGTGGTGCTCTTTGTTATAATCTCCGGCTCTTTCAAAGGTACGCTTCTGTTTTATTGCAATCACACTAATAAAGGGGTCTTAGTATAATGAATTGATTGTTAAAACAAATGAAGGCTAAAATTGCTACTAAAAATTCTAAAGATTTATAATTGAATGAGTGTTTTCATCAGAATCTATAGACATAAATATGTTCTCTGAATTCTTACGCTTATACAGTACCCCTATCACCGTTTTTCCTAATCATTAGTCCCTTGCGTGTCCTTTAAAAAAATAACATTTTGGTTAGTTTAGTTTACGTGGATGAAACCGCGGGGCACAGCTAGTAACAAATATGCATCATTTCCAGCGGACACAAAGAACTGGCGTATTCCCGAGTCGGAAGTACCGAAGGTAGAGGGCAAGGACTACGGCACGGGAGGGTTCGCGCCCTACGGACTGGCTGGCATCATCAAGGGCGCTGCTGTGTGCTTCTATGGGTTCATTGGTCTGTATACTGGCACTTATAACTTATAACTAGACGATCACATGACCGTAAGATGAGTTTTTCAATTACATCATAGTAAAATTAGCGAAGTACGCAAAATTACAAGGTAGCGAAATTATATGCTAGTTAAGGGATACATTCGCAATATGACAGTACCAAAAAGGCTCGCAAGCCGTAGAAGATTGATGACGATGGTATATGCTAGGTTTCGACGGCGGGTGAGGAGGCTCGCAAGCCGCAGAAGGATGATGATGATGGTATATGCTAGGGTTCGACTGCGTGGCCACGGCGGGTGAGGAGGCTCGCAAGCCGCAGAAGGATGATGATGATGGTATATGCTAGGGTTCGACTGCGTGGCCACGGCGGGTGAGGAGGCTCGCAAGCCGCAGAAGGATGATGATGATGGTATATGCTAGGGTTCGACTGCGTGGCCACGGCGGGTGAGGAGGCTCGCAAGCCGCAGAAGGATGATGATGATGGTATATGCTAGGGTTCGACTGCGTGGCCACGGCGGGTGAGGAGGCTCGCAAGCCGCAGAAGGATGATGATGATGGTATATGCTAGGGTTCGACTGCGTGGCCACGGCGGGTGAGGAGGCTCGCAAGCCGCAGAAGGATGATGATGATGGTATATGCTAGGGTTCGACTGCGTGGCCACGGCGGGTGAGGAGGCTCGCAAGCCGCAGAAGTCGATCCCCTTCGCGGTGGTGGCGTCGCTGCTCATCGTGTTCCTCGCCTACTGCGGCGTCTCCTGCGTACTCACGCTGATGATGCCTTACTACATGCAGGTACACATCCCATTATTATATTACATACACAAATTACGTCCTCGTTAGGTACACATATATGTATGTCAAAAAGGGACGCTATTAATTTCTTCTTCAAATTAAATGTATTCTAAGGTATTGCAGTAATGATCACTTAGAGTGAGATACAAATGTTTTTGTTGTACAATCATGTTTCTGAATATCTAATCTCCCATTAGTTTTAAGCGCATGAGTTCTACTTATAGAACACTCGGCGCTTCGCCAGTGAACATTATTTATTCAGTTTAGGTCCTGGTAAAGGCACTAATGAACATCGAAATCTGCCATCGGTTCGGAAACTAGCCTTCAGGAGCCCTACCATGATCTCTTATTGCCATGATAGTTTGACCCATACTATGTGATAGATGTAAATGACGTGTATTTATCTGTCACTGTCGCACAGCTGAACTATGATATCAATAATAGCTCAGGGTTGGGCTCCTGAGAGAGAAATTAATAATTTGCATTGCATCATTACGGGGTTGGGGCTAGATTCAGTCACGGCACGATGCATCGCAAATATTGTCGATGACTGGCATTTATTCTGGTGTTTTGTATGGTGTGTTCAGGACGAGAAGGCCCCGTTCCCGTTCCTGTACGACCGGCTGCAGTGGCCGTGGGCCAAGTACGCCGTGAGCGTCGGCGCCGTGTGTGCGCTCTGCTCCAGGTATACTATACAGCATTTGGAGACCACGAAAAGATAGGACCCTTTTTTGTTTGTGCTTCGAATGTATAAGGAATTCGCTTCATTTTACGATTTTTTAAGACTATTACAAAGCGTTAACTTTACTCTTCTATATAAAGATAGTTCTACAAATAGTTTAGAAAGGTCAAATTCGGAGCACTCGTAACCGAAGGCAGTGTATGAAGCGATGCATGAATGTTGACGAAGCGAAAGAAGTATGGGGAAGGGGAAGGTAGGGATTGTAGCATGTGGCACTCGGTGGTATATCTATGTATGTATACAAATATATCATGAAATTGTTTTAAGTTCAAACTCATCAGATATCAACTCCCATATTTTAGTAAAATCCGTATCAAGATCTTGAAAGTTTTGTATCGAAATTGTTAAGATTTTAGAAGATCTGTTATTGTTCGTTGGTCAGTCTCCTAGGCGCGGTGTTCCCGCTGCCCCGTATAATCTACGCCATGTCGTCGGACGGGCTGCTGTACCGCTGGCTCGGCCGCGTGAGTCCGCGCTACCACACGCCGCTCGCCGGCACCATGGTCGCTGGCCTCTTCACTGGTATCTATCTACCTTATTTACATCATCTTAGGGTCCAATAATAACCATACTTATATCGGCGCTCTAACCCACTGTCAGGCCAGACGCTGGGGAGATCTCGGCGAAGCACATAGCGACCAGGATCCCCCTGTCCTTCACTAGCCTTAAACATGTCCCCAAATAAAACTACTCAGATCCAGCTCCCTAGCTCATCCCCCAGCAACGCTCTAAGCCGAGGTCCGAGCCCCGCACCGGGGCGCCCTTAGCTGCGTTGCTTTGTTTTTAAGTTTAAGCTCGGCTAGAGCCCTTGGTTCTCGCCCTATAGTCCGGATAAACAGTGGAGGTAACTCCCCCCTACCAACTGCGAGAGAAAATGTCCTAAAAAACCGCTCATCTGTCTCGTTTAGAAAATACAATCTATTCTTAAATAGCCCGCGGCAGAAGAATCTCTCGTATATTTCAGTTCACCCGTCTGTGCCCCTGTTAGCCAATTCCAGCACTATGGTCGCTGGACTTTTTACCAATGTACCTTATTTCTATCACCTTAGGGTTTAATATTTAAAAAAATATTTTTTTCATAGTGGTAAACACAGAATACACGTCATTGTTATATAATGTGTTTGACCAGGCACTCTGGCGATGATCTTCGAGCTGGAACAGCTGATCCACATGATGTCCATCGGCACTCTGCTTGCATACTCTATGGTCGCCTCTTGCGTGCTATTACTCAGGTAATTATCGACACTAATATTATTAAGAGGAAAGATTTGATTGTTTGTTTGTTTGCATTGAATAGTGCAGATATAAGTTAAAAATATATCGAAATGACCTGGGGCCTTACCATGAGCTCTTATTGCCATGATAGTTTCACTCATTTATGAGACACGTGTATATGACCTGTATACATCTGTCACTGTCATCATTGCAATAAGAGCTCATGGTTGGGCACCTGTCCCCGTAAGTATGACGCGAATGCCAGCCATTGACCTCCTCAATCATAGAGGGAATAAGAATAAGAATAAGAATAACTTTATCTTCATTTAGGAGCATTGGTATACATATATATATCTTATCGTAGATTACAATACTTTAAGTTAACAAACTATTATAATTTAGATGAAACAATACGGTTTTTAAACATTTATAAAAACAGAGGGTAGTGAAATAAATAGCAAACAATTATTTATCTTATAACAAAACAAATCGACGACCGTATTAGATAAGTATACCGGCAAGAACCTTACTTCCCGTGGTAGTTTAAAACTGTGTTACGGCAAAGTAATGATTCTCGTCACATACGTTCGGGTCATTATCGCGTGCGCTTACACTACTCACTGCACAAACAATTCGACGTAGTATACGCTACAGGGACAGATGCTGTTAATCACTTCCGTGTGTAGGTATGAGAAGAGCCACTCTCCCCACAAGCCAGTGGACCCCTGGAGGCTGTCGGTCCTGGGTGTCGGTGGTCAGCTGGTCAACGCTGAAGGTCACACCACGCCCACTCGACTTAGTTCCGCGCTGGTGTCGATACTCGTCACTTTGTATGGTATGTTGCTTTTTAACCGACTTCAAAAAAAGGAGGGGTTTTCAATACGACTGTTTTTTTTAATGTTTGTTACTTCAGAACTTTTGACTCGGTATACCGATCTCGATGATTTTTTATTCCGAAGGTGATACTTCCCAAGTGATCCCAATTTAATTTGGTTCAGTTCTGATGACAAATCGAAGGGAACCTTCAGTATTACTGGCGACTAGTGCGTTTGTTTATTTTCATTGAGTATCTGAAGCACTACATTTACGATTGGTAACTTTGCGATTGTGATCATTTGTACTGTAACTTTAGGATACATACACACTCTCACGCCTGTATTCCCCGAAGGGGTAGACAGAGATGTAATAACAATACCCACTTTTCACCGAACATAATTAAGTGCTGAGAGCCGTGGTGGCTTTGGGGTTAGAGCAGTCGCCTGCTACGCAAGCAACGCGAGTTCGAATCCCAGTTGAATCGAATCGAATGAGTTTTTCTAAAAACTTATGTACGGTGATTTCACACCACGTGTTTTACGGTGAAGGAAAACATCGTGAGGAAACCTGCATATGTCTGAGAAGTAATTCAAAGACGTATGTATAGTGTCTGAGACGGCGATAGACTCACCATCTATCACGTTTTCCGTTGCCTATAACTACGTTATCGTTGGAGCTAGATATTTTACACTTCAACATAGTGATATATTCACAGAACCCTACAACTTCTAGAAGATAACTGTTCCTTTTTCTCCGACAACCTGTATAAAGAGCTTTATGTATGTGTCAGGCATATGGTGCGTGTTGTGTATGTACACGGTGAGTCAGCACGGCGCGGATATCATAGCGGGCCACGCGGGACATTGTTCTTTGCTGGCAATGGGAGCGCTGCTCGTCTTCTCCACGCTCTTCTTCATCTCCAAGCAACCTGTCTCCGAGAAGAAGCTCGCCTTTTCCGTGAGTATCCTTATATTGAGACTTAAATGTCTCTGAATACGTAAAATGGTTAGGAATAATACGAACACGAGGCGGGACTCGAACCCATGATCTCTGCAAACCGAGCAGTTCTACCAACTGAGCTTCTCGTGATCACACGAGGACTGTAGACAAAGTAACATTATCCTCACGTTTCGCTAGTAGAAACGATTAAAAATTTACGGGAATGACATATGCCACGTGACTGATTTATGTCATTCCCATAAATTTTTATCGCTTCTATTAGTACAAGCACGAAATAACGTTACATTGCTAGGCCTACAACTACGTGACGCAATGTCCCCTTATAACAAAACTAGGCTAAAATAGTCATTTTGGGGATGTCAATCTCTTAGCCTTCCAAGGGTCGCAGAAATTGAATAAAACCAGGGTTGAATATCGTCAAAGAATTATTATTATATTCCGTAAAGGTGGTTACAAATAAATAGTACCAAACGTATTTATGTAACGCAATACAATTTTCAATAGCGCGATCTATTTCACAACTAACGCCATCTACTTACAATTAGTGAAACTAAAACATGCTCATAACGTATACAATTCGTATATAATCGTATATAACCGCCCACCAAGATCAAATATTCAGAATATGTCCTAAAAAGGAAATAAATACCGCCCACCATAAATAATAAATTTGCAATAAAATTAATAATAACACAACAAAAATTAACATTTTGTCATCACTCTAGTATAACTGTCACGTGTTAAATTAGACCACAGTAAAATTAACATGTCGCACTGACAACTTTAAAGAACTTTGTTAAAAGTCTAATCAAATAAAGATATTTTGTATTAACCCCACAGACATAAAATAAATCCACTTGTGTTTTGTTACGTAACATTAATCTATACATCTATACATCTATACAGATAAATAAAATTGAAGTGTCTGTTTGTAATTCCAAAATAACAGCTTTTCACTAAATGGATATGAAAGTATACATGATACTGACACTAAGTTTTAAAATTTTTCTCTGTGTGTCTGTTTGTAATCTCTGAAACGGCTGGACCGATTTTAACGGGACTTTTTACAGCAGGTAGCTGATGTTTCAAGGAGTAACTTAAGCTACTTTTATTTATTAAACATATTAGGGTTCCGCGACAATAAGGATGAAACTAAATCTACGCGGGCACTTATGAATGTCGAGGAATTTACCATGTAATAAGGTCGTATGTTCCCTGTTCCCCAGGTGCCCCTGGTCCCATGGCTGCCAGGGTTGAGTATCCTCATCAACGTGTACCTCATGATAAACCTCGACTACGCCACCTGGGTTCGATTCGCGGTCTGGATTGCCGCTGGTAAGACATTTTCAGTGTTCTGCATCTTTCTAATCTATACAGATAAATTAAATTGAAGTGTCTGTTTGTAATTCCAAAATAACAGTTTTCACTAAATGCATGTCAATGTATATACGATACAGACATTAAAATACATTTAAAAAAAAATTGTATATATATATAAGTTATATAGATAGTTCGGGCTTATCTCCGAAACGGCTGGACATTGGTAGGTAGCTGATGTTTCAAGGAGTAACTTACGCTACTTTTATTTATAAAACATAAGGGTTCCTCGAAATTAAGCATGAAACTAAATCTACGCGAGTGAAACGGTAGGCACGGCTAGTCTATAGTAATATAGTAACCAAGAAAGATTTTATGTAACTATGTTTGTAACGAATTGACTCAAAAAGTATTGGACCGATTCAAAAAATTCTTTTATCGTTTGAATGCTATATTATCACTGATTAATATACTAAATGCATAGAAATGTGCTTAGTCAATTCTTTACTTATATGTTTCTAATATGTCAATTACGTCAGGAAATAAAATTTTGTGCGTATTTCTTCCCCAAATGAAATCAATGTGATTAAATTTCTCCGGTCCCATCATTTTGAACTTGACTACGTTCGGCATTCTCTTCCTCAAGAGCGTAACGTCCTCTCTCGTCGCTATCGGATCGTTCTTCGCAACGAACAATGCTACGTTCATAGTTATACTCTTCAAATCGTAATCCGGAGGCACTTTTGACTTGTAAACATCCAAATTCCTCTCCCGACCATAATCATACATCGCTGGTCGCTTCCTCCGAATTATTTGACTGAAGTGATGTAAATTTTGCCTTGAAGTCCCCGCGGGGAAGTGGCCGCTGATAACGGGTAGGAACTCGTGTTCTATCTCCTCGCTATCGACACCAGTCAAAGAGAACACTATACCCCGCATACACACGTCGTAACCGAATTCTTTCAATGTACAAAATAAGTCCAAAAATAATTTCGCTGGCGAATTGAATCCCATTACTTCCTCAGTCTGCGACGTTAAAAAGCCTCTATTCATATACGGGAAATACTTCGCTCCTACAGACAAGAATGGTCTCATATTATGTAGATACAGCACAGGGGCTAGCGATATAAAGATCTTAACTTTCTCATTATATTCTGGTCTGGTAGCTCCCATCACGAAAAACGTAAATGTGCCTTCGGAGAAACCGATAAGGCTTAAATTCCTCTGGCCCGTAATGTTTAGTATGTAGTCTATAGTAGCAGGCGCGTCATAGAACCCATATTCGTGACCCGAGAAGTGCCAAAACGTTCGGTTTTTGTCCGGGTCGAGGTTGACGTGCGACCGTGAATACCTGCGTGTTGAAATAAATAATTAATACTCAGACAACTGTGAAAGATAATAACTAATTAGATGATAATGAGCCTGTTACGCAAGCAACGCAAGTTCGGATATCAGTGGTCTATACCAATTAGATTTACGGTGAAGGAGAACTTTGTGAGGAAACCTGCATGTGCCTGAGACGGTTATGAGCTCACCATCCACGTTGGCACCCTTTGCACATAATACATTTCAGTAAAAAGTGTTGTAACACCTCCTGCCTGCCTGAAAGTCCCGTTAAAATCGGTCCAGCCGTTTCAGAGATTACCCGGAACAAACAGACAGACAAACAGAGAATTTTTTTAAAGAATTTTAAGAAACAATTCGTTATCTCAAATACAAAATTAATCTTTAGTTGATTAGACTTTTAACAAATTACATTCAAATCGTCTCAACGTTCGGAAGGTTGCTTTTACTGAGAAGAACCCGTCAAGAAACTCAGTAATTACTTTTTCAAAAATATTTTTTACAATTTTCAGCAAGTAATACAAAATACATCACAAAAATATAAGCCCATGGACACAGTTCTAATGCAAAATTGACAAATAAAAATTATGAAGATGAATAGTAGCTACTATGTATTATGTAGCTTGAGATGACCATTTCACCTGTTGCCTCGTACATTCATGGCCCAGACATCGAACCCACTCCGCGCCAGTGTGATCGCTAGAGAAGTATTCCCTCGTAGTATATAGCTGTCAGACGTATCTAAAAGTCCATGATTCATCAGCACAGGCTTCGTTATATCCCCTTTTATACGAAATACCATTAAAATATACCCATCTTCGGTGATAATCTTATGTTCTTCACAAATCTGTCCGTATTTAAATGCTAGTTCGGTGAAATTCATCCTTCCATCTTCAGGTATAAGGTCTTCATTCAGTGATTCAATGTCGATCACATTGATATATATTATTAACAACGCTATTAAAATGTTCATTTTAAAGTGTAACTACAGGACACATTCCGTTGTCAATCGAGAAATACACTGATTTTAATGTGCGTACGATTTTTATACTGGGTGTATTTAATTAATCTATACAAATAAATAAAATTGAAGTGTCTGTTTTTAATTCCAAAATAACAGCTTTTCACTAAATGCATATGAAAGTATGTACACACGCTACTGACAATAAAAAACCAAGAATTAAATTTTATGTCTGTCTGTCTGTCTGTCTGTTTATTCCGGGTAATCTCTGAAACGGCTTGACCGATTTTAATGGGACTTTCACTGGCAGGTATCTGATGTTTCAAGGAGTAACATAGGATACTTTTATTTATAAAAAATATGAGATTTCCGTGACAATAAGGATGAAACTAAATCTACGCGGATGAAACCGCGGGGCACAGCTAGTTCTAAATAAAAACGACTCCATTACCTTGAACTTAGATGAGGCAGGGTGTTGTAGGCTGAATACAACAATAGGAATTAACAAAAAACATAATATCTACGTCTCAGTAAGGTAATATGAGAGATGAAGAGCTCGCTCAGTTGCTATTGGGCATATCATTCCAACAGCGAGTTTTTAACTGCCGTCGTCACAAGTCATCGCGTTGACGTAAACGCAGATTTATATGGGATCGAAACAGCCCATGGGTGGCACTATTATGATGCCATACAAATCTGCGTTTACGTCAACGCGGTGACTTGTGACGGGGATTTCAAGAAAGCTCCGCACATTTTAAAAAAACGGTGGCAAACTCGTGATAGTGGTACTTAGGGCCTAGTGCGAGTTTTTAACTGCCGTCGTCACAAGTCATCGCGTTGACGTAAACGCAGATTTATATGGGATCGAAACAGCCCATGGGTGGCACTATTATGATGCCATACAAATCTGCGTTTACGTCAACGCGGTGACTTGTGACGGGGATTTCAAGAAAACTCCGCACATTTTAAATTGAGTTTCTTGCCGGTTCGTTTCAGAAGGCTAGTTTCCGAACCGGTGGTTAATTCCTCGACATTCGTAAGTGTCTTACCAGAGCCTAAACGGAATAAATCCTATTAATTTTCATTCTATTTGCAGGTGTTCTAATCTACCTGACATACGGCGTGTGGCACAGCGCGGAACGCCGTCGTAAGTTGGATTCCGTACCTCTTACTGAACTTCACAACGACAGCCAGACTGCTCTACTGAACAACGGTCTCGCTCACACACTCGGCTGACAGGAGGTTGCCAGCCCGACCAGTACTGTCGTCTCTTTTATATCTAGCATTTGAGTATGGACTTTGAAAGGTAACTACCAGGTGTTATTTTGCATTGGTGCTATATTTAAGGTGGTCGATATAAACATTGAAAAGAACATAAATCTATTATCAAATCATAGATTTTTTAAGTTAGCTACTAGCAAGAATAGCATGCCCGGCCAGCGCCTACTTTAAGCTTGTTTGCATTTGTGTGCGAAGGGTTATGTATACACACGGATATTTTTTACATACAATAGCAAAAAAACTGTCTTTTAATGATTAATTTATTTTCTATTCAATGAATATGTGAACATGAGTAAATATGGCACCTATTCAAAGCCACACTCTGTATATAATCTTTAGTATTACTTCTCTACATGTCAGGTAAATCGTGATTTAAATCTCCTGTATAATTGAGGTTGATAATCAGACAATGTCGCTTCATTGATGAGAGAGGTTTATCTATAAAAGAGTTAGATTTATTGAACTTGGTTAAAGTTTTCACACTTTTATACAAATGGGTGTTTACACATCTTTGAATAAGCTGTCGTTCTCAGTTTCGTGAATGTTTAGACGACCCAAATCCATTGCTCGCGAGTGTATTGATGATTATGTATTTAAAAAATAACTTAGTTTAGTAAGAATCTCGTGTCGGAGTTCCTTTGATTGTCTCGCCAAAGTATTGTTTTATTATTTTAAAGTCAAGTATTTTTATTTTTAATAGCTGTTAAATTGTGACTAGCTTTACTTGTTGTTAGGCTCTTCGTACACAAGCCTACGCAATTCTTTAATCCTAATGTTGTGAACTTATGTCGCGAATATCAGGTCAGTATAAACAATAGGTCGGCGACACGTACCTGTGTACGAAACTGTGAATGTGTATTGCTGTTGTCGCTCAGAGACCAAAATCCTTAGGAGACGGGTATCCTTGTGTACGAAGGGCCTTAAGGTAATTGGCAGTGTAATCACTTGTTTAATTTAAACTTTTATATTGGAATGGAATAGTACAAATATATTTCATACAGACTTTTGTAAGAACTTTCGCCAGCGACTGTATTAATTGTTTGCCAGTTGCGAGATTCAAACTCGCTAGTGTCATCCATCGTACTATAATTCTTTATCATAGTTTAAGTCTTGCTGTGACGGCTAGCGCTGATAACAATTATGAAACTCAAATAAATTGTAGTACACAAATCAGGGGCCCAACCATGAGCTCTTATTGCAATGGCGGTAGCATGTATAATCCTGTAAATTGTGTCATTCTGACGATTTGAAAGTGCTTTGTATAAAGTCTAATCGAATAAAGATATTTTTGACTTTGACTTGACTTTGAATGATAATTCAGTTGTGCGACAGTGACAGATGTATACTCGTCATATACATCTGTCTCATAAATGAGTGAAACTATCATGGCAATAAGAGCTCGTAGTAAGGCCCCAGTTGTAATATAGATGTAATCCCAAATTAGAGTACTAACTGCGTACTTATTAGAATATCTGAGTGATCAGACGTATTAGATACGTATGTTGCTAGGGTTACATATATAAGTAGTTTAAGTCCTTCATTTGCGCAAGGGTTGTGGCTTCAATCCCACGCTAAATAATATAGCAATTGGAATTGCATAAGAATATATGCTTTATAGTTTTGGGCTGTGTGATATAGAAATATAAAGCATTTTGCGTTGTATTAGAAAATATTGAGATACTTAATTGTATTATTTTCCTATATTTTTTTGTTAACATTATTGTTTCGAATACTTAATTTTCTTAGTATTATTATTATTATTGTGTGTTGAGGTTTCAAAGATAACATTAGGTATTTTAAATAATATTTATAATTATAAGAGTAACAAATTATATAAAATTGAGCTTTTATACATTTTATTTTAGAACTTTTCTGTCATTATAGAACGTTGTGCGTCAGACATCTGTTCCCCGCTAGCGCTCCCTTTGACGCATAATATTTATTCGTGTACTAGCGTCTTCCCTATACATTGATATAATATATAATAGCTCAATGACTGTGACTTATTTAAGAACTGAATCGTTTAACGTTATTTATGTACTTATGTATTGTATCAATCAATATCCTAAGATGTACCGAGTTCCAAAGTTGGCAGTGTAACTGTATCTATATACAGTTACACTGCCAACATAGGTTTAAGATTTATCATTTTTAGCGTATTTGCATGTAGATTAGGTACATTTTATGTATGACTAAAATCAGGCGTATATTAAGACAGTTATAAGAATAAAACAATTTATAGGTATGGCTCAATAATATCCCTTAGTTTATTCCTACCTGTTTTAACGTTAACTATATCGTATTGCGTATTTTTTGTATGTTTAGAAGTTTCACGTCTCCATACAAAAAAAACGCAACGTCAAGGGACGACGTTTGAACCTGTCAAAACCCGCTACGTGCAATTTTACGAATTCGTCAGGTGGGACGATCTTAATATTATTGTTTTAAACGTTATCTAATTAACTATGTTGGCAACATCGTCTAACGACAGTTCCTCACATGTACTTTTTTGACAGCTGTCATATTACAGTAGTGCCAACAACTTCACAGTTTACCTATTTGTTTGTTTAACTATTTTGACTCGCATTTTTATTTTAAATTATTATATTTATTGCTTAAATACCATGTAATGTTTTAGTGAGATTTAATTAATTACAAGCTTAGTAATTTGTGTTTTTGTTCAGCCTGATTCAATCGAGTTAATTACCTGTTCATCACTTCTGTCTTTTAGTTTTGTATCTCATGACTATCTTCATGCTGTATTTGACCCCCTGGTACATTCAACAACTTCCTATTTAAAATTAATATGATAAATATAATTTTTCGATATTCCTTTAGTAATTTAATAAATAAGAAGCATTATCAGTTGTTTGTCTCAAGAGTCATTATGAATAAATTTTATTAGTTTTGTTTCGTAACTTCCGCTTGTGACAGTAATTTGCAGCTACCTTCATGTTGTTTATGAGCTCCTGGTACCATTAATGGTTGATCATAACAAGTACTTTTAAGATTTAAATTCGTATTACCGCCGGATATTTTCTAATATAAAAGTTGTGAAGTTGTCTCGTTAAATGTTAAACATTGATTTGATTGTTACGTCACTTCCGCTCTATGATTGTAACTTATGACAACCTCCATACAACTTATGAGCTCCTGGTACTTTTAACAGTTTAAATGAATGTTTCGCCCGGCTTAGCTTGAAAATATTGAATTTGATTTAACTTAACGTCGTTTATACTTTCCTGGTACTTTCAACAGTTGATAGTTAGAACATAAGAGTTTCACCTCTTTACCGTTTATGGTCTCCTAGTACTTTTATATTAACAGTTGACTTCAATATTAATGCACTAACACTGATTTGCTGAACAAAGGTTTGGTTCTTCATTGTTTGTGCTCTCCTGGTACTTTTAACAGATAGTGTGTCTAACACGAGAGTTTAACCTCCTTACCGTTTATGATATCCTAGTACTTTTGACAGTTGACTTATAATGAAAAACACAGTTTAAGGCTCTGTAGCGTTTATGGGCTCTTGGTAATTTTACCAGCTCATAATAAACATTTGCATAGGTTTGGTTCTTCATTGTTTATGGTATCCTAGTACTTTTATGTTGTGTTTTATACGACTTTGTCTGCAGTTTTTGTGTAATTTTAAATGTATTTTAGTATTTCTGGGTGAGTGAGTATAAATAATGAGTAAACAAGGGATATAATAAAAATCATTTAATGTCAAATATAATAGTACTTTTACACACGACTTTCCTTATGAATCACAGTTTGTTAATCCTTACAACTACTTAAATTAGATTAATAAAATACATTTTAGTTGTATGTGTACTAACATACACCTTTTAAAAAATGCTCTGAATTCTGTATGATTACGTAAATGTTTATACTTACCCCCTTATTACAAATCATGTTTAAAAGAAGATAAGATTAAACTTGGATTAATACTACGTCTATCCCTTTTTAAATCTGTATCACAGAAAGAGATGGACCTACTTTTAAACCAAGGATTATCTTAGACTATGTTTTGTAATAAGGGGGATAGTGTCCGGGATGCCTCCGAAATGTAAACATATCAGTAGGTCTTAAACGGCCACTTTGGGAGAATCATAATGTGATCCGAATATGATTCAGGAATAATTCATATTTCGCAATTCATCTGTTTGACACTTTCCTATGAAGATTCCTAAAATGGTCCACAAAATATGAATTGGTTTTGTGACAAATAGCGGAACCATAAAAAGTTACATAGGGACTAACATCTACAATTATTGTAATCATTCGTAAATCATAAATATGAATTGCAGTTAAGTGACCATTTTATCATTGCGACGATGAATCATATTCAGATCACATTATGATTCTCCCAAAGTGGCCTTTTTAGACCTACAGTAGTAATGCTGAGCGTAAAAAATGTACATGAAGTTATTAATTATTTCATGTGAATACTCCTTATAAGCGAGTATGGTCAAAAATACTTTTGATATGCCTGTCGGTATAAGGATGGCATAAAAGGCGTATTAATGCCTCACTATCTATGTTACACTTACAACTAAATTGTATGCAGCTTCACATTTTAGTGGAATGTGTCAGATATGAGTCGGAGAGATAAATAAAAAAATAATAATAATTGTATGCAGCTATCACTAAACAATCACACATTTATCACAACCGTTGCCATATTTTTATTGTGACAAATATACACACAGACATCTGGACCGCAAGTATAGGTTTAAGCATATTATTACGTAGCCTATATATATTGCGTATTTTCCTCATTTTCTATGGGAACGTGAAATTTCCTACTCTTCTTGCGTTTCCGTTTACGTAATGCGGAAAGTACGCAATCGATAGTTATCATAAAACCGTTGACTCTCAAACATATCTTGAGTAAAAGTGGGTATTATACCTCTTTCTACCCCTTTGGGGGACCCTGAAAGGGTTGAAAATATGTCGTAGGTAGGATATCCGGCAACTTTACATAGATAAAACATGCTTACAAAATTTAAGGTCTCTATAACCTATCTACGTGAACTTATGGTCTGTAAGTTATGTCATGTAGGCTAATAATAATATATCTTAACTACAACTATACTTTCATATAAATAAGTCATTGAGACCTCGTATTTTGCAACAAGTTTATTTATAACTATACAGGTGTCTGGGAAACCGGGACAGCTCTTAAAATATGTGATAGGGTATAATTTTAGGAAGCAATTAAAATTATTATGACAAAAATATTTTCTTCCGTTTTCGAGTAATTGATGTTTAAAGTTAACCATATCTTTATTTTCGCATAAAAATCAGCTGTAACATAATTATAATAACTGTTCATACAATCGCTTAAGGCCGCGAGCTCTTCGGCCATAGCCTATAACTACGTTATCGTTGGAGCTAAATATTTTACAATTTCAATATAGTAATATATTCATAAAACCCTACAACTTCTAGAAGAACTGTTCCTTTTTCTCCGACATCCTGTATATATCTTACACATTAACGGTAGATCTGCGATAGCTTGTGTAAGGTTGACTTTCAAGACATGTGCGTAATATAATGTAATATTTCAATGTTACAATTATATTAAATCACTACTCGGAGATTTTAAGTTAAGTATTAAATACAGTTCCGCAAAAACAACCTTATTCACACTCACTTAAAGTAAATAATCGTTTACATTGATACGACAAAACTGGGATTATATCCAAACATTAAGCTTAATATCTTCACAATAAAACTCACATACACATATTATTCTAAAATGAGCTCTACTGGGTACAAAATAAAGTCAATAATACTAACTCGCATAAATATTTCAATGTCAATAACTAAAAATGAGTGGAAATACGATACTAATTAATATTTTTACTTAATTATAAATTAATTAAATTAAAGTAACTGAACATAACTAAAGGACGAAGAGCTTATAAAATAAATTACGTACACTGAACCCTGTTTCACATAAAAATCATAATTCTCGCTTTTATTGAACAAACAGGACGACATATCTCACGATAGACCGAGCCGGGCCCGAGTTGAACCTCGGCTGTAGCACAGTCAACTACATACATCTATATACAGATATATAAAATTGAAGTCTGTTTATAATTCCAAAATAATAGCTTTTCACTTAATGCATATAACGGTACCGATGTAAAATAAATTAAAAAAAATATATGTCTGTCTGTTTGCTCCGGCTAATCTCCGAAACGACTGGACCGATTTCAACGGGACTTTCACTGGCAGATACCTAATGTTATAAGGAAAAAACAAGGTTTCCGCGGGACACCCATTAAATTAACACTACGCGGGTAAGACCGTGGGGCACAATCTTGGAATTACAAACAGACATTTCGATTTTATTTATTTGTATAGCCTAGGAATTTTGATTGATCGACTGCATGAAAACATCCTTCGTTCATCCTAACATAGCGTACAAAACGTATTATTATCAAACGTCTATAAGTACATATCCATAAGTACATACAGGACATACTTCATTTATATTCTGTAGTTGAAGTTTTGTTATCCATAAAATCTATTAACTGGTGGCTTATATTGATTAAGTAATTATGGCTTATTTCGATTTAATGCAATTAGAACTTAGTAGTGATGATTTTAGAGTCGTGTTTCTCTTCTCTGTCCTTAGTCGGGGATGGGACGTTCAACGAGCTGTTCCTGATGCCGTAAATAAAGTAGATGAGGTACCCTGCAAAGAAAACAATAATATTATCAGTTTGACCAAGTATTAGTAATAATTCAAGTGAAGAAATATGCACGCAATATTAATTGTTACAGGGAGGAGCTGGTGGCACAGTTGCTATTGCGCATATCATTCGATCAGCGAAGTTAAGCAACCATACGCCTAGCCAGTAGTTGGATGGGTGACCGCTCGAGTTCCCTCCGTGCCTCGGATAGCACGTTAAGCCGTCGGTCCCGATTGCCAATTTAACATCTTTGGCAATCGTTACAGGTCAGTCAGAGGCCTAAGAGAGTCTGACAACTGGTTTAACCCAGATTGCCGATTTTCCTCGAAAAAGGGGTTGCGAAGGTCAGATGGCAGTCGCTACGTATAAAAATCAGGTGATCAGCCACATCGGGTTGAATCAAGTGCCGATCACAAATACATGGGATAAGGCCAGGGAGATGATGATGATGATTAATTGTTACATTATTATATCCCTTATTATTAATCAATTAACCAATGGATTTTAGGCGATGTTTCCTAATAAAATGGCATAATTTAAAGCTTATAGGAAAAGTGGATTGATGATCGTGGTCATACCATAAAATAGTTTTAAATATTCTCGTCTGCTCAGAAGGGTTCCCGAAGGGGTAGGCATAGCTATTATAAACCCGACATTTCACCAAAGATGTTTAAGTGCCAACGTGACACATGGGGAGTCCATCGCCATTACAGGCACACGTGTCTTCGAATTTCTCCTCAGACATATGCAGGTTTCCTTAAGATGTTTTCCTTCACCTATGAGCTCGTGTTCTGACACTTCACAGTTTAAACGTAACATGTGGCAAACATTCTCTGATTGTATGTATGTATGTTATGTACCACTGGGATTTGAACTTGCGTCGCTTACGTAGGCGATTCACTGCACTCTGCCACCTCGCGTTGACGATGACAACGTCAGTATAATGATATTAAGTAAATGTGTGACACCGTACCGATGACCAGCCAGATGATGAACCGCACCCAGGTCTGGTAGTCCAGCTGCACCATGAGGTATACGTTCATGCACACGCTCAGGTATGGCACCAGTGGCACTAGAGGCACCTGCAAACAATTATACACCTTATTTGTATCACGTCAACGTTCAAGGTTACATAACACTGTTATTCGGTGCTCGTTACGCACGGTTGGTGTTTACTTATACTTATTACATCGCGTAAGATAATACTTGGATTAATAGTATTTCAATCTTTGTTTATCTGGCTTCAAAAAAGAAGGTTATTAATTTGAGTGTGTTTTGTTTTGTGGTACTTTCCCCAAATCAAAAAAGGTAGGGCATAACGGGGTTTTCCGTTCGAAATTCGGAGCTGCCCTACTGGGGATTGTACTTCCACCTTACAGAAGATCGCAGCCAATGAATGCTACCTTAGATTAGTATTATGTTCTTGCGGTGAGTAAGGTCGCCGGTGCTCCATGGAGGGTAGGGGGAAGAAGTGGAGTCGCTGTTCTATTGTATAGCGAGACTCTTTAATCTTGTAATATGCTGGCACTGCGATTCAATTCTTTGGGCAATGTGTCATATTCAAAGGCTGTAGTGGCATCAGGCGGCCTATAGGTACGCTAATTCGAAACATTTTTATAGGAAACACTTGCAATCCTTCCTGCTTTTTGTGTAGGCATGATGAATATCAATCGTTTGATAATACAGCAGGGCTTATATACCTTGAAAGAGAGATCCTTAACGGAGTGCCTCGGCTGCCGGTAGAGTATGACCAGCAACACCAGCAAGGCAGCCCCGAGGGCGCCCAGCGCGCCGGCCGCCTGCTCCCAACGGAGCAACGCACACGTCGCTAGCGCCACCAAGACTGGAAGCAAACACGATCAATGATCAAACATTATACAGATCTACAAAAATAATAATTTTCTTTGTTACTTTGGAAATCATCGCAAATTTTTGTCTTTTTGAAGTGCCCAGACTACGAATATATTGATAAAAGTTCTCAATGTGCGGGTATTTTTATAATTTGAGCATATCCAATATTTTGAATAATTATATATACAAGGAATAGTACTTAAAGTTATATGAATTGTGTGCATAAATAGACCCGGTTTTGTTCAACAACGCCCAACCAAAGCCAAAGGGGGGGGTAGTAAACACGACATTGCCCCCCGCTCGGGGAGGGCACATGTAATATTAAGGCAGTATTTTTCAGACAACATAATAATAATACTTACAGAATATAAAGATGGTAATCTTAGCGATGTTAGCGGATAGTTGTGTGGGGTACTTCAGTCCCAGCAGGTTGAAGGTCTGCCTGGCGACGGTGTAAGGAGTCTCAGGTACTGGCTTCGTGGCGTGCAGCTGGAGTGGCGTCTCCTCTTCGTACCTTTATATCACGTGACATGTAGTTTACGAGGCATTTATGGAATTATGAGTGAATGAGAATGGGCAGTGGAAAAGCTCGTTATTAATGTCTATGAGGAAGAACTTGTAATAAAATATTATAAGGGAAGAGAACTGTATTTAAAAAGATAAGGAGCTCAACAAACGTTTTTTTTCAGTTAATATATGCTATAGTATAATTATGTTACTTATATACACGAAAAGCATTATATAATATCCAGCCATTATTAAGTTAAGCGCAACATACGAACCAACTTAATATAAAAAGACAAAATAAAATTAAGGAAAATTGCAAACAACAGTTTACCACATAAACGTAATTACATAAGACACACAAACAAGTTTTAAAGTTAATAAATAAATACTTAGTTGGCTACTTTATATGGTGATAGGTGATAATGCAAGCATGCACGTGGAGTGGTTATCACAACACAGCAGTACTTACACGCCGACTAACCTGAGTATGAGCACGCTGGCGGCGACTATGGTATACGCGAGGAGCGTGCCGATCGACATCATGTCTATCAGCTGGTTTAGGTTGAATAAGGCTGCCATTGTTGCTACGGATAATGTGTTTGGTTAAAAAATGCGTATTAGATACTAGCTGTGCCCTGCGGTTTCACCCGCGTAGATTTAGTTTCATCCTTATTGTCGCGGAACCTTAATATTTTTAATGAATAAACCTAGTCTAAGTTACTCCTTGGAACATCAGCTACCTGCCAGTGAAAGTCCCGTTAAAATCGGTCCAGCCGTTTTGGAAATTACCCGGAACAAACAGACAGACAGAGAAAATGTTTAAGTTTTTTAGTGTCAGTAGCGTGTATACTTTCATATGTATTTAGTGAAGCTGTTATTTAGGATTTACAAAGAGACACTTCAATTTTATTTATCTGTATAGATGTATAGATGTATAGATCAGTCGCGTTATTCTATAAGGTTTTTCAGGGTCAAACTCCTGCATATGTCTGAGAAGTAATTCAAACACGTAAGTAGGGTGCCTGAGGGCTGGGATTGCGATGGACTCTGTCACGTTGGCACTTAACGAATCATACATACATATATACATATGTTCACATTTGTATTCCCCGAAGGGTTAGGCAAAGGTAATGAAAAATGAAAATAAAAAAATGAAAATGAAAAATATTTATTCAGTTTAGGCCCTGGTAAGGCACTTATGAAAGTCGAGAATTTACCACCGGTTCGGAAATTTGAAAACCGCTTTCCCCGAATCTGATTTAGTGCCAAAGTGACAGAGGGTGCGTCTATTGCAGTCGCAGACACTAAACATACGTCTTTGAATGAATGCTTGTGAAGCACGTGGTGTGAAATCACTGTACATAAGTTTTTAAGAAAAACACGTTGATGCATTGTTTGCGTAGCATGCGACTGCTAAAACCCCACGGTCACTAGGACTTAAGCATATTCCGTAAAATGTGGGTGTTGTAATTACATCCATGCTTACACCTTTGGGGACCCTTCTGGAATGGCCTGAACGTATGTATTTTATTTTTGAATGTATAATTTCAATGTGTTGCGTGTTTTTGGCGCACACCCGCTTAATACTATCACAGGTGATAGGATAAAGACCTTTGACAGGTCAAAGGTGGTGAACTGGTAGAAAATGCTTTTGTATTAAATTAAATAATGTACTTTTAAATTGTGCAAAAAAATATATACTAATGTTACCAGATAGCAGTCCACTGAGTACGGTGGCGACGACGGGTGTCTGCGTGCGTGTGTTGATGACAGCCAGCGGGCGGAACAGCACGCCGTCGGAGCCCATGGCGTAGAGCACGCGCGGCAACGGGAACATGGCGCCCAGCAGGCTCGTGCACAGCGCGAAGATGGCGCCCACCGTCACTATCCACTTGATCACCGGCATACCCACCTCCGTGAACACGTGCGGGAACGGCGCGTCTGCGTCCTGGCAAATATGAAGTGTGCCGTAGAGTTGGCATTTTACGTAGATTTTCGTATTTTAGGCCTTTCATGCAACGCTACTAACCCAGAAACTACGTATTTTTTGAGAAATTTGCAAAATAGCTCGCACTATGCTATATGGGCATAATTACCAACCTACACCTTCGCGCAAAAAAGATTAATTAACGTTCCGTTTCATAAGTAACGCACACTCAGTTCAGTAAATACAAACTTTTTGTTGGAGATATTTCTTCCCCTACTAATAAAAGGCAGTTCTGATTATTCGATAGACACTTGTATTAGAAATAGCTCTTGTAAATCAGACGGATAACGAAGTGATCTTGTAAGTATTTCATTATTTACTTATGAGGTACAAGACCCTTAAAACATGAAGAGTGAATTTTATTCTTGTAGCAAATTGGATTGACAATAAATACGAGGGGCTGAAAACATTATATTTATAGCACTTAAGTACCAAACAAGCATAAGCCTACATGATGGTAAGTAAGTGGTCAGCGCAGCCTATATATATTTAAGCTCGCGTAAAATCGATTCCAATTCTGTTAAGAATCTTCTCACACCTTTATTGTAGGGTCGGTTTCACATAGAGTAATTTTTCCTAACTACTTTAAAAAAGCAAAAGATGCGTTCGATGCTTAGAAATAGAACTCTCTCTAGATATAAGTTAAACCAACCTGCAAATAATACGGCCACATCATAGTCAGGACCGTGGCGATGCTGAAGTAGGACACGAATATGATGACGAGAGACAGCACTATAGACATAGGGATGTCCCTCTTGGGGTTTTTAGCCTCCTCGCCGGTAGTAGCGACACAGTCAAAGCCCACGAAGCCGAAGAAACACTTGGCAGCCCCCGCCATCACCCCAGCGACACCCCAAGGCAGGAAGCCTCCAGCGCCGGCCTTGTCGGCGTACTCTGGGGGTATGTCTTCCACTTTGATGTTCCAGTTTGCTGTGTCACCTGGTTGGAGATAATTATAATGATTAAAGATTTATTTACGATTGTAAGAGCACAATAGGGTAAGTTTGTGGGTGTTAAAGGCCTAACTACCATGTGTTTCATATTTAAATCTTTGGGAGCTGGGGTTTGAGCTATGGATCTATGTTATACTTGACGTACGTACAATATTAATTTGGATCACGTATTACAAGGTAGGTATTGACGTTACATTATACGGTACCAAAATGAAACGTCAAAGCTCAGAAATTCTTAAAAAGCTCTGCTTAAACCGATGACGGGAGGCCCTCTGTTCTCCGTAGAGCTGATTTTCCCCTCCTTCTTAAGCACAGCAATTGGTAACCAATCACATTCAAATTAATGTGTAGGAAGAGGTTTGATGAATTTGTCTGACGCTACATACAATATGCATGCCCATTATCAAACCGCTTGCAACATTTCAAAAAGGTATTTGTGGTTAAATACTTCTGTAAGTAAAATAAATAAATTCAGTCAACTCACTTTTGATGGCGCCGGCGACGACCACAACGACAACAGTGATCATGTTCAGAGCGGTAAACACGTTGTTCAACTTAGTAGACTCACTCACTCCCGCGCCGAGCAACGCTGGAAAAAACAGAAAATGTAGCAAGAAAATTATGGATTGTGTAAGTAATGGATTGTGCTAGAAAGGGGGCGAATACAGAATTGACGACTGATAGAGAGATGGGAGAGAACTGCACCAACCACATACAACATGGGATAAGGGCAGGAGGATTCAAGACAGTGCTATAGCGGAGTGATACCAATACATATTTGAGAAGAAATTCAAAGACGTAATTGTTATCCTCTGACAAATCTACCCCATTAAAGCGTGGAGACGAGACGAAGGAATATTCAACCATCTAATGAACAAGACACGCTCGCTACTTGTTAGCATCTTGGCGAAAAGTCCGGTTGACATTGTTTGTACCTATTTATATAGTTATTATAATTTAATAGGTCTATCTATCATTCGGGTGGCCTTAGTAATATAGGTGAATTATGTCTATACAATAGTAATGCTGCATTCAGATTACTTCTCTAGCAGCGTTTCTCCACTCGCTACAAAGATGGCGCTACTCGCTAACAATTGCAAAGTTTGAGTACAAATACACGAGAACCCAAATCGCGTAATAAGAGTTTTGAATACTCTTACTCGTTTCGGCTTGACGTTGAGTTCTGGGACATCCTGTATACAAGTTTCCAACTACAATAGTCGGGGATGAGCATCACTCGCTCTCCCCATGGTTCTTTTGTATAAAAAAATGACATTTAACATAATTAAGTCAAGTAAGGTAAAAATATAAAGTTAGAACTAGAACTAACCTGCAATGACCAAGACGAGTGCAAACGCAAAGAAGTCAGGATACTCTGCGAGGAAGGGCACCTTGATCGGTGCGATATCCGTCATGGTCTTCGCAATGGTGTTGTTACACAAGCTGTCGATGTAGTTGGCCATCCCTTTAGCAACGCTCGCTGTGCCTATCACGTACTCCAAGATGAGGTTCCATCCAATAGTAAAGGCTATGAACTCCCCTACGCTCACGTAGCTGTATACATACGCGGAGCCGGCCTTTGGAACGCGCGCGGCGAACTCTGCGTAGCACAGACCTGGAATTTGCAAACAACTGCTTGTTTGAGACTGCAATGCCACACATAGACCATAAATTTCACTGGTTTCATATAATAAGGACGTTTGGAGCACGAGATTGAAAATGAATTGTAATAAGATTCTTTTTCACCGGGTTCACTACAATAAAGTGATGAAAAGCATCGTGAGAAAATCTGCATACTTCTGAGGGGAAATTAAATTATTATGCCTGAGCGATCAGTAGGTATATGGATCCCGGATCCCGCTTGATTACTAAGACCTCTGATCCCGGAGTGCCTAAGTTTTCTCCGGACCTCAGTCACACACGTTAGACGGCAGTTCTTTTGTAGAATTCAAGAGTTTCATTATTAGAAAATTACGCGGTTATTATGATGATGTTGGAAAGTATACCTTATAGCAATTCAGTGTTCCTCTTCAGGCACCATTGCGATTCTATTATGTGGTTGGGGCAAATGTACGTTTTGATTGAAACGACAGTTGTATCGGTGACTAATACTATTCATTGTTACATGACAATAGCCAGATTACTTGCGTGTGGGCCGGATCAGTAACGGAGATCAACACGTCAAGAATATTTATGCTAATTAATGCGACAGTAACAGCATGTCTGCCTTTCTATACGGAGATTTTTTCAAACCAATTTTTCGCTTTATTGTGCGCTTTTTTAAATACCTTTGTTCATATATTCGGCTTCGTTCATTTACCTACATCAATTCAGTACAACAGCAATACAGTCATATACTAATAGTATAAAGAGGAAAGATTTGTATGTATGTTTGTAACGAATTGGCTCAAAAAGCACTGGACCGATTTTAAAATTATTTCATCATTTGAATGATCCATTACCCCTAATTAATATAGGCTATATTTCATCCCCGTACTCCCACTGGAACGGGAACTACGAGGGTGAAACCGCGTGACGTCCGCTAGTTTGTAGATAGCGTAACTTTCCCAGCACTTTCATTTGATAACAGATAACATATACCTATTATGACCGCCTGGTTTGCCTGGCATTCTCAGGGTCTTCGTATTACCGCATCGTTTACGTAGGTACCTATTACTTTGTAATATCCTACAATCTCCAACATTGCTCTGTGCAATAAACAACCGGAAAATTCTTTAAATTCTATTAGAAGTTGTTAATTTATGTGCAACGATCAAGTCCCACTTAGCTGCTAACTTAGGAGTTAACTTAACATAAAGTGTCTACTACTTGATATGTAGAAGCATTCTACTCGTATTTGCACATCGCCATCGATTTCTAAATGATGTTTTGTTATTTATGTACCTACTGGAAAGTCTAAAAGGAACTTAACCTTTGAAATTATGTAAAGCTATCCATTAGTTTAACATTAATTTGAGAATACTTACAATATACTAGAGTCTAAGACCTCTATAGTATAAAACTAGTTCTACCTCGCTAGTTAAAACGATGATATAAACCCTTCCATGATGAAATATCCAATACAATACATATTTTTTTAAATACAAACCAGTAATTCCTGATTGCGTTCAACTATACAAACAAACTCTTCACCTTTATAACTATTCTTGTATCATAGTGTTTGTAACTACACTCCTCCGAAATGGCTTGAATTCAATAAGTCTGAGAATAGGACATAAACTACTTATACCCCCTAGTGATTAGGGTGGTCTCTCAAAAATATACATGGCAACACATCGTTTGTCTGAAACTTCAGAGTAGAGAAACTCTAATTACGCGCTGCTTAAAACGATCATAGTTGGCCCCCAGTGATGCGTCATTCAATGACCTTACCAGCAAAAGCAGAGGCGATGGCAGCGACGAGGAAGCTGAGCGTGACGGCAGGGCCGGCCACGTCCTTGGCCACAGCCCCGGCCAGCACGTACACGCCCAGGCCGAGCGTGCTGCCCACGCCCAGGGCGGTCAGGTCCACCAGCCCCAGGCACCGGTCGAGTGGCGTCGCCGTGTCATTGTCTTCTAACTGCTTGCAGCGCCGCAGCGCCGACCATAGGCGCGAACACATCTATAAACAAAATAATATATTTATATTACATGATTTTATTTAACTTGCAATGTATGGAATCTTGCAACTAAACCGATAGAGCTGAAATGTTGTATATACGTTTATATGTACGACAATGCAAGCTTAGCTATGTGACGTCACTCTAATTCCAAAATGGAGGACTATCCAAGATGGCAGACTAGTTTTTTTCTGCACTGCTGCAATATAGGTATCATTGAGAAGTACACGAAAGTATTCGTCAAATTTTCTTAAATTAATACGAGATTTGTATTATTGGATCCAGTTGTTTTAATGTTTGAGACAGTAGTCGACTAGCCCAGACACATTGCCGTTTAAAGATAAGGTGTACTCTGGCCCGCTAACATAAGTTCCGAACTCTTGGTGTTACGTTGTGGCCTTCTCAAAATATCTTCATACACTGTGTCCCAAAGTACTTTGAATATCAGAAATGAGGAGAGGTACAATCGCGAACTAGTAGCTGTATATATTAGCAAGGATCAATTTTAACATTATCTAATCAACGAGTACTTATCATGTACTCCACTTCTGTGGAAATAACGGACACCTATCTTTCGACAGTCTCAATCTCAATTGATGCTAGCCATACATTGTTATTTGTTGTGGTAAATATATTTTCAATACTTATATTGTAAACCCGATGTGCAGTGCTAATATAATTAACGAAGCAGATCTCAAACTATATGTCCAACACTGCCGTTACCTGAACACTACAGTGCCCCAAGAGTTGACTTTGCTACCTTCGAACGTCGTCGCTTGACCTTACGTTTCAAGCTTTTTGTGTATGGAGACGTAAAACTTCCCACACTCGCTTGGAGCGCTTTTTATCGTTCTCATACAAAATTAGGAAAATACGCAGGCGATATCGTCAGACTACTGACAACTCACATGAAAACCTGTCAGGTAAATCCACAAACAAATACATTTTTGATTTATGATTGACGTTTAGGGAGCGTTAAACTGAATCTTTGGAAGATTTCAAACACCTTTTTGTCAAACCGTCTCGTGCAATATAATTTGCAGATCTACCTGGTCCATGATGTAAACAAGTCGCAAAGCAGGTAAGTGATGGGTTGATCATCATCAATGCCTCATCCTTCACGGTTGTTACTCGGCGTCATGGCGCATGACGGTCAAGGGCGCGTCTGGACAATTGGCTGACACGTCACCGCATTATGACAAGTTAGGGCTGGCACTCACATCAGTAGTTCTGCCAACAGTACCCCTATCACGAGTTTGCCACCGTTTCACTGATCTACCCTCGCTAGCGTCTCTGCCGTATATTTGTATGAGAAATTGTACAGCGCCTCCAAGCGGTGACGTGAAGAACTGAAATATCTCATACAAATATTGTCAGTGACGCTAGCGAGTATAGATTACGAAAACGTTGCAAAACTCGTGATAGGGGTAGGTACAGGGCGCTAACTATGATCGTTTAAGCAGAACTTAGCTTTGACATTAAATTTTACCTATCACCGCAAGCGCGAGAGAATTTGACTTCGTCTAGCCCTACAGAAATGCTTAATACGCTCTGCTTAAGCCGATGATGGTAGGCCTCCCGAATATGTAGAATAAATTGACGTAAACACCCATACCGTAAGAATTCGCACCTTAAGGATTTCGTACTACAATTCAGTCAGTCGTTAAGAATTTCTAAGTCGTTAAGGATCTGAGAAGTAGACTTCAATCGTCATTTACTGCTTATATACGAGTATTGGGCCGTCCAATTGGTTGTTTCAATACACAGTAATATTTTTACTATCTATAAATATTATACTATGGAGGCAACCCTAGACGCGCGTGACATACAAATTAGCTTCTAATACAGTTCACCTCTATTGATTTCCAGTTTGATAACCCTGCATCTAATGTCACGTGAATGATGCTAAAATACATTTTACAACATTTCACGCCATACTACCTCATGACATATACAGATTTTTTTTTTAAGGTTTTTAGTTATAGTTAGTGGTTAGTTGTTTATCTGTATTAAACAGAATTGTAATTTGTTAAATAAATGGGTATTAATATTTATCAGACAATGATACAAGAAAAAAAATCTATACAGATGAATAAAATTTAAGTGTCTTTTAGTGAAGTAGCTTTTTACTTAATGCATATGAAAGTACATACGTATCTAACATTAAATAACTATTAAAAAAACAGTTAGTCAGTTTGTTTGTTCGGTAATTTCTGGAACGGCGGGTCCGATTTTAATGGTTGTTTCACTGGCGGGCAGCTTACACACTTACTACAGCAGAGTAACTAAGATTAATTGATTTATCTTTAAATCGGATTTCGCGAAATAAGACCACCCATGATATTAAGTCCATGCGGGTGAAACCGCGTGGCACAGCTACTATAAAATAAATATATAAGTAAGTATGCATAATCGTCTACAGTAAGAAGACGGCTGAGTTATTCACCAAGGTTTCTCAGCGGCCAACTCGTCGTCGAGTACCGGTTTTAAAGATACGAAATGTAACCTTCTCCTCTATGTATCTATTTCCTATGATTGAAAACAACGCTCGTCGTTGAGTTCGACGCTGAGAAACCTTAGTGAATAATGCGCTGGGGCCCAACCATGAGCTCTTATTGCAATGATAGTTCAGCTGTGCGACAGTGACAGATGTATGCACGTCACATACATCTGTCTCATAAATGAGTGAAACTATCATGGCAATAAGAGCTCATAGTAAGGCCCCTGGTGCATTTCCCCATGTGGGAAACCTTCGAAGGGTTATGCAACTCTCTCGCAAGCCAATCTAAACGCGACACGGTTAGTGGTCGCGGTAATGAAACGTACACGAACTCGTAATCAACTACTCTGCAATTTTACTGTTATATAGAATTTCGGCCTTTTAATGGCCTTAAGGACTTATTAAGTAACGAGCGGTAGGGCATAATGGGATCTCGTACGCAATCATTGGCAATAGGTATGCAAACATTTGTAAACCTATGAGGTATGAGAGCTGTGATGGCCGTGGGGTTTGGCCAGCATGTGCAGTGAGTTCACACAACGTGCTTTACGGTGAAGGAAAGCATCGTGAGAAAACCTGCATATGTCTGAGATGTAATTCCAAAGACGTATGTATAGTGGCTGTGACGGCGATAGACTCACCGTCTATCACGTTGGCACTTAATCATCTTCGGTGAAAACTGGGAGTCGTTATTACAGCACCTCTGCCTACCTCTTCGGGGAATACAGGCGTATGTATGTATAAGGTATTGTTTTGTGTACAAGTATAGATACAAACGACGTTTAGCGTATGAAGGCAACCCTAGATGCATGTGACATTCAAATTACCTTCTAATACATTTAATCTCTTTAGACTTTCGGTTTTGATAACCCTGCATATAATGTCACGTGAATTATGACACTGTGTCCCAAGTACCCATAGGTTGTGACAACCGACGTTTAGCGTAGCTCAAATTGTGTTGATTATGAGATTGGAATCTGCGTGTTTCGCAGAAGCGCTTGCGCCAACAAGGCAATGATGACAAAAATCCAACAACATTTTGCGTTCAAAGTTTTGATAGAAAAGTAATCTTCTAATCTATAAAGATAAATAAAATTGAAGTGTCTGTTTGTAATTTCAAAATAACAGCTTTTCACTAAATTCATATGACAGTATACACGACATTGACACAAAAAAACCAAGTTTTTAAATTTTTCTCTGTCTGTCTGTCTGTTTGTTCCGGGTAATCTCTGAAACGGCTGGACGGATTTTAACGGAACTTTCACTGATAGGTAGCTGATGTTTCAAGGAGTAACTTAGGCTACTTTTATTTGTTAAAAATATTAGGGTTCCACGACAATAAGGAAGAAACTAAATCTACGCGGGTGAAACCGCGGGGCACAGCTAGTCACATAATAAAAAACACACAATACAAACATATTCGTATCAGTCTAGACAAACACCTTAAAAATTCAACAGAATATTAGGTGCCTGGCAAACAATTTGTCAGCTAATTATCCTTATCAATTCCTTCTCTCTTATCATTTAAACGTAATTTTCTTTTTTCCTAACAATTCAAACATGAAAAAGAATAAAAATATAGTACGAAAGTTTGTTTAATATGCTCACGCCATCCCTAAGGGGGTTAGCAGAGGTGTTGTAACAACAACTTCATTTCACCAAATATGATTGAGTACCAACGTGACAGAGGGTGTGTCTATTGCCATCTCAGGCACTTTGAATTACTTCTTAGATATATACAGGTTGTACTCACAAAGTTTATGAAAAATATTTATACGGTTTGGTAAAATTACCATCGGTTCGGAAACCAGCCCTCTGAAACAACCGGCAAGAAACTCAGGCAGGCCTCTTTTACATCATAAACGAACAAAGAGCAAAGTTGGTGACTTGGCAACTACAACCCTTTTGTTACCTATGAATTAGCTCCTGACGAGAAAGTCACAAATTTATACATTTCGCATTAGGTATAGTCATGTATAAAAGTCCTTAAGACTATAATTTGCACATGCAACGTCTATAACGGCTATAGTATTACATAAGAAGTTACTAACGCATTCCAAATCTGAGCTATTACGAAATTTTTATTAACTAGGAGTAGTTAAAAGTGGTAAAGCACTTTCGCGACTGACCTTACATGTATTTATTATATTATTGATGAAAACGAAATCTTACCTCAATTAAAATTCAACTTTAACACAATTAAAATACGGGTTATAATAAAGAAACGTACGTATACGTTCGAAATGACAGAATCACTGTGTATCAACAGAGTGACAACGTTAAAATGAAAACCGTTTGTCATTTGAGTTGTGTTTGCTGGGTTTATCTTTACGATGAGGCGAATGAATGCGAGAACATAGCAAATAACATGAGAGTATATTTACATAGTTGCAAAAACTATTGGTTTGTCCGGAAATTCAAACAAAAAGAAAAAAATAACTAATTAAAAGAGTTAGGGCAAAACCGTGTGAGCACAGGCGATATTTAAAAAATGTTTTCAACACTTATACCTATATATCTATGTATAATATTGTAAAAACTGTTAAGTTGGTCTTTCATTACAAACTCATTCACAACCATGAATAAACAACATGAACTATCCACTCAATACGACCTAAAATCCCTTGAAATTAAATATTGATATATTTCACAACAAATGTATTACAGAGCCAGACGGCCCAGTGTCACAACACTAGTTTAATAAATCAGACAAAAACACAATAAGAATAATAATAAAGAAAGTAGACCAGAGTTACGACGTATCATTGTTGGCACAGGCTTCTAAGGCTTACGGGAAAATTGTATAGTTGTATCATAACGATAACACAATGAGATAGCAATGTTATATATTTACTTAGTTTTTATCGTGTTAAACTGTCAAAAAATGTATCTTATTTTCAGGGTTCTGTAGTAAAACTGTATAAACGATACCCGCAGTCGCTAGCGCCAATCTGTCACTCCTGTCACATTATGTACTTAATAGTTCTAATATTGATTTTTCTATTAACAGAGGGAGACCAAGGCTTAGTTACATACAACAGCTGAAGGAACAAGTCAGCGCCATGTCGTACAAGGAAGTCAAAGTGTTGGCGGACAATAGAGAGGGTTGGCGATTGCTTCACCGACAAGAGCCTAGCTCTTAAATAAATGATGATGACACCATCACTTTATCATTCAATTTGTTATTACACATAGGTACCTACATAGCACCGTATGATAGATCAGGTGTAAACAATCACACACAAGACACGCATCATGTAATTTAAATTAGTATCAAGTGTGGCCGTGGGGGTCAAATGCGAAAATTTTTAAGGAGCTCTCAAAATACCTGGTTGACGTCTCTGGTGACCGCCGAGCTGGTTCTTACCTCGGTCAGAGAATCAGTTCAGCAATGCAGCGAGGTAACGCAGCCAGCTTGTTGGGCACCATTCTCGCAGTCACAAATTCAAATTCTATGTTCTTTTATTGTATTAGATTTAAAAAAAAATTTAGTTTTTTTTTTATGTTAAGCAGGTCAAATAAAACCGTAAAGAACTATCTGTTATTGGATACAGTAAAGTCTTGTCATGTCAACGGTTTTTTTATTTTTAACCATCTTCGTAAGAGGTATGTTTTTTATTTTATCAACGCTTACGGAGAGTGGATCGCGGGACACTAGTGGCATTGCTACTACTTCCCGTTAAGTTAATATAATTGGATTGGTGAGGTGTGACTGGTGATAGGTATTTATGTTAGTATAGAATAATGTTGTAAGTGCAATTCTTACAGTTCACTCATGACATTTGTTCCTTGTGCTATATTCGACCGAGATATTGTAATAAAATTAAAAATATGTTACGATGATAGTATTTTTTCCGTTTAAAATCTGACCGCGCAAATTAACAGTCCCCAAAGTATGTATGTACCTAATGTAAATGTAAGTATATATGTATATATACATATACAAACGTCGAATAACCTTGCGTTTCTGCGTGGCCCAAATTGTGTTGTTACTTTTTCGGACGCGAATTGTAGTTGAATTCCAAAGATCAACTCATTTCGAGCCATACGCATTTCATCGGATGGTCAATTCTTCGACGTGCTTTACCAGGGCCTAAACTAAATAAATCATTTTCATTTTGATTAGATACTGTTCAAATATTGTATTGTTTATATAAAAACTTTACTATACATAAGTAATAACAAGGAAGCCCAGTCTTCTCTCGGGCTCGAATCGGTTTCTCTCGGGATCGTGCAAAGAAGGCTGGCAGCATTGCCATAGGACGTGAGTAAAAGAGGTTGATCGAAAATGTACCTTGGTTCTTCACTTGACGCACACTTTTGAAAAGTCTGTCTCCTTAATTTTGTTTCATATAAATTCACTAACTGTAGATCAATGTAAAAAATAACAACAAAAATCCACTCTTTACATACGTTTAGACCACAAATTGGGACGCATTTTTCGTTAAATAATTTGATTTGTAAACTACCCTCCTGTGACAAAAATCTCGGAACTGACTTAACAACATGACATTTGTCAATGTTGCTACAGTTAATAATTAAATAATTGAGGCGCCATTTGACAATATTCACATATCCTTCAACATATTGCCATACGTAAAATATGATGATTAATGATACCTGATACAAATAACAAAAACAATATTATCGCGTTTTGGAAGGTGATTTGAATTTATCCTTAAATATAAATTACCAGTTGGACTGACCCGGTGACTTTTTGCACTTATTTGGGTTTTGCCTTAAATGAAGATACGTTAACCTTAACCCCGAAACGATTACAAATACATACTAATAGCAAAAAAGGTATCTGTCTGTCTGATACTGGCAGGTGGCAGACTTTATAATAAAATATACGTGCATACTAATACTTATATTAGTTTACTGCAAGCAGTGCGGAATCCAGGAATAAATCATTCGATCGCGCATCTACGAGATAATAAGCGGGCCTCCCTAGCGTAATGTCAGTAAGGGGTGTCTCATCGTAGACATATACGTCATTAATGTATTTTAATTTAGACATTTTGAGATCAATTTGACATTATTTTGACAGAACTTAAATAAAGCAGTATTTTTTTAAATCTTTAAGAGTTAAATAGGCAAGTAGGTAGTACTCTCTCACGTTCTACGGACCAAACGTTCTTATATAAAAAAACTAGCTGTGCCCCGCGGTTTCACCCGCGTAGATCTTAATTTTATGGTTGCCCGCGGATCCCTAAAATTTTTTTAAAAATCTAAGTAGCCTTAGTTACTCCTTGTAACATAAGCTATCCGTCAGTGTAAGTCCCGTTAAAATCCGTCCAGCCGTTTCGGAGATTACCCGGAACAAACAGAAAGACAGAGATGTTATTTTTAAATTTGTTTTTCTATGTTAGTACCGTGTATACTTTCATATGTATTTAGTGAAAAACTGTTATTCTGCAGTTACAAACAGACACTTCAATTTTATTTATCTGTATAGATAAAAATTGTTCCATACTGCTTATTAATCTAATACTTATACTGTGTATATACTTTACTTTTTTTATTGTATATAATCTACGACTTACACACGTTTAACAAGTTTGCAATATTGATTAGTCAGACACGTTTTTTCCTGTGGTATTTCTATCTATATGATACTGATATGCTACAAACTAACTAAATTATGTAAAGTCTAGTAAAATATTGCAATGACATGACTGCATTGTTTCACAAAGATGTGAATGAACAATCACTGAAAATGACGCCCAAATAACTACATCATCTTTATCATTGCACGTATCATGCGAGCGCATAGTGTTAGGATAACAAGTTCATTGCCCCCTTTTAACCGACTACAAAGGAGGAACGGAGGTGCTATGTTACGAGTGTGATTTGCAAGTGAGTTGCCATGTAAGGTTCCCATTATTGGTAGCGCCCCCTCCCCGTACCCATGGGCTGGCGACTTTACTCACCTCACCAAATAGCCTTATAAGCCTGTGATCTTTTATAAGGAAGAGATAGGAACAAAAAAACTCTACATAAACTCTTAAAACACTCATACAGTCCCCAAGTACTAACTTTAAGCCGTGACTTCGTCTGAGTAATGTTTTTTAAGAACCCTAATTCGTTGTTGGGAGTCAAAGAATGAAAGAAAAAAAATTTGCAAAGCATTGTAATTTTTTTGTAGTGTTCTTTTGTAATTGTTGAAACATTTTACTTAGCTGATAAAAGTGCTATTTTAAGTAACGTATAAAATGTATTCAATGTTGAAGAACCATAGAATGAATAAATTAATTAAACGAATTAAGGAGTAGCGATTTAACCCGAACGCGAGTCGACACCAACATTAGTCTTTTATCTGGCATCCTAACGATACATGATCAATGTCTACTTTCACCGTACGATGGTTGAATTGACAAGTTGTGAGGAATGCATGTTCCGGGTCGCTTAATAGAGTCATAGATATATTAGATAGATAGATTCATTTAACAGTTATTACATCTAGACTTATTCTTAGGTCCGCACTAAAACCCCCCCGGTGGCCATCCTCAGTGCTCAGGGGCGACTCCGGGAACTCTGATAGATCGCACCGGTGACCCCCCCACACTTTGCCGGGGCACATCCCCGGGGCAGCCGTATCGCCGCCCCTGAAGACCTCGCTGTGCAAGCCTCCCGGGCCCGCGGCTCGGTGGTCAAAGCTCCCACCCCGATCACTGCCAGCAGGCCCTCCGGCCCCCTTTTAGTCGCCAAGTGGGCATTCATTAATTGGTGAGTTGTCGTAACATTTAATTCGATCTCCTCCCCCCTCCGCACTTCACGTGTTTTAAATGCATACAGATAAATAAAATTGTAGTGTTCTATTTGTAATTCCAAATTAGCAGATTTTCACTGAATGTATATGACAGTTAATATAATACTAAATAAATCTTGTTTTTAAAATTTCCTCTGTCTGACTGTTTATTACGGCTAATCTCTGAAATGGCTTGACCAATTTTAACTTCGGAGGTTAAATTCGGAGCACTCGTTACCAAAGGAAGTGTAGGAAGGAAGCACCAATGTGGATGAAGCGAAAAAAGTAAGTAAGGATCGTAGCACGTGCCAAACGCTGGTCTCTGCCAACCCCCATGGGATACAGACGTGAGCATATGTATGTGTGTAAAAATTTTCAATAGAAAAAAAGTATATTTCAGTGCAGAAGAGCGCTCCAGGCACTGCTTAATAACTTTCCAACCAAATTACAAGTTGTAAAACGTTATTTCGTATACCAACGGTATATGTGCACAGGATAATAAAAACGCATTCAGGTTTTTTTTATTGCACTTAAAGTTTGGTAATAAACTTGATAGGATCTGGTTTGTACTCTCCATTAGCTTTTTAAGGTTTGAATATAAAAGAAATCGTCTCGATATCTGACTTTTAAAAAGCAAAATTTATGCATCTTCATTTTCCTCTTCCATCGAGGTCGACCAAATGTTTGTTGCTTTTCGTGTTTGTAGCAATCACAGACATATTATGCTATCTATGTCTGCGGTAGCAATGTATATTCTTCTAAAAGACTAATTGTTGAGTTTCTTGCCGGGTTCTTCTCAACAAAAGCAACCTTCCGAACCCGCTGGTAACATTTATAAACCTGTATTATTTTTTGTGTCTTGAAAAAAAGTTATCAATTCGACTGCTAAATTTTTTTGTTTTTGATGTTTGTAGAGATAAACAATTAAGAAGGGTACTTCTAATCTATAAAAGGACACAAATAGTACAATATTTTGCCATACATACTAGATGCAGGGTAGAAGTTGATTAAATAATTATTTGACTTTGTGTTCAACCAACTTGACGTTTGCTATACTATGAGTATTTAGCTACCTCTAGCTGGAGCAATATAATAATAATCTTAAGTGCCCATTGTTCAATCTAATATAAAACAGTTCACAAACCACTAGACGTCACTTGGCTGATGTGAATTGTAACTCAAGTTATACATTGCTAATTATCTAATAACGTGTACGATAAAGTACCTGCTGGTCCCGTCGCGAGCTATGAGCGCTGTCCTTGAATGAGCAGTAGTAATTAAATGAGTCATCTCTATCGCAAATAAACACTATTTTCACTAAGCGCTCAGAACTCGGGACGGCTTCTGAACTAGATATTAATAAGGCAAATGTAAGCTTCATATGAAAACAGCAGGTAATAGGCAGACCTCTTTTTCTTCAAATTGCGTCCTTGCACCAAACATCCTAATTTAAATATTGTACTATTGATGAAAATGATTCATTCAGTTTAGTCGAAGAATTTACCACCGGTTCGGAAACTAGCCTTCTGAGAAAAACCGGCAAGAAACTCACACAATTGCATTGCACATTGGCTGTGTAATGCAATTGTGTTGGTGGCTTTTTTCATTAAAATTTTTCACAAATTTTGACTTCAGTGAGCGTGGAATTACAAAAAAACTCGTCCGACTTTCATATCTTTTGAGATTACGGAGTGCAGCTTAAATAGTCCTTCAGTCTTGTCTGTTGGTGATATCACTGTTTAACAAGTACAAAAAACTAGAAAATTTACCTTGTTTTGCCTCTGAATTAAACAAAATTATACAATATTCTTTCAACGAACACACTCACACTTCTAGAATGTAACTATTCCTTAACACTGAGCGGTACTGAGGGAATTGGAACACTTTTTATACTGCATAGTGTAATATTTCCCTAAACGTGACGTCAAGGTCAACGTCATCATACAATATGACTTGTGCGACTATAGCGGGAGAAACCTCATCCAACTGTCATATCTCATGCAGTCAATTAACATGATTGTAACGCTTATAGATATCGGTCGTGACAGACGTTTAACAATACATTGTATATTATATACATTTCAGGACAAACTACACAACATGTATTTGCAATTATATTATGTTTTAAGAGAACCGTGGTAGCCGTGGGGTATGAGCAGTCGCCTGCTAAGCAAGCGGCGCAAGTTCGAATCGCAGTGGGGCCTGTACCAATGAGGTCGACTAAAATCTTATGTACAGTGATTTCACACCACGTGCTTTAAGGTGAAAGAAAACATCATGAGGAAATCTGCTGAAGTAATTTAAAGACGTATGTCGTATGGATAGACTCACCATCTATCACGTTGGCACTTAATCATCTTCGGTGTAAAGTGGGTGTAGTGTTAACTCACATTACGCTAGTTATGTTTGAGTCCCATGTAATAGGGGGCGAACCTATTGCCATTAACCGGGCACTAATCCATACTCCGGGCTTCTACTGGACAATTACAGATAGAACGCCTTCTTCTATGTGTAAGTATCATGTATTAAATCCGTATTAAAGGCTTCTAGAAGATTTAAAATCTCACGTTCTTCGTACACGTCACAGAGAATCAGGGTTGTCAAGTGAATCAGATTTTTCATTAGTCTCATAGATACATACATATGACGCCCGTTTCTATTGCACGTAGGTCGTTGATGATCCCGGAAAATAAAGGGTTTCTTGAATTTCCTTCCTTCTTTTCTGACGTAAAGCAGCGGTAGCAGGAAGAAAAGTAATTTACGTAGATGCTTGGTAAATCAGTTGATCAAATGTTTTGAAGGAAGCTGATATGAGCTCCATTCCAAGATATTCCTGCATCATAAAGGTAGTGTCAATTAGTTAGTGGTACCTAAAGGTTTGTTCTGGAAAAATAATTGAGATCCATAATGACCATGCGGATATAGACGGGATAACTAGATAAGACGTATGACGGTGCAAGTGAATGATGAAGGCAATGACTGGCATTCGAATCATACTTGTGAACAGGTTGCTTCTGGGCGCTGGTGATCTCAAGCTGCACAATTGTATTTAGAACGTCATTTGTGTTGTAGATAATTGCTAGTCACGTTTGCTGGCCCTCGCGACCTTTTTTTTTTTTTTTATAGATTTTATTATTTACGTGGAGTAGAGGGAGAGAATACTACTCACTCGCAATCTAGAGTAACAATATGTAACGTTTTCAATACGGCACGGTACTGGTTTCTGACGATTTAAAAAATCTTTGTTAGATTAGATTCCTTATAGTGTATGATAAAAATAACACCAATAAAAATATTTCTCTAACTGACGCCAGATTGCATTGAGTAGCATTTAAGTAAATACACAATGATTCGGTAAATAATCACTTCCATATTTGTGCCGGCAGATTGAATGGCACTGCGAGAACAAATATTTACACTTAGCAGCAATTAAACAAACAAATACCTACTGATTAGCTAAGAGGAGAATATTGTTAATCTGGAAAAGGATTGCCTCGACAGTCCAGGGGCTCAACCACCCAGCTCTTATTGCAATGTCAATTCAGTTGTGCAACAATGACAGATGTATGCACGTCATCTGTCTCATAAATGAGTGAAACTATCATGGCAATAACAGCTCATGGTAAGGCCCCTGTGGTCGCAAATGCTACTGTGGAACACGAGTTCCGTGCCCGGGTTGGGCAAAGGATTTTCCAAGCAGCCCGGAATCTGGATTACATAGTTGGTTAATGGCAATAGGCTCGCCCCCTATTAAATGAGACATAAACATAACTGGAGAAATGTGGCATATAATGAGGAAGTGCATTTTCCACTTCATATTTTTAGATAAGTGATGGGTATAAATAATTTAACCTCTTTTTCAAATAACGTTTAATGAGTGTTCCGAGGTGTCACATGCATTGGATAAAGAATTCTTTTTTAACTTTAATAATCTTCAGCACAATGAATTCATCTACATTTTTAATTTTTTTTCACGCTATAATTCTTATGATTTAATATGTCATAATCTTGTGTAGGCTGTACGTCATTCCTTAAAGCCTCTCATGACAAGTTAAGCTGTAAATATATTATAATACAAGGTCAGCTCATACTAGAAACGTAATCCATTTTTCCTACTCGTCTTCCGCCTGACTCTCTCTAATGTATGGGACATTGTTTTGGGATCGGCACTTGATATATAATGATGACTTAAATTTTACACGATACGACTGCCACCAGCACTCTGAGTGCCTAGTACGAGTTTTTCACTGCCGCCGTCACAAGTCACCGCGTCAAAGTTAACGCAGATTTGTATGGGATCGGAGCAGCGCCTCTGTCGGCCTAAAGATGACACTATTGTGAGCCCATACAAATCTGCGTTTACGTCGACGCGGTGACTTGTGACGGCGATTTTAAGAAAACTCGCACTAGGCACTCAGAGTGCCGCTGGTGGCAGTCGTATCTTTGCTACCCCTTTAAGAGGAAAATCAGTTACATGGGTAAACCAGACCTTAGATCTCTGTCTCACTGGTAACGTTTGCCAATGATGTTCAATTAGCAATCGGGACCGACGGCTTAACGTGTGGGGAGAGCAAGTGATCGTGCTCATCCCCAGTAAAGGGAAGATCTTTCAGCGAAACCACGATTCCCCAGGCATGATACCTACCTTGCTGGATAATCTTCCCTTTCTTGGGGATGAAAATGATCACTAGCTCTCCCCACAAATCATCAATATTCTGCCTCTGATGAGAGATGCTTAACATTCCTTAGCCAATGATATGCACATTAGTAACTATGCGATAACGAATCACTTATGTTCAAACACGTCTTTTCAATGATTGGTGCAAAATTCATGCAGTGAAACTGATAGAACCGGAATAATTACTTTACCTGCAACCTGTTAGTAACCTTATTTACCAAGATTTAAATGTCATTAGATTTCTAAGACACTATATTTACCTAGATTTTATATCAGGGACTATTTAAGACCAGTCTAACAAGCCTTAGCTCGCAAAACCCGCCGTGTATGGATTTATAAATATTGGTAGTTGCTTTCGTACCTATTGATCGGATACATAGAATTTACAATTTACCACTTTTCACCAAAGAACTGGCTTCGATTATACACAGTCAGTAACTTTATAACAGTAAAATACATTTTTAATTTTAACGCTTCTTAAAACCTTTTATTTATCTATATCTAGCTGTGCGCTGCGTTTCACCCGCTAGACTTAATTGTGTTATACCACGTTCCACGGGAACGGGATAATCCTATGTCGATATTCTGGTTCTACTACCTCCCTACCAATTTTCAGCCAAATCGCTTAAGCCATTCTCGACTTATAAATAGTGTAACTAACACGACTTTCTTTTATATAGATTACTTATATATAGACTAGCTGTGCCCCCGGTTTCACCCGCGTACATTTAGTATCTTGCTGCTTTTTAAATAAAATTAGCCTACAACACTCCTTGAAACTTCAGCTATCTGCCAGTAAAAGTCCCGTTAAAATCCATCCAGCCGTTTACGCGTGGCATTTTTATATGTATAGATTACTTATATGAAGCTCTCCTTTGTTTATTTGGTTACACGCGATAATATAAGAACTACCCTGTTTGATTTGAGCCCTTCATGATCACAATGCCTACGCCGCAAAACGACTTTTAGGATTGCGTCTACACTATTTTGTCAGTTAGTCTTGTAGCGACTAACTGACAAAATAAAAAATTAAAACGAAACGAAATAAACATTTAAAACGAGTAGAAAGCTAAATACATAGGTTAGGCACCTATGTTATCCAATAACCGACCTCGAGTGTCTAAGCAAAAAATATCTCACAAAAACGTGACCAGTCATACCAGGATTGTAAACTTCAGATGAGACTAGTACTTAATTATTATTTTAATATCCATCATGTGCGACGCTCGAAGTGTGTATGTATGTATGTATATCATTGTGCCACACTTTTTTTTAAATTTTCTTTTCTCGTTTTTGGTTAGTAACCGGTTTTTTAGGATACGATTACTTATTCATAGCAATTTATGTATTTATAAGCTATTCCCCGTGGTATCACCCGCGTAGACTTTATTGAATTATTATTGAAAATCCTAATGAAATCGGTCCAGTCATTTCAGAGATTACACGGAACAAACAGACGCACAGACACATAACGCAAAAATTATAATTGGTTTTTTATGTGAGTACCGTATATACTTTCTTGTGGATATGTTATACCTATAATTTATTTATATAGATATAAATATGAAAAATAAATTTTAATCTGGTAGTGAAGACGGGCGTGGCAACTATAAAATGTCTACCCTGCTGCGAAAATATTCAGTAACCATTCCGGGCGGAATTGAAAAAAATACAACTTAAAACGCCTTTCTAAATTTTTATTCACACAAGAGTACATTCAAAGAATATTTATGTAGGTAGGTATATTTTACAGGTTATTAACCTAAGCGCTCCTCGCGTCAATAATTTAAATCTATTGTCAGTCTCAGTATCAGTTAATAAAATTGAAGTGTCTGTTTGAAATCCCAAATTAACAGCTTTTCACTAAATGCATATTATGAAAGTATAACAATATTTTAAAATAATCTCTGTTTGTCTGCCTGTCTGTCTGTCTGCCTGTTTGCTCGGGGTAGCCTCCGAAACGGTTAGACCTGTCATAGCTGATATAAAAAGGCCTTACTTAAAAAAAATATGGGTTTCACGAAAAAAAACTACGCGGGCGAAACCGCGGGGCAAAGGTAGTATTTAACACGTTTAGAATGTTGTTTAGAGCCCGCAGTTAATTTTCGGGTCAGATAGATTGTTAGTCTGTTCAAACACGAAATACCTAGTTACCATACGCCGAAGGCTAAACTACACTGACATTGAAAAACTGTGCCCAATATTTTTTCCTCTTGTAGTTGAACATAAACAGACCTTAATGCCACTATTTGGAGAATTGAGGTGGTAAACTTCAAATTAATACCAGATCGTCCAAAATTATACTTTTATTGGAAATTGTATGGAAAACACTCAAAACGCGTTTGTAAGCGTGTCTAGAGGCAAACGTGACATATAGCCTTGGTGGTCGATCATTTACTTGTGGTAATCACCCGGCCACCGTTCTTGACCGGCATTTCATAATGCAACCGTGTTATAACATTAGTTTATTATTGTCACTAGGTGATATGATTATATTGAAAATAATTTATGTTTACTGGTTCAATTATGATACAGCATAATATATATCTATACTATAAATATATATCTATACTAAAAATAGTGACTCATCGAAACTAAAACCCGGGGAGTATCGTGTTTTATAATTGTTTACTCATAATAATACTACACATTACATCCCTCACTACCATATAACACTGCTCATAACCTATGAGCAACGTCCAATACACACCTGGCCCAGTGACAGTCTCACTTTACTTGACTTGTTAGTGGAAGTAAAGTTGAAGACAAATACTATCGCCACAGACAAATATATACTACCTTTTTACCTGTTTAAATTTGGGATTGAATAAAATATAACGAGGAATGTTTGAATGGATCTTCTGTACTTCGTCTTAATATAATATCAACTTAAATAAACACATCTTAAAATAATAAGTAATCTTTACATCTTTCGTCGTCCGTCTTTCACGTCTTCCACCATCGTTCTGTCATCCGTCACTTTTTACTTCTTCCTCTTTTATTCTTTCCGATCACACGTTACCTATCATTCTGACATAAAACCTCTTCCCACACTGCCTAAAATACACATACACCCTAGCAATTTTATTGTGGTACACATTACTAACTGTACATAATAGCTACACAACTTGGTTTATAACTTCTTCAAATCTCTCATATATCTCTAATTTGCATTCCAGTCCTCTACAACAATGAATACCATGATGACCCGTAAAGCAACAGCCCGGGATGTAGAGGACAAACTCAGGAAAGCACTGCAAGAACTTCAATTGTCTAAAGCCCTTTGTGACAAACTGCTACAAGAGAGGGATGAGAGCGAAGAGGAAGTAGTAAACATCAATATGAAAAACAGTCAATTGAAGAGGGAAATGGCCGAACTACATCTACAATATACTGTAGTTGAGGAGGAGCGGAACCAGCTGCAGGACATTGTTGCATCATTTAAAGAGTGCAGCAACACCCATGAAAAGGCCCTGACTCGCATCTCAGAACTGGAGAATAGCTTGAGTCTTGCCCATACACAGGTGTACAATCTGGAAACAGAGCGAGAAATCAACCAGACCACCGCCACGCTCAGCCTCTATGATGAACTGGTAAACACTGACTCCGGAGCCTTACTAACTGACAAACTGGTTACAATTGACCTCACCAATGATGTTTCCTCACATGTACATATGTCTAGCCATAATAAATTAAAAAAGTATATTAGGTATAATAGGTTCATTAAGAAAACTAAGAAATTAATTAAAAATCAAAGAAAGTTTTTCAACAATGTGAAATTAACTAAAGACTGTTTGTCCTTAAGAAATAGTTTAGATACATATGAGTGTAGATTAAGTAAGTTAAAACTCAAATATGACACAGACATTCAACAATTGCAATCTGACTTACAATGCAAGGAGCAATACTTAATTGACTTAACAAATAAATATACAAGTGCCCAGAAACAGATTAGCGAACACATCTTGGCTACCACAGAGTTGGTAGACCTATGTAATTATAATGTGGAGCGCTTTGACTCATTAACTAACAAGCACTCTTGTGACTGTGTGATCTCACTATCAACAGCATCAGATGGTGAGCCTCTGCCACTGCCCTGTAAGTTACAGGTTGCTGAGTTGAGTGAAACTGTGGAACAAATAAACCTATGTCCACCTGGACAAAAAACAATTGTGTATTCAGATAAAATTGGTAGGAACTTTAGTAGCCTTTTAAATAAAAGTATAACTCATTCAGTAATAAATTATTGTATGCCAGGGGCCTCATACAGGCAAATAGTTGAAAAAATTGTAAGTAACAACCATGACAGTCACACCACAGTTATTTTATTAGTCGGACAAACTCCAAACATTAGTAAAGGGGAAATAATAAATAGTTTTGGACAGTTGACAGACCTGCATGTAGGTAGGGTTATATTATGTACCATACCGTATAGCATAAGCTACACTGAAGCACAAAACAAGCATTTATATCACATAAATAGCTTATTACATAACATGACTTCCCATAATGACAAGTTTGTGCTCTTCGATTTAAACAATTTTATTAGTAATGTTAAGGCAACGCGGGGATCACTTTTTATTCCCCAGAAAACTAGACAGAAGCTCGCTACATTGTTAGCTTATAATATTAATAACCCTGTTATAGTGAATATAACACAGCTTAGATTAAGTGACGAACCAGTGATAGATAGATGTTCTACTAGCACTGTGATTGATCCTATTGATACTTTAAACCTTTAAGTAAGACAACAGAGAAGTCAGTTGCATGTATTATGCGACTGCTACACCAGAATATCAACCGCTTCTCTGGCAAAATTCTTGATTTAGAATTATTATTAGAAAGAATACCAATTGATTTAATTTGTTTAACTGAAACCTGGTTAAAACCAGATACCATGATATTTAATATTAGTAATTACACCATTGCCAGTTTTTATAACAGACTCTCAGCCGAGGGTGGTGGTGCTATTATTTTACTGAATAGTAACATCAAGTCCAAAGACAGGAAGGATATTACCAGCCTGTCTGTGGAACGGGTCTGTGAAGCGGCTTGTGCAGAGTTAGACAACTATATAATTGTATGTGTATATAGACCTCCGTCCTCTGACTTTCACTCATTTTGTTTAACAATGGAGGCTATTCTTAAGAAGCTCTTTAGGACAAATAAACAACTTTTGATATGTGGTGATTTTAATGTAGACATTTTGAAAAATACTTCTGAGGCGCGTTTATTTATATCTCTTTTTAAAACATTCAACTTAGACTTTATATTTAATGAGCCCACACGAATAACGGCCACTTCTTCTACTTGCATTGATAATATAATAACAAATGCAAATATCATAAAACACTCACAGATAAGTGGCATTAGATCTGACCATATGGCACAACTAGTTGAGTTGCAGTGCAGAAGGCAATCTTGTAACTCTTTTAGAGAATCTAGAGCTTTGACTAACCATAGATTGCTTAAGTTTAAAAATAATGTAGAGTCGAAAATAAAAAAAACAGAGTCTAGCGAGCCAAATAAATACTTTAATCAGTTACATAATGTCATATGTAAAGAATTTAACAAGGCATGTCCTAAGCAACAAAGTAAAGTAAATAATAAATTACAGTTTAGTAACTGGGCAACTAGGGGCATTAGGAAAAGTAGGGATACCCTGTATGAACTATACCACAAGAAAGCCCAAACAACCAATGCCGCTTTTCACAACCATGTTAGGACGTATTCCAAATTATTCAAAAAAGTTTGCCATGTAGCTAAATCGAGACACATAAGTAGCGAAATAAGCCGTTCTGATAATAAAATAAAAACTGTATGGAAAGTTATAAATAGGGAGACGGGAAAAAATAAAAATAAAGAGCAGGTTAGTGAACTTAAAATTAATGATGATATTGTCTCAGACAAGTTAGATGTCGCGACCGCATTTGAGAAATTCTTTGCTCAAATACCAGCGGAAACTACTAAACACCTAAACTCATGTCCGAATAAAGCTGAAAGATTACTTAAACAATCATTTCATACGATTGTCCCAGATTTTAGTTTTCAACATGTACTTGCTAGTGATATAATTAAAGCTTTTAAGTCACTTAACATGAAAAATACGGAGGATTTATGGGGACTTTCAATTAAAGTTATTCAATCGATTATAACAACGATCGCTCCTGCATTAGCCACTATTTTTAATTCGTGTATTGATCAGGGTGTCTTTCCGGATCTTATGAAATATAGTAAAATAATTCCAATCTTTAAGGCAGGTTCCAGAGAAAATCCTTCTGATTATAGGCCTATATCAATACTTCCTGCCCTTAGTAAGATATTTGAGAAAATAATGCTAAATCAGATGTTAGCCCACTTTAACATAAATAACATATTGCACGATCACCAGTTTGGTTTCACTAAAGGTAGATCCACAACGGACGCGGCGGCAAAATTAATAAAACATATATTTGAGGCATGGGAGGGCGCCTATGACGCCTTAGGAGTCTTCTGTGATCTCTCAAAAGCTTTTGATTGCGTCGACCATCGTACGCTAATTCTGAAGCTTAAATATTATGGTATTCGCGGAACCGCCCTCGATCTTGTGTCCTCTTACCTGTCCAATCGTCATCAGAAGGTTGGCGTCAGTGGTGTAACATCTAAAGGGTCATTAATTAAAACAGGCGTGCCGCAAGGCTCCATATTAGGTCCATTCCTATTTCTGGCGTACATAAATGACCTACCACTTGTTGTAGAAGGTATCTGTGATATTGTTCTGTTTGCAGATGATACATCTTTAGTTTTTAAAGTGAGCAGGAAAGATAAGGAGCTTAATACTCTGAATGAAACACTAACATCTGTTTCAAATTGGTTTGACGCCAATAACCTCGTTTTAAATTCTAAAAAAACTAAATGTATTCGATTCTCACCACCTAATACATCGCAAATAGCTACAAATATATCACTAGATGGTGGTAAACTGGATTTGGTTGATAGTACGGTATTCTTAGGGCTAACAGTAGATTCAAAATTACAATGGGGCTCTCATATTGAAACATTGTCAAGAAAACTTAGCTCAGCAGCATTTGCTGTTAGGAAAATCAAACGAATGACGGATGTCGATACTGCTAGATTAGTTTACTACGCATACTTTCATAGTCTTATGTCATATGGCTTATTGTTATGGGGTTCCGCGGCAGACCTAGATTCTATATTTATACTTCAAAAAAGAGCCATCAGGGCAATATACTCGTTGGAACCCCGTGAATGCTTGAGGGATAAATTTAAAGAAATTAATATACTCACTTTACCCTCACTTTACATTTATGAGAATTTATTGTACATGAAAAAAAACATTCATCTCTTTAATTTAAACTGTGATGTTCATTCGATTTGTACGCGAAATAAACACAAAATTATGGCTCCTAGATTCAGATTAGTTAAAGTAAATAAATCATTCATGGGGAACTGTGTTCGCTTCTACAATAAAATCCCACAATCAATAATCGCGTTAAATTATGATAAATTTAAAACACATGTCAAAACTGTTTTGATGAAGAAAGCATATTATAAAATTTCGGATTATATAAATGACAAGGATATATGGAACTAGGTAAATCACTCTGCACAAGTAGCTCCTGGCAAATACATGGTATGCAAACACTTGTAAATCTATCTGGTATTGTTATTTTTTTATCTCTTTGATTTTGTTTTATAATGACTTGCATGCTAATACAATTTGTCACTATTGTGAATACTTATACCTATTATCAAATTTGATTTTGTATTATGATTTCATTATGATTTATATTGTTTCGATGTTATGTACATGATGCCTGGCTGAGTTTCTTGCCGGTTCTTCTCAGAAGGCTAGTTTCCGAACCGGTGGTAAATTCTCGACTTTCATAAGTGCCTTACCAGGGCCTAAACTAAATAAATATTTTTCATTTTCATTTTCAAAAAATCAAATTGAAGTCTGTCATTGTCTGTTTGTTTCTTAGGCTACTTGTAAAGAATTCGGCGCAGGGTAATATGCAGTACAGACGAGGAGATGATGGTAGCACTAAAAGTCTTTGTACAGTATATACAAAACAGTTTATTCACACACACAGTTAGTTCAGTCACAAGAAGGGATTATATAGTATCAGTCACTCACAATCACTATATAAAACATAAATATGGTACAAATAATATTACGGCAAGAAAAAGGTAAAAAGTGCGGGAACGGGAGCGATTTAGAACGCACTCTCTTTCACTTGTTTCCTCAACAACAGCCACGGCCCGACCCTTTTAGCGCGTGAATTCAAATTCAAATGCCGCGCACTCATTGGTTGTTGTGCGCGGGAAACTTCATTACCATATATCAAAATAGTATAGTGCATAGCACAAATTAGCCGCATTCCTTACTTACTACAGATACTAAAATGCCAATACAACAGACATATAATACGTTACCAATGTCATCACAGAGCAATGCCACAGATAATATAACATTAACTTGCAGATATACCATATGTCACCACAGACAACAAACCATTACCAACATTATATTTTCTACACTACTATTACGAAACAAATAGGGATCCACAGGCCACCCATAAAATGAAGTCTACGCGGGTGAAACTGCCGGGCACAGCTAGTATATTACGGTAAAAAACTAAGCTCTGTTTATAAAAGAAAATGTGTTTTTGATGGTCACTACAGAGAAATACGATCCCAATTTTTATAAGATACCATAATAAACTTGTAGGTAAGAAAAACAATTGTCGGGCTACCTTTGTATTGCTAGCTGTTGGACTCCACTTTAAATAATATTCAAATACTATCTTAGCAAGCAATTGAGTGAATAACCCATTGAAGACACGTGTCTTTATATTTAAACAGGTCGGAACACTGTCACAGTAGCGTATTATCGCGAACATCTTTGTGTAAATCGTGAGCATAACAACTTACAATACCATTTAAATTATTTAAATTGGTGAAACTACTATTTATCTACAGTGAATTCTTTAAGTGATTGGGTATAATACTAACACAAGGCAGGACTCGTACCCTTGACCTCCTGTGTCGTTCAATTCTTGTGTATTTATTCTGCTTACTGGTTTTCATACGTTTTATAACTATATATCTAACTATCGGACGTCACGCGGTTTTGCGTGGTGGGAGCACGGGGATAAAATATGCTATGTTACTCAGGGTGAATGTAGCTTTCTAATGGTGAAAGAATTTTTGAAACCGGCACAGTAGTTTTTGAGTTTATTCATTAGAAACATACAAAAAAATACAAATCTTTCCACTTTATAATTGTACCTAGTATAGATATAGTTTAATTTTTCCTCCCCTTATTTCGCATTTCTGCCTACCCCTGGGACCTCACCATGAGCGCTTATTGCCATGATAGTTTCACTCATTTATGAGACAGATGTATGTGACGTGCATACATCTGTCACTGTCGCACAACTGAATTATCATTGCAAAAAGAGCTCATGGTTGGGCCCCTGCATCTTTGCCGACCGCCTATACACAGACAGACACAGACATTTTACATACATATGCTCACGCTTGTATTTCCTAATAGGTATTTGGATGACACTTAAGAGCTGTAAATATTGGTGGTCGTTAGTTTTAGTATAAAAATCAAGTTTTATAAGTGGTTTATTATAATTAATCTGGCGATCCGATAAATTGCCTTATGAAAATTCTCTAAAGAAAACTAAGCTATACTTGACTACTGTATGAAACAGGTTAGCAGAGACGCAGCTACGAGTCCTAGTCAGTAGTTATAATTTAGTTATTAAAATTAAAAAAAAATATAAAAAAATATTCGGACATATCATGAGTCTGTCTTGTCCGGTGCCAGACAGACAGACAGAGATAGACTCATAAAATGATAGAATGAAAAAACCATAACTGGTGACAGGACCTATAATACCTATTCTTCACGTAAGAACGAAGCAATCTGTCGTCGACGTGTTATTGAGATTAAATCCTAAGCCCCAGTTAATTAATTATACTTTTATAAAGGACACCCTAATAGATATATAAATACATAAATACATACTCGGGTAAAAAATACGTAAGACCCACGAAGTACGTCAGTAAGTATACGCATGCGGAAAAAAATATCCAAGGCAAGCAACATGCTTAAATAAAATCTATACAGATAAATAAAATTGAGGTGTCTGTTTGTAATTCCAAAATAACAGCTTTTCACAAAATGCATATGAAAGTATACACGCTACTGACAATGAAAAACCAAGTTTTAAAATGTTTCTCTGTCTGTCTGTCTGTCTGTTTGTTCCGGGTAATCTCTGAAACGGTTGGACCGATTTTAACGGGACTTTCACTGGCAGGTAGCTGATGTTTCAAGGAGTAACTTAGGCTACTTTAATTTATCAAAAATATTAGTGTTCTCCGACATGAAGCATGAAACTAAATATACGCGGGTGAAACCGCGAGGCACAGCTAGTAATTAATAAAGCCTTTCATTGCGATTATAGTTTTGATCCCAATTCAAAACGTTGCATAAGATAATCCTTTGTGTAGAAGTAGCTGTGCTTCTTTTTGTGATAAGAATTTAAAAATAAAAAGACAGAATTATTCCGGACTAGCTATGCCCCGCGGTTTCACCCGCGTAGATTTAGTTTACCCGGAATAGACAGACAGACATACAGACAGACAGACAGAATGAGAAAAATTTTAAAACTTAGTTTTTAATGTCAGTAGCGTGTATACTTTCATATGCATTTAGTGAAAAGCTGTTATTTTGGAATACCAAACAGACATTTCAATTTTATTTACCTGTATAGATTACGTCTTGGTTTAAACCATTTTTCTGGGTGTTCTGGCTAATAGTTCTGAAACCGCTGAACCGAACTTAACGGGATTGATAGCTGATGGTACTACTCCTTGTAAGGAGTAACTTAGAGTGACATGGGACAAGTAAAAGGTGTCTGTGATGACGTATACGGAGGTTAAGTTAAATAAATAAATAAATAAATAAATAAGGAGATGGCACTGGACAGAGACAAGTGGAAAGAGTTGCATCAGTTACACCGACAAGAGTTATTACTCTAAAACTCATGATGATGATGATGAAATTAAATCTAAGCGCGTGAAACCGCGGGCGTAAGTAATATATGGAACTGGTAAATATCGCGGGGCAAAGCTAGTCTTAGTACAGTTATCCTCATATTTGAAATCACGTGTTATTTTACCGCTTTATTTATCAAGATTATAAAAATATATTGCGCAATACATTAACATAACGGCTTTCTATAGAACTTATAGAAGCTTGCGAAACTGGCCCCGGACGGCGGAAATATCCACACTTAGTGACACGACATCGGCGAATATCTTTTTTTTCTGCAAGGTGGCAAATAGGCAGGCCGTCTGATGGTAAGCGGCTACCACGATCAACACTAAAGACAAAAGCGCAAATTTTCACTGTGAATCCGACCTTAATTATAATATTTAGAATTTTGCTACTGACACTAAAAAACCATGTTTTGAAATGTTTTCTGTCTGTCTGCTTTTTCCGGGTAATCTCTGAAACAGCTGGACGGATTTTAACGAGACTTTCACTGGTAGGTAGCTGATGTATCAAGTAGTAATTTAGGCTACTTTTATTTATTAAAAATATTAGGGTTCCGCGACAATAGGGATGAAACTAAGTGTACGCGGATGAAACCACGGGGCACAGCTAGTCACAAATATAATCACTTACAGTATACTACAATAAAGAAATAGAGAACCCGTTATGTTATACTTTGTTTATGTCAAGGGAACGAAATTTACAGTTCCGTATCATCGCTTTCGTTCATCTTAAGTTAGTGCAATGATCACGGCTATGCATTAGTAAGCGACCTTCACTTATGTTATTGACACAAGGCCTAGTTCTACCATTGATAAAATAGGCTCTTCTCGATGTGTTTACATTTCTGGACATTTCTAGGCTTATTGGAGTATCAGAGTCGAAATAAAATAAATTTTTTGGATGTTGAACTGGCAGGTACATAGAATATTACAGAATTACTAGCTTGGTACAATAAAAGAAAAAATGCAAATTATTACAACAATACTATTGTTGCCCTTGGTACCGTAATTTTATGAAACAAAAACTAGTATTTAGTATTCATGAATTTTAAGACTACAAGGTGTATTTACTGGGCACCTGGCAACCCTTATTCCAGCTGTTTTTTGTGTGGTAATCATATTGAGTACTTTTCACGTTATCTTACCGCGCGTACAGCCAAACTTTAGAACTAAAAAGTTACCTTAGTCTTATTTCACTACAAATTGTATTTAATTAATTAAGTAGAGATCAAGAAAGGATAATATAAAATGTATCATAAATTAACATCTTTTCACAACAAATCTATTTAATTTTGTTTTCTCTAGGTATGTCTGTAGGTATGTTTCTTCCGAAACAGCTCGACCGATGTTACCGAGACGTTCACTGGCAGATAGCTAGTGTCATAAGAAGTAAATAGGCTACTTTTAATTAAAAAATCCATTAGGGTTCCGCGGGCCACCCATAAAAGGAAGTCTACCTAATACGTGGGATTAGGTATATTGGTCTGGTGCCCAAAGTACCAACAATATTTCATCGAGTAGTCCATAGCATGGGAAAATAATACAGGAATGTTCCCGACCGCCTGTAACATTTCCCGCGAGTGCAGGAAGCTGAACAATCACTCGCCGTGTGTTTGGTAAACTGAGGTTTGTTTACAACTCAAATTATACAGTAGTACATTTTTTGTTTCATTAGGTCAATGCAATCTTACGTAGACCTACCTACAATAATGAAAATGATGTATTTAGTTAAGGCCCTGGTAAGGCACTTATCGAAAACTAGCACTTATCGGAAACTAGCCTTCTGAGAAGAACCGGCATGAAACTCAGCTGGCATAAAATAAGGATCTATCTTCCTACTTCCCTAAAACGGCATGTCATAACGTTTTTGGAAACGTAAAAGTACCCTTAGCGGCGAGAAGTTTTTCGTTCCCCTACAAAATGAAGAAAATATGCAATAGATATAGTTAACCTTAAAACTAGTAATTCTGTTTCTATGCAATCTCAGTTGATATTGTTTTGATTGGGGAACAGTCAGCCTGATGGTAAGCGGCTACAGACTGTGAAAGTGACCAATTGCAGGAGTGTATGCGCATTGCTTATCTTATAAAGAATGGAATTACTATGCCAACATAGTAATAGACCACTACAGTTCTAGCACAACCATTCTTCCTCTCCCAATAGAGCACTGGCAATTCTACTCACCGTAGGAACACAACACTACTCTAAGGCTTAGCATTATTTGGCTGCAAGCTTCTGTAAGGAGAAAAAGGCATACCTTATACGACACTTGTGTTATCTAATGTGTGTCGAAAAGGTACTTTAGTGTTCAGTTTTGATGCCAAAAGTGCAAAGTTTAAGTGCCAAAAATTGGAAAAGGGCACCAAGTTGTAATATTAAAATGTCGATATCAAAGCCATATCCAATCGTTCCGATCGCTCCAATTGTTCTCAAGAGGATGATGATAAATTTAAGCCTGTGATGATGGTAAATTTAAGTCTGCAGTAATGGAATCACCGAAGAGTAACAATTTAGTTATAATTAGCATACACTTACAAGAGAATATTATTCTGTGTGAATCTTGTGAAAAAATATTTATGAGCGGAAGATTAATTAAAATTATTTTTTTGAATCGTAATAAGTTTTTTTCGTATTACCAAACTAAGTGCTCGAGCACTAGAGGCGGCGCGGCGACAAAATTACCCTCTGTGACGTCGTAAGTGGCTTATCTTCGTTACTGCTTACCCCTTCTGGACCCTTTTTGGGAATGCACAAATATATATTTGTTACTATAGTAAACCATGTGATTTAGAGTGAAGGAAAAGCTTGTGAGGAAAGTGTGAAAGATTGTGAGGAAGCCTGCATATGTCTGAGAAGTAATTCAAAAGTACCTGAGACGGCGACAGACTCACCATCTGTCACGTTGGCACTGAATCATCTTCGGTGAAAAGTGGATGTTGTTTTTAGAACACCGCTGCCTACCTCTTCGGGGAATACAGGCGTGAGCATATGTATGTATGTACAAAGTAAAGTTTAAAGTAGATATCTACACTAAGGACTTCAACTATCATATTATCAAATTGGTATTGTTAATCTAACAGTAAACGGAAAGGCAAAAATATATTGCATTTAAGTAGTTATTGTTACAAAACAAATTAACACAATTCATTTCCCTTCTTACAATTTCACCCACGATATGGAAAAAATGCCGAGGGTATTTTGATCTCTTTGATTTAACGGGTAATGTTACAAATCATATGACTTTACCAGCTGTGCCCCTTGGATTCACCTGCATTGGCTTTATATCACGGAACCATCATATTTTTAAACCAAAATATCCATAAGTTACTCTTTGAAATATCGGCTATCTGCCAGTAAAATCGGTCCAGCCGTTTTAGAGATTACCCGGAACAAACAGACGAACAGGGGGTCTACTCTGTTTCTCCGAAAAACGAAACATCGCAATCGAACGAAAATCAAACGTAGCTTCAGTATCGCTTTGTTATTGTCAAACTATATGTTTTAATCGCTTAATAATTAAATTAAAGTATGGTTAGAATATATAAACGTTAAATAATTTCCTTGTGGACCAAATTCGGACGTCATTTTAGAACGAACAAGAACCGTGGTAGGAACTTTGCGAACTTTCGGCCGAAGCTTAGTTTTTTAGAGAAAGCGAGTAGGCCCCCTGATTTTTCATAAATTGATTTTTTATATTAGTCGCTTATGCATATGCATTTAGTGAAAAACTGTTAATTTGGAATTACAAACAGAAATTTCTATTTCATTTATCTGTATATCAGTATGGATATATACTATATATAACACTAGCTTCGTCGTGCGTCTTCGTGCGCAGTACTCCATGACCAACATTGGCGTGAAATCTCAATACAAAATTTCAACTAAATCGGTTCCACGGTCTAGCTGCGAAAAGGCAGCAGAATGACAGACAAAGGTATTTCACATGAGTAATAGCTAACCAGACTAGAATAAGTAAGATATTCGTCTATTTCACTTAAATAGAAGATAAATGAACCAATTCATCTTCTACAAAAACTAATTAACAAAACACATCTACCCTCATATAAAATTAAAAATAACTAATTACAATAATAAAACTATGAATAAACTGACCTTAATTTCAAGAAATGTAATCAAATCACAAAACCACAGTCACAAATAAACAAGTCAATCAAATGTAACGCTATTTTCTATATCGTTAAGTTGATTTCACGCAAAACTTGTCGGATCAAAATAATGGACACGTCCTGCGCCCGCGCATACGGCCTTAACACTGCCGCGGCTACCGCGCAATGTTATTTCAAAAGGCTACTTTGATGAAGACAAAAAACATGGCTACTTTACACCGGTCACTATTAATCTATTAAACGTTTAAAATCGGATGAGCATTTTATGCAAATTGCACTGTTGAATTCGGGAAATATTACTGCACTGTCGAAAAATGAAAATGACTTATTCTGTTATTCAATTCAATTCAAAAATGACTTTTCACTAAGTACTTTCAAATCGTCAGAACGACCCAATTACACAGGATTATACATGCTACCGCCAGGTCCAGAAGGTTGCTTTTACTGAAAAGAACGAGGTTACGAGGGGTAAGCCATGAACGTCGATTAAATGGTCTTCGGTTCGGAAATTATCTCTGCCAATTTAATAAAGAATTAAATCATAATGATAACCTATCACTAGCTAGCGCAAGTTCGAATCCCAGCGGAGCCTGTACCAAATACTCACAGACACACACACCACGTTCTTTACGGTGATGGAAAACAACGTGAAGAAACCTGCATATGTCTGAGAAGTAATTTAAAGGCGAATGTATAGTGCCTCAGACGGCAATAGACTCACCATCTGACAACGTTGGCCCTTTAATCAGTTTCCGGAAAAGTGGGTGTTGTTATTACAACACCTCTCCATATCCCTCCGGAGAATTCTTTGATTTCCGAACAAGAAACCGTTAATTCTCTTCAAAGACTTCAAAAGTATTATTCATAACTAGCTGTGCCCCGCGGTTTCACCCGCGTAGATTTAGTTTCATCCTTATTGTCGCGGAACCCTAATATTGAAACATCAGCTACCTACCAGTGAAATTCTCGTAAAAATCCGTCCAGCCGTTTCAGAGATTACCCGGAACAAACAGACAGACAGACAGACAGACAAAGAAAAATTTTAATACTTGGTTTTTAGTCTCAGTAGCGTGTATACTTTCATATGCATTTAGTGAAAAGCTGTAATTTTGGAGTTACAAACAGACACTTCAATTTTATTTATCTGTATAGACTATATAGATATTGATGCTTATTTTGAAGTAAAACAATGTGTCAGTAAATAATATGCCAGCTTATAATAGTGAATTTTAGAGCAGAGAGAGGCAGTCCATATAGTTTGACAAATATATATTGTAATTACTTCTCATATTTATATCATTTGTTATGTTGTTTTGTCCAGCTTCGAATTGAGGCCGACTGTAACATAATAAAAATAAAACACGTTAAATAAAAAGTTTATGACTTTCTATTTGTCGATGACGCATTTACATGGGTGCGGGGATTATTGAACAACCATATATATTTATATCTATCTATCTATATATCTAAATATATGCCACAATTTTTTGCATAACGCTTTTGGAGCTTTATTTATTAGCAACTAGCTGTGCCCCGCGGTTTCACCCGCGTAGATTTAGTTTCATGCTGTTTTCTAAACAAAATTAGCTTAAAACACTCCTTTAAACATCTGTCAGTGAAAGTCCCGATAAAATCCATCCAGCCGTTTACGCGTGATGCCATGACCAAGGGAAATGGGGATTTATTTTTATATATAAGAAGATTAGGGATGATTCAAGTTGACTTCGAAAAAAAGGGGAGACCAATAGTTTTTATTCTTGTAATTTTTATTCTTCTTCTTAAGGTGCCTCTCCGATTAACGAAGGTTGGCAGTCTGGAAGTTGGCGGTGTTTCCACCCCCACGCCTGATCTCTCTCCGGTCGTGTCGGATTGCCGTCCCATCGACATTCATAAGTGCCTTACCAGGGCCTAAACTGAATAAATCATTTTCATTTTCATTTTCATTTCATCGGACTATGAGAGTAAGGGAATAAAGAGTGCACCTGTGTTTGCGCACACACTTGTGCACTATAATATCTCCTGCGCACATGGCTAATCCCTGTTGAGTATAGCCGCCGTAAACGAAATTCGATAGGAGATCATTATTATTCATTTAGTTATATACAGGTACTTATTGTCTCAGGGTCTTCCAATGAGGAAACATGACACTGTTTCCTCTTAGCGTACCACAGATTACCACACCTGCTAAACGCCTAGTATGTTTAACCGACTACAAAAAAAGGAAGAAGTTTTTGATTCGAATGTTTTTTTTATTATTTGTTACCTGAGAGCTTTCGACTGGGTGAACCGATTTCGATGATTCTTTTTTTATTTGAAAGGTGATGCTTCCCAAGTGCTGTCCCATAATAAAAGGCCAAATATAACATATACCTCACTATCAAACACCAATTTTAAAAGTAAGTAATTTATTTCACATAATTTTATTTTCCTCTTTTTAAGGACGATTTTACTTTTTTGCAAAAATATTTTCAATAAAAAAATACTGAACATAAAAGGAGGTTCTATTGTGTTATTCCGGAACGATTTCACACACTGAATTGCCTATATTATATACAATGTGTTTGCCATAACATATGAAACCTTTGTTCATTTATGGTACACAATACATATATCATTGATTGAACAAGTGTACCTATCAATGATATATTATATCCAGTCCGGCGTAGCTGAGAACATTAGCACTGGGAAGCCCCAAGTACAAGTCTTTGACCGTAACACTTCCACAAGGAAATTAATGCAAACGTAATGAAATATTATCAAAAACTTGAATGAATGTGCTAAATCTATTGCTGTTGGAAAGAACAAACTATCACACTTCTATGATAATACTAACTTGTACATACATTACATACATATGAAGTAATCCAGACTCCGGTCTGCTACTGGGAAATTACTAATAGAAAAGTCTAATATCACTTTGCCTAACCCAGGACCTTGTGTACCGTAGTAACGTTGTTAGACCGCGCACTAACATACACATATGTATACATATGAACGCATGTATTCTCCGAAGGGGTAGGCAGAGATGTTGTATAACAACACCCACTTTTCACCAAAGATGATTAAGTGCCAACTTGACAGATGGCGAGTCTATCTCCGTCTCAGGCACATACTTCTTAGAATTACTTCTCAGACTTAAGCAGGTTTCTTCACGATGTTTTACTTCACCGTAAAGCACGTGGTGTGATATCACTGTAGGTACCTACTTAAATATTTAGAAATACTCATTAGTACAAGTCCCGCTGGGATTCGAACTTGCGCCGCTTGTGTAGCAGGAAACTGTACCCTTATCACAAGTTTGCCACCGTTTCCGTAATCTATAGTCGTTAGCGTCTATAGGGGTACTCAAACCCCAGGGCCACCACGTCGCAATCGGTACGGTAAAGCGCAATGATCTCCTGATTTGAACGTCAGTAAGTAGACGATAAGCAATATTTGTCAGCCTGAACTACTTACAATATAAACACAACAACAAGAAACCTTCAAAGGCACGCGAGGCGAGGACGCGCGACACAGCGGCGTGAAATAACTACTAAATAAATATCCGTAAAGTACGTAAAGTATTGAGCCCTACCTAGCATCGTAATTAAAGTAATAACTCGGATTAAATAACATTGCCGTTATAAGTGTCTGAAGGTTGACGAAACCTGCAAAGAGACAACAAAGTCAGTTAGGCTCTGTGGTATAAGACATTTAAAAAATTACGTGTTTAATTATGATAATCAGTCACTAGCACGCCGAAATTGAGGCTTCATAGTAGTCAGAATTAGCCTCATATATAATAGCCTCTGTCCTCGACTGCTGTCAAGTTTATGCAGTTCTCATTTGACAGGTGACAAACTGGAACATTATTTTCGTTTGCTTTGTGAGCTCATAGCGTACCTATCTGGGGCCCTACCATGATCTCTTATTGCCATGATAGTTTAACTCTTATTATGAGACAGATGTATTACTATTCCGCATATGATTCGATCAGCGAAGCTAAGCAACCATACGTCTAGCCAGTAGTTGGATGGGTGACCGCCCGAGTTCCCTCCGTGCCTTGGAGAGCACGTTAAGCCGTCGGTCCTGGTTGCCAATTTATCATCTTTGGCGATCGTTACAGGTCAGTCAGAGGCCTAAGAAAGTCTGACAACTGGTTTAACCCAGATTGCCGATTTTCCTCGAAAAAGGGGTTACGAAGGTCAGATAGCAGTCGCTTCGTATAAAATCAGGTGATCAGCCACATCGAGTTGAATCAAGTGCCGACCCCAAATACATGGGATAAGGCCAGGGAGATGATGATATGAGACAGATGTACTCGTATATGACGTGTATAAGTCTGTCACTTTCACACAGTGGAACTATGATGCCAATAAGAGCTTGGGGTACTACCCCAGTACTTTTAATATCATTGGTTAGTCACATGCGCAGTGTACAGAGCAGAGAGATTCGCTTCTACCAAGGACCAGACACCACACTTCGCCGATACGACTGAGATGAGGAAGTCTTCAAAATGAGCAAATTATTTCTTTCTACTCCATGGAGACTCGGAGTAATCGTAACGGATATGAATTCTAGGTTTAACTACAAAAATGTGTCTTAAAAAAACAGGAACCATTATTCTGGAGCAGGAAGAAAAACTATATTATATTTCCTCGTGAACTTTTTAGACACATCATATACCTACACTTGTCTCCTAGTATTAGTCAAACTATGATAGCAATAAGGATATATTCAGCATAACCTCTGAATCTCGATGCACGGCGTAAAGCGCCTGACGAATAGATGTTAACCGAGGGCCTTGTGCGAGTTTTCTTAAAATCGCCGTCATCGGCGGATCAATCGGATCGGAACAGCGCCTCTGTCGGCCTAAACATGACACTATTGTGTGCTCATACAAATCTGCGTTTACGTCGACGCGGTGACTTGTAACGGCGGCAGTGAAAAACTCGCACTAGGCACTCTGAACGTAAACTCAATTGCTAATGCAAAACCGACAGGCGTTCAATGTAGCACCATTCTGTCTTATAGATGACTTATGGAAAAGATCACGTTTGAAATATTTTTTACAAGACAAACAAGATTACAATTTACAATAACTTACTAAGGTACAGTTGCAGTTGTTAAGGTGCAGTTGGTCGTCAAATATCGAACGAGAGATCCCCTTATGCCCTACACCTAATTTTTAAATATCGTCTGCTTTTACATAATTATATTAAACCCTTCTGTCCACAGTGTAATGAGGAACAAAAACGCAATATGTCCAACCGAAATGCCTATTGATTATAGCGATAACGATAACAAGTAATCGCATTGCAAATTAATGACTCGAGTGCCGCATTGTATGGCGCACGGAAAGTCGACTAGCGTTTGTTCAGCGAGATAGGTATTAGGTACTACGATTATCGCGATATGTCATCGTTAAATAAAGATTACGTCAGCTTTTTATATTAGGTACTACAATGGTGGCAAACAAGCAAAAACATCTGTAATAAGCCACCGCGTTATTCTGTAAAGTTTCTCAGCGTCTTACTCAACGTCTAATGTCGGTTTTAAAGATACACAGTTGAACTGTATCACCCATATGAATGAATTTCCAATGACTGAAACACCGACGCACGACGTCGAGTTAGACCTAAAGACATTCACAGAATTACGCGGCTGTTAATCTTGGAATGCCCATTATGTTGAGAAGAACAAGCGTGTTCGTTTCGTCTGCTGCTTTTAAAAGCGCTTCCTGAAGACTAAATAATTTGTTGAAACCGCCGCAGTAACACAGTTTTACACTTATCAAATGGGAGATTTTCCCATGGAATTCTTGTCTGGAAAACCGTACTCTTAAAAGAGCCTGACTGGGGTCTGTACCTCCACCTGCGGTGAGTAGTGGAACACTTCTATTTTTTGCAATAGGCGATTACCACAAGGCGGATTGTAAATTTGTTTGAAACCTTTAAAACATTAGTAAAATGGGATCTGCCGTCCGCTATCTTGAACTGCCTGACTGGGGATTGTACCTATAACTTACAGACGATCGCGTCCAATAAAACCTTTGAGAGTCAAATGATACCCTAGTAGTGTTGTGTTCATGGGGTAAGGTCGGCTCCATGCATAGGATAGGAGGTGTAGGAGTGGAGACGCTGTGCTAGCAATAGTTATCATTATGTTAGCAAAGGGATTTCATTCTTTACTAATATTATAAATAGCAAAGATTTGCTTGTTTGTTTGTATAAGCTCCGACACTACTAGACCGATCTTGAAATTTCTGCAATGGATAGCTACATCACCGCGTGACGTCCGCTAGTTCTTCATAAGGTATGCAACGCGCGACTGACACTTTGTGTTACAAGCATTCACAGGCTGCAGTAGTCGCTTACCATCAGGCTGACTTTACACTTGTTTCTCGCCTTAGTAGTATAAAAAATTAAGTAAAAAGTTTATTAAGTTACTGTTGAAGCACGTCTGTTCTCTTGTGAAATTCTCAGACTCAATTCCAATTACGCATGCTTTACACAAACCTTTTATGTTTTATGACAACACTCTGATACATAGTTATCCTGTGTCGAAGGGACACATCGCGTTAATAGGCAAATATTAATCTAACAATTTACGATATCAGATAACATACGGCATTCCATCAGCGTCGCATCGCTCCATCACAACCACTTTGATACCGTGTTTAACACTATGTAATTACTATTCTAAAGCGACTTTCGACAAAACTATACTGACTACAGTAACTTAAGTATATGTTTAAACATTGACGATACCGAATGTAAAAGTAAAAGTGATGTGTATTTAGTATTCAGCCTAAATACTAGTTTTATCTGTGACGCGATCTGAGATGGCGCGTAAATGTCTATGGTATAAAATTATAATAGCATTATTGGAGGCAAGATTGAGAAAGCCAATAAACGTAAAATTCTATCCGGGACGGTGTTTACTTTAGTATCTATATTTATTCAGACTTTTCAAAAAGGCTTTACGTTGCCATACAAAATAAGGAAAATACGCATAAAACATATTAAAACCTATAACTTCGGGTACAGTTATCATAATATCTCTTATTTAATTAGCAAATTCAGTTAAAAAGTGACAATTCAATCATTAATGTGACTCATAACCGGGTTCGAGTGTTCAATGCAATCATTAAAAAGTGATTAAGAATGAATTTGTACTTAACTGTGACAAGTGCATTTTAGTATTTTCAAATTAGTACATTGAGAAGTTGGATGGATAGCGGTAGTGTTGTGTTGGTGTTTGAATACTTGTGATAAGTGATAGGAGACTCATCGTACACGTACGTAATTAAGCCTTTGAGATAACATTGATAGTAAAGAATTTGGTGCCGACAAGAAATAATCTTAACAACGAAGTGAAGACGATACCGAAAAATTGCCTATTTCATTACAAAGATACATGCTAGCCTGGTGGCAAGCGGTTACAAACTTATTTTCTTTTCTCGAAGGCGAAGTTAAGCAACCCTACCCAAGCCAGTAGTTGGATAGGTGACCACCGTGCTTCGCAGAACACGTTAAGCCGTTGGCCCGGTTGCCAATATAACATCTTTGGCAAACGTTACAGTTCAGTCGGAGGCCTAAGAGAGTCTAACAACTGGTTAAGCCCAGAATAATGAATTTCCTCGTAAAAGGGGTTGCGAATACATGCGCGGTTACCCCAACCATTTTGGCTTAGCGCTCATAGCTCGTGACGGCACGTGTACCTCACCTCGCATTGTTTACAGCCTTATAAGTAAGAAGGTAAATTTGTAAGTCATTGTGGTCGAATGTAATCAATCACTAATAAAATAACTTATTGCACAAAATTTCATAGATAACGTAGGGTTTTTATCGGAAATCTGACTTGTTTTGTTGTCCATTGTAATATGGAACAATAATTGAATTCGCGATAGTGAAAACTATTTATTATAGAAGTGAATCATGTGTATGGTAAAGTGGCGTCTGTGGAGTGAGCCTCAAAACTAAACGATCTACTAATTATTCTCGACTAGCTGTCACCCGCGTAAAACCTTCTATTTCATGGGTGGCCGGCGGAACTCCAACTTTAAAGTATTTAAATATATACTTTCATATGCATTAAGTGAAAAGCTGTAAATTTAGAATTACAAACAGATACTTTTTTACCAACAGATTTTATTTATTTTTCTGTCTGTCTGTCCGTCTATCTGTCTGTTTGTTCCGAGTAATCACTGAAACGGCTGGAAGGTTTTTAACGGGAATTTCACTGACAGACAGCTGTTGTTACAAGGAGTGACTACTTTTAAGCAACCCATTAATTTATATCTACGTGGGGGCACGCTATTTGTTTTATACTTCAAATAACCAAAAGAGTACAATAGGAACAGTGAGTATTGCAAGATATTCAGAAGGTACAAGTCCTCACGCACAGTATCTCGAGCACAAACGAACAGATCTGCCGATTACTTTTTTATCTTATCATGTGGACTTTCCGTTATCACTAGTTGCTCGGTTGCTCTCAACGACAATACTAGTGTGGTTTAAAAGTGTTTAGACATGTGAAAATTTGTGAACAAGTCACATTTAAAGTGAGTATGTACCTACAACTGCACCCACTTATGTTTTATTCCGAAAGTGCCGAGATCTAAATCGCTGAATAGCTGAAACTTGGTATACGAGTAGGTACTAACTTTGTCTCGAGAGAGAGATATGGTTTTCTAAAATGCGGAAGAAGTCGTTAGTAAAGGCTATAATATATCTCACAGAGTAGACAGACACCTCTTTAGATGGAGACTTAAATACGTCAGGTTAGTCGGTATTCCATAACTACGTTGATTTTTTAATCTGAAGACTCCAGAGCTTCTTCAGGAAAATAAATGTCAACAAGTACAAAAATAGTGATAGTATAATAATTAGTCGGTTATTGATTAGTAAATTGCCATAGTCGTTTTGGTTGATGAATGCTAACTTCTTCAATCAGACCATTGGTACCGACACATTAACACAGACACGCAACACCAACAGTATTACATGTTGTAAGAGAAAATTCTCATATCTTGTCAGTATCTTCGCTTCATAGAAGAAATTCAAAGAGCGAATGTGAGTGGAAGTGTCGGTAGAGGGCGTCTAAGGAAGAACTACTATGATCGAATTTATAATATTTTTCAGAAACTCAAACTCAACTCAAAAGTAAAAGTCAAAGTCAAAAATATCTTTATTCGATTAGACTTTATACAAAGCACTTTCAAATCGTCAGAATGACACAATTTACAGGATTATACATGCTACCGCCAGGTTCGGAAGGTTGCTTTTACTGAGAAGAACCTGGCAAGAAACTCAGTAATTACTCTTTTCAAAAATATGATACAATTTAAAAAAAAACAAAATAAATCATTTGAGAAATGTAAGCCCATGGACACAGTTCCAATGTACAAATGTCGATAAAAATTAACATAAACTCAAACTGAAATATATCTTTATTCGATTAGACTTTATACACAGTACTTTCAAATCGTCAGAATGATATAATTACACAAACAGGTCAAATTCGGAGCACGCGTAACCGAAGGCGAATGAAGAGATGCATGAATGTGGATGAAGCGAAAGAAGTATGTAAGGATCGTTTAAACCATCTCCCTAATATCATCATCTTCCTGCCCTTATCCCATGTTATTCGGCGCAATGTGTTTTTCTCTTCCATTTCTTTCTATCAGCCGTCATATCTGCATTCACTCCTATTCCCATCAAACTCCACAACCATCTCCCAAACAATAATCATTTCAATTGTAGATGGTTCATACATGCATGGTGATGTATGTCACAGACATGTGACTCTTAAGTGTCCCAGTGCAGTACAAGATTAACAATTCTATACAGATAAATAAAGTTGAAGTGTCTATTTGTAATTCCAAAATAACAGCTTTTCACTAAATGCATTTGAAAGTACGCTTCCGACACTAAAAAGCAGTTTAATATTTTTTCTCTGTCTGTCTGTTTGTTCCGGGTAATCTCTCAAACGGCTGGACCGATTTTAACGGGACTTTCACTGGCAGGTAGCTGATATTTCAACAAGTAACTTAGGCTACTTTTATTTATTAAAAATATTAGGGTTCCCATCAATAATAATGAAACTAAATATACGCGGGTGAAACCAACCAACCAACACATTATGTTACAAAGTCTTCAGAAAGGTGCGGCGTGTGTGGACTTAGTACCTACTCGACTCACCCCTGTTATTTTACTCACTAAACTGATATACGTATTTTTTTGTGTTTCAAGTCGTAATAGCTTTCTGCGGTGAAGATAATCAATGCCAATTGGTTATTCTCATTTGTCAGACCACGTGCATTACGATTCAGGAAAACATTACAGAGATAACATGCATGCATAGACGTCTGAAAAGAAATTCAAAGACATCCAATGTGAAGTGTTGCCTTATAGACCACGCCACGTTGAAATCATCTTTAGTGAAAAGTGGATATTATGTCTGAATTTCAGCAAAATCCTTGAAAAGGTTACGAACGAAATAAACCGTCCGTCTGTCTGACAGACGGACGGTTTATTTCGTTCGTAAATATGGAATGAACATCACACGCCAGTTAGATCTATAGACGAAAAAATCACATACGTGTGAGATCGTACCCACAATTTTTTAAATGTACCCAATTTTACAGAATATTTTTCCTATTTATAACATGGATATTACACGATTGAAGTTAAAACATGAAGCGGCATGCACCTACAAGTATAGTAGGTAAAGAGTGTGTAATGTAATGGAACGTAAGGTTAAACTGAGATAAGATTTAACCAAGATTACGAACAAATGTAACCAGATTACACCGATACTGCTGTTTAAGAGGCAGCTGTTTACTCTCGAATAAAACTGTTGTTACGACATCACAACCCGTAAAAATTCACTTGAGATTTATCGCCATAACTTCTCACAGAAAACACCTAGCTTTGCTAACTTTAGAATTAGTGATTTTGCTATTTGGATGCTTTGGAAGGTACTCAACATAGTATTTATTTATAACTGCCTCCTTGGTTTAGTGGTCGCAAGAGCTACTATGGAACACGAGGTCCTGGCATCGCTCTCAGGTCGGGTAGCGTTGTTGGGTTTTTCCATCTGTAGTTTCCCAGTTGCATCTCGGAGTTCGGATTAATGCCTGTACGATGGCAATCGATTCAAAGTCAAAGTCAAAAATATCTTTATTCGATTAGACTTTTACAAAGTACTTTAAAATCGTCAGAATTACATAAAATGACATGCTTCCGCCAGGTTCGGAAGGTTGCTTTTACTGAGAAGAACCTGGCAAGAAACTCAGTAATTATTACTCTTTTTAAAAATATACAATTTAAAAATCACTTGAGAAATGTAAGCCCATTCGACCTCTATAACATGGGACTTATACATAACTGGCAAAATGTGGGTGTAGGTACTAAAAGGACATCTCTGCTATACAGGCCTGACAATAAATATTGATAGATAAATGATTCCGATGAGGAAGAAATGAGACAGACGAAAGTTTGTTCGGGACGTAAGATAACTAACTATATTTATATAAGGAAGGTAGGAAGTAAGATTTACTGTTGGAACCTACGATCGCCGGCCAGTATGTTGGGTGGACCGTAGTCAAGGTGCGTAACAGTGGATTATACTACATTTGGATCGTCAAACAATCCTTGAGCACATTGCGTATTCCGCGCTATTACTCATTATTTCGCGAGGTTTACATTACACGTGTTCCTAGAAGTCACTATCATATTGTCGCATACGTACGGTTGCTATATATACAAAACATAATAGTTATTATTTTATTCATAATTTTTCTTTATCAGTTTTGGTTTTACTTGGTAAAAATCTAAAAATCCTGCCTAAAATGTCCGTTATTTTGGCATGGAATTAGTGTATCTTAAATAGAATCATTTAAAAAATGGTAATGGCTAGAAATAGCGTCTTTGTTATGAAATTAAGTGTGATAGGCTCTCTCGAGTTGTCAGTGGGATTTTCTATTGTTTTTTTAATGTTTTGATGTTTATTGAACGCAGGTGTCAATATAACTGTCCAGATGAGTGCGTGTCGCCGGTAGGGGACCAATGGAGTGCAGGTCGCTGACGAGGAGACGGGTGTTCGAGCCTGGCCACTTGGAGGCTGGCAACTTGAAGAGGTTACTACTTAATTATTGTTTTATACAGAAGTTCAACTACAAACACATACTCAGGAAAAGTGCGTTCACATCGCCACTTTAAATGAGTTGAATTTCATGGCGGTTAATGTAAGAAGTCGAGTTTCCGAACGTGGTATTTACGTATGCCTGTAAGTGCATAGGTGAACCGAATATTATCGATCAATTCCTTAGCCGTAGGTTTACTCATTCTTCATGTGTGGTGTTGTACAGATGTCTGACCCGATGGGACCTGTGCGGCCTGGGCGTGGGCAGCACGCTGGGCGTGGGGGTGTACGTCCTTATAGGATACGTGGCCTTGCACTTGGCGGGGCCGTCTGTGGTGCTCTCCATACTTATTGCTGCTGTCGCTGCGTTGTTGGCAGGTAAGGAAGTATTTTATTATACTATTGAGATGGCAAACTAGCTTACCTACAGTCTATATGATGGTAGAAGCGGCCATTGCAGTTTATGAATGCTTTCAACAACAATAGTGTCACTCACGCATTGCTTACCTTATTAAGAAAGCCTTTCAAGGATCTAAACTGAATAAATCCTGTTCATTTTGAATGATTGTGCCAAAGTGCCAACATGCCAACAACAAAAGAAGAACCAAATTATAGCTAGTACAGTGACTTCTCTTCTTCCCCTCATTGAGTACCTATGTACTAGCCTACTAGTGTCTGAGTTACCATTATTTGGCTACGATCTTTTATAAGCAATTGTGTATAGCGTATCTACTCATATAGAATGTAGGTCAGTGCCGTAATTTTGTTATTTACCTATTCAGTAATTCACTTTTTCCTTGTGTCAGGTGTATGCTTCGCGGAGTTCGGGTGCAGGGTGCCGAGAGCGGGCTCCTCGTACATATACACCTATGCGACCCTCGGCGAGGTGCTGGCGTTCTTCGTCGGCTGGTGTAACATATTCGAGTGCTTGTTCGGTAAGATCCCTTTTGCTTTTCCTCCAGGGAGAGAGATATTATTTATCTAAGATGAAAGCGTTATTTAACTAGATAGCTATCTATTCTATGGCCTATATTGTAGTACTTACCTATCATCACATTACGCTAAAAAATTAATTAACGATGTTCACAGGTGCAGCAAGCATAGCCAAAGGACTGAGCACGTACGTGGACTTAATGACGAACCACACCATGTCTGAGTGGCTGACTGCTGCGGCTCCCATATCAGTCACTTTCTTCTCGCCATACTTCGATGTACTTGCCTTCGTAATAGTTATTGCTGTTGGAAGTAAGTTGAACACACATAATGACTCGATCATTGACGTACTTTATGATGCCTTAAATTACGATGGACTCGCCAACTATCACGTTGGCACACACCTGATCATCTTCAGTGAAAGAGAATATCACAAAACCTCTGCTTTCCTCTTCAGCGATCCTTCTGGGAAGATGTTAGCTTACAAACACATTCAAATGAGAGATCCTATGTGAGAATTTAATCACACATAGGATCTCTCAATCTTAGCATTGCTCATATACATGCCTGCAGTTTTGGATAGTGATTCTTGGCATATCTAACCAATGTTTAGTTAAAGACCTTCTATTCATTGTACAAATGAAAACACATTGTGTGTGTGAAAGTACCAAATACGTATTTGTATTGATCTATTGTTTAGTTCTGCTGGCGGTGGGAGCGCGTGAGACGGCGTCGGTAAACAACGTGCTCGCTGCAGCCAATGTTGTAGTCATTCTGTTCGTGCTCTTCGCCGGTGCATTCACAGGTATGTTCATATACAATGGATTGGAAATTTCGGGAAGGATATCACTTACGTATTATAAGGTAGATTGTTGAGAGTAAATCCTATGTTGGTTGTAATAGTTATACGTAAGATTGTCGTTGTTTTTTTAAGAGCTGTGGATTTTGTAATAAATACATCTGTATCGTATTAATTTCAGTCAATTCGAACAAAGATTCAAAATTATCGTGGATTTAACGCTAGAAGTTATTATTTTTAGAAAGTGAATGACATGACCGCTATGCTTTACTAATACGCTGCTATCTAGAATTTGAGAGTTGAATGCTATTCTGTCTTTAATTCCAGCAAACCCAGCAAACTGGTCGATCCCAGAGAGTGAAGTCCCCGCCAGCCATGGCACGGGGGGTTTCTTCCCGTTCGGCGTGTGGGGAACACTCAAGGGTGCTGCTATATGCTTCTATGGGTTCGTCGGCTTTGAGACTATCAGCGCTTCTAGTGAAGAGGTGACGTACGGTATCTGATTTACATTTATTCTTGTGAATCAATTTCTGCGAACCCTATATTATGATATGAACAATGAAATATCCATAAATATAATAAAGGTATTAAAACGAATTATGTGCATTATAACGGGAGCCGTTTGAAATTTGGAGATGACCGACTGGGGGATATAATCGCTACCTTTTAATACTTTAGTGTGACCCTATCACGAGTTAGCCACTGTTTTCCTAATCTATACTCGCTAGCGGCTCCGTTGAATATTTGTATGAGAAATTGTACAGCGCCTCCAAGCGGTGACGTGAAGAACTAAAATATGTCATACACATATTGTCGGAGACGCTAGCGAGTGTAGATTCGGATAACGGTGGCAAACTCGTGATAGGGGTAACTGGTGTCTAGTGGAGCCGAAGTGCCGAAGAGCAATATGGTTATGGAATTGCGACAAACACAATACAAACAGAATGAGCGTGTATTTTGCTTGTTTACTCTTTAGATATATTTTGCAAGTATTCGAATAAACAATTCCATATTTGCAGGCCAGAAAACCGCGGCACGCCGTCCCGTCCACCATTTTAACAGTGATAGCGGTTGCCTTCCTGGGATATACTAGCGTCGCTATAGTTATTACAATGATGGTGCCATATTACCTACATGTGAGTTTATCAGTTTTTATCTTCAATCTAGTTTTCAAAACAAACACAACTGGTAATTTTATTCATACATCACCGTCGTCATAGCCGACGCAAGTTCAAAACTCAGCGATCTGTACCAATAGCTAAAACACCACGTGCTTTACGAAGATAGAAAACATTATGCGGAAGTCTACACATTACGTAAGACGTAGAAGAAACCTATCATGTTGACACCTTATCATATGCAGTGGTCAGTTGATGTTGCATACTCTTCCTTGCCCTCCTGGGAGGCTATAATAATGTTCATAATCTTGTATATTACAGGATCCATTATCAGCTGTGGCGATGGCATTTGACCAGGTCGGATGGAGCTGGGCCATGTGGGTCGTGTCTATTGGCGCGCTCTTCGGTATACTTGCCGGGTAATTTTCATCAAATCAAACTGTTCTAAAATTCTTCCGAGATCCGTGGACAATGTAGAATTCTCTGGATGATAATTATCATCCGGATGATTGGATTAATTTCTATCCATACTAAATCTATACTTAATCCTTCTGCTAGCTCAACGTCTATACACTCCACAATTGCAAACCATGTCTATTTGTATAAAAATTATAGGCATTCGAAAAATTAGTAGATTCTGGATTATTTAATGTTTCAATCATTTAATAATTCTGTTTATTGGGTAGACAGAAAAAAAAATATTGCAACTAATATTACTAAAAAAATCTTAATTTCACGACATACTTTCCCCTGGAACTATAATGAAACGTGATCGATACTCCATCGGTAGGCAGCAAAAATATAATTATCTCGACCAACTCATTGAATTGTTTAATTTCCAGCCTTATTGGTGCCATGTTCCCACTACCAAGGTTGTTATACGCAATGTCTTCAGACGGTCTATTGCTCGGATTCTTCTCCAAGTTAACAGTGGGACGAAAATCACCTGCCATTGCATCGATTTTGTCTGCAGGCGTTATTGGTAAGGCAACTTAAACCTTACTTCCTTACTAACAATTACTTAATACAGAGCTATGTGCTGTAATTAAATAAGTCGAAGAGTAGTTTAGTTTTTTCTAACAAATTAAAGATGATAATTTCGAGACACCGTTGGTCTTCGCGTCTCGCGGATTCGATATCTACGTGAGGACGAATATTTTATGTGAATATGGTGTGTCTGGGTTTTTTTGTATTATACCTAGTATTTATAAGATTAGTTACAAAAAATATGTTTATAAGGTTGAAATCCAATGTATTGTAGACTTCCATTTACTAAATCTTTAAATTTTAATAAATACTTTGATAGGGGTCCCGGTCTCAAAAGCACTAATAGTTTACTGACCAATAGTACAAACCGGGCAAATAACTACAAAATAAATCGGGCTACCTATCTATGGATTATGTCCAAACAACATTTACTTCTGTTATAGCAACACTCGCGGGAATCTTCGACCTGCACCAGCTGATCATGATGATGTGCATCGGAACACTCATCTCGTACACTCTAGTAGCTATTAGTGTTATAGTCGTCAGGTATGTCTCACATTTTTTGGAAATAACTGACTATTCTTATAACTAACACTCAAGATTTGTGATCATGGTACTGCAAAAAAATCTAACCTAAGCTAAAGTTACTCATTCATTACCAATCAAACACTACCCGTTGTCAAATTGTATGTGTCTATCTTGTTCTAATTTTGGATACCTTTACAGGATGCTAGATACCTGTATTGAACGTTCTTTATATTCTGTATTAGTGAACAATCATCTTCTACCGGTATCATCAATCATCTTCTTTGGTAATAATAAATTGGTACTTTCTAGGTACCGATCGGATTATATACCGGATGGATCACCTGGGTATATAAGAATGTTATTTGGATGCGGAGACAAGATACCAACACAAGCGTCCGCAAGGGTCATGGACGTATCTTTAGGAGTGTTTAGTGAGTATACAACTATTTGATCCAACTTATTCTATAACGGTTGAGAGGGCCATAGCTTACACAGGCGGCGAATCTGTTTGCTTGTGAAGTCTGGTTTCTCAAACTATCGTAAAATTCGAGTTCGAGAATCAGCACTCTACTCTGATAACTACTTTGCGATCTACGATCCTACTACTTTTAGTTCGCGATAATAGAACTTACAAGTTTTTTACAAGCTTCGTATTAGGTACCGTGTCACACCTTGAAAGTATATGGAAGAGCACTTATGTGCCAATCAAATCTGTATGAAAACATGAGCAGTAACCAATGTTGCCTATACTATCAAGCAACCTACATGTAGTTATTGATACGACCATATTTGTTTCAGTTGGTTTAAGCGTGGCTTCAGCGCTAGTAGCAGTAAACATGGAAGACCCGACGTTACCCTGTGCGATATTAAACATTATATTATTCCTTCTCATGCTCCTTATGACTCTTCAGCCTAAGATAAAAGAGGAGCTCGCTTTTAAGGTATATTTGTTTTTACTATTGACGATAAATTCCGAACTATTTATTGAGATGTACATTTCATTCATCATGGAATTTGAGATTAACGTTAGTGGTAAAACTACATATTTTTTCCAGACTCCTCTAGTTCCCTTGGTCCCATGCGTCAGTATTTACATCAACATTCATTTGCTGGTGCTCATAACCCCAGACACATGGATACGCACTATCGTTTGGATTATAATCGGTAAATATTTCTCCGAATTAATTTGTTGTATATGAACATTAAATGTTTTATTATACTCGATATTTTTTTTCAGGAATCCCAGTTTATTTCATTGGCATATGCTGTAATAAGAAAAGTAAGGGCAATTTAGAGAGCAATGTGGCTGTGCCGTTGCCTGATAAAAACGGAAAGTCACCCGTGCAGATTATAGTAGAGTCACCCACCCCTCCTGGTACTATTACACGTCGTAGTAACTACGGAGGTGAAACTAAACCACAGGAAAAAGCAATAGAAACGCCAAATAACACGACAAAAGATATAGAAATGAAAGAGATTCGGAATACAGACGAAATCATACTGCATCAAGCTTACGTTGAAAATAATGAAGAGAAGGAAGCTAAAATAATAGATTTACTCGATCAAGTTATACAGGCTGAGGAGGACAGTTACGGAGAAATAATTGTTATAAAAGAAAATACAGACGACGATGCGGTTGAAACGACAGATACCGTAGTTCACAGGAAATCATTAAGTGAGTTATCTGACGCCGGCTCTGACGCATCTTTGGGTAATCAGGTGTTGTCTAAATACGATGTTATTGCTCAAGTGCACAGGGAGGACCTGCCCCGAGTTAATGAGGATGAGGAGAGAATCGACAGAGATGCAGATGAACATGAGCAAATAACTGCTTTCAACGATAGTGACACGACCTCTCGAACAGACGAGTCAGGGTATTCTGATACTCTCGACAGAAATGCTTCATTAGACGGATCGAAAGAAAACACTTTTTTCATACCAGTACCACCACCGTTAGATGAGAACTTTTTTAAAACTCCTGAAAGAAGGATTTTAAACAAGTCATCATCTACAAACAACATGCCAGCTGCAGAAGACGAAGATATAACAAGCTTTTCCCAAGGCAACGATAATATTTCTCCCAGTAATGATACGAACGGTAATGATGTCCTTTTAATACCCGTCCCACCACCGATGGATGAAAATTATTTTAAATCCCCTGAGAAAAAAAAGTTTTACTCATTGTCGTCTAGACGTCCGATGATGCCTGGCGACGAAGATGAAGGGGAAAACAAACCACGTGAAAGCATCAAATCAAATAATTCCCAAAGCGATGATAATATTATATTTGGAAGCGACAGACAAGTAAATTTTATGTCAAAACTAACAAAAATCTTTCAGAACCAAATATCTTCAGCCAACGATGAGGAGGAACCGAGGAGGAGATCTCATTCTACAGGGAATGTGGCGGAAAATACAGAGTTCTCAGTGGTATTACCACCGCCAATGTTTCTGGAGTTAAAGAAAGAAATACAATCTGGGGAAGCTGCACATAACTTGCGGCCAGTGAATGTAAAAGATACGGCTAAAGAAGCTGAAGAACCTTCAGAAGGCGAAGATACTAGTTTAAGTAGAGAAGACTTGAAATCTAAATTAGAGACGATATTTGCAATTGGGGGCCCACAACTTCTGAAACCAAGACTTATGAAGTCCAATCCACCAACACCCGAAGAAGCATACCAGACTGACACATCTAGTAGTGAGAGTATAGCCAAGTTGCCAAAAATGGAGAAGAATGACACTTTGAAAAGGCAAAAAGCTAAATTTGGTGACGTATTGAATTCCTTTCGGTTGAGTTTGAACAAAGACGATGAAGTTTAAGGTCGTTTATTTAATAGTGGTATTATTATAAGAGTTGGATGATGCTCAAGTAGGTTGAGTGCCTTATGTATATTTGTGTGAAATGTGACAATTTTAGTTTTTAAGTGCTAGTGACTCAAGATAATCGCATTTTTTTAAAGACTGAAGTCCACGAACTCTAATGAATATTAGAAGCCTTATATAATACTACTATAATTAAGCAGTGTTTGAAAGCGTTTATTTATGGAACTACTTGTCCGATTATTGTTATTTTTTGTCTTAAGTCTTATATGCAAACACACGCTACGAAAATATGCTACGATACCAAATGTTACGCAGTTGAAAGCGTAGGAGTATTTATTATAATTTCAAAGCAATTTTGTAGTTATATTGACAGTTGTTATATTATACGAAATTCTTGTTAAACAATTGATATAAAGTGTATTTAAATTAACAAAAAGTTTTATTCTACCAATATTTATTATTTAGGGTTCAGTGCAGATTCAATGTTATAGAATAGTAGATTATGCTTTGTAAAATGTGAATGCCTCCAAAGAACAACAACGTGATCAAACAACGAAATATTTAAATAAAGCCTTTATTACAAACAACAGATCAGTAGAAAACAATTCATCAAAAATACACGCTCTTTAGAAAATCAACACGTTTCGCCAATATATATTTCTTCTAATACGTGATCTAGCTGCATCTCTTTCGCGCACTCCAGCAGCAAATCGTCTATTATTTGCTCCGAAATACTGCAAATGATATTATGAAATAAGCAAGAGAATCCGAAAACAGATATCCAAATGGTCACCTTTGTCTGTTAGGCTTATAAATTATAAATTCGAACATAGGTAAAGAATTTTGAGCAATGAACGCGAGTTTTTGTTGCAAAGTTTTGGATGCTCAAATAAATTATCAAAACAATGCTTGTTTAGTTCCCATAGCTAGGTCAATATAACAAGATGAATATGTGTGAACTTGTTCATGAGATGTATTAATTGTAATTCACCTGCCAATCATCTCCCAAGGTTTCCCGACGGCGCTGTTAGCGTACATCGGACTGGTCAGCATGTGCTGAACGAATTTAGTCCTGTACGAGAACACGTTGGCCGATGTCTTCTCCGATATGTTGAACGTCAGCCGTAGCTTGTCCTTCTTCTCAGAGGACGAAGGCTTGTGGAATAGGTGCTTTGGCACTTTCTTTTGGATCGTCTCCTCTAAGATCTGGAAGGGTTTGTTAATTATATTGTAAGATTATAGCAAAAACAAATAAAACTAATTACTATTGATACAAACCATATAAAAGCGTAACTAAGTACATCGCGTTTACATCACATTTTACTGTGCGTGTGCAGTTCACATAAAAGTGGCGATTATCAATAGATAGCGAATACGTGGGTATAATAGGATTAGTGCAATGACAAATGAAACTGAGAAATTATATCTATAAGAGCCAACATTCAGATGAGAAGGGAAGGACTACGAATACAATACAACTAAGTAATATATATACAGGTGCAGGGGCAGCAGGGGAAGTACTGTATAATGTATTGATAACTAGACGACATAATAATGAGTACCCGTAGTAATTGTGGTGTGCTCGGCTGCCGAGGACTGCCTCCATTGACACAAAGGAGCTGGGCGTTCTTTGCGCCGGTAACACGTTCGTTCTTGTGTCTTCTCGGAAAAGACAAGATATAGATTACATCCCATGGACGTACATCAGCTACTTAAAAATAATATTCAATCGAAACTGCGACTAAAAGACAGTCTTAAATAATTTAACAAAAATAACATTTTAATTTCTCAGTTATGGTGTTTCCCTGAATAAAATTTTAGAATTACGAATCCCTCAGTAAATCATTGTAGTTCTTTGACTCATAGTTACAAGGGTTTACTTGGTTCACTTAATTTAAAAGTACTTAATGTGAAAGTATATGTTGGGTATATTTACGATCTATCTACACAATTCATATATTTTTCGTAATACTAATATTCGACCTTTTTGCACGGAATGTAATAAAACATAATTAATCTCTGAACGAAGGACATTAGTAATGTCAAATTATGGGAGGGTTCGACCCCTGAGGAGATGCCGTCTAGACGACTGGACAAAAAATGCCATTATATTTCTGCGTTCAATGTACATTGTGACATCATAGGAGTTTTCACGTACGATACGGTATACCTATCAGTACAGAAGTGTAATAACAAATTTTTTCGATGTTGATGCATAGTAGATCATGTTCTATTAAAATACGTATATCAACAAAGCTACCTCGTACATAGTAAGAGAGGCAGAGAAAGACCATTATTTCTGATTCAGATATCTTCACAATTCTCAGTACCATTGATGAAAATTTCATTCAGACATATGGTAGCTTTCAATGTTGGGTACAGTGAAGAATAAAACTAGTTAATAAAAGCAGGTAGTGGCTTATATAGGTTAAAGGTGTGAACTGCTTGCTCTCCCATTAAGTAAGCAACGAATTGGCTTTTAAACTCCCTACTGGCGTGCATTCTGGTGACGTGGTTTAAGACATAAACGGGCTAATTGCAGCGCCAGTAAAAATAATCCAGGGCATGTGAGCCGAAGTAGCAGGGTAAAGGACAATAGCGCGTTGATTACGCACTGTAGATTGAGACGACCTTGACAGAACTGCAACTGATGTCACTCGGTGACCAGACAATCACTTTTATGGCTTTGAAGATTACAGTGGAATGCTTGAGATGCACATAACCAAATATAATAAGTATCGCACAAAGACAAATGAAAAAATGGAAATGTAAATTATTAGGCCCTGGAGGCACTTATGAATGTCGACGAATTTACCACCAGTTCGGAAACTAGCTGAGCTGAAGAACCGGCAAGAAACACAGCTGGCATCATGTACATTTCATTACAAAGTAAATAATTATTAATTACAATAAAATTCATATTAAATTATTCAATTATTAGACATTATTGGAATCTAGGACAAGAGGAAAGGAACATTTTTGGGTCGAACTAGTCACTTAAAAGTGCAGAAAAGCTATAAACAACTTATGCAATACTAATAACTAGACAAATAGTTCAGAAATTTACGACGATAATGATATAATACCGACTTCTTGCATCTACTCGTACTTTACAATGTGTCGAAGCAATTACTGCAAATCTCATAAAACAACCATACGGCAACAACAATAAATCAGTGTGACGGAAATACTTATAGGCGTCCTAAGTCCCAAAGGCGTTTAGGTAGTGAGATGGATGTAGACAAGTCACGAACGATCGATCCCCTCGGCTGTGTGACCTTCATTAGACCTAGGGGATTCAGGCTCTGATGGTGTCCGGGACAGACTGGCACCGACCGATACCGTGTCATTGTTTCACGTTTACATTCCCTGTTTCTGTTCTTTTATTTAAAGATGTTTGGTTTTCCGGTTATATGTATACTGATATATAAAGCTGATAAGTTTGTTTGAATTACTGATTCGATTTTAAAAATTATTGCTATATTAGATACTTAAGGGAAGGCCATAGGTTATATTATCACGTTACGTAATTACGGTCGCAGGTTAAATAACTGCCCGAAAGTAACGCGGACGAAGTCGCGTGCAGAAGTTATTGATTAATAAGCATTTTTTTATTCAATTAAACAGCAGCTCTAAATAAATATGATGCCCTAATTAAAGGATCACAAGGAGTTATTTGTTCTGACGTTCCAATTTGGGTGGCAACTGAATGAATATTTTATTAGGATTTCACACCCTTACAATACAACGTAGTTGGCAAGATACGAAAACTTAGAAACACGCATAACAGTTTTCTTAAATAAAAACGTTCCTAAATTCCCAAAATCAAGCTTATAAATTATCTAAAGTACAAACAGTTACGATTGTAGCGCCCATAAAGGAAGATTTTCCAACTTTGTCCCAGATTCAATATATAAATAACATAATGGAGACACCCACGACAACAATGCGAGACCTACATTGGTCTAAGCGTCCCATATACCTGTATCTGCAAGGTGGTCGACATAATGTACATATTTTATCGCACTGTTTTGATTTTACTTTAGAACTAGTTCAAATAAATATTCTATTCTCGAAGTGGGCTCACATTGCTACTATACAATCGCGTTTACCTCAGTACACCCTTCAACAATAAAGATCTCTGAACGATATTAAGCGCTGTCGCCTACACAGAATGCTTCCCAAAAGGGTAGATGGAGTCAAACCCCACTTTTTACCGAACGTGATTAGTTGTGAGTTCATCGCTGACTCAAACACTATTTATTTATTTATTTTATTTATTATATCAGGTTTGCCAACAGTTCTGACATAAACAATATACAGAAACTTAATTCTAGGGGTTCTATGCTATATGTAGAACCTATTACAGGCAAACACCACATGCATTATATAACAGCAGTACTGTGATCTGCGTACTTATAGTGCTATTAGTATATGTGCACACATTAAATAGATAGTAACGATCAGTCCAACATTACCTATTATTCAAAGTCAAAGTCAAAGTCAAAAATATCTTTATTCGATTAGACTTTATACAAAGCACTTTCAAATCGTCAGAATGACACAATTTACAGGATTATTATACATGCTACCGCCAGGTTCGGAAGGTTGCTTTTACTGAGAAGAATTCCATAGGTATATATTTCAATTTTTCCTCAGATATATACAGGTTTGCTCACGATGTTTTCCTTCACCATTAAGCTCTTGGTGTGGCCGCTAATGAAACATTTTATGCTTTCATAATTGGGAAGAGTGAATCGATCCATGAAACCTGTTAGTTACTGTCTTGTCTATAGGAGGACGGTCGATTCTAAAAAGGGCATCCCGCGATCCCCATTTGTTTTGTGGACTTTAGTTGAATTTTCAGATAATTTTTCTTACTTGTAGAGACTGCTGTTGGAATTTCAAATCCGAACATCACTTACCACCACATCAAGGTGGATTGAAATATGAATTATCATAACTAGAGCCTTCATAAATATGTATAGAAAAGCTTATTGCAGGCATATGCTATCACCTCAGGGACCTTTAACTAAATGAAATGGAGTTTAGTCATGCATTCATAGTTCATCGCGAACTTTACGGTACTGTAGCTAAACCATTATTTATATTGTTATCTATATTGTTGTATAATCAACATATTATCTACCTATGAATTACTCTTCGTCAAAGATATTTTGCCCTCACTAAGTAAGTACATACAATTATTTATTAGCACCCAGATCATTAAGCGGTGTCCTTCAAAGAAACAATAGGATGAGTGCATATACAAAGCCACCGCGAAAGGTTACGTGTAGGACCAGTAAGGCTCGTTGGCGTAATACTACGTGATGACCGGGGATTGTTACTCATCGTTAAATAAGATGGGATACGCATTAAACAATTATTTGTTGACCGTTATTGATAATAACTATCTCGTTTGTTTAGTGGCTGCAAGCGCTATAGCTGAAAACGAAGTCTTGACTTCAATCCCCAGATGAGCAAAGTTATTGGGGTTCTTAATCTGTAATTTCCTACTAAAATAATGAAAAATTAAAAAGAATATGATTTACTTAATGCCCTAGTAAGGCACTTATGAATGTCGAAGAATTTACCACCGGTTCGGAAACTAGCCTTCTGAGAAGAACCGGCAAGAAACTCAGCTGGCATCATGTACATTTCATTACATAGTAAACAATGATAATTACAAAAAAAAATCATCAAATTATTCACAATACTTAGTGATAATTGTATCAGCATGTCCGGATTAGTACCAGAATAAGCTCGCCCCCTGTTACACGGGACTTAAGCATAATTAAGTACACCTCGGCTTATCTGATCGGGGAATACATAATTATATTGGATGTAGATATAAGTAACTCCTAATTTTTTCGTATCTCGTATCTAATTCCGTATCAAGAGTTTCCTTCTACTTTTTGTGTAACATGATTAACATCTTTTGTCTACCCATCGGTTTCGCACCATGATACACGCCGGGACAAATTGACAAGTAGTTATTATGAATTACATAGAAAAGCAACTGGTCATTCTTCCAGAATTATTTTGGATGCGAGTATTAATTGCTAAGACCTTACTAATTAAATTATGCGATACTGATACTCAACACATATTTTAAGACCTTAACTATGAAAAATGTTGTCAAACTAGGACACTGAACTGCCGTAAGCTTCTTATTTAAACATCTGTTATAAAAGTATAATTATTTGAGAGCATCTGAGAATGGTTAGAATAAAAATCTGCTGTTTAATATAGGGACATTATGTCTGAAAATGTATTGCAGATGTTGACATAAGAGAAGAAGCACCAATAAAACTTCTCACGAGTCAGCACGATAAAGTAAAATATAAAAATCTTAAGTATGACTAGAGCTGTGAAAGTAACGAAAACTATGTAACGTTGGAGCATTGAAACGAGTCGTATCGTATTGCGTACGCGTACAGTATGACCTGAGTGCCTAGTGCGAGTTTTTCACTGCCGCCGTCACAAGTCACCGCGTCAAAGTTAACGCAGATTTATATGGGATCGAAACAGCGCCTCTGTCGGCTTAAAGATGACACTATTGTGAGCCCATACAAATCTGCGTTTACGTCGACGTGGTGACTTGTGACGGCGATTTTCAGACTGACTCGTACTAGGCACTCTGTAGGTGACCCATAATACGAAAAATGAGATTAACGAAATGCACTCGCGTGTAACGTTTCGATATTCTATACTAGATGGCGCACCTGTTATTAAGTACCAAATACATACGGTTTTCTTCAGCTCTAAGTATGACCCATCGTAATTAGTCACAGTTCCGAACACGGCGGGCGTAGGTGTCGACCCGAAACAACTGTTCACGTCTCTTTTATTCCTTATATTTTTAGACAAGGACGCACGTAGTTTTTGCGCTCGGTACCCCACTTAATGAAAGTCCGTATAAAGTTATACACGAGTTGTCAGATCGTAGCTACTAATGATATCGGGTTTTAGAAGTGGCACCAAAAAAAACACAATGACTCTATGTCTAAAACCGTACCTACCAATATATGAGAACAGCGATTCATTGGAGTCGTCGTTTGTTTTGATTATAGCAAACAAGTACATTGATCGTCAGATCACGTCAGACAAATGTCAAATTAGAGTTTCGTTTGTAATTCTAGAGTAGATTTGGTTAAGTATGACAAAATTCCAGAATAATTAATTGATTGGGATAGCACACTGGCAGAGCAAATATTCCCTTGATTGAACTATTATTATTATATTTTTATCAACTATTATAGTAGCATGACACGTCAACTAGACCATAATAAAAATTTGTTAACTAACAACGGTAGGATCCAAATTAGATTTGATAATGCCAGGATAAAATATTGAATTCTTATTTATTACATCATGGTTCATAAATATACCTATACATATTATTATGAATCATTATGCGAGGGACATCACAGTGTTTGTGATTTCTATGTGCATTAACATATTGATTTGGGCTTTGCATTTCGTCTGAGCAAAATTAGGACTTGTCTCATTTTATAAGTGGGGATAAAAATTCATTTCGAGTGTATACGAATAACTAATCATACTCGTACCTCAACCGATGTCAGATGGCAGTCGCATCGTATAAAAATCTGGTGTTTAGCCACGATGAGTTCAATCAAGTGCCGACCCCAACAATGTATGGAATAAGACTAGGGAGATAGTGTCGAGGAATAACTAATATAAAGTGGCATGCGATATAAAATAACTCACCCCGCGGCTGCGTCTCCACCGCATAACTGTCTCAGTAGCCTGGTCACCTCACACCTGCCGCCCGGCGCGGGCGCCACCTACAAACGTAACAACCATATCAATGGACATTACTTACAGTGATTTTATATAGAGTATCTCTTGTGATATTTTGTGTGAATATCGAAAGAATAACGAAGAGTTTCGACATACGAAATAGAACCTAATCAAGTAGTTATAAGTTAACATTTTGATTGATCTCACATATTTTACGGTTTACTTCTTGTAATCATGTGTATCTACCTTATGAAGCAAACTCAAACCTTTTTAGATAAGTAGTATATTTTATATCGTCTCCTACCAATATTCTAACGTTCTTGAAAGATATTCTGTCTGATTCAAAAATCTGCAGGTAGGTCTGTAAGTAGGTATGCTTGACGATTGAAATATGACTTTTTTGTTCGTAAAGTAAATTTCAAGTAACATTTTGATCCATTCCGAACCGAACAAGATGTCCAAAACTCCTTAGCAATGTCTAGACAATTTAGCGGTCTTGTCCAAAACTCCAGACGCTCCCATTTCTTGTGTCGTCCCTCTCAGTGGGAAAGAGCCATGAATTTACAAACAAGCGACCGTGCAGTCCCATAATTGCAGTGCCTTACGTCACCGACGCGATAACACGCGCCAGTGTGCAAAGAACGCGCCCGCTACACAGTCCGCGCCTAAACTCCGCCGTGAGTGCACGTTTTACATCGTCTAAACACGCTATACGGGAAACTTTATCAGAAATGGTAAGTTATTTTTTTTTTAATATATAACTAACTGTTTATTTTTAAAGTTAATTATTTATTTTTGATATTGATCCCATTTTTATTATTCTTCGTATTGGATTAAAAGAAATTGCGTAAAATTAATTGCATGCTGTGTTATATATTTGTACGTATTTCTTTAATTTCAACTAGAGTACAGCCAATTTATTCGTCACATTAAAAATGAAATAAAATTGAGTAAATAACATAAAATACGATGTACGAATCTTCAATTACCTAGTAGTATAACCGTTATCGTTTTCTCAATTTCATGGAAAATGTTCGCGCAAATTACACAATTAGCAACAAAAAGTGATCTCGTAAAGAAATTAATAATACCAGCGTAGTACAGGAATAAAACACGGCGGCTTTGCTGAATTACAGTTTTCTCGTTTTATAGACTCCACGAATAGAACGGGGTGCGCGCAACGCGTTTGTTTGCAACAATCATTGCAACTATTACAATTTTATGTGTTCAATACAAACAGTCCACTAATTGTGTATTAAAGACTTGCTTACGATCGCCAGCCGGTCTGGCTTTCAAATCAAAATATTATTCAACTCAAGGACTGTAGAGAAATGGAATTTTATATATATAACAAAATCCTTTTTATGAAATTTAAAAAGTACTCAATTGTTCGTTGTAATTGTTATCACCACATAGTCCTTTTGACACAGTTTTGGATTGTTCGAACAAATAAGGTTTTTTAAAAGAATTATAATTAGCACTTAAAGTTAATGATACTTTTTTTTTGATAAGGCTCGTTTTAAAATGTCAAATATTTAATAATTGAATCTGTGCTTGAACCCAAACTATTCCGAGTGAATGCGGTCGAGGAAAACGACAAAATGAACTCATCGTGTATGATTCATGAAATATATTGTGTGAGTTTTCTCATCACAAATATATTTACGCACAAATAATAACATGCTTCAAAATAATAACTTATTAATTTAATACCCAATCAATACAATATTTATGACGAAATAGATTCATCGCAATAAAATGAACTAAACGCAAACCTAGACGAGCCGAACATAATAAAATATTATTTTTATTGTTCAATTTGATACCTATAAGTAACTATTTACAAACAGCATTCATATAAATAATGGATCTGTGTGTATAATCATACGAAATATGAAAAACCTTTTTTAGTGAACAAATGTCAAAATTTGTTTGTAATTCCCGTGTTCGGAAGATGCTCTGGCAAGCTATCGTCTCGAAGCTCTAGGTCAATTCAAAATGCTCAAAGTGATCGGAGTAAATGCTGTAATAATAAACAAATAGAACACAACATTGGCATCAGGGAGGTCGAATCAATAACGATACAAATAGGCACTATTAATAGGTTCGCTTACAAGTCGAAAATCCTTTCGTCTCTCATCTGAGGGCCTATTGCGAATTTTCTTAAAATCGCCGTCACAAGTCATCGCGTCGACGTAAACGCAGATTTATATGGGCTCACAATAGTGTCATCTTTAGGTCAACAGAGGCGCTGCTCCGATCGCATACAAATCTGCGTTAACTTTGACGCGGTGATTTGTGACGGCGGCAGTGGAAAACTCGCACTAGGCACTCTGTGCCCCAGTGCACCAAATATACTGTATAGTTTGTAATATGTTTTTACGTTGACGATGTCGCTTGTATATTTACCTCACTTTGTATGGGAACGTTAAAAAGCGCCCCAAGAGGCGGGTTTATAAAGTTTTACCCTCCATGCAAAAAAAGCGCAAAGCGCAAGGTCAAGCGACAACGTTCTAACGTTTCAAAACTTATACATGGGGTACAGAACCTTTAAAGTATAGATTTTAACATGTTCTAACGTTGTCTCGATCGAGCGTACTTTTTTGATATTGTATGGGGACGCAACATACACAACATTTCTCAGTCTTCAACATTTCATTATCAAACTGTGAAATTGCAGTGTATATGTATATGTCTGTAGTTTGGATGATAACACGCAGGAAATATAACTGGGTTGCATTTTTTGTATCAGCCTGATCACATTATTTATTTATCCAGGTCAAATTTACTCGGAATTCATTCTCCCTTTAGATTTGATCAAGACTTGATCAAATTGTTTAGACAGCAGATTACTTTACACGAAGTTTAACTTGCTCAGTTGATTAGGTACTGATAATATCTCACATAGTTAAACCAACCTTTATCGATTCGGAAGAACGATTCATCACCTCCTTGGTCTTGTCCCATACATTGTTCGGGTTGGCACTTGATTCAACCTGATATGGCTCCGTTAGTGGTTTGGTCAGGGTGTGGGGTCCGTTACGAATGAAACTAACTCCTTGAATGCTTGGTGACTTGGTGGACACCAATTATTTTAAACTAGCTGTGCCCCGCGGTTTCACCCGCGTACATTTAGTTTCATCCTTATTGTCGCGAAACCCTAATATTTTTACAAGTTACTTACTCCTTGAAACATCAGCTACCTGTCAGTGAAAAATAATCCCGTTAAAATCGGGCCAGCCGTTTCAGAGATTACCCGGAACAAACAGACAGACAGACAGAGAAAAATTATAAACTTGGTTTTCTAGTGTCAGTAGCGTGTATACTTTCATATGCATTTAGTGAAAAGCTGTTATTTTGGAATTACAAACAGACACTTCAATTTTATTTATCTGTATAGATTAATTAATTAAGCAGTCGTAACACGCATTAATAATTGGAGGGCAGGAACGTCTGTGACTCTGACTGAATATCTTAAGCCGGTCATCTGTTAATTTCCAAGATTTTTCACGTTCCAGATAGCGTAAATAATGTTTGTGTTATTTTTATTCAGATTGTCCCCACACGTATCTAGGTTGACAATGTTGACGGTTCGCATAATGTATCTATTATTATAGACGTATAAACACACTTTACGACTCCTGAAATTAGTGTGGCACAGATGATATTTGGCTAACTATGCATACAAATAATGTATTATTGTATAATAGTAAATATATTTACGTTTTGTTTATTGCCACAATTTGATCGTACATAATATTTAGTTCATGCAGTTTAATAACTAAATTTATGTTGTCATAACGACGATTTAATTTATAATCATCATGATTATTTTTATTTCATGATTTTTATTCGCGGCCCCCTTTTCTTTTTAAATTAATTATAGCCAAAGCAATCTTTGTAACACCAACTATCTGCCAGTGAAAGTACAATTAAAATTAGTCCAGCCGTATCAGAGATAAAATCGGAACAGACAGATAGATAAAGAGACGAAAAGAGAAAATAAAAAAAAAATTGTTGAAAGTATTTTCTTTCATATAGTAAAAAGCTGTTTGGAATTACAAACAGACACTTCAATTTTATTTATCTGTATGTATATGTAGATGACACGGCGGCATTCACTGTTCCAGATGAGTTAGAATGACGTGGAAGTTATTTTTTTACCTATAGGCATTCTTTACACAGCAAATCTAATCAGGTTTTGAAGTATGACAATAATAAATAAACCATTGTACTATTACTTACGTCAACGGATAAGACAAACATCTAAGAATTATTATAACCAATACTCGAATAGAAGAATAGAGAAATACAAATCTATACATCTATACAGATAAATAAAATTGAACTGTCTGTTTGTAATTACAAAATTACAGCTTTTCACTAAAGGCATATGAAATTATACACGCTACTGACACTACAAAAAATGAGTTTAAAAAAAAGTCTGTCTGTTTGTTCCGGGTAATCTCTAAACCGGCTGGACAGATTATAACGGGACTTTCACTGGTAAGTAGCTGATGTTTCAAGGAGTAACTTAGGCTACTTTTATTTATTAAAAATATTAGGGTAGGGGTTAGTAGGGCGACAATAAGGATGAAACTAAATCTACGCGGGTGCTCACCGCGGGGCACAGCTAGTATTTTATAAAAATAGAGTTTACTTTCATACACCGATACGTAGAGTTCATCTTTAAAAACTACAGCCTCACAAAAAAGCACTGAGAACTGCCAAAACTAATCTTATAAATTCAAGTGTGTCTGTCTGTCTGCTCTTCAAGGCGCTGAAATCTTTGACTTCTGAAATAGAGATTTGACACCTTACGTTACGATTCGGGAAAAAATATTCCGCGGAAAAAAACAAGTACCTCGAAACACACCAAACGCAAAATAATGGGCCTATTTTTTTAATTTAATTTGAATATTTCATTCGGCATACATTGAATTACATGTAACAATCAAATAGGCCTGAATTGATAAGTAACTCAGTAGTACACGGGGACGAATTAGTACTAAGAGTTCTAAGAAGAGGTACAGAACTGGATTCTCAAACTTCAGAAGGTTAACTGCATAACCTTTCCTAAGGCTGAAGTGAACAATAGCCTCCGTGACGGCCAAGGTTAGGTCAATGCTCTTGATGCTTTGTTATTGAACTCAACTAGATTCTAGTTAATAAACTTGAATTAATGCTAACTAAGATTCGATGACTGACGATAATAATGAGTTAGCGAAGAAGCTGTCACCATTAGTCACGTTTCATTTCAAGCAAGACAAGCAAGAATTTCAGACAAGACATGGAATACGAATAGACCTTAAAACACAATATGTTTACACAAAGTTGATATTAAGTAATTTCTACAAATGATTGGGATCATATTGAATGGTTATTCGATAGAAAACAATTAAAGACTAAGAAAAAGGACACTTTGAACGTTTTATACGTCTGTACCGCAAGCATGCTTAACAAATCAAATCAAAATCAAACCCCGAAATTCTCATTTCGGGTGGGAACGTAAAAGCGCCCCAAGCGGCTAGTGTGGACTCTTTCGTTTCCATACAAAATTAGGAAAATACGCAATCGATATAGTTAATGTTAAAACATAAATTTGGGGTACTGGGGCCATACCATGAGCTCTTATTGCCATGATAGTTTCACTCATTTATGAGACAGATGTATGTGACGTGCATACATCTGTCACTGTCGCACAACTGAATTAACATTGCAATAAGAGCTCATGGTTGGGCCCCTGTTCCCAAATACAGACATTGCTGTTAGTGTGTGAAGTTCTGGAACAACCCCAGGATTTTCTGACCACATAGAATATGGGAAACCCCTTAGTGTTACAAATAACGAACTGAGTGGGAGTTGACATTGAGAAAACTTAAATTTGTTCAGAGAGTCACTGTCTTCGGTGACTAATACGAAATGAAAACATTTATCTAATCTAATGGATCTTGTGTGACTCAACGTTTACATAATTATTTTCTATGCACATTATATGAAAGATTTTTACAGGCGACTTCGATATTACAACGTTTAACTGTTGAAATATATTATGTGTAATAGGTGTGACTGGCATTGTTATTCAAATTAATGAGACACAAACAGATATAGAAGCTCTAAGAAGACCACGTTAAGACAATGAAGAGAAGTCAACTTGACGCGCTTTGCTGGAAATTAATGCCGACCAACCGCTACAAACCAATCGAAATCATACCGTATACAGAAAACGTTCACAACAACAATACACTGCAGTAATCATCCTTTCTTCAATCACATTGTAGTCATGCGAATAAAATACACGTGCAGTTACCCCCACTATTTTAGCTGAGCGCTCATAACTGATGCCGGCATCTGTACAGCGATAATTATGCAACGAGAGGAGTAATTACTGAAGCTTACTTCTAAATCAAACAACATAATATTCACGTAAAAGTGACGTATGTGATTCACACACCTGCGTTCACCAGTCTTGAGTGTCGTGACCTTTGAGTGCTGAAGCGTTCTACTTTCAGAGATAATTTCACAAAGATTTATACGTTCACGTGGGAATACATAACACGTTGTCTAATACTTTGTTTATTCTCCATCGGGCCACTGACTCAGTGCCGTGTGCAAAGTCATAGGTTCGAGCCCACCACGCGGCAATTCTAATATTTTGGATATTCTCCAAAATGAACATGTAATTATGAATTGTTAAGGCACTGACGATGATTTATCAGTTTTTGATGAGAATTCAGTACATCATCATAGAATTTCCTAATTAGATAAGAGTGCTGACTCCAGTCAGATCTGTCAATGTGGAAGCAGTTATTAGGTTATTACACGAAGCGACTGCCAAATGACCTTCATAACCACATTAGAAGGAAATGCGGTAGCCTGTGATATATCAGAAGTCAGAGGTTTTCAGAGGTTTCTAACTGATCTGTAAAGATTGCCAAAGATGTTCAAAAGTCGGTTTCGACTTCGTTGATCGCCTGATATGCGCAATGGCAAGTATGCCACTAGTATCTCTGATGAAGACATACAACTGACAATAGAAAGTAGATTTTTCGCTATCAGTTATTGAAATAAACGTACCAATAATACGTTTATTACTATACAGCTGCTAATGTTGCATAAGATATTGACCAATGAAATGCATATCACACATAAGACCCAAAAACCAGCCTGAAGGTTTGGCAGAGTACAATACAGTACATTTCAAACCTTGTGTTTAGATATCAGAGCATCAGTCAACGACAAGATTGTAAATAACGCTGTTAAAATAGCAGAGAATAATTTTAAGTAGGTAGTAGAAATTAATTCTGGAGTAGAGACTGAATTACAATGCCGCCCACATGGAAACTATTTTAGATTTCGGGCTCGAATGCTGAGTCTGGGATTCAATGCAAGACTTGCATTTTATTGTTGGTGAACGTAGAAATATATTTTTCAGACGAACACATTTTCTGACAATTTAGTAAAGGGTAATTTTACCCAGAAGTCATCAACTATGGACTTAGAGCGAAATTAAAATGTAGTCTTGTAACAGGTAAAAAAGCACCTTTAGAGTAGAGAACCATAACCTATTAGAATCCTTCTAATGGTACTGAAACAACGAAATGTATAAAGTTCACGTTCCAACTACGCCAAACAAATAGATAGTTCAATTTAGGAAGATAACTTAGAAAATAGACCGAAGCGAGAAATCAGCGAAGAGATTGTGGAAAAACCAAAAATAGATCTTTGTAATTCGCAGACTCATCGACAAATTTATGTATGGTGGTATTGTTTCAACACCTGATTAAAGCCGGTACGAGCCCAAAGCCACTCCTCAACACACATTACACGTGTAATCAACCGTGATAAACAGAAACGTACTTAATTACTCACCTTTATCGTGTAGTTTTCGTCGAAAACCGTATTACCTATTAAGAATTACATGGCCGTGACAATGAGCTAATGATATCGGCCCATTTAATCACCAGCTGTGCTTCGCGGTTTCACTCACATTAATTATTGTGTCGAAGGAAACGTTTAATTCCTTTGAATTATTTTATTCAGTCTTGACTATGGTTTTTAATAGACATTGACATGATGATTTCATATGATTTATATTGTTTCGATGATATGTACATGATGCCTGGCTGAGTTTCTTGCCGGTTCTTCTCAGAAGGCTAGTTTCCGAACCGGTGGTAAATTCTCGACTTTCATAAGTGTCTTACTAGGGCCTAAACTGAATAAATATTTGTCATTTTCATTTTCATTGGACGAGGTTCCCGGGTTGACTCTAATTTTTTTTGCCTACTTACGTCTCTTTAAGGGAGTATAAAATTAAGATTTAGAAAAAAAAACTTTATCTTCACCACAACTATAGGTAAATTTACAAGTGACCAAAGTTATAAGAAGTACAGAAAAGCCTATAAAGAAAATAAGTGTTATTATGTAGATATTAATTTGATACACCCACACTTATAAAATTAACTTTACAATCTACATCCGGCAATTTTACGATCAAATAAGTGAACCGATAACCGATAACACGTATCATAATTAATTTACATGTTCAGGGAAACACTTTACATGTGAATAAGCAACACGTTGATATCAAAAAGTACAGAATATGTAATATTATATAAATTGAACTTTTCACCACCATGAAAGCTACCCATATCCTTTCACACGTTCTCTTACAGATTTTGTTGCTTAGCATCAGAAGGACTACACTTTCTTAATCTATGCAGATAAATAAAGAATTGAAGTGTCTGTTTGTAATTCCAAAATAACAGTTTTTCACTAAATGCATATGAAAGTATACACGCTACTGACGCTAAAAAACCAAGTTTTAAATTTTTTCTCTGTCTGTCTGTCTGTCTGTCTGTTTGTTCCGGGTAATCTCTGAAACGGCTGGACCGATTTTAACGGGACTTTCACTGACGGGTGGCTGATGTTTCGAGGACTAACTTAGGCTTTTATTTATATATAACTAAATCTACGCGGGTGAAACCATGGGGCACAGCTAGTTATAAAATAAATGTAGTATGATAAAGAAGGGAACAGTAATCTAGTATTTCTGTTCTCGATTATCTCAGACCACCACAATGAACATGGTCAAATACATAGATTACTTTAATATACGCAATGCAAAGTGCATATGATGCGTACACAAACGCAACTATCAATTATTAGCCCTGCTATTAGCTGATAGCACGCTCAATTGAAGTTGGTTAAACGCCAATTAACACCTCAAATACAAACATAATCAATATTGCTAGTCTGTTTATTTGCTATTAAAACACAGCATAAGCTCGCAATATTTACTTCGCACACCCATAACCTTAAAACGAAAAATTTTAAATAATTTGTGGAGCAATAGTTTCTACACACCTAATCGCCATGTTCATCTAAATGCTAGCATTTGAAATATATGTATCCCACATTTATTAATTACCTATCTGAGTAGATGTAAAACTAGATAAAGATCACACCCATGTTATAAAGGGAGATTTTTTTTGTGGAATACAGACAACTTTGGTAGACATGTACACTTATAAACAACGTAGGCAAAGTAGCGGGTAAAAAGTAGTCGGCAATTTTGGTAAAGTCACAAACAAAGACGCAATCATTTTTACAATGCTCATGCATTATCTTCAGGACATGAAGAATGTTATTATGACAGAACAAATTAAGTCATGCATATTTTTGCATAAAGGAAACGGTCCCATCTTCACTTGAATTGCGAAATAGCAATTGTTCACGTATTTATGCGAACTAAATGTCACGTTGAAAGATAACACGGAACGGACACCTGTCACATTATTCATCGGCTGACCAATAAGGTGAACGATAAGGCACTAGCATCAAGGGGCACCCCTTGACCTGTCATGTGCTCATTGTGCATATTGACACCACCGCTGAAGGGTCTTGAAGGAGACTTTTCGTCTTCAATCTATATACATATACAGATAAATAAAATTGAAGTGTCTGTTTGTAATTCCAAAAACACCAGCTTTTCACTAAATGCACGGTACTGATATAGAAAAAACTATTTTAATTTTGTTTTCTATCCGTCTGTTCGTTTTAACGGGAGTTTCACTGGCAGATAGCTAATGTTACAAGGAGTAACTTAGGTTACTTTTATTTAAAAAAACATTAGGGTTCCGCGGGCCATCCATGAATATTAGTATATTAATATAGATTTATTTATAGAATCTTATCATGTAGTATATTTCATGGAAATGCGACAGATTAATGTTAACGGGCGTCGACGTCGTCTCAGGCACGTTTCCAAACATGAATCGTAAAATTTCTTAAATGCTGAAATGTGAAAGTTATTTCAACGCATTAAAAAGCTAAGAAATATTTCCGATGACTTTGAACAATCCCACGTGCTTTTCATAATTAACATGTTTGCATGCAATTCAATTAGCACTGTCAAGGTCGGGGAATAACACGACGCATACTGGTGTTAGCAGTCAGCGTTCCACGGTGTTAATGGATGTTTTAATGAACGTCTAGGAAAATTACTTAGTATGACCACAGCTATTAAATAGGTACCTTACCTACACTAGAGCGAGTACGTTACCCTAGCAAGAAAGTGTCTCCTAGAGAGATGGGAGGATGTGCGCCAAATATAAAATTTGTGCGTCTTGTAGTTGCGGAAAAAAACGAAAAAACGAATTCTGCTAGGGTAACGTTTTTCCAGCAAGAAAATTTTAAACGAATGATCGGAGAGAGATTTTTTTTGTGTGGCTAGATAGCTTATATTTGTGCATAATTGTGCGCCAAAAGCCAGATTTGTGCGTCTTCAGGTTCTCGAGATATTACAATTCCTTCTGGGGTAACGTTTGGCAAAATCACGTATCTCCAAAACTATTGTATGTGCGTCTGTATGATAAACATGCACGAGTAGCTCTTAATTTGTGCTTATTTGTGACAGAATTAGATTTCAGAAATTATTTATAGTTTTCAAGAAATCGCCTTTTTTTTGAAAACCCGAAAAAAGCTCGCAGCGCCTAAATGGGAAATCGTATAAGTTCACTGAAAACTGTATTCGATCCTTCTTGACGCTTATAATAACCATAGAAAGTTTTAAAAGTGTACATGCATGCGTTATTGAATAATTTTGATAAAGTCGAAACTACGTCGCATTACTTTAACGGCAAAATACAAGAAACTGGCTCAAGCCAAGATATGAAGGTATAAACTAATAATTAGTGCGTGTAATGAAGTATATATTGTGAAAATATTCAGCTTGAAATGTTTCGCATTAATAAGATATAAGGAAAAAAGAGAACAAGAAAAACCACTCATTATCCGACCAAATTATAATGACTACAAAAAAGCGACGGTTACATACATATCGGTGACCTTCTTAATTTGATGCATTTATACCTGAGCTATGTCCGTACAGTCGCGGTAAAAACGTTTATTGGGAATTATAATCAGGAATTACTTGTATTATTAGGTAGTTGGTGTCCGCAAGTTTGCATATCCATACATCATACTTTCGCGTTTATAGTATTATATACTATTGCACTATTATTCTTATAGTTGACTTAAACATGATTTTGTTAAGTTTTATCTATATATACAGTATACAGATAAGTAAAATTGAAGTGTCTGTTTGTAATTCCAAAATAACAGTTTTTCACTAAATGCACTTGAAAGTATACACGCTACTGACACTAAAGAACCACATACATACATATGCTCACGCCTAAAGTATTCCCCGAAAGGGTAGGCGTGTTGTTGTAATTTTCCACCACGACACTTTTATTTTATCGGGACTTTCACTGGTAGGTAGCTGATGTTTCAAGGAGTAACTTAGGCTACTTTTATTTATTAAAAATATTAGGGTTCCGCGACAATAAGGATGAAACAAATCTACGCGGGTGAAACCGCGGGGCACAGCTAGTCTAAATTAAAACCAGCCAAACCAAACCGTTTTTTATTTATTATAGCATCAAAATAAAATCAAATTACCCATCTAGAGATAAAGTTAAAGTCAAAAATATCTTTATTGGATTAGACTTTATACAAAGTACTTTTAAATCGTCAGAATGACACAATTTACAGGATTATACATGCTACCGCCAGGTTCGGAAGGTTGCTTTTACTGAGAACAACCTGGCAAGACCTAGCTTCGGACCAAATTTCAAGATCTGAATTCTCGGGAAGTAGGTAAAGTAACCTTGTAGGTTGCCTTGCGAGTGTCGAAAATTTTAGTATATACTGCAATTTTTTATTGTAGCTCCAATGGTCAGTAGTATTTTTATGAATGTCAGCTTGATATCTCCACGCGTTCCTGAGAAAAAGAGTCTTGACAGACGCGCAGCTGGACAACAAGATGATCCTATAAGAGTTCCATTTTAACTTCTTGAGGTACGGAACTCTAAAATCGGAGGATAAAAATTAAAAACTTTGTAAACGTAAAACGAATACATTTAATGTAATTAATTATTAATTCGTTTACTACTTACGATTACCTAAGCACTGAAGCTTATACTACAACAAGGTACTGAACCGTGTGTAAAGTCGCGGATACTATAATCCATCAAAAGTATATATTTTTACTTATTTTCTACTTCACTGTACATTTTTCAGCCGGTTCGTGTGTCAAATTAAGAAGGTCACCGATATGTATGTAACCGTCGCTTTTTTGTAGTCATTATAATTTGGTCGGATAACGAGTGGTTTTTCTTGTTCTCTTTTTTCCTTATATCTTATTAATGCGAAACATTTCAAGCTGAATATTTTCACAATATATACTTCATTACACGCACTAATTATTAGTTTATACCTTCATATCTTGGCTTGAGCCAGTTTCTTGTATTTTGCCGTTAAAGTAATGCGACGTAGTTTCGACTTTATCAAAATTATTCAATAACGCATGCATGTACACTTTTAAAACTTTCTATGGTTATTATAAGCGTCAAGAAGGATCGAATACAGTTTTCAGTGAACTTATACGATTTCCCATTTAGGCGCTGCGAGCTTTTTTCGGGTTTTCAAAAAAAAGGCGATTTCTTGAAAACTATAAATAATTTCTGAAATCTAATTCTGTCACAAATAAGCACAAATTAAGAGCTACTCGTGCATGTTTATCATACAGACGCACATACAATAGTTTTGGAGATACGCGATTTTGCCAAACGTTACCCCAGCAGGAATTGTAATATCTCGAGAACCTGAAGACGCACAAATCTGGCTTTTGGCGCACAATTATGCACAAATATAAGCTATCTAGCCACACAAAAAAAATCTCTCTCCGATCATTCGTTTAAAATTTTCTTGCTGGAAAAACGTTACCCTAGCAGAATTCGTTTTTTCGTTTTTTTTCCGCAACTACAAGACGCACAAATTTTATATTTGGCGCACATTTACAGCAGATGACGCACTAATTATTGGTACCACTCCCATCTCTCTAGGAGACACTTTCTTGCTAGGGTAACGTACTCCACTAGAGCAAAGTATTATTTTAGTTCTCACTTGACTTCATCTTTCAAAGGGTTTGTATCTATAGATAGTCAAAAATGACCAGATGTCCAAACATGAATTCTCCCTTAAGGGTAATACTCTTAATAATAATGTCACTATTTCTTTTTCAAACCTACTAAAATGTTAACCTGGACTAAATATCAGGCTGTTCTGGCCTTGCGGCGCCACTGCACATAGTAAGGTATCGTGTCCCGAAACAAAGCCTTCAACAGGAACACGTTAGGTCCAAAAACGAGCAAACACTTGGCACTGGAGACCTTCAGGGATAATTAAGGTTAACCGCATTAGGCTCGGTCCCTTAATGTCAACATATTACCGACGAGGTTGGTTCGGTAGAGTGGCGTGAAACTGCGGTTAGTTCAACTTGATTATTGCATGCGGTAAGGTATCAGCAGGCCTAGACAAAGTAATATTCTCTAGCGCTTGCGATAATAGAAACTGTAGGGAAATTACATAAATCAGGCATGTGACATATGTCATTCCCATACATTTTGTATCGTTTCTATAACTGAAGTATGAGATATTGATCCATTGTCTACAGGCCCAGAGAACTAGAACAACACGAACGAAGCTCAGGATGTAGCAATCATTACATCTAAGGCACGTTTTTTCCATGAAGTACGCTTGGAAAACGATAAAGATCGAATCATGTAGGTAAACTGGCAAACTAACTTTCTTCAAAAAATAAAACTGCATTCCTTACATCTATACATCTATACAGATAAATAAAATTGAAGTGTCTGTTTGTAATTCCAAAACAGCTTTTCACTAAATGCATATAAAGTATACACGAAACTGACAATGAAAAACCAAGTTTAAAATTTTTTCTCTGTCTGTCTGTCTGTTTGTTCCGGGTAATCTCTGAAACGGCTGGACCGATTTTAGCGGGACTTTCACTGGCAGGTAGCTGATAATACAAGGAGTAACATAGGCTACTTTAAATTAATAAAAAATAATTAAATTAGTGTTCCTCGGGCCGCCCATGCAATTAAGTCTACGCGGGTGAAAATGCGGGGCAAAGCTAGTTATAAAATATGATGAAGCTCACAGGTCGCTTAAAAAGTACGTGCGTGTACGTTACTTGCATGAGATCTCGCGTGTTATGTATTGAGAATGAGGACCCAGTCAGTAAAATATTGCCTTGCCGATATTTACTTGACAATATTTTAGCAAATTCAGTGAGTAATGGACGAACAATCTGGCGGCAGTCCAAGAAACATTGGAAGCCTTGCCCCAAGAACATAACACTAGATAAACCTTTGTTATTGCGCGACTGTTGCAAGTTTGACTGACCATCAGTATAGACGGTGATATTTACTGAGTTACTTACCAGGTTCTTCTCAGTAAAAGCAACTTTTCGAACATGGCGGTAGCATATATAATCCTGTGTAATCGTGTCATACTAACGATTCGAAAGTACTTTGTTAAAAGTCTAATAAATATATTTTTGTTTTTTTTTGAGTTATGCGACACTTTATGGTATGTGTCTCAATTATTGAAATCTAATAAAATTTTGGCCATAGGTGCTAATAAGATTTCGAGTATCGTGGGAAGTCTTATAGCTTTGGTTTGGGAAGTACTCTAAAGCTTCTTAAGCCAGTTTGATCCAGTGACTCGATAATATCATAAACAGGTTACGCGACTGTCTACCATCTGCCTTTTGTGACCATAAAACGAAAGCACCACGTTCACATAACAATAGAAATGCCAAGTTATATTTGGAAGCAGAACAATCAAGTCCCAAAATGCCTTGACCTTGCACTGGCGTGCCCTACATTGCGTCTCGTGCGCTTTGCATGGCGCAAGTCATAGGCTGCAGGATTTAAAATAAGACTTTATTTTTGCTACAAATCCTTAGTGCGATTTAGAATTTTTTAGGCATGCAAATAATATTTAGATTTTATTTCTAAGTTATTCTTAAGGATATGTTTCCTGGCTTCGAACATCCGGCGGATACATAGAACGTATGTCTAGAATAATTTCGGTGATTTCGATGATTTCTGTGAACTCTAGCTTGACTACTTCGTCAGCCAACGGAAAATCGAAAAACGAAAATGAACTTAATATTTTTAACTATCTTTTTGCATAACCTTTAAAAACTCGAGCAATCTTAAGAGACTTGCATGACGATTTTGCATTGTAACAAAATATTTGGCAGGAGGCTCTCTTCATAGGTCAAGAATCGTCCCACATATGTACAGACAGGGGCACGCATATGATATCTCAAGATAATTCTAGTTGTAATTTTAAAGCAAGATGCTCGTAAATTTCTGTTCTTCTTCTTAAGCCTCATTCCAGTAATGTACGAGACCTTCTGTAAGGTTATATAGTTCTGTAAGTGTCCCGCCTCAGTCTATCACTATGCCATCGGCGCATTGTTCCCGCAATGTCTTCCGAATATGACAGTGACATACATTCGCGACAAATTTGTATCGCTTTCCTACTTACTAAACGGGCAGTAAGATGTTTATTGAGGTATTCGCTGTGTGAACCATGTCAGCAGGCAATAGATAAACGATGGTAATCGCTTATCCATTTAACTTTTTTAATGCTTATCAGTTCAATTTCATACTATTTCTTCCTACCTCTTAGGAGAATACAGGCGTGATCATAATGTTTATTTTCTTTTGTGTGACTTATAAAGCAACCGTCTCACAGTCACCACTCCGCATACATCTTTAAATCTCAGACGTAAGGTTTCCTAGCAATATACCTTCCTTCAAGATCTTTGCATGTGGCAAACGGTTGTCTCTACCTACATATCCAGTCATAATATCCAGACTTCACTCGTATTACTGACATACATGTTAAAGTCAAAGGTCACACGACCCTGACTCTGTTATAAGTTCTCATAACTTTTATAATTGCGATAAATTTCCTCGTCTGGGTTAAGCAGACCAAGGATACATTTGTCTTTTACCTGATTTTCACTTAGTGCTTTAATTAACGACACCTTGCTACATATTTCAAGAAAAGACTTTAAAAACGAAGATACTGACATCAATACAAACTCTACAGGGATGAAAGCCTCAAACCGCGCTCAGATCTAAACTATTTCTTTACCATAAATTGACTATATTCTATAGTCAGCGAGCACAGCGAAACAGGGCAAATAAAAACAGCACCACTAAATCGAAAGACTGCATGCGTGTATGAAGCTTGATGAGTTGCAATGGACTCACAAACAGTCAAGTTAGCACCCAATCATCTGTGAACATTGAGGTTACGAAGGATCTACCATATCGGGTTGAATCAAGTGCCAACCTCAACAATGTATGGGATTAGGCCAGGGAGGTGATGGATGACAATGTTTAGCATGTGTAATGGTTAGGCAAAATAAAGCGAATGAGTTGTCTCTGGAATAATGTTATTTAAAGATGGTGCTAGTGAAATCAATTATGATACTTATAGGTGCCGTCGCGAGTTATAAGCGGGCAGCGAAGTGTGGTTACTGTGCATGTCCTTATTCGCCTCGTGCCAAACAGACAGACAGAAACAAAGTCATAAAATTACTATTGCGCATTCAAAGTACGCGCGCTCAGAACTCGCGACGGGACCTGTCACAATGACAAGTGTAAATTAAACAAATTGCATAACATTAGTTACCAGTCGTATGAGGAACGCCCACAACTTCCTGCAGTGTCATATTACGCCGTTTATGGAAACATTGTCTTAGTCATTTCTTATTATCGCTCTTAAGAAAAACACGCTTGCTATTCATTCAATGTGACATAGAAATTGTTGACGATTAGTTAATTAACGACACATTAAATACGAATGTTTATTGCCTTTCAATTGATTACTAGCTGTGCTCGGCAATTGTTGTATTGGCATTTGTTTTGGGGTGGATCACCCTTATAATTTAAGGGTTTGAAAATTAGATTTTGACTGATTTTCAGACCTACCCGGTGTGCACATAAAAATTCATGCGGCTTGTATATGATGTATTAGATGTTAAAAGATAAACTATGCGCCTCGACATTGAATGTAGAATGCAATAGCTAAATAAAAAACATGTATAAAGAGTATGGTATAAATAAACAGCATTGCACTCAAGTATTACACATTCCAGTTCAAATCTGCTGACCACGGGCAGAAGAGCGCGAGCAATTTCATGACAAAAAGAAGAAACATCCAAATGTATTTATATCACCCTAATACCCAATATACAGTAAACTGTGGCCAGTGTATAATACCCGTACCAACCAATTTCAATTAAATCCAGATATGACATCATACCGCGAGTCTCCCATTCCGTGGTTTCCTTATTTGGGCTGTCATATTCATTTGTTGGTTAGTAATAAGAACATACTAAAGAATTAATTTTGAGTGGCATTTCTACACGAATATGATTCAGGATTAAGACTAGGGTGTTTAACCAGTGTGTGTTGCCAGTGATGACATACGGAGCTGAGACGTGGTCTTTGACAGCTGGCCTTTTAGAAAGACTAAGGGTCACTCAACGAGCAATGGAAAGAGCTATGCTCGGAGTTTCTCTGCGGGACAAAATCCGGAACAAGGATATTCGCCAGAGAACCAGAGTCACCGACATAGCTCTTAAGATTTGCAAGTTGAAGTGGCAATGGGCAGGCCACATCGCTCGTAGAACTGATAACCGATGGGGAAGAAAAGTTGTCGAGTGGCGACCACGGAGGGGAAGACGCAGCGTAGGCAGGCCTCCCACTAGGTGGACCGACGACATCGTGAGAGTCGCGGGCAACCGATGGATGCTAATAGCGCATTGTCGTTCGGCGTGGCGGTCCAAGGGGGAGGCCTATGTTCAGCAGTGGACGTCTTCCGGCTGATGATGATGATGATGATGATGATTCAGGAAGGTTGAGTTTTATCGTCAATTATAATGGATTAGCAATCGTTATAAATCATTAGAGTTTATCAACACCTATTTCATACTGCGAATTAATTGGTGGTTATACCAACAACAATTGTATACGAGTCGCAATAAAATAACTATAATTTGTAGGCAATTCCTGTTATTTACACGACATTTTCGCGAACCGATACCAGACCATAAAGCTGTCCTAGCGACATGTGTAGTCAATTATATCAAGCATGGATGTTATTAAGTATCATATTTAACGACTTATTAATGCAGAGATTGTCAACATTACTTCTATTTATATACCAAGTACTAAGCTTTCAGCTACTAACTGCGTGTCTTTCTCAACTTACGAGTCTATTCCTCTAACAGACACATTCAAAATGGCAATTAGTTATTGTGAATATACTCACAGCTGTAAATAAACGATTGAAATCGAGCGGTGAACAGTTTGAGTAAATATTTGGATTAGCCTAAATTATTTCGGAAGCATTCTAAATTTGCTAAAATCTAATTCAATTACAGAATTTTGTTCCTCCATGAATTCCTCTCTAGCGAAATCTCTAAGATGTGAACAAGTCTAAATATTAACTAATATTAGTAACTAAACAGTTCGTTTGTTTGTTACAGTCGACCAAAGAGGAAGGGCCAGCAATTTGCCACAGCTGCAATGCTGTCATTCAAGGACGCGTAAGTACAACTTTTACGATAACTTTTTATTGTTGTATTCATGTCAACATGAACTGTAATACCGCACATTTATGAAAGCCTAATATCCCAGAGTTAGGGTACGTTTACACCAGAAACGTGCGAGCGGTAAAAGAAGCGATTCTATTGGTAACTTAACAAATCCTCACACAGCTTTGGAGTAGTAATATTCTGGGCTTCTAATAAATTTCATTGCAATTTTTATACCACAAAAATGATCCAAAATTTGGGATGGCTATTAGATATCTATGCAAGACACACATGTTTATATTCTAAATTCTTGAAAATGGTTAGGAAAATGTAGGCGGTATGTAAACATGAATAAGGGAAGGAAAAATTCCGAACCATGACGTGTGAACACGAGTAGCTCAGTTGGAAGAAGAACTGCCCGGTTTGTAAAGTGGGTTTGAATCCCGCCTCGTGTTCGTATTTTACAGAAACATTTTTGAGAATTTAGAATGATGTTTGTGCGTTACCATTACAATAAAATTATTTACACACGTTTCCTAAAGAGCCCCAATCTGGGGCCTTACCATGAGCTCTTCTTGCCATGATAGTTTCACTCATTTATGAGACAGATGTATGTGCTGTGTATACATCTGTCACTCTCGCACAACTGAATTATCATAGCAATAAGAGTTCATAGTATGGCCCCTGTACTCGCTTTGAACCAATGTCTAGAAGTTCATCATCACAAAACATTGGAACAATACTTAAGCCTTTGACACATTATAATTAGAATCCTTTATGTTAAATAATGCAAAGTGAATAAAAAAAGCTGTTATCTTCGTACGACATCCTACTATGACCTCATGATCTATTTATATCCTAACTAATGCCGTAGAAAGGGACAGTGGGTAAACAAGCTGCAAACATGACCTTGAACACTTTAGAGACGTGCATAAAATGATGTAGGTACAAACTTCCTCTTTAGAAGAATCTTGGATCGTAAAATCCGCGGGAGCGAGAAAGTTATTCACTAGTTGGAGACGGTAACAGTTTATAATCCCGTATAATTACAATCGCTTTGAAAGTTCTTTGTTAAGAGTCCAATCAGATAAATATAGTTTAATGGGTTTCATTTTCTGTGTTTGGATTAGTGCCTATAACTCGCGAAATTTGGGTGAACTATACACCTCTGACTACCCCTTTGGGTAAAACAGGCGTGAGCACATGCTATGAATGCTAAAATTTTATTTTGATTGCAATCGAAAAAAAAAATCTTTAACGAAGTACTAGAATTATCGTGTAGGTCCGAGTGCAATGTGCCGTGTGTAGATTACATTACATCAGTAACAGAGTGATAAACAAATGTTTACTGGCAGTGACGTCACCATTCGATATATCCTTATCGACTCGATATCAGTGTGTATGATACATACTATCAATAAACAGGACCACTATCGCGTATTATTTATTGATATCGAAGAAGATACTAGATGTAATTATATTGCACTCCATAAAGAGTTGAGGGTAATAGAATTATTTAGAAAAATAATAGCAAATTATAAAGGGAAGTTATTTTCTACAATAGGATTAATAAAACGCTTAGAACTAAGTATTGAAAGTTCAACTTGCAAATCGAACCAACTTCAACAAAAAAAAATCGTATTTTTTTAGGAATTCTGACTTGTATGAATTGTGGCTTAGTTAACACAATGAGATTCTTCAGCAGTCCTAGTACATTACGGATATGAGCAACTAGGTGGAGGTATTTCAAACGAAAGATCTCTAGACCAATATCAACGAAAACTTTACGATAAAGATTGCACAACGCTAGTGAATCCACAAATTCCACATGACGCAACCCGGCCCCGTGTAAACGGGCTGGAACATAAAACAAAGCGTTACGCGCCTGTTTATTTCCATCGATGCTCTTCAATTTGCGAGGTTTGGAGACAAAAGCCGTACAATTTGGTAGTTTGTGCCAACTAATTAGTGCAACTCACTACCTTGAGAGGTCATGGCCTGTCAGACACCACGCGGTTGGAAACGTGGCATTTGATGAAAATTGTATACTGCAAAAATATCGCATAAAACCTATTAAGGACTTCTTGAGGAATGGTCTCGAAAGTTCTAAAGGGTCCAATTGAATATGCTGTGAAGTGAATTTGGTGTTAAAAATAGTGCTAATTATCAAGTATTGAGTCAAGTATTAAAAACATATTTCTGGTAAATTCCGGAATTCCTTCATCATCTAAATTATTGGTTACGAAATTCATATATTAAAGTGTTAAACCGAATAAAATTACCTGCTATTCAAAAAATTTTTGCACGCTCAAAATGGCTGATACGTAATACCTACTCGCAAAGAGTGCGCTCTTATTCTTAGTATCAAGTATTACAATAGACATGTTATAGCTCGCGATAAAAAGACTAACATAATCAGTAAATATAAAAAGATTACTGATTTCCCAGAAAGAAAATGCAGATATGGATATGTTTTCTTAATGTTATTCCAATGTCAATGTATTAATTTTATTCTTTTGGATCTGATGTAAGCGGCTACTGCATTTACGTGATAAGTACTAGATCATGAACATTTTATTTAAAACCAGATCAGTATTTTATGCTTCTTCTAATTGTCATCTTTTAGTCGACAACCAAGCTCTTAAATGAACCCTTCAAACTCAACATTTGTCTGAAGTATTATTTCTGTGCCTGGAGCGAACATATGCGAGGGTTTAGTTAGAGGCAAGTTGTCTGACAGAATCCGAAGAATTTATATTCAAGTTATCTTATTCAGCCGGTAAAGAGGAAAATCAGATTGTTAAGCCCAGCTTCATTTACATAAAAACAAATCAGTCAACAAAGCGAAATCACGCTCAAACCAATGATAGCCCGACAGAGGCGACACAAGTACCTAATTTCGGAGATCTTTGTTCACAATTGGTAAAATTTAAACGAAATCTACTTAATGTTCCAGATAATGACGGCCTTAAACAAGAAGTGGCACCCCGAGCACTTCACGTGCAACACGTGCCACAAGCCGATAGAGGGCGCCAAGTTCCACCAGCACAGCGGCGGCGTCCACTGCGTGCCTTGCTTCGCCAGCCACCACAGCCCCAAGTGCCACGGCTGCGGGGAGCCGATCACTGATGTGAGTATTACTGTTTATTGTAGACGATATCATTTTATTAATAGAGACTACCAATTAAATATATCGGTTTCATCCAAACTGCTCTATTGAACCAGTCGTGTTTACGACATTCATTATACCTTCCGCACAAAGTATTATCTGCACTACCCCAGGAACTGATCCACGTTAGCGGTATCTGAATAAATTATTATGACCTTGTCCATAACTAAAATCATTATTAGGCACTGTATGTATGTGTGTTGCTATCCGAACAAAAGATGGGCAAATATAAAGCATGGGAGAAATAGAAAGAGTGCAAACCATAGTATAAGTGTACAAAACTCGTTCATCGACACTGCGACGATTTTGGCATTGGCTTCAATTAGAATAAATACTCGAATTCGGATAAAGCTAATATTTCTACCAATCTACACCTGTGACCCAAATAAGCACGATATCCAAAACGAATGATATAACAGCCTCCCGCTAAACAAACACCAGCCTACACCTGTGATGACTAACGAGAGTATTCGGCGAAATTATATACGGATCATTATCATTAGGTGACGCAGCAACGGCCTAATATAGGGAAGCGCCACGTAATGTGATGTTTATGGGACCACCCACTGGGCTGCGAATACGGTATTAGGTCGGACAACACATTACTGCTTGGATAATGTTCGGAAAAGCTACAAGGGCGCTTCGTAACTAAAGCAAGAGAAACAGAACAGCACCTCATATTAACCAAAGGCGGTGACTGCAGCGGTGACTGCAATCCCCAAAAAATATTAGACCATTGCTCAGTTACAAGCTAAAGATTAAGTTCCTCAGTATTTATTCGTTACATAGTATTTTGGGATTAATTAGCCTATTCACAAAATTTCACATTGAAACAATAAACAACTTTATTTATATCTTGTATCCGTTAACTGTCCTAGATAAAAGGACAAGGATACCTTCAAATAAACAGCGGGTGTTATCTAAATCCATTTCGAAACAATCTGAACTAAATAGTATACGGAAAGTTTTGAATTACTATCATAGAACAATATTCTGGCATTTCTGATTAATCAAGATTATCTACAACAACATAAACAAAATTACAACAAAGGTCTCAGAGTCGGCAGAGGTGTTAAACTTTTCACCGATCGACGATTATGTTGCATTGTAATGTAATCATATTCCATCTAGATCCATGAAGCATTGTTTTAAATTTGTATCCTCAATGGGGAAAAAACACATTTACTTGATAAGAATAATAAAGCTACTAGCGTTATAAATATTGAACCATTTATTACAATCAATATCAAGGTGTCAAGGTTACACATTTAATAACGAATGCAGTATCAGCGATAGATGATAGCGCTAACAAAAACATGTTAATCAGCGACCTTGGTCTAGCTGTAGCCACTTAACCTGATTGTGATACATACATACACATGCTCGCGCCTGTATTCCCCGAAGTGTTAGATAGAGATGTTGTAATAACAACACCCACTCTTCACCGACGATGATTAAGTGCGATCGTGACAGATGTCGAGTCTATCTCTACTAGACATACGTCTTAGAATAACTTCTCAGACATGTTAATCAGCGACCTTGGTCTAGCTGTAGTCACTTAACCTGATTGTGATACATACATACACATGCTCGCGCCTGTATTCCCCGAAGGGTTAGATAGAGATGTTGTAATAACAACACCCACTCTTCACCGAAGATGATTAAGTGCGATCGTGACAGATGTCGAGTCTATCTCTACTAGACATACGTCTTAGAATAACTTCTCAGACAAATGCAGGTTTCCTAACGATGTTTTCCTTCACCGTAAAATACATGTTGAAATCACTGCACATAAGTATTTTAGAAAAACTCATTGGATTGGTACAGGGGATTTGAACTTGTGTGGCTGTACGTAGCAGGCGCCTGCTCACCACGGCTTCTTACGTTTGATAGTGATACCACAGAACAAAAACAAAAGAAATTACGTAAAACATGCGGTTGGACTTAGTCACCCGAACTTTTATGGTCATCGCAATTAGCGTGCCGATGATGTCTTCATTTACAACTAATGCCAGTTTTGGCAAATTGAACCTATTGAACTTGTGTCCGTAAGGAGCCTATGCCTTGTTTGGTTTATAGGTCAACGAGAACGCTATTGGTATACAAACAACCGTAAAACTAAGACCTAAAGGCTTCTCAGGGCTTGAACAAAATTGCATTTTATCTGTCTTTAGCTTCTCTCAGTCTTTCGCTGTCCATCTTTAGTAAGTACTAGCTGTGCCCCGCGGAAACCTAATATTTTTAATAAATAAAAGGTAGCCTATGTCCTTTCTCAGGATCTAAAGATTGTCTATGCCGAATTTCATCAAAATCGGTTGAGAGGTTTAAGCGGGAAAGCGTAACAGACAGAGTTACTTTCGCATTTATAATATTAGTAGGGATTACTGTTTAGTTGGAAATATTATTATTATTGGTCTGATGTCTTTAACGTCACTGTGGTTTCCAAATAGATCATCCTTAATTCAAAAGACAAATGATACGCTACAGTAGGTATCCGGTTGAAGCTTAACCCTGCCAAAGTTATCTGGGTCATCAGTATATTTGACTGGAGAACATCCTACACCAAATTTACCTTATCTAACGTGATCTCCACTCTAGAATTTCGAGTTCTGAACTTGTCTGATCGATCTATGATATTCTATGCCTTTTTGAGTCATAATTCTTCCAAACGAGTTATTCATTTTAAAACCTCTCATACTCATTGGCATATTCAAGAATGAAACATGTTCCCTCATGTGTTTAATTAATGGCATTGATATAAAATAAACTTATATCTTCAGCATTATGCAAGACAGGTATTGCTAAGATGATCATTCATAGCCTGAGTGTATAAAGAATATGTTTACAGTAATAAATAGACAAATAAGGAAGCTGGTGAACTACAATTGATATCGCCTTTGTCTTCAATCATCTTGCGCCTACCGAGTGGAATATCAATCACTTGTAGGTACGAGTTATGGGTCGGTTACGTAATTGAATAGTACCCTCATCTATATTAAAAATGCGAATGTATGTTTATTGCATCTTGTTATAGTGTGACATAATTTATTGATAAACTATCCCGAGTATTTTTTTAATCGACTTTAAAAACAGCAGAAGACAACTTAATTACTCTTTCCAAAATATTATACAATTTAAAAAAAAAAACTAATTAAATCACTTGAGAAATGTAAGCCCATGGACACAGTTGCAATACACAAATGTTGATAAAAATTAACATAAAGAAAAATCTAGTAGTTCTACTTATATCTAAATGCGTAGCTTGAGATGACCAGCCCCCACAAGCAGCACCTGTTCACAAGTATGACGAGAATGCCAGTCATATTACCAGCGGAAAATCAAGACACATCCAAAGATACCTCATTTGTCAAATTATGATAAGTAGTTTTAGAGTTCTGGGGGCACAAATAAACATCGGCCTCCAATCGGGCAGTTCTCAAACATAAACGTATATTTTTTTGTTTTTTCATTTATAATACGCCATGATCAGTCATCGGAACTTTTCCACCAGGACATTCTACCTGTATTAAAGTATGGTACAGAAGCGTAGGCATCGTTCGATAAATAAATTATCCTGTAGGCGTGTTATACATTATATAAATGACTGTGTGTAATGATTCACGAGTCACAAAACTGCCCTTATATGGTACACAGTGGTCAAAGTTAATAATGAAGAGGGACCAATTCACACTGCTCTATAACGGTAAAATATTATTGCGGGAATATTTTTTGTATCGTAACTTCAGTCAGCTTCTGTTAGTGAAAGTCCCATCGAAATTGGTGTAACCGGATCAAAGAGATCGAAAATTTGATCGAATTTTTACAAATTATTTATCGTATTAGTATACTTTTACATGCATGTAGTAAAAAGTTTGTCGTAACTTTTTGATGTTACAAACAGATATTTCAATTTTATTAATGCTTAATTTGTAGATGTGTCGCCACGAGTTATGAGAGCCCAGCGATAAATGTGTGGATATTACGTACGTATTTATATAACTTGTGACGGGAACTATAATCAACCAATGTAGTAACTACGGTACCCAACAAGATTACTGATAAAGTTTTCGCACGTCATATAAACAAGCCTTTTTGCGATTTGTAGAGACAAAAAATGTATAATGATTCCATCTCCACATCCTAATCCCGAGCGTGGCATTACAAAACAATAGGACCCATCGATCGGCTATGTAATGTACGATGACATCATGCAATGAAATATAGCGTTCTCAGTGTATTTTCCATAGTAAAGATGATTGGCCACCTTGTACGACATGCCAGTTTCTTTAAAAACATATTAGAAGGAAAAGTAGAAGGAAAGAGAGGAAGAGGAAGACCCAGGCTAACATACATGAGACAAGTCAAGGAAAATGTGTCTGTCATGACGTATAGGGAGGTCAAGGAGATGGCACTGGATAGAGACAAATGGAAGAAGTTGCATCAGTTACACCGACAAGAGTCATAACTCTTAAATTCATGATGACAGTGTACTTTATATAGGAGGAGCATTTGTAAACCCGTAGTTATGATCATTCTGTAGAAAGGTGTGAAGATGAAGATACGAAAAGGAATATGTATGAGAACATTACTTAGGAAATAACCGAACTCAACGTTTAGAAGTAAAGTCAAAAATAAAATTAGAACATAAAATCCCTACTAATATTATAAATGCGAAAGTAACTCTGTCTGTCTGTTACGCTTTCCCGCTTAAACCTCTCAACCGATTTTGATGAAATTTGGCACAGACAATCTTTAGACCCTGAGAAAGGACATAGGCTACCTTTTATTTATTAAAAATATTAGGTTTCCGCGACCATAAGGATGAAACTAAATCTACGCGGGTGAAACCGCAGGGCATAGCTAGTAATGTATAACTACTAAATGATGGGACCACCAGTCTTCCTTTAAACAATACCCTTTCCAACTTACTTGTCTAAATGTGTACAAGTAATTGCTGGCACAAACATTTAAAAAACATCTGCATTCACCACTATGTAATCATCATTTTTACAAATCGGGTAAGAACGCCTGCGCATTATTTTCTGCTTGTATCTTTTTAAATTTATAATTTGGCTTGCCACTGCCTAGAACGGAAAGACCGACAGTATTATTAGCAAGTATACATATCCTCCAAGTTTGGGCAGGTCTCACGTCAATCCGCCAGCGAGCGATGATGTGACAAGCATGACATTAGTTTTTTGTGTCCATACCTACTCTTGTAATTAGTTCGGCTAAGTACCAATCTGTGCGACAGATCCGACACAATATTGATGGAAAACACCCACGACACTGTGTGATGAATACCTCGTTACGTTATTTATTACACGCACGCTACTAGTGTCATTCAAATAGAGCGATGAACCCTAAAATACTATGGCCTTTGTAGAATCCTGATACGTTGTGACTCTCGAGTCGCGGTGTTTGTTACCAAACTTCTCTGAAACGGCTGGAACGATTTGAATGTAAAAGCATTTTGGGTAGGAGAATCTGAGGATCGGTGATACCCCTAAATGATAAGGAAGATGCACACTAAAACTAAAATATGGCAACGTTTGCTGGGCACAGCTAGTATTATTATATTTCAGTACTTTAAATAGCACAGCGGTCAGCGACCCACTGTTTTTCCCCACATAGAACACTACTCTATGGTAGCATTTTAAGGAGATGTTTTGTGAGGATGTCCTCAATAAGGCAGAACGAAATTTCACCCCGTTACGCTCTATCTTCTTCATCATATCGCGAAATACCTCCAATTTTTTTTTTATCAAAGGGAGGGTAGTTCGTAATTAAACTGTTTATTTGTTTCAGCGCGTGATCCAAGCCCTGGGCGTTTCGTGGCACGCTCACCACTTCGTGTGCGGCGGGTGCCGGAAGGAGCTGGGCGGTGGAGGGTTCATGGAACAGGTATAATTACCAGCATTTATAAGTATTTCTAGCTGAAGTGTCATTGTTAAAGATCACCTTAACAAGCAAGAGAAGGAAGAAATCGACACATGCAGGGACACTCGTAGCTCTACACACTCATTCTAACTTAACTACACGGTTTGCAGGAGGAAGTGGATTCAACTCCAAAGATGTGTTCGTATTTTTTTTTAACAATTTTTAAGAATATTTCGATGAAGTCGCCTGCATAATACGCCATTTCGACTTGTGGTATTGTTCGATAAGCGCCCAAATTAATTTTACGCGCAAAATCGGTATCAGACTTTCTTGGGCTTTCAAACAACCTATAACGACGATTGCAAAAATTGCTCTCCGAAGCACGAAGTATAAAAAAAAATCAGATCGCGCGACCTGCAGCCACGTTCGCTGCACAAATACTTGCACACAACCACCTAGAGCATATATTTGTATACATTTCGGACCCTATGTTGCCAAAAGTATCTAGTCAATTTTATTTAAAAAGTATCTTATTTCCCTTTATGTGTGTTCGCAGGCGGGTCGTCCATACTGCGCGGGTTGCTTCGCGGACAAGTTCGCGGCGCGCTGCGCGGGCTGCGCCGCGCCTATTGTGGACAAGGCCATCATCGCGCTCGACGCCAAGTGGCACCGCGAATGCTTCACTTGCTTGGTAACACATCACTCATACACCAGCGCAATGGATACAATATTACGCTTGCCCATACAATATTACCACATGTTCCGCCTAGACCAAATTCGGTCGTTAGTTACGACTAGACCGAATTCGGAGTTAAACTATATCCATCTCTTTTTAAATTACTTACTTTTCAATTCCATTATTTTTTTTGACAGTAATGTATTTTTTTAAACCAATGATTATCGTAGGTGGTGTTTTGTAATGAAAAGTTTGTGTTCGTTACTATAAAATCAACAGAAAATATTACGTTTCAAGATTTAACTTGAATAACATTTACGCAATTCGTTGATAAATTATTATACTCATAAATTAAAATTATGAATTTCAAAGTAGAACAATGTCGTCGAACTAAATAACTCCTTTTACATTTACAGAAATGCAGAAATCCAGTCACAGACCCCACCTTCTCCGTAATGGACAACAAGCCACTCTGCGGCAAATGCGCCTAAGCGCCACCACATTAGCCTACCGAGAAAGCACCAAGCACTTTCACCAACCATCCACGTCTTCATAATGAAATTATTTTGTGTATATTCTTTATTATTTTTACTATATAAAATAAGTATCAGATTTGACTTAAGTGAACGCTTAAAAAGGTTAAGCGCCAATACGTTGACTCAAGCTAAGCGGTAATAGGGCCTAACCACCACGTTATAACAGCTAAAGAGTTCACCGCTATTGTGTTTACACAAGGGTGTTATATATCTGAAATCGATACTGGAATAAGGACACCTTTAGGAGTTAAGATAAGATGACAATTGGGCTGACAGTATGAAAATATGACGCGTAAGGTTCAGTTGATACAAACGACATTGTGTTTTAAATGTATACGCTTAAGTGGAATATTTGAACAACACAATAATGTGTTCCATAGAGAATCACATGTATATTCTATTTTTGTAGTAACGTCAGTCCATTGCTCCTCCCGAGTTGTATAAATAAGCAAATAAACAGGTAAAGGCAAATATATGACAGTAGTTTTAGGAGTTACTTCAACTTTATGCACGGAATCCTGTCACCACATTAAATGGTTTATATTAAATTATTTAAATATTATTATTGTTTGAAAATATTAATAATTAAGAGTAAACCATTGGAATGGTATGAATTAATCGATATAATCGTTAAATGTTATTTAAAGGCATATTTTGAGTGACGTTTTGAATTATCTAACTTCATAAGCAGGTGTTAAACAGTCACAATCAAATCTTCTCTTTATATATATTGTAAAACATAATCTTAAAAGGGGAATGTAAGGATCTAAAAGAACTTTAGAAGAAATTGCCGCTTTTAGAAATATCTGCCTTTATAATGTGTACAGAATGATTATATTTGGCTCTTCTTCTAATCGTTGGTGGAACAAGTACCAACCCTATTGTTGTACGCGTACTGTTATACTCCATACATGTGTAAAGATTGGCTGATGGGATTATTCTCGTCATCATCCATCATATATCTCGTCCATCAGACAGATTATTTATTTCTAACCATATTCTTTTCTAATAAAAAGGAATAAATCAAAACGTCACTCAATTTCAAGATAAAATGGTTATTTCGTACGTAAATTTATAATAATGTATTGTAAAATTTGCTGTGATGCTTCAAGCTTTTGATAAATAAGATTATGTACGCCAAGTGAAATAAAAGTGCTAGATTTATTTTTTACGCTTTTCAGATATGTTTTTTCAATACACAAATTTATTGTTTTTAATATAAATAAGTTTTTTATTCGCATTAACACAAGTTTTTACCCTCGAATTTCCTGGAGGTTAAACCGTTCCAAATTTTATCAAAATAAACGAGTTCGCGGTTTTACCATAAAAAGGTAACAGACAGACACACACTTTAGCATTCTTAAACATTAGTATGAATATTTAGACTATAGATCATTACATACACCGACCAACAGATGGCGCCTAATCAGCAAAATCAAGGGAAAGAATAATTCGACGCATCAGGTAGGATCACGAGTTGCTCAGTTGGAAGAGCAATTGCACGGTTTGCAGAGGTCGTGGGTTCGAGTCCCGCCTCATGTTCGTATTGTTCTTATCATTTTTAAGAATTTATAATTTAAACACATACGTCATGAATAAAAATCTAATATTTAGTTATAGATCAATCTGTTAATCAAGATATTTAGGTACAAACTCACACTAACCTTAGTTTTATCTCGTTTCTTCTCACACTCCACCTCTTCGACTCTCTCCTTCTCCTCTCTAGGGGTCACATGAACAGCCTCGGCTTTATCCATCTCTATTCCATCTTGTATTACATCCTTCTGATTTCTCTTAGCACATTTGATCTTGGAGATCGGTGATAGTTGCAGATGAGGTGAGATGCAAGAGTCTTTAGAAAGCTCCAGGGAGTCTTGCATTTCGCTCTTAATGCTGCTGAGGACTGCCTTCAGGGCTTGGGTCGGCTTGGGGCTCGAGCGACGATGCTTCGCTTTAGGGCTCACGTTGAAGCGAGTCCGAGGGGATGGTGGCTGAGATTTCCTGAACACGGAGATTTTGTTAATGTATTGAATACTAGCTGGTGTCTGCGACTCAAGATTTGACTTGTCTGTGTGTCAGCAGGGCGTGTTATTCTAAAAACTTATGTACAGTGATTTCACACCACATGCTTTACTGGGAAGGAAAACATCATGCGAAAACCTGCATGCCTGAGAAGTAATTCAAAGACGTATGTATAATACGGCGATAGACTCACCATATGTCACGTTTGCACTTAATCACCTCTGCCTACCTCTTCAAGGAAAACAGGCGTGAGCATATATGTATAACTGTTCTTTATATTTTGGACGATTCCTCTTTACAAATCTGTTAACACCAACATCTCTTCTTACCCCTTTGCGGTCCCTTCTGGGATGGAGTGAACATATTTATATTATTAACTAGCTGTGCCCCGCGGTTTCACCCGCGTAGATTTAGTTTCATGCTTAATTTCGCGGACCCCTAATATTTTTTATAAGTAAAAGTAGTCTAAGTTACTCCTTGAAACATCAGCTACACGCCAGTGAAACTCCCGTTAAAATCGGTCCAGCCGTTTCAGAGATTACCCGGAACAAACAGACAAACAGACAGACAGACGGACAGACAGACAGACAGAGAAAAATTTTAAAACTCGGTTTTTCAGTGTCAGTAGCGTGTATACTATCATATGCATTTAATGAAAAGCTAGTATTTTGGAATTACGAACAGACACTTCAATTTTATTTATCTGTATAGATGTATAGATAAATAGCCTATGTGCTATTCTGATATATAAACTACTAGCTGTGCCCCGCGGTTTCACCCGCGTAGATTTAGTTTTATCCTTATGGCCGCGGAAACCTAATATTTTTAATAAATAAAAGGTAGGCTATGTCCTTTCTCAGGGTCTAAAGATTGTCTGTGCCAAATTTCATCAAAATCGGTTGAGAGGTTTAAGCGGGAAAGCGTAACAGACAGACAGAGTTACTTTCGCAAAGTAGGGATATTATTGTAATTTCATTAAAATTCACCAGTTTTTACGTGAGTAAGAGAAACATTTATATACAAACTGTATGTAACGATAATGTTACTTCGTCTAGACAGGGCCAGCATCGCTCTTCCATTGAACTACCATAAGGTTATTTGAACGAATCACACTTACTTCGGTGTGCGATCCCTCGAGCGAGGAGTACATCGTGGACTCAGCTCACGACTTATGGCGTGACTCGAAGTGCACTGGAGACAATATACAGATTAAAGATTATTCTCTGTCTGTCCGTCTATCTATTTGTTCCGGCTAATCTCCAAAACGGGTGAACGGATTAGAAAATGAAAATAATTTATTCAGTTTAGGCCCTGGTAAGGCACTTACGAATGTCGAGGAATTTACCACCTGTTCGGAAACTAGCCTTCTGAGAAGAACCGGCAAGAAACTCAGCTGGCATCATGTACATTTCATTACACAGTAAATAATGATAATTACAAAAAAACATTTTAACAGCACATTCACTGGCAGGTAGCTAATGTTACAAGGAGTAACTTAGACATATATTAGAAAAAAAAATTGGGTTCTGTAAGGCCACCTAAATCATAACGGTGTCGCGGGCCACCCATGAAATTAGCACTTCGCGGGTGAAACAGTGGGTTACAGCCAGTGGCGTGCATTGCATATAAGCAGGTAAGCAGAAGATACAATTTGTGATCACTGAATACACTCGTGTCGTGTGTGTGTGTTTATGTTCGTATGTGTATCTTTACCAAGACGTACGTACCTACGCCGCGTCACAGGTATGTACTTAACCTGCCTACCTACCTACTTATATTGTTTATGCCTACCCCTCTGAAAATCCAATGTACGCCCCTGGTTACAGCTAGTCTATACAGATAAATAAAATTGAAGTGTCTGTTTGTAATTCCAAAATAACAGCTTTTCATTAAATGCATATGAAAGTATACACGATACTGACACTAAAACACCAAGTTTTAAATTTTTTCTCTGTCTGTCTGTCTGTCTGTTTGTTCCGGGTAATCTCTGAAACGGCTGGACGGCTTTTAACGGGACTTTCACTGGCAGGTAGCTGATGTTTCAAGGAGTAACTAAGGCTACTTTTATTTATTAAAAATAGTTGTGTTCCGCGAAAATAAGGAAGAAACTAAATCTACGCGGGTGAAACCGCGGGGCATAGCTAGTAGATAAATAAATATATAACCAGATGTACAGCTTCCACCATAGTGCGCACGTCGACGGCCCTCCGCGGCCCACAGCGGCGCCCCCTGCCCGGCGCCCGCATCGACGGCCCACCACACCTACACAAACGACACTTCATAATAATAATACTAATAAACGTTTATTGATTTCAATAAGCAGCAACAAAACAAATAAAACTGATACAAAATAAAATATACAAAAAAGAATACACAAAAGAAATAAGTAGTGTTTTTATGGTGCAAAGTGGTTCGCACCAGTACATCGGGTGTTGCCGCACATTGTCACTTAACACCAGAGTGCCTCGTTTATTTATTTATTTATGTTACACAAACAGATTGAGATCCGAAGAAATTACATTAACTTAAACATTGGAACTAGATAACAATCCAAAATATGTGTAAACAGCTAGTCTAAGTAGTATATAAACTATAAAGAAACTATATGAAAACTATAATATTAAAAGAAGATATGATAATAATAATAGTGCTAGTTTTCTTAAAATCGCCGTCACAAGTCATCGCGTCGACGTAAACACAGATTTGTATGGGCTCACAATAGTGTCACGTTTAGGCCGACAGAGGCGCTGTTACGATCCTATACAAAAGTGCGTTTACGTCCACGCGGTGACTTGTGACGGCGGCAGTGAAAAGCTCGCACTAGGCCCTCAGTACCCCTATCACGAGTTTGTCACCGTTTTACAAATCTACACACGCTTGCGTCTCCGTCTTATATTCGTATGAGGAATTGCACAGAGCGTGTTAGCGGTGATGTGAAGAACTAAAATATCTAACACTAGCAGCCGCCACGCGGTTTCACCCGCGTAGTTTCCGTTCCCGTGGGAGTATACAATATAGCCAATGTTACTCGCTGATGATGTAGCTATCCATTGCTGAAAGAATTTTCAAGATCGGTCTAGTAGTTTCGGAGCCTATTCAATGCAAAAAAACAAAAAGAAAACAATCAAATATTTCCTCTTTATAATATACTAACTAAACTCTTATAGCGCAATATAATTCTATTTGTCAACAAATTTTCGATTATTAGCGAGTAGCGACATCTATGGAGCGAGCGCAGAAACTCTACATATACCATATCTACATACTCATACATACACATGTAGCAGGTATTATCTAACAAACCATCTCGTCACAAGAATAGGTGTTGTAACCTCATTGGGAACATGTAAAGTTCATACCTGGGCGATTTCCTCGTACTCTTAGTGGTTTGTTCAGCTTTGTCTACACTCTGTTTGACCGAGCCGTGCATTTTTGACGTACCACTGAAACAGGCAAAAGTTAAGTTCATTTGTGATATTTACTTAAAGACTTATTCAAATGAACTAGAGTCCAAAATCGTGTGATACCTTGAATAATTATTAGAAATAGATGATTTGGTGTTGACGTTCGTACGAAGTGTCTCCAAGGAGTACATGGAGAGCCGCGCTTCTGTCTCTGAAACTAAAAGCACAATATCAAGTATAAATTTTGAGATGCCTCAACGCGGACGAATTTTGTTACGTATTGGTGTGGCTGGAAATGTCTGTAATCTTTGAAAATCAACCTGCCGGCGTAAAAGTATCCACTCAAAATTATAAAAAGCTGTTGGTTTAAACCATGTTTTGTAATAGAGGGGGAGCCGTGGTGGCCTCGGGGTTAGACAAGTCGCCTGCTACGCAAGCGATGCAAGTTCGAATCCCAGCGGGGCCTGTACCTATGAGTTTTTCTAAAACTTATGTACAGTGATTTCACACCACGAGCTTTACGGTGAAGGAAAACATCGTGAAGAAATCTGCATATGTCTGAGAAATAATTCAAAGACATACAAGTATGTATAGTGCCTGAGACGGTGATGGACTCACCCTCTGTCACGTTGGCACTTAATCATATTCGATGAAATGTGGGTGTTGAAAATTACACCTACCCCTTCGGGGAATACAGGCGTGACCATATGTATGTATGTATGTGTATGTATGTAGGGGGATTTTTAAGGAGACATTCAACACTTTAGTATTAGAAGCAATTTGGTATTTGAAACTCACCAGTCTTAGCGCTCGGTTTGGCCGGCATCAGTATAGGCCGCTTCTTGGTCTTCACTTGCATCACCTTAGATCCTGCATTGCTCTGGAAAAGAATAAAACCAAAGGAATATTAACATCTAAACACATAAATAAAATTGAAGTGTCTGTTTGTAATTCCAATTAACAGCTATTCAATAATCTAAAAACTGTTTATTCCGGGTAATTTAGGAAACTGGACAGATTTAAACAGGACTTTCATATTTTTTGTTTTTTTGTCTCTTACGCAAAGTAAAAAATGTTAATTAAGATTTACAAACAGACACTTCAACTTCATTTATTTTTCTTAATTATTGTGACTCCCAGTGCTCCTTAAGAGGGGAAGAGTGGAACAGCAATAGTTGTTTTTCATTGGTACAAATATTTAAATCCTTATATTCTTGTTTCAAGCGTTCGCAGCAGATACAGCGCTAACCATCAGCGGGCGCTTTATTGCCATTTTTACACGGTAAGAAAAACTTTTGGTCCTTCGAGCTGAAAATGAACCAGCCAACTTGTTTTGCTTAGCAATACAAGAATACATACTTTGTTCTCCATATTGGTGGTGTGATCGGTGAGCTTCTTCATATAATTCTCTATTTCGTCGTCCAATTTGTCGCACGTAGCTGGGATCTCCTTAAAAAGGCGAGAGTTTGGCTGGAGACGGGTGGTGAACCCACTACTCCAACCCTTAGTACAAAACAAGGCCTAACAATCGCTCTTTTAATTATACGGATTTCAAGAGATGCACATTTTTCCGATTTTTACCGAGTTTGGTCCAGTTTTAGTGTAAAGCATGTTTTGAAATCAAAAATGTTCAGAAATTCTGTTTAGGCCCTTATGACCGTCGAAGAACTGATAATTGTTGCGAAACTGAATGTATAGTTATTCAAATTCAAATTCAAAATATCTTTTAACAAAGTACTTTCAAATCGTCAGAATGACAATTTTACATGCTACTGTCAGGTTCAGAAGGTAGCTTTTACTGAGAAAAACCCGGCAAGGAACTCAGTAATTACTCTTTTCATATGTTATGTTATGTAAAATATATAAGTTATAGTTACATCGTCGTATAGCTGTGTAAGGTGTGCGTCGAGTGCGTGTGGCGCGGGCACGGCGGTGGCGGTCACGTGAGCGTCACGTGACTGCCGCGCCAGTGACGTCAGAGCGCCGCACCCCGCCGACCCCACCCCCACGCTCTCCGCTGAACGACGGAATACCTATACACAGCATATATACCATTTTATTCTATAAGGATCGTGGGGTTTACCCACTACGCAACGCAAGTTTGAATCCCAGCCGAGTCTGTACCAATCGATACAGATCAATAAAATTGAAGTGTCTGTAATTCCAAAATAACAGCTTTTCACTAAATCCATATGAAAGTATACACAGTAGTGATACAGAAAAACCAATTTTCAAATATTTTCTCTGTCTGTTTGTTACGGCTATCTCCGAAACGGCTAGACCGATTTTGACGGGATTTCCACTGGCAGATTGCTAATGATACAAATAGTAAATTAGGCACCATTGATTTTTAAAAAAACTTTAGGGTTCCGCAGGCCACCTATGAAGTGAACTCTACGCGGGTCACAGCTAATATTTTCTAAGGAAAACATCGCGAGGAAACCACGGTTCCAAACTAGCTTTTATGTATGATATAAAAAATAATAGCGTGTCAGACCGGCCGGTTCAAACAAAACAGCCAGCAGAGATTCAGAGGAATAGCAGGAAGGAACATAATTTTTCATTTATTAAAGAAAAATTAGAAGACCCCTTCAGAAGACCCTCACCTGTATAGCTTGCAGCAAATTCTGGTGAAGGGAGACTATCCGCACCATCTGCGACTGGAACTGCGTGTGCTTAGCAAACGGCAACGCTACTTTGTTATTGCGCTTTATGTCCTGCGTCTGGAGACATATACATACAACATTTACACACTATATCTTTGCCTTCACTAATAATATATATAAAATGGAAATATTCTTTGTTTGTTTTCATTGAATAGGCTCCGGAACTACTAGACCGATCTAAAAAATTCTTTCAGCAATGGATAGCTACATCATCAGCGAGTAACATAGGCTATATTTTATCCCCGTACTCCCGCGAGAACGGGAACTACGCGGGTGAAACCGCGTGACGTCCACCAGTTTAGCTATACACATGACGTTTCAATACAACTGACTTATTGCACACGCAAAATAAGAGAAGGATTCAAATCGACACATGATATTTTTAGCACGAGTAGCTTAATTGAGAAAACAATTAAAAAAAATACAAATTTTACAAGCACTCAGGAATATATATAAACAAATCGTTCGCAGTATACCTGTCTGTGCAGCTGGTACATGTATATGCGGTTGAAGCGCGCACAGAACTCGGCCGAGCGCCTCCCCGCGCGGACCAGATCCTCCGCCTCCACACGGGACAAGTCCTGCTGCTCCAGGAACGTACTGACACACAACGCCACATTAATAATAATTATCTCCTACCGAATTTCCGTTACGGCGGCTAATCTCAACGGTCATTAGCCATGTACGCAGGAGATATTATAGTGCACAAGTGTGTGCGCAAACACAGGTGCACTCTTTATTCCCTCACTCTCAAAGTCCGATGGGAGGCAATCCGACACGATCGGAGAGAGAGTTAAGCCGTTGGTCCTACGCCTGATGTAGGACCAACGGCTTAACGTGCTTTCCGAGGCACGGGGGTGGAAACACCGCCAACTTTCAAACTCCGGGCATTTTATTGTGAATTTCTTGACAGAAAAACCCAATATCTGTTTATGACCCGACCCGGGAATCAAACCCGGGACCTCGTGATCGGCAGGCGAACCTACTAACCACTAGACCAACGAGGTCGTTAACACCACATTATCTATATATCATTACCATCATCAACCTGCCTTAGTCCACCGCTAGACATAGGCCTCTCCGGCGGTCTCCTCTCAAGAATACGTTTACCCCAACGAACCAGGGGGCCTACTCGCTTTCTCCGAAAAACGAAGCTTCGGCCGAAAGTTCGCAAAGTTCCTACCACGGATCTTATTCGTTCTAAAATTACGTCCGAACGTGGACTGCTAGAAAATTCTTTGAAATTTATATATTTTAATTCTACTTTGACAAAAGTATTAAACGAACGAAAATTTGAATTTGATAAAAACAAAGCGATACTGAAACTACGTTTAATTATCGTTCGTTTGCGAAGTTTCGTTTTCGGAGAAAGAGAGTAGACCTCCAGTTTATCTATATTTATTAAAGGCTAAGTGTATGAAGAGATGCATTAATTTGGGCGAAACGAAAGAAGTATGCAAGGATCGTAGCATGTGGCAAACGGTGGTCTCTGCCTTCCCCATGAGACACAGGTGTGAGCATGTATATGTAATACTAGCTGTGCCCCGCGGTTTCACCAGCGTAAATTTAGTTTCATACAAACTTTCATCCCCTATTTTATCCCCTTGGCGGTAAAATTAATCAAAATCCTTTCTTAGCGGATGCTTACGTCATAACATCTACCTGCATGCCAAATTTCAGCCCGATCCGTCCAGTGGTTTGGGCTGTGCGTTGATAGATCACTATGTCAGTCAGTCAGTCAGTCACCTTTGAGATATATTAAAAAGGCAGATGTGATTGACTGATGTATGCACAGAAAATTGAAATTTCGCTCAAGTATTCCTCATATGACGAAGGCATCGAAAAGACTAAGGGAGAATTTTTCAAAATTATAATATCATGAATCCCCATGCGCAGTAATTAATTTAGGACCCGAGAGTTTTTTTTTAAGTTCTGAACTAAGAGGTTTAAGTTATTTTGCACCTAATCCCATGGCAATAAAGGTGTAATCCAACTTACATGATGCCATTGAGTTCCTCATTAATCTTCAGGCGTAATTCTTTAACTTTAGCGCAGTATATACTGCTCTCAATTATAGACGACACATTCTCAGACGACTTACCTGCAACATACACACATTGTTGCTGAAGTTTGTTTGTTTGTTTGAACGCGCTGACCTTAGGAACTACTAGTCCGATTTGAAACATTGTGAAAGTCCTGTAAAATCGGTTTAGCCGGAACAAATAGATAGACATACAGATAAAAAAGAATTGTTTCTTATTTATAGTACCGTATATATTCCCGTACGCATTTAATTAAAAGCTATTAATTTGGTAGTGCAAACAGACACAATTGTATCTATAATATATTTAGTGCTGACATACGTGCATACCTACATACAAAAGTAAAAAAGGAAAATTTCGACGCACTAGGTGAGATCACTAGTGGCTCAGTTGGCAGAGCGACTGCACTGCTTGCAGAGGTTGTGGGTTCGAGTCTTAGAACCGCGCTTTATAGTCTTATTTTCGTAGTTATTTTAATAATGATAATAACGACTCACTAGAGCTCTGTGCTTCGACGGGAGCCAGTATCTCTTCGGGTTGAGGTTCATCCTTCCCGAGCACCGTACAAGCACTGCCTACCGACTCCATCGCCGCCTCCTCCGCACCTGACCACAACCATCACCAACCTACATTAGTCCACTGCTGGACATAGGCCCAGGGGCGTGCATTGCATATAAGCAGGTAAGCAGAAGTTACAATTTGTGATCACTGAATACACTCGTGTCGTGTGCTTATGTTCGTATGTGTATCTTTACCAAAACGTATGTAACTACGCTATAGGTATGTACTTAACCTGCCTACCTACCTACTTATTGTTTATGCCTACCCCTCTGAAAATCCAATGCACGCCCCTGCATAGGCCTCCCTTAATGAGTGCCATGAGCTGTCTTCAGCTTGCCGCATCCAGCATTTGCCTGCAGGCTTTCGCTGATCGTCATCCCAAGATACAATTTTTATAAATTTACCTATAATATATCACATGAGATATTTAAGACCATGGGCACAAATGTCGTTACAGAGTACTGTAACTGTTGATGTGTGGGTGTAATATGAGGTGCCGTTATGAATGCGTCATTTAATGTGGTCTGATAAAGAGCCACGATGATCTTAATATGACATGATATGAGCGATCATATCTCGTGACAGGACCTGTATGTATACCTACTCACATTCGTTCCCAGAGTTATCATCATCCTTGTCGTCCTCAAAGACGTGGAACATGTCGCAGTGTCGCTCTTCGGCGTAGTGGGCCCCCGGCGCGGTGGGAGACTCCTCGGGCCCCCCGCCCTCCACCTCATCGACCCCCCGAGAGTCCTCAACCCCCCGGCTGCCAACCACCCCTCTTAACCCCACTGTGTCCCCTGATCCTTTCTGAGTCTCTTCCTTTAAAAAGAACAAAGATTTAAATGTTAGACGTATAAGTAAGTTTTGCACGAACAAAAATTATGTGACCGACCGACCAGGGGCCCAACCATGAGCTCTTATTGCAATGTTAATTCAGTTGTGCGACACTGACAGATGTATGCACGTCACATACATCTGTCTCATAAATGAGTGAAACTATCATGGCAATAAGAGCTCATGGTAAGGCCCCAGTGACCCGGTTGAGTGCCACGGGCGCCTTTTCTTTACCTATTGTGTGCAAAGGGCGATGCATCAACATGGATGGATTATTTGAAAGATGATATGACTAGAAAGGGTGAGTATGTGAATGCAGATATGACACCTGATAGAAATAGTAAAACACAAGGTGTCAACCCTAGAAAACAAGATAAAAGGGCAGGTTTGTAATCTTACATTTTTCTGTATTTTCTCAATGTCTCGCTCCAACCTCATCTTCTCCAACTCCTTGTCCATGAGCTCCTTCAGACAGGCCTCCGGCAAATGCTCCAAGAACTGGTACGGGTCATCTGGAACATATTAACAGAGAAACATTCAATAATTGTATTTAAACCAACCAACGTAGACCCATTTAGTTTTTATTCAAATCTGATCCTATATCTCACTGAGTAAACATAGACATGTTGATACATTTATTTAAAATATTGACTCACCAACAGCCATACTGCAACATAAGTCATATATTAGAAATATAACAATGAGGTGTATTCTTACTTTATACGTTTAAGCAAAATGTGACGAAAAGTAAATGAAAAAAAAATGAAAATGGAATGAAAAATATTTATTCAGTTTAGGCCCTGGTAAGGCACTTATGAAAGTCGAGAATTTACCACCGGTTCGGAAACTAGCCTTCTGAGAAGAACCGACAAGAAACTCAGCCAGGCATCATGTACATATCATCGAAACAATATAAATCATATGAAATCATCATACAAAATCAAATTTGATAATAGGTATAAATATTCACAATAGTGACAAATTGTATTAGCATGCAAGTCAGTATAAAACAAAATCAAAGAGAAAAAAAAAATAACAATACCAGATAGATTTACAAGTGTTTGCCAGGAGCTACTTGTGCAGAGTGATTTACTTATTTCCATATATCATTGTCATTTATATAATCCGAAATTTAAAATATGCCTTCTTCATCAAAACAGTTTTGACATGTGTTTTAAATTTATCATAATTTAACGCGATTATTGATTGTAAAAAATTTGAAAGCAACAAAAATGTACATATAATTTTATAAATACATACAAACATACAATCATACTATATGCCAAAGGGTAGACAGCCTACTGCTCACCATATGTGACAATCCATGCATTCTTTAATAAAAATTGGATCAACATGTAAAAAGGTAATTACCATCCAACACAGCACGGACCACATCTTTTTCTTTGACAAACTCGTCCCATACCTTCTGTTCCTGTTGCTTAATCCGCTGGCGACGACTTGTTTTCCATGCCCGTTCTAACTCTCCACCTTCTATGAACTGAAAAATATCTGATTAAGTATTTATTAAACAACATATACCTATTGGAAGTCTTATACAACAAGTCTAAGACAAACATATAAAAAGAACAAGGAAGTATTGGTTAAGGTTGTTATAAGAAGGTATAAGTTTTTTAATTATCTATATCTATACAGAAAATTAAAATTGAAGTGTATGTTTGTAATTCCAAAATAACAGTATTTCACTAAATGCATATGAATGTATACATGCTACTGACACTAAAAAACCAAGTTTTTAAATTTTTCTCTGTCGTCCTTCTGTCTGTTTGTTCCGGGTTATCTCTGAAACGGCTGGACCGATTTTAACGGGACTTTCACTGGCAGGTAGCTGATGAAGGACAAGTAGTTGCAAAACGGTCGTCCAGATGTTTAGAAAAACTACCTGCTATAATGTACATTATTCAAAAAATATTCTAATTATTTATTGGGGTGTGGACAATAAAATAAAACAATACAAAAAATTCACGAACCTGTAAATCGTCATCCATTTTGGCTTTCCCTTCGATCATATATGAAAATCCTCTGACACACGCTTCCATGTTATAAATAATCACAAAACGATTGAATTTTATTATTTTTGTAACGAGCCAGCCGCCATAACCCAAACAAATTATAAATATTTTAAATTTTACTGACGGCTAACCGGAAGTCAAGTAATTAATATAATTTTTTCACGTTTAAATATTACTCAAACACTACCTGCTCGTTCATTTTCTTTCCTTTATAGTAAATCTGTTTAAAAAAACCAAGATAAAATTAACTCAGAAATATAAAAGATTGACGTAGAATTGATAACAAGACTAAAATATAATGTTGTTTGTTTGATTTTTCTGGTCTAGTTCGTTGCTAGGCAACGCGCTCAAGTCATCTTTGTTGTTTGTTTCGAGTTTTGGCGCCTTGTCATCCGTTGCATCTAAATACACTATCTAAATATTACACAAATATATCGTTGGTTATTAATTTAAATACTTAATTGTATTATGCCTTGAGACAGGTAAAGAATGACAAAATATTTAATATTTATAGTATTTGAGTATTTACAATTTACGTAAAATAAAACACTTTCGCTGAATTAAAGTGCAACTTTTAAAATTATGGCATGGTATGTAATTAAAATTGTAATTATACAGAGTGCATCGAACATGCTATTCAGTACTCGCCCTGTGGCGGGCATGGGTTCACCACCAGTGACAGGGTTACAGCGGGCACGACAGTTTCCTCAGTGGAGTAACACTGCCAACCTTACTTTGTCCTCTATTGACGAAGATGTTATTAATGAGGTGGGTAGGAACAAGGTACGATTTCTAGGCATTAACTTGGTACTTGATAAATAAAACAATGCAGTAGAAACACTTCCTTTTTTACATTTCAGTAAACGGTAAGTAAAGAATCGAATGAGTGAATCCGCGATTGTAGTGGCCATAAATCCGCAAATATGTTTGTGTTTCGAGTTTTAGGTAGGAATGAAACCAATAGAAGAACAGGGCTGTATAATTTAACTAACTTAAAAAAAGAGGCATATTAATGTAAAGGAAGAACTTTTTTGTAAATGAGATAATCCCAGTCTTTTTAAGTAATCACCTACATTATGTGTAGTCTAATCCAGTTCTATATATTATTCAATTTCAAAGGGTCGAATTCTGAAACGTTAATTAAGTAGGTCAGTATTTAGTCAGCAGCGTTGGCAACCATATTTATTTAGTTAGTTGGATTAGAGCGCCTCGCATTCACTTACATCAATGGGAAAAAATACAAATCTTAGACTTTCTTTTCCTAAATTGCCTTCCCACAGTTTTCCCAAATAATAAAATATATAAGTAAGCGTAGCGGGCCTATCTGTTGGCATTGGATAAATTGGATAAGTGCGATTAGAAATAACAGGTATTAGAATTACATTACAAACACCCGAGGCCTTTTCCCTTATTGCAATCGTGACTATTTCTGTTGTACAAGGATTTTCCGCTTATAAAGGTAGGTATCATGTTACTGCGTGAGGGGAATTTACCTTTATTTCTCTGGAGTTGTGAAAAATATAACATTGTTTTGTATTGGAAGTAAAGAGTAACTCCACTTATAATAAATTAATATGTCTTATTAAGTACTTGATATTGCGAAGACAGCTACGTAACTAGTTTTGCAAGTAAAAACGATAGATCACGATAAAAATAAAGTGCGAATCGCTCGCCTATTTAAATAGAGCCATTATCCATGTCTCCAGTGACATGCTACCTACTAAACCATCAGAGGAGTTGGCACCGGGCCACAGCTGAATAGTGACAGAAGCGAAGCTAGTGAGTCAGCGCTACGCGGAACCTGTGTGCGGCGGCGCGATCGATAGATACTGCACCTCTCCCCGCCCGCCCGCCTGCACCTGCCCCGAGCACCCACAGCCACAGCTCACACCGTCTGCTCCAACACAAAAAACACCAGCTAATCCTAATAAATACGCATATTCACAGAAATAGTGTTAAAATCCAAAGTCAATTTCACGGGTTGTAAACAGTTCATGGTTCAAGGTCACGTCGGTCGTCGACCTCGGTTAACTTAAAAAATACTACCTCGATTGTGTTAGGTGTCTGATAATGTGAATCATTGGTGTTTATTATTTTGGGTTCAGCTGTTAAATCTTATTTTTAATTATTACGTGTAGTAGGCAAGGTCGTGGTATATTTTGCCGTGCACAAATGTTGGATCATTATCATTGGAAGCGCGCGCGTGCTCCGCGGCGGTACACAACAAAGGCGGTTGCCTTAATTGCTCTCCCCTGAGGTCCGGGCAAACCTGGGTGGAAATAAATAACGCAGTGATGGCATCAAAAGTGCTCGTGCCACCAGCTCCATTCGCCAAGCTTCAAGTGAGTTTACAAATTGTCTATAAATTTATATACTTTAATTGGCCTAGAATGTCTATTCTAATTTCCCTTATAATTAAATTAGATTAGTTTCGTGTTTTTAACCACCACGGAAACAGAAGAAAATATATTAATTATGCCAACTCATCAAACACAAAGAGCTTAGCCGGTCATTGACACTTTGGGAAAATGCAATGCATTTATCACTAGGGGTTTTCCAAGTAACCATTACCTTAGCTAGTTACAATTTATCTATTTATGGTTGTGCTACAATTTTAACAAAGAGATTATACTATGACTGACTTATTGCGGTTAATGCTGCCCTTGCGTGTGCAGATGTTTAGTAATATTCAATTGAAAACAAATAGGATTTCAGGTAATTTGTAAAAAGTAAACAACTTTACTTTACTTTATAAACAATTTAAAAAAACTACGTTACGTAGACAGGCAAAGGTCGTCTTATTAAATGGAGCAATGTCATAGTTCCTATAACATCAAAAACTAATTAATAACTATAGGAAGCACGGAACTGAATGCCATTAAAAAAAAATATATCTTCGAACGAATGTCCACATTGTCCAGAAGTAGACTCTAATAAGCTAATAGAGGATATACATCCTATACTACTACATAGGCGGTTTATTATACCGATGATGATGGTGATGCTGAGATCAATATCTTTACGCAGGTGAAGAAATCACCACCAGAGTCTTCAAGTAGCTTCATCATAAGTGGTGGTGATGCAGTGGCCAGGGTTGCACACCTCGAGCACAGCGTGAGGTTTCTCCAAGAACAACACAGGTTGATGCTGAGCGGCCTCCATACTGAAATAGAAGCCTTGAGGGAGAGGAACAGAGGTGTGATACTGTTGTGTTTTTTTAGATTTTATTAGAAATTGCAATGGAAGTGGTGAATAAGGAAGCACTGGCTGTAACCAATTCCCTTACTTTCAAGAATCCATGATAGATAATGATCAAATTGGTCTCAATGGAAATAGTTCCTGAATGAAACTTGCAACTGTTTTAGCATATATTTGAATTAATAAATGTATTTTGTATTCATGTATTCCCAAGAACGGAGAAAAACAAACCCATTTCCAACAAGACCATAAAGACAAAAGCGTCTATTTTTGCATCGTGTATGTGTAATTTGTTACGTGTATCTTAAGTTTATTTACGGAGATGCATAATGGATGACTCATCTGCAATGGTGATAATTTTCGTGTACTTAAACATTATTGTGTCCCATTTCAGACTTGCAATTTCAACTGATTTTTAACAAAGAATCGTCGCCAAAACCAAGTTCTCCATCGACGGAAGAAATCGTCGAAAGCAATGAGGTAAGAAAGAATACATAATTCAATGCCTAAATTACGTCTTTTTAAAATCTTACTACATCATAATTGTTTTCAGGAGGCAAACCTTAAACGTGAAGTGAGTCGCTTAGAACGCGAAGCAGCGGCTGCAAAAGCCGAAGCGAAAGCTGCTGAGACACGAGCACTGCAATTACAGAAACTTGTTGACGCACAGACCGAGTATGTTTCAATAATTCAATCATTAAATCTAACGCATCTCAAATGTTGTTTACCACTTTAGACACACTGTTGTCGGAATCTGACTACAATACCTATAAACATTTCAATTTGTCGTTTAAGTAAAGTAAAATGAATTTCTAAGAGACTATGGTATTCGTCACAATCGATTACCGGCTAAAGCTAAATATTAAATTTTAAAACTTCATAGGAAATTACGGGAATTAGAAGTGTCGTCGCAGCGAAGTGGTAGCCAGGACAGGGCGGAGGGCGGGCAGGGCGGGCAGGGAGCGGACGGGCACGCGGAGAGCCGCGCCGAGCTGCGCGCGCGGCTGGTGGAGGCGGAGCGCCTGGTGCGGCGCCTGCGCGGGGACGCGGAGCGCCAGCGCAGAGAGGTACTCGCGGCGGCGGCGGGGGGCGCGGTCACTAACCTCTTGTTTGACGGCGCGGCCGCGCGACACGCTCACGTATGTCACGCACCACGTTTCGCAGCTGTAGACCCGGCGGCACACCACTGATGACGCTACGCATCATCTTAGTTGCATCACGACCCACCTTAATACTACCTATCTAAAAAAATGTAGCGCTTATAAAGTACCCTAAGTGAGTACCCATCGGCATTTTCAACTAGCATCTTCGAATACACGATTCACAATTTTGCAACAAATTTAAATCGTAACGATGTCAGAACTCTTGAGTTGTGTGAAGTCGTATCTACAGCTGGAAAACTGCCGCAATAACACCGGCCTCGGACGGGACGGCGGCGGCACCGGCGTGATTAAGTTTGTTCCAATTCTATCAACAAATCTATACTTCCAAAAATAATGGGACTTACCTACCTAGTATCTACCAGTTTTTTTGCATTTACTTTTAGTTCCGTTTCGATAAGTAATCTATGCATGAAACATTTAGTTAATTAGTAACTGAAATCGGGTCTAGCCGTGTCCCGTCCCCGGTACGCTGCACTTATGAATAACAACATTTTCGTAATTTGAACAAATATTTGATGACATAAATTAACACCTCTCTGGGAATAATATTAAAAGTAAATTGTACTAGTAATTATTGCACCAAAATAGACTATGATCATAAATATCCATTATATTTTATATACATTTTTAAATAAAGATAAAAAAATATAAAAAATAATAAATATATTTTAAAATACGCACCTAGTTGCAGTGTATGAAGAACTCTCTGCACGCTAGTCTGCGCGCGAGCGGGCTCGATGGCGGCTTCGGGTTCCAGAACACGTACCACTTCCCGCCGCCCATTCACACGCCAGAGTTTTGGCGGGAGCCAGTCAGAGAGTAGGTTATTTTTTTTTCTTTCCATATTACCATATTTTGCCACAGATCTACTACCATGGTCTGCATATTGGCACTAGCACGAGTAATTACCTACTGAGTTTCTTGCCAGGTTCTTAGTAAAAGCAACACGCAATCGCAGCAATTACGATTTGAAAGTACTTTGCAAAATGTAATCAAATGAAACTTATGTTAGTTTGACATTTTATATAAGTACTAGCTGTGCCCCGCGGTTTCACCCACGTAGATTTAGTTTCATCCTTATTGTCGCGGTACCCTTTTGATAACTAAAAGCCTAAGTTACTCCTTGAAACATCAGCTACCTGCCAGTGAAAGTCCCCTTAAAATCGGTCCAGCCGTTTCGGAGATTACCCGGAACAAACAGACAGACAGACAGACGGAGAAAAAATTTAATACTTGGTATTTTAGTGTCAGTAGCGTGTATACTTTCATATGCATTTAGTGAAAAGCTGTTATTTTGAAATAACAAACAGACACTTCAATTTTATTTATCTGTATAGATTATGCGCTTGTAAATTGTTATGTTAGAGTTGTGGTACTGTCGCAGAGAGTACTCCGGCGGCGGTCGGGGGGGGCGCAGCTCGCGGCGGCCGCTGACGCTGCCCGAGCTGGCCGGACACCAGATACACCGCGCCACCGTCTATGCCAACCGTAACTACAGACATAATATGCTCATCATTGTATTCCTCGAAGGGGTAGGCAGAGGGCCTATTTTTTTTTATTGACTAGGGGGAAACCTTCAAACGGTCCCCGCCCTGGGAGAGGCAGATCGGGGTATGTGGGATTTTTACCGTACTTAAACCCTCCCGGTGGCCATCCTCCGTGCTTAGGGGGGACTCCGGGTACTCTGATAGATCGCAACAGTGTCCCCCACATTTTTAGACCCTGGCTATTGGGTGGAGGCAGAGGGCCTAGTGCGAGTTTTTCACTGCCGCCGTCTACTCACCGCGTCGACGTAAACGCACATTTCTATAGGATCGGAACAGCGCCTCTGTCGGCCTAAGCATGACTCTGTTGTGAGCTCATACAATCTGCGTGTACGTCGACGCGGTGACTTGTGACGGCGATTTTAAGAAAACTCGCACTTGGCACTCAGAGGTGTTGTAACAACAACACCCACTGGAGATGACTAAGTGCCAACATGACAGATGGCGAGTCTATCGCCGTCTCAGGCACTATACATACGTGTTTGAAATACTTCTCAGACATATGCATGTTTCCTCACGATGTATGTAAAACATAAGTCAATAAAGTTCAATTTTGTTTCTATGAAACCGACACTCGACGTGGAGTGCGACGCTGAGAAACCTTACAGAATAACGTGGCAGCTAGGAACACATAATCATGTGAATTATGTGAACTGTTATTTCAGATCACGCACGACCTCGAGGCTACGAGCATAAGAAGAAATCGTCTTCAACCAACGGTGAAGCATCTAGTGACAAAAGTCCCGAAGATCAAACTGGTAAGTTCGTAGTATATGTTCGTAATATAATAAGTTTATAGTTAAACTAGTAAAAGCAACTCAAGGCCTCGAGATTATAGGTATTTCGTCCAGATCAGTTGGATTGAAGTACTGACCTCAACTGTGGACATCAGAGCCATGTAATTTAGTTCTATAGACGCTCGCTAGTGGCGCTTCAGAAATGCTCATTGCCATTGTCAGTCACATGTCATTTCAAATACTCAGTTCAGCGTAGTAACTTATTTATGGATTCCATCTACTGACCTCTATATACAAGAGGTCAAGAGGTAGAGGGGAAAATATGATTTAATGATATGAGTAGCAAGGAAGAAAAAAACAGATATCGCAGCGACCCCAAAACGCTCATCAAAAAAATCTTATGTTACTTTTTGAATCCTTGGTTAGTCTTCATATATTTGCGTTTTCAGAAAGCCGATTAAAACCGATAAATCCGAATAGATTAACGAGAACAACGGACGGTACGATTATGAGCTCTGAGCGAAAGTACCCAGAGTTGAAAATCGTTGTTACAAAGATTTTACCGCTTGACATGGGTGAGAGGAAGGATTTTTGTTTTTGTTTATTGTTTGTTATTTTAAGCATTCGTTTAACAGTTTTGCTGTGCATGTTTTTGGGGTTAACTGAACTAATCACTAATATTACATAATTAAGTATAAATACATATTTGTTATAATTATTTAACAAATTATAACAAAAAAATACTAAAAAGTAATTTTGTTGAATGGTGTCGTATTGAATTTTTGGGTGAGCATGTTATTAATATAAAAAGTACTAAGTTAGTACTTAGCTATTTAAAGTAAATCGGTTTGTAAAGATTTTGTTTTTATGTGACATTGTGGCCTTTGATACTTTGATATCGAATCATCTTTCTATATTATTTAAGTTAAAGATATCAATTCAGAACGTATATACTTTTTTGGTTTAGGCCCGGCACAGGTAAGGCACAAATAAACGTTGCATAAATTACCACTCGTTTATAAACCAGCGTTCCGAGAAGAACAAGGCATACAAAGAGCTTAAAAGCAGTCCTATTCTGCAAAATTCAGAGCGCGGTTTCATTTTATATCTCAGGGCGAAATCCGTTTTCGCGTTACAAAATAGCTAATCTCTATATTATGTAGGTTAGGTATGTCTTTCTTTATCTTTGGGTGTATACGGAAATAAAGTTCATAGTCTATACATACAAACATACCTACAGTTAACTTAAATTAAAATGTCTGTTTGTAATTCTACGGTACCTACAAGCATTGTTCATAATTATAAAAAAAATAATTAAATTTCTTTCCCTCGGTCTTGTTCCGGCAAATCTCTGAAATGGTTGGACCGAATTTTAAGGGAACTTCCATCGTTAGATAATTGATGCCACAAATTGTAAATGGAGCTATTTAAAAAAATTGGGCTGCGTTAAAATTCAGGGGCCTATGAATGTAAGTCTACGCGAGAGAAACCGCAGGGCATAGCCAGCAAATCAATCCCTATTTCCTTTGGTCACGACATCACGCGTGAACGGCTGGACCGATTTTAACAGGACTTCGACTTAGGCTAATTTTATTTAGAAATGTTAGGGTTCCGTGAAATAAAGCATGAAACTATTTCAACGCGGGTGAAACCGCTAAGTAAACAGCTAAATAGTCTTCAATAAAATTGTGTAAATACTAAAATATCCTAACGTATTTATTATGTTCCAGCGAGTCCGCGTGGTCGAACGCGGCGAGCACCGCCTCACGCGTAGCTCCAACACATTCTGTTTACTACTGGGCCGAGCCACTGCTGACCGACGTTTACCTTTACTTCATCGACAATGTGTCTTTATGTTACCAAAGGGAAGGTAAAGGATATAAGAAAGATTCCTTATTGATAATCGAAAATATAATCGATCCAATTATTAGTTTTTAGGGAAATATCGATTGCTGTTTACAAACTGACAGTTGATTTTCTAATATGGAATCTGTCTTATTTGAAATGTATCCTCTGTGGACTCTTAATAACACAGGTGCCATCACGAGTTATGAGCGGTGATCTTAAATGCGTAGGTAGTCTTACGAGAATGCCTGTTTTAATGGCGCGACGCGAACAAATACCTGCGCAGTTGAGCGCTCACTTATCGGAACGGCACCTATATGCGGTTATAATGGCATCGGATATAATATTTTTACTTAAACATAATGCATATAATATAACTGTCTTACCATTTAATTGCTGAACCGATTTTATTTGAAAGAAGTCATTGATTTCCAATCATTGCATAAAAATATGAGTGCTGAAAATAGAACCCGTCTTTTTAAGTCAGTTAAAAATATACCATGATTAAGAGTCATGCCGATGATTTTACGAGTCTGTCTCTATCTGGTACCATACAGACAGACGGAGACACTCATAAAATGACCGAAAGAAAAAACCATCAATCTTGACGGGATCTGTACCCCTATCACGAGTTTGCCATCGTTTACCTAATCTACACTCGCTAGCGTCTCCGCCGAATATTTGTATGAGAAATTGTACAGCGCCTCCAAGCGGTGACGTGAAGAACTAAAATATGTCATACAAATAGTGTCGGTGACGCTACCGAGATTACTAAAACTCGTGATAGGGGTCCTGTACCATGAGCTCTTATCGCCATGATATATTCACATATAATAAGAGACAGATGTAGGTATATGACGTATATAAATATGTCACTGTCACACGACCATTACAATAATGGTGTGGGGAGAATGATCAAGCGCAGCACCAGCAAAAGGAAGATCTTCCAGCCAGGCGGGTATCATGCTTTAGGAATACCCACGAACACCGTTCTATCTCGGACTAGACTACATAAACTTGTATGTACTCATAATGCGAAAAATAATGCTTGAAAACTCTCATAGCGCGATTTAAGTTACGTTGCGATTGTAAGCGAGTAGCGCCATCTATGTAGCGAGAGAAGAATAATTGCTACAATGAATGGTGGCAATAAGAGCTCATACTAACGCTACTGTGATTGTAATCATTGACCCAGCGTGTAAGAGATGATTCACACAAGACCGTGTTGGGTTCGAGCCGACCGTCGTCAACCGTAACGCGGTCAACTAAATATGACATCATTCTATTTTTCATGGACACACTCGCGCTATACTGAGCGGTAACCGAGCGAAGGCCGAGCAACGCACAACGGCTTAATCCACGGTTGAACCTGGCTGGCGTCAGTGATCCATATATATCATAACGTGTCGTCGATTCCCTCTACGCCGAGTCGCGTAATGTCAAGTCGCGTAATGCCAAGTCGCGTTATGTCAAGTCGCGTAATGTCAAGTCGCGTAATGCCAAGTCGCGTTATATCAAGTCGCGTAATGTCAAGTCGCGTAATGTCAAGTCGCGTAATGCCAAGTCGCGTTATGTCAAGTCGCGTAATGCCAAGTCGCGTTATGTCAAGTCGGGTTATGTCAAGTCGTGTAATGTCAAGTCGCGTTATGTCGAGGCAAAATCAATCGGCGATTGCTTTTGTAACTCAGCGTGAGTTACAAAAGCAATCGCCGATTGATTTTGCCATGGAAATCTTTAAAACTTATATCACTAAACTTCCTTAAAAAGTGTTGGTGTTTGAAACACGCTATATTTTATAAAACGCGGGAGAAGACACGGATACATATTAGTGGATATGAAAATGAACTGATTCCCAGTTGCTAACATTGTGTTATTTTGAATGAATATAAATTGTGTTAGAACAAGACTGTTATATAATCTGTGTTACAAACAACAGCAATAACAAATTACATGTAATTATATAATATGTAGTTAAATAATTTTGCAAGGATACGTATTTGTCTATTGCGAAATGTATAGTTATCCAATAGGGTAGCCTAACATTTTTATCTGCGTGAAATCAAAAACAAGATATATGCAACAAAAATAGCTCAAAGTAAAATGTGACTTAAAAGAAAGACAGTAAGACAGAAAATGTAAAACCATGACACATCTTCAGGATCGAAATTCCACTCCGATACTAATAAGCCATAGAGGCGACATTCCCATATCTAGACGTCGCGGAAGACAACAGCAGTTTTAACAAATTTTATAAAATAGTGCACGCTATTATCGTCCCTACGCGAAGGTGTCAAACTTTTTGATAGACTATTGAAATAAACTTGTGGCAATATAGATATTACTGCACGTTTGTTTTGTGAGAAATATACTTTAAAACCATAGCCGTAAAGCATGTTTTGCTTTAAAGTAACTTACAGAGATTGAAACATTGAAAATAGTGTCTTAAGGCTATGGTGTTAAAGTGTAAAATATTTTGAATTTATATAGCTGACTTTACTTAGTTAGAAATTGAACAAATTACCCGAACTTATCAGTATTATTTGAATATCATAAAACTTCCTTTTACAAGTAACCAGTAGTTGTCTCCTTCTTTTTCGATTGTGTAAAAGGGATGGAAGACTAACATTGATCGTAGTTTAGACACCATATCCTTTTAAGGATCAAGTGGTAGTCCTGGTTTAACTGCCATTGCATTTATTTAATTGTAAATCTGATCACACTATGGAAATTAACAAATTACTTAAAAAACTTCTAATATTGATCGGTAAAAAAACAAAACCCTTAATACGAGTAATGTTATTCTCACTCGTCACTGGCATTCAGATTGGTTGTCAGTTGTACCACTATATGTCACAGTAGGTTAAAGCTGTGAAAGCCTATTTACAATACTATATCACCAAATTTGAAAGTTCCTCCCGTTTGTAACGATTATGAACGAAGTGAATAAAATAATACCACTAAGAATAATCGATAAAATTTGGGTATTATCCTCCACGACGTGATTTTCCCCAGCGAAAACGACATGATGTACAATCACGCATAGCTACTTTCAAAGCTTGGATTTTTTATATAACTAGCTGTGCCCTGCGGTTTCACCCGCGTAGATTTAGTTTCATGCTTCATGTCGCGGAACCCATATATTTTTAGTAAATAAAATTACTCCTTGAAACATCAGCTACCTGCCAGTGAAAGTCCCGTTAAAATCGGTCCAGCCGTTTCAGAGATTACCCGGAACAAACAGACAGACAGACAGACAGACAGAGAAAAATTTTAAAACTTGGTTTTTCAGTGTCAGTAGCGTGTATACTTTCATATGCATTTAGTGAAAAGCTGTTATTTTGGAATTACAAACAGACACTTCAATTTTATTTATCTGTATAGATTGCTAATGGTTTCAAAAAACCTTTCTAAAGTTTTAGATTTTTACTTTCTAAATTTTTAAAAGAACGTTCCTGAAACCGCAAGAACAAGGGAAGGAAAAAATAATCCTTAACCGAATGAGGGAAAAATTCGGAAGAGTAACTGCACGGTTTGCAAAGGGTTCAAATCTCGCCTCGTGTTCTTATTTTTCCTAACCATTTCTGAGATTAAGGTTTGTATTACCATAGTGTGAACAGAGCCTATCGCTACCTCGTGTAGTGTAACCCTTATATGCTGTATTGTAGCCTTATCCATAATAATCTAATTTTATTGAAATAATACTATTATTATTATTATGAAATATTATAATAGTTATTGATATATTATATTTATTGCAACTATTGTATTTGTTTTATTGTTTTCATACCACTAAAGGATTCTCGAAGGGGTAGGCAGTTGTGCCAACGTGACTTAAGGTGAATCAGTTTAAATTTATTCTCAAGCCTGTAGACAAAGTAACATTACCCTAACGGTTCGCTAGTAAAAACGATACAAAAGGTACGGGAATGTCACGTGACTGATTTATGTCATTCCTATACATTCTCTATAGTTTCTATTAGGTAGCGCAAGCGTGAGATAAAGTTTTGTAAACAAATACTGAAACGATTTGGTTTCAACGCCTGTTTATTAAATACTAGCTGTACCCCGCGGTTTTACCCGCGTAGAGTTCATTTCGAGGGGGCCAAAAAAAATATATATAGCCTAAGCTACACCTTGTAACATTAGCTATCCGCCAGTGAAAGTCTCGGAGATTAGCCAGAACAAAAAGACACACAGACAGAGAAAAATAAAAATAAATGGATTTTCAATATCAGTGCCGTATATTATCATATCATGCATTTAGTGAAAAGCTGTTATTTTAGAACTTAAACAGATACTTCAATTTTAGTCATCTGTATAGATGTATAGACATCAATCATCATTAAATCTTATGGTACGGGAATAAGGCTCACATTTCAAAAACTTTTCATAGATAATTCAAAATGGTATATTGTTGTATATCAACTAAGAAAATCAACAAAGAAAACATGATCATTGCGATAATTAAACAGATTACCCAACAACCACAACAAACATTCACTTACATTTGTATCTAACAACTTCTTACATACAATATTAAAATTATTGACATAAAAATACTCTAGAACAGTCATATATATATTTCCAACATTCATATTAGCTAAAGACCTGAGTATATATACTAGATAACTTTCTGTATTATTTAAATACTTGTCTATACTTACAGGTAAAGCTTGCAGTAGTTTGTTAAGGAATTCTTCTGTGATCGTGGTCGTTGAGAAGTTTGTATGACAGGATATGACGAAGAGAAGCTGTGAGGATGATTGCGTTATCCTTACTCTTGATAAAGCTTGAAGAATTATCTCTAGGTGTTCTGCCCTGGAATGGAGAAGTAAAATGTTGTAAATGGGCGAAATTGTTTAAGATGCTTTAAGGTGAAGGAAAAGATCGTGAGGAAACCCGCATATGTCTGAGAAGTAATTCAAAGACGTATGTATAGTGACTGAGACGGCGATAGACTCACTGTTGTTATTACAACACCTCTGGCTACCCCTTCGGGGAATATAGGCGTGAGCGTATTATGTATGCATACACCAATCTAACGTTAGTAATGAAGACTCGGTGTCGTCTGGAGTTATGAGGGCTAAGAGTAAATAGTGGGCTATTACACACTTATATACAGACTAGCTGTGCCCTGTGGTTTCACCCGCGTAGATTTTGTTTCATGCTTCATGTCGCGGAACCCTAATATTTTCAATAAATAAAAGTAGCCTAAGTTACTCCTTGAAACATCAGCTACCTACCAGTGGAAGTCCCGTTAAAATCCGTCCAGCCGTTTCAGAGATTACCCGGAACAAACAGACAGAGAAAAATTTTAAAACTTGTTTTTTTTGTGTCAGTATCGTGTATACTTTCATACGCATTTAGTGAAAAGCTGTTATTTTGGAATTACAAACAGACACTTCAATTTTATGTATCTGTATAGATGTATAGATAGACAGAGGCAAACTCATTGACTAATGCGCATACAATGTCAGCGCTCATAACTCGTGACGGCAACTGTATCTAATATTATCCCCCTCATTACTACTAGCCAACTACTGTAGATGTGCTTCGTGGAACAGGTGCTCGCTGCGAACCAAGATGCTTTATTATTCATTCATCAAATTTAGCAACTCGTGTCAAATAATGAATGAATATTTATTTGCAAATAAATATGTACTACACCAAAAATATAGATTACCTATCTACCTACTTATCTATATCTGTGGAGGTAAATTTTTTTTTATCAAAATCAAAATCAAAAAGTTTTATTCAACATAAGGGACACTTGGAACACTTATTGAACGTCATTTCTCTTACGCTAACTTAAGTTAATTTACTACCGTTTCCAAAAGTAAGCCTGACAGGAGAAGAAACGGCGAAACAAACTCCCCGGTTTTTTTTTTTTTTTTACATGTGTCCCTTCTATATACATAGGGTTGTTTAGGTACATTTCAATGGAAGAGTGAGCAACTCATTGCCATGTTTGGCTATCATCAATATACTCAGTTACACTATAATATGCTTTTTCACAAAGTTTCTGTTTGATGCTTGCCTTAAAACTTAAAAATGGTAGTTCACACATTTTTAATGGTAGTTTATTGAAAAGGCGTATACTTTGCCCCACAAAAGAGTTACTAGTTTTGTGCAGTCTAGTCACAGGGACACGGAGTTTATCCCTCTTGCGTGTATTTATATTGTGCATATCACTATTTTTCTTAAAACTATCTATATTCTTTCTTACATATATCAAATTTTCAAATATGTATTGACATGCCACAGTCATTATCCCTATTTCTTTAAACTTCTCTCTGAGAGAATCTCTAGATTTGAGTTTATAGATTGCACGAACAGCCCGTTTCTGCAGCACAAAGATAGAACTGATGTCTGTAGCATTTCCCCATAAAAGGATGCCATAAGACATAACACTATGGAAATAACTAAAATAGACCAAGCGAGCTGTGTTTATATCAGTTAGGTGCCTAATTTTCCTTACTGCGAATGCTGCAGAACTGAGTCTTTTCGACAATCCAGCTATATGGGGCCCCCATTGCAATTTATGATCCAATGTAACTCCAAGGAAAACTGTTGTTTCAACAATAAAGTTGTTTTAAAATATTTGTCTAATACTGGCTCCAACTCAGCGTTTGCTGGCTATAAGGCTATTATTAAGGCATTGGATTGGTTGGAACTAAGTCGTGAATTGCTAGCTTAACATTATAACCCACAAATGTGAGCCAGTCCATTGAACAAGTGAGTGGTTCTTTTAAAAGATTTGTTCATGAGTTACTCTCAAAATCAAAGTAAATTACCTCAAGTCATCTTTAAGCTGATATGCTATGTGGAGTAATGCATACAAGGCTGCATCTTGTATATCATCATCAGGGGCTGCCAGCATCTGGGTCAGCTTAGTGACAGCTCCCTGTGCTACCACTATACTGCAGGCTTTGGGCCCCGAGCCAGCTAGGTTGCCTATACTCCATGCACAAGTTATCTGAAATTATACACATGATAGAAGATATAAATCCATAGTCTTGAAGCTGCCTCCGGTCCCATAGCAGCACATTATTAGAACTAATATTCTTTTAAAAGTTTTGTGTAGTCACTCATTTAAGCTTTATAATTCGAACATATTTGTTCGAATGTTGAATAAATAATTGGAATTTCAAATTTAAATAGTCTGTACAGATAAATAAAATTTACCAAAATAACAGCTTTTCACTAAATGCATATGAAAGTATACATGCTAAAGACACAAAAAAACCAACTTTTAAAAAAATTCTCAGTTTGTCTGTCTGTCTATGTGTCTGTCAGTCTGTTTGTTCCGGGTAATCTCTGAAACGGCTGGACCGATTTTAACGGGACTTTCACTGGCAGGTAGCTGATGTATCAAGGAGTAACTTAGGCTACTTTTATTTATTAAACATATTAGGGTTCCGCGACGATAAGGAAGAAACTAAACCTACGCGGGTGAAACCGCGGGGCACAGCTAGTATTGAATATGAGGTGTAACTAACAGCTAAGTCAGTGGTGAGAGTATCAAGCGCAGCCACGAGGTACGGGCCGGCCGCCTTGCCGAGCGCCGCGGCCGCGCGCGCGTCGCCCAGAGACAAGTTACACACACAGCCCGCCGCCGCGCACTGACGACACACGTCTCTACCTGACAATTGCTTCAATTTTATTCGACTTATCAGTATATTTAGTACATTAGTGTGGGTTACAAGGGGAAAGGAAGACCTAGGAAACGATGGATGGATTGTGTGAAAGATGATATGACTAGAATGGGAGCGAATACAAATATGACGGCTGATAGAGAAATGGAAGAGAAGAACCCATTGCAACCGACCCCAAATAACATGGGATAAGGGCAGGAGGATGATGAGTGTGTTATAACATCAAAGTTTAATTTAATACAATTGAAATGGTATTGCCTTGCAAAGCTTGTTTATGACTTGGATTACAATCAAGGAAAATTACTATAGTATATTTTTGCAAAATAATCATTTTTACCAGATGACTCTAGGTGAGTCTATCACTATCTCAGGCACTATACATATGTCTTTGAATTACTTTTCAGTCAAATGTAGTTTCCTCACAATGTTTTCTATCACCGTAAAGCATGTAGTGTGAAATCACTGTACATAAGTTTTAGTTTTTAAAAAACTCAATAGTACAGGCCCTGCCTGGATTTGAACTTGGGCCGCTTGCATAGCAGATAACTGCTCAAACCTGTGGCCACCACGGGTCTAATAATCAAAATAAAACACCATAACAAGTAGAATAAAACTTGAAGGACCAACTACTGCAGATGACCACAGAGTCCATTATCTTGTCATTAGGATAGCCAAATGTGTATTGCAGTGGACTAAAGCATGCTGACTGTCTAAACAACTTAATCATGTAACTATGTATTAAATTGATGTCTAAAATAGTACCTGTCAACTCCCTAACTAGTCCTCTCAAAGCTCCATTAGTATTGAGAACAATTTCAATATTTCTACTATCATTGATTATCAGATTTTTGAGTGTTTGCAATTCTTTTACAGAGATATCTGATTTGTGTTTTAATTTATCAGCTATTTGAGATACGCTGGCTGGTGAGATTCTGAAATTAGAAATAATAATACTCTTTACATCTTAAATACCACAAAGGGAACATGAAGAAAATCCACTTGTTGATTTGAACCCTTACAATAGCAATTCAGTTGCGAAATTTAGTTGTGCAGGAGTGCATGGTGATAGGTCTGAGTAACTGCTTATACATATGCAGGCTGTATGATTATCGGTCTTCATAAAAGGAGTGTTTGAGTGATTTCTTAAACAATGAGTTAGGGTTAAAGTTAAATAATGATGGAATCTAGATATGAGTTTAAATTCAACTACATTGGTACCTATAATATTATGAATAAAATTCATAATTCTTAATGAAAGACTACCCGAGAAAAGATGGTGTATAACTTTTACCTGTAACACCTCCCATTACCCAGAACCCGGTGGTAAGAGATTTTTTAAGGAATACAGACAAATGTGAATGACGTGAGCAGTTTGTACCTATGTCAGATGAAGATAGTTTTGATCTTAATATGACTTATATTACCTCAGGTCAGAGATGGCTCGCCGTACATCGGTCTCTTCATCACGAAGTCTTCGCCTGTTCAATAATAGCATGTTCCTGCTAGTCTCTCGGATTACATGCATTGTTTCATCCATGCTGGTGAATGAACGTTCTTATCACACTTGTAGCACTTGTGTAACCAGGCAAAAACTCGGCAAATAAATGTTTTTTTATTTTATAACCTCCCTGATCTACAAGCAAAACAAACAAATTATAAGCAAGATGTTTGCTGACACTAACAGTGACAGTTCATCTGTCAAAACACAGTGTTGCTCTCAATAGAGGAGAAATGTGAAAAACTTTAGGTTTAGTGTTGCCAAGGCAAAAAAATGCTCTAAAAAGCCTACAAATCGAAATCTTGTAGGTACTCATTTTGACATGATTTAAAGGTGCATTTACTACACATTCCGTCGATACTTACCTACATATTCATTATTGTATTTTGGTGTCATTTTGTTTGTTTGTCTTTTACTGAATATAAATGGTATTTAAGCTTAACCAATAACTATTTTGATAAAAATATTAGTAATCCTTTCGAATGTGTAATGTATAATAGCTCAATTTTATAATTTAGCTTTCCTACAAATATTTATTAGGTATCTCGTTTAACTGTTCAATCAATAATATTTAGGTTATTCGGGAAGTGAAATAACAATAAGTAGACTTTTAACACGAAATTTAATATCTTAAACTAATATCACAAGTTGGTTCGTACTTCGTATCCTTTAAATGATTACTTATACATTAGCTATTAAGTATATTGTTAATTTTACTGTGTTACATACAGGATGTAGTTTTGCGTTCATGCCATATTTATGGAGGTTGATAGATTATATTCATTGAATAAAACATAAATACATCATCAAGTTACTGACGAAACTTTTTTAAAGTTTTTAAGGTACGTAAAAAAGTTCTTTCGCTTTCAACCTGTTTTATAATAATCCTGGGTGTATGCACGAGAGCGGTTACCCACGGCGGCAGTCGGGCTATTTTATTTCGTACCAAACTTAAGAAAATATAATTTTGTTGGTCTATTCAATAAATATGCTCACCTCCTTAAATATGGCACGAATGCAAAACTACACCTGTATGTAGAAACTACTTTGTAGGAAGAGGTACTTATTTTAAGAAAATATAATATTTAATTACATGAGAAAATTATAAGACAAAAAATTTTTGTCGGCATAACTTGTTATACTAAGATAAATGTTTTTTTGAAATCTTGTAGTTCTGTGTGATCCTATAATGGAAGCCCATATTGACAATGGAATAAAGAGTTTAACTGTTTAAAAATACATAGTAATTGTACTTAGGTATGAGCTTTGACCAGATTATTTTAATAAAATGTAACAAGTAAAATTCAACAGCAAGTATAGATATTATTTCGTTAAGATCTCTTAAAATGACTAGTGGGGACCAACTTTAACCAAACAAATTGCGTAACTACCTAAACCACGGACCACAACATTTATCAAAGATACTGTGTTACTCTCAGATAATCTTAGTTTCAGTTCAAAGGATCCTATTTGACCGTTATCGAAATTAGCGAATTAAAATTGGAGGCGAGAGTGGGGGTCAATATTTGTTATTAATACGTTCCTTATAATTTACACTAGTACTGGTATTCGGCGCGGTCTCACGCGCGGCGCTGGCTCCCGCTATAACGTTATTTCTGGTCCGACGACGGCCACGGCCACCGCAACGTGTGCTGGTGGTTTCTCAGTGCGGAAGCTGGGAAGACCAGCTCGGAGTTCCGCCAAGCGCTTAGCATCAAGGTGCACCCCATTTTCTTCCGTGAGATGTGGCTCAGCATTAAGCCGTGGGTAGAGAGTTGTCTCGTCTGTCTGGACCTGACGGTCTGATGATGTTCTTTCTGGAATTATAAGAATTTATGAGTTAATTATTGAAAATCTCTCTCAAATTGAAAATACTCCACTGTGCATACCGTTTTTATCCCTAAAGAGCTTCATGCAGAAAGTTATGCAGGGCAAAGTACCTAGGTGGGTCCTTCTATTCCAACTTGAGGGCAGAACAAGCTTCCAGTATTGCTCCGTTCCGCGCTTCAGTTTTGCCTGATTCCCTTTACAGAAGTTACCAGGGGAACTAAAACTTCTGAATTATGTTAACGGCATTACGATTCTAGTCAATATTGCACGCGTTCTTAGGCTACAGCTGCTAACCACCAGGCGGGATGTATGCTTGTAATAACAATTTGCACAAATGAGAACAAGCGGTAATTTCTTTGTGTAACTTCAGACCTGCTCGTTTGAGCCACACCCTCTAGTTGTACTCGTAATGAACCGTATTTAACTATGTTCCCGTCCCATATTGAATTCTATGAATCTCCTTCTTCTCGAGCATACAAAACCAGTTCCAGCGTGTAAGAGTAAATAAGGGTAGAGCACCAGTATCGTTGAGCGTGGAGAGGTCGGTGGAGGGCGTGAGGTCGGGCGCGCGCGGCAGCGGCGCGGCGCCCACCAGCGCGGCGCACACCGCGCCGCACACGGCGCCGCCCGCCGCGCCGCGCCGCGCGCCGCCCGACGCCGCGCGCCACTTGGCCGGCATCAGGCTCGCGCGCACGTTGCGCTCCGGACGGACTATTATTATGTACAGCTGCCGACGACACACATACACGTTTACTTAATAACTTGTACTTCATTATGTATTCTTTGGCATGGGCATAATGTGACCGATCGATACGAAGTAAGTGAGAATATTGGTGACTAGCATACATAGATGACATTGTACTTGGATGGAAGCACGTTCTGAGACAGTTGACGCTTCTTGCTAATGAACATGTATGTAGGTAGTTGGGAAAGAAGTAGTAATAAGATGTATTATAGTAACAAATGCCACACTACCCACAGATAAATGATATGAAATTAAGAAAGAGAATCTGTGTTAGTTCTGCGCATGACATGAGACATTTATTATGGTGTACCTTTGGAGAGAAGAGGCAGACGAGCGTGACGCTGGCGCTGAGCGAGATGGTGACGGCCATGCTGGTGACGCGCAGCGGCACGTGGCTCGCCGTGCCGAAGTACAGCGGCACGAAGGCCAGCCAGATCACGCACGTCGTGTACATCGTGAACCCTACGCATACACCATAACCAATTATCTAAATCAAGATCACATAACGTCTATCAAAAGATAAACTTGAAACTGGAAGATCTCTCTTTGGTGGGGCAGTGTATGATCGTTCGCTTTCTCCACAGATTAGAAGATGTGTAGAAAAAGAATTAGAAAATGTGATTAATCTATCTGGACGACATAACAGTATACCGTGGAGCCCATACGCACCAATGTGCTTGCTCTCATTGAAGGCCTCGGGTATCTTCCTGGTGAGGACAGCGTACACGGTACACACGAGGATGAGGAACACGGGGTAGAAGAAAGCGATGGTGTAGGAGGCGTCCACGTACGAGTCACACACCAGCATATTGTCCTCGCGGGACGGGTAGTGATGAATGGCGCGCGCTGGCGATACTATTTGCCATACCACTACTATCACAACCTGGAGGGAACAAAAAGTTAGTTAAAACATATTGCCTGTATTCGCCGAAGGAGTAGGCACATTTTGGCCAGTTATGTTTAAGTACCATGTAACAGGGGGTGAATTTACTGTTATAACCAGGCTCCAGGCTGCTACTGGGAAATTACAGTTGGAAAAACTCAACCCTGCAAACCTGCGTGCAGTTCCGTGGGGTAATTTGAGTATATTATTTTATTTATTTGCGGCAGAAAAGTCGAAAACAAACGCATGAGTTAAGTAACCCAGGGAAAAATATTTTGTAAATCACACATAAATGTTTAAATTGAATTTGAATATGTAGTACTATTTTAATTTAACATACTTGTATGGATACTAGAATTGAGCAAATAACAAGTTGCGATTTAGGTGATATAAGTGAAGGGCGCCGCGCGGAGTGTTTGCTGGCGTCGAAGATACGAGCTATCCTGTTGGTCTTGGTGAGCAGCGCCGCGTACACCACCGTGAAGCAGAACCCTGTTCCGAACCTGCAATGCAAGGTATTATCTTCAACTCTATTATTACACTCAATAAACAATAGGCAGCAGAAGATTTTCGCACACTGCAGAAGCTCTGAATCATCTATACAGATAAATAAAATTGAAGTGTCTGTTTGTAAATCCAAAATACAGTTTTTCACTAAATGCATCTGAAAGTATACACGCTACTGACACAAAAAAACCAAGTTATAAATTTTTTCTCTGTCTGTCTGTCTGTCTGTCCGTCTGTCTGTCCGTCCGTCTGTCTGTCTGTTTGTTCCGGGTAATCTCCGAAACGGCTGGACCGATTTTAACGGGACTTTCACTGGCAGGTAGGTGATATTTCAAGGAGTAACCTAGGCTACTTATATTGCTTAAAAATATTAGGGTTCCGCGACAATAAGGATGAAACTAAATCTACGCGGGTGAAACCGCAGGGCACAGCTAGTTATTAAATAACAATCCCAGTTTTAAGAAGCTATACTACATAGTAAAGTAAAGTAAAGTAAAGTAAATATTTATTGTCACAAAGATAATACATATACAATGTTTAGTTTTCTCAATTCCTAAACTAGGCTTAGCCTGTATTATAGGTAATTGATTCATACCGAGTTACATTTATGCGAACGCGAAAAGGCAACAAGAGATGCTATGACATAGATGCCAGGTAAACAATAATAACTTGCTTTATAACTCAAAATACTAAAACAAATCGGTACTAAAACATAGTAAAAGTAAAATGACAAAATCGTTTTGTGAGAATGACATAAATAAGTCCTCCAGTTTCATAGTGTGAGTACGGGTATGTGTGTGTGTGTGTGTGTGTGTGTGTGTGTGTGTGTGTGTGAGTGAATGTAGGTGAGCGCGTTGATGCGTTTAGGTGTATGTTAGTGGGTAAATGTATGTGTGCGTGTGCGTGTATGTGTGTACGTGCGAGCGTGTGTACATGCGTGCGTGTTTGTATATTATTATGTTATCCCTTTTAATATTTCTTCAATTTTGTAGTAATCCAACGTTTTCAGCCATTTCAGCACTTTTTGTTTTAGTTCGCGTATTGGGCATGTTATGATACTACAGTAGGAATTTACTTTGTTATAAATAAGAGGTTGGAGAAACGCACTAAATCTTTTTGAATAGGATGTTTTGATAATGGGCAATGGAAGTCTATAAGTACGCTGATTTATTAAATTTCTATAGCTTGGAAGTTTGGTTACGTGAAATTTGATAATTGTACGGAAAATATACAAGCCGCGGACAGGCAGCACTTCTATTTCCTTGTAGAGGTCTTTTGTTGAGTATCTAGAAGGTTTCCTTAGCATCACTTTCAAGACCGATCTTTGTGCTCTTTCAAGTGGCATCATGTGAGTTGCCGCGGCACCGCCCCACACCGGAATACAGTATGATAAAACGGATTGACAGATGCTAAAATAAACGGACTTGAGTAGCTTTGGGTTTGCTGCAGAGCGTAGACTTTTAAATATATAAATTAATTTACGAATCCTGGTTGCTGTGCTCATAATATGTTCTTTAAAATCGAGTTTTTCGTCAATAATGACACCAAGATATTTTAATGAGGTTGTCCGTTGTATGTTATCACACGAACATGATAAGGCTGGGTTGTTTGCCTTAGTACAGGTATGTAATTTAATTAACATATGTAAACATATGTATCGGAATGACATAAATCATGTGCCTGATTATGATATTCTCATTTGTATCGCTTCTATGTTACTTTGTCTAAGCCTACTGTTACCAATTTTGCTCAGTTCTCATAATGTAGCTAGCATCACCGCATAATATTTATGTTACCTCTGTACAATTTCTCGTACATATATTGTTCGGCGATGCTAGCGAGTGTAAACCTAAGCTTACCGTTGTAACGAGCACAAAAAGTCAGTAGGCCTGAAGACCAGAGCGAAAGTGACGAGGTAGCACATCATGATTCCAGCGAGCAGGATGAATGATAACTCTCTCCCACTCGCTCGAACTACTGGAGTATCACCTCGAGCTGCCCATACTGACACTACAAACCTGAAACCAAAATAAATTAAACCTTCAATCGATATGATGTCGTGTTTGAGAGAAGGTGACGGTCTTCCAGACCCTCAGAGATTCTTGTCGGAAGGAATAAAGATTATCCCTCTGTAACCCTATTAATGTTGAATCATTTACAGATACAAGAATACGTTATCATATACAATCTAATTAACATGTGGTGCCATCTTGTGGGGCCATTAGTTGTTTGTCGGTGTATAACCTTTTCACAACACAGGCCTACCAGCTGTTGAACCAAAAGGTTGAAGTTGCTAAAATTTGGAATAGAGATATCATTGGCTCCAAAGCAGGCAATTATTTTTATCAGTAGAAGAGATAATGCTCAGGCAAAATTGTACTCACGTAGTCAACAACAACCCTAGAGATGAGAAGGCCATGGCGCCTATAGCCGCTGGCGAGTCTGGCCGCAGGTATAGTTCCGGCACTGGGGCGCAGCGCAGACGGTGCTGGTCTGGCAATGTGCCCAGGGGACACTCCACACACGCTGTCTCCACGACAGGTGAGCGGATCTGAGGAAATGCGTTCGTATATAAGTATACTCCTATTTGTTTTACTATTAGTCCACGCGCGAGACGAACAATATGAGGACTAGTCTGGCAAACTCATTACGTAGGCTAGCAAATTTTGTACGCACTTGCGCGGAGACCAATGTAGCTGGCAAATGTTGGATAATAGACTTCCTATAAACGTAACCCATCGTTTTTTATATCAACATCTGCCAGTCATTTCTATTCAACCAAAGGTGACTTTCAAGCGTTCAGTCCGCCTCAAGGTATGTGGACCTGTAGCATACATAGTTGCAACACCTGTAATGTCACTTGACGATTTCGTCAGCCTTTGTGCATTATGTTGATTTGTAGGATATTTCAAAGAACACACCAGGGGACCAACTATGAACGCTTAATTTTACGGTACCAAAATGAAACTTCAAAGCTCAGAAGTTCTAATACGCTCTGTTAAAATCGATGATGGTAGATCCCTAGTGCCGTTCATAATTTGGATTGTGGGGCATTGAGTGGATGTTGAGGGCAGGAGAGCTCGTAGGTACCTCGTACTGCGTGCAGTTGAAGCAGTGCCAGCAGCAGCTCTCGCCCTCGACGTACTGCTTGGCCTGCCCCAGCTCGCACTCCGCGCTGCACACCGACTCCGGCGGCCGTTGCAAGTCCAATTTAAACTGGATATCTAGAACATTATTACTCGAAATTAAATTGTCAACAGAATTTTATATCGGACATCGGGGTTACATTTTGAACACAAGAATGGTTAGTTCTACACTACGATATTTTATAGAATAAAAATCCGACGTAAAGAAATCCCTTGTTCCAAGTATAATAATTCCGAAGAAAAACAATTCAATGTTAACAAAATATCTGTATCTGTATTTTGACGGTCAAGCAAATAGGCAGATTTGGCCAAAATGGCAATTATTCTAAGCAGTGGCAAATTTATCTCAAGATCGGACAAACAAAGAAGTTCTGTCCGTTATCGTTATGGAACTGTAATATTACCATCCATATCTAGCTCGAGCTCTCCATCCAGGTACTGGCCGACTTTGATCCACCGGTAGACACCTTTAGAAACCTGCTTGAAGTGCAGGATGTTGTACCGCGCCGGCCCGTCGCCATTGTTGTCGAAATGGAACTCATCACCACTAAGACCTGCAAGAAAATATATATAACGTCATCAGCTACTAACCATGCAGTTATAGGGCCATAATTCATAGATAGTATAAAAGTAAAAGGCATACCTATAAACCGTACATCCCTTAAGTATCGAAGAAGCGTGGCGCCACTGGCCGGTCGCATCGCCTCGCACAACCCTGGCTTCCCACCGCACAGATCCAGGTGCATGTCTCTGGAATGTTAATTAATTAATACTTTGTAGTTCGAAGATAAACTATAGCCTTTGAAGACATTATGTGAGTCACTTATGAAACAGGATAGAACACGACATTCAGTATATCAAGAGATTAATACGGGTAACTTAGAATTTTAGTTGATTTAATACAGTCGAATCAACAAAAGTTACGCTTGCTCTTTTACGACTTTTACTACTCAAGCAATCGTTAAACCTAAACCCTTTATACATAGTTACCTGATAGCATACGCAAATGCCATGACGGCATCAGTGACAAACTGCAGCTGTGCTTCGAACTCAGTGTTGTCAGCCGACAACCTCTCCTTGCCAGTGCACGATCGCTGGTAGTGCTTGTTGTAAGGCGTGCGCGCACTACCTGGGTAGCGGCAACGGAACTGATCCTCCCAGAATTCTGGGGAAGTGCAATCATTTAAAATGAGTATTCTATAAAAAAGAGGATATTGAATAAGTTAATGTGGCTTTGGTTTCTTTTCCCGTACGGACAAATGAATGTGCTGGCCTTAATGATGGTTGATAAGGATTTATGTCTATTTACAGCGAAATAATAACATCAAAAGGAGAATGATCTACCAGGACATCGAGTTCAGCCACCGCTTTTCCATATATTCTCAGTCCAGATTTTCAGACTAATTGAACTGGATAAAAAATAATTTCATAAAATGAATGGAAAATTACCGACAAACCAAGGATTCCTTTGATTATTCTCCACTGTCAGATTGAGGAAGTACTCCTTGAAGCCCCTGACGGGGTTTGCTTGGGGTTGCACACTGATAGTGCCTTCAACAGCAGCCTCATTGCCATCAGAGACCAGGGCCCGGGCGCTCCACCCATCGGAGCCCACCCAGCTGAATGCATCTGTAGCCTTAATACGTCCCACTGCTGCCATGACGCCTGCCACTTCTTGGTCAGACGCGAACACTATCACACCTGGATTAGAGAGAGTGTAAATTAAAGAACATATAATATTTCACTTATTATATACTTTGTTTATATACTTTGAAAATATTTTATTACTTTGATAATTGCTAGTTATGTGACATCACTCCAATTAATTTTGAGAAAATCTAATTGGTTCAGACTGCCGGGATACGAAGCTTGCGTGCACCGATAATTCGAGCACCACATCTCTTACTGAAGCAATATAATGCTTAGAAAGACTGCCCCCTTAACTTACCCCTCGCTCTCGGCCTCGTTAGTAACCTCGCCACAATATTGTCATATGCCTTCTCATCAGCTTCTCCGGAATCCTTCACTAGCCTTTCCTTCACTGCGATGCAGATGTCGTTGCGGGCTAGGAGCGTCTCCAGTTCTTCGAAAGCCTGGTGATTATTCAGTATGGGTAAACAATGGATCCAACACAATTGAAAATGAAAACATGGTATGACTAAACACCAACTGATTAAGTTAGACTCACAGATTAACAAGAGAACTTCCTCCTTTTCTCGTTGGATAAAAAAAAAGGGAAATTACCTTGATCCCATAATTGGACTCCTCGTAAATGATGGAGACGTATCGCCATCCCAGTTTGTTGACTATCGCCACCATAGCGCGCACTTGGTGCAAGTCAGACGGGATGGTACGAGTGAAATATTCAAAGCGAGCTTTGTTAGATAACTCCGGAGATGTTGAGAAGAATGATACCTAGAAGAAAAAGCGAGAACAATTCAAGTGAGAGCCATGGTTCAGAACGTATTACTTAATATAACGTAATAACTTCGTGGTTTGTGGTAATGAATAACATCGTCAGAGAAACCTCATAATTATTATTATGGTTGAGAGGAAAATCAAACACACACAGAGTAATTGATGGGCGTAGTTGGTGATCAGGCGTAAAGGGAGGAAGGCTTATTTTCAGCAGTGGACTCTATGGTCGTGGTAGAGCTATAGATACAACGGCAGTAACCTGGGGTATCTTGAAGAGGCGCAGCAGGTTGGCGACCTGGACGGAGGTGACGCTGGAGGCGGCGCCCACCACGCCGGAGATCACCTTGCGCACCGCCGTCGCGTTGCACGCGTACTCCGCGTCGTCTATGTTGCTGATCGAACCTGCACCAGATATTATATAAATTAAGTGAATAACAAAGGAAGTATGTAAGGATCGTAGCATGTGGCAAACGGTGGTCTCTACTTACCCCTATGGGATACAGGCGTGAGCATATGCATGAATAATGTTAAGGGAAAATATGGAGTAGCTACGGGAAACCAGTAAGCTTGATTTGGAACAGAAAGCTGTATGTAACTAATACCTAAGTCTTGACGGAAATGAGTTTCTCCTATTTGCATATCTTATGAGACAGTTGAGACACACACCAACCATTTGATCCCTTTCATAGAAGTATGCTTGACTGCGCGATAAAATATCAAAATAAGTGAGTCTATAGCGAGCGTATAGAGTTCTCGTAACCAATCATAGTCGAGACAAAGCAGACAGTCAAACTAAAGTCCTTAGATACAATATTAACGCGTGTTGTTAAATTATATACGTCAGAACACAACGCATATATTCCCAGACCAAATCTACTTAAGTACAATATGTATGCACGATACGTTAATGTATTCAATATTCATAAGTGCACAAACGGCGCTGCATGGTGCATCGAAGGCACATATTTGATTGGATAGCGTTCATTGTATACACAACTTTATTATGCTTGTGTGTATTAAAGTTTGAATTTCAATTTCAGACGCCATTTCGTGAGGAGCATGTAGAATTTGCATTTAAAATACAATATCAAATAACAAACAGTTTTCCTCGAAAAAGGGGTTGCGAAGGTCAGATGGCAGTCGCTTCGTATAAAAATCAGGTGATCAGCCACATCGGGTTGAATCAAGTGCCGACCCCAAATACATGGGAATGAGGCCAGGGAGATGATGATCAAATAACAAACAGTGTTGCCTATAATTGTGGAAAAAAATCCTTGACAGAATGAAGGCTGGTGACAAAAACTAGTTCTAGATCTAGGGCTAAACGTTACGGATAAAAAAAACATACACTTTAATTGGACCTATTCATTGCTATAGTTAAATTCCAATTAAAAATATCTTTATTTGATTCATTTGATTTGCCTTTGTCGCTATACTTTCAAATCGTTAAAATTACACAATGGTACAGGATAATAATTATTACCTTTAGGTTCGGAAGGTTGCTTTTACTGAAAAGAACCCGACAAGAAACCCAGCAATTACATTTGCCAAAGCAAAAATGTTATCTTATTTTGATCGTGAAATTAATGAATATATAAATGTGGACATCCTCAACCATTATAGGAAGTAAAATACGGTTTAGATAAAGAGATACGGTGGTTTATAAACCCAATAAAGCGTAGAGAGTACTATCTATTTCAAAGAGTTTTCTGCTATCGCTACGTGTAGCTACTAAAGTTTACAAGAGATATTATTTTACCTGGAAATCTAGTTGATTGTAGCTAAATTCTTGCTAGCACGCAAGCAAGAATTTCCCGTCGTTTGTTTCATAATTATGGAAGCTTTGTATTACCAGCTCGCTGGTCTTTGGTATTACGATATCTTTGTAACGGAGAATTGTGCGGCTCTTGTTGAAGAAAGCAATAAATAAATGGGAATGTTTTTCAAACAATCATGAACGCAAGTCTCAAATAGATTTTTTTTAAAAGGTTAAAACTTTTTTTGAAGATTTGAAGATTCACTATTTCAGCTGAGAGAGTGTAAAATGTGTATGAAATCTTTTTTAACCGACTTTAAAAAAAGGAGGTTTACAATTCGATTGTATGTATTTTCTTTCATTGCTCAACCTTCCTCACCTTTTGTAACGTGTAACTTTAACGCTCCCTTCGTTCTCCGAGTCAAACTAACCTGTTATCCAAAACAGTTTTAGGTTGGCCCTCAACAACATGCAAAATTCTATCTTCTTTCATAGCCACGCCGTCTTTGTGACCTCCGTGTGGAGGCTATGTTAACATCGTATCCTTTCCTCATTGTCACTACCCCACAAAACGTTGTACTTTTTCTAATTTTTTATATGAGATACCGTCAAGTATTTTTTTGTGGGTATAAAGAAACCGAGCATAGCTCAGTCAAACAGGTACTATATATAAATATGACTAGAGACTGGAGATACGTATCAATATGGTAGGGCTTTGTACAGAATCCAGCCGCGTTATTCACTAAGGTTTCTCAGCGTCGATCTCGACGACGAGCGTTGGTTTCAATCATAAGAAATTGATACATAATTCATAAAGGATAAGGTTCAATTCCGTATCTTTAAAACTGACACTCGATGATGAGTGCGACATTGAGAAGCCTTAGTGAATAACGCGGTTGAAATATTACAGTCACAGAAATGTATTTGATCAAATAATTCTTCAATTATTTTTGTGCTAAGGTCTCGAAAATTACTTCTAATATTCTATCCATTTTTCGATTCGTAATATCTTTGAAGGAATCTCACAGGAAGCACAAATAGAGTAACAAATATTAATGGAGTCCGCGCACTTTCCTGTAATTAGAGATATAATTTTCGTAGCTATCTCGTAGCAGTATACTACGAATCGTAGCAATATGCTACGGCGTCGTAGCACCGAAGCTACGATTTTGTAATTATGAGATAAATAATGTCATCTGATGATGAGATGATTTCATATGATTTGTTTCGATGATATGTACATGATGCCTGGCTGAGTTTCTTGCCGGTGCATCTCAGAAGGCTAGTTTTCGAACCGGTGGTAAATTCTCGACTTTCATAAGTACCTTACCAGTGCCTTAACTGAATAAATATTTTTAATTTTCATCAAAAACATAACTTGTAAAAAAGAGTCTCGAAACTCAGTTCATTTACTGTACAAAATGGTGAGATTTAAGTAATACCAAGAAGAAAAAAATATTCAGCAATGTTTTGAGTAAAACTTAATTATATATACAAGGAACAGTACTTAAAACTAATTAAAGGTAGAAAACTTGTCCCAAGTCGGTGTCTCTCGGGATCGTGCCAAGAAGGCTGGCAGCATTGCCACGTTGAATAGCAAGCTTTGAGTAAATAGAATGACTTAGCCATCACATGAACACATAATTTATTTCACAAGGAATACATATGATATTGAATTATATTTTTAAGTGCGATTGAATCTATTGTCCCTAGATGGATCAATATATACATTAACATTATAGTCACGGATTCAATGAATCAAAATTTGATTACACTATTTGCTTCGGTACAGATACTCGTGTTTAACAACGAATGCCCGTTCCACATACATTCCTCTATTATACAAGTACTTACGCTCAAAGATATTATGAATGCACTGGAACTATTGAATTCTCACTTGGACAAACAATCTAAGTCGTCATTACTACGTCGAGAGAAGATAGATCCATTTCACCGTGCGAGTAACAAACACTTTATATTGTCCTAATTTATAAGGGATATAATGAATACGAAAACACTGTCAACGGTTAAATCTACGATATCATTACCACTGGACTGTTGGCCACGTTGAAAGTAATAACAAATCTACCTTTAATAAAATCCAAGGCCATCTCCAGTCCATAGGTGTCATTATCACAGTCGTCGAGCACGTGCGCGCCTATCCGCACGTCGGGCGGCGCGAGGCCGGCGCGGCCCACGGCGTCCAGCGCGAACAGCATCGCCTCCAGGGCCTGCACGCCGCCCTGTGCCATCACCGGCCCGCACGTCGCCACCTCTGACCTGCTGTGGACCTGGTGGACACAATCAATTACAACAATATATCATCCCTACCTTGCGCCCAAAAATTCGCCTGCGTGGCAGTAAGATGACACATTTCTGCGGAGAATAGGGTTGCCAATGCTAGATGGAGACGAGGAGTAAGTGAGAAGTCGCTAAGCTAGCTAATTCAAAATAACTTCTTTTGATTAGATTTCTTATAAAGTACCTACTTTCAAATCGTCAGAAAGACACGATTACATAGGATTATACATGCTACCGCCAGGTTTGGAAGGTAGCTTTTACTGAGAAGAAACTGGCGAGAAACTCAGTAATTACTCTTTTCATATATAATTAATTACTATTTACATAGCCCATGGATACAGTTCCAGTACACAAAAGTCGAAAAAAAATTAAAAACTAAAAGTAAGTACTAAGTATAACTGTGCAGCTTAAGATGAGCAGCCCTCACAAGGAGCACCTGTTCACAAGTATGACGAGAATTCCAGCCATCGAGTACGATGATGTCATATCACCGTAAAGATTACGGTGTAAAAAATAAGTGAAATCCATGCTGCTTTATCACACTGATAGGCACCGCTTATTTCCGGGATAAGTGGGTATCGCTCCCTTTATGGAGGAGACATGGAGATGTGTAAAAGTGCCGTCACGAGTTTTGAGCGCTCAGTGAAAATAGTGGAGAAACTGCGCATGTGTTTATCGCTCGCGACAAATAAACCCCAGAAATAACATCTGCTCTCTAAAAACATGACTAGTATTCCACTAATAGTTTGTATTTTTAATATTTACAAAAAGCGTACTTTCGTCGTTTACATAAACCGATATGACTTCAATCTTCTTTGCCAGGCACAAAGTACATAAGGAATTTATAAAATATGTTTGTCAGTCGTGTACAACGTACAAACAGTTGAAAAGCAGCTTTATATAAAAGATTAAAAGACAGATACTCTCTCTGTGGATCTGACATTTCACGAAACTTAAAATCTTATTTCCAACCTCAGTCGAGAGATAAAAGTATTTGTCTCGAAGAGTTTCTGCTAAGTTTATAGACTGACCTGATTTTTATTAAATCAGCGAACAATTTAATAATATCTCGAGGCAATCTCATACAAATTGACCTACTCTAAAACTAAGCAAAACTTCAACATAGTTATTAAAACACAACTTTTGTGTTTTTTTTATCCCAATGGCTTCTACTTTTAATCTGCTCTCATATCAAATTCGTTGCTTTAATTGTTATGAATGTGTAGTTAGTTAAAAGATTTTAAATCTATACAGATAAATAAAATTTAAGTGTCTGTTTGTAATTCCAAAATAACAACTTTTCACCAAATGCATATGAAAGTATATACGCTACAGACACTAAAAAAACAAGTTTTAAAATTTTTCTCTGTCTGTCTGTCTGTTTGTTCCGGGTAATCTCTGAAACGGCTGAACCGATTTTAACGGGAATTTCACTGGCAGGTAGCTGATGGTTAACTTAGACTACTTTTAATTCAAAAAAACTCTTAGGGTTCCGCGAGAATTAAATTAAATCTACGCGGGTGAAACCGCAGGGCGCTAGTAAATAAAATAAAAATATGCTCACGCCATCCCAGAAGGGTTCCCGAAGGGGTAAGCAGAGATTTTGTAATTCACCGAATATTATGTGTCAACCACTATACATACGTCATTGAATTACTTCTCAGACCTATGCGGGTTTCCGCACGATGTTTTCCTTCACCGTAAAGCTTATGGTGTGATATACTGCACTTAAGTTTTTAGAAAAACTCATTGATACATACTACTGGGATTCGAGAGTAGCATGCGATTGCTCAAACTACACGGCCATCGCGACACTTTTAGAAGGCTTCAGCTACAATTAAGACGTAATTTTCATTAACATACAACTTGTTACAAAGGTTACAAAGGCTACCATTAGGTGGATTTATCTGCCACCTTTGGAGAATATAAAAAGTAGCGCTCGGAGCTTTAGAAATCACGCATATTAGTGCTTTTCCCAGTCTTCAGAGAGTTGTATGAAAAAGTGTATTCAATTTCATTTCTTGAAAATGTAAGGTGCTTTGATATTTTTGGAGAGAAATTCTTAAATGTTCGCCGGCCTGCAAAGTTTCTTTCGTCGCGAATATTTCTCAAATGTTTTCACATTTTGCTACAAAATAACGTTACGCTTTTCGTTTCCTCACTAACTGGGTCAAGTCATGTAACACTAATACGAGCATGTAAGTACGTAGTGAAATTTGCGTATAATTATAAATATTTTTTATGAGAAAACACACCTAACTTCCAAAATGATTTTTTATGCGAAAATATTGAGACCTTTTATAGCGCTATATTTTTTTAGAGCCGTGGTGTCCGTGGGGTTTGAGCAGTCGCCTGCTATGCAAGCAACGCAAGTTCAAATCCCGGCGGCCTGAGGTATTACTATCATTGTTATAACAGTGACGTCTTACTAACTTCTTAGCTTTGACGTTTCATTTTTATACCGTAAAATTAAACGTCAAAGCGAAGAAGTTGTTAATACGCTCTGCTTAAACCGATGATGGTAGGCCCCCTGCACCACTGAGTTTTCTTAAAACTTAAGTGCCGTTATTTCACAGCTTTATGGTGAAGAAAAACATCGTGAGGAAACCTGCATATGTCTGAGAAGTAATGCGAAAGTGGTTGAGACGTCGATGATTGTGTAGTGATTATATGTGTGATAAGGAAACTTGGAATGATGTAATACTAGATAAATATTGTAAGTAGTCTCATGGACACTGTACTTATGCAACAATTTCTTATTAATATTATGTTTGATTTTAGTCTTGACTGGCTTGAGTTGTCATGCTCACTAAAATGCCTTTGCTTACGGCGGCGTCAGGATGACGGGTCGCTCACTTCCCTCTATAATGGTTGAGGAGGGCGATGGCTGGCATTCTCGTCATACTTGTGAACAGGTGCTGCTTTTGGGGGCTGGTCTAGCTACGCATTTAGATATAAGTACAACTACTAGACTTTTCTTTATGTAAATTTTTATTGACATTTGTGCATTGGAACTGTATCCATGGGCTTACATTTGCATCATTCTTTGATGTTCATACTTGTTGTACTTATTAAATGCAAATGAAGGATCTTATAATTCACATTACATTTAATATTCGTCTTAACGTTAACGTATTTACATGTTACTTGAAGCAGCATCTAATTTCGTTCGGTTCGGGGAAAATTACGCCATTGAATTATTAAGTGGCAATCGACTATTCTCGCCTCTTTACTGAGAATAAATTAAGCTGCGATTCTATAAGTTGAGCTTACAGCTTTACTTAGCTTCTTTTCATTACTTTCATGCCGTATTTAAATTTACCATTGGTGTTACGAATGAATTAATCATTAATGGATGCCTTGTTCACATGTATTGAACAAGGCATTCATTCATGATATGAGGCATTCATATATTTGTACCAAACCGAATTATATATACTAACTGTTGATTTTTTATCTGGTGCGAGTTCCGGATCGGTTCAAGAATAGATATTGTGTTTTTCTGTCAAGAAATTCGCAGTAAATTAACGGAGAAGGGACCTCAGGTCACCTATAGAACTACTAGGCTCTAGAATAGCGCAATTGCAAATGTGACACGAGCTTAAAATATATGAGAACATAAGCGTATAGTTATTTTATTTTCAACTTTTCCCTTTGGTTTCTCGAAAAGATAGGCAGAGACGCATTATTCGTCATCATGAGGCCAGACCGTCCAATTACTCAGGCACAATTTTACACAGATTTATATTATACTAGCTGTGCCCCGCGGTTTCATCCTTATTGTCGCGGAACCCTTATATTTTTAATAAGTAAAAGTAGCCTAAGTTACTCCTTGTAACATTAGCTGTCTGCCAGTGATAGTCCCATTAAAATCGGTCAGACAAACAGACAGACAGACAGAGAAAAAAAATTTATGTTTGATTTTTTAATGTCAGTATCGTATATACTTTCATATGCATTTAGTTAAAAGCTGTTATTTGGGATTTACTTCAATTTTATTTATCTGTAAAGATGTATAGATGTGTTAAACAAGAATATAAGCTACCTCTAATCCTTATTTCATCTTAATCCGTCCTGTTTGGGCCTGAAGAAGTACCAAACCTTATAAATTTCGTATTTGAGCATAATGATCGAAATATTCTATTCATGATATTCAATCACATTGTAAAATATATTTGTTCGCAAAAGAATATTACAGTAATCAAGGACAATTTGTAAGAAAAATCGCGAATGAATTGCAAATAAAAGTCGTCCTCTACCAATATTTGAAAAACCCCAAGTTTTCTACAAGAAGTTAGTAACAATGGAAATTCTAGTAATCTAAGAAGGTTTTCAATGAGTTCTTTAAACACAAAGCAGATATTATTATCATAACTGCAATATTTTATTTATTCAGTTAGGAAACAGATAAACAACTAACCACTAACTATAACTAAAAACCTTAAAAAAAATATACAATCTGATACCTAAAATCTATACAGATAAATAAAATTGAAGTGTCTGTTTGTAATTTCAAAATAACGGGTTTTCACTAAATACAAAGTCAAAGTCAAAGTCAAAAATATCTTTATTCGATTAGACTTTATACAAAGCACTTTCAAATCGTCAGGATGACACAATTTACAGGATTATACATGCTACCGCCAGGTTCGGAAGGTTGCTTTTACTGAGAAGAACCTGGCAAGAAACTCAGTAATTACTCTTTTCAAAAATATTATACAATTTAAAAAAAAACAAAATAAATCATTTGAGAAATGTAAGCCCATGGACACAGTTCCAATGTACAAATGTCGATAAAAATTAACATAAAGAAAAGTCTAGTAGTTCTAATTATATCTAAATGCGTAGCTTGAGATGATCAGCCCCCACAAGCAGCACCTGTTCACAAGTATGACGAGAATGCCAGCCATCGCCCTCCTCAACCATTCAAAGTCAAAGTCAAAAATATCTTTATTCGATTAGACTTTATACAAAGCACTTTCAAATCGTCAGAATGACACAATTTACAGGATTATACATGCTACCGCCAGGTTCGGAAGGTTGCTTTTACTGAGAAGAACCTGGCAAGAAACTCAGTAATTACTCTTTTCAAAAATATTATACAATTTAAACAAAATAAATCATTTGAGAAATGTAAGCCCATGGACACAGTTCCAATGTACAAATGTCGATAAAAATTAACATAAAGAAAAGTCTAGTAGTTCTATTTATATCTAAATGCGTAGCTTGAGATGACCAGCCCCCACAAGCAGCACCTGTTCACAAGTATGACGAGAATGCCAGCCATCGCCCTCCTCAACCATTATAGAGGGAAGTGAGCGACCCGTCACCCTGACGCCGCCGCAAGCAAAGGCATTTTAGTGAGCATGACAACTCATGCAATGCATATGAAAGTATACACGCTACTGACACTGAAAAACCAAGATGTAAATTTTTTCTCTGTCTGTCTGTTCCGGGTAATCTCTGAAACGGCTGGACCGATTTTAACGGGACTTTCACTGGCAGGTAGCTGATGTTTCAAGGACTACTTTGGTTCATTAAAAATATTAGGGTTCCACGACCATAAGGATGAAACAAAATCTACGCGGGTGAAACCGCGGGGCACAGCTAGTATATTATTAAAAGGAGTCCCTGTAGGCAAGGTTCCGAAGATACTGGCAGCATTCCCCCTTTGAATAGCTAAACTAATTCTTTGTCCGAGGTAGCTGCCAGCTCTTCGGTCTCCTGTGATGTCGACTAACCTTTTCGTTATTTCATTAAATAGCCTTATAGCGCTAGGACCCCACGATCATAATACATTGTAACAAGATTTTTAGCTACGCACGTTTACATAAAACTATTTAGATGGAATACCTCCATATTTTATTAGAGAAAACGGTGACAAAGCATTTTTTCCAAAACAAAGACCTACGGATCGTCAATTTCCGTCTTTATAGGGATTACGAGCACTTCTGTGATCTCTTTGTCATATAAAAATTTAACGGTATTCATTTTGAAGGTCTGCCCCAGCATTATCGGGGTAGCTAGAAACCTTTAAAAAAATGGTAAAACAAAAAAAACTCGTGACATGTTGTTATGGAACCTTTATATAGGCCCGCATTCTTATTTTGTCTGTGGAAAAATGTCGTATATGGCCATAGATAACGTAATTTTTATGCAGTCTTTATCTTTGTGCGATGCTAACTGGTAAGGCCAACATATATAATTAATAAGCGACAGAGAGAGAGTAACAGAGTCTGTGTTCAAGAGTTAATGTATGTCTGTGACGTTATAATGTACTTAAATTTACTATCTATTTGGGTTTAAGATAGTTTATTTCTCAAAAGAATTACAATAATTTAAATTAATGAGAAAACACGTCACAATGCTTACTTTGTAATAGCATTACGTACAAAAACAGAACTAGAATAGTTAGGATTTAGAATAGGTACAAAACAATAGCGACACTCTAAAAGTCCAAAACTTGAGTTTACGATTTACAGTTATAACTAGCTGTGCCCTTCGGTTTCACCCGCGTAGATTTAGTGTCATTCTTATTGTCGCGGACACCTAATATTTTTAATAAATAAAAATGGCTCTCAGAAAGATACTCTTTGAAACATCAGCTACCTGCCATTGAAAGTCGCGTTAAAATCGGTCCAGCCGTTTCAGAGATTACCCGGAACAAACAGGCAGACAGAGAAATTTTTTAAAACTTGTTTTTTTAATGTTAGTAGCGTGTATACTTTCATATGCATTTAGTGAAAAGCTGTTATTTTGGAATTACAAACAGACACTTCAATTTAATTTATCTGTATAGATGTATAGATATGTAAGATTTGAAATTTGAGATTTAGTTCCTTATACAGTTTTAATTATTGCTGCGTCGCATTTTGCAAGGCACTAGTCCTTCCCTAGAACCATCGGATTAGATTGTGCGTTGATATATTAGTAATTCAAGACTTTGAATTTAATATGTTGTTCAATCTCGCACTCTATAAACTTAAGGTTGTCAGGCCCCAAGTGATAATTAATATTAGTTAGGGCTGTCAATAAACGCCTGTAATGATGGATGTTGCATCAGGGAAATTACTGATAAGATATATTTTAAGAAGCTTCTGAATTTCACTCAAACCATATTACTTGATAACAATTTTTCAGCGTTTGCTTAATACTTTCTAATGGACCGAATCCATTAAAGTTGTAGACCAACTTTAATGGATTCGGTCCATATTATGATTTAGACACTCCCCAATAGTTGAATGAAATGTACGAAGGATTTTTTTTCTTTAATTACCAAGAATGCTACGAAGCTTTTGAAATAAGCAGTTGGATTTAAGTTAGCTAATCTTTGTATATAAAAATGAATCCCCATTTCCCTTGGTCACGGCATCACGCGTAAGCGGCTGAATGGATTTTAACGGGACTTTCACTGGCAGATAGCTGACGTTTCAGGGAGTGTTTTAGGCTAATTTTATTAAAAAAAACACCCATGAAATTAACTCTACGCGGGTGAAACCGCGGGGCATAGCTAATCTTAAAATATCATGCGACAATATGCTTGCACTTTGAATTGTATGGGGAAGCCAGAGCCAAAATAAATGGAAGTTCAGAAGGAAATACAAATCATTAACAGCCTTTTAATGAGGCCCCGGTGCTGGATTATGTATGTTTCAATCAAGTTTTCTTCCTGTTTCCAGTTACAAAAAAAATCATTTTTTCAGGAATAAAAATACGTTTTGAATTCCAGCAGGGCCGTACCAGTGAGGTTTTCTATAAACTTGTATGCAGTGATTTCAAACCACGTGCTTTACGGTGAAGAAAAACATTGTGAAGAAACCTGCTGTTTGGGAAGTAATTCAAAAAGACGTATGTATAGTGCCTGAGAATTTTGAATATGCAAAATGTGACAGTTCTCTATGACACGAAGATATCGCAATAAAAATTTAATGTCTAAAAGTATGGGTATAAATCATTCAAATATTCAGATGTACAAGAATAGGAGAGGTTATGGCTTATTTTGATATACTTTCATGAAATTATGTTGAAAACAGTTATAACATAACAGGCTATACAGGGTGTCGGAAAAAAAGGAACAGTTGTCTTCTAGAAGTTGTAGGGTTTTATGAATATATCACTATATTGAAATCGTAAAATATCCAGCTCCAACGATAACGTAGTTATAGGCAACGGCCGACGAGCTCGCGGCCTTAAGCGATTGAATGAACGCGCGGCCGCGTTTACCTACATTCCGTACGCGGTCATTAAACTTTTTAAATTAAGGGGAAGGTTACTGGTTTCGAAAAATTGTTTTATGGGATTATTTCAGGATTTATTAGTGGGAGAAAAAAAATAAAAACATAGTTAGATTTCACGTGAATAACTCTACGCTACAGCTGATTTTTATGCGAAAATAATGTATTGATATGGTCAACTATGAACATCAATAACTCCAAAATGGAAGAAAATATTTTTGTCATAATAATTTTAATTGCTTCCTAAAATTATACCCTATCACATATTTTAAGAGCTGTCCCGGTTTTCCCGACACTCTGTATAAGGCATCTGATATTTTGTAGACTATTCATTGCTTTCGGTGAAACTCAGTGATACAGGCACATTAATAATTCAATCGGTTCAATAAATACCCAATAACATTATGATAATTTTCAAACAAAGATAATTATTTTTAATAGATACCCTTTACCAAATTTTGAGCCGTGTAAAGATAAAAGCCCCGCCCTCGTTTCACGTTCGGTTACGATTTTTAAAGATTATCCTTTATATTTCTTTATAAATTATAGATTTTTTTAAGCTTAAGGTCCGGAGTCCCCTACATGTTAGTAAAACACGTATCAGGATCCGTAACGTAGTTTAGAAGAACGATGCCTTCAAACAGACGAAATAAGGTTTTATGGGAATGACGACTCCAATGGTATAAGTTACTATTTAAAGATAAGGGGATATATGACGGCTGATAGGGAGAATGGAAGAGAAGAATAGACTGCGCCGACCCCATATAATATGAGACATAAGCCGGTGGATTTGATACTTACCATCATCAACCCCCCTAGTATGATATCTCCTTCCACGACAGCAGAATGCTTCACCGGCCACACGGTCTCATTCTCTGACTTCTTTTTCGGAACTATTCGTGCTTCTCTCCTCGTGGCTAAACTAGTTGTGTTCGAAGCTTTCTGCACACTCTTAGACTTTCTAGACATGGCTTTCCTTCTTTTAGCTTCCTTTGGAACTGGTACCGTTTGAGTGAAATTCTTTGCATCTTCTTTGTTCACTGTGGGCTTAGTTTTGACTTTATAAACTTCTGTATGTACATCAGCTATTTCTGTTGCTTTCTCAACTTCAACTTTCTTTAACAGTTCAGTATTATCTTTAACTTTAAAGAAGTCAATCTTTCCATCAGAGTGCAAAGACGAAGCACTAGGCTGCGTATCTTGTCGGTCTTTGAATTTCCTCTTCTTACTCATTCTTGTCAGATCAAAAGGTCCTATCAGAGTATGCGACTCTCTTTTAAGTCTACTTTGCACACTATTGATGAGAGTAAAGTAATTATCGCTGACAGATTGGTTTAATAGACCGAATTCTTGTCTGTTAAGTGTGACAGTAGGCAGTAGAAGGTTCTTGTCTAGCCAGTTTACTTGGAACGGCAGAGATGCATTCTGCAAGCAGCTGTGCAGGTGTAGGAAGAGAGTGATAGCTACAGCTCGCAACATAATTAAGTGCGGAGCTCATGTGTTATTGTATACTCATCTCTAAGCCAGTTTAAACTTGCTATATTTATGTATTTGCTTATGTTAGGACAACGTTCGTACACTCACATCGTTTTTATATTTTTGTAACACACACATTATTGAGATATCATAGCAAAGTTATTTCTGATTGATTAACGGCTAAAATTAATTTGATTTCTAAATTTCGTGGCGTATTAAAACTATATTATTAATTTAAATTTTTTTACTCAGTAATTTTTTTAATAATTCATATATTTTTAAGATAATTCACTTTATTAAAGTTAACCCTATCGAACGTAGACACTCCGCGTATTATTCGTACGTGGCGCGTCTGCACGGTGACGCGTAGTGACACTGTGGAATGCCGACGCGATTTGCCGCGCGTCGACGCCGAGGGTACAGTCGACGGCAGACTGCGGTCGACTAGGTACGTGTTGCCTACGGATGGAACTTTAGATTTTTTAGTGGGAGTTTTCTAATGTTTTCTTATTAAGCTTTTCTAATCGACGGAGGCTAATAAAACAACTGGACCATACAATATAGTTCGTAAGTTTCCCTATGTTCAACAGTAGACAAGCATCGGTGCAAATTTTGATGACAGAATAAGATGTCTCGGATGGGGAGTTTTTGAATTCATTTATGAATAAATAAAATTTAAGTGCCCATTGGTTATTTCTAGTCACCGAGACGGCTCGACTGATTTTGACGGAGTTTTCAGTAACTGATGTTATAAAAAATTTGCGGACGTCTTGCGGTTTCACCTGCGTAGTTCCCGTTCCTGTGAGAGTACGGGGATAAAATATAGTCTATGTTACTCGCTGATAGTTTATCTATTCATTGCTGAAATAATTTTTAAGATCGATCCAGGAGTTTCGGTGCCTATTCAATACAAACAAATATTTCCTCTTTATAATACTAGAATAGATAATTAAGGTTCCTAAACCAATTTATACCGTGAGATCACTTTTGTAAAATATGGAAGTAGGTAAGCATTGTTTCGTCCAAACAAAAGAATATTAGTATAAATTAAATAAAAGTATGATAGATCGAGTTTCATTAAGTAATTACGCTGAAACGACTCAAATATTGCCATTCGCCACACCTTTGTTATTAAACGCGTCACCATTATAAATTTTGAGTACCAATTAATAATTTAACGCCGAAAATTTGTGCTAATTGTTTCAAACTGTCGTAAATAAGCTGCTTTAAGTTTATAAATTAAATAGAACAAAGCTTTATTATTATATTACTTTTAACGTTAAGTTTGATTTAATCGTTTGGCTTAAGAGTTGAAGATAACGATTATTTTGTTTGAAACATTAAGATTTTTTTGACTTTGACATTATTCCATATATAATATAAATTTATTTAAAAAATATAGTACTAACACTAAAAACCATAAAATTAAAAAATATTATTAAAGGGAGTCTGAGTGCCTGTAGGCAAGGCAGGCAGATTATTATTACTTTAACACGTTCTTCACAACTTATTGTAAGATATTTTATTTAAATTGGTTCGTTTTACTTTCATTAAGTGAAAACCTGTTTATTTAGAACTAGCGAACGTCGTGCGGTTTCACCCGCGTAGTTCCCGCTCCTGTAAAAGTACGGAGATAATATATAGCCTATATTAATCAGTGATAATACAGCTTTCAAATGGTGAAAGAATTTTTAAAATCGGTTCAGTATTTTTTGAGCCAATTCATTACAAACATACATACAAACCTTTCCTAACGAATTACAAACAGACAATTTTATTTATCTTATCAATTCATTTTTTATACCTCCTGGAAGTTTTAATTTTGTTTGGCATCGAGTCAAAACTACTAGGAAATGAGCTCTTTTTTTCCTAGGAGAAGTAACTCTTGTTGTTTGCTCGACGGGTTATACTAGGAATCACTTGAGAGTTAGCGGTGGCAGAGTGCCAACCAGTTTGGAGGTAAATTAAGCAGTAATAAGAGTTAATGAAAATATATGCGCTCTTTTACTTTTCCGTCGGGACTCTTTTTAATTGTGGCTTAGTCTGGAAATTCTGTACTTCTGTACAACAGTCGTAAATTGGAAATTGTACGCTGTTTAATTATAAGGACCCTTTGAATTACATCGTACTGAGTTTAATTTTTCTTTGAGGTATTCTTTAAATTGTATTGTTTTTTATATATTTTCTTTCGGATTATGTATTTGCGTTATTTTAAATAATAGAAAACTTATAATAATTTTGCTTCCGACTCCACTTCATGCGCGTAGAATAGTTACATATTAACTAGCCGTGCCCTGCGGTTTCACCCGCGTAGATTTAGTTTCATGCTTTATTTTGCGGGACCCTAATATTATTTCTAAATAAATTTAGCCTAAGGCACCTTGAATCCTTGAAACATCAGCTATATGCCAGTAAAATTCCCGTCAAAATCGGTCCAGCCGTTCACGCGTGATGTCGTGACCACGGGGAATAGGGACTGATTTATATATATATAGATTTCTCAGCAAAAGCTTGTAATTAATAATGGTTACGGGACTAGATAAATATCTTGTTAATATTGTTGACTGGATGAAGTTATTAAATACCGATGGTTTGAAAATACAAATGCAAAGAGACTGTGAAAAAGGTAAGGAAGAGTGTAACATATCATGAACTCTGATGGATGAGGACAGAGGGATGGTGATGGGTCTTTCTGGGGCCCACCCATGAGCTCTTATTGCAATGTTAATTCAGTTGTGCGACAGTGACAGATGTATGCACGTGTCTGTCTCATAAATGAGTGAAACTAAATAAATACTTATTTACTTTTACAATGTTTCAAAAGGTATAAGTACCATATTTAATTTCTACAACTTTTCATGGCAATACTACTAAGGATCTTTCTTCAAAGCGTCTTTGGAAAGTACTCAGTTCGTAAGGCGATTACATCGGGTTTTCAATAACAACGTAAATAATAAGAAAACGCTACTTACGCCGCATTATCCTGCAAGTTATTTTTATATTATATTTGGGAATATAATGTGTTATTAAATTATTAATAATATTATTCAATTTGAGCCGTGGTGGCCGGTTTCAGCAGTCGCCTGCTACGCAAGCGACGCGTTTTCGAATCCCAGCGGGACCGATGAGCTTTTCCATAAGCTAATGTGCATTGATTTCACCTGGTCTAAAGGTTCTTGAGGCAAGTGCAGTGTGGGTAGGCCCCCAACGAGGTGGACTGACCTGGTGAGGATCGCGGGAACCCGCTGGATGTGGGAGGCACAAGACCGGTCGTCGTAGAAATCGTTGGGGGAGGCCTATGCCCAGCAGGGGGTGTCTGTCGGCTGAAATTATAATGATGATGATGAATGAGTGATTTCACCCCACGTGCTTTACGGTGAAGGAAATCGCGAGGAAACCTGCTGTCTGCGAAATAATTTGAAAAGACGTATGTATAGTGTCTGAGACGGCACTCACCATCTGTCACGATGGCACTTCAGCATCTCCGCTGAAAAGTGGGTGTTGATATTACCGTCTGCCACCACGGTTCTTAGTTAAATTTGTTTTCTAATTAGGTACCTAAATAATAAAGACTTGCTTTTAATTACAAACTACCTTAATGTATGTCCTTAATAATATATAGCGGTATTTTATCAAAGCACGCAAAAGGTCACTCGTACGCGGTTTTCCGGCTCCAACTAATCCGTAACTTGTGTTTCGTTTGTATCAAGCCTCATCCCGTTTAATTCTGGAAGTATGGTCTTACCGCCATAGTTCGCTAACTAATTACTTACACTGAAGGAATATTAGCTATCTATGTTGATACCAACATTATATAGGCTTTTTATAACCTCGCTGGGATTCGAACTTGCGTCGCTTACGTAGCAGGCGACTACTCAAACCCACACGGCCACCGCGGCGTTTAATTTAAATCTATACATCTATCTATACAGACAAATAAAATTGAAGTGTCCGTTTGTAATTCCAAAATAACAGCTTTTCACTAAATGCATATGAAAGTATACACGCTACTGACAATGAAATATCAATTTTTAAATTTTTTCTCTGTCTGTCTGTTTGTTCCGAGTAATCTCTGAAACGACTGGACGGATTTTAGCGGGACTTTCACTGGTAGGTAGCTGATGTTTCGAGGAGTAATTTAAGCTACTTTAATTTATTAAAAGTATTCGGGTTCCGCGACAATAACGAAGAAACTAAATCTACGCAGGTGAAACCGCGGGGCACAGCTAGTCTACATTAATATTATAAAGAGGTAAGATTTGTTTGTTTGTTTGCATTGAATAGGCTCCGAAACTACTTGACCGATCTTGAAATTCTTTCAGCAATGGATAGCTACATCATCAGGGAGTAACATAGGCTATATTTTATTCCCGTACTCGTACGTGGAACCGCGTTACGTGCGCTAGTAAAATATAAAGTATTCCGTTAAAATGCTAGGGGTAAATCTAGAGGTCTGGGCGTTTTGTGAATATATTTTAAATTCATCTGAAGCGTAACGTAAGTAGGCACCTGTTTATTTTTGTAATTTGATAGTCGATGAAACACAAACATCAAATGTTATCTTTTGTGCGAAATACTTGATTAAAATAGAAAGGAGTGTTTTTGACATGTAGGGTTGAAACGCAAGAGTAATTTTTCATGTCACTGAGTTGGATGTGTAAGCGTTTTTTTAATCATTATAAATGACTGCAATACCCTGCTTGTAGTATTCTAATGGAGAAAAAGGAAGCTTTTTGTTTTTGCACCTTTTCAAACACAAAGACTATAATGATAATAAATTGAGCATTTCTTTGCAATCGTAGTCTATATTTTCCACATTAATATAATAAAGAGGAACGAATTGATTGCTTTTTTGTTTGTTTGTTTGCATTGAATAGGCTCTGAAACTACTTGAGCGATTTCGAAAATTCTTTCAGCAATGGATAGCTACATCATCAGTAAATAACATAAGCTATATTTTATCCCCGTACTCCCACGGGAACGGGAACTACGCGGGTGAAACAAGTGACGTCCGCTGGTATATGATAAAGATAAAAGATTTGTTTATTTGTTTATACAAAATAGCTGTGCCCTGCGGTTGCACCTAAGCAGTTTTAGTTTCATGCTTTATTTCGCGAAAAACCTATCTGCCAGTTAAAGTGCCGTTAAAATAGGTCCAGTCATTTCAGAGATTCGTATTTTACCGACAATTTTCAAACTTCAAAACATATTTATTTCAGTAAATAAACGTAATATTTTTTTTTTTAAATTTGTATGTTTTTGCAATACACACATGTTTACATTCAAAATTACGAAATTATAGAAAAAACTTTATCCAAGGCGGGACTCTGGAGTTTGTATTTTCTTGACAACCCTTGCGCTCAATGGAGTAAACGTTTTTATTTCAAAAACTAGCTGTGCCCTGCGGTTTCACCCGCGTAGATTTAGTTTCATGCTTCATGTCGCGGAACCCTAATATTTTTAATAAACAAAAGTAGCCTAAGTTACTCCTCGAAACATCAGCTACCTGCCAGTGAAAGTTCCGTTAAAATCAGTCTAGCCGTTTCAGAGATTACCCGGAACAAACAGACAGACAGACAGACAGACAGACAGACAGAGAAAAAAATTAAAACTTGGTTTTTCAGTGTCAGTAGCGTGTACACTTTCATATGCATTTAGTGAAAAACTGTTATTTTGGAATTACAAACAGACACTTCAATTTTATTTATCTGTATAGATAGGCTCCTTACTGGTTGTTAAGATATATTTATACCGTGCGAGAGGTGAGCCACCCCCTGACACCTGAAGTCGGCAGGTTATTTACGCTTCACAATATCGCGTGTATATGATAAGTTTATTGATAGATTTAATATTAATTCCATTTCGCTCACTCTTCTTGAAAAGAGATTTTTTCTACTCATCGATGACATACATACATCTCTCCCGATCTCGTCTGTATTACCCGGAGGTGTAGACAGAAAGCATTACGCTAATTATATTTAAGTTTGAATTGGGGGCGAGCTTATTGCCATAACACTTGAGAAATCTATATCTATATAGTAAATACCAACATAAATACTTAAATACTAATAAATAAAATTGAAGTGTCTATTGTCAGCTTTTCACTAAATGCACGTGGAAGTATGTATGGTACTCATATAATTTTTTTTTATCCGTCTGTATGTCTGTTTGTTTCGGCTAATCTTCGAATGAACAAAATCGAATTCAATGGTATTTCTATTTTTTTTAAATGGGGTCCACAAGCCGCCAATGAAATTTAGTCTTCCCGGGTGAATCCGCGGGGCACAGCCAGTTTTAGAATAAATATGCTCAAAAGAATAAATCGTGTAAAAACATGCATGTCTGAAGAGGCGTATGTAATAGTGCCCAAGACAGCGATGGACTCACCATCTGTCACTTTGGCACTAATCATTGTCAGTGAAATGTGAATGGTGTCATACCTTTGTTTAACCCTTCGGAGATGCTTGTATTGTTATTTCACGAAAACAGTTTCATTCAATTTTGTGACAACTGAATGTCTTAAAAAAACAAACAGACGAATTTATAATCTCCTCCGTTTTTTAAAGTCTGTTCAAAATTAACACCAGTCCGGTCAGCCATCATCGGGATCTTGTTAATTTCTTAAAGAGATCAGTAGGACTCGACAAAGTAACATTATCCTCGCGCTAATAGAAGCGATACAAATTAAATGGGAATAACGTGAATATCGTGCCTGTCGCGTGACACACGCTTGACGAATAGAAAATTGGTAGATAATGTCCCTTCATATTCCGTTCGTTATACGAAACCTGTGTGCATCTATTCAATCAGTTGTCTTCTCTATACAATTTGGTAGACAACATGTACCTTTGACAGTTGATATCGCTTGGCTTGACGGTAGCATACGATGAATCGTGATTGATTGGAGACAGAGATTCGTTCAAAACGTAATAATAATAATAACTAGCTGTGCTCCGCGGTTTCACCCGCGTAGAGTTAGTTTCTTCCTTATTGTCGCGGAACCGTAATATTTTTAATAAAAGCCTAAGTTACTCCTACAAACATCAGCTACCTGCCAGTGAAAGTCCCGTTAAAATCGGTCCAGCTGTTTCAGAGATTACCCGGAACAAATAGACTGACAGACAGACAGAGAGAGAATAATTTTAAAACTTGGTTTTTAGCTTGGTTAGTAGCGTTTCTTATGCATTTAGTGAAAAGCAATTACAAACAGAGACTTCAATTTTATTTATCTGTGTGTATCTATAGATAATATACTCGATGGATACACATCACAATAACAGAAATACACAAAGAACAATAAGATCAATAAGAATTCATATACAATAAGGCGGTATTATCGCTAAAGCTATCTCTTCCAGGCAACTTTAGGGTACAGAAGGGAAAGAAAGTAATTGCAAACAGGTTATATGGTAACAGGTAACTTAAGTTACTTTGTCTAGGCCTGCTGATATACCTAGTCTATTTATTGCTACAAATACCTCTCACGGTCGGATTAATATTGCAAGACAGTAGAATGGTGCAAGATTCGGTTTTAACGAGCAAGTCTTACCTTATCCGGTTTACCTGGCTTAATTATTAACGCGATGTAAGTTACCTTCGGGGAGTAAGGTCGAGTTGTGGGGCATTGGGTAGCGAATAAATGGGATCGTATTAAGGTGCGCTCACAATTAAATTGAGCAATTAAGGAGATGCCTAATTAATGTCATATGTCTACACTATAACATTATAAAGAGGAAAGATTTGATTGTTTGTTTGTTTGCATTGAATAGGCTCCGTAACAACTTGACTGATCTTAAAAATTCTTTCAGCAATGGGTAGCTACATCATCAGCGAGTAACATAGGCTATATTTTATCCCCGTACTCCCACGGGAACGGGAACTACGCGGGTGAAACCGCGTGACGTCCGCTACTGTAACATAAAAAGATATGCTCACGCCTTGAAAAAATGGTCCTCGAATAGTAAGCAGAGGTGTTATAACTACAACAACTTTACACCGAAGATGATTAAGTGTCAACGTGACAGATGGTGAGTTCATCGCTTTCACAGACATACATACGTCTTTTCTTCTCAGACATATGCGTTTCGCTCCATTTTTTTTTACCGTACAGCTCGTGTGGTTGAAATCACTGCACTTATGATTATAGAAAAACTTATTGGTACAGGCCGCTGGGATTCGAACTTACCGTCACATGCATAGCAGGTGACTACTCAAACTCCCACAGCCACCATGGCAGAATTGAGTAACTTTCTGTCATCGATAGAATTCACTTTAAACTGCCCAATATTGCCTGGGATAGTACTTGGCTTTGCTGCCCGTGATAACAACTTATCTAAAATTGCCAAGACCGCACTGTACATTAACTCCCGCAGTCAGTATTGCGGTTTCAGTTGAGTGATGGATTGCAACTCTGAAATACAATCACCGCAACGGTATCGTAGTGACTGGACAAATATAATTTTCATACAAAAGTTGCTGATGTTTCTTTACGATTTTGGTAACAGATAAGCGTATGGAACCACAGGGAGTCGTGGTGTTTGAGCAGTCGCCTGTTACGCAAGCGAAGCAAGTTCTAATCCCAGCAGCCTGCATCAATGATATGATTTAAAAAAAAACTTAAGTGCAAACTAAGACTTAAGATACAGCCTATGGGCCTTCCTCGAGAAATAGGCTATATAACTCTGAAATATTTTTTTAAATCGGACTATCCTGAGCGTAGAACCTTCAAACAAACAAATATACAAAGTATTTAGCTTTATATATTAGTATAGATTACCAATCTCCATTAAACTAATGCATAAACGTTTTCAAATTAAAACCTAAACGCGCGGTTAGCAAGTTGCAACAGCAAAATGAGGTTAGCAACTCATATTGAACCACAGAATTTAATCGATGGAACAGGCTTTAGCGGTCTGTAAACAGACATAAATAATGACCGAAATTTGTTCGAATGTTTAAATCAGTTGCATTTCCGAATAGGATTTCAGGATTGCATTTTGCACAAAGTATCAGGACACATTTGGACATAATGTGCTCATATTTAGTTCTGTCTATCATTTTAATTATACACTAAGTAACTATTTCAAGGATAGCGACTCCACTCCTCTCCTTCACGGAGCCGACCTTACTCATAAGACCACAATACTAGCATTATTTGGCTCTCAGCCAGGGCATCACATCACATTTATTGATCCTGAGTTCGATCCCTGGATCGGACAAAGTGTTATTGGTTTTCACCATCTGTAATTTCCCTGTGATATCTGGAACAGGATGGGTTCTCATGGAGTTTGGATTATTGCCCGATTAATGGCAATAGGCTCGCCCCGTTTACATGGTACTAACATATTATAATCATCATCATCATCATCATAGGCCACTTCATCTTGTCAGATGATTGTTGCAATGCTGTGTCCTATCTCATACATCTTCTCCTGTGGCTTAGCAGTCCAATGGCAGCACGGCATCTCTTGCCACACCTGTCGCAAGTGAACCGAGAATCTGAGGGTGGAGCAGTGCCGGTTGTTCAAAGCCTTTTCTCCTTAATTCTGCCATGCTTCGTCATGCTTTGACATCCCAGATGATACCTCACGGCGCCATTGGGTTCTAACATTGACGTGTGTCTTAACAGATTATATGGTACTTAATATAACTCGTGAAATGTACATGTGCTATACATACACCTCTGCCTACCCCTTCGGGGAATACAGGCGTGAGGGTATCGTAACAAGTACCTATCATGTAAACACGTATCAAATATAGAACATAATTTTCCGGCATACTGTAGATTGTAGGTCACAGTCGTTGAGGCGTCACAGAAAATTGCTTCACCCGTGATTGCTGTAATCAGGAATCCTTTATATACTTTTTTATTCGGACTTATTTCATGTGAGTAACCGACTTTCTACGCTACATTTACATACAAATACATCGCGTAGGATTTGCCGACTTGTCAAGCTATCATTCATTGTGAGAGAGGTACCGCGATCTCCTACTCGACATTCGAGCTGCCTGACTGACTGCACCTCACAAGATCGCAGACAATAACCTTAGAGAGGTATTGTGTCCTGGGGTGATAAAGGTCACCAGTGTTTCTTGGAGAGAAGGGAGAGCAGTGGAAGCCCTGTGCTAGCTATAGTGGGACAGTTATACTAGTAGGTGCCTTCACTAGTTATGACCGCTCAGCGAATATAGTGGGTGTAACTGCGCATGCTTTATTCGAGCCACACACAGATAGATTCATAAAATGCCTGCGAATTCAGGTCAGCGCTTATAAGTCGTGACGGCACCTGTACGTAGCTTTCTATGTTGTGTGAGACGGATGCCGCACAGTAGGCCTAGACAAAGTATATTTATTCTCTTGCGCTTGCGCTATATAAAAAAATATGAAAATGACATAAATCAGTCACGTGCCATATGTCATTCCCGTACATTTTGTATCGTTTCTATTAGCGAAGCGTGAGTATAATGTTACTTTGTCTACAGGCCCTGGTGTTGGTCACATTCATAGACTGCAGTAGCCGCTTATTTTCATCACTGCAGGATTTTTTGCCAGAATATAAAAATGCTAAACGAATAGTGTTGTAACATTGCCTACACCTACGGGGACCCTTCGGTGAATGTGTACCTAAGTACAAAGAACAAAAAGGGCAATCATTAACGGACATCACATACTTGTCGGTGAATAGTATTAGGTGTAGGGCCGTAAGGTTCGGCCAAAAGTCACATAATATACGTTTTCCCTGGCCTTTGTCGTCGCCGGAAACATTCCGCCTTATTAGGTCCGCGCCGGATCTTTGTCAAAAGTTCCTTTAAGCTTCATAAAACTTTATGTGACCAGTCTTTGGGACACAACTCACGAACGACACGTGAAGCGTGTTTTGCTGCTACCAGTTTCTTATGTCCACTTGTACAAAAACGTTGATGAAATTCCACAATAGAATAAGGTATATTTTGTAAATAATACTCCTTATTGAGTTATAGAGCTGTGGTGGCAGTTGAGCGGTTGCTTTACGGTGAAGAAAAACATCGTGAGGAAACCTGAATATGTCTGAGAAGTAATTCAAAGACGTGTCTGAGACGGCGATGGACACACCCTCTGTCACGTTGGTACTTATTATCATAATCGGTGAAATGTTGGTGTTGTTATTACAACACCTCTGCTTATCCCTTCTGGAACCCTTCTGGTATGACGTAAATAAATAATAATATGATAAGATAGGATTTCACCGAAAATAATTAGATTATATTTTGCGGAGACTACCGCCGACTCAAAGGCGCCATTTCAAATATTATATTATTCTTCTCACACGTATGCAGGTTTCGAAAACATGTTTTGCTAGTTCACAAACATTCAGTCTAGATCATACCGTAAACTATGGATCGTAGTAAAACTCGAATGAAGCGAATAACGTGAAAAATCTAGGTTACCTACTTGTAGCTGGATAGTTAGACTGTAAATAGGACATTGCTCCCATCGTGTGGGTCCCAACTTACCATGTATTTGCACTACTTTCAATGACTTGTTTGTAGTCGTAAGTACTTCAGAGCCCGAGATTTTTCTATCGGTAATTTTCGTAGTCTGGATTAGGGTATGGTTAATGATAATACACCCAATAGCCAGGGTCGAAGAATTTGGCTATGGTATCCCCTGCCTGTCGTAAGAGGCGACTAAAAGGGGGCCGGAGGGCCTGCTGGCGGTGGTCGGGGTGGGAGCTTTGACCACCGAGCCGCGGGACCGGGAAGGTGGCAGCGCGATGTGGCTCGCGCTACCTTGCACAGCGAGGTCTTCAGGGGCGGCGATACAGCTGCCCCGGTAAAGTGTGGATGGACACCGGTGTGATCTATCAGAGTACCCGGAGTCCCCCCCTGAGCACTGAGGATGGCCACCGGGGGGTTTTAGTGCGGTAAAAGTCCCACATACCCCGACCTGCCTCTCCCAGGGCGGTCGGGGACCTTTTGAAGGTTTCCCCCTCGTCAATAAAAAAAAAATGGTTAATGATAATAAGCTTGCCCCCTAGCTATTACTTGGGACTTCAAAATAACTGCCAAAATGTGGGTTAGAACTTATACCTTTGCAAACGCCTTCGGTAAATATAGCTGTGAGCAAATCTATAAACTTTCAATGACAAGATACTTTTATTGGACAAAATCATCAAAATCAATTTTATTTTTACAAGAGAGGAGTACTTATAACCACTTTCATATAGAAAATGTATAACCCAAATAGGTGTCTTTCGGGATTATTCCAAGGCAGCATTGAAACGTTGAATAGTAATACTGATTATCTTTAGAACTAAAAAAGCCCCAGCTCGTTTGTCAAGGGAGACCTCTTCACATTACAGCTACACACGTACATTACGAACTTTCTTTTTTCTGGGTTCTGAACTAAAAATATATAAACGCAACCCTTTTTACCTCGCTCCATTGTCGGTCTGTCGGTCACACCTTTATACCACGGGAACTAAATCAAATTGACAAAAAACGGCGTCGTATTGAACTTAATGTCACCTACGCAGTGACAAAAAATCCCAATAGGGTCATACTCGCTTTCTCTGAAAAACTAAGCTTCGGCCGAAAGTTTGCAAAGTTATCACGGTTCTTATTCGTTCTAAAGTTACGTTTGAACGTGGTCTGGTAGAAAATTGTTTGACATTTACATATTCTAAACATACTTTAATTATTAATAGAACAAAGGTGTGAAATTTGATAAAAACAATGTGATACTGTAACTACGTTTGATTTTCGTTCGTTTGTGATGTTTCGTTTTCGGAGAAAGTAAGTAGACCTGCTTTGGTTTCCGCAACGAAAATGTCATGCCTATTATATAAATGCCTACTATAATCCAACGTGACACACGAACGTATTGCTTGTAGAGTAGATGTATACTCGAGTAGGTATGACTCGGTATTTATCGATTCAGTAAACTGACGTTGACTTTCCAAGCGTTTGATGTGATGTCATCTATATATAACGTCTTGTCTGTCTGGTACCCCTAGCAACAGAAATCCTTGCAAGGGAATCGCCTAACTGTTTCCTTCTCTTGTTCAATTTCTTGTTCTTTGTTAATGTGTATTTGTACTACTTCCCATTGTTTATGGAGGACCCTCGCTCTCTTCTCTTCTTGCCGTCATTATTTTACTACACATACATTTATTAACATTATTGTTATCTATATCCATACATCTATACATCTATACACCTATACAGATAAATAAAATTGAAGTGTCTGTTTGTAATTCCAAAATAACAGCTTTGTAATACACGATACAGACAAAGCAAAACCAAATTTAAAAAAAATCATATGAAAGTATACGTGGGTGCGGGTGTTGGTGTTATAACACTTCTGCTTACGCCTTCGAGGACCCTTCTGGGATGGTGTGATAATATATGTATATAAAAAACAAAATTTTAAATTAAGGAACTTAGCTTTAACTGATTAAAAAGATTTATTTAAAAATAAACTCTTCACGGACGACGATGCGGGCAAAAGCTAGTACAATAAACGTTATTAAAGCAATTTAGTATCTAAACAAATTAACCAGATATCAACAAACACGATATCTCGCACACAATGGAACATAAATAATGAATTCCACACTACATTAGCTCCACTACGCAGATAATACAAATGGTTGGTTACGGAAGTTACATCTAAGTAAACAGTCGTAATATACACTGACGGAGCTAAGCTTAACCTAAGTTATTTACCTCCGTGCTTAGTAAAGGCTTTTCTTAATACAGCTCGTGAATCACGATATTTCTATAGCTGTGTCCACGGTTTTATTTTGGCACTAGCAGTCAAATTTATACAGCAATATTAAGGTATGACTTATGCCTAAAACAGTTTTAAATGATAAACAGACAAGGAGTGCCCAATAGTAAAAACCCGCTTACACTTTATTATTATTGGCTGTTGCTTATTACTCGGTTTTTTTTGAAAATAAATATTTAAGACTAAGTTACTCCTTGTCACTTTACCTGTCAGTGAAAGTCTAGTTAAAATATGTCTAACCGTTTCAGAGTTAATCCGGAACAGACAGACAGACAGAAAGACAGACAGAGAATTTTGCAAACGTACGTAATTTGGTCATTTACACAAAAAAAATATATTCCGCGCTATAACTCAAATCAATCATCATCTTCCTGGCCTTATTCTATACATTTTTGTGTGCGGCACGGACCGGCGAAGCTACTGCCATCTGCCCTCCGTAACCCCATTTTACTAGGAAAATCAAATTACAGTAATCTGGGTTAACCCAGTTGTCAAACTCTCAGGCCTCCGACTGACCTGTAACGATTGCCCAAGATGTTAAATTGGCAAGTGGGACCGACGACTTAACGAGCTCTTTGAGGCACGGAGAGAACTCGGACGATCACCCATCCAACTACTAGCTTGGCAAATAGCAACGATGCCACGAGCTCTTCATAACTCGAAATCCTCTTTTTTTTTAAGGTCGGTTCATTTAAATTAAACCATGCAGACTTTGGCGTTGGCACGCTAGTTGTTAATTGCTAAAATTGAGTTACTTTAGTGCGAAAACACTAATAAAGCAGTGTAATTACCGTTCCAAAATGCATGACCGGTTACTGCCTACAAAATGTAGCCAATCTATGCCAGTTTAATTAGGGTTCTTGGTGTTAAACTAGTCATTACGGGCTGAGCGGGAACATTCTTGTTAACGAAGGTAGTTTCAAAGGTAGTTAACACAGGTTACTACCCTATCAACGAGTTCCAAAACCGTTTTCCTAAAACACTACGTCATGATTTTTACATCATGCAGAATATCAGTAGGCACTTATCTATACAGGGCCTTTAGACAAAGTGACATTGTCCTCATGCTTCGCTAGTAGAAAGATGCAAAATGTACGGGAATGACATATGTCACGTGACACATGTCATTCCCATACATTTTGTATATTTTCCATTAGCGCAAGTGCGAGAAATGTTACATAGTCTGGGCGTACTGTACAGATAAAATAAAATTAAAGTGTCCCTTTGTAATTCCCGATTAACAGCAACTTTTCACTAAATGCATATGAAAGTACTAGCTCTGCCCCGCGGTTTCACCCGCGTAGATTTAGTTTCATTTATTAAAAGGTCCTTTCTCAGGGTCTAAAGATTGTCTGTGCCAAATTTCATCAAAATCGGTTGAGAGGTTTAAGCGGGAAAGCGTAACAGACAGACAGAGTTACTTTCGCATTTATAATATTAGTAGGGATATACGATATTGATATAAAAAATAAACTTCATAAAAAAGTCTCTATCTATCTGTCTGTAATTCTGTTTGTTCCGGGTAATCTTTATTTAGCGAGACTTACAATGCCAGATAGCTGATGTTAGAAAGAGTAACTTAGGTTACTTTTAGTCTATACAGATAAATAAAATTGAAGTGTCTGTTTGTAATTCCAAAATAACAGCTTTTCACTAAATGTATATGAAAGTATACACGCTACTGACACCTAAAAAACCAAGTTTTAAAATCTTTCTCTGTATGTCTGTCCGTCTGTCTGTCTGTCTGTCTGTCTGTTTGTTCCAGGTAATCTCTGAAACGGCTGGACCGATTTTAACGGGACTTTAACTGGCAGGTAGCTGATGTTTCAAGGAGTAACTTGGGCAACTTTTATTAATTAAAAATATTAGCATCCCTCGACAATAAGGATGAAACTAAATCTACGCGGGTGAAACCGCGGGGCACAGCTAGATTAAAATAAAATAGGGTTTCTAATATACATTAGTCAAATCACCACGATAAAATACAAGTTTCATATGTGGTGACGTAAAGTATTGAGCGAATGAACTAGTTTCAATTACACTCGTCGCTTGCTCTACCAAAGTATTTTAAGTGCGAGCACTTTTGTCTAGCTCTTCGTAACAATAAAATTGTTCAGTATGTCTCGTCTATGTATTATTTATTTTGTTAATAGATGTACCCCGCGGTTTCACCCGTGTTGACATAATTTCGTGGGTGGCTTAATATCGTAGAAAATTATTTAAAAAAAAAAAAAAAAAACATTTAAAAAAAAATTGTCTGTCTATCTGTCTGTCTGTTTGTTCCGGCTATTCTCCGACTTTGACTGGCAGATAGCCGATGTTACAAGGAGTATTAAGGCTATTATTTTTTTTGGGTTCCGAAATATGAAGTCTCATCATTTAAGTCTGATCGCATGAAGTAGCGATGCCCAAATCTATACAGATAAATAAAATTGAAGTGTCTGTTTGTAAATCCAAAATAACAGTTTTTCACTAAATGCATATGAAATTGTACACGCTACAGACACTGAAAAACCAAGTTATAAAATTTTTCTCTGTCTGTCTGTCTGTCTGTTTGTTCCGGGTAATCTCTGAAACGACTGGACGGATTTTAACGGGACTTTCACTGGTAGGTAGCTGATGTTTCAAGGAGTAACTTAGGCTACTTTTATTTATTATACATATTAGGGTTCCGCGACAATAAGGAAGAAACTAAATCTACGCGGGTGAAACCGCGGGGCACAGCTAGTAGTAAATAAGTAGGTACTTAACATTTAGGTAACTAATACTGCTGAAATCAAACAAAAGTACTTTAGCATCAAAAGGATGTAAAATAGCTGTCTAGACTAAATCGTCCACTCGTGACCAAGCCTCTCCACCTCACCACCGCTCGGCTCATTTGATACTCAACCGGTATAAAGAGACTGATGAATGCGAGAGAAGTGTACCAGTCAACGGAGATAAGGGTGAAGGATACTTATAAACTCTCTGCATACTATGAAAGGGATCCGAAGCTTCCAAGAATTAATTAAAAATATATTATTAACGAAATAAATTTATAGAATGTGAACGAAGATTTTTTTTAAATTATTTTTTTATTTCAAAAAGTTATGATCAGGACGAACATCACATTTTTTGACAGCTAGGAATAGTTTGTAAGGGTGAAATTGTTGTTTTTATATTCTCAAAAAAGTCAAAATCTTTGTTCGATTAGACTATTTACAAAGTACTTTATTTATTCTAAGATTGTTTTTATATTTACTCACCTTTTAAACCTTAAATAATTCAAAACTTAAATTAGCCAGGTCAGTCCAGCCTTTCTCGAGTTTTAGCGAGACTAACAAACAGCAATTGATTTTTATATAGGATTATAATAATATAAACTTTATATATACAACAGAACTTATTTTATTAAACTTTCTAATAACTTCTAAAAGAGGTGATATTAAATAAATAAATAAATAATTTTCACACTACGTGCTTTACAGTGAAGGAAAACATCGTGAGGAAACCTGCTTATGTCTGAGAAGTAATTCAAAGACGTATGTATAATGCCTGAGACGGTGATAGATTCATTACCTCACGTTGGCACTTTATCTTCGGTGAAATGTGGGTGTTGTTATCACAACTCCTCTGCCTACCCCTTCGGAGAATACAGGCGTGAGCATATGTATGTGTGTATGTATAAATCTATACAGATAAATAAAATTGAAGTGTCTGTTTATAACTGCAAAATAACAGTTTTTCACTCAATGCATATCAAAGTATACACGGTACTGACACAAAAAAACCAATTTTTAAACATTTTCTCTGTCTTGACGGGATTTTCACTGATGGATAGCTAATGTTACAAGGAGTAACTTAGGCTAATTATATATGAAACTAACTCTACGCGGGTGAAGCCGCGGGGCACAGCTAGTAAATAAATAAATATTATCATATGATTTACAGATAATGTTACATGTGAATGCAATGGGATAGAATTCGTTAAGCCCCTTCTTGTTTTAAAATACAACGATTATGCAGCGTTCGTGCAAACAATGTGGGTTGATGTGTATTTGCACGGCTGTACCAACACGTGGTCGGCGGTCAGCAATGGTTGGTATAATAATGCTGATACTTCTAATGTGAAACCACGCGCCCCTCCACCGCTCTACAAACATCTATAAACAGAATGATATGGATGCACGATATTTTAATTAAATACTATTAATTACCACATTATATATCTATACATCTATACGTAAAATAAAATTGAAGTGTTTGTTTTGTTATTTCAAAATAACAGCTCGACACTAAATGCATAATGAAAGTATGTATATCATCTCCCTGGCCTTAATCCCATGTATTTGGGGTCGGCACTTGATTAAACCCGATGTGGCTGATCACCTGATTTTTATACGAAGCGACTGCCATCTGACCTTCGCAACCCCTTTTTCGAGGAAAATCGGCAATCTGGGTTAAACCAGTTGTCAGACTCTCTTAGACCTCTGACTGACCTGTAACGATTGCCAAAGATGTTAAATTGGCAACCGGGACCGACAGCTTAACGTGCTCTCCGAGGCACGGAGGGAACTCGGGCGGTCACCCATCCAACTACTGGCTAAGCGTATGGTTGCTTAACTTCGCTGATCGAATGATATGCGCAATAGCAACTGTGCCACGAGCCTATACGAGTACATACGGTACGATATAAAAAAAACCATTTAAAAAAAAGTCTCCGTCTTTCTGTCTTTTTGTTTGTTCCAGCTAATCTCCGAAACGTCTGGATCGATTTCAACGGGACTTTCACTGGCGGATAGCTAATGAAACAAAGAATTACTAAGGCTACTTTTATTTGAAACAAATCATTAGGGTTCCGCTGACCATCCTTGAAATTAAGTCTACGCATCTACAAAATATCTATAATATATACTAGCGGGTGAAACCGCGGGGTGTGCCCCGCGGTTTCACCCGCGTAGATTTAGTTTCATCCTTATTGTCGCAGAACCCTAATCTTTTTGATAAATAAAAGTAGCCTAAGTTACTCCTTGAAACATCAGCTACCTACCCGTTAAAATCCGTCCAGCCGTTTCAGAGATTACCCGGAACAAACAGACAGATAGACAGGCAGACAGACAGACAGACGGACAGACAGACAGAGAAAAATTTTAAAACTTGGTTTTTTAGTGTGAGTAGCGTGTATACTTTCATATGCATTTAGTGAAAAGCTGTAATTTTGGAATTACAAACAGACACTTCAATTTTATTTATCTGTATAGATAAGAAATGCGTACGTCTTTACTTGCATGCGACCAAGCAATACGGTCAATTTGTCGTGTAATTTTAAATGAGAAGATATAAAGGCATTACAGTAATACTTTCAATCCCTGTCGGGCCCATCTGGTTCCGTTTATATGACCAATAAAATGAGTTTTAAACTTAACTCGCGGACCGTACTCAAGCTATTATCCAACAATAAAAAAGTAAGACTACAGCCATCAAACTTGGTAAGTAAGAATTAATAAAATCCAATTATTGTATACGGAGTGTAGACATTCTTGGCGTCATTTTTGGCACAGTGCTTTAGTTGTTCTACATATCCATTTAAAAATAGATAAAATAATCATTTACCATTTAATAAAATAGTTAATTTTATTTATTTATGGTTTAGTGTTGTTTTTAGAATTTAATTTTACAACAATAATAAGCATTGTATTATGCTCCACATATTATCTAATAAACATCGAACCTTTAATAAAACCTTACCCTACCCTAACAGTTGCAAGATTCCACCCGTACATACATACATCGCATGTTAAATGAAAGCTTGTCAAACTATTCAGATAATAAATATAGGGTGCCTACCATTATCGGTTTAAGCAGAGCTATCTAACTCTGGCCAATTATTTTTATTTTTTATTATTATTATTTATCAGAGCTTATTAAGAACATTTGAGGTTTGACGTTCCATTTATGTACCATAAAATTAAACGTCAAAGCATTTCTTAATACGCGCTGCTTATAGTTGCCCCCCAGTTCCCATAATCTAACCTACGATAAGCACTGCCTATCTAATGCGTAAAATTAGGTTGGATATTTTGTTTGTGCCAATATCTTACAAAATACATCTCACCTGGAAATATATGCTATAAGATAATGTACTAAAAATAAATGGCCAAATGAATTGTTCAGTGACCCGGCAAATAAGATGCGTGAGGTTGCTCGCGTCGTGGTGCAGACTAGTTGGCCCGCTTTCCGGGTTCACGAGAATACCGATTATATTTATATAATATATTCAACAGCAGTGCATATAGAGTTTCTTACCTATGTTCAATATGTATGAGAATAAAGCTATCTCTATACAAATCCAATTCAGTTGCATCGGATAAGTAGCCATGATATAATGAAAAATTAAAATGATTTATTCAGTTTAGGCCCTGGTAAGGCACTTATGAATGTCGAGGAAGTTACCACCGGTTCGGAAACTAGTCTTCTGGAAAGAACCGGCAAGAAACTCAGCCGGCATCATGTACATATCATTACACAGAAAGCGACGATGATTACAAAAAAAAAACTAATAAAATCATTCACAATAGTGAAAATTGTATCAGCATGAATGTGTAGAAAATTATAATTAAAAAAGTAAAAGCAATACCAAATTATTTATAGAATTAGACACACAGACAAAGACAAATTTTGAACAAGAGATCCCGTTTTGCCCTTCTTCTTGTACTGTATTAGCTACGATGCTATGAGGCTACGAGGTTCTACGGTGCTACGACTCTACAGTGCTACGAATTTCGTAGAGTTTAGGTTTACGATTATAACAATGTATGTAGTTGCGTGTGGCTTAATAGTCAGCTACAAAGTATGGATATTAACTGAAAATAATGTGCCAAAGAGTTTCCTTAGATTGCTACGAAGAAACTATGGTAGTAAAATTGTAGAAAAAAGGTGTAGCAAATGGAAATATATTGAAAAGCCTTGGGGAGGCCGATGCCAAACAGGAAACTGATAATACTGTTTCTGGTGTCGAAGAGTAGAACTATAACATTATCTGTTAAGTGCATGAATTTGTATTGTATAGGTATGTAGTGTAGTGTATATATATCGTAAAATTAAAAAGTACAGGTTATTTCCATTAGGATCTTGTAAAATTGTTTGAATCAGTAATAAAGGCTATTTGAATTTGAGCATTCTGTCGCGTCAACTTTATAACAGTTCTGCATGCCTTCTCGGGGAGCCCCGATAGATGTCATATTATGTAACGTCAGTATCTCTGACTTCCATTCCCTTACATTCCAAGCATGTCATACAACATAAGCTTGCGACCCATACACAAAACAATAACAATACCATCTATCGACATAATAACCCTTTCAACAAAGCGACCATTGCTCACGAGACAGACCTCGCGGCTCGATGCCAAAACAAATAACTCACATTTATGGCGGTATCAATGCCCGGGGCTACCTCCAGCCCGGGCCTTAATGCCCGTATAACAATAACTCGCCCCGGCAACTGACATTACACCGTCCCAAAAGAGACATACACGAGGACGGTTTGCTGTCTTTGTCGAGAACTGGCGCACGCACACGCACACATATATACATACAGATAAATAAAATTGAAGTGTCTGTTTGTAATTCCAAAATAACAGCTTTTCAATAAATGCATATATGCGTTTTATAAGATCAATCTTTTTTGACATTAAAATAATGTACACAATGTGTTGCTCTGGAATAAGAGAATTTATTGAACCTTAAATAAAATAACTAAAATATAATACAATTATGTCAAATAATAAACCAGACACTTACCTGGAATAAGAGAAACGACATTTATGTTAATTCTAATGCCTAACTATTATAAAACAAACACACCATATTTTATAATTGTGAAAATAATTATCTGATGACATATGTCATAACGTCAAAACTCTTTTCCTCTGACTATACGGCCAGGTACGGTTAAGGAGTAAATACTCCTTACATGCATATGAAAGTATACACGCTACTGACACTGAAAACCAAGTTTCAAAACTTTTCTCTGTCTGTCTGTCCGTCTGTTTGTTCCGGGTAATCTCCGAAACGGCTGGACTGATTTTAACCAGTGAAAGTCCCGTTAAAATCCGTCCAGCCGTTCCAGAGATTACCTGGAACAAACAGACAGACAGACAGGCAGGGAAAATTTTTGAAACTTGGTTTTTCAGTGTCAGTATCGTGTATACTTTCATGTGCATATAGTGAAAAGCTGTTATTTTGGAATTATAATATTATAATATCTGTATGTATGTATAGATTCAGTTGCAAAATGCCACTTGGATTTAAAATGGGATCAATGTGGCAACACAGTAATAGACGATCCCATTATAGCTAGCACAGAGAACACGTGATCTATTTTTCGTTAATAAGTGCCTCTCCAAGACCTAAACTAAATAAATAATTTTAATTTTTTATTTTACAGCGTCTCCACTCCTTCCTTTCTTGGAGCACTGGCATCTTTGCTGCAGGTACACAAAACTACTCAAAAGTACCGTTATTTGGCTGCAATCGTCTGTAAGGTAGACCTACTGTACACTTTTACAATGTATCTCTGTCAAGTCCGAGTCTTGGTAACTTAATATCAGTGTTGACGTCACTTTCTAGATTACATATTTTTTGTTATGTCTATGCATGTTTATAGGCTTCGTTACATTATCTACTCAATCCAATAAGCTGCTACAAACCTCTTGAGGCTTTCGTCTGGTGGTACATATCAATTTAAAATAAAAATCCCTCGTTAATTAAACATTCGTCGTTATATTTACTATTTATTTTTGTAGCCAAGTGTAGAGATTCCTAAAATTTCCATGCATATTTGATGATATGTGGAACATAAGACAATGCTTAGTTATGTTGTAAAATCAATATTCTAATAACAATAACATACATATGCTCACGCCTGTATTCCCCGAAAGGGTAGGCAGAGGTGTTGTAATTTAAAACACCCACATTTCACCGAATATGATTAAGTGCCAACGTGACAGAGGGTGAGTCCATCACCGTCTCAGGCACTATACATACGTCTTTGAATTTTTTCTCAGACATATGCAGGTATCCTCACGATGTTTTCCTTCACCTTAAAGCACGTGGTATGAAATCACTGTACATAAGATTTTTAGAAAAACTCATAGGTACAGGCCCCGCTGGGATTCGAACTTGCGTCGCTTGCGTAGCAGGCGACTGCTCTAACTCCGAGGCCACCACGACTCTATAAAAATAAAGTATGTTTTATTAAAAACTCAAATTTTATAAAAATAAACGACGACGAATTTAAATAATTATTAAGGGATTTTTGAATTTAATGTAACACCAGTCGGTGCTTTGTGGAAAAAATGTGCGCCTGATATGTCTCGACTCTATATGCAACGTGCTCTCCGAGACACGGAGGGAACTCGGGTGGTCACCCATCCAACTACTGGCTAGGCGTATGGTTTCTTAACTTCGCTGATCGAATCATATGCGCAATAGCAACTGTGCCACGAGCTCCTTCGTCCTTAAGTTTATGGAACGAAAGATTGGTGACGAAGCAGGTGACTACCTAAATCTATTGGTTATCATCTATCTTTAGAAATAATGATACATTATCACAATATATATACTGTGATATCGTGACCTTGTCCCATATATTACACTTGCTTGAAACGTACGCAGTAATAATTCATCTTTATTGAACACTAAACTCCATCATAGAATCATACATTTTATATTAGGTACCTGCTTCTAGTTTCGTATTATTAATCTGGTTGTTAAGTAAAGCAAAACATTGTTATTGTTAAGGACATGAGAAAAATGTTCCTTGATTTGTCAAACTTTTGAGAAGCATTGAATACATAATATGCTCACGCCAGTATTTCCCGAAGGGGTAGGCGGAGGTGTTGTAATAACAACACCCACATTTCAGCGAAGATGATTAAGTGCCAACGTGACACATTGTGTGTCTATCGCCGTATCAGGCACTATACATACGTCTTTGAATTACTTCTCAGTCTTATGCAGGATTCCTCAAAATGTTTTCCTTCACCGTGGTGTGAAATCACTGTATATAAGTTTTTTAGAAATTCTCATTGGTACAGGCCCCGCTGGGATTCGAACTTGCGTCGCTTGCGTAGCAGGCGACTGCTCTAACCCCAAGGCCAAGGCTCTTTACGTTATTATGTAATGAGTAGTAGTGTGCCTGTTGGTTACCTGAACCTTTGATGATTTGCTGAAATGTGGAAATAATATAACCCGAAATAATTGGGATATTAAAAAAAAATACGCATATCTAAATTTGAAAATCTCAACCAAAACCAAACTGTAATGCCAGGTACATAAAGGCGACGTACATAATATACTACCAGCTTAGCATTTCCAAGCTTCATTGGCTCATCGGAGTTGGGAAAAACAAATGCGGCTTAGCCCAAATGTTTACCCCAAATGCGTTAATGCAAAAAGGACTTTTTTTTAATTATTCTCATTATATTCCTTTTTCAAAGTGGGATAATCTGTAATTTTATTTAAAGCTGGATTGTAAGAAAACATTTGTATTACAATGCGGGCAACACTGTTGATTCCATGTGTTTATGTACTTGCTGTCCAAATCATTAGGTCCGGAATTCTGTAACATCGTTTTATTATGTGTGGTAATAATTGTACACATTTTTAAGCTTATCTACACATCTATATCTATATCTATACAGATAAATAAAATTGGAGTGTCTGTTTGTAATTCCAAAATAATAGCTTTTCACTAAATGCATATGATAGTATACACGCTACAGACACTGAAAAACCATGTTTTAATTTTTTTCTGTCTGTGTGTTAGTTCCGGGTAATCTCTGAAACGGCTGGACCGATTTTAACGGGACTTTCACTGGTAGGTAGCTGTTGTTTCAAGGAGTAACTTAGGATACTTTTATTTATTAAAAATATTAGGGTTCCGCGACATGAAACTAAATCTACGCGGGTGAAACCGCGGGGCACAGCTAGTATGTTATATATCTACATTATTCAACCAATATTCGAATTAAAAAATAAACAATTACAAAATAATCATGTCACAATGTAACACAATGTCAAATTCCGCCGAAATGGATTTGTCGATTTTTAATGTTTTTTTTGCATATAATTCGTTAGGTCTGAGAATAGGACGTAAGCCATTTTCATAATTATTAATAGCGTTATTCGTGATATATTATTTCACAAAAAATAAGATCTTGTTTGCTTATATACAGGCGACTCAAACCACTCGACCCACCGACCCACTCTAAACATTTCTGCCTAGTTTCTAGATTACATATTTTTTGTTATGTTTATGCATGCTTACAGGCTTCGTTACATTATCCGTTCAATATAAATAAAATTGAAGAGTCTGTTTGTAATTCCAAATTAAAAGCTTTTCACTTAATGCATATGAAAGTTTACACAATACTCAGTCAAAAAACCAATTTAAAAAAAATCTGTTTGTTCTGTCTAATCTCCAAAGCGGCTGAACCGATTTTAACGGGACTTTCACTGGCAGGAACCTAATGTTACAAGGAGTAAAGTGGGCTATTAAAAAAAAAAAAAAAAATAGGTTTATATGGACCCTAATATTTTTTTAATGTATTTAAGTTTAGGCGACTTCTCAAACCACTCGACACGCCAGCCCACTCTAAGCATTTCTCCCTAGTTTAGGAATACTTTCGGAATAAACATAGGTCCTCAGTTTACGACCTAACGAGGTACTCGTTTATAATCGAGCTCTTTTTGAATATAAACCCTTTGAACAAGCACTTTTAAAATATAGTCCAGCAAGTGTAGAAAATATAAAACACTAAACATATTTTGGGACAGTCCACGAACTGCATCGTATGGTGCAAGATGGTGATAGTTATAAATTTGGAGATATCAGTTTGTTATCATTAAGTCGTTGGTCTTGATTGCTAATTTAACAACCATTGTTACAGGTCAGTCAGACGCCTGAGAGACTAGCCTTTTTTTTTTTATTGACGAGGGGGGAACCTTCAAAAGGTCCCCGACCGCCCTGGGAGAGGCAAATCGGGGTATGTGGGATTTTTACCGCACTAAAACCCCCCCGGTGGACATCCTCAGTGCTCAGGGGGGACTCCGGGTACTCTGATAGATCGCACCGGTGTCCTCTCACACTTTGCCGGGACACATCCCCGGGGCAGCTGTGTCGCCGCCCCTGGAGACCTCGCTGTGCAAGGCAGCGCGAGCCACATCGAGCTTCCACCTTCCCGGGCCCGCCCGGGTCTGTCTGTTTGTTGGGGCTAATATCGGAAAAGGCTGGACCGATTTAAACGAGACTTTCACTAGCGTAAAACTGATGTTTCAAGGCTTACTTATTAATAAGAAGTCTACGTGGGTGAAACCGCGGAGCACAGCTAATAAGTAATATAATTTTAAAAGACATAGTAGCTGAAATGCAAGTTTTAAGTTTAAATTCTCTCTAACCTCGTTACAAAGCGAATTCCGTTCACTTTAGTAACAATTATACGTAGTTCCAAGGTACTTGGGTACCGCTCGGGGCTATATGAGCACGAATACACGTGAAAATCTTAACTTCCACCGACTGGGACCAGTTGAGCACCAATTGAAAAGTTCAAACAATTTCGCGAACATTGTTGGAGATTTACCAAGGAGGAGCTCGTGGCACAGTTGCTATTGCGCATATCATTCGATCAGCGAAGTTAAGCAACCATACGCCTAGCCAGTAGTTGGATGGGTGACCGCCCGAGTTCCCTCCGTGCCTCGGAGAGCACGTTAAGCCGTCGGTCCCGGCTGCCAATTTAACATCTTTGGCAATCGTTACAGGTCAGTCGGAGGCCTAAAAATAATCTGACAACTGGTTTAACCCAAATCACAGATTTTCCTCCTAAACGGGGTTGCGAAGGTCAGATGGCAGTCGCTTCGTATAAAAATCAGGTGATCAGCCACATCGGGTTGAATCAAGTGCCGACCCCAACAATGTATGGGATAATGGCCAGGGAGATGATGATGATGTTGGAGATTTACCAGAAAATGGTGTGACAAAACTAAATTCACTACAGTATTTTATATGGTATATTTATATAAAAGAATGCGACGCCTTATATTGAATGGTAAGCAACACACCGTTAACGATGTACCGAGATTTTCAGTGGTGTAGGTGTTAAGAATAAATAAAAAATAATAAGAGCCGTAGTGGCCGTGGGGTTTGATTAGTAGCCTGCTACGCAAGCGACGCAAATTCGAACCCAAGTGGGGCTTACAAATGAGTTTTTCTAAAAACTTATATGCAGTGATTTTACACTACATGCTTTACGTTGAAGAAAAACATCGTGAGGAAACCTGTATATGTCTGAGAAGTGATTCAAAGACGTATTGTACAGCGCCTGAGACGACGATAGACTCACCATCAGCCACGTTGACCGTATTCGGTGAAATGTCTGCTTATCCCTTCGGGGACACTGTTAAGATGACGTGAGCATGTAATATATTTTAATCAAGATTTAATTAGCCACAGTTTTATTAATATTCAACAAACAAGTTTGGATTTGTAGTTTGCTTAACTTTGTCAGCAGTTTCCTTTGAACTTGAGAATAACACGTCAGCCGGTTAAACTAGCGACAGTTCGCGGTGAGCTCTGCAGTTTACGCTGCGGTTAAATTTACCATTTAACATTCTGGCTTTATGAATATTACGAAGTCTATTTGCGACTTCATCTAAAAGGCTCTTAAACCAAACAATGGAAGAAAAATTCGACGCATGAGGTGTGATCACAGTAGCTCAGGCAGAGCAAACTGCATGGTTTGCAGAGGTCGTGGGTTCGAAAATTGTTATACCGCGTTAAACTGTGCAACCTTCGATATGAAGGGGACCGTCCATTTATCTTTTCACCCACTTTTGCACAATTTTTACAAGTGTATCTGAAATGGTAGGCCTAACCTAAAAACTGATTACATCGCTAGCCTAAACACTATAATATTATAGATGAGTTTGCCTATCTTTTTTGAAAATTTTTTTCAACGCTTATATTAGAGAGCTAGAGTGAGACAAAGGGAGAAGGAGAGGGAAGTAGAGAGAAAGAGATTGAGAGACATTTATACTCACTAAATACCCTCTCAGTATCTTCCGGAGCTCTTCAGCACTTTGCCTGAGCTCAACTCTGCCTACTCAGTAAAGGACACGGTACTTTAAACGGACAGAATACTTTAAACCTTAATTATATAAAAACAAGGTCCATTTTCCTTAACAAATCCACACCCACTCCATATAACTTATGCTAATAACAAAATATACTTAGCCTTGTTTGTAAAACTCGCCCACAAAAAGCTTCAGACGAGTTTTTTTTTCACTTTATTTATTTAGGGACTCGGCCCATAAGGGCTCCGTTAGCCCTTGTGGGTTAATCTAATTTATTAACAGGGTTTTGTTAAGTTAATGAACATTTTTGGGATTACACGGGACCCTAGGGCTTAAGACAAAGTGTATTGCTTTAAAAAATGAGAATGTCAAGAGCCTATTATCTCTAACCTGGCATTATTTTAGTTTCTAGACTGGGAAATTACAGATGGGAAAACCGATCCAGGGATGAACACCGATACGAGGACTCTCAACCAACAAAGCAGTCAATAACACTAAGAGACTACTTTTATTCAACGAAATACGAAGCTTCAGCGCAAAATTCGCAATGAACCTACCACGGTTCTGGTTCTTATTAGTTCTGCAATTATGTCCGATCATGTTCCGCTAGAAAATTCTTTGATGTTTATATATTGTGGTACTATATACTTTCTTTATTTGATAAAACTTAATTATATATACAAGGAACAGTACTTAAAACTAATTAAAGGTAGAAAACTTGTCCCAAGTCGGTGTCTCTCGGGATCGTGCCAAGAAGGCTGGCAGCATTGCCACGTTGAATAGCAATGCTGATTCTCTGGGCGAGAAAAGCCCCAGCTCTCTTGTCACTATATTAATTTAATTATACAACGATAGAAAAATTAAGTGCGTAATTAAAAAGATTTTCGATTGTTTGCGAAATTTTGGTTTCAAATAGAGTTACGTAGAGTATACTATAATAGGACGATTCGTTTTGTTAATGTTTTATCTATATAAATGCCCTTAGAATTCTGTGGTTCAATGTCAATTTATCGATACAAAGTAGTGTCAGTGGAAAAAAATTACTTTACGGGAATAACATATATGGGAATGACATATGTCACGTGACTGATTTATGGCATTCCCATACATTTTGAATCGTTTCTATTGGCGCAAGCACGAGAGAATGTTTCTTTGTCTAGGCCTACAAAGGGCCTAGTGCGTGTTTTTCACTGCCGCTGTCACAAGTCACCGCGTCGACGTAAACGCAGATAGGTATTGGATCGAAACAGCGGCATCTGTCGGCCCACAGGCGGCACAATTTTGATCCCATACAAATGTACGTCAACGCGATGACTATTGAGGGCGATTTCCTCTTCTCATTTCACAGAGAGTAGACCCCCTGGTAAGTAATAGCATTATTACGAGCTAACTGTCAAAGCGTCTTACAGTTGCTAACTCAAGTTTAAGTGTCTTAAATGACGGGAGAATGCAAAAGAGACAAGTTTTTGTCGTCTTCCAAAGTAATCTGTTAAAATTGTGAACTGGATCGCTTTGGGAACTTTTTAACGAGGCCTTCATTAAATCACGGAAAAGTCACTTTATCATCGTTATTGTCGTTTCTTACTTACATATATACATATGCTCACGCCTGTATTCCTCGAAGGGGTAGGCAGAGGTGTTGTTATAACAACACCCACTTTTCACCAACGTGATAGATGGTGAGTCTATCGCCGTCTCAGGCACTATACATACGTCTTTGACTTTACAGACATATTTTAGTTTCCTCACGATGTATTCCTTCGCCGTAAACCACGTAGTGTGAAAATTTGTGCACATAAGTTTTTAGAAAAACTAATGGAACAGGCCGTGCTGGGATCCGAACTCGCGTCACTTGTGTAGCAGGCGACTGCTCAAACCCCACGGACACCACGGCTCTTCTTCTTTTTTTCTTGACTCCATAAATATACTATATATGCGTGTATTTATTAAGTCAAGAAAAAAAGGGTCTGTGAAGGGATAGGTTATTAGGGGTAGGTACTTAAACACTAAATTTTCCCCGAAGAATTAGAAGCTAAAGTATGAGATGGTATGTCAGGGATTACTCCTACGTCTCTGAAGTTCCTTCAGCATGTTCATGAGTTAATTACGTATCATAAAGCAGCTCAAACCATTTTGATTTATTATTAATTATCGTAATAGAAACGCTGGTTCAGTTAAAATAATTATGAATTCTTAACTAATTAGTCGAGTTCAAGTACTAAGCAAATAATATGAACGATACCAAAGAAGGTAAAATAACTTAATGAATCTCTTAAATCATTCAAATAAAACATAAGAGTAAAAGGAGACAAGGTTTTTATTTTAATTATTTATTATATTTTAAGAGCCTTGGGGTTGGAGCAGTCATCTGCTACGCAAGCGACGCAAGTTCGAATCCGAGCGGGGCCTGTACCAATGAGTTTTTCTAAAAACTTTACATAAAATGTGCAGTGTTTTCAGACCACGAGCTTAACGGTGAAGGGAAACATCGTGAGGAAACATGCATATGTCTGAGAAGTAATTCAAGGACGTACGTAAGTGCCTGAAGATAGACTCACAATCTGTCACATTGGCATTTAATCATCTTCGGTGAAAAGTGAGTGTTGTTATTGCAACACCTCTGCCTACGCCTTCGGGGAATACAAGCGTGAGCATGTGGAGCATGTGTATGTCTGTATGTATGTATTATGTAGTGTAACTTGTGATGACTAGCCCCCGTAGCACTCGTTCACAAGTATGACGCGTATAATTAAAATATAATTAAAAGACAATTCTTCAAATTGCCAGCGAAATGTAAGTAATCTATTCAGTACGTCCCAAGCCGCACCTTTCCAATGTAGTGGTGGTATTAGTGACACAGGAGGCTCGTGTTCCGGCCTACATAGCCGAGAAGAGATTCATTTAGTCCATTGCCGGGTGATTGTAATTCCAGGCATGTCACCTAGCCTGCCGGCCGGCGCCGGAGCCGTAGGGCTGTCACGACGTGTTAGTATATCAGAAAATTATGTTATTAAACTAGCTGGGCCCCGCGGTTTCACCCGCGTAGATTTAGTTTCATGCCTCATGTCACGGAACCCTAATATTTTTAATAAATAAAAGTCGTCTTAGTTACTCCTTGAAACATCAGCTACCTGCCAGACAGACAGACAGACAGATAAAAATTTAAAACTTGATATTTCAGTGTCAGTAGCGTGTTAGCGTGTATACATATGCATTTAGTGAAAAGCTGTTATTTTGGAATTACAAACATACACTTCAATTTTATTTATATGTATATGAATATGCATATATATGTAGTATGTATATATGTTTATGTATACATAACACTCATTAACTAACAAATCAAGCAAATCTATGGATAATAGACAACGCATTTTTTTTTTATTAAAGTATATTACAGACTATTCTAGACACATGGCATTCACAAAAAGTCCGTCGCATATCATCGTAAATTCAAAGCAAGGGTAAACATATACAAATTTTATAAATGAAAATGATTTATTATTTGTTTTTTTTTTTGCATCTAATAGGCTCCGCAATTACTGGACCGACCTTAAAAATTGGCAATAGATAGCTACATTAACAGCGAGTAACATAGGCTATATTTTTTCTTCGTACTCCTACGGGTGTAACCGCTTGACATCCGCTAGCTTCAAATAAAATTAAAAATAAATTACATGGACCAAATAAATAAACAAGTTCTAGCGGCAGCCCTACGGTCGACCCGGATTTTCGAATAGAATAAGTCACTTAACTAATGCACATCTCTATAATGAACACCCCGGAGCGTCGCCACACTATTTACCATTACGATCAATATTAATGGAACGAATTCACTTATTCCTTGTATCAAATAGAGTTAGTTACTTTATACCTAGCTGTGTCCTGCAGTTACTTAGATTTTATTTCTACTTCATGGCTTTATTCCGATCGAGGAGCTCTTGGCTCAGTGTAGTTGGATGGGTGACCGCCCGAGTTCCCTCCGTGCCTTAGAGAGCACATTAAGCCATCGGTCCAGGTTGACAATTTAACATCTTTGGTAATCGTTACAGGTCAGTCGGAGGCTTAAGAGAGTCTAAAAACTGGTTTAACTCAGATTACCGATTTTCCTCGTAAATTAGGTTATGAAGATCAGATGACAGTCTGTTCAAGCTTGCGGTTTCCCTCTTCCTTCCTTATCCATTCTCCAAATTTAAAATATGGCGCGCAAAGCGCGGGACTCACTCTGCACGATCGAACGAGTGAACGAACGATCAAAATCGAAAAACACTCCCCGCTAGTCGATCGGCGGCCGCCATGCTACATACAACGCGCGGGCAAAATTCTAATGCAAGAAAAAGTTTGAATACTGTGCAGTGAAAGTTTGTGAACTGATCAGAGCAAGTAAGTCCTAATCCTAAGTTCCTACTCCTCGCAAGCGGGTTTTTGATAAAATTTTAGTTAAAGTAACAACATAAGTGGTCCTTCGAGCCGGATTGCTAGAAAGTTCCTATGGTGCTGCTGGGTTCAAATCTTACAAAAAAGATACTCCAGTGAGTTAAACAGTCGTATAAAAAATCACGGGATCAGCCACATCGGGTTGAATAAAGTGCAGACACAACAACGTATGTGAGGCCAGGGAGAAGAAGGATGGTTATTTATTCCCTTTATTAAAAATTAGCTTAAGTTACTCGTCCTAAAATTAGTTAGTGTTATTCGCTATGTGTTTGAAGTAGCTTTTCATTCCAAACTTTAGGTTGCGATTGTTTAGAATGGTAATGGCAGTGTTTCTCCTCTCTCGTAATGTCAGTGTTTGAATATTGGTATATTCACGTACATACTATTCACGTATTTACACGTCGCGTACTATCTGGTGATAGTACGCGATGGTGTCACTCATCATTATCATCATCAACCTATATTAGTTCCTTGCTGTAACATAGACCTCCCCTAAAGAGTGCCATAGCGACCTGTGTTCAGCTTGCCGCATCCAGAATCTGCCTGCAGTCTTTCGTAGATCGTCATCCCACCTGGCCGGCGGACACGTTTACCCCAGCGGTTGTCAGGGTCTTCGTGAGATATGACCGCCCACTGCCACGTCAGCTTGCTAATTCTTTGAGCTATATCGATTACTCGCCCAATACCAATTTCCTACAAATCATAGCTTTAAATTAACATTGCTGACTTAATCGAACCAACCAAATTAGTACAAGGTATTAGACGAGCCAGAATAACAGAGCTTACTTAACGGAAGATATTTGAAGGCTAATCCTTTGATTGGGAATTTAATCAATTCCATTGGAGTCAAAGGGCGGCCGTAATGAGCTTCCGTCAACGAGCTCTGATTAATGGATTGAAATTCAATTCCCAGATGGATTGGATGAAGAGATTAGGATTAAGGCATCTTGGTCCATTTATTAAAAATGTCGATTTAACCCTAAGCAATTATTAGTGAAAGCTGTATTGATAAACCTGTATGCAAGCGACGCAAGTTTCAATGACATCAGTCATTTTGGCCACAAATGGGACTCAGTTTTCGGGACGCAACGTAACAAATGATTTACCTAAAATTAAATGGTACGAGTCATCATCATCATCATCATCAGCCGGAAGACGTCCACTGCTGAACATAGGCCTCCCCTTGAGGGGGGGGGGGTTGTCATAATCCCCACGCTTGGCAGGCGGCTTGGGGATCGCAGATAATTCACCGAAAGTTATAAAGGACGCTGCTGCCCGTCCCATCGATGGCAAATGGTACGAGTATGCAAACATAATTATGTAATTTTTTTTGGTATTGGTTTTCACTATTTTACATTTTACATATGCATACTGATACAATTTCACTTTTGTGAATAATTTTATAAGAACTTTATTGTAATTATTAATTAATTTGTAAGAAGTGTACATGATGCCAGCTGAGTTTATTGCCGGTTCTTCTCAGAAATCTAAGTATCCGAACGAAAAAAATCGAATGATTTATTAGAATAAATCATTTTTACATAATGAAACGCAGTGGGCAGATGATCAAATTATCTTAATCACCCAAGAACACATTTCTCAGAATTTACAAAACCCAAATCACGAAAAGACAGAGAAAATAATAGGCATTACCTAAACCGTTCCATCTGGGAAGATGTATAAAAACGTATGCAGACTGCAATGGACTCACCATCTGTCACGTTGCTTTGGTAAATAGTGTGCTAGCAAAAATAGCATCTTCACTTTTCTCTGCGAGGAACAGATGAGTAGTTTCGATAACGATCTCGTAGTTAATTACGAAAGATAATACAAGAATGATAGTTATTTACGGGAACAACAAACCAATTTGTACCGTGCCGTGGTTATCTGAAACTAATAACCGATCGATCCCACGGGAGCGCCTGCGAGGATTCACTACTAGTCAGGGATAACTTGTTTATGTAATCTCTAGTCACAAAGTTCTCTAGGCACTCCGCCTCGGTGGACTAGTGGTCGTAAACGCTACTGCTGAATATCATGTCTTGAGTTCGATCCCCGCATCGGGCGTAGTACTTATCGGGTTTATTCCCAGAGGTAACCGCAGTCTGGAGATATAACAAGCGGTGGATAGAGGCTAGCTCTTAAGCGTAAATTTCTAGTATAAATAAAATAGAATAAATAAAATTGTGTTTTTGAAAAAAACATTGTTTGATTCAATTTAATCCCATCATTGCCATCATTATTTCAGCTGACAGACGCTTACAGCTGGGTATAGGCCTCCCCCAACGATCTCCACGACGACCGGTCTCGGCCTATATCTAAACAGATAAATTAAATTGAAGTGTCTGTTTGTCATTCAAAAATTACAGCTTTTTACTAAATACATATGAAAGTATACACGCTACTGACACTAAAACACCAAGTTAAAAATTTTTCTCTGTCTGTCTGTCTGTTTGTTCCGGGTAATCTCCGAAACGGCTGGACGGATTTTAACGAGACTTTCACTGGTAGGTAGCTGACAATAAGGATGAAACTGAATCTACGCGGGTGAAACCGCGGGGCACAGCTAGTATTTAAATAATTTAATCTATTAGATTCGATTAGATAGCTTGTTGTGACGGTATCGTCTCGTCATTTATTTATAAACATAGCTGCCATATCTTAATTTGAAGAAGGAAATTAATGCCACAGCTATAACGCGATACATATACCTAAGTCTTGATAAATATCAGTTGGGGTTAGCTCCCGTGGGATCATAAATTCCCATTTATTCATCGTATCCCTATGTTAATTAAAATGATATTCGGGATTTGTTACTTTACCCAGATATCGTAACACTGCGGTAGTCATATTTTGCCCTAAATACGTTTCGCATGTCATTCGATAGGGAATCGCCAAGCCGCATCGTTTGGCGAATTAAACACGTAGCTTAGGCTACATTTATGAAGCCTTAGGGTTTGTGGGCCACACATGAAATTAAGTTTATGCGGGGAAAACGCGGGGCACAGCTAGAAGTTAATAAAAATAACCCGAGATTCGAGTTTTCTTGCCCGAGTTGTTCTCAGAAGGCTAGTTCCCGAACCGGTGGTAAATTCCTCGACATTCATAAGTGTAAGGCACTAGGGCCTAAACTGAATAAATCATTTTCATTTTCTTTTTTTTCATATTCAATAGATATTTTCTCGGTATCTATATATTTAAAACTGAATCCCCATTTCCCTTGGTCACGACATCACAGGCTGGACCGATTTCGATACTAATTTTGTTGTGTTCGTTATTGTCAGGAGATGGTTCTTATGAAAAAAAAAACTAAGAAAATAGAGTGAAAATTTGAAAATTTAAGAATACTTAACCAAAAAATAAAATTATTTCTTTCTTTTTAAATCTAACCTTAGCGCTTTGGACAGTAAAAACTTTTTGATGTAACCTTATGACGTTTGACATAGAATTGACAGAATACGTGCTGCATTCTCATAATTAAGACAGGGCAACGTCTGTCGGGTCAGCTAGTTAATAATAAATATGCCTGTCACAGACTGATTTCTACACAAGACAATATTCCGACATAAAACCAATATGCTAACGAGTTGTCTCAAAGTACGTAAAATGCTCAGATTCACCCTTTCTTGTGAAAAGTATACTCCGCCCATACATACATTAGGCTCTAGGGATACAATCTCACATACTAATACTATTAGAAATGTGGAAGTTTGATTGTTGAGATGTTTTATATATTGACTCATCACGCAGAAAGAGCTGCACGGATTTTCAATATATGATACACTTTATATTAAGAGTGTGACAGTTTGTTTAATGTGAAGATAGGAATTTTTTTGTGACGTATTCATGCACCTTCTGACTGGATTTTACATTTATATAGTAAATAGCAGTATATTACAAGTGCTTTAATATAATGAGAAAAGCAATCGAAGTCGCGATCTGAAACTACATCTAAACAAATTAATAAAATTTAAGTATCTGTTTGTAATTCTAAAATAACAGGTACTTTTTATTTTTTTTCTCTGTCTGTTTGTCTGTCGGTCTGTCTGTCTGTTCCGGGTAATCTCTGAAATAGCTAGACCGATTTTAACGAGACTCACTGGCACGTAGCGGATGTAACAGGAGTAACTTAAGCTATATTAATTTTGAAAAAAACATTAGGGTTCCGCTGGTCACCCATGAATTAACGCAACGCGAGTAAAACCGCGGGCGCAGGAAAATAAATACAAATACAAAACCACTTGCGTAAATTTATTCAGTCTACAACCGCATTTTATGTGCCCTTCTGACCCTCCCTCTTAAAATGTAATCAGAAGGCCAGCTCTCATATTTCGGCGCATATGGACGCATGTTTACGAGCGTTGCTATCTACTAAAGTTATTACTGGAGTTAGCTCGACATACCGCTTTACCGTATTCCTTTTTACCAGAATGTAGCTATATTTCTCTTGCACAGGGCTATTGCAGGTGATACTTATTGCTGTGCCCTGCGGATACACCCGCGTAGTCTGAAGTTCATGAGTGCCTTTATTTCGTGGACACTAATAAAAAAATATATATCCTAAATACTCTTTGTATCATCAGCTATCTCAAGTTCAGAGATTACCCGGAATAAAATAAGATGGATAGAAGACATAGAATTTTTTTAAATAATTTTTCTGTTTGTTCCGTAGTTATATACTTTCATATGCATTGGTTGAAAAATTGTTAATTTGGAATTATAAGCAGATAATTAAATTGTATTTATCCGTTACCAAAAATACTGGTAAAATGATAGCTTTGTGCACTTGTATACAACTATTATAAAAGAGAACAGGGTGGTCCTTCTGTGACCTTTCTACTCTGTGATTACGTGTTTACTTCGCACGACTTTGAGAGAATCCACTCCTAAACGCCTTCTTTATCCAAATGCCAACACCCAATGTCCAATAATCCAACGCGATTACTCAAATTGTTGAACAATGGAATAAATAAACCTCACTTTATTAAGTTACTGGTTTAAATACAAACCGATATAATAGATATTATACTTATTGATTAGACTTTAAAGGCCACTTGCAGAAAATGATCAACATTTCAGTGAAAAATACATATTTTGATCAACTTAACCTAAATCTAGTTTTGCTAATAATATGTTCGGGCATGTCACCAAAAAAGTTTTGTTTATGAATGTGGATAGAATGGAGTGTTACAAGGGGAGAGGCAGAAATAAATAAAGATGGATGGATTGTGTGAAAGATGATATGGCTAGAGTGGGAGTGAATACAGAAATGACGGCTGATAGAGAGAATGGAAGAAAGGAACACATTGCGACCACAAATAACATGGTATGAGGGCAGGAGGATGATGATGGAATAACATAAAGAACATTGGCCGCCAACTGATTCGCCAATCAGATTATGAAGTTTACAACCTACTCTAGCGAACACATTCGACTCTATCCCTCTTCCTTCTTCTATAGAGCATTGGCGACCTTAAATACCACAGGAACAAAACAAGGTAGCATTATTTGGCTGCAATGTCTGTAAGGTAGAGGCACAGTATACATATAAGGTTACCAAGCAGCATGGAATCTAGGAACAAATCGTTCGAAATTACACACTCACACAAACATACTTCTAAGATTATAAGCGATCCCGAAGTGCTGTCTGTAAGGGTGTAATGGACGATCACGTATACGTCATTTAGAAAGAAAAGAGGAAAGAAAAAATATTTGCAATCAAATTCTTAAATAAATAACATGGTAACAATAGTTCTAAATATTTATCGCAAGCTTGCTCCAAATTGGTCATCTCATTCGACATGACAGCTTCTTTAAAAACATGGTAGAAGGAAAGGTAGAAGGGAGGAGAGGAAGAGGAAGACCAAGGCTAACATACATGGGACAAGTTAAAGAAAAGGTGTCTGTCATGACGTATAAGGAGGTCAAAGAGCTGGCACTGGACAGAGACAAGTGGAAAGAGTTGCATCGGTTACACCGACAAGAGTCTCATTACTCTTACATTCATGATGATGATGCTCCAACTCAGCATGTTAACGTGTTTCATAGACATTTACCAAAACTTTAAATCGACATAACTTTAAAAGAATGAAATAAGGAGTACATTTAAGAGTGCCAACCTTTGCGCTCCAAAAGAGCAAAGGTTCTTATTTTTAAAAAAATGTCTGGATTCAATACTGCTTAGTAAGCTGTAGTAATAATATACTGCTGTAGAGGTATAGTCTCAATTCGGACTTTGAATACTTTCAGAAGAATTTCCATCATCACCCAACTTGTGAGAGAATAATCAGAAACTTGTGCAAACAATGAAGATTTGCCAAAGCATATTGGCATTGGCGGACGTTGGGACAAACATTGGATAAACCTTAGGATTTTATAGCACAAATCCACGCAGCGAATCCTTTTAGACCCTTCTCAGCAATTTGCACAATCACACCGTGCGTTCTGTTTTTGTTTTTATGTTGTTTAGGTCTGAATATGTTATAATTGTTCTTGTTTTGATATGTAATTAACGGAAAGCTTCTAAGTTGCGTTTTTCAATTTGTTGTTATGATTTGTTAAGAGAAGAATTTCAAATTTGGTTGTTAACTAAATACTAGTTAGCGTCGATAGCTATGGTAAATAATATTGTTAGGCATTAGGCATTTGCGCTATGTTAGAGGTATCTCTTGTTCGAATATCAGAGCTGCCCGACTGGGGAGTTTACCTGCACCTTATAGAAGATTACTGATACATCGACATTACTTTTATAGTAAATAAAATAATATATTTATAAACTTTAAGAGTGGAGCAAACGTTCTTATTTTAAAAAATTGTCTGGCTTCCTTACCCCTTGGTAAGCTTACATTTATATTGTGACAATCATCGTTAGCGCGTTATATCAGCATTGCGTTTCAGTTTTTAGAAAACCTCAACCTCATTTGCTTGCGTGACATGCGACTACTAGATCGCCACGGCTCTCTTCCTCCTAAGTAACTAATTAAACTTTAAGTAAGCAATATCCAGTTCAGAAGTAATGGTAATTTAACGTCAAGTTATGACATCGTAAAGTTTGTACTTTGCTGTGTAATACGCTTGGTTCGTAACATGAAGGTTAATGGCCGCACTTCGTTATGGATATGTTAAATTATATCCCAGTTGCGCATCCCTGATTTCATAGGCCGTAAGTTGGCCACAGACTATATAGCCATGCAACCATCTATAGTCCAACTTAATCACAATTAGACTGATGTCCGTTAGACTGTGGTTAAAACCTCCTTGTCTTGGGTGCCATCGTGACTCTATCACTGTCTCAGGCACTAATATATAAAGTTTTCCTCATCTTGTGGTGTAACATCACGGCACTTCTTTCTGGGAAAATGGAAGCTTGTGTAGTAGGCGCATAAAACATGAATATAACGTTATAGTAAAATGGATAAGAAACAAGGACATGGGGGCCTGCTACGCAAGCGACGCATGTTCGAATCCCAGCGGGGCATATACCTATGAGTTTTTCTAAAAGCTTATGTGCACTGATTTCACACCACGTGCTTTACGGCGACGGAAAACATCGTGAGGAAACCTGCTATGTCTAAGGAGTAATTCAAAGACGTATGTATAGTGCCTGAGACGGTGATGGACTCACCCTCTGTCACGTTGACACTTAATCATTTTCGGTAAAAGTGGGTGTTGTTATCACAACACCTCTGCGTACCCCTATAATGTATGTACTATTGGACAAATTTCATAGCTTGAGGTGACTCCAACGCCAGACAGTCACACTTTGCATTCGTAAGCGCAAACTACAGACCGTGAAAAAGGTTCTCCTACATAACGGACCAATTTTACGAGGCTCTCAATAATAACATTTTAAAATAATCGCATCGTACTTTACTTTCGATCATGGATGACCGTTTATAACGATACTCTTTTACGAGCGACGGAAAACTTTACGACCGCTCCAGATGGATGGCAATTGGACCATTTTAATGTTAGTTTTTGGGTTTTAAAGCTGAATATCCAACACTAGCAGACGTCACGCTGTTTCACCGCGCGTAGTACCCGTTCTCGTGGGCCTATGTTACTCGCTGATGATGTAGTTATCCATGGAATTAAAACTCTGCACAAGTTTTACTACTAAAGTTTATTACTTATTATTATTTACATGATATGTAAATCATTTGGTATTGTTTTTACTTTTTTAATTATTATTTTTTACACATGCATGCTGATACAATTTTCACTATTGTGAATAATTTATGATGTTTTTTTTGTAATTATCATTATTTTACTGTGTGATGAAATGTACATGATGCCAGCTGAGTTTCTTGCCGGTTCTTCTCAGAAGGTTCCTCGACATTCATAAGTGCCTTACCAGGGCCTAAACTGAATAAATCATCATCTTCCTGCCCTTATCCCATGTTATTTGGGGTCGGCGCAATGTGTTCTTCTCTTCCATTTCTCTCTATCTGAATAAATCTAACTGAATAAATCATTTTCATTTTTATTTAATTACTGAAAGAATTTTCAAGATCGATCTAGTAGTTTCGGAGCCTATTCAATGCAAACAAACAAACAAAAAACAATAAAATCTTTCCTCTTTATAATATTAGTGTACATTTAGATTATACTAGCTGTGCCCCGCGGCTTCACCCGCGTAGATTTAGTTTCATCCTTATTGTTATTATTCATCAATATTTTTAATAAATAAAAGTAGCCAAATTTACTCCTTGAAATATCAGCTACCTGCCAGTGAAAGTCCCGTTAAAATCGGTCAAGCCGTTTCAGAGATTACCCGGAACAAACAGACAGACAGACAGACAGAGAAAATTTTTAAAACTTGGTTTTTTAGTGTTAGTAGCGTGTATACTTTCATATGCATTTAGTGAAAAGCTGTAATTTTGGAATTACAAACAGACACTTCAATTTTATTTATCTGTATAGATGTATAGATTTATAACAGCTGTAGAGTGGTCATACGTGCTAGCTTAGCGCATATTTCATCCGTTAATTTTTTTGCGCGAAATCAAGTTATTTCTACCAAGCTGTGCCCCGTGGTTTCACCCGCTTAGTTTAATTTCATGGGACGTTGACGGAACCCTAATGTTATTTTTTAAATAAAATTAGCCTATGATACTCTTTGCAACATAAGCTTCGAAGATTAGTAGACAGATACACACACAGACAGACGGACAGAGAAAAAGATTTTTTTGGATGAGTACCGTGTATACTATCATATGCATTAAGTGAACAACTGTTAATTTGGAATTAAAACAGACACTTCAATTTCACTTATCGCATACATATAGAAAACATTAGCTATCTGCCAACGGAAATCCTGTAAAAATCGGATTAGCCGTTTTGTTTGTGTGCCACTATGTAGAAGTAATACATTATTGAAACTTAGTAAATTGGTCTAAAACCTTTGTTCTTAACGTTATGAAATATTGGAGCATATATTCTCAATATTTGAATCGTTGCTAAATACATTTCACCGCCTCATCATCTTCAGTTAATCGCGAATCCCGAAGCTATTTCCATCATAATTGTCAAAGGAAAATCAACTCTACCCCGGTAGATATAACATCTCAAACGTATATACAGGTATATTAAATTCACATTAGGCCGCGTTGACATTCCTGTTATCCGAGCAAACTACCGGGAATGAGTTATGAAATCGCTTTGTAAATAGTCCTGAGTAGATGTTTGTGTAGATTTAGAGCTGTTTGATGTGCTTGTCTCATCACTGGAGTTACTTTAGTGTGTTTACATCAAACATACATGCCCAAATCTATACATCTGTACTCTATACAGATAATAAAATTGAAGTGTTTGTTTGTAATTCCAAAATAACAGCTTTTCACTAAATGCATATGAAAGTATACACGGTACAGACATAGAAAAAACTAATTTGACAAATTTTCGTAATTACTTCGTACTTCTACGTACCAACTATTACGTAAATACTTCTTACATATGTTTATCGATGTACATAATATATATGTATGTATATAGACTACAAGTTGGTCTGTGATCGACATAAATATTCACTAACATGACAGCTTCCGAGTCTTCATGACAGTAAGTAAAGCAATATTAGTATTTATAGCTGTAATATCCGATAATTTAAGGCTTTGTTCACGTTACAGTGATAAAGCAGCCTCGCGAAATTTATAGATGCTTTGGTGAAATTTACATATTTACATACAATATTGGTGGTTCACCTAAAGCTGATTTACAAGTTTGCGTGTAAAGTGCAGTGGTTTAACTAAGATTTTTAAGCATACCATGTAGCCTTCATACACAGAGTTGAGATATTTATGGCACTGCACATCGGCTGATGGTACGTATCTATACAGATAAATAAAATTGGAGTGTCAGTTTGTAATTCCAAAATAACAGCTTTTCACTAAATGCATATGAAATCATACATGCTAATGACACTAAAAAACCAAGTTTTAAAAATTTTCTCTGTCTGTCTGTCTGTCTGTTTGTTCCGGGTAATCTCTGAAACGGTTGGACGGATTATAACGGGACTTTCACTGGTAGGTAGCTGATATTTCAAGGAGTAGCTTAGGCTACTTTTATTTATTGAAAATATTAGGGTTCCACGACAACAAGGATGAAACTAAATCTACGCGGCTGAAACTCATTATTTATTTTATTGAAAATTGAGAGTTATAGTTCTGAGAATTGCAGTTTACAGCATAATTAAGCATTGTCATATGTTCCACATATCATCCAAAAAGCATTGAACCTTTAGTAACCTCTAATAACGACACTTTACCACAGAAATAAATAGTAATAACATTTTTTTGGGACATCGGTAGTGTTAGCAAAAAATACACTTAGTAATTTAGAAGACTATATTTTAAAATCACAGTGTTACGTACAAAGTCTTAAACAGTTCTCACAATGGTTCACCAACGAATGTCCCGTCTCGTGTCAGTACTGCTGTATTTATACGCAAAAATAGTCAAATCAGTCAAACAAATTAATTTAAAGAAAATATTTAACACGAGACCGGATATCCGTTATACAAAATAATTATCAAAGGAATCTTAAACTATTAGTCAAATTAAACATTTAATAACATTAATATACCATACCAACTTCCGATATGATCCGGATCCGCTTTAAGAAATATGTATAACAAATAAAGTCAATAGAGCAACGTGTACATACAAAAAATGATAATAATGATAACAGTAGGTAATTTTATATGCACCGTATAAAATTTTAAATTATCAAAAATAATCTTTTAACTTCGTTTTTCTTCCGACCGATACAGTAACGTTTGCGACTACTAACCAGTAGGCTAATTCTCGTAATCAAAACCGTTACGATATCGTAACGACTTAGTCGCTGATAACGTTTTCGTTTCTTATCCGTCATTCGGCGTCGATTCTAAAGTCGTTCGGTTGAAGTGGATTCGACGTGAATTAAATTGAGCTTCAATCCTTTTAAATTATGTTTAAATTACTTGGTAGGGAATAGTATGTTGGTACTGGCAATAAATCATTGATTTAAAGCTTAGCTGCGTTCCGATTTTAGCGTTTCGTTGTAGTCCTATCGAAGCGCGATCGAAAAACACATGAATACCAAGTTTCGACAGTACTGCAATTGAACGAGGTTGGAACTTCAACGATATTTGAATTGAACGTTTTTACGAGAATTAGCCTACCGATCGTTGGACGACGCGATGCAAGCGCTGTCTGATGAGTGGCGACCACACGCGAGTCGGATTCGCTACCATCGACTGCGATTGAAAACAATCACGATGCATAGAGATATTTAAACTATGAGACAATAACCTAAATATGAACTAAACATATAATTATAAGATATACAAGCATGTTTATTTGGGAGCGGGAGGATGTGTTCTTGTAATGATCCCAGCGAGGCGTGTTATCGGCTCGGTACAGGCGCGTCAAGTCACGGACCGCCTGATGCGATCACATGACGGCGCCACGAACTCTGTACGTACCTATAACTATGTTTATCTATACATCTATACAGATGATTCAAAATTCACTGACTCACAGACACAATTGACTACCTTACAGACTTCTTTTTCCTTCTGACAGACTTACATTTGGAAACAAACAAACGAAACAAAGAGAAACAAACAAATCTTACAAACTTTACCTCTTTATAGGTAAAAAACTAAGCAATTCTAAAACATTAAAACAAAAGAGCCGAGGTTGTCATTGGGTACGAACAGGCGCTTGCGACACAAGCGACGCAAGTTCGAATCCCGATCCGTACCTACCCAATGAGTTTTTGTGAAAACTTGTGTAAAGTGATTCCACACCACGGCTTTACGGTGAAAAAAAAAATATCGCGAGTAAACCTGCATATGTCTGAGAAGACGTATGTATAGTGCCAGAGACGGCGATAGACTTTCCATCTGTCACGTTGGCACTTAATCATATTTGGTGAAAAGTGGGTGTTGTCACCAACACCTCTGCCGAGGTAGGCAACTGAAGTCAACCGAACATATACAAAAACAGAATTGTTTAAACTAGATATTTTTAAAAGCAGTTTCCTATGTGTAACTCACACAACAATAGTGTCACGTGTCAGATGACAGTGAGACAGCTTTATGTATCCCGAGGACTATTTCGATTGTATCTGCCATGATTTACATCGTTCTGGCATTGTTTGCAGATATTATAATAAGAGATGTATGAAATACAAAGGGAAATAAAATGATATATGTTATGTCGTAATGTTCGGACATTACACGCTGCCATCCGAATAACAGCGCGGTTCCAGTCGCCTGTATCCTCGTGGCTGATCACTTGATTATTATACGAAGCGACTGCCATCTGACCTTAGTAACCACTTTTACGAGGAAATTCGGTAATCTGAGTTAAACCAGTCACACTTCCTTAGGCCTCCAATTGACCAGTAACGATTGCAAAAGATGATACATTGGCAACCAGGACCGAAGGGTTAACGTGCTCTTCAAGGCACGGAGGGAACTCAGGCGGTCACCCATCGAACTGGCTTGGGTTACGGTTGCTTTACTTCGGGGAGAGCCGATCCCTCTTGGAGACGACGGCGACGGCGGAGCGGAGCGGCAACGCACGCCCCGTACCGCGTCCACCCAATAACCAGGGTCTAAGAATTTGGCTAAGGTGTCCCTTGCTTATCGTAAGAGGCGACTAAAAGGGACCGGAGGGCCTGCAGGTGGCGGTCGGGGTCTTGACTACCGAGCCTCGAGCCTTCATATTAGAAACCTACAAAGAAACCAAATAAAAGTCATTCGCTCGTGAACTAGACGAAACAGCGTGACCTTAAATCACGAGCTCCCAAATCTCCAATTCTGTGACCGTTTAAAGAATTGACCCTAGTTATAAAACATTTATTCGACAACAATTTAATATGGGATTTTTTATATTCATGAGTCCTTTAGCTATCAATCAAAAAGCTTTGGACGAGTATTTCACTAAAACGCTCATGAATATAGAGGGTCCGTTTAATTTAAAGAAAAATCTCTGCGACTTAGCGGTGAACACTAGGGTTTAGATACTTAATAAATATAGTTCGATGCCAATGCTACGAATGTATGAGTTGAAATGTTAATGTTGTTTGGGGAGTGTGTCAAAGCATCTTTATAAGCACTCATAACATATTAATTGAAGTGTTACTATTCTTCTACATACCCCTTAGGGGACCTTTCTAAGGAGGCTAGAAGGTATGAATAAATATTACGGAAATATAAAAACCTAACAATATATTGTCTGCCTCTTTGAACTAGTAATCTCAAGTGCAACTGCGGAACACGAGGACCTGGATTTAAACGCCAGGTAAAGCAATGTTATAGGGGTTTTCAATTTCACAATAGCAGCTTAGAGAAAACATTACAAGGGACTTAAACAAATCTGGCGAAATTTCGTTGCGCTAAGTACAACATTGCCTACTTTTGTGGGAAGTACAGACGTAGGTATATATACATATATATGTAACATATTTACGATCTGTTACGTACAGTAACTCGTCATCATTATAACATCTCAGTTTCGAATACCTTTCTTTACCCCTTAGAAGACCTTTACGAGAAAGCGTAAATATAAATATAATTCAGAAAAGAATGCGCATTTTCAGAGCTAAATCCCCCTATTGTTCTCTTCAAAGGATACTTTTTGAGAGGTATACAAATATTTGCGTCCTTCGCTTATATCTCCACTTCAAACTTGTATACACCTTTTCTTGCGTCCTAATCGATGTCTCGCGTGATATGCTGGGTATAACATCCCACTTAGGGTTACATTTGCTATTGTTTTATTGTGCTTTCCGCCTTTGATGGCTTTCATTCCATGCCCAGTTAGTTTGGGATAATAATATCTGATGTATTTTCTGTCGTATCAAAAACGAAATCCCTTTTTCAACTGCCAATTATTTAATTAACTTAAAATCTTCTTATATATAAAACTGAATCCCCATTTCTCTTGGTCACGGCATCACGCCTAAACGGCTGGATTGATTTTAACGGGACTTTTACAGGCAGATAGCTGATGTTTCAAGGAGTGCTATAGGCTAATATTATTAAAAAAACAGCATGAAACTAAATCACAACATGAAACGAAACTGCGGGACACAGCTAGTTATATTATAATTTAAAGTCCTGACTTACATATCATCACACATCCAAAACCTTTAGTCCTAGAAACTTAAAATTTGGAGGGTGTCCACCCCTAAAAGAGTTAAAAGAGGGTTGAAAGTCAAATCTTATTAAAAAAAAATCAGAGGTGTTTGTAACAACAACACCGACATTTCACCGAAAATAATTATGTGCCAACATGATAGATGGTGAGTCTATCGCCGTCTCAGGCACTACACATACATCATTGAATTACTTTTCAGACACATGCACGTTTCCTCGCGATGTTTTCCTTCGCCGTAAACCACGTGGGGTGAAATTACTGCACTTAAGTTTTTAGAACAACTAAAACCCTACCACCATGGCTCGTTACTCTTACTTATCTTAATTATTATTAAATCTATCACCGTTTTTCAACTAGGTAAACATCATTAGACACAGGTAGAATATGTAAAATATTCGATTCTATTCGCGTCTGTCGCGAGATCAGCTTTTTATGTAGTCAGTCCATATTTTGCCGCGAATTCTCGTTCAGTCCATATTTAAGGGCACAAAAATCCCTGGTACCATTAAATATTCATGCTAACGCGAGTCCCATGCTAAGCGGAGTGTGTCGCAGGTGTATGCAAAAATAACTCGGCTTAGATACACCGAAGTTTGTCATGATATAATGTTATTGGTATTTTTTATAGAACGAACATACACACAGGCTGCTCTTTAAACCTAATCAAAAAGGTATATTATAGGAATCAGATTTTTGTTGCTATGGGGTGAATAGGGAACACGTTTGAGACTAAATTATCATCGGTGAAAAGTGAGTGTTGTTATTACAACACCTCTGCCTACTAAGGAAATTTACAATAACACCAAACTTTATATCTTGTAAAATTATACAAATATATATCCCACAATTAAAACATATCGTGTTCATTAAAAACATTAAAAAAAAACACACTAGGACTTTATGGAAGATTATCATGATAGTTAAAAAAAAATGGAGACTTCCTTATTGGACAAGTCCGAAATTAAATAGATTATGCTTCGCTAATATAATCAAACAACGCTTCGTAAAAATTATCTATACAGATAAATAAAATTAAAGTGTCTGTTTGTAATTCCAAAATAATAGCTTTTCACTAAATGCATATGAAAGTGTACACGCTACTGACACTGAAAAACCAAGTTTTACAATTTTTCTCCGTCTGTCCGTCTGTCTGTCTGTCTGTCTGTCTGTTTGTTCCGGGTAATCTCTGAAACGGCTGGATGGATTTTAATGGGACGTTCACTGACAGACAGCTGATGTATCAAGGAGTAACTTAGGCTACTTTTATTTATTAAAAATATTAGGTTTCCGCGACAATAAGGATGAAACTAAATCTACGCGGGTGAAACCGCGGGGCACTGCTATGAATAAAATATTATATTTGTGAAGGTCTACTTTTTAACTCGTCTGACCTTACAATCCTATGGTTCTGGGAAACTAAATCAATATCCGACCGGCACTGTGTCTCAAGCACACTTACTCGTATATACTTCGTTTTATATTATATAGGATGAGTTCTGACAGATAGCATTTAATACACAATGGAGACGGAAATTAACCCACGATTTTTTTAAAAGAGTGAATATTTCTTATAAATTGTATAAAAGAAAGGTATAACCAAAATTATTTTGTAACTAGCTGTGCCCTGCGGTTTCACCCGCGTATATTTAGTTCCATACTTATTGACGTGGAACTCTAATATTTTTAATAAATAAAAGTAGCCTAAGTTACTCCTACCAGTGAAAGTCCCGTTAAAATCCGTCCAGCCGTTTCGGAGATTACCCGGAACAAACAGACAGACAGACAAAAAAAATAATATAACTTGGTTTTTTAGTGTCAGTAGTATATATATATACTTTCATATGCATTTAGTGAAAAGCTGTAATTTTTGAATTACAAACATACACTTCAATTTTATTTATCTGTATGTATAGATTTCGACGCGTAAAGTCTCCTTTTTTTACGGGTGTCAGTGGACATGTTTTTTACATTCGGTGAAGAATGGGGGTTGCAACACTTGCTTTCCGAAAGGCAGTAACATTTTTTTAAAGCAAATCTATACAGATAAATAAAATTGAAGTGTCTGTTTGTAATTCCAAAATTACAGCTTTTCACTAAATGTATATGAAAGTATACACGCTACTGACACTAAAAACCAAGTTTTAAAATTTTTCTCTGTCTGTCTGTCTGTCTGTTTGTTCCGGGTAATCTCTGAAACGGCTGGATTGATTTTTACGGGACTTTAACTGGTAGGTAGCTGATGTTTCAAGGAGTAACTTAGGCTACATTTATTTATCAAAAATATTAGGGTTCCGCGACAATAAGGATGAAACTAAATCTACGCGGGTGAAACCGCGGGGCACAGTTAGTAAAAAAAAATATATACCTACGTATCGCATAGATCGTGAATATAACATTCCATCACATGACACATTTTTTTTAATATTAACTTCAGCATTCGAGTTTCTAATAACAAATGACGTGTCCGTCAAGCTAGCGTACACATAGTGTAGCCTCAAAAAATAGTGCCTAAATTAAGTGCCGTGCCACGAAAATACAGTTCAAATTACACACGATGTTGCTATTACGTTTGCAATAGCAACTGCAACGCAATAGCAACTGTGCCACGAGGAGCTCGTGGCACAGTTGCTATTGCGCATATCATTCGATCAGCGAAGTTAAGCAACCATACGCCTAGCCAGTAGTTGGATGGGTGACCGCCCGAGTTGCCTCCGTGCCTCGGAGAGCACGTTAAGCTGTCGGTCCCGGTTGCCAATTTAACATCTTTGGCAATCGTTACAGGTCAGTCAGAGGCCTAAGAGAGTCTGACAACTGGTTTAACCCAGATTGCCGATTTTCCTCGAAAAAGAGGTTGCGAAGGTCAGATGGCAGTCGCTTCGTATAAAAATCAGGTGATCAGCCACATCGGGTTGAACCAAGTGCCGACCCCAAATACATGGGATTAAGGCCAGGGAGATGTTGCTATTACGTTTGTATAGGGAAATTGAGGAAGCAAGCCTCCGCAGGCCACTTAAATAAGGACCTTAATACAAGCCCAAATGATTTTTCTTGGAAAGTCGTTAGGTTTTACCGACACACGCCGGAAATGATGTGGAAAACTGTCGGCCGCTTATTTTCACTCAAATATTTACCCCACTTTGTTTATTTTTGGCAGTTTTAAACATAGGAATTTATACCGCTAAGGCAAACTAAAATTATCAGATAGCTATCGCAATGGGCTACGGGCATGTGATTGTATGCAATGTTATATATCGTCGTTGCGCGTTCAAAAGTAGCTGTGTGGTTTTACACACTTTAGGAGACGCAGAAAATGATTTTCTCGAAATATGGCCCGAGTATTAAAAAAAAAATTCTTACTATTGATACATATAACAAATTTACATAGTTTTTTTTTAAGATTAATGTTGGATAGGATAGAATAATGTTCATTACTGGAAATTTTGATACAGAGTTCACGAAATACACATAGCGACTTTTGCACGCGCAACGACGATATGTAAGTCTATACAGTTAAGTAAAATGTCTGTTTGTAATTCCTATTTAACATATTTCACTAAATGCATATAAAATTGAGTACGGTACACATACAAAAAAAATATATCGGTCTGTCTGTTGGTCCGGCTAATCTCCGAAACGGTTGGACAGATTTTAACGGGATTTTCACGGGTGGATAGTTAATGTTACAAGGTGTTACGTAGGTTTCTTTTATTTAAAAAAAATCATTAGGGTTCCGCCAAAAAGCACTAATCTAATCCTCTACACGACCATTACTGTGATATTCTGAAAAGTGGAGGTATTATTATCCAACGTCATACCCAGTCAAGCCCTACATCTATCTATACAGATAAATAAAATTGAAGTGTCTGTTTGTTATTTCAAAATAACAGCTTTTCACTAAATGCATATGATAGTATACACGCTACTGACACTAAAAAACCAAGTATAAAAATTTTTCTCTGTCTGTCTGTCTGTCCGTCTGTCTGTCTGTCTGTCTGTTTGTTCCGGATAGTCTCTGAAACGGCTGGACCGATTTTAACGGGACTTTCACTGGCAGGTAGCTGATGTTTCAAGGAGTAACTTAGGCCATTTTTATTCATTAAAAATATTAGGGTTCAGCGACAATAAGGAAGAAACTAAAACTACGCTAGTGAAACCGTGGGGCACAGCTAGTCTTTAATAAACATAGCATAAAGTTCAAATCTACATAATTAGAAATAATACGCAATTTAACGAAACGCACATTCTTACCGTTTGATGTGACGTTCATTATTTTTCTCACAGAAATAAGGAAAAATATAACATACATCTCTTTATGAATACCGTAATATTACGATTCAAATTTGTCGCATTGAATAAGTTCCAATGAACGTTCAAAATTATACTTCGCTCGAAGACACAAATAAAATGAGAGCAACATGAGGGTAACTGTTGCAAATGACAGCTATTTGGGGGAAAACTTTTGACACGATTACGGGTTGATGAAAAGTTACACCCATCTCCTTCAACCCCATGGACATCTCCCAATTAAAAATCGAGTAAGGAATACAGAGGTGGTCAGATAGATAAATTGTCGAACTAGCTGTGCCCTGTGGTTTCGCCCGCGTAGATTTAGTTTCATGATTATTTCGCAGAGCCCTAATCTAATTTAAATGAGGTACTCCTTAAAAGGCGACTCCTTAAAACATCATCTATCTACCACTGAAAGAAAAGTTAAAATCGGTCCAGCCGTTTAACAGATTACCAGAAACTTTTAGTAATTTTTAGTAATTGGTTGTTTTATATCTATACGGTATATACTTTCATATACATTTAGTAAAAAGCTGTTATTTTGGAATTACAAACTGACACTTCAATTTTATTTATCTGTATATATAATTAACCATAACGTCGACTAATCGCGCACGTAAACATCGATGTTAGAGTTTAATGTGTCAAAACCTATACGAATATTGATTCGATTCAATATCTCGATTCTTTTGGAGGCATGTTGATTTATCACATTTGCGGATGTCAATGGAATTGCGGGCTATCTGCATAAATCAACTACTGTTTCACGAATACGGTTTGAATTTGGGGTTTTGCTTTTGTACGTAATGTTATATTGAAATAGTTGCCACTTTGTGTTTGATCCCAAACTAAGCAAAACTTGAACTATTGGTTGTAATAAATTTAAAAAATTTTGTGTTTAGGTGTACTATGGTAAATCTCTTTACTACATAAATATGGTTATGCTTGAAGCCTCCGAAGTGGTAGACAGAGGTACTTATATTACCCACATTTTACCAGTAATGTTTAAGTCCCATAAAATGTGGGTGTGTAGTTCACCTCTTCCTACCCCTTCAGGGAATTATGGGGGCTGGTCATCTCAAGCTACACATTTATATTTTATTTTAACTTAAATCAACATTTCTGCATTGTAACTGTGTCCATGGGCTTATTTATTTTGAAGTTTACCCGCGTAGAGTTAATTTTATGGGTGTCCCGCAGCCCTTATGTTTTATAAAAATAATATTAGCCTAAAAAACTCCTTGGAACATCAGCTATCTGCCAGTGAAAGTCCCGTTAAAATCCCTCCAGCCGTTTACGCGTGATGCCGGATTGGAAATGGGGATTCATTTTTATATATAAAAGATTTATAATATTATCGAATAATTACTGAGTTTCGTGCCAGGTTCTTCTCAGTAAAAGCAACCTTCCAAACCCGGCGGAAGCATGTATAATTCTGAATAATTATGTCATTCTGACGGTTTGAAAGTACTTTGTAAAAAGTCTAATCAAATAAATATATATTTCAGTTTAAGTTTGTATTCACGCGTGAGCAATGTATGTAAATTAACGTAAAGCCAGTGGAGTGAGTTATGATGTTGTTAACAGTCTTAAACAACTATCGAGAGAGTTGGGCTAGAAACGTCCAAGTTTCACTATTTTAACTGATATTGTTGACTAACATCCAAGGGATTTCTACCACTCAAGTTCTGCGGCTAGAAGAAGTTAAAGTTACGAACTACTAACACTAAGTTATTAGTTTCGTTTTACTCTTGAATATTTTGATCGCACTTAATGATACTTAGTTTTAACTAGCTGTGCCCTGCGGTTTCACCCGCGTAGATTTAGTTTCATCCTTATTGTCGCGGATCCCTAATATTTTGTACAAATAAAAGTAGCCTAAGTTGCTCCTTGAAACATCAGCTACCTACCAGTGAAAGTCCCGTTAAAATCCGTCCAGCCGTTTCGGAGATTACCCGGAACAAACAGACAGACAGACAGAGAAAATTTTTAAAGCTTGGTTTATTTGTGTCAGTAGCGTGTATACTTTCATATGCATTTAGTGAAAAGCTGTAATTTTTTAATTACAAACAGACACTTCAATTTTATTTATCTGTAGATGTGTGGTTTAAATTTATATACGAGAAGACGTCACGCGGTTTCACCCGTAGTTCCCGTTCCCGTGGGAGTATGGAGATAAAATATAGCCTGTATTTAATCAGTGATAATGTAGCATTTAAATAGTGGATATTTTTTTATATCGGTCCAGTACTTTTTAAGCCAATTCCTTACAAACATACTTACATACAAATGTTTCCTATTTATAATATTGATAATAACAGTATAGATAGATATAGATACAGTAAGTTTGTTATTTTATCACGCACTTAATAAATAATAAATTTAATATTTTTGAGTGCAAATTAAAAATATTAACAACAGGTCCCATCGCGAGCTATAAGCGCTGACCATGAATGCGCAGTCGTCATTTTATGATTCTGTCTCTGTCTATATGTATGGTGTGAGGCGAATAAAAATATGCGCAGTATCCCCGCTATTTTCAATGCTGCGCTATTTGCAGGAAGCTGCTAGTAGTTGCTAAATATTAAATTTTATGCGTGACACATAATTGTTTGCACTCTAAACTATTAGAAATGGTTAGAAACAATACGGATAAGAGCCGTGACTCGAACCCATGACCTCTGCAAACCGTGTAGTTGCTGTGTCAACTGCTCATGCGTCGAATTTTTACCTCCCTTGTTTTTTCTGCGGTTTTAAAGGTACCTATTAGCTCAATTCACGTGGTAAGTTTTAGAGTGACTGCAATTCCTAGATATAAGCAGGAAAAACTCATACCCACTTACCTGGGTCTGCCATATCCCAGCCGATTGCACACATTCACTAGAAAAGCTGGTTTCTAGTTCTGATTATCCGCTTAAAATTACGCACACACAAATGTTGAACAGTAAATTGATTCGTTTGTATTAATCACTATGTTTATAACAATTTTACAAGTATATATTATACGACTCGAGCCGACGCTTTCGGCGTGTGAAATGACGTAGTGGCCTGACTTCGCTTCCCGCCTGGCGCCAGCGCAGCCGAGTACCACCGAGCGTTTGCGATTGTACCCGATTGCTTTTACTACCGTAGCAGCGCGTAAGACAAAGTACTTATATTTTTAAAAACCGAGGGTAGTTTGCGCACGCGTCACATTTCGATGTTTCATGGGCGGGAGTCGAGCACAGACTGCCGTTAGATACAAAATTGCGTAGTTTGACAAGTGACAGCTCATGATAAACGTCAGCTGTAATTGACAGCTGCATTTTGTTAATACTGATTTGAAAATTATATAATTTAACTGTGACTAAAACAATGTTCAATGAGAAATAAAAGTAAAATAAAAAAATTCTATTATGTACCTATTTTTTTTGGTTGAAATTGTACGAATATTAATATATTATTATTTATTATGAAATTTTACAAGATGCCTGACTAAATCTCGTACCGAATGAAGTACAGAAGACGTGTACCTACGTAAAAAAATAAGTGACTACTATGTGTGTGTATTCAAGTTATTGAGATAATTTAGTATATCCAGATGACTTTCGAGTGAGTTTTAATGGTAGCCATAGTAAGCAAAGAATTCAAGCGTGGCATATATATAGATGTCCTAAAAATCCAAGACAAATATACTAAAAATATAAGTTTACCATAATCAACTTTGTAAATTGAACAAAACTTAATTCCCAAACCCTATAAAACTCGTTATAAACTCCAAAAAAATATTGTGAATACATTTTTTTGTAAAAAGTTTAATTGCAACTTTTTAAATTCTACAGGGATCCACAAGTTTTCCAGTTACAGCGCTCAAAGGGACTTTTATAAATCACCGTTAAATATGCTCGGAGGAGCATCTCGTGGGTCGCACCTCATTAATTTCGACTTATTCATGACGAGATTGACTTAATTAATCTCGTTAAGGTGATAATTCGGACAAAGGTCGCATTATAATTATAAGGTACTGTCGAATTAGGTGCGGTGTGCATAATAAACACTGTTGGGTTGGGACACAATATAATGTACGTTAAAAAAGAAAAATAGGACTGTAACAATTTGCCAGTCAACTGCTACGCAAGCGACGCAAGTTCGAGTCCCACCCGGGCCTGTACCACATGCACTGTTAAAATCTCTTTTGCCTAAGATATAGATTACAAACATACATATGCTCACGCCTGTATTCCCCGAGGGGGTAGGCAGAGGTGTTGTAATAACGACACCCATTTTTCAGCGAAGATGACGTGAAAGATGGTGAGTCTATCGCCGTCCCAGGCACTATACATACGTTTTTGAATTACCTCTCAGACATATGTAGGTTTTCTCACGATGTATTTCTTCACCGTAAAACACGCGGTCTGAAATCACTGTACGTAAGTTTTTTAGAAAAAGTCTTTGGTACAGGCTCCACTGGGATTCGAACTTGCGTAGCAGGCGACTACTCAAACCTCAAGGCCAACACGGCTTTTTAGATATAGATTGGTTACCCACTAAATAAATACACACCTAATTTGGAAGCACCTTTTAAAAAGTACCGTTTAACTGGCGCCCAACGCCCTTAACCAATTGTGTGGAGGGCCATTAAGTCGCCGATAATGGCCTAAGTTTTAGCCCTCCAGCCTACGAGCCCGTTTCGTTACCAATTACAAAGAGAACTTAAAGGACAGTTACCAGAAAAATACATTTTTAGAAATTCTATGTAAGTAGAAATTTTTATGATTTCATAATTTATTCATAAATCTATACATCTATACTCTATACGGATAAATAAATTTGAAGTGTCTGTTTGTAATTCCAAAATAACAGCTTTTCTCTACATGCATATGAAAGTATACACGATACTGACATAGGAAACCCAATTTATTTATTTTTTCTCTGTCTGTCCATCTGTCTATATGTCTGTCTTTAAACGGCTGAACCGATTTAAACGGAACATTCACTGGAAGATAGCTAATGTTACAAGGAATAACATAGGCCACTTATATTTAAAAAAAACATTATTGTTCCGCGGGTCCACGCAGGTGAAACTGCGGGGCACAGTACATAATATATCTGACTCACATCATAAAATTGAACAGCACTCATTCCATTTTCTCACATCTTTTTTGAGACATTTCTGTCCAACCAGTATAGCTGAGATGACAAAGTGAGTAATCTCACTTCTCACAATCGGCGGTAAGTTCATCCCCTCCCTGAAACTGAATGGTCTCTCACAGTGCACTTTCAAAGGGACTTCCTTCCCGCAGCGCTTTGGTATAGCTCTCCAATGTGGCACCAACTTAGCAGCTGCACGCGGCACTAAAGCAAAACTGCTTTCAACTTTTGACTTCAAACAACATCGGCAAAACGTAATTAAGACTTGATAAATGACGCTCAAAAATTGCTATAATAAGTACTAAATAACATATTGTTTTGGTAACTACTATGAAAACATGCTTATATATATAGGAATACTTACTTCCGCGATTGGTGTTAGCGTGGTGATTTATAGCCTTATAGTCTTCCTCGATAGCGGGCTATCTAACACTGAAATAATTTCTCAAACTTCCTGAGATTAGCGCTTTATTTTTATTATGATTAGTGATTAAATTTAAAATCTTGAAAATATGGGCATTTAACAATTTGTATTTCTTCAAATTAATCATTATGCAAAGAGGTGAGTATTTGTGTCCGGGCAATGGCAAGTTAAACTAACGTAAACCCGGTAAACCCTGTTAGGGCTCAGCACCATGAGTACTGGACCTTTTGAAGTATTTTTTCTATATTAAAAGTAATTATCATGGGTTACTGTTGTAACATGGCTGTTACTGGTTTCAACTTGATTGAAGGCGTCAATTACAGTATTTAAAGACAGGTAAATAAAGTACAAATTCCAACAATTTCTCAATTCCAGCAATCAGAGTGTTTCAATAGAATCCGAAGCTCTAAGCCTGAGCCGGGTTTGATCGGTGACCTCTAACGAGCTGACAATTAATTGAATAATCCAATGAAATCAACGCTTCCAGCCTTTCCTTCATTTTGACACTTATAGACTAAGAGCTAGTGAATGTTAATTAAATTGGTAATTTGTGAGAAAAATCGATATTACTCTAAACTAATTCTATCTTGTTCTGTCCTATTGCACCCGAATTTGTCCCTCTGTTGGATACAGAAACTTTCTATTTTATTAAAATAAAATAAATGTTACGCGATTTAATCCACGCTGTTCCCGATCTTGCTTAAGATGTAGCTATAATAATTCGTTTTTAATTTATTCGTACAGAAGTACAAATATGTTCTCTTTATATTACTAAAGTTATAACATTGTAGATAAAGATATAGATGAAAAGTTAGCTCTGTCAGTTCTCCTCTAGGTGGCTTAAATGCGCCACAGCACCTGGTTCCAGCGGGAACCTGCCACCTTCTTCAGGTCATCAGACCATCTGACTCAAGCGCGTACTACAGCTATATTTTCCTCGACGTGGTCCCCACTCTAGAACTCGTCAGGTCCTCCAGCCATTACCCGCATCTCTCTAATATGTTTTTTTCTAACAAACCTCTCGACCATTAAAAGGATTCGTTGACGGTATTTATAATATGATCATTTGAAAACGGATAAGATTCCAATTTACGATAATTGGAAATTTTAAGATCAAATTTGAAACAAGAATGGAACTGGATGAATTTAAATTTTGCAACGATTGCGAAGTAAGTTAAGTACTACAACTAAGAAATTCATAAATTTGATATAATATTACATAATATGTATTGTAAGTTGGCAATAAGCTCCGTGACTATAATACTGTCAGTTAATTAATCCTTGGTGGAGATAATGACGACTTTAGGGCTGCAGTTTCTAAGTATTTAGCAAAATGTTACTTTATTAAACAATCATCATAGGGTTGAACAATATTTAAACATTAAATATATCATTGCAGGGTCTAATCTAGTAGCATCACTGCGTAAAAAGCCTATTTTGCATACTCCGCGAGCGATGTAGAGTGTCCTTGAATGCACATTAGTAATAATTTTATGAGTCTGTCCGTCTGCATGTCGCGACGCGAATATATCGGCAGTTGCCACCACTCTTTAGCATGTGCTCTCATAGCCCGCGGCGGCACTTAAAATGAATTTCTTCATAAAATTTGATTGAAATAAAAACCACACTGACCAGGGGGCTACCATCGTTAATGCAGCGACATCTTACTAACATATTAACTTGGGCGCTTAATTTAAGTATCACAAAATGCGACGTCAAAGCTGAGAAACTGTTAATAAGCCGATGATGGTAGGCCCCCTGGCTCTCCTAATTATTATTTCAATATGCATAGTCATATTACGTTAACTGCGTTGCCAGATTCGTTGGCCAATTAATCATTACGAGCTTGACCGCGCAATGGAACGGACGTGCCATTTTCAATGCGCAAGTGCATCGTCATACTGATATTAATGAGCGTATGAGTAATCTGACAGTTGAGCAACAAATCCGGCTACTGCTCGATGTCCTACAGTGCTTACCACATTTGACTTCGACTAAACCTTTACGCTGTGTCTGCCGAAATTATCGCAGTCTCGAATGAGTGTCACATACATCATGTCATATACTTTTATTTATTAAAAATATTAGGGTTCCGTGACAATAATGGATGAAACTAAATCTACGCGGGTGAAACCGCAGGGCACAGCTAGTAAATTAAATAAATCATAAGCTATTATATAAGCCAGTTTTTTGTAAACCTTAAGATAGTATGGAAAATTTCTAAGATACATTACATAGTAACACGGCAGAGATGCTATGTCACAGGCACCGAATGTGAGCAACCGCTTTGGACTACTTTGACACTCGACGTCGAGTGCGTCGCTGACAATCCTTTCATGACAACCTGGCTGTACGTCTGAGATGTAGTTTATTGGTATTTTATTATCTTCAGTGAAAAGTGGGTGTTGTAAAGAATTCAACGAGCAGTTAAATAGTTTTTTACGCAACAAGGTGTTTAATTTTTTTGTACATGATGTTAAAAATCAGCATTTCGGCTTTGACATAAGACCGAATTTTATCATTTGCTTTTCTCTTCCTTCCTTTTCATTATTTCATTATTAGCAATTTTCTTATTATATAGTATGAGCGTTAGGAAGTACAATCTTTGTGAATCCTCGCACTATAATCATGCGGTGTTTACCTGTAAAAGGTTTAACACATTAGCATAAGACCATTAGACTGATTCTATTTAACATAAGTGATGTGTATAAACTGTTGGCAAACCTTAAATAAATAAATAAATAAATAAATAAATTTATATTGGAGTAAGTAGCAAGAAGGCCAGGGCCCATTTGAATACTGGCCTTCTATGATTAAAAATAAGAATGATTTAAATTTAAAAATAGTGCAATGTCTTTTGTTTTTGGTTACATTACTATTGCTATTGAATTTTTCATATTGGTCCTGTAAATCAATCAATTATTGTTTTGTCAAAATAAAATATTGTTATTGAAAGTTGAAAAGCCCTATTTAATTGATATTGACGAGTTGACGATGCTGTTTAAGTACAACTGAAGCAAATATTCATGAATAAACTTAGGGTTTATTCAAAGGTTTGACTCAAACATAAAATCTTTTGATTATTTTTCATTAATTAAAACAGCGGTTAATCTTTGTCATCCAAAAATTTATGAGAGGGATAATTTCGTTAAAACCCCAGCATTTTTTTGACAATCATAACTCACTTTGAATTTATTACAACCTTTTAATTAAAACATTTTAATCGTAAATCTAGAGATGGCAAGTATATTGTTTCTTTGAATTATTGCAATACCAGTTTCAGTCCGCGGGTTTGCCTGCGTTTTGTTAGGGATACCTGATTGAACTTGATAAAAAAAAAAAGCATATGTTACTCAGTAATCTATACATCTTCTCTACAGATAAATAAAATTGAAGTGTCTTTTTGTAATTTCAAAATAATAGCTTTTCACTAAATGCATATGAAAGTATATACACGATACTGAAACTAAAAAACCAAGTTTTAAAATTTTTCTCATACGTGTACTGCACAATGTAGGTAAGAAAGTACATTTGTAAATCAACTTCTACACATGTATAATCCTGTAAATTGTGTCATTCTGACGATTTGAATGTTCTTTGTTAAAAGTCTAGTCGAACAAAGATATTTTTTACTTTGAATATACAAAATCTCAATGGTTCGGATTACCAGTGTGTGCGGTTTTCATAAAATCGCCGTCACAAGTCACCGCGTCGACGTAAACGCAGATTTGTATGGGCTCACAACAGTGTCATGTTTAGGTCGACAGAGGCGCTGTTCCGATCCTATAAATGTGCGTTTACGTTGACGTGGTAACTTGTCACGGCGGCAGTGAAAAACTCGCACTAGGCACTCAGGATTTGAACACGCGTCGCTTGCGTAGCAGGCGACTACTCAAACTCTTATTGTATTTCAACCAATACGTAAATAAACAATCAGAAAATAAGCAAATTATGTTTTAATAAGGTAATCAAATTAAAACGACAATATCATGAGACGTTTTTACGAGCGAGATAAAAATAATACCCCCAAACCACATAAGTACTTAAGATAAGCGGAACTTGAATATAATTTCCAAAATCTCATATAAAACGCCTTACCAACTCCCAGCCAGTAGGAGCCCAACTTTGCGCTATTAATAACCAGTTGTAAAACAGTTAAGAACTATTTAATGGGTTGTACGGCACAAACACGCCGGTAAGTTTGGTTGCTTCATGGAAAAATGATATTTAAACATCTCCATGGGAGGTTTATATTAAAGAACTAGCTGTGCCCCGCGGTTTCACCCGCGTAGATTTAGTTTCTTCCTTATTGTCCCGGAACATTTTTAATAAATAAAAGCCTAAGTTACTCCTTGAAACATCAGCTACCTACCAGTGAAAGTCCCGTTAAAATCCGTCCAGCCGTTTCAGAGATAACCCGGAACAAACAAACAGACAGACAAGCAGACAGACAGAGAAAAATTTAAAACTTGATTTTTTTAGTGTCAGTATCGTGTATACTTTCATATGCATTTAGTGAAAAGCTGTTATTTTGGAATTAAAAACAGACACTTCACTTTTATTTATCTGTATAGATTGAATTCGCCATTTGCATACATATTATTTTGTCCGTTTGTACACATCTCCATACGGTTTAGTAATATACTAGCTATGCCGCGCGGTTCTGTGGAACTCTAATGTTTTTTTTCTATAAGTGGCAAAGACCCGTTAAATCGGTGCCATCATTTCAGAGATTACAAACGGGTTAAAAATAATTTTTTTTGATGTCAGTACCATATATACTTTCATATGCATTAAGTGAAACGCTTATTTTGGAATTACAAATAGATATTTCAATTTTATTTATCTGTATACGCATCAAATAAACGCTATTAGGTATGAATTAAGCTCGTACGTACGTTCAGAGCCCCTTAATTAGTAGAATATAACTCTCTGTACAATCTGGTTGTTGGAATAAAATCCCCCCATCCAAATGATCTGTCTTCCGAACAAAACGCGCACATCTTTCGGAGATATTTACTTATTTCGCAAATAACTCATAGCCGTCCGTTTCACTTGATTTATCACCACTCGCCATTCTGATGTAATAAGATACGGTGTAACTATATCCCTTTTAGCTATATACAGATAAATAAAATTGAAGTGTCTGTTTGTAACTCCAAAATAACAGTTTTTCACTAAATGCATATGAAAATATTCACGGTACCGACATAGAAAAACCAATTTTTAGGTTTTTTCTCTGTCTGTCTGTCTGTCTGTCCGTCTGTCTGTCCGTCTGTCTATCTGTTTGTTCCGGGTAATCTTCTAAACGACTGGATGGATTTTAACGGGACTTTCACTGACGTAACTTAGGCTACTTAGATATTTTAAAAACATTAGGGATCCGCGGGCAATCATTAAATTTAAATCTACGCGGGTAAACCGCGGGGCACAGCTAGTAAACAAATAAATATGAAAACAGTTGAAACTAGACTACATAATACTAAGTATGTATTCGTTTCCATTGAAAGATCATCTCAAGAAAAGCCGTGGAGGCCCTGGGGTTTGAGCAGCCTCCAGCGACGCAAGTTGAATCCTAACGGGAACTGTACCAATGAGTTTTCTAAAAACTTATGTGCGTTGATTTCACAAATAAAACATCGGGAGGTAACCTGCATGCATATGTCTGGGAAGGAAATTCAAAGACGTATGTATTGTGCCTGAGACGATGAGAGACTCACCATCTGTCGGGTTGGCACTTAATCATCTTGGGTTAAAAGTGAGTGTTGTTATTACAGCACCTCTGCCTACCTCTTTGGGGAATACAGGCGTGAGCGTATGTGTGTATTTAAATACGGTAAATGTACGAATAACATAAAAAGATTGATTTGTAAAACCGAAATAAAATCCCTTCTTGACATTAACGGATTGATTCGCTGAAAAGGTAATTTACTATTGAAAAGTCCCTGATTGAGTAGGAAGGTATAATTCACTATGTTTTTAAGGAATATTTAAAACTAGCGCGTGCCCTCGACTTCGTCCACGTGGAATAGTTGCTTTGGGTTACCGTTAACTTTAACCCGCGATTGGTCTTAGCGAGATGACATATAGCCGCCTTCCTCGATGGATGATGATGGATGATGATGAATTGAAATAATTCTGAGATTTACGCATTCCAACTAACAAAAAAACAAAAGCTTCAGCATTATATATTAATTACTAGCTGTGCCCTGCGGTTACACTGGCGTAGTTTCCGGTCACATTGGATTATCGAGACAAAAATCCCATGTCCTTCCCTAGGGTTCAACCTACTTCGTTACCAAAATTCATCCAGATCGGTTCAGTGGTTTTGGCGTGAAAGCGAGAGACAGACAGAGGAACAGAGTTACTTTCGCATTTATAATATTAGTTAGGATTAGTACCTATAGAGTGAAGATGATTATATATTTATTTGAAACGATAAAAAAATTTGTTTCTTAACTCGGCATCAAGCCGCATATCTGAGCCATTACCGTGCTCTCTGCAATTTATTTGAACGAGTTAAGTACATTCATTCATCTCAACGAAGCTCACTTTATACGGAGTGATTTGTTCCTGGGATCCTTTGAAAGATCTGCGTCAATCGCTACGATGTTTAAGTCACAAATTGCCGAATGAAAATGAACGCTTCTTGTCGCGGTAGTAGAGTAGAAATGAGATTAACATTTGAAGTCCTAGCGCAGTGAATAATCTAATAACTACTTGTATATTATATAATATTAAACTAATTAGGTAAAGTAATACTGTCGGTATTAACTCTTTTCTGTCTCATTTATCTGTGTCGTGTTTTGAAATAACCTTTTTGTTAAATATCAAATCAGCTGATATTGCTAAAATTCTGCTGTAACCAATTAGATTCTATTAAAATGTACTTAAACAACCCTATGTATAAAGAAGGGACACACGTAAAAAAAAAACCGGGGAGTTTGTTTCGCCGTTTCTTCTCCTGACGGGCTTATATTTTGGAAACAGTAGTAAATTAACCTAACGTTAGCGTAAGAGAAATGACGTTCAATAAGTGTTCCAAGTGTCCCTTATGTTGAATAAAACTTTTTGGTTTGATTTGATTTGATGAGATTGTAGACACCAAAACACAATGTCCAAAGTTCAGTAACCCATTTTTGGCTTTTGCAACAGCGAAGTGCAATATAGTAAAAATAAGGTTGTTCCCATGACATATTGTGTTCCAAGGATCGTAAATATTTTAAGAATTTGTTTCAAAAATTCAAAATAATTATCTACACTTGAATAAACGTCTAACAAATTACTTTCAAATTGTCAGATCAACACAAGCATGAAGTCACTACCCGGTAGTGACTTCGGGAGGTTGCTTTTACTAAGAATAACCCGACAAGTAACAAAGTGATTACTCTTTTATGCCCATGCCCATGGCATTTATGCAGTAAGCAGAGCTACTTAAGAACTTCTGAGCTTTGGCGTTTAATTTTTTTAAAATTAATAATTGAAGCTGCATTGAATGCGCAGTATTCGTTCATGAGTCTGTCCCTGTCTATATGTATGGCGCGAGGCGAACAAAAACATGAGCATACACATGTGCAAAGACATACCACAATTTATCGCTGCGCGTTCCTTACTCGTGACGGGACCAGTTACTTTCATTATTATGATATTGTATGAATTGAACCAATGAATGATATTTACAATCACCGTAATAAACTCTGTACTAGAATCGTAGATCAATTTGAATAATGATTTAAAACGTTAAACAGAATAGTTAGTCCTGTGTCTGGGTAGGATTGTCCAATCTCCCTAATATTTTGCACAAAGTAAATAGTTATTTGTTATACAAGAGTGCAAAGTTGCTTTTTAACCGCGTGTTCAATTTTGATGACCGAGCAAGCGAAGGATTCTAAAATTAGAATCCTGAGCGTTAGCGAGGGAATCAAAAGAGCACGAGGTGAAAAATCTTTGCACTCGAGTGCAACACGTAACTTTTCATTCCACCACAGCGAGGAAATGACTAAATGCAAAAAAAAAACGTTTACAATCACAAGATAGGTACACTTTTATTTCAGTTTAGGTATTAATTACTACATTATGACAGATACCTAAGTATTACAGAATAATCTTTTTAATTCACAAACTTAGTGCACGATGTTCTAAATTCAATTTACTTTATCCTCTAGAGAATAAAAACGGCTTTTCCACTCAGATATTGAAGATTAAAAATACTCTTTCCGAGATGGTGGGATGAAAATATAATTTTCTGTCCAGACACCCTATTTTACGAAGCTACATTCATTTAGTGAGCTGCTGGCTTACAATTTACCCGTATTAGTTAATTAATGCTTCATAATCATTTCTTACAACATAATAGCAGGAAAGGTAGAAGGGAAAAGAGGAAGAGGAAGACAAAGGTTAGCATACATGAGACAAGTTAAAGAAAATGTGTCTGTCATGACGTATAGGGGGGTCATTGACATAGCACTGGACAGAGACAAGTGGAAAGAGTTGCATCGGTTACACCGACAAGAGTTACTCTTATATTTTAATTACTCTTAAATTCATGATGTTGAATCATCCTTAGTATTTAGTTATGTTAGCTCAGACAATCTCTGGAGGGCCTTATGGTACTCCAACCCCAACCCAAGCCAGTAGTTGGATGACCGCCTGAGTATCCGCCGTGCCTCGGAGAGCACGTTAATCCGTCGTTCCCGATTGGCAATTTAACATCTTTGGCAAAAAAAAGTCTGACAACTGGTTTAACCGAAATTACCAATTTTCCTGGTTAGAGAGGTTACGAAGGTAATATGGCAGTCACTTTGTGTATACATCAAGTGATCAGCTATATTGGGTTAAATCAAGGACTGACCCCAACAATACATAGGGTAAGGCCCGCCCGGGAGATGAGCTCAGAGTGCCTAGTACGAGTTTTCTTAAAATCGCCGTCACAAGTCACCGTGTATGGGATCGGAGCAGCACTCTGTCGGCCTAAACATAACACTATTGTGAGTCCATACAAATCTGCGTTTACGTCGACGCGGTGACGTGTGACGGCGATTTTAAGAAAACTCGCACTAGGCACTCAGACTTTTCCTACTTCATAATCTCTCTAATTATATATATCTACTATACCTACACATAAATAAAACTGAAGTTACATAAAGTCAATCAGTCAATCAATTATTAAAAAAAGCTCTGTCTGTTTGTTCCGGCTAATCTCTATAACGGCTGGACCGATTTTAATAAGAAATTCAGTGGCAGATAGCTGATGATGCAAAGACATAACAGAAGATTGTTTACAAAAAAAAATTATACGAAATAAAGCACATGATATTGAATATATGCAGGCGAAACCCCCGTGCACAACTAGTCTAAAATATATTTCCTTACAACCGTTCCCCTTTCCTTCAGTTTCCAATCAATGTAAATGTCCGACTAATAGATTTGTCAACATTTCCCAATAGTCCTTACGGCGAAGACAATAGAAGCTAACTTCGCTTGCAGACTCCAAAGCGTTTTATGTAAATAGGAGTGTTTTAGAATGGTTTCCTTTTATTCTTGTCAGTCTATTTTATCATTGTGCTCTTGGAGTTCCGTGGCGAGGAGAGAATAATTTTGCATTTAATTTGCAGTCGTTTGTTTTGAATGACAGGTATGGTACAGCTTTTTAATGCTCTTGTACGCAACGAAAACGTACTCGTACGTATTCGTTGCTATTAGTACTCGTTACTATTGGTATCGTTACGTTACTCGTTACTATTGGTATCGTTACGTTACTTGTTACTATTGGTTTCGTTATGTTACTGGTTACTATTAGTATCATTACGTTACTATTGGTATCGTTACGGTACTCTTTACTCACCTCACAACATACTATGTAATGTTAGAGCAACGAATCGAATCGTATTGCGTACGCGTATAGTATGGCGTGGCGTGCGGCGTCGTAGCATTATCATTTTGTTTCATTTAAAGAAGGTTTTTATTAACTGAATAATATTGAGATTATCGCTTTTGCACATCGTTTTTTGGAGGCGGGTTGTGGTTGCATTCCAAAGATGGCGGATCAACGCATTTCATACTTGGGTTACCACCGGGACCCATATTTACTAAATCGATTTATTGAAATTAATTTTTTTTTAATTTTTTACTTGAACACTAAAATCTCATCTAGCTCATCTGACATAACCTTATTTTTCTTGGGTATTCTTCTAAGATTTCAACTTTGATTATTTAAAAGCGGCCAATGATTTGTTAGATTGAGTCCGATTGTGATGCTGAGACCTTACAGTACCTAGATGAGAAGAAAAACAATTCTTGTCAACCCTATACTGCCTCTAGTCTCTGTTAACAAATGGTGTTTTGGCCTGTCAAGGCGAGAGGTTGTGGCAAAATACCACTTATAATAGGATACAGGCAATAAATAATGTGGAATTACTCTTTGTTCTGGGCTTATGTCAGTATTGTGAAGTGCAAAAAGTATCCTGCTATTTTTCTATGATTGTTTATCATAAAAAATATCATTTGTTTTGTGATATATCTATACTCATAAGCTCATATTGCCATAGTTATGTGTGACAGTGACAGACTTATACACGTCATGTACATCTGTCTGTTAATAAGAGTTAAACTATCATGACAATAAGAGGTCGTGGTAAGGCCTCTGAACGAAGTAAAGCGTTATTCAGTTTAAGCCTGTAGACAAAGTAACATTATCAACGCGCTTTACATGAGAATGACATATGTCTCGTGTCTGATTTATATAATTTCCATACATTTTGTATCGCTTCTATTAGCGCAAGCGCGCGAGTATGTCATTTTGTCTACGGGTACTGCATTAAGCACTTATGTTCGAAAAAAATACCACTGGCTCGCAAACTAGCCTCCTGAGAAGAAACTCAGCCAATTTACTTGCATTTTTCATCAACTATAAACGGGAGTATTTTGTTAGTTGTGTGTTGAGGAGAGCATTTACATATTTAAGGAATTATAATAGTTATGTAAGCTACTGACGTGTGGGACGCCATCTTGAGAACTTTCATAGCAGAACCTCTGGACTGGCTTTGCAAACATTTGGTATATTGATAGTTTTAATCCCAAGGATGACCAAAGACTATATAACAAAATTATACGAGGATAAAGCTAGTGTATTTGTAACACCTAATTGCCAATTAAAACGCAGGTCGTTACTGACACCTTTCGTAATGTTTCTATTCGCTCGATTCCATCTTCTCGTACAAATATATTGCCTTGTTTGGCGAACTAATTGGATGGATAATTATGAATGTTAGTTTAAATTTATTGTGCAAAAGTCATCTACTGATACTAATAGATAATATCTATACTAATATTGTAGAAAGGAAAACCTTGTTTGTAACGAAAAGGCTCTTGCTAGAGCCGGCGCGCGCCGCCCCACTAGCCTTCAACACGTCCCTAAATAATACCACTCAGATCCAGCTCCCTAGCTCATCCCCCAGCAACGCCTTAAGCCGAGGTCCGAGCTCGCTCTTGTTTTCCGAGGTGCTTTGTTTTCAAGTGTAAGCTCGGCTGGAGGCACTTGTATCTCGCTCTTTAGTCCCGTTAAGCAGTGGAGGTAACTCCCCCCTACCAACTGCGAATGAGTAAATCGTAAAAAAAAACCCTGCTCTTAATTTCGATTCTAGTAGTATATTATGGACCATACCCTAATTCCCAGTAGCCCTATTATTATGTAGTATTATTATGTAGTCTGTCGTAAATAAATGCTATATTTTTGTAAAAAGTTAAGGCTGTATGCGACCGTGGCGCACCTGCAAACGGGGCTAATGTTTTCCGGCACTAGGCACCGGCTGTCAGGAAATTATGAACTACTAATGTAGGAATAGTGTTGCTAATGCTCGGGCCGGTAGCAAAATGTTACGCGAAAACGCTGGTAATTTATGCTTGGAATCAGCAATTGGAAAAGCAATCTTTGATGCAGATTTTACTGTAAATAGATGTGTAGTGTAAAAATGAAAATTAACGTACTGCTCTTAAACTAAATGAAGCGACAATCGATATTCTATATAGCAGAGAGGTTATTTTTATCCGTATAGATTAACTTTTTTTATTTGTATTTTTTTTTTTTTTTTATATTTGATTATTGTTGGGTTAAGCAGGTTAAATAAAATGTTCTGTGATTATATTATTTGAATATAATGAGTTTATTAAACTAAAAACAGAATTAACAGAAAGATCGCACAGTTACCGGGACGGCCATATTGAAGAGAGAGCGAGACAGAGAGCACGCCAGCAGAAGGCTATATTTGCGTTCCATTTACAACAATTATTATTCTAATTTATCTGTACAGATTAACATTTTGATATTTAAATCGTTAAATGTCTTAAGATCAAGCTTCACTCCAAGTTTGTAAATGTGCATACAATAAAATTAAAGACTATTTTCTTTACGAGCTGTTCACCTTTTCTGTCGAAGCTGCATAAAAATGATAATATAAAATCGCGTCACGATTCTTCCCCCTCTTTAGACGCTTCTTCTTAATGTGATTTGGACTGCTCCTTAATGTCAAAATGTAACCATTTCCTCGTTAATGTATTCGATTCGAGTCACGTGGCGTTGCACTCCTGCTGTTAGCGACAGGCTCACATCCAACCTTTTTCTTGTAGTACTTTATGTTTCTTTATAAAATATCTTATGACACAATATGTCTAATACAGTTTTGTTCGCCAATGGTAGTATTATTGTTCACAATCAAAATATTAAGAAACCTTCCGTGTAGGAACCAGCCAACAAGTTGGTCTTCGGCCGGATTTATTTCCTACATTCCGCACGCCACCACACATTATGGTTAAAACTCGTGGTGCCGCCCGATTGGATCGGGAAAGGACGACAAATGTTGACTTCGAAGAATGTGAGGGTGAGTCCGCAGCTGCATTAGGCGCAGCACCGGGCCCTCACAGTATGCCTGCGCCATCGGTGTCCGCCAGGTCCAAAAGATCGGCGCTATCACTTGACGCGCGTAGAAAAAAGTTGATATTTGACGCAACGGAACGGAAGGCCAGAATTGAAATGAAACTTATTGAAGATAAGTTACAGGCGGACTTAGCTGACCTAGAAGAAGAAAAATACAGTTCACTCAATGATGCTAGGAGCTGCGCACCGCCAGTAAGTCGTGTGGAGGATTGGATAGATAGTAGTCAGATGAAGGAACCGGAGAAGCAGCAGGTGGCCCCCGAGTATGGACCTATATCGGGTGACCTGCTTCAACCGTCCGATACTGTCCAGATGCTGGCTGCAGCGGTAAAGAACCTCAGCGCCGCCTCCACCCACTCGAAACCGAACGCCACCCTATTAAGTCGAATGTGTACTCCGAAAGATTTGCCTGAGTTCTCCGGTGACCCGTTAGAATGGTTGCACTTCAAGCAGGCGTATGAGGAGTCTTCGGACGTGTGCGGCTTCACACAAAAGGAAAATTTATGGAGATTAAGGAAATGTCTGAGAGGTTCAGCAAAGGAAGCTGTGTCGGCTCTTTTACTCAGCGCTACTTCGCCCGACAGGGTGATGTCTACATTAGAGCTACGCTTCGGGGACCCAGACAATATAATTAGTCGTTTAACACAGGATATAAAGAAGTTGCCGCCTGTGTCGAGCGATTACGTCAAAGATATCGTGCCATTTTCTGTAAAGATACAGAACTTCGTGGAGGCCGTGCGTGCTGTCAACAGGGAAGAATACTTGCAAGGTATGAATATGGTTTCACTGATTCTCTCCAAGCTGCCGACAGTACTGATATCCAAATGGTCTGATTATAGCTTCCCGCTTATAAAGGAAAAGATGAAGTCACGTTTGGATATTTTATCCGACTTCTTGCATATGGAGGCAATAAAAATAACTACAACGTCCAATATGTGTGTGCTTAGAACGCGCAATGACGTTCATAAGCCTAAGCAATACGACGGCAACATAAGGACACAGACTGTTCTTATACAGTCCGAGGAACATACAGAGAACTATTGCAAGTTCTACCGCTCACCAGGTCACAAGTTGACAACATGTAAACGCTTCAAAAAGACGCTTCGACGAATCAGATGGCAACATGTAAAACGCAATGGTACGTGCTTTAAATGTTTGGAGTCAACTCATAATAGAGAGACATGCCCAGCGCCAGTATGTGATGTAGATGGCTGTGGACTCCCTCATCATAGGTTGCTACATTACCCCGCTATTAGCTACCATGACAGCGGTCAATCGAGTGAGCGACGCCGAGTGCCTCAGCAACGAGAGCAAGCTGATTCTGCTGATGCGGTCGTTGAGACAGTAACGCACGTAAACGCGTCAGCATGTAAGGTCCTGCTGAAGGTTGTACCTGTCCGCATATTAAAAGAGAACGGGGACGGCTTCGTCGAGACGAGCGCTCTACTGGACGATGGGTCTACGGTCACCATGATAAGCTCCGAGCTCGCCGCCCGCGCAGGGCTCAGCGGGCGTACTGAAACAATACGTGTGCGTGGACCGTGGAATAACGATGACATTATGTGTGATACAAGTGTGTTGAATTTGAGACTATGCGGCTTTGATAATAACATTCATTATGTAAAAGCACGTAGTGTAGCGGGTTTGAATTTGCCTGTGCAAGGGTTGTCCTTTATATCTTCCCAGTATACTTATTTAAAAGATATCGAGGACAAGCTGTGTAAGGGTGAAGTTAAACCTGAAATGCTCATAGGTCAGGATAATTTTAATTTATTATTACCTTTACATGTAAAGTTAGGTAACACCAATGAGCCGTCTGCTACCCTTACCCCCCTAGGGTGGTCTATCCACGGCAGTATTCGTCTCCCGGGAGGTACACGCGGTGCAGCTGGCACTAGCGCGCACGATCACGTCGACACCACTTTGCTGGTGTCAGAGCAGCTCTACGATGATCACGTCCTGAGAGATCTGCACGAGGAAGTGCGGCGACACTTCACCTTAGAGTCAATGGGTGTATCAGGTAAGCCTCGGGTAAACACTGAAGACGAGTACGCTGTTAAGCAGCTTGAGCAATCCTCAAAGCTAATAAATGGTAGGTGGTACGTCGGCTTGCCATGGAAAGATCCTGACTGCACCATGCCCGACTCGCATCCCAGCGCATTACGGCGATTAAAAGGCGTAGAAAGAAAGATGGCCAGGGATGAAGGGTACGGGTCAAGGTACGTAGAGCGTGTACGTCACTTGTTTGATAATGATTTTGCAGAGGAAATCAAAGATTCTCAACGCACAGACAAGACATGGTATCTACCACATTTTGGAGTCGATAATCCGAATAAAAAGAAGCTTCGATTGGTGTTTGATGCGGCAGACACTACTGAAGGTAAAAGTTTAAATGACTACTTACTAAAGGGCCCTGACCTCCTCGCGTCACTATTAGGAGTTATGATGCGTTTCAAGGAAAATAGAGTAGCCGTGATGGGTGACATAAAAGACATGTTTCTTAGAATTAAAATCTTGCCAGAGTACCATGACGCGCTTAGGTTTTTGTGGAGAGATAACCCTAATGTGCCAGTAAAGACATATGTAATGACCTCACTTATATTTGGTGCAAATTGTTCGCCATTCATTGCACAGTTTATCAGGAACAAAAATGCACTTCGATTTCAGTCTTCTATGCCAGCCGCGGTTGATGCTATCCTTAACTCGCATTACATGGACAATTACGTGCAGAGTCTGCCGGATGAAGCCACAGCGATCCAAATGGTAAGCGATGTCGCTCGTATTCACCAAGAAGGAGGCTTTCATATTCGGAACTGGACTAGTAATAGCGTAGAAGTGATTGATAGTTTGCCAGCTGATACTTTAGGATCTACTGCTATGAAGATTAAACTCGATCAACAGTGTGACAGCGAACGGATTCTAGGTGTTGTATGGTATCCAGCTACGGACGAGCTGGCTGGCTTTCGATGTATCTCTCGACGGGGCTGGCCGCGATACATCTACTCCGATAATGGGACGAACCTGAGAAGTGCAGACACCGAACTTCGTAAGGCCATGAAAAAGATAGATGACGGCCCTCTTAAGATTTTTGCCGCCAACGCCGCGTTCAGTGGATTTTTCATTCCCCCGGTTAGTCCCCATTGGGGTGGGGCTTGGGAACGATTAGTGAGAAGTATTAAAACATCGCTCCGTGTTGTTATGATGGAACGCTTACCGAAGGATGAAACTAAATTCATTTTGGCAGAAGTAGAAAATATTATTAATGGCAGGCCCCTAACTCATGTATCTGTTGAAGCTGGCAGTTCGGAATCTTTAACCCCAAATAATTTTTTATTAGGGAGTTCTTCTAACTTACCAGTTGCTGGAGTATTTGACGATTCTGACCTTACCCTCAGAAAGAATTGGCGCAAGGCCCAAAGGCTCTCTGACAAAGATGGGTCAGAGAATATCTGCCTGAACTGATACCGAGGCCTAAGTGGAATCAAGAAGAGAGGGCACTGAAAGTTGGAGATTATGTTTTAATTGTGGATCCGGTTTCACCTCGCAACGTATGGCCTAGGGGCACAGTCGACAAAATCTTTACAGGCAAGGATGGACGAGTTCGTGTGGTTGACGTTCGCACTGTTAGGGGTATCTTGCGGCGCTCAGCGGCGCGTGTAGCTCCCGTGTTGATGGATGGATCGTGCTAGTCCCGCACTAGGGTGGGGAATGTTAGCGACAGGCTCACATCCAACCTTTTTCTTGTAGTACTTTATGTTTCTTTATAAAATATCTTATGACACAATATGTCTAATACAGTTTTGTTCGCCAATGGTAGTATTATTGTTCACAATCAAAATATTAAGAAACCTTCCGTGTAGGAACCAGCCAACACCTGCCATACTAATTGGGTTTCGGGAATGAATACATGTTTCCCATTTCAAGCTGTGAGTATACATGTGCTTAAGTGCTCTCGTGTTTGGCTTCGATTCGTGTAAGTGCTAGGTGTTACAGCATTAATGCTACATTCAATGGAGACCGTTTTCAAATAAAACTATTTTACTACTCATAACCACTTATTACGACATGACGCGTTCATTAAAAACATCAAAATAATGGGAAGATAGAAAGCAAAGAAGAGGGAAGCCAAGGATTAGTTACACACAACAGCTGAAGGAACCAGTCTGCGTCATGTCGTACAAGGAAGTCAAAGTGTTAGCGGACAATAGAGGGCTGGCGATTGATTCACCGACAAGAGCCTAGCTGTTAAATAAATGATGATGAACAACTTTCACTCAGTATCATCTCCCTGGTCTTATCCCACTCATTGTTGGGGTAGGCATTTGATTCGATTTGACCCGATGTGGCTGATCACCTGTTTTTTATACGAAGCGACTGCCACCTGAGCTTCGCAACCCCTTTTTCGACGAAAATCGGCAATCTGGGTTAAACCAGTTGTCAGACTCTCTTAGGCCTCTGACTGACCTGTAACGATTGCCTTTTTTTTTTTTTTTTTTTTTTTTTTTTTCCGTGGGAAATCCGTCATGGATACACCAACCGCCGCGGGGGCAGCGGAAGGGTTATGCCGGACTCATACCGGCTAAAACCCACGGGTGTTCCTTCTCGTCGCTTTAACAGGGGGGGCGTGCGATCGCGTACCTGTAACGATTGCCTAAGATGTTAAATTGGCAACCGGGACCGACGGCTTAACGTGCTCGACCAGGTAACTTACTCATTATATTCAGTATCTTATCGAAATAGTATTTTGTGTTGCAAACGTGAAGATGGGATGAGGACCAGGGCCTGTAGACAAAGTAACATTATCCTCACGCTTTGCTAGTAACGCAAACGCGAGAGAATGTTACTTTGTTTAAGCCTACTCACCTCCAGATGTATTTAATTGGCAACTGGGTTTGATGACTAAACGTGTGTATATAATCAATGTATTGTGTACTTACTATACACATAAATTGTGTAACATTGCTGCTTTTTGTGTAATTGGTTACTGGCCGTTCAAAATATATATTCAAATAAATAAAAATAAATAAATGTTAGCCTTGGTCTTCCATTTAATTTTTTCCTTTTTGATACCCCAATAAGTAAAGTTTTGATATTAGTATATTCCATGCAAAAATATAATATATTTACCTAGCTCCTACCTTATGTAGGAGCTAGGTAAATACATAAGGTTCGAATATGTAAAGCAACTTGTCGTGAAAGGAGATCGTTACAATATCATTTAGTCTCGGATTGACGGTAAAAAGAATTACGCTCTCGGTTCTACGTAGTATACCATTTGCCCCCGAAGGACTTGACTTGTAGTTTTTGCTATTTCTTTATTTTTTGCGATGACACGAGCTTTACAGTGAAGGAAAATATCGTGAGGAAACCTGCAAACAAAGTTTGTCAGAAGCTTGTAACATTCGATATATAAATAACTAGCGGACGTCACACGGTATCACCCGCGTAGTTTCCGTTCCCGTTAGAGCACGGAGATAAAATATAGCCTATGCTACTCGCTGATGAGGTAGCTATCTATTGCTGAAATAATTTTCAAGATCGGTAAAGTAGTTTCGGAGCCTATTCAATGCAAACAAACAATCTTCTACTTTTATCGAATACATCTTTCACAACAAATTAAGTCTAGGAACCAAAATCTCTCGGAGCAATAAAAAACTGTATCTGTAGTTCTGGTTAAATATATTGATTTGACAACACATTATTGTGACAACCCTGATATTGATCAGTCATTGAGATGTTCTTGGTATATACATAACCAAAAGAGAATCTCTATAGCGTGATTCAGAAGGGAGTGCAGCGCCATCTTGTGTTAAAAAACGAAACTACTTATCATAATATTTAATTACGTGAAACATACATTTTCGCTATTGTGAAGTACTCGTGTTCTAAGCTTCATTGAATTTAGTCAACGCGGTATTCTGTATTGTATACAGCCTAAATAAATAACAGAAACCCCCTTAAGATAACCAGTGTTTATTTGCTACCTCACTTGTATGATTAACTAGCTTTCAGCAGCGGCTTCGCTCGTGTATTATTAGTTATAGACTATATTCCTCCGGGCTAATCTATATATACAAATTAATCCATATTTCCCTTGGTCACGCCATCACTCGTGAATGGCGGAACCGTGTGAATATATCCAAACTTGTTTTACAAATTAATTATTAAATCAGTATATAAAGTCTTATGATTTCAAACGTCCAAATCTACATATTAAGCCGTTTAATCGGAAACAAGAAACTAACTACCTAACGCACAATTAGCACATTACATAAAAATTAAATTAGTTATATGAAAGAAACGAGTAAATATAGATAGTACTATTCAATAGTTCCATAATATTTTTTTTACCAGTAAGGTGGTAACAAAGGCCTGATGGTAAGTGGTATCACTTGCGCGTTGCCGACTCTGTGCTAACCCTCTTTGCACCATTTTTGAAGAGCTACAAAATTTTGTCCGTCCATAAAACCAAGTTGAAGAGATCATTCGATCATTTAATTGTACGCTGAAGGAAATGATTATCAGGATCAGTAACTACCAACTATCTTCCTAATATGAATAATTATCCAGCACTCACAGTTAATTCCGATACAAATTCCTATCACAGTAATGCTCTAATAGACGTATGTGACTTGTGAGGCGAAGGGCGGGCGTATGTACACTTGACAGGGTTTCATAGCTTCATAGCGGACGAATAAACGCAATTGTGTTTGGGTAAACCACATTTCCCTGAGAGGCTGTTGGGCTAGAGTAACAGCGGTTTGCGTAATGATTTTTCTATCTCCGTGGGTGAAGTTGCGAGCAAAAGCTAGTGAAATATTGGCGAAGGGGACCTTTGGCTAGCCACACGCACGCAGGACCAATTTTGCTAATATTTTTTTTAGAATATTCCTTGAAGTACGAGGATGGTTCTTACGGAGAGAAAAAAAATTGCCTTAATAGGTTTAAAATAAAAACAACAATTTTCTATACCTCCATACAATCGATTCGTACTTAAAAGTCAATTTGAACTTTAATACTATATACCATAAAGTTTAACTGAAGTTCTGGGAAGGCAAAACGATTGAGTGACAGTAGTATCGTATACATATTAATGTCAATATTTAAAAGTAGTTTCATCTCTTTCTGTGATACAGATTTCAAAAGGGATGGACATACAATTAGTATTTAAAAAAAATAAGAAATCGACTTTAGGCGGTACGAAGTTCGCCGGGTCAGATAGTTCTTAATAAAGTGCATATTGACAATAATAATTTGTAAGTGTGCGGTGAGCTTTATAAAGATGTGACAGATTGTGAAGAAGGCACAATATTGTTACGAACTTAATAATGGGTCATTTAAATAACTAGGATATAAAAGTGCCTTGATGAAGGTACTAGTACCTGGTTGACCGAGTTGTGCTCCGTTTCTTTTACTCACAAAAAATTAACTTTTTCCCACAAAAGAAAAAACTTGACGTTTTCTAAAAAAGCTAGTAGAAAAAAAACGAACCAAACGAAAAAAATCAAACCGGTGAACGTCACTCTCGAACCGGGGTACTCTAGTTTCGTTATCACCTCGTTAACAGACAGCCTCGCCTCTGAGCTATGATAACTTGACAGTTGTCGGCGTAATTTACTGTCGTATTGTATTGATATTTTATGAGTTTTTCAGTGCATGAAAACATGGCCAAAACTATGTTTTCTGAAAGTGAAACCTAGCTAGATCAATTTTTTGCCCCTGAAAGCCCATACAAAATTTCATGGAAATCGTTGCAGCCGTTCCTGAGATCCAGATTCTATATATACAAGAATTGCTCGTTTAAAGGTATAAGATAAGATAAGATTAAAGTGCTGATTTTAATGTACGTGTATTCATCCAGGCACTTTTATATCCCACATATTTAATGGCCCGTTTTTAAGTGCGTAACAATATTGTGCCATGTAGGGCTCCCGAAGGATTGCTGGGATTAATAACTAATAGACATCGCCCTAGGAATTTAGTTTACGCTCGATCCGTCCTTTAGGGAAACACTTTAACATCTAAAAGACCGGCAAATTTGGGCCTTAATTAAATCTGTCAGAAATCGCTGGTTATGCCAGCATCGGTATTTACGCTTTATGAGAGATGCAGCGATCCAAGAGCATGGTTGAAAAAAATCTATTCTTAACCGACTTATTACGTACGTGTGTTTTTTTTATTTCTTACAATATTAGTTTTTTTTATTTATTTATCAATCTTACAATTGATTACAAGCACAGTTGTTTAAGTAACATTGAATAAACCACGGAGGTTTGTCGACAATGTCATGAAGTCAAGTGGGTCTGCGTTAGACTGGTGAAGGCATAATTTTATGATTTTATAATAATTGGTGCAAGGATATAGTAACATATTGGCTATTTTTAAGAGCTAAGTAGGTAGCATTGATATTATAATTTGTGTACTTATATTGTTAAAAGTTAGTTGCTTACTAGTTTTGAAAGATTTTGAAGGGTTTTAATCTGGCCTGTTGTTGTATATTCTGGTTTTGAATCATGGATCATGGTCCATGTTATAAAACGCAGAGCAAGAATAAATACGAAAACACTCTCAACTAGCCGTGGTGGCCTCGGGGTTAGAGCAGTCGCCTGCTACGCAAGCGACGCAAGTTCGAATCCCAGCGGGGATTTACGTACGATTTTTCTAAAAACTTATGTACAGTGATTTCACACCACATGCTTTACGATGAAGGAAAACATCGTGAGGAAACCTGCATATGTCTGACAAATAATTCAAAGACGTATGTATAGTGCCTGAGCCGGCGATGGAATCACCTTAATCATATTCGGTGAAATGTGGATGTTGAAAATTACAACACCTCTGCCTACCCCTTCGGAGAATACAGGCGTGAGCATATGTATGTACTCTCAACTACTAAGTAACTACGACTTTGTTTTCTTTCATTACGTGAATCGGTCTATGAGCGACCTTACTCATCTTAAGAGTACACAAGACATTCAAAGCGATTATTTCCAGCCTTTATTAAAAGTACAGTTATTAAAATGCGTAGTACAAAGAAAATACAAACATTTTTGTAGAACATGGAGCTGTAATTAAATAAATTAGATGGAAATGAAAATGGCTCCTTCGCCGTTGAATTTATTAGCTACTTCGAGGTTCGTTGGGTCGAGATGTAATAATTGTGTACGGTACAACTTCAGTAATAAAACTGAATGTTATTTGAACTTATGAACGTAATTTGTATTTTTATTGAAACAAACGAAGAATGTTTACCTTATTTCCGAATACTGTAAGTAACCTTTCGGCATTTTTGCAGGTGACTTTATTGTGTTGTAATTTTAACAGACAGACAGACTGCAAAAAGAAAGGAGAAGGCTCTATGATCGATATGTATATGTTTTTTTGTACAAATATCTTTATGGTCACGTGAAACGACATTCGTAGATTAGTGGGTCAATTTTGGTGATATTTTTCATTGATTAGGTAAAAGTAATTTAGTATGGTAGTTACAAAAAAGTTTTCTACTTAGGGCACATTGCAATAAGACAATGAAAAGAGTGAAAAAAACATAAAAGAGGCATAAATTCCACAAAAAAATATTTCTATATTTTTGAGGGTCTTCTTTATCGATGACAAATTAACGGTTGAGAAAGTTTAGTCAAGTAATATGCAAGTTCTCTCTCCAAACAAATAAGAAATTTACTAAAATTGGAATAATGCTTGAGTTTCATGACGCAGAAGAAGTCGCAGATAAAATCTAGTTTCATTCACAAATACCACATTTGTTTTAAATTATATTGACGAAATTTAAATAATGCCAGCTGTGTTTCTTGCCGGTTCTGCTCAGAAGGCTAGTTTCCGAACCGGTGGTAAATTTTCGAAATTCATAAGTGCCTTACCAGGGCCCAAACTGGGTTGGGTGCACAAATTGAACACGTAACCTGAGCCTCTGTTGTGATCCTAACACGCGAATGTCAAAGGTGTACGTAAATAATTTGATTGCTCTCAGATGGGTGGCACAAAGCCTTAGCATACTCGTAAAACAGGCAGGGCATACTATGAGCTTTTGTGGCGTAGCTGAATTTAATTAGAATACTAATTGAACGTAATTATGCTTTAATTATAATTATACTTTATTTTTATTTTATTTTATTTTATTTCACTAAATCCACATCTATTAATATTTAACATATACATATATTATGGCGTGTATCTTCGAGCCAATGTCGGATTTACATTTTATGGAAATTATTATTATATTATACAATATTGTTTGACTGTGTCAAAACGTGCCTATTTAGGACTGGGCTTTCTAAGCTGGCTTTAAAAGGACGGGATCACCCCAAGAATAAATTACACACAGTTACTATTAAAAATTGTTACTCAGCGTATGTATAGTATCAGTATTTGCTTTCAGCCCTCAGTGGAGTATTTGAAAATGAACCTTCACAAAACATGGGACATTCGTTCAAATACAAACAGAAAATTCTGCACATGTTAAAATTGTCATATTATTTTGTTACGCCACTGGGCGTACTGTCCAAGAAAAAATTACAGCTCCATTTTCTACGGAGCATTAGTAGGTTTATTGTGATCAATATGTATGACTTTTGTAAATTGTAATCTATACCCGACACAAATTAGAGTATGGTGGTGATGTCACCCGCGTAGACTCAATTTCATTGGTGGTTTTAGTATGCGAAATCCTATTTTATTTATAAATAAACAGAAAATAGAAAAAAAAAGTGAAAGTCCCGTCAAAATTAATCTAGCCGCTTCAGAGATTAACCGGAACGAACAGACAGACAGAGAAAAAATAAAAAATAGTTTTTCTATGAATTGTTTATAACTTCATAATGCATTCAGTGAAATGTTAATTTAGAATAACAAACAAATATTTTTATTATTTTTGTGTAGTGTATAAGATCCTTTCGTTCGAGCTGTGATTGCAGTAGCGTACATGAATTCTTACTCAAAAAGACAATTTTAAGTTATTCATAATCTACTCTGAAACCAGCAGCCCTCTTAAGTGTGTCTTGCAGACCGGAGGGTAATTTATAACGGGTAGGTAAGGGTAGTTTCGGCTAGGGAATAAACCACAGGCGGGACTCTATTAGGGTTCGCAAGAAAGCGTTTTTCGACCTTATGTAGATTATCGTAGATAGGTCACGTACGTACTTTAGCTAGACTTAATATAGGTTTTGGATATCATGTTTCTTGGATTACAGTTAGATTACAACCCTGAAATATTATCTATACTAAAATATTTTTTACAAAGAGGTAAATATTGTTTGGTTGTAGGGCGTACCTCTGTATCTACTGAACCGATTTGCCAATAGTTTTTAAACATAGTCTATATCTATACATCTATGATTGAAGTGTCTATTTGTAATCCCAAAATAACAGCTTTTCACTAAATGCTAAATATGGGAACGACACAAATTTTTTTTTTTTTTTCTGTGTGTCTCTCGGTCTATCTCTATGTCTGTCTGTCTGTCTGTCTATTTATTTGTGACGGATAATCTCTGACACGGCTGGACTGATTTTAACGGGACTTGCACTGGTAGGTATGTTACAAGAGTTATCATGCTACTTTTACTTGAGCTATTTTTTTAAAATCAGGGTTCCGTGATAAAATGCCATCCTAAAAGTAAGTCTCCGCGGGGCACAGCTAATCTATACAGATAAATAAGATTGAAGTGTCTGTTTGTAATTCCAAAATAACAGCTTTTCACTAAATGGATAAGAAAGTATACGCGCTACAGACACTAAAAAACCAAGTTTTAAATTTTTTCTCTGTCTGTCTATCTGTCTGTCTGTTTGTTCCGGGTAATCTCTGAAACGGCTGGACGGATTTTAACGGGACTTTCACTGGTAGGTAGCTGATGTTTCAAGGAGTAACTTAGGCTACTTTTATTTATTAAAAATATAAGGGTTCCGCGACTATAAGGAAGAAACTAAATCTACGCGGGTGAAACTGCGGGGCACAGCTAGTAAAATAATAAAAATCAACAAGCCTTCTGCCGTCCAGCGTCTTTCTGTCATCCGTCACTTCTTAATTATTCCTCTTTTAGTAATTCCACTCACTTGCCTGTCATTCTTACATACAACCTCTTTTCCATACATCGTCGTTGCGCGTTCAAAAGTAGCTACGTGTTTTTACACACTTTAGGAGACGCAGAAAATTATTTTCTCGAATATGGCCCGAGTATTAAAAAAAAATTCTTACTATTGATACATATAATAAATTTACTGAGTTTTTTTAGAATAATGTTGCATAGGTATTATTATTAATAATGACAAAATTTAACATTACTGGAAATTTTTACACAAGAGTTCACGAATTCACATAGCGACTTTTGTACGCGCCACGACGACATCCTACATTAATGTTCATAATGTATGCATGCCCGAACGTAATAATTCTTGGCGTCGACTTGTGTTAAGTTCACATACGGGTAATTTAAAGGGCTACAGTCGTTCATTATACACAAATTTAGTATTCCCAAGGGAAAATAGGAACTTAAGTAATTTAGTATTGAAGTAAACTAAACTAAAAGGGTGAATTGTAATGTTCTGCGTAGCTCTAGAACATTACACAACATTAACAAACTTCCAGCTTCTTTCAGGATTTGAATGAATTTGTAATCAACATCTTTTGTCGCGTTGAAAACAGCTCAGTCTTTAGCTCACTTCTATTTATTTGGTGCCGATTTAATATTCTTTGAACAAAACAATGGGCGGTGTTGAATTATCCCTTACTGAGATTTACCTTAAATACGCAGAGAATTGTATTGAAAACTAATTAAGACGAAGTACTATTGTTTAGTTTCGTCAAATCAGCGCCAGAATGCCTGTCTGTGCCAGCAGTTGATTTACAAAATGTATTTCGTATTTTTATTTTATGAAATGTCTGGGCTTTGTTTGTTATTTATTTTCTAATTCAATAAAGCGCTCTGTGAAGGGAAATTTGGAACAAGAGTTAATTACATGGGTGTCCCGCGGAACCGTAATGATTTTTTTAAATCAAAGTAGCCTAAGTTACTCCTTGTATCCCGTTTAAATCGGTCCAGCCGTTTCAGAGATTACTCGGAACAAACAGACAGACAGGCAGACTGACAGACAGACGGAGAAATACTTTACAAAGTGTATTTTTTATTTCAGTACCGTATATACTTTCATGTGCATTTAGTGAAAAGCTGTTATTTTGGAATTACAAACAGACACTTCAATGTTATTTATCTGTATAGATATATATATATATAGATGTATAGATGTTTAAATACAATCTCATCAAACGACTATGTTGCTTATACAATAGAGACAAGGTTTTAAGGAATGATATTCTATACCACTAAAGAGGTTATGTCAAAAGCGCGTCTACTTCAGTGAATAAACATGCACTATATCTACGTAGGTACATGATATATCTTATTCTCGCCGTGCTTGTTCTATCTTTGTACTATCCATTCGCAAAACCAGATTTTGAACGTCGATTAACTATGAATGTAACATATCTGATACATACATGAATGATATACACATATAGATATACACACGCTAGCCACGTAATAGCGTTATATTACGAATCTACACAAATATTATAAAGATGAAAGATTTTATTGTTTTTTTGTTTGTTTGTTTGCATGTAATAAGCTCCGAGACTAGTTAACCAATCTTGAAAATTCTTTCGGCAATGGATAGCTACATCATCAGCGATTAACATAGGCTATATTTCATCCCCGTACTCCCACGGGAACGGGAACTACGCGGGTGAAACCTCGTGACGTCCGCTAGTAATGTATCAGATCTAAAGAATGAGGTCTATAAATCTAGAATGGAATGTTATTATTTGCCTTCGATATGCTCTTTGTACTCCGTAAGGACTCTACTTGATATCAAATCAAATCACATACAATGATACAAGTACATTATCTTAATGGATTGAGCGGAAATCGCTCGAATAAGTATTTGTAGGATAAATGCAATTTTACGTACCGTAACGAAATAAAAGCCGGCATTTTATGTTATCCATACATCTATACAGATAAATAAAATTGAAGGGTATGTTTGTAATTCCAAATTAACAGCTTTTCACTAAATGCATATGAAAGTATATAAGATACTGATATAAAAACACAATTTTTAATTTGTTTCTCTCTGTGTCTGTCCGGGTCTGTCTGTTTGTTCCGGGTAATCTCCGAAACGGCTGGACCAATTTTAACGGGACGTTCACTGGCAGGTAGTTAATGTTACAAGAAGTAACTTTTAATTTAAATAAACATAACCATCAAATTAACTCTACGCGGGTGAAACCGCGGGGCACAGCTAGTCTATAATATGATTTTCGATGCCCTTTCAACTTACTAAGGCCTTGGAGAGGGGTCTGAAAATAACCTTTTCTGACTAGTGGGATATATCAGGTTGTCTGAAAGACTTCTTCTTCAAGCGAAGAAACGATCTTCCAGCCAGACGGGTGTCATACCTGGGGAACCGCAGCTCTAACTGTTCTGTTGGAAACTGTAATACTCCAATGCGCCCGAGAACTGTCATAGCGCGATTTAGGTTCTCGAGTATTTGTATTCAAAATTGTAACTTTTAGCGAGTGGTGCCATCTATGTAGCGGGTGGAAAGCGCTGCTACACATACATCTACTAACACAATAAACACGTGTGTTAATATAGTATGCGCTACCGTTCGTCTGTTTTCGATAAATCTTGATAAAGAAATAAATACATTTGTACACAATTAGTTATGATACTATTAAAACTCAATATGCATAAAGAACTCGCTTCGTATAAAATCAGGTGATCAGCCACATCGGGTTGAATCAAGTGCTGACCCCAAATACATGGGATAAGTCCAGGGAGATGATGATGCATAAAGATCTCAACAAAGCAAACAAACGTGACATCTGGTAATAAACAAGTCATTTTAAACTTTTCTTAATAAATTACAGAGATGGTAAAAATCTCGACGAAACTGTGTAATTAAGTAGAAGTAGGCGAAAACAAACTTAATATTACTACTACGACATTCGAATAAATAGTTATATTAGGATAGCTTTGATCTTTCAAAGTCAATCAATAACTCATTACTTACATGATTGATCCCTCGTATTAGTTTAATGATATTAGTACCCAAAATAATTTGAGACGCAAGGCAGATGGAGTAACGTGATCTCCAGTTCGGATTGCGGAGCTCTCGTATCTGTATCCATTACAGAAGAAAAGAAGAAGTCTTATCAAATAAATATATTTTGAACTAGCGGCCGTCACGTAGCGTAGAGAAAATATTAGAGACTAGCGGACGTCACGCGGTTTCAACCACGTAGTTCCCGTTCCCGTGGGAGTACGGAGATAAATTATAGCCTATGCTACTCGCCCATGATGTAGCTATCCATTGCTGAAAGAATTTTCAAGATCGGTCAAGTAGTTTCGGAGCCTATTCAAGCAAACAAAAAACAATTTTTTTTTTTTGATTTTGATTTCTTTATTATATTAGTGTAGATTGAATAAACTACGTAAATTCTTATTTGCCCGTTTGCAGTTGGGTGCGAACTGCGCACACACTCAACCCTACATTCGCGGTGTGTATTCTCTGGATCAGTGGTATCTGTGAAATTGAAATCGCTCACGAATAGGCTTATTTACGCTCACGGGCGTAGTGTGAAAGTACTCGATTCCAACCAGATTGCGATCTTGTTTGCTCTGTTCGTAATGGTTTCTGTTTGTTCCGCAGATCAAACATTCATACAAATGCTATTCAAGTGTTTTATTAGTTGGACTGATTGTTGCTTTATCTATATCTTACTATACCTTCTTAATATATAAAGCTGAAGGGTTTGTTTGAACGCGCTAATCTCACGAACTCAAAGTCAAAAATATCTTTATTCGACTTTTTACAAAGTACTTTGAAATCGTCAGAACGACATGATTATACAGGATTATACATGCTACCGCCACTATAATTACTCGTTCGATTTGAAAAAAATAATACATTGTCCCATTATCGAGGAAGGCTATAGGCTATATAATATTATAATCATGCTTAGACCAATCCTGGGTTAAAATTAGCGTTAGCTCAAGGTAACTCCAGGATGTAGTCGTAGAATATACTGCTATTGGGAACAATTAAACTGTTTAGACTTAGCTGTTTAGACTCATATTGATTTTCATTGCTTACACCTTGTGTGAGAATAGCAGAGTTATGTAGAGATCGCAATAATCATTAACAAGGGCTCTTACTCCCTGGCGCATTTGTAATTCTGTGTACTTAACATGTAGTAAACATAAAATTATAACACTTACTTAAACATACATTACGCTGTACTTAGAAAGTTGTATCTTCTGATGATTTTTACATTACAAAAATACTCTAATTATTGAAATAACGAATTGGAAAAACAATTAAACATTTTCAGATAACTTCTTAGCTCCCTCTCTCTTCTATAGAAATGAGTTTTAACAGCTCACGTTTATGATCAAAATGCCTACGATGCAAAACGACTTCGAAGGATTACGTCTACACCACTATAAGAATAAGTGACAACATAAATAATAATTAAAACGACTAAAAAGCAAAAAAGATATACGTTACTTACAGCTTCTAATATACTAAAAATGGTAGCGTTATTTGGTGCATAACGTTCCAGAGTCAAAGTTTAGCCGTTTCGGAGATTAGAAGGAACAAACAGACAGACAGACAGGCAGCCAGAGAGAGAAAATGTATAAAGTGTTTTTTTGTGGTCAGTAGGTCAAAGTCAAAGTAAAAAATATCTTTATTCGATTACACTTTATACAAAGCACTTTCAAATCGTCAGATTAACACAATTTACAGGATTATGCATGCTACCGCCAGGTTCGGAAGGTTGCTTTTACTGAGAAGAACCTGGCAAGAAACTCAGTAATTACTCTTTTCAAATATATTATACAATTTAAAAAAAACAAAGTAAATCACTTGAGAAATGTAAGCCCATGGACACAGTTCCAATGCACAAATGTCGATAAAAATTAACATAAAGAAAAGTCTAGTAGTTGTACTTATATCTAAATGCGTAGCTTGAGATGACCAGCCCCCACAAGCAGCACCTGTTCACAAGTATGACGAGAATGCCAGCCATCGCCCTCCTCAACCATTATAGAGGGAAATGATACGGTACCTAGGTACCGTATATACTTTCAGATACATTTAATGAAAAGCTGTTAATTTGGAATTACATACAGACATTGAAATTACATTTAACTGTATAGATGTATAAGTGGATGTTTGGACTCTTTCCAAACATTTTAATGTAATTTTAATCAAACACTTTTTAATGTTCTCGAAACACAGATTTTAATTATTTACGGCGCATGAAAAGCTCTATATATATATCCTAATAAGAACATCCTATTTAATACCGCCAAGGATGTTTTCGTCATCAAAAAGCTATCAACTTCATGGTTCAGTGTACATTTGGAATTAAAGCAAATCAATCATCAAAGAATGAGTGTTTTCCTCCACAAGTACTCTGTGCAAATAAAAGTGCCCAATAAGGAAAACAGTACGGACGCTATTCTCCTACAAAATGTATCTGATGTATTGTCGTTGATAACAAAGTACAGAAACTTGTCCCATCCAACACAAAGTAGGAAACCGAAGGACGGTTTTATCACATAAATTAATCTACGGTTTTAGGAAATATGAGCTGTGGCGTGCAGTTTCACCCGCATAGATTTAGTTTCATTCTTATTCTCGCGGAACCCTAATATTTTTAATGAATAAATGTAGCCTAAGTTACTCCTTGATACATCAGCTACGTGCCAGTGAAAGTCCCGTTAAAATCGGTCCAGATGTTTCAGAGATTATCCGGAACAGACAGACAGACAGACAGAGAAAATTTTTACAACTTGATTTTTTTATGTTTGTAGCGTGTGTACTTTCATATGTATTTAGTGAAAAGCTGTTATTTTGGAATTACAAACAGACACTTCAATTTTATTTATCTGTATAGATGTATAGATGAGCTGTGGCCCGCGGTTTTACCCGCGTTAGTTTCATGGGTAACATTACCTATCTGACAGTAAAATTTAGACAGATAAACAAACGAACAGACAGAGAAAGAAATGTTATGTTGTATTTTTTATGTGATTACCGTACTTACATACAGTGCAAAGCTCTTAATTTTGAATTACAGTCACTACAATTTTATTAATTTGTATAGATATATATTAGAGAGGCAGTATTAGCTTCAAAAATAATAACTCAAATCAGATTCACTTATTGACTTGTTAGTTAGTTTTGCTTATTGACTCGGGTGCTGACCGTGTGCCCTGATGTGGCTTATGTACCCAATCCTAGCTTTAAAATGTCCTCAAAACTTCAAAGCGAAATGCTTGTTATTAGGCGCTTATTGCGCGTGCGCCAATTAATGGAAGCTGTCTCTCAGTAAGTTTTTATTTGGCCACTCCAACGTCACGCCAACAAAATGGAAGGAATTGAGTTATTTATGTTAATGCACGGATTCTTAGAATCGTTTGCATAACTTTACAAGGGAGCCAAGGAACTGTTGTTTTGACTTCAACTCGATAAATGACAGCACGAGAACTAACAAGAAGGGCGTCTGTCTGTCAACAGTCTCCGACAGCGAAATTTATTTGAAAGGAATTGATTTGGCATGTCGTTTACGTGCTCTTGTTGTGTTTTTGGTGAATTATTTTACGACCAAACATTTGTAAGGGGATCTATTCTGCTTTCATCTCTTCGATACTCTAGACGGATCCCCTTGGATATCCTAGAGCTGTAATAGCCGTGGGGTTTGAGCAGGCTACTACACAAGCAACTGTACCACAGAGTTTTTTAAAACTTAGGTGCAGTGATTTCACACCAAGTGCTTTAGGGTGAAGGAAAACATCGTGAGAAACCCTGCATATGTCTGAGAAGTAATTCAAAGACGTTTGTATAGTGCTTGAGACGGCGATCGACTCGATCTGTCACGTTGGCACATAATCATCTTCAATGAAAAGTGGGTGTTGTCGTTACAAAACCTCTGCCTACCTCTTTGTACGTCAAAGATTTTAAAGATAATTTTAGTTTTAGGGGTTAAAAAGGGGGAAAAAATTTAAAAAGTGGCAATCTAAAATACTTAGGAAGCTGATACAATGAGACTTGTAAATCTAATTGACTTATTGAACAGATTATCCTGGTTCCTCACCAACAAAGAGCGTGTCGTGTTCTAGTAGAGGTACACAGTAGTGTGTGTAAACACAAACAAACACGTGCCAATAACGGTGCTATACGTCACAGCCCTCCGGTGACCTCAATATAAAGGAAATGAAACGTCAATCCCCCCTGGTCCAGTTTAATACTTCCGTTATCCTACTAGAGAAGGTTCCTATTACGTCACATTGCTTTACACGCTTGACACACAACAGTCCCAGCAAATAACGAGTGTTTTTAAATTGGTCACTCTACGTGTTTCATGGTGACAGAAAACAGCACATGCTAATCTTATTTTCATCTTTAAACGAGCAATTCTTGTATATATAGAATCTGGATCTCGGAAACGGCTCCAACGATTTCCATGAAATTTTGTGTGTAGGCGGGTCAAAAATTTATCTAGCTAGGTTTCATTTTTGGAAAACATCGTTTTGACCATGTTCTCAGGCATTGAAAAACTCATATAATATCATTACAATACATTTTCCTCATTGTTTTCCCCACAACATTTTTTATATGAGAAAACGTCCAGTTCATTCTTCAAACCGAAACCGGTTTCTTCTCGAAACCGAGCAAAGCTCAACCAACCAGGTACTTATTATTATTAGACTTAATTACATGTGTGCCTTTATCTTTTTAAGTAAATATAGTCTAAGTTACTCTTTGTAACATCAGCTATCTACCAGTGAAATATATATAAGTAATATACCTATCTATCAAACAGACGGATTGAGCAAATATTTGAAAATTGTTTTTTTATGTTCGTACCGTATATATTCGTGATGCATTCAGTAAAGAGCTAGTTTGACATTACGAACAGATACTTTAATTTAATTTATCTTTAATTTAATTTAAGTGCCTAGTGCGAGTTTTTCACTGCCGCCGTCACAAGTCACCGTGTCAAAGTTAACGCAGATTTGTATGGGATCGAAGCAGCGCCTCTGTCGGCCTAAAGATGACACTACTGCGAGCCCATACAAATCTGCGTTAACTTTGACACGGTGACTTGTGACAGCGATTTAAAAAAAACTCGCACTAGGCACTCAGTACATATTATACACATACATTTGTTACTGAGACGGCGATTACCTGTTTGTCCCTAATCATCTTCGGTAGAAAGTGAGTGTTGTAATACCTTTGAATACGGACGCTCTTCAGTCTTTAGCGAAGCTTTTCAAATAGTTTCGTTTTAATAAACTCATAGCTGTATAAGTAGCAGCTAAATTTTCAAATAACCTAAGCGTGTATTTTTTTGAACTTAATGAAAAATATGCTCAAAGCTGCACCTCGCCTGCTGAGAGGCAGCATCAAAGTTGCTTTCAGTTTAAAATATCCCTTTGTTCTCAGCATTTTTGAAGCGAATGTAGTTGATACTCTGCATAGAAGCTGTTCGATATTACTTCGATAACTTACAAAAGGAGTCTTGTTTCGTTCAACTACGTATATTGACCGGCGATTGTTAGTGTACATTTTTGCTTGGCCGGTTTTTGTGTTCCAGAGGCCTTACCATGACCTCTTATTGCCATGATAGATTGTGTCCGTATAGCTAGCGTACACATGGCGGAATCCATGACTTTGTTTTTGGTACGCTAGCTTGACGTCAAGCTAGCGTACCAAAAACAAAGTATATTTCCGTAAATATAGTGGCACATTTTTTATTAATATGGCACTAATTAGGCACTATTAAGGCACTTTTTTTGAGGCTACTCCCGACCCTGAATTCACCATGTGTACGCTAGCTATACGGACACGATAGTTTAACTCTTTTTACGAGACAGATGTATATGAAGTGTATATGTCTGTCACTGTCACACAGTGGAACTATGATGGCAATAAGAGCTTATTGTAAGGCCTCTGTACCTATTATCTGTACAATATGAATGTTCTATTGCGTTCTAAAGCATATTATTGTGTAACTGAGTATATTGATGATAGCAAAGCATGGTAATGAGTTGCTCACTCTTCCATTAAAATGTACTTAAACAACCCTATGTATAAAGAAGGGAAACATATAACAAAAAAATCAGGCAGTTTGTTTCGCCGTTTCTTCTCCTGACAGGCTTATATTTTGGAAACGGTAGTAAATTAACCTAAGTTAGCGTAAGAGAAATGACGTTCAATAAGTGTTCCACGTGTCTCTTATGTTGAATATAACTTTTTGATTTTGATTTCGCTCTTTGTATCTATACAAATAAATAGCATTGATGTGTCTGATTGTAATCCTACGTTCTATAAATGTCGGTTTATTACTAAATAGGTCTTGAAATTACGATAGGTACTGTACGGAATCTCTATTATTGATGGTTTAAACTAAAAATGTAAAATTGCAGAAAAGGAATTAGGGGGATGTTATGATTGTCGTTAAGTGATAAAAATATAACTAAAAAAAAATAATTATTGAAATAATCACCAATAAATAGTTTAATTCTAAGAAATTAAGTTTCTATCTAAATAGAAAGCTGCCACAGTACCTCTTTACTTAGAAAGAGGTATTTCTTGAAGTCTTTGAAATGAACTATATTTTTGTCTCCAAAATATTTCACGAGGATTTCATTGGCAGATACACCAATATTAAAAGAAGAAACTCCATGCACCCAGTAACTTTACTGTTTCAAAAAATGTGTCTAAATTACTATAAAATTACTCTCCAATAAGAATAAACATGAACAATACAAAATGATCAATATTTTAAAGAATACGTGGAATAGTACACAAGAGGAGCTCGTGGCGCAGTTACTATTGTGCATATCATTCGATCAGCAAAGTTAAGCAACCCTACGCCTAGCCAGTAGTTGGATGGGTGACCGCCCGAGTTACCTCCGTGCCTCGGAGAGCACGTTAAGCCGTCGGTCCCGGTTGACAATTTAACATCTTTGGCAATCGTTACAGGTTAGTCAGAGGCCTAAGAGAGTCTGACAACTGGTTTAACCCAGATTGCCGATTTTCCTCGAAAAAGGGGTTGCGAAGGTCAGATGGCAGTCGCTTCGTATAAAAATCAGGTGATCAGTCACATCGGGTTGAACCAAGTGCCGACCCCAAATACATGGGATTAAGGCCAGGGAGATGATGGACGTGGAATAGTACACGTGTTGGATAAACGAGATGAGGTTTAATCAAGGATGATAAAAGTAATATCGGGTTTTATTAAAATTCTCGGTGCACTGGCGACGGAAATGTGATGCAAATACTTATTTACTTCCGATATTAACATATTCATGTAATCTTAAACTGAATGCCATGTTTCTTGTGTTGGAAGAAAACTAAAACTAGTTTAGTACTTATTTTATTCAATCTGTATAGAGATAAATAAATTAACAGCTTTTGACTAAATGCATAATGAAAGTGTATACGCTACTGAGTACTGACATAAAAATAATAATTTTTTAAGATTTTCGTCCGTCTGTTTGTCTGTCTGTTTATTTCGGGTAATCTCTGAAACGGCTATATAAAAGTTTAAAAGGAGTTACATTACATTTTAACAAATAACTTTTTGCGGTTATTTTAATAAATCTACTCGTACCCCTCCATGGGGACAAAGAGGTGAATATCAAAAGTGCTTTGATTTTATTGACGTTCATTCGACCTTGTGCACTGCGGTGTACTGAAACTGATTGTTAATCACCTGGGGCCCTACCATGACCTCTTAATGCCATGATAGTTTAACTCTTATGAGACAGATGCATATGACGTGTCACTGTCACACAGTGGAACTATAGTGGCAATAAGAGCTTATGGTAAGGCCCCTGTACTCGTATTACGGGCCACGGGGTAGCCGTGAGGGTAGGGATGGACAAATAAAAAGAGTATATCGATATATGAAGGAAAAAAAATTTATATTTCGATTTACCGATATTAATAATAAAAAAACTCTTAATTGCACAACACAAAGAAAACAAAAAAGATACAATAAGAGAGTTCTGAGAAGATTGTATACAAAAGGCGATCTTATTGCTAAAGCGATCTCTTCTTCGATATCTCACCCCAAGGTGTGATAACTTAAATATTACTGTCAAAACATTCAAAATACTCTTTCTACTAGTAGTGGGGGTGTGGAAATCGTGGGTTAACAAGAGATAGAAAAAGGGAATTAATTATGTTTGCTAAATTTGTAGTTAGCACTTAAATAATATCTATCGAATTTGATACTAATTTGATTGATACGTATTTGCTACACAATCTGTTACCGTAACGTTACTTACCGATTATTCATTCAAGAGTAGACAGATAACTCTTAATCTGTCTCTCTCAGGTCATTCCACTGGGACGTTTGAATCTCGAGACAAGATTTTCGTATCATCATACATCATTTAATTCATGCCAAAATGATAAACCAAGTATATTTTTTGATTTTTTTTATATTCTTTTTATCAATTATTGCTATGCTGCTGCTCAGCAGGAGTGCCTCAAGCGCCGGAAATATGCTTGCATTGGTCAAGGATACATATTTTCTGCGTTTGCGGTTGAAACTTTGGGGCCTTGGGGTCCGGATACTCATCAGCTTTTCAAAGAGCTTGCACGTCGTCTGGTAGAAGCCTCTCGTGACAAGAGAGCTGGGGCTTTTCTCGCTCAGAGAATCAGCATTGCTATTCAACGTGGCAATGCTGCCAGCCTTCTTGGCAGGATTCCGAGAGACACCGACTTGGGACAAGTTTACTACTACCTTTAATTAGTTTTAAGTACTGTTCCTTGTATATATAATTAAGTTGCTACGATGAAATTCATTTATACAGTATAGAGATATAACAGAATATACAGATAAATAAAACTGAAGTGTCTATTTGTTATAACAATTTATCAGATCTAGACCAAATGCAAATGAAAGTATATACGGTACTTATATACAAAAATATATTTTTCAAGTCTCTGTCTGGCAGTTTGTTCCGGCTAATCTCTGGTAATGGTTGGACCAATTTTAACCGAATTCACTGACAGATAGCTGAGTTGCCAAGTGTAACTAAAGCTTTTATTTGAAAAATAATAGGCCTACGCGGGTGAATCCACGGGGCACAACTAGTAACGAATAAAAAGCTAGTTAGATTCCTTGCATATCAACTCCATGGAACACTAGCAACCTTACTCACCGTAGGAACACAACTACTCTAAGGTAGCATTATTTATCTTCGATCTTCAGCAAGGTTGAACACCTAAGTCTCACGTTAACCTCCACTAAAATTGGGAGAGCACAGTAATTTCGTACCAATCTCGAGCTAGCAGTGTTCCCTCGCACAAATAATAAATATGTCATGTTTCCCCAATAAAAATGGTTATTCCAGCGTAATCGTATCGCAAGCAATCTCTCTGTGTTCGGCAATATTGTTTCGTATACGGGTTGTCAGATTTTCGTCAGATTGTTCCAATTCAGAGTGTCTTTATAGGCGGGATCATAAAATATTTTAATTCCGTATTACGTCGCTACATAACAATATAATTGGTACTGAATGTAACGAGAAGGAAAAAACATACGAAAATAACATAGAACCTTCTTTTATTATAATAATTGCAAGCTTTTTTTAACTTGTAATGTATATTTGTCCGGGGGGAACCGTGGAAATGAATTTTAAATTAGTTTTATTTAAGCGATTGAGCTGAAATTTGGTATGTGCATTTATTTTGGACGTCATTGTAATTCTAATATGGCGGGTTATCCAAGATGGCGGACTAGTGGTATCTTCTGCACTACCGTAGTAGGTCTTAAAGGGCGTGCTAAGGATATTCTTATATATATATAGTATACGCTAATGTAATATAAAAGAGGTATTTTTTCTAAAAGCTTGTTTTATAAATAATTTTCTTATAAAAATTGCTTTTTCTTTAAAGTCTGTAAAAAACTAGAATAAGAGTTTATTTTATACTTGTATTGTACATACATATACATTATACTCACGTCTGTATTCCCCGGAGGGGTAGGCAGAGGTGTTGAAATAACAACACCCACATTTTACCGAACATAATTACGTGCACCGTGACAGATGGTGAGTCTAATGCCGTCTCAGGCACTATACCAATCACTTCTCAGACATATGCAAGTTTCCTCACGATGTTTTTCTTCACCGTAAAGCATGTGGAGCACATTTTTTTTAAAAGTCTTTAGTGCAATACCCGCTGGGATTTGAATTGCGTTGCACAAACCTTACAGCCATCACGGCTGTTGTATTGTAGTGCTGTATTTATGCAAACACAAACTCATAAATATCTTTATCCAGCTTTATACAGATAGTAAACGCTACTTCTAGGTTCGGAAGAGCGCTATCACTTAGAAGATCCCGACAAGGGAATTATACAAAACAAACTCAAACTCAAATATATCTTTATTCGATTAGACTTTATACAAAGTACTTTCAAGTCGTCAGAATGACACAATTACACAGGATTATACATGCTACCGCCACAAATCTATCTATCTATACATCTATATCTATATAGATAAATAAAATTGAAGTGTCTGTTTGTTATTCCAAAATAACAGCTTTTCACTAAATGCACATGAAGTATACACGCTATTGACACAAAAAAAAACAATTTTTATATAATTAATATAAAATTTTATAAATTTAAAATAAATTTTTTCTCTGTCTGTCTGTCTGTTTTTCTGTCTGTTTGTTCCGGGTAATCTCTGAAACGGCTGGACCGATTTTAACGGGGCTTTCACTGGCAGGTAGCTGATGTTTCAAGGATAGTGTAGGCTACTTTTATTTATTAAAAATATTAGAGATCCGCGACAATAAGGATGCAACTAAATCTACGCGGGTGAAAACGCGGGGCACAGCTAGTTTGATAAATACAGAAGATGAAACCAAACTTTGGAACATGCTCAAATCACAACAAAAAATCCCTATACCGAGTACATCCCTGTTACATTAACCCTGTTATTATATATATGGGCGCGCTCAACCGAGCTGCCATCTAGTTTCAATTGTAGGAAACAAGTCTCAATTTAAAATTGAGACAGGAAACAACACTAGCTACTTTTCGTAATAATGTAATTCTTAAATTTAGGATAATAAATTGTAATTCAGATTCTAGAATTAATTAAAAGTACTAACGAAGTAGAATTTCCTATTTATATAATTTTGTAATGTAATATGAATTAAGTGGGTCACTAATGTTTTTGTTGTGTTTACACTACTGTATGACTTCCGTATGTATTATTTTAAGAAACGAGTTAAGTTAATTATGTAAAATTAGAAGTTTAATTAATGTTTCATTATTATCTAATATTGTTGTAATTATTGAATAATTTATTTTAAAATACAATTATGATTTACTTTTGTAACAAAACTGTAAACTTTATAGGGTGTTTCCGGTTCATTTTATATTGTTATTTAAAATACCTAATTAAGCTAATTAAGATGTATTTCGACTTTAGTTAACATAAAAATAATGTTTTATTGTTTTTAGAATTATAAAACCTTAATATTAAATAGTTTTGTAATAATGTGAAACACGTGGTCTTGTAATTAATAATTAAATAACTTGGTTAGTCGAGGTTGCAGTAGGTGGCATTCTTTCGCTGATCGTTGAAGAGTAAGGTTGTTAAAGAAATATAATTATTTATCCTGCTGTGTTCCTTATTTTTCTTGACGATTACAATGGATCCTGGGGCGAACTCCGGTGAGGCGCCGACAGCAGCGGTGGGATCGCAGCCCGGTGATCCCGGACCACCACGTCAACTGGAGCCAACTTTCACCATGGAACAGGTCATGAGTCTTGTTAATTCTATTACGAAACAATCGGCAGCTAGTGCTGTGACCGCTGCCCTCTCATCTGGTTCATTGCCATCGCGTCACCATCACGATTTTTACTTGCCGCCTTTCGACCCCGATGAAAGATCTCATGATATTAGGGATTGGTGTGCTCACGTGGACGAAACGATATCAAAATTCAACATACCTTCATACGAGGCCCGCATGAAAGCTATTTTACAACTAAGAGGAAGAGCAAAAACATGGGCTGACACGTGGTCGCTGAGTTCTACCACGTGGGACCAAGTTAAATGTGAACTAATCCAAACGTTTGGCAGGGAATTCCGGTACGCGGACGACGTTCAGAAGTGGAGAGCCTTCACTTCTGATCACGCGTCGAGTTACGCTGAATACGCTACAAAGGCCTGGACGCTGTTCAAGCGAGTCCGACCTGAGGCTTCGGATGCGGAGGTGGTTAATGCTGCGGTGACAGGTATTTTTCCAGAATTTATTCGCTCAGATTTATTATATATTACGCCAGAATCATTGCCCAAATTAATTTCTGTTTTGAAAACTTATCGCAAACGCAAGCTAGAACCGTCCATAAAACCAAGTATCGATCATCATGACTGTTAAATGCTATAACTGTAATAAGGTGGGTCATGTGTCTCGTGATTGTAAGGAAATAAGGGTGGTCCCTAAGGCCAACCCAGTGCCGATGCAAAATAATAATAATCAACCCAATAAACCAGGTCCTTCTAGTAACTCGAATATGGCTAAAAATATTGAGTGCAGGTATTGTCATCGTCCAGGTCACGTTGAAAGGAATTGTTTTCGTCGGCAGAATGATGAGCGCCTCAAATCAATAAACAAGTCTGTAAACTATTGTCAATCCTTAGAACGCAGTCTGATTACTGTAGAAATAGGTGATAAGGGTTATTCGTGTCTTTTTGATACTGGTGCCGACTGTTCATTAATTAAAGAAAGCGTTTCTCTTTCTGTACCCGGCAAACGTAAATGTGTAGACGTTACCTTTTCGGGCATTGGTGGTTCACCAATAAAGTCAAATAGAAGCATCACCTCTGTAGTGAAAGTAGACGGTATTTATGTAGAGCTAGAATTTTATGTAGTTGGTGATACTCGCATGAAATTTGATATCCTTATCGGATTCGACCTTTTGAATGTGCCAGGTCTTAGCGTGACACTGAAGAAAGACAGTATTTCTCTAAAGCGTGAGCTTTTTATTAACAACGTTTTGCTTGATGTTGACCCGACTTTGAGTCTTGATACTGATATAAGCGATCCCCAACAACTTAAAATATTACGGGAAATACTTACTAAATATAAAGATAATTTTACAAGTGGGAATCGCGTTTCACAAGTGAAAACTGGATCTTTACAAATTAGATTAAAGAATCCGGACAAAATAGTACAGCGACGACCATATAGACTGTCACCTGTGGAACGTGAAAAAGTTAAAGAAATAGTTCAGGATTTGAAGAGTAATGGCATCATACGAGATAGTTCATCTCCTTACAGTAGCCCTATTTTACTAGTCAAAAAAAAGGATGGTACTGACAGGCTCTGTGTCGATTTTCGCGAGCTTAATGCCAATACTCTCAGAGATCACTTTCCTTTACCGCTTATAGCAGATCAGATCGATAAGTTAGGAAAAGCACGCTATTTTACCTGTTTAGATATGGCTGCAGGTTTTCATGGTATTCCAATTTCACCCGATTCGATCGAAAAAACCGCTTTTGTGACCCCCGATGGTCAATTTGAATACTTGCGTATGCCTTTTGGTCTTTGTAACGCGCCGTCGGTTTATCAACGTGCTATCAATTCGGCATTAGGAGAACTTAAAGATAGTATCGCGTTAGTTTATGTTGATGACATTCTGGTAATATCCGAAACAATTGACGAAGGTTTGCATAATCTAAAATTAGTACTAGATCGACTAACGCAAGCTGGTTTTTCCTTGAACGTTGCCAAATGCTCTTTTCTTAAAACGCAAGTAGAATATTTAGGAAACCTTATAGAAAACGGAACCGTTAAACCTAGCCCACGGAAGATCCAAGCCTTGGTCAATTCACCCATTCCTAAGAGTCCCAAAGAAGTCCGTCAGTTTAATGGATTAGCTGGATATTTTCGGAAATTTGTGCCTAACTTCTCCTCGATAATGGCTCCCCTGTACGAGTTAACAAAGGCGAACGTTCCTTGGCGTTGGACAGATCGTCATGAACTTGCAAGACGCGAGGTCATTAATCGGCTTATATCTTCTCCCCTTCTGACTATTTTCGATCCCTGTTTACCCACAGAGCTTCACACCGATGCCAGCTCTCTGGGGTATGGCGCCGTGTTAATTCAAAGACAGGATAAAAATCCATTGGTAATTGCTTATTTTAGTATGCGGACGACTGATTGCGAGAGTAAATATCATTCGTATGAATTGGAAACCCTCGCAGTTGTAAAAGCAATTAAACATTTTCGCCATTTTCTACACGGGAGGGCTTTTAAAGTCGTGACGGACTGCAACTCTTTAAAAGCTTCCAGTCATAAGAAAGAGTTGACTCCCAGGGTACATCGATGGTGGGCTTATTTACAGAATTTTGATTTTCAAATTGAATACCGTAAGGGAGACCGCCTTGCTCATGCAGACTATTTCAGTCGCAACCACGTAGATACTGAAAAATCCGTTCGAACTGTCAGTGTCGCTCTACCACCAAAATCGCCTACTCAGGCCTTAAAATTCCTAGTCAACTCGCTTGACCACAATTGGCTGCTCATTGAGCAGAAACGCGATCCTATCTTAAGTAAAATTGTTGATCAATTAAAAGGAGACTCTATTCCCAAATCTATTGCCGATACTTACATCATTACCCAAGATAAATTATTGAGGCGTAAAGTCCAAATTGATAATAAAACTCATAAGCTCATTATTGTCCCTGCTAGATACAGATGGAATCTTATCAGTCACTATCATAATTCTCTTCAACATTTTAGTTGGGAGAAAGTTCTTGCTAAATTACGTGAACAATACTGGTTCCCAAATATGTCGCGGCTGGTCAGAAAATTTGTAGAGAACTGTGTTAGTTGTAGAGTTCGGAAAGGTGTTTCGGGTGCTCGACAGGTTACGCTACATCCAATCGACAAAGTCCCAATTCCTTTCCACACTGTCCACGGCGATATTACTGGACGAATGAATGGCCAGCGAAACGTAGCGGAATATGCTTTTGTTTATATAGATGGTTACAGCAAATACGTTCACATGATCTATACAAATGACCGCACTACGGAAACCGCAATTAAGTGCTTTCAAAATTTTATATCTATTTTTGGCACCCCTACGTTATTTATTACTGATCAAGATAAAAGCATGACATCCACAGAGTTCAAAAGTTTTTGCGAACGTTATGGTATTCAGCATCATGTGGTGGCAAAAGGCGCTAGTAGGGCGAATGGACAGGTAGAGCGCCTTATGAAAGTAATTAAAGACAATATGTCGGTTGTAGAACTTGATATGCCTTGGCACTCGGCTATTCAGGATTTACAATTAGCTATAAATTGTAGTGTATCCAAAAGTACCGGCAAAAGTCCACTGGAAATTTTACTGGGAAAGAAATGTTCACCACCGAGTATTAAGTTATTACAAGTTGATGACGATGTACTAACTGATGATCTAGAATCAATGCGAGCGGCTTGCAAGGATAGGATGGACGAGCGATCCCTTCAGGATAAGTCTCGTTTCGATAAAGGTAAAGCTAAAGTCAAACCTTATAAAGTTGGCGACTTTGTTCTACTTCGGCGCCATGAACGCCACACCACTAAACTCGGTCCCAAATTTGAAGGGCCTATGGAAGTTTTAGAAATCTTGCCCAATGACAGATACAGACTAAAACATGTCAATCTCCGCGGTTGTTCAGAAAAAATTGCTAGTCATGATTCCTTGCGAGCTGCTCCCCTTGCACAATATGACCCTTTTGAAAGTGACTCTGACTCTGAGCAGTCGGCCGTATGGGCGAATAACGATAATTCTGGAGTACCTGTTGAATCACTATCTTCCGCCACTGCATCCGCTAATAACTGTGGGAACATACCAGTTAATTTGGGGGCATCCACTTCCAATAATTAGCCCCTGCTTTATTTTATTGTTGGTTCCTATCCAAAATCCTTCCTTTCGCGCTGGCTGGCCACCATGCGCATCCTTTATACCGGTCTTAGAGGCTATAGCCCAAGAAGGGTGATTGCCTATTTTGATGATGGCTAGACCCCAGGATGGGTGATTGCCTGTTTTGATGATGGCTAGATCCCGGGAAGGGTGATTGCCTGTTTTGATGATGGCTAGATCCCGGGAAGGGTGATTGCCTGTTTTGTTGATGGCTAGATCCCAGGATGGGTGATTGCCTGTTTTGGTGTGGGTAGATCCTAGAATGAGATTGCTAGTCTCAAGAATGATTTATGTTTATGAGTGTCAAAGTATTGTTTTTGACGAAATGTTTACTAATTAATCAAGGCTGTAAAGTTACCATATTATTTGTTAAGTTATCATTTACAAGTTAAGTGTTTATCCTTAAAACAAAAGAGAACCTTGTTATAAGGAAATATGAGATTGGTTTGATTTGATTATGTAATTGTGTGTACATGCAATCTTATATGATTTTCAATTCTGTCAATGATTTTCTAAATTTGTAAGCGCAGAGAACGCGCTTGAGTCAGTATGGCCGTATGGGCGCGCTCAACCGAGCTGCCATCTAGTTTCAATTGTAGGAAACAAGTCTCAATTTAAAATTGAGACAGGAAACAACACTAGCTACTTTTCGTAATAATGTAATTCTTAAATTTAGGATAATAAATTGTAATTCAGATTCTAGAATTAATTAAAAGTACTAACGAAGTAGAATTTCCTATTTATATAATTTTGTAATGTAATATGAATTAAGTGGGTCACTAATGTTTTTGTTGTGTTTACACTACTGTATGACTTCCGTATGTATTATTTTAAGAAACGAGTTAAGTTAATTATGTAAAATTAGAAGTTTAATTAATGTTTCATTATTATCTAATATTGTTGTAATTATTGAATAATTTATTTTAAAATACAATTATGATTTACTTTTGTAACAAAACTGTAAACTTTATAGGGTGTTTCCGGTTCATTTTATATTGTTATTTAAAATACCTAATTAAGCTAATTAAGATGTATTTCGACTTTAGTTAACATAAAAATAATGTTTTATTGTTTTTAGAATTATAAAACCTTAATATTAAATAGTTTTGTAATAATGTGAAACACGTGGTCTTGTAATTAATAATTAAATAACTTGGTTAGTCGAGGTTGCAGTAGGTGGCATTCTTTCGCTGATCGTTGAAGAGTAAGGTTGTTAAAGAAATATAATTATTTATCCTGCTGTGTTCCTTATTTTTCTTGACGATTACAATGGATCCTGGGGCGAACTCCGGTGAGGCGCCGACATATACAATGACTTACTGTTGCTGAAAAGTATTTTCACGAAGTTAAAAATTGGACAGCTATGGATGCTAATATAAGTTAATGGAGTTAGGGCCGCGATGCCATTAGCCTTGTAACAGTGCTTTTAGGACGGCATTATGTTCGTACGAGCATTCATAAACCTTTTTAAAAGCATGTACAAACGCTTACAGCCTGTTATTACAGCTATCACTCTCAGAGTTCCTTTTTATATAACAAAACAAAGCTCGCTGACAAACGTAAAGTCTGGCTGATGTTTAGTTAAGTATAAACACCTACATACTGCGTTACATACACGCTTCTAACTATATAACGCACTAGCGGACTTCATGCGGTTTTACAAGCGTAGTTCCCTTTCTCGTAAAAGTACCGGGCTAAAATATAGCCTATGTTACTCGCTGTTAATGTGGCTATCCATTGCTGATAGAATTTTTCAAATCGGACACGTAGTTCAAAAATAAAAACCTCTCTCTATAATATTAGTATATACTAATATCTAAGCATTACTAATTTAAAAACATTACTAATATCTTGAGGAGCTCGTGGCACAGTTGCTATTGCGCATATCATTCGATAAGCGCAGTTAAGCAACCATACCCCTAGCCAGTAGTTGGATGGGTGACCACCTGAGTTCCCTCCGTGCCTTGGAGAGCACGTTAAGCCGTCGGTCCCGGTTGCCAATTTAACATCTTTGGCAATCGTTACAGGTCAGTCGGAGGCCTAAAAATAATCTGACAGCTGGTTTAACCCAGATCACAGATTTTCCTCCTAAATGGGGTTGCGAAGGTCAGATGGCAGTCGCTTCGTATAAAAATCAGGTGATCAGCCACATCGGGTTGAATCAAGTGCCGACCCCAACAATGTATGGGATAAGGCCAGGGAGATGATGACTAATATCTAAGCATAGAGAGATTAATTCTTGGAAATTGTAAAAAACAAGAGGCCCACAGCAGCTATCACAGCATCCATTTCGAAAATGAAAATGATAAATGAAAATGAAAAATATTTATTCAGTTTAGGCCCTGGTAAGGCACTTATGAAAGTCGAGAATTTACCACCGGTTCTTGATCTGGTTTCTGCTCCCCTACTGGATGCACTGGTATACTAACCGCATACAGTACTTATTATCTATATACATCTATTATCTATTCATTCATCATCATCATCAGATAAATAAAATTGAAGTGTCTGTTTGTAATTTCAAAATAACAGCTTTTCACTAAATGCATATGAAAGTACACACGCTACGGACACTAAAAATCCAAGTTTTAAATTTTTTCTCTGTCTGTCTGTCTGTTTGTTCCGGGTAATCTTCGAAACAGCTGGATGGATTTAAACGGGACTTTCACTGGCAGCTGATGTTTTAAGGAGTAACTTAGGCTATTTTTATTTATTAAAAATATTAGGGTTCCGCGACAATAAGGATGAAACTAAATATACGCGGGTGAAACCGCGGGGCACAGCTAGTTATAATACTAATTACTAGTATTCTACAAGGTGGGGGGTCCAGTCTCCAGTAGGGCAGCTCAGATATATTTAAATCTATACAGATAATAAATAAAACAAAAGTAAGCATGAAGAGATGCATGAATGTGGATGAAGCGAAAGAAGTATGTAAGGATCGTAGCATGTGGCAAACGGTGGTCTCTGCCTACCCCCATGGGATACAGGCGTGAGCACACTGTAAATTTACAGCGATTCACTAAATTAAGAAAGTACTCGTATATACGGGTAGTAAATTTGCTTTTCTTTACCTCCGTTTATGTTTATTTGTTCCGGATAATCTGTAAAACAGTTGACTTTAACGGGACTTTCACTGACACATAGCTGACTTAACTTTGACTACCTTTATTTAAAAAAAATATAAATCTTCCGCGTAATAAAGCATGAAACTATGTGAAATCACGGGGCACAGTAAGCTTTAATTAATTTACTAAAATGTACTTATTTACTGACCTATCAGAATAATTATGCTGACATAAAAGTCTTACGTCACTGTTTTTATAAGTAAACATGTGTTTGTACTAACATAACTAAAGGTACATAGGACTATGAAACCTTATGAAGGAGTCCCAAAAAAGGTAGGCAATTGGTCGGTCAATTTGTCGAGCTATCGGACCTTATGAAGCAAAGATTGCATCTATTTCGTCCCTTCCGACGATTGCGGAAGGGATCTGCCTACCGCGATTGACGGCTGACGGATAGCCTTTGTGACGAATATAAGATATCAAATTGGAATATTATCCTTGTAAATACCTTCCGTAACATGAACAACGAATGTTGTAGGAGTAACGAAAAAAGGGTTTATTTTATAGCATTTATATAAGTTTGGGATTTGCTACAGTAGGTTACAACGTGTATTCTACATAGCTTAAGTCCATATTATATTATAATTATAGGTTTTTTTCAGCCGGTTTTTTTTGCAATAATTCGATGTTGAGATTTACCCCCTTAATTTTCATTTTCAAGAATAAATTACAAGATTTAAAAAATATATATTATATTCTGGTAAGTCTCTTTGAAAATCAAAAAATTCCACTGCTTCCAAAACTAGTCTTATACGAAAAACTGACAACGAACTCAGCCAGGCATGTTAAATATATTTCATGGAAATTTCAAACATAATTATTGATCATCTAGATAGCAATAAGATCTCTATGATACCTATTTCTACACGACATGGAAAGTCACAAATTGAACACAAAGTATTAAACCATACCCACGTATTTTAAGTGTCGTGGCAACCTTTATCAAATACACCGAAGATAAATTGTTCCATTTTATCTTATCTTCGACATTGGTAGCCCACTTTGTAGTGTTGTGTGAAATTTGGAACGGAATTATATCGATAACATCCGACTGATATAAATTATCGATAAAGAAAAAAGTAAGTAATTAACTGTTTTGAAAAATTTTGCTATCGACCCACGGTAATATTTTTACCCGTAGACCCACTACTCTAGTTTAGTGTACTGTGGAAATCATCTATACAGATAAATAAAATTGAAGTGTCTGTTTGTAATTCCAAAAATACAGCTTTTCACCAAATGCATATGAAAGTATACACGCTATTGACACTAAAAAACCAAGTTTTAAAATTTTTCACTGTCTGTCTGTCTGTCTGTTTGTTCCGGGTAATCTCCGAAACGGCTGGACGGATCTTAACGGGACTTTCACTGGTAGGTAGCTGATGTTTCAAGGAGTAACTTAGGCTACTTTTATTTATTAAAAATATTAGGGTTACGCGACAATAAGGATGAAACTAAATCTACGCGGGTGAAACCGCGGGGCACAGCTAGTAATAAATATATTTTACTAGCTAACCCGACAGATGTTGCCCTGTCTTAATTATGAGAATGCAGCACGTATTCTGTCATTTCTATGTCAAACGTTTTTATTTTTTATTATTTCTATGTCAAAGGTTACATCAAAAAGTTTTTATTGTCCAAAGCGCTAAGGTTAGATTTAAGAAGAAAGGATTTAATATGGTGCTTAAGTATTCTTAAATTTTCTACGCAATTTTCATAGTATTTTCATTCATAAGAACCATCTCCTGACAATAACGAACACAACAAAATAATTACAATCGAAATTGGTCCCACCGTTCACCCGTGATGTCGTGACCAAGGGAAATGGGGATTAATTTTTATATATATAGCTTATGTACAGCTCTTTTCTATGTTAGGTATATTTATTAGTTAACGTATAAAGTACTGTTTACGACAAATATTGATTGAAATACACATTTTTAGAAGACAGAAATTTGACTGCTTGTCGTCAACCATCGATACTCCGCCAACACTATCGAAGCCTTTTTATTCAAGTTACAGTTTTGAACAAAGTCTTCAATTTAATAAAAAGGTATGAAGTTACGGGTCTTTCTCTAAAACTTGTAGGGCCGAACAAAACCCAATAAATGTTCGGGAAAATGTTCTATAAATGTCGTCAATACCTTTCGATCCCCTTTAATTCACGATAGCATTTGTTTTATATTTTCTGGTTGCGAGTGGTCAGAGTTCTATTACCTACTGAATATATTTTACGTCGGACTTGATTATGATCTCGCTCTATATTATAATTTTTCTCATACTCAAATTACAACTATTTAACTGACTGTTTCAAGGTAGATCAACCGACAGGTCGTAATACCGTTGGGGCGATGTGTTAGCTGCGGACCTACGCGAGCTTCAAGCCGGCGACTGGCAAGAAACCGCACAAGACCGTCACCAATGGCGAGTTCTCGTATCGGAGGCCAAGACTCACTTCAGGTCGCTGAGCCAACGGAGCTAGTAAGTAACTGACAGTTAAAATTTATCCTTTCCTTGTTTTTGCGGTTTAGGGTTCCGCCTTGCGCCATCTGTTGGTCGGTGTATCCAAACTCAACTGATACGTCTAAAGTTACATTTAGCTACGTGTCAAATCGATGACGCGAATCCGATCTATATATTACATTTTTTAGGCGGCCCCTGTACCGCAAAAACATCGACGCATGAGGTAGGATCACGAGTAGCTGAATTCGAAGAGCACGGTTTGCAGAGGTCGTACGTTCGCGTCCCGCCTCGTCTTCGAATTTTTCCTGACCATTTTTAAGAATTTTGAATATACACATGTGTCATGTATGAAAATAAATCTAATATTTAGCTATTTTTATATAAAAACCAACTACATTTTCCCAAAAATGTAGAAATATATTTCTTAAAAGCAATGAATACACCGCTAACTCCATAAACCGTCCATACAAATGCCCATACAAAGGACTGTAAGCCTACCCACAGTACACGGAAGCACGCGAACGGTACTCATTCATCAATTTGTGTGGGCACTAAGCAGATTACGACTGTAGGAACATATTTCTAAGTAGTTTTTTTCCAATAGTGAACATTTATTATATAACTCGCAAGACGGTCAATAAAAACATATCTGTTATATATACCATGTTATGATATAGTATGGAAAGTGATCATCTCCTATCAGAAGGGTCTTTTAAAGGGTAAGTGGAAGCGTTAAAAAATCGATTAAAATAAAACCTGCTCACGCAATCTTGTTCAGGACCCACTCGTCCCCTGAAATTCACGCCCTATACCCACTCATCCCCTTAAACTTTTGAGGTTTCCACTCTTCCCCTTATCTTTCTAAAGTACTAGGGCGTCAGAAGTTTAAAGAGGTAGCTTCAATGTTTTTAGACTATATGTATGTATCGTAACGAAACATTTATACCAGGAGACGAGTGGGTAACTAAATTATATTAATAACTAGCAAACCCGGCGAACTCCGTTTCGCCATTTTCACAATTTCACAGTGAACACAATACCGGTTTGTCACATGAAATTAACTGAGCAGAGAACAATGAGTAGCTGTCAAACAATGTATCACGCACCGGCGCCATCTACTTAAAATGTTGGTTTGTCCTGATTTTTTTCCTGAATTTTCTGCTGCTATAAACCTCACGGAGCCCGAGACCTTTCCAACGAATGCAAAACCGTGGAAATCGGTTCGTGCGTTCTAGAGTTATAGCGTCAGGAAGGAAAACCCGACTTATTTTTATATAGTAGATTGACTGTTCTCCTCCCGGGGTACGAATGGGTCCTGACCCCGCCATCCCAGAAGGGTCCCTGCAGTACTATATGCTGTTGCAGTACTATATAAAATAAAATTATGTGTTGTATAACTTTAAAATTTATATGTTTTGGTACTGTATTCTGAAGTTAATTTGTTATGCTGTTTCAGTTGACCGATAAAAAAATGCTATCAGGCGATTGGGACCGCGGTTCCAATTCTTCGTGGTTCCAATTGCCTGTATCTTCGTAATTACAACACCGAGGATGATGAGGTGTCAACGTGACAGAGGGTGAGTCCATCGCCGTCTTAGACAATATATGAGACAAATGTTTTAAAATTACTTCTCAGATATATGAAGATTTCTTCACGATGTTTTCCTTCATCGTAAAGCACGTAGGGTCAAATTACCGCACTTAAGTGTTTAGATAAACTCATTGGTACATGCCGCTGGGGTTTGAACATACGTTGCTTGCGTAGCAGGCGACAACAGCTCTTAACTGAACAGAAGATGATTAAGTGCTAACGTGACAGATGGTGAGTCCACCGCCGCAGACACTATACATACTCTCAGACACCTTCCTCATGCTTTCCTTCATCATACCAGCTCGTGGTGACATCATTGAATGATTTTTTTTATAGTTTTAGACTCTGATACTTACGTCACTAGCGGAGCAGACGTAAAAAACTCAGAGTAAAGAACTTGCATTTAATTCCATTGTGACTTATAAGTATCAATTTCCTCTTAGAATAGTTAGAATAATCTCGAGCAAAGTATTCATAGCGTCTGAATAGAGAATGCTCTCAGACTTTTTGTGAAAACATGACCATAGTATAAATATAAGTTTTACTAGCAGTAAGGAAACTAGGACTTTTTATTCAAAAAAGAACGTTTGCTCCATTGAGTATTAAAGTTGTCAATCTTAAAAATTAAAAAGATTACTCATACATTTACAGACAAAATAAAGCATATACCTATACTAGCTATGCCCCGCGGTTTCACCCGCATAAATTTAGTTTCATTAAAACTTTCATCCTCTATTTTATACCCTTGGACGTAGAATAAATCAAAATCCTTTCTTAGCGGATGCCTACGTCATAACATCTACCTGCATGCCAAATTTCAGCCCGATCCGTCCAGTGACTTGGGCTGTGCGTTGATAGATCACTATATCAGTCAGTCAGTCACCTTTGAATTATATATATGTAGGTTGGCAATCAGCCACGACGTGACGTCTCTTACTGTCATTACGCCTACTCCGCTTATTTTTTCGTAGATAAGTGCGTCTGTGAGAGTGTGTCACTTCGAACGATTTACTTCCAGATTCCTAACTGCTTGTTTAGCTTATATTTAAGCTGTGACATGACTCTGATGTTCTTGAAGGAGAATTCATCTTCGTAAAGTTTTAATACATCGATTTGTATGCATTCCATGAATTCAATTCTTCAAGTTCTCTGAAATGTTACATTGTGATAGTTCATTAATACATGAAGTATTTGTTTATTTGTTTGTTATTTAAATTTTTAGGGTAGCGAACCAAAGTAGCTTCTCCTCGGTGTCTGTTTGTCACATCTTTATATATACGTGCCGTGGTGGCCTCGGGGTTACAGCAGTCGACGCAAGTTCGAATCCCATCGAGGCCTGTACCTATGAGTTGTTCTAAAAACTTATGCACAGTGATTTTCACATCACGTGCTTTACGGTGAAGGAAAACATCGTGAGGAAACCTGCATGTGTCTGAGAAATAATTCAAAGACGTATGTATAGTGCCTGAGACGGCGATGGACTCACCCTCTGTCACGTTGGCACTTAATCATATTCGGTGAAATGTGGGTGTTGAAAATTACAACACCTCTGCCTGCCCCTTTCGGGGAATACAGGCGTGAGCATATGTATGTATGTATGTATGTTATATATACGTAAGCAATCAATGTTAAATATGACATCGTCATAGGCCTGGTATAGGTACATGAAGGTCCAGCGCAATCCAATTTTCAGGAAATATTTATATTATAAGATCCGTGGTGGCCGTGGGGTTTAAGCTGTCTGCTACGCAAGCCGCGCAAGTTCGAATCCCAGCGGGGCCTGTACCAATTACTTTTTCTAAAAATCTTATGTGCAGTGATTTCACGACGTGCTTTACGGTGAAGGATAATATCGTAAGGAAACCTGCATATACACAAACTACGTATGAATTTTGTTTCATTTCTTAAGTGAGCGCATAACGTAACTATGTTTTTAATATCATTGAGAATTAAAATTATTTATTCAGATTGGGCCCTGCTAAGGCACTTTTGACCGTCGAAAATTTACCACTGGTACGAAAACTTTACCACGCCCTTTGAGAAAAGTCGGCAAGAAACTCAGTCAGGCATCACGTACATTATGTACAATACAATATTTGATATTTTGCAGATTATCATGTTCAATGTTACATAAATAACGAATGTTAATGAAATTAAAATCAAATATTAAATTAACAACTCGAAAATCGCCGGCAGCTAATATTGCGAAATTAATTCCAGTGTAAGTTTGTAACACAACTATTTGTTCAAAACTAACCAACCACACTTCAGTACAATACAATAACGGTCAAGTTTCAGCCAATTTAAAGTTGTTTCAATACTCGTGAAAGCGAATTAACTATGAAATTGTTTGCGTTAATATTGTGTATTTACTTATTTTCACCTGAATTTATATGAATATTTATGTATGTACATATAGATATTATCATCGAAGGGGTAGGCAGAAGTGTCGTAATAACAACACTCACTTTTCACCGAAGATGATTAAGTGCCAAGTGACATACGGTGAGCCCATCGCCGTCTCAGACACTGTACACACGCCTTTGAATTAGGTACTTCTCAGACAAACAGGTTTCTTCACGATGTTTTCCTTCACCGTAAAGCACATGTGGTGACATTACTGTACTTAAGTTTTCAGAAAAACTCATTGGTATAGGCTGGGATTCGAACTTGCGTCAATCGCGTAGCAGGCAACGACTCAAACCCCATGGCCTCCACGGCTCTCACTGATAAAAATTTCTTCGGAAAATAACTAATACTTCGATGAACAATAAAACGTGCCAACATGACATGTGTTGAGTCCATTGCAGTCTTAGACATTATGCAGGCTTTCTCACGATGTTTTCCTTCACCGTAAAACACGGGGTGTGAAGTATTTTAAAGAAACTAATTGGTACATGATGGACGTGATTCCAGCGTCATGGCCACCATGACTCGTTAAATAAGTTAGGTTTATATATGGAATAGAGATAGCATCGACCCCAAAAACACAGGATAGGGCTGTATGATAACCATTACAAAGACCGTATTCTTTCCAATAAATGATAGTATTATTACCTACTTCGCTTAATTCCATTGCAGTGGGAACGACTCCGATTCTCGTTCATTAACATTATTCGGTCTGGATTAAACATAACTTTTTATTTCTGGCAAACCACGCTTCCTGGATTAAATATATTTCAGCTCAGGTTTATTATATTTAATTATTATAAGCATCAGATTGACCGAGCTTTGTTCAGTATTTTATTTCTAGACTGATTTCTAAAAAAGGAGTAGGTTATCAATTCGTTACCTCCAAACTTTGGCTGGGCGAACCGATTTTGATGAGTCTTTTATTAAATTGAACCTACTTATAACCCCCGAAGGGTATAAGAATATATAGAAATAATAAAAGACCTTCTGTTAATTTCATAATAGCCGCTTATGAGATTCCGATAATATTCATATACATACAAACATATATGTTCAAAAATTACTTGTGCATTGGAACTGTGTCCATGGGCTCACATTTCTCAAGTGATTTACTTTGTTTTTTAAAATTGTATAATATTTTTGATAAGAGTAATTACTGAGTTTCTTGCCAGGTTCTTCTCAATAAAAGCAACTTTCCGAACCTGGCGGTAGCATGTAGGAAAACCATGTCGTGCTGACGATTTGAAAGTACTTTGTAAAAAGTCTAATCGAATAAAGATATTTTTGACTTTGACTTTGACTTTGATGTTCACTTACTCGTTTAATGAATACATTGTTATTCTTTATGAAAATAAAGTCTTCTTTCCTATGAAAAAAAAGCGTAGTTGGTATGGAAAAAAAAAACATCACTTTGCCCGAGCATCAAACCCAAGACCACGTGGACCACAGTAGCGCTCGCGACCACTAGACTCACGAGGCAGTCAGTCAACTTTGAAAATCAATGTTCTAACTGATAATAACTTAATTACGCGATGTCCTTATAAATATTTAAGCAATCATTAAATCGAACTTTCGTACATAATTCCAGTCATTATTTACATTATTCATTCAGGCTCTAACGAACCTACAGTGAATATTAATTGGCTTGTTTCGGTTTTTTTAATATATTAGCGGGAATTATTATGAATAGTTAAATACAACCGCCTCATTGGTATAGTGGTTGACGAGTTCGCCTAAAAATCACGAGCTCCCGAGTCGTGTAAAAAACGTAACGATGTCGTGCCTTAGTTGCTGCCAGTGTTTCTGTATTCGTTCTATAAAATAAATAAAGTATTGCTCCTTATGGTGTTTTTTTATAATCAATCTATTAAGAAAGTGTTGTATGATTAAAGAAGTAGAAATACCGCGTTGTCCCCAGCAAGCGATACCTACACTGTGTAGTAAAAACTACAGAAAAAAATAACTAGTCCGCCATCTTGGATGACCCGCCATCTTGGATGATCCGCCATATTGGAGTTAGAATGACGTCACATAGCTAAACATGCATTGTCATCTACAATAAGCGTGTATAGGTATCAAATTTCGACTTAATGGGTTAAGGATTGTAAAATTCAGTTGCAAGATTCCATCCAGAAAAACACACATTGCAAGTTAATAAAATAAAAACTTGTAGAAAATCGCTAATTTCCATTCGGAAGTCGGAAAAAGGGTTTTGATTTTACCACGACACATTCCAAACACCGGTTTATATTGGCGTTATCACATTTGAAGGTTGGACATACGAGTTTAAAGCAAAATCTGAGGGTTAATGAGTAACAACAGAACCCCTGGACCCGCCATAACAATGTAATTGCCCCGATTAGAGTTGATTTGAGACTGTTTTGTTATACACATTTGAATAAATGCCAAACAGTACTTTTCTGAGTTCAAACACAAAATAGGTCCATGAACAAACAAACTTACCAAGAATATATCGTCCAATATTCATGTCTTTAGGACCGGCTGTGCGTTGATATAAAATCAGACCCAGATTGCCGATTTTCCTCGATAAAGGGGTTACGAAGGTCAGACGGCAGTCGCTTCGTGTAAAAATCAGGTGTACAGTCGCATCGGATTAAATCAAGTGCCGACCCCAAATACATGAGATAAGGCCAGGGAGATGATATTCAAAATAATTTTAAGCTGTACAATTTCTAGCAAACCAGATCACATAAGGCAAAAAACAACTTAAACAAATACCATGAAAAAATACAGCTTTCTTAATTGAAATCTGTTAAAAATTGTAAATATTTAACCTCGTATTTGAAACTCGCAGCCGAAGTGTTATAAATTCACTTCGCTCTGTAGGCTTTTCGTGTTCATGTTTTCCTTATCAGACTGAATAAAATATTGAACAAATTGCCGAGCAAGCGGCGCCGATCAAATTAACGATAAATTCAATTTAAATATTTCACGTTTTACCGTTTTATTCTGTGTGCTTTGAACAATATTGTTTTTGGATCAATACAAGCCGATTATAATCCTGTTAAGTATTAAACTGGAATAAAGGAAAAAAACATCCTTCTATTTCAGTTACAATTAAAAAAATGAGCGTAGTAGTTACGACGAATAAACTAGTTTCGTTTGGAAATACCTTAATACATTTACCTACTAACATATATATACGTATCTATATAGACAAATGAAATAAAAGTGTTTCTTTGTAATTCCAAATTTAATTTGTAATTAACACAACTTTTCACTAATTGCATATGGGCGTATAATACAGTAGATACTTACATGGAAAAAACAATATTTTTTAATTTCTCTGTCTGTTTGTATGGGCTAATCTCTGAAACGACTGAACCGATTTTAACTGGACTTTCAGATAGCTGATGTTATAAGAAGAAGCTTAGATTCCATAGAATAATTAAGGTGTCGCGAAATAAAGTCACCGCGGGTGACAATCCGGGGCAAAGCTATTCATCAATAATTTACTAAGTTATAGCAAAATACAACGTTAACCAAAGGTACTATTTCTAAAGAGTCAAAAAGTCTTTGTAGTTAGTTATAAAACCGAGAACTAAACAATATCTTAGCAAGCATTTTAGTAACAAACAGTATAACTTACGAACTCATCTATCAAAATCAATGTCTCTTGGAAGCTTCTACAACTTAGCGACGATGTACGGTCAACATAACAACGAAACACATATAAAACGCCTAAGTTTATAAGAATGTTTGTATGCATGTATGTTTGTTGCTCGTTCACGCAAAAACTACTGCATGGATTTTGATGGACCTTTATAAAGATAAGTCAAATCGTACGCAGACAGAGTCGCGGGCACCAGCTTTTAAAGATGTTGAAACGGATTTTAGATGACACTGTTGAGATAGTTTAATTTATTGTGAGAAAGAAGGTCCAGGAGCCTTACCATGAGCTCTTATTGCCATGATAGTTTAACTCATTTATGAGACAGATGTATGTGACGTGCATACATCTGTCACTGTCGCAGAACTGAATTAACATTGCAATAAGAGCTCATGGTTGGGCCCCTGGGTTCTTACCATGAGCTCTTATTGCCATGATAGTTTCACTCATTTATAAGACAAATGTATGTGACGTGAATACATCTGTCACTTTCGCACAACTGAATTATCATTGCAATAAGAGCTCATGGTTGGGCCCCTGGGTTCTTACCATGAGCTCTTATTGCCATGATAGTTTCACTCATTTATAAGACAAATGTATGTGACGTGAATACATCTGTCACTTTCGCACAACTGAATTATCATTGCAATAAGAGCTCATGGTTGGGCCCCTGGGTTCTTACCATGAGCTCTTATTGCCATGATAGTTTCACTCATTTATAAGACAAATGTATGTGACGTGAATACATCTGTCACTTTCGCACAACTGAATTATCATTGCAATAAGAGCTCATGGTTGGGCCCCTGGGTTCTTACCATGAGCTCTTATTGCCATGATAGTTTCACTCATTTATAAGACAAATATATGTGACGTGAATACATCTGTCACTTTCGCACAACTGAATTATCATTGCAATAAGAGCTCATGGTTGGGCCCCTGGGTTCTTACCATGAGCTCTTATTGCCATGATAGTTTCACTCATTTATAAGACAAATGTATGTGACGTGAATACATCTGTCACTTTCGCACAACTGAATTATCATTGCAATAAGAGCTCATGGTTGGGCCCCTGGGTTCTTACCATGAGCTCTTATTGCCATGATAGTTTCACTCATTTATAAGACAAATGTATGTGACGTGAATACATCTGTCACTTTCGCACAACTGAATTATCATTGCAATAAGAGCTCATGGTTGGGCCCCAGATCTACTCATTGCTGTCCATGTAAATAAAGAAAAAGAAATAATTCAAATATTGAACTATTATAAATTGTAATTTGTTTTTTCTACATTATTGCTCTTGAATTGAAATCATATTGGTCTTGTAAATCTTCTTGTTGTTATTGTTTTATGTAAATATAATAATTATATAATTATTGAAAGCTATTTATTTTATTGGAATTGGTTACAACTACCGAAGAAAACATTTGTGAATAAACTTAGGGTTTATTCATTATTTATGCTTAGTTATGTGACGTAATGATAAATATAATATGGCGGATCATCCAAGATGGCGGACTAGTTATTTTTTATGCACTACGATTGATACTCATATCAAATTAAATGACTTCACGAGGAGTACACTAAAAAAATATTAACATTTTGTTAAATTTTTTTTTTATAAAAGCTTACTTATTAGAATGCAGTATAAAAGTCGTTTTATTAAGTTTATTCTGTTGCCGACAGTACAGCCGGCTGTTAGTTTGAAGTTGTTCAAAGTTTATTGACTTAACTGAAGTTAGTTAAGTGTATTAGACGATGCCTAAATAAATCTCAACTTAATAATGTGTTTAAAATAATTAGTATACAATAAATATCATTATTTCGATCTATGCAAATATTAAGTAGGTAATCTTTGGAAGTTTGCACTAGTGGTTAGAATACCTGAATGCTACACTAGGTGTCGCGGGTTTGATTCTCACGTCAGTTAAGTTATAAATTAAAATGATAATATTAGCTCAGGTTGGGCCCGGATAATTCACCTTTGAATGTCGAAAATTTACCATTGGTTCGGAAACTAGCCTTTTGAGATGCAATAGATACGTCTTACGAATTACTTCTCAGACATATGCAGGATTCACGATGTTTTTTTTCTTTTTTCAGATCTTTTCAAATTCACGGCTGAAAATCAGTGAGCGTCGTGTAAGATAAATGAGCTTAAAGATCGGCGTAGAACCTTGTTACTAAGTTGCACTCTATATCGTGGCTTCAAAGAGACTGCTTAGAAAATAAGTGTACCAATTAATTTGATATTAAACATAGAATTTTGTGTTTTAAGATTGAATAATTTAATTCTCGCCTTGCAACCCACGCTCAAGTCTGTCTATAAATAGCATCAAAGGACTCGTGAATTCATATATTAATATTTGGTTGAATGCACATCTAATATGGGACTGTTTACATCCATATTAATCTACTAGCTGTGCCCGGCGGTTTCACCCTCGCAGATTTAGTTTCGTGCTTTAACTCGCGGAATCCTAATTAGTTTTTTTTAATAAAAGTTACTCACAAGTTAAGCCTAAGTTACTCCTTGAAACATCAGTTATCTATCAGTAAAGGTCTCGTTATCGGTTCAGTCGTTTCAGAGATTAGCCCGAACATAGAGACGGACAGACAGATTCTGTTATTTTGGTATTACAAACAGTCTGTGTGAAGACATTCTGGGATGGCGTGAGCATATTTATTTTATTACTAGCTGTGCCCCGCGGTTTCACCCACGTACATTTAGTTTCATGCTGTTTTCTAAATAAAATTAGCCTAAAACACTCCCTGAAACATCAGCTACCTGCCAGCGAAAGTCCCGTTAAAATCCATCCAGCCGTTCACGTGTGATGCCGTGACCAAGGGAAATGGGGATTCATTTTTATATATAAGATAAAGAGAAGATTAAGAATATACGGCTCTCACTGCGGGGTACTGCTAGTGAACTAAGTTCCCAGACTTGGTAAATACTATCCCAATCTAATCTTGCTAAGAAACTGCGAGCTACCGATTAATATACCAAAACAAACACAAGTCGGTATTTATGTTCACATATACGAGTAATATCGCAATGAGCTACATAAATAACGGTTATTCTAGTCTCAAAGATACGTTGTTTATGCTCGGTATATAAAGCTGAAGAGTTTGTTTGTTTGTTAGGTTGAACGTTCTAATCTCAAGAACTACTGGTGTTAGTTGAAAATGTATTTTTGTGTGGGATAGTTCATTCATAAGGTCTGCCAGCGAAAGTCCCGTTAAAATCGGTCTAGCCGTTTCGGAGATTACCCGGAATAAAAAGACAGACAGACAGACAGGGAAAAATATTAATAATTGTTTTTTTTTTATTTCAGTTTCGTATGCATTTACTAAAACTGTTGTGTTGGGATTACAAACAGACAGTTTATTACATGATAATCCATTAAAAAATATAGTACTAACACTTAAAACCATAAAATTAAAATATATCATTAAAGGGAGTCCCTGTAGGCAAGGTTCCGAAGATACTGGTAGCATTCCCCCTTTGAATAGCTAAATTAATTCTTTGTCCGAGGTAGCTGCCAGCTCTTCGGTCTCCTGTGATGTCGACTAACCTTTTTGTGATTTCTTTAAAAAGCCTAATAGCGCTAGGACCCCGCGGACCAAGGGTCTCGACACCGAATGGGACAAAATCAACAACAAATCAAAGGCAGACACTTACATTTTATATATCTGTATGGATATAGATACACGTAGCAGTAGGCCCTGACGCCTCCTCTTCCCCCAAAGCACTGGCGACCTTACTCCACCACATAAAGTGTACACAACACTACACTACATTAAAAATAATCGCTTCTTTGTCCCTTTATTGGACCAAACATTGTTTTCTATAAGCAGCCAATTTTACAGATAATAAGTTTCAAATAGTAGAATAGATTTCCGCAGATACAATCAAATAAGATACCATTATTTGCTATCATATTAAAGGCTATTATTGTTGCTTTTCGGGGACAATAACGTACTTAAGATGTTTTATTACCGGCTTATCTTTATATTATAGTTTGAGGAAAAAAATATTAAGTGCCGCCATTTGCTATTACCGTTAAGGGTAGTAAAATAACAATAATATATTTTCTTCATTTATTTATATTTATAATTATATTTATTTTTATACATATGCTCACGCTTGTATTCCCCGAAGGGGTAGGCAGAAGTGTTGTAGTAACAATACCCAATTTTCACTGAAGATGATTAAGTGCCAACGTGACAGATAGTGAGTCTATCGCCGTCTCACGCACTATACAAACGCCTTTGAATTACTTCTCAGACATATGCAGGCTTCCTCAAGATGTTTTTTTCACCGTAAAGCTCATGGTGTAATATCACTGCAAATAAGTATTTAGAAAAAGTATTCAGGCCCCGCTGGTATTTGAACTTGCGTCGCTTCGTAGCAGGCGACTTCTAAAGACCAACGATTCGAGAAAAAAATATAAAAATAAGTTTATAAATATTACTAGCTAGCTGTGCCCCGCGGTTTCATCCGTGTAGACTTTAATGTGTTATATGATTCTAAGCTACCTCCCTACCAATTTTCAGTCAAATCGATTCAGCCGTTCTTATTTATTTATTTATTTATTGATCACCAACAAGATGTACATCATCACAAACAAAAACAAACATTGTAATAATTTTGAGAGCATGCTTAATGCCATCTTAATTATAGGTGACAACTGCATGCATGAAAGAAGACAACTAAAACAGTGAAATAATTGAGTATACCCTAATTATACACTAGTTTTACTTAAATTAAATACAAACAGGTTTTAATTATGACTTAATATAAATTTTCTAAATAAAGCTTATAAATTTGAGTGACTAAGAGAATGCCTAAATTCTGAAGGTTTGTCAGAGAATATATCGATGTTATTACACTTACATTGGTTGTCCTTGCAATTGGTAACAGTGATTTTATGACGTGCATTGTAATGTATGATGAGCCTATTGATGGGGGAGAATCGGCCCTGACGTGAATAAGATTTTTTTTCAACAAACGGTTTGGCAGTTATGGATCTGGGCCGTCGCTTTAGTGCTGAGAAATTTATCGAGCTCAATAAATGAGGACAGTCTATGATTCCATTTACAATTTTGTATAAAAACATGTTATCAAGCTGTTTTCTTCGACTGGAGAGAGATGAAAGCTTAAAGTGTCGTAATCTGTCGTTGTATTGAGGAATTTTATTGGCTAATTTACTATCATGTACAATGTGCCAAATAAACCGTTTCTGAATTCGTTCTAATCTCTTGCTGTGAATATCATAGTGGGGATTCCAAGCAACACTACATTACTCTAAATTGCTGCGTACTAGTGATGTGAATATAGAAATTATAGTTTTTGGGTCCTTGAATTCCTTGCAATTTCGCAATACGAAACCGAGCATCTTGAAGCCCTTGTTCGCAATATTATCAACATGCAAGTGAAAGCGAAGCTTACTGTCCAGGATGACGCCCAAGTCTCGTATATGGTCAACTTCGCGTAGGATTTGATTGTTGATAGAATAAGCTCTAGATATTGTTTTTTGTTTCCTAGTAAATCGCATAGTGTAACATTTGTCAGAATTTAGGGTCATGCCGTTCAGCATGCACCACTCAACCAAACTGTCAATATTCTTAGACTTTCTTTTATATATATATATAGATAGATGTACAAAACACAGTACAAGAATCGAAAAGTCGGTCATCAATGAGGATTTTGAGACAAGCTTTAGTAGATAGTAACAATGAAACGAAATTTTACGAGTTTCGTATTTGTCGCGTCAATCGAGTGCCAAACTGGGAATGTCCAATAAATTCCCCCATCCACGCCATCTTTGCCAGTGACGTTTCGATACCGTGACACACTTCTATTTATTTAGTTGTAGATCCAATCTATACATCTATACAGTCTATATAAATAAATAAAATTGAAGTGTCTGTTTGTAATTCCAAAATAACAGCTTTTCACTAAATGCATATGAAAGTATACACGCTACTGACACTGAAAGACCAAGTTTTCAAAAATTTATCTATCTGTCTGTTTGTACCGGGTAATCTTTGAAACATCTGAATGGATTTTAACAGGACTTTCACTGGTAGGTAGCTGATGTTTCAAGGAGTAACTTAGGCTACTTTAATTTATTAAAAATATTAGGGTTCCGCGACAATAATGATGAAACTAAATCTACGCTGGTGAAACCGCGGGGCACATCTAGTCTATACTATTATATAAAGCTGAAGAGTTTCGAACGAATTCCCTTACCGCGCGTTGTGAAAGGGGGCTAGACGGAAAAAATTCTTACGATAAGGTGTAACGACACTTTTTGCTATAGTAAGCTATTGTAAGCTGTGCGGCGTGTGCATGTTTCTGTCTGTCTCTCTGTTTTTCACTACTACATATTTAGTTGGTGGCCTCCATCTTCTGTCCACTTCCCGCCATCCACACTCCTACCATAGACTATGGCATAGACATTACATTACAGAGTTTGTTTGGTATTTGCTTGAACACTCTAATCTCTTCCGATTTGAAAAATTCATTCCACGCAAATAAAGTAGCGAATAAAAGTTAATCTATACAGATAAATAAAATGTAAGTGTCTGTTTGTCATTCAAAATCAACAGTTTTTCACCCAATGCCGAAAGTATATATACCATATTAAAATAAATCTTACTAATTTAAAAAAAAATCTCTGTCTGTCTGTTTGTTCCAGCTTGTCTCTGAAATGACTAAACCGATTTCAACAGGACTTTCACTGACACATAGCTTGTGTTACAAGGCCCAATTTAACCTTTTTTATATTAATTTGTAATAAAGCCACCCATAAAATTAAGTCAACGCGGGAGGAACCGCGGGGCACGATTAGTTAGAAAATAAAATTAAAAAAATGCTTTAAACAGAAGCGAAAACCTTTAAACATTTATATCAAAGTAAAATACCTTCAGAATTCCGTCCTCCCTTTTATTCCCAGTGAATGCCACAGTGCAGTAATTCAATAACGTAGTTCAGCCGAGACCAGTGGTTCAACTTAATTGAATGGTGAAAGCACTGGGAGTTTTGTTTCAAAAGAAAATTATGAAGGAAAAACAAGATTTCACTTATAAATACGAGACTTGAAACATAATATTTTTTCGTTAATAATGAGAGTCTGCAGATTAGCTATTATTACATTGTTTCTCTGAATATACAGATAAATAAAATGGAAGTGTCTGTTTGTAATTCTAAATTAACAGTTTTACTCTAAATGCAACTGAAAGTATATCTATTTTTCCGGCTAAACATAAAGATATCCCCATGGGATACAGGCGTGAGCATATGTATGTATTTTTTAATAATGGTTTTAAAATAAAAAATATTCTTTCGTAAACATTAATAGTTCCTCCATAATTATCCTATCAATATACAAACAGATAAATACTTGATTACTTATTCGAATAGATAAGCTATCTAGGGTATCATACCTATGTGTAGTTATGCTAGTAATTAATTTGAATGCCTGTGAAATCTTTTAAGTATTTTAATCACAATAAATAAGCGTACAAGTGGAAATATACCCAAGCCAAACAATAATATGAATGAGCTACGGTGCTACGAATGACGTAGCTACAAGCTACGCCGTAGCAGCGTAGCAACAGTGATGTAATATTTCTCAAAATTGATACAGTCCCTTCCAGAGTCGGTCCCAACAGTCATAAATGGTTAAACTTTGAACAACTTCCTCGTAACTGTAATTTATAGACGTATAACTCAACTTTGTTAATAATTGCCTGTATTATATCATTTCATCGCACATTTATACATCTATACAGATAAATAAAATTGAAGTGTCTGTTTGTAATTTCAAAATAAAAACTTTTCACTAAATACATATGAAAGTTTACACGCGAATGACGCCGAAAAACCAAATTTTTTTTCTCTGTCTGTCTGTCTGTCTGTCTGTCTGTCTGTTTGTTCCGGGTAATCTCTGAAATGGCTGGACGGCTTTTAACGGGACTTTCACTGGTAGGTAGCTGATGTTTTAAAGAGTAACTTAGGCTACTTTTATTTATCAAAAATATTAGGATTCCGCTACAATAAGGATGAAACTAAATCTACGCGGGTGAAACCGCGGGGCACAGCTAGTTTATAATAATGTTATTATTTTTATTCTGATTTTGAGAAGTTTTTCCTTAACCTAAAACGTTCAGTAGAATTATCAAATGTTTATCTTGAAGTCCTCCCAGAAGGGTTCCCATCACACACTTTTCACCGAAGGTGGGTGAAAGCTACTAAACATGGACTAAGATAGTCCTTGGTTTAAAACTAGCTCCATCTATGTAGGGATACGATTTTAAAAACATTTATAATCTTGGTTTGATAACATATAAAATTATAGTCTTTATTAAAACCATGTTTGTTTGTAATGGCTTTGAGTTTTAGCTTAGCCATAATATGCACGTTATCTCACGGTGTTTTCGTTTACCAACATAATACCCGTTTATTCATATTTTATTTATAAGATCGCAGCGCATTATTTTCAAAAAAATTCACCAGTTTCAAAGAGAAACTGAGGCTACTTTTATTTAATTAAAATATTAGGGTTCCGCGACATGAAGCATGAAACTAAATCTACGCGGGAGAAACCGCGGGGCACAGCTTGTTATCTATACATACATACATACATACATACATACATACATATAAATAAAATTGGAGTGTCTGTTTGTTATTCCAAAATTACAGCTTTTCACTAAATGAATATAAAAGTATACACACTACAGACACTGAAAAACTAAGTTTTTAATTTTTCTCTGTCTGTCTGTCTGTCTGTCTGTCTGTCTGTTTGTTCCGGGTAATCTCTGAAATGGCTGGACTGATTTTAACGGGACTTTCACTGGCTCGTAGCTGATGTTTCAAGGAGTAACTTAGGCTACTTTTATTAATCAAAAATATGTTCCGCGACAATAAAGATGAAACTAAATCAACACGAGTGAAACCAAGGGGCACAGCTTATTATATAATAATAATCTTAAGGTTTCCTTTCAAACATATTTAACCCAACAATTATAGTGTCGTTTACTTTAGGCGTGTAAAGATTCCGCTAATAATTGTAAAAGCATTATACAATCAAAAAGTAAGCTATCATACCAAGAACGCGAATGTCATCCTTATTGCTGCGATCTTAAAGTAGCAAATACCAATTACCATCAGTTTAATAATTCCCGAAAAGGTTTTATCAGTAAACAAAATTCAAAGCGTAATGAAATTATTAGGGAAACGTCAAGTAAGTGGAGCATGGTGTAAAAAAATACATTAATAGAGCCCACGTGACCCGACCTCCTCAACGGGATAATTTCATTCCAGGGACGTGCAATATTGCAGCTACAACGGAAAAATATTTTTGGAAGAAAACCTTCTTTTGAGATGAATTGAATGAGTAGAGTTATAGAACACTTTATTGAGTAGTATTTGATCGATACAGATAAAAGATAAATAAAATTGAAGTGTCTGTTTGTAATTTCAAAATAACAGCTTTTCACTAAATGCATATGAAAGTATACACGCTACTGACACTAAAACTGCAAGTTTTAAAAAAATTCTCTGTCTGTCTGTTTGTTCCGGGTAATCTCTAAAACATCTGGACCGATTTTAACGTGACTTTCACTGGCAGGCAGCTGATGTTTCAAGGAGTAACTTAGGCTACTTTTATTTATCAAAAATATTAGGGTTCCGCGACAATAAGGATGAAACTAAATCTACGTGGGTGAAACCGCGGGGCACAGCTAGTTAAAATGAATTTCATAATTAAATGTTTAGTGGCGATCCTATATTATTTGAATGCTATATTGAAAAAATATATAAACTGGTAGTAAATCTAGAAAACTATTTAATTATTGTGAATATAGAGCGAACCGGGATATAGGAACACTACAGAACACTCGCGCCATAATTTACGACTCCACTTGCGGTTCAATTTTAGTAAGTGAATATTTTGAAAAGAGTCGTTATCTTCACGCCTTATTGCTGTAGTTCGAATTTATGAATCGTAGCCAAGTTTCAATCAGTTTTCAGTGGAAACGAATGGCTGTTATTAAGTTTGAGTTTCTTGCCGGTTCTTCTCAGAAGGCTAGTCGTAATCTTCGACATTCATAAGTGCCTTACCAGTGCCTAAACTTAAACTGAATAAATAATTTTCATTTTCATCTCAAGTACCCTTCGGGGACGCTTCTAATAAAGCGTGCAGATACACACAATACTTACTTGTCCTGACTACCTGATTGTCATAGTAGCATCAAACGTTGAGAGTGTAATTTTGCTGCCGTGATGAGATGTACTAAGAAATTGTTTTTTTTTATTCCCATACGGAGGAGCAATCACGTCAGCACTGCGTTGGATTCCAATATGCTTAAATATAAATTCAAATAAGAAAAAAAAACTCTATATAATTATATTCACTCGTTTAACGTCATTTTTAAGGCTAAGGTCTAACAATTTTACACGGATTTTGATAATATAGAATTAAAATGGTGAACGAATTAAAAAAATCTGTTATAAAATATTACTTTTTGGGCAAATTCATTACAAACATACACACAAATCATTCCTCTTTATAAACTCAAACTCAAACTCAAATATATCTTTATTCGATTAGACTTTATACATTGTACTTTCAAATCGTCAGAATGACACAATCACACAGGATTATACATGCTACCGTCAGGTTCGGAAGGTTGATTTTACTGAGAAGAACCTGGCAAGAAACTCAGTAATTACTCTTTTAAAGAGATATACAGTTTTAAAAATACAAAATAAATCACTCAATCAACTATAAGCCCATGGACACAGTTCCAATGCTCAATTGTCAAAAATAAAAACTAAAAATGTAGTACAAATATATGTGAGCATGGCAAATTTCAGCCAGTCAAAGCAAAATTAAGATTAATTTATTGTAGCAAAAGTACAGTGCCAATGGAATTATTTACAAAAATTATCAGACAAAGGTACATCCCAGGCTCCCTTATCACAAATATAATCACTTACAGTATAATATCCTTTTTCAAGCAAACTGATATAATTGTTTCTTTAAATTTGTTGAAGGGCAAGTTTACAATTTTTGTTGGTAATTTATTATAGAAGCGTGTGCTCTGTCCTAAAAATGAGCCATGCACTTTTTGTAGGCGATGCGCAGACACTACAATTTTATGTTTGTGTCTTGTGTTTACGTTATGCACATCACATTTCCTTTGAAACGATCCAATGTTTTGATGCACAAATAATAAGTTAGCAAAAATATACTGTGAGGCCACTGTCAAAATTCCAATTGATTAAAATTTTTCCCTTCACGATTCTCGCGTATAAAAATAGTATAAAAATGGTATGCAAACATGATATGTAAATCATTTGGTATTGTTTTTACGTTTTTAATTATTATTTTTTACACATGCATGCTGATACAATTTTCACTATTGTGAATAATTTATGTAGTTTTTTTTTGTAATTATTATTATTTTACTGTGTAATGAAATGTACATGATGCCAGCTGAGTTTCTTGCTGGTTCTTCTCAGAAGGCTAGTTTCCGAACCGGTGGTAAATTGCTCGACATTCATAAGTGCCTTACCAGGGCCTAAACTGAATAAATCATTTTCATTTTCATTTTCAGTATACTCGTTCATTCAACTGTAAAATTTTAAGAGAATCCGTTACACAGCCCTCGCGTCTCACAATTTAATTATGAACAGAAAAACAATGAGTTGGAACATTATACTTATAATGTTCGTAGAACAAACAAAACAATGTACGTTTGTCTTTATTTGAACTCCGTTACGGAGCTCACGTTGTAATGTATACAACCAACTTCGCATCAACTTTCACTCTCAAGCTTTCCTTTGATCAAATATTTTTACTACGTAATTACTTCCAGAATAACTTCACGGTTTTAGAACCGGTTCATATAAAGTTATATTAAGTAAGATATAAGTACCCATATGACCCCTATCACAGGTTTGCCACCGTTCTCTTAATCTACACTCGCTAGCGTCTCCGATAGTATTTGATACTAGCTGTGCCCTGCGGTTTCACCCGCGTAGAGTTAATTTCATGGGTTTCCCGCGGAACCCATATGTTTTTTTAAAATTAAGAGTAGCTTAAGTTACTCCTTGAAACATTAGCTACCTACCAGTGAAAGTCCCGTTAAAATCTGCCCAGCCGTTACGGAGATTACCCGGAACAAACAGACAGACGGTCAGACAGACAGACAGAGAAAAAATTCAAAACTTGGTTTTTCAGTGTCAGTAGCGTGTATACTTTCATATGCATTTAGTGAAAAATGAAAATGAAAATGAAAAATATTTATTCAGTTTAGGCCCTGGTAAGGCACTTATGAAAGTCGAGAATTTACCACCAGTGAAAAGCTGCTATTTTGGAATTACAAACAGACACTTCAATTTTATTTATCTGTATAAATATAGATATGAGTCTAGATTTACTTAGTTCCGGACAAGGTCAATTTGTGTACAATTTACCCAGAAGCGAGTTATTGTGATAGATATTTTTGTAACTGTCGACGGTAAAGCCTTGCTCAATCGATGGAGGCTAAAATAAACGATGCTTTTGCATGATTTTTTGCGTCCCACGCAAAAACAAGGGATTGCCACTTTGACAGGGACAAATGGAATTGAGAGTCCTAATACGCATCGAAACAGCTGTCACAGCTCCGATTTAGATCCTTTGTTACACGTTATTTATGTAACTCGTGTATATTTACCCAACTACGTTGAAGTAAAAAGGAAGGTTATGATTTGACCGGTATGTATGTTCATCTGTTCCCTTAGAACTTTAAAATCACTAATCATTAATTTGACAGCTGAGGTTATGTTGGATACTTCTTGATTGTCCGCTGGCTATATATGATTACATACAATTGGATGTGGCACCCTATAGAGGAGAAAATGTAAGGACCAAAAAATATGTTGTTCTAATAATGTTCTTCTTCTTTCTTTTCTTAATTGTTGGGCTTAATGATCTCATTACCGAAACATATATTATATTTACTAGCTGTGTCCCGCGATTTCACCCACGTAGATTTTAATTTCATGGTTGCCCGCGAATCCATAATGTTTTTTTGAAAATCTAAGTAGCCTAAATTACTTCTTGTAACATTAGCTATCCGTTAGTGAAAGTCCCGTTAAAGTCCGCCCAGCCGTTTCCGAGATTACCCGGAACAAACAGACAGACAGACAGAGAAAATTTGGTTTTTTTATGTCAGAACCGTGTATACTTTCATATGCATTTAGTGAAAAACTGTTATTATTCAGTTACAAACTGACACTTATTTTTTTTTTATATGTAGTTCGCTGTTTCGAAGAGGCTTCGCCTGCATGAACCCGATAATTGGCAACAATTTCTAAAATCAATTAAAAATCTTTTTCTTTAATCATATCGAAAATACATCAGTAATTACATTAAAATAACAATAATGACCGCACGATTATGTAAGTCACTCTGACCACAGGAAAATCACGCTCTCAAAACACAAGTGATATTCAGAGAATATCCGTAGTCATATGCAACTATACTTTTAGATGTATTGTTTTGTTACAGTACTTGATACACGATAAAGTACTTTGACAGTTTCGGAAACTTATTATTGTATTTAAAAGCGCATTAAACAAAATAGGAGGCTATGTAACTGCGAATATCGTGAACGCGAAACTTAGTCTCACCGTAAATAACATTTCACACCACTGTGAGCTCGTAATTCGTTTTCAGCGCTTGAAAATGAATATCCTTTGTAAGAGCAAACTACATTATTTAATCCAATTATTTGTAGCTATTTCTAGATTTGTCTTCTATTCTGTAACGAGGTTAGTAAATATGTGTCCCACGTGATGAGAAATTTTCTCCGAAGACTCATTTAAATAGAATGAAGTGATATCGGTGGTAGTTTTTCTACGATTATAAGTGCCTTACCAGGGCCTAAACTAATTAAATCATTCTCATTTTATTGCTGGAACCTACTTGTTGGATATCGAAGTAAGAATTTGTGACACAATGTAGAAAAGACGAAAACATATCCTAAATATAATATCACCAGCAGACGTTACGCGGTTTCACCCGCGTCGATCCCGTTTCCGTGAGAGTATGAGGATAAAATATAGCCTATGTTACTCGCTGATAATGTAGCTATCCATTGCTGAAAGAATTTTTAAGATCGGTCAAGTAGTTTCGGAGCCTATTCAATGCAAACAAACGATCAAATCTGTTCTCTTTTTCATATTATAGTGAAGATAACGCAAATTCCACAAGGATATATAATTACAATTGGAAGACTTTAATGTTTAAAGGAATATTTTTATTTTTCTTTTATTTATTTTACTATCGTTAACTCTACTTTCCCCGCAGACAGTTGTAATACTGTTTTCTTAACACGAAGAGAATTTCAAAATTCATTTAAAAATTCCCGGCCCCTCTTTCATTAATGGTAATGCTATGGTAATTCTGCCCTAACTTCCATGAATTTTCATAAGCTTAAATTTTTACCTTTCTGTCGAAATGACACACAAACATTGTGTATTGGGTCCCGGAGTTATTTATATCTATATACATTTGGAATATGCATTTTGAGCGTTTATTAGGGTTTATTGCACGATAATAGTTGTCACATCTAAAGCTAGAGGCAAATGGCTTTGCACAAGAGTGATTACTGAGTTTCTTGCCAGGTACTTCTCATTAAAGCAACTTTCCGAATCTGGCTCATGTATCCTGTATAAATCCTGTATAATTATGGCATTCTGATGATTTGAAAGTGCTTTGTAAAAAGTCTAATCGGATGAAAATATTTTTGACTTTTGAAAATTTTACGATGTCAATAGCTATGAAGGCGAAATGCGTCACTCCAAATTAATTATAGATCTCATTTTCTGATATACATTTAGTATAGATTCTTGAAAAGTCGACTCATGACGTGGGATCCCGAGCCTCGTTATTATTAAAATTGTATACCTTATTATTGCCATCAGTTAAATACTATATACAAAAGTACAATCAAATTCGAATGTAAGAAAGTCGATTTTATTTAAATGAAAATAATACTAATTCAATACGATTTTAATAGATATATGCTCAAAAAGGTCGTATTCTTTTCATGATTAGACAACTGATTTATTCCGCATGAGCACCACCTGTTCAAAGTAAAATATAATTTATAATGGTTGGTTTACCTATTTTATATTTAAATACTAGTTGTGCCCCGCGGTTTCACCCGCGTAGATTTAGTTTCATCATTATTGTCGCGGAGCCCTAATATTTTTAATAAATAAAAGTGGCCTAAGTTACTCCTTGAAATATCAGCTACCTGCCAGTGTAAGTCCCGTTAAAATCGGTCGAGCCATTTCAGAGATTACCCGGAACAAACAGACAGACAGACAGACAAGGAAACATTTTATAACTTGGTTTTTTTGTGTCAGTGGCGTGTATCATATGCTTTTAGTGTTATTTTGGAATTACAAACAGACACTTCAATTTTATTTATCTGTATGTTTAGATGTATAGATTTCTGTTATTATCTTCAGCCGGTACTGGTAACGTACAGACAATGCGGTATTAATTAACTTGCATATATTTTCCACCTAATAGTTTAAAGTTTTTTTTACCGACAAGAGCCTAGCTCTTAAATAAATGATGAGTTTTAAGTTAAAAATTACCTGCAACTAGAACCGGACTACTCGTAACTGATAAGAATCTAGCCGCAAAGTTTTACAAATGTATACCATTATTGCTACGATTTGGATTTCAATAGCATCTAAAGTTAAAGCAAAGACCAAAATATATGCCTTACGCCGTTTGATGAATCAGCCCTATTTAATTCATTAAACAAGCAAACCAAGCTAATTACAGTACAAGCGCCGTCACGAGTTATAAGTGCGCAGCAAATATTGGGATGTTTTAATTCTCACGTCATACATATAGATAGAAAGAGACTAATAAAATAACGTCAGCGCATTACAGAGTGCATAGTACGAGTTTTCTTTAAATCGCCGACACAAATGTGTGCCGACAGATAGTGTTGTTTCGATCCCATACAAATCTGCGCTTACGTCAACGCGATGACTTCTGACGGCGGCAATGAAAAACTTACGACACCCTAAAATACTCGCTGATAACTCGTCACGGGACCTGTATTTTTATAAGCGTAAAAAGGATAAATGACTTACGTCTATCTCACGATGTCTGAAGGCAGTAGATGCGTGTCATCGGTGTGGTCGTGCGGTGTGACATGGCACTTGTGGTCGCGCGCGGGCGCGGCGCGGCACGCCAGCCCCGCGCGGCACCACGCGCCCGCGCCGCTCGACACACGCACCCGCGCCGTGCCTTCCACGGGACCGCCGCACCAACTACCCACACACAACAATCAATTGACACATCTTCGGATATAATCATAATTTTGTATAACCGACGATATAGAAATATTAGATTAGTATCTATACTAATATTATAAAGCTGAAGAGTTTGTTTGTTTGTTTGAACGCTATAATCTCAGGAACTACTGGTCCGATTTCAAAAATTCTTTCAGTGTTGGATAGTCCATTTATCGAGGAAGGCTATATTTTATTCTCATAAAAATTAGGTCCGTAAGTAAATTGCAATTTTCTAACTTAAGGTGTAAAATCGAAAACCTATTTATGCGTACGCTGCAAAAACTATTGACAATAGAACAAAATGATGTACTACGGGTTTGTAGGTCTTATTAAGATCTACAAAAAAGTCCGGGAGAGTATATATCTAACTCTCATAGTTTAGTCACAATAACCACTTTAATGTTCTTAAAAAAAAATTAATCGCCTGAAGAAAGAAACTACGTTAAATGTGTATCATAATATTAATTCTTATCCAAATCAAGCATTATCGTATCAAGGGTATTCATGTAGAAATAAAATACTGTTTGTTTTATTCCAATAGGACATTGCGTTTAGAAATTATTACGAGTATAAAAACGCAAAGAATTGGTACCTAATAATGAGTTATTTGCCAAAGAGTAATCTCTTAAACGGCTAGACCGATTTTAACGGCACTTTCACTGGCAGATAGCTAATGTTACAGGTAGTACCATGGTCTTTTTATTTAAAAAGAAAATTTAGGGTTCCGCGGTAATCAAATTAAATCTACGCGGGTGAAACCGCAGGTCACAGCTAGTATTTAAATAAACAATTCGTGGAGAACTGTGTGTTAAATTTATTGTAACATTCAAGAAGGCCAGGACCTATTTTGCTGCTGGCCTCCGACAGTTAAAATTAAGAATAAGTTTAAATTTAAAATAGATTCGATTTTCTTTTGTTTCAATTTTACTTTTTATTATTGTTGTTGTTATTGAATTCATTATTATTGCTCTTGAATTGAAAATATATTGTTATTGTAAAATACTATTGCTCTTGAAGATATTTATATCTTATTCAGTATTGGTTTTGGTTGTATTCCCTTTTGTAAATATAATATTTCATATCAGCCATCATTTTATTGTTTGGAAGAACGGGCTGCACTTTTTACAAGATATCGAAGAATATAGAATATGAAATTATTCATGAACAAACTTTGGGTTTGTTCATTGGTCCTTCGAGCCGGATGACAGGGCTGACCGGACCTTGGCGGCGACGTTTCTAGTGGTCGGATGACCACGTATCATTGCTAAAGTGAGGTGCAATTCAGTAAGTTCCTGAGCTCGACTAGCGGCTAAACGGTGGGCGGCGCCGGTGGTAGAGCCTGTATGCAAGGGGTACTGCTGTTTGGAGGAACGAAGGTGAACCGAGTCAACCTGGTTTTCAGCGAAGTGTGTTGTATATAGAAGTTAAACTGTGAGTACGTTATATAGTGTAAAAATCAAAGTGGAAGAATATGTATATAGTGTCCTATGGATAAAGACTGACAATTTGTAGGTGTGAGTTGTAGTATATTCTATATAGGCAGATTATTATACTGCATTAGAAGTGTTTGTCTATTCATCCAATCTAAAATCATTACCGCAGTATTGTTATAGTTTGGTTTAATTTAAAGTTAATTTGTATATATCTTATAGACGCGTGTGGTTTGTTATATGAGAAGAGATATTTTTGTAAATAATGGAGTCCCTTACTAAGTTACAGAATGATGTAAATATATATATATCAAAAGCCATATCGAATTATAGCAAGTCCCCAAAAGATCGCTTGTCCACGTCGTATATAGAGGCAAGGTTAGAGAACTTAGAATCACAATGGATATCGTTTTGTACAACCCATCGAGAAATAGTTCTAATGGTAACAGATATAGATATAGAAAATGCTTTGTATTTCCAAGACGAGTGGTTTGAGGCCACGGAAGAGTTGTATTTGTGCTACAAGGCACAACTCAAGGAGGACTTAATAATATTAAATCAATTAAGGGCAGCAATCTCTGCAGAACACCATACAAACAAAATAGATCAAAATAATGTCAAACTACCAAAAATTGATTTGCCAGTATTTTCCGGAAAGTATACAGAGTGGATAAGTTTTCGTGAATTGTTTACTTCATTAATACATAATAATAAATACTTAGATGACGTGCAAAAGCTTCATTATTTGAAAGCTCATTTAAGTGGCGAGGCTGAGCAACTGCTGCGCCATGTCCCGATCACGAGCATTAACTACGCTATTTGTTGGTTACAGTTAGAGAACAGGTATGACAATAAAAGATATTTAGTTAATTGCATTTTGAAACGTTTCATGAATCAAAAAAATATAGTATATGAAAATTCTACAGCTATAAAACATTTATTGGATGTGTCAAATGAATGTTTACACGCATTAAAGAACCTGGATGTAAATATTGAAAATTGGGACATATTGATTATTTATATTTTGAGTTCAAATTTAGATATAGCGTCGAGGAAACTATGGGAAGCTCAAATAAGTGTAAATAACGATTTACCAACTCTAGTCTCCTTCCAGACATTTTTAGAAAACAGATATAGATCTTTAGAATTTATTGATAATAGTATAAATGCCGATAGTGGAGATATAGAAGTAAGCTGTCATCATGTAAACATTGTAAATTGTAATTTTTGCTCTGAACAACATAAACTTGTCAATTGTAAACTTTTTTCCAATGCATCATTTGAAACAAGGCGTAATTTTATTAAGACACAGGGATTATGTTTTAATTGTTTTGGCGCGAATCATTCCGTTTATTTTTGTCGATTATCTGTGCGATGCAGAATATGTAGGAGAAAACATCATTCGTTGCTGCATCGTTACAATTTTGAACCACCTTTTCGTAAAAAAACTATAGATTCAGTACTGACAAGTGATATGCAACTTAATCATGCTACTACACCTTTGACAAGTTCCAACCATCAAAAGAAACCTACGGTTTCAACTAACCTTATTAGAAATAGTCAGCGAAAAGAAAATAGTGACATATTATGTAATTATATAGAGTATGCGGATGATAATAGTATTGTGAGAGATAAGATAAATATTATCAAGTATTATAATAATGGTGAATGTCGTCATAAGTGGCCGGAGGCTGTAACTGGTCTGCAAAATGCAGATGTAGAGTTGAGTATTGAAGGTGGTCAACGCCACCATTCTGCGCGACTGTTAGATACGAGATATTATTGTAAAAAAAACACCCTGGTATCACACGAGCTGACACTATAATAGTAATTTAATATGAAATTCATTGTTATTGATATTGATCTTCATAATATTTAATAAAAAAATATATAATGTGAATATAAATAGTTATGTCAGACGAATATTTTGTTTGGTTAAGTGGCTTAGGATATTTATCCAGTTTTAGTTTTGAAATTTGTTGATAGTGGCATATATGTGGAGTATCTAGTAGTTTAAAGATGTTTTATGATTTATATAGCCCCTACGGATTGAATGTAATTTAGAAATTATTTTTTATTCAGCTAAGTTTATACGAACTACTGTGTTTTGTATATCTTTAATATGAATGGAAAATGTATACTATTTGTCCATGGTGGGCGGTATGTTAAATTTATTGTAACATTCAAAAAGGCCAGGACCTATTTTGCTGCTGGCCTCCGACAGTTAAAATTAAGAATAAGTTTAAATTTAAAATAGATTCGATTTTCTTTTGTTTCAATTTTACTTTTTATTATTGTTGTTGTTATTGAATTCATTATTATTGCTCTTGAATTGAAAATATATTGTTATTGTAAAATACTATTGCTCTTGAAGATATTTATATCTTATTCAGTATTGGTTTTGGTTGTATTCCCTTTTGTAAATATAATATTTCATATCAGCCATCATTTTATTGTTTGGAAGAACGGGCTGCACTTTTTACAAGATATCGAAGAATATAGAATATGAAATTATTCATTAAGTTTCTAAAATAAAATCCCACAGTCAATAACCGCGTTAAATCATGATAAATTTAAAACACATGTACTGTACTGATGAAATGCTTATTATACAATTTCGGATTACGTAAATGATAAAGACATACGGAATATAAATTCTGCACAGGTTCCTGGCAATGACATGGTATGCAAACATAATTATGTAAATCTTTTGATACACAATAGCTGATAAAAAATGTTAATATTTATGCATCAACCATTTGCTTTGATTCTAAATTACTTGTATTTAAATGTAAAATACGAATACAAGACTGGGTTGGAACCACCGCCTTCCTGCAAACCGTGCAATGGTCAACTGCCAACGTTAGAACAGAATCTAATCTATCATTCGAATGCAGAAAGTAATTAACTTTCTGAAATATTTGATCCCCACACAGAATAAAAGAGAGTTATTTTTTCCATACGTACGAAGAACAAGGGGCTTTATCAGTACTAATATTATAGAGAGGAAAGATTTGATTGTTTTTTTGTTTGTTTGCATTGGATAGGCTCTGAAACTACTTCATCGATCTCAAAAATTCTTTCAGCAATGGATAGCTACATCATCAGCGAGTAACATAAGTTATATTCTATTCCCGTACTCCCACGGGAACGGGATCTACGCGAGTGAAACCGCGTGACGTCCGCTAGTACCATATATATTTTTTGGTACATTTTGTTTCCAAATCTTGTGACCTTGATAATACTATTCGGATCTCAATTATATCAGCACAACGATGGAAAAATGCTTGAATTATTCATGAGAAAATATGCTTCCGGAAGCCCATACAGGCAATTACCAGACTTATGAAGTCATATCAGACAATCTTTTACCAACAATGTTATCTATGGAAATCACGATCCAACTAAGAGTTCTTAAGAGATCTGATTTTGCAGAATTGGTTATGTATAATACTAACTGTGCCTCGCGGTTTCCCATGTAGGTTTAATTTTATAGGCGGCTTAATAATGCAAAACCCTATTTTTATGTGGCCTAAGTTACTCTTTGTAACATGAGCTATCTACAAGTGAAAGTCCCGCTAATATCGGTCCAGCTGTTACAGAGATAAGTCGGAACAAACAAACAGACAGACAGACTGACAGAGAATAAAATTAATAATTGTTTTTTTTATGTTAGTAGTCTATATACTGTCATATTGAAAACTAAGTAAAAATATATATATTTTTTTAAATTACCGATTGAAACCTTATTTATCAGTATATATATATATATAGATATATCTGTATATATGGAGGAGCTCGTGGCTCAGTTGCTATTGCACAAATCATTCGATCCGCGAAGTTAAGCAACCATACGCGTAGCCAGTAGTTGGATGGGTGACCGCCCGAGTTCCCTCCGTGCCTCGGAGAGCACGTTAAGCTGTCGGTCCCGGTTGCCAATTTAACATCTTTGGCAATCGTTACAGGTCAAGCCTAAGAGAGTCTGACAACTGGTTTAACCCAGATTGCCGATTTTCCTCGAAAAAGGGGTTGCGAAGGTCTGATGGCAGTCGCTTCGTATAAAAATCAGGTGATCAGCCACATCGGGTTGAATCAAGTGCCGACCCCAAATACATGGGATTAAGGCCAGGGAGATGATGATATATATAGATGTAATTCTAAGCCTAAAGCCAACCAGTAGGTACCTATCTGTCATGTCACGGTACCGTACCGTGCAGCGGAGCATGCAACGAGGTAAGCGCTTTAAGTATTAACCGCTTTTGTGGCAACACAAAGCGGAACACGACGCGTTCATGAATGCAATGAGGTCGTTTGTATCGTGTATCATACTCGGTAACGTAACAGTCAGGTGGAATATGCGAACTAATCTGGAGTGAAATGATTAGCGCTGAGAGAATGCATCGGAAACCTGTGTTATACTAACTGATTAATTGAGCCTCGAGATTAGATACATCGGATTATACTTTCACGAAATTTTTGGAGCGTATTTTACGTAGTATTAGTAAAACACTCATTACATTCATGGACCTCTCCTCATAAATAAAGAATTCCCATACAAACTTTCACCATCTATATCTATACAGATAAATAAAATTTAAGTGTCTGTTTGTAATTCAAAAATATAAGACTTTCACTAAATGCATATGAAAGTATATAGGCTACTGACACTAAAAAACCAAGTTTTAATTTGTTTTTTCTGTTTGTCTGTTTGTTCCGGGTAATCTCTGAAACAGCTGGACCGATTTTAGCGGGACTTTCACTGGCAGGTAGCTGATGTTTCAAGGAGTAACTTAGGCAACTATTATTTATTAAAAATATTAGGTTTATGCGACACGAAGCAAGATACTAAATCTACGCGGGTGAAACCGCGGGGCACAGCTAGTCATAAATAAACTTTTCAAATGTCATGTCGCTGCGTGGTTATGACGCGTTGATGAACCAGTCAGTCAGTCATTACGATAAATAAATATATTACCTATATGTTAAATATACACGGTGTAGCTAACCATTCGTGAACCAATTCTCAGGAGGGAATTAATAGTTCCACGGAGATTAACTCTCACACGCGAACTTACAAACTAACTTTACCACTTTATATATTACTAACTTTGTCATGGAATAAGTTTCGTGTCGAAAATAGCTTATACATAATACTAGCTGTGCCCCGCGGTTTCACCGCGTAGCTTTAGTTTCATGCTTCATGGCGCGGATCCCTAATATTTTTAATAAAATAAAGTAGCCCAAGTTACTCCTTGAAACATCAGCTACCTGCCAGTGAAAGTCCCGTTAAAATCGGTCTAGCCTATTCCGAGATTACTCGGAACAAACAGACAGACAGGCAGAGAACTTTTCTTAATTAAACTTGGTTTTTCAGTGTCAGTAGCGTGTATACTTTCATATGCATTTAGTGAAAAGCTGTAATCTTGGAATTACAAACAGACACTTTAATTTTATTTATCTGTATAGATGTATAGATGTATTGATTATGCATTAAGTGAAAAGCTGTTGTGAAAATGTTCTATGTGTACGTAAATGTTGCATTGTATATAATTATATCGACAATTGTATAAATAAGTTAACATACATGGCAGTATACTGCACGTATACTCGTTCGCTGGCTCCCGGCCGCACGGTCAGGTTTAGCGGCCACAACTTGAACTCAGGACCACCTTCGAAGTCCACAATCATATCCAGGGTCTGAGTTTCTGTGGAGAAGTCATCACTAATTAAATGATAAAAAAGTAAACCTTCCAAAATTACGATGAAAGACATACTTCTCTTTGTGGTATGCAGCGGTTCTATAGGCATGAACACTCGCCCGCCTGTTAAATATCTAAAATAATAAATTAAATAAATATACTCAAGCCATCCCGGTGAAAATGAAAATGAAAGTGATTTATTCAGTTTAGGCCCTGGTAAGGCACTTATGAATGTCGAGGAATTTACCACCGGTTCGGAAACTAGCCTTCTGAGAAGAACCGGCAAGAAACTTAGCTGGTAACATGTACATTTCATTCAGTAGGGTCTTATTACACCCATTTTTCACCGAAGATGATAAAGTGCTGATGTCACAGGCATCTCAGGCTACTATCTTGGCCATTACCGGCTGATATGTTGTAATTATAACAGGGGGGCAATTATGATCGTTTAAGCAGAGCTTATGAAGAAATTCTTAAAAATTCTAAATATCTTTATTTGATTACACTTCTTATAAAGTACTTTCAAATCGTTAGAAGCGAGAAATCGTATAATATACAGGATAATAAATGTTACTACCAGGTTCGGAAGGTTGCTTTTGTTGAGAAGAACCCGGCAAGAAGCTCATCAATACTCTTTTCAAAATCTTTGACATTTCATTTTTTTCCGTCAATTTAAATGTCAACGCTAAACAGTTGTTAATACGCGCTGCCAAAACGATCATAGTTGGCCCCCTGGTACTCACTGCTTGTATGCGACACGCTAAAGTAAGTTTTCCTCGTATCACCATCGGTGATGAAACCGAAATCCAAACATTCAGGCTCCAGCTTCAGTATGGGATATTCTAGCTCCAAGATCAGAGGCACTGTCTGAAACATACATTTATAATTTGCTACCAATCTTTTTGGAGTTTTACATTGTAGAAAAATATCGTGAGGGAATCACAAATCTATACAGATAAATAAAATTGAAGTGTCTGTTTGTAATACCAAAATTACAGCTTTTACTAAATGCATATGAAAGTATACACGCTACTGATACTAAAAACCGGTTTTAAAATTTTTCTCTGTCTGTCTGTTTGTTCCGGGTAATCTCTGAAACGGCTGGACGGATTTTACTGGACTGGACTTTAATTTATTTAAAATATTAGGGTTCTGCGACAATAAGGATGAAATTAAATCTACGCGGGTAAAACCGCGGGGCACAGCTAGTTATAGATATAAAAATATATCGATGGGGATCACTCTAGCGACACTCTTTTCTCGATCTCTTATCATATTCTATACATTGTATTAAAAATATCTATACAATATGATGACGTACAAGAAAAGATATATTATTATCTATAATTTCTGACTGGAGTCAGGATTAGTGCCTGATTAATGACAACACGCTCGCTCTCTATTACGAGAATTCATCAAAAACTTTAGGAATATGGGTATACTATAAGTACACTTCTACCTACCTCTTCGCAGAATACATGTATGAGATTATTATCTATTATTATGTATGTTATCTTTAGCTTGTAGAAAGATAGAAAGGCCATCGCTTCCACTCCTCCTCCACGCTATGGAATACCACCACAAGAACACCACACTTTTTTATGTTTTTTTTTATTGACGAGGGGGAAACCTTCAAAATGTCCCCGACCGTCCTGGGAGAGGCAGATCGGGGAATGTGGGATTTTTACCGCACTAAAACTCGCCCGGTGGCCATCCTCAGTGCTCAGGGGGGACTCTCTGATAGATCGCACCGGTGTCCCCTTACACTTTGCCGGGGCACATCCCCTGGGCAGCCGTATCGCCGCCCCTGGAGACCTCGCTGTGCAAGGCACCTTCCCGGGCCCGCGGCTCGGTGGTCAAAGCTCTCACCCCGATCACCGCCAGCTAGCTATTTGCCTTTTACGACAGGCAGGGGATACCATAGCCAAATTCTTAAACCCTGGCTATTGGGTGGAAGAACACAACACTACTCTAAGGTAGCATTTTTGGCTGTGATCTATTTGAATAGAAGAGGTACAGTCACCAGTCCCCCAGAATTTCAAACAGACATACCTTCTAATAATTAGGCCTTCTACTTTAAGCGTTAGCTGTTCTGTTTATAGATTTTATGTAGAAAAAACTAAGTTTAACAACAACAGTAGCGAATATACTGCTTAACTGAAATACTATTTATTATTCCTGAAATACACGAACTTTTTTAATATCCACTGAATATTATTTTCCATTTAATATACCAAATCCTGAAATTATTAGCTTAACGTTTCCAGATAAAGAATAGTATTTTTGCTCTAACGTCTATAAATTTTAATAAAATCGAGTTACTACGCAGTATTCTGTAGATTGTTAGCTAATTTTAGCGTAAAATCTGGAGTGGAGGTATAAAATATTATAAATTAAAATGTTAATTTAAAAGAAAATCTACTTCAAATACTTTTCCTAATATTTAGAAGGCGTTTTAGGATACAAATCTTAATCATAATATTATAATTAATAATCTTTTATTATGTTACATGTATATAATGCCAGCTGAGTTTCCTACCGGTTCTTCTCAGAAGGCTAGTTTCCGGACCGGTGGTCAGTTCTTCGTCGTTCGTGCCGTACCAGGGCCTAAACTGAATAAATAATTCATGTTCTCTAACCAATAATATATTATCAGCATCGTAGAAGAGCATCGGGTTGGTAAATGTGCGCCACTCGGAGTACTCGGGCTTCAAACCCAAGCTGTCTGGAATCACTGGCCACACATCCACTGTACGAATTGAGAGCTCCACTCCCAACTGTGTTGAACAAAAAATATTTCTTTAAGATTTGTAATGGGGGCCATTTTTACGAAAGTTGCTATCAATAGAACATAAATCAAGGAGAGAATCATTCTTTTAGTTTTTTTTAAATCTATCGTATTAATGGTTCCTTTAAAAAAACCGAGTGTATTCATCGCTATTTGCACATAATACGTAAGCAAATTTACGGTGTATGTGATCGGGTCATTGAACTCGCCACCAGAAGCGAGTTCAGTGACCCGAGTCAGCCGATTGCTCACTTACAGGCTCATTTAGTAACTGATGTACGTTCTATACAATGTATGTATTGACCTCCGTAAATATGGCACTAATGCAAATCCACAACCTATTTATACCAAATAAGATACCTAATTAACATGGTATATGCAACATTGAACTCGCATGAACCTTGGTCTCAGGTGAATATTTACATACTTCTTTTACATATTCTTAAGACGGACTTACGTCCAAAGATGTTCTAGGTAAGATATGGAGGTCCAGTGAATAGTCCCGTTGAATGTTGTTGTATGGAACACAGGCGCATCCATTCCCCCTGTCATCCTGGATCATACACCAAGGCGGGCGCGTGTACGCCGACACATCCAGGACCCCACTGCCCACGTTCTGGACACGGAAGAATTTGCGGATCCTGTGAAGAATAAAAATCCTGTGAAGATAAAGCGAGAGCCACCAAATACAAAATCATACTCTTCAATAACTATTGATTAGACTTTTGGCAAAGTTCTTTCAAATCAACAGAACGACATGATCATACAGGACTAGCGGACGTCACGCGGTTTCACCCGCGTAGTTCCCGTTCCCGTGGGAGCACAGGGATAAAATACAGCCTGTGTTACTCGCTCATGATGTAGGTATCCAATGCTGAAAGACTTTTCAAGATTGGTCAAGTAGTTTCGAAGCCAATGCAAACAAACAAAGAAAAAACAATCAAATCTTTCCTCTTTATAATATTAGTCAAGATTATACATGCCACCGCCAGATTTGGGAGGTTGGTTTTACTGAGAAGAACCTGGCAGGAAAGTCAGTAATCATTATTTTTAAAATATTCCTAAAATTTATAGATACAAAATAAATTCCATGACGCTTAAAAATCGTAGAGATGCTTGAATTGGACGACGCGAAAGAATCATGTAAGGATCGTATCGATTGCATAAAAGTCAAATGAGAAGTCAAGATCTAATATTAGTACGACACGGGGGCATTGTCTTACCTCAACAAATCCCTATAAGGCAGATCAAGAGCACAGAGTTTGACGAGCACTTCTTTGCGGGAGACCTTCAGCTTGCCTTCTCTCGGCGCTTGCTCGAGCCTCACCACCTGGGGAGGAGGCTCGGGGCGGTACCAGCCCAGTCTATCCATGCCCATTAAATAAAAAGTTCCAAGTGACGTTAGGAGGTACCGGATGTGTTTGGCAAGGTTTTTGTAGTCACCAGTCAGTACTATTATTTTTGCGATGTAAAATCAATCATGATCGTTCAAGACTTTAAGGTCATATATATTATAATTTTGCGCGTTTATAGATAAAGAGTCTATGTTCGATTGAAATTGTAACATTCATGGCTATTTAAAATTTTGCAGCGAACTCTACAAGATTACCAATAGTAAAGTTGTTGTAAAAAACGGGGCGAGAGTGAGTCAGAGTCGGACAGGAAGGGTTCCGTACCATTTTCTGTAAAAGCATCAATTAAAAAACACGACTTTTGTATGTGGATTTGTACATTGGGACCTCTGAAATATTAATTTGATCTTTTTTTTTTTTAATTTTGTTGATAAATTTGCAATCGAAATACATGTACATACAGACAGAGAGACGGAAAATGTTTTGAGACCGTAATTTTAACCAAGATTTATACTGCTTAATATAAAAAATAAACATAAAATAAAATAATATAGTAAATAAACTTAGTAAACTAATTAAACCAACCGTTCCAAGCCGCGATACAAAAGTTTTAAAATTACCCTTAACTCAAGAACATTATAACGATGAGCAGAGAATCGTAGATTTTACGATCATGCCTATATTATGGTGAGCTGGCGACACTTTACGGTAGAATTTTATTCAGAGTTGAGCCTATACTAATATACATCAACTTGGCAAGGGATCGTCACCACCTCGCCTAGCCCGCGAGCTTTTGAGTCTTCGCTCTTCACGATTTACTCTCTCTAATCTATACTGAAGTGTCTGTTTGTAATCCCAAATTAGCAGCTTGTCACTACATCAATATGAAATAATAGTTGGTTTAAAAAAAAAACAATATTCAAAAAAATCTGTCTGTTCATTCCAGCTAATCTCTGAAACGGCTGGACTAAAATCGGTCCACGGGACTTTTACTGTCAGATAGCTGATGTTACAAGGAGTAACTTGGGCTACTTTTATTTAAAAAAAACATTAGGGTTCTGCGGGCCATCCATGCAATTATGTCTACGCGGGTAAAACCACGGGGCACAGCTAAACTATAAATATTCTCCAATACCCTATCATCCCACATGGGTTACCCACAAGGTAAGGCACAATTCTGGCCAGCCCCCTTTTACTAATACGACTGTCAAGGGATACCATGGCCATATACTCATGATGACCGAGGTTATAGGGTAAACAGTTAGAGACCTACCCATAATTATTGACAGGTTGTAAGCGTAGCAGTAAATTTGCAGCTGCCGCTAGTTGGTTATGAGGTGGTGCATCTAACTTGATCGTCCATTCAACCACCTCCCCCGCGTTCACCGTCAATTCTTCTGGAGATACCTGGAATGATTTTTGATACACTTCTCAACCCTGAGATGTGGGGACTGAGAGTTGTACCTACTAATAAAGACTAATCTTTGCTCAAGACACGCTTTATTACAAAATACTTACAGCTAACAACTTAACTTTAAGCTTAGGAAGGGAGGTGACTTAGCGCACACTACTTGCCATCCCAGAAGGGTCCCTGAAGGGATACGCAGAGGTGTTGTAACAATAACACCCACATTTCACCGAATACGACTAAGTGCCAACGTGACAGAGGGTGAGTCCATCGCCATCTCAGACACTATACATACGCCTTAGAATGAATTATCACACATATGTGCAGGTTCCCTCATAATATTATCCTTCACTGTAAAGCACGTGATGTGAAATTACTGCACATAGGTTTATAGAAAGACCCATTGGTGCAGGCCGCTGGGATTCGAATTTGCGTTCCTTGCGTAGCAGACGACTACTCAAACCCCAAGGCCACCACGGCTTCTCTCACGACATCTTAGATACATTAGACATGCATTATGCTTCAGTGCCCCAAGTGAGAGGGCTTCACACTTCCGAACGTCGTAGCTTGTGACCTTGCGATTTGGGGTTTTTTGTATGGAGACTTAAAACTACCTACACTTGCTGCTTTGGGCGCTTTTTAAAGTTACCATACAAAATAAGGAAAATACGCAAGCGATATAGTTGTTTAGTATTAATCGTGATGTCAAGCTAGTCTACCTACTAACACGGCATTTTACACACACATACACATCACATTATAATTTAGTCGATTATTTATGGTATCTATACATTTTCCCGTCCCTACCATTCTTTTTGGGATTGGAGTTGCTAAGTTGGCAACACAAATTACTTTTGGCGGGAACGAAAAAACGCGCGGTCGGCCGACAACAAGCTCGATATTATAAATTCATGAAAAGTGGTTCCTGATTTGGCAAAGGGGTGAGTTTAAGGTATAATTTATCCCTGTATTTATCTATTTATATATTTATACTCAATATCATCGAATGACGAAATAAACAACATAAAAATACAGTTCACTAATTGAGGCGGCGTAGAAGGGAAACTCCGATGTTTTTGAACTAGGATTCTCCTACAATTGTCAACGTAAAAACATCAGCATTATACTTAAGGACTTGGAGAATAAAACGGGCTTCATTCACCAAAAAGTGATGAAAAAGGTTCAAAGATGTATTCCTTTTGAAGACGTTGTTCTATACTTCCTGCTTTATAAACCCGGCTGTTGGCTCCAGCATCTCATTATTGTGCCGGCACAAATTATGAGCGCTGACCTTGGGTTCGCACAAAAATTCAGTCTAATAAAAACCTGCTCCTTATGATTGAGATAAAGGAACGGGCCTAAAATGTCTCCACTGCAATCCTCTTATATCGATAGGTCTAAACTGTTTGTCTTGGACATCGACCGACCATCCATCACTTTGGGATCTTCGGTAAATATTACTACGCCGCGGGGAGCTGCTTATTGTGTTTTTAATCCCACCGGTTTTCGGTAAAAAGAAGCCTTTGTATTTAACCAGCGTGTTTAAGATATTCTCTGTTTAAAATTTCGCCCAAAACCCAACAGCCATTGAAGCGTAATAACGTAACGAGTTAACACACATAAAAAAACTTTCTCATTAAAAATTTTACTCTCTAAGCCTCGCGGTTACACATGCGTATCGTATCTACTACGAAAATGTATGTGTTTATTGTAAACTAGCTGTGCCCCGCGGTTTCACCCGCGTAGATTTAGTTTCATCCTTATTGTCGCGGAACCCTAATATTTTTAATAAATAAAAGTAGCCTAAGTTACTCCTTGAAACACTGCCAGTGAAAGTCCCGTTAAATTCGGTTCAGCCGTTTTAGAGATTACCCGGAACAAACAGACAGACAGACAGAGAAAAATTTTAAAACTTGGTTTTTTAGTGTCTGTAGCGTGTATACTTTCATATGCATTTAGTGAAAAGCTGTTATTTTGGAATAACAAACAGACACTTCAATTTTATTTATCTGTATAGATATAGATTTTCATAATAATCCATTCAGTAGTTCGCGTGAAAGAGTAACAAACATACAAGTTTATAATATTAGTTTGAAGTAGGATAGTATGATCCGTTTTTACGTCGTCTGATTATCGTCGTAATGATTTAAGTACCTTATATCATATCCTTGGGAATACAAACGTTGCTACAATATTTCTACAAAAGCTTGAAATCTATAAATTACATTTTTATTTTTAATCCTACGTGACTATAACCGCGAAGGACAGCTGTTAGTTAACCTTATAACTTATACTAGCAGACGTCATGCGGTTTCACCTTCGTTATGCCCGTTCCCGTGGGAGTACGGGAATAAAATATAGCCTATGTTACTCGCTGATGATGTAGCTATCCATTGCTGAAATAATTTTTAAGATCGGTCAAGTAGTTTCGGAGCCTATTCAATGCAAATCTCTTTATAATAATATTGTAGATAACCTTAAAGTTATTTTGCTCCTGTACCCCATAGTCAAGGCCCAGGAAGATGTCTATTCCCGTGTCCATCTCCTCGACGTAAGACGATGACCGATCTTCACTTGGCTCACCGTATTTCAAAGGATCCGCTGTACAGAAAACGTTCTAATATAAAAATAACAAAGGCACATTTAAATATTTTATGCAAAAAAAATGCTATCGAATTATCAATATTGTTGATATATTTTTGTAAAGCCCGCTGTCAAATAAACAGGGGCCTTACCATGAGCTCTTATTGCCATGATAGTTTCACTCATTTATGAGACAGATGTATGTGACGTGCATACATCTGTCACTGTCGCATAACTGAATTAACATTGCAATAAGAGCTCATGGTTGGGACCCTGTCATTTATTTGATTGTATAAGAAGGCACTGTTTTTGTGCGGGATTGATCAGTTTTTCTTTCGCTTTTTACCTGCTTTCATTCTTTGAAAATGTTAAAATGATCTTAACACCTAATCTAATATAATCTAATACAGCCCGTATGTACCACTGTGGAACAAAGGTCTCTCTGTTAAATGTACGATCTGCATTATTCATCTATACACAGCTGTCAAGAATTGAATTCTATATTAGAGGATTGCATCTTCTTTATACATACTTTCAACAGCTGTGACGCAAGGGCATGTTTTCGGAAGAACGTTGAAGAATCTTAGGTACAGTCGAAACGGCAAGGCATCTTGGAGTCGTTCTGCTGCTGTGAAACAATAAGGTGACATTTTAATACTTTCTTCTACCACTAAGGTAGCAAACAAGCATGCGGCCCACATGATGGTAAGTTACCGCAGCCTACGGTCGCTTGAAATAAAAATAAATTATGCTAGCACAGAGAACCTACTCGTATGAAGCCAGATTCATTGTGAGCTATGCACTTGAATCCGCAGGGTACAGCTCCTTGGCACCTTGGCCTTGATAAACGCTCACCTGCGTTTGTGTAGCAATTGCTGATACTTAACCGCAGCAGAGCTGTGTTGTTTTAAGTATAGCATAAAGGATGATCCGTTGAGATAAGTACCTTCACATACTGAGATCCCAGCCAAATAAAACTACCTTAGAGTAGAGTAGTGCGAGTAATGAAAATGATTTATTCAGTTCAGGCCCTAGTACCTAAGTCACTTGTGAACGTCTAAAACTGACTAGCAGTTAGAAAACTAGCCTTCTGAGAAGAACTGGCAAGAAACTCAGTTCGCGCTCCATCAAAGAGTTAGTCTCTGTGATAGCAATGAAAGTAAGTGGCACTGCTGGTGTTAGGCTATTTTCATAGGATGCACTAACTGCTTATAATCCTTCCCACATTCGATATATGCAGCGAGTGTATTTCACTCAGTTCTATGGTTTACAGTTAAGGCTTTGTGGATGCCATCCTATCCGGATATTTTTTCTGCATGTTTTTCTTTCTTTGAACAATACCGAAGCGTTGTGTTATCTGTGACCACAACAAATGAATAACAAGGGTACGTAATGTAATCCATAAACGTTTTCATTTGCAAACTTATCCCACAAACATAAACAAGCGCCCGAGCGAAGTTCTTTACAAATTGTAAAACAAAGCCCAGTCCTGCGTAATTCCTTGCGATATTAGCATGACAAAGTGCGAATAAACCGGGCTGAAGTTAAGAGATCTGCCAAGGTATGCTCCGCCATACTAACGTAAAATGTTATATTATAAATCGTGCCAGTTCTTCTCAGAAGGTTTCCGAACAGGTGGTAATTTTACACGTATTCTTATGTGCTAGGAAGTAAGCTGTACATTCACTTTTATTCTCATTTACATCATCAAGTTTTATGAAAATTAAAATTATTTATTTATTTTATAATTAGATCAAAGGCAAAACAACTCAAGAAAATTATGACAATATTTTTTTAAATCCCAATAAAATATATTATACTAGCTTTCAAACGCGCGACTTCACCCGCATTGATGTATTTTTTTAGTAAAACTTATCCTATGTTACTTCTGATACCTCCAAGTATATGTGAACATGGTTATATCATGATCGGTTAAGTAGTTTTCGTATGAAAGTTCACTAACAAACTTACATTCACATTTATAATATTAGTAAGATTTCAATGCGCTTACAATTTTCAGATACGGTTTTATGTACTTTATAGATTCTCCGCAAGCGAACAAAAACACAATCAAGTCTAGGAATTAGACATGATTTTTGTATTACGTTCGTATGGGAAAGCAAACATGCGGCGGGCCTTTAAGCCGACGCTAAATCTCGTTACTTCCCCCGCTGTTCTTAGCCTGTCTCGGTTAATTCCAGAGCTCATATTGGATGGAAAATTCACATCGTCAAGAAACATTGCAGACGTTGTGTATCGTACGTTGACTGAGATAACGCGGTTTACAGGTCATTGAATTTAATGCGAACCCACAACACGAAACGCGTTAACTTACCTTGGAATTTTGCTATTTAATTTTATGTGCGCGGTTTGCTGGTATTATTTGTGTGTGTAAGGAAGGTACGAATACACGCGGGATAGTTTATTTTTTAATTAGTAATGTGTTTTTGGATGAGGGCAAAACCGTGTTGTTACACAAAAAGCTCCTTAATAGAAATCGTGTCCTAAGAAAATCCTTTGTTTAAATCTCTTTTTGTGATACGGATTTAAGGCGAGATGGACATAGCCTATGTAAGCCTATTATAAAATTTCGGATTATATAAATGACAAGGATATATGGAACTAGGTAAATCACTCTGCACAAGTAGCTCCTGGCAAATACATGGTATGCAAACACTTGTAAATCTATCTGGTATTGTTATTTTTTTTTCTCTTTGATTTTGTTTTATACTGACTTGCATGCTATACAATTTGTCACTTTTGTGAATATTTATACCTATTATCAAATTTGATATTGTATGATGATTTCATATGATTAATATTGTTTCGATGATATGTACATGATGCCTGGCTGAGTTTCTTGCCGGTTCTTCTCAGAAGGCTAGTTTCCGAACCGGTGGTAAATTTTCGACTTTCATAAGTGCCTTACCAGGGCCTAAACTGAATAAATATTTTTCATTTTAATTTTCATTTTCATAGACTTAGTTCGGATTTGACCTAGTCTTGGTTTAAACTAAGTTATTTAAAGGGTCTTGTGGAAGGATTCAGGATCGGTATTTATAAATTTGGATAAAGAAAGCATGTTATTTCATTAGTGACGCCTCACTGCCTTTTGTGTTGTAAATAATTGTTCAAAGTATAAATTTATATGAATTATATTTTACTCTGGGGTTGGTTTTAAATACTTGCATTTAAGTTTTTGTCGTAGAGACCGGTCTCGCGTTAAGGCCTTTTGTTAATTTTCATACTTATTGTCGCGGAATCCTAATATTTTTAATAAATAAAAGTAAGTTAAGCCTAAGTTACTCCTTGAAACATCAGCTACCTGTCAGTGAAAGTCCCATTAAAATCAGTCCAGCCGTTTCAGAGATTATCCGAAACAAACAAACAGACAGACACACAGAAAAAATTTAAAACTTGGTTTTTTTGTGTCAGTAGCGTGTATACTTTCTTTTAGTATATGCATTTAGTGAAAAGCTGTTATTTTGTAATTACAAACAGAGACTTCAATTTTATTTATCTGTATAGATATATAGATACTATATTACTTATGATATTCAACAAAGAAAATTCTATTGTATTGTATTAAGAGTCATTATGGGAGAGATAATCTATTTTATGAAGCTACATCAAACATGAATACACTGCATTGATCTTAAAGGCAAATTTAAATAAATCAGGCTTTTACATAGAGAATAATTCATAAGAAATATTGCTTTAGCACAGTGTTTCTTGTTCCTTCAAAGAACATAACTTTGAATTATACGCTACGTTTGCATATATTTAAACAATAAAGTGTTACCAAGTTTCGCGAGAAGCTTAAATTAAATGTAAATTTAATCATAGTGCACTGCTTTTCACAAATTCAATTTGCTCACGTGTACGAATCTGGCTTTCAATCGTCAAGGAAATATAAACTCTACTTTCAAAACATTAGATTGCTTTTTGACTGAAAAGTAATTTTTTTTTTTCAGACCATTTAGGAAATGGATTCACATGATTGAATTGTGTCAAGATAGATCTCAATCCCTACCAATATTATAAATGCGAAAGTATCTCTGTGTCTGTTACGCTTTCCCGCTTAAACCTCTCAACCGAATTTGATGAAATTTGGCTCAGACAATCTTTAGACCCTGAGAAAGGACATAGGTTACCTTTTATTGCGAAAAAAATGGATGAAGAGGTTGAAATAGAGGTTGAAAGTTTGTATGGGATTTCTTTAAAAATATTAGAGTTCCGCTACAATAAGGATGAAACTAAATCTACGCGGGTGAAACCGCGGGGCACAGCTAGTTTAACATAAATTAGTGAAGGTTTTTCCGAATATAGAGACCGATAGGTACTGAATAAAAAACATAAAATCAGCTGTAAAATTGCTTAGACAATAAGATGCACTTTACACAGACAAAATGGACAGATAAGTGTGAAAAAAAGCCGACTTCAACATGCAATTAAGTATATCTGAAATCGGTGACTATAATTACGGAAATTAAAAACTTTCTATGAATGAGTTTCTTCCCAGGTTCTCAGTAAAATCCACATTACGAACCTGTCGGTAGCATGAATGATTATGTAATTCTGACGATTTGAAGGCACTTTGTTAAAAGTCTAAACGAATAAAGATATTTTTGAGTTTGAGTTTGGATATCAGTTCTATGTAATAAATACTAACAATTTGCCGTCGCTATGTAAGCATGTACATGCAACGCGGAGAGCGAAATATTTTTGACTCGGAGAACGCGCTCGGGGTCCGGTGTTGAAAACCTGTAAAATACAGATAGGTATTATAAATCTTTATAAAAAATTAATTTTGCTTTATTAGATTCTAATTATTTTTTCATACATCCATACATACTAACATTTGCTCACGCCTGTTATCCCCGAAGGGGTAGACAGAGGTGTTGTAAAAACTACACCCACTTTCCAACGAAGACGATTTAGTGTCAACGTCACAAATGGTGAGCCTATCGCCTTCTCAGGCCCTATACATACGTCTTTGAAATACTTCTCAGACATATGCTGGTTTACTTCACCGTAAAACACGTGGTTTGAAACCACAGTACATAAGTTCTGTTTTAATCATTGATACAGGCCCCTCTGGGCTTCTAACTTGCGTCGCTTGCGTAACAGGCGACTGCTCCAATCTCACGGCCACCACGGCCTATGAAAAATTAATCTTTGTCTTTTTCAGAATGTAATGATTATGCAGGATTTTTTAAAATACGGCGAATTAAAAATTATTGTCTTGTGTCATCATCATCAATCATGAACGATTCGATGAAATGACCCGAGTCGCGTAAAAGTATTGATGATTGCAATCAATCATTTTGAAAGATCCGGTTCGCACCATCGCTTGCGTTGGATGGTTGCATGTAAGTCAATATATTCATGCATTAAGAAAAATTTAATTTACTGAGATACGAGTAGTATACATGCATTTGAGACTTCGACATATTAATCAATGAAAATGTAAGTATCACATTATTTTTATTTGATTTTAATTGAATGTAGCTATCGATCATTGACCGAACGGGTACTAATATGTTACGGTTCTCAGATCAGTACATATTATTGTATGATCGAGAAGTTCCTGGTCGTTTCGCCAATCAATACTTGAACGATCACTGAGAATCAGTGAGGATGAACGATGGACTCAGTATCAAAAAAAGAAAAGTGATTATTTTTTAATCTTAAAAAACATAAATGAAGGGCAGTACGAGCTTTACCGTCAAGAAGAACGTTAGTAAGTAAACTGCATGAAGAAATTTAAAAGTCATAATTATGAGGATGTATCTCATCATCTGTCAGGTAGTCACTAAAGCATATTCAGTGATACTTATCACTGCCGCCTACCCATTCACTGCAAATCGTATCACATATTATATTCAAAAATAATAAACATTCAAATATACATTTTAAGAGTTTTCAACTGCTGAAGAAACAATACCCTGCTACAAATCTCATTTTATATTATAGTACTTCATTTGATAAATATACTGTTTTTATAATTAATTCTCATAGTCTGAAATATTAGCTCGAATTTCTTGGAATAAACCAATTTTTTCGTATCACAGTTACTACAAATTTCCCACTAAACTGCTGTTTTATTGTTTTGAAAATAAGCTGTTTCCAGCTCCGCTTCAAACTCTGTCGTGCCAGAAAACTATGGTTGTATAAAGTTTAGATATATGTATGCACCAAACAGCAGAGCATCTGCGGCTAGACACGGACAAAGGATAACTTTGTGAATAAAATATTTACGAACCGGATCGGATGCTGAATTTGTTAAAATTTATTTAAAACTAGCGGACATCACCCTCATAGTTCCCGTTCCCGTGGGAGTACGGGGATAAAATATAGCTTATATTAATCAGTAATAATGTATATCATTGTCTTACAGTACAGAATATTGTTTTGAACAGTGCAAATGCTATATTTGTATAATTATAACTGTACTGTATCTAGTAATTTACCAGTCGTTGCTGTTCTCTGAGTATTATATTACGTACACAACACCTCCCCTCATGGCCGTCTTCACAATATCTATAGAAACGGGAGTGGCTGAAAATCAGCGCTAAACGTAATAAAATTTTCGGGCAGCACAGGCTGAGCCATTTCCCCTTGCTTGTAAAAGGCCTTACACATTTTTTTTTTGTAATTTTATTATATTGTGTTTAAGTACCAAAAAGCAATAAAAGATCATTTATTTATTTAATATTTATTATTTATATATATACAGATAAATAAAATTGAAGTGTCTGTTTGTAATTCCAAAATAACAGCTTTTCACTAAATGCATATGAAAGTATACACGCTATTGACACTAAAAACCAAGTTTTAAAAAAATTCTCCTTCAGTCTGTCCGTCTGTCTGTCTGTCTGTCTGTCTGTTTGTTCCGAGTAATCTCAGAAACGGCTGAACCGATTTTAACGGGACTTTCACTGGCAGGTAGCTGATGTTTCAAGGAGTAACTTGGGCTACTTTTAAGTATTAAAAATATTAGGGTTCCGCGACACTAAGGATGAAACTAAATCTACGCGGGTGAAACCGCAGGGCACAGCTAGTTTTATATATCGGAGTGCTTTGCAAACAATGCAGTGTAATTTGGGTCACCCAGTCTACTGGCATGTTGATCACGACAACTACGTCACGAAGCATGTCTGACTAACGATTATTGCATAGCATTGATTACAGTTTTATTTGCCTTTGTTACATATAAATAGCAATTTTGCAATATCACTTTAATTATTGAAAAAGCAATAAATATTTGTGTTGCAATTTTATCGTCAGCAACGTTAAATGTAAACAGTTACAAATTGTGATTGAACATACGGAATGGAGTATTACCATTAACGTTTATTGTGATGTTTATTCGATTTAATGACAGTGACAGAAGAACACACGTCATATAAAACATTAATATAGCTTCATCTGCATGGTAGTAAGATTTCACACACTACGTTCAAACCCCACTTAACCTCCTTACGGGTGGATTTTCGGAAAACCCTTTCCTTGTGCTTGGTATGTAATTATAAGTCATTTACAAAAAATAGTAAATTATATTCATACTCTGGTACCCATAGTACAAGCTTTGCTTAGTTTAGGACTAGATGGCGCTATGTGATAATGTCCTAACATTATATTATTAACATTAGCTGACGTAATTACCAAACATTTATTTTTGTATTTGATACCGTGTCAATACTTACTTTTAAGTTTTCATTATTTTATTCAAATATATTAAATAATACTGACCATAAGGTAGGCAGCTTGTCACCTACTTCACTGGGTTGGAAGGCGAACTGCAGAGGTGGTCCTGTTGCTTCCATCCACATGTCCACTATAATCGGCTCCACTTTATCTATCTGGAGAAATATATATTTCAATTTTATTACATGTACATACATGCCATATGCACGCTTGTCTCCCCGAAGTTGTAGGCAGAGGAACAATTATTGAAAACCCACATTTCCATAGTGTCATGTAATAGGGCGAGCCTATTGCCATTAACCGGGTGATTACAGTTGGAAAAATTATCAGTTGAGTTTGGATACACCAACCAACAGATGGCGCAAGGCGGCCCCTAAACCGCAAAACAAGGGAAGGAAAAATTCGACGCACGAGGTAGGATTACGTGTAGCTCCGTTGGCAGAGCTACTGCACGGTTTGCAGAGGTCGTGGGTTCGAGTCCCGACTCGTGTCCGTATTTTTCTTTACCATTTTAAAGGAAAAAATCTATAAAACCAGAACTCAGGATCTCGTGTTCCTCAGTAACGTTTGCGACCACTACCAAAGAGGCAGTGAAACTTTTAGGTGTAAGTAAATGTTAATATGTTAAGCCTTATATCACCTGTAGCACTATCTGATCATAGTACAGTCCCCAGCAGTCGGCGTATACCTTGACTTGGATGTCAACTCTTCCACTTGGAGGCAGCACGCCACTGGAGGGTGTCGTTTGAATTATCAATCCTGGAGGTACCACGTCACCTATCCATTGATCTGTCAAGATATGAATTACTGAAGTCTTAACAATTAAATCACTGAAAATTTTAAATTGTTTGATCGGCTTAGACGTCGCAGAGCTAACCATCGGTTCGGAAAGTAGCCTTCTGAAAGAACGAACGGCAAGAACCTCAGCTGGCATCACGTATGTTCATGACAGAACAGAATAATGATTATTTATTTTCGTATGTATGAATTTTCGAGGGACTATTAATTATAAGTAATAGGTTTTCCCTTTTTTTACGTGGAGAATCTGCTTTGTATACCAAGGGCCGCGGTGGTAGCGGAAGGGTTATGTCAGACTCGCACTGATTAAACTCTACGGTGTTCTAAGTGGACGTACCGTGACTCCTCGCGGCAACTTATAGGTATCCCCTAAAAAAGGGTTTCCTGAAATTTTACCCCTAAGGGGGTAAGATCGAGGGTTAAAATAATTTGTAATTTTAAGGGTGAAGGGGGATGAAATATATTTTTAAATAGCGAGATGTTCTGTTTTAAATTCGAAGCTGCCCAACTGGAATAATGTAATTATAAATCTATTCGGAGAACACGCAGAGGGAGGCCTTGTTCAATGTAAAAAGTTCAATTTGATCGATCAATCAAGGATGAGAAAAAGCATTACGAATGGTCGAAGCCGTCTACGCGAAATATTTATGAATGTGGAAAAGAATGAGGTCTGTAATTCATAAGTGAAATCGATCTCCTTTTACAAAACTACCTAATAATTCCTGACAGTATGACTATATACCATTTAAATTTAGGCCAGATTTCAAACAAAGTTACAACATCATTAAACTTTGCCTTTCCAGTGTATGTGTAGAACCACTTTCACTTTGCTAGGCTGAGTCTTGACCTACGACGCTGGTGAAAAATTAACTAAAATTTTCACGGGATTTTATTCACGTTAGTTCAGCAAATACCTTTAAAACAAAAGAGATGAGATTATTTTTAAATGTAAATGCAATCTTATTATTAACCGACTTCAAAATATCGTAAATTCGATTAGACTTTTAGCAAAGTGCTTTCAAATCGTCGGAATGACATGATTATACAGGGTTAAACATGGTACCGCCAGGTTCTGAAGGTTGCTTTTACTGAGAAGAACCTGGCAAGGAACTCAGTAATTACTCTTATCAAAAATATTATATTTTTTAGTAAATACATAATAAATCACATACTAAATATAAGCCCATGGACAGTTTCAATGCACAAATGTCGATCAAAAATAACATAAAGAAAAGACTAATAGTTCTACTTATATAAATGTGTAGCTTGAGATGACCAAATTTCCAATTGCAAGTCAAAACTGTCTAGAAATGATATAAAAACGCGTGTATTTTTTTTAAATAGGTTATTATAATATTCCCTAAAAATAGGTAAGTACTAAAAGTTTCCAAATGCTAAATTTAAACTAACGATCAACCAAAACCAAAGTGAAATACCCTCCCTGAATTGTTTATAGGCTCTGCTACGCTTTAGTTTTCAAGGGACTCGCGTAGCTCGGGATGGCCGGAGAATTCAAATATTATTTTTGAATAGTTTACTTAGGCACTAATTAATTATGACGAGAGGGTAATATTAGTTATGTAAACTTTGGGTTTTAGGTTATTATAAAGTGCCAGAGGAAATTTATTTCATATTTTCTTTAAAGAGAAGCCGTGGCCGTGGGGTTTGGACAGCCGACTGCTACAAGCGACGTTAGTTCGAATCCCAGCGGGGCCTGTAGCAATGCGTTTTTCTAAAAACTTATGTGCAGTGACGTCACACCACATGCTTTGCTTTGAAAACATTGTGAGGAAACCTGCATATGTTTGAGAAGTAATTAAAATATCTATCACCATCACGTTGGCAATTAATCATCTTCGGTAAAAAGTGTGTGTTGTTATTACAACACCTCTGCTTACCCCTTCGGGAATACAGGCGTGAGCATATGTATGTGTGTGTGTAGGAAATTTGTTACATTTTTTCTTTAAATAAAGAAACAAGAGATAGTTCCATGTGTAACATGCAAATCCCATTATACTGTAACGTTGAGGATAATAAGGTTATATCAGGGGAAGTATCATGAGATTTTTTTATGGAAATTGTCATGGTTCCTTTTGTTTTATACACTGACTCAAAGGTAATTAACCTTCTTGCTATATGCACTTACGTAGGGGGATCTGATTTTGGTAAAGAGATCGGAATAATCAAGTTCTGCACTAAAAACAGATTATACTACTAATAGTTTACATTAAATATACTTTTAAAGTCAATAACAAAAACAAAACCAATTTTTACTCATGCTACCCTAAGGCCCACCCTCGGGGTAACATGGGTAAAAGTTGGTTCTACTTGCAATAAAATATAGCACACACTTACATTCGAATTCATAAATCTTTACACAATATATAATGCTGAAGAGATTGAATACAATTAGGTGTTACTTTGCGGTAGTGTACAAATACATAGTCTCCACGTGTAAGGCAGCAAGGTCGTGCTGCAGGCAGACCAGACGGACGTCTGCAGACTAGTGGACCCCCAGTTCATACTAGACTGCACTTCACTACGATAACAATGTCATTTGTATATTTAAAATAGCGGAATAAAGCATTGTAATACTTTATACCCCTTTATAACCATAAATGCTGAAGGGGTTGTTTGTTTGAATACGCTTATCTCAAGAGCTTCTAGCCCTATTCGAAAAATTATTTCAGTGTTAGGTAGCTTATCATCACGCTAAGGCCAATCGCTTTAAAGTTCTGAGCCTAAAATAGCTACTCCACAGATATAGAGCTATTCAAAGCGGACGAAGTCGTGGGCAGATGCTAGTAATTGCATAAAATATTATATAACATCCAAATATAATTAAAACTCAGAGTCAAAATTATAATCATTACTTAAATAAATGCTTCATTTTATTGTAAAACAAAATAACATAGATTCACATGTTTGTGCACGCGACTGTACAAGGGATTATCATCAGCGAGTCGTCACGCGCCTCGCATCCACTCACGAAACAAGAAACAAAATTGGTAACATGCCACACGCCGCGCGCCTATCAAACGTTCAGGATTATCACGTCGATAGACACTGCATTGGTGCCACGTTTCCTGAAGCTAAGACATGCAAGGTTTAAGCCTTTTGATGAGGATATTGTGGTTTTCTTGTGAATAGCGTTTAAGATGTGGGGCAAACATGAGACAAACATCTATACATCTATATCTATACACACAGATAAATAAAATTGATGTGTCTGTTTGTAATTCCAAAATTACAGCTTTTCACTAATGCATATGAAAGTATACACGCTACTGACACTAAAAAAACAAGTTTTAAAATTTTTTCACTGTGTGTCTGTCTGTCTGTTTGTTCCGGGTAATCTCTGAAATGACTGGACGGATTTTAACAGGACTTTCGCTGGTGGGTAGCTAATGTTTCAAGGAGTAGCTTAGGCTACTTTCATTTATTAAAAATATTAGGGTTCCGCGACAATAAGGATGAAACTAAATCTACGCGGGTGAAACCGCGGGGCACAATAATATGCTCACGCCTGTATTCCCTGAAGAGGTCGGCAGAGGAGTTGTAATAACAGCACCCCCTTTTCACCGAAGATGATTAAGTGCCAACGTGACAGACGGTGAATCTATCGCCGTCTCAGACACAATACATACGTCTTTGAATTACTTCTCAGAACTATGTACTTGCAGGTTTTTTCACGATGCTTTGCTTCACCGTAAAGCACGTGATGTGAAATCACTGCACATAAGTTTCACGGCTGGTTAATAATATAGCAGCATTGCAATGACTTGTTCAGTCATAAATTCAATTGTATTAATATAACCCATGAAAATAAAGTTTGTCGCACCATTTCTTCGCTTGTTAGACATTGAATTTGAAACTACTTGACCGATCTTGAAAATTATTTCAGCAATGGATAGCTACATCATCAACGAGTAACATAGGCTATATTTTATCCCTGTATTCCCACGGGAACGGGAACTACGTTCGAGCCAGCAAAGACGTTCGAACGTGACAAAACATGTACTTGGGGCAGTGTACATACTTTGCTTTCTTTACTACACATACATGAATGACATTATTATTTTCAAAAGAACGAAAAACAAGAGACAAATGTAAAATTCTTATTTGAAAAGAACAAATCGTCCACGACTACGCACCGTGCCTAGAAAGTAACGAAAAATTCAAACGCACACAGTCACGATCTGCGGTGCGACACTATTTGTCTTCGGCAACGTAGTGGTGTGATATTATCGACATTGTTGTATCGATGTCGTTACATAAAAAAACATTTAAATTATTAATTAACATTTTTATTATAGCAGCAATGGGTAGATTAATAATATTTTCGGATAAAGGTCAAATTTGGAGCACATGTAACCGAAGGAAGTGTATGAATGTGACTGTAGGTGAGATTGTAGGTTGTAGTCTCTGCCTACCCCTATGGGTGACAGTCGTGAGCATATTACTTACAGAATAATGCTGCTGAACTGCTTAAAAAATACTAAATTAATGATTAAACGAACTTATCTGTAAGTGAAGTTCTATCATAATTATACGAGCGCCTCGTCCGAAGAGATTAGTAATGTGGTTAAAAGGTTATATTTATTCGAGTTTAAATAGGGATCCGTAACAACACGCGCCAAAACCGCGGCCGGAAGCTAGTAATAAGATAAAAGTAATTACTGTATAACTTAGCTAAATGCATGTAGTTAATTAGTTAGTAAGTTAGCCGTGTCTCAGATCTAGCGTCAGGACGGCTAGTTGCCTGTTGCGTCTGGCACTTCAATTATAACATTTCTATCTAATGACTGTTGCTATTCTTCGTAAATACATTGCTATATTCTGAGATTTTTTATATTATGTTGTCATTATCAGGATGCTTGCGCTCTCTTTATAATAGAATACCGATATCACTGTGTATAAAGAATTTGTTTTTTTAGTTTGTTTGCTTGAACACGCTAATCTCAGGAACTACTGGTCCGATTTCAAAATATCTTTAAGTGTTAGATAGCCTATTTATTGAGGAAGGCTTATACATCATGAAGCTAAAAACCAATCTAAACTAAAAAATAGTTAGCGTAAGCCTAAAGTAACTATTCCACGCGGACAATGTCACAGGCTGCAGCTAGTTACATTACTTATGTAGTTAAACAAGAGAATCCTTTCATACATATATAAAAAAACAAACAATTATATACGGTCGAATTGACTAACCTCCACGTTTCTTTGAAGTCGGTTAATATCACGTGAGCAAAGCGGATGGAAGCAAGTAACTTTATAATTTGCACTTATTTAGAAGCAATTAAAACATTTTTAATCAAACTATCGACTATCGATTATCGACAGTCGACCGGCTGTAGCGTGTAAAGCGCCACGTACCAAGATTCAGCAATAACATTACATTACATCTGTCCTATACAGAGAATACAAATACCTATAATTTACATCACATACTGTTGAAATTGCAAAACGTAGTACCTACCTGTTGTAAATGGATGTAAAATATTTCATTTTTTTTATTCGGGGAATACAGTTGACTATTATATTTTAACTGTTCCCGACCTGCGTTGCAAGAACAACCAGGTTATGTGAGATAAATGTATACATCTATATCTATACATATATATCTGTAGCGGTAGAACCTCATTATATTAAAATGTTTTATTATGGATTTTAATTTACGAATGTCGACTTGACACAATACGTCTGGGAGAAAAGGTTTGGTGTTTTCAATTGAGTTGTAAATAAAATAGTAATTAGGCAATTACTAAATAAAGCGTATTTAATTACGATACCGATTACTATATATTTATTCATTTATACAGATAAATCAATTTTGAAGTATCTGTTTGTAATTCCAAAATAACAGTTTTTTTCTAAATGCATAATTAAATTTAATGTTAAAACACTATTTTTTTATTTATTCTCTGTCTGTCGTTCTGTCTGTTCCGGCTAATCTCCGAAACGGCTGAACCGATCTTAACGGGACTTTCATGGCGCATAGCTAATGTAAGAACAGCTTAGGCTACATTGATTTTTAAAAATAACCATTAGGGATCCGTGGGTCAATCATGAAAATAAAATCTACGCGGGTGAAACCGAAGGGCACAGCTAGTTCGTACTATATGTACTATATGTATGATTGTGAATGTGTATTGATTGTTATGTTGTTCAAAGAGCGATAAGCGAAAAAAGCTTTTATTCCGGGAAAACGGAGTGTGCTCGTGGGATATGTCAGCGATAGTGGAAAATAGTGGCTCAATCCCGTGGGATATGAACGAAGGATGACACTTTCTGGTTTCGAAGACTTTTATTATGTATCCAAAATAGGAGTGACAAAGTGGTTTGAATTGTGGCCTGGCGCGTTATTCACTAGGGTTTCTCAGCGTCACACTCGTTGGCGAGCGTCGGTTATAATCAAAGAAAATTGATACATAATACTCAGACGATAAAGTTTAATTTCGTATCTTTGAAACCGACACTCGACGTCAAATACGACGATGAGAAACCTTACAAAAACACGCGGCAGTTCGAAAACTAGCCTTCTGAGAAGAACCGGCAAGAAACTCAGCTGGCATCAAGTACATTTATCACAGATTAAATAGTTACTAATTAGAATAAAATTCATATTGATTATTCACAATACTCCCTGGCCTTATCCCATGTATTTGGGGTCAGCACTTGATTCAACCCGATGTGGCTGATCACCTGATTTTTATACGAAGCGACTGCCATCTGACCTTCATAACCCCTTTTTCGAGAATCGGCAAACTGGGTTAAACTAGTTGTCAGACTTTCTTAGGCCTCTGACTGACCTGTAACGATTGCCAAAGTTGTTAAATTGTCAACCCTGACCGACGGCTTAACGTGCTCTCCGAGGTACGCAGGGAGCTCGGGCGGTCACCCATAGAAGGCTAGGCGTATGGTTGCTTAACTTCGCTGATCGAATCATATGCACAGTAGCAACTGTGCCACGAGCTCCTCCTATTCACAATAGTGAAAATTATATCAATATGATTGTGATAAAAATACGGAAAGGATTAACAAATAACTAACGCTTGGCAAACTAAATAAAATCACATGGTTCTCGCACTCTACAGGAGTAGCAATCCCGCTAACAATTCCATTACAATCCAAGAGCAATGGAATTTGGAACGAGTTGCAATATCACTTGAATTGGTGTCATTTACGAATGACCCGCTCTGCTCACTCAATGGCCTGAATGCGACACACAACGGAGGTACAGTCGATGCATTGAAACGTGCACTTTGGGGAAACGTACGCGCGTAGATTTTATTCTATTGGTGACGTTATTTTGCGGACATTATAAACATTGCTTTGGACAATATAAACCTTTTTAATGTAACCTTATGAAGTTGACATATAAATGACAGAATGCCTGCAGCAAATATCGTCAAAGAGGACAACGTCTTTTGGGTCAGCTAGATTTTAAATAAAATAAAATAGCCTACTTATTACCAGTGTAAGTTCCGTTAAAACCAGTCCAGCCGTTAAAGAGATTAGCCGGAAAAACTGACAGACAAACAGATTTACACAATAAAATAAAAATTATATTTGAAAAGACGTTCTTCTCAGTAAAAGCAACCTTCCGAACCTGTGTCTGTAATTGTGTCATTCTGACGATTTGAAAGCACTTTGTATAAAGTCTAATCGAATAAAGATATATTTGAGTTTGAGTTTGAGTTTGACGAATTGCTTCTACTATAATAACACAGCACTCTCTGCCCTTTTTGCGAAATATCTTTGCATTTTTTGTGAGACCAGATCAGACTTTACATTATTTTGTAAACTCTTAATCCAAAATTCGTTCGTGTCGAGTGTACTGCTAGCTCGCTACGAATTTATTGCTCACCCTTAATAGCCTTTATGATTTTGCATCTCTCGTACGAGGGAGTGATTTCAGGAATAAATCCCATAAAGGTGCTTTTGCTTTGACCTAATCCGTATTTACTGCTCTCAAAGGTGGCTTAATTTGAATGTACGCGCATTCAAAGGAGCTGTTGAAATGTTTGTTTATTAAAGACGTAATAAGCATATGAATAAACGCAATTTCTACGTTCGAATCATAAACACAACTAGCTCTTCCCCACAACTTCGTAATGGATTGAATGCTAGTATCTTCGTTTTGAGGAATGAAAGACCTTCAGCCAATTTGTTTTATTTGTACGTTTGCTTGAACGCGCTAGTCTCAGGAACTACTGGTCCAATTTGAAAATTATTTCAGTGTTAGATACCACATTTATGATACGATATAATGACGACTCTTTAGTATTTTTCCTACCATTTTTAAGAATTTAGAATGTAAACATGTGTGCCATGCATTAAAATCTAATATTGTGATCGGGGTTGCGTCATCGTTTTGATATGTAGCTAAATGTAACTTTAGACGTATCAGTTGAGTTTGGATACACCGATCAACAGATGGCGCAAGGCGGCCCTTAAAACCGCAAATCAAGGGAAAGAAAAATTCGACGCATTAGGTAGGATCACGAGTAGCTCAGTTGGCAGAGCTACCGCACGGTTTGCAGAGGTCGTGGGTTCGAGTCCCATTTTTAAGAGTAATGATGACTATTCCTAGCACAGCGACTCCACTCCTACTCCTCCCCTCCATGAAGCACTGGCGACCTTACTCACCACAAGAACACAACACTACTCTAAAGTAGTATTATTGGAGATTGATATAAATTATTTATTCAGTTTGGGAATTGACTGAATACAGATATGGCTAATTGAGAGGAATGGAAGAGAAGAACACATTGCGCCGACCACGAATAACATGGGATAAGGACATGATGATGATGGGCCCTAGGGGTCTACTCTCTTACTCAGAAAAAATCGCACACGAACGAAAATCAAACATAGTTAGTCAAGTTTTAGATTGATTAATAATTAAATAAATTAAGGATTAGAATATATAAACATCAAAGATTTTTCTTGCAGACCACGTTCGGACGATATTAGAACGAATGAGAACCGTGGTAGGAACATTGCGAACTTTGGACCGAAGCTTCGTTTTTCCAAGAAAGCGAGTAGGCCCTCTGGTGAGGCACTTATGAACGTCGGTAATTTAGCACTGTACAAAAGAAACTTTTAAAGCAGTATTGTTTGAATTGCACCAACTTTTTCTATTGAACGAACCCAAATCGGATCTCACCGGAGGCTCTTAAGGAAGTTCAAAGTGAACGCTCAAAATTAAAAATTCAACTCTAATATTCCCAATGAGACAAAGGGTTGTTTATCAAGTAGGGTGGCTGCGAATTTAAACCGTAAATCTATTGTAATAGATGCTATAACTCCTTGATGGCCATTATCGGCAGGGTCGTCATAAATTTACGATTTATGTCAATATTAATTACCCTGGAAACATCAAGGTGCTCCTTTTTTAAATATCGATCCTGTGGGATATTTTATCTCCAATGGGGTAGGCAGAGTTATAGTTATATAGCACCACATTTTCCCAGTTATGTGTGACAGGAGGCGAGCTTAATTTAGACTCTGGACTGCAGGAAAATTACAGATGGGAAAACCCCAATATGTCACTATTTTCAATATTTATACCTGTTATCAGATGTGATTTTTGTATGATGATTGTTTCGATGATATGTACATGATGCCTGGCTGAGTTTCTTGCCGGTTCTCAGAAGGCTAGTTTCCGAACCGGTGGTAAATTCTCGACCTACATAAGTGCCTTACCAGGGCTTAAACTGAATAAATATATTTCATTTTCATTTTCATTTTCAATAACACTTAGCTCGATCCAGGTATAAAACCCAATTCTGCGTAGTTCGTAGCCGTACTTGCGATCACTAGACCAAAGAGGCAGAATTTTTATTTTATTTTAAAAAAAGTACATGAGCTAGACAGTGCTTAGCACATTCGAGTATAAAATTACTCCGATTCGAAATCTTTTTCTGAGTTCTTCTCAGAAAGCTTTTTATGAGAAGAACTGCAGTAGTCATTTTGGGATTAAGTCTATAAAGGTAGTGCTTCTTAATAATTTTGCCTTGCATCGTCATACCACCGATTTGAATTCTTCAGTAATTCATCACGAGTTTATCCCAGGATTCCAGTGATTAATTGCTTGGGATCGCGTGAATAATTTGGTCATTATTTATGAAGAATAAGATTGATATATGGACTGTTTCACTGTTTCAACTTTACACAAATGTATATCTATACATCTATACAGATAAATAAAATTGAAGTGTCTGTTTGTAATTTCAAAATAACAGCTCTTCACTAAATGCATATGAAGTATACACGCTACTGACACTGAAAAACCAAGTTTTAAAATTTTTCTCTGTCCGTCTGTCTGTGTATTAAAAATATTAGGGTTCCGCCACTATAAGGATGAAACTAAATCTACGCGGGTGAAACTGCGGGGCACAGCTAGTTAAAAATAAGCGATTTCGTCACCTACACTAATGTTATAAAAAGGAAAAAAAAAAATGTTTTTTTTGTTTGTTTGTTTGCATTGAATATGCTCCGAAACTACGTGACCGATCTTTAAAATTCTTTCAGTAATGGATAGCTACATCATCAGCGAGTAACATAGGCTATATTTTATCCCCGTACTCCCACGGGGCCGGGAACTACGCGGGTAAAACCGCATGAAGTCCGCTAGTGTACAATAAACATTTACTCGATAATAGAAATCCGAGGAAACTAGAAACTTACCTGACATCAAAATGGACGTGGTATTTAATGACATCTGCCATTATTCTAAAATGTACCTTATATCGCTCACCATTGAGTGTACTATCGCATGTTTTGTAATGTGAGCTAACTACAAATTCTATTTAAAGTTAGGAGTTTATACTCGGAAACGGTTCCAATCCCGCTTGCATTTTAAACTTTATATACAAAAGCTATGTTTCACAGTGTCACTCGCGTAGAGTTTAATTTGCGGATCCATAATTTTATTTAAACAAATGTCTTCGAGCCTAAGTTACTCCCTGTAATGTCAGCTAACTAACAGTGCAAGTCCTGTTTAAATCGGTCCAGCCGTTTGGGAGATTACCCGGAACAAACAGAAAGAAAAGAATTTTTTTTTTCTTTTTTGAGTACCGACAATTTTCTATGCATTTATTAAAAAGGCAATTAATTTGGAAACAGACACTTTAATTTTATTAATCTGTATAGACATGTATAGAAATAGACTACTATAGAGTGTAACTTACCTTCAGCAAGTGTTCTGGTGTGTTCCCTTGGCCACTTCCTGACTGTGGCTGACCATCGACTGGCGAGCACCGACTCATTACGAAGTACCAGCGTCTTCGAACGAACTGTTCAGGACACGTTCATGTTAGCAGGATACATACCATGTAAATATGTATCTAGATACTATTATTTAAACTTTATTAGAACCTTATAATTGCTTACAAAAATATACAACAACCTAATTTGAACCAACCTACTACAAATCATTAATTTCGAATAGTAATCATTACATCAATAAATTATTTATTTTATACGATGAAGATTAAAACTATATTTGTTTTAAAATCAATGCATTAGACAACAATTTCCTAATTTTATAAAACAATTGTTGTAATTTTATAATGCCCATAATACGTACGTCTGAAAGTAGCACCAGTGACTGAGAAGTTGAAGAATAAAGATTTGTCGTGGTATGGACATATTATGCGGAGGGATGAGTATAATGTTGCCAAAAAAGTTTTGTTTATGAATGTGGATGATATGACTAGAATGGGAGTGAATACAGATATGACGGCTGATACAGAGAAATGGAAGAGAAGAACACATTGCGCCGTTAGTGCACAAAAAATAACTAGTCCGTCATCTTGGATGATCCGCCATATTGGAATTAGAATGACGTTACGTAGAATGCATAGTCTTCCAATCCAATATAAGCGTGTAGGTATATCGAGTATCAGTCAATCGACTATAGATTAATTTACTGATTTAACTAACTGAACGAATCTATACTGCTTTGGTAAACCCCTTTTTTTAAATTTGTCGTCGATATGAATGTACAGATAAATATGAATCTAATTACCAGTCCTTAAAGGTATATTTTTGAACTGCAAGCAGAATGGTCCTGGTCCATCAGGCAATGGGTCCATGTGGCAATGATCACAGGGACACACTCGCGTCAAGGGCGGTGCCTCCCATACTGTAGAGACAATCACATTCTGATCGTTATCATCACCCAGGCTAATACAAACAGTTACAACTAACCACATTTTATACAAAGTAAAGTTTTTGCAAACACTTTCAATAGAATCAAATTCGGTTCTGGGGACTGTTCTACAGAAAATCTATACAGATAAATAAAATTGAAGTGTCTGTTTGTAATTTCAAAATAACAGCTTTTCACTTAATGCATATGAAAGTATACACGCTACTGACACTAAAAAACCAAGGTTTAAAATTTTTCTCTGTCTCTCTGTCTGCCTGTCTATCTGTCTGTTTGTTCCGGGTAATCTCTGAAACGGCTGGACCGATTTTAACGGGACATTCACCGACAGGTAGCTGATTTTTCCAGGAGTAACTTAGGCTACTTTTAGTTATGAAAAATATTAGGGTTCCGCGACAATAAGGATGGAACTAAATCTACGCGGGCGAAACCGCGGGGCACGGCTAGTAAGAAAAAAGAACGAACATCTTATTTTTCATAAAACAAAAAGCGACGCAGCATTAATTAAATTTAGATGAAGTACTAAATATATGGTTAATTTAAGCACATTAAAGCGTCACAGACATACATTAACTCTTGAACACAGACACTGTTGCTATCTCTGTTGCTAATTAATTATGTATCTGTGGTCCTCACCCCAGTTAGTACCGTACAAAGATAAAGAATTCATTCGAAAATACACACTCACACAGACACGTATCTACGAGATAATAAACGGCATAGCTATAATGACAGTAAAGGATGCCACGTCGTGGCCAACCGCTATTATTGGAAACTAGCTGTGCCCCGCGGTTTCACCCGCGTAGATTTAGTTTCATGCTTCATGTCGCGGAACCCTAATATTTTTTATAAATAAAAGTAGCCTAAGTTACTCCTTGAAACATCAGCTACCTACCAGTGAAAGCCCCGTTAAAATCCGTCCAGCCGTTTCAGAGATTACCCGGAACAAACAGACAGACAGACAGGCAGACAGAGAGACAGAGAAAAATTTTAAACCTTGGTTTTTTAGTGTCCGTAGCAAGTATACTTTCATATGCATTTAGTGAAAAACTGTTATTTTGGAATTACAAACAGACACTTAAATTTTATTTATCTGTATAGATATAGATATAGACGTATAGATTTAAAGTAATCCAAGTTCAACCGAATCTAGAAGAATAGTTACATAGTTCAACGGAGGGGTAGTCCTCCGGGCCGGTGGGTGGAGGCCGAGGCCTCTTCACAGGAGGGATGTACGTCATCTTGCTTCTACAGCGGCAGACACTCTCTAAGGACAAACACACTTTTGACACAGTTTAAATATAAGTATTACAAACAGTTCTAGGAGAAATATAGGAACAATTCGTTTTAAATGACACACTCACACGAACCGAGCATCTACGAGGAAATAAACAGAATAGGTGTACTGACAGTAAGAGGTCACGTCGTGGCCGAACGCGTATACGTCATTCACGTGTTTTACTGACATATTTCAAAACTAATTACTTTGACAGTAAATAAGGGAGTTAATTTTTAAAATCTTTACATATATACATATAGAAGCTCACGCTTGTATTCCCCGAAGGAGTAGACAGACGTGTTCAGTTGTAATAACTACACCCACTATTCACCGAACATAATTAAGTGCCAACGTGACAGATGACGAGTCTATCACCGTCCTAGGCACTATACGTACGTGTTTGAATTACTTCACAGACATATGCTGGTTTTTTATAAATAAACTAGTTGTGCCCCGCGGTTTCACCCGCGTAGATTTAGTTTCATCCTTATTGTCGCGGAGCCCTAATATTTTTTATAAATAAAAGTAGCCCTGCCAGTCAAAGTTCCGTTAAAATCGGCCTAGCCGTTTCAGAGATTACCCGGAACAAACAGACAGACAGACAGACAGACGGATAGATAGACATAAAAATTTTAAAGCTTGGTTTTTCAGTGTCAGAAGAGTGTATACTTTCATATGCATTTTGCGAAAAGCTGTTTGGAATTACAAACCGACACTTCAATTTTTATTTATCTGTATAGAGTACAGATGTATAGATGTAAAAATAGTTGCATGGGAAGGACACAATACTATCTGAATTGATATACTACAGCGTAGTAGCTACGAAAGCAATTAACTGTAGCATAATGCTACGCCGCGTAGCAATAGGCCAGCCTACGGCTGATTAAACTGTGTGAAAGACAATTGTCTACCTTTATATGTATGTACTAGCTCTGCGCCGCTATTTCTCCCGCTTATATATATTTTTGTAAATAATTTCATCCTAGATTGCTTTTTGCAACATCTTCTTGTGAAAGTCATGTTAAAATTGGTGCAGCCATGTCAGAGATTAGTCAAAACAAACAAACAGACTGACAGAAGACAGATAGACAGAGTTTTTTTTTCAATTGTGTTTTTTTTGTGAGTTCTGTTTATGTTTTCGTATGTATTTAGTGTAAAGCTGTTGATTTGAAATTACAGACTGTAGCAATACAGCAATACTTTGAGTTAAGTACAATACGATTTTCCGTAAGGTGATCCCCAGTCAGGCAGCTCAAAATTTCAAACGCGAGATTCTGTTATATCCTACCTTTCTTTAGAATGTATTTTATTACGTACGTTGGTCGTAAAAATATAGAAAAGTGAATCGTTAAAAATATTATAATTAACCTCTCTAGAAGCCTTGCATTTAGAGCCTTTAAATGTATTCTACACTTTATTATTCAGTGCGCCCGTTAATTAATTTTTACGAGTTTGTTTTATGACAAATAAAATAAATATTAAAGGTCGAGAAAAATTAATTAGGTTGGCAACCTTGCTATTTTTAAGCAGCTTTCGGTGACCACTTACCATCAGGTTGTTTGTTAGTATTGCTGTAAAACAAAAAGTTATGCTAAGGGACCGTTGTGGTATAATGATTTGAATATGCGCGCAGAGAGAGAGAGACGAGATACATACATACATATGCTCTCGCCTGTATTCCATAAAGCGGTATTGTAATAACAACACCGATATATAGTGGGACACTTTACATACGTCTTTGAATTACTTCTTAGACATATGCATCCTCGCGATATTTTCCTTCACCGTAAAGCACGTGGTGTGAAATCACTGCACATAAGCTTTTAGAAAAACTCGTTGGTACAGGCCCTGCTGGGATTCGAACTTGCGTTGCGTGGCAGGCGACTGCTCAAACACCACATACAGATTTACAAATAAATGTCTAATCTATACATCTATACAGATAAGTAAAATTGAAGTGTCTGTTTGTAATTCCAAAATAACAGCTTTTCATTAAATGCATATGAAAGTGTATACGCTAATAACACTAAAATACCACATTTTAAAATTTTTCTCTGTCTGTCTGTCTGTCTGTCTGTCTGTTTGTTCCGGGTAATCTCTGAAACGGCTGGACCGATTTTAACGGGATTTTCACTGGGAGGTAGCTGATGTTTCAAGGAGTAACTTAGGCTACTTTTATTTATTAAAAATATTAGGGTTCCGCGATATGAGGCATTAAACTAAATGTACGCGGGTGAATCCGCGGGGCACAGCTAGTTTTAAAATAAGACACATCACTGAAAACTAGCGTGCTAGAAAAATAGACCAATAATTTTTCCAACGAATATCTTTCTCCGTGTCAGATATTGTTTATTATTAGAATTTATCTGATCTTGTCTGAAGTGATTCAAAGACGTATGTATGGTGCCTGAGACAGTGATGGACTCACCATCTGTCACGTTGACGCTTAATCACATTCGGTGTAATGTGGGTGATGTTGTTCGCATTTTTTTTTTTAATTTATTATTTTTATGTAATTGTCTGTAAGTCAAAGTCAAAAATATCTTTATTCCATTAGACTTTTTACAAAGGACTTTCAAATCGTTAGAATGACACAATTATACAGGATTATACATGCTACCGCCAGGTTCGGAAGGTTGCTTTTACTGAGAAGAACCTGGCAAGAAACTCAATAATTACTCTTTACAAAAATATCAATAAAAAAAACTAATTAAATCATTAGAGAAATGTAAGCCCATGGACACAGTTCCAATGCACAAATGTCGATAAAAATTAACATATAGAAAAGTCTAGTAGTTGTACTTATATCTAAATGCGCAGCTTGAGATGACCAGCCCCCACATCGGTTGTATATAACCAGTGTATCCATGTTCACAACGTTCGAACGATTCCTCTGTAATTTATAGACGGAGTTAATCTGAACTTTGTCTCGTGAGATAACATATTTTCTTCCTTTCTTATATTGCTTGCTATGTCGTGAGTTTCTTGTTATTGTTTATCGTGTGACATGGTTACTTTTTCTTTTGAGGCAAAATTACATGTTATACTAGCTGTACCGCACGGTTTCGCCCGCGCAGACTTCGTTTCATTCTTAATGCGTAATCAGAAAGTCAAAATATATTTGCCCAAGAGTTCCTCAAAAAATCACCGCACCACTAAGCCGTAGAAGTAATGAACAATCAAATCCCACAAATTTGGGGCATTTTTAACCAGGAAGCAAACTTTAAACCTTTTCAATTAAAGTGTATTGAGATAGAAAAGTTTAAATATTCAGCAATTTATATTGAATATTAGACAAACAAGGGTATAACATTATTTTCACTCTAATTAGTTCTCTGAAACCAGACCAAACTCGTTTACAGCATTTCTATGCAAACGCAAAAAAATTCAACTACTTTGTAAAATTAATGAGATGAAAATATTTTCACACTTTAGCGCTCGGAGAATTTTCTTTACTTAGGGGCAGTGAAAATATAGCAAAGATTACTGTACAATGCATTTACCTGCAACGAAATAAGGTGCTATTTTGAATACACTCCTTTACTCAGGTCACTAACAATGTTTTTTCATTGATTTAAAGTACATTTCTATACACTTATCTTTACTCTCGGCTCGGGATGCATATAAGGAGGTTATATACCCTATTATATACCACCGTCTTGGAGATTGTTTTATTTTTAACATACATACAGATAAATAAAATTGGAGTGTGTGTTTTTAAATCCAACATAACCGCTTTTCACTAAATGCATATGAAAGTATATACTGTACAGAGATGAATAAAACAATTTTTAAATTTTTTCTCTGTGTCTGTCTGTCTGTCCGTGTTTGTCTGTCTGTCTGTCTATTCATTCGAGCTAATCTGCGAAACAGTTAGACCGATTTTAACGGAACTCTCGCTGGCATAAAGCATATTTTACAAGGAGTAATTTGGCTATTTTTATTAAAAAAATACATTAGTTTTCCGCGGGCCACCCATGACATGAAGAAGCAGATGAAATCGCGAGGCACAGCTAGTTTATTATAAGAAGCAAGAAGGTCCAGACCTACTCGTACAAAAGGCGTTTGAATTTTTTTATTAAATTAATATTTTTAGCGACCTATTATGACTTAACCTATCAGTCAGCTCGTGGGACAGTCAGTATAACTAGTATCACACGAGCGAGCACTTTAGCCTGCCAGGACCTTCATCAGCCTCGGAAATAGGTAGGTTAACAAGAGACGTATTGTAACTATTTCCTCATTCGTCCAGCGACGCTAACGGCCTCACAAATCAATTTAATGTACCGTCCACGCCGGGGGAAAATAAATAGCGCCTTTACGGAGTCACGTGTTTGATTTTATACATCACTCCGCTTTTATAGCGTTCTTTTGTAGTTTTGAAGCGTTCGATTGATACGGGGCTGGTCTAACTGTTTTATACACTTTGCCCTGATTACCGCCTATATAGCAAAAGCTCGCAAAATATAAAATGCCAGCGGACGTCACGTGGTTTCACCAGCTTTATTCTCGTTCTCGTGGGAGTACGGAGATAACATACAGCCTATTTTACTCACAGATAATTTAACTCTACATTGCTGAAAGAATTTTCTGTAGTTACGGAGCCTGTTCAGCGCAAACAAACAATCAAATAGTTTCTCATTTATACCGATGAATAAATTGTAAGTCCCTGTTTGTAATTCTAAATTAAAAGCTTTTCACTAAATGCATCATCATCTCCCTGGCCTTATGTATGGGACATTGTTGGGGTCGGCACTTGATTCAACCCGATGTGGTTTTTTTTTTTTTTTTTTTTTTTTTAGGATATGGTCTCTCGCAGTTGGTAGGGGGGAGTTACCTCCACTGCTTAACCGGACTATAGGGCGAGACCCAAGGGCCTCCAGCCGAGCTTAAACTTAAATACTAAGCAACACAGCTAAGGGCGCCCCGGTGCGGGGCTCGGACCTCGGCTTAGGGCGTTGCTGGGGGATGAGCTAGGGAGCTGGATCTGAGTTGTATTATTTAGGGACGTGTTTAAGGCTAGTGGCTCGGCGCGCGCCGGCCCTAGCAGGGGACGGGGGGGACGATGACGTAGAGTTCGCGACGAGCCTCGCCGGCGAGGACGGAACAATGGTCGGTTTGGTGTGTGCTTTTGAGACATTGCTTGCTGAAGCAATGTGATATCGTCGTCAGGGTCAAGGAGAACGTGCCTCGGACGGCGTCGGGAGGAGATACGAGATGGGGTATATCGGGCGGCAACCCGATGTGGCTGATCACCTGATTTATATACGAAGCGACTGCCATCTGACCTTCGCAACCCCATTTAGGAGGAAAATCTGTGATCTGGGTTAAACCAGTTGTCAGATTATTTTTAGGCCTCCGACTGACCTGTAACGATTGCCAAAGATGTTAAATTGGCAACCGGGACCGACGGCTTAACGTGCTCTCCGAGGCACGGAGGGAACTCGGGCGGTCACCCATCCAACTACTGGCGTATGGTTGCTTAACTTCGCTGATCGAATGATATGCGCAATAGCAACTGTGCCACGAGCTCCACTAAATGCATATTAAAGTAAATACGGACTCACATAAAAAAAAACATGTTTTTTTCTGTGTCTGTCGGTTTATATTTCCGAAACGGCTGTACCGATTTGAACGGGACTTACATTGCAGTAAGCTGGAAGAAGCAGACAGTCAGAGTCAAAAATAAAAACTGTTATTATGTAAGTACTGTCAATTCTTCGATCTACAAGTGCCTAAACTTAATAAATAATTTCTTTTTCATTCATTCTTTTCACTGTTTATGTATAATACCCATTTAATAAAAAGCTGTTAATTTGGAATTATAAACAGGGACTTCTTATTTATTTATCTGTATAGCTATATCTATACATCTATACATCTATAGATAAATAAAATTTAAGTGTCTCTTTGTAATTCCAAAATAAATAAATGCATGTGAAAGTAAGTATACACGATACTGACATATAAAAACCAATTTTAATTTTTTTTCTCTGTCTGTCTGTCCGTCTGTCTGTTTGTTCCGGGTAATCTCCGAAACGACTGGACGGATTTTAACGGGACTTTCACTGACGGATAGCTAATGCTACAAGGAGTAACTTAGGAGTTAGTAAGATTTTTAAAAAACATTAGGGATCCGCGGGCCACCATGAATTTAAAATCTACGCGGGTGAAACTGCGGGGCACAGCTAGTAGATAATATATGATTGGTTAAGTGCTTTAATTAAGTCATAAGTAGCCGCTGTAAAGGTACGCGTGTTGTCGCAGTGTAATGGAAGGTAAAAATCAAATTAATGTGCCGTTCACGATAGGACAGGGCCAAGGGAATCCCTCACGTGCTTGATTTATGATTGGACTTATTCACCTTGTCCGGAAAACCGTGAAAATAACCGTTAATCTTTGCATTGACTTGATCTATACAGATAAATAAAATTGAAGTGTCTGTTTGTTATTCCAAAATAACTGCTTTTCACTAAATGCATATGAAAGTATACACGATACTGACACTGAAAAACCAAGTTTTAAAATTTTTCTCTGTCTGTCTGTCTGTCTGTCTGTTTGTTCCGGGTAATCTCTGAAACGGCTGGACGGATTTTAACGGAACTTTCACTGGTAGGTAGCTGATGTTTCAAGGAGTAACTTAGGCTAATTTTATTTATTAAAAATATTAGGGTTCCGCGACAATAAGGAAGAAACTAAATCTACGCGGGTGAAACCGCGGGGCACAGCTAGTGAACAATAAGTCAAGTACACTAGTATATAGCGTTCAGACTTATTCGGCGAAGATTGTTGGTTCAGAAGTTCGTTTGGTGGTACTTATCAATTTAAAAATGTATGTGCAAAACCCAGGGGCGGATCTTGAATTTGTGGGGCCCTGGTCTAATACTGCTTAGGGGACCTAATTACTCAACTAATTGCCATTTTGACAAGAAACTGTTTTCTGTAGGGGGCCCTCCGTATTCGCGGGGCCCTGGGCTGCAGCCCAAAAAGCCTTTAAGTAGATCCGCCCCTGGCAAAACCCCTACCGACCCCTTCAAGGCTTAATTTTATTGAGCTTGGTGTGAATTGAGGAGCCCGTGGCGCAGCTGCTATTGCGCATATCATTCGATCAGCGAAGTTAAGCAACCATACGCCTAGCCAGTAGTTGGATGGGTGACCGCCCGAGTTCCCTCAGTGCCTCGGAGAGCACGTTAAGCCCTCGGTCCCGGTTGCCAATTTAACATCTTTGGCAATCTTTACAGGTCAGTCGAAGGCCTAAAAATAATCTGACAACTGATTTAACCCAGATCACAGATTTTCCTCTTAAATGGGGTTGCGAAGGTCAGATGGCAGTCGCTTCGTATAAAAATCAGGTGATCAGCCACATTGGGTTGAATCAAGTGCCGACCCCATGAATGTATGGGATAAGGCCAGGGAGATGATGATGGTGTGAATGTAAATAGCTTGCCAACCAGCGTGGATGACTAATCTCGCTGACAGCGGCGCATACGCTCAGGTTGTTTACCCTCAACCTCAAACTCAAATATATCTTTATTCGATTAGACTTTATACAAAGTAATCGTCAGAATGACACAATTACACAGGATTATACATGCTACCTATTGTGAGAACGCTTCTGCCCCACTGCTGAACTAGTTGAGCAGTGGGTTATAGTTTGTACTAGCTGTGCCCCGCGGTTTCACCCGCGTAAAGTTAAATTCATGGGATCCCGCGGAACTCTAATGATATTTTTAAAATAAAAGTTGCCTAAGTTACTCCTTGTAACTTTAGCTATCTGCCAGTGAAAGTCCCGTTAAGATCGGTCCAGCCGTTTCGGAGATTACCCGGAACAAACAGACAGACGGACAGACAGAGAAAAAAAATAAAAATTGATTTTTTTATGTCTGAACCGTGTATATTTTCATATGCATTTAGTGAAAAGCTGTTATTTTCGAATTACAAACAGACATTTCAATTTTATTTATCTGTAAAGATATAGATTACTGAACATAACGAGCCGTGCATATACACGAGGTTATTTAAAAATGGAATGTTTAACACGCATGGATCTATTTCCGTGCCAAACTTAAAAAATACGTCCATCATGTTGATGATTATTTTATGCTTTTTTCATTGAATATATTAACTTCTTAAATTGATGTCTAGAATATGATCTTCCTATGATATAGACACTCTGAAATTTAGAAAGCTTTGATCGGAATTAAAGGCGTTTTAGAATAGGCTACGTCATTCCCCGGCCTTTTATCTTTGCAAATAATCACGACGAGCCCACGTGATTGTTCGATAACCGAATTCAAAGCCGTCCCGGGTAAAAGCTGGTGAAATATTTTTGTAGAGGAATCAAAAAATCCAGAGATATTTAAATTTGATAGAGACACGAGTAGACAGAAATTAATCAATTCGTTTTAATCTATTGACAAATTCTGCAAAACAGTAACTGACATTTCATCTATACTTTAGGAGAGCCCCGGATACTTTTAGAACTCTCTTTAAAGTAACTGAACTATTCTCACACACTACCTGTCCTTCAGAAAGCGATAAGAAGTTTTTGAAAATGAAAATGAAATGAAAATGAAAAATATTTATTCAGTTTAGGCCCTGGTAAGGCACTTATGAAAGTCAAGAATTTACCATCCACCAATTTTACACACAAGTACATTAAAAATCTATTCTAATAAATAAAAGCTGAAGGGTTTATTTGTTTGTCTGCTTTAACGCGCTAATCTTGGGAACTAGTCCGATTTGATTTTTTTTTACAGTTAGATATCCCATTTATCGAGGAAGGCTAGAGGTCAGGGGCGTACATTGGATTTTCAGTGGGGTATGCATAAACAACAAGTAGGTAGGTAGGCAGGTTAAGTACATACCTATGTGACGCGGTGTAGGTACATACGTCTTGATAAAGATACACATATGAAATAAACACACACACACACACACACGCACGACACGTGTGAATTCAGTGATCACAAATTGTAACTTATCCTTACCTGCTTATATGCAACTAGCTGTGCCTTGCGGTTTCACCCGCGTAGAATTAGTTTCATCCTTATTGTCGCGGAACCCTAATATTTTTGATAAATAAATGTAGCCTAAGTTACTCCTTGAAACGTCAGCTACCTACCAGTGAAAGTCCCGCTAAAATCCATCCAGCCGTTTCAGAGATTACTCGGAACAAACAGACAGACAGACAGACAGAGAAATTTTTTTAAACTTGGTTTTTTAGTGTCAGTAGCATGTATACTTTCATATGCATTTAGTGAAAAGCTGTAATTTTGGAATTACAAACAGACACTTCAATTTCATTTATCTGTTTAGATGTATGGATGGATGGATAAGTTATATCATATCATCACGCTACAAAATCGAAGTCGCGGGTTAAAGCTAGTCGCCTTATATTTTTAAAGCAACAACTTTATGGCAATAATGTATTTGTAGTGGCGTATTTCCACTACGTAAATAAGCAGAGTGCAGGCTACGGGTGGGATTAAATGCGTTTGTATACATATATCGAAGCTCCCATATCAAGGAACGTGGAGGTGTAAATGATTGGAGAAGGCAACTTGAGTTACCTAGTAGTAGAACGCGGGTAGTATGTGAAATGCATAGCTGTAGGACAATGTAACATTCTCTCGCGCTTGCGCTAATTGAAGCGATACAAAATGTATGGAAATTACATAAATCAAGCAAACATTTTTTTATTTTTATATAAGTGAAGTTCGGAGTTAATACTTTGTCTACAGTACCTTATACATATATAGATATGCGCCCGCCTGTAATCCCCGAAGTGGTAGGCAGAGGTGTTGTAATAACAACAACCACTTTTCACCGAAGATGCTTAATTAGTGGCAACGTGACAGATGGTGAGTCTATCACCGTCTTAGGCACTATACATACTTCGCAGACATATGCAGATTTCCTCACGATGTTTTCCTTCACCGTAAAACATGTGGTGTTAAATCAAAACACATAAGTGAACCACTACGGCTCAATTTTGATCGGAAATTAATAATTACCAAAACTACTTTTCCTCGTATTTCGTAAATCGCAGGTGAATTCAATATAGTTGAAATGAGAACCGGAACGGTGGAGCTACTTCGCTCAATGAGATTAATCAAGTTGCACTTACGTGCATTCCTTCGTGGTTGGTTAAGTTAACTTACCTTAAGTTAAGCTAAGTAAAGTGCGGGAACACAATTTAGTATAAAAACTTCTGTGATAATGGATACCCTTAAGATAGGTAGAGAGTAGTGGGATTTCTTGTTCAGGTTCAGGGCTGACTGGGGAGTGTTCTTCCTGAGAAGATCTGTATTCGTGTGGTGAGTAAGCCCCCTTTCTATATCCACAGGCTATAAGGAAGGCTCTATTCCCATCATGTGGGAAGCCTCGGAAGATTAGCTTATGGTAGTGTAGCAAAGAGGCCATGAATAATTAGCAGAGTTGTGGTGCTAAATAAAATGCCAAGTTGAGGTGTTACCTATAACACTATCGGACATACACAGCGAAGCAGTGTTTCTCCACTCGTTACATAGATGGCGCTACTCGCTAACAATTGCATAGTTTGAGTACAAATACACGAGAACCTAAATCGCGCAATAAGGGTTTTCGAGCGCATTGCAGTGTATACATATATAAGTATCCAATTAGGAAAGTTGGAGCCGCGGTTCCCCATGCATGGTGACCCTGACGAGATTTTGGCTAACACCTCTGTAATATTTCCTAGGGTCTCTAAAGGGCAAGGTGGAATAATATAAGGACCTTTTTTGAATCCCTACTAATATTATAAATGCGAAAGTAACTGTCTGTCTGTCTGTTACGCTTTCCCGCTTAAACCTCTCAACCGATTTTTATGAAATTTGGCACAGACAATCTTTAGACTCTGAGAATGGACATAGGCTACCTTTTATTTATTAAAAATATAAGTTTTCAGCGACCATAAGGATGAAACTAAATCTACGCGGGTGAAACCGCGGGGCACAGCTAGTATTCAATAAAATAAACTAGTTGCGATACCTTCAAGAGTCAACTAAAGGGCTGAGAAGAGGCAAGGGATTAATCACGAATCCCTTGTTTTGTCGACAACAGCAAAAACAACAAACTATATCATAAATTAACCAACAACAACAAAAACGCCGACTCATTTCCTGATAACACACCGAAGGTAAACAGCTACAATGGGCCACAACTACAGTTTAAATATAGCTTTAGAAGCAGTAGAAAACTAGGAACAAATCACTCAAAATTACACACACACAGACGCGCGAATCTACTAGAGAATAAGTGGAATAGGTGTCTCGTCTGCGTATACGTCATTCACGTGTTTTACCGACTTTCTGCAAAACTACAAATCTACATTATTTTGTAAGAAATAAAACAGTAATATTAAATTTTTAAGATTGACAACCCTCACTTGGGGCAAACGTTCTTATTTAAATAACCAGCTATGCCCCGCGGTTTCACCTGCGTAGATTCAGTTTCATCCTTATTGGCGCGGAACCCTAACATTTTTAATAAATAAGCTACCTACCATAGAAAGTCCCTTTAAAATCCGTCCAGCCGTTTCAGAGATTATCCGGAACAAACAGACAGACAGAGAAAAATTTTAAAACTTGGTTTTTTAGTGTCAGTATCGTGTATACTTTCATATGCATTTAGTGAAAAGCTGTTATTTTGGAATTACAAACAGACACTTCAATTTTATTTATCTGTATAGATATAGATAAGGCCTAGTTTCCTAACTGCTTGAAAGTTATTTATTTAAACTGTGCCACAATTCAGACAAAGGATTGTTAACGAACCGTTTGAAATCAAAACCAATATCTTGACAATAGGTATTAATGTAGAGCCCTTTATATTATGTATTATTCGAGATACTTGAGTCGGGCTGCCCTAGTCATTCTAGCACCTGTTTGACAAAACCTTCTAGCCTGCACCAAAGAAGGGGTCTAACCTAGACATTGGTGTTACGGCACCGAAAACATCATCATCTTCATAGTCTGGTAGAAGCCTCTCGTGGGCTGGGGCTTGTCTCGCTCAGAGAATCAGCATTGCTATTCAACGTGGCAATGCTGCCAGCCTTCTTGACACAATCCCGAGAGACACCGATTTGTGCCAAGTTATCTATTTGTAATTTGTTTTAAGTAATGTTCCTTATACCTATTATAAATAAGTATTTATAAGTTTTTATCTTCAGCAGGAAGACCTAGACAATGAACAAATAACTTTGCAAATCCTATTTAAAAAAATGGTATAAGAAGCTTTCGTTCTCCTGAGCAAGACCTTCCCTTTGATACTGTAGTGCAAAAAAAATAACTATGTCGCCATCTTGGATGATCCACCATATTGGAATTAGAATGTCGTCACATAGCTAAGCATGCATCGTCATCCAAAATAAGCGCGTATATCGAATTTCAGCAATCAGTTTAAGATTTAATACTGATTTAAAATTCAATTGTAAGATTATATCCGGACAAATGTACATAATTTTTTTTTAATAATATGAGCTCAATACTTCTACCAACCCCATCCAGGTAGGCGTGAAGACAATTATACTAATGAAAAAAATACTATTTTCGTATTATCCTCTAAGTAATTAATGTAAGACGACATTGTTGAAATTGCGAACACAATCTGAAGTTAAAGCGAAAGATAATTAATATTGGAATAGGGATTTGCTCGAGTCAATTTATATAGTACCTTCTCTTTGTGGGAATAGAAATATTTCACGAGAAATATAATATTGGTCCAATGTTTAGATTTAATTTAAATATTTGAATAAGGTGTCTATCCTCGGGATGTAAATAGGATTGTATCGGTAATTTGTGAGTTAATTTAACGATAATAATGTAATTAAAGTGGAAGGAAGGCCTTTGCCAAATAGTAGGACACTACAGGCTAATAATAATACCAAACACACAATTTGCAGAGCACAATAGCTGAAAAATTGACCAAATACATTGAAATAAAAGAAGAAATCGCCCGCCTCTGGCACCTCCAAAAAGTGATAATCGTTCCAATAGTGATATCTACAACGGGGGTCGTTCCCAAACAACTACAACAATCCCTCACCACGCTGAACCTGCACCACAACACCTAGCACTTACTACAAAAAGCAGCTATTCTAAATACCTGTCGAATAGTAAGGAAATTTTTACAAACTGATTACGAACAATTAACGTCACTACCGCACACACAATCAATACATACACAATATACTTAGACCACCTGGTGAACACTTGGCCTAGGCCCGTGCCATCAGAATCCCGGATAAAATCCGAGAACAAATGAAATGAACAAATAATAATAATAATGTAATTACTGTTAACAGTTACACCAAACAATATTGCGAAACTAGTAGTATGTTGGAAAATAGCATCATAAAATCAAATAAAAATAGAACATTCAAACAATACTCGGTCAAAAACAAAAGGAAAGTTGTTCAACCATCTAAGGAAAGTCGGTAGAAACACGAAAGCAAACCGAATGGGACATGGCACAAAACAGTCGATCGTTTGAAACTCGAACGAAAGTCGAATTAAGTTTTAAAAATGTTCACAAGATACTCTCAGAGAAAAAGTAAGATGCAAAAATGGAGTAAGAAAATATTACTATAGAGAAAATACAACAGTATTTGATACGGTTCCCATAACGTCAATCAGGCTACTGCTATAGCAAGCGCGGTAGCCGTTTACTCTAGCAATCCTTATACTAAGGAATAAAATCTATACAGATAAATAAAATTGAAGTGTCTGTTTGTAATTCCAAATTTACAGCTTTTCACTAAATGCATATGAAAGTATACACGCTACTGACACTAAAAAGCCAAGTTTTAAATTTTTTCTCTGTCTATCTGTCTGTCTGTTTGTTCCGGGTAATCTCTGAAACGGCTGGACGGATTTTAACGGGACTTTCACTGGTAGGTAGCTGAAGTTTCAAGGAGTAACTTAGGCTACTTTTATTTATTAAAAATATTAGGGTTCCGCGGATACTAAGGATGAAACTAAATCTACGCGGGTGAAACCGCGGGGCACAGTTAGTTAATTAACAAATTTAATCAACGTAAACTGGACTAAAAAATATTATGTCTCCAATCCGTACAATTATTAAGAAAAATGTTTTGTCAAACTCTGTGTAAACTTGCCACAATAATTCCTTATCAAAGTTGAGCATCTCAAATCATTTACCAAAGAACCTTACCTTTTTGTTGTCGTCGCCTAGTATCGTCTTCCTCAAATATTTCGTCCGCCGTTGAAGGCTGTTTGTTGGCATCCCACGGGAACATTTCCCTCTGAAATGATAAAAGGTGTCACACCTTTGTTGTGAAAGACAAAGTGGAATCCTATTTACCTACGGAATGCGTGCCTCAGTATCAGGCATTTAGCATCGCTACATGTCACAATTTTAAAGCTTAACGTACGCTTTCCCAGAAGGGTATGTTATGAAAATGAAAATTATTTATTTAGTTTGAGCCTTGGTAAGGCTCATATTATTATTACGTCCAAATAATAACAGTAAATAACAGAGTATATTTTTAAAGGTGACCCTTACGCTCAATGGAGCAAAGGTTCCTATTGCAAAAAAGAGGCCTAGATTGAGCAGTCTCATGCTACGCAAGAGACGCAAGTTTGAACCCCAGCGGGGCCTGTACCAATGAGTTCTTCTAAAAACGTATGTGCAGGTATTTCACACCACCTGCTTTATGGTAAAGAACATCGTCAACATCGTGAGGAAACCTGCATATGTCTGAGAAGGAATTCAAAGTCGTGTGTATAGTGACTGAGACGGCGATGGACTCACTCTCGGTGACGTGGCACTCAATCATATTCGGTGAAATGTGGGTGTTGTTGTTATAACACTGCTTACTCCTTCGGGGACCCTTCTGGGATGGTGTGAGCATATTTATTTAATTTTTTTACTCAAAAACTACTGCACTGAATCTGGATGAAACTATTTTTCGTGGTGGTAACTTCCACGAAGTTTATAATTAACTAGCTGTGCCGTGCGGTTTCACCCGCGTAGATTTAGTTTCATCCTTATTGTCGCGGAACACTAATATTTTTAAGAAATAAAAGTAGCCTAAGTTACTCCTTGAAACATCAGCTACCTGCCAGTGAAATTCCCCTTAAAATCGATCCAGCCGTTTCGGAGATTACCCGGAATAAACAGACAGACAGAGAGACGGACAGACAGACAGACGGACAGACAGACAGACAGAGAAAAATCTTATAACTTGGTTTTTTAGTGTCAGTGTCGTGTATACTTTCAGATGCATTTAGTGAAAAACTGTTATTTTGGATTTACAAACAGACACTTCAATTTTATTTATATGTATTTATAATTAATAAGTGTCCGACGAAATGGTTTAAGTCAATAAATAATGTTTAATATTACGTCCCAATATCGGACGTGGCTGTTATTAAAGGCATCTTGTACAAAAACACGATGATAAACTATGTGGATGGCCAGTGGCCGACAAGGCTGTGTATCAAATTACTTCTAACTCATTTACTTCAGTAGCCTACAAACAAAGCCAATATTTTATGCCGATATCGATTGGACGATAACAAAACAGGATAATGGTTTTTTGTGGCCTTAAGCTTAAATTGGTATACAGTATCATATATTAATATGAAGTACTCAATTCAAACGCAAATTCATAAATATTTGATTAGCCTTTTAACAAATTACTTTCGAATCGTCAAAAAGACGTCATGATTATACAGGATACATGCTACCGCCAGGTTCGAAAGAGGTGGTAGACGTATTGTAATTACAACACCCACATTTCACGGAAGATGATTAAGTGCTAACGTGAGAGATGGTAAGCCTATCGCCGTCTCAGGCACTATACATACTATGTCTATATGTCTTTGAATTACTTCTGAGACATCCAGGTTGCCTCACGATGTTTTTCTTCAAATCAAAGCATGTGTAGTGAAATCACTGCACATAAGTTTTTGAAAAAACTCATTGGTACGGGTTCCGATGGGATTCGAATTTGCTTGCGTAGCAGACGACTGATCAGATGCAGCAGATCAGAGAGCAGATGAAAATTACCCTAATTCCAAAGAATGCTTATGCGAATCCCCCCGTGGGGCAGATAGCCAATTAGTAACCTTATAAGCAGGATAAACACACGAAAAACCCGCGGTCTATATTTCTTCATTAGGCGGTGGGCAGAACGATGAATTATTTACAACTCACGTACATATGAATGCGGCCGGCTGGGGGTTCTAGCATTGCGTACCGCGATTTGAGTTACTACGACCAGCGGTACCATTGGTAAGTGTGGGATAAGAAGCTATATAACCCTTCTTTGTAGTATAAAGGGGTTACATTTGTATGTTTATATGTAGAAGGTAATATTAGAATTCACTCTTTAACAATATTTAGAAAAAAACTTTTATAATTTTTTTTTTTTCAAATATAGTATTTATATAACACACGGGCGAATAGAAGCGAGGCTTCTATACTTTATTAATATCTGCGGCTCCTTATAGCCCTCCTGAATGAACTTGGTGAGGGTATAAAAAATTCTTAAATGTATACAATACATTGAAGATTAACTACCTTCTAAATCTTAAAAAAAATAAAAAATACTAATGCCTGGGAAGGCTCTAATCTCTGTTGAATATGAACTGGCATAAAAACAGTACTGAAATAAACTCCGCCTATTGCACTCCAAAAACGTAATTTTTGAAATTGGCACATGTTCCAACAGTAATGAAGGTAGAAGCAAAAAATCCCGGAATATTGCATAGGTTTCCCGACCCCGGCAATTAATGGTATATATACACCATTCTCGCAGATGATTGCACGCCGTTTCGAGACCATTTGGCCACCAGCCAATTTGATTCTTTTCAAGGACATCCTTTATTGTTGTGAATCAGACTAAATACGGAAGCATTTTTGATGCCAACACTGTTTTCGCCTTTTGTATGATTGAATAATCATTGCTGTTGCAGATACCTTATTAATAATGTAGCCTATGTTATTAAGGGATATTTTAGCATTGATGAAGCAATTTTAAAATCAGTCCAGTAGGTTTGGAGCTTTTTCAATACAAATAAACGATCAAATCTTTAATGTTTATCTACACTAATATTACAAAGAGGAGTTTTTTTGTTTGTTTGTTTGCATTGAATAGGCTCCAAAACTACTTGACCGATCTTGAAAGCAATAGATAGCTACATCATCAGCGAGTAACATGGGCTATGTTTTATCCCCGTACTCCTACGGGAACGGGAACTACGTGGGTGAAACCGCGTGACGTCCGTAAATTAGTTAACATGAAAGGGTTCAACGCAATGACGTAAGCTTTTAGAGCAATGAAATTCCTTTTAATTAGTTACCATATGTAGGGGAATCCTAGTTTAAAAACATCGGAGTTTCCCTTCTACGCCGCTTAAATTAGTGGACTGTATTTTTATGTTGTTTATTTCGTCATTCGCCGATATTGAGTGTAATTATATATATAGACAAATACAGGGATAAATTATACCTTAAACTCACCCCTTTGCCGCATCAGGAACCACTCTTTATGAATTTATAATATTGAGCTTGTTGTCGGCCGACCGCGCGTTTTTCCGTTCCCGCCAAAAGTCCAATGTGTTGCCAACTTAGCAACACCAATCCCAAAAAGAATGGTAGGGAGGGGAAAATGTATAAATACCATAAATAATCGACTAAATTATAATGTGATGTGTATGTGTGTGTAAAATGCCATGTTAATAGGTAGACTAGCTTGACATCACTATTAATACTAAACACCATATAACCCTTGAGTGGGAGTTTGAATCTATCTATATACAGCTCATAAAAAAAGTCTTTTAATCTTTAATCATTAACTTCGCTTGAAATATATTCCAAAATGGGACGTTTTCTGAATATTATTACACTGACTTACCAACTACCTGGTAAGCTATTAAAATAATATAAAAAGAACAAATACATTTTACTGTTTTTACCTTTCTTCCTAACCACAAAACATAAAAATAAGTAATGTATTTTGTGACAAAGATCACACGCATAATATTATGACAACCCACATTTACGCAACGTAAAAATATTATATTGTAATGTTCCCACAATGCCATCAAAATATCGAAATAATATTCTTGTTACTTCTTAGTCGATTTTACGATAGAATAGTAAGCTTGTCGCGATCGAGACACATTGGTACTAGACGAGAGTGGGAACAATTTATTCACATGGAACAACGTATACTTGATGTCCTAGATTCTGTATTATTCTTTGTGGATTGTGTTTTTCTTAGCATTGCGGTTACTAGAACAGTAATTGTAGTCGTGGTAAAGCATGTGTCATAGCATAGAGACAACGGTTTTAATCTATACATCCAAAGAGATAAATAAAATTGAAGTGTCTGTTTGTAATTCCAAAGTAACAGCTTTTCACTAAATGCATATGAAAGTATATACGGTAGTCATATAATTTTTTTTATAAAAAAATCTCTTTCTTTCTTTCTGTCAGTCTTTTTGTTCTGGCTAATTTCCGTAACGATTCGACCGATTTGCATGACATTATGTGTGTAAATCGGGTAGGTCTAAGAATCCTATTAATCCCTAAATGGTAAGGATGATCCACCGCAAAAACAAATGGCATACACCGTTTGCGAGGCACAGCTATCTCAATATTTTTGTAAATAAACCACAAAGAGCTAGGTGAAATGTACCTGAAAACCTGTGAAAACCTGACGTGAAAGATGTAGCTCTGGGCCATTAGAGCACTGTTTTGTCAGCTCTAAATATTATGAATTCACTCAAATTGACATCGCTTTAAACTTGCCGCAAGTTGTCGAGGCAGCGTCGTACCCACGTCAAAGTAATTCTGAGAAATTGATACTCAGCAGATGTATCTGAGAACGTCTGTGCTGTTTCAATAGAATTATTAAATTGAGCAATTTATGCTTCTATAAATTTGACTCTGGGTAATATTATTGTATAGGACGTTGGGATATTTTTCAAAAGTCTTGCTAGCAAGCGTAGCATGGGTTAGGTTTTGTCACAAATTTTGTCGTCGCGGTAATAGTGGGTGAAAATATAGTTGAAGCCAGGTATGCAAAGGCAAAGCAAAGCTTTAATTATTGTAGAGGCAAAGTTTGCAATTCAAATTCAAAATATATTTTTTTGATTAGACTTTTAATAAAGTACTTTCAAATTGTCAGAAAGATATGAGAATATAGGATTATACATCCTACCGCAGGGTTCAGAAGGTTGCTTTTACCGAGAAGAACCAGGCAAGAAACAAAATTACTTTTCAAAAAAAAAAACAATATTGAGTAATTCCTGCTAATATTATAAATGCGAAAGTAACTCTGTCTGTCTGTTACGCTTTCCCGCTTAAACCTCTCAACCGATTTTGATGAAATTTGGTACAGACAATCTTTAGACCCTGAGAAAGGACATAGGCTACCTTTTATTTATTATAATATTAGGCTTCCGCGACCATAAGGATCAAACTAAATCTACGCGGGTGAAACCGCGGGGCACAGCTAGTAAAATATAAATCACATAAAAAATACATAAATCACAAAAATTTAAGAACAAAACTACTGAATACTTATTCCTAAAAATTTCAATAAAAACTCTCAGTACTTTGGTTGGACTCTCATTGTGGTCAGAAGCAAGTATTTACCACGTGGAAACCACGGGCGGGAGCTACCTAGAAATATTTACATAAATCTTTGTGCTCACTAGATTTCTTATTTGTACAACTATATATAGCAACCCCACGGTTTCACCCTCGTAAATTTAGTTTCATACAACCTTTCATCCCCTATTTCATTCCTTTGGGGGTAGAATTAGTCAAAAGTCACCTTTGAGTTATATATATGTAGATAAGATTAATTTCTATGTATCTCATGGTTGAGCTTTGCTGTTGCTTACAAATTGTGACATAATTCTATCTTCTACAACACACCCGTGCTAATCATTGCGAATTTTTTGCTTCATCTCCTCCGAGAGATGTGTGTAAGTGTAATTTTCTCCACGATTCTTAGGTCATATAAGTATTTACTGTGTCTCGTATTCGTGGATTTCGTCTCGCGAGTACTCTTGAGAGAGTTTTGTTTGGAAATGTTACTTACTCTGGCAATATCGACGTTAAGGGAGTCATATTGGAATTCGTCGAGTTTGATTTTTTTCAAGAGACAAGCAATAAGTACAACTTTTTATAGTCCCTACATTTTATCTACAATATATCTATTCATTAGTAGCTACCTGTACCCTGCAATTTCATCCGCTTAATCATATTTCATGGCTAGCCCGCGGAAACCAAAAGATTATATTAAATAAAAGTAGCCTAACTTACTCCTTGTGGCAGATTTCTGCCAGTGAAAGTCCCGGCAAAATTGGTCCAGTCGTTTCGGAGATTATCCGGAACAAATAGACGATGTATCAAGGAGTAACTTAGGCTACTTTTATTTATTAAAAATATTAGGGTTCCGCGACAATAAGGATGAAACTAAATCTACGCGGGTGAAACCGCGGGGCACAGCTAGCCTGTAAATAAAATTAATAAGTTTGTGACTAATATAAATACATTGAATAAAACACTGAAGAGCTGTTTTACGAGGTGTATACGAATGTTTAAGTAAAACAGTCCCGTAAAATGAATGTCATCAATATTTAAACACTGTGAGAGTTAACTGCCTTCGATTACATTGAGCTTGTACTTACTATGTACTACATGAGACGCTTGTAGTCACTGCCTTAGTAAATTTGTACTATATAGGCTTCAATCAATTTTATTCAAAAAAAAATATTAATAAAAAAAATATTATCACGATAATATTTTTATGGTTACCAATCGTGGTCGACGATTTCCACGATTGGTTATTTTCAAAATATTATCGTGATAAGTCCCGAGTAACTTTAAATATGAATATAAATCGCGAAAGTTTAAGAAATATCTTTTATAATTGTTAATATCACCAAAAACAATCAAATCCGACAGACTCATTTCAAAATTCACTTACAATATTTTTTTCAATGATTTAAGAAAAAAAACAACAACAGAGTTGGTGCGGCATGTGAAGCGACTGAAAAAGCTAAAGCCAGCAAATACAGGGGTCTAGGCAGTGAATATGATTTTGTCCCATTCGGTGTCGAGACCTTTGGTCCGCGGGGTCCTAGCGCTATTAGGCTTTTTAAAGAAATCACAAAAAGGTTAGTCGACATCACAGGAGACCGAAGAGCTGGCAGCTACCTCGGACAAAGAATTAGTTTAGCTATTCAAAGGGGTGGGGGGGGGGGGGGAATGCTGCCAGTATCTTCAGAACCTTGCCTACAGGGACTCTCCTTTTAATAATATATTTTAGGTATTAGATTATATATTTTTTTAAGGTTTTTAGTTATAGTTAGTGGTTAGTTGTTTTTCTGCATTAAATATTTTAGAAAAAAAATATCTCATTTTAAAAGATGAAATAATATGAGGAGGAGAAAATAACATAAATCAGACACGTGACATATATCATTCTATAAGATACAGGGTAATGCTACTTTGCCTAGGCGTACAGCCAAAGCAATTCCTTTAAAGCGTCGTCTCCATATTATGTCATACTAGCTCAACATTCCCTTACAATGTTTGTCACGGTTACCGGGGATAAACCTTCACCTGGTGGCTTTTATGGGGGTGTTTATAGCACTTACGGGAAAAGGAGCCCTCGTTTTATTAACATACAGTGTATTTTTAATATTCAAGGTGCGTATGAATATATCAGCCATTCTGTTGGAACGCTGGTAGAAGTACGAGTTGATTTATTAGGAGGTGTTATGGTTAGATACTTTTAAGATACCTATTAGAATCGAATTTTATCGATATGTACCATTGAGAATATTGAAAACGGAAGTCAAAGCAAAATCACCTTTATGGAATGTATTCGTGGAATCACTACCTCGTACAAGAGGTTTAAAATAATAAAGGCTATTAAGGCTGAGAAATTAAATTTGTAGCGAGCTAGCGGTACACTTGACAGGTATTGAGGTATGAGCGTTATCGTTGAATGCGCAGTTTATGGGTGTGTCTGTCTGTATGAGAATAAAATACATGACTACCACCCACTATTTTTGCTCAGCACTCGTAACTTATGACGGCACCTGTAGGTAGGCAAGCAGAGTTATTACAAGATATACTTTTCACAGATGGTGAGTCTTTCCCGTCTCCGACATAATACATACGTTTTGGAATCTCAATGGTTCAGTCATAATGGGCGGCTCTTAAATCTATACTTGAATTTAAACTGCATATTCAATCACGTTTTATATTAAAAGCAATAATTTTAATTGTATGTGTAATGGCGGCCAGAAGAGGAGAGAGAGCGTGTTCATAAACAGGACAACAAACAAGACAAGGAAACAGTGAGGAGTTTACATTTTAGTGAGTAATTGTTAACAGACAGATGTTAAATATATGTCATAATAATATGTAGGTTTGTTCACAATGTTTTCCTTCATCGCAAAGCTCGTGGTGCGACACCACAGCACTTTTCATAAAGTTTTAAAACCAGGGAAATAGAAATAGCAATGTAACCACAGCTCTATGCTAACAAGGATAAGATGCAAATTACATCATGAACAAATACCAAAGACGGCCAGCCAATCTGAAAAGTAAACAGCTCTAAAACAAACTAAGAACGTAGCTGCATCTCTGATAGACTTGGTGTAATTAAAGTTTCCCGCGCCGGGAGGATTCTGAAGAGACTATCTGTAATGACATAGTATTGTGCAGTTGGAATAGCCACAAGAATAATAAAAGTGAGTTGGATAGAGTTCGTATATTGCTTTTTTAAGAGCATTATTCTTTGACTCAGCTGTGGAAAGGTGTTACACTAATAGAAAACTTATTTATCTTAAAACTAACATTCAACCCTCTTTTAACCCCATAAAGGTGCAATTTCCGAAAACCATCTTTTGATGTATAACCTCCATCACCAAAACTATAGTACATACATATATATGCTCACGCCTGTATTCCCCGAAGGGGTAGGCAGAGGTGTTGTAATAACAACACACACTTTTCACCGAACATGATTAAGTGCCAACGTGACAGATAGTGTGTCTATCGCCGTCTCGGGCACTAAATAAATGTATTTGAATTACTTCTCAGAAATATGCAGGTTTCCTCACGATGCTTTCCTTCATCACGTGGTGTGAAATCACTGCACATGAGTTATTAGAAAAACTCACCAGTACAGACTCCGCTGGGATTCGAACTTGCGTCGCTTGCGTAGCAGGCGATTATTCAAACCTAACGGCCCCCACGGCTCTCTCGGTACTCAATAGACATTGGTTTGTGTAAACCAAGCAAACCAAGTCACGAGCATAAGATAGTTTGTATATAATATATATTCTTTTTCCTCACAGGATCACAACAAAATGATCACGAAAACCGTATCGATACCAAACGAGCACAGTCATTTTATCCGGTTTTTTCGCACAAAGCGCTCCTCAAATTTTAATTCGAGGTGTCGCCACAAGTCACAATGGCCGAGGACTCACTCACACATGAATACAACTTGAGTTAACACTGGCAATGCTGCCCGGATCTTGCATCCTGCCTTGAAATAGTTTTGTTTGTTACATTATTTTTATATTATTTACTAGCTGTGCCCCGCGGTTTCACCCGCGTAAATTTAGTTTCATGCTTCATGTCGCGGAACCCTAATATTTTCAATAAATAAAAATTGAAACATCAGCTACTTGCCAGTGAAAGCCCCGTTAAAATCGGTTCAGCCGTTTCAGAGATTACCCGGATAGATTTTTTTTAACTTGGTTTTTCAGTGTCTGTAGCGTGTATACTTTCATATGCATTTAGTGAAAAGCTGTTATTTTGGAATTACAAACAGACACTTCAATTTTATTTATCTGTATAGATGTATAGATATAGATTCATGATTCTCTTTATCCTACTAATATCATAAACGTGAAAGGTTGTAAGTATAGATGGATGTTAGTTATTCTTTCACGCAAAACTCAATGGATTGTAATCAAACTTTAAAATAATATAGCTTAGGTATACCTACATCAAAATAACACATATGCATGTATATGGAGCGGATGTATGAATGGTAACCTTAAAATTATAATCCCTTCGGCGATTATTTAATCTATAAACTGAACACAACTCAAAGGTGACTGACTGACTGACTGACATAGTGATCTATCAACGCACAGCCCAAACAACTGGACAGATCTGGCTGAAATTTGGCATGCAGGTAGATGTTATGACGTAGGCATCTGCTAAGAAAGGATTTTGATTAATTCTACCTCCAAGGGGATAAAATAAGGGTTAAAGTTTGTATGAAACTTTGCCAATTTTAAGCCGATCATAATTTATTTATATATAATATTAGGGTGCCTTGAAATTAAGCATAAAACTAAATCTGCGCAGGTGAACACAGGGCACAGCTAGTTTTAGGATAATATACTTTACTGCTGAAGCTATAGTAATAATTATTATAAGGACGGAACTAATTATATATTATTGGTATTAATTAAACTTAAAAATTATTCCACTATTAAATTGTTTCAATATGTGTATGAAATAATATATTAAGTTAAATTGGGTATCCCTTATAATACGCTGGCGAAACCACGGAAGCGGGTTGTTTGTATAATGCAACAAGAACATTTGTTTGTTTTTTTCTCGGTAATTATTTCCCAGTGGATCCCATGACAAATCCCCGATCTCGGTGCAGTGTTAACCTATATACGCTGCTCGTGGATAATGGAATCCGAATGTTGGGAATAATGACGTACACATGAGGGAATGAACGGGAACCAAAGTTACTCGCTTTTTGTGATTGATACACCATCGTTATACTGTATGGCGTGTGAAAAGGATCTATGTAATGTGATGCATGCTCACATATATCTATACTTATATTATAAATAGGTGTGTATGTTTGTAACGAATTGGTTCAAAAATGACGGAACCGATTTTATAAATTCTTTCACCATTTGAATGCTACATTATCCCTGATTAATATAGGCTATACTTTATTTCCGTACTCCCACGGGAACGGGAACTACGAGGGTGAAAACGCGTCACGTCCGTTAGTTGTCAGTATTTGAGTATTATTTTTGCCAAGTCAGCATTAGAACTGTGTCCGTGAATGAAATTCATGTGATATATTGTAAACATTAAAATTATTTAATTTTTTTTTCAAAAAAGGCTTCCGAACCGGTTTTACATCTATAATACTGTATAATGTATTTTTTGTGTGCTGATGATTCGAATGCACTTTGTAAGAAGTCTAATCGAATAAAATATTTTTTGATTTCGATGTTATTGCTGGTCTTAAAGAGTAACAACTTACCTGAGTTCTGCGTATAAGAACGAATGAATCAGTTTTGTCATCACAGCCGAGTGGAATTTCACAAGTTAGTTCTAAGCCCTGTGAACAAGAAACAGTCAAGTTAACTTAAAACAAAGGTTATTCTTTTAGCCCTCTAGACCTCTGTACTGTAACCGTTTGTTGATTAAGTGCATTAAATAAAAATAAAATTGTCTTAGTGATCTTGCAGTTTGAGTAGACGCCTGGGATGTAAGCAACGCAAGCTCGATACCCAGCGGCCTGCACCAATGAGTTCTTATAAAAAATAAAGGCCAGTAATTTCAGCCCACGTGCTTTACGGGGAAGGAAAACATCGTGAGGAGACCTACGTATAACTGAGAAGTTATTCAAAGACATATGTATAGCACCTGAGTCGGCGATATCATCATCTGACACGTTAGCACTTAATCATATTCGTCGAAATGTGTGTGTTGTTATTACAACACCTATGCATACGCCTTCGGGGACCTTTCTGGGATGGCGTGAGCTATATATAAAAATAAAATAATGTAAAAACACACATCATCAAGAATACGTCCTTCAAATTCCATGTACCTACGACCAGTGGATTAGCTGTACGTTGATATATATACATTAGTCAGTCAGTCAGGATATATAAGAATATATTATTAAGGTTTGTTTGTTTCATGATATTTTAACGGTCCTGATTAACTCCAGTTCTATTAATTAAGTCAACTGAAACTCTAATGTTTAATTAACTCTAAGCTTAAATTGAAAGCAGACGTCAATGTGATTGATTATACGTATCTGAATAGTCAATTATATTATTTGTGATTTGTGCGAAACTAGTTATTATGTTTAAAATGTATTTTATAGAAACAATACCTTTGGCTTAGTCACTTCACTATTAATCTTAAGTTTAAGTAACAGCTCATCGCTTTAGGCTAGATTTCTCTTTATAACAATTGGGAAAGGCGTGAGCTTACATTTGCAAGTCCAATAAATTTGTGGATTTCAGATTAACAGATTACTAATAGTCTGTTTATATACAACTAGCGGACGTCACGCGGTTTCACCCGCGTAGTTCCCGTTCCCGTGGGAGTACGGGGATAAATATATGCCTATGTTACTCGCTGATGGTTTAGTTATCCATTGCTGGAAGAATTTTCAAGATAGGTCAAGTAGTTTCGGAGCCTATTCGATGCAAACAAACAAACAAATCTTTTCCTTTATAATATTAGTGTAGATGTAAAGCAAACTATTTTCCTTTTGGCACAGCATAAATATAAGCTTACTACAAGCAGTGCGCAATCTAGGAACAAATCGAATGACACACTCACACTGACGCACGCATCTACGTGATAATAAGCGGCCTTGACAATAAGGGATGTCATAGGTATCGCGTCTACGTCATTGACGTGTTTTACAAATTTATATTTCTTTGACAGTAATAAAGGCTAAATACAATGTGACAACAGAGTGACAGCCCTTAAGTTTAGTTGTGGTTTTATTTAAAAAAAAATTGGCTGGATTCCATACTGATTAGTAATCTTATATTTATACTGTGGTTTTGGTCTCAGGACAAAAACACAGTAATCAAAATGTAACTACTGTAATTGTGACGTGCATTTAGTTCCATACTCAACAATTAACTTCTGAAATGAAAGCAAGAAATAAAATATTTATTCGCAAACAAATACTTGACAATAAGAATAAAAATGGTAACAATTTGTACTTAATACTAGCTGTGCCCCGCGGTTTCACCCGCGTAGAATTAGTTTCTTCCTTATTGTCGCGGAACCCTAATATTTTTAATAAATTAAAGTAGCCTAAGTTACTCCTTGAAACATCAGCTACCTGCTCCTTGAAAAATTGGCCCAGTCGTTTCAGAGATTACCCGGAACAAACAGACAGACAGACAGAGAAAAATTTTGAATCTTGTGAAATTGAAATTCCGTTATTTTGGAATTACAAACAGACACTTCAATTTGATTTATCTGTATAGGTGTATGGATAACGATAGCACCGTAGGTCTAGTGGTTAATTGAATAGACTTGAGTACTCTTTATTAAGCGTGTTCATCAATAATTTAAGTAAGTATGTGCATTTGCCTGTGAATAAGTATGTGTGTGTGCCTTGTGTCCGGGTTTTAAGTGTTAAAAACATTAAAAGTATAAGCTTAGCTTAAGGGACAAGATGGCTGTGTGTCTGTCCGAAAGTTATTTAGATAGTATGTTTAGTTAAATGTACCAGAATCCCTTTAAACTAATCTGCAAGTCAAACAATCTAAAACTAATCTCGACTGAAACTATAAATAGAAGTGCCGAACCCATACAGGCGTCTCCACACGAAACTAATCACAGTGGTGACACAGGGCCGGATATTGTCTGTCATTCAGAGCCCGGATAAGGCTTGTACATACCTATTATATAAACCAAAAATATACTACAAATACACTACCCGGTTTCATATTAAGCTGGACTTTCATGGACGCGCGTCCGTAACGTGGGAATCGGGGCTTACAGCGCGTACGGATTTGTTGCTTTGTATTCATTTGTGTAGTGCCCACTGCATGCACTGAATTAGTACTTCAGCGTCAAAGATACATATTTCTGCCGATTAAGTCACTACCTATATTCATCATGATCATTTATTTAAGAGCTAGGCTCTTGTCGGTGAAGCAATCGCCAACCCTCTCTATTGTCCGACAAGTGTGTGAGTGTGTTTGATTACCTATATTGCTGATGCATAAACCGAATGCAATGAAGACGGCCCATTACATGCGCATCTTTAACAAGAAATTACCAAAACAGATCTTGTTTATCTATACTTATGAAAGAGGAAACATTTGTTTGTTTGTAACGAATAGGTTCCAGAACCAACTTAACCGATTTTAAAAATTCACTCACTAACTGACATATGCTCACGCCTGTATTCCCCGAAGGGGTAGGCAGAGGTGTTGTAATTTTCAACACCTACATTTCACCGAATGTGATTAAGTGCCAACGTGACAGAGGGTGAGTCCATCGCCGTCTCAGGCACTATATATACGTCTGAATTATTTCTCAGACATATGCAAGTTTCCTCACGATGTTTTCCTTCACCGTATAGTAAAGCACGTGATGTGAAAATCACTGCATGCAAGTTTTTAGAAAAACTCATAGGTACAGGCCCCGCTGGGATTCGAACTTGCGTCGCTTGCGTAGCAGGCGACTTCTTTAACCCCGAGGCCACCACGGCTCTTCACTCACTAACTGAGTATATGTATGCTATATTGTCAATCGAAGCTTCGTTACAACACGCGGTAATTGTCTCGGACGGCAGCTACTTAGTATCAAATATAAACAATTATCATCGCTGAAATTAGATTAAGTAACTTGAATTAAGTTAGATGCGTAAATAGAAAAATTGGACCATTTCCCTACTTTTCTATCGTAGTAGCGGCGAATAGCCCTGCGACTTGCAAGACGGATGAAGACGTAAGTGAAGGCTTTCAAGACAGATCGCCCTGATTCCTATGACGGGGGCTCGAGGTTATGTTGATGCATAAGAACGGGAGAGGAATACTTTGGATATAATTGGATTAATGGAATAATTGCATTGGAAAAATGCTTTGGCTATGATGATAATATTGTAAAGTAACATCTACCCAGGAAGGAAGGAAGAAAATAATAGTATGTTTTGCGAAAAAATCTTCTTAATTCAAAACGAGATTGACCTACTGTAAAGCAAAACATAATGTAACATGAATAAAGAACTAGATCTAAATAAAATGTCTCCTTACATCAAAAGTCCGAATAAACCATTTTTTAACGTGGAATAATATTTCTTGCAAAGACAAAGGTAAATTAAAATCACGAGACCGGAGCGGTGAATGAAAATTGACACTTTCAAAAGGGTATATTGTCGGTAAAACGTGAATTTCATAGCTCTGTTCTGAAGAGCCGAGAAAAATCAGGCTCAAGATATTCCGCCTTCATTCTAAATGAGAAATACGATAGCTCTACAAGTCACCATTTTAAGCTTCTTGTGTTTAAATTGAGGAGGATTATTTTACTACGGATATCATATTTACATAGGATTGTGATGACACACCACGAGCTTTACGGTGAAGGAAAACAACGTGAGGAATTAATCTGCATGTGTCTGGGTAGAAATTAAAGTACTATGCAATGAAATATTATGCATTATAATGCAATATAATATTTGTCGAGGTATGGACATGTTATGCGGAGGGATGAGGATAATGTTGCCAAAAAAGTTATGTTTATGAATGTGGATTGTTAGAAGGGGAAAGAAAGACCTAAGAAACGATGGATGGATTGTGTGAAAGATGATATGACTAGAATGGGAGTGAATACAGATATGACGGCTGATAGAGAGAAATGGAAGAGAAGAACACATTGCGCCGACCACAAATAACATGGGATAAGGGCAGGAGGATGATAATGCAATAAAATATTATGACTTGGAACCTTGGCGGCCGTCGGGTTTGACTCGCCTGCTACGCAAGCGGACGTAGCAGGCATAGTACCTGAAACGCCGATAGACTCACTTGTCACGTTGGCGTTAATCATCTTCGGTAAAAAGTGGATGTTGTTATTATAACACCTCTGCCTTCCCTTCGGGGAATACAGGCGTGAGTAAAAGCATATTATAGTGTAACTGAGTATATTGATGATAGCCAAGCATGGCAATGAGTTGCTCAGCCTTCTATTAAATTGTACTAAAACAGCCCTATGCATAAAAAAGGGACACATGTAAAAAAAACCGGGGAGTTTGTTTCGCTGACAGGCTTACATTTGGATACGGTAGTAAATTAACCAAGTTAGCGTAAGACAAATGACGTACAGTAAGTGTTCCAAGTTTCCCTTATGTTGAATTTTTTTTTAGATTTGATTGCATTGAGCATATGTATGTATAAAATATTAAGTCATTTAACCCAATAATGCCAAGTTTACCATGTTTATTGACGAGGGGGAAACCTTCAAAAGGTCCCCGACCTTTTGAAGTAAGTAATGACCTATGTCATCATGTCATCTAATAATGTTAAAATGGTGCAACATTGTTTGCCTGATTTGCACTATAACAATTTTTTACAGCTAAAATGAGTCGGTGCACCCGTCTCTTAGTTGACTATACCATAACCGTTACTTAAATTAATATACAAAGTTATCGGCCACCGTAATTTCCGTGTGGGCCACTACTCATAAAACGTCTGCTTATTACAAATTCCACTGGCAAGGGTCGGCAGTCAACCTTTTATGGCGCGTTAAGTTTTACATACCGTTACGTTATAACAATGCTTATTTAGCCGCTTTCGTTGTTTCATACAGACGCGAACATTCTCTCGGAAATTTACAGATTAGTGACGTCAAAATAACATTAAGAATGGGAGTAAATACAGATACGACAGCTGATAGAGAGAAATCGAAGAGAAGAACACATTGCGCCCACCACAAATAACATGGGATAAGGACTTAAGGGTGATGAAAATAAAAAATTTCTGACCGTAACCCTCGTAAGAGACTTATGAGCTCTCAGAAATATACCAGCGGAAACTTTTAGAAGAATTGGCAATGAACTCAGTCACCTTGCACCTCAGGCACCTTGTGTTATTAATAAGCCGGTTAGTAGCCGTAATATTAATAAGCCGGTTCTTCTCAGAAGGCTAGTTTCCGAACCGGTGGTAAATTCTCGACTTTCATAAGTGCCTTACCAGGATCTAAACTGAATAAACTAAAATTTTTTTAATTTTTATTTTCATTTTCAATAAAAACAAAAAGAAAAATATTGTTCCACTAATATTAAGTAATACTACTAATAATTAAATCGACACTCCAATGAGATACCTAAATTTATCAGAGAAATACTTTTAAAAGACTTTGTACTTTCGTCGGTCTGTCTGTAGAAGTTGCCGGTTCTACTCAGAAGGCTAGCTTTCGACCCGGTGGTAAATTCTTCGACTTGTATAAGTTCAAATTCAAATTCAAATTCAAATATATCTTTATTCGATTAGACTTTACACAAAGTACTTTCAAATCGTCAGAATTATACAATTATACATAAGTATTTTATCAGGGCCTGAACTGAATAAATTATTTTCATTTTTAAGTCTATAAAGCAGGCAATTGAAAGATTCTTACAGCTAAGTCTTATGAACGTCAAAACCACCACAGGCTCAGTAACTATGATTTCTTAGAAGCAAAGACTCGGTCATGTTCCTTTTACAATTCTTTCAATAAAATTTGGTATAATCGGGAGGAAATATCTTTGAGTTCCGCGTATTTGAAATTCGATTTCTACTAATCCACGCGAATTTGAACGTAACTGCTTGGATTGTGAGGTTTATGTTTGCTTGTCAAATGCACCATGAACGCAGAATACAATTTTTGTGGATGTATGTAGGTACGCCGATGATTGTCGATTGGGTTAAATGCGTAGGAATTTCCAAATGTTTTGGAGACTGGTGAGACGATCTCCCGTTTGAGTAGTAGAGCTATCTGATTGGAGACTGTATCTATACATACAGATTAATAAAATGGAGGTGTCTGTTAAAACTATTCGTATTTTTTTGAATATAAATAGTAACTCGAAGTGAAGCGAGAGCGAGTCGCAACTGGATGACCGAGCTTTGCTGCATAGATATAGCTGCATATAAAATTTCATGTTAATACAATTTGTCACTATCTATACATCTATATCTATACATACAGATAAATAAAATTGAAGTGTCTATTTGTAATTCCAAAATAATAGCTTTTCACTAAATGCGTATGAAAGTATACACGCTACTGACACCGAAAAACCAAGTTTTAAAAATGTTCTCTGTCTGTCCGACTGTCTGTCTGTCTGTCTGTCTGTCTGTTTGTTCCGGGTAATCTCTGAAACGGGTGGACCGATTTTAACGGGACTTTCACAGCTGACGTTTCAAGGAGTAACTTAGGCTACTTTTATTAATTAAAAATATTAGGGTTCATGAAGTATGAAACTAAATCTACGCGAGTGAAACCGCAGGGCACAGCTAGTTGTGAATATTTATACCTCTTATCAAATTTGATATTGTTTGCTGATTTCATATGATTTATATTATTTCGATGATATGTACATGATGCCTGGCTGAGTTTCTTGCCGGTTCTTCTCAGAAGGCTAGTTTCCGAACCGGTGGTAAATTCTCGACTTTCATAAGTGCCTAACCAGGGCCTAAACTGAATAAATATTTGTCATTTTCATGAAAATTGTCGTGCAGAATTGCTCATTTAAAGGTATAAGATAGATATATTAGATAATAGGCCATAGGTGCATTTACAGATAAAGGAACACTTGTCACTGTAGCACCATCTTGTGGGTAAAAAAATCCTTATCATCTCCCTGGCCTTATCCCATACATTGTTGGGGTCGGCACATGATTCAACCCGATGTGGCTGATCACCTGATTTTTATACGATGCGACTGCCATCTGACCTTTGCAACCCCATTTAAGAGGAAAATCTGTGATCTGGGTTAAACCAGTTCTCAGATTATTTTTAGGCCTCCGACTGACCTGTAACGATTGCCAAAGCTGTTAAATTGGCAACCGGGACCGACGGCTTAACGTGCTCTCCGAGGCACGGAGGGAACTCGGGCGGTCACCCATCCAACTACTGGCTAGGCGTATGGTTGCTTAACTTCGCTGATCGAATGATATGCGCAATAGCAACTGTGCCACGAGCTCCTCATGAGGAAAAAAATCCTTATTTATTGTAATTTTTATGACTAGCCCGCTAAACTGATTTTCTGAAAATAACATTCTAGTAAAATTTTCTACAAGGATGGTTTAGTCACCCTTACGCGAAACTATGTGTAAATTCTTTTGAGTTTGAAGGATTCTGCGGTGTGTCTGAACATGTGAAGCACGCACTATAACCATAATGCGCTGGTAATTTGGGGACACGATACAATCTAAACAGCCGTTAATAAGCTTTGATGTTGCTAAAGTAAATGTATTTTGGAAGATTAGGTGCGTTAATAATCTGAATAGATTTTCTCACGGCACAAATTATCGTACTTTATACCAGCTGTGCCCTGCAGTTTCACCCACGTCGACAGAGGAATCAAGATTCTTTGTTATATTTACAAACAGGTGAGCCTAGTGGATTTACCACCTTCTCCTTCGTCTTAGCGTTTTCCCGGCATGGTGCTGGGGTCCGCTTTTCTACTCTCTCTCCTCCACTTTGCTCGGTCTTTGGCATCCTCCTCTGTCAGGTTGTTCTCTCTCATGTCTGCTTTAACGACCGAGATCTAGGGCCTTGTACAACGAGGTTGAGTCATCGGTGTCCGACGAAGTCTGGTGGCACGTGGCCAAACCATGGGAGCCGACTTTCTTGCAGCTTGTCCGCTGCCGATTAACGATTAAAACTATGTTACTTAGTGATAGTTCTTTCAGTTTTTGTAACATTTTCCATTGATGCAGCGCTCTTATTGGTCAAGCCTTTCCCGGTGAATAAACTATTCAACGCAAAAACTTAGTTTCAATTCATACCATTAATAAGCTCCTTCAGTTTTTTAATATATTACTATATATTATATATTTAAGCAGTTATTAAATAAGCTGTTATTTTAATATTACAAATGGATATAAAAAAATAATTATTTATATAATTTGTGACTTCGAATCCCACTGATGCTAGTACTTGTGTGAAATACAAAAGTATGTGTCCAATAAAAACCCCATTTAAAAATGAAAGATTCGGAAATCATTTCAGATGAAAAAATCAATGACGTATGTACATTGCACCACAAGGCTATTGGTCCGTTTCCTATCCCGTTGGTCCCAAACTTATACTAATAAGGTATATACAATAACGAGTTACTTTAAACCTTTATAAACATACATACATATGCTCACGCCTGTATTCCCCGAAGGGGTAGGCAGAGGTGTTATAATTTTCAACACCAACTTTTCACCGAATATGATTAAGTGCCAACGTGACAGAGGGTGAGTCCATCGCCGTCTCAGGCACTATACATACGTCATTGAATTATTTCTCAGACATATGCAGGTTTCCTCACGATGTTTTCCTTCACCGTAAAGCACGTGGTGTGAAATCACTGAACATAAGTTTTTAGGAAAACACATAGGTACAGGCCCCGCTGTAACCATTAATCCATTTAAATATAAGAGGAAGTTATTAACAATTTAATGGAAACACGACGAGACTAGATGTAAAGTAATGAAGTCAGGATCTTAAGCTCGGTGGTAGATAAGAGTAACTTTCTTTTCATGATTAAAAAAGTTCTTGAGTATAAAATATTGCAAGTTTTACCTCGGCTTAATAAATAAAGCGCCCGGTCTTACCTTAAATACGTTTTACAGTTGAGAGGAAGGAATTCGGATCACTTAATATTAACTTTAATATCTCGGAGTCTAAGGCTTAATATTTTTTTTCTTTCTTTTGTATTCCCTGCAGGGGTAGGCAGCGGTATAATAATAGGAAATCCTCATTTAACCAGTTATGCTTAAGTCCCATGTAATAGGTGGTGAGCCTATTGCCTGAAAATATGAAATGCCTGAAATGCCTATGGCTGAAAAAGCCAATAATTCTTACCGGACCGAACCCAGCACCTTGTTTCGCAGTAGCGTTTTACGACCGCTAAACATACGAGGTAAGCTTTTTTTATTCATTCATATTAAAAGTGTTATTTCATAGTATTTAATTCCATTCGGAATTAAATTATTCTAATAAGTTCAACTTACTGAATATTATTAACGCGAAAGTTTGTAAGTATGAATGGATGTAAGGATGGATGGATGTTTGTTACCCTTCCATGTAAAACCTAATGTATGGATTGTAATGAAACTTTACAATATTATAGCTTATTTTATATCAGAATAACATATCTATAATATAAAAATGAAAAGCAGCTGAACCGATTTTGCTGATATGTTTTTTAGAATGTTTCATGATGTACGAGGTTGGTTCTTACAGAAAATACATTTTTTAAATTTATTATTTATAAAAAATTTAATAAATTTATAAAAACATTAAGAATCGACTGTTAGGCGGTACGAAGTTCGAGGGTCAGCTAATCTATATATATAAAAATGAATCCCCATTTCCCTTGGTCACGACATCACGGGTGAACGGCTGGACCGATTTCGATAAATTTTTTTTGTTGTGTTTGTTATTGTCAGGAGATGTTTTTTTTAAAGAATCAAATAATTGCGTGGAGAATTTGAAAATTTGAGAATACTTAACCACCATATTAAATTCTTTCTTTCTTCTTAAATCTAACCATAGCACTTTGGACAATAAAAACTTTTCGATGTAACCTTATGACGTTTGACATAGAATTGACAGCATACGTGCTGCATTCTCATAATTAAGACAGGGCAACGTCTGTCGGGTCTGCTAGTAGTCTATAAAAATTAAATTTTCGTGGTACATATTATACACGGATGAAACCGCGGGGCTCATATAGTCTTTAATAAAGGTGCTCGGGGCACAGCCATTCAAACACCATCAAGCAACGCACTTCCCGACAAGGTCCCTCCATGCCTCGGAGAGCACGTTAAGCCAAAGGTTTCGGTTGTAAACTGAATATCGTCGGCAATTGTAACAGATCGGTGAGAAGCCAAACAAAGCCTGACAAATGTTGTAACCCACGTTACCGATTTTCCCTGTAAAAGGGTTGCAAAGGTCATAGCAGCCACATTAAGTCGAATCGGGTGTCTACACTTTATGGGAAATTTCCGGCAATAATGATGGAATCTCATTAGAAAGAAAATAAATGTATTATGTATATATAACAACATACATAGAGGAGCGAAAAGGTTTGTCGTAACAGTACATTATAGTTGTTACGAATTGGACCCATCTCAGCATAATCTGACTGTCACCTTGATGACAGCCATCACTGATCTTCCGCTAGGACCAAGGCGTGATGTCACAGCACATTGAAAAATGAATGAAAATGAAAATGATTTATTCAGTTTAGGCCCTGGTAAGGCACTTATGAATGTCGAGGAATTTACCACCGGTTCGGAAACTAGCCATTATTATCAAAGTCAAAGTCAAAGTCAAAAATATCTTTATTCGATTAGACTTTTTACAAAGTACTTTCAAATCGTCAGAACGACATGGATTATACATGCTACTGCCAGGTTCGGAAGGTTGCTTTTACTGAGAAGAACCTGGCAAGAAACTCAGTAATTACTCTTTTAAAAATATTATATAATTTTTAAAAACAAAGTAAATCACTTGAGAAATGTAAGCCCATGGACACAGTTCCAATGCACAAATGTCAATAAAAATTTACATAAAGAAAAGTCTAGTAGTTGTACTTATATCTAAATGCGTAGCTTGAGATGACCAGCCCCCACAAGCAGCACCTGTTCACAAGTATGACGAGAATGCCAGCCATCGCCCTCCTCAACCATTTTAGAGGGAAGTGAGCGACCCGTCATCCTGACGCCGCCGCAAGCAAAGGCATTTTAGTGAGCATGACAACTCAAGCCAGTCAAGACAAAACAAAACAGGGATATCTACAGGGATATTAACATTGATGTGACCCAATTTAAGGGCTAGTGTGTGTATATTTACGGTTTCTAAAAGAGCTCATGAGAAAATCAGCTACGTTGCGAAACTTTAGGAAAAGTATATTTGCAGGCACCTATGGCACGGAGGTTTTAAGGTGGAGCTGACTGATACGTTACACGTTACGATTGGTTTCGCAGGTTCAACAAAAAAAATATTTTGTTCGTCTCGTAATATGTATAAGAATAATATCTCCGTTTTCTGATACCCATGGCAGAAGATTAGCTTATTTTGACCAAATTTTTTTTTTAGGGTAATACTCACAGCAATAGCAGCATCAATGACCAAGTACATAGGGCTGTAGGCGCTGTATACGTCCGCCTTGTACACGAAGATACGTCTCCCACACACCTTACGTGGGTCCAGTATCACCTGACAAATAATATTGCACGTTGAGTTTTAAACAAAATCCCAGAGATAGGCAATTTAAAGTTAGCAACAGTTAGAGAACGGTTCGTAATCCACGTCAAAGGTTTCAATACTAATTTTACACATGTTGGTGAAGGTTTGATTTAGCTTGTTAACCGACATTAAAAGAAGGAAGTTATCTAGTCTCTATACATGTATATCTACATCTATACAGATAAATAAAAAATTAAGTGTAAATTAACAGCTTTTCACTAAATGCATATAAAAGTATAAATGTGGTACCTACCACGTTTTTTGTTCTCTGCCTGTCTGTCTGTTTGTTTCGGCTAAACTTCAAAACGGTTAAACCGATTTTAAAGCGACTTTCACTGGCAGATAGCTAATGTTACAAGGAGTAACTCTGTACCTACTTTCATAAAAAAAACATTGGGGTTCGGAGAACAGCTAGTATAGCAATATAATCAAGATACCTACCTGTATTGAGTAATAGATATTCTAAATATTCATATCAAAAAGTAAGTGAATCAAAATAACAATATATATTAAAACGAGATATTCAATGAAGTCTAATTAAATTGGAGTTGATAATAAATTCGAAGCAGCCTTTCCGAGTTACGTGCTAACAATAATACAGGATGATACAGTTTCAAACAGAAATTTGCACATTACATTATGTTGTTACTGGGGGCCTTACCATAAGCTCTTACTTCCATGATAGTTGGACGCATATCAAATCAAATCAAACAAAAAGTTTTATTCAACATAAGGGACACTTGGAACACTTATTGAACGTCATTTCTCTTACGCTAACTTAAGTTAATTTACTACCGTTTCCAAAATATAAGCCTGACAGGAGAAGAAACGGCGAAACAAACTCCCCAGTTTTTTTTTTACATGTGTCCCTTCTTTATACATAGGGTTGTTTAAGTACATTTTAATGGAAGAGTGAGCAACTCATTGCCATGTTTGGCTATCATCAATATACTCAGTTACACTATAATATGCTTTTACACAAAGTTTCTGTTTGATGATTGCATTAAAACTTAAAAATGGTAGTTCACACATGGTAGTTTATTGAAAAAGCGTATACTTTGCCCCACAAAAGAGTTACCAGTTTTGTGCAGTCTAGTTACAGGGACACGGAGTTTATCTCTCTTGCGTGTATTTATATTGTGCATATTATGAAACAGATGTATATGACGTGTATACATCTGTCACTGTCACACAGTGGAACTATCACTGCAATAAGAGCTCATGGTAAGGCCCCTGGTGCCGTCACAATTTTAGAGCGCTCTGCAAAATTAGGAATTGCTTATATAACATTTACGTATATTAACATTCTTTAAATATTTATTTGCACCGAAACTTAAATAATAAACAAATGATAGAACGGTTGAGCAAAAATGCTAGTTAGATGCTTAAAAAGGAAACATACGTGACAAACATAGAACATATTTTTTTTACGTCGGCTATAAATAAAAAATTCCAAGAATTTGTAATGAATTGGCTCAAAAAGTACTGGACCGATTTTAATTATTATTTCACCATTTGAATGCTGCATTATCACTGATTAATATAGGCTATATTTATCTCTGTACTGCCACAGGAACGGGAACTATACGGATGAAACCGCGTGACGTCCGCCAGTATTTAATTTTTTTTTAAACTGACAGAAGGCGTGACATGTACTAGAGAGTGACGTTTACAAAAGTATCACCCCGTATTTATGGAACCTTATCTTTGAGATAACTTTAATGAGAATGTTGACATTTACTCTTTGTCTCATCGTATTGCCACCCTCGCCCTTCAAGTAATCAAAACTTACTCGCTATAGCGGTAAAGGGCGACTTTATATTACTCGAAAGGGTTCTTTACAGAACAATGTGCGTACATGAATGTTATGGCGTATCATGGCAGGCTATAAATTCATGTAAGTCATGGAAAGTTCTAATATCTTGTATTTGTGTTCAGAGGCTTAATGTCAGCGTTATAGCAGCTATGGCAGATGGTAGGCCCCCTGGGTCTGTAGACAAAGTAACATTATCCTCACGCTTCGCTAATACAATCGCTACAAAATGTGCAATTCTATACTCTATACAGATAAATAAAATTGAAGTGTCTGTTTGTAATTCCAAAATTACTGCTTTTCACTAAATGCATATGAAAGTATACACGCTACCGACTCTAAAAAACCAAGTTTTAAAATTTTTCTCTGTCTGTCTGTTTGTTCCGGGTAATCTCTGAACCGGCTGGACGGATTTTAACGGGACTTTCACTCGTAGGTAACTGATGTTTCAAGGAGTAACTGAGGCTACTTTCATTTATCAAAAATATTAGGATTCCGCGACAATAAGGATGAAACTAAATCTACACGGGTGAAACCGCGGGGCACAGCCAGTTAATGACATAAGTCACGTGACTGATTTATATAATTCCCATGCATTTTGCATCGTTACTATTAGCGCTAGCGCGAGAGAATGTTACTTTGTCTAGCCCTGCTGGTTCTTAATACCAAATTTCGTTTATAAAATAACATTCACGGAGGTTTCCTAGTCTCGCCATTGGTCTTGATAGATCACAATCTAAGCCATCAAAACCAGTTCAGGCGTTTCTGAGAAAAAAAAAAGATTGAGTTCAATATACCATAATAAGCTATAATTATCATAGATACAGATGAGAATATAATATAACCTACAAAAAGGAACTCTAATAAATGATTCCCTGTTAAATTTCCATTAGGAGTTCATTATTAAAATAAAGGATTGAACCTTTGAACCTCAATGTAGCAAGAATTAGATTTAATTAACCCTAATTTCAAATGCCACTCATCATTTCATAATTAGTATGATAAATACTAGTTTTTATTACACAATTATACTTAGTACATACCTAATTTCATTTTAAATATATTTTTTATAGACTTTTGTGTACTGGAACTTCGTCCATGGGCTTATGTATATTTTTTTATGCTTTATATTGCACTCAAAATTGTTTTTTTTTGATATCGGTATTTACTGAGTTTCTTGCCAGGTTCTTCTCAGCAAAAGCAACTTTACGAACCTGGCGGTAGCATGTATAATCCTGTATAATTATGTCGTTCGTACTTTGTTAAATGTCTAACCAAATAAAGATATTTTGAATTGAATTTACGTCTTCATCCGCGTAATGTCCTTCCTTGGGGTCAAAGGGAGTGTTCGTTGATTCATACTACGAGTGACTTGCACCACGGTTCATTTCAGTCGCTTATTTACCCACAAGTGTATACCACCTTAATATAAATAAATCACACAAGTATATTTTAATCTGTAAGTGGTTTCCACCTGACAACTGTTACGAGAAAATTCCAATTGCATAATGTGAATAAGTATAGACTAACGGGAAAGCGTGAGCACGCTATGTGCTATGTGCTTAAATATTTTTTTATTACCAAGACGGCGTAAACCAGGATCCCTCGATCAAAATTAGAAGTTATCGCCCCAGACAGCTGCCGTCACTTGTTTGGCGTAATGCGAATATAAAATATGCGCAGCTACCCCACCATTTGTGCTGAGCGCTCATTACTCGTGACGGGACCTTTACCTATGCCGATAACAGCATAATCATTTTACTTATGTTTAATTTAAATTTTAGTTTTTGACAGTTCTTACCCTGATCTCAACTTGCTCGTGAGGACCAATGTAGAGCTCGGAAGGTATGAAGATGACTTTTAGGACTTTGCTGCCTTCTGCAAGAATAATTATTATATTCATATCGCAATAATACTTGACGTTTTATCTTCCATCATCTGAAAGCTGACAGATCACTTATCCCATTTATAATATTCAGATGGATGGATGCCAAGATGTGAATGAATGAATCATTTATAAATATTCAAGCCTTTTAAGAGCAATGCTAGGAGATATAAACCCCCTTTTCAAAGAAGAAGGAAGGGTGCCAATTTGCATGTTTATTGTGCAAAGTCCAGATGTTATTTGAACATCTTTGGCAATTGTTATGGGTCAGTCAGAAGCCTTAGTAAGTCTGACAACTGACTACGAATCAGTTACAAATTTTAATTATAAAAGGTTGCGCAAAGAGCTAGCCCCGAAGGCAGTTACTAAAAATTGTAAAATTCTGGTGAGTACACACATATACTCACACTTATATTCCCCGAAAGGGTAGGCAGAGGTGTTGAAATCACAGGTACACCCAATTTTACACCGAAGATGATTAAAAGCCAACGTGACATATGAAGAGCTTATCACCGTCTCAGGCACTATACATACGTCTTTGAATGAATTCTCAGATATATGCAGGTTTCCTCACGATGTTTTCCTTCGCCGTAAAGCACGTAGTAAGAAATCCTGGGATTCGAACTTGCGTCGCTTGTACAGCAGGCGACAGCTCAAACCCTACGGCTCATCTGGTGAGTAGTCACTCAGATATACACCAACAATGTATGGAATAAGATTAAGGAGATGATGATACCTAAATCCGGGTGCCATACCACCGTGGTAGGAAGGGGCGTTATGTTAGTAATCCTCATTCTGTAGCAAGTCCTTCGGGATAGGACCAAAGCTCTTAACGGTCTTAAAATCGCTGTTCCTCGCTTGCTCTTAGCCATACTTGGGTCAAGGGCACAATTACCGTCTGGAAAAAAGGGCAATGATTAATAAACTCCTCGCAAAAGTCTAAAAAAGGGAAGAGATAAGCGGAAGACTAAAAAATCCCTCTTTATAATATAATACGGAGCTGTTCCATGTGATGACATTGTGTCTGGTCGCCGTCTATCCAGGGACCCTACCATAAGCGCTTATGGCTTATAGTTCAACTCATAATATGAGACAGATGTATAATACTAAGTGAAAATACCTATGTCATTGTTTCATAGCTGACCTATCATGATGGGGCTCCTGATTTTTCCATACCTAAGTATCCCAAGATTATACATTATAATCAGGTTAGGTAAAAATCTTTCAAACTCTTCATAGAACATTTCACAAAGTTTCAAACGTTGTAATATTTTTTGTGGTCCAGTTTCAATAGTTTCACTAATTCTCAACTGGTTCATGTAAAGTACACTAATCAAAAGCGTCTTTACTTACTGTGACATTTATTTTGGTCAGAGCAAGGCAGTAGCCTCAGTATCAACCTGGGAGCGAGCACACGATAAGCTATAAGCGATGCTCTCGCACTGGTGGCTGCTGAAGTGGGTATCCGGGCGACATCAGGACTTGTACGTTTGGTGTTGATCAAAGTTGCGACGCACCCGCCTGCCTGTTAATATCGTGATTTATTATTTGTCTTAGAAATCAAATAGCTGGAAGGTGAGGAGTTGACTGCAGAAGGAAGTTCAGGAACATTTGTGAATGGACCGGAATCAAAAGTTCCACCTCACAAAGTATGGCAAAAAATATTCAGAGTTGATAGCCAAACTTCAGTAATTGGAGAAGCACTTGAAGAAGATCAAAATAAAAACGACTCATGCCTTCCCAGAAAGGACCTCGAAGTGGTAGGCAGTTTAAGGAGGTGTAAACAACTTCCAATTTTCACCGAAGATGATAAGATACCATCGCTATAGTTTGAGTCCTTGACCATATCAGATGCGACATCGTAAAAGTATCTTGTTCCCGCGGTGATTAAGGTCACCAGTGTAGCACGGAGGGGGGAAATCTCTTGTTCGGTTAAGAACAGATCTGGTTATGACAGATTCTTTATGGAGTGGAGGCATTGGAACTTATTCTCCACTCAGACAGGTCCGAATTTCGAACGGCAAACACAGTTACGCCCTGCCTCTCAATATTCTCAACGCTGCCAAACTAAAACTATGCTTATTTCCCACCTTTGTTGAATACATTTTAGTTTAGGAAATATTCGAAATTTTCCCGTGCTCCCATAAGTGGTATTATAATGTTTTAGTTTGAATAGGCCTGTAGTTAACATACATTCACACGAAGTCCTTTTTAGGGATTTAACAATAATGTCTCGAGATGATAAGCACAGTAATTCATTGCCATTAATTTATTCTGACGATTTGCAAGTACTTAATTGAAGTCAAATCAAAAAAATTACAATTTGAATTTGAATATATTCAGACTCAATGCTAAAGCATTTGATGTCGGAGAGCTACCAGTCATCTGACAAGAACCTATTAGAGAGGGTGGGCACCCAGCAGATTGGACAGATCCTACTGGTTCTTAAGAAAAACATCGCTCATTTCAGGTGAAAACGCACTCTTATCTCAGGATTATAGAAAAATGTTGATAACCACGGAAGGAGCATTGACGTCGTAGCAAATTCTGTGGCTCTCGCCATGCGCCAGGGCGCCGCGAGCTGGTTTCACCATGGCGCAGGTACACGGCTTCCCCTGGCAGAACTCGCACGGAACTTGACCGATGCACACTGGTCTGGGAGAGTTCTCACCCCACCACCGAAAGCCTTCTGCCCACCAGCATATCTAAAAGAGGAGTGATCAATACAGGTAGGCATAACGAGATCCCTCGATTAGCAGCATAATTTTCCTGCCCTTATCCAATTATTTGTGGTCTTTACAATGTGTTTTTCTCTCCCATTTCTGTCTATCAGCCGTCATATTTGTGTTAAGGCCCTTTCTATCATCTTTCACTGTTTTCTCCTTATGTAACCATCAGAATTCATGAACAAAACCTTACTGAAGATTGCATATAGATAATGCTACCCTTAAAGTGTATCTTCGCGGTGATTAAGGTGAACAGTTTTTCATTATGTCGATACAGCCAAAGTAGCACAAAATTTTACTTTCAGAAAGTAAACTTTACTTTCAGAAGATTGAAGAATGGTGATTGGTAAACTTTTGATGACACTAGAATTTTTTTGCGACTTTCGAAGTAAATAAAATTATTTTATCTGTGGTTTCCCCCGCGTGATAAACATTTAAACTTTCCAAACAATTATAATAGGGTTTCCAGGGAAATAAAGAGTGCATAATACAAAATATAGTTATTCATTAATGATACAATTTCAAAGGATTCATATTTACGGTTTAAAAACGCTTTATTTGAAAAAACTCAATAAGATATTAAAACGGCGCCGAAAACAGACGCAAATCGGTAACGTACGAGTTATAATCCCGGAATTCGCCAACCCCCGCAAGAGCTATGTTTTAAAGGGCAGAGTACATTTACTTCGTCTGCCATCGTTGAAATGAAATACGGAGTGCAAATGGTTATAAATGGTGTCCATTACAGACCGTTGTTCCGAAACATTTAACTAAATTAATTACCAAAGAACTCGATTGTATTAAGTGTTAACCCTATATTTTGTACCCAAGCATTGTAACATAATATCCAGGACTGTAGTTTCAAAACAATTATAATGTTATTTGTATTAAAAAATGGCATACAAGCATAAAGTTCTTTTAGCATTATTAGGAAGGCTGATGATATATCATCAATCTGATGAGTGAGTCCATAGCTAAAAATATAGAATGATATTATTTAACTCACATGTTGGTAAGTATCATTATGAACTGTAATTTCAGCCTTCATGTGACTCTTTGGGGGCACTATACCGAGCCACACAGACGCTGGTCGCAAAGACGGATGGCGAGTGGTACATTGCCGGATTATTTGACATTCAGACCGCCACTCCTGGTCCACGGCTACCATTCTATTGGAAAGTGAGTAATGTAGTCATTTATTTCTCAGAAAATACCAATTTATTAGAAAATGCAAGTATTGGTTTTTATTCAATTAATTTGTATGTATAATAAATACTGCCTCGTTTATCTAGACTTCGTAAACGCTACTGTGGAATGCGAGGTCCTGGGTTTTCCATCTGTAGCAGCCCAGAGTATAGATAAGTACCCGGTTAATGGTTTGCCCCCTATTGCTTGCAAACACATAACTAGCGAAATAGAAAGCCTGTGAACAGTAAATTCTCCCACTTCAATAAAAGTAAAAATAGTGTACTCCATGGATCTTAGCATCGGGCGGCATTGCTAAGTAAGCGCTTATTAAATACGAATTCTCTTCTTAAATAACTTTCATCACACAATATGTCTACAGGGGGAATACCTCAACTTTCTTCTCCCTTCCATCTAATGGAACCTCTTTATTCTTCAAATCACTTACGTTACAACGTCAATTTCAGGATACTCATTGGGTGTGACTGGCAGAGGCAGCTTCAGAGTCACAGCGTTGGAATTGATGGGGTTTAGTCTGCCTGGGTGTAAAGGTGAGGCATTTTCTGGCACGATCCACGTGTACTTGATACCTTCACAGCCGTACAGCTGTGTCGCACGCATTTTTATATCTATTGAGGATAGTCTGCAACATACATTTGGAAGACAAAACTCATTTGCCATTCTGTAATATTATAACCGATGTTTTTTTTTCAGCATTGGATAGTTAGCTACATTATCAGCGTGTAACATACTTTATCACCGTACTACTACGGTAACGGAAACTATGTCTACGTCCGCCAGTCTTCTTATAAGGCATCCGAAATCCATACTTTTGCACCACGACATTACTACCTAATTAAGCGGCTACTGCAGTCTATGAAAAATTGAGAGATCAGATCCTTATGAAGTCTTTGAAGACTACTGGAAACAGTTTCACACTGGTACAGTACTGTCTTCTGGTTGTGATATTCTTATCAGGTCCTGGTGCATTACTACCTACTACCTACCTTCTAGAATGAAACAGAGGCAGCACAGGAGGATCCAGGACAAATCTGACGGGGACCACCTCCCACCACACTTCCAGTTGCAAGCATACCACTTCACACACATCCCGGGAACGACTCTGAAATATTATTATCAGTGACACTATCTTTGTAGGTATATAAGCTTAACCTAAGATTTATTTGACAAGCAGCTCATTGTTAACTTATAACCTAATAGTTGATTGTTCTTGCCCGATAAAGTGTAAGATTTTAGTTTCATAACGGTCTCATTCGACGCTGGGATTCGGACTTGCGTCGCTTGCATGGAAGGCGACTGCTTAAATCCTACGACCACCACGACTATACGTTTCAATTTTCGACTTTAATTTATTTTTTTTATTCTTATTAACGAAGCAATATTCTGATAACAAAAATAATGATACCTTCATTCCAGGAATTGGTTCCGTTTCAACAGTCGTTGTGTTTACGATCATTGGATCGTAATTAGGAGGAAAACTCTCCTTCGGGATGTCTTTCAATACAAGCCTGGAAGAATTGAAGGAAATTTATTTGATTCGAAATAAAATGGATACTTTTTCTATTCGGATAACTTCAATTTGATTGAAAAGTTTATTAAATGCTTTAAATAGAACTGATGGACGAGCCTTAAAAACTTAATAACGTAGTGTTGTATTCATATATTAGTAAATATAACATTTTCGTCATCTTTAGATTCAAAACTAGCTACTTAAATCATAATTTAATCAAGAAAATTTACAAATGTCACACCAGATGGCTGTTTTGACTGTCCGACTTCATCTAACACCTCACAGATCGCAAGTAATGTTTTAGTACTATCCTACTTTACACTAGTATTCTAATCTGGTTTTGAAAAAGGCCTCTCACACGGCATCATTCCGCTTTTTGTAGGGAGGGTTACACGAGTGACGTTAACTCTTTTCCATGAAAACGATTTATACTGTTGAGCCCTTGGTAAGACACTTATGAAACTGACCAACAGTTTGGAAACTAGATTTCGGAGGGGATTCGTATTTAAAATAACTCACATAAGCACAGCCCTATACGGTGTCCGTCGCGGTGTCTTCGGCACAGTAGGCACACGCACATGCACCGCACACGAGGATCTCGGAGCCAGTTGACCGCGAGCTGGTTCCACCCTCACCAGCTGGGTTACATTCATCTCTTTTGTGTCCTACGATAACATATACGACAAGACAAAGATACGACAAGACTAGAAGTATTGTTTTTGGTATAATGTTATGAATTTTAGGTGAGATTTCCTCTGTTCTTGTTCACATTCAGAACTTACTGAATATTGCAACTAACTGCTAAATATATAGCATAATTTTGCTTCAGTCCCAAAGATACACAAGAACAGTTAATGCTATCAGAAAGTGGATCTGTTGCGAGTAAATGTTATTCTGTTACAGTAAAATTTTTCTGAATGCAGGAACTGAATACTTACTGAAGAGTCGTCTTTATCCCGTGCTTCCTTAGCACCAACACACAGGTACTCGCTGTCATCTTCAGAGCCGTATAATCCTTCTGAAACCATGTCCTTCTCCCAGCACGAGCAGACTCCCCAAGGTCGTATGCTCCAGTAGTATGAATAGAGAACTGGACTAGATTAAAAAAAAATGTACTAGTCACATTTTTTGCCAATTTTTCAATAAAGGTTAGGTACCAACAAATCAGGATAGCTTTTAATACCAATATTTTTTGCAAAATTGCTATAGAATAATTCAACATAAATAATAAATGCTTTGATGACATGTACAAGACACCAGCTGAATTTCTTGCCGATACTTCCCCGTTCGTTCTTAGACGTTAATGAGTGTTTTACCAGGGCCTGTAAACAATGTAACAATCCTCACGCTGCGCTAGTAGAAACGATACAAAATGTACGGGAATGACATATGTCACGTGACTGATTTATGTCATCTTCATAAATTTTTTATCGTTTCTACGAGCTCAAGCGTGAGATAATGTTACCATGTCTAGGTCTACATGACCTTAACTGAATAAATCTTTCAAGTTTTCTACCTGTGGTTTACCAACTGCACCGTTCCGCTAAGAGAGCGGCCCGGGAAGGCAATCCCGAGGTTAATATAATATTCGCAAGCTGGGTCGTCTTCGCTGCAGATGTCATAGTCTTTGTCTTGAGCCTAGTAAATAGAGAGGAAAAACAAGAAATCTTTAATATAATAATCTTAAATATAATAAGTTTAACAGAAAATAGGTTAGTTTCCTTATCATACCATTAACTTAACTTATAACCTCTGTAATATAATTTATTCCTCGTCTAAATATCCAAGTTGTTTTAATGATACTGCACCCGAAAGACAAAGTACTGGAACGTATAATATACGACGTGCTAGCTACTGAAAATATTCGTAGTGAACTAAAATATACTGGAGTTTTGCAAGTATTTATATTGCTGCTGCAATGTAGCACATTGTGTGCAAAGTTACTTAGTACTGCAGTTGTAAATTAATTAATATACGTTTGTGCCAGAAGGATTCACCAAGATATTAGTAGCGACGGTTATGAGCCAACATGAGATATGGTGATACATTGCCATCTCAGGCACTAAACAATACATACCTACGTTATTTAATTTCTTCTCTAACAATTTACCTTAGGTTACCTCACAATGTTTTCCTTCATTGCAAAAATATTTAAGGTAAACTCACTGTTATAGACTTCTGAGATTGGACTTTGCATCGCTTTACACAAGCGAACTACTCGAGCAGGGAACTACTCAAATCATTGGGCTACTGCGGCTCTGACTGTATCTTATTATTATGCCACCTCATTAAATATTTATAATCTATACAGATAAATAAAATTGAAGTGTCTATTTGTAATTCCAAAATAACAGCCTTTCACAAAATGCATATGAAAGTATACACGCTACTGACACTAAAAACCAAATTTTTTTTCTCTGTCTGTCTGTCTGCTTGTTCCGGGTAATCTCTGAAACGGCTGGACCGAATTTAACGGGATTTTCTCTGGCGGGTAGCTGATGTTTCAAGGAGTAGCTTAGGCTATTTTTATTTATTAAAAATATTAGGTGCCGCGACAATAAAGATGAACCTAAATCTATGTGGGTGAAACCGCGGGGCATAGCTAGTTAGCTATATAAAGTGTGTGCAACAAACCTCTAAAGAAAGATGTTCGGGCCTGAAGTACAGAGAGTCAGCAAGGAGATGGAGAGGTCTGACGACAGCGGTGGAGGAGAGCACCCTGAGCGGGATGGAGTGCAGCCCCGCGTAGGGAGCGATGCACCACGCGCGGGCCCTCACCGCGCCCCCGCCCGCCCACCATGCCGGCCACATCACGAACGGGCCTGCTACTAGTGACCCCCGATTTGTGATGCCCTGGATTGAGAAATTCTTTAGACTGGGGATTTAATTAATAAAACATGCACACAGCGCCCTGAAATGTCCCCGAAGAGATAGGCAGTGGTTTTACAAAAAAAACACTTTCCACCAAAGATAAGATGCCATCGTGACAAATGGTGCGTCTATCGCCATCTAAGATGCTAATAAATACGTCTCAAAATTCTTCTTTGACATATGCAGACTTTCCTTCACCGTGATGCTCGTGGTGTGACATCATACGCATAGTTTTTTTGGAAAATCTCATTGCTCATTTCACAATCAGAGTGCCTAGCGAGAGTTTTCTTAAAATCGCCGTCACAAGTCACTGCGTCGACGTACACGCAGATTGTATGAGCTTACAACAGTGTCATGTTTGGGCCGACAGAGGCGCTGTTCCGATCCTATACAAATCTGCGTTTACGTCGACGAGGTTACTTGTGACGGCGGTGAAAAACTCGCACTAGGCCCTCAGGCAGTTTGAGAGTACAAACGGAACATCTTGTAACACCCTGACTTTTAAAAATGTAACAAAGAATCTTACATCCAAAGAATACGAGAGCCAAGAATCCTCAGCAAGTAGGAAGAAGACAGCATGCTTCGCATCACACCTCAACAGCAGTCTCACACAGTGCACATCACCCAGCAACTTGGCACCGAGCTCCAACACGTCACACAACTTGGCGTTCACCTCACATGGCTCCCCCGGTGTGCATGACAGAATTGGGGCCATTATATTTGGTACTAAAACTGACAAAGACACGAACCTTATAGGCCTCAAAGTCTTCTGCGCTACGTGGAGGAAGAGTTCAGTCGCCATGCTAGGAATACAACTATGCTTTAAAGACACGCGTCAGACCCTTGGCTATTCAAGCGTTCATAGGCTGCAATGGTCGTTTACAAGCAGACAGACAGGACAGGAACAACATTTCACTACAGGATTGCATATCAATTTTGCTTAATCGAAATTCATCTGTTTCTCCATTCGTTAGTTTCGGGTATACTTCAGACACCAATCCTCGAAATATCTTCACTATTCTTCGACCTTCGAGATCATTATAAGAGTTTACGAATGTTTTCCATCACAACGTGAGGTGTACAATACGTTAAATTGTTGAACGTTTGAACAGAACGACTGACTAGAAAACTACCCTCACAAAATGATAAAACCGAAACTAACATTCTCATAGTGGCATTCGTAAATGATACCACGAGCAATAAATTTAACCATCGTCTTTCAAGAATGGTATTGCCATATGAATTTTGTTGTAATTATTAAAATTAATTCTAAATAAATATTATTTATAGTTGCAGAATTTTAGAACGCATTTTGTGTATCTTATAATATAACAAATTTGAGTCGAGTGATTTTTTTATAACTATAATGAAAGATCTTTTAATAAAATAAAGCACCGCGAAAATTGTGGGGGACAGAAAATACAGATAGACAGAGAATCAGCGCTTATATTTCGAGACGGCACCTGTACTTCACTTAAATTTCTACATCATTTGTAAAATGAAACTTTATTTCTCAGACTTACTATCAAGTAAAGGCGGCTGCATATAACACACGATAGGCACAACCAACGGCTTCCCGACTGATACCCTGACGTTGAGAACATCCTTCAGAACCCTCACATCGATGGGTCTGAAGTGTATCTTGAGTTCAGCTGCAGCCCCCGAAGTGACAGTCAGGCCCCGTGACCCACATAGCTCCACGTCCAATTCACGACGACTTGGAGGCTTGATTGACAGACGGATTTCGAACTTCGAAACGTTTATTAGACGGATGCTTTGCTGTTGAGAAGATGGTTAATCGATATTTGAATCTTAAAATGATTCTTTACAACCTCTTTTGTAATAGCGCACTTACAATATCTTTGTGTAAGTATTTTTTGTTGTTGGTTATACATTTACCCAGTTTTGAATACGACGACAACAAAGAAACTATTAAAAGAATTTCCCGCGTGGAATAGTTTCCTTAGGCTGACGCTACCTTTAATCTGTGATTGGCCTTACCGTGATGGTATATGGCATGTAGCCTTCTTCGATGAATGGGATATATAAAACTGAAATAATTTTTGAATCGGAACAGTTTTCCTGAGTTTAGCGCGTTCAACCAAACAAACAAACTCTTTAGATTTATATATAGGTATTGATTAGTTGTGTCTCGTGGTTTTATCCTAGTTGGATTAACAATAAAAACCGGCTACGTACCATCCATAAAATGGGTGCCCCCTTAATTATTAATTGTAAATGTTTCTAGTATTTGTTGTCATAGCAATGTCATAGCAACAGAAATACGTAATCCGTTTAAATTTCTAGATACTAACTATCTCGGTTCATAAGATACAGTTAGGTGACAAACGGACAGACGGGCAGCAGTAATAGGGTCGCAGTGTGATTACATACAGCCTTAAAGTCTTGGCTAACACAAAAAATACATGTACAAATGTCCATATTTTTACAGCGTAATTTATCACCAGTCGCGTTTTGGTTACTGTTAATAGCTGACACAAATGAGGGATATTTTTATTTGTTTTAGCAATTTGTATTATTGTGCAAGTCATCCTTAGGATACAAGAACCCAACCCCAATATGTAATGGGATATTGATGAGTGGATGTATTGTGAAGGCTTAAAACAAGACCACTACAGTTCTGAAAGTACTTAATTAACAGAGATGTATCACTTTAGAGTAATATAGTGTTTCTGTGAGTAAGGTTACTATCACTTACAGTACAATTTAAGCTTCACCAGACGAAAGGAATATACGCCTATTTAAAAAAAAGCACGTTGGTGACATTGACCGTGAGGGTTGTGATTCTTAAAGATATTAAATTAAATTTATTCTTTTACTAGCTGTGCCCCGCGATTTAACCCGCGTAGTTTCATCCTTATTGTCGCGGAACACTAATATGTTTAATGAATAAAAGTATCCCAAGTTAGTCCTTGGAACATCACCTACCTGCCAGTAAAAGTCTCGTTAAAATCGGTCCAGTCGTTTCAGAGATTTCTCGGAACAAACACACAGACAGAGAAAAAGTTAAAAACTTGTTTTTTTTTGTGTCAGTAGCTTGTATACTTTCTTATGCATTTAGTGAAAATCCGTTATTTTGGAATTACAAACAGACACTTAATTTTTATTTATCTGTATAGATGTATAGGTATGTAAAGATATAGATATGGATAGATTTACTGACAAAAGTATTCCTGCAATGGGTAAGATCTCGCTTGTAGAAAAAAAAGGCGAACTGCACGCTTCGTGATGTCAACCTTAGTTATATGTCCATAAGTATATGGTCCAAAATACCGTATGCAATTGGCCGACGGAAAAGTTGATGAAGTCAAGTTGCGGTGGAACACCGATGATGTACTCCTGAAGGGGGAGTGGGGGTGGCGGGGGAGAGGGTGAGGGGGGAGAGTACTCCACCAGATCTCCAATACTGTGAAAAAATAAAATACATTCTTATAGTACAGTTTATAACAAAAGTAGGAGTTTATCCTTTACAAACTAATTTTTTAAGATAAAAGTCGACATTCTACTTATAAAAGTATACCAAGGAGATTGGTGTCTAGACCTCCTTTTTGAAATAAGAACGTATGCTCGATTGGACCGCGAGGGTAGAATATTCTTAATGTTTTTAAAATTTTCTAACGTGACACCTCTTACTGACATCACGCCGGAGTCGCTTATAATCTCGTAGATGCGCGCGTTTGTGAGTGAGAGTGGCATTTCGAACGATTTGGCCCTAGATTCCGTACTGGTTATGGTCGGTTGTTTAAGAGAGACCGATATATTCCAATTTAAGTTCAGGACCCTCTTGCTTCGGGCGTTTGTGTCGTTTAAATCAACGCTGTAGCGGATGTAGCAGAGATCAAGCAAAGATGATTTCAAAGGGCGAAAGTTTATTCTTATTTATTTTCCGTGTAGCGGGTAGAAATAGGAGCAGCGCGGTAAGCAATGTATGGGCTCGAATATAATTGTTGGCCGATTGAGGACGCTGCGCGCTAAACGATGCGTCTTTGGTGTGCCCCGTCCTGCACTGCCCCTGCCTCTTTGACATTGTTACACTTATACATTTGACTTAACTTAAAACAATACGCGCTCGGTTATAATCTAGCGTCAGTCATCCTTAAAGGTCAGTGACGGATCCCGAGGGACAAATGTATGAAATTTTTAAAACCTTGTCAAAATCAGATGGATTGTCATCGCAATAAGCGGTCAAAGCACGGGCGTTGATTCGACAATTCTATAAAATTATTTCAAAGGAATTCTGAGAAACATTTACCTCAAGGATTGCAAAGTATTTTCATCAGATTTCAAGAGTGAGACCGGAATATTCACAGGTGATCCTTTGACACTAAGCCCGGCGAATTCACAGGAACTCCTATTCAATATATTTTGGATCCAAAGGGTATTGGCGCCTGTGAGATATTTATAGCATTATACTTTTTGTTCTAATAATAACACATGTTTCAGATCAAAGAACTTGTGTTATTTCAGGTATTCCTACTATGTATGAAGAAAACTAAACCTTTTAAGAGAGGGCATAAACGAGAGTTTCCTTTGAAATCAAGAGCTGCCCAATTTGGGAATGCTCCTCCTTACTTTACAAATGATTGCAGCAAGATGACGCTTACTTATGAGTAGTTTTGTACTTCTGCAAGTAAAGTCTCCAGCGCTCCAATGGAATGAAATGGAAGTTATAAAGAAAGTAACGCGCAAGTGTCACCCTTGGTGCTGCAATGATGATAAGCGGATTTCTCATTTTTTGGTTCTTACGAAAGATTTTAAATTGGCTACTGGACCCGATGCTGAGCTCCGGCGTTCACTTAATTACTTCAGCGAATGTGCTTTGGATGGCATCTGAATATATGAATACTTACGGCCAGCATTCTGAACTATCGAGGGCATCAAATCCTTCCTCTGTATAATTCCTCGGTCTTTCCGCCACTTGGGCGTTGCAGACTGTTGCGTTTGAGGATACAGTTTGTAGATATTCGGCAAAGGTGCCTTGGAGAGACGCTTCGCATATTGGTGCTTCAGCTCTCCTTCCTGCTCCCATAACTCATCACACACTGATGAGTATGTGTTTATCTAGAAATTTTAATATAACATCCCCGTAAGGGTACGCAGAGGTGTTAGAATACCCACATAATACGGACAAGCTTGCTTTAGTTTTGATTTCCTTTGAAATTATACTAGCCTTCTCAGAACAACTGGCAATAGAAACATAGCTACCATCTGCTTTTCATACCCAAGACAGTAGAATAGATCACAGTCTTAACAAACTCTTTGAAGTACCTACCCACTTTACACTGGGTAATTTGCCATCACCATCCTCTCCTACGACTTTGCTCCTGGTAGGCCCAGCAGTCAGCGGTGGGAGGTAGTCCACATCTCGAAATACTTCCCGCAGAACTGGCCTGATATCGCTGCACGCTTCTCCTCTATCACAACAATATAATAACGAATCATCAATATAACTAATAGGAATTACAGTAGTACAAGAATAAGCAAACTCCGCCGGGTCGGTCGTAGATTCATACCACGAGCGATTCTTACAATGGTATGAATTGAATACGACTCTTTGAATTACACGGATTCAAAGAGTCGTATTCAAGTAAGTCTATCAAGGTAAAATCTTGCCTCTTTGCCACCGAATGGCCATTAGTCCGTCCTAAGGCTCATTAGGGGAGGCCTATGTCCAGCAGTGGACTAATATAGGTTGATGATGATGTTGGTGATGACTGTCCTAAGACTACTCAAATGACAGCCACAAGACCTATATTTCAGAAGTAAACATGTTTATTGTCCACTCACGATTTATCGGGAATCAAAGGCAAAATATCATCCATCACGAAATCACTTCTAAGCTTGTAAAAGTATTCTAAAAGTGAATAACAAACAAAACAACTTTCAATTATAAACGATTCAATTAATTTGTGATTAATTATTTTCCAACAAAAGAAACTGCAAAAACAGCGAATGACTTTGACGTTACCAAGCCTGTCATCACTTGTCAGTTTGTTTGAAAAAGTTGAAGGAAAAAGATTCTACTTCGAGTTTTCGTATAACAATCGCGAACAGAATTGTAGGAAAATGTTGGCTTACAAATGCTACTAACACCCACGCTGGATTCGTAAATTGGTTCTTGAACCACATAATGAGATTTATTCTTTTCTCTTACATCTAAAATTATTTTTGGCTTTAGAATTTTATTTTTGAATATTATATTTTTACTTAGCCTTTTGAAGCAATTAGCTAGCTATTGCGCATAACATTCTATCATCAAAATCAAAAAATCAAAATCAAATATATCTTTATTCGATTAGACTTCATACAAAGTACTTTCAAATCGTCAGAATGACACAATTACACAGGATTATACATGCTACCGCCAGGTTCGGAAGGTTGATTTTACTGAGAAGAACCTGGCAAGAAACTCAGTAATTACTCTTTTAAAGAATATTATACAGTTTTAAAAATACAAAATAAATTGTTCAAGCAACTATAAGCCCATGGACACAGTTCTAATGCTCAATTGTCAAAAATAAAAACTAAAAATATAGTACAAATATATGTGAGCATGGCAAATTCCAGCCAGTCAAAGCAAAATTAAGATTAATTAATTGTAGCAAAAGTACAGTGCCAATGGGATTATTTACAAACATTATCAGGTACATCCCAGGCTCCCTTATCACAAATATAATCACTTACAGTATAATATCCTTTTTCAAGCAAAACTGATTTAATTGTTTCTTTAAATTTGTTGAAGGGCAAGTTTACAATTTTTGTTGGTAATTTATTATAGAAGCGTGTGCTCTGTCCTAAAAATGAGCCATGCACTTTTTGTAGGCGATGCGCAGGCACTACAATTTTATGTTTGTGTCTTGTGTTTACATTATGCACATCACATTTCCTTTGAAACGATCCAATGTTTTGATGCACAAATAATAAGTTAGCTAAAATATACTGTGAGGCCACTGTCAAAATTCCAATTGATTTAAATTTTTCCCTTAACGATTCTCGCGGTCCCAAAATATATATAGATCGTATAGCCCTTTTCTGTAGTGTAAATATAGAGTCTATATCAGCAGCTTTGCCCCAAATTAAAATAGCATAGGACATAACGCTATGAAAATAAGAAAAATATACAAGTCGAGCTGTTTCTATGTCGGTGAACTGTCTAATTTTTCTAATTGCATAAGCTGCGGAGCTGAGTTTTCCTGATAACTTGGATATATGTGGGCCCCACTGAAGTTTATTATCAAGGGTTACACCTAGAAATACTACAGAATCTACTATTTCCAAAGTTTCACCATTTACCATGACCTTTGTATCAACAGGTTTGACGTTTGGTAAAGTGAATTTAATACATTTAGTTTTTTTGGCATTTAAAACTAAGTTATTTACATTAAACCATTTCAATACCTGATCAAGTGCACTGTTTACATCTTCATAATTCGTTTTGGCTCTGTCGACTTCAAACAAAAGAGATGTGTCATCAGCGAACAGTACAATATCACACGTATTCTTTACTAAATTTGGTAAATCATTAATATATACTAAGAATAGAAATGGTCCTAGGATTGAACCCTGTGGGACGCCCATTAGTACTGGAGAACCGGAAGATCTGACCCCATTTACTTCGACTTTTTGAATCCGTTGACAAAGATATGATTTGATTAGGTCGAGTGCCCTACCTTTGACACCGTAATAGTTTAATTTAACTAATAAGGTTTCGTGTTGTACACAATCGAATGCCTTGGATAGGTCGCAGAATACACCTATCATGTCGTGAGCGTTTTCCCACGCTCTATAAATATGTCTAAGAAGTGCAACACCAGCATCAGTGGTTGAACGACCTTTGGTGAAGCCATATTGCTCACCATGTAGAATATTATTAAGATTAAAGTAAGCGACTATTTGATTCAGCATAATTTTTTCGAAAATTTTGCTGAGGGCTGGCAAGATAGAGATCGGTCTGAAGTTAGTAGGGTCACTAATATCACCACCTTTAAATAATGGAATAACTTTACTATATTTCATGAGATCCGGGAATACACCGCTCTTAATACAACTGTTAAAAATGTCAGCTAAGTAAGGGGCAATTATGTCAATAATATCGTGAAGTACTTTCACTGATATATCCCATAAATCACCAGTCTTTTTGGAATTCAAACTTTTAAATGTCTTAATTATTTCAAAAGGCGTGATAGAACAAAAACTAAAGCTAGTGCCGCACTTAGAAACATTTAATTTCAGTAATAATTCGGCGTCTGTGGGAGATGAATTTAGGGAACTAGTAGTTACTATAGGAACATTTGCAAAGAACTTGTTGAAAGTTTCAGCTATTTCACCATCGTCTTGGATTACTTTGTTATCTATATTTAAAGTTAAACGACAATCGCGACTTTTTGCCTTTCCCGTCTCGGCATTAATAACGTTCCAGGTAGTTTTTATCTTATTATCAGAATTCTTGATTTTCTGGGCAAGATGCAAGGCTTTAGCTTTTATACAAACTTTCTTAAAACATTTAGAGTATCTAGTTACGAATGCTAAGAATTCAGGACTATGATCATTTCGTTTCATACCATAAAGTTCATACAACTTCCTTCTACTTTTATGGATACCTACAGTTGCCCACTCATTGAATTTAGCTTTACTATGTTTCTGAACTGTTTTTAGTTTAAATGTACTATTGAATTCCGTTTGTATAACGTTAAACAAGCTATTGTAAAGAGCATCAGGATCTTCTTGTGGCCCTTGCAGATAAGGTATCTTGCTTGCTAAGTTAGACCTGAAATTTGCTACAAGTTTCTTAGTAATAGGTCTGTAAGTGGTTTTACTTACTACATTATTAGTTTTATTTAATATTGTGATTTTTTGACCACAATGGTCTGACGTTAGATCACTGATAATAGATTTTTCCAGGGCCTCACAATCGCAGAACACATTATCTAGACATGTCGCAGAAGTGGCAGTTATTCTAGTGGGCTCCAGAAATAAATGCTTTAAATTAAAAGAGTTAAACAAACTAATTAAACGCACCGAAAGAGAATTATTTTCTAACAAGTTAACATTAAAATCTCCAACCTCACCATTTAAACCAGTAGTTGGATGGATGACTGCCTCATTTCCTTCCGCGCCTCAAAGTCTGTTGATCTTGGTTGCCAATTGAAGATCTTTAGCAATCGTTACAGCACTGCTATTCTGTAAGTTATAAGTGATGATCGCACACAACCTTTTTGGTAATCCATAATGCCAATGTCCAACTAAAATGATGTCATCATGTAAGGTATAAGACGGGGATCTGTTGCATAAATATAAAAAATAAGCGCTCGAAGTACCTCACACTGCTTTAAAGCCGTTTCGTACACCCACCTATCATGATGATGGATAGCATAGGCATCCTAAAAAGGTCTTGTAAATACTATAAGTATCTCATGGATTAAAACCTAAGCTCAGTATGAATATAAGCTTTCTAGGCAGTATGGAATCAAGACAAAAATTTAAAAAAACTTTTCTTAGTCTTGGAGTTTTTGAAATTTTCTCCTTGATTTACTGTCAAAGCCATGTCGATTTGTCGTTTAGTAGTTTTGTAAAATATTGGTAAAACATATATGTAGAGCATGTATACGCGATCTGCCACGACGTGAAACATCTTACTGACATTACATAACCTTTGGTCACTTATAATTTTGTAACTGCGCGTATGTGTGACTGTGTAATTTCTAAACGATTTGATCCTAGATTCAACGCTGTTTTTAGTAAGCTTATATTTATACTGTGGTTAAACTGTACAAATATTATCATCTTAATGTTCCGAAGTAGCAAGGGGAACCCTTGTCATGTCCGCTCCCTCCAGTATCTTTCTATCGCAAACTTTCCGTACACAAAATCATAAAACTCTCCAACTCGGTCCAAAACTTTATCTAAACATCCATAGATTCCCCTTTCAAGGGATATCCTTCTTTGGACGTTGGTGGTTTAAAACTGCATCTACGTGTTTCGTTGGTGGATGCAGTTTGGAACGGATTTGAGTCACGATAAAATTCTATTGAGTTTAGAACTGTTTAAGAAGGTTTTAAATTCAAAGTTTTAATAGGGGTGAACAAATTTGTTGCACTTTTGTGGACATGAGAAACTCACCCGTCTGACGCAATAAGTTTTGCTTTGCCTCAACGCGAGCTTTACGGTGAAAACATAGTGAGCAAAACTACCTTTCACATTGGCACATATTCAAATTCAGTCAAAGGTGTTTTTTTGTAATAGCTTTGTTCAAAGTTTTTGGGTCCAAAATTAATCTCCAATTAAAAAGTTACAGTTATGTAGGTACTTACTTATTTTTTTAATTTCATTAGTTGATATCTATGTTTGTAATTCCAAAATAACAACTTTTCAATAAATGCATATGCATACACGCTACTGACACTGAAAAACCAAGATTTAAAGTTTTTCTCTGTCTGTCTGTCTGTTTGTTACGGGTAATCTCTGAAATGGCTGGATTTTAACGGGACTTTCACTGGCAGGTAGCTGATGTTTCAAGGAGTAACATAGGTTACTTTTGTTTATAAAAAATATTTGGGTTCCGCGACAATAAGGATGAAACTAAATCTACGCGGGTGAAACCGCGGGGCACAGCTAGTTTTATTTATAAAACGGCAAACATGAAAATGATTCCGTGTTGGTACAGCTAATGCCATCTATCAATGTTTAAGCAAACTACTATTGTGATTTTCCTCATTTTCCCAAGTTGTAACTCGAGTTAAATGGAAACTCATCGTTTGTAGATACTTCGGGAAAATTCCCACAGATGGCGTTACTTTTAACCATCAGGCTTGTATACAATGTGCCTGATGGTAAGCGGCTACGGCAGCCTATGAGAATAAATAAGTTTAAGTGTCTGTTTGTAATGTCAAAATATAGCTTACTAAATACATATGAAAATACTGTATGTAGTTTTTATGATGTAACATTGAAACATGAGTTGCCAAAACAGCTGAACTGTTTTTAGTAGTATTTCTCTGATAGATAGCTGATATTACGAAAATAACCAAAACCACTCTAATGTATAAAATGTATCATTATATTGTAGAAAGATAATTTGTCGAGATCGAGATCGATGTCCAGAAACTGAGATCGAGAGTCAAACGTTGTTACTTTTTAACCATATTAAAAAGAGGATTTGTAAGTTTGAATGTAGGAAGAGAACTTTACATCCGATTAAAAAAAACAGTCTTCTTTTGAATGGACTTTCAGGATATACTATAGTATCCCTACTAATCTATACATCTATACAGATAAATAAAATTGAAGTGTCTGTTTGTAATTCCAAAATAACAGCTTTTCACTAAATGCATATGAAAGTACACATGCTATTGACACAAAAAAACAAGTTTTAAAAATTTTCTCTGTCTGTCTGTCTGAAACGGCTGGACGGATTTTAACGGGACTTTCACGGAGTAACTTGGGCTACTTTTATTTATTAAAAATATTAGGGTTCCGTGACAATAAGGATGAAACTAAATCTACGCGGGTGAAACCGCGGGGCACAGCTAGTATTATAAATGCGAAAGTAACTCTGTCTGTCTGTTACGCTTTCCTGCTTAAACCTCTCAACCGATTTTGATGAAATTTGGCACAGACAATCTTTAGACCCTGAGAAAGGACATACTATACCTCTTATTTATTAAAAATATTAGGTTTCCGCAACTATAAGGATGAAACTAAATCTACACGGGTGAAACCGCGGGGCACAGCTAGTACTTAAATAAAGCAAAGTCGCGGTCAGAAACAAGCTTTTAACACGATGAGGTAAAACGGAACAAATTCAATTCCATTACATTCTTATCGCACGGCGCTTGTAACACAATTTCCAAATTAAAAACGTAATGTCCCTCAAAATGGTGGCTCAACGAAAAAGTTATAAAGATAAGGGTTATTTAGTAGCGCAGTCGCTTATAAATTGCTGCTTTTACATAATCAAAGTGCTCGGTTGGTAAAACGGCACTTTTCGAAGCGTCGAACACAATGAGTGTACATCAATCAATGCTCACTTTACCTGATCTGTGAAATGTCTAGATATATAAAATCTTATGAAGCAACATTTGAGTCGATTGAATTAATATTTATGACATTTTATCAATCATGTGATGACTTGACTTTTATCATACACTAGCTGCTGCCAGCGACTTCGTCCGCGAGGAAAAGTTACTTATACCTATAGCTTAACCTTAATAAATAGGCTATCTTATACTTAAATAATTTTTCACTTACTGAGATTAGAGCGTTCAAAGAAACAAACTCAGGCGTATATATTAAGTATAGATACATAAATACATATTCCCCGAAGAGGTAGGCAGAGGTGCACTGACACCACACCCATATTTCGCAGTAATATAAGTCCCATGTAATAGGGGGCGAGCCTATTGCCATTAATCGGGCACTAACCCAGACTCCGGGTTGCTACTGGGAAATAACAGATAGAAAAACCCAATATCCAATTACCACCAGATCACTAGACCAGGAATGCATTTTTTTATAGCTGTGCCCCGCGGTTTCACCCGCGTAGATTTTATTTTATGGTTGCCCGCGGATCCCTAAAGTTTAAAAAAAATCTAAGTAGCCTAAGTTACTCCTTGTAACATTAGCTATCCGTCAGTGAACGTCCCGTTAAAATCCGTCCAGCCGTTTCGGAGATTACCCGGAACAAACAGACAGACAGACAGACAGACAGACAGACAGACCGATAGACAGACAGGCAGAGAAAATTTAAAAAAAATAGTTTTTCTATTTCTGTATCGTGTATACTTTCATATGCATTTAGTGAAAAACTGTTATTTTGCAGTTACAAACAGACACTTCAATTTTATTTATCTGTATAGATGTATAGATATAGATTTTTATTTAAGTAAAAGCTTTAATTTGGAATTACAATCAGTAGCCCAATTCTCGTAATGAAAACCGTTACGATATCGTAGCGATTTGGTCGCAGACAGCGTTTTCGTATTCTCATCCGTCAATCGACGTCGATTCTAAAGTCGTTCCGTCGATGAAGCGTATTCACGTAAATTAAATTGTGCTTCAATCGTTTTAAATTATGTTTAAAATTTCTTGGTAGGCAATAGGATGATGGTACTGGCAACAAATCATTGGGTAATAGATTAGCTGCGTTCCGATTTTTACGTTTCATTGTAGTCCTATTGAAGCGCAATCGGAAAACACGTGAATACCAAGTCTCGATAGGATTGCAATCGAACGAGGTTGGAACTTCAACTATATTTAAATCGAACGTTTTTACGAGAATTACCCCCAGATACGTCAGTATTATTTATCTGTATAGATACATTTAAAAGCTAGTTAGTATTACAAAATTAATAAGTTGTAATTGCGTTACCAAGCTTCGCTATCTTAATGAAATTATTCATCGAGCTTTTATTAAGGCGAAACAATTTTGTATAATTTTACAGGGACGGTATAATGAAACGAACGATTTAATAAAATGTTAAATTGTATTCAAAATTAATGAAGGACAGTAGAAAATTACGAGGTTTTTTGTTTCCTGGAAGCATTTAATTTTTTTAATTTCTTTAATTAACTTCCTTATTAAGCAAAATTATGTTCGAGATTTTCATCTTTTCATTACTTTTTATTTAAAAGGCGAGATCTTTTAAATTTATTTTCAAATCTTTAACGATTTTGATAATGTCACTTTATTTTCCTCTTTTTGGTCAGTGAAATAGATATTAATAACCTCACGCCTTCCCAGAAGGGTCCTCAAGGGGTGAGCAGAGGTGTTACACCAGGGGGCCTACTCGCTTTCTCCGAAAAACGAAACTTCGGCCGAAAGTTCGCAAGGTTCCTACCACGGTTCTTATTAGTTCTAAAATTACGACCGAACGTGGTCCGCTAGAAAACTCTTTGTCGTCTATATATTAAATACCTACTTTAATTAAATTACTAAACGAACTTGAGTTTGATAAAAACAAAGCAATACCAAAACTACGTTTTATTTTCGCCCGTTTATGAAGTTTCGGTGTCGGAGAAAGAGAGTAGACCCCCAGTTCCTTTATCACGAGTTTTGCACTATACTCACCAGCGTCACCAACAATATTTGTTTGAGATTTTTCAGTTCTTCACTGTTAGGAGGCGCTGCTGTACCTATAATTTATCATAAAAATATTCGGCGTTAATGATAGCGAGTATAGATTACCAGAACTGTGCATTTCGTAATAAGGGTATGATGTGGATGGATTATATTATTTCAACCAAAACTTTTAAATGACTCGGCAAATTTGTTTTTTATTTTGGGGACTGATACTGACTATATTGTTCATACCCATAATATTAAGCACTTGATTTTGAGTAGAATAAAACCTACCATAGAAAAGGCGTGGTGTTCGATTTTTTTTAAATGAAACAAAACCCTTGAACACTGCCTTAAACCTGATCATTTCGACAGAAATAATAACATGTCACAGGAAACACGAGACAAATGACAATTCCACAAAAAAAATAAGGAAAACTCACACGAACCCTGGAACGGAATAAAGGAGACCAACAAAAGAAAATTGTGTCTGATTTTGTACTCAGGTGTTTCTTACTACGTGACACGGAAAATGAATCAAATTATCGAACCCTGCTGGGCAGATATGAACCTTATTGTCAAGATATAGATCGGTGTTTGGATCACTGAGGTATTATGTAGACGAGCTGTCAAGGCATGATTGTATGTAACACGCGTTAAGGTCCATGGAGTCACTCAGTTAGGGTTTTCATGAACTTCATGCGTTTGAGATACAAACTTAGAAATATTTCTCTAACTATACCCATAAATAATATTAAAGTGTCTGTTTTTTTCAAATTAATTTCTTTTCAATAAATGCATAAAAATAATATACGGTACTTAATTAAAAAAAAAACTTATTTATATTATTTAGTCATCAGTCGTCGTCGTTAGTATGTCTGTCTACCGATTTTTGAATTAAAATAAAATCTACAAGACATTTTTCAATCACTCTTCCCAAAGCATTTAATTATTACAAAACAATATTGATCAGATCAGATTAGTTTGAGCCGTGGTGGCCTTGGGTCTGAGCAGTCGCCTGCTACGCAAGCGACGTAAGTTCGAATCTCAGCGGGGCCTGTACCAAATTTTCCTAAAAAACGGTGAAGGAAAATATCGTGAGGGAACCTGCATATGTCTGAGAAGTTGAATTACTTCTGACGTATTTCTACAGACGTATGTATAATGCCGGAGACGGCAATAGACTCACCATCTGTCACGTTGGCACTTAATCATCTTCGGTAAAAAGTGGGTGTTGTTATTACAACACCTTTGCCTACCCCTTCGAGGAATACAGGCGTGAGTGTATGTATGTATGTATCATTGATCATAAATAATATTCTTCCGCTAGAAGGCCAATTCTATTCGAAGAACACAGAATATGCTTTGTTTGTGCGAATAGCGCATGAAAATGTAGTCCGCTAAAGTACTGAGAGTACTATTATGTTCCCGTGACCTGTTATACAGCTCTAGGCATTATGTAGGAGTGCATTGCGCTCGTTAAACAAACAGGGATAAAAGGGAGAGAAATGTTTTACGAAGCAAATGACTTCAGTAAATGAATTTACGACGCTTTGTTCCCATCTGAATGTATGTGTGAGGTTTTGCGGGTAAATTTTCGCAAAGAGGTTCTTAGAAAACATATCGATTCCATCTATATCTCTTTTCTTATATATAAAAATGAATCCCCATTTCCCTTGGTCACGGCATCACGCCTAAGCAGCTGGATGGATTTTAACGGGACTTTCACTGGCAGATGGCTAATATTTCAACGAGTGTTTTAGGCAAATTTTATTAAGAAAACATATTAGGGTGCTGCGAAACAAAGTATAAAACTAAATCTACGCGGGTGAAACCGCGGGGCACAGCTGGTTATATATCAGATTAGAATCGAGCAAATGAGCGACAACTATGACAACAATCATAAGATCTAATTAGCTTCAAATAATTGATAAATACTGACTGATCCTACTAAAATGATGAATGCGAAAGTTCTCAATAGTACAAAACCACCTTAAATTTCTGGATACAACTTTGAACAAGCATATTTTTTATCGGGATTAACATGCAAGGACATTTTATTGCCGAAAAATGATTGCACGCTTGAAGCTACAGTAATCTATTTATGAACATGGCCAACTTTATGAATAGTGTCATTCTGAATAGATATTTTTATTCTTTAGTTGAAGAACATCTTACAAACAAACAGAAGTTTGAAGTAATGTAACATAGTTTAGTAGTTAAATATGATTACGAGATGAACTTGGTTCTGGGAATGCCGAGCGTCCGATGTCTGGGGAAGTTGTAACTTAATTATTGTGATTGTACAGGACGTGTTCCTAACTGGATAAACTGTTGTAGTTTTGTTTAGGGTCTGAAGGGATAGGTAGCACTAATGATGAGGTGACATCATCTCCTTGACCTTATCAGAATATCACCACCATAGGCCATCGACCACGATGGATCCGCCGAAAGCGAAAAACCTGGCAACACCAAACATCAAACACTTAAGAGGTAAACCATTTTTCCAAACCTAACCAGAGCTTTGAACCCAAGAACTACTGCTTGGATGGGCTCTCCGCCGATATCTGCTGCGAGGTTCTCTCCAAAGACACCGTTCTGAACATAGCCCCATATAACATGTGCAACTGTTATTCTTCTCTTACGCTTAGGTGAAGACTACAGTGGTTCTCTTGCAAAGAAAATGGCTAGTTAAAAGACAAGATCAAAAATTACGTTCTAAGACTTTCGCTTTCAAACTTATGAAGTTGAAGTATGAACATGTTACAGAGTACCAGTGAAGTTTTATAAGGATCAAAGTAGTTTGTTGTTGATACCAATATTGAGCAGACATCGTCGTCCGTATTTTTATTATTCCCTTCGAGTCCTTACAAGCTGAAACTGATTCATCCCGGCTCCCCAATAATACTGCGGCTCGTGACCAGCATAATATAGACGACCCGACTAACCTGGGGCATACTAAATGTGAATTCATAATATTTGGGCAGATAATGAAACGTGTCAACGCATTTTTGGGAAATTACCTATTCTCCTTGACTCAATATTAGCCCAATCCTTAAAACTTCGAACCTTTTAGACGCCAGGTGGTAGAACTTCAAAATTAATATTTTTTCGGAAGACATTTTTACCTTTTTGATGAATTAAGTAATTTTTATTTTATGTGTGGTGTCTTTAGAATGAACGTAACTAAAGGCTACAGTAACGGCTTTCTAGGAAGCTTTAAAAAACGAACTCTAGAAAGTTAAAATTAAAATACTCCGTTTGCTAAGACACAATGTAAACAATTCCTTTAACTAACTTGTTTCTCTTTCTCTGAATTCTTTCCTTCCAGTCCAATCTAAAACCGAGCACATTACCACGTAGCCCCAGGACCTATTATATAATATATACAATTCTCGTGTCGCGGTGTTTGTTAGCAAACTCCTAAGAAACGGCTGGATCGAATTGTAAGAAACTTTGTGTATATATCGGGAAGTTCCAAGAATCAGTCGAAATCGATGTTTCATGCCCTTAAATATGTTAAGGGTGACCCATTAAAAAATAATGGCCATACAACGTTAGCCGGGCACAGCTAGTTTCTTTATGTAAATCCCTAATCCGACACTCGTTCAACCAATCTTCTCAAATCTACTTGACACTATCAACTGATTCGATGGTTTTGTCATATCGGCATTGATAAGGCATATTTGTGGTTGGTAATACAACAAAGAACACAGTGTGTATACTGACAGAAAGTTTACAATAAGATTCTCTTGAATTCAGATCTTATTTTGTCAGAATCACTAATTTGCAAGAATTTATGAAAAGTTGATGAAATGGAGGCTATAAAACCAAGTAAGCAACATACCTTTGCAATAATAATAAAGGAGGTAGGGCATAACTGGAGGTATCTTTAGCAGTCTTATTAGCGGGGAAAAGTTTTGATGTTATGCTAGCAAATAGTTAGCAAACTCTTTTGTTTTTCATTATGTCGGCACCTTGGCATGGATAATGTTTGAGTTTACCCAATAGCTAGGGTCTAAGAATTTGGCTATGATATCTCTTGCCTGTCGTAAGAGGCGGCTATTAAGGGATCAGCGGGCCTGCTACCCGGATGCGGGCCCGAGTAGGTGGTAGTGCGATGTGGCTCGCGCTGCCAAGCCACGAGGTGCCTAAGGGTGGCGAAACAACTGCCTTGGGGATGTGCCCCGGCGCGAGAGGACACCGAAGTGATCTATTAGAGTGCCTGGGAAAGCACGGAGGATGGCCATCGGTGGGATTTTGAATCTGACTGTCACTCCCGAGGCGGTCCTTTTAAAGGTTTCCTATGAGTGCGAGTCACGTAATCAAAGGCTACAGTACATAGTCTGTTTAATTCAGAGCTTATTTTATTGTTGTTCTCCTCTAGTTCTACTTACTAAACGTCTATTTTAGAATCCAAAATTGGTGTTCGGCATCTACAAGCAGTTCTACTGTTCTTTGCATTGGTGCTGGCTTACGGTATGAGAGTGAACATGAGTATGGCCATAGTAGCCATGACTGATAGCGATAACGAAAATGTAAGTTGTTTACTCTTTTAGAACCGCTAAGTTTTGTAGGACCAACCTAGGATCAACCGAAAACGATCAACAGAAAATCCATGGGCTTATGGTAGCTTGAGTGATTCATTTTTAAAACTGTATAATGTTGTTGAATAGAGTAATTACTGAGTTTCTTGCCAGGTTCTTCTCAGTAAAAGCAACCATCCGAACCTGGCGATAACATGTATAATCCTGTGTAATTGTGTCATTCTGATGATTTGAAAGTACTTTGTATAAAGTCTAATCGAATATGAAAATGAAAATGAAAATGAAAATGAAAATGATTTATTCAGTTTAGGCCCTGGTAAGGCACTTATGAACGTCGAGGAATCTACCACCGGTTCGGAAACTAGCCTTCTGAGAAGAACCGGCAAGAAACTCAGCTGGCATCATGTACATTTCATTACACAGTAAAATAATAATAATTACAAAAAAAAAACATCATAAATTATTCACAATAGTGAAAATTGTATCAGCATGCATGTGTAAAAAATAATAATTAAAAACGTAAAAACAATACCAAATGATTTACATATCATGTTTGCATACCATGTCATTGCCAGGAGCTACTTGTGCAGAGTTTTAATTCCATATGTCTTTATCATTTATGTAATCCGAAATTGTATAATAAGCTTTCTTCATCAGTACAGTTTTAATGTGTGTCTTAAATTTATCATACAATAAAGATATATTTCAGTTTTTGAGTTCGAACCCTGGATTCTGATAAAAAAAATCATACAATAAGATGCACTGATACTCTGGTACATAATTATGTTATCAGCTGTATGTTTTTATACTATATTAGTAGGAAACAAATACAAGTGTTTGCTTGATGGTAAGCACCCTATAAACACTGGCACTAAGAATCAACCTTATTGCTAAAAGCTTCATTTATTTAACATGGTGACTAAAGTTATGAATTTTGTTTAAGACTAATGAACATCAACAAAATTAAAAAGGTTCTAATGTAAAGTGCTTGAGACAGCGTTGGACTCATACTTTCCCTGAAAAGTGGGTATTATAACATCTCTACCTACCCCTTCGATGTTCTTCTAAATAGACGTGTTCTTGCACATACAATTTACAAGCTTCTTTGTTTACGAACTTTTGTAATTGTAGTCGTTCGACTGGAGTATCCAGACCCAGAGTGTGATCCTGTCCTCGTTCTTCTGGGGCTACATAGTGCTGCAGATCCCTGGTGGAGAGCTGGCTGCCAGGTTCGGCGGGGTATTACTCATCACCATTTGTATCGCCCTTAACTCTGCAATCTCAGTGATGATACCTACGTGTGCTTATTACGTGAGTATTAAATATGTATGCTTGAACTCGTAGTGGCTCCAACTGCTTTACTTGGAAACTTGTATAATTGTTATTGTGTTACGATTTCGGCTGTAGTCTAGGTCGTCACGATATTCAGAATGTTACTACTGTTATTGTGATCTATATTCAATTTGAAGGACGTTGACCTTGTGTGATTTTATGACTACGAGCGATCTACTTAAGACAAGGAACAATATGGGATCGCTTATAAATATTCAAATATATTGGCCAAAGTCAAGTTCAGGTATAGAAAATAAATTTTAAGTGTTAGTTTAGTAGTGTATAGCAAAAAATACAGGTTTTTATGCATGCAATTGTGTTTCTTGTTCAATTCTCTATGTGTGTGTTCCAGCTAATCTAGCAGCTAGACTTTCACTGGCAGCTAATGTTATAAGAAATAACCTGGATTACTCAGAAATTATGATTAGCGGAAAAAAATCTTCAATCAAAGTATAATTCATTTCCAGGGTGGTTGGAAGCTAGTGTGTGCTTGTAGAGTACTCCAAGGGTTGACTCAAGGGTTCATTGTCCCTTCAATACACAACCTTATTGCGAAATGGGCTCCTGTGGAAGAGAAAAGTCGTTTAGGAGCAATGGTGCATGCAGGTAACAAATTTAACAATTAATTTAAAAACGCCCAAATTTAATCCTATTTTTCTGCTCTCAGGATCTCAACTTGGAAATGCTGCCCAATTGATGGCGTCTGGGTTCATAGCCGGCTACTGGGGTTGGCCAGCAATATTCTACGTGAATGGAGTTCTTGGGGCAGTATGGACTGTAGTCTACCTATTCTTAGGATCCAATTCCCCACAGAGCTCGAAGATGATTAGTAAAGAAGAGAAATTTTACATACAAAGTTCGTTGGGACACATCGGAGAACAGAAGGTAAGGGAGAAAAGTGAAGGAATGGAACATGGATAAACAGCAATGGCTGGTTTCCGTGTGAAACCCTGTTCTAATTTGAAAACGTTGACAAATCTTGAAATGAAGTGAGTTTATGGAACAAGTAATGCGGACCGTATTCATGGAATGAAACGGTAAATTTCACGGAAGATACAATTCAAAATATCGTTATTAGATTCAACTTTTAACGAAGTACTTTCAAATCGTCAGAATGATATGATTATACATGCTACGAACGGGTTCGAAAGGTTGCTTTTACTGAGAAGAGAAAATGTTCTAGAAATCTACGAGTCCGTAGTTATTTAGGCTTTCTAGAGAATATAATGTGTTTTGAATTTCAGAAATTGAAAACTCCGTGGGGAGCAATATGGACATCAGTTCCCTTCCTGTCATTGATCGTGGTGCACTGCTGCCAGAACTTTGGATTTTGGACCTTAATGACTGAGATGCCGTCATATATGAAGCAGGTCTTGGGGGTTGATATAAAAGCAGTGAGTTTACCTACAGCATAGGGTTTTTCAAGAAGAATGTGAATTTAAGGACATGGGAATCCCCTGACATTGTAAGCGTTCATAGCCACTTGCAATTGACTTACGATGAGGTGGGGATCAAATCAAATCAAATCAAAAAGTTTTATTCAACATAAGGGACACTTGGAACGCTTATTGAACGTCATTTCTCTTACGCTAACTTAGGTTAATTTACTACCGGGACTTATGCTTGTTTGCCCGAAAGGGTCCCCGAAGGGGTAAGCAGAGATGTTGTAACAACAAAACCCACATTTCACCGAATATGTCTATGTGCCAACGTGGCAGAAGGTGAGTCCATCGCCGTCTCAGGCACTATACATACATACGTTTTTGAATTACCTACTTCTCAGACGTATGCGAGTTTCTTCACGTTGTTTTCCTCCACCGTAAAGTGCGTGGTGTTGAAATCACTGCACATAAGTTTTTAGAAAAACTTATGAACTCAACCGCTGGGTTTCGAACTTGAATTTTTTGTCATAAATACATCACAAAAACTGTTCTATGGTAATATTAGCCATATTACCAATTGCATATTGGATCGTATGTCTTTGTAACAATGTTTGTTTTTCATTGCAGAACGGTGTAATGTCAGCGCTGCCTTACTTAGCCATGTACCTGTTGAGTTTCCCATTCGGTTACCTGTCAGATTACCTGCCGAATAAAAAGTGGCTTAGCATCACCGCTACTAGGAAACTATCCAACTCTATTGGTAAATAATTGTATCTTTATCCTGCCTTCTTTTCCCCTAAGGAGTAGTCAGATTTGTTACTGTCGCCATCTATCAGGCAATAGAAAAGTCTACCGAATTTCGTCTCAAATATATGCTAACTAAACTAAAACTAGCTGTGCCCCGCAGTTTCACCCGCGTAGATTTTGTTTCATTCTTATTGTCGCGGTACCCTCATATTTTTGTTTACTTACCAGTGAAAGTCCCGTTAAAATCCGTCCAGCCGTTTCAGAGATTACCCGGAACAATCAGACAGACAGACAGACGGACCGACCGACAGACAAAGAAAAAGTTTTAAAATTGTTTTTTTATTATCAGTACCGCGTATACTTCCATATGCATTTAGTGAAAAATTGTTATTTAGGAATTACAAACAGACACTAAAATTTTATTTATCTGTATAGATGTATAGATGTATGGATATGTTAATTTTGTATGGAATATTCAGTTTAGCACAATTTATCAGTATGTTTATTAGACTGAGCCTTGGTAACTATTGTTGCAGGTTTGTTTGGTCCAGCCATAGCCCTGATTGGGTTGTCGTACGCGCCGGCCGGTGAGGTCACCACAGCTGTTATACTACTCACCGTTGTTGTTGGACTTAACGTTGGTCACATCACTGGTCTAATGGTTAGGTTTATTATTACGTCAGATTATTTATTTTCATAGAGAGTAAAGAGCCGTGGTGACCCTGGGGTGTGCGCAGTCGCTACGCAAATGACGCAAGTTCGTATCTCAGCGGGGTATCTACCAATGAGTTTTTCTAAAAACTTATGTGCTGAGATTTCACAGCAAGTGATTTACGGTGAAGGAAATCATCGTGAGGAAGCCTACATATGTCTGAGAAGTAATTCAAAGTCGTATGTATAATGACTGAGACGGCGATGGACTCACCCTCTGTCACGTTGGCACTTGAATTGTGGGTGTTGTTGTTACAACACTTCTGCTTACCCCTTCGGGGACCCTTCTGGGATGGTGTGAGCATATTTATTTATTTTTATATCATTTACAGTTGGTTCATTTGGATATGTCACCGAATTTCGCGGGAACTCTCCTGGGCATCACTAACTGCGCAGCTAACATCATATCCATCATAGCTCCCTTGGTGGCTGGAGTGATCCTTAAGGATGAGGTAAGATGACCTATACCTCTACCACGAGTTTGTCAGCGTTTTAACAATCTATACTCTATAGTAATTTTATGAGAAACTAGCTGTGCCCCGCGGTTTCACCCGCGTAGATTTAGTTTCATCCTTATTGTCGCGGAACCGTAATATTTTAAATAAATAAAAGTAGTCTAAGTTACACCTTGAAATATCAGCTTCCTGCCAGTGAAAGTCCCGTTAAAATCGGTCCAGCCGTTTCAGAGATTACCCGAAACAAACAGACTGACAGACAGACAGAGAAAAAAATTAAAACTTGGTTTTTAAGTGTCAGTAGCGTGTATACTTTCATATGCATTTAGTGAAAAGCCGTTATTTTGCTATTACAAATAGACACTTCAATTTTATTTATCTGTATAGATGTATAGATTGTGCAGCGCCTCCTAGCGGTGACGCGAAGAACTAAAATATCTCATACAAATATTGTCAGTGACGCTAGCGAGTATAGATTACGAAAACGGTGCAAAACTCGTAACTAGGGTACTGATAATAATGCCAGTGGCTCTTGTGTTAAACCTTAATAACCCTTTCATCTTTTTTCAGACGAACCCGGATGATTGGCGCAAAGTATTCTACATCGCATCGGCCGTGTACATTGCTGGCAATACGCTGTACATTATTTTTGGGTCCAGTGAAAAGCAGAAATGGAATGAACCAGACTGTAATATTTTTATAATACTTTCACCTTACTTCGACACCGACATGACATCTTAATATCTATAGATCTTCGAATCAAAACACGTAACCTGGGTAGGACTATTTGTCTGATTCTCGAAGGCTTCTGACCAGGGGGCCAACTGTGATCGTTTAAGCAGCGCGTATTAAGACCTTCTTAGCTTTGGCGTTTAATTTTATGGTACCTGAATGAAATGCTAAAGCTCAGAAATTCTTAATACGCTCTGCTTAAGGAGCGCCCTGATAAATCTGTCGGTGAAGATATAGTTGTCTACAACGACACAGTGTGAAAGCGTTCAGTAGTATTATTATTATGAGCCTGCTGTGTCCCCCTGCTGATCAAAGGCAAAGGAACAAATCTGCGTTTACGTCGACGCGGTGACTTGTGACGGCGGCAGTGAAAAACTCGCACTAGGCCCTCTGGGGTCCATTTTGTAATGGTTTTCACCCTTAACTCATCCGACATGCGGCAGACGTGGCTCAGTTCAACTTCAATGACTTATATCAAATTGCTAGTCCGACGATATCGTGTCGTTACCGCTATCTTCCAATGTGAACTCCCGATGATGGTGGGGACACAGTAACGATAGCCAAATAATTGGCTGTCGTTATGGCAAACTGAGAACGATGGCTAAGTCTGCTTTGTGTATCAAAGAGGATCTTAGTATCCATGATTCGCTTCGCTTATAGATTGATATATTTAAAAATGTGTCTTTGTCTAGTAAAATTTCCACTGCCATGTGACTGATTGTATTTACAGGTAAAACCTGTCGTATTACTAATTAGTTGATTCAAAAAGTAAACAGATGTCCTCATTTAAATAGCTTTTTACGCCTCAAATAATTTTAATATTCTCCACAGATGCAGTGTCTACAATGAACCAGTCGTCGAAACCTGTTTAATATTATCAATTAAATATTCATCAACAAAATTAAGTTGTTTATTTAATTGTGGCAAGGTCAACCTAAAACGAAATGAGAGCAAAATGAATAAGTTTGGATGAAAAGTAAAAAAAATAATTCTCACGCCATCCCAGAGGGGTCCTCAAAGTGGTAGACAGAGGTGTATTAACAACACGATTAATGGCCAACGTGACAGATGGTGAATATATCGTTGTCATCATCATCTCCCTGGCCTTAATTCCATGTATTTGGGGTCGGCACTTGATTCAAACCGATGTGGCTGATCACCTGATTATTATACGAAGCGACTGCCATCTGACCTTCGCAACCCCTTTTTCGAGGAAAATCGGCAATCTGGGTTAAACCAGTTGTCATACTCTCTTAGGCCTCTGACTGACCTGTAACGATTGCCAAAGATGTTAAATTGGCAACCGGGACCGACAGCTTAACGTGCTCTCCGAGGCACGGAGGGATCTCGGGCGGTCACCCATCCAACTACTGACTAGGCGTATGGTTGCTTAACTTCGCTGATCGAATAATATGCGCAATAGCAATTGTGCCACGAGCTGAATATATCTAATTAAATTACTTCTCATCTGCATATATCCCAGGTCGTGAGGATACGATGACGACGTTGATATTCCTTCACAGTAAAGAACGTGGTGTGAAATCACTGAACATAAGTTTTTTAGAAAAACTCATTGGTACAGGCCCCGCTGGGATTCGAACTTGCGTCGCTTGCGTACCAGGCGACTGCACAAACCCCAAGGCCTCCACGGCTCTAACCTACCTTTAGATATTTGTCAAAATAATATCACTTTCTCTCAGTACCTAATAATAAATATAAAAATTTAATAATCTATATCTATATCTATACAGATAAATAAAATTGAAGTCTCTGTTTGTAACTCCAAAATAACAGATTTTCACTAAATGTATATGAAAGTATACATGGTACTGAAACATAAAATCCAATTTTTAAAATTTTTCTCTTTCTGTCTGTCTGTCCGTCTGTCTGTCTGTCTGTCTGTTTGTTCCGGGTAATCTCCGAAACGGCTGGACGGATTTTAACGGGACTTTCACTGACGGATAGCTAATGTTACAAGGAGTAACTTAGGCTACTTTTATTTATTAAAAATATTGGGTTTCCGCGACAATAAGGATGAAACTAAATCTACGCGGGTGAAACCGCGTGACACAGCTAGTAAATAAATAAAGTTCCAAAGCAATTTCCTCCTCCGGACAGCATAGGGTTCTTCAAGAAGGGTTTAAAGGGTTATTTACACTGTCGGCAACCTGGCCGGATAACCCTGGTATTGCAAGCGACTACACCATCTGCTGGTAACCTCTTACTTACTTGCAAATGGACTATGTGCCTATATACCTACTTACCTTCATATAACTCCAACGTTCAAATGGGCAAATAACTAGCGGAGTTTTACCCGCGTAGTTCCCGTTCCCGTGGGAGTATGAGGATAAAATATAGCCTATGTTACTTGCTGACGATGTCCATCCTGATGATCCATTGCTGAAAGAATTTTCAAGATCGATTAAGTAGTTTCGGAGCTTGTTTAATGCAAACAAACAAAATAACAATAAAATCTGTCGTCTTTATAATATTATTGTAGACAAATCGATATTCTCGGACGTACAATCTCTAAAACTTGATGTTCCAGTCACCTGCCCGTGATTAATCAGCTCGAAAAGACTGGTGCTACTTATCCTATGTTCTTTTTAAGTCCTATCATTCCGTGGTTAGTGATAAAAGACGGGTAGATAACGAGCTAAATCTATAAATAATTATTTATTTATTTTATTAACACCAACAAGATATACACTGCTCTTACGATTATAAACCTTATACAATACGGTTTTAGACAAAGTGAAATCTTAATTATAGGTTACACGCTAGATTATATTAAGCAGTACGTCTAATTACAAAGTAAGTAAGTATTTTTTTTAATATATATTTTTTTTTATTTGACCCTCTAAAGCATATTCCTAAGTGTTGTTACAGCCATTGATATTGACAGAATAGTGTTATTTATATTATGTAACACTGCCAAACCGCGCGACCTGTATATATGAGTGCACTGACCATGAATTTGACGTCTTACCGTTATTCACCAATGTCAGGTTTTGAGAAAAAAAACAATCATTAGGAACCAAGCGTAGTGCGCGACCGCGCGTCGAACGACAAATACAAATTTTAAAAAAATATATAAAAGTATTTCATTACTTTAAAATTCGAACTAAGTATATCACTCTTTTTTATTTGTGCTAATCAAAACAAAAATGGCCGCGAGTGAGGAAGATCAGAATGAAGTTAAAAAACCAAGTAAGTTTTAAAAAATATCAGATGCTGTCACGGCTTCTGAGCGCTCAGGGCAAATAGTGAGCGTCACTGCGCATGTATTTTATCCAAGTCACGTCATACAGACAGACAGATACAGACTCATAAAAAGACTATAAATAAAGTTATAAAATTGGTGTATCAGTGTTTATGGCACGGTTTCCCAAATACCATAAGAACAACGTAATAAGGAATTAAGAATACATTGTTTTAGTCACAGTTTTTTAAATATCTATGTTTTCTTACATTATAAACATGGAAGTTTGTCTGTCTGTCTGCAGCTTCACGGCTTAACGGAGATAATGTTGACCCTAAGTCAGGGGGGTACTAAAACCACCCGGGATGACACAAATTCTTATTGTATGACTTTTATCCACAGCTTTGTCGGGACACAATATTTAGTTTTGATCGGAACGCTACACATTAAGCCGTCTGTCCCAGTTGCCAATAGAAAAATCCTTGGCAATCGATACAAGTCAGTTGGAGGCCTAAGAAAGTCTGACAGCTATAATAAGGGCTGACCGTCAGATGGCAGTTACTTTGAATAAAATTCAGGTGATCAGCCACATTGGGTAGAAACATGGGCCGACCCTAACAATGTGTTCAAATAAAAATGAAATGTATAAGCATGAAGGTAGTGCCCAAATTACTTTAACCTGTTTCAGAGTCCGCGTTGGGAGTCCGGCACATACAAGTGGCGCTCCTCTTCATGGCTCTCGTCTTGGCTTTCAGCATGAGAGTCAACATGAGCATGGCCATAGTGGCTATGACTGATGGGACTGAGGATGTGAGTAATATACATACTAAGGAAATTGGTTCATTTTAAATGCTTGCAGCATCGAAGGTATGCCTAAAAATCTATGCATATAAATAAAATTGAATTGTCCGTTTATAATTACAAATTAACAGCTTTTCACTAAATGCATATGAAAGTATACATACGGTACTAATATAAAAAACAAATTTTGATGATGTTCTCTGTCTGTATGTCTGTTTGTTCAAGTTTATCACTGAAAGGGATGGACTTTTTACTTATTATAATTCTAATGAACTTTCTCTGACCGCTGATGGTGTTACGAGGAGTTAATAAGGCTATTTTATTTTAAAATAAATCGGGTTTCATACTTTGCAAAGTATGGAATATAAACCTACCGCGTGTATGCATTTAGTTTTATTCAAGTGAAATATACTAGACCCTTTTAAAGTATTATTGCTAGGAAAATCAGCGTGTCAAATACAGAGATGACAGCTGGCAGAGAAATCCCTACTAATATTATAAATGCGAAAGTAACTCTGTCTGTCTGTTACGCTTTCCCGCTTAAACCTCTCAACCGATTTTGATGAAATTTGGCACAGACAATCTTTAGACCCTGAGAAAGGACAAAGGCTACCTTTTATTGAAAATATTAGGGATCCGCGATGTAACTAAATCTACGCGGGTGAAACCGCGGGGAACAGCTAGTATATAATATTTCCGCTGACCACGAATATTATGGGATGGAAACAAGTACGTACAGATACCTAAAGATACGATGTCTTATTTTAAAAGCATTGAATCCAAGATATTGCAGGAGATAAGATAAGATATCTGATCTCCCATCGATTCACGTTATTGAAACATTGGAAAAATTATAGCTTACATCAATATTTACTGAACTAGCTGTACCCGCGTTGAATTTTGTCTGTTTGTTTGTTCCGGCTAGCGTCCAAAACGGCTGAACCGATTTTAACGGGACTTTCACTGGCAGACAGCTAATTTACAAGGAGTAACATAAGCTACGTTTATTTAAAAAAAATAGAATTCCGCGGATCACTCACAAAATAAATAAATATAATAATTTGAAACAGCACATACAAACATAAAGATAAGTCATGATACGTCATGAAAATACTACAATACGTTATTGTGCTTTTATGTGCAGAATTTACAAACTTATTTATGTTTTGTATATAAGTAAATTTAAATTTGAAAGGTTTGTTTGGCATATGTATTTATTTTTGACTTTTGTACAACGTGACACTTGTTGTGGTATAGCTACATTAAACTGAGGCTTTTCTCCTATTACAATCCGTTTTATCCCCTCTCTTCATCCATAACTCCCCTACATTATATAATTGGGAAGTTTTACACCACAGCTTAAATAGAAACTTTACATTTACATATGCCTCACGCCTGTATCCCATGGGGGTAGGCAGAGACCACCGTTTCGCCACATGCTACGATCCTTACACACTTCTTTCACTTCATCCACATTCATGCATCTCTTCATACACTTCCTTACCCACCTTATCCACGGTTACGAGTGCTCCTGATTTGACCTTTTTGAAAAATAATGTCAATTTGTTCTTCCTTGGTAATGTGGGTGTTATTATTACAACACCTCACCTCAGTAAGCCCTTCGGGAACATTTCTGGGATGGCATGAGCATATTTATTTATTTTCATCTGATGGGTTTTTTTTACAAATCAGTTGTACTTAATCAATCTTTGGTCAATGTCTCGACAAGAGTAAAAAAATCAGCTTCAGGCACCCAAAACTGCAGAATTCTCTAAGCATGTATTTGTTATGAACAATTGTTTAGATAAGAGATACTCTTGATCCTATAATCTGAAGTGTTTACATACTTGTAACCACCAACATAGTGTTAGAAAGGACGTTAAGCTACAAACTACCTAATACGTGTCAAAATATGATTGTCGCTTATCATAGGTATAAAACCTTCGCGCAATCTATATATACATATACAGATAAATAAAATTGAAGTGTCTGTTTATAATTCCAAAATAACAGCATTTCACTAAATGCATATGAAAGTATACACGCTACTGACACCAAAAAACCAAGTTTTAAAATTTTTCTCTGTCTGTCTGTCTGTTTGTTCCGGGTAATCTCTGAAACGGCTGGACCGTTTTTAATTGGAGTTTCACTGGCAGGTAGCTGATGTTCCAAGGAGTAACTTAGGCTACTTTTATTTATTACAAATCTTAGGGTTACACGACAATAAGGATGAAACTAAATCTACGCGGGTGAAACCGCGGGGCACAGCTAGTGTTTTAAATAAAATACTATTCAACTTTGTTGCGACGACGCTGAGATTGAGTTGAAATAAAAAAAAATGTGATTAGATACCACGGAGTCAAATAGATAAATACTATAGATAAATACAACTTTTATAGTTATATTATAAAACCCTTAATTCCTTGGACGCCTTCTTTGCAGAAGGCTCGAAGAACTACTAGGACCAAATCAATAATTAAAAAAATTCTGAAAGGTAAAATTCGGAGTACTCGTAACCGAAGGCAGTGTATGAAGAGATGCATGACTGTGGATGAAGCGAAAGAAGTATGTAAGGATCGCAGCATGTGACAAACGGTGGTCTTTGCCTACCCCCTTGGGATACAGGCGTGATCATATGTATGTATGAATAAAACCCTTGTTAAAGGTATATGGAAGTCCGAATATTCTGTGACTAATTTGCATTGTATGTGTCTTACTAACGAAGGATATGGAAACATTGATCTTTGTTTAAACGCCAATTAGACTTTAAATGCCTAGACTAAATGAGAAAGCACAAAAGTAATTGCTAGAAGGATAACTGCCGATACAAAAGTGAAAGGACCCGTAATATATCCGCATTATTTAGCCGAGCGTAATATCAAGAACAATGCGTGTATAGTCAGACTTGATACACTAATTTCTACCTTAATCCTTCTTATTAAAGTTGAATAATGGAGAGTGAGAGATTAATCACGTCATATACAAATAAAACTCAAAATAAGAGTTAAACAGTCATGGCAATAAGAGGTCAGGGTAAGGCGATATTATAGATGTAAAAATTGAGAATGCCCAAAATCAGTCAATTTTGCAAGCCATTAAAAGATTGGAAAGAGATTTGTAAAATTATGTGAACGAAGTTGAAAAGTTTACATTAGCATGCAAGTTAAATGACAATCGAGTCTCAGACGCAAGTGATAAATAAAGTTGTTTATGAGGCAAAGTAATATGAACAATAGTAAGACAAATTGCTCAGTACATATACCAACATAATGTTTACAAGTATAATGATATACGACAGGATCAATTGAAAACTGTAATTAAAATGACTTTCCTTATCGTAATATTATTATATTATTATTGTCATTATATTATAATATTATTATCATTCCGTTGTTGCAAAGATACAAACTCTCAAAACCAAAATTGACCTCTACCTGTACGTAATGAACATCAAATTACATGAAATATTTCTTCAAGCGGGCAAAAATTTACTTAGAGTTTTGTGAAGCGATTGGAATAAAAAATATTCTTTAGAAGTTTACACAATATTATACAAGTGCCGTCAAGAGCTTATGGGCGCTGACCTTGAATGCGTAATAGTCATTTTATGAGTCAATGTCTGTATGTATGTCACGACGAGAATAAATTCATGCGCAGCACCCCCAAAATTTTTACTGAGAGTTGATTACTCGTGGAGGCACCTGGAGCCAAACCATGAGCTCTTATTGCATTGATAGTTAAGCTGCGCGACAGTTACAAATGTATACACGTCATATCCATCTGTCTCATAATATAAGTCAAACTATCATGGCAATAAAAGGTCATGGTAGAACCCCATGGCCTTCAGACAAAGTAACATTATCCTCGCGCAAAATGTATGGGAATGACATATATCACATGCCTGATTTATGTAATTTCCATACATTTTGTATTTGTTATGTTACTTTGTCTAGGTCTACTGTAGGCATGTGTGCACTGTTTAAAATAAATTAATTTCTCGTCGATCTCGTCTCGTGTGAAAGCTACGTTTGTATAACATAGCTTTTTATTATTTGCAGTCGTTCGACTGGAGTATCCAGACCCAGAGTGTGATCCTATCCTCATTCTTTTGGGGCTACATAGTGCTGCAGATCCCTGGTGGAATGATGGCAGACAGGTTCGGAGGAATGATCCTCATAACACTTGTTGTTTCGATCAATGCTGCCGTCTCCTTGCTGATCCCTTTCGGGGCTTTCTATGTGAGTAACTCAACTATATAAAATCTATGACTAGTCTGTCTGTCACTAGGGGCAGAAATCAGGCTACCGTTGAAGCTGAGATTTAAAGCAAAACCTGTTACATTTTTAAACGTAGCTTTTTGGGCATTTGAATTTGAAAATGTTTTCTTCGAATAAATTTTTAAGATTAAAGATATTGTCTCCTTCACCAGGGCGGCTGGCCGCTAGTATGCGCATTTAGAGTGATCCAAGGCTTATCACAAGGCTTTATATTCCCATCTAGTCACTACCTCATCAGCAAATGGGTTCCTTTGGAGGAAAAGAGCTCTTTAGGGACTATTATTTTTGGAGGTAAGTTCTTTGTTTACTATCTCTTCTCCACAGGTGGATCTAAAATGGGGATCCGGCAAAACTCACACCTTCTTTGAAAGAAGTACTCTGTGGTTGACTTATTCCAAAGATGGCGGATCAACATACTTCGAGCCACGCCATACACCAAAGACGAATCACATTTAAACATGTACAAACCAAGCATAGGTTATAAGCTGTTGATAGTTTAGACAGATAATGACTCACAACTTGTCCGTAACTTTGCCTTTACCATGATAATGGTTTTTCCAGGTGCCCAACTCGGTACAGCTCTCCAGCTGATAGTGTCAGGCTTCATATCTGACTACTGGGGCTGGCCGGCCATCTTCTACGTTAACGGCACTCTAGGAGCTATTTGGACTGTTGTCTATCTATTCCTGGGATCCAGTTCCCCAGAAAACTCCAAGATGATAAGTGCTGAAGAGAAGCTGTATATACAAACTTCTCTCGGACAAGTAGGGAAAACTAAGGTTGGTCAACAATAACAATACCAATACCCATTAAATCTATTTCTACTGCATTTATTCGTCGCATACTTGTAACTATTATGATTTTGCAGAGATTCGTGACCCCATGGAAGGCAATCTGGACATCTCTTCCCTTCATATCTCTGATAGTGGCTCACTGCGGACAGAACTGGGGCTTTTGGACCCTGATGACGGAGATGCCTTCTTACATGAAGCAAGTCCTAGGAGTGGACATCAAAGCAGTTAGTTGAAACCTTTATGCTCATAATTTTGTGATGGAATGAGCCTTTTTCCTTTTAAACACGTTCTAAATATAACCGGGCTTTGCACGATCCTCAAAAAATACCATATTTTAATGGTTTCGTGAAGTTTTAAATCATTTTGCTAATTGTTTACAGAACGGCGTGATGTCAGCTTTGCCGTACTTGGCCATGTACATACTCAGTTTTCCATTTGGATTTATGTCAGATCTCATTATCAAGAAGAATTGGCTCAGTATTACTACTACTAGGAAACTATCAAACTCTATTGGTAAGTCAGTAAGTAAGTAAGGTAGGGCCAATGGCAGATCCCGTTTGAAATTCGGAGCAGACAGACCAGGGACTATACTTTCACTACTGTAGAAAAATGTTATGTGAGAGAACAGAAAAATATCTAATTCTTTATATGAAATGATGCATAGCCTGATTATTTTATGTTTACTTCAAGGTCACTACGGCCCGGCCATCGCCCTCATAGGGCTATCATACTCTCCGGCTGGTGACGTCACATTAGCAGTCATGTTTCTGACCATTGTCGTCGGACTCAATGCGGGACAATATACAGGTTATTTGGTTAGTATTGTGTTGTTTGGCTTTAAGTTTTTTCTGAAATTTGAAAGGTACTAAGAGTGTCCTTATTCAGGTCAAATAACGCCATATCAAGTGCTTTTTCGTACTCGATTCTACCTTGCATGGCAGGTCACCAGGTTTCCAACCTCTTTAACGAAAGGTTATTTTTGAAGAGGTTGTGAAGTTGATAACTAATACTTTAATAGCATTTTGACTGACTTATAACGCTTATCAAAGATCTCCAATGAGCTACTCGGACTGACGGCTTAGCTTGCTCTCCGAGGCACTAAGAGAACTCGGACGGTCACTCATCCAACTGTCTTGGGTTGGGATTGCTGATCGAATTATTTACATAATAGCGACTGTGCCACGAGCCTTTTTTACGTACGGAGCTACTTTTAATATAGTTTTTCTACATTTCAGTTGGTGCACATCGACATGGCCCCTAACTTCGCCAGCACTCTAATGGGGATCACCAATTTCTTCGCTAATATCATTTCCATCATCGCCCCCATTGCAGCCGGCGCTATTATCAAGGATGAGGTGACTTTTCATATTTTCACGCCTTTTTTTACTGCCCCATGAGTTGTTACGACATCGACTTGATTGAAATTGTCGTTTATAAAGACAGATATATTATTTCGAGATGGCTTTCTTGGAATGGAAATTACCTCAGGATATTTTCTTTAACAAAACCTGACAATTCAATAAAAAAAATTAACGGATAAGAGTATAAGATAAACCCAAAACTCATTTAAACAGATTAGGATATAAACCTGCATCCATACATATATATACTTTTCTAGCATGTATATACGAACCTCCTTGGTATTATTTCTCTTCTTGCCTTATATTTTCTCCCTTGCCTTCTTTAAGCCTTATCTAGTGAACCAGAAATAAATTCATGGGTTAATTTAGGGTCCCATTTTCTCTCGCTATGTTCAATGTATTGCAAGGAGGTGTACATTTGTGTTATCAACAGACTGATGCCGACGAATGGCGCAAAGTATTCTACGTGGCGTCAGGCGTGTACCTAGTATGCAACAGCTTCTACGTCATTTTCGGCACCAGTGAGAAGCAAGCGTGGAACGAGGCACCTGAAATTACCAATAGCACTGGTACGATGGGAATATTCAGTTATATGTATACGTGTTCTAAAAGACCTATATATAGTGGCTGAGACGGCGATAGACTCACCCTCTGTCACGTTGGCACTTAATCATATTCAGTTATAAGTGGGTGTTGAGGAGCTCGTGGCACAGTTGCTATTGCGCATATCATTCGATCAGCGAAGTTAAGCAACCATACGCCTAGCCAGTAGTCGGATGGGTGACCGCCCGAGTTCCCTCCGTGCCTCGGAGAGCACGTTAAGCCGTCGGTCCCGGTTGCCAATTTAACATCTTTGGCAATCGTTACAGGTCAGTCAGAGGCCTAAGAGTGTCTGACAACTGGTTTAACCCAGATTGCCGATTTTTCTCGAAAAAGGGGTTGCGAAGGTCAGATGGCAGTCGTTTCGTATAAAAATCAGGTGATCAGCCACATCGGGTTGAATCAAGTGCCGACCACAAATACATGGGGTTAAAGCCAGGGAGATGATGAGTTAAAAGTGGGTATTGTTGTTTCAACACCTCTGCCTACCCCTTCGGGGAATACAAGCGTGAGCATATGTATGTATGTTTTCTTAATATTATACGAATATATTATGATTATATAATTCTTAAACACGTGTTGCACTTGGGAGGTATTTTTTTTAAATAGTGATAACACATCAAAACGTCTAATTTTGCTCTAATGCTATTAAAAATAAAAATTTCCTAACTACGTAATTAAAAAAAATGTGAATAACTCTATCTCTGTCTTCATATTTTTATTCTGTAAAATAAATAACTAAAAAAAGTAAATTTTTTTCAGAAGTTTCACCAGACACGCAGACGGAAAAAGTGGTGTGATCTACTCTGCCCATCGACCCTCTCTGAGAACACATTATCAATTTACTTGTAAATAGGAGTAGTACTCACGGTCTCCAATATCATGTTTATGGACATTAAATCAATTTATTATTTAGCTAGAAATATAAGACAAATTTTTATTTGTGAATTTGTAATGAAGCTTATGTAAAACTTAAAATACTATTTTTATTATGTAATTATTTATTTGACTGTATTTAATTTCATGACATGTAATAAAATATGTTAAAATTATTTCTATCTTTTTATTGCGACCCAATTATTTCAGTTTTTTTTTTTACATGAACTTTGAATAAACCTGTAGCAGCGTTTCTCCACTCGCTCATAGATGGCGCTACTCGCTAACAAATGCGAAGTTTTGAGTACAAATACACGAGAACCTAAATCGCGGCAGAAGAGTTTTCAAGCGCATTGCAGTATATATACAAGTTTCCAACTAGAACAGTTGGAGCCGCGGTTCCCCAGGCATGACACCCGCCTGCCTGGAAGATCTTCCCTTTGCTGGGGATGAGCATGATCACTCGCTCCCCCCACAAACCCTTTCAAATGCCACTAATACATTACATTAATTTGTTCGAAGTCAGTCAAGTATTTTAATCCTGTCACGAAAGTAGTTGCAAATTAATCGCTTGTATAACATTGCTATGAAATCTTCCTTCTCAGACATTTGCAGATAACTGGAATATTATATTACTAGCTGTGCCCCGCAGTTTCACCCGCGTAGGGTTAATTTCATGGGTATCCCGCAGGACCATTATGTTTTTTAAATTAAAAGTAGCCTAAATGACTCCTTGTACTATTAGCTACCTGCCAGAGAAAGTCCCGTTAAAATCGGTCCAGCCGTTTCAGAGATTACCCGGAACAAACAGACACACGGACAGAATTTAAAGCTTGGTTTTTTAGTGTCAGTAGCGTGTCTACATTCCTATGCATTTAGTGAAAAGCTGTTTTAAAAGATTTTGGAATTACAAACAGACACTTCAATTTCATTTATCTGTATAGAGTATAGATATCTATTTCATAAAGTTCAAATTTAGAGCACTCGTAACCGGAGGAAGTGTGTGTGTAGACGAATCGAAAAATATGTAAGGATCGAAGCATATTGTGTCAAAAGGTTGTCTCTGCCAACCCGCGTAGAATTTTAATTTGATTTTTAAATTAAGGTTCCACCTAAGTTACTTAGTGTAACATTAGCTATCTGACGGTGAAAATTCTGTTTAAACCGGATTAGCCGGTTCTGATATTATCCGGAACAAACATACAGAGAGACAGAGAAAAAAAAATTATTGTTTTTTTTTTTAGTTGAGTAGGTACTGCATTTACATGCATAAGCATTTAGTGAATAGCTGGTAATTTGGAATATTAGACACTTCAATTATATTTATTACATTACATTAAACGTATGGAATTGTGACAGAAATAACTGCAATCCAATAATGTCAATGAACGAAGATTTATGCCACCGGAACATGCAGTTCCGTAATATATATGGTGAGAGCAACACAGACTGACGCATTTCCGGATATAAGCCCTTTATAACCTTGCGTTGGAGTTAATGTTTGTTACTTTACAAGGGACATAACATGTGTGCTAAAGATTAGCCTGATTAACTAGGTTTATTAATAGGATGATTCATCTGAGGTCGTTGGCTCGTGTCGAGTATCCTATGTTTTGCGGTAGGTAATTATAACAATAATCATGTTCAGACAATATCGCGCAACGCCATCTAGGCAGAAACTAAACTAAACTAACACTTTGGGTATCAGAGAACGGATATGATAGTTAATATGTATTTTTCACTAAATAATTTCACTCAATACCTAAACTTACCCAATAAATCTAAGCCAGGCAAGACAAACATAAACTTTTTCAAATCTATACATCTATATCTATACACAGATACATACAGGTAAGTGTCTGTTTGTAATTCCAAAATTACAGCTTTTCACTAAATGCATATGAAAGTATACACGTTACTAACACAAAAAAAAAACAGTTTTAAAATTTTTCTATGTCTGTCAGTCTGTCTGTTTGTTCCGGTAATCTCTGAAACGGGTGGACCGATTTTAACGGGACTTTCACTGGTAGGTAGCTGATCTTCACGAGTAAGTAAGTTTCAAGGAGTAACTTAGGCTACTTTTATTTATTAAAAATATAAGGGTTGAAACTAAATCTACGCGGGTGAAACTGCGGGGCTCAGCTAGTATTTACAGAAAAGATTATGCTTTGACTCGATAATCGAACCCCCCTACGTAGTGTAGCATATTTCCCATTAGAACAATAGTGTTGTGTCTCGTCGACAAGTAATTGATTATTGTTGAATTATATTTTCGCAAAATATTGTATTTATTGGAATATCAGATTCTTAGAACAGATATTCTGGAATACTTAATTATTAACCGATTTCAAAAAGGTAGGTTCTCAATTTGAAAGACAGTTTTTTTTGTAAGGAGAAAAAAATATTTGCGACACTCACCAAACAGATAATCCGACTGAGTTAAAATGAACTAATAAAACTTTTTTTTTACGAATATGTCAAAAATAGTTATTTGTTATACAAGAGTGCAAAGTTGCTTTTTAACCGCGTGTTCAATTTTGATGACCGAGCAAGCGAATGATTCTAAAATTGAATCACGAGCGTTAGCGAGGGAATCAAAAGAGCACGAGGTGAAAAATCTTTGCACTCGAGTGCAACACGTAACTTTTCATTCCACCTCAGCGAGGAAATGACTAAATGCAAAAAAAAACGTTTACAATCACAAGCTAGGTACACTTTTATTTCAGTTTAGGTATTAATTACTACATTATGACAGGTAAGTATCACAGAATAATCTTTAAATTATAACAATACTAAGGTACTTCCACTCAGATATTGAAGATTAAGAATACTCTTTCCGAGATGGTGGGATGAAAAATTTTTTTTTATATAAGTACGCCGCCGTGTCAAATATCAAGACAGTCTGCCCTGAAATAAGACGGCTACTAGTTTATAAGATGACATTATCAAATAGCTCGACCCGTGAATGTGCAGTGACCATGACTCTGACGTAGCACCATTGTTCATTCGTATCGTCATTGCCAATGACAGGCTTAGAGAAAAAAACAATCATTAGAAACCAAACGCAGTGCGCGACCGCGCGTCGATCGGGATATTAGATACTATTTTTTAATAAAAAAAATTTGTTACGGAATCAGTTCCTATTTTAAATAATTTACTTAATTATTATATTTTTTTGTGTGCTTTTAAATATAAAAATGACAACAAGTGAAGATGTTCATGATGTTGTTAAGAAACCAAGTAAGTGTTTGGAATAATTAATATTTTAGAAAAAATAATATAATCATTGCAATATTATATGCATTTCTCATTTTACAAAAGTATAACATTTTTTTTAGGGACACACATGTGGCAAGTTTGTTTCTATATTTATTTAATATGATTAATTTAAATTAATTAGGTACAATTTAAAAATCATGCATTCCATTAACTGAATAATAAAAAAAAAAATTTTTTTTTTGTACATTTTTTACTTTTTCAAAAAAAAAAACATTTTAGTAGTACTTAATTTTACTTTATATCAATATACCGTGGAATTATTTTTATATTTGTTATTGTTGTGTGTCTGTCGTGTGAGTTGAATTAAATGTCAACCTCCATTTTTCAAAAGAATAACGAAAATGAAAATGATTCCGCTCAGGCCCTGGTAAGGAACTTATGAATGTCGAAAAAATTATAACATAACAGATTTTAAATTGGTGATAATTTCTTGAATTTGACGTATTTTTAGATTTCTAAGACAATGCATTATTTGTTATTAAAACTTAAATCCTTAGTTAAATCCAAAAATTTATTAAAACCGGAATTAATTACAACTGAGAACAAATTGGAGTAATCCGTTACACTTAGCTGAAACGTTGCAGAGCGCGACTCGAATTAGGAAGGAGGTAATTTATCTTAACACATAATGTCTGCAAAGGGAAGTTAGCAAAATTCTGTGCGTTAGGTGTAAGCTGCATCTATACATCTATAAATGTTCGTAGTAAACTAGAACACAAAGGACGTTGGGGCCTACCTAGCCGTCATACAGTTTAATACTAGTACGGAGGGTAGATTTGAATCTCATTGCTGTTAGAAATCGAACTAAGCAGATGTTCAAATCAAAGCACATAATTATGCATACCATCATACATTGCAGAAAGAAATATGTTTTACGTAATTACGATCTATACATACAAATAAAATTGAAGTGTCTGTTCGTAATGCCAAAATTCCAGCTTTTCACTTAATACATTATGAAAGTATACACAGGATATACGTTAAAAAACCAATTTTGAATTTTTTTTCTGTCAGTCTGCCTGTCTGTTTGTTCCGGATAATCTCTGAAACGGCTGGACCGATTTTTCCGCAACAATAAAGATGAAACTAAATCTACGCGGGTAAAACCGCAGGACACAACTAGTCTATACATCTATACAGATAAATAAAATTGAAGTGTCTGTTTGTAAATCCAAAATAAGAGTTTTGCACTAAATGCATTTGAAAGTATACATGCTACTGTTACTAAAAAACCAAGTTATAATTTTTTTCTCTCTCTGTCTGTCTGTTTGTTCCGGGTAATATCCGAAAACGCTGGACCTATTTTAACGGGACTTTCACTGGCATGTAGCTTATATATCAAGGATAAACTTAGGCTACTTTAATTTAATAAAAATATTAGGGTTCCGCGACAATAAGGATGAAACTAAATCTACGCGGGTGAAACCGCAGGGCACAGCTAGTATTAAATATTTTACCATACTCGACAAAGGAGTAAAAAAGGATTTAGGATTTACTCAGTAGACGTACAAATAAGAAATAAATAAAACCAGAATATCAAATTTCGTTTCTCGACATTCCCCTTCATATCATATTGGAATTTATTAGTAGGTAACGATGAATGAGGATAAAAAATCGTATCGTAAAAAAAGCGCTAAGCGATGAAGATAGGACGAATATTTAATTGGAGAAATTACAGTCCGTAAACACATACAAATGTGACGCTGTACACAATTTTTATTGTTTTTTTCTCTAATCAGTCGACATTGGAAACTGATGGTCGATTTACCTTAGATTTGATTTGCCTATTTTATGTACTTCAAGAAACCACCGAGGGAAGTAGTTCTCAAATACGTTGTTAAGTATTGCAATATTAACTTATTATAAATTATGTACAACTAAAAATAATATAAACACAGAAACTACGCCAACAGAGACATACCATGAAATTAAACCCAATTAAAATTCTTTTCATAATACCACTAATTTACGTGACATAGCGACCAAATTACCAGCTAACGTTATCACCTTTGGAGATCTATGACCTATTCCAATATCAGCAATCTACTTCATTGCATTACTAAAGTAAGTAGCATTATAATTATTTCCATCGGAATGCAATATTGACAAAACAAATACGTGAGTCAATCACACTGCTCTGTTATGACAAGTATCGGTAGACGATCAAATATTTGTACTATCAGACACTTGTGTGAACTAATCAGACGGGTGTAAACACATTCACGTATCTCTGTAATACAGTGTTTGTTACGGAGCTTACAGGATTTGGTACGATAGCCGTATAATGTCCCTAAAGGGGTAGTTAAAGATGTTACATGATAATTAGATCATCATCTTCCTGGCCTTATCCCATACATTGTTGGAGTCGGCACTTGATTCAACCCGTTGTGGCTGAATACCGGCATCTTAATACAAAGTCATTTTACGGCACCTTAGGTATCCTAGGTTCAAACAGTTGTCACACTCTCTTAGGCATCCGGCTGAAATGAAAAGATTGCCAAAGATGCTAAATTCACAACCGGACCGACCGACGGCTTAACATGCTCTCTGAGGCACGGAGGAAACTCGGGCGGTCACCCATCCAACTACTGGCTTGGGTTAGGATTGTTTATTTCGCTGTTCGAATGATATGCGAAATAGCAACTGTGCCATGAGATAATAAGATGCTATTAACTTTTTCTCAGACTACAGATTTCGCAACGATTTTTTCCATCACCCTAAAGTTAGTGATGTGACATCACGGCTCTTAAATTTGTAGACTCATTGAAGCAGATCGGTGAGATTGGAACATGAGTCGTTTGTAATGTTGTTCAAAGAACACAGCATCCAATCTTGTTTGGTAAGCGATTGATAAGAAGGTATGAAAGTAACGAAAAAGAACCAAAACGCACTGTAATGATTTCAGTCTCGAGGTTACCTATTGTCGGTCAGCAAAAGATAAATTAACTATTGTGAATACCAATAAGTACGTATTGTGTATTTCGATGTGAAGGCACAGTATACATACAAGCTTAAGCATGGAATATACAAGCAGTATGGAAACTTGGAACAAATCGTTCGAAATTACACACTCATTATAGTAGGGGAGCCCACGATGCTAAATGGGGATTTACTCGAGCGTCATAGAGACCTATTGGGTTGCAAGCTTAGATGATAATAAGAAAATAATGTCATATAATGTATACCTTTTCATCGGTGGGGGAAGCGGCTATAGCTATAGCAAATTTGTAAAAAAAAAAACAGTTATGTGGACATACTCAAGCGCGTCAGATATAGATGGCATAAATGTCCTACGTATTTTTAATAATGAATCGATGTTAAACTGATCGTTTGCATGATGGGAGTGGTCGTAGGAAAGGGTTGAAAATGAAAAAAAAAAATTTCTTAGGGGGTGTTAAGTGAACCTTTAATAAAGCTCTCATGCAATAATTTGACGATTTCGATGTGACGCAAACTCGCGGCCATTATTATAATATGAAAAAAAATTCGCAATTTTGCAATATTCAAGCGCGTCAGATTAAGATATATATGGTTCATCTTTATGTCCTAAACGTGTTGTCTCATAATCTGACGATTATCTAGAGGGATTCGCCTAATCTGATACTAAAAAAATATTTTTTTAAAACATCCTTTATCCTGGACGCGCGGCCTTATTTGTGAGGTTCATATTTGGTGGAGGTACTTAACCGGGTACAAGGTATCCCCCTGTATATTAATTTGCCGCGCTTTAGGAAAACACGAAATCCCCGCTTGGGCTCCCCTACTATTAACGTGGTGACACCCCGTGCTTTCAACAGGGGGTGTCACGATGAGACCGAACATGTATACGTCATTTACGTGTTTTATAGACATTTTTTGACTTCAAACCTACAGAATTGACATTAATTTCACAGTCTTTTTTCTTGTTTCCGTACTGCTTAGTAAGCTTATTCTTCTCGAACTCTGTTCGAGTATAGTATAGTCGGTTTCACCCGCGTAGATTTAGTTCCATCCTTATTGTCGCGGAACGTTAATATTTTTAATAATAACTAGTGAAAGTCCCGTTAAAATCCGTCCAGCCGTTTCAGAGATTACCCGAAACAAACTGACAGACAGACAGAGAAAAATTTGAATACTTGGTTTTTTAGTCTCAGTAGCGTGAATACTTTCATATGCATTTAGAGAAAAGCTGTAATTTTGGAATTATAAACAGACACTTCAATTTTATTTATCTGTATAGATGTAAGCTTAAGGAAAATATATACATACGTGCAAACGTACAGCTAAATTCATCTATATAACATAAACACTTGGTTACTAAAAGGTCCATTTTCAAGTTGCAATCTAAGCAGTCTATGTTTATTCTAATATCGTTCGTCACCTGTGTCTTATCTAAGAAGGCAGTTGCATCGTAAATAATAAATCTCAAATAAACATAATGACGGGTACTTAAATGATTTGTTAGTTTCAGTACAATTTAATGATTAAATAAAGACACTGTAACATGTAAGTAAATGTTAGTTTGCACTTAGACTAAAGGTGTATGAACCTTTAGTCTTATGCATCATAAAACATGAACTAAACTAAACCACGTATGGTTTTATTTCACTAAAAACTATTTTACTTCTTTGATTAAAGTAGTCTATTACTCCATGTAATATCAGCTATGTGTCAGTGCAAGTCCAATTACAATCGGTCCAGCCGTCAAAGATTAGCTGGAACCAACAGTCTGACAAACAAAAATAAACCATTATGAAATTTTTTTTTTTTCAAGTTCCGAATTTAATTTCATAACATGTGGTTAGTAAAAACTGTTAATTTGGAATCACAAAGAGATACTTTCCTTTTATTTATCTGTGTAGATTTTAAAATGGTTAGGAAATATACAAACACGCGGGATTTGAACCAACGACATGCAGTTGCTATGCAAACTGTCTTAAATTTCAAAACTATTTAAATTATACTATACTACAAGAGAAGAAGTATATTGTGTCAATACGTCACTACAAATAAATAAAATGCCTAAAGATTCGAAATTTATTGTTTTATTATATTTAGCCTCTTTTATATCCCGGTTAAAGTACGCAAAACTTTATTGCTCATAAATCAAGATTAAATTTTTCAAAAATAAAAGTATTTCTACTTTGCATTGATATTGCTATAATTCTAATATTTGAGATACAAACGCAACACGTATGGCGTTTGTTTTTCGAAAGTGGATTATGGTTGAATGGCAACGATCTAGCGATGACTTCGTTCGCGTGCGTTCCTTTTGGTTAATACTCATTTAAATCCGCAATTGGTCTTAGCGTGATAGATTATCCAATTTTTTAGGCCTTCCTCGATAAATGAGTTATCTAACACTGAAATAATATTTCAAATTGGACCGGCAGTTCCTTAACGCGTTCAAGCAAACAAACAAACATTTCAGCTATATATATTTATCAGATGTATGAATTGTTTCAGAGTCAATACTGGGAGTGCGGCACATTCAGGTGGCGTTGCTGTTCTTGGCTCTCGTCTTGGCTTTCAGTATGAGAGTCAACATGAGCATGGCTATAGTGGCTATGACTGACGGGACGGAAGATGTGAGTAATATCTTCAAGGATTTATACATAAAATGTATTATTATCTTAGTCTTAACGAGGCAGACAATAAAAATAAAGGTGCCAGGATTTAAAGATTGTAGTATCTGTTTATACGCGTAGTATATGGCGCGTAGTATGCTTAAGGCGTGAACATAATATGTATTTGTATATAAGACGTTTCTAGTGACTAGACAGACACATATTTTGGTTATTCTTTCCATCCTAGTTCTGAGTTTCTTGTTAGTTCTTCTTAGAAGGCTAGTTTCCTAGTGGTCAGTTTTCACGTTCTTAAGTGCCTTACTAGAGCGTTAATTGAGTAAATTATTTTGACTTTGTTTTTTTTTATTTCATTTTACAATTTATTTTGTGCCCCGCGGTTTCAACCGCGTAGATTTAGTTTCTTCCTCATTGTCGCGGACCCCTAAAATTTTTCATAAATAAAACTAAAAGCCTAAGTTTCTCCTTGAAACATCAGCTACCTACCAGTGAAAGTTCCGTTAAAATCCGTCCAGCCGTTTCAGAGATTACCCGGAACAAACAGACAGACAGACAGACAGAGAAAAATTTTAAAACTTGATTTTTTTGTGTCAGTATTGTGTATACTTTCATATGCATTTAGTGAAAAGCTGTTATTTTGGAATTACAAACAGACACTTCAATTTTATTTATTTGTATAAATATAGATTTCTTTTGTATTTGATTTAAATTTTCCAAAATTGAACTGACAATGTCCTTGTGTACTACGACAATATGATGGAAAGTTAGGTTAAGAAACATATAGGGTCACAACGTTTTATTAAGGTAAATCGTAGCGCTTTTATTCAGGTATTTTTTGCCTAGTAAATGACCTGATGATTGCCTGATACTTGAATCTGAAGCCGTACCACTCACGGGACAACCACATGTTTATTTCTCTATAGCAATCCAGTTGTCAAGGTTTCAATCCGTGTGTTTTCAACAGTGAATATCACAGGATTTTTCCCAATTATGTAAACGGCAACGTATAAACAGATCGAAAAGATTACAGAATCATGATAAGATACAATCTGATTATCATCAAACTAACGTAACCTTTACATGATGAAATCAATAAATCACATTTTTCCTCTGAACATGTATCTAAGTCACAGATGTGAAATGGATAATTGATAAGATAACGCTGGTCAAATAATCTCAAGTGCGTACTTGTAAGCGTCAAACGTTTAACTGAACGGTAAAGTATAAGAAAGGGCATAGAAGGGCGGCTTCTTTCAGTTGAGAATCTGAATCAGAGGAGGATCTCAAATCACCAGTCGTTCCATTACAGAAGTTCTGTTCAATATGCAGAAAATATGTTCCAATTAATAAAATAATAATGGATTATTCTTAAATAAGGCATTCTTTTGAAATCTTAATAATAATAAGGAATTTCTATAAAAATAAATTTATTATGAAAATGTCAATAATTTTTTCATATACTCCTTAGCAAGACCTTTCATTTTATACTCAAATTGAGGTAGTGCAAAAAAATCCGCCTTATTGGAATTGGAATGACGTCACATAGCTATAAGCATGTATTATCATTCAGTAATAAGCGTGTATATTGAATTTCAGCTCGATTGGTTAGATTCCACCCATACAATCATACATACATTGCAAGTTAATAGAAAGCATGTAATAATAGCTGTAAACAATATGAGGTCACAACTATGATTTAGTTTTCAAAAAAATACAAAAAAAATACAAAAACAAAAACAAAGTTTTGAAGTGTTCATAATAATGTTTTCAATAAATATTTCTATAATCCGAGATGTACGCCTATTATACTTACCATAAGTAACTTGATTGAGACATTTATACGTTTGTATCTATCCTTTATCCTCGTCGTACCACCAGCTTATGCCACCAGTGGTACGTATGGGTGCGTGAGCCTGTTAATGCCAATGGGAGCTGGCTTCCTGTATTTTTTATTTTTGGGGCACCTCTTGTACGTAATCACTTATCGTGAGATGGGTAATGACGTCTTGTGCTGAGTAAGCAAATTGTTTGAGTTAGCATAATTCGCAATGGATCGCTTTTATGCCTAATCTAAGACGTGATCGATCTTTCCTCTGGGATGTATTTTGGCAACGAATTAAAGCTTTTCATATTTATTTAAGTAGACAGGCGTGGAGTATGGTTTTGTGAAAATGTTGCAAGAATCACGAGTTTTGTGCTCTGACCTTGATTGCACAGTGGCTTGATTCGATCACAATGGGGATTTTTGAACTTTTTTCCAAGATATTGTAATTGTTTATTATTTTTGGTATAAATTGCATTTTCACCATTAATTTAAAATTCCCTGTCGATTCCCTGTGATTTTAGCGTATTGGTGACTGGACTCGGTTTTAATTAATAGTAAAAAAAATATTTGTATGATGAATATGACGCGACGCAGAAAAATATATGGGTAAAAATTAGATACGGTAACTATACGGATTATAATTTCAGCATTTTCCTCAACCTAATCTTTCCTTAAACTCGGTAAAAACTGATTTGAAGATGCCCTTGGTAATGGTCAAGATGTGATTATCATACCCAGATTATCATAACTTTATCAGACAAAACATGTCCAAGATATGAAGTGTAAGATGTTGATGACATTTTAAAGTGTCAGCAAAAGTGAGGCCCAGCAGATAATCTTCAGGTGGATCTATCATCATTATCAGAATCAAATCTCGACATACTTTTGTAAAATTTAATCAAAGATTCTAAAATGAAAACTATGCAAAAACCGTGAACTGTCAGAACAGATGTTTTAGGTGGACGAGATTTGACGCACAAATCAAGATATGATCTTGCGATACTGAATCTTATTTCCTTGGTCTATAATTCGATATTTGAACAACTAGTCACGTATCAAGCACGTGCCATCTGAACATTGATTGCTTAGGATGGATAGTCGTCTATCTGACTAGCTGTTGCCCGCGAATTTTTCACGTTTTTGCAAACATTGATGTTTCGCTCCTATTGGTTGCAGCGTGGTGTTATAAAGCCTTTCTGGATAAATGAACTGTTCAACACATAACGAGGTTTTCAATTCTAATCTGTAGTTCTTGAGATTACCGCGCTCCAACAAACAAACAAACTCTTCAACTTTATAATATTAGTAAAAACACAGCGAAGAAGCAGTTGAAGAAAAAATTGGCACGTCAGACTGTAATTAACAGCGCTCTTCTCCCCTTCGTGGTGCTCTGGCAAACTAAGTCACCTTAGGAACACACTCAAAGGTAGCATTATTTATTTGTGATCTCCTGTAAGGTGGAGAAAAGGTCCACAGTCTGGCAGCTCTAAATTTCAAATCCTGTAATGCCCTACTTATAATAAAGTTCCAATATTCTCAGGACTTAAATCATTATATACAAAACTTGTTTTGGATTATATAATCAATTTCTGCTACCTGATGTTTGGCTAATGTAACCATACGCTGTATACGTTAGTAAATATCACGTCTTAATAGATTACAAATACCTGTAAAGTTTACTAAGTTGACCACTTTGAGACACGTTTGTTCTCATAACATAGTTAGACAAACGATTCGAAATGTCCTATAAGGATTCGATACTATCAATTTGTCCTTCGCATCATATACTGTTGCATTTTCACCTCACTCATCACTACACTTTTTCTTCTGTCAGCTAGAGAGCTGAGATATGACACAAAACTGGACCTTGCAAAGGTTTATCATGGAGGACTTTGTGGCCCAGTTTTTATTGCTCATATCATTCAATCTGCGAATTTAAGAAACCCTTACCCAAGCCAGTATTTGGATGGATAACCACCCGAGGTGCCTCCGTGCCTCAGAGAGCTCGTGAAGCCGTTGGTTCCGGTTGCCACTTGAGTATCTTTGGCAAACATTACAGGTCAGTCGGAGGCCTAAGGGAGTCTGACTACTGGTTTAACCCAGATCACAGATTTTCCTCGTAAAAAGGGTTGCGAAGGTCAGATGGCAGTCGTTTTGTATAAAAATCAGGTGATCAGCCACATCGGGTTGCATCAAGTGCCGACAACAATGTATGAGAGGGGAGCAAGGGAGACAATGACAAAGTTTCATCAGGCAAAAAAATCCCAAAAAAATTCTAATTGAGAATTTGAAATTTATTGAGATTTTTTTGCAGGCTAGTGGTATTAAGCGCCTTCGGGACTGATAGATACATACATATGCTCACGCTTGTATCCTATGGGGGTAGGGACTGATCTGAATAATTATTTAAATTTCCCTACACGATCAATATAGTTTACTGATTTTTTTTCTATGACTAAATCATTAGTGATGCCGCAGTTTAATAGTCAGTCATGCATAGCTTTACGCCGAGCCCAATCGTGATGACTCAGGCTAAACTAATAAATTCTTTCAACTACCGCTGAACATTTTTACAAAGTGTACTGCACTATTGCACGTGATTTACGCGAATTATAGTATAGTTCCATGGGCTATAACTAATGGAAAGGAATAATCCATACAACGTGAAGTTTATTCCTAGCATTTTGCTGTGCTAAGATGATAACCAAGTTGTTTTGTTCAAATTATTTATCCATTTACACCTGTCAACACAGATGCACAATAATATCATCATGTGGGTAGTGGATGTTACATGCAATAAAATGTTTAACCATTTAACAATAGCACATAATTGAACACTCGAGCACACACATACCCAAACATGGTTATTATTATTAAATATTTGTACATTATTTGTCATACGCCTTGTTCTTTCTCATCTGCCTTGTGTAATTTAATCTAGTTTAATACATATTTTAAGGAATGTGTTTTTAATTTAATTTATGTAAAAAACAATGTTTAATTTAATGTGTACCAACTGTACAACTGTATGTAAGCATGCGGTGTTCACCTTTAAGTAATTGTACATTTAGCTTCATATAAATATATGTCGTTTATGTGCATGTAATAATGTATCAATTGTTGGTGATCCTAAATAAATAAATAAAAAAATAAATAAAAATAAAATAATAGCAAGGTCTACGGCGTGGTTTTCCTTGTCAATTAAAAGATACTATATTTTCAGTTTGTGGTTTGCATTATGCGTAATAGATATTTGGAATTTGAGTTCCCTGCAACAGTTAACCTGAGCTCTTATTGCAATGATAGTTCAGCTGTGTGACAGTGATGAAAATGAAAATGAAAATGAAAATGATTTATTCAGTTTAGGCCCTGGTAAGGCACTTATGAACGTCGAGGAATCTACCACCGGTTCGGAAACTAGCCTTCTGAGAAGAACCGGCAAGAAACTCAGCTGGCATCATGTACATTTCATTACACAGTAAAATAATAATAATTACAAAAAAAAAAACATCATAAATTATTCACAATAGTGAAAATTGTATCAGCATGCATGTGTAAAAAATAATAATTAAAAACGTAAAAACAATACCAAATGATTTACATATCATGTTTGCATACCATGTCATTGCCAGGAGCTACTTGTGCAGAGTTTTAATTCCATATGTCTTTATCATTTATGTAATCCGAAATTGTATAATAAGCTTTCTTCATCAGTACAGTTTTAATGTGTGTCTTAAATTTATCATAATTTAACGCGTTTATTGACTGTGGGATTTTATTGTAGAAACGAACACAATTCCCCATGAATGATTTATTTACCTTTGCTAACCTGAATCTAGGAGCTACAATTTTGTGTTTATTTCGTGTTGAAATTGAATGAATGTCCGAGTTTAAATTGAATAGATGAATATTTTTTTTCATGTATAGCAAATTCTCATAAATGTACAGTGACGGTAGGGTGAGAATATTTATTTCTTTAAATTTATCTCTAAGAGAATCTCGGGGGTCCAGCGAGTATATTGCCTTGATGGCTCTCTTTTGAAGTATAAAAATTGAATCTAAGTCTGTTGCGGAACCCCATAACAATACGCCATATGACATGACACTATGAAAGTAAGCGTAGTAGACTAATCTAGCAGTATCAATATCCGTCATTTGTTTAATTTTTCTAACCGCAAACGCAGCTGAACTAAGCTTTTTTGACAATGCTTCAATATGGGCGCCCCATTGTAATTTAGAATCTAAGGTAAGACCTAAGAATACTGTGCTTTCGACCAACTCCAATTGACTCCCAACTAATGATATATTTGTATCTATTTGCGATGTATTAGGTGGTGAAAATCGGATACATTTTGTTTTTTTAGAATTTAAAACGAGATTATTGGCATCAAACCATTTTGAAACAGATGTTAGAGTTTCATTTAGTGCCTTAAGATCGTTGTCTTTTCTACTCACTTTGAAAACTAAAGATGTATCATCTGCAAATAGAACAATATCACAGATATTTTCTACAACAAGTGGTAGGTCATTGATATACGCTAGAAACAGGAATGGGCCTAGTATGGAGCCTTGCGGCACGCCTGTTTTGATTATTGACCCCTTGGATGTTACACCACCGACGCCAACTTTCTGATGACGATTTGATAGGTACGAGGATAAAAGGTCGAGAGCATTTCCGCGAATTCCATAATAGTTTAGCTTAAGAAGTAGCGTACGATGATCCACACAGTCAAAAGCTTTAGAAAGGTCACAGAAGACTCCTACTGCACCTACACGTGTATATGATGTGTATGATAGATGTATACACATCATATACACGTGTCTCATAAATGAGTGAAACTATCATGGCAATAAGAGCTCATGGTAAGGCCCCTGATCCCTTACTGTTTTGCTAAAGTGTTACTCCAAGAGGAAATAAGGTAGAAGGCATTTTTCAAGGTTTTCCTGCCAAATCTTGCGGAAGTCACATGGATATTATGTATCATGGACCATATGTTTGATGTATTTGCAATCTCTCCTCTCCCAGAATGCGTGGGAAGATGTGTTACAGGACCCAATTTTTAACGAAAACTCATAGGTGCAAACGTGACAAGTTGTGGGTTTATCGCCGTCACAGGCATTAAACATACTTTTTTGAATGACTTCTCAGAATTGACAGACGAAGGGATTTCCACTAAAAAGTTACTGTAATGAACTTAATTTTTGCATTGTTATTTGCAGTCATTCGACTGGAGTATCCAGACCCAGAGTGTAATCCTGTCCTCGTTCTTCTGGGGCTACATAGTGCTGCAGATCCCTGGTGGAGAGCTGGCGGCCAGGTTCGGAGGGATGATCCTCATAACGCTTTGTATTTCCATCAATGCCGCCGTCTCCTTGCTGATCCCTATCGGAGCTTACTATGTGAGTTTTGTTCTTATCATCATCATTATCATTGCCAAGGTGCCAAACAAGCATTTATAATCCTGTACTATGTAATTTGCTTAAGTCCTTCCAACGATTTAAAAGTATTTAATAGTAAGAAATTTAATATTTTTGAGTTTGAGTTGAGGCATTCAGAATACCAGATAGCGGCTATTCTAGCCTAAAACGGTTGGCACACCAAGAATGCAATGCGTACATTCAACCTCATATCGCTAACATAATAAACAGAAACACAACAGCTAAATGAAAACGGATGGTCTCAATAAGCCTTTTCAATACATTTTACAATGTTTGACTTAGAACATTTGCGGACAATTTCTAAGTCTCAAGTTGTTCATCAACTTATTCATCCGAAAAAGATCTAAATTGACATTGTCCACTTGACTATTATAGATTAATATTATTTATTTTATCTGGTTTAGCTATCTCACATCTTTTAATGTCGTCTATACTAATATTATAAAGAGGAAAGATTTGTTTGTTTGTTTGTATTGAATAGGCTCAGACATTACTAGACCGATCTTGAAAGTTCTTTCAGCAATGGCTAGCTACATCATCAGCAAGTAACATAGGCTATATTTTATCCCCATACTCCCGCGGGAACGGAAACTACGCGTGTGAAACCGCGTGATGTCCACTAGTGGTAGATAAGATGTTTTGGATAGCCAGTTTAATAGACTAACATATTAATGCTTCTCTCATCATCACTATCATCAGTCATCCATATCCTGTGTGATTAGGAGCTCATCAGTTAGAAGTAGAAGGGTACATATTGCTATCTGCTTGTCCAGGGAGGCTGGCCGCTCGTGTGCGCGTGTCGAGTGACCCAAGGGCTATCACAAGGCTTCTTATTCCCCTCGGCTCACAACCTCATCAGCAAATGGGTTCCTCTGGAAGAGAAGAATTCTTTGGGGACTATTATCTATGGAGGCAAGTTTAATTGATTCATAATAAAACTGAAGACCTAAGATGAAACTAAGCTTTAGTTTCATCTCGAAAAGTTGTTATACTATCCACACTTAAAGAGCTATTCCCGACTGGTCCCTTGATCTATGAAATCATAATATAATAGATGCAAGATATGACAAGATTATAAAGTGAACATTATTGTTGCGTATTTATCAATCGCTTTTTCCGTGGCAGTTGCCAATATGATTCACAACTAATTGTCTATCTCTAGGTTCTCAGCTAGGCACAGCTCTTCAGCTGATGGCATCAGGCTACATAGCCGAGTACTGGGGCTGGCCCTCCATCTTCTACGTCAATGGCACGCTGGGAGCTCTCTGGACTGTAGCCTACGTATTTCTCGGTGCCAGCTCCCCTGAAAGTTCAAGGATGATTAGTGCCGAGGAGAGGCTTTATATACAGACTTCTTTGGGACAAGTGGGGAAACCGAAGGTTAGTTATCATTTTGATATCAGTTGCAGGTTCTAAGTATTAAAATATATTATAGTCTTGTTGACTCGTCGAACTTTTCCTTTTCTTGTGATTTATGTTTTTCTTTCCTTGAATATTTACAAATATATAAGGATTAATAGTAGCCAAATCGGTTCTCAGTTTTATTATATTAGTCCATTCTCAAGTTCTAGCGAGACAAACGAACAGCAATTCATTTTATATGTATGGAAGATAAATAAGTTTTGTTGTCTAATGTTATGTATGACAATCTTAACATAGATTATAGTCAGACAGATAAGGACTTATCCCGTAATATTTGGGGTCAGTGAAATGGTTTCATTCAGTCATGTTAACTTGTTATCTTGGCATCACCTTAGATCCTTTATTAGATTGAAAATTACTCTCTAACAACGTTTACTTTATATATATTTTCGTTAACTAATTGTAACTATGTTCTTATTTTGTAAAAATGCAATTTCAGAGACTTTTGACCCCATGGAAGGCAATTTGGACATCTCTTCCCTTTATATCGCTGATAGTGGCTCACTGTGGACAGAACTGGGGCTTCTGGACCCTGATGACGGAGATGCCTTCTTACATGAAGCAGGTGCTTGGGGTGGACATCAAGGCGGTTAGTTGAAACCTTTATTAATATATAAATAATGTTTTACCATTCAACAGAACACAATGTTTACTTGCTGTTAGGTTGCTGAGTGGCATTCCACATATGTGTCTCGCTTGAAAAAAATATTGATTACTCACTCACTTATAAGAATGAGTGTAACGCCTATTAAAATGCATAAAATAGATGTATTTTTTTCACAGAACGGCGTGATGTCAGCTTTGCCATACTTGGCCATGTACATACTCAGTTTTCCATTCGGCTTCATGTCAGATCTCATTATCAAGAAGAATTGGCTCAGTATTACTACTACTAGGAAACTGTCAAACTCTATTGGTGAGTGTTTCTACAAGTATTAAATTCTGAACTATGCAGTACCATATTCATTCCACAGAATTAATCCCATGATTATGTATCTGGCTCAGATTTTTCTCCATTTTACTCTGCCCAGTGCCATCTTCGTCAACTGGGTTTTTAGTTATCCTGTATTTATTTAGTCTGTCTCTTTCTATACAGGTCGTCGGAGAAAAAGGAACAGTTGTCTTCTACAAGTTGTAGAGTTTTATGATTATATGACTAAGTTGAAGTCTAAAATATCTAGCTCCAACGATAACGTAGTTATAGGCTATGGTTAATAAGGGCCGAAGAGCTCGCGGCCTTAAGCCGTTGAATGAACGCGCGGCCGCGTTTACCTACATTACGTATGCGGTAATTCAACTTTTTAAATTAAGGGGAAGGTTAATAGTTTCGAAAAATGGTTGCATGGGGATTATTTCAGGAACTATTACTGGGAGATAAAAAATAAAAACGTAGTTAGATTTCACGTGAATAGCTCTACGTTACTATTACTGATTTTTATGCGAAAATAAGGTCTTAATATGGTCAGCTTTGAACGTCAATTACTCGAAAACGAAAGAAGATATTTTTGTCATAAAAATTTTATTTGCTTCCTAAAATTATACCCTATCACATATTTTAACAGCTGTTCTATTTTCCCCGACACCCTGTATTTAATTCTACTACTCCTTCTAGAATATTATTACATACTTTTACGTAATTATTACATTTCAGGTCTCTATGGACCAGCAATCGCCCTCATAGGGCTCTCATACTCTCCGGCGGGCAACGTCACATTAGCCGTCATGTGTCTGACTTTTGTCGTTGGCCTCAATGCTGGACAATACACAGGATTCATGGTAACTACTGTCTGATACCCAGTGATTAGACATCCTAATCTTAAACAATTATGTTTAGAAAAAAACAATAGGTACTTATTATACCTCCTATCTACTCTTAGAAGACGTATATTGGTTCGGACCATGGCAGTATGACCGCCAAGATCTTGGCGGTCTATTGCATATTATTTTACTGTGCAGCATTTAGAAAATGTTATAAGTCTATGAATATTAGCTGATTTTGCTGATGATTTTTTGTAATCGTCTCAAAACAACTTAAAAAAAGCCGACCCGGCAAGCTGTGGCAAGGCTACTCCTGTTCTACGTACTTAACTCCTCAAAATACTACCTTCATGAGACGGCAGATATTGCCCATATAGCAGAGCTCAATAATAAGTCAGCTGTATAATAAACTAGCTGTGCCCTGCGGTTTCACCCGCGTAGATTTTATTTGATTACCGCGGAACCCTAAATTTTCTGGATAAATAAAAAGCCCATGGTACTCCCTGTAACATTAGCTATCTGCCAGTGAAAGTCCCGTTAAAATCGGTCTAGCCGTTTAAGAGATTACTCTTTGGCAAATAACTCATTATTACCAATTCTTTGCGTTTTTATACTCGTGATAATTTCTAAACGCAATGTCCTATGGGAATAAAACAAACAGTATTTTACTTCTACATAAATACCCTTGATAGCATAATGCTTTTTTTGGATAAGAATTAATATTATGATACACATTTAACGTAGTTTCTTTCTTCAGGCGATTAACATTTTTTTATGAACATATAAGTGGTTATTGTGACTAAACTATGAGAGTTAGATATATGCTTTCGCGCACTTTTTTGTAGATCTTAATAAGACCTACAAACTCGTAGTACATCATTTTGTTCTATTGTCAACAGTTTTTGCAGCGTACGCATAAATACGTTTTCGATTTTACACCTTAGGTTAGAAAATTGCAATTTACTTACGGACCCCTAATTTTTATGAGATTAAAATATAGCTTATAGCCTTCCTCGATAAATGGACTATCCAACACTAAAAGAATTTTTGAAATCGGAGCAGTAGTTCCTGAGTTTAGAGCGTTCAAACAAACAAACAAACAAACAAACTCTTCAGCTTTATAATATTAAGTATAGATGAAAATACTGGTGCATTTGTCGAATGTATTTTTGCTATTATGTTTTTGAGTTGATATACGTAACGAATTTAGTTTGAATATTTTATTTTTGTTTTTGTTACAGTTAGTGCATATTGACATGGCTCCTAACTTTGCGGGTACTCTGATGGGCATCACCAACTGCTTCTCAAACATAGTGTCCATCATCGCTCCTATTGCAGCTGGAGCTATCATCGATGATGAGGTTACTATCTACCATATTAGGACTATTCAAACTAAACCGTGGTAGCAAATGCAAATGACGCAAGAGTGCTATAAACTTAAGTGCCAGTGATTTCAAACCACAGATTTCACGATGAAGAAATATTTCTTCACCGTAAACTACGTGGTGAAACCTGCATCAGTCTTAGAAGAAAAAAACGTATGTAGATACTGAGATGATAGACTAACCATCGGTCACGTGGCAGTTAATGATCATTGGACACATACCATTTTACACCTCCGTTTTATCCTTATGGGATAGCGGAAGCATATTTTTTTATGTTCATTTATATTTTGTTGAACAGACTGACGCTAGCGAATGGCGCAAAGTATTCTACGTGGCCTCGGGCGTGTACTTTGTGTGTAACAGCTTCTACGTCATTTTCGGCACCAGTGAGAAGCAAGCGTGGAACGAGGCACCTGAAGTTAATAATAGCTCTGGTACGAAAATTTCCATACTAAGAATAAGATTTATTAAAATGGTTAACAACCATTTTAACATTAGAAGTAGACTTGAATACAATAAATCCCAACGCTACTACGGTGGTGTAGTTTGTCCCACCCTACCCCTAAGGATATGGCCAGGGCTATGGTGGGTCCGTCACGATATAAACAACAACTTTCAAAATCTTCCCTCCTTTTATAATATATATATTATATCACTTATATATTATCTAGAAACAATGGCTCACAAATTGACATTTGATTTGTTTTTTCAGATAATAATATTTCATCGGACAAGAAGATGGAAAAAGTGGTATAGCTATGAATGCACCCATTCAAGTCGGAAAATAAGCCACAGGAACGTACCAACCAAATTAATCGTGTAAATAGATTTTATAATAATTTATATTTTGTAAATAGTAAATTTTAAATGTATAATAATTATATTATCTTACTAAAAGTAAAGCGTTTTTATTGAATCCCTTTACAGGCGAGGCATCTGTTTTTGATATGAGTAATTCCTGAAGATTAAAATACATTAAAAAAATATATATTATTATATTTTTCTAATTTGAAAGTGAACATTTGGAATTACAGACACTTCAATGTTATTTATCTGCATTATATGTTTGTATGTTTGTTTATATTACATAGATGTAAGCTGTTTAACACATTCTTTTGAGATATGCAAATTAAAGCACATTAACTCCCTGGCCTTATTCCATACATTGTTGAGGTCGGCACTTGATTCAATCCGATGCGGCTGATCACCTGATTTTTATACGAAGCGACTGTCATCTGACCTTCGCAACCCCTTTTACGAGGAAAATCTGTGATGTGGGCTAAACCAGTTGCCAGATTATTTTAAGCCTCTGACTGAACTCTAACGATTTCCGGCACCGACGGTTTAACGTGCTCTTCGAGGCAGGGAGGGAACTCTGGCGGACACCCATCCAACTACTGGCTAGAGTTAGGATTGCTTAACTTCGCTGATCGAATGATATGCACAATAGCAACTGTGCCACAAGCTCCTGACGCAAACTAGAGTACATTCACAATTAACCACGCTTGCCTACTCACGTACATACTAATCTCAGCGGTTTGTACCAATATCTTTGCTCTTATGGGAAGGGAGGAGATCCTTATGGGAATTCGTGAGCTTACTTCAGAGATTATCCATCTGTTGTTATTGCAAATGTTGGCAAACATGTTAATTAAATTGAATGTACCTTTACCCAAAGTGGCTGCAATGATACCGTTCATAATATTGCTACCAAGTTTGCTTGTACCACTTTAGATAACAGTAATACTATTAGGTAGGTTCTCTATAATGTGCTTGGTTAAACACACACTATAATAGGGTCAGGTTCAACTGGGCCCCCTAATATCGTCCCTTAGAATAAAAGTTGTAGATATATTATAGGCCCCTATATAGGCCCACTGGGAGGAGAACAGACAATTATTTATATATTTTAAGGTACCCATTCGTCTCCTGGTATAAAAGTTACGTTATAATACAGACATAAAGTCGAAAATCATTGAAGCTACCTCTTTAAACGGTAGGGGACGGTTAAGGGGACAAGTGGGCACAGGGTGCGAATTTCAGGGGACGAGTGGGTCCTGACCCGTATAATATCTCTTTGTAATTTTTATACAAATTATGTGTGTGTGTGTATGGTAAATATCTAACCGGTTAGTCCTCTAAACCAGCTGGACGCTCACCAATGGTTCAGAGTGCCTAGTCCGAGTTTTCATAAAATCGCCTTCACAAGTCATCGCGTCGAAATAAACGCGGATTTGTATGGGCTCACAATAGTGTCATGTTTAGGCCGACAGAGACGCTATTCTGATCCTATACAAATCTGCGTTTGACTCGACGCGGTGACTTGTGACGGCGGCACTTGAAAACTCGCACTAGACCAGGAATTTGGAGTGCTTCACATAGCACTCGCTGCGCCTGGTGTATCTACGTAGTTGTTACACATGTGTTAGATTTTTTTCATATCATTATCTAGTGGGATATACTTAGAAGAAAAATTGTCGACTGGTAATCTGGTAGAGTAATCAAGTTATTTGTGTATAAATATCTGTTAAATTAATTAAAAAGTCTGGATTATTTGCGTTCTGTACTATGATGATGTCATCATTAAATACTGTGTATGTTAGAATAAGTCAGTCGTAAATTATGACCGAATTGAACATACGTTACAAAGTAAGTAAGTATTAACATGTTGTTCAAACCTCTGAATCATATTCAGTAATTGAAATAACAGAATTTTGAAATCTGATTCTACGTTTTCTGTCTACACTAATAATATAAAGAGGAAAGATTTGTACGTAAGTATGTTTATAACGAATTGGCTCAAAAAGTACTGGGCTGAGTTTAAAAATAATTTCACCATTTGAATGCTACATTATCACTGATTAATATAGAATATATTCTATCCCCGTACTCCCACGGGAACGGGAACAAAAAAAAGTATGGATATTTTCAACTCATGCCTATGAATAGTAGGATAATAATTGTATAAAGACCGGTATTTATTTACAACTATTTGACTTATCAGTCTATGTGTTTTTTCTGAAGATATGAACCCTGTGCTATCAATAGCCCCAAGCTGATATTAAAAATCTAAAAATGATAAAATATTTTATATCATCATGGGCTAGAATACGATATTATGTACTACTACAATTCGTTACCTCATCTGACAACTAACAGACATATACTTTTCCCATTCACATACATAAAATAATGCTCACTCGTGTATTTCCCGAAGGGGTAGGCAGAGGTATTGAAATAACAACACCCACTTTTCACCGCAGATGACTAAGTGCCAATGTGACAAATGGTGAGTCTATCTTCGTGTCAGGCTTTGAATTACTTCTCAGACATATGCAGGTTTCTTTCTCACGATTTTTTCCTTCACCGTAATGCACATGGTGTGAAATCACTCCACATAAGTTTAAAAAAACTTCATTTGTACTGGCCCCTCTGGGATTCAAACTTGCGTTCAGATACGTAGCTGGCGACTGCTCAGGCCACCACTGCTCCTTATAACTCCCATTTATAATATTTATATGAATCATAATGCTCTGTCCCATCTCCCTGACACTGCGATGGTGGCCGGTGCTTGCTCAGTAGTCCTCAAGCGCCAGAATGATTGAATATTAAGAAACTTAATCCATTTTTCTCTAAACCCGTCTGATATGAAGACCTGGCTTTTCTCCACAATTACTGCCTCTAGTGGTCGCGAGCGTTATTGCGGAAGACTAAAAGCTCTTTTCCATGGGCCGGCTTGTTCAGAGAGTATATGAGGAGTCAGGTACGTAAAGCAAAAGGGCAAGGGCGGCACAAAAGATCCCAAGGGTCGACGTGCTTCCAATATTGCCACAACCAAGATAAGGTAACATTATTGCTGAACACGAGTTCATCCGCGTGTCGGGCAAAGTGTTATTGGGTTTTCCATGATTTCACACAGAAGACATTTAGAAGCATTTTTTCAAATAATCATAATATTTGGATAATGTGTGTATTATAAAATCTGATGATCTTTGACTGACTCATTACAAATTATCAAAGGAGTTATACTGAATTGTAGCGATAAATAGTAAAGAATACTTGTCGGTATATTATATCAGAACACGTGCACATAAGCCTTATTAATTATACTCATAATCACCTAATGCTGAAACGTCACCGAAGTCCATCTCAAAATTAAGTTTAACCTATACCGATATATAAAATTGAAGTGTCTGGTTGTAATTCCAAATTAACCGCTTTTCACTAAATGCATATGAAAGTATACACCGGTACCTACTCACGGTACGAAAATCAATTTTAAATCTTAATGATACTTTCACTGGGAGATAGCTACTGTTACAAGGAGTGACTTGGTCTACTTTTATTAAAAAAATTACGTCTACGCATGTGAAACCGCGGGGCACAGCTAGTTTTTAATATAATGCCTAATATTCTGCCTACAATAATAAGTTTTTTTGACGTATATACATTATTATGCTCTTGCCTGATTTCTCCGAAGGACTTTTCTCCGATGATGATTAAGTGCCAACGTGACAGGTGGTGAGTCTATCGCCTTTTCAGGTACTATACTTTGAATTACTTCTCAGACATAATTATGCAAGTATCCTCGATGTTTTTTGTCGTACGTAATACATAATAATAGTCCGATGGTAAGTGGATTCTGCAGTCCATGAACGTGACCAACACCAAGAATGTATCTCTCGTTCATTGCCTGTGTCAAAATATTAGGGTAAAAGTTTCCCAAATTGGAATTAATTAAGAAAGTTTAATATTTGACTACTGCTTTCCGAAGGACGTTTTCAAAGTTCAAATATATCTATTGAATTAAACTTTACCGAATTTAAGTTCTTGTTTCTAATTTAAGTGATAATAGTTATTCGAGTATGTCTTACCAATTAAAATATTGTAAATAATTTTATTGTTATAGTAGCTGTGCCCCGCGATTTCACCCGCGTAGATTAGTTTCATCCTTATTATCGCGGGACCCTAACATTTTTGATAAATAAAAGTAAGCCACTCTTAAGTTGAAATATCAGCTACCTACCAGAGAAAGTCCCGTTAAAATCCGTCCAGCCGTTTAAGAGATTACCCGGAACAAACAGACAGACAGACAGACAGACAGAGAAAAAAATTAAAACTTGGTTTTTTAATGTCAGTGTATACTTTCATATGCATTTAGATAAAATCTGTAATTTTTGAATTACAAACAGACACTTCAATTTTATTTATCTATATAGAAAGATGTATAGATTCTCGGTGTGAATATCAGCATAGCCTAAAAATTCCGACAACTGGTTGCACCCAGAATGCCGATTCATCGTACTAGGGGAAACTCAGGTCGTGTAAATTAGGTGATCAGCCACATCGGGTTGAATTAAGTACCGACCCCAATCATGTATAGGATAAAGAGGAAGATGATGATGATTGTCGTTGTGGATATATTCGCCCTAGATTGTACTGATCCAATATAAGTTGAATCATAAGATTATCCGGCATTCGGTTAATGACTAATGAGTATTTTATCGATCCTATTTCAATCAGCAGCGCTGCTAATTTCTTATCACTTTGATAAAGATTAATTATTTAAATACAAATAATAACCCAAATACCATTACTTCCTAAATCAAATTCGAATAATAAGCACAATGGCGCTAAAGCATTTTATTATTTTTCTGTTTATTAACTTAGTTAATAGCTATGATGAGTCTGATAATAATAGGCTTAGAAGTGCGTTTGATCATGATTTGTACGAAAGTGTATTGGATTCTGAAGAGTGTACGAGACAGCTGAATTACCTCTGGAACAACAGCCTTGGATTGCAGTGTAAGCTTTTTAGTAACACACATTTATTTGTGCCTAAGTTCAAAAGTCACCTTAGTTACTCCTTGTAATATCAGCTATCGGCCAGTGAAAGTTCCGCTAAATCGGCCTAGTCGTTTCAGAGATTAGCCGGAACAAACAGACATACAGACAGACAGAGAGGCAGAGAATAAAATCTAAAATAAATGCTTTTAAAATAGATCCTCACGATTTTATCCTTCACCGTACATGCTCGTGGTAAGAAAACAATTTGGTTTAAAAAAAAAAGTCTTGGTGCAAGCTGGTGACATGGGATCTTAGTTTCGTTTGAGTAGCAGGCGACAACTCAGACAACTCGCCAACATCGACTATCGATTATGATAATGTGCTCTTCGATCATACGTTTATGACTACAAAAATCTATGTGACTGTGGGGAATATAACGATTATAGCTGACATAACGGGTTCTTGAATTTACCAAGATCTCGTTGTGCCATATACCCTCGAATCCTGCGCGTATAAAGTAGTGACTTTTTTTAATTTAAAGTTTTATTCAACATAAGGGACACTTGGAACACTTATTGAACGTCATTTCTCTTACGCTAACTTAGGTTAATTTACCACCGTTTCCAAATATAAGCCTGTCAGGAGAAGAAACGGCGAAACAAACTCCCCGGTTTTTTTTTACATGTGTCCCTTCTTTATACATAGGGTTGTTTAAGTACATTTCAATGGAAGAGTGAGCAACTCATTGCCATGCTTGGCTATCATGAATATACTCAGTAACACTATAATATGCTTTTTCACAAAGTTTCTGTTTGATGATTGCCTTAAAACTTAAAAATGGTAGTTCACACAGATTTAATGGTAGTTTAAACTCGATAGAATGATGCTCAATGTATATACTTTATCACCAGTCATAAGTAATCGCAAACCTAATCAAACAGACAAATCATTCCAGACTTGTTAATCGTCATCAAGGTAATCGCGACTTATCATTTATCGAGTTATACCATTTATCAATTATTTTGTTTCAATGATTTGCAAGAAAACAGTGATTTCATAAAATCGTCATCAACACGTGCTATGTACTTCAATAAAACCGACGCTAGCCACAATAAGTAAAAATAATGTAAAATTTTCTCGCCCAGAGAATCAGCATTGCTATTCAACGTGGCAATGCTGCCAGCCTTCTTGGCACGATCCCGAGAGACACCGACTTGGGACAAGTTTTCTACCTTTAATTAGTTTTAAGTACTGTTCCTTGTATATATAATTAAATTTTATTGAATAAAAAATTTACTAATGTAAAATAATGTCAGAGTATGGTCTAGATTTGATTTAAATCATGTTTTGTTATAAAGGGTTTATTAATTTGAGTAAATTCATCTTGTTTCACGCACAGTTGCCGACGCCAGCGGAAAATTCCCAAGTGGCTTCAGTACTGGTCATTTCGTGGATCTTGGTGACTACTTCCAATGTATCGGCATTAGACAAGACGTACAAGACATGGACATCCAAGGGAAGTACTGTACCATCAACATCCCCTTAGACGAGATCCCAATCCAATTACCGCAGTTACCAGAACTGCCTGAATTACCAGAGTGGCCAGGATGGCCTGAGTTCCCAGAGATACCCTGGCCCCAACCTGATAATGATACGGAAGTGGACGTTCTGAAGCAGTATCAGGGATTACGACATTACGCCTTAGGAATGTCTGGAATCAGAGATCCTGACGCGGCTATGAGGTAAAGATGTATTCTATTTCAAGCTGATATACGACGCTAGCTAAAATTTTTGTATGAAGAATAATTGGGAATCTAATCTGATGGCTTATTCTGTAAGAATGTTATCTAGAAAAATTCAAAAAAAATATTAATGTACAACGTGTGTTTGAAATGTACAAGATACCTGGCTGTGTTTCTTGCCATTTTATCTCAGAAGGCAAGTTTCTAGTTAAAAAATGATAATTCTGTCCGAAAAATAGTAAGGCACTTATAAACTTCGAAAAACTACCACCGGTTTGGAAACTAGCCTATTCGCATCCGCATCCAATTTGTATGGAGATATAGCATTTGCATGGAGAATAAGAAGCTCAAGTCAAAATATATTTGCAGAATTTTCCCATTGGCCACCACAGCAGTGTTCGGGTTCACCCTCGCCGTCTGCGTACCTAAGGTGTGCACATCATCTCAAGCTGTAGACTTTGTCGTGAACAAGGTGCCCTTCGTGAACATCAGCTCGTATAGGGAGTACTACTGTCGGCTTCAAGGTGACAAACCCTTCACTGCTGCTGACTACGTTGCTTTGTAAGTTACATTTTTCAATTGTCTCTTGGGTTACAGCAAACACAATGAATAATTCATCATCTGGTGACATCATTTGATGGTCAGCAGTCTGTTCATTTTATATTCCTTGTAGTTCTATAGATACTCAATTCTTATTCAAATCATTTTACTTCAAATTATTACGAAGAATATACAAAGGATGGATTCGATGTCTGGAACCCTTAAAAACCTCCTGGAAGCTTTACATTCAAATTAGTAATTTTTTGGGTTATTTACTTCCCTTATTCTGCGTGAAAGGGAGACGAGAGCGCAAATTTTTGATCGACATAAGAGACACGTTTTTTAAGACTGACTTGATTTTTGTATTACCACAATTTCACCAATTTTGTGCCTGAAAGGAGTGGTAACGGCGAATCAATCTGTCAGGTTTATTTTGCATTCAACGTTCATGTTATTGCAATTGCACATAGTCAAATTTAATCACATTTACATAACATCAGATTTTTGATCGCAATGTTATTTTGTTTTCAGTGCTATATTTGGTGTGATTGGACTTATCCTCCTGCTGAGCACTTCATATGACCTGTGTCACCTGTTTGTATTCAAGAGAGGTAACTGACCTTACTATTACTATTCAACATTGCACTGTACGTTACTATTCACAAATAGTTCAGTGTACTTTAGTGCATTGTACTATTTGTAAACGAGAGTATTTTAATCAAACAAACCGAGCTAAATTCATCACGCCCTTCAGTTCCAAGTAATAACCAGATACATTGTATGCTGTTTACTTTGTACAGTCTAGACTTGATTAACGTATAATATATACATAAAATCAAGTGGGCAATGCATGTTAGGTCACAGCAGAATGCTGTGTAATTGTTAGAATGCACAACATACATTTTACGCAAGCGAAAGTCGCACAAATTATATGCATGGAGCACTGACATCATTTGAATTTGTCAGGGTCTTGCGTACACATCTGTCAATCGAACTATTTAATTCAACGACCTTTGAACGCCTACACTATAATATTATGTATTTACGTGAAACCTTCAAAATTCTGCCGGCAATAAGTGTGATAGAACTTCTTAGTCATTCTCAGCTTCTTTTAACAGACCCAAGCTCAGCCAGCGTCATATTACGGTCGTTCTCCTTGTACACGAACACCCGCCGGTTTCTGACGTTCAGCTCGTCCCCGGGCGCGCTGGAGTGTGTGGACGGCATCAGGGCCATCTCCATGATGTGGGTCATTGTGGGACACACCTACTCTATGACGCTGTTAGGGTTCATACATAACCTCAGTGAGACTTTAGGGGTATGTTACATTTGAGCATAATAAGATCTGTCTGAGAAGCGGAGGAGCTGCCCTCGTGATTGTATTTGTCACAAGAGTTTGTTTGTTTGTTTGCGCGCGCGTTCAAGCGCGGAACTACTGGTCTGGTTTATAAAAATATTTCTGTCTGAGATAGCCCACTTATCGAGCAAGACTATAGCACTTCACATAATTCACTTTATTTGTTCATATCCACCGATTTCTTTTTTAATATCCAGCAAATTAAATTTAAGTTTTATTTGGACCTTCAACGGTTTGTATTAGAAGTATAATGTAGCTAACTGTAGCAAATTAAAAATCACTTGCCTTCTGAAATTAACTTTATAATTAAATTAAGTGTTCAAAATGCCATCGCCAGTAATTATAATTCATAGCAACATCAAAGGCTCCATTTGCGTTGAAAACTCAGTAAGATTGAATCAAAATTTACAAACTCTTTAAGTGCTCAGTCATTTTATCACTAACTTTAAATAGTCGCAATACTCAGAAGTTTTTCATTTCATTAAGGTCCGTTTAATGTACGTTTACGAACTCTGAGCTCTTATTGCCATGATAGTTCACATATGTGATGTAATTATGGTTTGTAACTAAGACATAATTCAATGCTTCTATCGCATGTATTTTTTCCCAGAGTAAATTAAATAAAAAACATAAATATGTACTCTCTACCTCTGCCTATCCTGTCAGTAGGCCTCGACAAACTTTCTCTTACTCACGACTTATGTCATTCCCATACATTTTGTATCGTATCTACTAGCGAAGCGTGAGGAAAATATTACTATGTCTAAATGCCCTGGGAAGAGAGAGAGGCCTCACTTTATTGTAGAAATATAAAAAGTAATTCCTTTTACAGTGGTTAAGATACTTCTCCAGTACATGGATAAACTCAGCCCCTATAACAGTGGACACATTCTTCATGCTGAGTGGAATATTGGCGGTGTATACCACTGTTGGGAAAATCACAAGACGTGAGTATTTAAAATCTATTTCGAAACACCGTTTATGAATACGTGTTCCGAAAATTCCTATTTTTGAATCAGTCAAAAGCAACCCTGACATTTGAAAGTGTTAGCTGAAGAATATTTTTAAAACAGTAATTGCTAAAATAATGCTAATAATGCATGTTGCGGCCGGGCTGCGCATGAGGACTGAGACGTGCGGGGACGGGGGGACATGCAGAGAGACCGGCGCCGGCGCAGCGGGCCCACCACCGACACTCGCTTTCGGACTCCGCCCGCGACGGACGATACCTCTCCCTTATAATTTTGTTTGGCGAAATAGAACCAGTTGCATACTAAATACAGTCCACTTTTATTTTATACCCCTAATACTCGTCAGAGGATTAACAATGGTCCTTTAAAGGTCTTTTCTCGCCGTAATAAAGTACAAAATTTACACCGCTTCAAGTTCGACGGTCTTCAGTTGTGGTCTTCAGCTGCGAACAATCCTGCAGGAGCCTTACTCTTCGCAATCCTGTCGGGGAAGATCCGCATAGCAACCGCACACGCCTGAGAATAGAAGCCCTTTCTTCGGAGGTCGCCCGCTCAACGGACTTTGGACCCACCGGCTGTTGCGAGGCAGATTCAAATTTTAACGGACGAAAGTGCTTCGTCATTGTGTCACAAGTGAACGGTTTGGACATTGAGTGAGTCTGTTCCAATTTTTTCCTTGCTTTCCCAGTCTTTTCCAGTCATTTTAATACTTAAGAAGCCTATATTTACCTGAGTGCTTGCCATTTTTCGTTAGTTAAACGCTTAGCAACATTATTCATAATTTTAAGAGCCTATCATTGATATTTAGAATCTCAATCTGCTTGCACCTGTTATTACCGCTATACACGCCGAGCGCTTCTTATCTATAACAGCTGATCGATGCACAGCTGATCTTTTGTTCTCGCTCGACCGATGTGCGGTCGTTAACTCATTAGTGAATCTATAACTGCATTCTTCATATTCACCCTTTGTTTCTTTTACTTTGCTATCCACCTTCATGTCTATCAAAATGTCGGACGAAAAGATAGAAAAATTATTTAAAAAACGTAGTTGTATGAAGTCCAAGCTTACTATCTTTAGTAATTACCTAACTAAGCTTAATTCTTCAAAAACTGTTAGTAGCCTACAACTATTAGATTTAGAAAGCCGCTTTAATAAATTTGATGCCCTATACGCGGAATTTGATAAATTACAGTGCGACATCGAGATGCTTTCGGGGGTCCCGGATGACGAGGATACCGAGCGCGAGCAATTCGAGGACCAGTACCACGCGCTGGTAGCAACGGCACGCAGCCTTCTCGGCGCGCGTCCCTCCCAGCAACGCGAGCTTCTAGATGGTTCCGTATCGAGTTGCGAGGACTCAAAGGCATGTGCATTCAAATCCAGTTGCGTAAGATTGCCCAAAATTGATTTGCCCGTTTTTAATGGTCACTATCAACATTGGCTAGAATATAGGGATACATTCATTTCATTAATTCACTGTAGGAAAGATGTTGATAATATAAATAAACTCCATTATCTTCGCGCATCTCTTAAAGGTAGTGCTTTGCTTGTAATAGATAATTTAGATTTTAAAGCCGAGAATTATGATGCTGCTTGGAAGTTGCTATGCAGTAGGTACGACAACAAAAGACTGCTCGTAAATAATCATGTTCACGCACTTTTTAATGTAGAACGTATGCATAGGGAGTCGTGTGCTTCTATCCGCCATCTCATAGATGTCACAAATAAAAATCTACGTGCATTATCTACTTTAGATCAGCCTACTGAGCACTGGGATACGCTGATAATTTACATGATGGCAGAAAGGCTAGACCCAGTTACTCACAGGGTTTGGGAAGAGCATAGAAACTCACTCACTGATCCTCCTTCTTTAGAAGTTTTTATTTCTTTTCTTAGTAACAGGGCAGACTTATTGGAAACCTTGCAGGAAAGTAAAAGTAGCAACAAAATACAAAGATCAGAAACTTATAAATCTAATACAAACTTTCTTATGACTACAAATAATTCTAATAATATTAATACAAGTAATAATAAAAATCTAAATAGAAAATATAATCAGTACAATAAAAATTCATATAAATGTCCAATGTGCAATGAAAGTCATTATATATTCAATTGTGAAACGTTCAGGTCATTGTCAATTGAAAATCGCATACAAAAGGCAAAAGATATAAATGTTTGCCTTAATTGCTTACGACCAGGCCATAAAGAAAATAATTGTAGTCTCGTCCCTTGTAGATATTGCAAGAAAAAGCACAACACGCTTCTTCATTTACATGAGCTTGCCGCAACCCCTGTACCTGCCATGCCAGTCAATAACATCAATAACTTCGCAAGTTCCAACGATGTTCAACAGTGTACTACTCCTCCGCATGTTTTACTGTCCACAGCGCTCGTGAGGGTGGTCGACGGCAAGGGTAAAGCGCACCCAGCCCGAGTACTGCTCGACAATGGTAGCACGGCGAACTTTGTAACTGAGTCACTTTGCGGTAAGCTGGGCTTGTCGCGTCGTAGTACGAGCTCCACGGTGACAGGTATAAACCACCATACTTCTCATAGTACACAGTCTTGCAGCCTTACAATCACGTCAATCCATGACGACTTTGCTCTTAGCATCGACTGTCTTATTTTGCCTCATATCACTAAAACTTTACCGTCTTCATACATAGAAATTGAACACATTCCTCTTCCAAAGGGAATCTGTTTAGCTGACCCTTCTTTTAATATACCGTCAGTCATAGATATTTTAGTTGGGGCCAACGTATTTTGGTCCGTCTTATGCAATAATTCTATTGACTTAGGTAAAAACCTGCCTAAGTTATATGAAACCAAACTGGGTTGGTTGGTGTCTGGGTATGTTGCCCGTCTTAATCAACCTTCTATTCCCGTTTGTCATTTTGTAAATGAGGAACCCAACCCGGACTTATCTCGTTTCTGGGAACTAGACACTGTAGCAGCCGAGCACTCCATGTCCCCTGAGGAACGTGCCTGCGAGCAGAGCTTCGTGAAAAACACCACACGCAAAGACGACGGCCGCTTTGTTGTAACTATGCCGCTGAAGGAGGACCCTTCAGTCTTAGGCGATTCATATCAACAGGCCAAATGTCGCTTCCTTTCTTTAGAGCGTAAATTTCTTCGCGATCCTGCCTTTAAAGACAGGTACATGGAATTCATGCACGAGTATGATTCCCGCGGTCATATGACTGAGAACAAGGAGCCTTCGCCTAGCTGTCTTCAACAGGTCTCTTATTATTTACCGCACCACGGTGTTATTCGTGAGGAGAGTCTCACAACTAAACTTCGTACAGTATTTGACGCTTCGGCCCCCTCTAGCACAGGTGTATCATTGAATAATATACAAATGGTCGGTCCTACTGTACAGGAAGATCTTTATTCCATTTTGCTACGTTTTCGTCAACATAAATACGCCATTACAGGCGACATTGAGAAAATGTATAGGGAGATTGAGCTTAATCCTTCTCAACGCTCTCTACAGCAAATCATTTTTCGATTCGACCCCACAGAGCCATTAAAAACTTACACTCTTAATACAGTGACCTACGGCACTGCCTCTGCCCCATACTTAGCTACTAAATGCCTTGTTAGTTTAGCATCCAGTGCTCCTGATGATGACGTAAAACAGGCAATTCAGAGAGATTTTTACGTGGATGATTATTTAGGAGGGTCTTCTTCTATTGAAGACACTATTAGAATTTGCAAGGGAGTCATATCAACATTAAAATCAGCACAATTTAATTTAAGGAAATTTCAATCAAACAATCGACTAATTTTAAATCAAATCTCCCCTAGTTCTCCTCAATCTGAAAACATCTTAGAATTTTCTGATACAAATAAACAAGCCTCATGTAAAACCCTTGGTTTGAATTGGATTTGTGATTCCGATACTTTGTCATTTTCCATAAATATTGAACATCATAAAAAGGTAACAAAACGCCACATATTGTCTGTCATTAGTCAGATCTTCGACCCATTGGGTCTAGTAGGCCCATGCGTAGTCGATGCTAAAATAATAATGCAGAGGTTATGGATTAATAGGTGTACGTGGGACGAGGAGGTTGCAGAGGAAATTCAATTGCTGTGGTTCGAGTTTGCTGATACCCTTCCATTCCTTAACGAGTTAAGAATTCCCCGTTGGGTTCTCATCGATAATCCCATCACACATGAGATGCACGTCTTTTCTGACGCGTCAGAGCGTGCATACGGAGTTTGTGTCTACATTCGGTGTATAGATGAAGCAGGGTTAATAAATGTTCAACTCCTAACTTCCAAGAGCAGAATAGCACCCATAAACCCAACTACGATTCCGCGCCTGGAGCTTTGCGGAGCTTTGTTAGCAGCAAGACTGTGTACTAAGGTTATGGCTTCTTTAACTCTTCCTATTAGAAACTGTAGATTCTGGTGCGACTCTACTATTGTATTGGGGTGGATTAAAACACCACCTACTGAACTTAAAAGTTTTGTTCGTAATCGCGTTCATGAAATTCAGGAGAGCACAGAGAGTCACACGTGGAGCTACGTACCGTCGAAAGACAATCCGGCGGATCTTGTTTCCCGGGGGCTGAGGGCTGACCTTATCAGCAGTTCATCCTTGTGGTGGTCAGGTCCCACCTTTCTCATGAAAGATGAACCCGACTGGCCAAAAATGCCCAACGTAAAGGACGATCTACCTGAATTAGTCTCATGTTCTGTAGTAGTTGACAGTAGTTTAGAAGTTGATTTAGTTTCTGCTTTCATTAACAAAAAATCTAGTTTTGCTTCCTTAGGTAGATCAATAGCATATTTGCAGCGATTTATTCATAATTGTCAGAATAAGATTAATAAGCTAAATGGCCATTTGTCTGTGCAAGAGCTTGAGAATTCATTAAATTTAATTATTAGAAAGGTTCAATTGGAAATGTTTCCTGACGAATATGCTATTCTTAGAACAGGTAAACCCTTACCAAAGAAAAATCGCCTTCTTTCATTATCCCCATTTTTTGATCACAGTAATATTATTAGAGTTGGTGGAAGGCTAGAAAACTCTCCTTATAGTTATGATGCCAAGCATCCGGTTTTATTATGTAGTAAGCACCACTTTACTATCATTCTTTTTGAGTATTTTCATATAAAATATTTACATGCCGGCCCTCAACTACTTTTAGCTACCATACGACAAACCTATTGGCCCTTAGGTGGCAAGAACTTGTCCAAGGCTATTGTCAGGAAATGCGTAACTTGCTGTAGGTACAAAGCTGAAACCGTGCAGCCAATCATGGGTCAGCTACCGGCATCCCGAACTACCATAGAGTTTCCTTTCTTACACTGTTGTGTCGACTATGCCGGGCCTGTGTTAATAGCAGACCGAAAAGGTAGAGGTAGTAGATTGATAAAATCATTTTTGGCAATCTTTATGTGCAATGCGGTGAAAGCCTGTCACATCGAACTCGTTACGGCTCTATCTAGTCAAGCATACTTAGCCGCTTTGAATCGTTTTGTGTCTCGTCGTGGGAAACCTAAAAGTATTACTTCCGACAATGGCACAAACTTTGTTGGCACTTATAATGAGTTGTCAAAATTTCTTGTTGAAACTGACCTAGAGGGTCACATAGCACAAGAGGGCATTGAATTTAAATTCGTACCGGCCTACAGTCCTCATTTCAACGGCTTAGCTGAGGCAGCTGTTCGCTCCACTAAGCATCACCTTAAAAGGTTGTTAAAAACCACTCATTTTACTTATGAGGAGATGGTTACTTGCCTCAGTCAGATAGAGGCTGTCTTAAACTCTCGTCCTCTAACCCAACTTTCTTCAGATCCTTCCGACTTTTGCGCCCTTACTCCTGCTCACTTTTTAATTGGACGACCGCTCTTGTCCATTCCACATCCCGAGCTGACTGAAGCCAACATATGTCGCTTGGACAGATTTAGGAGAATCGAGCTTATCAAGCAACACTTTTGGACTCGCTTCTCACAAGAGTATCCAGCCCTTCTACAGGAGAAACTCAAATGGAAGGCGTCAAATAGAGAATTGAAGCTTGGCACTCTCGTACTCATTAAGGAGCGATCACTTCCTCCTCTTCTGTGGAGTATGGGAAGAGTGATTAATGTCTACCCAGGTTGCGACGGAGTCATTAGAGTCGCAGAGATCAAAACTAAAGGCGGCACTTTAAGGAGGGCCTTCAATAATATCTGTCCCCTTCCAGATTTGTGAAGAATACTATAATTTTGAATACTTCAACCCGGGGAGCATGTTGCGGCCGGGCTGCGCATGAGGACTGAGACGTGCGGGGACGGGGGGACATGCAGAGAGACCGGCGCCGGCGCAGCGGGCCCACCACCGACACTCGCTTTCGGACTCCGCCCGCGACGGACGATACCTCTCCCTTATAATTTTGTTTGGCGAAATAGAACCAGTTGCATACTAAATACAGTCCACTTTTATTTTATACCCCTAATACTCGTCAGAGGATTAACAGTGCGCCTTCTTGATTGAAATTTTATGCATGACAACATTTGTTTGCCCTCGACTCCGACCTTAGTAATTTTCTGAGATCCTCGTAAAATATGTGAACCGAATTTATGATTCCAACTTCTTGCAACTTAACTATAATATTATACCTCTTTTTGATTCGTTCACAGCCCGTTTCATTGCATCCCTCCACTTATTCTACATCAATCGCCTGTTGAGGATGTTCCCACTCCTGGCCACTGTGGTCCTGCTCCAAGCTTCTATCCTGAACCACGTGTCCGACGGGCCTTTCTGGCAGAATGTAGCTCATGCTACCGACAGCTGCCGCACCTATTGGTGGTCGGCCTTGCTTCACGTGCAGAATTACGTTAACTCCATTGATGTGGTGAGTGACTTTATGTAATACAGAATAATAATATTTTGCCTAAAATTTAATTTAAAGCTTTTTTTTTGTTACGAAATTTTAACTGGAGTTAGGAGGAACTCGCCATCTGGCACTTAATCATTTACAATGAAAGTAGGTGTTGTTATGTTATATCAACACCTCTCATTTCTCTCCCTTCAGCGACTCTGCTGGGATGGTGTGAGCCATTACATAACCATGAGGTTAAGATGCACTGTATTGCCAGCTGATATTGACTGAGAGTCATATTACATGTTTTATGCATTTATTTATGACTGCTTCGTTGATCTAGTGGTTGCATCATCTTCTGCGGATCACGAGGTCTTGGTTTTGATCCTCAAGTCGAGCAAAGTGTTTTCCATTTGTAATATCACATTAGCAACCCAGAGACTGGAATTGTGCCCGGTTAATTGGTATAGGCTTAACATAACTGAATACATGTGTTAGCATATGTATGTGTTTTGCATTAAAACATTATAATAAAATGTATGTATCTATGTCTCTTTTCAGTGTCTAGTCCACACCTGGTACCTATCAGTGGACATCCAGCTATATATGGTGTGCCCACTTATAATGGTTTGGTTGTTTGGACGCGAGCTATATGCATGGCTCGCTCTCGCTACCATCCTCTGTCTCTCTCTCATCTCTTCTACTGCCTACAGCTTCTATTTCAACTTCTCCGCTGCTCTAGCAAGTATTGAGTAAGTGTGAAATGATTTAAGGTTAAAGTATAGTTGATTTGCAGATTGCATAAAGTGATTACAAAAATCTTAAGCTATATTTTATAGGAAACACAACAAGGATTATCGAAGTATATATTGGACCATATTATTATGACGAAACTTGAAAATTGCCTGAGTAAAGTCAAGAGGTTGAGGTTTCAATGGTATGTTTACATATAATCTATGTATAGTATCATCAGTAGCAGCAGGGGCCCTACCATTACCTCTTGTTGCCATATATTAACTGTGGTTAATGTTATAGAATTAATTATTCATTTGTTATTCATCATCTTACTATTCATTTGCAGCCGCATAGCTGAGTTCTCCGACTACGTCGCCACATACTACATCAACACGCTATGCAGGGCCCCCCCGTTCTTCGTTGGAATGATCTACGGTTACCTTCTCCACATGTTCAGGGGCAAGAACATTTACATCTCCAAGGTCATTTGCTTATTTACATGAGTCTAAATTATTTGCCGTTTTATTATGAGACAACGTCTTTGAGTTACAACCATCAGATATCGTTGACAGAGCATTACCTTTATCATTTATCTTTGCCTAAAAATCATCAAATAAAACAAACAAAACAGAATTGTATGGCTATTCCAACTTTTCTTTTGACTTTCAAAATCAAGTTCAACATACATACATACATATGCTCACGCATGTATTCCCCGAAGGAGTAGGCAGAGGTGTTATAATTTTCAACACCCACATTTCACCGAATATGATTAAGTGCCAACGTGACAGAGGGTGAGTCCATCGCCGTCTCAGGCACTATACTTACGTCTTTGAATTATTTCTCAGACATATGCAGGTTTCCTCACGATGTTTTCCTGCACCGTAAAGCACGTGGTGTGAAATCACTGTACATAAGTTTTTAGAAAAACTCATAGGTACAGGCCCCGCTGAGATTCGAACTTTGCGAGTCCACCACGGCTCTTCATCAAGTTCAAATGTACCGATTACTTCTTTTAGAACTATTAGTCAGCTCCGTAGGGAGCTCTCCTCTATTTTGCCTTTGCAAATGTTCATTAGTATTCGCATTCGCCCATTTGTCACCCATAAACACAAAAATAATGTAATCAAGATGTTATCTTTTATCATTAATATTGAAATAGGTTGTTTGTTATCCACTAATAACACGTCTCATAGTTCCGTAACTGCGCACTTGTAGATATTTTTATAGTAAAACTAAACATTCGTATTGTTGATAGAAAATATATAATACGAATGTTGAGAGATATCACAACACCATAATAGCAAGTCATTGTACTATTGACGGATTTATGGATGGTGAAGATCTAATAGGGAGATAATCTTTTTCTGCCATAGCAACCCTTGGATGAGCATCTATAACCGATCAATACTTGCACGTTTGATTTAATAGAAATCCCTGAATACCCATTTTGAAAGACCAAAGTGAGTTTTTTTGAAACTGATTTGCGTGATGTATTATCATGGGTCATTTCATATTTTCAGATGATTGTTGCAATGCTGTGTTCTCATGAATCTTCTCCTGTGACTTAGCAGTCCAATGGGAACACGGCACCTCTTGCCACATCTGTCGTATGATTAAAAAAAAGTTACTTTTCAAACAAATTTCCAGTTACTAAGGCAGTTTTTAATTCGCAGGTCAACGTCATATTATTGTGGCTGATGTCATTTGCGTTGATGTCGTTCTGCATCTTCTCGATGTACCCGGTGATGCAGGCGGACCACTCGTCGCAGCTGTTGGACAACATCCTGAACGCGTACATGCGCGCCGTCTGGGCGCTGGGCCTCGGCTGGCTCATCTTTGCTTGCGTTCAAGGATATGGAGGTATATACAGTATTCACAATGAGGTATAACGAGGGATTTGCTGTCAATAAATGCCCGGAGTTTGGAAAATTGTGGTGTTTACACCCCCATACCTCGGAAAGCATGTTAAGCCGTTAATCTTACGCCTGATCTCTCTCCGATCGTAATGGATTGCCGTCCCATTGGACTATGAGAGTGAGGTTATAAAGAGTGCACCTGTGTTTGCGCACAGAGTTGTTCACCATAATATCTCCTGCGCAGATGGCTAACCCTCGTTGAGATTAGCTGCCGTAACCGAAATTCGGCTAGATCATCATTACAACACATTATCTTACAGCATCCTCAACTAATACTAATTAATGAGTTTGCTTCAAGGACTCGGAGCACTCATTACAAAGTGTATGAAGTTACATGAATATGAACGTAGTAACGCGAGGACTTATTGAGTAGTTGAGGATCGTAGCATTTGTCTAACAGTATTTTTTTCCTACCCTCTGAGATATATTCGTGAAAAAACGTAATGCATTTAATAAAAATTTCGGGTATTCTCCATGTTGCACGCGAATTTAAAGTTATTACTTGTTGAGTATAAATGCCCACTTCATCAACATTTACATATTCAAATTATTACTGTTTATTCGTCGCGAAGTAAATTTGCTAACAAATAAAACCACAATACAAAATTTTCACTTATAACAAAATATAAATTCCCTACAATTTATCGTATAGCGTGCTTGGATAAAGTGTAAATTCGCATTTCAATTGCAATATATTGCAAAGTTAACGATGTAGGTTGGCGAAGGAAACTTAATTAAAGTTATATTTCAAGTCTTAAAAAATTACACCCTGCACTTGGCGCTCGCGTGCGTTGCATTCTTGGGCATTTGCGAAGAATTTGCAATATTAATTGAAAGCAATTTTCTTTTTTGCCATTAATTATATCAAATTAAATTTTTGCTTACATTATTCCAGTATTCGTTTTACAAAACGCAAAAGCCATCACGCTCTCACGTTGATCTAGATTCATTCATCCACATACTCGCCTTGAGTGAGACTATATCTTTGAATAGCTTCTCAGACGTATCTCTATATGCCTCTTCACAAAGTCACCGTAATGCTGTGACCCACCGAAGTTTTTCAGAGTGGAGCGTTGTGCTAGATATTATCCTTTCGTCTTATATTTCCACAGCGGTTTATTATTTATAAAGATTTAAACACTCATACCTTTTTATGTGGGAGACCCTCATAGGATACCTGTTTGCTACGGGTGAGGTGACATAATCATGTCAGAGTCCTATTGACTACAACCGACTTCCTCTCCCGGCTCTGTTAACGCGTTCGCTGCTAAGGACGCACCTGCGCGTCCAACTGTTAGAGAATTTACGAAGAAGACGAAATTTCAGCAGCGAATGTGTTAAAGGGCCGGGGCTTCTAATCGCATGGGAGTACCTGCATTACTTCCATTAACCCCTTCTTACTTTTACATAACATAAATTACCTACCATATTTTTGTTTTTGCCATATTATAAGCTTGATATTATACATTAATTTAAAGGCAACACTCCGTCAAAGCTGCCTGTGGGACAGGCTTAGCCTAGTGTAGGAAGTTTTAGTAATCAACTAGCTGTATAACTAGGTGTTTACATCCCCGTGCCTCGGAAAGCACGTTGCACCGTTGGTCCTACGCCTGATCTCTCTCCGGTCGTGTCGGATTGCCACCCATCGGAATATGAGAGTGAGGGAATAAAGAGTGCACCTGTGTTTGCGCACACACTTGTGCACTATAATATCTCCTGCGTACATGGTTAATCCCCGTTGAGATTAACCGCCGTAACCGAAATTCGGTAGGAGATTATTTATATTATTACTTGTTTAAATTTTCATTATTTTGTCCCAGGTACAATAAACTGGTTCCTCTCTCTTCAAATGTGGAAGCTACCAGCTCGTCTCTCATACGCGATGTACCTGATCCATCTACCGATCATTATGATCGCTAACGGCAGCTGGGTCAAGAGTTACTACTTCACAGAAGGACATAATGTAAGTACTTACAATTCTTGTAATTTGCAAACCAAAAGCTAAATATTTTGGCGTTTGGATGTAATTTGCAATTATCCGAATTCAAAATAATTTTTCGATATACGTAGGTTACGTAGACTAGCTGACGTTTCGAACACAGTGTCCGAATTGACAATTCTTTCTTATAATTTTTTCTAACACTAAAAAGCTGTTTTGCATAGTTTCATAGAAAACTAGAAACGATCTTTCATTTTAGGAATTCGTCCTCCGCCCTTTAATTAATAAAATATATTTTAACGCAAGCGGCCTTTTAAATTTTTGGGAATGAGACGCTGGTGTGTTTGATAACTTTTAATGATGTGTCAATATATATTTCCAGTTGTACCGGTTCACATCAGATCTTACACTGACGGTGCTTGCTGCGTTCATTCTCTGCATCACCATCGACGCCCCTTTCTCAACCCTACAGAAGTTATTAATGGGTGAGTACATTCAACATATTCTTAAAGAATTTTTCTCCATAATTATTTAACTAAAATAATGAAGTAACTAACAGAAAAATGTCACAGTGGTAGCTTTGCGGTAACCAATAATTAGAACATTATTAATTTAGAAGACCACTTGAGACTGTCGATAGTAATCAATGGCTCGGTAACTGACCTAAACTAAATAATGTGTCGTTAATATTCTCTCTACGCATCCTCGCACATCCATGATGGTAACGAGCCCTAATATAGGTCTAGAAGATACAAACGCAGAGTGATTAAGTGGTTTGTAGATAAGGCTAAGCCAACACATAATTTAGCCGTTTTATTCAAATTATACCTTCCTCGCCCTGTGAAGAAATACAGACCATTTGTCAAACGCCCGTTTTTTCGCTTCGATAAAACTTCTGGGAAGGAAATCGCAAAAAATTCGAGGAAATCCCTTTTTACTTCTTTCATAATACGGCCAGTATATAATATGCTAATACATCACAGACCTTATTGGGTGCGTGAAATGTTTTGGCATGTTGCCTCTGTGATAAATAACGGTGTCGATTGAGAAATACTGCATCACAAAGAGAATATTATTCTAAAGAATTATTTTGACGTGAAATCGGCTATTGTTGCGTCATAGGGGTGGCATGGTGAACTTTTTTATATAGACGCGTTAATGATATTTTATACATATTATGATCTATATAATAAATTCACTAGTGTAGACACGTTTAGGTAGCTAAGCTTGTTCGTGTATCTCAGAAACACTTTGAGTAAAGTCCAGGTTAAATAGATGAGACTGGATTGTATCAGGTTGCACCCAGTACGTTGGAGTTATGGTATGATACATATAATCACGCCTATATTCCCTGGTAGGCAGACGTGCACATAGAGTGCACCCACATTTCGCCAGTTATGTTTTAGTCCCGTGTAATAGGGGGGAACCTATTGCCATTAACTGGACACTTATTCAGACTCCGGGCTGGGAAATACGGATGGAAAACCCAATAACACTTTGCAGGACAAAAGTGGACCAATGAAACAGGTAACGTAAAGGTTTTGTAATATTAATATGATCTTGTTCATCCCCAGGTAAGAGCAAACGGCCCCAACCTCAGAAAACAGAATCTCACCAGAACATAATCGAAGATGGACACACTTTGAAGACTAGTCTATAAGAACTAATGTAGTTTGTTCTCCACAGGCGTTCTCATAAAAGTAGTATATATGAAGTGTAGGTATGTTACTAAAATTAGCTAAACGTTGAAGAATTTCCTTTGAAAGTTGAAAGAGGAAAAGCTGAAACGGAGATGAATGTGAAAACAACGTTGCTCCAACTAGAAGGAACGCTTTGGGGCTATGTCGGTGTGAGCGTTGACTTAACCCCTTGTTCTTCGTACATTACCAAATTACATTACGAGTAAAGAAAAAATATTCTTCGTACAAAACCCGGTAATGTAAGAAATGTTCATTCTTCGTAACCCCTTCGCGGTATGGTGAATACATCTCTTCACAAATCTCCACATAAAAAAAAACAAACAAAACAGACAGTACAAAAAGAAACTAACTTGTAAAACACCTTAAAAAAGTGTTTAAAACCTTATAGCTATAGGTATCTGATTAATAATATTTGTTAAGACTGTATAGAATAAGGATTTAACTATTTACATAATTTACATAATAAAATAAAAGTATGAAATTGAATATTGAGATTTCCTTTATTCTCCTTATAAGTGTTCACACTCGCATAACTAAGGTTTTCGCATCATTTGCTGTACATAAATTTACAATTCAAAGTTCTGACTGACTGAATTCAATGCACAGCCTAAGCCGCTGGTTATAGAGACGATGAAAGTATACATTGAGAGAGGATTTATCGAAATTCTTGCATTGCGTTTCTATCGAGAGTATCGTCTCGTAAGAGAATCGTCACTCCTTGTTTATTGTTATATCGTCAATGCATCTGACTGCTACGCTTAGTGTTAGGAATTCGATTCCCACATTTATATAAAGCATATCACATCGACCACATGGAGCACAGGTGACCTTAGTCGCCGCAGTAGCACAACACGGTTCTATGGTAGACAGTATTTTTCTGCGATCTTTTGTAAGGTGTAGGTACAGTCACTAGTTGAAAAACTCTCAACTTCTTTCGTAGCTCTCATTGATGTTAAATTTGTTTCCAAGAGTTTTCCATAACTTTCCATACAAAAAACAAATAATGGAATTTTTCAAGTGCGATTATTTTGGCAAATAGAAGAAGAGCTATGCAGCGCTAGATAACCGTGATGTTTATATATTTTAATTTATATACTTTGTTATGTATACCAACATGTCACGTTGAATTGTAATACCTATATCTTTATCAGGCCTCACACCCACGTTGACGTCTAAAAATAATTTATCAGTTGATTCTGACGGAGCCAAACTATGTAATTTATTTGATTTAAGCTTATACAGAAGTCGCAGAGATATGCTTAATTACATATTAAAATAATATATTTACTTATATGGTCACGCGCATATCTTTTTGATATATTGTAAGCTAGCTGTGCCTCGCGGTTCTACCCGCATAGGCTTATCACTGTAGCTTTTGTTACTCAGTTATAATGTAGTACTCTATCAGTGAAATATTTTTTAAATATATATATACAATGTATAGTTATCATGACAACCTCATACTAGTGTTTTTTTCTTTCAGCTTCAGTAAATTTATTCCATGGGAAGTGCTTTGATAGCTAAAGAAATACCCTTTTGTCTTTTATGACGGTATAACGACTCCATTCGTTATGAGATTGGTAATATAATACCTACCCTTTGTGTTGCAATCGATAATAGGCTGCGGTCCAGTCAGCCACTTAATATAAAATGGACTATAAGCTTCATATCACCTTTGTGGTATAAACTTTTTGTTGCCTCGTCGAGCTAGTGGTCGCAAACGTTAGTACCCGGAGTCCACCCTGAGCACTGAGGATGGCCACCGGGGGGGTTTCAGTGCGGAAACAATCCCATATACCCCGATCTGCCTCTCCCAGGGGTGGTCGGGGATCTTTTGAAGGTTTCCCTCTCGTCAATAAAAAAATAAATGTGCTCGCAAGCGTTAAGCACTAACACAAGGTCCTGGGTTCAATCCCCGGGTAGGGCAATGTTTTGATGATGGCGCAAAGGAATGATTGTTGAAAACCTATCTGTTCACTATTCAGTATGCGCCTTCTTCCGCTTTTCTTAACATGGTCCATACGTTATGGATGAAGTGACCTAGAGTCGAAAGCTAATCCCGGCTTTAAGCGAATTTTTAAAAACATATGCTCAATAAAACCCAGAACGGCCCCGAAAGGGGCTGGCAGAGGTATAATAAAAAAAATTGTAATAAAATATATGTATAATAGGGAAGGTGAGGGTGCTGTGTTGACTCCTAGTATTGCAAGTGACATCAAATTGCCCGCTAGCTTGTTTGCCACTTTAGTAGAAAAAAAACAGGTCTGAAACAACAAAGTGGAATCATAATGACCTTCATCATCCTCCTGATCTTATCCATTGTTATTTGTAGTCGACGCAGTGTGTTCTCTGTTCCATTTCTCTCTATCAGCCGTCATATCTGTAGCCATATCATCTGTAACACCATCCATTATTTCTTAGGCCTTCCTATCCCCTTTCATCATTATCTTAATTTCTCCACATAACATGTGCATTAAAGGCGTATTCTTCAACTTCTCAGTCACAGGTTCTTAGACAACCAAGTGGAATAAAACAGGTAATTCATCAAACAGGATACCTATTACAAGTATAATTATATTATATCGCAATTGCTTACATTAGGATACAACCTATCTGATATATCTGTCAGACACACTTAGCGCATACAACTGTGAACATTTCAGAGAATCTTCAACTCTGAGTAAGAGGCCTTAAAGTTTAAATTTAATAGGACACAGTGATTCGTGAATATTTAATAAATAAGCTAATATTTCTGCAAATACTTCAGTGCCTGAAGTGAGGTGACCGAGACTAGTTTAAAAATAAACCATGGTTGAAGGGAAAGTGAAAACAGTTGATGCTGTGTCTCCTAAGAGTAAGTGGATTTTCATATTTCTAAAGAGGTAGGGGTATTTGGAGCTGTCTGACTAGATACTAGACAAATAATGCTACCTTTTAGTAGTGTTGTGATCTCGTGGAGAGTAAGGTCGCCAGCACTCCATGAAGAGGAGGATTATGAGTGGAATTACTGTGTTAGCAATAGTTTTCATAGTGTTGACACAGAAACTTGATTTCTTTATTTATAAGGTACTTAAGAAAGGCGCGAGTGACATTTGGTGTACTAAGCATTAGTAGTAGCAGCTTGCCATCTAACGAACCGCACACGAACGTTCGAATCCCATCTTATGTCCTTACAATTTATAGATAAAAATTCACAGAAATCTCTAGAGGTCTCTAACGCAAGCAGTTTTTTCTTATCATAACAGGCCGTGGGTAAAATACCAGGAAAATATTATTATAGCTTTAAAAGGTGGTATTCAAGCCAAATTGTATAATTATAGTTAATCATTTACTAAGTAGAAAAGTATCTAATAAATAAAATTTCCTTTTTAGTACTTACACGTAAACGACATTAATTTTGTACCCAACAAAAAGGAAATGTCCAAAATAATAAAAATATGATCAACTAACCAACTCTCTTGTGCAAACTGTAATGTACAGGCAACCATTAAAGATTTTAAAATATAATTGGAACTTATTTCTCCACCGCCCCTACTATTGAACGTCAATTCGAGTTCGTATCAACTGCAAAATTTTGAACCAAAATTATTATAAATGAAATCCAAATTGATGAACCATTTTCCGTTTCTTACACTCAGTCACTCCTTTGGTGCTGATCAAGGGTGCAGAGACGCTTACCATCAAGCGGGGAGCATGCATGTTTCGCAAACCTTGTAATATAGTGGTAACACCACAGTCCCCTGTATAATAATCGAATAATGTATGGTGTACGATATTGCATTAGATACTCGAAGACTTCCAATATAGAAATCCTTCTCCTTTATATTCGGGCTACATGGCCATCTACGATCCTCCCCAATATTTGAGGTCACGTAGTCCGTAAAGATGAGAAATGTCGTGAGAGTGTGGCAAAGAGTAGGGGACAGAGCCGTGTAGTGAAGATATAATACCCAGTGTTACAGTTATTGCACACTAATTGAATCTTGGCTTTGTTTGATTCTGAAGTCCTAATAGAAATCGCTTCGGATATTGTTCTTTTAAAGTTACCTATTTAAAGCACATTTGTTAAGTGCTATTTTTACCTCCATTCATAAATTTTGTACACAATCTTATACGAATACTGATTTAAAATCAGTAAAGTAGTATTTGAATGAAACCGTTATATTTATATTTAGGTATGCGACTTGAAATGAAAAGGACGTGGGTTCAAATCCAACTTCGTGTTCATATTTTCCTGACCCTTGAATTATTTTGTTAATTTAATTTATGAATGGCCAGAAGGCCAGCTGGGTTTTACAAGCGTAAACTTAAATAGAAAAGATGATTACATTTTGATTTATTTCAGCAAATTAATTAGCGTTCCGACTGACACTTCAATCAATGTACACATTTATTTATCAGACTATCTTCTATGCATACTCAGATTCGAAATCTTTATAAAATTTAGCTCAGGTCATCGTTGCAATAAATTTGAAGTGTATGTTTGTAATTTCAAAATAACAGCTTTTCACTAAATGCATATGAAAATATACACGCTCCTGACACAAAAAAATACAAGTTTTAAAAAAAAAATCTGTCTGTCTGTCTGTTTGTTCCGGGTAATCTCCGAAACGGCTGGACCGATTTTAACGGGACTTTCACTGGCAGGTAGCTGATGTTTCAAGGAGTAAGTAAGCTACTTTTATTTATTAAAAATGTAAGGGTTCCGCGACAATAAGGATGAAACTAAATCTACGCGGGTGAACCGCAGGGCACAGCTAGTTTTAAAAATAAAAAATCTCTTCAATCACCGGCAACCGGACGCAATGACCATGATGGTAAGACGCGTCTCAAACAATTTTTGAAAGAGTGTAATCTCCATTGATGGGGATTTTCAATGGAGGATTAGTGGAACGACCCTTTTAAGAACGATTTGTCTCGGAAGCCTATAATCAGTTTAAAAAATCTTTCACTTACTGGCCCTGGGTGAGACCAGCTTTAACTTTAATAGCTAAGTTAATTTATAGCTAAGTAAGTGAAGATTATGCATGAATTGTTTAATCAACGAGCATTCCTCCAGGCTATGGTCTCGGCATCAGGCACGTGCAGATGGTGTGCATGTCTTTCACCATCATGTCACTGTTCATCGCACGCAGTAGTCTGGGCGTTGCCATCCTCGCCATGACAGACACCTCACGACTTAATGATACCAACATTGAGGTAAGTTATCATTGATAAAAATACAATTACAATAGCCAACACAAATATTATAAGGGTACTGAGAAAAAGATACTGAGGATAAATAGAGAAAGATTCTTAGAAATTCTTAAGTAAACATAACAATGATTGCTAGTATTGCACCCTTCTGCTAGAGGACTAACAGTAAGTCATGTGTAATTCTGGAAACTTAGCTCATGTGATATAAAATCTCAGAGAGTCACTGACGTTAAAGAATCCATGACGCCTGGTGCAGAGCCAGGCACCAGCGGCTTATACACTTAGCCCAAGTTATATTTGTATAGAAATAACATATTTTTTGTGTCACCCAAAAAGATACTCTATCTGACCCGCTCTAGTTTCAAAACTAGGAAATGCAAACATCTCAAAATCGCTCCGGTGGCATATAATCTCTCGTTTTTCCTAAACGTTGTAAAACCGCAACATTGCGGACATGAAAGGGCCGTTACACGATGTGTATCCTTGTGGTGACCACGTCAGAGAACAGGCAAAGTGATGTGAATTACAGTGTCAAGTTTTTGTTATCCTTTCATCCGAGGTATTTGCTAAAGTAATAATTGGCACACGCTTTGTAAAAGACTCATTATAGTGGGATTTGGGGATGGGACAGGATATTTTATTTATTTACCATGACGGTTCGGTCAAGACTCATCCAGTGAGGAACTTTGTCTGAAACATCGAGAATAAAGTTCTTTTAATAATTGGTAAGTAATTCTGCATTCTTGAATTTCTAGATCTTCGAATGGGACAAGAAAACCCAGAGTCTAATCATGTCGTCGTTCTTCTGGGGCTATATGCTGATGCAGATTCCAGCTGGTCTTCTAGCGAATAGATTTGGAGGGAAGCTTATATTGCTGGTGGCATTGCTGGTGAATGGAGTCATCTGTTTGTTGATGCCAACGCTTGCAAAACTGGTGAGTTGGATCTAAAATAATACATATTGTGCTTAATAATACAGTTGACATTTATTTAGCCTCTTATATGTCATCGTTCACTCTGGGAAAGTTAATGGTATGTCTCTTCACTGAACTGAGGCAATAATATTATTGATTTAAAAGGGAGTCTAGTTAGAAATTATAAGCTGCCCGACTGTACCTCATCCTTGCAGTAGTTGACTAAATAGGGCCGACCACATTAGAGTTTTGTGTTCCTACATTGAGTAAGGTTGCGTGTTTCATGGATGAGTGAATATAGTTCTTGATGATTAAATAATAAAATACAGTAGCAGCTTACGATAAGATGGATTTTACGCCGTGTGCACAAAAACAATCTGCGAAGAGTATCGATCCAAAACATGAGCTTAGTTATTTTGACAATTTAGGTTTATAGAAATTTTATTCTCATAAAAACTTACATAAGTTCTCTTACAATGAGATTTAGTTAAACAATTACTTAAATCTAATTAAATGACTCTGACTATTGTTACTATATAATTTATAAATTAACCAACTTGTACATATATTGCTTTAATTTATTTTTGTAATGTTTAATATCGTCACAACTTTTAATATCATTAGGTAATTTATTGTATAGCTGCACTCCTTCAAACAGTATAGTTTTCTTGCCATAGTTGGTGCGACAATTGCCAGCAAGCTGTAGCTTGTCGGCAGATTATGTGTATATACTTTTTTTGGTAATGAGATATTTGATTTAATGGACCCAGTGGTTAGCTTTTTGACTAGGATGCACGTGTTGTATGTATAAAGTTGTTGTAGATTGAGTAATGATGCACTGCTGTTATTCTGAGATTAATATCTCCAATTTGGAAATTGCTACGCCGAAGTAAACAGACGTTTATTTATTTTAACAACGATTACGATGAAGTCAAAACAGGTAGTAGATTATACGTAGCACTTAGTAAAAGGGTACCTGAATACCCAACTCTTAAGATAATTGTCTTAATTTGACTTTAAATGAAAAGAAATGCGGAGAGTCTAACTTGTTTGACAAACTTACAGACCTCGCCAAATCTCTTTCGTGTTTTACTAAGCTGTTCATAATTTATTGCACGAGAGTTTTTCTTATCACATTTCTCTAAGACAATTTTTAAGGAGAAAATAAAGTCATGTTTATTTATGTAAATTCTCTGACTTTAACAACATTTTTACAGTTTTACTTGCAAATAAGTTAGCCACATATTTTTGTAATCTATACAGATAAATAAAATTGAAGTGTCTGTTTGTAATTCCAAAATAACAGCTTTTTACTAAATGCATATGAAAATATACACGCTACTAACACTAAAAAACCAAGTTAAATTTTTTTTCTCTGTCTGTCTGTCTGTTTGTTCCGGGTAATCTCTAAAACGGCTTGACCGATTTTAACGGGACTTTCACTGGTAGGTAGCTATTTTTACGAGGAGTAACTTAGGATACTTTTTTTTTTTTTTTTAAAACATTAGGGTTCCGCGGGACACCTATGAAATTAACTCTAGGTACGCGGGTGTAACCGCGGGGCACAGCTAGTTCATTATAATTTTCGAGTTTACAGTTAAAGGCTATCTACAAGCTTATCTGCTTCAAATATAAATGGAATATCTATTGTAAATAACAACAAAGATTCTCGATCCCAAATGTGTACCTCAGTCGGTCACGTCACAGTTTAATGGGTATAGAGACACATTAAATCCCATTATCCTCCCAGTTTCAAAGTCATTCCAATAATAAAGTAAGGAATAGTTCGAAGGTCTACTCTTCGGTCGTCCCAACTGCCTAAGTTTTACTGCAAGACTTGATCTAAACAGTGTCTTTTGTTCTGAAAAGCTCGTTATTTTGAAAGCGATAGCGTTAAGGGTTTGATCACGTCTGGTCTGGAGGCAGACAATCAATGGCGTGGACGTGTGCGATAGGACTGTATTAATACTTTAGGCATTTGAAGTTCCATTCAAATTAAAGATGATTTGAACAGAAATATTGAATTAGGAAATTCTGTCGTGACTTACACCAATAGTTACGAAAGAGAAGAAAGCCTGATCACTTGCATATATATTTGTGGCCGAATGAGTTGATATACTTACAAAATTCAAAATAACTTTATTTGATTGGACTTTTAATAAAGCATTGTCAAGATTATACACGCTTTCGCCCGTTCGGAAGATCGCTTTTACTGAGAATAACCCGGCAAGAAACTCAATATTACTCTTTTCATACATTTCTTAGTAGTACAAAATAAATAACAAGAAATATATTTAAGGCCATGCACATAGTTTCAATGTACAGATGTCTATAAAAAATAACGTACTAAGTACAATTTGTGAAGCGTGAGATGACTAACTAATGTTTGTAACTCTCTATTTCAGGGTTGGTGGGTGGTGTGTATACTGCGGATGTGTATGGGACTCACTCAAGCCTGCACCTTCCCAGCCAGCCATACACTGCTCGGTCGGTGGTTGCCGACCAATGAGCGAACCGCTCTCTCTGGTGTTGTGTATGCTGGTAAGCTTATACATTTATAAATATACTAGCTGTGCCCCGCGTAGATTTAGTTTCATCCTTATTGTCGCGGTACCCCAATTTTTTTAATAAATAAAAGTAGCCTAAGTTAGTCCTTGAAACATCAGCTACCTACCAGTGAAAGTCCCGTTAAAATCCGTCCAGCCGTTTCAGAGATTACCCGGAACAAACAGACAGACAGAGAAATATTTTAAAACTTGGTTTTTTAGTGTCAGTATCGTGTATACTTTCATATGCATTTAGTGAAAAGCTGTTATTTTGGCATTACAAACAGACACTTAAATTTTATTTATCTGTATGTATAGATGATAACATGAAAGTATTTCTAAAGACAACACTAGCTTCTGTCATCTTCACACGTGACCTTCGACTCCAAACAATTTTCAAAAAAGTTTCACGGAAAATTCAACCCTGCATTTTAGTTAACCTTCAGTTCATAACTGATACACCCTCAAAATGTTAATGCCTGTAGGCCTAGATGAACAACACTTTATAACGAACAACAAGTTTATCGTATTCCTAATGCTCCATAAAGATTTTTCATTAGTGACCTCATAAACTCAAACTCAAATATCTTTATTCGATTAGACTTTATACAAAGTACTTTCAAATCGTCAGATTGACACAATTACACAGGATTATACATGCTACCGCCAGGTTCGGAAGGTTGCTTTTACTGAGAAGAACCTGGCAAGAAACTCTCTATATCCTCAACCTTAGCTCTAAAATGTAAATAATCCTCTGCAGAGATTACACCTTCTTTTTTTGTGCTTGAGTTGCAGCCGTGTTGCTGTGAAGTTATGAGACACTTATTGTGGTCATTAAGCTTTATGATATTACAGCCATTAAAATTTTTACTAAGAGAGCCTTACAGTAATCGCAAACGTAAACCTAGAAAAGACTGTTTAAATGCGGTTTGATTAAAGTTTGAGTAAGTACCTCGATGGAAACGAATAAACGGCACCTGGTGGGGAAAAAAATCCAATCAGGACTCATTTTCCCTGGAGTATTTATTCGAGATTCAATCAAGCATTTTTTCTGATTTTAATTCAGTTTCTAATCGATAATAAACACTTTTAAATAGATTCCGAAGACGAAATCAATTTGAAGAGTAAGAAAATAAACTTTACAAAAATGTAAGAAGAGTAACAGGTGTTTTAATTATACCTGGTAGCTTTGTTTAAAAAATTCTAAAAGTTTAAACAACCTTAAAAATGAAATGAGAAAATGTAACAGAGAAAGCTCTAGATTTCCTTCCTGCAATAAACAGTGTCACAGTAAATTGAGAGTTTCTAGTTCAGAAAACCTGTGAAATGAATATACCTCTGATATCAGATGAATAACGATACCATTTTTCATTGGGCTGACATTTTCATCAGGTTCACATAATACATGCGCTTTGCGAAATAGTTTTATGAATGCCAAGGAGTCTAAAGAATTTAAAAAGAAGAATCTCAAGGATTGTATGGTTGTAAGCGTTCTCCTGTTATATCATATTGTATTTCTTTATTTATTTTTATATACCATTAAGGTGGCAAATAAGCATCCGGCTCAATTGATGGTAAGCGGCTACTGCAGATTCGCTTGCAATGCCAGGGGTATCGTTGCCGACTCTGTAAAGATCAGATTCACACCCTTCTTAAACAATCCCATGTTGTAATCTTTATTCATTCTGATCTTTCCCATGTCAACGTTCACATATAATCCAAATAAATCTTTCCTCTTTATGATACAAGTCTAGATGCATCTAGGTTGACTCATGTTTAAAGCTGGATTTATAAAACTTTTACTGTCGTGTCATCAACTTATGAACAAATTCATCCGCAGGTTCTCAAATAGGCACAATAATAGCGATGCCAGTATCAGGCGTGTTAGCAGAAACTGCAGCTGGATGGAAGGTCATCTTCTACTCTATATCTGGCCTCATGTTCTTCACCGCTATCATCTGGTACTGCTTCTCAGCCAGCTCACCCGACGAACACTCCATGATCAGTGAAGAGGAGAAATACTATATAGACATGGGACTCAATGGAGTTGGACATTCTCAGGTATTTTTTTAAGCAGTTACAGATTTCCCTTAAAATGTTTTAACTGAAAGTTTATATTACAAGGTAGCAGACTACGAAACTTTAATTTTAAGACCTCCCAGCTCAATTCAATATCCAGGACTTTGGTGCGTTTTTGTTTTGAAAGAATTAGGTATCAGCGTCTAAAACACAATCTGGTTAAAATATTCGATTAGTTCTCTGGCTACTGTTTGTCTTAGGGTAAACTGGACATTCAGTTCCTACAATTTAGCATCTAAAAACTCCTGGTTGTGAGTGTAAAACATTATTCTTTCTATTTCAGCTTAGCCGACCGGTACCTTGGCGCGACATCCTTACCACTCGGCCTATGTGGGCCATTTTAATTTGCCACACCGGCGCTACTCTATCATTCATTCTGTTCTTCAATGATTTGCCCACATACTTGGAGAAAGCTCTGCAGATATCCTTAAAGGATGTAAGTTACTTCATACGTCGTCTCTTTTATTGCTATTATTACGTTTCCTCTCAATGTGGGAATGACTAACTCTGTGTTGCAAGCGTAAATTAATAAGTGCAGAAGCTTCTTATCTTATTAGTGGTATGCTTTTTTGCCAACGTAGGGTATATAATTGGTAGAAAAAAAATGTTTTTACTTTATGTAGTTCGAACCGTTATGTTTGTTCCTGACTGGTTTTACCGAAATAACTGTCTTAGGTTTCAGTTGAGCGATACTGTTATGTGTGTCTGGATATTTTTTAATCCTGCGATTATTTTCCCAGAGTGCTGTCCTCTCAGCCTTCCCTTACATCGGAATGTGGATGGGAACTTTGGTGTCGGCATACCTCTGCGAGAGACTATTCAATAAGGGATACTTGACTTTGTGGACTTGCAGACGATTCTTTAACTCCGTTGGTAAGTAATGCAGTAACAAACAAACTCACATTCACATTCATAATGTTAGTTGGAATGATGCTCACTCAATACTAATTTGGTCATGCTTAGAGTATAAGCATGAAACAACTTATTTAAACTATAAATCACTGATAAAGTACTTTTAGGTTAGCCAAAATAATAGTTGCACCACATTAAAATTATGAGATGGCGTCATGACTTTTCAAATTGCTTGCGTACCAAATTGGTGCAGCGCGTTTTCGCCAAAGCTTTGCTATTAGCTTGAACAGCTATTGTTGTGCAACTTTCCCTAGGATCATCATCATCAGGATATACATCCTTAATTTATCTGTTTCTTTATTTTGCAGCATTGTTCGGCATCGCAGCAGCGTTAGTAGTGCTGTCATTCCTGGGTCCGGAACATAGAAATATTGCTATAGCCACATTGATTGCTGGCCTTACTTTCAGTGGATCTACTAACGCCGGGTTTATGGTGAGTAATTTGTTGAAACACATGTATAATTTGCTCTTTCTTCAAAGTTAAAATTTACTTGGATTATAATTTAATCACTATTTAAACAATTTCAGGTAAACCATCTGGATTTGTCTCCACAATTTGCCGGCGTGATGTTGTCTCTCACTAACCTGTCTGCTAGTGTAGCAAGTATTATAATGCCAGTGTTCACCAGCCTCATATTAAGGAATGATCCGGTAAGTAACAACAGCGAACCCGCACAGTCGTGCTAACGCCCAGACCAGCCAACGCAAGCCAGAAATTCTGAATGTGTTTTATTTGAGGATAAATTGAAGGATTTACCTATTTGTTTCGGCTAATCTTCGGACGACTGGATGGAATTCGATGAACTTTATAAAGATTTAGTTAGTCATAGTCATATTAGTCCATGTGGGTGAGATTTTACTGAAAATTCCATAGTAATATATTATTTCCATCTCTTTACAGACAGCGATAGATAGATGGCAGATAGTATTCCTGATGATTGGAGGCATCAGTGTTGGCAGTAATATCATCTACCTAATATTCGGGAGTGCTGAGCGCCAGGAATGGGACCGAGCTGATTACCACGCGAAGAGGAAAGCTGACCCAGGTATGATAATCAATTGTTATTTTCTTCTACCACAAATTTTTTTTTTTACCAAAAATGACTTTTTGATCCTGTCAAACACTATGGTCATGGCCAATCCGTAAAGACGACGCCATATTCCAGTTCTACTGCACAATTATTGCGTGTTCTGAAATCAGTTAAGGCTTTCCTCATTCGTTAACAGACAGGACACTTTTTTTTATTAATAACATTGATATTGACTAGCTGTGCCCCACGGGATCACCTGCACAAACTTAATTTCGTGGCCAACCCCAAATTTTTATTATTTTTTAAATAAAAACCTTAGTTATTCCTTTAGCATCAGCTAGCTACAGTATATTCTTTCATATGGACATAGTGCAAAGCTGTTAATTTGAAATTTAAAAACCACATTCTGCTCTCTTTTTTCAGAGGAAATGAAGGTCCTGAGTCCACTTGTAGCGAGCTTCGAGATAAATCGGGAGAAGAATAAACAATAAAGACTATTGTACTTGTATAAGTCCTTAGTTGTAAGTTGTAAATAAACTAAGTATGTTATTTATAACCAATAAATTTTTCTTCCCTGTTTTGTATATTCATAATGATAAAATAGCTCTATCCATCACAGGTAAATTAGCTGTGCAGTGGAATATATACACATCATCAAAATTTAAATTATGAACTAGTGAAAACCATCCAAACCCAAACAAAGGCCAAATTCGGAGCATTCGTAACCGAAGGAAGTGTATGATAAGCATGAATGTGGATGAAGCAAAAGAAGTAAGGATTGTTGCATGAGGCAAACGGTGGTCTCTGCCTACCCCCATGGGATACAGGCGTGAGCATATGTATGTATGCATGGAAACTACAAACAAACGCAATGCAATCATTTAGTCATACGCTGCAGTCACCGCTTAGTACTAACAGTCGGTGAGCCAGCGACAGATTTTACGACCAAGTTCCTCTCCATTGGTGGAATTTGACATTTGTAGTAAAACAACGATAGATCTAGTCCGTGGGGATGTCACAGTGATTTATACTTTCTTAATGTGGATCCTGGTCAACCTGAGCTTTCGACACGAGTAATCTAGGTGATGCTAATCAAATAGGTGCTCTCATATGGGATCGCCCAATTCATATTAAAGATCTCTCTTGAGCCTGAAGACGACTCAGTTTCTATTTATGCCTATACTATTGGCACAGAGATGCGCTAAAAACAAACCTAATATAGTTTTCTCACTACTGCCGCCACTCGAATCGTATGGGATCCTATACAAATTTCGTACTAGGCCTTAGTCACTGTCTTCTTCAATTTTAGGCTTGCAGTAGCCGTTTGCCACGATTACCTATTTCTAAAATAATCAGAATCAAGTGACTAGCGGGCTGGCGCTTTGCTCGTTAGCATTGCTATTCAACGTGGCATTGCTGCTAGCCTTCTTGACACGATCCCAAGAGACACCGATTTGGGCCAGTTTTTCTACTTGATGTTAGTTTTAAGTACTGTTCCTTGTATATATAATTAAGTTTTTATTAAATAAATGTTTAATGATGTTTCAAAAAAATCTGTATCATAAAAATTTTAACGATAACGACGTATTCAGTATTCTAGTTAAATAACGTTGAAACATGACCACTCACTATCTACATAGTTTTAGTCACTTTCCATAGAATCAGCAGCTTAGAGTATACTGTCATGCTCACTAAAATGCCTTTGCTTGCGGCGGCGTCAGGGTGACGGGTCGCTCACTTCCCTCTATAATGGTTGAGGAGGGCGATGGCTGGCATTCTCGTCATACTTGTGAACAGGTGCTGCTTGTAGGGGCTGGTCATCTCAAGCTACGCATTTAGATATAAGTACAACTACTAGACTTTTCTTTATGTTAATTTTTATTGACATTTGTGCATTGGAACTGTGTCCATGGGCTTACATTTCTCAAGTGATTTACTTTGTTTTTAAAAATTGTATGATTTTTTTAAAAGAGTAATTACTGAGTTTCTTGCCAGGTTCTTCTCAGTAAAAGCAACCTTCCGAACCTGGCAGTAGCATGTATAATCCATGTCGTTCTGACGATTTGAAAGTACTTTGTAAAAAGTCTAATCGAATAAAGATATTTTTGACTTTGACTTTGACTTTGACTTTGACATCATCCGCTGTGTTAGCTGAGAGAGGATTATAATCATCTGACTTGATCAAAATATTTAATTGTGAACGACACTTACATAAGTGATTATGATAACAAATTTTTTTCCTCCTAATGTTAACATGAGACGCAAAATATGTTTTAAATAATATAGGTATTATACAAATAAGATATGGTTTAACACAGTCTGAGAACTGAGGAAAATGCTCATGAAAAAGATAACATTTAACAGTAACCGATAAGAGTCTTCCTAGTTAGTTTGAGTAGAGCCTGAATGCAGGGTTCTGCAGATGAAAATTTTGAGGAAATGAGAAACTCTACCTCTAACTAAGACTCAAACTCAAACACAAAAATAAGTTTATTAGATTAGACTTCAGCAAAGTACTTTCACAAAAGATTATACAGGATTATAAATGCTACCACCGAGCTGATAGATGCTTGAAATGATTAGTAACGCAAAGCGGGACTCGAACCCACGACCTCAACAAACCATTCAATTTCTTAGCTAACTGAGTTACTTGTGATGCCACCTGATTTTTCCTTTCCTTGTTCTTACAGCTTAGGACCCGCTTTGCTGACGAGATAGGTAAGAAATCTTAAGATGCCCTACTGGGGACTGCCTCCAAATTACAAGAGATGACAACCAGATTGTCTTTGTCATAATAAGCATAATCTTGTAAAGACGTATACACCTAATCTATCATCATCTCCCTGGCCTTATCCCATGTATTTGGGGTCAGCACTTGATTCAACCCGATGTGGCTGATCACCTGATTTTTATACGAAGCGACTGCCATCTGACCTTCGTAACCCTTTTTTCGAGGAAAATCGGCAATCTGGGTTAAACCAATTGTCAGACTTTCTTAGGCCTCTGACTGACCTGTAACGATTGCCAAAGATGTTAAATTGGCAACCGGGACCGACGGCTTAACGTGCTCTCCGAGGCACGGAGGGAACTCGGGCGGTCACCCATCCAACTACTGGCTAGGCGTATGGTTGCTTAACTTTGCTGATCGCATCATATGCGCAATAGCAACAGTGCCCCTAATCTATATCTATATCTATATAGTTAGATAAATAAAATTGAAGTGTCTGTTTGTAATTCCAAAATAACAGCTTTTCACTAAATGCATATGAAAGTATACACGCCTCTGACACTGAAAAACAAAGATAAATTATTTTTCTCTGTCTGTCTGTCTGTCCGTCTGTCTATCTGTCTGTTTGTTCCGGGTAATTCCTGAAACGGCTGGACCGATTTTAGCGGGACTTTCACTGGCAGGTAGCTGCTGTTTCAAAGGAGTAACTTAGACTACTTTTATTTATTAAAAATATTAGGGTTCCGCGACAATAAGGATGAAACTAAATCTATGCGGGTGAAACCGCAGGGCACAGCTAGTACTAAATATATTTAAGCTGAGTAACGAACGAGGAGCTCGTGGCACAGTTGCTATTGCGCATATCATTCGATCAGCGAAGTTAAGCAACCATACGCCTAGCCAGTAGTTGGATGGGTGACCGCCCGAGTTCCCTCCGTGCCTCGGAGAGCACGTTAAGCCGTCGGTCCCGGTTGCCAATTTAACATCTTTGGCAATCGTTACAGGTCAGTCGGAGGCCTAAAAATAATCTGACAACTGGTTTAACCCAGATCATAGATTCTCCTCCTAATATGGGGTTGCGAAGGTCAGATGGCAGTCGCTTCGTATAAAAATCATGTGATCAGCCACATCGGGTTGAATCTAGTGCCGACCCCAACAATGTATGGGATAAGGCCAGGGAGATGATGATAACGAACTAGGCACTCTGTACTCAGTGGAGGCAGAGTATGGTAATAACGTAATATTGTTATCTCCCCTCTGGCGTTACTAGATATGCGGATAGTAGAAATGCTCATAATTGTCTTATGCTAATTTCAGGTAATTAGGCTACATAGCAATATTATTTGAATTTCTGGGACTAATATAATGTGCTGGCCGAGTTTGAGTCACATACTTCGCAAGCAGGTTAAAATCCCAGCCAATTGATCCAACAAGATTTTTTAAAATTAAGTGCAGCGATGGAAAATAAGTCCGAAAAGAAATTCGTTGTGTAGTACCTGAGACGGTGATGGACACATGAAATTGAGTGCTGTTACCTCTGCCTACACCTTCTGGGAAGACCGGTCGGCATGGGTATCTCGTATATGAGATTAGGCTCATATTAACGTATAATGTGCCCAGGAATAAAGTCTCAATAGCATTACGACAAAGAGGAAGGAGGAGCTCGTGTCACAGTTGCTATTGCGCATATGATTCGATCAGCGAAGTTGAGCAACCATACGCCTAGCCAGTAATTGGATGGGTGACCGCCCGAGCTCCCTCCGTGCCTCGGAAAACACAATAAGCCGTCGGTCCCAGTTGCCAATTTAACATCTTTGGCAATCGTTACAAGTCAGTCAAAGGCCTAAGAAAGTCCGACAGCTTGGTTAACCCAGATTGCCGATTTTCCTCAAAAATGGGGTTACGAAGGATTAAAAATCAGGTGATCAGTCACATCGGGTTGAATCTAGTGCCGACCCCAAATACATGGGATAAGGCCAGGGAGATGATGAGCATTACGACAAAGGTTCTCCCCACTAATCCCTGATATGTATGTGTCTTTGAAATTGAGACCTTTAGTACGTCTTTACAGACACGACCATATTCACAAAAGAACCCTAATCGTACGTACATACATGGTGTACTCGAAAGTAAACATAAACAAAATACACTTGACATTGCGAATAACAAAGCAAAGTTTAAAACAATTCATGATAATATCAACTTACTCTTCTAAACAATGGAATTCAATATTCCGTAACGCTACTCCGATAGCATGACTTCTTCAGAGATGTATGTTGACTTTAGAAATCTTACATTCAAGTGAATATTTGTCGAGGGATGGAAGTTTATGATCGCAATAATAGTTTCACTGATAACAGGTTGTATGCGACATGTTTGTTACTTTTTAGAGACACAACAATAGTATCTCGATGGGATGTGAACAAGTATTGGAAGCATAGTTCGTAAAATGGACGTGGAATTTCTAAAACATTTATATGACGATGGATATTATGGAGTTATTACTAAACAAGGTGAGCTTCTAGATTTATTTGGTCAGTTCTTAACACAACTAGCCATGAGTTGGAGAGCTCCCAGACTCCCCGAAAGCCGATTGTAAAGATACGTAATTGAACCTTATCCTTTATGTGTTATGTATCAATTTACTATGGTTGAAACCAACGCTTGTCGTCGAATTACGCTTTGAAACTTTAGTGCACGGCTGGCCTCATAGCTAAAGGTATCATAAGTGCCCAACACAAGCTAGCATTGATATAATACCATCTTACCTACCAATTTCGGACAACTAGCTCGACTTAATAATTAGGAGATCCTGATTGTTGATGATGATTAGAACTGCGAAAAAAATTGCAGACTATTTCTCAGATTGTCACGAATTTTGGAGTTTCTTTCCTAGAGTATACCTTTACCTCACTTAACACACCCTCCAAATGTCATGTATCTAGGGTCCACAGTTTAGGCTGTGGATTGATTTCAGACAGTCAGGACTTAAAATGTTGTATGTACAGAATATCTCTAAAGAAGGGTCTGAACGAACATAGTTTCGACAGTAAAATGTGAATGAAAGCTATGTCTATAGGATACATAAGTCTAGTAAGTTAAATAGACTAGAGTATTACTAAGCTCAGCTAAATAAGTAATATAAAGCTGGTTATTGATAATGTTTTATCGATCGTCATACTAATAATTCCAGGATTCAAGATAGGCATACGTCATCTGCAAATGGTTTATATGATAGCGTCATCGATCGTCGTAGGGATGATTCGAGGGGCTGTTGGAATCTCAATACTGGCTGTAAATGATCAATCGAGAGCTGGAGACAACTATATCAAGGTAATTCTTATAACAAACTATTAAGTAAAGTTTATGACCAAAAAACCTTGATGTTATTTTAGAAACTCCATTACCATAATACTATATTACTTCACTTTATCATTATCATAATCATTCTGTAATTTATCGTATTTTATTCTTGGAAATTGCAATCTGTGGCTCCTTTTCTTCTCTTGTCTCATCTTCTCCTTATCTACTCTCTTTCTTCTGTATCTTGATCGCACGTCACGTTAAACCACTTAAACTAATGCAGTACTTCCTACACCCAATAATACCCTAAGGTTTCATGTGGCTGCTATCTTCTGTTGGGTGTGAAATGTGAAAAGGCACTTAAGGTCGAACGAGAGATCCCGTTTTGCCCACACTCTCTCACGCTACTTCATTGTAACATTCTTCGTCTATATTTAACCAGTGCGAATGTTACTTTACAGATATACAACTGGAATAAATTAATACAAGGAGCAATATTGTCATCGTTCTTCTTAGGTTACGCTGTAATGTTAGTACCGGCTTACTTGTATTTGAAGAAAGTCGGAGGAAAGTATACAATGACTGCAGTTCTGATGGTCAATGGCGCTCTTTGTGTTGCCATGCCAACTATTGTAAATAAGGTTATAGCATTATTTTGTCTTTATTTTGTATCAACAGAATAACATATTGCCGTGGCGTTTTGGCAGTCGCCTGATACGCAAATGAGGCAAGTTTGAATCCCAGCGTACTGCACCAATGAGTTTATCTTAAAACTTAAGTAGTACAATAATTTCACCCCACGTGCTTTATGGTGAAGGGAAACATTACGAGGAAACCTGAAAGTGTCTGAGAAGTAATACAAAGCGTATGTAAAGTGTTGAGACGGCGATAGCTTCACCATCTGTCACATTGGCATTAAATCATAATATTTTGTCGAATGAACCAAAAAGCTGCTTAAACAAAAAAAAAGAGTGGTTACATCAACATCGCATTTGCAAAAACAATTAATTCTAAATACCCATGTATAAAAGAGAATTACAATTTGCCATACTCACCATCTTATGATTACATAGTTCATATTCAGTACTTTGTGTTTACTTCTAGGGAGGTTGGGTAGCAGTGTGTAACGCTTATTTGCTCATGGGCATCACCCACGGATGTGTTTCTGCCATCAACCAGTCGTTGCTCAGGGTTTGGCTCCCTCCTAATGAGAAGGGAATTTGGAGCTCTCTCGTTTATAATGGTAAGAGCAATTTGTGTTTCTTGAATCGTTTCAATATACAGGTACGATAACGTAGGCTACGCAAATATTTTACTTATTTAATACAACGAGTATTACGGTGAAGTAGAACATCATCATGTAACCTACATAAAATATCTGAGAAGAGTTTAAAAATACAAATATTTGGTGCCTCAGACGGCGATGAACCATACTCTTTAACATCATAGAACTTAATCCATATTATTGACAACGATGATCTGATAATCACAACGGAAAATTTTGTGTGTATTGCAATTGTTTCAAATTCAGGTCTTCAACTTGGCATCATCATATCCTACCCCCTCACAAGTGCCTTGGTTCAACAACCGTTAGGCTGGGAGCTGGTGTACTATGGCTTCTCAATGATAACCTTGGCTATGGGTGTGATCTACGGGACCCTAACAGCCAGCACACCTACCGAGCATCAAGCTGTTGGAGATAATGAGAAAGCACATATAAATGATGCTTTGACTTGCTATCGGAAGGTATGTATTTCAGAGTTTAGTTTAAACTCTGATAAGTAATAGAATATAATTTATTGAACCAAAAAGTTTGTACATAATTTATATAAATAGATGACAAAATAGTGCCGTAGAAGCTAATATTCGGATCATTTACACGGATCACTTATATTATGAACGCGAAAGTTTGCTTGTTTGTATGGTTGTATGTATGTTACTCAAAAACTAATGAAGAGGTTTTGATGAATATTTACAATAATGTAGTTTATGCATCGGAGTAACACATAGGCTATAAGAAAAACATTTTCGTGGTAGTTAAATAATACGTGGGTGTAAACGCGGGGCTCAGCTAGTATCTTATAAATAATATAATAATTTATGAATGTTGGTGATTGTGACTGATTTGTAAACTAGCTTTCCGCGAAGCTCTGGTATAGTACGGCTAGCTGTTTATTCAAAAGATTATCAGTTACCTCTATCAAGTTATGTAATATTTTGAAACTTGTAACAAAACTACGAAAAAATTTAACTTTCTAGTTGGACTTCGAATTTTGGAGTTCTTACCCTCTATTATTGATATAATAAGTAATGTGCTTAACGTATAAATAAATGTTAATAATGTGTATGAAATGCAACTCAATAAATTCCAGAAAGAGCTCCGAACTCCCTGGAGACAGATACTCCGATCACCAAATTTCTGGGCCATGGCTAGTTCGCACACAGCCACTAATGTGATATTTGTGTTCTTCTTTACCAATATACCAGACTATTTTATGACATTGGGACTGCCTTTAAAACACGTAAGTAAATCTGCATATACCAAGTAACTTTTTCAAATTGCTTTTTTGTAACTTAATTATCCTCGTTACATGAAGAATAAGCCATTGAAAATCCGGCCAAAATCGGCCTAGCCGTTACCGAAGATTACGACAAAAGAATAACTGGTTTTCTGCATAATGCAATTTCATATTATTTAGTAAAAAATATTTGGTTACGTAATAATATAAACCTTACTAAGGGTGCTAAACATTTTTTTTTGCAGAGATATTTGTTTGGCTATAATTATTATAAAATATTTTCCAGAGCATCTTCTGCACAATGTTGCCGTTTGCAGTCATGTGGGTGAGCTACCTGATCACTGCTCCTATTACTAACTGGTTATATGGATGCAGTCCTATCGCTAATTATATTGGCTTAACTACTTTCAGAAAAATAATTAATGGAATTGGTAAGTTTGTTACACTCTCAATTTTGTCCCCTAAATGTCGTCATCCCCCTGGATTTACCTCAAACATTTTTGGCGTTAATTCAACCAGATGTAATACGACTCAGGAAAATTTGCTTTCTGTGTTATGCCCATTTTTCAGACCTGTAATAATTGCCAAAGATATTCAATTGGAAATAGGGACTAGTATCGATGGTTTGAGACGTATAGTAATTAGTTTTATTATCAGTATCATCAGGATGCCTGTTCCTTGGCTGAACAGCGTTCATAGTACTTTAATCTACGTAACTTTCGCCTGTGCTTGAGTGTCAGAAATATTATTACCGAATTAATTACTCTAAAATCTCTCTACATCACATATATTGTTTATGTATTATTTGATTCCAGGGGCTCTTGGAACCGTGGTGTGTTTGATGACTACATCCCAGTTGGAGCCAGACTCCACGGGGCTTATTATTAGCTTGTTATCCACTACTCTAGGATTTGTCGGCTTGCAGTTTTCTGGATATCTGGTTCGTTCATTTTTTGTATAACACATCATGATGTTAGCTTCTAAGAGCAACCACTGTATACATTATGAGCTTATTTTATACTAGCTGTGCCCTGCAGTTTCACCCGCGTAGATTTAGTTTCATCCTTATTGTCGCGGAACCCTAATATTTTTAAGAAATAAAAGTAGCCTAATTTACTCCTTGAAACATCAGCTACCTGCCAGTGAAAGTCCCGCTAAAATCCTTCTAGCCGTTTCAGAGATTACCCGGAACAAACAGACAGGCAGACAGAGTAAAATTTTAAAACTTGGTTTTTTAGTGCCAGTAGCGTGTATACTTTCATATGCATTTAGTGAAAAGCTGTAATTTTGGAATTAAAAACAGACACTTCAATTTAATTTATCTGTATAGATATAGATAATTACAAGCATTACGGAATCTAGGAACAAATCTTTAGAAATGACACACTCTCACCTGTCTACGAGATTTTAAACGGCCCGGCGTAATGTCAGCTAGGGCTGTCTAATCGTGACCAATGTCGTTTCGGTTTACTTGTATTGCATACATTTTTCTAAATTTCAAATCTATTTTTTTTTAATATGCCATACCTAACTTACGCTTAGTAAGCTTATTTTTATAATAGTCTGGCGCGATGGTGAACATTAAAATTTATGGAATTACTTTACAATAATATGTGTTCGTAGAAGTACTTGTACCCCATAACTACCAAGCTTTAATATTATATTTCAGGTAAACCACAAAGAGATGTCTGAGAACTTCTCAGGCACACTGTTAATGATGACCAGTTGTATGAGCAGCGTGGTCGGTGCCACGGTGCCCTTCGTGGTGGGTCTCATGACCCATAGACAAGACGTAAGTGTTTTTAAGGCTATTCAATAGAATGATGCAAGCATAAAAACCATCCATATATTTTTTTTTTATGTCTCGATTTTCATATTTTATATTTATATTTCGTACTAGTTGTGCCCCGCGGTTTCACCCGCGTAGATTTAGTGTCATGCCTCATGTCGCGGAACCCTAATATTTTTAATATATAAAAGTAGCCTAAGTTACTCCTTGAAACATTAGCTTCTTCACACTTCAATTTTATTTATCTGTATAGATTATGGAAAAATAGGATATTGATACTAAACGTGTCATATGTTGCCAAATTGATAGCTGTAGTAAAACACAATAGCAAAATATAAGTACATACATGCTCACGCCTGTATCCCATGGGGGTAGGCAGAGACCACCATTTGCCACATGCTACGATCCTTATATACTTCTTTCGCTTCATCCACATTCATGCATCTCTTCATACACTTCTTTCGGTTACGAGTGCTCCGAATTTGACCTTTCTGAAAAATACTATTATGTTGGTCATAGTAGTTCTTCCTTGGATGCCCTAATTAAGTGTCGGGCGTAAAACTACCGGGCTATAGTAGCTAGTTTTGTATTATGAATCCACTTTTTGCTAAAGTTATACCAAACTTGATGGTATGTGTCACGATTGCCCCAAAAAGCCGACTATTCCACTAATCTCCATCAATGGGGATCTGTGGAAAAAAGTCCACAAATCCCCATTGCGATCTAATGGAGCTTAAAATGGTCTCGAAGTACGATACACGACGATGAATCCCGAGAGCCAACAGCTGTTTAAATCACGACAGCTTAGAAATAAGATCTTTTTTTTCTCGCAATACAATACATGTGTGAATGTGTAATTTGCCTCACTTTTTCTGCTATTCTACTATTTAACTGGCCTTAAACAATGGATTTCTGGTTAAAATTACTAGTAGGACCACTACTCTCCTGTATTCATTACCTACGATCCGACATGTTAATATCTTGCAGATGATCCCAAAGAAGTATCGCCGGACACTTCTAACGTTAGCAAGCATCTGCATATTATTGAATGCAGTTTATGCTGTGTTCGGCAGCAGTGAGAGGCAGGGATGGGACTACGTGAATGGCAGGAGGAAACAACTGGAGAAGAAGACAAGTGAGCTTGTTTGATACTTTATTTGAACTATCTGATGTTAAGATTATTATCAGAGGGATTATTAAATACATCTTCAGGCCGCTGTAGATAAGACCAGCCCCCCTAACCGTGAGCTATTATTACGATGATAGTTCGGCGGTTTTACAGTAACGAATTTATCACGTCATATACCCATACCTATCTGCCGGGTAATATTATGTCAAGCTATCATGGCAGTAAGAGTTCATATAAGTCATGATCAGGGAGCCTTCCATCATCGGTTTAAGCAGAGCGTAATAAGAACTTCTTAGTTTTGACGTTTCATTTTTGTTCCGCTAAATTAAACGTCAAAGCTAAGAAGTTCTTAATACGCGATGCTTAAGCGATCACAGTTGGCACCCTGGTCAGTCGGTAGTATAATGTAAGCACATAAATACGAGTAGTATAGTTATATTATAGTATATTCGCACGGGAGATTGTTTTTTGAGAACCAGGGGCCTTACCACGAGCTCTTATTGCCATGATAGTTTCACTCATTTATGAGACAGATGTATGTGCCGTGTATACATCTGTCACTGTCGCACAACTGAATTAACATTGCAATAAAAGCTCATGGTTGGGCCCCTGTCCTTAAGCGAAAAAGGATCAATGCAATTTGTAAATAATCTGCCAACTCAATGATATTTTCTTACTGAATTTTTGTATCTTGTTCCAGATGCAAGTAAAGTACGAGTGGAGAAGTTAAGTCACGTCAAACTTATCGATGAACACGACAACGATTCTGTTTTGTAAATAAATGAAATAATAATATGGGTTAAATAAACGAATAGCATATATATAATTATCATTACCAATTTATACAAATTAAATAGTGAGAATCTCAAAAATTCACTGGATTTTTTCTATAAAAGCTTAAAATGTTATTTATTTTTTGATAAATTCATATAAAGTTAAAAAATATCATTCTCGCCCTAATGAAAATGTAGGTTTAGTTTATTTAAAGGACCACCCTCAGGCCAAACTATAAGGTCCATCCTGTAAGAGTGTTCTGTGTTCTAAACATAAGCAAAACAATTTATCGAAATAAGGTGAATAATTCCACGGAATACCTGCTACAAACAAACATACACCCCCATACTACAAAGCATGGTTTAGAGACGTACAAGTAACAGTTCGTAAAACTAATTACGAGTGGAAAACGAGACTAGACTAAATTCGGAGTAAAACTATGTCCATTTCTCTTTAAATCCGTATCACAGAATGCGATGGAGCTAATTTTAATCCAAGTATTATCTGAGTTTATGTTTTCTAATAAGTTGGACCAAGTTTATTATGTTAGTAACTAGCTGTGCTCCGCGGTTTCTCCCGCGTAGAGATAATTTCATGGGTATCATTATGTTTTTTTTAAATAAAATTTGCCTAAAATACTTCTTGGAACATCAGCTATCTGCCAGTGAAAGTCCCGTTAAAAGCCGTTCACGCGTGATGCCGTGACCAAGGGAAATGGGGGTACATTCATTAATTTTTTTATATAAGATGATCATTGTGATAACAATAAAGAGTTGAAGAGTGAGAAAACTCCTCTTCAAGGCCGTATTATTCTGCTAGGTTTTTTGTAACGTGAAATCCTGCTGAATAGAACCTCCCTACAAAATCAGCCCACAAAACCTCTTGAAAATACAGGTACCAATATATCCAATTCTACTCGTACCAAATTTTCAAAACTTATTGCACTGTGTCGTCTTCTCCCTGGACTTATCCCATGTATTTGGGAGACCCCACTTGATTCTACCCGATGTGGCTGATCACCTGATTTTTATACGAAGCGACTGCCATCTGACCTTCGTAACCCCTTTTTCGAGGAAAATCGGCAATCTGGGTTAAACCAGTTGTCAGACTTTCTTAGGCCTCTGACTGACCTGTAACGATTGGCAAGGATGTTAAATTGTCAACCGGGACCGACGGCTTAACGTGCTCTCCGAGGCACGGAGGGAACTCCCGCGGTCACCCATCCAACTACTGGCTAGGCGTATGGTTGCTTAACTTCGCTGATCGCATCACAGGCGCAATAGCAACTGTGCCACGAGCCCCTCACTTATTACGACTTATAGCACTGTGTATTAGCTATGTTATATGGTAAAAATATGTACCCTAACGTTTTATCAACTCTTTTATTTCCTTATTAAAATATATTTAAAGGTTTCTACGTATTATTAAGGGTATCAGCTTTATTTTAATGTAACCAAATGTATACATTTCTCAAATGATTTATTTTGTTTTTTTTTTTTAATTGTATAATATTTTTGAAAAGAGTATTACTGAGTTTCTTGCCAGGTTCTTCTCAGTAAAAGCAACCTTCCGAACCTGGCGGTAGCATGTATAATCCTGTAAATTGTGTCATTCTGATGATTTGAAAGTGCTTTGTATAAAGTCTAATCGAATAAAGATATTTTTGACTTTGACTTTGACTTTGACTTTGACTATACCTTGCTGAGTGAGTGTGTAAGTCTATAATGGGATGGCAAATGCGTGTAGCTGCGGGCTAATGTTGAAATTGGATTAGCGGTTAGGCCCAATACGCTGCCCTCTAATTTACACCGCTTCAAGCTCAGAGCCTGGTATCTGAAATAGTTCAATTTGAAACAAATTTTTTTTTTTTATTATATATAATCAAGATGTGGAATGAGTTCGCAACGTAGCACTTTCAAATGAGTATAACATTTGATTCTTCAAGAACGATGTGGTAAGGTTTAAGGGTATGCACTAGCTACTCTACTAGCTATTTCTCGTAACCCAAACTTGTTTTATAAGTAAAAGTATTCTATGTTACTCCGTGTTTAATCAGCTATCTACTAATGTAAAAACAATACAGCCGTTTCAGAGATTAGTAGGATCAAACAGACAGACGGAAAGATTAAAATGTTTTTGCTCTCCTAAAACTGTACCTATGTATAATACTTTCATACGCATTTAGTAAAAAGCTGTTAATTTGGAATTGCAAACAGTAATGGCAATTTATTTATATGTATGTATGTATGCAGAGAAAGTCGAAAGTGTGAATGTAAATGAAAATGAAAATTATTTATTCAGTTTAGGCCCTGGTAAGGCGCTTATGAATGTCGAGGAATTTACCACTGGTTCGGAAACTAGCCTTCTGAGAAGAAACTCAGCTGGCATCATGTACATTTCATGTATGTACCAGTCTTTTCATAATCCATTCATCATCCTCATACTTCTGCCTTTCTCCATCCTACTAATCATAAATGCTTAGTCACTTGTATATAAATAAAATAGATGTAATATTCTGTTTGCTATTTGTTACTTCGTAATTGTATTAGCATTAGTTCTGGAACAATAGTTTTTGTGCGAGCCGTGAACATGTTAAGTACTTACTTAATTAGTTGTTTGCTCTCAATCTTTGCAACTAATATTAACAGGGGATTCCTGTACCGTATTCTCCACATCAACCGTCTTTTATTATCTTGACTTTATTGGGGATTAATAGAGAATCCCAGAGGACGCTCATTCAGGCCTTGGCAAAATATTGACCTTCTAAACCATACCCTCACTCTTATTGCCCCTTATTAAGGTCTAAATTCGCACAGAAATTATGGAATTTCTTTTTAGGATAAGCTTGCTTGATCATTGTAGTTAGATAACAAAGTAGACAAATTAAAGTACGGATTTCATTGAGATTATTACTTCAATGCGTAATAATTGTATAATCGTACTGTCTTGTTGGTCTAGTGGTCGCCAGCGCTACTGTAGAACACGAGGACACATCGTCCGGAAATCTAAATATCTCTGCGAAGAATTTCTAAGACCTTGCCTGAGATAATAATGGTAGGGAGAGCGAGAGATCATCCCCATCCCCAACAAAAGGAAGATCTTCTTGGGGAATTGCGGCTCCAACTGCTCTAGTTGGAAACTTGTATATATACTGCAATGCACTTGAAAACTTTTATTGCGCGATTTGGGTTCTCGAGTATTGTACTCAAACTTTGCAATTGTTAGCGAGTAACGCCATCTATGTAGAGAGTGGTGAAACGCTGCTACTCATAGTTTCGATTAGTTCTCTGAAAGTTACAAATTTCAACTTAATGCCTTACATCTTACGTCATCCATTCGTCTGTCTCTTGTCTCCCACTTAGTCAATTCATATTCCTTATCACTCTCACTTCCCAAGCGGCATAGCAATTAGTGACCAAATTTAGACTGCGGTCATTCTCAGACAGGCTTCGTCGCAAGTGCGTTACAAAATAAACATTATATAAACTAACTTAGTAGGTGTCCATTTGAGTAGGTGTAGAAGGTGTAGACTGCCTAATTTGTTTGTTTTACTATGGACCTTCGCTCAAACTCAAATCTGAAAACTTAGAGGTTCCAAGTGCCAGAAGTTTAACTTAAGATTAATTAGAGTTAGCAAACACATTCAGATGCCTCAAAGTTTAAGTATTTAGGAGAACTTAATAACTATTTAATCGATTAAATATGTATAATATATTATTTTGTATTTTTGCATAAGGTTGGGAATATAAGTATTTTGTTTAACATATAATTAAAATATCGGATTGGTGACCGCGCGTGCCTCAGAGAGCTTGTTAAGCCGTTGGTTTTGCTTCTCAATTTAGCATCTTTGGAAATCCGGTTACCGGTCAGTCGGAGGCCTAAAAGTGTCTGACGTCTGGTGTAACCCAGTTTTCCCCGTAATCAATAGTTGAATCAAGTGCCGACCCCAACAATGTATGGGATTAGGCCTAGGAGATGATGATTTCACTAAAATTCGGAGACTTGGAACACTCGGATCTTCTTGTTAGATGTCATAATTTCATTTTCACAATATTGTGCAAATGGAAACTAGAAGTACAAATTATATTCGATACTAGCTGTGCCCCGCGGTTTCACCCGCGTAGAGTTATTTTCATGGGTGTCCCGCGGAACTTTTATGCATTTTTTTAAATAAAAGTACTAAGTTAAGCCTAAGTTACTCCTTAAAACATCAGCTATACGCCAGTGAAAGTTCCGTTAAAATCGGTCCAGCCGTTTCGGAGATTAGCCGGAACAAACAGACAAACAAACAGATGGACAGACAGACAGTGAAACATTTTAAAAATTGGTTTTTCTTTTTCAGTACCGAGTATACTTTCATAAGAATTTATTGAAAAGCTGTAATTTTGTAGTTACAAACAGACACTTCAATTTTATTTATCTGTATAGATATAGATGTATAGATGTATAAATTATGGAGGTACAAGACTTTTATACTCGACCATACATTGTATTTGTAAGAATAGATAAACGTGTTATTAAAAAGGAAAACTTCGGGCCTTGACCAAGCCAATAGAACGCGTAACATCACAATTTGTACGACAAAACATATATGTGCAACGATAACATTAACAATTATCAGTGTTTATACGGCTTCTTATGTGAAATGTACATCTAGTCATCTGACAGGCAGTAAATACTTACTGATTCCTGACTTGCGACACATTTTAGTTCATTAGTCGGAAAGATGAGCGTTGAAAAGGTCGTTTACACCGCTGTGAGTAGAGAGAAAGATGGTAAGGACTTGTATAAGGTACATGTAACCGAACACAGCTGATACCGAAAGTAGTATTTTCACGCCTTCTTAATACATAAGGGAAGGAACACACAGCTCAAATTGTCGGATCAACTGCAAGGCTTGCAAAGGCAGTATTTTTCCTAATATTCTTTAGGACGATTGATTTTCTACATCAGTGTGGGTTACTACTAACGTAGATGTGTTGATGTAATGTGTACATGAAAATTCCATAGCAATATCGAACGCAAATTTTAAATGTCCCACGCCTTGTAAAACATCTATACAGATAAATAAAATTGAAGTGTCTGTTTGTAACTGCAAAATAACAGTTTTTCACTAAATGCATTTGAAAGTATACACGGTACTGATATAGAGAAGCAATTTTTAAATTTTTTCTCTGTGTGTCTGTCCATCTGTCTGTCTGTCTGTCTGTTTGTTCCGGGTAATCTCCGAAACGGCTAGACGGATTTTAACGGGACTTTCACTGACGGATAGCTAATGTTACAAGGAGTAACTTAGGCTACTTAGATTTTTTAAAAACATTAGGGATCCGCGGGCAACCATGAAATTAAAATCTACGCGGGTGAAACCGTGGGGTACAGCTAGTTATAGAATAAATAAAGAGTTCTTTTCGGATGCTCTTTAAATTTTGCGAGATTCAATTAAGTAAAAGATAAGGCCTTCCAATTGCATAATTTTGCATCTAAATTAAGTTTTAACGTTTTCACAGAACTTCCACCAAAGGCAGTTGCGCCAAAGGGGCTCGGAGTACGACACATGCAAGTCTTCATGCTATTCATCAGCTTAACAATAGGATACGCAATAAGGGCACAGCTCAGTGTCAGTATGGTGGCCATGGTAAATCCGATAGGGGATCATAATTCCACGTGCAACCTTAATACAAGCAACCTTGTCGAAGTCAATAACAAAACCGGTGTGGCTTCTGTAATCTGTGATGACGTAAAAGCAAAAGGATGGAGCGTATATCGAGTAAGTTGTGATAAAGAGATTCTTATTGTTCACTGGCTGTGCCCCGCGGTTTCACCGGCGTAGATTTAGTTCCATGCTTTTTTGTTTTTATAATATTAGCCTAAAACACTCCTTGGAACAACAGCTATCTGCCAGTGAAAGCCCCGTTATAATCCATCCAGCCGTTTAAGCGTGATGCCGTTACCAAGGGAAATGGGGATTCATCTATACATACATATATATACATACATACAGATAAATTAAATTAAAGTGTCTGTTTGTAATTGCAAAATAACAGCTTTTCACTAAATGCATATGAAAGTGTACACGCTACTGATACCGAAAAAAAAACGATAAAAAAATTCTCTGCCTGTCTGTCTGTCTGTTTGTTCCGGGTAATCTCTGAAACGGCTGGACTGACTTTAACGGGACTTTCACTGGTAGATAGCTGATGTTTCAAGAAGTAACTTAGGCTACTTTTATTTATTAAAAAATGTTAGGGTTCCGCAACAATAACGATGAAACTAAATCTACGCGGGTGAAACCGCGAGGCACAGCTAGTTTTTATATATAAAGAGTAGCTGTGCACCCGTCCAGCCGTTTCAGAGATTTCCCGGAACAAACAGACAGACAGACAGACAGATAAAAAAATTTAAACTTGGTTTTTTAGTGTCAGTAGCGAGTATACTTTTATATGCATTTAGAGAAAAGCTGTTATTTTGGAATTACAAACAAATACTCCAATTTTATTTATCTGTATAGATTATGATCGAACTAGTAGTAATGTGTTATCTTGCATGCTTGCCACATTCCCAAGATAAGGAAACAGGGAGTTGTTAGTAATTTGCAAGATCAAATAAGTATTCATTGACGACCTGATAGTGTCGTCATTAGTGGTCTTGTTAAGGTAGAAGTTCCAAATTCCCCGGGGATGTGCCCCGGCAAAATGTGGGGGAACACCGGCGCGATCTATCAGAGTACCCGGAGTCCCCCCTGAGGACTGAGGATGGCCACCGGGAGGGTTTTAGTACGGTAAAAATCCCACATACCCCGATCTGCCTCTCCCAGGGCGGTCGGGGACCTTTTGAAGGTTTCCCCCTAAGAATAAAAAAAAAAAAAAAGAAGAAATAAGTCGCGAATTTAATCCCCTCTGAAGACATAGATATTTGTGAGATGTGCTGAAGTAAAATTTAATTTCTAAACGTCTATTGATTTTGCAGTCAAACTCTAAAAATGTTCTCTATTTATGCTTTAGTAGGTAAGGGCGCGTTTTGTAGTCCTAATACGAGGAATTGCTGTTAATTTCAATAACGTAACTTAAAACATATTAAAAATAAATGTTACTTGTAAGCCTGAATTTATTTCATATTTTTACTTCACACGGAAATCATTTATTGAATGTAGTATCATATTTTTTTAGCGTTCGTTATAACATTGAATATGTCGTCAGTGCACTAATATTGGTATAATATTGGTACATGGTTGTTTCAGAAATATAACTGGCACAAATCTACTCAGGAGACGATATTTTTCTCGTTCTTCGTCGGGTACACGAGCATGATGATACCAATGGGTGAGATCGCGCAGAGATATGGTGGGAAGATCCCCATCATGGTCGCCCTTGGCGTCAACGGAGTTATATCTATTATTTTTCCTTGGGTGCCATTATTTGTAAGTGCATGCGTTGTAATCGAAAAATTTCAAAATTGTTTTATTTTTTTCTTTTAATAGAAACTGACTTTTGTTACTTCAGTTAGACCATCGAGTAAAACATATTAAGCAAAAGTCCGTCCAATGCATACAACTATCTTATAACAGGCTTAAAAATTGTAGTGCGGCTACTATATTTCTGATACATACTCACAGTTAATTAACTTACCTACACAAAGAGCTTTAGATAGCCTTCATAAATTCGTATAGTGCTCAAGAGAATATAATGTCCATATTATCTTGTTACGCATCACAGCGCCCTCGTCATCAGCGCGTACTCCAGTCGCGTTATTCTGTACGCTACATCCGGAGTCAGTTTCAAAGATATGAAAGAGAACTTTATCGTCTATGTATGAAGTATCAATTTCCAATGATTGAAACCGACGCTCAATGTTGAGGCATGCGTCGAACTCTTTTCAGCGTAGAATGAATACAGTCACAATTCACTTCTTCTGTAAATACCGAACTGGTGTGATAATCATTATGCTGTATATTTCCAGGGCGGTTGGATAGGGTTATGTGCATGTCGACTGGTACAAGGCATGACTCAGGCTGCTTTTTACCCGAGTATCCACACGATGCTCAGCAGATGGTCGCCGCTGAGTGAACGAGGGAGACTTAGCACTTATATTTATACTGGTGAGTTGGATGTGTATTTAACTTTTATACGAGCAGGGCTCTGGGATAATGCCCATACAACTATTGGCTTAAGTCATAAATATTGATGACTAGATTTTCAAAACAGTTGGGAGCAGTTAGTAGCATACTAAAATAGTTCCCTAAGGAGAGAAATTCATAACCTCAAATACGAGTATATCATTGGAATAGTATTGAGCTGAAAGGACATTTTGACCTGAAATGTATTATGAACTATATTTTTACCAGGGTCCCAATTCGGGACAGTTATGGCATTCCAATTGTCAGGAGTCTTGGCTGGTAGCCCTATCTTTGGCTGGCCCGCCACCTTCTGGATCTGTGGTATATTAAGCTTGATATGCTGTGGTCTTCTGGGCAAAGTGGGTGCTGCTACTCCTCACGAGCATCCCACCATCACATCTGAAGAAATGGCTTACATTATGGAAGGGAGTAACGCTGATGCAGTACCTAAGGTAAAATCCAAACAAAGAAGTTAAATTGTCAACCAGGACCGACGGCTTAACGTGCTCTCCGAGGCATGGAGGGATCTCGGGCGGCCACCCACCCAACTATTGGGCTAGATTAGGGTTGCTTAACTTCCCTGAACGTACATATGATATGCGCAATAGCAACTGTGCCACGAGCTCCTCGAAAACAATTCATAGATAAACTTAAATATTTGCATTATATGTAGGCAATTAGACCAATTTAATAAAAAAATTGGTTCTACTCTAGTTATATACTATCTAATTATTTACCCAATTGATTAGCAGGACACTTTCTTTCGTTTGTGTGCGATACTATTTCCTAGCAGACAGACTTCGTTTTGCACTAGGTACCTGTTTCAATAATTACATACATACATATTATGTTTACACCTGTACTCCCCGAAGGGGTGTTGCAGAGGTATTGTAATAACGACAACCACTTTTAACCGAAGATGATTAAGTGCCAACGCGAAAGATGGTGAGTCTATCGCAGTTTCGGGCATTATACTTACGTCTTTGAATTACTTCTCAGACATGCAGGATTCGTCACGATGTTTTCCTTCACCGTAAAGCACGTGGTTTGAAATCGCTGAATATAACTTTTTTTGAAAACCTCATTAGTAGAGGCCCAGCTGGGATTCGATCTTGCGTCTCTGCACAAACCGACTGCACAAACCGACTGCACGAACCCCCCACGACCACCACGACTCAATATTTAATTTTGCCTTGTAGAGACGCAAGACTCCGTGGCGAGCGATGCTGACAAGCACTGCCGTGATAGGTTTAGTGACGGCGCACACTGGGAGTGTCACTGGATATCTACTGGTGCTGATGCAAATTCCTACCTACATGAACAATATACTTGGAGTGAATATAAAAAATGTAAGTTACACTAGCTACGACTACCCCCAAGGGTTCCTGTAAGGGGCAGAGGGCACTCATCAATCTTATTGAAGAAGACGTGACAGAGGGTGGAGTCCATCGCATTCTCAGGCAAAATGAATAAATTTCAGAATTTCTTATAAATATGCCCACGCAGAGGTGTTGCAATAACAACATACACATTCATCACCGAAGATAATAATTGCCGACATGACAGAGGGTGAGTCCATCGCCATCTTAGGCATTGATTCGAACCCGCACCTCTCAAAAACCAGAGCAACACGGTTCCTTAGATTTTTTTTTCGCAAATTGTGTAGGCTTCCTCACAATTTTCTTGCTTGCGTCTCACTTTACAAAAAACACTTCATCGTATAGCACTCGGTGAGGCATTTTGAGTTCATAAAACTCATTTTGTACAAACCAGTGAGAGTGGAAATTGCATCTATATAAATAAGATTAACTTATTTTCTTTCAGAATGGATTATACTCGTCTCTCCCGTACATAGCAATGTACGTAATGTCTTTAATATTTGGGGCCCTTGCAGACTTTCTAGCGAATAGGAAGATCATGACCATCGCCAACATTAGACGTGTGGGTAACTCCATCGGTAAGGAATGCAAAATGAATTCAATTATAAATGGGCAATGCATTTACTGAATTGTGTATAATAAGGTTTAAAACTGGAATACCTATGTTTGAGAGTTCGTATCGTGGACGAAAAAATCCTGATCACCTGTTGCAGTTGCTTCTCAACCAGTGACTTCATCTGTATTTTAAGTATCCATACCCTTCTTTGAGCTCAATGCTATTCTCAGATCCATTTCAGGCAAAATCGGTTCAGCTTAGCCGTGGAAATGTATCAGATTGACAGACGGTGAAACTTTCGGAATTATAATAAGTAACTATATTTACATTATAATTTCCAGGTTTGTTAGTATCGGGATTGTTCCTGATAGCGTTCACTTATGTAAGAAGTACTTGGGCAGCTGTCGTTCTACTTATCCTCTCTTTGGGAACGCATTCTGGATGCCACGTCGGGTTCCATGTAAGATATCTCGATTCCTTTAATACCATTAGGTTAAAACAGTGAAATTATATTTTAAAGAGCTGTAGCTTTGGCGTTAAAAGAATCAGCATAGCTATTCGGTGTGGCAATGCCATATGGCACGAACGTACGAAAAAAGTACTGTTTTTGGGGTCCCATACCTCAGAATTAACCGACCAAGAGACTCGCATACGAAGGGTTCCGGCTATAAAAACGGCAATATCATGTTCGTTGTATGGGGTATCTATTTTATTCTGCTTTTTAGTATATGTTGTCAGAGCGGCAAAATAAATGCATCATCTGATCATACTGTCTGGTGACAGACGGACAGGCAGCTGACGTATAGATAGGCAGACATAGAGACAGACGGGCAGCATTGGGTCCCGATTTAGCCTTGGGTCTCTCAAGACCTTTCTCTTAGAATCTTGTTGGGTATCAAGCTGAAATCCTGAATACTCAGGTCTACAACGACTTGAAAGAAAAAAAATAAAATTGTAAGTTAACGTGGTTGCACAATTTGTCTGCATTGCAAATTGTTTATTGTGACTTTCAGATAAATCAAATAGACCTGGCCCCAAACTTCGCGGGGCCTATAATGGCCGTGGGTAACATGGTGGCCAACTTGACTGGCCTGCTGGTTCCTGTCATCGTGTCCAACGTTATCAAAGACGATGTGGTATGTATGACCCATTATACAATCTTCCAAAATCTCTCCAACAAAGCTTACATATATCATCCTGAAGGGTTTCATGAAGTTATAGCTCTTCAAAACCAGCTTAGCTATAGTTACAAGTAGACAGATCATGGCTACCTCTAATATATTGCAATATCCCTGTTATCTATCCATACCTCTCAGTGTGAAAGGTTAAGGACGCCCTATTATTATAACACTATAATATACATACATTGCTCACACCTGAGGAGAAACTCCCGCCTGGACATAAATTACCATGGCCGATCTGGAAGTCACTAAATAGACTACGGACTCAGGTCGGTCGAAGCAAGGACAACATGATCAGGTGGGGTTCCAATGATGGCGCCAACATAGGATGTGTGTGCGCTGCGCCCCAAACTATGGCCCACCTCATATCGTGCCCTGCGTGCCCCACCAGCTGCACGCGGGAAGATCTAATGGCTGCCACCAATAAATGCTGTTGAAGTAGCCAAGTTCTGGGCTACAACAATTTAAACTGTCTGTCATCGATACGATAAGCAGAAGACCTACATTCCCCGTAGGGGTAGGTAGAGTAGTAATTAATGTTCATCCACATTTCACTAGCTATATTTAAGACTCGTGAAATACAGGGCAAGTCTATTGCCATTACTTGGGCACTAATCCAGACTGCTACTGGGAAATAACAGATGGAAAACTCAATGACAGTTTGCCTGACCAGACAGAACCTCTTGTTCCACAGAAGCGTTTGCAATGACATACAAACTTTTCTTCTTTTCTTCCTTTGCAGACCAACCGTCACAAATGGCAAATTGTTTTCCTGATAATAATGGGCTTCCAGATATTGACGAATACAATATTTGTGATATTCGTCAAAGGCGAAGTTCAGCCGTGGAACTTCTATGGGGATGAGGAGGAAGGTAATTTTAATTTATATTATTGACGTCATGACATTTTTCGAGCGAAAATCTCTCGCGCTTGATATCTTATTCTGAATTTCAACGTTGCCAACTTATTATTTTTACACCGTATGGCCTTTCTATATATTACGGGTTAAAGCAATTTACTTCCAAAATTCTACTCTAAAACTCAGATATATCAGCATAATATTAATAATTTATATTTAATTAAGCATTTTCAGGGTTTTTAAAAACTAATTATTCAATCCATGCGAATATTTTTAGTTGGAATTGATTATTTATTTCTTTATTATTCTCTTACAGATCAAACAGTGAAAATAAAGTTATCGGAAGGTAACAGCTGTGTTATCGTCGAAGAAAAGAAAAACAAAGCCAATAAAATGTCGCCTTGATACGCAAAATACTCAAATTTAATTTAATATTAATACTTAAGTTGCAATAAATAAAATATAGAAAAAAAATGTTTTGCTTCCAAGCGCTTAGAAATACAAAAATATAATATAAATTAAAATGTATACAAGGAATAGTACTTAAAACTAATTACAAGTAGAAAACTTGACCCAAATCGGTGTCTCTCGGGATCGTGCCAAGAACGCTGGCAGCATTGCCACATTGAATAGCAATGCTGATTCTCTGAGCGAGAAAAGCCCCAGCCCGCTTAAATAATTAAAACCTTGATATCTAGTTGTAAACCGTGCATGCAACTATATTATACAGAGATTATATGAAATTACATAGCAACTAGTTTGACGAAGCAAAAGATAATGGTGCTAACTTAAATTAAATGTTAAAAGCTATCTATCTAGCTAACTCACAATTTAAAGGTTAGTTCCTATCAGAATACTATTATTTGCTTTGCACACACACAATCTTATCTTATTATCCAGCTCCTTGTAATGAGCAGCCAACAATTCTAGTCTATACAGATAAATAAAATTAAAGTGTCTGTTTTTAATTCCAAATTAACAGGTTTTAACTAAATGCACATTAAAGTATATTTGGAAAGAATAAGATGATGATGTTGAAAGATGATGAGGGGCAGTGAGGACCATAGGTGGACTTAGCACTTTAGTTTTGTGATAAGTCAACGATATAGTACTCAATAATAAAGAATCCTGAAATGCTTGGAGCCTCCAAGCATTTCAATCTATACATCTATATCAATACATACAGATAAATAAAATTGAAGTGTCTGTTTGTAACTTCAAAATTACAGCTTTTCACTAAATGCATATGAAAGTATACACGCTACTGACACTAAAAAACCAAGTTTTAAATTTTTTCTCTGTCTGTCTGTCTGTTTGTTCCGGGTAATCTCTGAAACGGCTGGACCAATTTTAGCGGGACCTTCACTGGCAGGTAGCTGATGTATCAAGGAGTAACTTAGGCTACTTTTATTTATTAAAAAAAATTGGGTTCCGTGACAATAAGGATGAAATTAAATCTACGCGGGTGAAACCGCAGGGCACGGCTAGTTATAGTATTAAGTTTGACACAGATTTGGCAGTGTTGAAAAGAGTAGAAGAAGAATAAACATTCAAACAATAAACAAGAAGTGGTTACATGACATGACAATATCATAAAAAAACATTATAGAAGGAAATGAAGATGTAAAGCAAAGAAGGATAAGCAAAATCAGCAGCTAAAGGAAAAAGTCAGCGTCATGCGATACAAGGAAGTTGAAATAGAGGGCGTTGAGCCTTCACTTACTCTTAAAAAAGACCATAATAATGTGACAGTTGATGTTGAATCAATCCTTCATCTTGTGATACAAATGACACTGCTTAATCAACACCTAACAAACATTTATAATCCAAAACAAACAAAGTACTAGTTCCAAATAACTGATAATATAAATACCTTTCCACTTTAAAGGTGTCATTCAAGATAGCCTGTATATTCCCAGAATGTATCTGGCATTGTGCCCTGACAATTAATTTCCTTTTCTTGCTTTGTTTAGTATGGCGCATCAAGCCCCGGTCGAATGGACGTGTTATATATAGCGCAGCTTTCATACTGTGTAATATATTTTGCACTGGCATTGTTTTGTAAGCGGTTAAATTAAATAATAAGTTTATTTTTCAACTTATTGGAACTAATAAGCTAATGATTAGAGGCTCTGACTGAAAGCTAAAAATGCCTGATTCGTTTAGAAGCGTCTCATGTAGTGCCTTCAACGTTTTGGATTTCTTTCCAGACGTAGTTTCTTGATTCACGAATGCATTAATCTCACAGTTACAGTTCAATTCAATACATTTTAGGTTATAAGTGATGCGGTCTGCATTGCCTTTGAATTGTAGTGTTGGAGGTAAATATTGAACACTAGCTGTGCCCCGCGGTTTCACCCGCGTAGATTTAGTGTTATCCTTAGTGTCGTATTACCCTAATATTTTTCATAAATGAAAGTAGCCTAAGTTACTCCATGAAACAAAAGCTACCTGCCAGTGAAAGTCCCGTTAAAATCGGTCCAGCCGTTTCAAAGGTTACCCGGAACAAACAGACGGATAGATAGAGAAAAATGTTCAACTTGGTATTTTAGTGTCAGTATCGTGTATACTTTCATATGCATTTAGTGAAAAGCTGTTATTTTGGAATTACAAACAGACACTTCAATTTTATTTATCTGTATAGATTACCTAGACAACCTTCCGCACAAATATATCCTGCGCGCATTAAATCTCAAGAGGAGGAGAGAGTCATTTTCTTAAATCTGAATAATGAACCAATTGTCATCAAGTAGTTTGACTTTGTGGTAGTATTTTTCATCTTTCGTTTTTAAATAATCCCAACACCATACATTGTGACTGTAAATACCCTCAAACACCGTTTGCTATCTCCAATAACTATAAATAACTATAAATAAATATAAATTAATCTTTACAATTTAAATAATCGAATAATAATATCTTCTATTACATATCATAAGTCATGCCACACAATTAAATTATTATTTTACTTGCTACTTAACTTCTATTTACATCTTGATAATAATATATTTGCTCTGTAAATGAGCTCTTTGATGAATTAAATATTCCGTTCATTTTGTACAAGCCGTCACTGTGAGTGCCTATAAATACATTATTAAATAATTTAGCTATGACTAAGGTTGATAACTCTTTAGGTGTTGTGTATGATCAAGTGCCTACCAAGGAACAATTGAAGAATAACGGTAAGGGTACACAGATATTTTTTATACTTAAGTGGCACATACTGATGCTGGGCCTACAAAATATATCATGAACGAACTAGATTATCTTGGTTTGCCTACAATAATCCTTAGTAACGGGTTAAGCGGTCCTTGCTGTCTTTATTTTTTATTCAGCTTACAGGGCTGTAGGAATCCAGCTCTTTATTTGTTATTGTGCTACATACTGCAAGTAAAACTTATAAAGTTAACTAAGTATAGTAGGCATCTCGGTACGTTGGGATTTTAGGAAGGAACTACGTTGAGTATATTTAAAAAAATACACCATTATTTTAAATACTGTCTTAAATAAATGATTATACTGTAATAATTAAGAATATAATAATATTTCAGATGATTTAGATATCCCAGCAAAATATGGCTACGGAACTCGTCATTTTCAATATATCATACTGTTCAGTTGTGTTACTGTTTCCTTCATAGCCAGAGGGCACTTGGGTGTTACTATTGTAGCTATCACTAGTGTCGCTACTAATAACAATAGCTATCAATATATTATCAATTCTACTGGAAACAGCGATGATCTAAATGGAACAGTTTTCAGTGATGATAATAACACCTTAGACGAAGCTGGAGAATTGGACGTAAAAAATGTTACACACAGTACTACGCTGCAAAAACAATATAAGGCTCATACGGTAAGTTAAATTTTTAATATTTCGCGTAAAATTGTAACAATGAAACTGAACCAGTTCTAAAGTCGAAATCTCCAAAAGAATAGTTTCTAATTGTTAAAAAAGTACCGTGTAAAAAATATACAGATACCAAACTGCTGGCTTCACGACTTCTATAGAATCTTTGGAATTATTAGCATCATGAGCACAACACCACATTACTGCAGTGTCACTTAATCGATCTTGCAAAAGATAGAGGTCTCTTGGGCAATTCTAATTTTGAACGTTAGAATATGTTATACTCTCTACCTCTCTTCTCAGTTAGGTTCTTGTCTAAGTAACCAAATTACTCCAAGAAGGTCAAAATACAACAGAACTTTTCTGTCCTAAGACAGGCATGTCGTGGGGTAAAATTTTCTTTAATTTGCAGACTTACAATTGGTCGAAGCCAATTCAAGAGACGGTCCAGGGTGCCTTTTTTGTCGGCTACTCCATCATGATGTTCCCCGGCGGGTTGATTTGCCAACGCTGGGGTGGAAAGATAACATTGCAAATTTCACTTCTGATTAATGGAGTCATCTCTATCTTGACACCTTGGCTGATGAATTGGGTAAGGTCTTATATCTAATAATAGGGTTATTGTATTGTAACTCAGTACGCTCCACCTAATTGTAAGCGGTTATCGTAGTCTGTTGACGCCCGGGTGGTCTTGCTCACAGGTGGCCGAAAGTAAATGTTGGTACAGAGGCGGTGAATTCCTCTCTCAATTTAGGAAACAAGCCTTTGATAACGTTTCTCTTCTACAAGGTATGTAAGCATCCAACACCCAAATATTATATGCCAACGTGACACATGGTGAGTCCTTTGCCGTCGCACTATACATACGTCTTTAATTTTATTCTCAGACGTATGCATGTTTTCCTTCACCATAAAGTTGATAGTTTGAAATTTATTGAACTTAAATTTTTAGAAATACAAATTGGTAAAGACTGCTCAAACGACTCGACCACCACGGCTCTCGTTTAAGCTTTTAATGAACCTCTATTTATATTTTCTAGGGTGACTGGAAGGCCATTAGTGCATGTCGCATGATACAAGGGTTGTCGCAAGCTGGAACAATACCAGGATCACAGACAATGCTCGCTAAGTGGATGCCGGAAAGCGAACGCGCCAGAATGATCTGCTATGTTTATACAGGTAAGAGATGACGCTACTAATGAGCAGGCTGAAGCTTGGCCTTTGCAGTTTAGAAGACCGGTTGTGGCATAGTCATTATGATACGATATAACATATTTTCCGCAAAAAAACTTTTTGATAGCAGACAAATTGTTGTAGAGCTGTTGCTACACTTTTAAAAGCTACATACATTTTTTCTTAATAATAATAATTATAAATTCCTTCTTCTATTGTTAAGTGTTATTAAAACTATTTTATCAAACCCAAGAAGCACAGTTAATAACATGATCCAGTAAAGCTATTTACGACGTGCGCAGTAAGTAAAATCCTTTGTAAATTACGTCGGCGCCAACTGCACATAAATTCCGGCTGGCAACATTGGTAAATTAATAAATGGACTCGGGAGTTATGAAGCGAATCTCCTTTTTAGCTCAGATTTTGCAGTTGCAGTTAATTTCGAAATTCGTTACTCCGTGGTTGGTTAATATTTCACGTCGGTATACGAATATTTCTTGCAGTCGTTTGAAACTTGATAGAGGAACACATTTTTACCCTAAAAATTAAAGGATAAATAAACCAGTAACTTCTATCAATACTAATATACTTGTGTATTAAAAAAATACTTACACTTACTGCAAAGTTACCATTTCAAAAAATTTACCATTTCTATATAAGTTTACTTTATAAAAATATATGCACTACTTATAAAAATATTATCATACTGTAAAACATCGTAAGGTTCATTGACGATAGCCAAGCAAGGCAATGAGTTTCTCACTCTTGCAATTGTATAAATCAACCACATTTGGTGCTGCCTGTAAACACTCCGAGATTCTATTTTGCCGTTTCTATCTCCTACGACTATAATTTGGCAGTAGTAAACCTAACATGCTAGTCCTACATAAATGGCATTCAATGCTTGGTCCAAGTATATCTTTCGTTGAACAAAATTCTTTGGTTTTTAATATATTTAATTTAATTACAGGCGGCACAGTAGGTACCGCTCTCGCTTATCAGCTGAGTGGCATCCTGGCTGAGTCCTCTTGGGGTTGGCCTTCCATATTCTGGACAGTTGGAGTGCTCTGCCTTCTGACGTTCAGCTTCCTGACTATGTTCGGCGCCAACTCACCAGCAGAGCACAAGTTCATATCAGATGAAGAGAAGAACTACATTCTAGGGTCACTTAAAGATGAGAAAGTTCAGGTATTTTTTTTTCTTGCGCTTATCATCCATCATAAACACATTACGTCACTGCGTTTTTCTCTTCCATTTCTCTTTCAGCTTTTTGGTAATCAAAAAAAGTATTATTTCGAATTCATAGTGCTCCTTTCGCTCGAGTTCCCTCCGTGTCTCGGAAAGCACGTTAAGCCGTCGGTCCCGGTTGCCAATTTAACATCTTTGGCAATCGTTACAGGTCAATCAGAGGCCTTAGAATGTTTGACAACTGGTTTAACCCAGATTGCCGATTTTCCTCGAAAAAGGTCAGATGGCAGTCGCTTCGTATAAAAATCAGGTGATCAGCCACATCGGGTTGAATCAAGTGCTGACCCCAAATACATGGGATAAGGCCAGGGAGATGATGAGTGCTCTTTCACTCAATATTTCACTATTTTGCAGAAACGCAAAACTCCATGGAAGGCTATCGTCACATCGAAGCCAGTATGGGGTGCGACCGTTACCCAGATTGCATGCGGCGTTGGCATCGTTTTCTTCACAACACAAGTTCCTACGTTCATCCATTACATTTGCGGGATTAATGTCAAGAATGTAAGTACTGTCACACGAGAATCAGTATCTTCAGCTCCAATACGTTTGCAGTTGGTCTTGGAACCCTCTGTCATATGTATTTGTTGCGATGACAGGTACACAGGTTGTCATGTTTTAAGATATTACTATTTAGTACCACTGTTTTTGGAATAGGCGTAAAATTTTGTTTCGACCCCGTTCACTACAGGCGCTATAAATAGAGATACTCGTATGTATATCAGATTTATTATGAATAGCAAGTCCATATTACTTAAGTAGAGGTCAGTGCTCCTTTTAACTAGTATACTATCTGATAGTAAAATACAATTTCTAATCCAAATTTTGATCGTGGCATGATGCCTGTTAGCATTGTAATATACTTCTAACAATTTACTTCCAGAGCGGTATCCTATCCTCATTACCATTCGTGGCTAGTATCTTCACGAACATCGGTTTTGGAGTACTCTCGGACTATTTAACTAATAAGAAGATAATTAGTGTTAAGAATACGAGAAGAATCTTCAACTCAATCTGTAAGTATGCTTTGTAACACTTCGTCCTTTTAATACGGTTGGTCTATATGTTTCAGTCTAAACCTTAAGTGCATATCCTTACAGCACAAGTTGGCTCAGCAGTGTGTTTGGTGTGTACGTCGTTTGCAAACAGCGCGGCCATCGTGGTACCCTGTCTTATCATTGCTCAGGGATGCCAAATCGCCTTCCACGTTGGTTGGATGGTAATTTGAATTCTACATATTATTTAACCTTATCATTAGTCTAGAGTCTGATTCGCCTTAATGTAAATACAATTGATAGAAGCGAACTAAAGCAAAAAGAATTTTATTCAGCACCTTCTCAAGACGAAGCCGTTACCCCATGGGGGTAGGCAAATACCACCTTTGCCACATGTTATGAATCTTACATACTTCTTCCGTTTTGTCTAAATTGATGGTACTCTTCATACACTTCCTTCGGTTAAGAGTGCTACGAATTAGCCTGTTCTGTAATATCAATCTCGGCATGGTAGTTTTTCCTTGGGTGCCCTCAGCCGACACAATAATTGGTTGAGTTATCTATACATCTATACATACAGATAAATAAAATTGAAGTGTCTGTTTGTAATTCCAAAATAACAGCTTTTCACTAAATGCATATGAAAGTATACACGCTACTGACACTAAAAAACCAAGTGTTAAAATTTTTCTCTGTCTGTCTGTGTGTCTGTCTGTTTGTTCCGGGTAATCTCCAAAACGGCTAGACCGATTTTAGCGGGACTTTTACTGGCAGGTAGCTAATGTTTCAAGGAGTAACTTAGGCTACTTTTATTCATAAAAAATATTAGGGTTCCGCGACAATAAGGATGTAATTAAATCTACGCGGGTGAAACCGCGGGGTACAGCTAGTTTACACAATATGTATTTATTCACTCATTCATTGCACGTCAGATTTTCGAGTTCTAGTCCAGCTACATAGTATGCATATTTAGTTTAGAAGTAACAATAGGTGCAATATAGTTGAAAATAATTACAGTTGAATTTTTATTGTAGTTGAATCACATCGACATGGCCCCCAACTACAGCGGCACTTTGATGGCGGTTGGCAATTCCCTCGCGTACATATTCGTGATTATGCTGCCTGTGTGCGTCTCCAACATCGTCACTGATGTGGTTTGTATTACATAAGCTCTATTAAGTTATGGTTTAAGACTAGGCATGGTAGTCTTGTTTCGGTGGAATATTTATTATTATGTTTTTATCCTACTTTAGTTAAATAGATGTTTTCATTTCGTTCGTTTGCGAAATTTAGAATGTTGCGTGGCATCCTAATTCTCTTTCAAAGATAAATTCTAAGCTATTTCTTGTAAAGCCAGCCAATATTGATATATTCACCGCGATCGTTAAGCCGTTATGGAACACATTGTATATTTTCTACCCTTCTCGAGTAAGTAACAGCTTTGATGTGTCTTTAGGCGGTGTATTTGTATAAACAAGAGCAAATATTTCACAGTGATCAATCGACTTATTTCCTTAGGGACTCACTACCGACTACTTTCATTCGACGAAGGCTTTGTTTCCCGGTTATCCGTCCCTTTATCGGGTGTATTTTCCAAAGGCTTTTCCCAGAGCCCGGTGGCAAGATAGCCTGTTCGTTTGTACAACTGAACACCTTTTAACTTGGAATAATGCGAACTATTCTTTTTTATAATAAAGTAGAGTGTCTATTGAATACGAATATGCTGATTTGTATTAAACTAAACTGAATCTATACATCTATACAGATAAATTAAATTTTAGGGTCTGTTTGTAAATCCAAAATAACAGCTTTTCACTAAATGCATATGAAAGTGTACATGCTACAGACACTGAAAAACTAAGTTTTAAAAATTTTCTCTGTCTGTCTGGCTGTTTGTTCCGGCAAATCTCCAAAGCGGCTGGACCGATTTTAACGGGACTTTCACTGGCAGATAGCTAGCAGAGTAATTAGGCTATTATTATTTAAAAAAAACATATGGGTTCTGCGAAACACCCGTGAAATTAAATCTACGCGGGTGAAACCGCGGGGCACAGCTAGTTAATAATATAATATGGTTTGAATTTCTAGCTCAAACCACGTTAAGGTCCAATCTTCAATTAGACATATGAATGTTATTTATTATTTTACATAATATTACATAATATATTATTAAATACTTTTAACTTAAATCTAAAACAATACAAAGAAAGAGAAAAATAAAAAATAAAAAATTATAAATACAACACAGAATTTAAACATTGTGTCTGCGGGAATGGTGGCCAGTAAGTTGGCTGCGCTACCTCGCTGGATTGCTAAACTGATACCCTGGGGCCCAACCATGAGCTCTTATTGCAATGATAATTCAGTTGTGCGACAGTGACAGATGTATACACGTCACATACATGTGTCTCATAAATGAGTGAAACTATCATGGCAATATGGAAATCTTAAATATGTTTTCAAAATTAAACTACAATTTTAAATAGAAGGTAAGAAGAGGTAGAGATATCCCAGAAATTCCCAAGGGCCGCTTTACATGGAGTAACCTTTAAATTTCCTTATTTCAAAGGATTTGGAATCCAAACAATTATTATTAATTTGTTAATCTTAATAATATCTGTCTTTAATCAAAGGAATTTGAATTATTCGGTTCATTTGCAGCTTTATAGACATTGAATTAAATCATGCGTAATCCAGAAGTTTAAAGTTAATTTATATTTTGCTTTGGAGATAATATTATAATAAAATATTTTGTTTGCACAGTTAACAATTATGCTAGGTATTTCAGTGAGTTCTAGATTGTATATTGTTTAAATTAATTTAAAGCTAGGATAAAGGCATGAGAAATGGCGGAAAATATATGCTTAGTTTTTAAATAAAGATTGCGATGTAACTTACTTATATCAGTAGAAAAAAATCATGCCTTAGCAAACTGATTGAAACTTGATTGAAACCCATACATAGATCACTGGATCTTGCATGGTTTCGACCAATCAGCATAATCAGTATAATCGAAGGGTCTCCGAAGGGGTAAACACAGGTGTTACAGCACCCAATTTCTCCGAAGATGATCTGGTTTCAACGTGGCATAATGTCAAGTCTCTCGCCCTCTGAGACATATACGCCTTTGAATTTCTTTTCAGACATATTATTATTATACAGGGTTCCTCACTTTTTGACTATTTTACCTTCTTCTCGAAGTCAAAGTCAAAAATATTATTAATTTGTTCGATTAGACTTGTTACAAAGTACTTCCAAATCGTCAGAACGACACGATTACACAGGATGATACATTCTACCGCCAGGTTCGGAAGGATGCTTTTACTGAGAAGAGTGGCAAAAAACTCAGTAATTACTGTTTTCAAAAACACCGACCCGGTGGTAAATTCTCGACTTTCATAAGTGCCTTCCCAGGGCCTAAACTGAATAAATATTTTTCATTTTCATTATAATTTTAACAATAAAAAATAAATCACTTAACTCGACATCCCTGCCCTTAAGTTCATGTTAAACTTTTGTATCATATTCCAGAGGAGTCCACAGCAATGGCAGATAATGATGTGCTCCGTAGCTGGTTTCTGCGTCATCTGTAATACGTTGTTCGTCATTTTCATATCACCGCATAAGCAACCTTGGAATGACTGTATACAAGGTAATATTTTAAAATTCATCTCATTTTTTTTCTTATAAAAAGATAGCTAAAACTTAATAAACAAAATAAATGTGCTCACGCCATCCCAGAAGGGTCCCCGAAGTTGTATGCAGAGGTGTTGTGACAACAACAACCACATTTCACCGAATATGATTGAGTGCCAACGTGACAGAGGGTGGGTCCATCGCCGTCTCAGGCACAATACCTACGTCATTAAATTCAGACATATGCAGGTTTCCTCACGATGTTTTCCTTCACCGTAAAACACGTGATGTGAAATCACTGCACGTATGTTTTTAAAAAATCTCATTCCTACAGACGAAGGAAGAGAGGCGACTGCTCAAACACCAAGGCCAACATGGCTCTCTCGAACTTAATAAAACTCTATTTAAACATTAAGACAAGTGTAGTATGTAGAAGACAGTAATTTGATCTACATAGCAAGCCGGATAACTTTCGTAGACTTTTCAAAAGTTCTAGACATTAAGTCTAATACAGAATATACAAAATGACCGGGCTCATTGCTTCTTTTGAGCAAAATAAGCACCAATAAGCTTCAATTTGTTACGCATGAGTTATATTGCATTATTTTAAATTACATTACTTCAAAATAATACTATAATAGCTAAGATTTTAAGCTACTATCTAAGTCTTGAAAACATCAGGTAAGTACTAGAATAGACTAATTGAATTATTACTATTTCAACGAACACTTCGAATTACCATTTATGTTACGTTGTCTTAAATATAACGTCAAACAAATTCTCGGCCAAAAATATCTGTCTGTAATAAATTACACCTCCCATTTGCAAGCATGACAGCTTCATCACCGTCTCAAGTATTATACATACATCTTTAAATTTCTCCTCAGAGGGCGTAGTGCAAGTTCTTTAGTGCCGCCGTCGCATGTCACCGCGTCGACGTAAACGCAGATTTGTATGGACTCACAAAAGTGTTCACTCACAATCTTTAGGCCGACAGAGGCGCTGCTCCGATCCCATACAAATCTGCGTTAACTTTGACGCGGTGACTTATGATGTGAAAAAATTGCACTAGGCACTCTAGATCAGAACTGTACCTCTATCGGCCTAAACATGACACTATTGTGAGCCCATACAAATCTGCGTTTACGTCGACGCGATGACTTGTGGCGGTGGCACTGAAAAACTCGCACTAGGCACTCAGTTCGCACGACGCTCGCGGTTAAATTATCTCCCTTAAAATTACTTACTATTGTGGATTTGGGACCGAGAAACCAAAAGCCCTCCAACTCTTAGACCCTAAATAACCTTAGGTCACTCAGGTCTTCGATGTTTGTACCAGCAGTTGGCAGAGTAATAGTGTGAATAAATATAATAAAATATATAAATGTATTAAAAAAATTATAATCCCATCTGTTTCTTTTTCAGATTTATCCCCAGATGATATCAAACTCGACACAAAAGAAGAAATGGATACTTTTAAATAACCGTGTTGTAATTAATAAATATGTGCTAAAAATGCTGAAACATAAATGTTTTTTTGTCCACATTTGAAATGGCATCTCATTCTAATCTATACAGACATTTTATTTATCTGTATTGATGTATAGATTTGTAATTCCAAAATAGCTGCTTTTCACTAAATGCATATGAAAGTATACACGCTACTGACACTAAAAAGCCAAGTTTTAAAATTTTTTTAAATTTTTTTTTGTTTGGATTTTTAGTTTGGATTTTAACGGGACTTTCACTGGTAGGTAGCTGATGTTTCAAGGAGTAGCTTAGGCTACTTTTATTTATCAAAAATATTAGGGTTCCGCGACAGTAAAGATGAAACTAAATCTACGCGGGTGAAACCGCGACGCACAGCTAATCTAATATAAAAATTACTATTACTAACTTATATATATCAAACTGCACATTGAAAAATCACTAGTGTAACCAAAAAAGGGATGTTCAGAATATGTCCTTATACGCCATTCATTACATTATCATCAATTTGATGACATCTTAAGTGTTAAAATCTACACCATTCATATTATAAAGAGGAATGATTTGATTGTTTTTTTGTTTGTTTGTTTGCATTGAATAGGCTCCGAAACTACTTGACCGATCTTGAAAATTCTTTCAGCAATAGATAGCTAGATCATCAGCGAGTAACATAGGCTATATTTTATCCCCCTACTCTTACGGGAACGGGAACCACGCGGGTGAAACTGCGTGTTGTCCGCTAGTTTATTATAAAATTTTATCATAGTGGCTTAATAATTTTTATTTTGGAAAAGTTTCAATTTAACTTAAACTGAACCGCTGCGAAATTTAAAAGAAAGTAGGTACTTGTTGCAAATCAAAAAGTATGTAATATATGAAAATGAAAACGATTTATTCAGCTAAGGCACTTATAAAGCCTTCTGAGAAGAACCGGCAAGAAACTCAGCTGGCATCATGAACATCATCATAGTAAATAATTATTAATTACAATAAAATTTATATACAATTATTATATATACCGATGTTAGGTACCTACCTAAGGTATTACTTGAGTGGATCTGAGAGTACTTTGTCAAAGGTAAAACTCTTCCACGACAGCAATTTTTCTAAGAACGCTTAAATATTTCGAAGAGAGAATTCTACCCTCAGAACCAAATTGATGTTTACGCGCCATTAAAAACTTTCGCCTCTTATCCGTAACTTTTGGTAGAAATATTCAAGGAGATATTTGATCTGAAGGATTTTGTATATAGGTACTTAGCGATTTGGCACGCCGGCATTCTATTTCGCTATTTATATTATATATTGCTTGTAATGAGGATTCCTTGAAGTCTGGATTGTTAAACAAGATCATTATTCACGGATACAAAGCTTTAACGAAATATTGGTAAACGCACGGAATTTTATACTACTACTCGTAACAAATATATAGCTCACTGGTAAGCACTGCTTATTTCCGGATCCATATCATTTTTGGTATTCTGTCAACCTTATGGAGACTGAACTCACTGTAATAGAGATAGCTTAAATATCTCTCCTGACTCACTCGATACGTATGCCTGTTTATAGTTTATAACACATACATATGCCTGTATTCTTCGATGGTGTAGGCAGAGGTGTTGTAATAACTACACCCACTTTTCACCGAGGAAGATGAAGTGCCAAAATGACAGAAGGCGAGTCTATCGCCATCTCCGGCACTATACATACGTTTTAAAAATACTTCTTAGACATATGCAGGTTTCCTCGCGATTTCTTCACCGTAAAGCACGGGGTGTGATATAGAAGAAATAGTAGAGTTCCGTGGAATTTCTCCGTAGAGAGGTACCGTGTTCGACGCATTGGCTTTCTTTACTTTTAGATAACATGAAATAACTACTGAATACGTTCCACGTTAGCTAAATAAATTAATCTTTACAATGCGGCTACTTATTTACCCATACAGTTATAGCATTGTTATCACATGCGTCGTGAGGTAATTTAAAATTGACAGTCGCTGTTCTAACTTGCCAATGCAGTTATCAAATGTTAGTTAGACAATCACCATGGATGTTAACGACGATAAAAACTGTGAAAGGAAATTTAAAAGTTCAATAAGTGATGACGGATTCAAAGGTAAAGTTTGGGTTTAAGATAATTTATTTCTCAAAAGAATAACAATAATTCACTTAATGAGAAAACACATTTCACAATGCTTACTTTATAATGGCAGTTGTACGTTTAATTAATAAGTTTCTTTCAATAGATAGGAAAGAAGCATTCAGTGATGAATATGGATATTAACAAAAGTAAATAACGTAGTAAAGTAAGCAACAGCAATGACCTAAATCAAAGTTACGAAGACCTAAATTAAAAACCAAGGCCCTAGTTCGGGCTACTAGTACAATAATAATGTAATATAATGTAATATTCTTGGGTCGAGTAAAGTTTTTTTCCATCTTAAATTTCCCAGTAGCAGTCCGGAGTTTGGCTGGGTTATGTATACCTGGCGAATTGTAACATGCTCGCTCTTGCTATATATATAACCATAAGTGAAGAAATGTGTCTCTAATACTACATTATTGTTTACCCCTTTGGTGAATACAGACGTATAAGTATTGTATAGTCAAAATAATTCTGAACATTTGAATATTTAAAGAAATTGATTTACTGGATACAAATTAAGGTGGATTACCGCCGAAGCAACAAATAGGTACGAGTAATTAAGGCTGTTCGTATTTACGGAACGAGATCCGATTGTAAACCCATTAATTTTAAGTGGATGAGCAGCAAACTTACAGATTCGCAGTTATTTAGAAATTATTAATTACTCTTATAAACAAATTTAAAATTAGTGGAAGGTTCTGTTGACCCAAATGGTGAGTTTTGAAATTATGTATCTTATGTGCTAGTCTATACTAATATTATAAAGAGGAAAGGTTTATATGTTTGTTTGTAACGAATTGGCTCAAAAAGTACCGGACCAATTTTAAAAATCCTCTCACTATTTGAATGTTACATTATCACTGATTAATATAGGCTATATTTTATCGCCGTACTCCCACGGGAACGGGAACTACGCGGGTGAAACAGCGTGACGTCCGCTACTATTACATAAAAAAAAACAAATGAACGACTAAGCTGAATAAGAATAAGAATGAAGAACGAAGGACTGACTTGCCACTTTGATAGTGTTTAATACAACCAATATTAGATCAGACGGTTTGGTGTGGATCGAAACTAGCAGAGGGTCTACTTTCTTCTCCGAAAACGAAACTTTGCAATCGACCGAAAATCAAACGTAGTTTCAGTATCGCTTTGTTTTCATCCAACTCAAGTTTCGTTCACATAAAAATTTAATTCAAATAGTTTGAGGATATATGAACGGCAAAGAATTTTCTAGTGGACCACGTTTGGATGTAATTTTAGAACGAATAAGAACCGTGGTAGGAACTTTGCGTACTTTCGGCCGAAGCTTCGTTTCTCGGAGAAAGCAAGTAAGCCTGATCCATCACCCAACCTGAACCTGCCTCCAAAATGTATCAATACATTTTAAGGTACGCTAAAACGCAATGTCAGTGTTAAAACCTTTACATGGGGCACTGGTTGGATATAATATAACAATGTAGTAGTATTTTATGATACACATTGAAAGACGCATTGATAATGATAGTTTACTACAACACAAACACCATTAAACTAAATAAAGGCCATGACAACAAACAATTACCATCCATAAAGTTAAGGGAGCATTTATTTCCTATTGGTTTCAAAAATAAAAGTAAGCCTTGCGTTGAATAAATTTGCAGTTTTCAATGATTTATATAAAACGACCTACTTTGTGGAGTTCATGAAAATGATTTCATTCATAAATTATCTTATCGTTTTTTTCTTCTGAAGTCACCAAGAATAAAGTTTTGGGGTGTGTGGCAATAAGTGTTCCACACTGTATACATTATACATACTACACAGAGGTAGGCATGTACATGTACAGAAATGATACACACTCATCGGCCATTTATGTTTAAACCCCCATGTAAAAAACTAATCCAGAATCCGATCTGCTACTGGGGAATTACAAATGGAAAACCCAATAACCCTTCGTCCACCCAGGGATCAACCTCGTTGACACCAGCTCAGCAAGGTAGTGTATACTTTAATAATTTCTTATACATAGTTTCCAGATGGGGCTACAGACACCAGCAGAGTTTAATTCTATTCTTCGCGTTAACAATAGCTTACAGCATGAGGTCCTGCATGGGAGTGTCTTTAGTAGCCATGGTGGCTCAGGATGACGTCAGAAGTGAAAGTAACGCTTCAGTGCCATCACAGAACATTAACAGAACTTTATTGGTTCGGTTTAATGAAACAGATGAATTTAAAGTGGAAGGTGTTCTACATGCGTTGATGCTGGTGCCACCGGTAAGTATTTTTAAACAACTTCAAAAAGAGGATGAGGTTTCTGAATTTTTTTCGAAACTTTTCTTTTTGTTCTACAATGGTGACACCATCACCAATGGTGAGCGTACTGCCTGATGGTAAGCGTCTATGAAGTATAACTTTTGATTCGTAAAAAAGTCGTCGCTTGACCTTGCGTTATTAAAATTTGAACTAAAATTGATCCACCGGTGGATCCTAAATGGGGATCAGAACTCATAACTCCCCAAAATGTGTTGACTTTCGGAGGCGATTATTATTTAAACTGGTAGCTGGTGATTGAAAGAGTAAATTCACTTAGTTACATAGTGTTAATTGTTAATACTACGTTGGTAAAACCGCGAGGCACAGCTTATATATATATATTACTCTATGGTTTTCCCATCAAAATAAAAAAAAACAACAAAACTCAATGGAAAAACTCATTGGTAATGATGGATTGGAACTTGCATCAGATGCAGTGTAGGAGACTACTGAAACCACTCGACTACAACACTTCATTCTACATTCACGTTATAGGTTAGAATAACGATGTTTTTGTTATCTTATCATTATATCTTATATATACATCTTATAAGTAATATCTTTCAGGAAATGGAAAATATAACTAAGTCTAAATCAACGTACCAAAGAATCTGGTTTGAATAGGTAAATATAAGTTTATAGGTATTAATGACTTATATTTAAATTATATTTGTCCTGTAAGTAAAGTTCGCATCAAAATTTGGTAACTATGTAGTAAGGTTGCATCACATTTAAAATGTTTTAGATTTTGAAGAAGGCATTGAACTGTCTCGATGCCAAGACAAATAGAAAACTGTAATTATCGCAAAACTTAAACTCAAACTTAAAAATATCTCTATCCGATTACACTTCTTTCAACGAACCTTCAAATAGTCGGATTATAAATGTTACCACAGGCTTCGGCAATGTTTCATAAAATTTATTCACATCTAATTTGTTTAAATCAAGACAAAGCTTAAACTGTATCAACCAGTAAACGATATACATACTGACATGGACTAACAAACATTAATACTCGCTTTATTCACACAAATATCGTCGTAGAATCTGTCTTCTTTTTCTCTTGCAGTATCCCAGGTTCAAATGGAGCAAGAAAGTGCAAGACACAGTGATATCCTCGTTCTTCTGGGGCTACATGTTCCTGCAGATCCCCGCAGGGCAGCTTGCTCACCGGTTTGGAGCACGATACCTCCTCATCTTCGCTATGACCTGCAACTGTCTACTCTCTATGATCCTGCCACTTGCTGCTTACTATGTAAGTATTTTTTGTACAAATTTCCTCGATGATTTCACTTACTCTACACGGCACTAAAGATATGATATATTAGAGTTGAGGCTTGAGACGGACGGCGGGTCCGCAGCTGGATCTGAGGCATTATGTTAACAATCGAATACAATTTTTGAGCTTTTGAGATAATGTTGTAGCTTCGAGAAATAAAGCAAATTTAAAAACTAAAAGCCGACTACTGATGACGATACTTTTTCGACTCTAGAGGGCGCCACGTCTAATTGTATGTAATTTATAGCCTTTAACTAGTGTACAATCAAGAGGCATCCGACGATACATCATTTGTCAAATTATGATAAGCAGTTTTGAAGTTCGGAGGAAACAGATGAACATAAATTTTTGAGTCGTTGTATTCGGGTAAAATGTTTTGAAACAGCCCTCAGTCTTAGGGAATATAGCAATCTCAGAGAATCTGCAGAGAAATAAAAGCATAAATATTATTCTTCATCTTCATATTGGCAGGGTGGATGGGCATTCACAGCAGTATGCCGAGTGGCACAAGGACTGAGCCAGGCGTGCATTGTGCCTAGTCTTCACACGTTCTTCGGGAGATGGGCTCCTCTACAGGAGAGGGGACGACTCACAGCTTTGACGTATGGAGGTAATTCGTTATGGATTGTAATATATAGTAAATAAGTAGGTAATGAATGGATATTTTCCTAACTTATGAATGTCTCATATGGTAGGTTGAAACTTAAATTTAAGTCCAGTAATGTCCCATTTGGACTGCACTGAATATTTACGGTTTCTTTAGCGCTGGCTATAAGTTTAGGACCACCCTACGATCGCAGGTATCATGGATATTGTTCATGACGTATTCAGTCTAAATTAATGTTTGCATTGGATAATCTTAATCATATACTTAATTCACTCGGATGTCTGTTATAAATTTTTTCATATACATTTTCAAAGTAATTTTGTTCCACACAGCTTCATTTGCGTGGCGGTAAGCTCATATACAAAAGAACTCCCTTGGGGATGGAATTTCAGAAAGCCCTTTCTTATTGTGTATGATACATATGATCAAAAACTCATCCCCCAAATTCATGTTTCTAGGAACAGCGACTTCAGTGATTCAAGACTTTGAATTTTATAAATAAGGTATAATTTTTCAAAAAATGTGTCTTTCTCAGGACAAGCTTTGGGCACAGTCCTAGGGCTGCCAATGACGGGGTTCATTGCTGCGTCACCGCTCGGTTGGCCGGGAATATTTCGCTTCTACAGCGTGCTCTCCGGTATCATAGCGGTCGTTCTCTGGATGATTGCCGACACCCCTGCAAAGCATCCTAAGATATCTAATGAGGAGAGGAAGTACATCGAGAAGGGTCTGGGAACCAAGGATGGTGACAAGGTAAGCAAACAAATTTAATTAGTTGCCGTAATTCGGAGTTCTTCATACACTTCTTTCTAACTGAAGGAAGTGCATGAAGATAAACTTGAATGTGGATGAAGCGATAGAAGTATGTAAAAGCCGTACCATGTAGCAAAATGGTGATTTTTGCTTACCCCCCGGGATACAGTATGTATGTATGTTCTTATTGAACGGAGTAAACTGTCAATTTATTATGGGAACTATTCTTAAGAATTGATCTTTCTATTTAATTAGTCAGCTAACGAACACAGGTGTATTTTCCCAAAAATTTAGGCATTTTTATTTCGAAATTTCACATCATACTGTTTTGTCTGCTATTTGATACAGTATCAGCAAATGCTATCTTACAAGAGTTTTTAACATAAGCGACACTATAATGATTGTTCCTGCTCCTGCTAATACCAACTGGTGACTCCTCGTAAAGTTCTGTTTCACTTTTGCAGAGATTAGCAGTCCCTTGGCTAAAGATCCTGCGATGTCCCGGAGTGTATGCTATTATTGCAGGACATATCGGCAATACTTGGGGTCAGCTCATCCTGTACTCGGAGGTTCCGGCCTTTTTTGACAAGATCATGGGCGTTAATATTAAAGCGGTAAGGTTTAATTTGTCACACCAAGACCTCTTTAATGAAGATATTTGTGCAACTAAAGTAAAAAACAAGAGTACAGTTCGCTTGGTCGCCCTTAACATGACCAATACCAAGAGTGCCACTCACGTATCGTCTACTCTATGAAGAATTGAGTCATTCTGCCAAAAAGTAAGCGAACGATTCACAACATAGCCTAATGCTTATACTTCTCCTAAGGCTTAGCATTATTCTGTAAAATAGCGATGTTCTGTAAGAAGGATATAAAATCCCCAGTGAAGCAGCTACGAATTTCGGCCTTCTCTTACCTACAATATTACATAAATGACGGCTGACGGCTTACTTGTCTAACTAGGACGAGAAGGCTTTTCTCAGAATTTAATTTGTTTTACTACTTGTCTACTAGATGTACAATAATTACCCTCGAGTCTATGTCATGTCACGCACTAGTTTGCTTGTTCCAGAACGGTCTCCTAACAGCACTACCGTTCCTGGTCATGTGGGGCACTAACTTCTTCTTTAGCTGGATGACGGATATGTTCATTATAAAGAACATCCTCAGTGTTACCAATACAAGAAAATTTGCCAATTCTTTGGGTAGGTATTACTTTAAGGTAATTCAAATGATTAAAAATATATAAGCGTATTGAATACGATTTTTAGAATAAGATAAATTTGTATAAAAAGTCTATAAGCACATTATGTTGAGTCCCTAAAAGGACCCGAACGCTAACAAGCAAAACTTTGTTCAAAAAGTACACGTTTGAGTAATAAGTAATGTTACTGAGAATTGGTATGTTCAGATTATAATTTGTGTTTTGTTGAATATTTTTCAGGAGCCATCCCAGCAGCAGTCGGCCTTATTGTATTGGCGTATGCTCCCAAAAACATTTACATTATCGAGTCTATTCTGATATTCATCTGCGCTTTCAAAATATCAAGCCATTTGGGTTTCCAAGTAAGTTAAAGAAAGCCAATTTATAAAAAATTATGCAAATACATAGAATGCCTACTGACTGAAAAATTTAATCCGGATAAGATGATTGAGTTTGCATCAAAAAGTCAAGAAGCTATTCTATATGAACGAAATCGTTATTTACCAATAAATATATTAACTTAAAGCTTCGCTGGAGAGTGATCAGATACTTGTTGGTCTGTATTCTCACTATCTATTACTATTGCAAAGTTGAGTTGATGTTAAATGGTATGAACAATATAGATTCTCCCTGAGTCACAGATATCTCAAAATATTTTGTTCAACCTATAATGCTTTTCACATCTTCCATTATAAAATATACCTCATTAATTTCAACTATTTCAGGTGAACCCCATTGATATGTCTCCAAACTTCTCCGGTACCATAATGAGTCTGAGTAACTTCACATCCAACCTGGTCGCTTCCCTGGCGCCTATCACAACTGGTTTCATACTTACTGACGTGGTAAGTAAACATTATCTTAAGTATCAAAAAAAGCAATTAGCACTAAATGTAGTTTCACCAATACTTCTAGAATTTGGTAGGCTTTGTCTACTGTGTTAATTCATGGACTGGTGAGTGAAGTTTTCCAACATAAGCTGACACGGCCTAACATTGCCATTGTTCGGAAAGCCTGTGTAATAAAGGGTCAATGTATGCTGGAAATGTTGAATAAACTTAATTTTTCCAGACCAATGAACACCTTTGGAGACAAGTATTCTTCGTGGCAGCAGGTTTTTATTTCTTCACGAACCTAATCTACGTGATCTTTGGAACAGCTGAGAAAGCGGAGTGGAATGAGTCTCCAGAAACAATGGATAAAACTGACGAAAACTTACCGATGCTCGAGGCTCATGGGAAAACAGTCATTACTACCTAGGTATTAAAGATCTCAGTGTCTTGGAAGCAGATGAAAAAAGTGACGTGCCTTTTTTAAGGCAATGCTAAGGGTGTGCTAATAATAGAAAGTTTTGAAATTGTTTAGTTCATAGATCACGCTTTATTCTTGTTAAGTCAATTACATTAAAATATAATACTAAAAGGTATATTTAATTTATTATTCGAGCTAACTATGTATCATTAAAATGAATGCTTTCAGGAGTAAGTAGCATCGCTCGTTGTCGAACCTGTCTTGTTACTCGTACAATCCACTTTCTTATTGCTTGGAAAAGACACGTCGAGTACCCACATTGTTAGCTTCCAACCACATTGTTAACGTAATAGTAGGGGAGCCCACGATGCTAAATGGGGATTTACTCGAGCGTCATAAAGACCTATTGGGTTGCAAGCTTAGATGATAATAAGAAAAGAATGTCATATAATGTATACCTTTTCATCGGTGGGGGAAGCGGCTATAGCTATAGCAAATTTGTAAAAAAAATTATGTTATGTGGACATACTCGAGCGCGTCAGATATTGAGGCCATAAATGTCCTACGTATTTTTAATAATGAATGTATGATAATTTGATCGTTTGCATGATGGGGGTGGTCGTATGAAAGGGTTGAAAATTTAAAAAAAAAAAATTCTTTTGGGGTGTTAAGTGGACCTTCAATAATGCTCTCATGCACTAATCAGACGATTTCGAAATAGACGCAAAATCGCGGCCATTATTATATTAAAAAAAATTCGCCATTTTGAAATACTCAAGCGCGTCAGATTAAGATATATATGGTTTATCTTTATGTCCTAAACGTGTTGTCTCATAATCTGACGATTATCTAGAGGGATTCGCATAATCTGACAAAAAAAATTTTTTTTTTTAATATCCTTTATCTTGGACGCGCGGCCTTACTTCATATTTGGTGGAGGTACTTAACCGGGTACAAGGTATCCCCGTGTATATTAATCTGCCGCGCTTTAGGAAAACACGAAATCCCCGCTTGGGCTCCCTTACTATAAGTAGAGGTGTAAAAGTACCAAAAAATACGCGTACCTTATGTATTCGTTACTATAGCAACTAGTACTCGTTTCTTTCGTATCGTTACGTTACTCATTACTTCTGATACCTCGTTACATACTTTGTAATGTTGGAGCACCGAATCGAGTCGTATCGTGTTGCGTTCTGTAATGCGTCACAAGGGAAAAGCCATTAAAAAATAAACAAAATCTGAAAGTTTGAAGAGACAACCGTCTTGGTTGGAGGATGGAATGACTGCTTGAATGAGCATGAGTGAATGTCGGAGTGCGAGGGAACATTTATGAGTTGGCAGAAATGAGTAGAGGTAAGGGGTACATAGTCCATCTATAGCAGTACGCGTACAGCTTGACGAATAGGCGGTGAGTAACGAAATGCATTCGCTTGAAACGTTTCGATACTCGGTACTAGATGGCGCACCCGTTACTCAGTACCGAATACATACGGTTTGCTACAGCTCTAAACGTAAGCCTATTCATTATTTCCGTAACATCCTAGAAGTCACCTTCTGATCTAGAAATAGCTTCTTTGTTACTGAACATACTCGTAAAATGTTAGAGGTCTACGTGTCCTACCTAACTACATTCTAATAGATACAAAAATATAATTTTTTGGTCATCTATATCTATACAGATAAATAAAATTGAAGTGTCTTTTCGTAATTCCATTTAATTCACTAAATGCTTATGAAAGTGCATACGATACTAACATAAAAAATAATTTCTTTGTGTCTGTTTGTTCCAGCTCTAGTTCAGCCCTTAGTTTCATCTCTCAAACGCTTCCAACGATTTGATTTAATTTATTTTATTAAGGTCAAATGCATAATTAATATCATTATGATAATCCCGAAGTTTACAAAGATTGGGCAAAGGCGAGTGGTCCTCCATCTTTCCATCCTTTGCGATCTAAGCAATAATATTTTATGAAATCTCTGATATTTTAAACATATCTTCTGCAATATGTATCATTCGTATATGAGGTGACATTATAATAATAATACTATCGGTGCCTCGCGGTTTCACCCGCGTAGATTTAGTTTCATGTTTTATTTAACGAAACCCTAATACATTTTCCAAATAATAGTAGTAAATAAGTTACTCCTTGAAACATCACCTGTCTGCCAGTGAAAGTCCCGTTTAAATCGGTCCAGCCGTTTCAGAGATTACCCAAAAGAAACAGACAGACGGACAGAAAGACAGAGAAAAAATTAAACAATTGGCTTTTCTATATCATTACCGTGTATATTTTCATATGCATTTAGTCAAAAGGTGTAAGTTTGAAATTATAAACAGGCACTTCAATTTTATTTATCTGTATATATATTAAGATATGGTTTCAAACAATGCTATTCATAACATTCAGCGTAAAAGGATTCAGGATATACCGCATAATTACCATAAGTTCTCACTTCTAACTTACATAATAGCAACCCCTATTTGAGAGCATAAACTTAAGTAAATCAGGTATTCAAATGCTTCCTGTCACAAACGGTTACTCTAAATTCATCAAACAGATCAAGCGCCTAATGTTAGAGAGATTAGCTTGGAGTAATGAAGAGCGGAATTAAGAGGATTACGTTAAGCTAAATCGTTAATTAGTAAAATTATTTCATTGTTCGCAATTAACTCGTACACTACAGTTAGCTCGAACAAAAAGTTTCACATACTCGTAAAAATTTTGTAAAAGTTGTCTTTTAGAAGTTGTAGGGTTTTATGAATTTATCGCTATAATGAAATCGTAAAATATCTAGCTCCAACGATAACGTAGTTATAAGCTATGGCCGAAGAGCTCGCGGCCTTAAGCGATTGAATGAACGCGCGGCCGTGTTTACCTACATTCCGTACGCGGTCATTCAACTTTTTAAATTAAGGGGAAGGTTAATGGTTTTATGGGATTATTTCAGGATTTATTAGTGGGAGAAAAAAATATAAACGTAGTTAGATTTCACGTGAATAACGTTACAGCTGATTTTTATGCGAAAATAAGGTATTGATATGGTCAACTTTGAACATCACTTACTCGAAAACGGAAGAAAATATTTTTTTCATAATATTTTTAATTGCTTCCTAAAATTATACCCTATCACATATTTTAAGAGCTGTCCCGATTTCCCCGACACCCTGCATATACTGTTTTCAAATCATCTGACTCAACTTATCTTCATTTTAGAAATCACTACAATCCGGTATCTCAAAAAGAGTTTTTATTAAAAAAATAAACCACCTTTAATAAATTAAGTACTTACCTTTTGAAGTTGGAGCCTAATGTAACATCAAACTAGTATCAAACACCAACGATTAATAACCTCCCTCTTTTTTGTAGTCGGTTAATAATGGTTGCGAGTGCCGCAGACCTGTTTCGCCGCGCTAAGGACAGAGAGAAGAGTTCGGAGCTGATTGCCAACCTTCAATAATTGGAGAGGCACTTTAAGAAGAAGAATAATGGTAACACAGTGACTGTAGAGTAGGCAACGTGGAACCCACATCCCATCAGAAAGCTTAACAGCCTCATTACATTAAATTCTATTATCCAAAAATAGCATTTAATATGTCACTGACATACCCTTAGCGTCCTTTTCCAATAAAGTGACGGAATCAAATAGCTAAGCTCCAAGATTCAAGGCCTCACTATCAGTCGGGGTACACTGCGCTAAAATTCTGGAAAGCCGAGTCTATTCAAAAGTAATGAGAGTACACTTTCGAAGCTATTACTGGAATTGCACACTCAATATGTAAATTGAGGTTCTGTATTATTCTTTAACCGCAAATATGGAGCGACGTAATGTCTGCCTCTGGGGTGAAACTGAATTTAAATTATTTCATGGATGGATTTATTTTGCGGAACTTAATTTTTTTCAAAAGAAAATAGCTTATTACTCCTTGTAACATTAAGCTATGAGCTGTAAAAATCCCGCTAAAATCGGACCAGCCGTTTTGGAGATTAGCCTGAACAAACAGACAGACAGACAGACGGACAGACAGATGGACAGACAGACAGACAGACAAATGGACAGATAGACATACAGACAAATGGACAGACAGACAGACAGACGGATAGACAGCTTTTTTTTAATTGTTTTTTCTGACATTATCATGTATAATTTCATATAGATATAGGTGTATAGACAGACAGAACTTTAAATAGATTTTTAATGTAAGTATACTTTAAGGTGTTTGAATAAGTATCAGTTTAGCAAACCTACGGCCAGTAAAGTTAACTTCAACATTGCAGCTTGGTAAATAATATATTTTTGGCACGAAAAGTAATATTTCTCATGAGCTATATAATACACTAGAGTAGTTCATACAATTTAGAGTTCGGTAAAGTTATGGCTGTAGGAGGAGAAAGTATGAAGGCAATAAATATTTTTAGTTTAGTGAGGTAAACTTCGCACTCAGTAAACTAGATAGCGCCGAGTGAACACAATACTTTATTTGACTTTCAACGCTAAGTCTTGCGGTTTATTGAAGAGAATCAGGTTTATCTATCTATACAGATATATAAAATTGAAGTGTCTGTTTTGTAATTCCATAATCCTCAACAGCTTTTCACTAAATGTAAATGGGAGTATACTTATTCGGTATTTATATAAAAAGAATTTTTTTTCGTATTTTTACTGTCTGTCAGTCTATCTTATATGGTCGTTATATTTAAAAATGAAATAAATAATGCCTTTTAATTTTTCGTCGTTTATTTTACAAAAATACGAGGCATTTTACTACATTTTTTTACTTCATTTTATAGCAACAATAATTATTGTGTTCCACAAAATTTCCAAATTTTCCACTAAGCATTTAGCCTCCAACAACTACACATTACCACAAAAATGGATGTTAAAGTAATGTTTATCCTTTATTTTATGTGTAGTTACGACCAGCCGATGCTCTGTGCCCTGATGATCTCTGCCGAAAATGGCGCCTAAAAAGTGAAGACCCTATATATTGGTAGTGGACGATCAATCGCACTGGTTAACTTTAATCTACTGCCGCCTGTCTTATTTGAAGGGGTACGCATACCGTTTAGTGAAACAGTTAAAGACCTAGGTGTCTTCGTTGATCGATCATTATCATGGAAACCACATCTAGCAGAGGTAAGCCGTAAAGTGTTTGCAGCAGCTGGCTCCCTCAGACGACTGCGTAATTTCCTCCCTATAGACACCAAAATTACACTGGCACAGTCCTTACTCCTTCCTATCATTGACTACGCTGACGTCAGCTATCTTAATATCACTTTGGCTTACGTAAATATGACCACGTCTCTGAATTTCGCCTTCGGCTCAAGTGGCTCCCCATTCGACTTCGCCGGAATACTCACATCCTCACGCTTCTCTACAAGGTTCTATTTCATCCCAAATCTCCTGCCTACCTTCAGGAACGTTTTGAATTTCATTCCTCCAGTTTACACCCGATCCGAAAATCCCGAGAATTCCTACTTAAGGTCCCAAACTGCTCTTCCTCTTCTTACTCCAAATCTTTTACTGTGCAAGCTGTTCATCTCTGGAATTCACTTCCTTCATCAATCAGAGAAGCTCAGTCTATTTACTCCTTCAAAAGACTTTTGTATGATTATTATATATCTCTTTAAATAGTATATAGTATTCTTTATTTATTTGTAACTTTTGTGTTGTATGTATATTATGTATTATATTTATTTATACCTAGTCTCCCTTTCTTTGTCTCACACACCTGCCTTCAATATTTTTCATATCGCTGTCTCCATGTACCCTAAGGTTGTCTGGTAGAGATCGCTTTAGCGATAAGACCGCCTTTTGTTACCATATTTTAATAATTCTACCTTAAGTAAATACTCTGTATTATGGTGTGCAATAAAGAATATATTATTATTATTATTATAATTATAATGGCAATTATAGGACATGGTAGGCCCTCTAACTTTATTAATAGCACAATGAACTGAGTGCCTAGTGCGAGTTTTTCACTGCCGCCGTCACAAGTCACCGCGACGAAGTAAACGCAGATTTGTATAGGATCGGACCAGCGCCTCTGTCGACCTGAAGATGACACTATTGTGAGCCCATACAAATCTGCGTTTACGTCGACGCGGTGACTTGTGACGGCTATTTTAAGAAAAATCGCACTAGGCACTCTGTCTAATAGAATATTGGCAAGAGTCAGATTACACACAAGAGCGTCATAATATCGAAATGCAACGACGCGCATTGTAATTCCTGCCATATCGCGAGCTTAAACCACACTGCGGTATCTTACGGTTCCCAAGGGAGACTCTTAAAAGATAACTTCCTCGTTTTAACCAAGAAATACCACATTATGTAAAAAATTCACCAAGTAATAGGTTAAGTTTCTAAAATGTTAAATCTTTTGTTTTTAGTGACAAAATCAAATTTCAATAAAATTTCCTTTTACAAATACATTTTTAAGCTTACCTCTCTCTATCACCAAATTTAATCAAAGAAAAAAATTATTATCTGCCTTAGTGGTATTATAGTATTTGTAATCTGTCATTGATGTGAAATAACTGCACAACGTATGTTCAAATTATTGCTAAATTTAGGGTAGATTGATATTGTTTGTCATCAACTTTTTTTGACTACCCTCAATTGATAGACAACTGTCATCTGTCATCGTGTGAACATTCACACGTTAACTTTGTTCTTTTTGTTGGTGAGAGTTGTGAATCTACTTTAAAAGAAATATTAAGTTACAGTGTTTATTTAAATTTGTGTTTTATGTCGAATGCGCAGGTTTGCTTGCATATTGATTTATTATTCAAATAAGGATAGTATTGAATGAAATAAATAAATAATCTCCCAGTTTATCATTTCAATTGTACAAAACCAGTATTAATTATGCTAATCGGGTGAAGTTTATGTGTTGTTGGGTTTCTCATTATGTAATCTGTGAATACAGATGTAGTCCGAGCAGCAGCCCGAAGTCTTAATTAGTGCCTGGTTAACGGTAATAGGCTCGCCCCACTATTGGATAAATGACACTTAAACATTACTGACGACATGTCCCGCGTAAATTTAATATCATTCAAACTTTCATCCCCTATTTTATCCGAGATAGATCACTATGTCAGTCAGTCAACTTCGAGTTGTATATATTTAGAAGTACACGTCTGCCTACCCCTTCGGGAAAACAAGCGTGAGCACATGTTTATATCAGCAAGCATGCCTTCACAGACACCAGTGCAGTGCAGTGTATGAAGTGAACACGAAATAGGAAAAACCTCATTCAAGACTGGGCTAGATCTGGGCTGAGCTGAGCTGGACTAAGTTGGGCTGAGAAAGGTAAGTGATAACATTGTTTCATTTTTAAGGTTCTTTTATTTACTGTGTACACAAAAGAATGTGTTTTGTGATTCTTTTGTTTTCTTTCCATCCGATGAGGGTTAGGTACTACTTATTACAAATTCCTAAAAAATTACGCAGCATTACATATTTTGTTCCCAAATTCATCGTTATACTGTCAGATATTATAATCCCGGAAGGAGAGATAGATGAATCGCTTTTCTTATTGTTCAAATATAAAGTGTTCGGGGCTTCGATTAATATTCAAGGGCCTCCTCCGAGTGAAGTGTATTCCAATTTAGCCAACAATCTTGCGTTGGGTAAATTACGATCGACGTTAAATTTTTCCCCAAACCCCTCTTCAGATAGGTCTTATGTACTGTCGGCTTCGAAAAGACGTTACATGCATAATAGATTGAGAATCATGAAGATTTTTTTATCATTTTTTTACTATGTTAAATGATGGAAATCAAATATTAATCAACCAATCCAAACATATAAATCTATATATAAATAAAATTGAAGCGTCTGTTTGTATTTCTAAAATAACAGCTTTTCACTAAATGCGTATGAAAGTATATACGGTACTGACATTTGAACTGAAAACATTTTTTTTGTTCAAATATTCTCTTTCTGTCTCTCTGTTTGTTCCGGCTAATCTCCGAATCGACCGGATCAATTTTAACGGGTCTTTCACAGGAAGATAGTTAATTTTACAAGAAGTAACTTAGGTACTGATGAAATTAACTCTACGCGGGTAAAACCGCGGAGCAGAGCTATGTCTTTAGTTTCTGTGCAACAAAAGGTATATATTACGACTAGCTGTGCCCCGCGGTTTCACCCGCGTAGATTAAGTTTCATGCTTCATGTCGCGGAACCCTAATATTTTTAATTAATAAAAGTAGCCTATGTTACTCCTTGAAACATCAGCTACCTGCCAGTGAAAGTCCCGTTAAAATCTGTCCAGCCGTTTCGGAGATTACCCGGAACAAACAGACAGACAGACAGACGGACAGACAGACAGACAGAGAAAATTTTTAAAACTTGGTTATGTCAGCAGCGTGTATACTTTCATAAGCGTTTAGTGAAAAGCTGTAATTTTGGAATTACAAACAGACACTTCAATTTTATTTATCTGTATAGATATAGATAAAAAAATTTGAGAAGACAGCGTTCGTTAATACGAAACCACGGCATAGAGCGTTACTCCCCAACTTTATTCCCTTATTCATAAAAATGCTTAAGCCCAGTATAAAAACTATATCCGTCCTATTCTAACTCCAAGTGCAAAAGAGACAGAACAACTCTTATTCTTGGATTATCGTACGCAAGAAGCTACGTTTCTTTTATAAGGCGATTTGTGGGTGGACGAGGCAGTGTGCAAGAGAGTGGAACAATATTGTATCCGTTACGTATATTTTTATAAGTTCCTACCACATTCTAGATACAAAACGAATACTAGATACTTTAAATTCACCACATTTTACAATTTTGAAGTTGGCAGAAATATTGACCACAATGTATTTAAAACTAGCCGAGCACCGCGGCTTCACCCACGAATAATTAATTTCATGGGCAAAACCTTTTTTCTTTATTGTGCCAGTGAAAGTCCCGCTAAAATCGGTCCAGCTGTTTCACAGATTATCTGACTGCTGTCTAGTCAGACGGACAGAGATGTTATAAAATAAAATTGTTTTCTTTTAATAAGTACCTCGTATTTATCATATGCATTTAATAAAAAGCTGTTAGTTAAAAATTACAAACAGACACTTCAATTGTATTCATCTATATCATCATCAACCTGTGTTAGTCCACCGCTGGCCATAGGCTTCCCCTAATGAGCGCCATAGCGGCCTGTGTTCAGCTTGCCGCATCCAGCATCTGGCAGCAGTCTTTCGCAGATCGTCATCCTACCTGCGGCCTTCGCATAAGCTCTTATTGCCATCATAGTTCCACCGTGTGACAGTGATAGACATATGCACGTCATATACATCTGTCTCATAATAAGTTATTAAACTATCATGGCAATAAGACGTCATAGTAGGCCCCTGGCCAGAGGAAGCCCTCCGCGGTGGGATAACGATTTATCTATATAGATAATTACATCACATTCTATTCTATTCACTCCTAGCCTCTATTCACACACAAGACACTCCTAGCCGGTAAGTAGCTCAGTCCGCGTCAGTTTCAGTGTCAAATCAGTTGCTTTGGTGTAACATATATGTGGTGAGACTGTACTAGTAATGAAACAGGTATCGGTGGGCGGATATTGTTCAAACATTGCCATTCTTGGCTCACTTCACCGGGAGGATAATGTTCTGGGATAGCTAGCTGCTCTGTTACTCACTCATGTGCCACAAATGTGCACGGGGGTAATATACCACTTGGGAAATATTCCTTACTAGCGGGTAGTTCCCATGGGAGTACGGGGATAAAATATAGCCTATGTTACTCGCTGATGATGTAGCTATCCATTGCTGAAAGAATTTTCAAGATCGGTCAAGTAGTTTCAGAGCCTATGCAATGCAAACAAACAAAAAAAACAATCAAATATTTCTTCTTTTTAGTGTAGATACTTATATTAAAGACTAGCTGAGCCCCGTGACTTCATACACGTAGACTTAAAATTGCGAAATGAAAGTAGCCTAAATTACTCCGTGTAACATCGGGAGCCCTTATTACCATGATAGTTGCATGAGTCACGTGTATGTGACGTGTATATATCTGTCACTGTTGCACAACTGAACTATCATTGCAAAGAGCTCATGGTTGTCCCCAGATATGTGCCACTGGAAATCCCATTAAAATCAGTCTTACAAAAATAGGCTTCGATATAATGTCATAACTAAGTATTCCTCTGTCGTGCTTCTCTCACATTTCCATTAGACAAAATGAGAACATTATCCCTAAACTCACAGTACGTATATATAGGTATAATCCATTCAATCAAAACGGGATTAACTGAGATTCGTGGCAATTAGACTATTTAATTGATTGCTGTCGAGGCTTCGGAGAGCCCTTGCTACTAATTATATCATTAAGGCTGGTATACCCTTTAGAAACGTTACTTAGCTCTTAGAGCTATAAGAGTATTGTTTAAATAAGTTTAAATTACATAATATACGGTACAATTTTTTTTTTTTTTATATATAAAGACTCTCTTTATGTCTCCGGCTAATCTCCGAAACGGCTGGACCGATTTTGTCGGGACTTTCACAGGAAGATAGGTCATGTTACAAGGAGTACTTCTATTTAAAAAATGTGATTAAATGTGTGAAATAAACTCGGTTTAAGCTTAAGCCAAGCTCGCATGTCCTCAATTGTAGTTTAGTTCTGGGGAATAGTTTCATTTTTGAATTATAAGCTTTTAATAAAATAAAACAATTTAAAATCATTATATTTACTTACAAATATAATCATATCATAAACTTTGTTCTGCATTTTGAGTCAAAAACAGAATAAGTAAGCAATAAATAAAAAAAAATACAATATAATTATTGCTGCTGCACTTGACATCAAAAAAATATATACAAATCAATTCTTAAATTTTACAGAATTAAGATTACTAAACAGTAACATAATATATACTGGCATTATTTACAAATAAAAAATAAAAGTAATTATTAAAACTATTTCCGAATACCTACTATCACGAGGTTTGAGCGTTCAGCGAAAATAGGAGTAACTGCTCATGTATTCGTTTGCGATTGCTCCATACAAGACCTATAAAATGACTCCTGCGCATTCAAAGCCAGTACTCAAAGCTCGTGACGTCTCCTATTACACCTTCGCCGACCCATTCTGAGTCCCATATCTGCGTAACCATAAGCTCTTATTGCCACCGTAGTTCCACTGTGTGACAGTGACAGACTTATACACGTCATATACATCTGTCTCATAATAAGTGTGAAACTATCGACAATAAGACGTCATGGTAAGGCTCCTGGAAGGCTTGCTCCTCATATTTTAACAATCGATCTAGATTAATCTAACTGCAGAAGGCACTTCGTTTCACAATATCACTGAAAAATGAATGAAATGAATGGTAATTTGATTATATATATATTAAAAAAGTTGGTAATTTGAATCGAATAGTGTTTCGATTAATTTCATTTTCTAACTAACTTCTGTTTATCACATTTCGTTTTAGAAACATTTATTAAGTACTTTGAAAGAACTTTTAATTGTTTAATTGCTTCAAGTTAAATATAAATTCATAAAATTATTGAATCAGAATGATTCAAAAAATTATTTTAATAAATTAAGTTTTATTCTATATTCACTTGCAATTCTTAATTTATTTTCTATTTTGAATTGAAATACATATTACTTAGTTTCTCAATTATAAAAACTATTGCACTAAGTAACTGTAAATTCTGTTCGAACAGTTATAAATTAAGGAGGTACATGACTAGTAATACAAGTAAGCTATCAATCCATTCATCAAAATTTGTACTCGCCCGTGTTTTTATTCTTTGATGATTCAATACTCTTCTTTCTTCCGTCTTCTGTGAAAATAACAAGAATGTTATTACGTTGAAAGATTTCCCAATATCATTTGTCCGTCTTTAGAGTTACAGCTATATCCATTACGAATCCAGCAAAATCGGTTCAGACGCTAAAACATAACATATAGTTCAATAGTAGTTCATTAGTGAGCTAGGACTTACCCCCTTCAATGGGTTTTGGTTCATTCCACTCCTGAGTATCTCCAGATATGAACAGGAGGTAGAACAGGTTGGTCAGGAAGTAGAACGCTGCTGAGATGAAGAATACTTTGCGCCATTCCGTTGCTAGGGACTGGAAATATATTTCGAATTCATGAGATTAGCTAGAGAGAGCTGACTACCTATATTGTATGCCTAAGTATAAGCATAGTACATAGGTAATATTTGGATATTGTTACACAACACTGACTAGTCCCAAACCAAACCAAACTATTGGTATCGGTACCAGTGGAGACAACGCATAACATATTTAGAAACAATTAGTAAACGCAGACAGTAACTTTGTAAATTCAAAACACCTAAACCTAAGGCTTACAAAAAAATATTGATGGGCACACTAGAAAGACCCCTGTGTTAATGTTAATAATCTGCGGTATCCGCTTACTCTATGCTTGTTTCCCCGTTTAGAACTCGGAGTTGATCGTCGGGGACTTGGTACTTTCACAGTAGATATCAGTCAAATAATTTCTACTGCAGAGTGTTGTGCATGGGAAGGGAAGAGGCGTGGAGGCTCTTGATACTTGGTAACCCTTTCGTCCGTCACTTACAGCAATACGATTTGTATTAGTCGTTCAATGTTTATACGAAGTGCAATGACTTCAAAGGGTCATTTACCTGATCTTTAACAACGACAGTTACACTGAGAGGAGCCATGATGGAAAATATGGCTGAGAATCCATTAGTGAGACCCATCAGGGTGCTGGCGTGGTTCGGAGACAGGTCGAGGTGAGACATCTGGAATAAGAGATTATTGTTGTAAAGAATATAAAGGCAGTCAGACTAACCAGGGGAGTTAGGGGATTTTGGTATCAAAATAGACTCGCATTGTGCGTATTCAAAGGAGTTTCCATCTTTGAGATCCCTGATGGGGTTATTCTAAGCAAGTTGGGGGTTTTTCAAGAAGGGTTTATCAAGATCGTTGGTGACGAGTGTCTAATTATGCCTGTGATATTGCCCCAAGCATAATATCAACGTGCTTCCGTATTCTACGGCAACTGCTTACCATCGTGGGCAGCATGCTTATATCACATTTTCCAACTAGAAGCAAAGGGATTGGCAAACTTAATTCCTAATAAATAGGGTTGAATTCACCTTAGGTCAAAACTTACCATAAAGCCAACATAATGTGCACCGTTAAGTCCAACAGCGACGGTAAGAATGGTGACGGCGAGATTAAGGTGACCGACTGGCAGGTACGAGAGGCCGATCAGAGCTATGGCAGGACCCCAGTGCGCTGCCAATAAATTAATAATATAATATTAGACAATATAATTATTGCCATCCATCATCTGTAAGATATAAGTAAAATTCCGAATGGTTACAATTATTATATTGGAAAAAGCATCGCTAGTTTCGTTATGCTCAAAATATGCGCTGATAAGGGTGCCTACCATCGTCGGTTAAAGCTAAGCGTATTAAAAGATTCTGAGCATTGACGTTTCGTTTTGGTGCAGCAAATTAAACGTCAAAGCTAAGTTCTTAATACGTGCTTCACGATGCTATCCTTCAGCACAAAGCTCGCCTTGCTATCAGTATTACCTATAGTATTAAATATCTTCCTAGACGTGACTAGTTGCACACGATCTCCATTGACCAGGAAGTCTGCAATCCAGCTGAATGCGAAGCTCAGGACATACATGGCTACGTATGGTAAAGATGATAGTGTGCCGTTCTGCGAAAATGATAATTAATTACAAGTTAATTGAGTTTAAATTAGATAGTCAATAAGAAATATTCGAAAGACTTTGATCTTTCTGATATCATTAATATAAATTTGATCGTCTGGATAATATTTATTGGAGCCATAAATCAGTCAATTAGAACGCTACTTGCGATATTAACTAACTTTTAATGAGACGCTATTTTGACGCTGATTTGTTAGAAATATTTTTTTAGGGCGTTACAAAATACTAGATATGAACTCAGGTAATCGAATCAAAGATTTCAATACTAGATCTGAATTTAATTGAAAGCTCTTAGAACTACACTACTTTGAAGTAACTGACAAGGGAGTTAGTCACTCACAATTACTGAGCCAGTTTCCGTTATGGTAAATTCATACGTCGAACAAGTATTCTGATCAAGAATCCTAAAGACTACATGTCCAAATGAAAGGGAGCCAGTTAAATATTTACATTTTTAATATCCACGTCGAGTACATTCTTCATGTATGAAGGCAGCTCGGTGAGCAACATCCAGAACCCAAGGTTCTGGCCACAGTGCGCGAGCAAGATCGCGTAGAAGGGCAGAGATGTCAGGATTCCTTTCCACGGAGTTGGCATTTTCTATAACATAATCATAATCATTATCATTGTCATTCAACAAGGTACGTAATCCTGAATTTTTTCATGAGGTTCCAATTTAATGTCTATGTGTCAGTATGGTCCAAGCTTCGTTCATTTTGTACGTAACACTTTGGCAACTATTGATATTTGGTTGCATGTGGGTACTCACCTCTGCTTACCCATTTGAGGAAATTTCTCTATAGGTGTGAGTTTATAAAATTAAAATACCAGTGTTAAAAAATTATAGTAGAATGATTTTTTAACTCATAATTGGAGTTAAAGCTATCTTTATTCTTAAATTCTGCAAAATTGCTTCAGCGGTTATATACACAATATAATAGATTTCCTAATCTGAAAACTGACAGGACTGTTTAAAAATGAACGTTTTGATTCCATTTTTCACAACAAAGTGGTGTAAAATAGGAGTTAGTTGAACTCACAGTATGCTCAAGATTGTCCGATCCAGCATTAGTCTCGATATATTTTCGTTCCTCTTTCGATATCCACCGGCTGGAGGCAGGAGTGGAAGCTCCTAGGACGAGCCAGAAGCCTGCCCAGGTGAGGCAGGTGACTCCTGCCATGTAGAACACGGACGGCCAGCCCCACGAGCTGGCGGAGAGGTAGCCTGATGTTAGGAGCTCGATGATCGTGCCGAGCTGAGCACCTGACAGGTAGTTGAGATATAAATATGAGGTTGTTTTGCATTGTTGAAATATAAATAGTCGAGTGAGTTTCTTTTTTAAAGCATAATGTAATTCTTAATAACGATTTTTTTGTTTTTTTATAATTGGGATAATTCCGAGCTAGTGATTTTTCGTCTTCAATGAAAAATTTGCAATGTAACACCTTTGCTTACATACCTTCGGATAAAGTTACATAAATTTCAAATTAATTTTGACCTAGTTTTGCAAAGACATGACAAGGATAATAAAAAACTGTAACTTTCCTATTAGCTTTTAACTAGGCTCCACTTAAAACTGTAAAGGCCTTTTAATAGCAGTTTTCATTACCATTGTTGTAACAAACACGAGTGTGGCTTACCGAGCACTTCCAAGTGGCTATTAACGTAATTAACCAAGGGTTACATTTGCATAACCACCTACATGGTCTGGTTGTAATGCTATGTTGGCCTTTAAGTAGTCATTTGATCAAAGTTAATTCAATGTGGACATTTCAATATAGGTAGGCACTAAACAATTTCATTCATTGACATATAACGGCAACAGCGCAAATAGATAATTTGACATCTCATTCTAATGGTTTTCAAATTGTGAAATATATAATATAACTAGCTGTACCCCGCGGTTTCACCCGCGTGGATTTAGTTTCTCCCTTATTGTCGCGGAACCCTAGCCCGGAATATTTTTAATAAATAAAAGTAGCCTAAGTTACTCCTTGAAAGCCAGTGAAAGTCCCGTTAAAATCGGTTAAAACAGACAGACAGACAGAGAAAAAATTTAAAACTTTTTTTTTTAGTTTTAGTAGCGTGTATACTTCCATATGCATTTGGTGAAAAGCTGTAATTTTGGATTTACAAACAGACACTTCAATTTTATTTATCTGTATGTATAGATTTAAAAAAAAAGATTGGGCTCAACAGTAAGGTTGAGTTTGTAACAGCAGTGTGGGAATAATAATTTGTTTTTTTTTTATTCATAAATAATTAATTTGTGAATGTAAGTGAATATTTTTAAGGATTAGACAATGTTCGTAAACACAGCGGTGTGGGTGAGAGCAGCTTAAGCCTAAAATGATAGAAACGTTCGCACGGTGTATATTCTAGATTAAACTAAAATTGATTTTAATTTTTCCGTATTATATTTACTTTCTGGAAGTAAAAGAGTCTACTGCATACTAATTAAAAGTCACTTAAGCGTTGCCGGCTCGCTATTAAATTTTTTGAACTTACCAGCATAGACGAAGGTGCCCAGCCGACCGCGCTCAGCCACGGGAGCCCAGTGGCCGAGCACGCCGTGTATGCTCGGGTACAGGAACCCTTGGGTTAGGCCCATCACTATACGACAAGCGCACACTGCAAGCCAGTCACCCTGTTAACAAACAAGTAGACAATCATTTACTTTAATTATTGGTACCGATTTCATGCGCGAAAAATCACCCAGTTTTTTTAGTGGTCCCTATATAAAATGGATCTGACCAAAATGAAGATTCGGCCTCAAATATGAATTAAATCATTGAAATATAATAATCATTTGTATATTTTTAACACGGGAATACTATTAGAGTTCATTACAAAAGTGACCCGCGGAACCCTAATGTTACTACTAGTCCCGATAAAATCGGTCTAACCATTTCGGAGATTAGCCAGAATAAGCAGACAGTTTTTTTTTATGTTAGAACCATGTATAGAACTTTCAAATGCATTAAATGTAAAGCTGTTAATTTAAACAAACAGACTCTTCAATTTTATTTACCCGTATAGATGTTTAGATAATATGAAAATGGAAAAATGCCTACAACATTAAGTTTTCCCGCAAATTGTATTTGCGTATTAAATAAATAATCGAAAAAAAAGGCTAGGTACTTCTCACGCGATTGAATCATAAGCGCTAATGGAATCTTGTACATTATAGCATTTTAGAGGGATAACATACAATGATGGGTGGCTCATAATCAATATTCGATCTCTTTTCAGGACTGATAAATTATGTAGATAGATGATATTAGCAAAAACAACGTTTCGAATCCTGTGGTAGAATTTGTAGTTCCGCATAATACTTACAAAAAAAAGCAATAAAAGTATTTAAAAACTCGCAAAAAATTTTGTTCAAAAAGTAAGTAAGAAATTCTGACATTGCGCTATAGCGCAGCAGCGCACTGATTTTCTTCAGTGTTTTCTAATACCATAGTCCTCACCTCAATGTATAATGCCTGTTATTTTCTGGAATACGATAGTATCGTAATCTGCAAGATATACATTATTTTGTTCCGGAATAAATGGAGAGGCATACATCTCCTCCACGAGGCCTGCGGGCGATCGCTACCAAATGATGTCATTTATTAAGAGAAGCTTAAGGGATAGCTCTTTTGAGGCGATAAATAATATAAGGGATCTATATCATCCCACTACAGTCGCCCTCTGAGTAGGTTTCATCTAATCCAACTTTCCTAAATTCTGTTAGTACCTACCTACATATTAATGGCATGCTATTTTAAACGTATGCTTGATACCACTGTTTTTAATTCTTGATACTGTTAAACATAAATAAATTAAATAAATTAATTAAATTGCCTAGCTATAAGTAAAAAAACTAAAGTCTACTTACAGTTGTTCACGTGGTGGGTATTCAATTTGCAATGTGGAATTATGCGTATCATATCAGATTACATCAATTTCTCACTAGCTTTATGATAAAGGAAAATATTGGGAGGTATTTTGATTATGTCCAAGAATTTCATCGGCATCTAGGCGTTTCGTGTAGTAACTTATTTGTCATACAGGGGAGGCAAACCTCTGAAGCGGGGTCAGTAAAAATTACAATAGCCAATTGAATATAGCCATTATACCCATGTGTGATAAGTATTCAATTCAATTTCAATGCACGGGCCCTTATTGGAACAAAGACGAATGACTCCGGCCCACACTCGGCATACATGCAGTGTTCGTGTCCATTATTCATCCAGATACCGACCACTAGCGTGAAACACCGCACAATGTGACCGAGAATAATATAGAAAATGTACAGACATTTTCAAAAAACTATTAATTGCTGTGCTCTGCTAATTCACCCGCGTAAGCTAAATTTCACGAGAGGCTTATCTTTTGGAACTCTATGTTTTTTTAATTCAAGATGCCTATTTTACTCCTAACATCAGCTATCTGCCATTGAAAGTCCCGTTGTAATTGGCCCAGTCGTTTCAGAGATTAGCCGGAACAACCAGACAGGCAGTGAATAAAAAAATTGGTGTTAAATGTCAGTACCGAATGAAGTGAATTCATGAGTAACTGAGTTGGCATCACATGCATTTAATAAAAAGCTATTGATTTAAAATTACAAACGGACACATCAATTTTATTTACCACGGTTATACTCTGATCATCACTCTTTATTTGTTTTATAATTTTCAGAGCGTGATTTCTTAGTAGTCGGGTTTAGTCTATGCCTCAAATACATCCGTTTCATTAATGAGCTTAACTGCCATGGCAACAAGTGCTCATTATAAGACTCTTAGAACATTCTGAGTCTTGCTGAGAATCAAACCAGTGCAGGTAAAATCGCATTAAATGTGCATTCGAGATACACTCTCCTTAACAAGTGCTTCGCTGAACCTTTAGCATTCTCCAATGATATTAATATTACCATTATAACCCGATTAGTTTCAGTAGACGATGTTTGTAGAACATTAACTTGGTAAGTTAACCACACGGTTTGCTCGCCAAGTAGCCGTGAGGGAGTTGGCGTGAGTCCAGAGTGGATTTGGATTTATTGCGCCTTCATCATTTCAACTAACCCCGGATTACCTTGGTCTATGATTTAACTATAATATTGTCACAACCTATAGAGATTTATGAAGACATTATTGTGTTGGACTGTGTCCATGGGCTCACATTTCTTATGTGATTTATTTAGTATTTTTAAAATTGTAGAATTTTTTTGAAAAGAGTACTTAGTTTCTTGGAAGGTTCTTCTCAGAAAGAGCAACCATCCGAACCTGGCGGTAGCATGTACAATCCTGTACAATTGTGTCGTTCTGACGATTTGACAGAGGTTTGTAAAAAGTATAATTAAAAATCTAAGACATTTTTAAGTTGCAATTTTAAGTGTCAGTTTGTTCTAATTTGAAATTATTGATATGGTGATTATTATTTCGGATTGTCGAATTCCCTCTATAGGTAGGACTAGCTGTTCCCCGCGGTTTCACCCGCGTAGATTTTAATTTCATGGTTGCCCGCGGATCTCTAATATTTAAAAAAATCTAAGTAGCCTAAGTTACTCCTTGTAACATTAGCTATCCGTCAGTGAAAGTCCCGTCAAAATCCGTCCAGCCGTTTCGGAGATTACCCGGAACAAACAGACAGGCATACACACACAGAGAAAAAATTTAAAAATTTGTTTTTCTGTGTCAGTACTGTGTATACTTTAATACGCATTTAGTGAAAAACTGTTATTTTTCAGTTACAAACAGACACTTCAATTTTATTTATCTGTATAGATAATAGCTGGTTTTCGCGTCATACTTGTGAACAGATGCTGCTTATAGGCTGATCATATCAAGCCACAAATTGTATATAGTACCCATTAGAGGTTTTGTAAATTGGTTTTTAATCGACGTTTATGCGTTGGAGCTGTGTCCATGGACTTTTTTGTGTAATTTATTTTGTAACGAGCAGAATGGTAAAAAAACTAAAAGAGTAACAATGAAAGATTAGGTTCTTGCCGAGATTTCTTATAATCGCCTGTATATGTACAGTATGTCCTTCCGGCGATTAAAACTACTATGTTAAACCTCCTATCCTCGTATCCAGATACGCCTGATATTACAATAATAATATATATAAATAATATTATAATTTCTATTTAAATAATAATTCTCGGCAATCTAAAAGAGACACAACACATTTCATGCCGCACACATAAACCGTGAACGTTATAACACGTCAACTATGCGGAAGGTGTGTATATAGTACCTTAACAGCAGCCAATGGTACCAGCAGGTTGACCACTCCGGTGCACACCATGGAGGCCAGCATGAGGTACTTCCCGCCGAAGCGGCCCGCGATCATCCCCGCAGGCACCTGCAGCACCAGGTAGCCCCAGAAGAATGACGACAGGATCGTGTCCTGGACGTTGCGCTCCCAATCAAACACCTGGAACAGATATGATAGATTAAATAAAAATTTTGATTAGCTTTGGTTACCTATGGTATGTTTTGTCATCACTGTCGAAACTTTAAATGCAAAGCCATTAATTTAAATTTTATAGATTTCGAATCCCAGCGGCCTCTACCAATAAGTTTTTATAAAATCTTTTGTGCAGTGTTTTCACGCTAAGTGCGGCGAATGAAAACATCGCGAGGAAACCTGCATATGTCTGAAAAGTAATTCAAACACGTATGTGTCGCGCCTGAGGCTTTGATGGACTCACCATCTGTCACTGTTGATCACATTCGGTGAAATGTGTGTGTTGTTGTTACAACACTTCTGCTTACCCCTTTGGGAACCCTTCTGGGATGCCGTGAACATATATTTTTTATCAAAATATCGTGAGATGGTATTTTTGTACAGTTTAAACTATTCGTTTCCCAAACGGTGGTAATTCTTCCACATGCCTTCACTGAATTGAGTGGCTGGTTATTATCATTAGTATTCAAATATAAATGTTTTATGCTTCTCCTTATACTTATATGTAACTTACAAAGCTTTTACTAGATGGCACAAAGCCTTATAATAACGATTCAGAGATTCGTAGGATCTCTGCTGGCTTACTTTCAAGAGGTGAAGTGAACACAGTACATAATGATATTATCTTGAATTATTTGAGGCAATAAATATAATGTTTTAATTCACATATTTTGTTGCGTAGTTTATTACGCGTATATGTTAAGTTGTTATCAAACAAGACGAATTAATTTTATTGTTATTCTTATCAGAGTTAAAATCAGCCGATACTCTTCAATGTAATTCGATAATGCATTTTGACTCAAACCACTTTGCAGCTTAATAACTCAGCGAAAACATTAGACTCAAACCACTTTGCAGCTTAATAACTCAGCGAAAATTTACTGTCGCAATGAATCAGGGTGGCAAGAATATAGTGCGACCAAAATTGGTTAAATTTTCTGCTAGGTACCCATGTGTGTAAGTGTCCTCTCGCATTTAGGAGCATTATGATTTAGCTCACGTCTCGGGAACGACTTTATTGCTATAAAATCGGAATCAGGCACGTGGGGAAAGCTGGGCCTTGAAATTTAAAAGAAAAATATATTTTTATAGTTTTAGGAAATTGAGGATTATGCGATGAAAACGTAATTTTATCGATTTGGGAAATTATACTTTAGGTTTTTCCGATAGCATGGACCAAAATAATTATCTGCAAAGATATCTAATTTTGATCCATATACTTATAAAATATTGCTAATTATACATTCAAATAGTGTCGTTAGGTAACATATAGAACGAATTATATAATGTGCATGATTGTTTTTTTTTAATTTTTCACGATATTTTCGTTGTTTGGCAAATCGTTAAACTTTGAACCTTAAATCATATATACTCCTTGTATTTAAACCTCGTCGGTTCACCTTCAAAGTAAATATTTGACTAAGTAGCATGTATAATCCTGTATAATGATGTCATTCTGACGATTTGATAGTACTTTGTAAAAAGTCTAATCGAATGAAGATATTTTTGAGCTAGATTAAGTAACCCCTATTTATTAAAACAACCAACAATATAATTATTATTTTATCCCTCTGACTTCAAACATAAGAAAACTACCAAATCTCGTTCTATATATGTATAGAACAATCAAAGAGTTGTAAAGATCAAACACCCAAAATAATAAACTGTTCCGGAGCTTGTGAGGGGATAAGACCCTAAGGAAGGGAGGGTATGGCCGAGATATCCCTTCAGATACATTTTTGTTTTATATGATAATGATCCTGCTCTTAAAAGAAATATATATTGTGGGGTTCCATCGACTGCACATGTTTCAATCGGGACTTATCCGGGATTCGCTTTGATCAAATCCCAGTTTTTACGACGCGCTTCTAACTTACAGGAATTCTGTTACATATAAAATGTATTTAAATTTGGATTTTGAAATGACATATCTTTACAGATAATAAATAAAATTAAAACTATATAATATAAAGTATATTATATTATCGTATATACTTTCATATGAAAAAACCTACTCACATGAAAAAACAATTAAAATATATTTTTATGTCTTTGTCTGTTTGTTCCGAATATCCGAAACGGCAGGACTGATTTTATCAGGACTTTCACTGGCAGATAGCTAATGTCACAAGGAGTAACTTAGATCACTTTTACTTGTCTTAATATAAAACTAATAAAATGTTTTACCGCATTATCGCTCCATCGCGTTCTATGAACACTATATGTATAAGAACTAATTGAAATTGTTTGTTTTCTATATTATCTCAACTCAAGCACGAAACCAAATAAAAAATATCTACAAATAGGACACTAGGAACACTCATTGAACGTGATTTTTAATTAAGGCTTACTTAATGGTTTATTGACTACTTAAGGTACTCGTTTTAAAATTAATGGTCGGATTTCCCGAAAATCAAATAGGCTGGGTTGTTATATTTATGTAAGTGGAAATGCCTGAATGGTGTTTATGTATGTAATGTATGTATACATCAATTTCTTTGAAAAGTCTGGAGTAGCTTCCCTTACATTCAGCTTTCTAATTTACAAAAAGAATAGCTGGCTTTTTGGTCGACGCTAAACTTTATGAAATTATTTTAAACAATTGAGCTGAAACTAATCGGATGAACAAAAAGAAAAAGATTCTTTGACCCATAGCCGTCACTGATCCGATTCTAAGGATCGTTTTGAACAAGTAAAATTGGTACTGCGAACTTTAAGATTTTATCTTAATTGTGAATTTTAATTTTTACTAGCTGTGCCCGCGGTTTTACCCACGTAAATTTAGTTACATACAAATTTTCATCCTCGATTTTATCCCCTTGGGGGTAAAATTAATCAAAAGTCTTTCTTTGCGGATGCTTACGTCATAACATCTACCTGCATGCCAAATTTCAGCCCGATCCGTCCGGTGGTGTGGGCCGTGCGTTGATAGATCACTATGTCAGTCAGTCAGTCATATTGATTTAGTTTTCTGCTACGTGACACTTTCATTAAAAACATCATAGAAGAGAAGATAGAAGGAAAGCGAAGGAGAGGGAGACCAAGGATTAGTTACATACAACAGCTGAAGGAACAAGTCAGCGTCATGTCGTACAAGTAAGTCGAAGTGTTGGCGGACAATAGAGAGGGCTGGCGATTGCTTCACCGACAAGAGCCTAGCTCTTAAATAAAAGGTACTCACGGGGTATCCGTAGGAGTTGTTGGAGGTCATGGCGACGATGCCGACGCTCATGCTGACCCGAGTGGCGTAGGAGACAGTGGTGCCCAGGAACATCATGAACACCACCACGTGGCGCATGCCGAAACTGCTCTCTGGGAACAATACCAACAAATAATAAGTATCTACATTTATAAACAAACTAACTGTGCCCCGCGGTTTCACCCGCGAAGATTTAGTTTCATCCTTATTGGCGCGGAACCCTTAATATTTTTATTTTTAATAAATATAAGAAGCCTATGTTAGCCTTGAAACATCAGCTACCTGCCAGTGAAAGATCCATTAAAATCGGTTTAGCTATTTCAGAGATTACCCGGAACAAACAGACACACAGACAGAGAAAAAATTTAAAACTTGGTTTTTTTATGTCAGTAGCGTGTATACTTTCATATGCATTTAGTAAAAAGCTGTTATTTTGGACTTACAAACAGACTCTTCAATTTTATTTATCTGTATAGATATAGATGTATAGATGTATAGATATCTGTATAGATTATTTGTTGATTACGTAGTTTTATTTGTTGTAGTTGTATATGTGGTCATTTATTTCAATCACACATGCATACACCTTTATGAATTGGCCCACTATGATTTTTCGTTACCGTAAACTCGTGGTGTGAACTGCACTTATTTTGAAAAATTCTTTGGTATTGGTATTCTATCCTATATCCCTTGAACAAAGGACGCTGCTACACAATCCCAGTATACGGTTTGTTGAATGGCTATAGTAACAGAAGAAGATAATTCGCTCTGTTATCATCTCATTCCTTTGAAACTGGATCGAACAATCCAATTCCACGTTACCCAAGTATTTTTCCAGCTCGTACTCCGCCATCGCTTTGCGCATTTGTTTTCTTTCCATTGCCGCCCCCGTGCTGGGATAGGAAGTCATGTTTCAATCAGAATTCGTAATGGAAATGCAAATACAAATTGCACTATTTCCCTGTGTTTTGCACAGCGCACTCTTATTCCCACATTGTGTAACCGGGTGGTGCAGTCTCTCCGCCGAAAGACTAATGGATACTGATTTTTTATCGTTGAATATACTAATGGGTGATGGCAATCGAATTTCATTTGATATACTTGATAATCTATAATCTTATCTTTGAATATAAATACGTATTAATCTCTACGTATGGAGAAATAAATTCCCTTTTATTATATCGTAGACATATAAACAATGAGTAGGCTATTTCAGTTTTTGTTGCTTCGGCGTTAACAACTTAGTTACCAACATGTTCCGTCACGAATTATGAGCGCTCAGCGAAAATAGTGGGGGTAACTGTGTAAGTATTCACTTCGCTCACTCGTAAATCTTGTCGGTACCGTAAACTAAGTTTTAGATAGTGATTGGCACACTATTATACAAAAAAGTATTAACTCTTAGATTTATTATATCATGAACGCCAGCGATGAAATTTTATCATCTTATAAACGTTAATATTTAAATTACATAAAATATAAATTGTAATTTTTCCGTAATACCTATTACGTTAGAGGATTTAAACTTAGTCACTTGCGTAGCAGGCCTACACTCAAACCACCCTCCGGCGCTCTCTATTTTCATTTAAATAATTACCATTTTAATATAAAGTTTAAGTAAATATTTAATTAAATGGAAGCGGAAAGTAAAATAAAAATTACGATAAAAGACAAAGACGTCAACAAACGGGTTACGTCTGAAAACTCATTTTACAACTGTCACTCTTAAAATGCCGAGATAGGAGACAGATTGCTACCCGAGGACACCGCAGCTGAGATATTAGTCAGGGTGAGTTTTAACGGGATATTCCTGGAATGTAATTAAGAATTTATAAGCCTATCGTTGTGTTTCAATCACACAAAAAAATAAAAATATGCTCACACCATCCCAGAAAGGTCCCCGAAGGGGTAAGCAGAGGTGTTGTAACAACAACACCCACATAACACCGAATATGATTAAGTGTCAACGTGACAGAGGGTGTCCACGTCTTTGAATAACTTCTCAGACATATGCAAGTTTCTTCACGACTTTTTCCTTCACCGTAGAGCACGTGGTGTGAAATCGCTGCACATAAATATTTTTTAGAATAACTCATCGATACAGGCTCCGGATGGGATTCGAACATGCGTCGCTTGCATAGCAGGCGACTGCTCAAACCCCGAGGCCATAACGGCTCTAACTTCAACCACATTTTTACGTTTTATCACGTACGTCACGTCTTTGAATTGATTCCCTGATGTGATACAAATTTTCTACACGATGTTCTCATGGATCGACAACATGGTGTGCAAATCGCAAAATACAGGCTACGTAATAGGTGCAATTCTTGTAATAAAATAACTCCAACCAGAATTAACACCTTGTTTATTCTCACAGCAGCTCGTCAACCAAAACCAAAGTATAATCTAGTCAAATAATATATTCCAATATACCAGGGCTTACAACGTTAATTATGTCCGTCTCAGTACACGTCCGTACAGTTCGGTGGTTCAGAATAGAATCCCGTAAAATGTTTGCAACTGTCCAATCGTTGGTGAAAGCTCGGTAACTTCCGAATCAAATCAAAACTTTTATTAAATACCATAAACCTTACATTCTTTTAATGTCGTTCAAAAATTTTGGATCTTCGTCGCTTCCTTCAAGCGTCTTCTCAAGTCACACGGCCACCAAGCCTTTTGCAAAAGAAAACGTAACGAATGAATAGTTCTTTCAACGCAATCCAATCCGCTGAAAATAAATACAGACGGCACAAAAAGAACCGCACAATTCTTTTGACTGTTATAAAATATATGCTCGTAAAACATTGTACATCAAATAAAAGATCACTTGTTACTTCTAGACGCGCCATTTATATAACTTGAGAGACCAAGGCCTATCTAGAGAATAAAACACATTTATCTCTTCGCGACAGACTTATAAATTCTCTTGTGTAACCAAGAGATTTGATATTCAACAAGTGTACAAATGTGGCTTTGAAAGTTACCTAAATGTCAAAAAGACTGTAATTTTCCTAATATTTATACTAGATACTTCAGACGGAACACTTTTATACGAAAATAGTAATGTTCCTAATAAATTATAATATAAGGAAAGTATATTTTAATATAAGCAGATCCATGCATAATAGGGCTGGTCATGAATTCCATAATATCAAAAACGTATTTTTCTATTTAATGAGGATTATGTGCCTTAACTGAATAAATTGTATTTGCTTTTCAACCATCACAATAATTACTTCCATTCTTTTCGTAATATTCAACAAAATAGAATTTATTATAATTCGTTGTCATTTATATTACAGACTAGCTCTGCCCCGCGGTTTCACTCGCGTAGATTTAGTTTCATCCTTATTGTCCCGGAACCCTAATATTTTTAATAAATAAATGTAGCCTATGTTACTCCTTGAAACATCAGCTACCCGTCAGTGAAAGTCCCGTTAAAATCGGTCCAGCCGTTTCAGAGATTACCCGGAACAAACAGACAGACAGACAGACGGACAGATAGAGAAAATTTTTAAAACTTGGTTTTTTTGTGTCAGTAGCGTGTATACTTTCATATACATTTAGTGAAAAGCTGTTATTTTGGAATAACAAACAGACAATTCAATTTTATTTATCTGTATAGATATAGATAAATAGTCTTTTTGCAATTCCAAAGTTTATAAAACTAATTTAATCACAAAAAGGGTACAATTCGACTTACAACATCGCTTGAGTTGAAGCTGTGTTCAAACCAAAATTAAATAAAAATTGCTTGCAAAATTACCGTCCTCAATAGAATAAAACAAAAAAACCTAGCGATTAGTTCAGACATGCATATAAATAATTTTCTTTCTTTTAAACAATTTAAGAATGCAATAATAACATTTTGATACTAATTTTAAATGCACAGATTTCAAAGTAAAAATCTAATACCCTTCGTCATCACTAGATGGCGCTTTTGCACCCTAAATCGCGCTATGGTTTCGTTCGATCGCTGAGGGTAAAATGCATTCTCACTCTGTCCGACTGACACCCATAATAATAAACAGAAAATGATTTTTGGCGGGGCTCCTTTCAACTTTCATAAAATGAAAGAACCTCTTATTAAAACGATACTGATGACTTTATTAGTAGCCATCTATATGCCAATGAAGCGTTGGGGTTGAAGTAAAATAACTACATAACTATAGTTAAATCGAGGTTTAAATATGAGTTAGTAGTTATTAAGATCTTTCTAGGCGTAAATCAGAATATTTCTACAACAGCGGGCGTCGACTGACACTTCAATTTTATTTATCTGTATAGATGTGTAGGTAAATTCTATGTCGCACATCACAACCAATTGAACCTACAATATGAACAAAAAATATAGTTTTAGTCAGAGTTTGTTTTAGTCTTGGTTTACCATGTTTTGCAAAGGGGATATACCCTTAACTATCTCCACCTCATCCAATCGTGCCCAAGATGTCTTATCTATGAAACAATTTAACCTATCAAATGCAAACTTTAGTAGCTACCGTTGACAGTAATGTCATTAAAATTAAGCTCTATTCGTACTCCTTGAAGGTTTAGTATCAAATTTCCATAGTGCCATCAAACATTATCAGTTATTGGTAGACATTTGGAACAGGCGACTATTAAATATGACACATTTGGTCTGAATGTAGTGTTACAAACGTGATGTGTTTCATTAACGGTCGGATTATATCGTTGACGCACTCGTCAATACAATGGAGTAATAACAGTGATTAAGATTGATAATTATCACATAACATACAGCAGGACGGCTTCCGTACATAGAGTATAAATAGACGAATAGTTGTGCTTAGATTTTTATTTATAGTTGTGTCCTTTAAACTCTGTGGTTCAATATAAAATTAGCGATATAGTGTAGTGGTTATGGCAACACTCTACTATTTAAGTATGCAAAGGTAGTTTTACGACTTAGAAATAGGTAAGCTTAAGATAGAATCATTACGAGAGATTTTCGAACGTCGACTGTGCGTGCAATACCTTTCTGCATTTCCAACTTAAGTGTTCATAACACTTGTAAACTAAAATATTGTGCTAAAATTAACGTTCTACATGTAGACACCACGCACGCCCACACCAACGCATACTATCTAGGTTTTCACTTTAAAACTACTCTTGGGATTAACCTTACTTGATTCTCGCATATACGCGTAGGTATATATGGGTATATTGTGAATGTAGAAAGCCGTCCTTCTGCTACTTTTTTATTCAGACTAACCATAATTATTCACGTTGTTGTCTGTTATCTGTCCTATTAAACTTCATTATTGTGGATATTAATGTCAAATTGATGACAAAATAACATCATAAGTCCATGCTTGCTAATCCTTCTGACGCCCAATCCTGCATGTGCAGGAAATGGTACCTTTACTACACGTATGCCAATATTCATATGCATATCAACTTCATTGTGATGGTGGGAATATTAATAGTATCTAACCTATCCGAATCCATCCATACATGCTCACGCCTGTATTCCCCAAAGGGGTAGGCAGATGTGTTGTAATAACAACACCTACTTTTCACGGTAGATGATTAAGTGCCAAATGAAAATGAAAATGAAAATGAAAATGAAAATGAAAATGAAAATGATTTATTCAGTTTAGGCCCTGGTAAGGCACTTATGAACGTCGAGGAATCTACCACCGGTTCGGAAACTAGCCTTCTGAGAAGAACCGGCAAGAAACTCAGCTGGCATCATGTACATTTCATTACACAGTAAAATAATAATAATTACAAAAAAAAAAAAACATCATAAATTATTCACAATAGTGAAAATTGTATCAGCATGCATGTGTAAAAAATAATAATTAAAAACGTAAAAACAATACCAAATGATTTACATATCATGTTTGCATACCATGTCATTGCCAGGAGCTACTTGTGCAGAGTTTTAATTCCATATGTCTTTATCATTTATGTAATCCGAAATTGTATAATAAGCTTTCTTCATCAGTACAGTTTTAATGTGTGTCTTAAATTTATCATAATTTAACGCGTTTATTGACTGTGGGATTTTATTGTAGAAACGAACACAATTCCCCATGAATGATTTATTTACCTTTGCTAACCTGAATCTAGGAGCTACAATCTTGTGTTTATTTCGTGTTGAAATTGAATGAATGTCCGAGTTTAAATTGAATAGATGAATATTTTTCTTCATGTATAGCAAATTCTCATAAATGTACAGTGACGGTAGGGTGAGAATATTTATTTCTTTAAATTTATCTCTAAGAGAATCTCGGGGGTCCAGCGAGTATATTGCCTTGATGGCTCTCTTTTGAAGTATAAAAATTGAATCTAAGTCTGTTGCGGAACCCCATAACAATACGCCATATGACATGACACTATGAAAGTAAGCGTAGTAGACTAATCTAGCAGTATCAATATCCGTCATTTGTTTAATTTTTCTAACCGCAAACGCAGCTGAACTAAGCTTTTTTGACAATGCTTCAATATGGGCGCCCCATTGTAATTTTGAATCTAAGGTAAGACCTAAGAATACTGTGCTTTCGACCAACTCCAATTGACTCCCAACTAATGATATATTTGTATCTATTTGCGATGTATTAGGTGGTGAAAATCGGATACATTTTGTTTTTTTAGAATTTAAAACGAGATTATTGGCATCAAACCATTTTGAAACAGATGTTAGAGTTTCATTTAGTGCCTTAAGATCGTTGTCTTTTCTACTCACTTTGAAAACTAAAGATGTATCATCTGCAAATAGAACAATATCACAGATATTTTCTACAACAAGTGGTAGGTCATTGATATACGCTAGAAACAGGAATGGGCCTAGTATGGAGCCTTGCGGCACGCCTGTTTTGATTATTGACCCCTTGGATGTTACACCACCGACGCCAACTTTCTGATGACGATTTGATAGGTACGAGGATAAAAGGTCGAGAGCATTTCCGCGAATTCCATAATAGTTTAGCTTAAGAAGTAGCGTACGATGATCCACACAGTCAAAAGCTTTAGAAAGGTCACAGAAGACTCCTACTGCGTCATAGGCGCCCTCCCAAGCCTCAAAAATGTGTTTTATTAATTTTGCTGCCGCGTCCGTTGTTGATCTACCTTTAGTGAAGCCAAATTGGTGATCGTGCAAGATGTTATGTACGTTAAAGTGAGCTAACATCTGATTAAGCAGAATTTTTTCAAATATTTTGCTAAGCGCGGGAAGAATCGATATAGGTCTATAATCAGAAGGATCTTCTTTAGAGCCTGCTTTAAATATCGGTATTACTTTGCTATATTTCATAATATCAGGAAATATACCTTGATCTATACATAAATTGAAAATAGAAGCTAATGCGGGAGCAATCGTTATTATAATAGATTGGATACTTTTAATTGAGAGTCCCCATAAGTCCTCCGTATTTTTAATATTAAGCGATTTAAATGCCTTCATGATATCAATAGGACGTACATGTTTAAAACTAAAATCTGGGAAGCTTTTTCGTAACGATTGTTTCAATAAGCTTTCAGCTGTATTCGGACTAGAGTTAAGATGTTTGGTAGTCTCTGTGGGAATGTTAGCGAAAAAATTCTCAAAAGCAGTTGCGACCTCTAACTTATCCGATATAATACTATCATTGATTTTAAGCTTACTTACTTGCTCTTTAGTTTTATTTCTACCAGTCTCCCTGTTTATAACTTTCCAAACAGTTTTTATTTTATCATCAGAGCGGCTAATTTCACTACTTATATGTTTTGATTTGGCAATCTGGCAAACTCTTTTAAATAATTTTGAGTACATTCTAACGTGACTATGAAAAGCGACATTAGTTGTTTGGGCTTTCTTGTGGTATAACTCATATAAAGTGTCTCTACTTTTCCTTATGCCCTTGGTTGCCCAGTTGTTGAACTGTAATCTGTTATTTAATTTATATTGTTGTTTAGGACATGCCTTGTTGAATTCTGTACATATGACATCATGTAATTTATTGAAATATTTGTTTGGTTCGCGAGACTCTGCTTTTTTAATTTTTAACTCAACATTATTTTTAAACTTCAGCAGTCTATGGACAGAGAGAGGTCTAGATTCCCTAAAAGATTTAGAAGGTTGCCTACTACATTGCAACTCAACTAGTTGAGCCATGTGGTCAGATCGAATTCCACTTATCTGAGACTGTTTTATTATACTACCATTAGTTATTACATTATCGATACAAGTAGAGGAAGTGGCCGTTATTCTCGTGGGCTCATTAAATACAAAGTCCAGGTTAAATGATTTAAAAAGAGATATAAATAAACGCGCCTCAGAAGACCTTCTTAAAATGTCTACATTAAAATCACCACATATCAATATTTGTTTATTCGTTCGAAATATTTTCTTAAGAATGACCTCCATTGTTGAACAAAATGAGTGAATATCAGAGGATGGAGGTCTGTATACGCATACAATTATATAATTATCCAACTCTGCACAAGCCGCTTCACAGACTCGCTCTACAGAAAGACTAGTAATATCCTTTCTCTCTTTGGACTTAAAGTTACTATTCAGTAAGATGATGGTACCACCTCCCTCCGCTGAGAGTCTGTTATAAGAACTGGCAATGGTATAATTAGTAATATTAAACATCATGGTATCTGGTTTCAACCAAGTTTCAGTAAAACAGAGAAAATCAATAGGTATTTTGTCTAGTAATAACTCTAGATCAAGAATTTTGCCAGAGAAGCGGTTAATATTCTGGTGTAGCAGACGCATAATACATGCACCTGACTTCTCTGTTGTCTGACTTAATGGTTTAAAGAATCAATAAGATTAGTCACAGTGGTAGTAGAACATCTATCTACCACTGGCTCGTCACTTAACCTATGCTTTGTTATATTGGCTATAACAGTGTTAATATTATAAGCTAACAATGTAGCAAGCTTCTGTCTATATATCTTGGGAATGTAAAGAGATTCCCGAGTTACCTTTACACCACTAATAAATTTATTAGTGTCAAACAGTATGTATCGTTCATTATGACACGTCATGTTATGCAATAAGCTATTTATGTATGATAAATGCTTGTTCTGTGTCTCAGTATAGCTAATACTATATGGAATGGTGCACAATACAACCCTGCCTACATGCAGGTTTGTCAAGTCCTCAAAACTATTAATTAATTCCCGTTTGGTAATACTAGGGTTTTGTCCAACTAAGATTATGATTATTGTGTGACTGTCATGATTGTTTTTAATTATTTTATTTACAATTTGTCTATATGAAGCTCCTGGCATACAGTAATTTATTATAGCGTGAGATAATTTATTTCTTAAATAGCAACTAAAATCCCTACCGATTTTATCTGAATACATAACCGTTTTGTATTCTGGTGGACTTGAGTTTATTTGTTCCACACTTTCATTCAACTCAGCAACCTGCAACTTGCAGGGCAGTGGCAGCGGCTCACTATTGCATGATGGCGGTGATGGTGATGATGGGGGCACACAGTCACAAGTGTGTTTATTAGTCAATGACTGAAAGCGCTCCTCATTGTAATTACAAAGATCGACTAGTTCGGTGGTAGCCAAAATGTGCTCATCTATCTGTTTCTGAGCACTAATGTATCTGTTAGTTAAATCAACTAAATACTGTTCTTTGCTCTGCAAGTCAGATTGCAATCGTTGGATGTCAGTGTCATATCTTAAATTTAAGCTAGATAAACTGCACTCATAAGAATCAATTGTTTTTCTTAAGGATAAACAGTCTTTTGTTAATTTTACATTTTTGAAAAACTTTCTATGATTTTTAATTAATTTCTTAGTTTTTTTAATTAACCTATTATACCTAACATACTTTTTTAATTTATTATGGCTAGACATATGTACATTCGAAGAAACATCATCAGTAAGGTCAATAGTAACCAGATGGTCGGTTGGCATGGCTCCGGAGTCGGTGTTTACCAGTTCATCGTAGAGGCTGAGCGCGGAGGTGGTCTGGTTGATGTCCCTCTCTGTTTCCAGTTTGGTCACCTGTGTGTGAGCAAGACTCAAGCTATTCTCCAGTTCAGAGATGCGAGTCAGGGCCCTCTCGTGGGTGTCGCTGCACTCATTGAACGAAGAAACAATGTTCTGCAACTGGTTCCGCTCCTCCTCAACTACAGTATATTGTAGATGTAGTTCGGCCATTTCCCTCTTCAACTGACTGTTTTTCCTATTGATATTAGATACTTCCTCTTCACTCTCATCCCTCTCTTGTAGGAGTTTGTCGCATAGATTTTTAGACAATTTTAGTTCTTGCAATGTTTTCCTGAGTTTGTCCTCTACATCCCGGGCTGTTGCTTTACGGGTCATCATGGTATTCATTGTTGTAGAGGACTGGAATGCAAATTAAGAGACGTGAGAGATCTGAAGCAGTTTAAACTAAGTTGTTTAGTTGTTAGGTACAGTAAGTAATGTGTAACCACAATAAAATTGGTAGTGTATATGTATATTTTAGCACAGTAATAGCATTTAACGGGTAGAAGGTAGTGTATATCTGTCTGTGGCGATAGTATTTGTCTTCAACTTTACTTCCACTAACAAGTCAAGTAAAGTGAGATTGTCACTGGGCCAGGTGTGTATTGGACGTTGCTCATAGGTTATGAGCAGTGTTATGTGGAAGTGAGGGATGTAATGTGTGGTATTATTATGAGTAAACAATTATAAAACACTATACTCCCCGGGTTTTAGTTCCGATGAATCACTATAGGTTTGAAACTTTGAATAACGTCCGTTGTTTGACAGTTCACACAAGTCGTAATTTTAAAGTTGTTATTGTGACGAAAGTATTGCGAGATTTACTTCACGAACACTTTTGGTTAATATTTATACACTAATTAATAATTATTAATAAGTTTTATCTTAATCTATTACTAATTTTAAGTTTAATTACAATAAAATTTACGGAGACGTAAAGACTTGACAGTTCCGGCCAGTGTTGCCAGTATATATCAAAGTGGCAGATCGTGAGTCTATCGCCACCTCAGGCACTATAGATACGTCTTTGAAATATTTCTCAGACTTATGCAGGTTTCCTCACGATATTTTTCTAAGTTATCCATCTATCTAAAACAAAAATGTAAAAATGAAATCAAGTTAATTTTTTAGAATTTACGTTGCATTTAAAAAAAATGTTGAGACTTAAGTGACACGCTTAAATTAGGGTACATCACAACTTGTGTATATGTAAGATAGATAAGAAGGAGTTAAGTTTTATAACTTTGCTTCTTTGATTGACTCTTAAGACCAAATTCTGCAACTATTATACTGAGCAAAATAAGTCTTTCAAGAAACTAAATTGTATTCTATCAAATATGATTATTAGTAAATAGTATAACAAAAGAAATGGGCGTCCAAAGAGATTACTTTGATGATTTCAGACGCAACTAAAAACTAGAGGAAATATAATAAAATGGTAGCAAAGTATTGACATCTTCATAAAACGTTGATAGAGCATCGCACAATTCCGTGAAGGGAGGCCGTTCATAAATAATTTATTAAAGTGTCTGTCGTTATATTTATATTGTGCCCTGAAATGGACGGGATTCAATAAGATGAGTGTTTCCTATTCGCATTTATTGAACAGGAGAGCACCCCGCTGTTATTTCCTAATACACTTTTATATAAAACATAATGCACATTATTATTTCTGTATTATGGTCGTGGATGTCACAGTTGTATATGCAGTATATATCAGTCTTAGCAGTAGAATATTTTTTATATGTAAAAATGAATCCCCATTTCCCTTGGTCACGGCATCACGCGTAAACGGCTGGATGGATTTTAACGGGACTTTCACTGGCAGATAGCTGACGTTTCAGGGAGTGTTTTAGGCTAATTTAAAAAAAACATAAGGGCTTTGGAACTACCATGAAATTTACTCTACGCGGGTGAAACCGCGGGGCATAGCTAGTAGATTATAAATATAACAGGTCTACTGTGGTTTTGTTGCCGTACATACAAAAATGATTTTGCGTGTATTTATGCACACAATTCATGAAACTATCAACATACATACATATACTCACGCCTGTATTCCCCGAAGGGGTAGGCAGAAGTGTTGCAATAACAACACCCACATTTCACTGAATATGATTAAGTGCCAACGTGACAGATGGTGAGTCCATCGCCGTCTCAGGCACTATACATACGTCTTTGAATTACTTCTCAGACATATGCAGGTTTCCTTACGATGTTTTCCATCAATATTGAAACTATCCATGATTTTGTATTTGCTGTTAAGAGTGTTAAGTTGTTACTTCATCATGACTGCAAATTAGTAATTTTAATTGTATCCAGCCCATAATTGTTCAACATATAAGATATGCAAAAATCATGAAATATGAGCACATTAAGAACTTAGAATAAATTCGTAATTTGGGCACTTGATAACGTAAAAAATTGCGATGAACAAAGGCCAACAAAGATAAATCTTTTTTGTAGACTTGCAAAAATAAAAATATAGCCGTGGCATTTTGCCAGGTGAGACCTATTAGGTATATATATTTTTATGAATTCTTAAGAAATTTGATTTGTATTATAATTTTTTGTATTCCTCCCTCATTTAAATAATTCTACTATCCTTTGATGTCAATTTCAGAAAGACAGTCAAAGCACGCGAATATTAATCATAAACAGCAGTCGGTCCGTAGCATCATTAATTAAAGCCCAACTACTGAAATATAAAGCTCTAAAAAGTAAGAAATTCTGCAAACATTTTTTATTTCAAATCGTATTCTATAAAGATTTAACATACATATGCTCACGCCTGTATTCCCCGAAGGGGTAGGCAGAGGTGTTGTAATTTTCAACACCCACATTTCACAGAATATGATTAAGTGCCAACGTGACAGAGAGTGAGTCCATCGCCGTCTCAGGCACTATACATACGTCTTTGAATTACTTCTCAGATATGCAGGTTCCTCACGATGTTTTCCTTCACCGTAAAGCACGTGGTGTGAAAATCACTGTACATAAGTTTTTTTAGAAAAACTCATAGGTACAGGCCCCGCTAATAAAGATTTAAGTTTAGAGGTTATACGATGTTTAGTGGATAGAAATGGTAGTGACATAACATGTTCCCCTATAGTAAGAGCTACACTGACAGGCAAAATGATTATATAGGTAGGTTAAATAATGTAATTTATAGGACAGGTTGTCATAGCGACAATATTATTTTTTTTGACACTAATAAATTTATTAGTGGATTTATTATAACTGGGGACTTGTTTTACATCCCCAAAAAATGCATGAATATGATCGCTACATTGGTAGCATATAATATTAACGGTGTTATAGCAACTATAACAAAACATAGGTTAAGTAATCAAACGGTGTTACATTGTTCTAGTAACACAGAAATTAGTTCTTGTTCTAGTTCTTTAAACTAGTAACTGAGACAACGGCCGAGTCCCTCGTCAAACGGCTCTGTCGCCTTAACGTAGTGCACCAAAATATACAAGGCTTGGCTGGCAAACAATTAGAAATTGATTTATTTTTGGAAAGCCATAACGTTCATGTGCTTTGTTTAACCGAACACTGGCTTAAAAATCATGAGCTATTGCTCAATAATAGTAATTATAGACTTTGTAGTGCATTCGTCAGAAAATCAGCAATTCATGGAGGCTCGTTAATCTTAGTATCTAATAATGTTAAATGTAAAGAGCGTAGTGATATAGTAAACCTGTCAATCGAGCGCACTGCCGAACTATCGTGTATAGAACTAGAAGGAAATGTAATAATATGCGTATATCGTCCCCCATCTGGCAATTTCTGTTCATTTGAATCAATCCTTGAAGATGCCCTTAGACGTGTTGCGGGCCTTAATAAAGGCATTGTAGTGTGTGGCGATTTTAATGTTAACTTGTTAGAAAATAATTCTCTTTCGGTGCGTTTAATTAGTTTGTTTAACTCTTTTAATTTAAAGCATTTATTTCTGGAGCCCACTAGAATAACTGCCACTTCTGCGACATGTCTAGATAATGTGTTCTGCGATTGTGAGGCCCTGGAAAAATCTATTATCAGTGATCTAACGTCAGACCATTGTGGTCAAAAAATCACAATATTAAATAAAACTAATAATGTAGTAAGTAAAACCACTTACAGACCTATTACTAAGAAACTTGTAGCAAATTTCAGGTCTAACTTAGCAAGCAAGATACCTTATCTGCAAGGGCCACAAGAAGATCCTGATGCTCTTTACAATAGCTTGTTTAACGTTATACAAACGGAATTCAATAGTACATTTAAACTAAAAACAGTTCAGAAACATAGTAAAGCTAAATTCAATGAGTGGGCAACTGTAGGTATCCATAAAAGTAGAAGGAAGTTGTATGAACTTTATGGTATGAAACGAAATGATCATAGTCCTGAATTCTTAGCATTCGTAACTAGATACTCTAAATGTTTTAAGAAAGTTTGTATAAAAGCTAAAGCCTTGCATCTTGCCCAGAAAATCAAGAATTCTGATAATAAGATAAAAACTACCTGGAACGTTATTAATGCCGAGACGGGAAAGGCAAAAAGTCGCGATTGTCGTTTAACTTTAAATATAGATAACAAAGTAATCCAAGACGATGGTGAAATAGCTGAAACTTTCAACAAGTTCTTTGCAAATGTTCCTATAGTAACTACTAGTTCCCTAAATTCATCTCCCACAGACGCCGAATTATTACTGAAATTAAATGTTTCTAAGTGCGGCACTAGCTTTAGTTTTTGTTCTATCACGCCTTTTGAAATAATTAAGACATTTAAAAGTTTGAATTCCAAAAAGACTGGTGATTTATGGGATATATCAGTGAAAGTACTTCACGATATTATTGACATAATTGCCCCTTACTTAGCTGACATTTTTAACAGTTGTATTAAGAGCGGTGTATTCCCGGATCTCATGAAATATAGTAAAGTTATTCCATTATTTAAAGGTGGTGATATTAGTGACCCTACTAACTTCAGACCGATCTCTATCTTGCCAGCCCTCAGCAAAATTTTCGAAAAAATTATGCTGAATCAAATAGTCGCTTACTTTAATCTTAATAATATTCTACATGGTGAGCAATATGGCTTCACCAAAGGTCGTTCAACCACTGATGCTGGTGTTGCACTTCTTAGACATATTTATAGAGCGTGGGAAAACGCTCACGACATGATAGGTGTATTCTGCGACCTATCCAAGGCATTCGATTGTGTACAACACGAAACCTTATTAGTTAAATTAAACTATTACGGTGTCAAAGGTAGGGCACTCGACCTAATCAAATCATATCTTTGTCAACGGATTCAAAAAGTCGAAGTAAATGGGGTCAGATCTTCCGGTTCTCCAGTACTAATGGGCGTCCCACAGGGTTCAATCCTAGGACCATTTCTATTCTTAGTATATATTAATGATTTACCAAATTTAGTAAAGAATACGTGTGATATTGTACTGTTCGCTGATGACACATCTCTTTTGTTTGAAGTCGACAGAGCCAAAACGAATTATGAAGATGTAAACAGTGCACTTGATCAGGTATTGAAATGGTTTAATGTAAATAACTTAGTTTTAAATGCCAAAAAAACTAAATGTATTAAATTCACTTTACCAAACGTCAAACCTGTTGATACAAAGGTCATGGTAAATGGTGAAACTTTGGAAATAGTAGATTCTGTAGTATTTCTAGGTGTAACCCTTGATAATAAACTTCAGTGGGGCCCACATATATCCAAGTTATCAGGAAAACTCAGCTCCGCAGCTTATGCAATTAGAAAAATTAGACAGTTCACCGACATAGAAACAGCTCGACTTGTATATTTTTCTTATTTTCATAGCGTTATGTCCTATGCTATTTTAATTTGGGGCAAAGCTGCTGATATAGACTCTATATTTACACTACAGAAAAGGGCTATACGATCTATATATATTTTGGGACCGCGAGAATCGTTAAGGGAAAAATTTAAATCAATTGGAATTTTGACAGTGGCCTCACAGTATATTTTAGCTAACTTATTATTTGTGCATCAAAACATTGGATCGTTTCAAAGGAAATGTGATGTGCATAATGTAAACACAAGACACAAACATAAAATTGTAGTGCCTGCGCATCGCCTACAAAAAGTGCATGGCTCATTTTTAGGACAGAGCACACGCTTCTATAATAAATTACCAACAAAAATTGTAAACTTGCCCTTCAACAAATTTAAAGAAACAATTAAATCAGTTTTGCTTGAAAAAGGATATTATACTGTAAGTGATTATATTTGTGATAAGGGAGCCTGGGATGTACCTGATAATGTTTGTAAATAATCCCATTGGCACTGTACTTTTGCTACAATTAATTAATCTTAATTTTGCTTTGACTGGCTGGAATTTGCCATGCTCACATATATTTGTACTATATTTTTAGTTTTTATTTTTGACAATTGAGCATTAGAACTGTGTCCATGGGCTTATAGTTGCTTGAACAATTTATTTTGTATTTTTAAAACTGTATAATATTCTTTAAAAGAGTAATTACTGAGTTTCTTGCCAGGTTCTTCTCAGTAAAATCAACCTTCCGAACCTGGCGGTAGCATGTATAATCCTGTGTAATTGTGTCATTCTGACGATTTGAAAGTACTTTGTATGAAGTCTAATCGAATAAAGATATATTTGATTTTGATTTTGATTTTGATTTTGTTATCTTGGAAAAACATATCTCGCTAATTCAAGCATTCCCTCTCAAACTTTTGCCCGAGATTACCGACAAGCAAAATTTTCTCATGATAATTGTTCTACAGGATTTTTAATGGAGACAAATCTAAACATCTGGATTCGTCTTTTATACAGATAAATAAAATTGAAGTGTCTGCTTGTAATTCCAAAATAACTTTTCACTAAATGCATATGAAGGTATACACGGTACTGACATTAAACCAGCAAATAAAAAAAATATATGTCTGTCTGTCTGTTCGTCTCGAGTAATGTACGAAACTGCTCGACCGCTCTTAGCGGGACTTTCACTGGCAGGTAGCTGATATTAAATGGAGTAACTTAGGCTACTTTTTCACGGGTCACCTACGAAATTCAATGATATATGTATGGTATGGTTTTATCATATAAAACCGCGGGGCTCAGCTAGTTTTAAATAAAGTTTTTACATGAATGCAATATTTTAAAATGTCGAGAGCATCATCATCTCCCTGGCCTTAATCCCATGTATTTGAGGTCGGCACTTGGTTCAACCCGATGTGGCTGATCACCTGATTTTCATACGAAGCCACTGCCATCTGACCTTCGCAACCCCTTTTTCGATGAAAATCGGCAATCTGGGTTAAACCAGTTGTCAGACTCTCTTAGGCCTCTGACTGACCTGTAACGATTGCCAGAGATGTTAAATTGGCAACCGGGACCGACAGCTTAACGTGCTCTCCGAGGCACGGTGGGAACTCGGGCGGTCACCCATCCAACTACTGGCTAGGTGTGTGGTTGCTTAACTTCGCTGATCGAATGATATGCGCAATAGCAACTATGCCACGAGCTCCTCCTTACGCTACTCACGCTTAAAATGTCGAGAGCATTTGACATAAATACAGTGACATTGAACATAAGTGCCCCTCAAAGTGCTCTACTCATTATCACTTGAAATGATAACGCACTCATTGGACTAGGTACCTACTTGCTATTTATCTGAATTACATTACAGGTTCTTGCACGTGTTACCCTTTAAAATAATGTTCTAACAATTAAAATGGTTAAATCTTTTCATTTGAAGTGAACGTGAACAGTTTAGTATTTTCAACAAAGATGTTTTATAAAAATATGCTAACTTACACTACCTAATATGTACTTTTTAAGTTACTGTTACAGAAATAATCAGTCAAACTTTCAAGCAAACTTTACCTCAACTTCGCTGATAAATAAAATTGAATTGTTTTTTTGTAAATTCAAATTTACAGCTTTTCACGAGCATATGAAAGTTGATGAAGGACTCCAATAGAAAAAAAAAATTCTTATTCTATATATTTCGGCATATCTCTGAATCAGCAGAACCGATTTTAGCGAGACTTTCTCTGGCAGATAACTTATGATATAAGGAGTAACTAAGGCTACCTTTATCTTTACATCCATACAGATAAGTAAAATTTTGAAAAATTGAAGTGTCTGTTTGTAATTCCAAAATTACAGCTTTTCACTAAATGCATATGAAAGTATACACGCTACTGACACTAGAAAACCAAGTTTTAAATTTTTTCTCTGTCTGTCTGTTTGTTCCGGGTTATCTCAGAAAGGGCTGGACGGATTTTGACACTGACGGATAGCTAATGTTACAAGGCGTAACTTAGGATATAACATTAGGGATCCGCGGGCAACCATGAAATTAAAACCTACTTGGGTGAAACCGCGCGGCACAGCTTTTTTTAAAATAAAATTTTGATTACGCGGAATAATGCAAAACCGCAGGCCACAGCTAATTATAATATAGGTAGAGATATCTTAAACAAGACATACCCACTATTGAAGCCTACATTAGCGCATTCCTCAAGTAATATAATTTGCAGTGATATAAAGCTATCACAGCCAGTGAATGTGTATTGTGGTGGCGGTCACCTCCGGAGGTTACCGACAGGTTTTCTAAAACTGTACTTGCGCAAGCTCTCTTCCGGATCAATGCGCTTTAGAATTTTGTGTAACACTTGCTGTGCAACATTGAACTATACACTTTTAATTTTGTTGATAAGGGTTAAACTGTTTTAATTACAACTATTTGTGCAGAGTTCACTTCATCGATGGGCCGCTGATGTGTCTGTTTGTAATTCCAAAATAACAGTTTTTCACTAAATGTATACACGGTAGTAATAATAAAAAAACACTTCTTAAAAATGTTCTCTGTCTGTCTGTCTGTTTGTTTCGGGTAATCTCCGAAATGGCTGGACAGATTTTAAAGGGACTTTCACTGAAAGGTAGCTAATGTTTCAAGGAGTAACTAAGGCTACGTTTAATTTAAAAGAAACATAAGTGTTCCGAAAGTCCCGTTAAAATCGGTCCAGCCGTTTCAGAGATTACCCGGCACAAACAGACAGACAGACAGAGAAAAATTTTAAAACTTGGTTTTTTAGTGTCAGTAGCGTTTATACTTTCGTATTATGCATTTAGTGAAAACCTGTTATTTTGGAATTACAAACCACCCAGCTCGTCGTTTCGCGTAGGTGACGGCTATGCTGGCAGACAGAGAGGCATGGAGGGCCGTAGTCTCTTTCTGCGAGACAGTAATGTCCCAGAAGGAGAGCCGATCCCTCTCGGAGGAGACGGCGACGGCGGGGCGGAGGCAACGCACGCCCCGGATCGTCCACCCAATAGCCAGGGTCTAAGAATTTGGCTATGGTATCCCCTGCCTGTCGTAAGAGGCGACTAAAAGGGGGCCGGAGGGCCTGCTGGCGGTGGTCGGGGTGGGAGCTTTGACCACCGAGCCGCGGGCCCGGGATGCGATCTATCAGAGTACCCGGAGTCCCCCCTGAGCACTGAGAATGGCCACCGGGGGGTTTTAGTGCGGTAAAAATCCCATATACCCCGATTTGCCTTGAAGGGACCTTTTGAAGGTTTCCACCTCGTCAATAAAAAAATAAATAAAAAAAGTGCCGACCCCAACAAGCTATTGGATAAGGCCAGGGAGATGATGCTTTCGAAGAAACATTGCCAAGTACTCTGAGACGAGGCCTACAACTATTAGGGCAAAAGGTTTGTAAAATTAAACTCCTGAGTCGTATAAGCATTCATAATGTTATTGACACTTAAAAATTAAGTATTCAGTATGTGTAACATTCTCTCACGTTGAAGCTGTTCTTGGAGCAAGGTCGAGGCACAGAAGGAAAGGTTATTGACAATTTTTAATTAAACACCGGCCTGTTACCGCGTTTAAACTGGCCACTTATGATAATGATAATGTTACCTTTTGCTAACATTAAATTGGCATCTATAACAAGTTGAGTAAGGTTAGATATTGACTGCGTGAGGTTTTGTGTATGAATGCAAGGAGCTTTGCATAATATTGCGGTACTCTTAACATCAGCTACCTGCCAGTGAAAGACCGATTTTAGCGGGACTTTCACTGGAAGGTAGCTAATGTTACAAGGATTAACTAAGGTTTGAAAACTTTTTATTTAAAAAAAAACAATAAGGTGCCGCGGAGCACAGCTTGTTGATAAATATATTTTAAAAATTAAGTTTGTTTTTTTTTTTATATTTTTTTTAAATCTTTATGAATTGGTCTATCACCGGTTTCGTTTTGAAGTCAGCTCCTGGGACACCATGTATCTGAGACGGGGCGATGGACTCAGTACCACATTAGAAAACATGTTAAATACAAAATGGGTTCCGTGAATGTATAAGACAAAATATAAAGCTTCCAACATAATAGAAAAATAAATTTGCAACTCAAATGATAAGAAAATGTAGAGCTAATATTGAATTAACAATTCTTACATGAAATGTAAGTGACTTCAAAGGCTTTAATCTTTATCAGACTGTACGAGGACTTTGTGTTTGAAATAAACGTGGTTATGTGGGCTTTATGATGTTACTACCCTACCCTTGTACATCTATATCTATACATCTATACAGATAAATAAAATTGAAGTGTCTGTTTGTAACTGCAAAATAACAGTTTTTCACTAAATGCATATGAAAGTATACACGCTACTGACACTGAAAAACCAAGTTTTACAATTTTTCTCTGTCTGTCTGTCCGTCTGTCTGTCTGTTTGTTCCGGGTAATCTCTGAAACTGCTAAACCGATTTTAACAGGACTTCACTGGCAGGTAGCTGATGTTTCAAGTAGTAACATAGGCTACTTTTATTTATTAAAAAAATTTTTTTTTTTACAATTTGTATTTCAATAAAAGTACATATTATGCTCACGCCATCCCCGAGGGGGTAAGTAGGGTGTGGTATCAACAACACCCACATTTTGCCAACGTGACAGAGTGTGGTTCATCGCCGTCTTAGGCACTATATGTCTCTGAATTACTTCACCGTAAAACACGTGGGGTGAAATTACTATACTTAAAGCTCTTAGAAAAACGCATTGGTACAGGCCACTGGGAATCAAACTTGCGTCGCTTGCATAGCAGGTGACTGCTGGAATCCCACTCGCACCACGGTAATTTTTGTTTATTTGTACAGTTTCGTAAAGTTCGTTAACCTCAACGACCAACGTAACAGAAATAGCCTTAAAGTTGTATTGTTAGTATCTCTGCGGCGAGTAAGGTCACCAGTGCTCTCAACGATTCTCACTATTTTAGTACACTAGCTAAAATACATTTAATGGGGGGGTGAATCTCTTGGTGTTCCAAGCGCTTTTAGGCAGTATCAGCTTACTATCAGGTTGACTACTTTTGAAGGTTGTTTGCAACAGGATATAAATAATACAATACCAACTATTTCATTGCATTAAACCAATGTTATTAAAAACACGGGAATTAAAAACTTGGTGAACGTCGGTTTCAAATTAAATTCAATAGCTACATTTAATGTACAACGTAATGACATGTATAAAGGTTTTTTTACATGATTCATTTTACTATTATAATTACTTTTATGTCATTTAATTTAATCCCTACTAATATTATAAATGCTAAAGTAACTCTGTCTCTCTGTTACGCGTTCCCACTTAAACCTCTCAACCGATTTTGACGAAATTTGGCACAGACAATCTTTAGACCCTGAGAAAGGACATAGGCTACCTTTTATTTATTAAAAATATTAGGTTTCCGCGACCATAAGGATGAAACTAAATCTTCGCGGTTGAAACCGCGGGGCACAGCTAGTAAATATATATACCCTCCGGTGACGCTACAAATTAATGACAATACGAAATAAATGCACACGGATTTAATCCGTATTTTTACTGGAAGAGAATTTAAAATCAAATGATTTAAAAATAAGTCTATTTCCCTGTAACGCAGAAACGGGTTGCTTCAAACTATAAAAGGAAACAGCAGTGGGTGATGGCCAAGCGATTAAGTATTTGCTTGCTATGTGCAGACACTTACATTTTATATACCGGTACCCCTATCACGGGTTGGTCACCGTTTTCGTCATCTATACTCACTATTTGTAAGGGAAACTGTGCAGTGACTCCTAGCGGTGACGTGAAGAACTAAAATATCTCATACAATGCCAGGGACGCTAGTGAGTTTACGAAACCGGTGGCGAATCCGTGATAGGGGATCCTTGACTTTCGGTTTACACAGGCGACTGTAAATAATATACCAGAGTATACAATGCGGCCACGCTTTTTTTCACGGCTTCAGTAACACTTGTGTCAACTAATGAATCATTATAAAACTGACACGTGACATGTAATGACAAGCACTTTAATATACGTTATTAAGGATTGTGTTTTTATAAAATAACTAGCGGACGTCACGCGGTTTCTTCCGCGTAGTCCCCGTACCCGTGGGAGTACGGAGATAAATATAGCCTATGTTACTCGCTGATGATGTAGCTATCCGTTGCTGAAAGAATTTTCAAGATCGGTCTAGTTATGTCTGAGCCTATTCAATACAAACAAACAAACAAATCTTTCCTCTTTACTTTTTAATTACAGCGTGAAACGTTCTTAGCTAAAATGTTTCATTTGGTACTTAGAAATGGAACCTTAAGCTTAGTTCCTAGTAATTACGTTCTGCTTAAACGATCATAGATCGTTAAAGATTGCCGTAGATACACGCGTTGAGACAGTTTTTTCAAAATTAAATAAACCTATCCTAATTTACTTCTTACATCACGGGTAGGTGTACTAGAACAGCTATCAATTAGTTCATTTAAATTGGCTGGTATAATTATTGGCTTAAAATGATTCATGAGATTAGCTACAATACATGTTGGTGAGAATCCTGTCAAAACCAGAATTTATTTGTACTGTTAACTAAAAGTGTAGTATACGTAAGGGTATAAATATTTAATACATCCTTATTTCAAGCTACTTTGACCCTATGTCATAATAACCGGATTAATTGTCAATCTGTCACGAATGAGCCACAATCGCGGGAATTGTAAAGTAATTACTATTGTCACAAATCTCCCACAAGTACAAGTGTATATTCTATGAAAATCTCGTGTTACTTATAGTTTTTCCTCTATTCAAATAATCATGCGAGAATAGGTGCCGTCACGAGTTATGAGCGTTCAGCAAAAAGTGGGGATAGGTGGGAGATAGGTGGGGGCAGACGGACATAGACACTTGTCCATTCCTTCTTCCTTCTTCCGTCTGTTCCATTACCATCGATAGCATTGTGTGAACCCGTTATAATGGTAACAAAATGTTGAATATGGTATTCCGGAAAATCTTTATGTCCATCAAGTCTTAATCCCATTTAAAGAAAAGGGTCCCTGTTTTTACGTCTGGAACACCTAACATTTTCTAAAAGCTAATCTGACCGAAGAGAGTCCATCGTCTCAGGCACTATACATAGATACAAATGCCTGTAGCCCATATACATACGTCTTTGAATTTATTCTGACACTAGTTGTGCCCCGCAGTGTCACCCGCGTATAGTTAATTTCATGGGTGTCCCGGGGAACCATTGGTTTTTTTAAATCAAAGTAATCTAAGTTACTCCTTGTGTAATCAGCTACCTGTCAGTGAAAGTCCCGTTAAAATCGGTCCTGCCGTTTCAGAGATTACCCGGAACAAGCTCCGAGTAATCGGCAAGACAGACAGACAGACAGAAAAACTTTACAAAATGTATTTTTTAAGTCAGTACCGTATATACTTTCATGTGCATTTAGTGAAAAGCTGTTATTTTGGAGTTACAAACAGACACTTCAATTTTATTTATCTGTATAGATGTAAAGATAAGCATGTTGCCTCACGATGTTTTCCTTCACCGCAGACCCGTGGTATGTCAATGATAAACAAACTGGTGCTGGAATTCGAACCCGCATACCTAACTGTATATTACAGCGACTATCACAAGAATGCCAGGTTATTTTCCTTGTATCTAAGCATCAGACAAAGTGCGTCATTAACTCAGACATTATGGTACTTTCGGTACAAAGGGTCTGCCTCACTATACTTGTATTATCTCAGTACATTAACTTTCTTTTCCTTCTTTGTCTGACGACCTCAGGGCTGGTTGTGCGTATCGAATGTTTTATATATGAATTTAGAAATTTCAAAAGGACTTTTAAGGCTGCAAAAGTGACAAAGATTTCCACGTGATGACGAGAGATTGTGCAACAAACGCGACACTCCTTACAAAGATTAAGGGGTCTACGGTCTTTCTCCTGTAACGAAACTTCGCAAACGAAGTTTCAATTTCGTTGTTTATATCCAAATTGAATTTTGCTCGTTAAATAATTTAATTAAACGGCATTGCTATTCAACGTGGCAGTGCTGCCAGCTTTCTTGGCACGATCCCGAGAAACACCGATTTTGGTCAAGTTTTCTACTTTTTAGTTTTAAGTACTGTTTCTTGTATATTATACTTAATTTTTAATGCGAGAATTGTGTCGCCTGGGGCAAAAAATAGGAACCTATATTTGTTCTAAATATATAAAATACAAAAAAAACTATTGTACTCGTTCAGACGTAATTCTTCAAACTTTTGACTTTTGATACTTCGTATTTCATTAGATAAGAGTAATCCCCTTGTATTATTCTGTCAAACATTATGAAAGACGATAGGGTCGTGATTCAATTACATAGTACTAGAAGTCATCACCAGTCGGAGCTTTGACTGATGAAACGTCAAGCGAAGAAGTTCTTAATACCCGCTGCTTATACGATCATGGTTAGCCCCCTGGGCTCTTCTTCCTAGCGATGGAACACAAACACTTTTTGAATGTAGCTTTATTAGCCTGCTATGTTCCTTAAGGCGGAGGTGTAGTCTTCGGTCAGTGAACTCCGAATTTCGAGCGATATTAAAAGGAACTGCTTCAGTCAGACATACTGGTAAAAGATCTTTAGATCTACTTATCACTGTACAAACTACAAGAATATAAACATTCAATACCATGTACCGATGCGGCGGACAATTATGTACGGTAAACAATTAGTTGCGCAATATGTTATAATGAAACAATATACAACGCCGAAAAAATCTTGAATATTACACGGTCTTAAACGAGTTAATTTACTTATCTCGACTTATTATTTTATATATCTCGACGTTTCAGTAAACGTAAAGGTAAATACAATAATGTTAAATATTAACGCGCTAAAAAGTACGAATCTCAGCGGCATGATTTTCAACCACGAGCTTTACGGTTAAGGAAAATATTGCGAGAAAACCTGCACGCATGTATTTATAATGCCTGAGACAGCGATACTCACCATCTGTCACGTTGGCACTTAAAAATTTTTGGTGAAAGGTGGGTTATCACAACACCTCTGCCTACCCCTTCGGGGTCCCTTCTTCTACCATCTGTACACATTAGCACATTTTTTTTATCATGCGTATAATCAAGTAGAAGAAGCTAGTTAGTGAAGAGTTAATAATTTGTTTCGTTCTTCCTTCACGCACGAACGGATCAACAGATCAACTTGATTAGCATAGAGATAGGTAAAGGGTCGTACAGTGACGGAAAGTTAGTTTTTATCCAGGATATATACGGTTCCCGTGGGATAAAGATATAACAAGTCATTATTATAAAGAAGGTATACATTATTAGAGCTGTCTGAATAATAATAATATTTTTGGAATTAAAGTAAATATTAAATTTTATGGCAACTTAAATTTTTGCTTTTTATTGAAATGTATGATGCCTGGATGTACTTATCGCTATATAACAAAGTTTCTGTAATAGAAAACTAGAATATTCCCCCTAAAAAAGTACAACAGTATCCATGTCAACGCCCCCTTCAAATCTGGCAAAATATCCAACCGTGTATCGCCTAATCAATGTGCGGCGGTGTAGGTGCGCGCCGCGTTGGATTGCTCGCTCGTGCGTGCTGCGATTGCTTTCCGATGTTCGGGATTAAATGGTACACGTTTGCAACTACGACATTGCGACAAAACATTTTTCAAGTGATATAAGGAAATTAAAAGTAAAACTGATATGTCAAAGTTTTCTAGACATTCTTACAATACATTTGCCAAATCTAAACAAATGGGGTAGGTATGGGGATAATGATAGTGATTATTAATTCGTAATACTCATTCAAAATCGACGACAGATTGAATGTCGACGAACCGATACAAATGTACGTATGGGCGTCTGGATATGGAGTTTACCTTCTCTATTTTTTCTCGAAGGTGACAGCTACATAACCCGTCTCATGGTAAGCAGCTGCTGCGGTCTATGAGTGCTTGCAACACGTAATGCAAAAATATTATAAGGTAAATCCTCGTATGAATTCCATTTGAACTTATTTTTTTAAATTTTTAGTATTTCCATCAATTTATAAATATCTTAAGCTTACATTTCTTTTAAGTTCGTAAAATAAAAAATATGGTGACGCCATCTCAGAAGGGTAAGCGGAGGTGTTGTAACACACCCACATTTCACCGAATATGGTTTATTGCTAACGTGACACTCGTGACAGATAGTGAGTCTATCGCCGTATCGAGTAGTAGATTAAACAAAGGTGGCTTTTAAAATATTGGCTAACAATATTTTTTGGGATTCCGCCCATAAAGTATGAAAACGCAGTCGTTATTTGAATGTGGCAAGTGTGAGAGCAGCCTTACCCTAAACATCAGACCACCGGTCCGAAAGGGAGTCCCGGCGTGTTTGCGAATAAAGGCTGCCATCATTTGTTACCAGGTTCCTTTATGATCCGCACAGCTGGGCTCCGGATATTACGTCACATGATTTATTAATTATTACCTACACTTGATTCTCTAAGCAATTTACTTTGCTTCATTATTTATACGTGCGCGTAACTTTATATCCTGATTAAGGATTAAGGATGATGGGATAAGTCCGTGAATGGATGTTTAATACTTCAAGGAAAGCCGGAAAAAGCTCCCAAATATCTTCTTATTATGGTTATACTTACTTCGTGATAATGATAATTTATGAATGAGTTTTATTGAGACTACTGGGGGCCTACTATCATCGTGGGTCAGGACTCTCTCGTCCCCTGAAATATACGCCCTTTGCCCACTCTTCCCCTTACATTTTTGAGATTTCCACTCGTCTACTGATCTATCTAAAGTACTAGGGCGTCAGAAGTTTAAAGAGGTAGCTTCAATGATTTTCCACTTTATGTCCGTAACGAAACATTTATACCAGGAGACGAGTGGGTACCGTAAAATAAATAATAGACTGTTCTCCTCCCAGGGGACCATTAGGAACCTATGGGGCCGAATCTACTACTTTTATTTTAAAGGACGAATATAGAGGGTCCAGTGGGTTCTAACCCATCATCGTTATAGCAGTCACGTCTGGTAACTTGTAAGTTTGACGTTTCATTTTGGTAACACAAAATGGCACCTCAAAGCTAAGTTCTTAATCCGCTTTGCTTATACCACTGACGGTAGGTCTCCAGGTTACAAATTTTCTTCATGTAAAGTTTATATCAAGATTCAATTGTTGTGTTCTATAAAGATTCCGTTTCCAAATCCTGAATGATTGGCTTCTATAAATTCCCTAAAGGTCAGCTGATTGAACTTTCGCCTTTGATCAGTCAACGGACTGGTTGGACAATTCGATTTGGGGTATTATTGCCATACTTACTCATTTGTTTGTGAATAGGCGATGTGCGCTTTGAAATATTTAAGGTTCAAACGATGATAATTTGCGTCTCGAAACACGCAGTGTAGGGCTCCACGTTAGAACGACAATGGTATAAGCATAGATTTTATTGTTAGCTTTACATAAAGAGTGCTCTCGTGCTTTACTACCATGAGCTCTTATTAGCATGATGGTTGACCTCATATTATGAGACAGATGTATATGACGTGTGATCTGTCACTTTCAAACAGCTGAACTGTCATTGCAATAAGCTTGGTTGGACCCCAGTAGATCGCAGGTAAATAACACGGCTGTATCACAGTGATGTTTTTCTGTAAGGCTTTATGAACTACTTACTGATCTTGAACCCCGAGGGAATCACATATCCCTTTCAATCAAGTTAAAAAAGGCAGATTTCGCCGATATAATAAAAAAATTGCTTTCTGTCATTTGTTACAACAAAAAATGCGAATACCTTCTAAAATCACCGGGTTGAATCGAATCGGTTAACAATGATGATGTAATATAATTGTACATTGCGTGTCCGGCGCTAACAATGGGATCGCGTGTCGATACTAAGCCGGCGTTGTACTTGGAGTAAATGGTTTCACGTGCTGCGCCGTAGCCTTCACACTGAACTATTAGAACACCTGGTAACTGCTATTGTTACGTCACGTGCTGCGATTTCATGAAAATATGTAGAAAATTTGACAGAAAAAAAACAACTTAAATAGGTTCAAAATTTGTACAACAAATTATTGCTTTGGTTCTGCGTTTAGCTATTCATAAGATTTTTACGTTATCTCCGAAGATCTGTATCAGCCACTATCAAATTTAAGTAATTGAACCGTATCAAGTGTCTCCCTCTACTGAATCTATATCTATATCTTTACAGATAAATAAAATCGAAGTGTCTGTTTGTAATTCAGAAATAAAACTTTGTGAATGCATTTGGAAAAAAAAATGCATTTGGAAGTATACACGATACTGACAATAAAAAATTTTTTTTTTCTCTGTCTGTCTTTCTGTGTGTTTATTCCGGGTAATCTCCGATTTTAATGGGACTTTCACTGGCAGGTAGCAAATTTTACAAGGAGTAACTTCGGCTACTTTTATTTAAAAACTTAGGGTCTCGTCGGATATCCAAGAAATTAACTCTACGCGGGTGAAATCGCGAGGCACAGCTAGTTAAACTTTTAACAAAGTACTTAGCTCTTGATTACAATGGTAGCGGAAGTCACGCGGTTTCACTCGCGTAGATCCCGTGGTAGTACGGGGATAAAATATAGCCTATGTTACTCTCTGATGATGTAGCTATTCATTGCTGAAAGAATTTTCAAGATCGGTCAAGTAGTTTCGGAGCCGATTCAATGCAAACAAACAAACAAACAAATCTATCCTCTTTATAATATTAGTGTAGGAAATGGAGAAACATTAAACATAACATCCTGGCCTTATCCCATACATTGTTGGGGTCGGCACTTGATTCAACCCGATGTGGCTGATCACCTGATTTTGATACGAAGCAACTGCCATCTGACCTCCGCAACCCCTTTTACGAGGAAAATCTGGGTAAAACCAGTTGTCAGACTCTCTTATTAAATACACAAGAATAATGAGAACATTTCGTCTAATTACCAGCAAAATAAGAAGTGTTTGAGGTGGATTCCAGTTCGCAGTAGTCTCTCACAAACACTATCGTATTATTCCCCAATCTACTAACATAGTAAATGACACAACATCTGTGTCAATATACGTTGTACGAGTATTTAATTTGGAAATGTGAATATACGTGTATTATTGTACCTTACAATGCATTTTCTGAGTAACAATATCATAAAAGTAGGGTAATATAAATTAGACTTCTATTCCCATAAAAGTCGTAGAATAATAAATATTACTTCTGTGTGTAATATTGTTTAAGATTGTACCTAAAATTAATGTAGGTTCTCGTTTGTACCATTCATATTATGATATCGTTTGCGGTTACCTCCTTTTTTTTATTTTTATTGACGAGGGGGAAACCTTCAAAAGGTCACCGACCGCCCTACGAGAGGCAGATCAGGATATGTGGGATTTTTACCGTACTAAAACCCCCCCGGTAGTCATCCTCAGCGCTCAGGGGGGACTCCGGGTACTCCGATAGATCACACCGGTGTCCCCCCACACTTTGCCGGTGCACATTCCCGGGGCAGCCGTATCGCCGCCCCTGGAGACCTCGCTGTGCAAGGCAGCGCGAACCACATCGCGCTGCCACCTTCCCTGGCCCGCGGCTCGGTGGTTAAAGCTCCCACCCTGACCATCGCCAGCAGGCCCTCCGGCCCCCTTTTACCCGACAACCCGGCGGGGCCAAAAACTTATGTACAGTGATTTTACATCATGTGCTTTACGGTGAAGACAAAAACCTGTATATGTGTGAGAAGTAATTCATGGGCGTATGTATAGTGTCTGGGACGGCGATGAACTTACAATCTATCACGTTGGCACTTAATCATCTTCGATGAAAAGAGTGTATTGCTATTACAACATCTGTGCCTACCTCTTCAGCGAATACAGGTGTGAGCATACGTTTGTTTTGGTGAAATGTACAAGGTGGCAGGTTGAGTTTCTTGTTGTATTTTCTAAGAATGCTTGTTTCCGAGTTGCTAAATCTGCTTTCATATATATTGTAATTTTCGGTTGAGTAATGCTGTAGGATTTCAATGGACCTTTATCTTCATAAGCTCCTTCAGATCATCATCGTCCCTGGCCTTATCCCATGAATTTGGGGTCAGCACTTGACTCAACCCGATGTGGCTGATCACCTGATTTTTATACGAAGCGACTGCCATCTGACCTTCGTAACCCCCTTTTTCGAGGAAAACCAGCAATCTGGGTTAAAACAGTTGTCAGATTTCTTAGGCCTCTGACTGACCTGTAACGATTGCCAAATATGTTAAATTGGCAACCGGAACCGACGGCTTAACGTGCTCTCCCAGCTACGGAGGGGACTCGGGCGGTCACCCATCCAACTACTGGCTAGGTATATGATTGCTTAACTTCACTGATCGAATCATATGCGCAATAGCAACTGTGCCACGAGCTCCTTAAAATCACAGGGGATTTTTCATTTTGTAGTAGTTCCTATCCCAATCATGAGGTGAAAAGATTTACGAAGGGTGTGAAGAGATTTCCTTGGGATCGACAGCTGGTTACCACTTTTATTATGCAATACAAATAGCTTTGTGTTATTATTGAGTATTAGATATTGTTACATAAAAATATCCTGACACTACATTGTTATTGTCACATTGCATAAAAGTATCACGACAATGTTACTGTCATGGTATTATTGAAGTGATTAGTGGACCATGAAAGCCATTGAGCTGCCATGTTAATATTCGAATTGTATTGGGAATACTTTTCTAAATCGCTAAATACCATAATATGCTTTAGTGATGCGAATAATATAATTAGTTACAGAAAAAATGTCATGCTTTTTTGACTTCCATTCCAAATAAACAAACCATAATAATTAACTCAAATGAAGTCAAGCGTAAAGTTGTTTGTGTTGCAGGCTAATTATTGCTTTATATTGGTTCTAATCGGCATATCCAAAATATGTGAAAGAAAGTCTATAAACGTCTCGAACTATGGGGGCTCCCCGTATAGTGTTGTAGTGTGGTCGCGTGAATTCATATATTAAAGTCTATTTTTCAAAATCAATGGACCGTGGATTTCTGGGAATAAGCCCTCTTTTATGCCCAAAACTTCGCAAACAACTTAAAATCAAAATATGAAATTTCAATATTGTTATGTGTTTTTTGAACTAAACAGTACGGTTTTAGGAACATATCAACACTCTATTGGAAAAAATAAATTCAGTCGTTCTATTGAATTCAACCCAAACCAAATAATGGCGTTCAAAACAATAACAACTAGATGGCTATTTTATCTGCATAAAGCACAGGTCAGTATAAAATACTGCAGCCACCTGTGGGGCGGCTCAGATAAGATCAACTGGCGCTTTAGCCTCAGTAGGTCAGCGCCGCGCGATAAAGTTCATCGAAGACACGGCTCTGGTCGAGTATAAGCTCCTGAATGCCTCGTGCGAGTTTTCTTAAAATCGCACATTTGTATGGGCTCACAATAGTGTCATGTTTAGGCCGACAGAGGCGCTGTTCCGATCCTATACAAATGTGCGTTTACGTCGACTCAGTGACTAGTGACGACGGCAGAGAAAACTCGCACTATGCCCTCAGAATCAGTGCAGAATTGCTACTCCCAGTGCCCCATGTATGGATATTAGTTTCGCCTGCGTATTTTCCTCATTTTGTATGGCATAAAGCGCCCCAAGCGGCGACTGTCTACATCTTCCCCTCTCCTTATGGAGCAAGAGCCCACGACGGCCAGACCTTCGTTATTTTATGAAAGTTGAAAATTTGTCTGCGTATGTGTCCATCACAGGTAAGAACGACCCGCGACTATAGAGTTTCGGTTGTGGTTACTTGGGCAGGTAATAAAGGTGTATAAAATAGGACCTTACTTTCCTTAAAGTATAAAGTAATTTTTTTTATAGTCTTTTTAGAATATTTTTATAAATCACGTTATTCATTCACGTCATGGGCTCTTAGGCTATTATAACCGTCCACATTCATAAGCAAAACTTTTTTGCAACATTGTATCATCCTCCGACCTAGGCGAAAATATACATACAGACATTATTTTACACACACAACGAACATACTACTACACTAGCGGACATCACGCGGTTTCACCCGCGTAGTTCCCGTTCCCGTGGGAGTATGGGGATAAAATATAGCCTATATTAATCAGTGATTATCATTCAAGGTGGTGAAATATTTTCAAATCGGTCCAGTACTTTTTGAGCCAATTCCTTACAAACATACTTACATACAAATCTTTCCTCTTTATAATTTTAGTATAGATATAATATAGTATAACGTACGAAACTTATTTACACAAAAGATGTAAATCCTATGACAAATTAAAAAAAAATCTTCTAACGTTTTGTTACGAGCAAAATTGACATTCCATAGTTATAAGGTAGGCAATATTTGTCACTTCCAAATGGACGGATCAGTCTTAATTGTGCCTGCTTCAAATTTAATTTAATTTCTGAACCTGTCTTTAGTATTTATCTTTAAACCTGTGTTTTACAAGTTGATGAATAAACGGTGTTTGTTTCATTTACTTACTTAAGTTACTCCGATCTAGAGGTGGAATTTCCCTTTTTTAGTGTACTCCAATTTAAATGTTTTTAGGGCCAGCGGATTCGATTGTACATTAGTTTGACAGGACTTTGAACTACGTATGTACTAGCTGTGCCCCGCGGTTTTAACCGCGTAGAGTAACATAATATATAGATATATTTCGTAGGACTATTTAAGATAACTTTTCCATCATACATAACGTATGGTGTAACTGTAGCGGTTTATTAGCTCGCAGATGGTAGATTTTTTCCTACTTGCTTGACACTTATCGTCATATTTTGAACAATTCACACAATATCTTTATAAATTGTAGCCTATGTGTTATTCTGACGTGCTAGCTATATTATTGTAAAGTTTCATTTAAATCTATTCAGTCGTTTTTACGATTACCCGGAACAAACAGACAGACAGACGGACAGACAGAAAATTGTTTTTTTCATGTCAGTACCGTATATACTTTCATATGCATTTAGTGAAAAGCTGTTATTTTGGATTTACAAACAGACACTTCTTTTTTATTTATCTGTATAGATGTATAGATATCTGTATGGATAGGAATTAGAAGGAAGTAGGATAGATATTACAATTCCAATGAGTAAGTATAAAGAACTTAATTAATGTAATAGAACACAGTTCCAATGCACAAAATATCGATAAAAGTTAAATTAAAAAATAGTTCAAGGGCTAATAATTCTACATACACAGGGTGGCCCATTCATAGATGTCTAAAAGGAAAGTTTAGACCGCTTATGCTATGGGGTACCCGATGCACTCCCACGTGTGTTCAGCGATTGCTTATAGTCTCGCAGCTAGAACTCTTTAAGGGTTACCATGGTTTTCATTTTTATTTCCTTTTTTTTTAAATCTTGAGTATACTTTTTCTTCGTAGTAAATGATAATCAGAGACACAGTTACCGGCGAAAAAAAATGGTTTGCCTAGTCATTACGGAACATACTTAGAATTTAATTCAAAGTTTGTAATTATAGTGTGAGCCGAGTATTAAAATTCTGCTTAAATGCTGCTGAGATGAGCTTTCCTGCTAGACTAGATATATGAGTCCCATTGAAGTTTTTTATCAGATGTTACACCTAGGAAACTGACTCCACAATATCTAGTTCTTCACCATTGATCATGATTTTGGCAGGTGGGAATTGTTCAAATATTACTAGTTTACTAGCTTTGCCCCGCGGTTTTACCCGCGTAGACTTAATTTTCATCACTCTAATGTTTTTTTTTTGACAAAAGTATTCTAAGTTATTCCTTGTAGCATTACCTATCAGTCAGTGAACGTCCCGTTACAATCGGTCCAACAGTTTCGGAGATTAGCCGGAACAAACAGACAGACAAACTAAAAAAAGCTAAGCTATTTTAATATTGCTTTTTTTATGTGAGTACCACCGTATATAGTGTCTTATGTATTTACTGAAAAGTTGTTAATTTGGAATCACAAACAGACACTCCAATTTTATTTATCTGTATAGATACATGTATACATGGATACGTCAAAACGAGATAATGTGATAAATTTATGCTAAATGAATTATCATGGGACATTCTAAAAACTATTTTTGAAAAAGTAACGGTTTAGTTTCTTGCTCGGGTTCTTCTCAGCAAAAGCTACCTACCGAACCCATTTATGATCCTATACAGTGTATTTTTTGTGGCATTCCGACGATTTGAATGTATTTTGTTAGAGTCTCATCAAATAAAGGCATTTCGTTTTTTTCACAAAAAATAATTTCTAAATTTTGCGTTATTTTTAAATTTTTTCATGTTCATAGCATTGCCTTTAAAACTAGGGGATGATACAATTATAGAGCAAAACTTACCCGGCTTCGGCGCCACATCTTGTACATCCAATTCCGCCATCACAAAAATATGTTATAATAATTTAATATATGTTTTATATAAACATAAATATAGGTGGTACGTCCGTGCACACACGCAAGGTTCCGCGGAAGTGAACGCCGCGAGTTAAGGAGCCGTCTGCGCCGGCGGCGAGTGCGACGCGATATATATTACTTTATTCACTGCTCCTGATCTACTAGGGTTCACACCGTGTTATATTTTTTGAAGAATCATATTATTACATGAATGTCCCAGAACACTTATGTATGTAAGTAACATATTATATACACTAAAAGCCTTAAAAAGAAATATATAATCTAAAATAACCTAAAATATAATAACCTAATATAATAACCTAAAATATATTATTAAAAGGAGTAGTATTATTTTAATTACAAACAGACACTTCAATTTATTTATTTTTATAGATGTATAGATATCATATTAATTAGGGACTTATATTTTCATGTTTTTTGTTGTAGTTTCTGTTTTATTATTTTTTCATTATTAGCTTACTCCGACAACATCAAAATATTGTGGAAATATTTTTGAGAAAAATCTAGCAGCCGTATGCAGTCTAACAGTAACTAACTACTTTATCATAAATTTTGTTTTTTATAAAACCTACTTATTGCACAACTATGTTTTTTGATATTTTCAAAATTACTTCTATCAATATCTGTCAATAAAATATTAATAAAAAGTACCCCACGTCTCTTTACAATAATAATTATAATGAATGTATTTGCGTTTCTTTTCTACGTTTTTAATTTCTAAAACTAAAATTTATTTCAGGAAAAAAAAAATAATAATACGGAAAGTAAACACGCTTAAGCGTTAATATATCAACGGTTTGACCGATAAATATAAAAAAATATACGCGTGTCAACCCTCACCTTACCGAGACTCCTGGTATGCATCGAAATTCAATGTAGTTCCGTCGCGCATTATAATTCACTATATTATACTTTCTTTGACAATGTCATAGAGTTGTGTACACTCTATTGAACCAACAATTGCTCTTAATTACCATGCCTGCATTACATTCTGCATTTATTAGTATATACAGTAGTAGCTGTCTTGGTTGATGACATAAGGTATAGACTAATATTATTTTAACGCACAGAAGCAGAAAATAAATATAATTTGCCACAAATATATACAATATTATATTCTGATAAATAAAATTGATGTGTCTGCTATTCCAAATCGACAGCTTTTCGCTATATTCAAAATTTAGTTTTTTACTCTGTCTGTCTGTTTAATCCAACTAATCTATGAAACGGTTTAACCGATTTTAATGGGACTTTACTTTCAAATAAGTGATGTTACAAGAAGTAGTTTAGGGTACTTTTATTTTAATAAAATATATTTAAAAAATATATATAAGCCTAACCGGTGGGCACAGCTAGTCTATGCATATAAAATCTTGACTGACTGAGATCAACGTTCAGCCTAAGCCGTTGGAAATAGAGATATTAAATTTGTATAGCTATTAATATATGTAAAGGGCCATATTATGAGACATGCCAGGTACGGACTGCTGCAACTTATTATTATGGGCAAAGTGGCTGGGAAGAGACCGGTAGGCCGAAGGAGAAAGTCGTGGCTGCGCAATATCCGCGAGTGGACTGGCATCAGCAGTGCTGCTGCACTCTTCCGCCTCGCGAAGGATAGACAGAAGTTTACCGAACTGACAGCCAACCTTCAATAGCTGGAGAGGCACTACAAGAAGAAGAGGAAGCTATTAAGAAACAATATTTTCAAATTCCACTCCTAATTAAAGATTGTCACTATAAAAGTTTTTTTTCCCTTCTATTGTAATCGGCTACAGCAAAGCAAAAGGCCTAGAGGGAGTCCTACTCAAACTCCTGTATTTAACCTAAATTTGGTCTAGTCTTCGTTTAAACGATGTTTTGTAATAGGATAAGGTCATAGCCAAAGTAAAGCAATAGATCACACAATCGCACGGCCGTCTGATAGTAAACGGTTACCGTGACCCGTGGACGGTTGCAACACCGGGGTATCTCCACACTATAATGTTATCAAACTTATTATTAAAATTGCTACTGTAGTTGTTTCATTCAATTTGATGATAATAGATATTGAGAGATCAAATGAGATGACACATTTCCCGAGGCTTGAGTCACAGTATAAACTTCACAAGTAGTAAGGAATTTAGGAATAAATCCTTCTAAATGAAACAGCCGCGTACATCTACGATATTTTAAGCGGAGGGCTTAGTGCGAGTTTTTCACTTCGGCCGTCACAAGTCACCGTGTCGACGTAAACGCAGATATGTATTGGATCGGAACAGCGCCTCTGTCGGCCTAAAGATGACACTATTGTGATCCCATACAAATCTGCGTTTACGTCGACGCGATGACTTGTGACGGCGATTTTACGAAAACTCGCACTAGGCACTCTGAGTGCCTCAGAATAGCAGTAGTGTTAATAAGGGGTATCACGTCGTGTCCGATTGTGTATATACGTATTTTTTTAATAAGAACGTTTGCTCCATTGGGCGTGAGGGTTGTCAATCTTAAATATACCTACTCACATTTACTCTTTTAATTTACTGTAAAAATAATGTACATTTATAATTTTGATGTTTTGTACGCGATCGGTCACGACGACGCCTATTCCGCCTATTTTGACGAGATATTCCGGTCTGATCCCCTCGTTTGATCGTTATTCTTTTATTTTATGACCCACTTTACATTTTGTCAATAGGTCTGATCCACATTTGTTTGTGCAAAAATATTCATATTTAAGAATTTTAAAACTTTATTTTTAATGGGGAAATCATAATACATAAATAAAAAAGATTGAGATCACTTAAATTAAATAATGAAACAGAACTTAATATTACGTAGGTGCGCGCGTCTGTGTGTCATTTAGAAGGATATGTTCGTAGATTCCTGCTGGTGAGGCTTATATTTAAACTGTGGTTATGGCGAGTCAATGGTAATTAAAATAGTAATTCCGCAGTCAGCTGTTATCAAAGTGTATTTGCATGTACACATTTCACTCAGGCCTTTAGTAATGTTATCGAGTCGACAGCCGGATCGAGTGCATGCGTGTAGTGTTACCTACATTTACGTGGTGGTCTATTTTACTATCGTGATGCTTAAGTGTTCATTGACTCACTCAGAATATAACACCCATAGGCATATTATGATTTTTAAATAGTATCAAAATGTATTTTTTTTTTCATATTTAGTACAGTTATTAACTTATTATAGACTTAACTAATAAACATTTTTAATTAGTTTTTTAATAAAAATATTAATCTTTCCTAGAAAGGTTAAATTATCCATACTTATACCCAACATATCATTTCAATAAAACAGTTTAATTATAAGGCTAACACTATTGCAAATTAAAATCGCAGCCTCCACAGCCCATTAGCATAAAATACAGTTTTCCTCGACATAAATTATGTTCCTAGCATACAATTTTAAGGAAAATTACTCAAACTAGTGTGAAGGAAAATGGACTTTAAACACCTTGTCCTTAGCCAAAATGGAGGTAATTTCAAGAATTTATGCCGCAGTTTTAAACACATTAAGAATAATAACTGACTTGGTATTAACCTGTTTGTTTGTAGACAGGGAGAATAAGCTCCCATTAAAAGAAGTGTTTATATGATATTTTAATTAGATATAATCAGGAGTGATGGTCATGGTGGGGTTTGCTACGCAAGCGACCCAACAACCTGCACCAAGGATTTTTCTAAAAAAATCTTATTATGCAGTAACTTTGCCCACGTGCTCTACGGTGTAGGAAACATCGTGAGAAACCTGCATATGTCTGAGAAGTAATTCAAAGACGTATGATAGTGCCTGAGACGGTGATGAACTCACCCTCTGTCTCGTCGGCACTTAATCATCTTAGGTGAGAAGTGAGTGCGGCTGTTGGGGTGTCACTCCCCAAAGAGGTAAGCAGAGGGATGACTGGAACATTTAATTTTTTATAATATTCTACAATAAACGTCAACAAACGCATATCTCACCCGCCTTATTTGAGTCTGCTTACATATGGCAAAACAATGTCAAGTTGTTGAAATGTTGACTCCTATCATAAACCTACAGAATTCAATTTTACGAAGGGAAAAACTTCCTTTGCTTTGCAAAAATTAAAATTATTGATTGAGTTTAGGCCCTGGCAAGGCACTTATGAACCTCAAAGAACTGAACACCGGCATGAAATCAGCTGGCATCTTGTACATTTCATTACACGCTTTCTCAAAGACGAGCGTGAAGAGATTTTTAAAGGGGTTGGAGCGTGTGTGATACCCTGGTGCAGACCCCTGAAGTCTTGTAGCTGTGGGCTTGTTAACCAACAAAGTGGTATTAAAATTATGTGGTGGTAAAATTAATTTCCATATTCCACGCACTTTCTTGAATACGGTTTTCCTTTAAACAGGAGTGAAGTCAATTCAAACACATTAATGACAAGTGATTTACTTTTCCTCAATATTCTGTGTCCTCTCACGTCCCGTCTCGGAAGTGTCCTTCCCCTGCGTCTGGCCTGCTAATTAATTATAGTCCTTAATGATGCTACCGTAGGCTACATATTAGTATGCAAACAACGACCGAGACCGTTGAATAAATCTAAGCCAAAATGTAAATGTTTATTTGGGAAAATTTGTAAATGTTTATTTTTATGTGTTCTCGTTTCCAAGATTAAAATTGAAATTAAATTTCCTTACGAGTTCATTTTGAGTCTAATAATAAAAATTATTAATATTATGTAATGGACAGAATACATTTGCTTTCTATGAAGGTTATAATCAAACGTACAGTTCGCCCGATGTCAGTGGCTAGCCTATAAACGCTTGCAAGTGTCACTTAGCCGTTGCCTACCTTATGAAACATGAAATCCCTGTATCAATGAAACGACAATACTTAATTGCTAGCGCCTACTGCTCCTCCCCTGGTGACCCTACTCATCGCAGAATCACAAAACTACCCTACATTTAAATTTTGATTCCAGCTGAGTTTTTTGCCGGTTCTTCTCAGAAAGCTAGCTTCCGAACTGGTGGTCAATTCTTCGACGTTCATTAGGACTTAAACTGAATAAATCAATAACATTTTCAATTTAAAGAAATCCATTAAAATAGTTTTTTATATAACTTGCAATATAACACATTCCTTCTCTTCAATCTTCAACAACATAAAAGCCCCAGTGGAACTTGTCTGATATCCCGTTATGCCCTGTCTTGAGACTACTAAAACTAGTAACTACTATTATCCTCAATAGATGCCGAGGGTCAAATGGCAGTTGCTTTGTGTTTACTAATAATCAGAGGAGACGGAAGTTGGCCCTAGAACCATCCTAGGCGGTCGACCTCTCGGTGATGAGAATGACCTCAACTAAAATTTCATTCTTATGACCCATTAATATAACGTCAGTATCATAACATCTAAGTTCAATGAAGGTTTGTGCAGGTTTCCGCGTTGAGAGGAAAATGTTGGCACGAAATAAAAACACACAGAAAGACAGCTCACACACATTTGTGGAAAAAGCACGCACTAATTGTCGATATATAGGGCATTACAATACTCCTCTTCGAAACTTGGACCCCGTGACTGAGGACTAGAAATCTAAATAAGGTTGCCTGTGCTACATTAGTCGGTACCATAGTTAGACTATACTATTACCAGAGATTACCTTTCACTACGTATGTACAAAGATATATTTTATAAGGTTTGTAATTAAGGAAGAGCACCATAAATGTTGACCTTACCTTCAGGTGGTTTCGGGTGCCACTTATCTATACAATTATATTACAAAGAGGAAACATTTGTTTGTTTGTTTCTATTGAACAGGCTCCGAAACTACTGTCTTAAAAAATATTTCAGCAATGAATAGCAAAATTATCGCATCGCTCAATACGCAGGTTAAACCGAATGACGTCCGCTATTACTATTTAAAAAATACACGTATGCAATCGTGATCAATGTAGAAAGCCGCCCTTCTTAGATAATTTTAATTTGTAATGATGATGATGACAGAGGTAAGTTACCTAATTAACGTATTGTTAATTGTTTTAAATAAAGTATGATGATGGCATACGAAGGTAGATGACACGGAAAATGGAAGGCGATGATGAATGAACGATTGAAAACCCTTGTCCCCTAACTATAGTTGTAATAACATCTATTGACACAATACAATACGTACGTACGGATGGAATGTTAAAGTGGAGGCAATAGAAAATAAATATAGGTTCGGATTTATTAGAGAACACCCGTAAATTATAAAATAGAAAAATAAAGTCAGTGTTGTGTTTATCGTAATCAACACGGACATAGCAGATTATGGGTCGTTGTATAAAAGTCTCTAAAACCCACATAACACCAGAAAAACTGGCGAACACTAAACACACATTTCGATACCGGTGCAATTTTCAATATTCTAAATAATACCAGTACCTGTATAATAACTGTACTACCATACAGGTTAGTCGGAGACCTAAAAAACTTGAAAAAATTGGTAATCTTAAGCTGTCAGTTAAGATTACCAATTTTCCTCGTAAAGGGGGTTACGAAGATCAGATCACAGTAGTGTTGGAAACTATTTTGTTATATTTATGATTATGTTTTTTTATTTTTAGTCTTTTTTATCTTCCACTTGTTAGTTAGGAAGTTGTCAAATAAATTCAGCTGCTTTTTTCACTGCTCTCTCTGTCTCTAAATTCTAATATTTGCTACCGTTTACAAGTAGCTTCCTATAAAAATCAGGTGATCAGAATCAAGTGCCGACCCCGAAAATTATATAGGAGACGATGATGAGTTTTATACCAAATAAATATTTTTTCAATGAAGTGTACCTACAAGATGCCAGCTAAGTTTCTTGTCAGCTGTACGTAGGCTAGTTTCTGAACCGGCGTTTTGACGCTCGTAGTTGCTTAAATAGCTTAAATGCAACAAAAGATTTTCATTTTAAATTTTTAGATGATTTAAGCTTATTTATCTTAGGGGGCGAGCCTACCAGGCCCTTGCTCTGAGTCAATTGATCTTCTAAAGAGGAAGGAAGAGGCTTCTTAATTCAGCTGCATTATAATAAGAATAAATAATGTATTAGACCGCAATCACGTCATTTACGCCCTTGAATAAAACCCCTCATCATGGCGTCATGGTGACACGACGACAATACGAATTCACGTGGCTTCACATCGCCACAAAATATTAGTGAGTGAACACTTAAATATAAATTAACCGACACTGGTAAAAAAGGGAGAGTTCAATGCTCGACGAATATAATTTTTTTGTTGATGATGTTGTTTACCAGAAAACTGCAAAACTTCCAAATATTTTGTTTTTCTCGTGGTAATGTAAATTTTCAGGAATTTGGAATTTTAATCAAAATCGATTTGAAATGTTTGTATTTTTAGATAGATTTATTGCAGACTAGCTGTGCCACGCGGTTTCACCCGCGTAGATTTAGTTTCAATTTTATTGTCGCGGAACCCTAATATTTTTAATAAATAAAAGTAGCCTAAGTTACTCCTTGATATATAAGCTACCTGCCAGTGACCCAGAACAAACAGACAGACAGAGAGGTTTTTTAGTAATATAATCAATAGCGTATATACTTTCATATGCATTTAGTGAAAAGCTGTTATTTTGGTATTACAAACAGACATTTCAATTTTATTTATCTGTATGTATGTATGTATATCTGTATGTATAGATGGAAAACTCGTACTTGTCACGTAGAAAGGAAGATATGATAGAAAGTCCTATAAATAGCGTTATTTGTAACAGGCAACGCGTGAAAAATACTTTTTACAAAAAAACTGCCACACACAGTGGCGCCGCGTGACGTGTGGCGCCACGTTGTACCAAAGCTGTTCGTACAATCTTTATTATTTTAGTTTCCATGGTAATCTTTTAAATTATATTCATTAGCTTTCACCCGAAGCATTAGCAGTTTTTTTTTAATTTCATGCATTTTTGTACGAGGAATAAAAAGTTTCATACAATTTTTTATCCTCTTTATCACGCCCATCGGGGTTCAATTTCGGATAATTCTTTCTTTTCGTATGCTTATGATATATAAAGAACACATCCTCCTAGTTTCAGGTCTTTACGATCAGCGAATTAACATCCGTCAGTTAGTCATTCAGCGCAAGGCCTTTTATAAGAATAAAATATCTTACGAGATGTTCGACAAAGCTCACATGATCATAGTAACAATTCAAGTTACCATCGGGTCATATAAGTCTATATTGCAATGTTATAATAAGAGGCTCTTTCTTTTTTTGAAAGTTGAAAGTTCACCCCATTAAAAATTCATATTGTTCTACTACTCACAATTAATATTTAAACCTAGCTCAATGTTGACAATAGCGTGGCACCGTTCCATTTTACCCTAAGGGATGGAACGAAACCATACCGCGATTCAGGAAGGTACAGCGCCATCTAGTGACAATGAAGAGAAATAGATTTCACATTAACTATGTAATTTTTGTCTATGAAAAATTCGTTTATAAACCAGTTCAACTCAATGGAATTAATACATATTTTTTTAATTTAAAGGTAGCCCTGAAATTCTGTTTCAGAGCATACAAAAGATAATTCAAAACCACAGGTGATAAACATGTCCTTCAGTACGTTATTTATGTTCACCCTTATAATATATCAATATTTTGTTAAATTAGAAAGTTTTTGTATATTTTTAACCGACTAGAAAAAAGAAAGAGTTTCTCTAGTCAACCCGTTACACAATTTTTTTTATAGAGTAGTTAAGTTTTTATTACTTTAAGGGTAGTAAAATCTGGTATACAATAATTGTTCGTCTAGATGTGGTATCCCAAGGTTTTATCATATTTTGATGTTGATTATATCGATTGCGTATTTTCCCCATTATGTATGGGAACGTAAAGCGCCGTACTATAGTAATTTTTGTGAACATCTGAAGCATGCAGAGACCGAAAGGCACACCTGAAGTAAAATCAGCAAATCAGTTGATCTACAATTATTCCATCAGCGTACTTATACTTTGCATTTAAATAGGCGAATTAATTAATTAATTAAAATTAAATAATTTTCAGAAAGGTCATATTCCGAGCCTTTGTAACCAGAGGAAGTGTATATAGAGATGCATAAATGTGGATGTAGCAAAAGAAGTATGTAAGGATCGTAGCATGTTGCAACCGGTGGTCTCTGCCTACTCCCATGGGCTACAGGCGTGGTATAAAAACGCAGGAGGTTTTATTATTGTATTTTTTGTCTATATTAGTGATAGAAACTAGTCTTCAGTCCGCTCTATGGAGTCTTCTGCTGCTTAACAACGCTTTGGAACCGACACCTTGAATCTTTCTTAAGAAGGTCCCCGGTCGGTCTGCTCCAAAATGTTGATCACAGGATTCCGTTCTACCCCACTAAGGATAAGAGAGCTTATCCCTAATTGCTGTAATTAGTCATTGTTCACTTCAAGGGCTAATGGCATGTCAGAGAATGGAAATTTAATGTGTGGTCTGTCAACTCCGCACTAATCACGTGTCACTGACACTGTATTATACTGAAGTGTGTTGAAGTGGTCGTTCATAATTGATTGGGAACATGAATTTTGTCTGGTGTGTTCTACGTTACCGATTGCAGTGGTGTGAGTGAGCTTATGTTTATATTTTCGAAAAAAGGCTGAAGTTCTCAAATTACTAGTAAATAGCCTTTTATCTTTAGCGTGTGTATCTTAATCGATTTTTCTTGGTTTAGTTTGCTCTTACTCCAGAACCGCTAATCCGATTTGGACGGCTTAAAATGTTGTCTGTATGGCTTAAAACTTGCCGCAGTAAAATATCAAGGTATTTAAAAAATAATATCATTAGATTATATATTTCAGAAGTAGATTACAAATTTATTTATTTTTATTTATTTTTTTACAATTACATTTGTAGACTAAAAAAAACTCTTTGTGTAAATAATTAAATTGTCAGACGGTTTCAAAATAAAAGCCGTAAATCTAAAAAGGCCGTGTGAAGTCCAAATTCAGTTGATTGTCGTGCGCGAACGATGTACCGTCAGTGGCACGCGGGCTGAGGTGGCGATGCGCTTCAATACAATACGATACATGAATACCTGATGGCAGTCGTACACTACCATGCACGGGTGCTCAAAGTTTTTGTTAACATTTTTACAGCTGTCAGAAATAATGTAATAGGATTTATTGATTAGTAGCGATGGTTTTGTTATTATTTTGGATTGCTTAGATGAATAAAAATAAGAGGCTCAAATTGCATGATATATTTCAGCGAATATTTTTATTTGTTATTATTATACTCCCTTACTACAAAACATAAACAGAGATAGTATTTGGCTTAAAAGTAAAGACTCCCTCTCGTTCTATGATACAGATTCAAAAAGGAATGGTATAGTTTTAGTCCGAGTTTGATCTAGTCTTCGTTCAAAACATATTTTGTAATAACTAATAACAAGGGATACCCTTAGTGTCTTAAATAAATAAATATTATTCGATACTGCTCAAAAATATAACACACAAAAATTATCACATTCTATCATAGTCTCTTTGTCACCACCTAACTTACCACGGATTTAAAAAAAATATTTTTATTTCTTTTTTTAACGTTAGGGAAAATGTCTTTTGACTTTGAGAGCCATAGTCCTGCTAGTGAATAATGTGTGACCATCGCGCAAGGTTGGTCATACCAGTTGTCGAGCCGTCCAGTGAACCAGAGGATGCAACGTGGTTCTTTCCGCGTGACGTCCTATTTCTAACATAAAACATTAGGGTTATTCCAATAATCCCCACTGTAAATCCCCACCAGTGGGGATTTACTTATACGTCTATATTTAAAAAATATAGACGGCTGTTTTTATGTCGCGTCACAGAGCCCAGATGATGAAAATGAAAATGATTTATTCAGTTTAGGCCCTGGTAAGGCACTTATAAATGTCGAGGAATTTACCATTTGACAAAAGTAAAGAGTTTAATGAACATTAAATAATTTAAATTTAGGCTTTGCCTTATTACATGAATTTGTTTGATTTCTAAAATGACTTCGCCTTCCTCATTCTTATACAGTATGTTGTTCATATTTAATTTTAAACCTAGTGGGGATTTGTGGAAAATTTGTCCAAAAATCCCCACTCCAAGCTGCTATCGATTTAGGGATTATTGGAATAACCCAAACATTCGAGGGGTGGAAAGTTTTACATTCACTGGTTTAAAGTAGCTTTGAGAATCTCAGTTTGTGGCTGTTTTTAAATATTATAACAAGGAAATAAAGTATTTTTATTTAAATGTTAAATTTTGCTTTGAAATTGAATTTAGATGCAGAAATTGATAATAACAGCGGTGGTGTAACAATCACTTTTCTCTGAAGATAATTAGGTGCCATCATAGCTGATGGCGAGCCCATCGCCGTCTCAACTATGATGTGTTATTAGGACATAGTGAACACTGATTATGACGTCTCTAAAATCAGACTTAGAATGCTGTCATCATGACACTATTTGCTGTCATCATGACACTATTTGCTGTCATCATGACACTATTTGCTGTCATCATGACACTATTTGTAGTAAATATTAGATCATCGAATTTTTTGATTGATTGATGCGATTGTCGCCATGAGTTATAAGCTCTCAGCGAAAATTGTGGGGGTGATAGCGATGTATCTAGAAAGAAAGACTTCGCATTCAAGGCCAGCGCTCAATACTCGTGACAGAACCTGTATTATAACCAAAGCATAATTGTTGGCATGAACAAGTTAGAATGAAAAAGTAAAGCGAATGTGGATGAACGTATAAGTCCAAACATTTCATTTTATTTTCCTACGATTCACATTTTACTTTACGAAAAATCTTCTCTGGGCAGCGCCTGAAATATTCAGACAGGCTATCTGCGACCGCCATACAATTGTATTAAGGTTGATTTCAGTTTAAACTTTCATAAGCTTTCAGCGAGGTTTCTCTTCCTTTATTAAAAGGCGGAAGGCATATGTACATTTTGTATTTTCCATTTACCTTTTCGCTGACTGCAGGGTATGCATAGGGTAAGAGATGATTGAGTTTCAATTTTTAAGCTAGACACATAACCCCTCTTATTTCGAAACATGGTTTAAGAAGTCTAGTTAGAACTAGAGTTCCATCCCTTCTGAAATTCGTATCATAAACAGAGATGGAACAATTTTTTTAACCACGAATTATGTAAGCTGTTTTGTAATTTGGTGGAACTCCTTTTCGAATTTAGGAGCTGAAAATAACTGAATTTCAGAACTGTTGTGGGGAGAGTGAGTGATCATGCTCATCCCGAGCAAAGTGAATATCTCCCAGCCAGGCGGGTGTCATGCCTGGGGAACACCGGCAAACACTGTTCTAGTCGAAAACTTGTATATATACTGCAATGCGCTTGAAAACTCTTATAGCGCGATTTAGGTTCTCGTGTACTTGTATTCGAACTCTGCGTTTGTTAGCGAGTAGCGCCATCTATATAGCGAGTGGAGAAACGTTGCTACACTGTGATTACAGACAATTGCAGCCAAATACTGCTGCTTTAGGGTAGTTTAGTACTGCGGTGAGTAAGGTCACCAGTGCCCATGGGAGGAGACGAGAGTGGAAGCTAAAGTAGGACTATTTCATTATCTTGGCACTATTCCAGTCTTTATAAAGAATGCAGTGCCCGAATGCCGAGAATTCTTGAAAACATTCATGGGCTGTAGTGGTCGTATTCTTGTTTCACTAAAAGACGTAAAAAATGTTGACGAAAATATCCGTACTATGTATTCGTAACTTTAAATTAGCATTTGTTACTTTCGTATCGCTACTCATTTCGAGTGATACCTCATAACATACTCTGTGGTGTTGTAGCAACGAATTGAGTCGTATCGTATTGCGTACCTGTAGGTAACCATACGAACAAAGCGAGTAACGAAAAGCATTCGCGTAAAACACTTCGTTACTAGGTACTAAATGTCCCACCTGTTACTCAGTACTGAATACATACGGTTAGCTACACTCAACACTTAAGGTATAAAAAAAATTACTAACATACTTACGCCCACGCCTCTATCCCACGGGGGTAGGCAGAGACTACTGAGAGCCATATGTTAAAAACTTTGTATATTTCTTTTAATTCGTTCATTCATCACATTCATGCATCCCTTAATACACTTCCTTCGGTTACGAGTATACAAATTTTACGTTAAAATTATGCCATACAGGTTAAGAGCATGAAGGCAGGAAGGATGGATGGAGAGAGGATCACGAAATTAAGACATGCACTTTAATTATTTTTTTATTAACGTTAATTAAATTCAGGTACGGAAGATAAATAATAATCGAGTTGCATGTTTCAGTTCTTTGTGTTCGGCGTCGTTTCTGTCTTTTCAGTCTTCGTCATTTCTGAAATAATATAATTTGAGTATTATACAATTTGTAAGATAAATCTTTACCTATTAATTTAGATCGCTGTCATATTTTGCACGAAACGTGACAGAATTATGCCTTCTCGGGTCGAAGAGCAAGACTCGCTTAATTAATAGAGCACAGGAAATAGGTAAATCTTAAATTAACGATCTTTTATTAGTCACATCAATAGACAACTTTAATTCATCATCAATTAGTATTATTACAAGACTGTCATTTTAAACACATAGCTTCTGTGTTAAAACTTGGGTAATTTTGGAGTAAACCAAACTCCTTATATTATTATGTAGATATTATAGGCACAGTATATATATGAGCTTACTAAAAACAGTACGGAATCTAGGAACAATCATTTGCAATGCAATACACACTCGCCCAGACGCAAGCATCCCCGAAATTATTAACGACCAAGGGGTGACGCGTCGTGGCCGTGAGCGTATCATATAAAAAAAAATCTAAACATCGAATCGATAAAATCAACATTACTTCGACACTAGTAAAGAGTGAAAATTTTTAAGATTGACAACTCTCACGCGTAATCGCGCAAACGCTCTTTTTTTAAAACATTTGGTCTAGATTCCATACAGCTAAATAAACTTCGCAATATGATTTGTCATAGGGGCGTTAAAGTTTGTACGAAGACTTCTGACAATTCTCTGTTACGTCATAATCGATAAATCTTTTTTCATCCGATTATAGCACGTATTGCTAGAACAATACGATTGAAAGTGTCTTACCCACGTCACAGCTAGGCTCAGGCTCGTTCCAGGGTTGCCGCTCCGACGTACTGAACAGTACGAAGAACAAATTGGTGAAGAAGTATACTGCTGATGCTACGAAGAATACCTTCCGCCATTCCGTCGGTTGGGTCTGAAGAGAGAAGATAAATTACACGATAAGTCTTGGAGCTAGGATCATTAAGAACACAATGTAACTATTAAAACTCTGATAAGCTGTTTTTAAAAAGGACAAGTAGTTATTATCACTTCAAGCTATTTGGAATACAGGAGAATCTAAATTGAAAGATTTGAACATGAGTGATACCTTGTACTGAATATGTTAACTACCTTAAACAAAACATTCTGCGTTATCACAAATGTATTTTTTTGGTAAATAGAATTGGTGGTATTATGCTAAGTTCTACTACGCTGTTACTTTTTAACTTTAACTAACCTGTCTCATACAATTAATCAAAAGATAGAAAATATTTTGCTTACAAGCAAACAAAATTCAAATTCAGTTAAGTACCTATAATAAAATTCATTGACTCTTGCTTAACAATTACTGCTTAATTTTATTTTTGACACTTTTAAGATCAAGAATCTTAGCTAGTTTATATTACGACATCTACCATTAAAAAGTAATAACTCAAAACATTATCACGAATCCTGTTACATTTTCAGTCGCCATGCGGACATATTCGCCGCATTTTAAACGCAGAAAAAACGTTCAGCCTATCGCGTTATCTTTGTAATTTCCGACGAAAATAACAAATTCTACACAAAGCCACGTTCCAGCGAAGTAAACCGGGACATCTGTGGAGGATTCCGCAGGAATAACCTCGGCTTAAGATAAGTTTTAAATGTTCTTTAAATTTAGATGAACTGGAAGAGTATTGGAAAGAAAATTGAAAGGTTCTTTAATATTTATAACATATATTACCCCATTAAAGTTGCCATTAGTGGATCTTAACATAAACATTGAGATTCAGGAATAAGAAAAAAAAAAAAATATAATGGTACGTTTTTTTTTAAAAGGCTTTTTTTATCTATTCCTTTGGGTCGGCTCATCTCAGAAATGACTGGATTGATTTTAAGGAGATAAGGAGAGAACAAGGAAATATCTCATAATTACTAGGAATACCGGCTTCTATTATTTTGGAAGAAATATCAGTGTTAAACTAAGCAACTGGGGGTCTACGAAACGAACGAAAATTAAACGTAGTTTAATTATCGCTTTGTTTTTATCATACTCAAATTTTTCTTCGTCTAATAATTTAATTAAAGTTGGTTTAGAAAATACAAACATCAAATAATTTTCTAGCGGACCACGTTCAGACCTAATTTTAGAAGGAATAATAACCGTGTTAGAAACTTTGCGAACTTTCAGCCGAAGCTTAGTTTTTCGGAGAAAGCGAGTAGGCCCCCTCGTCATTTTTAAGTTTGAATAACCGTTTTTAAGTTCACAATTTTTTTTCCGAATCCAAAAATATTTTTTCGCTCAATCAGCCTCCCATGGAGAGTCACAGCACAAATTTTCATGTAATCAGTTTTCTATATCAAGGCTGCTGATTTCTATAAATTATCATTCCAACCTACTTGCTTTGCCAATGATCATCATTCCTGCCCTTATCCTATTATAGAGACATAATTTCATTCATCGTTTCTTAGGTCTTCATTTCCCTTTAAAAGCATCCATATGCAAAAAAACTTGCGGCATCAATGATATTAAAATTATATAATACTAACTGTTCCCCGCGGTTTCACCCGCGTAAATTTCATTTCATTTAAACTTTCATCCCCTATTTTATCCCTTGGGGGTAGAATTAATCAAAATCCTTTCTTAACGAATGCCTACGTCATAAAATATACGTGCTTGCCAAATTTCATCCCGATCCGTCCAGTGGTTTAGGCCGCTAGATCATAGATGCGTTGTTAGATCACCATGTCAGTCAGTCAGTCAGTCCTTTGAGTTATAGATATATATTTAGACTAGCTTTCGTTTGCGGCTTAACACGCGTTTTAATAGTGATTAACAAAACAGCCCATGTTGATGAAACAAAACGTTAAATTGGTCTTGTACTTGATAAAATCAAACAAATATTTCTTGTTTCCAACATCAGTGTAGATAAATACCTCATCCTGTATGATGAGGCCGCAGACGAGCGGCGCGATGATGGATATGATGTTGGCCAGGAAGTTGGTGATGCCCATCAAACACGCGCTGAAGTTGGGCGCCAGGTCGATGTGCACCAACTGGAACACAACACAACCTTTCTAAGCACCATTGTAGAAAATGCAGCATGAATTGGGTCTCTTCGACGAATTTTCTTTTTAAATAAGTTCAAGGTTAATAAAAGGTCAAGGTTGACAACCTCCTCGTTTCAGAAAGATTTCGTCGGTTAAGAAAGAGATTCCTTCATTCCAAAGTATTAATCTGACTGATTCAAAAACAGACTGCATGATATGAAACGATCGTGATATGAAACCCATTTAAAACATAGACTTAGCTATTACTTGGTTTAAAAGTAGCTGCATCTCTTTAAGTGATATATATTCCGAAAGGGGCGGACATAGCTTTCGTCCGAGTTTGATCTATTATTCGCTTAAACCTTGTTTTGTAGTTAGGTTTATATTAGCCAAGTTTGACTGGCTACTATTAATTTAAATCGAGTATTTTATGCATAATTGCTCACCATGTACCCAGTGTACTGTCCAGCGTTGATCCCCACAGTGATGGTAAGCATCACCACCGCGATCACCATGTTCCGTTCGGGCGCGTACGACAGGCCGATCAGCGCTATGGCTGGACCCCACAGACCTGACAATTTACATCATCTTTTATTTATTATCCAACGGTAGCAGAAGTATTTACGAATTAGGATTTTTTCAACAGTTTTACTGTTATAGGATACTCAAGCATTGCAAAATGACACTCGATTAACTTTATTGCTGGATGCGTCATGAGAATTTGAAATTTATCACAAAGCAAATTTGTAACAGTTAGGCAAATGTCACTACACTAGTAAAAGAACCACAGCTAATAAAAAGCTGCACAATTAATGCGATCTGAGGCCTTACCATAAACCCTTATTTTCATCATAGTTCCACATGTGGCAGTGACAGACTTATACACGTCATATACATCAGTCTCATAATAGCAGATAAACTATCATGGCAATATGTGGTCATGGTAAAGCCCCTGTCCTATTGTGTTCTCATATATTATTACCATAATTATAATTTGCTATGATTGGAATGTGTTTATATTTAGTCACAAAGAAAGTTCAACATCCTACTCCTATGACGCGACAGTAGATTATCTCATCAAAAAACAAACAAATATAAACCAGTGTCATAATGACTGCGACATGCAACCTGCCCCAGGCAGTTCCAATTTTAACGGGAAGTCACGTTATGAAAAATATTATTGAAATATTTTTATTAGGATGTTGCAGTCCCCCGATTCCTCGGTATTGCCGTCCAATCTCGAAATTAATTACTTATATTCACATGGAAAACAGCGTGTTATTGTTGCCAAGTCATTTTAAGATTTTGCTGTTGTTTATCAACAGTTGAATCTTGACAGAATATTCGAGCCCAAAACTTAACTTTTAGATTCCTATTATAAAGTTATGAGTTAGTGATTTCAGAGTAAATATACCTTAGCAATTAAAAGTTTCTTATTTCTAGGAATTTAGTAACTTTTAGAATTCATAAATGAAAAAAACAAATATAAATGTCATCGAATATAGTTACGTATTTTTTGCACTCTGTTAGACCTGTGTATACTCGTATACTATAACTATATAGCTAGTGACTTAGGTATATACATAATGTACATCCCAAGATATAAAGGTGTTACAGATAGATCCCCAAACGAGACTATAAGGATGTGGACTTTACCGTTTTGCACTCGAAAATATGCAAAAAAAGGAATATTTTACTAATTTTCCACATCCACATCCAAATTCCTTTGAAATATCTTCCTTCTGCTTCTAATCATTATATTTTGTGTGACTCATGGTTATTCTATACACATATCTGATAATTGGATCGCTATTGTTCAGGAAAATTGCATCGTGCTCCGCCTTTGGTGAACTATAGAGTCCGTCATAATATGCATAGGTAATTTTCAAACCACAATATGTAATTGCAATAAGCCGTATGAGATTTCCTATCCCTCTTATTACAAAACAGGTTTAAACCAAGAGAGAGAACAGGAACTAAAACTATATCTAAGTACCTCTTTTTAAATCCATATCCACAGAAATAGATGGAGCTACTTTTACCAAGGACTATCTTAGTCTTTGTTTGTAATAAGGGGGAGAGAGTTCAGAATTTAGTTCCACACGTCTTGCAATTCAAATGTAAAGAATATACGCACCAATGGAGTTGGATAGTTTCCTGGTGTTGGACACTGAGAGCCAGTTGTTCCTGATGATGAGGTCCGTCATGTAGCCCATCGGGAAGCTGAGCAAGTACATCGACAGGTACGGCAACGACGAGAGCACTCCGTTCTGGAAATAATCACTACAGTTACTTAAATATCTGCGTTATGTCCTTCCGTGTAAAGAGTAACAGGGAGAGTAATAGTATTAGTATCTGTGCTCAAGAGTCAATGTATATCTGTGACGTTGTAATTTACTTAAATGAACCATTTTATTAGTACCTTATAGAATATTTAGAATAGAATAGAATATAATATTTGTTTATTTGTGACTTAAGGCGTACAGTTATAAAAATACAAGTTGAAATATTACAAAAAAAGATAAAAATGCCAAGTGCCCCAAAAAGGCTTCAAATCAGCATAATGCTGGCTATAAGCCAGCGCTGATCTTCCCTTGAAACCAGGGCGTGGGTGACGTCACGGCACGGATGACACGCAGATCAACACGTTTTCTGATATTTATTTAACAAATTAAGTAGCATACTTAAGAACTTTAAAAAACATAAAGAAGAAAGGTGAAATATAATCCTAAAATAACAATAATAATAAAACAACAATAAACCTAATAAAACTTACAAAAATAACAACAGTAATTGAGGCAATAAACTAAAAAAAAAGAACTAGGTAATGTTAACATACTTATACGGCGCTTGTGTCATGCCTCAGAGGTTCTTGGACTTTTAGATGTTCGCAATGAATGTTTTAAGTTTTAACCTGAAACCATGGATACACTGCAGATTCTTTTGTCTTATCTAAACTTGAGTAATGCTGCGTCGCATTTTGTGTTTGATAAATACATTGTCTTTCTTTCTTCCTACTCCTTTTCTACAATAGAATAGTGCAAGAGAAGGAACTCTCGAAATTAAACCTGTATCCCACTCCCCCTACGGTTCGTATTGGTCTCCGTTCCACTGGGTTACGAGGAGTACTCTCTTGTCCGTACTCCTCGTAACCCAGTGGAACGCACCCAGTGGGACAAGAGAGTGCGACTAAGCAACCGCTGATGCACTTTTTAATATTCCTACGCAGATGACCGAATATTGGACTACGAATATAATACCTTAATACCTTTCTACCTCAAAAAAAAATTATGGACGAAATTACTGCAGTAAATTCCGTAGTGAGATTAAAGCAGTGAAGTCATACGAAAAGTATACCCTCAGCGGTATATTACGTTTCAACGTACATAAAATAATATATATATAACAACGCTGTTCAAAAAGTTTGTACGTTTGTTTGTTCAAATGGTTTCCTGTTAATTCGGGGTCGTATTTATTCCTCTTCAATTTTCTTAATTTGTTTTTTAATACGATAGCATAGATAAATGTAGAGAATACCTATTTTCAACCTACATGTAGGTTTTCTGTCATCATTCAATGATGACACAGTGTAAGTATTTTTCATACCAAACTAAATTAATTAATTACTTAACTCAGCCCAGACGTGTGACTTACTCCTTCCACAACGTATCTAATTCATGAGATAACGGTAAGGATTATACAGGTCCTAATATGAATGTGTATGTCATAACCAATACTTACGCTCTTCAAGTCAACATTGAGAACTTTTCCCATATATGTGGGCATCTCAGTCATGAGTGTGAAGAACCCCCAGTTCTGGCCGCAGTGGGCTACGATCACGGCCCAGAAGGGGACGCTGGTCATGATCTTCCTCCACGGTGTCGGGTATCGCTGGAATATTAAGGGATTAGGTTACATTGATGACCATGGTCCAACAGGGAGTACCAATATTCCGTGTAATGTGGCTGGTTTCACTGTTTTAAATTTTGATGCGACTTATACAGGCAAGTTTTATCTATATCTATACAGATAAATAAAATTGAAGTGTCTGTTTGGAATTCCAAAATAACAAATTTTCACTAAATGCATATGAAAGTATATTATAAGGTACTGAAAAGTAAAAACCAAATTTTTATTTTTTTCGCTGTCTGTCTATCTGTCTGTCAGTCTGTTTGTTCCGGGTAATCTCCAAAACGGCTGCACCGATTTTAACAGGACATTCACTGATAGATAGTTAATAATGTTACAAGGAGTAGCTTAGGCTACTTTTATCTTTTAAAAACATAGGGTTTCGTGGGTCACCCTTTTAATTACGTCTATAATCTGCGCGGGTGATATCGCGGGGTACAGCTAGTAAGAAATAAATACAATCATCAACAATTTTACTTTAACTCTGGTGGTCAGTTAAAAACCACATCGGAAAATAGCCTTCTAAGAAGAATCGAAAACAGAGAAAACTAGGAGAAACTTATGCCTTCTACCTAATTACTCTTATTTATTTCCTATTTTTCTCATTTTTAACCGACTTCAAAAAAAGGTCATCAATTCCACTGTTTTTTTACATCATGTGGAAACTATGAATAATTTATTTAATGATTTAAGAATAAACTATCTAGATACAATATACCAAAATCTGATCTAAAAACGTTCTCAAATAAAGATTCACACACCAAAATTCAGTTCTCTTACTTCCAAGCGAATTTTAAAAGCTATTATTTCTCATTACACGACGTGAGCGCACATTGTTATACAGAAAGTTCCTGCAGCTATATTACTTTCAGATTGCTTTAGAACTGTAATGTCCTCTTAATTGGTCGGGGTTTCGCTAAATTGTGTTATATTGAAGGTATCACTTTAAATAGGATTAGTTTCCCCTAAGTCTTGAAGGTAAGTTTTAGAAGAATTTAAGTCTGAGACGAGTATAGGGAAAGTTTATTGTTATAGGCTCTGTCAAAAGTTTTGAGCGCTGACCTGGAATGAACAGTAGTAATTTTAAGGCCAACTTTGATCATTATAGCAGCGCGTACATGAATGACATTTGAAAGCTCAGAACTTACGCTATGCTTAAACCGATGATGGATGGCCCTCAGAACGAATACATCACTCTCACTCTCTCGCTGACTATTATAATAGCGTAGAAATATGGTCAGAAGCTCTTCAGGTTAGTTGACCTCACTGGCAGTGGCGTGCATTAGATATAAGCAGGTAAGCAGAAGTTACAATTTGTGATCACTGAATACACTCGTGTCGTGTGTGTGTGTGTTTAGGTTCGTATGTGTATCTTTACCAAGACGTACGTACCTACGCCGCGTCACATAGGTATGTACTTAACCTGCCTACCTATTTACTTATTGTTTATGCCTACCCCTCTGAAAATCCAATGCACGCCTCTGCTCACTGGTATGGAGAAAATTAGGTTTTTTCTCCATTACACAGAATTAAATATGCAGGTTTCCTCACTATACAACTCTCCTCTTCTAGGAATTTCTTGTTAATTCATGCGTTAAACGTTCAAAACCTATTTAAAGTTATTTCTTCGAACTTATTTTCAATCATTCTTACCTTCTGTTCTCCAACTCTCCCCAAAGATGTCTGAATATACTCAAGTTCCTCTGCAGATATAAGCTTGCTCGATTCAGGGGAATCTGAACCGAGTATCGTATAAGCTACGACCCAAATTGCCCCGAGCGTGCCGTTGGTGTAGAAGATGGCTTGCCAACCCCACGCGGTGGCAATGAATCCAGCCGCAATTAGCTGAAGAGCTATACCGAGCTGACCACCTGAAAAAATATAATAAAAATAACAACTTTTCACTAAATGCATATGAAAGTATATATGGCACTGACATGAAAAAACCTGAAAAATCTGTCTGACTGTCTGTTTGTTTGTTCTGGCTAATCGCCAAAACGGCTGGACCGATTTAAACGGGACTGTCACTGTCAGATAGAAAATTTTATTAGGAGTAACAGATACTTTTATTTAAAAAAATTATTAAGGTTCCGCGGGTCACCCATGAAATTTACTCTACGCGGGACACAGCTAAAAATAGGATAAAAAGCTGTGTACCAAGTAAAGGTTTTGTATCGTGATAGTGTGACTCGAAACGTGTTGAATTTTTTTGGACGCGGGTTGTGGTTGAATTCCAAAAATGGCAAATCGATAGATTGAGTACCTCGCATACCCAACGACGATTTAACACGTCAAAACACATACTTGGGGAACTGATAAGGAAAACATGGAAAACATGATTCTGAAATTGTTTGAAACATTATAATTATATGGTCTCTGTGACTTCCTTACGCGGTTTCTTAAGGACGGCTGAACCGATAAGTATGGTTCTAACTGCTATTAGCAGAGTCTCTGATTGACACCGTATATTTCCTACAACTAGTTATTTATCGTTTTTTTAAAGACAGTAAAACCGCATAATTAACTAAATAGTTAGATGAATTAAAAAATCGGTTTTATTTTTTTATAGGAAAATAACATGTCCAATTACGACAAGAAACATAAGACGAGTACTCGGAAAACAGCTACAAGTTTGAACTAAATGGTAGATGGTATTAAGGTTTCGTATCGGTTACTCTCACAAAATAATTAGCCTCATAACAAATGTTCAACATTTTGCCCGGTGAATGTACAACGAAAAGAAAAATAAACAATTCTAACTTCCCGGGAGTGTTATTATCCCGGTGGCTGTAATTGGATAGTTGCAGACAATATCGGTTTCTGCAAGTCTTGCTTACTTCGCTGTATTGCATGAAACGCTGTTGCAATAGCTTATTTACTCGTAGTATTATATTGTTGTGTTTATCTTTGATTGTTCGCAATTAATTGAGATATTATCCGTGAGTATATTAGTTATAGAAAGGCATGGGTGTACTTATAGTGCACCCTAATTTTACCAGATATTTTCACACCACATGCTTGACGGTGAAGTGCATTGAAAATGAAAATGAAAATGAAAATGATTTATTCAGTTTAGGCCCTGGTAAGGCACTTATGAACGTCGAGGAATTTATCACCGGTTCGGAAACTAGCCTTCTGAGAAGAACCGGCAAGAAACTCAGCTGGCATCATGTACATTTCATTACACAGTAAAATAATAATAATTACAAAAAAAAAAACATCATAAATTATTCACAATAGTGAAAATTGTATCAGCATGCATAATGCATTTGTCTGAGACGTCATTTTAAGACGTATATATAGTGCCTGAGACGGCGATAAACTCACCGTTTGTCACGTTTGCACTTGAAGATGATTATCTTCAGAGAAGAGTGGGTGTTGTTATTTATTTATTTATTTATTATACAATAAAATTGTTATTACAATACCTCTGCTTACCCCTTGGAAGAATACAAGCGCAAGCATAGGTATGTTTGTATGTATTTTGAATTCGCATATAATAGGAGGCGAGCCTATTTCCACTAACGGGCACTAATCCACACTCCGGGCTACTACTGGGACAAAATATGGAAAAACTCATGAAATATCACTTTGCCCGATCCGGGGATAGATCTTATTTGACCGTGCAACATTATCCTAGTCAGTAAACGCCTGTAATCCGAGGGTCCTGGGACATCACTGTTCATGACCCTCTACAACACCTTCACACTATTCTTGAAGAAAATACTAAAGTCACTCGGGAAAACCACGTCCGAAGGCTCGTTCCAAGCTTGACCGACCGAAGAAATAATAGCCCTTGAATAGTGGTTTATGTCCACTTCAAGCAACATCGTAATCCATATATATAAAAAGAATCCCCATTTCCCTTGGTCACGACATCACGGGTGAACGGCTGGACCGATTATGATAGTTATTTTTTGTTGTGTTCGTTATTGTCAGGTGATGGTTCTTATAAAAGAAAAAAACTAAGAAAACTGCGTGGAAAATTTTAAAATTTAAGTATTCTTCCTTAGCGCTTTGGACAATACAAACTTTTTGATGTAACCTTATGACGTTTGACATAGAATTGACAGAATACGTGCTGCATTCTCATAATTAAGACAGGGCAACGTCTGTCGGGTCAGATAGTGATAGATACAAAGAGGTGAAATTATAATTTTACGTGAAACAAACAAGTTAAGTTAATACGTTAACAAATACTGTTTACGACTAGCATTGTCCTGAGGTTACGGTTATTATACGCAATTGTTTTACAATGTTTGTAATCAACAATCCGAAAACATTTAACGACTGTAATTTTACATACACACGCTTTGTTTACACACATCAAGAAAAAATGTTATTCGTGCAAATATAACAGAAATTGTATAATGATAAACGCACCCTTTTATTTAATTCACTAGCTTTTAACTGCGACTTCGACCGCATTCTAAAGATACATCGTGCTATGTAGTAAATGTAGAAAATCAACAATTATCAAATGTGACGGAGATCTTTGAAATGACTGAATGATTAATATGATTTTGTAGGGAGAAAATAAGGTAACTTTTTTTAATAAGCGCGTGATACGCACGCAACGTAAGTCTAAATGCCAGCGGGGCCTGTACCTATGAGTTTTTCTAAAAATGTATATGTAGTGTTCACACAACGTGCATTATGGTAAAGGAAAACATCGTGAGGAACCCTGCATATGTCTGAGAAGTAATTCAAAGACGTATGTATAGTGCCTGAGAAAGCGTTGGACTTACTATCTGTCACAATGGCAATTAATTGGAACCCTAATATTAAAAAAAAATAAAAGTAGCCTTAGTTACTCCTTGAAACATCAGCTATCCGTCAGTGAAAGTCCCGTTAAAATCGGTCCAAACGTTTCAGAGATAACCCGGAACAGACAGATATCAGAGAAAACATAAAAAAAAATTTTTTAGTTTCAGTAGCGTGTATACTTTCATATGCATTTAGAGAAAAACTATTATTTTGGAATTCCAAACAGACACTTCAAATTTATTTATCTGTATGTATGTATGTATGGATGAGACGATAAAACCAGCCCTTCAATAGTGTTATCTGGTGTCAGTCACACATATCAGCTCCCCTGAAGTTTATTAGATCGACTATGGGAAGTGGATTTGCCATTGACACCCGCTTATCGTCGTTGTTATATCGAACACGTTTATTTGTTCACCTCCGATGATCCCAGATAAGAGTCACTACATGAATATTAAGCATTCTAAGGATATATTAACGTACATTTAAAATGTGTCTTGTATGTTTATCAGGAGGCCAGATCCAATGGCTGGTTTACCAAGTCACCTATCAGGTCGATGACGCAACACTAATCTAAATAATTCGGTTAATAGGTTCAAAATTCCCTTGTGTTCGTATATTCGTCACTATGTTTAAAAGTTAGTCAAAAATTTAAGATATTTTTAATTAAATTTAATTTGGTTTAACCCAGATCGCCGATTTTCCTCAAAAAAAGGGTTACAAAGGTCAGATGGCAGTCGCTTCGTATAAAAATCAGGTGATTAGCCACATCGGGTTGAATCAAGTGCCGACTCCAAATACATGTAATAAGGCCAGGGAAATTATGATTTTTAATGGGTCAGCAACACGCACCAGATGCTCCTGGCATTGCAAGCGTCCATTGGCTTTTGTGTTTGTTTGCCACCTTAGTGTAACTAAATAAGAAGATCACACCCAATCTGTTTTATTTACTGAAAGAGTTTGGTACCTGCATAGACGATAGTAGTCAACAGCCCCTTCTCTTCAATAGGGATCCATTGGCTGACGAGGTGGTGTATACAGGGGTAGATGAAGGCTTGTGTCAACCCTTGCAGCACGCGGCAGGTGCACACCAGCTGCCAGTCACCCTGCAGGTGAAGAATATTTGCGATGCAAAGAAGGATACAGATTGTGGTAGGTATTTGTATTAAAGCCACATTTACGGGGGGGGGTGTATTCATTGGTTGTATTTCTTCTCAGTAAAAGCAACCTTCCGAACCTGACGGTAACATGTATAAACCTGTGTAATCGTGTCGTTCTGTCGATATGAAAGTATTTTGTTAATATTCTAATCAAATAAAGATATTTTTAATTGAACCGATTACAACGGAATTTAATATTTTAATGATGGTCGTATATTTTTATTTTAGTTCGGAAACGGTTCTATTAATACTTACAATGTCGGCAGCGGTAGGCAAAAACAGTGAGATGAGGGAATTGATAGTGATTGACATGAGGATCAGCCGCTTGCCTCCGAACTTGCGAGCCAGCTCCCCGGCTGGCACCTGCAGGACCACGTAGCCCCAGAAGAATGACGACAGGATCACCGCCTGCACTGAGTAGTCCCACGGGAAGGACTGTCGACAAAGATACATTTTAATGTCGATATCAAAGCCGAATCCAGACATTTTCTACCTCTTTAGGTTGCACATACGTAATATGCTGTATTACTCGAAGGGGCAGAGGTGTCGTAATAACAACACCCACTTTTCACCGAAGATAATTAAGTACCAACGTGACAGAGGGTGACTCTATCGCCATCTCAGGCACTATACATACGTCTTCAAATTACTTCTGAAACATATGTAGTTTTCCTTACGTGTGAAATCACTGCTCATAAATTAGAAAAACTCATTAGTATCGGCCTCGCTGGAATTTGAATTTGTGAAGTCTGCGTAGCAGGGTGGAAAAAATAAATAAGTTTGGTTTTTTTTTTATTTGAGTACCGTATATACATACTTTGATAATATGTTGTTAGTGAAAAGCTATTAGTTTGGAATTACAAACAGACACTTCAATTTATTTACCCAAATAGATGTTTAGATAAATGTTCTTTGTATGTACAAATAACCATATTATGATTACAAATATACACTATATGACGCAAAAACAGCTCGATTCCCTCAATTACAAGTTGTTGATAAACGTTAATCGATACCTATAGTTCGTTGGTCGTCACGTTTTGAATGGAAACATGTGCATCTCGCGCCGCCCCACCCTCTGAGATAGTAGTCATTAGCCGCTTAACCTCTGTTGGAGCGCTGATAACCAGGGAGCCTAACATCATCGGTTAAACAAGCGTGTTATGAGCTTCTTAGTTTTGACAGTTTTGCGATACCAAAATTATACGTCAAAGCTATAATCTATACATACAGATAAATAAAATTGAAGTGTCTGGTTGTAATTCTAAAATAACAGCGTTTCACTAAATGCATATGAAAGTATCTACGTTTCTAACATTAAAACACCCAGTTTAAAAAAAATTCTCTGGCTGTCTGTTTGTTCCGGATAATCTCCTAAATGGCTGGACCGATTTTAACGGGACTTTCACTGACACATAGCTGATGATACAAGGAGTAACTTAGGCTACTGTTTAAAAAAAATAGTTTTCCGCGGGCCATCAAATCAAAGCTTTTTGAATATTAACGTTACTTATAACAATTACTTAGTTCAGGGGCCCAACCATGAGCTCTTATTGCAATGTTAATTCAGTTGTGCGACAGTGACAGATGTATGCACGTCACATACATCTGTCTCATAAATGAGTGAAACTATCATAGCAATAAGAGCTCATGGTAAGGCCCCAGATGCCATCAAGAGCTATGAGTCGTCAGCGAGAATAGAAGGAGCTACTGGGCATATTTTTATTCGCGTTGAGCCATACAGACGGACAGAGACGGACTCATAAAATGACAACTGCTCATTCAAGGTCATAGTACTTATAATTGACACCAAAAATGCATAAAAAATCGACAGCTTAGAGGCCTACTAGTGGCTTAATTGGCGAATTGTATGTACCGCTAACAAGATGTAGTTCGGGAGAGTTCAGGGGAGTTCGAAATAGGTCGAATCCAACTTAGAGTTCATAACCATTTCAAGAACTACTTTGTGCTATAAATAAGTGAAAATGAAAAATATTTATTCAGTTTAGGCCCTGGTAAGGCACTTATGAACGTCGAGAATTTACAACCGGTTCGGAAACTGGCATTCTGAGAAGAACCGGCAAGAAACTCAGCTGGCAGCATGTACATTTCATCGAAACAATATAAATCATATGATCATGATACAAGATCAAATTTGATAAGGTGTAATGATGCAATAAATATCTATATATATGAACAGTACTATTAGTATTGTTATTAGATTATCTGTTGCCTTTAATATCGACATTATTACGAGATAAATATAAACACGACATTAATCGCACCAGGAGGATATTATAACCAATCTTAGGCCGTTAGAGATCAATGTGATGAAATTGATAACTAATTTAGTGCTAACTATACCTATATATCTATAATAATATTATAAAGAGGAAAAGTTTGTATGTTTGTAACGAATTAGCTCAAAAGTACTGGAACGATTCTAAAAATGATTTCACCATTTGAATGCTACATTATCACTTATTAATATAGGCTACATTTAATTTCCGCACTCCCAAGGGAACGGGAACTACGCGGGTGAAACTGCGTGACGTCCGCTAGTATTATATATACGTATATTTTAGATTGCCGCTATATTGCTTACAAACAAAGGTATTGCGTCAGTAAACGTGCTTGTGACATGCAAATACAACCTTTAGTAGAAACTGGAAAACTTATGTCGTTGGATGTATATTTACTTGGGATCAACAAACAATTTGTACGGGTAAAAGTTTTGATTTCAAGCACTTTCGAACAATGTGACTATCGCTGTAAAAACTTGACCTGAATTTAAGTCGTTAAAACGTAAAGAAATGTTGTCTATTTAGTGTTTGCAATTAGCATTTTATTAGACTTCTCCATCTATCCATCGAGGACTGACGACCTTTCTCTCGACCGGAATGATACAATACTCTATTACAAGGTTATTTCATTGCTTTTATCTGTAAAGTGAAGGTACAGTGGCTGTTGGGTTGATCCCAATGTTTTACGAGAGTACTTTATACTCTACCTCTGCATTAAAAATGTTATGAAAAACTTGATGTTTTCAATACACAATACAATTACGTCGAGAGTTAATAAAACAACATTTATCTTTACATATACATATAAATATATACAATTGAAGTGTCTGTCTGTAATTTCCAAAATAACAGCTTTTCACTGAATGCATATACGATCCTGGCATTAACGAAAAACAAAATCTAATTGTGCTAATCTTCGAAACGGCTGGACCGATTTTAACGGGACTTTCACTGTCAGTTAGCTAATGTTACAAGGAGTAACATAGGCTACTTTTATTTTAAAAATCATTAGGGTTACGCGAATCACACATGAAAACTCTTCGCGGGTAAAGCCGCGAGGCACAGCTAATCTGAACTACAAACAAAGAGGTATTTACTTTTAAATAGCAAAACATTCATATTAATGTCGCGTTAATTTTTATATGGTACCCAAATTAATTGACACTTGCAAGGTGATAAGATAAGTCGCCATAATGTCGAATATATTCCACAACAACACTTCATTATTATAAGTTTATTTTACACAATTAATGTATCTAATTACATTGTAGTTCAGATTGCGGGATCAAGGGTTATTATAATGATGTTATAACTCAAATTTACACAAGTTCAATGGCAAATGTTGATAGTGTCGCGTATCTTAAATAATGCATTTGTAATCATTCTGACTATTACGAGTCTATTCAAAATTACAAGTCAACCCTTTTGAAATTTTAAGGCAAATTGGGACTAACTATGATCGTTTAAGCAGCGCGTATTAAGAACTTCTTACCTTTGACGTTTAATTTTGCGGTACCAAAATGACACGTCAGAATTTCTTAGAACGCTTTGCTTAAATCAATGATGGTAGGCCCCCTTATCAGACAATCATATCCTAAATGTGGTTCATAATAAGATTCAGGTTTCATTTAGACATTACGAAGTATTTAATTCAGTATTCTTGTATAGTATGTTATGTTCACGCATAAATTCATATTGTCAGATCCAGCAAAAAGAGAAAAATGTAACGACGCACCGTAACAGTGAAGTAAATTATAAGTGCCGCCCAAAAGGGAAAGTTAATAAAACTGAATTGCTATAAATTGTATTTTATTACTCTTTTGCAATTCAAAGAGTAAATAAAATCCTAAGTAAACATATCAAATCTAATTTAACAATCGGGCTTATGATTGTTATTCATACAAACCCAATCAAATGTTCATCAAATGAAAATGTTTGCAGTTACCCTAAATATTTATATTGGGGTTCATCCTTAGCCATCCCTTAATCCCTACTGTATGTATCTTATATTATACTAGCTGTGCCCCGCGGTTTCACCCGCGTAGATTTAATTTCATCCTTATTGTCGCGGAACCTTAATATTTTTCATAAATAAAAGTAGCCTAAGTTACTCCTTGTATCATCAGCTATCTGTTAGTGAAAGTCCCGTTAAAATCGGTCCAGTATTTTTAGAGATTATCCGGAATAAACAGACAAAGAGACAGGCAGAGAAAAACCATGGTTTTTCAGTGTCAGCAACGTGTATACTTTCATATGCATTTAGTGAAAACCTGTTATTTTGGAATTACAAACAGACACTTCAATTTTATTTATCTATATGTATAGATAGATAGATATATTGTGCCGTTCATGATCATAGTATGTTTCACGTGAGAAATTATGTTAAAACCTTTACAAAGTAATATTCTCCCGCGTTTGCGCTAACAGAAGCGATACAAAAATGTATGGAAATGACATAAATACATAAATGCATCGTGAACAGTGTTTGGGAATTGAGTGATAATGTTATTTTACTGCATATATTGTTTGAAATATATTTATCAATGTACATATTTTTCCATTTGTTATAGACGCAGAAGGTCGGTTTCAAACATTGAAGTAATTGACGCATATAACCTGCATACGAGGATCCCAAATCAATTCGGGGCAACGCTTACGCTTAGTGCGGATTACAGTATATTATGGAAGCCGACTAAATGCATGGATTATGATTATGGTATCGCGTCAAACCAATTTAAATTGAATTAAACCTTACCGCGATTTACGTGACATGTTTAAAACTATCGTCATCATTCTGTCAAAAATCATCACAGTATAGTAAGATGAGGGTTATTCCACTTACTTTTGCATTATTTTTATCTGTCATGTCCACAATGGCCATGCTCATGTTGACCCTCATGGTGAAGGCCAGCAGCATTCCCAGGAATAGCAGCATCGTCTGAGCGTGCCTCACTCCGAGGCCCACTGGAATCAGACCGAAGAACAATGAGAACAAAGTCAAAGTCAAAGTCAAAAATATCTATATTCGATTAGACTTTTTACAAAGTACTTTCAAATTGTCAGAACGACATGGATTATACATGCTACTGCCAGGTTCAGAAGGTTGCTTTTACTGAGAAGAACCTGGCAAGAAACTCAGTAATTACTCTTTTAAAAATATTATACAAAGTTATTAAACTCTATAATGGTTGAGGAGGGCGATGGCTGGCATTCTCGTCATACTTGTGAACAGGTGCTGCTTGTGGGGGCTGGTCATCTCAAGCTACGCATTTAGATATAAGTAGAACTACTAGATTTTTCTTTATGTTAATTTTTATCGACATTTGTGCATTGGAACTGTGTCCATGGGCTTACATGTCTCAAGTGATTTACTTTGTATTTTTAATATTGTATAATATTTTTGAAAAGAGTATTTACTGAATTTCTTGCCAGGTTCTTCTCAGTAAAAGCAACCTTCCGAACCTGGCAGTAGCATGTATAATCCTGTAAATTAATGTCATTCTGACGATTTGAAAGTGCTTTGTATAAGTCTAATCGAATAAAGATATTTTTGACTTTGACTTTGACTAATCTCCCTCGTACATATACAATGCCCTCGCCTGTATCACGGGGGTAGGCAGAGACTACTGCCCGCCATGTGCTATAAAAATTAAAATGGTTTATTCAGTTTTGGTCGATAAGGCACTTATGAATGTCGAAGAATTTACCATGCTCTCTATGATCTCTGCATACTTCTTTCCCCTCGATACATTCATGCTTCGGTTATGAATACTCCGAATTTGACCTTTATTGTTATTGAGTTATGATAGCTCAGAGGCTTACGAGGTGATCACGAAACTAGAGTACCCCGGTTCGAGACTGACGTTCACCGGTTCGATTTTTTCCTTTTGGTTCCTTTTTTTTCTACTTGCTTTTTTGAGAAAACGTCAAGTTTTTTTCTTTTGTGGTAAAAAGTTTAGTTTTTTGTGAGAAAAAGAAACCGAGCACAGCTCGGTCAACCAGGTACTTTGGTCATGATACCTCTTCCTTGGGCGCTCTCTAATGATAAGGTGACAAAAGCGTACAGCCCCCCTGATGGTAAGTGGCTTAGATGTCATTAGCATTATTTGGTTGCGATCTTTTGTAAGGTACAGTCTCCAAGAAAACTATGAATTTTGAACAAGAGAACTCTTAAAGTCCTACATCCATTTATAATAGAAACGTTCAAATTGAGAACCTCTTTCAATTCCAAACGTAAAATTGTATGGTAATTAGTTAAAGCGAATATTAACACTCCATTAATATTTACGATATCTCGTTTTTGTTCTTAGCTTATTTCTGCTTTAAAAGAATGTTATATGTTATATCAGCATTTAATTAATGTAAGTAATTGTTATCTTTATAGAGACTAATATTAAAATATTAGTATGCAAACATTTTTGTGTATGTAAAGTTTTTTAATATTAAACTAAAAATATAATAAAAATAAGTGTTCGAACTTACGAGGTCGTATAGTAACAACGTCGGTGGGGACTCCCATTTTGAAGGTATATTTTGTTTTGTTATATAATTTCGTCGTGTTGTATGGACATGACACCCGGCGAGATATGCACATACGTACAGGTCGGCGTCAAGTGATGACATATAGCAAATCGCTAGTTCAGTGAAGGAAAACGTTTCTCAAGCACTGGTCGGGCTGTGGAGTCGAGTTGAAGTGACATATTAACTTTATATTAATTCATCACTATTGTATTTTTCATCACTTTGTATTGATTCACCTCGTAAACAATACACCCTCTAAACTTCAGGTCTTTAGGACCTGTGGCTTAGGCTACGCGCTTATATATCAATCAAAACCGTCAGTCAGTGAGGACTTTAAATTTTATTTATTCCAACAACACAGAACTCCTGTAATTATTAAAAAGTTGCTTTGAAATAGATCAGCATAAATATTCAGCAAAACGAAAATAAGCGTTAAGTAACTGTAGTTATATTATTTACTAGCTGTGCCCGTAGATTTAGTTTCATCCTTATTGTCGCGGAACCCTAATATTTTTAATAAATAATAGTAGCCTATGTTACTCCTTGAAACATCAGCTACCTTCCAGTGAAAGTCCCGTTAAAAGCGGTCCAGCCGTTTCAGAGATTACCCGGAACAAACAGACAGACAGACAGACAGACAGACGGATAGACAGACAGAGAAAATTTTTAAACCTTGGTTTTTTGTGTCAGTAGCGTGTATACTTTCATATGCATTTAGTGAAAAGCTGTAATTTAGGAATTACAAACAGACACTCCAATTTTATTTATCTGTATAGATTATTTATGATTTTTATACTATAAGTTAACTTAACGACATAAATAGTTTATTTGCACCTAGTATTAGAATATATATTATTGGACTTTACGAATGTTTTGTACCTGCACATTGCTGTCAATTTGGAGCTGTTTCCCTTGAATGATGGATCTATGCTACTATTGTATGTTGATTTCTGATTGCTATGAATACTTGGCACAATTGTATCTTTAATTTAAAATAATATACGTCCAATACCGCCGAATACGAGATCAGTTTCGACTAACTGATAAACTATTTCAGAACGATTTCGAAACTTGCTGTTTAATAATAGTTTCGTGTATTTGTTTCCCGGCTCGAAGCAGAATATGGGTCATTCGTTGTTCAACCACACGTTTCACGGACATAGGATATGTATGTGTGTCCTTTTTATCTACACTAAAATTATAAAGTAGAAAGATTTGATTGTTTGTTTGCATTAAATAGGCTCCGAAAGTACTTGTTAAATCTTGAAAATTCTTCAAAAATATAGCTACATCATCAGCTAGTAACATAGGCTATATTTTATCCCCGTACTCCCACGGGAACGGGAACTACGCGGGTGAAACCGTGTGATGTCTGCTAGTTGTTCATAATAATAATCAACATTATACCATAATTCACGTTGACACAACTATCTTCTGTGAGAAGTGCGTGTTGCAATCACAACACCAGCCCACCCCTTCGGGGATTACGAGCGTGAGCATACGTATGTAAAAACAATAGCCACCGATAGTAAAATAACCAAGTAAATGTTTAAATACAGCTGCGTCTTTGCTCTAACGGCGGCAAGTGCTGCTACGGAACTTGGTCCCAAGTTCGGTCCCCAGGTCGTAGTAAATGTATCATAATTTCCCAGTAACAGCTCTGAGAGTCTTGATTACTTTAAGGTAATGAAAACAGGTCTACCTTACGTCGGCTTAATATAACTGGCGATAAAAATGCATGAATGTTTATTATGTAAATGTAGGTATAATTAAGAATATTCATAAGTATGATACATATCGTCATTAATTAATTATTCTAGTTTAAATTTTTGAACTCAAGCAAATCCTGTTTTAATTATAAATAACCCTATAGTATTCCTGTGGTGCTCAGGCTGTGATAGCCGCTTACCATCAGGTGAATTGTACGTTTGCCTACTTTACAGTATAAAGCAATTGTATATAATAGCTGTGATTACTTACACTCACTTTGATCGATGAATAAAATGACGTCATTCGAATCATACAAAATTCATCTCCATAGATGGCCCTGTTCCAAATGCGTACAGTTTGTATATAAATACTGTATGTAACACAAGTAGAGGTTATCAACTGCAAAAAACGCAAAAGTATATACCATTTAAATTAATGTTTAAGATAAGTCTCAATTTTATGCCTTAAATTAGACGTAATAAGATTTAATCTTATTGTTTGCTAAGCTTTTATCTCAGAGATAATTCTTACAAATTCTTTGACATTGCAGTATTAAATAATAGTTAAAGATATAATGGACAAATAATTGAGTTAATTATATAGGCCTCTTAACATGTAACTCATAAGGTCAGAGACCCACCGACCCACGGTGATACACAATGTTATGGGTGTCATATTGACGTAATACAATGTGTTTTATTGTATTACTAGCTGTGCCCCGCGGTTTCACCCGCGTAGATTTCGTTTCATGCTTCATTTCGCGGAACCCTAATATTTTTAATAAATAAAAGCCTTAGTTACTCCTTGAAACATCAGCTACCTGCCAGTGAAAGTCCCGTCCAAATCGGTCCAGCCGTTTCAGAGATTACCCGGAACAAACAGATAGACAGATGGACGGACAGACGGAGAAAAAATTTAAAAGTTTGGTTTTTTAGTGTCAGTATCGTGTATACTTTCATATGCATTTAGTGAAAAGCTGTTATTTTGGAATTACAAACAGACACTTCAATTTTATTTATCTGTATGTATAGATATAGATTGTATGATATTTTTAGCGTATTTCATATTATAATGCTACACGTATCAAACAATACGAGCTATTTAATGAGCTTGTCTGCATATATTTGCAAACGATATATATTTAACTATCTGTGGCCCGCGGCTTCACACGCGTTGACTTAATTTGATGATAGCTTATATTGGCGAAACCTTAATTTTAAAAAGTACCTAGACATTAAAAACACATCTGCCTACCCCTTCGGGGAATACAGGCGTGAGTCTGTGTATAATTGCTATACTAGCTACCTATGGCTCTCGAACAATAAAAATATACCAATTATAGTTGTTAAAAAATATTAGTTTTTATGAGGACGAAAGATTTGTTACAGAAGGAATGAAAAAAGTTTTTTTTTTCGCACCGACTTTATTCGTACTTTTAAAAAAAGTTCAATTAGAAATTACAAAACCACAGAAATAAATTTATAAATCTATATTATATGGTTGTAATGGCTGAATTGGAATTCACCTTGATGATAAGCGGAATTGAAACCAATGAAAAATTTCAAGAACCATTGACGTCACGCGTCTGCTGTCTTTGTATTCCCAATTTAATTCATAAACTAGCTGCTCCCTGCGGTTTCACCCGCGTAGATTTAGTTTCACGCTTAATTTAATATTTTTCAAAAACAAAAGTAGCCTAAGTTCTTTATAACATCAAATATCTGCCAACGAAAGTAGGTAAATATCATTATTTTTTTATTTTCTGTCTGTCTGTCTGTTTGTTTCGGCAACTCTCTGAGACGGCTGGGCCCATTTTAACTGGACTTTCACTGGCAGATAGATGAAACTATGAAGACAAAAAGTAGCTTAGAAAAAAACATTAAGTAAGGTATTTTTATTTTAAGCCATACGCGAGTAAAATCGTGAGAAACATCTCTCATTATTGTAAGAAATACTGAAATAATCAAAAGATTTTGTTCAATACTCCATTAGGTCTAAATCACACAAGACCCAAAGAATGTCCTTCAAATTTAAACAAGAAACTAAATATTAGGGATCCATTACTGGAGTTGGCACAAAATATGGAAATTAATTTAAATTGAAAGGTCTCCCCGGATTGAAATAATCCAATTGGTCGGAAGTGGGTACCTACAGTCGGAATTGTTTATATATTATTGATTTCAGAGTGAATTACTCGATCGGCGCCTATTTAGTTATAATGGGCCCTTAATTATATATAACATATAAAATTCTCGTTTCGCGGTGTTTTTGTTCGCAATCTCCTCCGAAACAGCTCGACCTATTTATATGAGAATCTCTGAATCAATTAGTCTGAGAATCATATATATGGCAATACAATGTTTGCCGGACCTAGTGGTCAGTCGTGACAACTTCGGTATTCTATTGATAGAAAGCGCCTGCTCCCAACACCGACAAGCCAAGGCGGGTGTTAGTTTTAGCTAATTGTGTAGTGGAAGTGATGAGAAGATTAGGGTATGTTACGTAAATACATAATATGCTCACGTCTGTATTCCCAGAGCGGGTAGGCACACATCTTGTAACCGCATTTCGCCAGTTATGTTTTTTAGTCCCATGTCATAGGGCCTTGCAGTAGAATTAAGTTTTAATTATACACCAATTGAGGAGGAAATGTTCGAATTAATAACTCATACCAGGAAAAAATCGAATAAAATGAATAGCACACATTGCAAAATGATTGTAACTAATTTAGTATCAATCGCGATCTTTACATGTGAAGTTGAATCATAATATATTTTAATAATCGTTCTCTATGTGACGGCGAGCTGCAAATTACCCAAACATCTATACGATTGACCAGATTTCTACTCCAGGCACCATATCTGAAAAGTAAACTCGTACAATGAGATTGTCAAGCCTAATTTACTTGGAAGTTTGCAAACATCAGTCTTCAGAAGATAATATCGCAATTCAGTGCCTCTTGTACGCTTGTGTTATAACATCAGTGCTCATATCAGTCATTGGTCTTGTATCGTGGCTCAAGTGGTCGGAATTCAGAAGAATCGAAAACTATGTTTTTATGAACACAATCTTGTCTGGTTTTTTCTTGAATGTTGTATATTTTTTTATCTTTAGGAGGTATGTTATATTTCACACCACATTTCATTTTATGATCTGTTGGATATTGTTGCTGACTTTTGCGTTTGCCTTTAACATCTGGTTGTCAATATGTAGTGCTATGTTCTACTTACAGATAGTGGTTGTGTTTGGGGTACATGTGAATAGGAAGTATATCAAATGTGCAGCGTTAGGGTGGCTCATGCCTCTGGTGTGCGCTATTGTCATACAGTTTACTGTCAACCTCTTTGAATACGACTCACCTCATTCAATGTATTTGACAGAGCTCACCGTGCTCATCATAGTGTTCTGTCCTGTTGTTATAAATGTGATCGTGTACGTCGCAGTGTTGCGTGCTTTATTGAAGAGCCCCAATGTAGACACGAAGCGACGTATTCAGTTATCCACGTTAATATTCGTGATGACTGGCTCAGTAATGTTAGCTGGAATTTCAGTTAAAAATTTCAGTGTTCATATAACTATTGTTTTAGTGCAGATGTTGATAATAAATTTGTATTTTTTGTTATTTAAATCGAATTGGGAAGTGTGGGGTAAGGCTTTTAGATCGACGCGGTGCATTTTCCTGAAATTATTGAATAAAAACGAGTCTGAGCACTTCACTAATTCCGTTGTGTTGACAGACTTGTAGGGAAATACGATAATGCTTTGAAATTAGCAATTAGGCATTAATTTCAAAATGCAGTTAAAATATAGAATTAAATATGATTTCTAATAACTTAAGTGCCGTGACGTCACACCACAAGGTATATGGTGATGAAAATGAAAATGATTTATTCAGTTTAGGCCCTGGTAAGGCACTTATGAATGTCGAGGAATTTACCACCGGTTCGGAAACTAGCCTTCTGAGAAGAACCGGCAAGAAACTCAGCTGGCATCATGTACATTTCATTACACAGTAAAATAATAATAATTACAAAAAAAAAAAAACATCATAAATTATTCACAATAGTGAAAATTGTATCAGCATGCATGTGTAAAAAATAATAATTAAAAAGGTAAAAACAATACCAAATGATTTACATATCATGTTTGATGAAAAATCAACATGATGTTACCTGAATTAATTTATATAATATTATGCAAACTTCAAAACTTTTGTATCTATATTTTTAGAGAGGATAGAAGAAACAATTAAAAAAAAACAAGTATAAGGGTAATCTTGATTTTTTATATCTTAATATGAATTATACATAACAGAATATGCTTTTCATTTTATTATTAAGACGTGTAATAGTTCACACACACATGGTTAATGGCAATCAAATAGTAATCAAAAACAATAGTAAAAAGTAGGACGGAAGGACTCACATGTACCACAATAGTCAGAGTTCCCACGAGACGTGTGCACGCACCGAGCGATAGCAAGCGAATGACTCGACACGGTTTTTTTTTTTTTTTTTTTTGGATATGGTTCCTCGCAGTTGGTAGGGGGGAGTTACCTCCACTGCTTAACCGGACTATAGGGCGAGACCCAAGGGCCTCCAGCCGAGCTTAAACTTAAATACTAAGCAACACAGCAAAGGGCGCCCCGGTGCGGGGCTCGGACCTCGGCTTAGGGCGTTGCTGGGGGATGAGCTAGGGAGCTGGATCTGAGTTGTATTATTTAGGGACGTGTTTAAGGCTAGTGGCTCGGCGCGCGCCGGCCCTAGCAGAGGACGGGGGGGACGATGACGTAGAGTTCGCGACGAGCCTCGCCGGCGAGGACGGAACAATGGTCGGTTTGGTGTGTGCTTTGGAGACATTGCTTGCTGAAGCAATGTGATATCGTCGTCAGGGTCAAGGAGAACGTGCCTCGGACGGCGTCGGGAGGAAGTCGACACGGTACCTGCACTCGTTATTTATAGGTGATCGTGACTAACGAGGAAGGGGTACGTTTGCTATTTTCTAACAATATACATTTGGATCATATCCCAAATGTGTTGATTACCTATTTGTGGAATTATCTACATCTGGTTGTTACATTTCTTAAAAATGATTAAGTTAAATACTAATACTACGCGGGAGCTCATGGTAAGGCCCCAGTTCTATTATTTCAAAGATAAAACAATTACCGTTCATAAAAACCGAATTAAATTCATCAGTTGCACATCCTTTATGCTCTCGTTTCTTTGTTATCTGAACTGTATTCATTAGTCTACACTCTGCACTGTAGGGAGACTAAACAAATATACATAGTTTCATACCACGAGCATTCAATAGAGAGGCAACAGAAGGACGGCTTCTTACCGCTTCTTTAAAATTTACACAAGTTTTGTTCCTTGCTTTGATCTAAGTACCCTATCTTCCATCTTCGGGTTTAAAGCCACATTTCAGCAAAATATGTTCAGCGGTGAAAATGAAAAACAGATAAACATGCAGAGACACTTTCCTCTTTATAATATTTACATGATTTGGCATTGGTAAAGCGTTTTACTCTAACGTTACCAATGGAATTAGCTCAAGATAGTATCGTGTGTGTCTGTTTGTTTACGATTCTCGACCAAATTTTTGACTTACGATTTCTTAGTCTATATATACGGATGTGTGCGGCACGTTACCACAAAGTTATGGAACTCGCCTTCTGTATTTTTTTATTTTATACCACGAGGCATTTTTGTCGCATTTCTTTGTGGCAAATGAACCTAGTATGATCGTCGTTAAGGTTGATGCAACTATAACCGGAAAATTTAACTTTACATAAAATTATAGGAGTATTAACAATTTAAATTTAAGTATTGTGTAGGAAAATGTTGCAGTATTTCAACATGAAAGTCATAATTTAAGTAAAAACGAAATACTGATTAACTGTGTGTATTATGTAAATTGTTAATTGTTGGGTTTGAAGCCACGCTGCCACTTACAGCTGTGACCCAAATAGGCACTGGGCTGCGACAATGATCCGGCGGTGAGGATATTGTCAATCCCAATATTGTCTGTTTTTTGTCACAATTAATTTACACTGAGGTTTGTAACCGCATATCCAATGCAGGCAACTAAACCACACAACTAACAACATGTTATCCATTAAATATTATGAATGTCTTTATACTCTCCCAGAAAAGCCCAAAGGCATAGACATATTCTAAACTCACTTTGCATCTTTTCTCTTCAAAATATCTTCTTTGACTAGCCTTTTAACACAGTACTTTCAAATCGTCAAGATGACATGATTTTACAGACAGACATGATGTTCCGGGTAATCTCTGAAACGGCTGGACCGATTTTAACGGGACTTTCACAGGCAGGTAGCTGATGTTTCAAGGATTTTATAATATAACTAGCTGTGCCCCGTGGTTTCACCCGGGTAGATTTAGTTTCATCCTTACTGTCGCGGAACCCTAATAATTTTAATAAATAAAAGTAGCCTACGTTACTCCTTGAAACATCAGCTCACCTGCAAGTGAAAGTCCCGTTAAATCGGTCCAGCCGTTTCAGAGATTACCAGGAATAATCCGACAGACAGACAAAGAAAATTTTTAAAACTTGGTTTCTTAGCGTCAGTAGCGTGTATACTTTCATATGCATTAAGTGAAGAGCTGTTATTTTGGAATTACAAACAGACACTTCAATTTTATTTATCTGTATAGATATATAGATTACCGCCATCGTAGATAGCTTGCCAAAGTGCCGAGTGATTCCGTAGTAGCGTTTCTCCACTCGCTCATAGATGGCGCTACTCGCTAACAAATGCGAAGTTTGAGTACAAATACACGAGAACCTAAATCGCGCAATAAGAGTTTTCGAGGCATTGCAGCATATATACAAGTTTCCAACTAGAAGTTGGAGCCGGTGTTCCCCAGATCTTTCCTTTACTGCAGATGAGCATGATCGCTCGGTCTCCTCACAGTTCTATCAGACTATACTATATAATTGTTTTCAAACACAACGCAGCTTTCCTCACAATCTTTGACATATTTTACTTCATTCTACCCTAGAGCTGGTGGTGTGACATCACTGCACTTAGGTTTTCGACCTTTTCGGACACCAGTAAATAAAAGCTGTCTTTTACAGCCATATACAAAACTACTAACGACAACTAAATTGTGGAAATGCGTTAATAGTGGTAAGTTTTGATATTGTGAGTCTGTGTCCGAATTTACCTTAATTTTAGTTTTTTATTTTTTTACCGCATTGTTTGATAACTCTTATCGTGTATATACAGTAGGTATGTACGCACCACCTAATAAACTACTCGTATTTGTAACAATTATCAAGCGTATGTTTTCAATTATAATATTACAGAATCAGATAACGCGTTTGGTTATTTCCGGGAATGAGTTAATTAATGAATTTCAGTCAGAACTCTATGTTTTAATTAACTTATCCTAAACATTAACTTGATGTATTTGTTACTGTTTGAAGAGTGTAACACTACATTGGTTAATGGACTTATATTAACTAAAAGAAAAATAAAGTAAAGATTCCACCACACCAACCAGAACCAATCTCAAATGTTTAATGGTGCAGGAGTAAACTCTACTTTAGCCACACTTACCTCATTCACTTCATCTTCATTCGTCAATACATGCTTGAAATTGCTTTGTTTTTTATAACATGCCTCCTCTTTTGACAATCAACATTCATAAACACGGTTTGAAAATGAAAATTATATTCAGTTCTGTAGACTCTGCTAAGGCACTTATGAACGTCGACGAACTGACCACTGCGGCGTTAATCACCAAGGATTCTCAGCGTCGAACTCGACGACGAATCAGCTACCTGCCAGTGAAAGTCCCGTTAAAATCGGTCCAGCCGTTTCAGAGATTACCCGGAACAAACAGACAGACAGACAGACAGAGCAAAAAAATTATACTTGGTTTTTAGTGTCAGTAGCGTGTATAGTTTCATATGCATTTAGTGAAATGTTGTTATCTTGGAATTACAAACAGACACTTCAATTTTATTTATCTGTATAGATGTATGGATAATAAGAATGTTGTATACTCGTAAATGTTGTGGACGACGTTAAGTTAAAGACAATGACGATAAGCACGTTTTCCATCATCTTGAGTACATTATTGATTTCTTTTTTATGATTCCATTGAAATTCAAATTGAGTGGCGCTATGCTATTTAAGATATTTTATTTGTTACAGAAAGATTAAAATTCTTTTGTTCTTTGTAGGCCTAGACAAAGCGCCTCTATCTAGCTACCTCTATCCTCGCGCTTTGTATATAGAAACCATACAAAGCTACCGAATGACATATGTCACGTGCCTGATATACATACACGTGTCATTCCCATATATTTTGTCATAGGCCTGATTTCGTTCTGTCAAGCTGTTATCTAGCTCAATAGTATCACTATTGTCCGTATTTACCTTCTGTATAAGTCAAGTATGTAGGTTAGAGTAGTAGTGTAATACAATGCCGATAGATGGCGCTAATTATATTGTGAATCGCGCTATAGAGATTCTCTGCGGTATACGTATAGACTTGCTGCATAATAAAAACTATTATGTCTTTGGTATTACAGTAATTTTTGAAGGATTGGTTAATAAAAAGGTCAAAGTAGTTAAGTACTCGTTCTGCATGCAACGTTTTTGTTCTCAAAATGACGATGCCCCCGTTGTTGTAGCTTAATTATGTGTTCAATATAGGCTTTCATCTCAAATAGGGCAAACTCATTGGTAATCCTGAAATAATACAAAGTTTCGCAAAGCATTATATTCACACAAATATCAGTTACACATTCGAGTCTGAAAATGGCAAGGTTGAAGAAAAGTTTTACGCTGGTGGCACATCAGCGGTAACTCTCTACTAAAACCTGTCAAAATTACAGAATTGCAAATAATGCAGAAGGATAAGTCGAAGTTAAGAAAGTGTATTTCATTGATCCGTTACATGAGAAATAATATCACAAGAAATTAATCACAACAGGCAATTTTTTTTTAGAAATTATTAAGGTGCCTGAGAAGTACCACGAACAAACTCAGTCAAGCACCTCGTCGGAGCTATTTGAACATAAAAAAAAGTATGCTCACACCATCCCAGAAGGGTCCCCGAAGGGGTAAGCAGTGGTATTGTAACGACAACACCCACATTTCACCGAATATGATTAAGTGCCAATGTGGCAGAGGGTGAGTCGAGCCGTTTCAGACACTATACATACGTTTTCGAATCACTTCTCAGACATGCAGGTTTCTCACAATGTTTTCTTTAACCGTAAAGCACGTGGTGTGTAACTGCTAGCTGCGTAGCAGGCGACTGCTTAAACCCTGCGGCCAGCACTGCTCGCTATTTAAACAATCATAATGTTTTGAAGTGGTGTGACTATTCTCCGAGTCGTTCCAAACGTTAACTTCGGTAAAAGCCGCTGAGTTGGTATGTTTTTATTCCCAATTTTGCTTGAAACACTCGTGAAAAGGTTTGGAAGTGTTAAAACTTGAGCGCTGAGATTCATTGGCGTCCTGCCATTATTTCCTACATTCTTTATTGAAGGCAATTCTTTACGTCGGCTCACAGAACAAATTGTGGGACGGAGTTTCAACATTTTTCTCTGAAGAATTTATATTATTCTCCTAAATTAGTGAGTTGGGTGATGTATTTATATGCTTTCAGTTGTTTTTAGGACGAAATACAATGAAACCGTATGAATTATGGTTTGCTCGTTCCATTTGTTCAATGAGGTTCACTCACTCACCACTGTTACTTTTCATACCGAAAATCTAAAGGGTTCTCGCGGGATACACGATTAAAGTAAAATAAGTTTTTTCGCAGGAAAAATCGTAATGTACTGCTCTGATATTAAATAAGTATTTTGGTCAAATACGTTTACTGCAGGAAAATATCTCATTCCCACGGGAAAACAACTTCTTCACGAAATGTAAGGTGAAATATAATATCAAAACTATTTATGTAACAAAGTAACAAGTTATGTCCTGAACGTTTTTATGTATGTTTCTTTGAGTGTTACAGTGTTTGAGTGTGACAGCTAATACATGCTTGGACTCGACACCTATTACACTTGAGAACCTTAGAGACATTATGCAGAAACAACTTCAAGAAAATAACAGATCAATCATATCACAAATTAAAGATACAATCCAAGCAGAAGTCTCCAAAGCAATCGCTGAAATACAAGAAACCTTCAAAAAAGAAATTGATGCCCTAGCCGCCCAAAACCAAAATAGAAAGGACGAAATAAATATCATAAACTCAAGAATAGAAACACTTGTCAAAGAAAATGAAAATCTAAGAAAAGAAATTACCGCACTACAAACAAATACTACACACCCCATACAAACTCCCCGTAGCGAACAAAATACCAAGAAATTTGTTATTTACGGCCTCGCAGAACACTACAAAGAACAGGAACAGGAACATGAACTACACATGAGGATCATACACATTTTCAGAGAATGTCTAGAAGTGGACCTGTCCGGATACATCGAGGACACTTTCAGATTAGGCAGATATAATAACCGCTATAACCGCCCGTTGGTTATAGAGCTGATGAGCAAAAGGATGACCAAATATATAACTACGAATGGCTACCAACTCCAAGGAACACAGCTCTCAGTATCAGAATTCCTAGACGAAAATGCGAGAAAAATAAGAAAACACATGAAAAACGAAATGCTCTTAGCGCGGAATAAAGGATTGCATGCAGTAATACGTAATAACCAGCTATTTATAGATGGAAAAAAAACTGACTTGATTCAAGAAACATCACAGCAACGAAACAAAGATAAACAAATTGAAGCGACTACCACTACTAACAAGATGACCAAAAATATAAGTCACAATATCAACGACACAAGACAAGAAACACCAAACAAGAAAAGGAAAGCCGCCTCCAGCCTCACTAAAGGAAGAAGAAACACACATCGACCCGAACAAAACCCCCACACCAATCGCAGAGATGCGACAAATTACAACGATTCATTTCGCAACCAGCGATTCTCAGTTTAATATAATATTCCAAAATTTTCAGAGTATCTGCAATAAGATCCATCTGCTAGAAACATTTCTTGATCAAAACAATGCATACCAAATAATATGTGCATCAGAAACCTGGCTCTCCGAAGGAAAACTAGATATGCTACAAATGGATGGATATAAGGTCGCATCCGCATACTGCAGGAAGAGCCGAGGAGGCGGTGGCGTCTGTATCCTCGTCCAGGAACAAATAGAATGTATCGAGAGACCTGAAATAGCTCTTATGTCGTTGGACTACTGCCTAGAAGTTTGCGCGACGGAACTGCCAAAAGAAAATATTCTTCTTGTAAGCATGTACTGGAACAGACGAGGTGAGGATGAGTTCTTATATATTCTTGATTATAATTTAATAAGCCTAGTAGTGCCTCTCATGTTTTGCTGTGCCCTAACAGGGCTTATGTTAGCTTGCTAAGGTTATCATTATAATTAAGATTATTTTGTATATTAATGTAACTAACATAAACGCAATAAATAAATAAATAAATAAATAAAGTGTACATGGCACAGGACCAATTTCAATGATTGTATCTGTGTCGGTACCTTTTATTTTCCAAGCGAACAAAGTCGCGAGCAGAGGCAAGTTAGATAATAATAAATTATTCAAACACCACAAAGTAATGAATAACAAAATAACCAATAAGCTTAACAAAGGTTTCAAAGAGGGTTGAACATTGCGAACAAATTTAAATAGCTGTAAAACGAGGTAATTTCCTGAACACCACCAAATCTAGAAGCCATTACAGACAGGTAATTGCAGACCGACCCAGATAACCAACCACGTATTTTATTAACTAGTAAAATGGCTCACTTTTTATAATGATTTTGTGTTCATTCATATCTATTATTATTACAAACTTTTCTGCAGTATTAAATATCTTCTCTTTTAGCATAAATGTATCCGAAGTCTCCCAGTTGTTCAAAATTAAATTAAGCACACAGATAGCTGGATTGAAATAATGTGATTATTTTTATGCCTAAAAAATTAAAGATACATTCGAAAGATTTCATGAACAAAATACCTTACAGTTGAAGCGGTAAGCAGAGCAGTATTTAAAACCTATACCTACAGTACGATTTGGTATCGGTTAATGCGACGCCTCGCATCAATAGACAATTATATCGCCCTCCTGCGGTTAGACTAAAAGATTTGGAAAAACAAATCACCACTTATCTCTGGCTTCTGATCAAAAAGACCGAAAAAATGGCATCCCCTTTACGACACAGGTAAATCCAAAAATATCACCGCTCGCATTGTTTACAAGGTTAACCCGTCGCCTCATCAACAAAATTGTCGGGAGAGCCTGAAATATCGCGCCGGGTCATACAGACCTTAGGTAAGGGATAAAAAGGAGTTTGGCAAAATTCAACCCTCGCGCGAAAAATGTGGGATGGGCGCTTTTGAGATCAGAACAGGTCAAATTGGATCCTTTATATATAAGCTACTTAAATAGTTGCGTTAAATGGAACGCTTACACAGTGTTTGGGGTGCTTCGACCTTCCCTAAACTCATTAAATTTCACAAGCTATTCTTTATCAAAGCCAAAGGGATCTTGTGGAATATTATTACTTGATCCCCTAATAGCCCGGCGGTTTGTAGCCTTCAGCGACGAAGTTTTAGAAGTGACGGGTTCAATTACAGCACAGAGCACGGAAAAAATTTGATTTTTGTATGTAATTATGTAGGTACCGCATCTTGTACTTTCATATACCTACACTTAGTGAAAATCTATTAATTTGGTATTATAAACACACCAATTTTATTTATCTCTACAAATGTATAGATATAGTCAGAATGGGCTCCAGTATTTACGATGCAGGAAAAACCATGTATGCACTCAGTATTAATAATACGCATTTGAACACTCGCTAGCGAGAAATGCTCGTCCCATATATTTTCTCGCACGTTTCAAAAGTGAGGAAATATTCATAGGGGTAAAGTATCCTCAAACTAAGTAGAACCTCTAAGTTCCGGGAAATTTGTTATATCTCTTACTCTGTTATATCTCTAGTTCAATTTCGCTAGCAAGTTTACTTCTGAGGCACTGAAGGTTTATTTCACACTTTTAATAACCTTTTTATCTCGTATCTAACCAGCACCTATTGCTCAGAGAAAAGCATTAAATTAATAGCCGGCTATTTGTCTAACATCCGTCCCTAAGCTGTATAACACTGCAACCCACACAAACGCTTAAGGCTGGGATGGGAAACGATAACATTTATATATTTTCTTCACTTGATAAATTTAAAATTTTGAGGTGTGAAGCGGCAGTGTCCGCCAATTGTGCTAATGGACGGATTTATTTTAATAGTATAAACTAGCTGTGCCCCGCGGTTTCACCCGCGAAGATTTAGTTTCTTCCTTATTGTCGCGGAACCCTAATATCTTTAATAAATAAAAGTAGTCTAAGTTAATCCTTCAAACATCAGCTACCTACCAGTGAAAGTCCCGTTAAAATCCGTCCAGCCGTTTCAGAGATTACCCGGAACAAACAGACAGTCAGACAGACAGACAGAGAAAAATTTTAAAACTTGGTTTTTTAGTGTCAGTATCGTGTATACTTTTCATATGCATTTAGTGAAAAGCTGTTATTTTGGAATTATAAACAAACACTTCAATTTTATTTATCTGTATAGATGTATAAATATGCTCACGCCATCCCCAAGGGGGTGTTGGTGCCAACGTGAAAGATGGTGAGTCAATCGCCGTCTCAGGCATTTTACACAATGACTTTGAATTTCTTCTCAGACATATGCAGGATTCCTCACGATGTTTTCCTACACGTGGGGAGAAATACTACACCTACTTAAGTTCTCTATATAATATTAACCTTAAGCTTGGTAAAGGGATAGCTTAGACCCTCAAGACGTAGGGTTTGACAAAAAGCACACATCACGATGTCTAAGCTAAAGATTTTAGATTTTGGTCTTTCTGCCTTCTACAAATTATTTCAATACAGTCTCCCGCCCGCCCAACAATAATTGGGTGCAGTTCAGATGTACAATGAGTATCTTAAGTAGCAAGTACTTGTAACGAGTAAGTAACTAAGTTTCGACGAGCGACGCTCAAGTGGTAAGTTATGTTAGTTCTAAGTTACGAGCGGGGCCAGTTAAAGCGGTGAGTTCTCCCATAAATCAACATTCAATATTTCCTGCCATCGGACTTTGAGCCTTTTTGTCTGTTTGTGATTCGTATACTAGATATTCAAACGGAGGATTTAATAGAGGTGAAACTTGAATGGCTGTCAGTAACGTGCTGCTCTCATGACCAACGGCAGGTCATGACAATATATATGGTCAGTTCGACACCATTAGGACAATGATATATTATTATTTACTAGTAGGTAATCTTTCTTTATTGATGTCTGAGGTTGTAATGTATTGGATTTATTCAACACATTGGTGCACCAGTTACTAGGTCCTTGGGAAGTTGAAGAATACTCGTAAATATTTGTCATGGTGTGGACATGATACGCGGAGGGTTGAAGACGATTGGCAAAAAAGTTTGATGATTAATGAGGGTGGTTGCAAGGGGAAAGGACCTAATTAAGAAACGATTGATGGATTGTGTCGAAGATGATAATATTATGCCTGATATATAGAATAGGGAAAAACACACATCGCCGACCAAAAATATGTTTTGTACCGAATAGTACTCTGGATAGTATAGGCAAATACACTATTGGACCCGACAGACGTTGTCCTGCATAGGTAAATAACTTAGATATCGACTGCAGCCGGGCTTCCGGTACACCACCCAAACGTATACAAAAAATAATTCAAATCGGTCCAACCGCTTAGCAGGAGTTCAGTGACATACACACACACGTACAGTATGATTATATATATAAAAATGTGCAAAATATAACAGGTACCTTTAAACCACCTACGTGTACTTATGACTGGATATAGGCAGTAAAAGTATAGAAAATAGACTTTATGTCGACAGCCCGTAAAGGGTGAATTCAACCCTCTTACACCCCTATAGAGACAACTAGTATCTACTTTAATCACTAATTAAGACAAAGAACTTGAACAAAAGAACCCATTGGATCCGGAGGTGGTCGTAAAAGCAACCCCGGAAATAATGACAATTAACTGTCCTCACAATATACATAATATTGGTGCCAGAAGGGCGGTTCCTTACATTTGGAGAAGATCTACAATTAAATGAGGCGGTATTCTAGAGTTTAACTTTAGAGCGAAATACTCATCAATGACATTGATAATGACTATTAAAATAATGTGTGTGTGGAATATATTAAAATTAATTATTTAATTCAGGTCGTGGAGCTTATGAAGGTTGAAGAAATTACAACCTACGGAAACATGCCTTCTGAGAAAGTTGATAAGGAACTCGGTTGTATGGAAGTTGGCTGGCCTACTGTATGTTTTTACTTTGTACATTGGACCATCACAAGTCACGGAATGTTGGTCAATGCGGCTAATGGGGTATGCAATATGCTTTTATACTAGCTGTGCCCCGCGGTTTCACCCGCGTAGATTTAGTTTTATCCTTATTGTCGCGGAACCCTAATATTTTTGATAAATAAAAGTAGCCTAAGTTACTTCTTGAAACATCAGCTACCTGCCAGTGAAAGTCCCGTTAAAATCCGTCCAGCCGTTTCGGAGATTACCCGGAACAAACAGACAGACAGACAGAGAAAAATTTAAAAACTTGGTTTTTTAGTGTCAGTAGCGTGTATACTTTCATATGCATTTATAGAAAAGCTGTCATTTTGGAATTACAAACAGACACTTCAATTTTATTTATGTGTATAGAAGATATATACGGGGCAAGAAGCGAAAATCTCTCTCAATTCTTTATCATTCATACTCTTTCCCTTTTTTGACGAACCAAAGAAGTCGAAACTATATTGTTCTGTTGAAAATGAAGTAAGTCTCATAACTTTATACATACGCCAACAAACTTGCCTAAACGAATAGGGAAGAAAATAGGGTACAAATAGAATGAACTGAATGAAGTGTGGCACCATCTTGAGGGTAAATAAGTGGTTGTGCTTAAACGACGTCACAGAATAAGCTAGTGGATACTAAAACAAACCAAGTTCATAAAACCACAAAAGACACTCTGAGAACTGCAGAAATTAAAGTGTTGAATCACATAAATGATTTTAATATAAACTGCAAGATGCAAGTTTACTGTCGTCTGGTTTACTCGCTTTAATAACGTCTGCATTACTCGCCTTTGCCTTTTTAATATATACGAGCATAACTCCAAAAGTCCCAGTTCTCTTTGCCACAGACACCACTGTGTTGGAGCTTCTAATAAAGAGAACTATATTAATATTCAAACCGAGTCAACCGTTCCTGTGTGGATTTTGTACTCTTCTAAAGAGCATAATTATATTCTGTTAACTTTACTGTTAGGATGTATGTTTTGCTTGAGTGTGGCATATGACCACGGCTGAACATCACTTGATTTTCATTATCAAGCTCTGAAATTATCGATTTAAGAGTATGACGAGCTCAAGCCCGTAAAATAAGATTATTGTATTGTGTGTAAATGAAAGGTTTTGATGAAATTCCATTGGAATCGAATGAAAGCGTCATCACATTATCATCTCCGTGGGCTTATCTAAGACATTGATGGGGTTTGCATTAGATTTTACTCGAGGTGGCTGGTCACTTGGCCGTGAAAAGTAGCATGTGTTATCAACAAATATCTTAATTTCCATAACTTTGTCATAGAATTTCCATAGTAAACTAGAGCAGTGTTCAAATTGTTAAAACCAGTTAGTATATTCACACGTAGTAATTGAATTGTACTGCTTGCTGGACCAAGTTAGTGAATGTAAACTTCCAAAATCCCTCAATTTACAATGTAAATATGCTCGACCCTAATTTAATTATATGAAAACAATTGAACGTTTTATGATACCCAGTAAAGTAGGATTTATAAATTAAATATGAAGTTATTTGAGGTGTTAAATATACTTTTGCCTAAAACAACCAATAGGTTATGAGAATAATTAATTTAAGCGTAACAAGTACGAAGGGTGAGGTAACTAACATCCCTCATTTTCATAAAAGATATTTAGGTACTAATGTGACAGGCGGTCAATCTATTAGTTTGTATGTACCTGGCGTTCTTGTAACATTTCAAAATGAACAATATTCTCAAATAAGATGTTTTTGATAAAATCTCATTTTCTTGCCGGTTGTTCGCAGAAGGCAAATTTCCGAATCAGTGGTATTTTCTTCTGGATGTACTCGTTCTTAAGTGTCGTACCATATTGTAATCAGAAAAGTTATCTTTCATTTAATACTTTAATCCCCTATTGATATTTTGGTGTCGTAATGATTGGTGTATAATGAGTAAAGCGACCCCAACTCGTACCCTCTAAAGCTTGAATCCTAACACACGTAGATGTCATTTACATAGTAAAGTGATGATAATACAATTATTCAGGGAATCGTTTTAAATTGTATCCGCACTGCAACGTCAAGCTAAGCAACTGGTAATAGAGGGTGGATGTAAAGAGAGGAATGTTATGTCCTTAACATTAAAGAAAATTATTAATGAAAATAATTATAAACAATTTAAGTTAAAAATAGGCCCTAGTTTGGCTAACTAGCCTTTTGAGAAGAAGCATATAAAGTATAAGTTTTGAAAATTGGTGAAAGGAATATATGATGCGTGAAAACCCCTATTCTTTATGGACACCTCAAAAACCCAGAATCAGTGAAAAAAAACAGCACAATAACTTTACGAAAAAACAACAAAGATGTATGTAAAATGTATGAGAGGGCGATTGTCTCATTAAGTGCCATGTTGGCATCTTTGATGACTTGCTAATGCTAACTTACCTTACTTAGAGACCTGAAGACAGTAAGATTGGAATAATGTAAAATTTTATTAGATACTAGTTCACGAGAGGGTCAAATAAATTGAAACAAAAAATATAAGGACGACAATCGGAGCAGCGAGCCGGACAAACGAATCAAATAACAAGGGACAACAGCACAATATGGCACAGATTTTAATAATAAAAACGAATTGAATGGAGCGGAAAACTAAATTATACAACTGTTAAATTATATAATTGATAAATTGAAACAATATTGGAAGTAATTACTGTGTGATGCTTTGTAGTGCCAGCAGTTATAGAATATAGTAATTCGATGATATCTATCTATAGGTTAACTTTGTTATATGTCTTAAAAGGTAATCTACACTAATATTATAAGGACGAAAGATTTGATTGTTTGTTTGAAAAAGCTCCGTAACTACTAGACCGATCTTGAAAATTCTTTCAGCAATGGATAACTACATTATCAGCGAGTTACAAAGGCTATATTTTATCCCGTACTCCCACGGGAACGGGAACAACGCGGGCGAAACCGCGTGACGTCCGCTAGTAAACACTACAGAAGCCTGCGTTGAATGGTCACCAAGGCCTATAGGAGTCTATTGGAGGGCTATAGTGACCTGTGATCATCATTTCGAACAATTCCTCAGAACAGTTCCAGGCAAAGATTCTTCTTTGACGTAGGAATGTCAAGGTAGTTAGGCAGTTCGCGACCATCTACCAACTACTATAAGAGCATGAACTCACAAGTAATAATTACTTCGTCTAGTTGTCATTAACTCTTTAACACGAAAAGTTTCAGGACTCACTCTCGTAAAAGTGTTAAGAACTTAGTACGACGCTTCAACGCAATTACTCCACAGATTCCCTATTCCGTGAACTGTGTGATGCGAAAGGCATTAAAGGGACCAAATTCATTATTTTTAAGACTGCCAATAGTAGTTATTTATTAGATACTTAAGTAGGTAAATCTAAACGTGTTTATAAAAATGATTTCGCAAATAAATTTAGTTTTCCTAAAATTTGTAAAGCAAACGTAGTCTTAACATTGAACTGATATAAGGAGGTATCTTTTTGGAGATCAAGTGTGTACATTTCAGTGTCCATGGCAGAGGTAACTTACCATTGGGTGGGCTGTATGCTTGTTTGCCACATTAGAAATCCCCGTTTTTTTATTCTTTCGCTTCGTATAGGTGTGCACGGATACCAGATACATCACAAACAATAATTTAACCAGTTTCCGAACCACCCACCCCTCGATTGCCCCTTGTCCATGGCAGAACCAAGTCACGTAATCCAACCCTCCGCCGCTTGTTAACCACGAGTTTAATTGTTAACACTATTTAAAGGGCACGTTTCCTTTAACCCTCTCTTTAGCTGCTTCATTTCTCGGTTAAATGTTTTGGAACGCAGATCATTGTTAACTTTACTGTCATCCTATTAGAGCTTTTAATTAAATGACAGGTTGATGCCTTAAAAATCCAACTTTATCCAGATAATAATCTATACATCTATATCTATATCTATACATCTATACAGATAAATACAATTGAAGTGTCTCTTTGTAATTCCAAAATAACAGCTTTTCACTAAATGCACATGAAAGTATACACGCTACTGACACTAAAAAAACAAGTTTTAAAAATTTTCTCTGTCTGTCTGTCTGTTTGATCCGGGTAATCTCTGAAACGGCTGGACCGATTTTAAAGGGACCTTCACTCGCAGGTAGCTGATGTTTCAAGGAGTAACTTAGGCTATTTTAATTTATGAAAAATATTAGGGTTTCGCGACAGTAAGGCATAAACTAAATCCACGAAACCGCAGGGCACAGCTAGTAATTAATAAAATCAAACATTTTCGTTAAGTGTCATTGTCTGAAAATACTGCGATAGTATTGTCAATTATTCGATTCAATTTACTCATAATATCTCGTAAAACGTCATACATTTACGTGAGTTCGGAGTCAGAGTGTCATGATGCAAATAAGAATTAATTGGAGTGTAACACGCAAGTCACGTCCTGAATGTTCTAGTGTGGTAAACAAGGGTCTCATTGTTAACTTGATTCATTTCACCCCACGTTTACACTTGAAGTGAAAAGTAATACTTAACCAAAGAATATCATCAGCCTTTGAGCGTTCAAATATTATGATAAACTTGTTTCTTCAAACATTCAGTAAACCCGCGCATTGTTAGCAATTCAAACATCACATTTACCCCAAGGAGGTTAGCCAGCTGGTTATTTTTGCAAATGTCGTACTAACAATAATAAAATTCAGGTAATTTTGGCTTTCATTACATGTTTTTTTTGTTAATCCAAACTAATTCTCGTTTTAATAGCCCACAAAAGTTTATAACGTGAACAGTCCAATGATTTAGCGGAAATGAAATGTTTTGTGTAAGGTTGGAGTGAAAGAATGTGTCGGAAGATAAGCTCGGAGGCTCCGGCTGGTAGATAACATTGTGACTGAACAAATGTTTTCTCTGCGCTCGTCCAAACGGCAGGAGCACGCCCAAATGGAAAAACGGTCTGTTTAATTCCTTTGTTTTAGGCTTCAACAGAAATTGTTGGGATGGCTTATTGCCTTTGAGACAATGCCATTTCAGGGATTTAAAACAATTTGTACTTAGCAAAAGACGGCGTAGTATATTTTGACACAGATTAGCATTGTACCCTGAGTTCAAAACGTTAGATATTAGCCTCGTGGGTTCGATCTATGTGTCAGACAAAGTGTTATTGGGGTTTTTTTCAATTCGTAATTCAGTAGCACCCTGCAGTCGGCTATGTGCCAGGTTAGGTTTAGGTTTTTAGAAATGTTACTCTCATAAAAACTTACATAAGTTCTCTTACAATGAGATTTAGTTAAACAATTACTTGAATCTAATTACATTACTCTGACTGACATATATTGCTTCAATTTCAAATCAAACACACATCGTCACAACTTTTAATATCATTAGGTAATTTATTGTACAGCTGCACTCCTTCAAACAGGTTCATGGCAATAGGCCTCAATAACATGGGACATAAATATAACTGGCAAAATGTGGGTGTACCTACTCACCTAATAACACCTCAACCTACTCCTTCGTGGAATAAAGGCGTGAGCACGTGTACGTATGTACATTGTAATAAAACTTATTGAGTGAGATCACAGCCCTATTCAATCTTAAGTGGCTTTTACTCTCACGTAAACAAAATCCAGTTTTAAATCGAGTTATTTTTCTAGTCTTTAATACTTCAAATGAAAGCTGCTTTGAAGTTATTACATTTACTTTAGGGGATTAGGCTCTAAGCTCGTCAAACATATTAATGCTTATCCATTATTCACACAATAAGTGTTTACTCCAAGATAAAGATTGAGCATTTTTCTCATAAGAACTAATCTTTCCTTTCCCTTGATGGTTATATAACACGTTTCTTGTTAATAAATGTAACGATGCTGAGATAACGGTGCTATTGATTTAAGTTTAAAAAAGAAATTTTTAATAATATTGTTAGAATTTTATTTGTGACAAATAATTGTGAATCGACTTTCTATAGTTATATTTTTCTTTAGAGCTTAGGTTAACTCCGAATGGGTTTGTAAGTGGAGCCGAGAAGCAGTGGAACAGCTCACAACTGGTGGACCTCAGCCGCTCTGACGATCCGATATATAATATATTGCTGATCCAAATAAATGACAATGTTACCTTAGGTAAATTTAAAAAAAAGAATGGAAGTGGTAAATAATCTCTTTCAGTCCGCCTGATGGTAACGAGCACCAGCGGCTCATTTACTTACTCCTCACCTTATAAATAATGAAATCATTGTGCCAATATACTATAAGGTAAAATAACCCCACTGTACGCTGGCACAGCGCCTCCACTCCTCTCCTTCCCCCATGGAGCACTGGCGACCTTACTCACCTACTACTATGTAACAAATGAGATTGAATAACAAACAACACAGCATAAACAAAGAGCCGGATATAACCCATGAGATGTATCTTCCCGTTAACAATAACGTCATGTTCGGCGCAAGTTGGGACCATCGTGTATCGGCCGGGATCCTCACCCGTTCCCGGAAAGGCCCTTATTAATTACTGGAACTATCCATTCCGCTGTTCATATTTTATAGTTCACCGGTTAATATAGTGGTATTTCCAAATAATGATTTTGGACGTGTACATCATTTATTATATCAGGGAAATGGTTGATTATATCCGACCAATGAAACCTTGATGTATTTCTAACTGTAGATCGGATTCATACTGCTATTTTGTGGCTTACGAACTATCCTGGTTCGCAGTATAATTCCACATCCAACACGAGCGGAATATTCAAATAGATTCAATCTAAATTCTTCAAATTAGGCCTGTTGGAATACTTACATACCTACAGCCGCGAATGCCATGTTTATTTCTTATTATTACAAACATAATGTCAGGAGATTACAGAGAAAAATACGGGATTATAAAAGTTACCAATGGCGACAGGAATGGAATCACTGTTCCAACATATTGAACGATGGAAAAGTTTCACTATACTTACCTAGCACCACCACTCCTTCCCTCCGTGTAGCTCTAGATCTTACTCTCCTCAAGAACTCAACACTACTCTAAGGTCTAGTATTATTTAATTGCAATTTTCTGTAATGTTTGCTTCCCAAAAAAAGCTAAAACACAAATGAAACAACATGTTTTCAGACGAAAGGAAGGAACAAAATGTAAACCAAATACTTGTGGGAATACTGAAAATAATATGGTTGAAGATAATGTTGGCGATTTTAAGTATTAATGTGGGGGATCCACAAGGTATGTGCGTGGTTTAATATGATTTCATGATGGTATTTTAATTAGTCTAGTCGCAGTCGAGCACCTCAGCAATTTAGACTGAAAGGCCAATTACGGCCCAACTCTCTCCGCAAAACTGTTCACTTTAGATAAGGTTTAATAAAATTATAATATCAGACGGCCATGAGCACAAAACGTTTGATAATTACTCGAAACGACTAGAACTAAACTGTTAAGTAGGCAGTCGTGAGCAACTCGTCTGCTAAGTAGCGGAGTCGTTGAAGGGTTAGTTGCTAACTAATTTGCTCCACGCTAACCGGCTTTGCAACTCCTACGTTGGTTCAATGTTCAATGCTTATGAAGTTCATTTCTGTTACAGGTAGCTTTGCAATCAAGTAATGGAGGAAGTTGGCACGTCTAGTTGGTATTACTGTCAAAGCGGCGATCGTTCAGTGACAGTGCGAAATTGTGTTAGTACGGGCAACATTCGTAACCAGTTAGAAGTTTTATCGGAAAGCTCTCAAGCAATAGTAATTTTGATTTAAACGGTTAGAAAAACTTATTTTGAAAATATGGTATATATGTTTTAAGTATTATAATGAAGTAGTAGGACGAATATGATCAATATTTGATAATAACAAAGCAATGACACGATCATTGAAAGAAGACAAATAAAACAAAAGACGATGAAAAAATTCAAATTAGTCGAGCGTTTTTTAAGTTTAAATATATATTATACTAGCTGTGCCCCGCGGTTTCACCCGCGTAGATTTGGTTTCATCCGTATTGTCGCGGAACCCTAATATTTTTGATAAATAAAAGTAGCCTAAGTTACTCCTTGAACATCAGCTATCTACCAGTAAAAGTCCTGTTAAAATCCGTGCAGCCGTTTCAGAGATTACCCGGAACAAACAGACAGACAGACAGACAGAGAAAAATTTTAAAACTTTTAAAACTTGGTTTTTTAGTGTCAGTAGCGTGTATACTTTCATATGCCTTTAGTGAAAAGTTGTAAATTTGGAATTACAAACAGACACTTAAATTTTATTTATCTGTATAGATGTATAGATAATTTAATAATATTTAGGCTAGCTATAGATAGGTTCTGTGTACATTAAACACATGAAAGAAAAAAGGTCCTGTTTTGAAACGGTTTTATCACTTAGTACGATTTACATAAAGCTATATAGTGAATCGGTCAAAGGTTGCAATTACAAAGGCATTCTCGACTTTATCATTCGCACGAGTAATGCAATCGTGTAAATTAATAAAGTTGTAGATTAAAGTGTAACCGTGGAGTGAGTTGGTAAAGTGATACTGTAATAATGTCGAGTACTCGCATTGTCAAAGTATGTAACTTCAGTGTAATCGCATTTGAATCTCATTTTGTGAGCGTAAATTACTTGTTGGGTAATGGATTAACGATATCAAATTATAAGCCTCGGGCTGGAGTTTCAACGGGTGTACTGCCAGCTCTGTAGGAGTAGGTAAGTGTATTATATTGATTACTCTAACTCATTCATTCCGAATTTGTTTGAAGATGAGACGAGTTGTTCATAATTTAATTTTATACGACAGTAAAGTTCACTCGTAAATATAACTTGCATTTGACGTTAACAAACTTAGGAACACGACTCTCGCTTATCTCACAACGTATTAAAATAATAATTTACCTTAATATTCAATTAATATTTACAACGTGCATAAGATTCGCTGTATTTTGTTTTTTGCGGCTAATCTCCAAAACGGCTGGATCGATACTAACGGGACTTTCACTGGCAGATAGCTATTTTATAATATTGGCTACTTTATTTTAAAAAAAAGATTAGCGTTCCGCGGGGCTCCTTTGAAATTAATTCTACGCGAATTAGACAATTAGCGCATGGCACAGCTAGTTGGACTATAAAGACTGTCTCAAAAGAAATGGGATCATCGAAAGGGATGTCGGTACTACACTTAAACTTATGTTTACGTAACCTTATCCGTCGATCAAAGAACCTGCTACTAAATTTGTAGTGAACTTAATAATTAGTTAGGTATTTAAGCTAGAAAGTAACAAGGTTTCTCTCTCATATCAAAGTATAAAATAATGTACTGACACAAAAATATTAAACCAAACCCAGCCATAATTGGAATGTTGTTCCTGTAAATGCACGAGAACTCAATTTTGAACTTTACTGCAATAATTTTAGCTACGCTATGTTGTAGCAGTAATTTGTATCAAACAATGTTGCAATGTAAGACTTCCTATTATACCTTGCTCTACCAATCAGTTGTCTACTAATGTACCTACCGATTTCATTATATAGTGAGTATCGATTCACCTCCAGTGCACAGGGGGATTCGATTATAAGTAGAATACCCACTAGTAATCTATACATCTATACAGATAAATAAAATTGAAGTGTCTGTTTGTAATTCCAAAATAACAGCTTTTCACTAAATGCATATGAAAGTATACATGCTACTGACACAAAAAAACCAAGATTTAAAAAAATTCTCTGTCTGTCTGTTTGTTCCGGGTAATCTCTGAAACGGCTGGACGGATTTTAACGGGACTTTCACTGGTAGGTAGCTGATGTTTCAAGGAGTAACTTAGGCTACTTTTATTTATTAAAAATATTAGGGTTCCGCGACAATAGGGATGAAACTAAATCTACGCGGGTGAAACCGCGGGGCACAGCTAGTTAAAGAATAACGAAGAATTAATTACTAGCTTTGCCCTGCGGTTTCACCCGCGTAATATTAGTTTCATACAAACTTTCATCCCCTATTTTATCCCTTTGGGGGTAGAATTAATCAAAATCCTTTCTTAGCGGATGCCTACGTCATAACATCTACGTGCATGCTAAATTTCAGAGTGATCCGTCCAGTGGTTTGGGCTGTGCGTTGATAGATCACTATGTCAGTCAGTCAGTCAGTCACCTTTGAGTTATATATATTTAGATATTTGTATTGTTCTATTAAACGAAGTCGTTTACTTTCCCAAAGTACGCATGTGTGTAAAGTTGCCCATATGTCATCCTAGTGTGAAGGGATGGGGATGCATAAATTGCAATAAGAATAGATCCCAAATGCGTGGTATATTGTTGTCGTGAGCAGAGTGCATTCCGCACTGAGCCGTCAAATGGAATGCAATGAATGCGTGCTATGCGACTCCCGACCAGAATGTACGACATTGCCATTAGAATATGCAAGCACTTGCCGCTGGTTTCATAAATTAATAGCTCTGGTTCAACTAATAGAAATAATTTACATTAAATCCTATTATTAATATACATATGAGAGCAATGGACCTCGTGGCACAGTTGCCTTTGGGCATATCGTTTTATCAGCGAAGTAAAGCAACCCTCAGACTCAAACCTGTAGTTGGATGGGTGACCGCCCGAGTTTCCTCCGTGCCTCGGAGAGCACGTTAAGCCGTCGGTCTCGGTTACAAATTTAACATCGTTACAGATCAATCGGAGGTCTAAGAGAGCCTGATAACTGATTGAACCCAGCTTACCTATTTTCCTCGTTAAAGGAGTTACGAAGGTCAGTTGGCAGTCGCTTTGTACGAAAATTAGGTGATCAGCCACATGGGCTTGAATCAAGCGCCGACCCTAACAATGCATGATATAAGACCAGGAAGATGATGAGCCATAGGTGCACAGACCTAAATGAAAAGTAAAATAAACAATAAAGTTTAATTTGTACCTACACTGTAAAAGATTACAAGAACATTGTGATAACAGTGGGGGAAAACAAAAGGCGGCCTAATCGCTGCAACGATCCTTTCCAAACAATCAGAAACAGAAGAGGAGGATTTACAACACTGTATACGTACGGTATAAACAATATTTTTTTAAATAAAAACTTTTGTTCCATCGAGCGTGAGGGTTCTCGTTCTGTTTGCGTCGTTTACTCCATAATTTTACTGACAATAATGTCGATTTGAAAAAAATCTCTCTAAAATACCTAAATGATGTATACGCGATCCATCACTGCGTGACACCCCTTACTGATATTACATCAGGGACACTTACAATCTAGTAGAAGCGTGTGTCTGTGTGTGTGCCATTTCGAACGATTTGTTCCTAAATTCCGTACTGCATGTAGTAAGCTTACCTATATGCATACTGTGATGATATCTTGATAAGATTAGAAGTGTGGTTAGACTCGCATATTCACCTGCTGTTATTTAATTACCGTATAGTTATCTACCTCAAACGATGATTCAAACTATCATGGCAATAAGAATCCATTTTAGCACATGATTAAGTATACTCTTTAGGAAAGCCTACTCAAACAAATTGACCAAACTAGTATTGAAGAAATTCCATTTGTCAATAAAGTCGTAGTAAAATACAAAGAGCGATCATTACTTGGGTTGTAACCTCCGATGTTATTCTCCGCGTGATGTGCCAACTTCCGCCGCCCTGGGGCACTCCACTTCAAATTGACTGAGCCCTAGGGCGCCTCAGGGATACGCGCCGATGATAACTTCCTACTCAACTTAAATTGTTAGGGAAATTAAATTTTTCTACAAGTCTTAGTTGTAGATTTACATAAACGGGGTGAAGAGGGCTAGTGGACTTTCTTATAAAGTTTCTAAGTTGATAACTTCAAATGGCTTAGTTAATGACAAGTGCCACTTACAGACAAAGAACTAAGCGATGCACTCATTATCTTAAGAGCTCCAGCAAAGTACCCAGTTATTTCAATAGCAGTTCTTTTATACGGCGCTTTTAACACGCTGTTTTCTGACTGGCCAGGTCTTAGTTTACCTTTTTAGTTGATGCATGTTGCTAACAATGGGTGTTCAAACTTTCAAGGGATCATCAATAGGCGGCCCCCATACCACAAAAAATCGACGCATGAGATAGGATCACGAGTAGCTCAGTTAGAAGAGCAACTGCACGGTTTGCAGAGGTAGTGGGTTCAGGTCCCGCCTCGTGTTTGTATTTTTCTTTACCATTTTTAATAAATTAGAATTTAAACAAGTATATTATGATCAATACCATCAGGTAAAACTTATATTTCTAAAAAGATCGATCAAAATATCGCCTGTTCTAATTACCAGCTATATTTACCTGGAAGCGTCCCTAGCTGGCGTCTGCTAGCGCGAGGTCTTTGATCTTGAAGATTACGCTTCACATGAGAGGAGAGCGAGTATAAAATGAAACATGAAAATAAACATCATTTTTGATAGTTCCGTTTCCTCGGGGCTGCATGTAACGTGTATTTGGTGTTTGCTCAGAGTTCATTAAGACGAGCATTTGGAGCGTGCCCGAGTGTCTCCAGCGATGCAGGTGTCTTGCGCTGATCGTTAAATGCTTCCTACCAAATACGAAAAATATAAATCAAAATCAAAATCAAATATATCTTTATTCGATTAGACTTCATACAAAGTACTTTCAAATCGTCAGAATGACACAATTACACAGGATTATACATGCTACCGCCAGGTTCGGAAGGTTGATTTTACTGAGAAGAACCTGGCAAGAAACTCAGTAATTACTCTTTTAAAGAATATTATACAGTTTTAAAAATACAAAACAAATTGTTCAAGCAACCATAAGCCCATGGACACAGCTCTAATGCTCAATTGTCAAAAATAAAAACTAAAAATATAGTACAAATATATGTGAGCATGGCAAATTCCAGCCAGTCAAAGCAAAATTAAGATTAATTAATTGTAGCAAAAGTACAGTGCCAATGGGATTATTTACAAACATTATCAGGTACATCCCAGGCTCCCTTATCACAAATATAATCACTTACAGTATAATATCCTTTTTCAAGCAAAACTGATTTAATTGTTTCTTTAAATTTGTTGAAGGGCAAGTTTAAAATTTTTGTTGGTAATTTATTATAGAAGCGTGTGCTCTGTCCTAAAAATGAGCCATGCACTTTTTGTAGGCGATGCGCAGGCACTACAATTTTATGTTTGTGTCTTGTGTTTACGTTATGCACATCACATTTCCTTTGAAACGATCCAATGTTTTGATGCACAAATAATAAGTTAGCTAAAATATACTGTGAGGCCACTGTCAAAATTCCAATTGATTTAAATTTTTCCCTTAACGATTCTCGCGGTCCCAAATTATATATAGATCGTATAGCCCTTTTCTGTAGTGTAAATATAGAGTCTATATCAGCAGCTTTGCCCCAAATTAAAATAGCATAGGACATAACGCTATGAAAATAAGAAAAATATACAAGTCGAGCTGTTTCTATGTCGGTGAACTGTCTAATTTTTCTAATTGCATAAGCTGCGGAGCTGAGTTTTCCTGATAACTTGGATATATGTGGGCCCCACTGAAGTTTATTATCAAGGGTTACACCTAGAAATACTACAGAATCTACTATTTCCAAAGTTTCACCATTTACCATGACCTTTGTATCAACAGGTTTGACGTTTGGTAAAGTGAATTTAATACATTTAGTTTTTTTGGCATTTAAAACTAAGTTATTTACATTAAACCATTTCAATACCTGATCAAGTGCACTGTTTACATCTTCATAATTCGTTTTGGCTCTGTCGACTTCAAACAAAAGAGATGTGTCATCAGCGAACAGTACAATATCACACGTATTCTTTACTAAATTTGGTAAATCATTAATATATACTAAGAATAGAAATGGTCCTAGGATTGAACCCTGTGGGACGCCCATTAGTACTGGAGAACCGGAAGATCTGACCCCATTTACTTCGACTTTTTGAATCCGTTGACAAAGATATGATTTGATTAGGTCGAGTGCCCTACCTTTGACACCGTAATAGTTTAATTTAACTAATAAGGTTTCGTGTTGTACACAATCGAATGCCTTGGATAGGTCGCAGAATACACCTATCATGTCGTGAGCGTTTTCCCACGCTCTATAAATATGTCTAAGAAGTGCAACACCAGCATCAGTGGTTGAACGACCTTTGGTGAAGCCATATTGCTCACCATGTAGAATATTATTAAGATTAAAGTAAGCGACTATTTGATTCAGCATAATTTTTTCGAAAATTTTGCTGAGGGCTGGCAAGATAGAGATCGGTCTGAAGTTAGTAGGGTCACTAATATCACCACCTTTAAATAATGGAATAACTTTACTATATTTCATGAGATCCGGGAATACACCGCTCTTAATACAACTGTTAAAAATGTCAGCTAAGTAAGGGGCAATTATGTCAATAATAATATAGCAGCATCTAGTTGCAATTTTAAAACTGTTTTTAGTTTGTAAGTTTACACATAGAACTGACTGAAGAGTGTAGAGATTTTACAAACATTTTAAATAAAAAGTGCGGGTAAGTAGGTTTTTTTCGTGTTCGTTCTAGCCAGTGATAACCATTCTTCCTTAGTGAAATTTAATTATTTTTTTTATTATAACTTATCATGATTGCCCACGCTAAGTCTTTGCACATGAGTAACTTTCCACAAGGGATCGAGCTCTATAAGAATACCGCGCTGCAAGTGCACACATACTTCTTCTTTTAAGTCGTAACCTCATGACTGAGGGACGTGATCATGGCGCGACATCTGCACCAACATTGCCTTCCATGCCTCTCTATTTTGTGCCATCTGGATGGTAGCTTGAAGTGTGGTCCTCGTTGCAGCCTGGGTCGCATCCGTCCATCGTGTTGGAGAACGACCCCTGCTCCTCTTGACTTCGACTCGTCCCGTGTCCCGCACACATACACGCTGATATATTATCTACGTACTTTCGCACCATAATTTGTACTCCGTCGAAGTGTGCGTGAACGGAGTGAACCCGCTGGCAAGAGTCTTTGTGTGAGTGTACTGCAGTGCTCCGCTGGTATGAAGCTCGGTCTCTGTTGGAATATTGACTCATGTGGTCTGTGTCACCTTTACATTATATATTTGGAATTCGAGCGTGCTACTGGATATCACACGCCAAGTGCAGCAGTCGTGACTTGGACTCAAAGCAGCACGTGACTTGTTTGCACTCCTTAACTGCGCACAAATCGTTGCCACTATGATAATGTGGAACTGAAAATGAAAATGTATTTTCACGCTAAGATTATTTCAAGTCAAGAGGTGCCGTTATGTTAACCTCTGGACATTAATGTATTCTAAAAAACTCTTTCGTTTTGCTATCATTAATAAATATATCTATTCTCAATTGATAGCCCTCAAATATGCTATTCTTGGCGAGGACAAGAAATAAAACTATAAAGAACTATTCTAATGTAGGTTTGTAAGTAGCATTGTAACACTCGATATACATAGAATATCTTACTATAACTCGGAGGAGCTCGTGGCACAGTTGCTATTGCGCATATCATTCGATCAGCGAAGTTAAGCAACCATACGCCTAGCCAGTAGTTGGATGGGTTACCGCCCGAGTTCCCTCCGTGCCTCGGAGAGCACGTTAAGACGTCGGTCCCGGTTGCCAATTTAACATCTTTGGCAATCGTTACAGGTCAGTCGGAGGCCTAAAAATAATCTGACAACTGGTTTAACCGAGATCACAGATTTGCCTCCTAAATGGGGTTGCGAAGGTCAGTTGGCAGTCGCTTCGTATAAAAATCAGGTGATCAGCCACATCGGGTTGAATCAAGTGCCGACCCCAACAATGTATGGGATAAGGCCAGGGAGATGATGATGATGATCTTACTATAACTAATTTCATATAATATATAATATAGAAGTGATATTATAATATCCCATCAACCGCAGACAACGGATTGATATCAGAAGGCCTCATACAAAAATGTAAGAGATCAGCGCGGCCTTAATGAGATCTAAGCTTATTATGTACATAATTCATTGCCTCGCCTCATTGATAAGCGTTACACAAATATTATAGAAACTAGCTGTGCCCCGCGGTATCACCCGCGTACACTTTACTTCATGGGTGGTTTTATTACGCGAGGCACAATTTTTTTAAAAATAATAGCCTAACATCAGCGATCTGCCAGTGAAAGACCCGTTAATATCGAACCAGCCATTTAAAATATTAGCCACAACAAACGTACAAGCAGACAGGGAAAAAAGTACCTTTATATACTTGCTTTAATATGCATTTCGCGAAGAGCTGACATTTTTGATTACAAACAGACACATAAAATTTATATAATTATGTTTATATATAGAAAGATAACTAACAGAGTATTGACGCGGACACCTGTCAATGGAAAAACTTCTCCCTCAGGACCATGCGTCATGGAAACTATTCGTAACCAGATGTGTACCTCATAAAGTCCCGGAGCAAACAACCGGGTATAAATAAATCATACCGTTCAAGGAGGATACATCGTTGACAGGGAACAGTACATCATATCAACGGCTAGGGGGACTTGGCTGGATGCATTATGTATCGGAGTAGCTTATAGGATCCATCCCGGGTAATGAAATGGTTCCCGCAGGAAACGGGACCTCGCTACTACTGCTATATACTGTAGCTCCTCGATATCTATGGGAACCGATTATGGTTATATTTTATGGACTTTGATCTACGGGAATGAGAATTGAATGCTGGTAAAGTATTTTTTAATTTTGAATGATTCAAACCTTCGGTGGAATTCGGAGAATACACCTCGCTCCACTCCACCTTTTACGTGGGTTTGAGCTACCTATACATACATGATTGAATGTATTATTTTATTATTAATGCAAATTGTTGCATAATACCAAAATCAGAACATTCGTTTATTGAGATGTGAGGACTAGATGGCATTATTTGCATAAACTTTATTGGTTTTTATGCAACTAAGTATTGTTGATGTTTATTTAAATGATGATTAATAAATTAAATAAAAAACCTAATACAATTAAACTACATGCTAAGTAACTTGATTACGGCCAAACGGCTAGACAGATTAAGATGAAATCAGGAATAGAGTTTTTTAGCCTGGATATAAACAGTCAAACATTTATAGGTGACTAAGCTTTATCTTTAGGCAATCATTAATATTCCTTTTTGATAAAGTAATGTAATATTCATTTCTACAAGCGACCATTTAAGCCCTCACTTAATAAATAAGCGCCCTAAGTCGGTGGCCATCTGTCCGCAAATATTTGGGGACGCAGCGTTCATTCGCTAATGGACCGTTGACCCACTCCCCAGGTGACAGCCCTTTACTTAACTGCTACTCAATAAGTTGTTGTTAAAAATTCCGTTTGTATCAATGACTTTTCTAAACTCAACTGGGCCTGTAAAGTATGGGACTGACATGTCACGTGCCTGATTTATGTCATTTTCTAAATGTATCGCTTCTATCGGCGCTGGTGGTCAACTATGACCGTTTAAGCAGCGCGTATTAAAAACTTCTTAGCTCTGACGTCTTATTATACGGTACCAAAATAAAACATCAAAGCTCAGAAATTCTTAATATGGTCTGCTTAAGCTGATGGGTAGGCCTATTGTTCTTTTCTTTCTGAAACCAGGTGCTTTTCGGTAATGATCTCGAAGGAACATAAGTACGTAAGTGTAGTCGTGACTGATTTTTCTGTTACGATGGCATCAAACGGTGAGTTACGGATAAAGCAGGGGTTATTACACCTTATCTATCCTTAAAACATTTTTGTGTGAATGAGCTAAAAAAGGACTAGAAATTATATATCATAGAGTATTGTACAGTTTTGTAGAGCAACAAAAGTGAGCGTGTAATTAGTTCATATTAGACACAGAAGGCTTCATCCCTGTAGTACATAACTCAGCCTCGACCCTCTAATGAACGAATCAATTAACTGCACAAGACACCGTAACGAGACAAATGTTTTAGAAGGCTCGTTTATTTTAAGCTTCGGTCTGTTTAAGACTAAGTTTGCATCAATTTGAAATAAAGTATTGAAACTTGAGTACAGATTTAATATAATGTTATGTTAGTTTGAGAACAGTTAGACGAACTTAAAAGTTGACAATATGAATAACTACGGAAGAAAACTTAAAGGGATCAAAACAGTCCGCATATTTTTATCAATCAAATCTATACATCTATACAGATGTCTGTTTTAGTTCCAAAATAATAGATTTTCACTAAATGCATAATATGAAAGTATACACGCTACTGACACAAAAAAACGAAGATTTAAAAAAAATCTCCGTCTGTCTGTCTGTTTGTTCCGGGTAATCTCTAATACGGCTGGGCGGATTTTAACGGGATTTTCACTGGCAGGTAGCTGTTGTTTCAAGGAGTAACTTAGACTACTTTTATTTATTAAAAATATTAGGGTGACATGAAGCATGAAACTAAATCTACGCGGGTGAAACCGCGTGGCACAGCTAGTCTAAAACATGTTCTTTCCAAACGCTTAGGGTTCAGAATTGAGCGCTGCGGAGGTCAAATTCATCGCCGTTAAAATTTGATCGCCGTCTCTGGTGACCGTCGAGCTGATTCTGACCTCGGTCAGACGATGTTAGTTTTGCGGCCAGCTTGCTGGTCAATATACAAACATACACAAATCATGTTGTTTGAAAAATATGGTAAATGTTACTCACTACTACTGGCCGTTATAGACATTCAATGAATATCACCTGATTGTAAGGAAAGGACTTCATACCGAAGTAACGCAGTCCACTCTAGTAAATTGGACCACAGGTTGGGAACAGTCAGCGAGATCGTGAAGGGTTGTGAATACAAATCGAAGAGCTCTACCATTCCATCAAAATGAAATCACGAATAAAATTTTATTTATTTCCTTATTACTTCGCAAAATAATCAGTCAACGGCAATAACAAGCGACGGAGAAGGAATGTTGACCTCCTTTGAGAAATAATTTCAACTGAGTCCTCCAAAGTTAATGATATTATAATTTGTTGCGGCGATTACTAATGTTACATAGTATTAGACCACACTGCGTTAGAATCGTCCCGTCCATAACACATGATAATTATAGTGGTCGGCACGATGCGATTTTCTCCTCTACTTCTTTCAATCAACCAGTATCTATATCTATACAGATAAATAAAATTGAAGTGTCTGTTTGTAATTTCAAAATTACAGCTTTTCACTAAATGCATAAGAAAGTATACACGCTACTGACACTTAAAAACCAAATTTAAAATGTTTTCTCCGTCTATCTGTCTGTCTGTCTGTCTGTTTGTTACGGGTAATCTCTGACCGAATCTCCGATTTTAACGGGACTTTAACTGGCAGAAGGCTAATGTTACAAGGAGTAACTTAGGCTATTAAGACACCTTGAAACTAACTGAACGTGGGTGAAACCGCGGGGCACCGCTAGTATCTATATACATTATTTATCTTGCTAGTTATATCATTTTTCACAAACATCCATCGTTCCTTCGTCAACTTCTCCCTTGTATTTAGATCACACTGTCTGATAATGTGACGTCACTACGTATAGTCAAACGTAAATAAATTCATGACAAAACCAATCATTTAAACATATATCCCAAAAACGGTCGGCTTAGCGCGGCAAATACGAATGTTTGAGCTAATTTCTATGCAAATCCACCGTCCCCAATCTCCATACCGATGGCTACCGAGGGGTGATTGATGGACAGATGGGATATAACTGATCAATTTGATTCTGTTTTTATCCTTTAATGCTGGCTAAATCATACGGATATTATGTATATATTCAGATGGATTGCGGTTACGATGATTATGAAAACCAAAAAATTATAATTGTAAGAAACCAAGTATTCGCTGCTCCAGTCACACAAGAGAATAGCTATTATGGCAGCGAACAAAGCTGCCATAATAGTGAACAAACAATATGAATGTTCACAATGTTTCTACCCTAGTATATAATTGGCACGTGCCAGTTGAGCATCAGGAACAATAAAATTGATGGCTTACACGCAATTGTACTATATATATATATATACACAAAACTAATATCTGTAAAATACCAAATAAACAAATAAATTTACAACCGCAATAATATATCTTCAATTGTGACAAGAATTATATATAAAAAAAAACAAAATACAATCGGATAAAAATTTTAAATCATAATTTTTTTGATTCTTGAAGGCCGATGAATAGTGCGGATGTTTTGGCCTTCTTACTTACAATTATTTATTGAACTGATAGTGTTCCTGCATATGGATATAGAATAAATAAGTATACGTAAGACTGAGATCTTCTGAGAGATAAAAATATTCAGCTTGATAGCAGGGTTTGAAACCAAATGCTTCCTTGTTACCTGAGCAGTATCAAACATGTTGCTCGTTTCAAATCCCCATAACAAAGACATTAAAGAAATATTCATGACTTCCTAAAACATTTTGATATCATTTCGGTACAAATGGTCGAGTCAGCGAATAGGGCGCTGGGGAAATTAGGGATTTCCTTACCCCATTGGGCGTTTATTAGCAAGCAGGAAGTAACTTTCACCAGAACGAGCCAAATTACCAGTTTTGAATTGTGATCTTGAATAATGAATGCCGGCCGTTGACATTCACAACGCGATAAAAGTTACGGCTGAGATTTTGACTTTCGACGTCTTTTAGACCGCTGGGATTTGAACTCATGTCACTTGAGCAGATGACTATTCAAACCACTCGGCTACCATGGCTATTTCGAAATAGTACTGATAAATTATGACCACTTTAATATGATTTCTTTTAAACATAGCTAAGCATAAGGACTATACGCAGTAAAATAACCACATTCTTAAATGCTCCGGCAATAATTACACACTCTTTATAGTTTAATTCTTCAGTGGAAGAAGTTCCGTGATGTTAGAGTACACAGCCTTCGATCGAGATCTAAGAGTCTTTGAACGTCGTAATTGATTACTTGATATTGCTTTAGGTCGGAGTTGTCTTTGAGAACAAAGGTCAAAAGACATAGTATCTTGGAAAGTGATTTTAACGGGGTTTTTGTTAATTTCCCGCGGGAATGGGAGTCTATTTCCCGGTTCAATGAGTGGACGCGCCGCTGAGATTTGATTGATTAACAAACAAAGGGCGGATTGGATCCTTTACAGGGTATCGGCTTCTTTGATGTCCCTCTCCCAGCAGGCTTCCCAGCACTCACACCCTCCTGATACAAATGGTTCCGATTCATTGTATCTACTATAAGTATAATGGTGTTTGTTCCACTGATAGTACATAGATATCCTTAATCACTTACACGTGTATGATGTAAACAATATACTTCAAATCGGGCTTCACTAATACGGAAAAAAATATTTCCAGAGTTTACTTGAGAAACGGAGAAAGGCTGATTATTTTTCCTAGTTTTGGTATCGATATTAAAGTGTACACTTATATACTGCTAGAGAGTTATTTATTACCTAGAATTTGAACTTTGACTACAAAAACAATGAAGTAATTTCTAAACTCTCTACCATGTATTTTGTATTCACCAACTGAGGAATAGATGTACGGTATTCATCAGGAGTCTATATTACAATACTGGTAACTACTATGTTTGTAAGAAACAAAATGAAATGATTTGTTTTTCTAAAATTATTATTTGCGTACAAAAAATTGAAGAGAAGGTAAAATTAGATCCTGCCAACCAGCTCATCAACACGCAAAAATATGTAATTATAAGAGTCGTGGACACGAATATCTCAATTCGCAAAGTGGCTGTGCGGTTTTCTAATCCATCTTGTGCTTGCGTTTTCATTACGTTATGTAGAAGAAGAATTCGTATGTCTCACTTTATTGCGACGTATATAATATATATTCCATCCAAAATCGGAAAAGTCAATTACAGTATCGGCGACAAAATAACTCGTCACGAGCCTTTGTAATGCTAATGTGGAGATTATTGTAATAGCCTCATTTGCGTAATAAGAGTGAGGGAAAGTTGTCGAGGGAATTCTTATTGGCTCTTCAATGAAGTTCCGTTCTTCAGTTCAGAGTTTGCTGGCGGTGCGTCGAGAATGGTTAATGAGATTTTTCTCCGTTTTGTTATAATTCACGGCAATAACATCTTTTATATCTGGACTGAATATTAATATGGACACAGGTTTAATTTCTGTTTTCATATTACAAGTTGCCTTGATCTTTTGTAATTATTAGCTTATGACTCCCATAAATATATAACTACTGATTTAAAGGATAAATTTTTCCTCATGTAGTTTGTATAAAATGTTTTCTCCTGTTTTCTTACTAAGGTATAAAATATAGACAACTACAACACTTACTTTACTTATAAATATGACTTACTTCTAGCCGCGTCTTCATCCACCTGGACACAATACCCTTTCCCAAATTTCAGTCTTATTAGATGTGAAAATAATCAGACTGACAGACAGAGAGTCTGTCACTGATACGACATGGCATTAGTTCTTCAGACTCTCATATTGCATGTATAAATGTTGGCTAATTTCAATGTTTGTAATATTGACATACATAAAATAATTCCTCTCTTAATACTGTGCTAGAACTTAAGTATTCAAGAACAGACTTTAGACTGAATGTTGGCAATGCGACGATTTACTTAATTGTAGAAACTAAGCAATAACATTGAAATGTAAGACATAACTTACAAACTCACCGCACAACAAGTAAACACAAACTGACAATAAATCCTGTTGCTGCCAATAGCGAGCAAATATTGAAACATTTGTTGCATCAGTTACCGACCAAAGCAATAATAGTTTCAACTGCAAATCATAATGCTCTAGAACACAGTTTGTTCAGTGTACCATCAACAACCTTTTGGGAAAGCACTTTAGCACCTACTTTCCTTTGTAGAAAGTAAAACGGGCAAATGCATTTACTTTGACTTCGTTACTTAATCAGTATACAGAGCGAGAGTATACAGAACTTTTAATAGTTTTTTTTACGGGGGTTATCAATATGCTACTGTTGACCTAAACATTCAAAAAGCAACTAACTCCCTCCCAAATATAATAAGGTTGGATTTATATCTGCCTGTAACATCTCGTGGTGAACAAATTGTGATAAACAGTGGCTGTACATCTTGACAATCGCAATTTCCTCGGTCCTGGGCAGACGGACGGCCGGCCGGGATGGATGCGCCTCTATTTACGCACAGATGGAACCATTTCTTACAACAATCCCCGTGGACTTTACACTATTAAGAAGGGTTTATTGAACGGTGGAAGTCATTTTGTCAATTATAACTTTGATATTAAAGTATTTTTTTCGAATTTTGCCGGATTGCCATCAATGTACGTGCTTAAATCCACATTTCAGTTACTTAATTCACCACATATACTTGACGACTTGATATTTTCTTAAAAAACAATATATTATGTGCAGTGATTTCACACCACGTGATTTACGGTGAAGGAAAACTACGTAAGGAAACCTGCATATGTCTGAGAAGTAATTCAAAGACGTATGTATAGTGCCTGAGACGGCGATAGACTCATCTACTTATCACGTTGGCACTTAACCATCTTCGGTGAAAAGTGAGTATTGTTATTACAACACCTCTGCTTACTCATTCAGAGAATACAGGCAGGCATATTTAGTATGTACATTTTATTAACCGACTTCACAAAAAGGAGAAGGTTTCTCAATTCAACCCTATATATATATTTTTATCTATCTATTTGCCGTAAGAACTCAACACTATTCTATGGTAGCAATCATCTGTAAATAAGTGAACATCAAACGAGAGACCCCGTTATGCCTAACTCCTGAATTATAAGTTGGACATATCGGGGTCATGAATTTTGTCATGTAAGAAAGCATTTTGTTCGATATTTACTTCTCAACATGTATACTTGTAACCAGAGCAAGCCCGATGTAAGCTTCAATTTGCAAGTCAATTTTTCGTTAAAGCCTGGTTGGTTTTAATGCACTTCAGAAACTGTACTCGCGAGAAACGAATCCAGATCATTAACTTTAAACTTAATGTCTTGGGCTTTAAGACTTATAGCGTTATGTAGCTAGTCTCAGTTATTATTATAAAGATGTTATGTTGGTGAGAAGATAAACTGGCAAACTTTTTATACGATATCAGAACTAATTCATAGATAAATATCTGTCTGCTATACATTTCCTCAGTATTTCAAATAATTTTCTATATATATACATATATGCTCATGCCATCCTAGAAGGGGCTCCGAAGGGGTAAGCGGAGGTGCTGTAACAACACCCACAATATGATTAAGCGCCAACGTGGCAAAGGGTGAGTCCATCGCCGTCTCAGGCACTATACATACGTCATTGAATTACTTCTCAGACATATGCAGGTTTCCTCACGATGTTTTATGGTGAAGGAAGGTAAAATAAACTCATTAGTACAGACCCCGCTTTTCAATGGTATTTAAAAAATATATATATGGCATAATACATGCCTGTATGTATACATCTTCCGACTCAAAATAACTATAATACATAGATATAGCCCCGTAATATCTTATCCAATCCGATTTCCCTTCCTTACACCAATCTTTAGCAAGGTAGGGTGAGGTAAGCTTTGAGCTGTAAAACTAATTTTAAGAGCACGGAGACTCATTTCTCGATGATCCAGTCCCTGAGTTTCTGATAGGTAATTATGAAACTTCAACCTTCCTATTCATTTAAGAATTTTAAAATGATGCTGTAAATTTAATTAGCTTGCGACCTCGTCCCTATCAATATTCATGAGCGGCCGCCACGGCAGAGATCTTTTCAGAAGTCTACTGTAACGTGCCTGGCTTTGCTCATGACTCACATATTTTGAGTTTGATTTCTCTGTCTTCAAGACGTGATGGCCGGGCGGCTTATGCTTTTTCTACAAAGTAAAGTCTAGGGATTTCATGCCACAAGCTTTATGATAAAGGAATACATTAAGGAAGGAAACTTGAGAGATGCTACATAATCATCTTCTGTCAAAAGTGGGTGATGTAACTTTATTCGATGTTGAAACCTTGTTGTAACAATGTATAAAAAAATATAATAATATAATAATATGCACAGTACAATATAAAATGTACTTCTTGAATTTGTAAGAAAATATAAGAAAATGCGCGTTCAGGTTTTTTTGTTCTATGTTAAAAGTAATTTTCATTGCACTTTGTAAGCGCGTACAGTATCTCCGGATATCCCATAAAGAACGAGCTCGCATTCCCCCGTTAAAGTATACACTCGGTATCTCTCGGAGGAGGAATAAATTACTATTTACTACCGTCATTGCTTTGCGTTTGAGATTAAATTCAATTTAGTAGTTATACTTTGTTTATTTAGAGTAAAAGTGGAAGATTATACCTTTTTCCATATCATAAAAGGATTAGATTTTGTGTACAATACTTAAAATGCAATACAATACTTTATAGCTACACTAAGCAGGAAGAAAGCTTCGTTTTTGTTTATTGGCTGCACGCGAATTCAAATACAGAAAACAGAATTAGCTCTAAGTTTGTATCATGATCTCTTTATGTGACATATTTAAATTCACTGGAAGTGACAGATGTATGGGACATGTATATAATGTTACTGTTACTCAATAATATCATGGCAGTAATAGTGTATTGTAAGACTTATGAACTTCGACAAACTTGTCCAAGCCCTAAGGGGTTTCGTTGTTATAGCAGTGACTTCTTACTAACTTCTTAACGTTTAAGCTAAGAAGTTCTCAATACGCTCTGCTTGTCTTGATGATGGTAGGTCTCCAGCTCTCATTGCAATATTTAGCTATGTTTCGATGACTTAAAAAGTCTGCCATCGACACCATAAGCAGTAGATATCAATATCGATATCATGCAAAACTTGTACTGCCTAGGCCAAACCAGTTTGACCTAATTATGTGAGAGGATGAACTGGTATAAGTCAAACTGATCTGATCTAAGCATGATAAGAGAAACTGGATTAGCCTAGGCTGAACTACTACTAGTTCATTTGTCTTCCAAAAAGCGGACATGGTAGAGTCTCTAATGCGATTGTGATTGAGAGACGGACTGATCATCAGTCACGATACAATTTGAAAAGATTCCAACTACAGTGAAGTTGCGTCTCTAAATTGTATTGCGCAGCTGTAGTAGAGTAGCAATAGCGTTATAAAGGCTAACAGTTCCTATACTGGTGTTATTTACCGTTTACAATAGCGCAGCAGTCGCGCCTCTGTACGCAAAACTGTGGGAATTGCCCGACACTGTACATTTCGTTATTTCCTGCTGCACGCTCTGCTGAATACACTAAGCTTCATGGCTTCAGTTTGCTTCAAATGTGACTTATTTTGGAATATCTGGTGTTGAATTTAACGAAACAAGAGCTCCGTGAAGTTAACATGCACTTTAAGTAGGTATTATGATTATTTAAGACAAAAGTTATTTCAATAATTTTGTGTTAAATTCTAATTTTAGTGTCTCAAAACAGAAGAACGGCTTTTAATATTATATAAGAATTGTCACACACATGCATGTGTAGTGTGGCGCTCGGATCGTGGTGGATTTTTCCGGAGTAAAGAGTGCGTCGCTCGAACGTATGCGTCTATGTGTGAGCCAATGTATGAAATGTTGTGCCCCTATATTTGCGCTGTGATTCGGATCGACTAGCACAATCTGGTCCACAGAGTTAACACGCTAACCTAGTTAAATTTATGAATACGTTCGTTACACGCCGTGAAAACGGACTTTTTATTATTCGTATCACAAAATAGTTGCTGTAAACATATCTACAATACCTGAGAAGTTGAAGGAGATGGCGACAAGAGAGTATTTTTAAACGCGTCTTGAAGTCGAAACTCAATTATGTGACGTCTGGCTAGTGGGGTGTGTTTTAGTTGAAGATGTTCTCTTTTCGTGCTAGTTCGTGAAGAGTTGTTGAAGTCGTCTAGACGATAATGACCTGATACCTATTACATTCTATCTTGACTGAACATTTTTACACATTATTTGAAATGTAAACTACAAATAATATGTACTTTCCCACATTTTGGGTACTCGTAAAATATCTTTCTATTTTGTGTGGCATGTCGAATGGAGTCAAAACGAGAGATCAATAATGTATACTGATTCATATTAAAACAATGTAGCGATAAACATGCTTAGCATTTTCCTCACACGTTTCATTAATAATTTTGTTACATCCATCATAAATGTGGTAATTGATGGGTATGTAAAATAATTTTACAATTACGTGCTTAGAAATACAAAGAGGTATCTACACCAGTAGCGAGCACTGATAGTAATAAAGTTACATAACAGCTGTGCCTACAGTAATGGGTAATGGGCAATCAAGCCTTCCAGAATAAACCATGTACCAATAATTAATGGTTACAACAAAAAGGCACTCCTAGAGCGTATGTTCTGTGATCAGCTGCCGACGACTTATCATTAAAACTTTCCGGATAAACTGTTTGAAACTACATTATCATTCAGACCTTATTCCATAGATTGTTGGGGTCGGATGCGACTGCCATCGGGTATCTGCAACCCCATTTACTGGGATAATTGGATACCCGGGTTAAACTAGTCGTGAGACTTTCTTAGGCTAGTAATCTATCTGACTTGGTTACGATTGCCAAATATGTTCAATTGGAAATCAAATCGTTGGTTTTATGTGCTTTCTAAGGCACAGAGGGAGTTCAAGCGCTCACCGATGCAACTCCTGATGTGGGTTAGAATCTGAGGGTTAGAGTCCTAGTGCGAGCTTTTCACTGCCTACACTATTGTGAGTCTTGTGACGGTTTTAAGAACACTCGCACTAGACACTCTGATCATATGGGCCACGAGCCTCTCCGCTAGCAAACACATGAGACTACTTTAAATGTATTTGTACAGAGTTATTGTTAGGTAAATATTTTCGGTCACGTATCCTTAAATAACGCTCAACAAATATGTGTTTTTTTATGTTGTTTATCCCTGACCCAGAGGGCGACTCTACAAATATTAAAAGGGTCGCATGAATGAGAACTGTAACTACATATTATTTGAGTTTCTTTATGGCAACAATTTTATAGTAATATCGTGTTCGATGAGAAGGGACTCCGTGGAGGGGAGGAGAGTAGGAGCTCAGCTGGTGGAGGGGGGCCCTTCGTGTTGTAAGCGTTCTTAGGCTCCAGTAAGCGGTTACCATCATGCATGCTTGTTGGCTGTCAGTGGTTCATGGCACCAAAATTATTACAAATAAATAAATTTAAAATGTCTGTTTGTAGTTTCGAATTAACAGCTTTTCACTAAATGCATATGAAAGTATATGATACGTTTATTAAATAAAAAAAATTTGTATATTTGTTTCAGCTAATCTCCGAAACGACGTTACAAGGGGTAACTGACGCTCCTTTTATTAAAAAAAATATTAACTCTACGCGGGTAAAACCGCGGGGCACAGCTAGTAACAAATATAATTAGATCACTAAACATTCTAGTGGCTATTAGACAGATGGGTGACTTCTTACTCTATACACAGTTCGTTCTAAGAGATTGTAAATCCTTCGATCGTAGTCTTAGTATGGTGGTCAGTTGGCAGCCGCTTTGGTACCCAATCATGTTGGTTGTATGTGACCACAACAATGTATGGAATAAGGCCAGGCAGTAATTATATTTATCGGAGCTTGCCAATGATAGCATGAAATTTGAGAACGTTATACCAAAGCAATAATATTGCTGTAGATATTAGTTTTTTAAGAAGGTACATATAGTTGTAAGTATTCTCTATTGCATAAAAACGAAATACCTACAAGCTGCATTGAACTACAGTCCAATTGATAACCTCGTTTTTTGAAGTCGGTTAATCACATATACGTAAAATAATGTAAATGACGGGTACTATATTTAGTAAAATATGCTATGCATAGACTTATGAATAATATCTATACAGATAAATAAAATTGAAGTGTCTGTTTGTAAATCCAAAATATTTTTTTTTCACTAAATGCATCTGAACTACTGACACTAAAAAACCAAGTTTTAAAATTTTTCTCCGTCTGTCTGTCTGTCCGTCTGTCTGTCTGTCTGTCTGTCTGTCTGTCTGTTCCGGGTAATCTCCGAAACGGCTGGACCGATTTTAACGGGACTTTCACTGGCAGGTAGGTGATGTAGGGATGTTAGGGTTCCGCGACAATAATGATGAAACGAATACTACGCGAGTGAAACCGCGGGGCAAGCTAGTCCTTACTAATAATATAAATATGAATGTGAATTTCTTTGTTACGTTTCATCAATTCTACTTGCGTTGTCAAAATGTAAAGTACATGAATATTACTTTTCGACACCACACGGGTGAAGCCGGTGGAAGGTAGTATGCTACATAATATTTTACGTGCTCATACATAACTTTGTCAAGTAAATTGCACATTAAGAATTGAACAAGGGTAATGTAAGGCCCTAATATGATATAACATAAAATGTATTTTACGATGTGAGCCAGTTTAATATATTAATATTGTCATCTCTCGGATCACGTGGGACACTCCTTGCATTATATTACCATGGCAAAGGGACGTATATATTATACAAAAAATATTTTTTCGATATTTTACATAATTAGCACTTAGAATTCATAACAAATTGACTCCCTATTCAAAGTTGTTCGCTCAAACAGTACGTGCTATCAATATTCAGAATGAGATGTCGAGAGTCTGATTGAATAATTTGTCATAAAAGAGAGCAGTCAATTCTTGAATTTTGGATCAAGACTCTAATAATGAGTTCCGTTTATCCGTATACTAAATTTAAAAGCCGTCAGAAGTGTCAAAACGGTAATCATATTTCAATTAGCAACTATCGGCTCGCCGTCCTGTTGGCAGTACGCTCATAAATCGCCTTCCGAATAAAAAACAAACTGAAAGCTCCACAGATTCAATATCATATGTCGCAAGGGAACCATATCGACAACTCCATACTACCCGGCCTTTTGCTCAAATGGACCTTAATACAAAAGCACAGAGTTCACATAAACTGCAAACGCATTGGTGTGTAAGCGCAAGGGCGACAACTTTGGTCTTTTCAAGTTTTTTCGCTACAATGAACCTTATGCCTTTGGCATAAAGAACAGTTAAGTGCAAGCGTAGAGGCTAGGGTCACGCTTTGTTTCTCTGTAATTGAGGCGTGGATTTGACAGGCGGGACGTTAGCACGATATCGGGGACTTGGGAAATAGAGCCGGGGATAGTTTTGTTTCCGAATATCAAAACGTTTTTCCAATTTTTCCATAGTGATCTCCATGTGTAGGAACTGGATCATAATGGGTGTACTGTCTGCATGTTTTGGAAGGACTAAGAACAAAACAAAAGAAATCTCATTCCAATTTTCACTACCTACTACTGCCCTATATTGGTAAAGTTAAGAGTGGCTTGCATCAGGACAGTGTTTTTTTGAATAAAGCTATTACTTTAGTTACAACTTTAGCATGCAAATAATTACACTGACAGCCACATTTTCCAAGCGTCAGCATAATTTGGTATTAAGCATTTCTCCGTTTAGCTATAGCTTAAACAACTGTTTTACCTTTATATTTAAGTAATGTCAAAATCAGTTTCTGTACTGTATACATTTATTACCAAAAAAACATAAGCGTCGAAAAATCAACCTCCTCCTTTTCAAGCGTCGGCTAAAATGACAGTGTAACAAAAATAGATATGTCATTAAATTAAGTAAACATCAGCAGAGGACGGCGAGGGTCTTTGAGTGTTTCATAAGATCATGATATGTATGCATACATGCATCCTCAAATCCCGTGGAGACCCCTCTATTTACCGACGTGAAACATCTCCTTTGTTACATTACATCCTCGCATTCTCCGTGCAAGTTCATAAACACATAATGCCGTGTACACGTCAAATTATCCAAACGTCATGTTAATAAATATACCTAAAACGGTCGTGGTGTCTGAGTGGTTTGACTTTATTTTTATTGTGTGACTCGATTAATGCAACTTCAAATCCTTACAATCTCACAGTTAGCTACGTTTTTCAAGAAATGCCATCATGAGTGTGACGGTGAAGGAAAACATCGTGAAGAAATCTGAATATTATGTCTGAGAAGTATTTATAGTGCTTACTTGTATTGGCGATTGACTAAGCATTTATCATGTTGGCAACTACGGTGAAAACCTAGTATACAATTATATATTAGATGTTTTGAATTATAAAAAGATTGTACTATTCTAGTGAATGTATTTTATTTCCGTACTTAAGGATTCAGTCTTGTTTATTGTGTAAACATTTATTTCTTCCGAAAAGGTTATAAAGATGTTTTGATTCTTGTGCCGTCCTCAACATCGCTCTCACGGGATTCCGTATTTCTGTTTTTAGTTCGAGCCGCTACACCTGTAAGAAACCAGTATTATTTATTAATAATTGTGAATATTAGACTATCTTGCGTCACGGTCCGCGCATTTTTTTATTCTACTACAGTTGCATTGAAACTCTGGCCGCTAACTTCGACCCATAGCTCAATTATTCAACGGTTTTACCTCAAAAAAATATTTATGATTTTTTTTAATTTGTTTATGATTTGAAAGCAATGATTGCAGGAATATCAATGAAATAATATCTGAGCATAAAAACCTCGTAGCAGTAACTTCTGTAGCGTCATACAGGGAGCATCGATGGTTATACAGAGGATGAATGCCGCCAAGAACGAGAGGCTCGTGTCGGCCAGGAACCGGTATATCTGTATGTTCAAAATGTAAGTATTGAAATACCATTGGTACCACTTAAACCGAACAATAACACTAAAAGGACGATGATTTCTATGTAATTATGGTCGTATATTTGGTTTATGTCTGAGATTTATCTTAAGACTACTTTTCCCACACGCATCTAACGTCTAAACTTTCGGTCGTGATTTCTCAAGCATATATAGTGTGGGGCACCTTAAGAAGTATGTGAAAATATTCTTAAAGGTTTAGTCACGTGTATGCGTAGTCTCTAAATCATAAGCAGCGTTCATCATTTACTCTTATATAGCTCTGGTGACTCTACTCAGAAAGAGAACATAACACTTCCATTGCGGTGAACTCACATTTTGTCCATCGGTGAAGAAATAGCTCTCAGTCCAGCTGCTAGTGGCAGTCACCATGATCGGGAAGTGAACCAGGTACATGGCGTACGAGAGCCGCGCGGGCAGCTTCCATAGTTGTAGGGACAGGAACCAGTTTATTGGACCTGGGAAGCATAGGTAATTTTTACTTGCTGCTACGCTATGCTAGAATCCTACACATAAAGTAAAATGTGACCTTTCTGCATTGGTTTAAAGCCTCAAATTGTTTGCCTATATTTTTACTCGTCGGTATATTACATAAAGGTCAGCGTGAAAACAACGGTAATGAAAAAGCAGTTGACGTTTACAATTCCATAAATCAAGTTAGTTAGGTTACATTTAACTAACGAAGCAGTCACGCTGACAATACAAGTAATGTACGAAAGGTATACTTACACGAATTCCATGACAATTTTTGGACCAGGAACCATTTAAATTCAAAGACCAGTTTTGGAACATTAACCTTTTTGGTAGGACATACAATTTAATTACATGGTGTGCATGTAGGTACTCGTTCAGGATGTTGTGTAGTATATAGTGCATTTATACCTCCATATCCAAGCACGCAGGCAAAGATGAGCCAGCCGAGGCCCAGCGGCCAGACGGCGCGCATGTACGCGTTCAGGATGTTGTCCAACAGCTGCGACGAGTGGTCCGCCTGCATCACCGGGTACATCGAGAATATACACAATGACATCAACGTGAACGACACCACCCAAAGAAGTGAAACTCTTATCTGTAAAACACGCGAGTTGATATTAACAAACTGAAACCTATGAAAATAAGGATATCAACTTTGATAAAATGGCAGGAACAATACCTTAGAAATTAAGATTTTTATTCCCTTGCACAAGTGTAAGAGGTATCCGAAAAACATTCCAACAAAGAACGGCGGCGCCCTGCAGAGTGTGTTATAGTAGTACACTCGCATGTAGAATAAAAAATCTGCTGCACTGTAAACGTTATATTTTAAAAATAAGCCCATGTCAAGTCTAGAAAAGTAAACATTGAGGTTGAATATAAATTACCTTGCATTGCTTAAAGCAGCGGAGAAGTTATAAGTGAAGCTGTAGTAGGAAGAAGAGATGATTGAAAGGCCGACAGCAGTGCCGAGCGCGAGCCATGCGAGCCTCCTCCGACCGAACAACCACAGCACCACCACGGGGCTCAGCACGTGGAGCTGCACGTCCACTGACAGGTACCACGAGTGAGGCAGACACTGACAATTATTGACAACATGGGTTTTTTGAATCGTGCACATGAAGCGTTCCGTAAATAGCGCTATTCATGGGAAACATTATTTGTACCCAATACCATGGAATCGGTGTAGAATTTCGTAACAAGCAGTCCTGATGGACTGCTTTGTTTACAAAAGTACAAATTTTGAATTTTTCTTGTGGTTCTATTACCCGAACACCCATGCCCATCCACATACTTGTTCTCTATCTACTAAACAATAAACGTATCGTCACGCTGTTTTCTGATCATGGTATGTGGACCGCTTTTACCTACTTCTGCATTATTTTAAGAACAAATTCTTTTAGCTGGCTTGCTGCTGCCGCTTAAGTACTGAAAATGCATTCATTAAAATCAACTAGCTCGAATAAGGAAATACATGTAAGTAAACCAACATACCATTCCATCAGGATTGACATAATTTTGGACATGGAGGAGGGTGTTCAACCAATACTTTCGGCAATTTTCAGTAAATAAACCCATCATACGCCAGTTAGGTCCGTCGGATGCACGATTGAATAGTGACACTTGTAGTAGTATGACTGTGGCCAGCAGTGGGAACATCCTCAGGAGGCGGTGGAGGTAGAACATGTGGAGACCTTTGATGAATGCGCCTGAAAAGTAATGCTAATGCGGCATTAAAAAAATATTTAAAAAAGTAAGAATTACCTTCTTGGCATAATTATTTTTTGTGATGAGAGATAATAAGTGGTAATATAATAATGGTGGGGGAGCACTGACCTCTACTCACTTTCCCAAGTGTGGTGTACACGGCGAGGACTCCGCTCAACATGAAGAACGTATCCACTACAATAGGCGCAGAGTTTATCCAAATACTTGAGAATTTACCAAGCCACTACAAGATGGAGACATTATAAAAAAATCCAATAAGTAAGTAAGATGAAGACCGTAATTTTTGTATATAATCTCATGCGTGACAGATAGTGAAAAGTGCACATTGATACACTTTAGCTGACTCTTTTAAGGTGCTTACAAGATCTCGAAGGAGAAAGTGGGCAGTGAATAAAATTCATTCATTCATTCGTTACCTCACCGACGTCCACCAGATTGTGAACAAAACCAAAGAGCGTGGTGGCATAGGTGTGTCCCACAATGACCCACATCATGGAGATGGCCCTGATGCCGTCCACACACTCCAGCGCGCCCGGGGACGAGCTGAACGTCAGGAACCGGCGAGTGTTCGTGTACAAGGAGAACGACCGGTAGAGAGGGCTTATATCTGATGTTTCTGGAATTTTAAGAACAAAGTCACGCAGAAAAAGGTCTTCTGATGATGGATATAATATTATATATTCAGTGTGAATATTTTCCAACATTTTCGGATTGCTCTCATAAAAGAGATATACATTTAACCGCAAGTATAGTACCTATATACACATATTAAATCTCAATGGAACAAAGACAAGATAAAAGAGCAATAAGCGTTTGGAAAAATAATATGTCGTCGTTCTGGATATCAATCAAGTCTCAAGTGCGCATGGATGGGGCGAATGAACCGAGTTGTATGTAATCAAATACCGTTGTCGAGTGCTTACCTCTTTGGAGAACAAACACGCAACGTAAATCATAGGCCGTGCTCGCAATCATCACACACACGAGAACAATTAACATGATACTGAAAAGGAATCGTACAATTAATTTTAAGAGGAAAATTTTATTCAGAAACCCTGACTTAAGGATATCGTGGTAAGGCTTTTGAAGGTCGAGGCAAGAAAGCCAATCCTAAGGTACCGGGCAGCTTGCTCATGAGTTCTCGCTATCATTGGTTGTTGATCATAAGTAATGAAGTGATGATGTAGATTCCAAAAGTTTTCGATATAACTCACATGGCAACTAAATCGGCAACTGCAAAAGGTTTGTCGTTTGGCAATCGGCAGTAAAACTCTGAATAGCTGAAGTTCAGTAGCCTCAGTGGCTCCAAAACGAAGCCAATCACTTCTGACGTCTTGCACACTCTTGGGATGCACACACCTAATACAATTTCCAATGTGTCTGCGAGATTCGCCTTTCTGCAAATAAAATTAAACACAAAGAACACCATGATGATTCCCACATGCAACTTCAAATCTCACCGGTCAGTACCAAAGAGTTTTCTACAAAATGCACTAAATTGTTACATGACGATACCAATGGTGAAGGAGAACATCGTGAAGAAGTCTGCTTACGTCTGAGACAAAACAGAGTCGTACTTATAGTGCAAGATCACTTATTTAGGCACCAATAATAGGGCTAGTTTGCGCTTGTAGCTTCGCCTGCATGGCTGTCAGTTTTCTAATACACACTTTCAAGCCCCATTTTGAGGGTGGAATTTCAGAAAACCCTTTCTTATTGTAATAATATAAATCAGTCAGTGAGGACATTGAACTGATTGTGTATATATTTGGGATGAAAATGTATTTCTTACTTGTCATGTCCAACTCTGGAGTCTCCGAGGCCCGTAATTGCTAAAGCATGACGCTGCAGTTTATAATACTTTTCTAGTAATGGAAAAGTGTCGTTGTTTGTCGGTGGCCATGGCATGTCAGGTACTTGTATGTGCTGTTGGAGAGGTATATTGAGGACACAGTATTTGCCTCGTACCTCCATACCATCCACCTCTCGATCGATCCTCAGACATTGATTGTAGTCTCCGAGGCTATGAAGGTTGCCGCTTGAAATACCACTGGGTAATTTTGCACTCGCGTCAAGAACTGTAAAAATTGGATACAACGTTTGATTGTCAATGAAGGATTTCACTATAACAAAAAAATATATATCTGTTTTTGATTTTGACTGCCTCTTGTAGAGGTGATGGTAGAGATGGTAAAGCAATTGAAACGTTTTAGTAACTTAACATTTCAAATACAAATAAATCTATTTTTCAAACTTACACTGTAATCCAAGTACGTTAGTGGCGAGAAATTTCAACTGTAGCTCACATTGTTCTGAATCTAATACAGTTTCATACAAATTGTGATCAAATGCTGGAGTGATTCCATCACTGCCCGTTGCCTGAAGTGTCAAGAGTAATAATACTAACGACAGTGTTCGCATCATTACTGGTTATGAGTCCTCGTTTGATACCGGGTCTGACTACAAGGACTCTAATCATTTATCTTAAACATACAAGTGATAGCAATATTATTATTTAACTTGTATCTTTGTTGACTCTGATAGCGATTGTAACGATTAGTCCAAACGTTATATCCGATGATTGTGTATCAATGATCGGAAAAAAGTAAAGAGACTTTTTAACTTATCTTAACTTGGCGTAAGATTGAGGTCAGTCTTAGTGCCGTGCAAAAATGTCATGTCTCTGAAGTTCCTAGAAGGTGCAGGCAGTGGATTTACATCACCATCTCATCCAAGCTACGTGCCAATGTAATAGATGATGAGTCCATCACCAACTCCATCATTGCAGTCATAATGGATCCTACTACACCATGTTTTCTTTAACATTAAAACGTGGTGTGTTAATGCGACTCATTTTACAGTTTGCGGTTAGAGCCTATTACTTTACGTTCATTATTTTCAATTTACGTAAGCCTAGCTGTTTCACCTTGTTGTATTCCTTTTGTATGTTTTAATTGAATCACGCCACACAGGAGTCAGCAGCCGCAGTTAATTTAGATTATTCATCGTGACAGCTTAATGCGATCAATAAAACAACCACGTTCAATCCCACCGGCGGGACATTACATTGTTTACCGACCGACAATAAAATATGGTTACACTACTGTTTGTCAGCACTAACTCATCAATTGTGTTCTTTAAAGACACCTTATTTGAGATGAATGGTGATATCGTTAACTTACTGTAACCATAACAAGGTATAAAAATTGCTTTCTTTCAATTCAGCCTCTAATATATTATGAAAAAAAATTCGAGACGAAAAGTATAAAGTGTCATTTAAAAGTCATTGAGCTGAATACTGGGATCACCTCGATTCAAGAGGTCATGGTCGAGTCTTAGCGAACACTCGATACCAAATTTTATTCGGCAAATCTGCAATTTCACCACTCGATGCTATTCGATTAGGCCTTTTCCCTCCAATCGAGTGGAAACTTCAGTATCATGTTACAAATGGGAAAAACATTTGAGTTGTTTACTTCCATTCCAATTGATGATTCATTCAGAATTTAAAGTTGATAAAGTTCAATTTCATTTGAATTTGTAATTATTTGGGATTAGCGACTTCAAATTTGAGAGAGGTCTCCCACGGAATCTCCTATTTGTAGCTGCCCGACTGGGGACTGTACCTCTGCCTTACAGTAGATTACAGATTGCAGTTAGTGCCAACACTATACTATTGAGAGAATGGAGGCGCAGTGCTAGATCTTATGACTTTCATTGTGTTGGCATAACGCACAATTAGGTAACGCGCTGTCATTGTTCATAACTCACAGGCTACCGTAGCCGCTCATGATCAGGTGAACTGTGTCAATGTGCTACCTTCGTAGTGAAGAATGTAAGGAAAATTACAACAGAAGATTCCTTAAAGACTGCTATGCCTAAGTTTTCAACAGATAAGACAACACTTTGGTATACTTTTATTGCACTCTCTTAAGTTGGCAGAACTACATTGTGAGAGGATATGTGACAATCTGTTATTGATATTGTTTAAGTTTGTATGAATTGAAGAGTTCAGTAGGTGACACAACAGCACAATCGGTAGTAATTAACATAAAAGCTAATTTTCAAATAGAAAACTACTAGTCTTATTATTCTTAAAACACTTTCACAGGAAGGTGAGGAAATTATAGATTCCCTATAGCGTTACGTAAGTACATGCTATTAATAACTGGCTGTTTACACTGATTTAACAGATTTCAATGGACATCACAACTTTACTGAAAACAACTGATATAATAAGTTTAAACGTTTAAAACACAAACACGAAGCAGTGGCAAGCTAACCTTGTGATGGACGGGATCTGACCGCATTTCGTCATAGTTGAACGCGATTTTGTTTGTGTTTGAACCCGGCTCACCCCGGATCACCCCGACTCACCCCGTCTCACCCCGGCCTTGTCCCGTCATAGTGATGTCATAGAGCACCCAGTTTTGCGCATAGAAGTTCTATGCGACTGTGGAATTTCATTAATTCAATTCAGTTTAATTAAGGAGTTACAATGCTGCTTCTTTGGTAGAATCCTGCAACTATTCCTAATAAATAGTTGCAATTCTATCATTGATAAGATCAGACGGTGAAGTACACAATCACATAACCATCTGACCAATAATATACGACGGCAATTGCCGGTATAGTTGCTTCGATAATATTGATTTAAGAGGGTGATGGCTGGCATTTACGTCATTCTTGTGAAATGTGAGGCTCGTGAGGACCAACCTCTCAAAGCTCACTGCTTTTATAGTGCCTATATAGCTATAGGATGTATGATTTTTTACGTAAGAAATCTCATGATCGAGAATTTTAATTATTTTATTAATTTTAAACACAGTTTTACTAGTACTTTAGTGAAAACTTTTTTTTTAATCATCTAGATGGCGTCACTTAGATGGATCATCAATGATCTCTTCTTATCTGAAAGCTGACAGAACACTGTTCCCATTTATAATATTAATATGGATAAAAGATACCTACTGAAGCCTGTCCAAGATTCATAATTCCACAACAATACAAGTCAGGTAATGTGCTGTCAGTCTCCGCCGAGAGAAAGGCACGTTCCTGACAATAATCCGAGCCTGCGCTCATACAAGTAACGTAAAAAATAACTCGCGAACCGCTGGGAGGTACATTATCTCGATGAAACCAGTCGACTGTGAAAATCACCTCGAGTTGAGTATTCTCGACACGGTGTTTAGAGATCCACGACAAGCAACAAATGTATTACTGGTTTTTACCTTAATACTTATATATGATTGAGAATTTTAATTATAGAAAACTCAATTTAATGTATGATCTCAGTAATTCCCTTTATAATGGAACTTCAAAACGCCGTCGAGCTGTGCCTCGGACAGCGGATCAGTTGAGCGATCGGCAAGTTAACGCAACTTGTTGGGCACCGTCCCTACATATCTAACGCATGATTTCAATTTGTAATTTACTCAATATAGTAGGTTAAATATAAATGTAAGTTGTTTCAAAAGCTAATTAGTTAACAACTAAAAGATAATGTATATTTTCCGATCGCAAGTAATCTATATATACAGATAAATACAATTGAAGTGTCTGTAATTCCAAATTATCAGCTTTTCACTTAATGCACTTGAAATCTGTCTGTCTTTCTGTTTGTCCAGACCAATATCTGAAACTGCTGGAGCGATTTTACCGGTAATTTCACTGGCAGATGGCTGATATTATATTAGGCTTACTTATTTACTAAAACTATGGTTACGGTAAAGCTACCTAAGAAAATAAGTAAATATTTTCTTTCTATAAAATCTTCTCCTTTTCATCAGGTTAGTTTAAAGTTGGATTAGCATACGGAACCCACCAGCTGATGTGTATTAATATAAATATAAGCCGTGAGAGGTGTGAAGGGCCCCAGCGCCGGCGGCGTGGATCGGTGCGTTGCGCCGCGCCGATAGCTCAGTCTTATTGATTTCACGCCTACCTCTCAACGCGACCTGATAATACTTTACGGGTTGTCTTTTGTATTTTTTAATGTAACAGCCACACTCAATTTTAACACAATGTAGATCACTATAAAGAAACTCTTACGGTTTTATTCTTGTGTTTGTTGCTTAAAAGGTAGGAGGGTATAAAGGGATCCTTATTCTTACCCTTCCCCCACATTTCAGTTTACCTTAATCTATGAGGTAGCTAACGCGCGACTAGCGCTTTCATTGTTACAGTCACTGATAGGCAGGTTACCATCAGGTGGAGTAACGTAGTCTAACAACGCTTGCAGAGTGTCACGAGCGCGCTCGTTGGCTACCTTACAGATTATAAGATTTTCAACCTACTGACAAATATTGGTAGTACAGCAACGGCAACCTTTCACATCCTTACACAACACATGAACTCAACTCACAACTACTCTAAAATAGCATTATTTAAATACGATCTCCGGTGGAGGTACTGTCCCCAGTCGAGCACCTACAACTTTCTAAAGGGAGATCTCGATATGACGTGCCTCTCTTCTGTCAGGCCAATATGATATAGCTCTCTGTAGAGCAATTTACAGTTCACCCCAAATGCTCGAGTAAAAGTAAATACAGTAAATCATTAAAGTTAGTCCAAGTAGGTGACTACGTACATTTGAACTTAGCTCTCAGCGGGGTAGTCTCCTTGGCGTCTCAACTAATATTTGCAATGAATTTCACACGGTGGAATACACTCGCATTGAATTAGAGCATCGGATCATCTACACGGTATTATGAATATCTGTCCTCAATGAGAATCGAACTCATGACCTTTTTGATTCATATACAGAATTATACTTTTAATTATTCATATACGTAATAATACTCATTCGTATATAGAATTAATTAACAGCCGAGCTATGACACTATCACTTATCAGACTTTAACTGGACATGAGACGAAACTTTCACTTTAATAATTATTGAAACGGATTGACGATTAGCAAATGTCTCAAGAGCTTTAAATCTTACGAAAGTACTCTGAACTCATAAAATAAATTCATACAAAAAGTCTACTCTCTTAATTTAACAGTAACAGGCGCACAAATATAGAGACATACTTACAAGCATCTAGCCCTAATGTTTCTACTGAAATATGTCCGAAATTAAATTATAGCCGTTGAAATAGTACTCGCCGCCGGTCAACGTCCAAAGTGAAAAGCCGTTCTTTTATTACCAATGTATTTTGGTTCTAAACTGCGTAATTAAAACTGATGGCAAAGTTTCCTTTTGAAGAATGGCTGAGCACTTTCACTCGAAACCAACTCTTTGATTGTTTTATTAATATTAATGATCGCCGATTGACGGCGTTAACTTCAGTTGCGAGATATTAAAACAAATCGCTATCGTTTGTGGTCCATTCATTGTAATTGATGTTTAAATCTGGTGAAATTTTCCATTAATATTCTTATTGAATTAACTATGTACTCTCATTGAAATATATCAAATGAGGTATTAGTATGTAAGTAACTTTATACATTCATAATTCACAGTTTGCAAAAAGTATGCGTATGGAAAAAAACAGATGTTGTCATCCCATGATTGAACTTGCTTACGTCACGATCAATGCTGATTGTGACGTCATTGTTACTGGTGACAAGTAATTGTCATTGTTACAATCACGTGTTGTAGTTCCACAAGCCATACTATACTAACGCTATCAACATTAAGAAAGTCAAAACTGATTACCTGATATATGTATGAATATAACTATCTTCACAAACAACTCTAATAACACAAACAACAGGGTGTCCCCACATTGAAAGCAGTATAATATCGTGTCTAAGAGACAGTGTTAATCCCCGCATTGTGCAGTAAGTTATTAAGCAGCTCCCTGCGGCTACCAAGAGCTATGTGACAGCCCACCAGCCTGCTCCCAGCACAGCTGAGCTCGCTGCTATATGTTATTACTTGCACTATCATATATTATTATAATGGTTGCAAATTGAAAATAACGTATGTAAACTAACTCCTTCCCAGAAGGGTCCCCAAGGGAGTACACAGATATTTTACAACACCCTCTATCTATCAAAGATCATCTGTCAATGGGACAGGTGTAAAGACTCTATACGTATCTGAATTAAAATTCAAATTCAAAGAACAAAATACCTTTATCTGATTAAACTTTTAACAAAGTACTTTCTAAATATAATATAATGTAACCGCCGGCTTCAGACGATGCTGCAGAAGGTCTCGTCACACATTACACATTCAACGTAAAGTTCGTGGTGTGACGTCACTGCACTTAGTTTCAAAGAAACTTTCTTGGCACTGAACGGAGACATTGAAACTTGCGTCGCTTGCGTCGCAGGCGATTACTCAAATCACTTATTGTTAAGGCATGGGTTCAGGAGCGAGTAAAATTCGCTGCACTGTTTTAAATATATAATTTTTCAAAAGAAAATTATATACATTAACTATCAAATTAAAATATTATGTAGGCAGTGTTGAATGTTGGCACGTAAGCGTACGGTGCCCCGATCCGATCAAGAGTGAGCCGATCACATCCGGCTCCGGCGCAGTGTCACCCGTTGACATGTCACTGACACTAGTGACGTTGGGCGTTGTTCGGTGTTGCGTTCCCGTTAAAGCGGAGCGTTAACACTCATCATGACTCACACTTACATAAATAACTCACACATTGATCGATCATATTTTAATTACTCGTTAATTTACAAAACTACCAATTTCAAGTCCACATAAAAAGCGAAATCACCGCACACGACTGCTTATAAACTAGACTATCATTAAGGTTCAAAATTGATAATTCAATATATGTAATGGACTTTCAACGTAGACTCAGCCGCGTTTAAACGAGGCTGCGGACGGAAGCTCTGTTTAATAAACTGGCAATAAGTACTGGCACTTTAATTACAAGTAAAGTTACCAATTATTGATTTCAATGAGTGTCAGTGGAGAGTTCCGCTCGGAACCAAGGGGGGGGTGGGGACGTCAACTGGAAGTTTATTTGGACACCGTGTGCGATGATTGATACATATTTAATTACCGACCAATGGACCGGATTTATATTAAAATCCAGCTCCGTACACAGGACCAACTTTAATTAATTGTGATTCATTGCTTTTGAACTTTTAGTTCATTCATCCGTCACTGATGATTGAAAATAACTTTACAGACGTTAACTTTGTTTTATTTGTTAGATTGTATCTTTGAATTTGCTCAAGGTAATTTCTTCATCATTTCATCTGTCATTAAAACACGCCATCAGAGCTTTATGATTATTATTATTTTCTATCTGTTGTGTTATTAGAATGCACTAGGATAACCATTGCTTGGACCACGCATGTCAACCAGTTTTCAATTATACTTTTAATCGTTTCAATTTTCAGCCAGATTTTCATACCTATACTAGTAGGCCTAGACAAATCCTCGCGCTTCACTCATATGTAGAAGCGATAAAAAACGTTTCCGAATGACATATGTGGCGTGTGTGCCTGATTAATGTAATTTCCATACATTTTGTATCACTTGTATTAGCGCAAGCGCGTGAAGAATGTTGCTTTATAAATTGAATAGAAAGGAAGCAATTCAAATTTACTTATACACAATAAAAGCTACTTTATGTATAAAGACACGGCCTTACCTCTTCAAGGAGTAGTCAGCAAAACGACGGAATATTCTGAGACAATAATTAAATTTCGTTCAAATGTACAAGTATGCCGACGATGTTCCGCGCAGCACTTCTATAAGCCTTTGATGCTAGCGTGGACCCTTTGTTCATTGATAAGGGCTCGACTGTTCCTCGGTATAATTGTGTTGCCTCGCAGTCGCGGTCGTCCGCGAACAGCGCCGCGCGGAGCTACCGCAGCGCACCCGATCCTTGGGACACAGTTATTTATGATGGTACATGCTTCTTGTTGAAGAGCCACTGAGTAAAGCTGGCGGCACGTATACGACTTTTAATTAAAATTATGTTTTATTTATTACAGAGATGTAAAGTCAGTGTGGTTTACTGTCTCAGTACAATTATTTTTTCAGTAATTTAAACAGTATATTATGGCACATCTCAAACTTGAATGTATACCTAACTAACGCGATAAACTGAATACACATAATTAAACAGTTGCGCCAGTCAATCGATGTCAATTTCCACTTTAATCAAGATCTATCTATCCAAACCAGTATCTCAGCCATAGTACAAAGTAGTCCCTCGATACGCATAATTTTTCGTAAACCCTGGTGCGTTTAAATGTGAGCTGAAGTGTCGAGGTAATTGGGTAATAAATCGTTTGAAAGTTTTCACATTGCCAGTGGGAGCGGCTTACGCGAGACATGGTCGCGAGATGTCGGATTACCCGCGACGGTGACGGCGCCAATTTGACAATAATTGGCCGCCGACCGACGCACTGGGGGAGGCTAAGATATAACACCCGATGTTACATCTGTCTTGTCTTTACCAATCAATATAAATAATGTAGGTACTAGCTACCAATATAAATCAAATCGAGTTAAAGTAAAATCTACATTATCAAATAAATGCTAACTAGTATAGCTTGCAGACTAATTTATAATATACTGATGGTGATAACCTAAATAAAATTAACGTTATGTTAACGCAGCCTACAATACCCGCACATGCCTACGTCACCAACACGCCGCGTCCCTCACGGGAGCGACACTCCACTCTACATTTATTAACTATCATATACATATAAAAAGTTGAAATAACATCGTGAAGTGCGCCACGTAAAGTGTAGTTTGATTACAAATGTTCTCGTAGCTGACTGCTACGCCGCTACGCCGCTACGAGCTACGGTTCGTAGCACGTAGCTACGATGTTGCTAAAATCGTTGAAGTTTTTATTTACAATGTTGTTGTTGAATTAATTTAAATATTTTCATATGATATTGTCGTATGTGAAGTGGTAAGAAATATTGCATGTTTTCTCAATGTGTTCGTGACTAGAAAATATTAGAATTTTAGACCTTATGTAGAGAGATAAGTGCTTTTCATCCATTACAATGCTGGTGTGGGTAGACAGCACTGTAAACACGGGTGAAAAAGTCGCAAGATTGTTTGTGGAAATATTATTTTTTGCTTGTCGCAAGATGGAGGCGTTTAGACTAAGTGACGTCACGTTGATTACATAATTTTGTACGTGTCTCTGATAGCGCTTGGAAAATAATCATTTCTTTGTTATTCTCTCTCATATACATGTGTTGAATTTAAATGAATTTCTGTTAGTGAAATAAATAAAACATGCAGTTCTGACCGACAGATGAACCTAGATGAAAAGGCTTAAAAAGTTCTGTGAGTATATGTAATCTATACTAATATTATAAAGCTGCAGAGTTTGTTTGAACGCGCTAATCTCAGGAACTACTGGTCCGATTTCAAAAATTCTTTCAGTGTTGGATAGTCAATTTATCGAGGAAGGCTATAGGCTATATTTTATTCTCATAAAAATTAGTGGTCTGTAAGTAAATTGCAATTTTGTAACCTAATGTGTAAAATTGAAAACCTATTTATGCGTGCGCTGCAAAATCTATTGACAATTGAACAAAATTATGTACTTCGGAATTGTAGGTCTTATTAAAATCTACAAAGAAGTCCGGCAGAGCATATATCTAACTCTCATAGTTTAGTCACAATAACCGCTATAATGTTTACAAAAATTTATCACCTGGAGAAAGAAACTACGTAAAATACTGTTTGTTTTATTCCAATAGGATATTGCGTTTAGAAATTATCACGAGTATAAAAACGCAAAGAATTGGTACCTAATAATGAGTTATTTGGCAAAGAGTAATCTCTGAAGCGGCTAGACCGATTTTAACGGGACTTTCACAGGCAGATAGCTAATGTTACAAAGAGTAACATGGGATTTTTATTTATAAAGAAAACGTAGGGTTCCGCGGTAATCAAATTAAATCTACGCGGGTGAAACCGCAAGGCACATCTAGTAGTAAATATACCTGCTTACTAGGATTTTAACATTTAATTGACCCGTATTTAAAACTTACTTGATAAAGTCAGGTGAATCACGAGTGGGCTCCGCGTATGTTTGCCAGGCAGTCGTTCTTACGTTTTAAACAGTAACTGAATAAAAAAACATCGTTATTTTGTGATAGAAAGCAATTAAGTCAGTAAATTTAGTTGTATTATGTGCGACAGTTCAGTCAACAGTCGACTCCCGTTTTTCCTCGTTGCAAGTGATTAGGAATTCCGCTGTCACGATGTAAGAAGGGTGCGGTGACGTCATTAATCTTGTCCTAAACTGACGCCAATGTGATGTCACACTAGCAAATTGGCTGCGGCCCCCTGACGGGGACGGGGACATAATGGAGAGGAGTTTGATGAGTCAGCTCTTTTTTATACTCAGAAGAATCCGAAAAGGTGGCAGAAGAGTTATATCACATACTTATGAAGACTATTCGATACCAACGTGACCAACCGTGAGTCTGTCAACGTCACCGCAATACATATTTTTTGACGTCTAACGATATTTTCCTTTACCCTAAAACTCGTGGTGTGACATCTTTCCACTTAATTTATGAGTTGGTTTATAATTGGTTATCAAACTTAAAAATATTTTGTGACAGACTCTCATTCTCCACGACGTTATTGTTGATGCAAGTTCGTGTCTGACTGTCTGTCTATCACCTTTTGACGATGAAACTGCTGAACCAATTTTCCTGAAGGCTCACAAGGATGAGGAAATTCTTCAAATCTCACAAAAATAATTGTTTTCACAAATGATGCAAGTATTAAAACCGCTGGGCGTCGTATTAAGTCAGAATCCATTACAGCCATCGTTAACTGTGCAATATGCAATTTGTATTGAATCAGGCTGCAGATGGCGAGTCAGTTTGCAATGGCTCGAGCATCACCATATTAATAAAGTGATCGCAAATATCCGAGGCCACATCAGTTCCATGAAAATTTCCAGTTTCAAAAGCCTATTTCACCTTATAAAAAATGAGTTTAACAGTACCTTTAAACTTAAACCAGTTCATAAAAACATTAAAGCAAAATTTAATGAATGGGCAACTCCAGGTATACGTGTTAGTAGAAATAGGTTGTATGAGCTATATGGGTTGAAACAATGTAATCATAACCCAGAATTTATAAATTATGTACGGACTTATTCAAAAACTTTCAAGAAAGCTTGTATAAAAGCTAAAACTCTATACCTCTCGTCTAAAATAAAAAATGCTGATAACAAGATTAAGGCTACATGGAATATGATTAATGCGGAGACAGGGAAAATAAAAAGTCGCGATACTCGAATAGCCTTGAATATTAATAATAATTTAATCCGCGATAATATTCAAATTGCAGAAACGTTTAATAATTTTTTTATTAACATTCCGGTAGCTACAACTTGTTCTTTGCATTCTTCATCTTCAGACGCTGAATCTCTTCTTAAGTCAAGTGTGTCAGAATGCGACGCCGGCTTTTGTTTTTGTTCCGTTACCCCATTAGAAGTAATTAGGACATTTAAAAGTTTAAATTTAAAAAAAACGGGTGATTTGTGGGATATATCTCTAAAAGTATTACAAGATATAATAGATATAATAGCCCCAACCCTGGCTGAAATTTTTAACAATTGTATTAAATTAGGTAAATTTCCCGATTTGATGAAATATAGTAAAGTTATACCATTGTTTAAGGCTGGTGATATTAATGATCCCAATAACTACAGACCGATTTCAATTTTACCTGCTCTTAGTAAAATTTTTGAGAAAATCATATTAAATCAGCTAGTTATCCATTTCAACATAAATCATATTTTACACAATGAGCAGTATGGCTTCACCAAAGGTCGGTCAACTACTGATGCCGGTGTTGCACTTCTTCGACATGTATATAGGGCTTGGGAGAACTCACATGATATGATAGGTGTATTCTGTGACCTATCTAAAGCGTTTGATTGCGTCCATCATGAGACATTATTGCTCAAATTAAAACACTATGGAGTCAAAAGTACTGCACTCGATTTAATTGATTCATATTTAAGCCAGAGGGTACAGAAAGTAGAGGTAAATGGCGTTAAGTCTTCCGGGTCCCCGGTACTGATGGGCGTGCCGCAGGGATCAATCTTAGGGCCTTTTCTATTTCTGATATACATCAATGATTTACCGCATTTTGTTAAGAATATTTGTGATATTGTACTTTTCGCTGATGATACATCACTCTTGTTCGAAGTTAGCAGAGGTAAAACGGATTATGACGATGTAAACAGTGCCCTTGACAAAGTATTTAAATGGTTCACTGTGAATAACTTAGTTTTAAACGCGAAAAAAACAAAATGCTTAAAATTTACTTTACCTAACGTTAAACCTGTTCCGACCAAAATTATGATCAATGGTGAAAAACTGGATATTGTTGAGTCAGTAGTTTTTCTAGGTGTAACACTTGATAACAAACTTCAATGGGGCTCACATATATCTAGTCTATCGGGGAAACTCAGCTCGGCAGCATATGCCGTCAGGAAAGTAAAGCAGTTCACTGACGTAGACACGGCACGATTAGTTTATTTTAGTTACTTTCATAGTGTTATGTCGTATGCTATCTTGCTTTGGGGCAAAGCTGCCGATATAGAAGCCATATTTATATTACAGAAAAGGGCTGTAAAATCAATCTATAACTTAGGATCTAGGGCATCTTTGAAGGAAAAATTTAAAGAAATAGGAATTTTAACAGTGGCTTCGCAGTATATTTTTGCAAACTTACTACTTGTACATAAAAATATAAATTCTTTTCAAAAGAAGAGTGATGTACATAATGTCAACACAAGACATAAAAATAAATTAGTAGTACCTACACACCGCTTACAGAAAGTCCAGGGATCATTTTTAGGGCAAAGTATACGCTTTTATAATAAATTACCTACATGTATTGTAAATTTGCCCTTTGATAAATTTAAAGAAACTGTAAAATCTGTATTACTTAAAAAGGGTTATTATACAGTTAGTGATTATATGTGTGATAAGGAAACTTGGAATAATGTATTACCAGACAAATATTGTAAGTAGTCTCATGGACACTGTACTTATGCTACAATTCTTTTTAATATTTCTTTTGATCTTTGTTTTGACTGGCTTGAGTTGTCATGCTCACTAAAATGCCTTTGCTTGCGGCGGCGTCAGGGTGACGGGTCGCTCACTTCCCTCTATAATGGTTGAGGAGGGCGATGGCTGGCATTCTCGTCATACTTGTGAACAGGTGCTGCTTGTGGGGGCTGGTCATCTCAAGCTACGCATTTAGATATAAATAGAACTACTAGACTTTTCTTTATGTTAATTTTTATCGACATTTGTACATTGGAACTGTGTCCATGGGCTTACATTTCTCAAATGATTTATTTTGTTTAAATTGTATAATATTTTTGAAAAGAGTAATTACTGAGTTTCTTGCCAGGTTCTTCTCAGTAAAAGCAACCTTCCGAACCTGGCGGTAGCATGTATAATCCTGTAAATTGTGTCATTCTGACGATTTGAAAGTGCTTTGTATAAAGTCTAATCGAATAAAGATATTTTTGACTTTGACTTTGAAATGGAAACGATACAGAAGTAGGTGTTTCAACATTGGTCGAGACGTCACACATGTACATGATACGTGGATATTACTAGTCAAGGTGCGATGGTATTTCCTTGTTCTTCGTACATCACTGAATTACATTAATCGGCTTTCTACTGTAACGTCATATTTAATTCCGCCTCGAATCCGAGCTGTCTTCATGTTTCGTACGTGAAATTATTGTAATTTGACGACATCTTAAAGAAAGCTTTAAAGTGTGAATGGAGTTTCATTATGACTATTAGGCCGCGTGTGTGCGTGTGTTGTTACCGCTAATGTCAAGCAGCTGTCCTTCTGTAAATATTAGTGTTGTGTTACTACGGTGTCACAGTATAAATATAAGCTTATAAGCAGTAAGGAATGTAAGCTTATTTTTTAAAATGAGAATGTTGCTTCATTGAGATTGAGGTTTGTAAATATGAAAGAATTTAACATTTACTCTTATTAATTTTTTTGTCGAATGTCAAATGTAGGTAAAACGCGTGAATGAAAATGAAAATGAAAATGAAAAATATTTATTCAGTTTAGGCCCTGGTAAGGCACTTATGAAAGTCGAGAATTTACCACCGGTTCGGAAACTAGCCTTCTGAGAAGAACCGGCAAGAAACTCAGCCAGGCATCATGTACATATCATCGAAACAATATAAATCATAATGAAATCATCATCCAAAATCTAATTTGATAATAGGTATAAATATTCACAATAGTGACAAATTGTATTAGCATGCAAGTCATTATAAAACAAAATCAAAGAGATAAAAAAATAACAATACCAGATAGATTTACAAGTGTTTGCATACCATGTATTTGCCAGGAGCTACTTGTGCAGAGTGATTTACCTAGTTCCATATATCCTTGTCATTTATATAATCCGAAATTTTATAATATGCTTTCTTCATCAAATCAGTTTTGACATGTATGACATAATATACGCAATCGGCTACGACGTGACACCCTTTACTGCCACTACGCATCTACTGCTTATTTTCTCGTCTAAGTGTGAGTGTGCCATTTCGAACGATTTGTTCCTTACTGCTTATGAAGCTTATATTTAAACTGTGACGGTGTCATGTGTCATTACTGTGCGTATTTTACGTTGATTACTCCACGCCAGTTATGATCAACATACGCGCGAGTGTGCAATCTGTTCCTAACGCGGTTGGCGTAATGACTACACTTCACTGCACGAGTGGGACGGGTACTGATAATTAAAGTGCGTTCCATTATCTCAGCTATTCACGCTAATGGAATATTTAAACCTTCTGAGATTGTCTTAGCCTTTCTCTGTTCTTGGCGATGTTCATACAAGTAAAAATATATACACAAGACCTATATATGTATAAGGTATATCCAACAATTAATTATTTACAATGTATATCCGTCTCAGAGGGCTAAACTTTAAATGGGTTTTATAACACCCCTTCCCGCTGAAGATAATTAGTAACTCTTTTCTTATCCTTGAATTTCCATCACAAAGTTTCTTCATCGTTAACCGATTTAAAAAATAACATATCGATACAAACCGGTGAAGTAGAGAGCTATCTTAGCATATTTGGTTAAACAATACTTTTAACATAAAATGAAATTGAAATAATAAAATGATTCATTGGATATTATCTATCTTCTATTACGGATATATTGTATCGAGAATTGTGAAAAATAAATAAGGGCCATTTATTTTCCAAGTATTTTTATCGTCTGCTAACTTAAGTAGGTACCTTGTGAAATGATTCAATTGAATACTGAGGAGTTTATACTCGTATTATCTATAATTTTATTTTCGGAGAATAACTTCGCGATCAAGTACACTGGATGCTGAGTAACAAAATACAATTCATTAACAATTTATAACCCTCTTAAGGGTTCGAGGAATCGATGCAAACATTTAACTCTACTAACGTAATTCAATCAAATCTAAAGAAGGCAGTGTATACAAACTTAAAGCGGCAATCTGGATTTCAATTCATTTTAAATAAGATGCATCTCGACAATAATGGTGTAATTTATTTATTCAATTTATGGCAACGGCACCCTCCTCTTGCCCCCTACGCCCCCCCCCTCACACACAGCCTCTGATAAACATAAATTCTCTAATAAACATAATCAATCATGATAATTACAATCAAATTTCAAAGTCCAATATGAAAGCGCCCCTTGTTCTTCGTACGTAACCAAGTTACATAACTAAAAAAATATTTTTATTTATAAGAAATTTTCATTCTTTGTACATGTCTAGTTCCGTTGGCAGTTATGTACAAAGAATTAAATATTCTTCCTACGTAATGTACGAAGAAATGGCTGTTGTTTGGATTATTATCATTTCATAAAAAACATTTTATAAATGATCATTGACTTAAGTATTTATCAATAGTTAGTTTGCCAAACGTAGTTTATGAAATTAAATATAATTATGTAAAATATGAAAGTATAGAAATGAATGGAAAATAGGCAGTCCGGGTAGAGACATTGGGACAGTAGGTGGGCAATAAGTAAACGTAAACCAACTGGCAGGTGTAACGCACTAAACACTCGAAGTTAACAAAGTACACAATTTGCAAACCAATTCCCAACACACATCGATCCACTTAACAAGTTTGTGTGTGTTGGCCTACTTGGAGCGCCTTAATCCTTATAAATTGCATGTTACATATTACATCACGTCACGAGGAGCGTACTCGTATACAAATCCAATAACATAATATCATAATGCTATCCCATTACACATGCCAGGAGGCTTAACTTCGTATACATTATCCTATATCAGCACTTGATGACACGTTTCGAAGCAAATCCTGTGGGAGTCATCAGCTACTGCTTTTTTTCGCTAAAAAATTATAAATACTGGTAAGGGAATCTTGCAATACCACCGTAATTTGCATGTTGCCTTTAGAATGTCTTAATAACCTCTGCAGCGCGTCAGCGGTATTTATTATATGACTATGAAAGGATGTAAACGCAATGAGACTCGAATATCAACATCGTTACTGACAAGAAAAAAATATAAATGCAAGGGGATAAAATCACATTATTTGCAGAAAATCTCTTGTGTCATAGATTCATATTGAACATCCGATTTGTTGAGCAAATAATTGAACAAGTGGAGAGTGTTTATTTACGCGGCACATTGGTATGCCTGTGGTCCCTATTGGAGTAAAAATCAGGGAACTACTGTGTAGTCAGTACAACTCAAATGAAGCGCGATCCGAAAGTTAAAATAAAGTAAAAATTAGCATGGATAATGACCAGCTCCAGCAGGTGGTGGGAATACCTAATTACGACTAGACAACATAAAATAAATTCTCCGTTTTGTATTCTCCACTTTTACTTATTGTAATGAAAGCGGATCTTTGTAAAATAATGTAGGCTTTGACATTTTAATAGCTGTTTATATCTACGAAGGAAATAAGGACTGGAATTAACTCGGAGCTAATATTATTATGTTAAACTTGTTGTATAGCTACAGTAAGCAATATCCTTTATTCAAGCAAATTTGCATTTTTCTTTAACGAATTGTTCAAGCCTTCTTTCTAAACCAAAACTTGGGATAGGACCTTATATGGACTCGTAATCACAAGAAAAAAAACCTGCAAAATCTTTCATATCCGACCGATTGTATTGTTACGAGTACAAAACGAATATGCAGAATAGCGACTTGGTCGGCCACTTTACATAACATTACGTGGAAATTAGCAATATTCGTACGCCAGCCATCGGACACACGAAATGAAATGTCCACTATTGAAATGTTATTATGAACACCGCTTCATTCGAAAACAACCAGATAGTTTAGAATAATATTATATTATTGTAAATATGAATCATGTTGTGTGAAAAGTGGGTGTTGTTATTACATCACCTCTGACTACCTTTGGGGTATACACTATATATTATAAAATGCCAGCTGAGTTTCTTGCCGGTTCTTCTCAGAAGGCTAGTTTCCGAACCGGTGATAAATTCCTCGACATTCATAAGTGCCTTACCAGGGCCTAAACTGAATAAATCATGTTCATTTCATTTCATATAATATATTATGTTATGAGTTTGCATTGACGTCGTTTAATGACTGACAGAATGTCTGCCGTCGTATCTCGGTCAAAATACGTCATTAATTTCTTCTCAGACGTCTGGAAATCTCTTAAATACACAGGGTATCCATGAGGTAGAGTTTAAGGAAAATCTTCTGTTGAATCTTTGAGCATGCATAGTCACACAACGTCAAAGTTTAATGAATTGAAATAAACATAAAAGAATTCCAATGTATTGCAAAAAGGACGTAAATTAGACGGCGATAACTTTTCAAGAACAAAGAGTGTATTAAACATTGTTTGACAAACAACGGCAATAAACTTGGTACAGAAGTAATCGTTTGATCCGTCCATTTGAGTGACTGTCGGCTCTTACTTAGGGAGAGTTATAATACAAAATATTAATGTGACAGAAGGCCGACTTTCCACATAGTTTGAGACACTTCACAAACATGAAAAAACTGTATGATAATCTCCGGTCAGTAGCTCGTCACTATGTGTGCGTGCGGACCTAATCTGACCACTATTGGCCGCAAAATTTCGTTCAAGCCACGTAACTTCAATCCAAACCCGTTGTAATCTCGCGTGGTATTTACCTCTACCCACAACGGTGGTGAATAACGGTGTGATTAGGCCTTTATCGCCAATGTATGGGAGCCGGGCTTGTGTAGGCTTGTATTATATGGTTATAGCAACCATCGCAGCACAATCACTTAGCGCCTGCTATAACTCCTCCAGTTTATAGGCGGTGGGAACAAAGCGCTCTGCACAAGCAGGCTCAATAAATTAGCAGTTTTGTGCAGCTGTTATTATCTGGAAGTAAGTGCGCTTAATAAGTGGGTTCTGTTGAAGCGGAACAGACAATCTTTACAATAAGATACAGCTGAGATACTCGCTATCAGTGGGCCTACTATCATCGTTCTAGCAGCGACGTATTACTTACTTCTTAGCCTTTAATTTTCGAATCACTAAATGACACGTCAATGCTAAGAAGCTCTAAATACGCTCTGTTTAATCTGATGACGGTAGATGGTAGACAGTGCCTGTAGACAAAGTAACAAAATCCACACGCTTCGCTAATAGAAACGCTACAAAATTTTTGGGAATGACATATGTCACGTGGCTAACTTAAATATTTTCCATACATATTGTATCGTTTCTATTAGCGCTAGCGCGTGAGAATGTTACTTTGTCTAGGGCTACGGGTATGTCATCTAAGAGATGAAACATTACTTCGCGTTACAAAATGTTTTAATGTGTATGATTCACAGGAGATAGATACTTGAAAGACGTTACATGCCAACGCCTACTCCTGCCACCGCAGAACTCGGTGAAGCATAAACACATCGTAAACAGACCGTGTCTTATACTAGGAAGACGATATAAAACATGTTCCAAGTGTTTATTGCTCACAAGCAACATAGTGCCGCAAGTATGGGATAGCAAGCTTACCACGTGAGGGAACACCACGCTGGTTACGATAAGGGTGCGTTTGCACCAGAGACGTGCGAGACATCACATCTCTCGCTGCTCCTTGCATATTTCTCGAGGAAAAGCTCCCTAGTAATATGATATTTTTCAAGGTGTTAAGGTGTTACAACAGATTTTTTTAAATAAAGATTACTTAGTCGTTACTGATGCTGAGTCGGTTACCCTCGTACGATATTTTATTTACCAAAACAGGTGACAGTCCAACGTATGGTAAGCGGGCTCGAGCAACAGTAAAGGCGTCACTTGCACGCTACTTACCTTATAAATAATGAATTGCAGTGCCAACGTTGGTTTAGATGAGGATGAGAAGATTTCACAGCAGGAACTCAACACTAATCTAAGGTAAGCTAAGCTCGTGTAAGGTGGAGGACACTCCAGTCGGGCAACTATGAATTACAGCATTATTTTAAATAACGAGACCTTACGTAAGTCTTTGATGTATGGATATTAGTAGGTATGCAAGATGCTTTTGTTTTCCGTAAGGCTCATGTGATAAATTACTTTACTTATTGTTGTTGTTTTACTTACCATATTTGTTTGAAAATGAGTTGGACTCGCGCAAGTTTAAAATATAGTACTTTACTTGAGTTTTGAAAAACCACATCTGAGATAAGAAGTTGTGTCGGTTGGGTACTTCCGCGGTTTGCAGTACTTTGCAGGTCATCTGGAATACACCACGTCTCTATTACCATACTATTATTCCAAATTACCTTACTACCTTTATGCAGTTTTAATACAGTGATGTCAAACTCTTAGCATACATTGTCCCGAAGTTAAAGTACCTCTAACTCTTTGCGCAATAACTTGAAAACTAAGTAAAAGACCTGTATATGTACTATGTTGTATAAGAAATTATCATCAATGTTTTTGCACCAAAAGAGTCTTAAAAATCTGTCGTGACAGATTTGTTCATCGCCGTTTCAGACATGTTATTTTATCCTTGAATTTGCTGGTTTCCTTACGATGTTCTCCTTCACCATAAATCCCACGGTCATTCATCATCTCCCTGACCTTATCCCATACATTGTTGGGGTCGGCACTTGATTCAACCCGATGTGGCTGATCACCAGATTTTTATACGAAGCGACTGCCATCTGACCTTCGCAACCCCGTTTAGGAGGAAAATCTGTGATTTGGGTTAAACCAGTTGTCAGATTATTTTTAGGCCTCCGACTGACCTGTAACGATTGCCAAAGATGTTAAATTGGCAACCGGGACCGACAGCTTAACGTGCTCTCCGAGGCACGGAGGGAACTCGGGCGGTCACCCATCCAACTACTGGCTAGGCGTATGGTTGCTTAACTTCGCTGATCGAATGATATGCGCAATAGCAACTGTGCCACGAGCTCCTCCCACGGTGTGCACTTGAATTTAAAATAAACTCATTTGTTTAGATGAAATTGGTACTTGTATCGCGCAGTACACTACACAAACCACTCGCTCATATAAGTCAAGTATGTTAATATAAGTTGTGGCGAACTCTACTGCCCCAGACAGTCTGACAATTGTAATATCATTTGTTTTAGTTCTGGAGCGTTGCCTGTTGCATGTATAAAGTCCCTTACAACTTGTTTCCGGCTCTCCTATCATTATATCTACATAGACGTGAACACAAATAAACATAATTCGATCGTTAATCTTCGACGTTCCGGAGTTTACGATCAAATCGAGCAACAATAAAAAGATTATGAGTCCTGTAGGTCTAAAAAAGCCACTTTGGGAGAATCACAATGTGATCCGAATATGATTCCTCATCGAAATGACAAAATGGGCACTTAGGTGCAATTCATATTATAATTCAGGAATGATTACCAAAATGGTAGATGTTAGTCCCTAACTAACTTTTTATGATTCTGCTTGTCACAAAAGCAATTCATATTTTGTGGACCATTTTAGGAATCCTCAAAGTGCCAAACAGGTGAATTGCGAAATATTAATCATTCGAGAATCATAATAAATTGCACCTATGTGACCATTTTGTCATTTCGATGATGAAAGATATTCGGATCACATTATGATTCTCCCAAAGTGGCCTTTTTAGACCTGCTGTATTCACCGGCGAGGAGTTACCGTAAACCTGCCGGCTGCGTGTTATACCTATTGTTGTCTTTTGTAATCAGGCCCTTACTTTGTGAATGGAATCCATAAACTCCAGCCCTCAGATAAACATATTAACGACCTTCCGCTTCGTGCCGCGGCTCTCTTGGCCCAAATCATAATTATATTTTATTAAAAAAATTCAAAGCTAAAAGCAGGCTCGATTCATTTAATCGTGATTAATTAAAATTTGTCGCTAAGCTCTGTATTGAAATGAATATTGAATTTTTGGTACTAAATCCGCTTACCTTAGCCTATTGTAATAAGACTATAACCTTTTATTAATTTCGGTAAAATATTATCTTAGTAACATTGTTGTAACTTAATGTGGAAATTATTACGTTCCCATGTCTGTCTCATAACAAAAGCATAATAGTTAACCTTAGACTAAACATATTATGTGATGTACTTGTGTGTTTAATTGATAGTCATTGAATTCCTCGACTAATACCAGCCATGTTTGCGGTATCCACCACACTTTGCGGTGAGCCGGATGACACGTGCTGATTCATGACTCGAGTTCAGATTTAATGGCCACATTGTTTTGTACCCCGTAGTTAATTAAATTTTATGGGAGACCTGCGGAACCCTAATATTATTTTTTAAATTAAGGTAGCTTAAGTTACTCCTTGTAAAAATAGCTACCTGCCAGTGAAATTCCCCTTAAAATCGGTCCAACCGTTTCGGAGATTATCCGGAACAAATAGACAGACAGAAAGAGAAAAATTAAAAATATTGCCTTTTTTATGTACCGTGTATACTTTCATAAACATTTAGTGAAAAACTGTTCTTTTGGAATAACAAACAGACACTAGTATCTTACTTATCTGTATAGATATAGACATATAGATGTATAGATACGTACATCAGTAACGGTTCAGTCGCTGCTGTATAAAACCAGCTGGGGCCCGCGGTTTCACCCGCGTAGACTTATTTACGCATTTAAAAAAAGTAACTTGAACTGTTCCTTATAACATCACATACAAGAAGCTATTTAGGTACTAAATAAAACTTAAGTGTAATTTGATGTGATAGCTATGCAATGTTAAACTACGAAAATGAATGAAAACAGGAGGAGCTAATAATGTTGTAAGCCTTCCGAAGGAAGACCGCCCAGTTACTTAATTGGTTCAGTTGTAAAACTTTTAAATTCCAGCCCTACAGACTCCAAACATAATTACCAAGCAACCCTAATTTGAGCTGTATATAACTACGAAAGGGAGTTTTATTCTACTTTCAAGCATTTAGAATTGAGACGTTCGTACATTGCTGGCTGAATACCGTTCATTACAACGCTACTTCAAAGCCAATTACCAATATAAGAGATGGTCAAAGTTCCAAATAGTAACGAAACTCAATGCAACAATAATGTATTGCTGGCGGCTTCCTACTCAAGTCTGTCAAGTGCACACCTAACCCTCTTAAGTGCAATGTGGGTGCTGTAATACCTCTGCCTTCCACTCCCGGGACTAGTGTCGCAAGACGGTAAATACGTGAAAAGTTAATGTGAATTTTTTCATTCCCTCTCAAATATCACCTATAATTTTGTCGCGGCGACGTATAAAATGTTTGTATGTAGCACGCAAGCGAGCGGTTATGAATATTTTATATCCAGTCATATTCTGTTGTCTTCAAATCTTACCGGTAAAAAAGCGATGAAAGTAAACAAGGAATTGAGGTTTTTTTTGTTCAGGACAAAGCGTCTTAAAAACACATAAATCGGCAGGTTGTTTTTATGATACTGCTCATAGGGCTGTCAGGACTGGCGTGGCTCTCAGTCTACTTTGTAGATTCCACAGAGTACGTTGTGCAGCCCTGTAGTGAAATGACTGAGAGAGGCACTGTATAATATGATTTCCCCTAGAAAATGTATAGCAGACTGGGGCCTGTACCTCCATCTCACAGTAAATCAGAAATAAATCATGCTATCTTAGTCGAAATGTATTATGTTGGCTAATGTTTCCTTTCTTATATCTGACGATGTAGAAGCCGCTTTACAAATTTTATCATACATCATCCTTAAATCCTTCAGGCGTAAGTCACAATATCAGTAAGTAATGCAAGTATCAGTATCAGTAAGTAATGCAAGCACCTGGAGCGAATAGTACGGTGTATGACGGTGAGAGGTCCCCGTGCGGCATATCTGCAAACATGACGATTAAGTACACAAGCAAGGCTAAGTTACGGATCCTGTGTCTGACTCCGCTAACTGTGATCAACTATGACTGCGGCGTAAATGATTAATAGCTCCGGAGGCCGGTCGATACGTGACCAACTTCCAATATTCACCTCTGTCAATACACACGCGCATGTATTAAAAGTAGGGATTAGGGACGGTTTTAAATACTACTCACAGCTTATAAGTCTAATATAATAAACTATGTATTAATAAAACCATAACAATTAGTGACTTTTCCAAAACAATGTGGTTAGAATGTCTTTCTCACTGGGAAACTGGATCATTTACAGTTCTGTCACATACAACTGTATAGAGCGTCTTCGATTCCAGCATAATATAACAATTGCCCCGCTTGTTTACGACCCAAGCTAAGAACCACGGAAATAGCTTGCATATTCGTAAGATCGAATCCAGTCTTTATTAAAATGACAGTAAATTGATGTGCTCGGTATTTTTCCGGCGAATATTGCGGGCTGTGCGATAAGTGACTGATTATATCAGCCTACATCGGGCGTCTAAATAAATACTCTCGGAAGATCAGCTCTCTTATACACAAATCTCAAAATATATATATTTGACTAGCTGTGCCCCGCAGCTTCACTCGCGTAGAGTTAGTTTCATGGTTGTCTCGCGGTACCCTTGTGTTTTTATTTAAATAAAAGCCTAAGTTACTTCCTGTAAAATTATCTTTCTTCCAGTGAAAGTCCCGTTAAAATAGATCCAGCCGTTTTGGAGATAAGCCGGAACAAACAGACAGACAGACAGACAGAGAAAAAATTTAAAATTGTTGTTTTCATGTCAGTACCGTATATAATTTCATAAGCATTTAGTGTAAAGCTGTGATTTTGGTAAATCCAATATCACAGCAGACACTTAAATTTTATGTATCTGTATAGAATATAGATTATACTTTTAAATAAGCTGAGAAGAGCCCGACAAGAAATTTAGTAATTACTCTTTTCCAAAATATATTGACAATATACCTAAAAGTAACACAAAAAAAATATAAAAGTCCATAGACAAAGATCCAATTCTCAAATGTCTATAGAATAATTATAAAAACGAATAGTAGCCTGTGTCCCGTGCCCAGTGTGCCGGAAAAATATGTTACAACTGCAACTATGCACGATTTCATCCGAGCGCCTCGTACACTCTCGTGTTTGTGCGTATGATAGTGTAGGAAATCTACCTTCTGCTACCTCTTTAATTTGCCGGAGGGTAATTCAATAGCCCGCTCGCCGCCGCTTCTGTAATGTATAATTTATCGCTTAACTACAATCGAGAACATGATTTATCATTCCCTTCCGTTTCTAGAGCAGGTACCTGATTGATAAGGTGATGATAACTACCTTATTTTTACACAATTTTCCATTAGTCCTGGTGGCCTCAGGGTTTGAGCAGTCGCCTGCTACGCAAGCCAATGATTTTTCTAAAAACTTATGTGCAGTGATTTCACATCACGTGCTTTACGGTGAAGGAAAATATCGTGAGGAAACCTGCGCATATGTCCGAGAAGTATCGAATTTAAAGACGTATGTATAGTGTCTGAGACGGCGATGGACTCACCCTCTGTCATGTTGGCACTTAATCATATTCGGTGAATTGTGAGTGTTGTTGTTACAACACCTCTGTTTACCCCTTCGGGGACCCTTCTGGGATGGCGTGAGCATATTTATTTTCTATTAGCTTTACTCATTATCTAACGTAAACAAATGGATTAAATTAATTGTAAACGACGTCTTTATTTCGTTGATAAACATAATAATTTTAATCAATTTTTCCATACAGTAATTACTAACATTAAGTAAGTACCAACTTACCACTGGTCTGTCCGTGGAGCTCAAAGAAGGTGGCGTTACTCTTTAATAAGTAGAGAGCTATGAGCCATTTCAAACTTTTGGAGTCGAATTATAATGTTCCAGATTAGAAGTATGTTAAAATACTTAAGTCGAGTCACTCTGGTATTAGGTAAAACTGCTGATGACTGCATTACATTTTTTGTCATAAAATAATAAACCGCGTTCAAAAAGAAAAAAATCCATTAACATTTCACGCTTTTCATTACATTTTTGCAAAGTGCACCTACGCAGAGGACTTACTTGACAGTCATAACCCATCTAGGTGTACAGTTGTCATCATTACACATTAATCTAGTCCAAACACCAGGTACTAGCTGTAATTCGTTGAGGACTTCCCTCGACTGTCTCTTGACTCCATCACTAGATCCACTTCAGAATTACATTACATAGTAGTTCTCAAAATTAACAAACGTACTAGTTACAAATCACTGCGATTTACGAAAGTTCCCCTGGATTTGTCATGGATGTCAGTGACAGAACTAAATGGGACCACGCGGGAAGCTCACAAATAGAAAATAATCATCCGAATATGTTCACCAGCCACAATCATAATGACATCAGTAGAATTCAGAACCTCCTCATTTTTTTGATGTCGGTTAAAATGTATTTTTAGTGGGAACAGTTAAATCATTTATTCGTTGAGCATTTTCTCAAGGATACAATTTCCAAGCAATAATTCATAAATTCAGTGAGCGATCAATGCCGTGTCCCTCATACATCACAGTCGTCCCAGACAGCCCCAGCCTCCGGAGACCTCCACCCACACAATCATGGTGATATTATACTTTTCTTATACCCTTTCCCGGAGCTTTTAGCCCTTTAACAACACTACAGGTGTATAAGACGCATTAACATGCTAATATATATTTGATTACCTGAAAATGAAAATGAAAATGAAAATGAAAATGATTTATTCAGTTTAGGCCCTGGTAAGGCACTTATGAACGTCGAGGAATCTACCACCGGTTCGGAAACTAGCCTTCTGAGAAGAACCGGCAAGAAACTCAGAGAACAAATCAGAGAGTTTCTGCGAGCGACCGACTCGATGTAAATTTAATTTTATACGACTTTTCCTATGGAAATGTCGCGGAGTAATTGTTTAATTAATTGGTGCCCACCAATCTCTTGGCAGAGCTGCGTTTTATTATTTATGGGATGTAAAGCAAAGAACACCTGTTTTCCAAATTAGATTTTGAATTATTAAGCTTAGGAGTTTAAGCATTTTGGTTACAAAGAAATTATTTTCTTTACAGGTACATAAAATTGCAGCCTTACATTGAAGGAAACATTTTTGGTACGTATTACCCAACAGATTATAAATGTCGTTGTAGATCTGTTCATTAATTGTTGATGTTCAACAATAAACAATTAAAATAAATGGCAACTATTAAATATCTCTGGCCCCCAGCTCATCCTGAAAATACAAGACTAATTAAGAAAGCAGGTGCACCTTCTACATTTGTAAGCAGGTACTAACCAAATATTAGGTACACGATCTGACCAGACTACACACTACTAATTCTCTACAAAAATAGTATATAGGCCGAATTATGTATTTACAGTAGATCGAGTTGATAGTATTAGAGCAGACACACGTGGCAACTGCACCGTTCCTTCGTAACGAGGCACGGGCACAATGAGATATGTCAACCATTCGGCTGGATGATTAGATTGCACACAAATGTACAGAATTAGGAGGCTTCTTGCCGAACCTTAATAGAAGTGAACTGAGTAGGATTATTATATTAGTGCCGCTGTGTCTGGGGCGAGGGCCGACGGCGTCAGTTACGTGACAACTGATTGCAGATACAACCATTGTTGCGTATTGTTATTGTACAAGTTCTGCTCGGGATTAGAACTTATCTTTTTAATTTATATTCTATTGGTTATTCTGATGGTGATGCTATATTATCGTAAAGTTACATTAAAATCCGTTCCAGTAACATACAAACATCTTCATCTGAAATATACGCTTTCAGAACAGGGTGATTTTACGGGCATTTATCAGGTGGAGGATCCTACCAGCTCTGTATTACTGCGACATTTATTCTTCTTGTCATTGTTCTGATGGTGCATCCAACGGCTGCAGAAGTGGCTTATCATCAGCGACTTGGCAGGTGGGATGTGTGCTTATTCGCAATTTTATTTCAATCAAATGGTACATCAAGCTCATATCACAGTATCCAACGCTACGTCCAGTCGCAAGTCATCTGCTGTCGACGTAGTGAAGGCCCGCTCCCAACGAATCTGTTATCCTCACTAAGTTAACTTTACGGCATTCCCTTTATTTATGTTATGTTTAGAAAGGAATAAAATCAGCCAACTGAGTTGATTTGTGGCTGGTTCTGTGCCCAAAAATATATGTGCCCGTCGGCAATGGCTTCGAAGGTTGCACCCATAAATTCAGTTGTCCAGTTTGGCGAGTCAAGCTTTATATACTGTAGCGTAAAAGCTATTAACGTCTGTCAAGCTATTGTCGTTACCATTTAAGCTACGAAATGAATGTTGGCACCGTACTTGTTGCTAAGATAAATTACTTTCCAACTGCAATTTTTGAATATTCTGACTTCCTTTACAAATGTTTATTCAACTTTCATGTTTGTATGTATGTTCGGATTAAATACTGAATTTGAAAGCAATTACCGTCAACCTCTAATGTTTCATACACGTTTAGCTTAGGAGACGTGAGTTAAGATTTTTCCAATATTATGAGATTTGTGTATGTTTTTTAATATTGTGTAGTAACCTTAACATTCCATTTTAAAGATCTCCGATAAGTATTTTAGCTATGCTCTTCGATGAAAAAAGTATTCCATATTATGGCAGTTCGAACGCTTTACTTGTGTCGTCCGAGAGTGCGCATTCAATATTTGAAGTGCTCTGCAGTAGCAGCATATGTAGTTCAAATGAATTTGTTATTTGAATTTAAAATATTCACTTCCAATATCGTGTTTCGTTGCAATACTCTCGATTTGTTTTTCAAATATATAATTCCAAATATCACATAATACTGATATTTACATTCTGTGTTAATACAAGGCCATGTTGTTCAAACTAAAATGTTTACCAAACAATTCTATTAAAATCTTTTGCATGACAGTAGAACTGTAAACGTCAATGCAAACATTTGCCTTATAAAATAATTTTTCGTTTAAGAATTGGCACATTTTGAGGAATAGTAACTGTCGGATTTGCCACAGTAATAGCGACCGGAGTCAAATTATATTTTCTTTTTGAAAATGAAAATGAAAATGAAAATGAAAATGAAAATGAAAATGAAAATGAAAAATATTTATTCAGTTTAGGCCCTGGTAAGGCACTTATGAAAGTCGAGAATTTACCACCGGTAACCTTTGAAATCGAATAAGAAATTGTTCGAGATTTTCATATACTTTTTTTTAACCTTCGTCATAATTGACGTGGACATAATACATGATGTGTAGAGAATTCCACGCTGGTCATATTATTGGACCGCGGTGGTCCGGAATGCGAGAGGGCCCCGACGAGGACGCGGAGAGATCGGACTCCCATCATATAAATTACCCGAATTATGTCCGAAATTCTTATTAAAGAGTTAAGCCTATGTAGGCGTATACCTTGAGGAATTTTTCTATTAAAATTAATCCTTTGATTCCCGTCCACGGCCCAGTACGGTCCGGATTACGGTGAGCTAGACCAATCAGTACAAAATAGGTTTGAATTTAAATATTGTTTTAAAATACTTTGAGTACAACCTGTAACCTTTTGATTCCGTCAATAATGCTAAGAATACCATGATTTGTATAAAAGTCTAGTTGCGTCCCTCGGTGTCATCTGCATTTGATCTACAAATAGACTAGACACTAATATAAGTTATAACTTCTGTTGAAGAAGAATAAAAAAAGTGGTAAATTCTTCGAAATTCGACGAGTGCCTTACCAGGGTCTAAGCTGAATAAATCATTTCCATTATCAATCTACGAATGGTACATAATATACAGCTATGTACAGATACAGGATGCTGTGTATAATTGGTGTCATATTCAAGGAGGTTGAATATATTAATTGAATATAGCGTGTCAGGCCGGACGGCTACTGCAAGCTTGTTTACTTATTGTGTGCAAAAGGCGATGCATACACGCGAGCTTATTGCAAAAGGAGCATTGAACACGAACGGTATTTTTTTGAATTCAACAAAAATTACGTCTACCCTTTTGATGATTGATTTATGTCATACGTTCAATGAATATATCGATCTTCGTAAATATGACACCAATGGATACAATACCCTGGACCTATATCCCAAAATTATAGCATTAAATATTCCCACGGCGCTGGAATGAGAGTAGCATACGATCGCATATTTTTGGATATTTGTTCAAGTATTTCAGTTACGCTAAAATCAGGCATATAACAATATTATTTTGGGGTTTTCCAACCGTTAATTTTCCCGTCCAATACAGGACTCACAATGGATGTAATTGAATTATTCACATTTAATGTTTTGACAGATATTACACAATGTATACGCCGCAAACGATCCCCGAAATACTTTTATTTGCTCACAATTTAAGCCAGCCGCTCCCCGGTGGAACATAGCCGTAACATTTCCATAATCGGCGAACAAACACGTACCGTTTATGTGTTTGCCCTGCGATCGATGTAAGAGTGCCACCACCGCGATATGTACACCTTGTATAATACGTGTATAGGCCACGATTGTTCCACCCTGTAAATACACAACATATTTTTAATTAATCTCCACAGTTTGGGACAATGCCAGCTGTTTGTATGGCTTCGGTTTTTGTTACGGAAACGGTAATAAAAATAAAACCCGCCATGTCCAGGAAAATGTCAATATATCGTCTCATGCTTAGGTATATACGGTATATAGGAGCACTTGAACATTTTATGAGCTTTCAATTGAAGACATCCACACCATCGTCCTGGCACCAAAATCTTACTGAACTTCATGTCATTTCAATATGATACAATAGTAGGAGTCTTGCAAACTTCACATACATACGTGATTGCATTTATTTTTATTTATTTAACATTGTGAAGGCGGTGTGAAAGTCGGTAATATGTAAACTTTACGCATTGTTCAACTATTATAAACATGACTAACGTGTAGCAAAATGTTTGAAATATTGTATCATCTATCAATATCCAGAGCCCCGTATCAGCGACTGCTCTTTGACTGTTCAGTTTTCCGCCCCCTCGAGTAGCAAATGTGAAATGTGAAGGAAAGGTGGCTTTGATATCTAAAGTCTCCATCGCTGTGTGTATTGACAGGGTTCCGGTCAGCGCGCCTCCTAGCCCGTGACGTCACACGACCCACTCACTCTTGCCGCTCCATCGGACTGAAATATTGCACTCACACACCACTCGACCATGGGGGTTATATTGTACCGAACCGATTATTATATTGAGCTAGTTATTGATACCGACATCGAAAAAAATACCTACCGTGTCCATATACAAGTCCTTCTCAATGAACTAAATATTTTCCTTCTAACTTCAAAGCTAAACTTAGTACCTTTCATGTAATATTTAATGTCTAAACAACGGACAGAGAGGCACTCATGCCAGTCCATAGACATAATGTTAGGAAGTACTGACAACTATGTGTCAGGACACGCTGCTTTTCATTGTTATACAATACCTCGGTAAGTAGGTAGTATTTCTTTATATTACTTATTATTTAGTAAGTATGGTTACATACTTTTCGTCAGAAGAGTTCCCTAAGTGGCGACATGGTGGATCCACCCCAGGCACCCCATGCAGGCCCTCCCCCCATAGCGCTCGTCATAGCGCTCCCTGCGTGCCCTTGTCGGTCACCTCCGAGTTACACAATTTTAAGAAATTTGAACAAAACTTGTTCCTAACTTTTAATTAGGATTCAACGCGATGACCAACAATTCACTCCGACTTTCCAAAACATGTGTTGACTTCATTTACGTGCGCTTGTTCCTCACTTTAATAACACGAGCTCTTGATACTAATATTATAATCATGTCAGGTTGTATGAGGAGCTCTCTCAAGGAACAACTTTTTTTTAATATTCTGCACCGTTGGCAAACAAGCGTACATATTACCTTACGTTTCGCGACCTCGCAAGTAATCTGTAAGGCGAAGGTTAAGATTTCATTGTGAACAGGGACCATAACGTGACTTACTTATAGTATAAGAATAACGCGGCTAACAAGGTACATGGCTAAGTTATTCTGCTGTGACTCACGTGCTCTTTGAAGACTACTAAGATAAGAAGAGAAGATGACTATTAAGATAAAACTACGTCAAGTGAAGAAAACTAGAATTATTATAATATTCGCCATGAGGATGTGAGCTCCCCCATGGCGAGAGGTGTGATTTGGGAAAATAGTCGTGTTGCTGATCTCGTGGGTCTTACCATTATATTGCCATGATAGTTCGACTCATAGAACACGCAGAGTCGCACCTTGTTCGACTCTAATCATGAGACAAGTGCAGCAATACTATCATAATAATGAGCGCATGGTAGGCCCCAAAACGTCCTACACACGGTGTAACTAACAAAGGGAGGTATAAGTTAATCTCTTCTCAGACTGAGTAATGAGATACATTCTTGACAATCACGTTTTAATACAATTTGTATATCAAACGGCTGCGTAATATAGACGTACAGTGTCATACATTAAGTGAATTGTGTTCAGAACAAAGGAGGTAATGGTACGTATGGAATTGTTTCTTTTACGCCGTCGCAGGGCCCACGCTCGTAACGCTGGTAAAACTACGCCATTTTATTGGATTAGTTTATATTAGCTGACTGTTTATAGTCCTGAACACTTCGCAGGCTTGTGACGGCTCTCGTATTGGCACGCACGCACACATAGACCTACGAACGTCTTTATCATCATCGCCATCATCAGTTTTTCTCAAACCACTGCAGGGAAGTCCTGTTGCTCCATTCATATTGGACCTGTGCGCGCTTTATCCAGGCCTTTCGATATATCTTATCTACATCGTCGACCCACCAAAGTATTCCCATAGGTTCTTCTTAATTCCATCATTCCGTCAGGGACTTACTCCACCTATTATCTGTAAGCCGGCCACGAGGTCTGCCCATTGCCATTTAAGTTTCACGATGCGCATTATATATGCGATATTAAGGTCCACATTGGTGGAGAATTTGGTCCGTCTTCAGAGTGCCTAGTGCGAGTTTTCTTAAAATCGCCGTCACAAGTCACCGCGTCGACGTAAACGCAGATTTGTATGGGCTCACAATAGTGTCATCTTTAGGCCCACAGAGGCGCTGCTCCGATCCCATACAAATCTGCGTTAACTTTGACGCGGTGACTTGTGACGGCGGCAGTAAAAAACTCGCACTAGGCACTCAGATCTCAGCATTTGGTATGTGGTCATTAAGTCCATTGCCCTTCGTGCGACTCAGACGAACGTCTTACTCTTAAGTTATTAATATCATTCATATGTGTGTGTTTGTGACAATTCCTGATCAACGTAGGAAGTCATCCGTCTGTCACCCTTCTATGTTGTGTTTGTCTCACTCAACTTGCTTAAGCCAATTTCTGTACACGGCGTAGTAACACGAGCAACCCTCTAATTCCACCTAAATAACATGTGGAATTAGCATCGCATTTCACCTACTTTGGTTATATAATCTACTTTCACTACATATCTAAATGTGTATTACTTTATAAGAGCCCCCGAAGGGGTAGGTAAATTGGTGCTATAATAAAGTTCTTAATTATTTAAGTGGAGTAGACAAATTTATAATCATAGCTTCATTGTTTGTTATTATGTGTCAGTGTGAGATACGTGGTTCCTCACTGCCGTATAGCTTCACAGCCCGGCATTGCCATTTTATTTAAATTGAACAAACAAATCTCCCGATAGATCAATATCTAACTAAAGGGTAACTTGCGTATCCCTCTATTTTAGATTAGTTATTAAAACACTAGTATTTTGTATCGTATTTCTGTAAGGTTTATCAAAGCATGGCAGACATTAGACACGGATGTCATTGTGAGGTTAATAAATTATAATTGGGTTGCATTACTGTTATTCCGTAGTGTTATCTAAATGGGTGCAAGAGCGAAGCGAGCAATCATTTGTGTATCTGCGGACGTGATCGCACTGCCCCGCGCCATCAATCTATGCCGCGCGTGGCACGCCCGACTTTGTGACAGTATTTGCACAAAATTAATATTTACATAAGGTCAGGTCCCATCGCAGGCTCCCAAAGCAGGGGCGGCACCGCCTCATGACTCTCGCGGTTCAAGGGCGCATTCATGATCCGTCGCGCCCTCGCATTGTTTAATGTTGTTGTTGTTCATCCAGGTATGATTATTATTCATCCAGGTATTAGTTGCCGGGGAGTTCATGGTGAAGCAGTTGAAAACCTTATACCTACTTGAGGTACTGAACCCTCGAGTGCGTGCGACGATTCACAATATTGTTGAGAGTGGACCCTCTGTATGTATTTACGATGTATCTCTCTCAGTCACCGTGCCCTCTCGCATTCCTCTCGCGACGAGATGGACCTTGATCGGCCCATTTCATACTGACATGGGAATCAAATTTCTGTTATCAACGTTCGCTGTTTGTCGCTTGTCCTAGTCATTGATGTAGATTTTTGTAAAATTAAAACATTATATTCGTTACATAATTTATTATTTTTAATTCCACAACTACGAGAGGATATCCAAAAAAAAAACGAGTATATATACAAATAGCCGGTCGGGTCCCGATATTTGAATCCCAGTTTCATTTTACCACAAATAACATGACATAAGTATTTTCTACACTTGTACTGTTATCTTGGCTTGTTCTGTGATTGCACTGAGCAGAGAAAAATGTAATGAATTGCATCAGGTACGAAGAGATTCCTATTTCAATGTATGAAGACGGGCTCTCGTAGAGACGATATCCGAACAACGTAGGAAGTAAACTGCCACTGACACCATTTTTGTGCTGAAAGTTTGACCAATAGTAAAGTAAGTCACCTGCCGCAGGTATGTGATTATTTCCCCGAATGTTTCCATTAGCGAGCCGTCGGTCGCAAAATTACATCGGTGGGTTCCAATACCGTCCACATTAGGGTCAAGTTTACGGAGCCTTACATTCACTGTCCTTTTGGTGTCCTATACAGAGTGCGTATTTACTATAAGTTGGCTTCGAAATAAATTTTAATTCGCGAATTTAATCGAATTCATTTCAAACAAACCCTTAGGTTTGCAAGTAATTGTGTTTTAACTTTACGAGGAATTGTCGGTACTTAAACATTTTCATAAGAAATAAGATGTTCCTTATGATGTTCTATAATGTTGTTACTATGCTAGCTATTAAATATTCAAAATATTTAGGAGACACTCCGAAGACGCAGACCGCCTGGCGGATTTTATTGTAGCCGATGACCGTCAGCAGTACGCGGTTTAGGCTATGTATCTCATTACAAGTGTCACAACCGCGAGGAAAGCATTTGACAGTGTTCATCATGGAAACTCAGCAACTATTGTTGTGCTGTATCTTACGGTTGTTTCCTTCTGAGAGGTCGTTAGTAAGGTCGGGAAATTCTGTCATTGAGCGGAATATTCGGGTGTCATGTGTCCTTTAAGTGGGGCACGAGCCCGCTCAACGCCATCGTCACCCACCCGCGGGGCCTGCGCGCGGGTGTAACGACGCCGCTAAAACATCAATCTCAGCCTGAGGTCGAATTTTCTTACAAATTTAATTTTCATTAATGACATTAATTTACATGGAACACGGGCGAGATTAACTTTGCTTTTACTTTTTTTTACTATATAACCTCTCTACCTCACTAGTACACAACTACTTTCTAACTCACGGAATAGCGCAAAAATTTTTCTTGCGTAATCAATAGTCCCGATGTTGGGTAAGAAGTAGGCACAGATAATAACTCTACACCAACATTTAATAATAAATAAATAAATAAAAAATATTTCATACGTTGAGCTTCTCAAAAATTTTTGTACGTATTTCAGCCCTTTCTTACATCGTAAGTAGTTGTAACGTGAACTTATAATATATTATGCTCTCAATATAACCTAGCTCACATGAGCTGCCATTGGAGAGAAAGCAAAATAAGCATGTCATTTGTGTAGTGTTCGCCGTCTCGTTAGCCCGACACGCTGTGTCGTGTCAGTGATAACAGCCGGAATGTGTCGCACTATCACCCGAAGCCCTCTAATTTCCGCTTATTTGCCCTTTTCCCGGGATTCGTTCACGGGCTTTTCTCTTTTACTGTTTTTATAGGACTGCCATCTCCGAGACGCTGGGTACACAACGTATATCACGTGATTTGTTTGGAAGCTACCATGACAAATACCTTCCAAATAATGGTTTTTGATTTTGAGTGCTGATTTTATTATACTGATTTTATTATGATTACTCGAGCTTTGGAACAAAAAGGAAGAAATATATCTTCTTTTAATAGTAACAACAGATTACTTATAATATGTAACAAGGATACTCAACGACTTCATTGTTTCGTGACATTAAATATTTGTTCTTTTATTATTTGATGGCTCAATGTTTCGTTACGCGTATTTTATTGTGAAGACGAACACACTTCTATTGCCCTACAGTAATAATATTGTCTATTGGATTACATTGTTTGGAATATATTTTGACAAAACAATATAAGCATGTGTATGTAAGCGATCGCTTCTTGGAGAGCTTGTGTTTTATTACAACACTTTACATGAAAAATGTTCACGAAACGGATTGCTTCAATATTACATGACATATTCTCTAGAGAGCGTCGAGAAATTCATTAGTTTTCATTGTTAGCTATTTACTGGCCTATTAATTTAAACAATGGGGTGGTATAATTCTTAGCTATTGTAGTTTTTATTTCAATAACCTAAATGTATTCTGGGCAAAGTAATTATATTTTATTGATATCGCATGACCACACTCTCCGTACATTTGTTACACAACTGACAGATTTACAAGCCGTTGAAGCTATGAAGGTTTTTAAATGTCGGTCATTTGACAAAATGGCTGTAAAAAGTAGTACATTGTAGTAGTATACAAAGGTGAGTCATTTGTCATGTAATCAGTGTGAGCGATGATAAGGGTCTTCTACACATTAGCGGCGGCGGCCGAGTCCGTGCGGGGACCAAATATCCGCCACGTGGGCATTTGACTTTGACTGTTCGCCTTCCTGAACAGTAAACACCATAAATATGAAGCTACGATACATTTTAGCAGATGATGTGCAACTTATGTCACGTACAAGTGGATTGCGACAAGCTATTAAGACGGATGCTAGTGAAGAAATTGTGTGGCAACAATCACACCTTGTTGTAACATTTTCTTATTAAATGACTGAAATAAAATGTATATTATTTTTATTTATTAGCAGTCAAACTTTACGCATTTTGAATTTGATATTTATATATTTATTATTTATCGCATTTAGAGCAGCAATAAACTGTATAACAAATCAATGCTTAGAACTACAGCGGATAACGTGTCACTGTGAAGTTTGTCCAATACGAGCAGCATCGACCTCCAATATATTATGCATGTACAGAATATCCACTAGTATAACTCCCTCATCACAATATAAATCTACCGTCTAAATGAACAAATAAATCACACGCGACCACAATCACCATCCGCTACCGTCAGCCGCGTCTCCTTAATGACATCTCAATGTATAGTGTCGACGATAAACGATTGTGTTTGTGCATTACAATACGCCCCTACACAGGGAAGTGTACCCTTCACACTACGGAGGGAATGTTGATTGTCTGCGACATAAAAGAGTATTCTCTCTGGAATAATGGTCGGAAATAGTTTGCATGAGAAGCGACATGTCAGGGTTATCTGCAGCCTGTCAACTTCATAAAGCCGACCCGAAAGCAATCTCCACAGTTTTATAGCCTTTGCTCTGTTCGGGGATACGTCCCACACTGTATGTATGTGTTACACACTTTTGAATTATCTTATCGTCCATTACATTTAAGTTAATGTAGGGCATGCCAACATAAGGTTCATCACTCCATAATGTCATTAAAACTTGCAACATTGCCTACTCTTTTGTAAATTATACATTATGTTCCCAATGAGAATCAATGTCTAAGAGTTGGCACAAATGCTAAAATATAAACGTCGTTAGTATTGCTTGGTTTTGATCACCAGAGGTGTTTTAATAATAACACCCAATTTTCACTGAAGATGATAAAGTGCCAACGTGGCAAATGGTGAGTCCATCGGACTTTACATAGATATGTAAAGTGAGTTTGCAACGTTTGGTTTAATATTCGTGATCGTTCATCAATTTGCGCAACTAGACGTGAGCTTTAATTTTACTGATAATCCCCGGAATCAGCTCCAATTATAGAATATGGGACGCTTCTTGTAATAAAACGATTCGTTAAAATTAACATAAACTTTAAAATCTCTAAATATTTTGGACAGATCACATTACTATACATTCTTGACGCAGCGAACCAAAAATATGAAAATGAAAATGATTTATTCAGTTTAGGCCCTGGTAAGGCACTTATGAATGAAGAGGAATTTACCACCGGTTCGGAAACTAGCCTTCTGAGAAGAACCGGCAAGAAATTCAGCTGGCATCATGTACATTTCATTACACAGTAAAATAATAATAATTACAAAAAAAAAAATCATAAATTATTCACAATAGTGTAAATTGTATCAGCATGCATGTGTAAAAAATAATAATTAAAAACGTAAAAACAATACCAAATGATTTACATATCATGTTTGCATACCATGTCATTGCCAGGAGCTACTTGTGCAGAGTTTTAATTCCATATGTCTTTATCATTTATGTAATCCGAAATTGTATAATAAGCTTTCTTCATCAGTACAGTTTTAATGTGTGTCTTAAATTTATCATAATTTAACGCGTTTATTGACTGTGGGATTTTATTGTAGAAACGAACACAATTCCCCATGAATGATTTATTTACCTTTGCTAACCTGAATCTAGGAGCTACAATTTTGTGTTTATTTCGTGTTGAAATTGAATACACATATATTTTAGGAAGTATTAATTACACAACCACCTTAATATTATAAAGCTATCATATGATGCAAGCCTCTTTATAAATCTGATACTCATGCCACGGCCGCTGTTGGGTTTAAAGTTTCAGCATTAGTACGATGTTAGCACATCATTGTATGCGAGGCAGATGATGATATCGTTAATCATGATCGTATTATACTGAACATACGCGATGTGATTTGAAGCATTACTTCTGGGAGCTCTTGTACCTCGGGATCCGGCGCTAAGTGTTCGCCGCGCCCACACGCACCCGCACTCATTAATATTGCTTATGACGACTTATTACACTTATAATTCGCCTGAGGCTGACACCACTCCGCCACTTAAGGTTGCCAATAACTATGCAGCCTTAAAACTTATCTGCGTTCTCTGACGTGCTAAGATGGAGAGCAAAAGTTATGATGCAATCTTAGACTGCTTAATGCTAAAACTGATTCGTAGGTCGAGTGGTCGCAAACGCTAATGTGGAGCACTAGGTCCTGGGTTTGAACCCCGAGTCGGTCAAAGTGTTATGTGGTTTTGACATCTGTTATATCTTAGTTGGTTCTAGTTCCTTATAACACTAACTCCAGGGCTGGTGCCCGGCTGTCTGACAATCTGCAATTGTACCCGGTTAATGACAAAAAGGTCGCCCCCTATTATATGGGACTTAAATATAACTGATAAGTGTACAACTCTACTATATTATGTAATGTGAACCTCTGCCTACCCCAACGTGCAATAACGTCGTGAGCATGTGTATGAGAAGTATAATGTCTAGTTTTGTTTTTTATACTCCATAACTGCAGGCACTTCCGACCAGGAACAACATTAATGAAAAAAAATAGCACAGACCGAGTAAATTCATACTTTATCAGTATCTTTTTTAAAAGTTATTCACAATAATGGAATTAATGAAAAGTTCATAATATGTTCAGAATATTCATAATACAAACAGAATTCTTTACTTGTTGTTTGAACACGAGTAAGATACGTTCAGGTATTGCCATATTTTGTTTTAATTGGTGTTATGTAATATATACTCGTATTGTTGCTGACGGAGTTTGTAATTAATTCGATCTATAGAAATACCTCGACCACATCGTAGGAACAGTTCTGGAATATCAAATCTCAGGATTATTATTTAGATCAGCTATATTATAATCACCTGTTTCAGTGTTCCACATCATAATAAGAACGGTCGCAAATTACTTTTCTATCTGATTTATTCATAAAATTGAATTGAAGCTCGATGAAGACGGAGCGATAATTTGATCGAAGCTCTCCTCCGGCATACTAATGTCACGGTCCGTATAATCCAATTGTTTGCTCGGTAATGCCTACGCTATTGATGATTAGAAATTTACATGTTTTCATGTTTGGCAATCGGAAGAAAGCCAGTATTTCATTCCATAAAGAACAACAGATGTACAGACACAGGCAAAGTAGAGTTAATAGTCCGATTGAAACTTTATAGAGACGGAAGCCCAAAAAGCAATTAAATTTGTCAGGTACATTAAACTTTGCTCTCGTTCGTAATATGGCCTATTTAAATTAGGACTGTAAACTCATTTGATGTAGGTCTGGGAGGCTGTAACTGGTGTAAGGTTGTGGCGAGGGCGGGCGGTCGCGAGCCAGTCCCATGTTGGGTGCCAGTACCATGTTGGGCGCCAGTCGTCACCCGACCACGCGCCGCGCCGCACGTTCCGGCTCACTGTCACTCTTCAATTCACTCCAATCGCGATCAGTGCAGCTTTTATCTTAAGTGAAGTTTAAACTATTGGATATTATATTTTGCTTATTTTTGCCGTTCCTTGTTACTTGATCGTCTTAGGGTAAGTTTAAAATTTTACATTAAGTTCTTGAACTTTTTACAGAACTTTTAACTCTATTTAAATTTTACTTGTTTAATTTTGGGGGCCTGTAACATAAAGTGTTTCCCATGGGACAATAAAATTCACAGTAAAAGTTTACTGCTACAAAATTGTATTTTTTTTATTACTTGCGCTGCTAAATACATAAAAAAAATACGACCTACACGATGGATTCGTCTCCATTTAATTATGTTTTCTTGTGAGAAAAAAAAAGAACGCGGTGCTTCATTTGTTATTTTTTACTGTCTGCCTTGAACAAACCTAGGGGTACATTACATATAACCACAATGTAAGTATTTACGTGGAAACCGTCCGTTTTCACGACACAGGGATACTGAACATTATTGTGTAAGAAAATATGAATTTTGGATATATCTGTTACGTTTCACACTAGAATCGGCCCTTTAAATAATTAGTTAATTGTTTCAAATTTGTGCAGCGTGTAAAAAATATTAACCTAGGACCTTAGTTCTAATCATTGTAAAGTGCTTGAAGGGTCCAACCAGTAGCTTGGTAATTCAATGAAAGCTGAAAAAATTACAAAAATGACTCGTTTATACACTTAAACATACGAAATAGTGGGCAGAGGTGAGCACACACATTTCACCAGCTATGTTCCACATCGTTTATCTCCTTTAAATTAACCACTACTAATCCAGATTCCGGGCCAACACTTTGAATTTATAAATGGAAAAACCAAATAACACATTATTTTTATGGGAATCGAACCCAGAACCTAGTATTCCGTAATAGTGCATTCAAAAGAATTCTAAAAATTGTAACCTATTCTAAAAGTCTAGTGCTGTGCGACGGCGTCTAAAATATATTATTATAGTACTAGCTGTGCGCCGCGGTTTCACTCGCGCAGAGTTAGTTTCATCACCAGCCACTCGGCTTTATTTCGTGGAACCCATATTTAAATAAAAGTAGCTTACGGACTCTTTGTAACATCGGATATCTGCCAGTGCAAGTACTTTTTTAGAGCCTACGCAAAACAGGCATACAGTTTACAAAATTGTTTTTTTTATTTATGTATCGCATACATATCCATATTTATGAATTACAAACAGACAGTGAGAATTTAATTTCTATTATAGATTCGATTTACAAGTTTGAGTACACCATTAATACTCACAAAAAACTCTTAAGAAATCGATATTTCTGGGTTGTCCCACTATCGCCTAAAAGCTCGTGGTATAACAAACCAGAGCCTCATTAGTTTATATCGGGTTCTGAACCCGCGAATTCACTCGGTGCAAAGATTGCATGCGACTAGTCTCACCACACGGCTCCCGTGGTCCTACACGGAATGTCAACCAAAGTGTATATAGCTGACCAACAACCCCTGTCCACGAACATGAAGCAGGTGTGCGATGGTATTCTAATTTATATCAAATAATGCACGTTGACATAAGAGCATCTACATTCCTGTTAAAACGAATGTAGAAACAATAACAAGGGCTCCAACTCGCGACCCCACATACAAGGTATTTTTAATATATCCTAAGAAATGTATTCACCGAGGTAGGTGTAATTTATATTACATTTTTATTTCAACCGTTGTTTCTGTGCGTATGCCCCCGACGCGATTTGTACATTATTCAGGTATGTGCCCGCCGCCGCGCCGTGAACATATCCGAGGTTTTCGCAAATCACACTCACTTCTTCAACTGAATATTTGTTGAAATGGTTTCGTGAAAATCTTACGAAGGCTGAATTAGACGACTACTTGTCAGCTTCATATTATAGTTCGTGAATAATTAGCTCGGTGTTCCATTTAATTGAAAGCCTGTTCAGTTAGAGTCTAGCTTTTGAACAGACCAATATAATAGTAATAGTAAACCAGTGTATTGTGTAATGGAAGGTATCGATATAATTTGAGAGCTGGCGCCACCAGCGCGCCGCCTTCACGCTCATCCATTTCACAACACCAGTATTTTGTATAACTATCCGTTATTCAATTTATAACTCCCATTTATTTGTCACTGTTAACGATAGATTTATTACTAGCTCGACTAATAGCGAACATTAATTTGTGATGAATACTATACACATTAATAAAATTGATGTGTCTATTTGTAAGTACTAATTAACATCTTTCCAAGAGATTAAATATCACAGAAAAAAAGGTTAAACAATCTACTCCTACCGACAGCTTCACTGACTTCATGACTAGGCACTCACAGCATGGCGGGGGAGATCAGAGCAGCAAAGAAAATAATTATAAAATAAATTGGTCATAAATGTCAGTCGGATCGGCATAACTAGATTATAATTAGTAATGATTATACGAGTAGTATAAGTTAAATACAAGATTTTATAAGCATTACGTTGATCGCGGTGAATAATATATTGCATAGTTCGTGATGATTAACTTACAACATACCCTTAAAGTGTTCCAACATAGAAGAGAGGTTAGACGAGGCCTACGGCCGCATGTTACCTATCACATACACGTGTTAGCTCGATGCGGGGTGAACCTACGCATTAATTACGAATTAATTAGCGATATTTACTTGTACCAATAATGTTCTCATTGAAGTGTGCTAAACTTTTTGCATAATTTAAACAAACGTTACTCGAGATAATGTAATTATCTCAACTATCTTCACCTTTTGTCTGATACCAAGTAAAACTGAATCCAACAATAATATGCCTCACCACGAGTGCCTTCGCAGAAAGGTAAAAGGCAATTCCTATTCAGCGCTGAAAGTGCATTACTAATTTCCCGAAAATGTTAAATATAGAAGGAGCTTAGAGAAAGAACTAAAAGTAGAAATGGCAAAATGAACACGAAATTCTCAAAGTGAACATTAACATACCCGAGCGATGGCATGAAGTATAAAGCTGCGATTGAACCGGCGGAGTGGAGAGTGAGCTCCTTCCACGGGTGGGCTCAGATGGCAGCGATATGCAATGCAGATCCAACTGCTGACGCTAACAAACCGAATTACAAATGAAAGCCATTCGACTCGCCTAAAATGTTGATTAATGAGGGTATTTCAAACCAGTGCTATCATCGTTGTGCATATTTTAATAGTACGTGTGTAAATATTCCTAGCAGGCAATATTAAATCAGGGAACAATTTAGTAGACAATAAGAATCACGCTCGCCTGAAGCGCTAAGTGAAATTGGTGGTTCGCCTTGCCTTGTGCAATAAAACTCCAATAGTGAAATATACCGGTCATTTAATACGTAATGTATTCTGTGCGAACATTAAGGTCCACATACATTGAGAATGGCTGTCAGTTTAACAAGTAAATAGTGCATGTAAATAGTGGCGGCAAGTTAGCAATCAGCCGAGAACACCAGCTGGTACCTACCGCCGCCTCGGGCTCGGGGTACTATGAGTATTACTTTAAACATGTTTATGCTTCAGTTCATATATATTGCCATTGTACATTAATGAGTGAGGGGTCGATGCAGCTTGTGATTATAAGGTTACTCAAACTCCGGTTTAGTTTTCGATTGATTATGGCGAGAGTAACAATTTAATTGTATTGTAGTTATGTCATACATTTCTGAACACGTATTGTGCTCCGGGGTCATAAATGCGTCATAAATTATAATAAACAGGGACTAAAATTCAAATTGGAGTTTAGAACTGACGCGACCAGATACGACCCCTCGCGCGCGATCAACCGCACTATTGGCTCACTGACTACCTCCATATTAGCTTTTAATTGCACATTCCAACCGTTGTCGGCTATATTTATTGTAACTACTCTTTTTAATCCATTGCTCTTTATGTAGGACATTAACATGTTTTATTTAAGACTAGCCGTCCGTCCAGCCGTTTCAGAGATTACCCAGAACAAACAGACCGACAGTCAGAGAAAAATTATAAAATTGGTTTTTCTATGTCAGTACCGTGCATACTTTCATATGCATTTAGTGAAAAACGTTATTTTGAAGTTACAAACAGACACTTCAATTTTATTTATCTGTATAGACAATGTCAACCCTGTGTGCGACGGTCGCCTCCTCATAATACTTTACTTGGAGTTCCGATGAAGTTAGCGAGAGTTGAAGGATACAAATTATTCATTACTTAGTCAAGTAAGTTTCGTAGCTGGTAATCTTTCTGAGTTAGTTTTCATTAGCGAAGTACTATCTTGTTTCTGTATAAATTAATGTAGCGAGAGATTACATTATTTCCCGAATACTCGTACGTGAGCTGTCCTATGAACAGAATGAAAAAGTTTACTGATTCAATATACGTCAGGCCCATTTCGTTGGTACTAATTGCGGGACGGTGCCAGCACTAATCTGTGCAGTAATGCTCGGCGCTGTCCGCTGACTGAAATGAATGTAAAATGTGTCTACATAATATTTCATTTGGGCGTATCTGCATGATCGCTGCACTATCAGTTCCAGTAACTTTAGATGAAGACTCTGAGCATGGAATCCATAAGAGTTAAAATGATTATTCATTTGTATGCTACCTTTGATTAAGTGGAATGTGTTTATTTAATAGCAGTCCCGAGGTATTGTTTTGAAACATGTACCGAATCATTCGGTGAACCAGTTAATACTACGATCAATCCGACCCTCCGACACGAACTGGTACATCAGAAAGCAATGTATATTCCATTAAAAAGGTCATTTAATTGTACACTAAATAACTATAAACAATTAATGACACTTCATACAAAATTGTATGAAATTTACTGAATAAGCTACTGATACTATCCACCTTGCATATTGGTACACCATTTAGAAATCTCCGACTTCAACACCAACTACTTATATTACAATTAATCAACATCATCATCTCCCTGGCCTTATCCCATACATTGTTGGGGTCGGCACTTGATTCAACCCGATATAGCTGATCATCTAATTTTTATACGAAGCGACTGCCATCTGACCTTCGCAACCCCCTTATATTACAATTAATATGATTATATAATATTAATATTATCTACATAGGTTTATATAATTTTCGTCTCAAATTAGTAGACAATAACAGCCTGGTTTGAACGAAGGATAAGCAATTTCGAACTGACAGGCGGACGTCTTCCTTTCATACCGTAAATGAAATCAAATCTGTAATTTGTTAAGTAAATTAATAGTGGTGGAATCATTTACAGCAAAATAATCAATTTTCGCGTTCTTTAGAGCGCTCACAAATAAATAGTGAGAACTTAATGGATTTTATTATATTCTATGCAATACGTACTCACTCAGAATGTATTGAATTTCCTTGCTAAATTTATTCTGTTCGAAATCGTCCCAGTTACTGTTTGTATCAGGAAATGTCTAGAAAAAGTATCTTATTGATTTTGTAGTTCATTTAAAAGGACGTTTGATATGATGCCAGTATTATATTATTCCAGCACAAACATTGTTGTTATTCCAGATTATTATCCTGTGATATAGACCCTTGTCAAAATAAGTTTTGTCTACTTGCAATAATAATCGCAAGCTTATCTATCGGACGTTAACACGATGATTGGCATCGCCGGCGGCCCTCCGTGTACGACGGCACGTCGTTCACTGTCCTGTCGAGCAAATATCAAACATACAAAGCTGAGCAACAATATAATGCTACGAGAAATATCTTAAGAAAACATCAAAAGCATTTGGAGTAAACATTGACTATGCGCCATAGAGTATAGAGCGATGTCGACGTGCCTGTCGCACACGTGCACTTTGGTTGTGTACACACGTAGGGTTGGACATCCGCTGGCAAGAGATACACATTAGTTTGGAATCAGTGTTTCTAGAGTCTTATAAATGTTTGGCTTTCATTATTTTGTTTGTAACTTTTCTGGTTTGCTTTTACCCGCTATAAGAATGATGGCTCAAGGAATAACACCGTATTTTCTTACGGCGCGTCCTAATGAACTGGTGTTTATTGGGTAATACCAGGCTTATGCGCCACATCGCTATACGATACCATTCGCCGCACACCACGTAGGATTCATTATCGTAAACAGAATGTGGCCGAAGAGTAGCTCTCGTTACGATAATGAATACGGAGCATTGTTCCATCGCCTTAGACCGCTGCGCGCCTGGTACAATGCACTACTTACATAAAGGCAACACGCTCATTACTTTTGTTGACTTAAAATACGATTATATGAATACTTCTGCTGGTAAAATATGGTAAGGTTAATTAATTAAACATTTAAAACAGTAAAATTTGTGGGTGTATTATAGCACTGCGAGTGAATTACTCACATGTGTGGATCCGACGACCGCGCATAATCCGGACACAATGATATTTGATGAGGTGTCGCGAGCAAAAATCTAATTAAACCCTTTGTCCGCAAACCCTGGGCGTGAAAAATAAACTGTACAGATACGTGGCTCCGCCTCACAGATTACTGCGAGTATTTATGTTATCCGAGCTTTGCTTATCGTTTCACAAAACATTGGGGAATGGAGGCTACACAACATTGCTACTCGTAATACCAGTATGAAGCTATTATTTTACGGGTCTTGTCCCTTATTTAATATCATTCAATGAACAAAGTTGAGAAACAACTGACTACCAAAGCTGGATGTGTGACCGCTCGAGAGCAGAAAGCAGTAATATCGGGTAAGGGCGGGTGCCCAAACCCGACATGTAGGTCCCACATTGTAGGAGATAAGGTCAGGGCAGCGATGATGTATGAAGCCATTATTTCATTCGCACAAACAGCCCACGGCCCCTTACGGGTGGCAATGGGTACAAACCATGAATTATGAATGCGAGCCATAATCACACCCATCTACATAATGTCGCGTGTTCCACCCGAGTGCACGACACAAATCGCGAGAAGCCTCTAACATGTCCCTAATTGGCTCCATTCGTGTCATTAAGATAGCTTGCAAACATCTTCAATGCGAATTAATCCACATTTAATTATCGCCGATCATCAATGTTAATCGGGCTATAATTCCACTTCAATGTATCCATGTGTTGGTGGCAGCATAGCAACGTTGGGAGTAGTGTAGTGGCGCTAATGGATCGGCGACGGCTGACGACTTGTCGGCATGCTCGCCGGCGCAGCGTGCGTTCACTGCGAAAAGCTATTAAAGAATGACTTGTCATCATTTACATTCCATAAAGTAGTTTCCGTGTCCTACTTGGTTATGCTTGGTGTGCACCGAGCGCAACCCTTCCATAACTCGCGGCTCGAGTGCTCTGTATTAAACTTATTTGAATGCGCGCGACCAACGAATACTAATCCTATGAGTGCGGACCACAGTATATTGCTCGAATATTAATACACCTCCCAATACCCTCGCTGTGCTTTATGGACCATCTCCAATTATGATATCCCGATACCCTGATATTTACGATGTTGTACACTACAAGGGCAGCAGTCATATATACCTATATTATATATGGTATTATTCAAACACAGTGACGCTTCCTACTGGTACCACAGGATATCATCGTTTGCTTCCAGGACCACCAACACCAAGCAGGGGAATTGGTTTCCCTCTATGCTCACATGTTTCGCGTTACTCGTATTGACTGTTTTCATGTACCTATCTTTGCCATTACAAGTCACTGAGAGATAGCATATGCATCCAGTTGCACTTATCAAAAAACATTCTCGGTTGCAAAGAACATATTGAGTTTTTTCTCATTACCAGAGGTGCCGAAGCACGGTTCTAATTCTCGAAATGTATAAATGATACCTTATCAAGGCGGGATTTAAACAATACTATCTACGATTGCTCCATTCGAATTTGAAAACACACTAAACATATTTTCTTTATGAGACACATAAAAAACACACTTCGCGCCGTATTGGCTTCATCACTATTCACCACCACGTTCACCAGACAAAGTAACAATTTGTACACTTCTCATTCAATTGTTACTGTGTTTGAAGAGCCGCATGCTGTATTCGCTGGGGAAATCCGTGGTGCTTCCACAAATTGAACGTCTGAGGAAGAAAGTTCCTTTAAAATGGTGCAATGGAGGGAGCTTTCCAACATGAATTGTCTATAAGAACGGCTGTTGGTAAGCCTCGGCCAGTTGTATATTCCTGCACATGCACTAAAGACGCAGCACTTTACACGAACATTGAAACAGAAGCGCTTTCTGAAAGAGATGTCAGAAATGCACGCTGTTAGGGAGAACATGAATCTTTAAAGGAACTTTGAATGGCGGGCTCGTGAAAAGAAATTGTTTTTTTCTGCATCGGCACAGGCTACATTCAGCGCTGCCTTGAAATTGCTATTCAATAGAGGGGCTTGTAGAGTGGTGCTCGTTGGAAGAGACGTTAAGTGTCAAAGTGCCTAGTAACGTTGTTAATTAGCTCTGCAATTAGGAGTATGGAGGTTAGTGTCGCGCAGTGTCAGTGCCAACGATCGACTATAGCTTGTAACAACACATTCGACATAGATGATGGGTGACACACGGACTTATACATCGTATGGACACGCTGCGTGGATTGATTGAAGTCAACATTTCATATCATATCTTCACGTCTACCTCACAAATCAAATAATTATGTACCAAAGTGATGTTGTGATGTAAGGAGGTGTATCACCGTCTCTTAGATAATATATGAATACGATTTCATATATGAAACCGTTGATTTTATATTAGACCACAAATACTTTAAACTATATACCTGACCTCTGGTGCGTCGGCCGTTTGAGAAAGGAGAGGCCGTCCATTAATTAGTATTGATGAAATTAATGCCCGTTGAGAGGGCGGTGCTCAGTTGAGTGACGTTGATCGAACCTTCGTCAGCCACCTGCCTCGCCGCCGCTCAGTAATGACTGCTCCATTGATTAATGACGAGAGAACACCTCATTATACAACACTTTGATATTACGTACCAACTAAGTGGAACATTATTGTAAAATGTTTCGGTATTTTGATTTTTAAAAAGGTATGCTTAGGTAACTTTCTTCATATCTTCAGACACTGGTGTCTGTTTGTATAGTGTTGGCATTTGAAAGTGTTCCATGTTTTTATATTTATATGCTACATTGGGATCTTACTTGAAGATCATATAATATTGGAACAACGTCACACACAGCGCTATCTATTCCAAGGGTAGCATACAACCGATACCTTGCCCTGTAATCACGTAGCAGGCAGGGTCTTATAGCTAGGTGAACGCTTCAATCGTTTAGATATAATGAACATATATATTACATAATCTACATTGTTATTTACTAAGCTCAAACTATTGACTCCTCATCGAATAGCACAATATTTTATGGTATTGATTGTGCTCAAAATGCTCGTACAGCAATAACGCGCTTCAAGCGGAACCAAATAATATGATGCAACACGATTGCGGCCGCAGCGCAATATTGGCAGCGAAATGCGACTTTACAAAATATTTTCATTTTTGAAGATATTACCGTTACACCCTCCACCCCCACAGTGTTCAGCTCACCCAAGCTTGTTGCATGAGTCAACTTAAAGCAAAAGGGATGCTCGTCTTCACATTAGGATTGTACTTATAAATCCCATAAACTATTCCCATCATCTAGTCCAGTGATGAGCGGACGAACTTAATATCAGACCCACGCACCAATTATTAATTAATGAAACTACCACCACGGAAATAATATACTTCATAGAGTCAAATGAGGCACCGGTATTTGCTCAAAGCTAGCCAAGTACGAGTGGGCCTTGAGCAACGATATTTCTGTTCACCTTGTTGCAATTGTCAATATGATGAGATGAGGCCACCTTAAGCTTTTCTCTAGAAATCTGTCGTCCACATTAATCTGTACAGATTAAATGCTAAGTTTAGATCATCAACCTGTATATTTTGATTATCTTGTAAGTTTTGACAGAATACAATGCACATCAAAGGGATCCTATGAGGGATTTGCGGTACGCAACTCTTAAAATAGAGAGAACTGCTTTGAAATGTTGAAATGATATGATGTGGCACTCATACCTCATTTTCTCTCTTTACCGACAATAAAATTGCCTCATGCGAGCGCGTATCACAAATTTCTTGCCAGAGAGGAAAGTTTCGTTTCTTTCGTAGTTTTTCTCTGAATTAATTTATGTGAGTTACGAACTTGTTCAGGTGAAGTGACACTGACGAGTCCCGGAGTCGACAACTACTGAAGTTACACTGTGTGTGGGGTTCCTTAAGTTATCTACCCTCGTTGGGGTTGTAGCCGAGATAACCTGTCCGCGTGCGCCCCCTGGAGCCGCTACACCTGGAGGCAACGCTTATAGGGAGATTTACTAAGTAGAGCAGAAGCAGCTTTGATGTCAGATTTTCAAATGTGCCTCACACTTCATTTCTATGAGTATCGCTATTAATTATAATAACATCAACTATTTGATGTAATTAATTATAATTATGTACAACTAAGCATTTGTCAGAGTCATTTAATGGCGAAGGCGTGTCTTGGGCGCACAAATCTAGTGTCCGTGTGTCTGTGAGTGGTGATTAACGTCGGTGATTCGCGGCGGGTGTCGGCAGCGCGCGCTAACTGCCTCGTTACCACGCTCCGCGCCCATTGTCTCACCTCAACAAGTGGCGGTAGCTCACTCATCTATTACAATTACCTTCATTAATATCAACCAGATGCTTGTTTTTGCAAAACAAAAGGATAACGACTTGAAAGTGTTATTTGTTAGATTTGTTTCAGGAGTCAAAGAGTAGCATAGTGCTGAGTAAAGATGCGCGATAACCAGAGGATAATCGCGATTGTTTTCAATCGGAGTCGATAGAAGTGAATCGAATCGCAAGCAGTCGCCACTCATTGAACACGACACGATGCATCGCGTCGGCCTACGATCGATTCTATTTGGATAGATTCGGCGCAGCTTTGCTCCAATCGCTTGCATCAAAACAATCGAGAAAATCGAAGAACCTCTCGATGTTTTCTTCAGCAGGGAGAGTCGATGGTTGACTTCACGGAAAATTGAACCACCTCCGATTGCTTCAAATGTTGAAAAAGTAATCGCGCACAGCTAGTATCAAGTTGATTGACAGTATGAAAGGCTACCACTAACCCTCACTTAACTAATTGTACCAAGTAATTAAACGCTGTTTCATTAATAAAATGCTAGTGCTCAAAATAACAAACATTGCAGCTTGGGCCAGTGAATCAATTATTGTGTCCGTAGCGACACACGCTCTCCGGGCTACGGACAATGCAGCTTCAGGCAATTACGGCACCGCAACTCACTATCTATTCTATACCGCTACTAATAGGGTACCATTTACATTTAACAAACACTTTTGGCTAAATAGTCAAGAGTCAATCCCACTAGCAATCAATATTGCGTTAAAGGTTTCGATTCTCGCTCCGCCCTCGTTCTCGTAGCTTATACACATAGATTTCACCGATTTCATACTGTTGAGAGAATTGAGAGTCCAAAGAATCATCGCGACTACGCTACATAAATACAAGTGCGGTGATAATTTAATCTTCTAACATAATTATCATGTGTACTTTGTTTAGGACCCGTGTGGTGTGGGAGTTAGCGACAAACATTCCTTACTTACTTATTGTAGTATGTGAGCAGGTGAAACCATCTAGCTTTATACCAGTTCTCTCTAGAATTAGGTAAAGTGCCAACTTACCCTTTTCACCAACTGAGCAAATAGCAGACCCTTTTTCTATTGGCTAAACATGTTTCAATAAATATTAATGTAATGTTCGATTTGGTACCTCGGCCGTCGGCCGTCGGCCGTCGGCGGCGGGCGACGTGTTGATGTAACTCCTGTCCCACGTCACATTATACACGCAGGCGTCGGAGCGGCCGCTATACTAAATCCCTCGCTCTTACCTCACTGAGGGGTTTATTTTAAAGAAGGTTCCCACAGACTAACTGGTTACATTAACAGATAAGGGAACTTTCGCACGAGCTATTAACGAAGCGGGTTGGGCTAAAGTAAGTACGTTTTACACGAATATACATTGATTTCGTGTATATTTCTTGTACATCTGTCTGGAGTTGTTATAGCTCCATTGGTGGGTTGCAGGGGCACTGCCTGTGCACTTTTCTAAGACTGATCGCATATTGCAATAAAATAGCTATTACGCCTGCGGATTCTGGGTGATAGATGCGCTATATAATCTTTGATAGTAACAAAAGACAGTAATATATTATTATTATTATTTGTGCTAAGCCTTCAGTGAGCTAGTACTTTATCTAAATGTTACTGTGACAGTATAGAGTGAGTCAGTGGGCAGGGCGGGCAACTGCCGGCAAAACGACATTACTACAATCCGAACACATTGTTCCAAACGGAAAGTTGTGAAGTTTGGGAAACTTTATGATATTATTATAGACACGTAACTGTTCCCTGGATTTATTATCTTTGTTTGTTCTAAGTTTGTTTAAACGGAATATAATACTGTTTGTACTTACTGTATATGTATAATATCGTTCATTGTTCAATGCTATGACGTAAATGCTTACTAGAATACTTTTTAGCTAGACTATGGGCCATTTTAGTCGATGAACACTAGTTTTTGCTTCAAAGTTTGTTAAATTGCCTTGTCGGCTAGATTGGAGCTAGGCAGAGAATGTTCAGTCATGCTGACCTACCTACATTAATCATATTCTCTTGAACATAATACCTTACTAAGGGCTGCTCCCGGCTGCGGCATCAGGTACGTGTACAAAATGATGAAATAAAAATGTTTTATTTCCATAAAATATTATTCTCGATAGCTTATTGCCATCATAAAACACTCATTCACTCGTTTCGTGGCCCAACCCAACATTTTTATAGAAAATATTTCCGACGATAATAGTTTGTAAGTACTGCTCGTGGGCTTTTAGTGCTCCGTGAAGCACACACACACACACACGACACATAAATATAACACTAATGTGTTTACATGTGTACAAAGTATTTGGAATATATGAATAATTCACGTTTGTGTCGTTGTGATGGGAGGTCGCGGGTACCGCTCGAGGCGGACGTATCATATTTTGACAATTTGTACACAAACAAACGGTCATAAACATTTTTTTATTCGATTTGAAGTCACAAGGCAAGTGAGTGATGTTTTGCGTTTACTTAAGAATATTTACATAAAACATGCTACTTTATTAAGCGGAAGTTTATAACGATGAATGTGAGTACATTTTGTTGAACGTCTACGTAATAGGGAACCCACGGCAGACGAGGCAAAAATAAAGGTAACGGAAGGTTAGCTTCATCCAATTAAAAAAATATGTAGTAAGTATGCGTGGGTCCGCCGGTTACCGCCTTCTGTATTTAGGTACTGAGTGCCGTGGTCGCGTGTGTATTATTAAACAACGAGATCATTCTTCTATTGTCCGGCGATGGTTGATGGAGCGCCATTAATCACACGCATGTGGCAGCCATTGTTACACAGCATTGTAAGCCCCTTCATGCGGAAAAAATTTAACACATTATTTACTCTTTATTTTATATTATAATGCTGGCTAAGTAATGCTAACGACGAATCTGAGTGGAGGCTAACTGTAGGACCCTTTTGTCTTTCATCGTTCTGGCACTAAAGTTTCACTCTTTTACAAGGTTAGTATCTCGCAAGTGATAGCTCCAATGATGTAAAGGTCGCAGTACTCGCTTGGGTACAGGTGATCTGAACTCTTAGAACTTTTAATACAATGAAAATAATTTTCAATCAAAATACCCACCGACTCGAAGCACCCTTTAACTATGTTATTCCATCTCCAGGTCTAGCACCCTATGATGAATGATTGCATCACCAAGAGTGTCACTCGCCCGTAAACTACCTCATAATGAATGGAAGCGTCAGTATAATGGAAGACGAAGGAATGTAACAACTAGATGATTAGAGCATTGTTCGTGTTAAGTGTAAATAGTTATAAGCCTATACAAAACAGTCGCATTAAAGCATTGGTCAAGTGTACACGCGTGTTTCACTGTCTCCAAGTCTGCCACACCAAAAACGACCTTACTACATACAACATATGGTCGTAATCGAGCCGAATACAGCGAATATCGAAGGCATCGAGTCGAGCACCGAGAACAATAGACAGCCGCATTCCTTAGATAAGAAATGAGCCGGCCGGCTGATTGACTCGTCAACTAAAGGTTTAATACAATTATAACGTTATAACATTCATTACGAGTACGCAGTGTTATAAAAGTTGTTTCTACAGTCGAAACTAAGTGAAAATAAGTGCAGTAAAGATGTCCGCCGTGGAACAATTACTCGGACTTTTGGAAGAAAATGCAATGTTACTACAGAAATCACAAATAAACTTAAAGAAGTGCCCAAAACCAAGATTAACTCGTGGTTATATTGAAGCAAGACTAAAGTGTATAGAGGACTATTGGAAATGTTTTACTACCGCACATAAAGATTTAATAAAGTGCACAACACGAGATAATCGAACTACTATGAGCTATTTTGTGAACGAGGACTATTTTAAATGTGAAGAACTTTATTTAACAATGCAAGCTGATCTCAAAGACTTGTGTACACCATCCAGTAGTACAGAGGTCAAGGATTCGGGTGCATACGACACACAAGAAGTAGTTACGTCACAACTAAGATTACCTAAGATTGAACTACCGAAATTCTCAGGAAGATATGAAGAATGGTCCACTTTTCACGATTTGTTTATGTCGTTAGTTCACAACAACACTTCCATAAGTAACGTACAAAAACTTCACTATTTAAAATCCAGTATTTGCGGAGAGGCGGAGACTTTACTGAGACACGTACAAATCACAGAAGCTAATTACACTCAAGCATGGTCAGCACTCAAACAAAGGTATGGGAACAACCGTCTCATAGTTAATTCTGTACTTAGAAGATTGTTTGGCCAAAGAAAAATTAATATACAGAGCGCTAGTCAGATCAAGTTATTATTGGATACGACTAATGAGTGCCTTAATAACTTGAACAACATGAAGGTTACTACCGTCACTTGGGATCCTGTGATTATATTCCTAGTGGTGCAAAAATTGGATCAAGACACACACAAAGATTGGGAGGAACAATCTTATAAAGAAGATTCGGACGAGTTGCCCACCTGGGAATGCCTGCAGAAGTTTCTGGAGTCAAAGTTTCGCACACTTGAGCTTGTGTCACCCGCTGCTGCACCAAAGGACAGAATGAAAGAGAAATGCTTCACATCAAACACTGCTACTACAACTCTGAAAAAATGCATTAAATGTGGAGACACCCACACACTGTGCCATTGCCCACAGTTCACAACTCTCAGTGCTAAAGAGAGAAGTGATTACGTGAAACAGAATAGACTTTGCTACAATTGTTTGCTTCCCGGTCACTCAGTGTTCAAATGCAGAGTACCAATTAATTGTCGTATTTGCCACAGGCGCCACCATTCGTTATTACACGAACAGAGAGAAGATACCTCTAAGACACAACCAACTGAACCTACCACAACTTCAGATGTGTCTGTCAATCACACTATAGAAGAATCAAAGGAATCGACAATAGCGGCGCATGGCAGTAACAAACAAGTGACGGCACTATTAGCAACTGCAGTAGTGACAGCGAGGAGCGAAGACGGATATGTAGTTACACTGAGGGCACTAATTGACCAAGGATCACAGGCATGCTTTATAAGTGAGAAGGCGGCTCAACTTCTGAAATTGAAAAGACAACCAGCGAGAGGAAGCGTGATTGGAGTGGGATCTAATAGAACTGATATCAAACAAGTGGTACAGCTACAGGTTTTAGGAAGAACAGAAGACGAAAAGTGTCTTAATATACAAGCCTATGTGATGTGCAAGCAGCTGACCGCTAAGATACCACAAAACACTATCGCTGTCTACAACAATTTGCAACATCTGGAAGGTCTAGACTTAGCGGACCCGAGTTACTGTACGCCTGGGTCTATTGATCTTCTGCTGGGTGTGAAAGAATATGCCGAAATTATACATCAGGAGTTAATCAAAGGTCCACCAGGTACACCTTGTGCACAACGAACCAGCCTGGGTTGGATTTTATTTGGAGAGATTCAAAACAATGAAAACAACTCTTTTCTTGTAATGCATCATCAAGTCGATATAGAAGATATGCTAAAGACTCTATGGGAAATAGATACTGAAAACGAAAGAAAATATACACAAGAAGAGCAATTATGTGAGGATATATACAAAAGAACATACAAAAGAAATGAAGATGGAAGATATGTTGTTGCCCTTCCTTTTAAGACTCAAAGTCCTAAGTCACCGGAAGGTAACACTAGAGAAATTGCAATGCGTAGACTATTACAGCTAGAAAGAAGATTTATCAGGCAACCAAACTTAAAGAAAGAATATGAGAGTGTCATAGAAGAATATAAATCATATAATCACATGGAAGAAGTACCTGTTGAAGAAATATATACAAAAAAAGCAGTGTACTTACCACATCACGCCGTCGTAAAGGATGACAAGGAAACCACAAAGACTCGCGTCGTTTACGATGCCTCCTGTAAGGGTACTAATGGAATATCACTCAACGAAGAATTACTCATCGGGCCTTTGATTCAAGACGATCTCAGAAGCATCATCATGAGATGGCGAATGCACAAGATATGCTTTGTAGCGGACATAGAAAAAATGTACAGAATGGTGCAGCTAAACAGAGAAGACGTAGATTATCAACGTATCTTGTGGCGAAGCAATCCGTCAGAAGATGTTAAAGACTATCGATTACTCACCGTGACGTTTGGAACCGCTCCTGCTCCTTACTTGGCTTGCAGAACTCTACTTCAACTCGCTACTGATGAAGGTAAAGATTACCCGATTGCTGCACAAATGATTTCAGACTTTTACGTAGATGACGTTTTGTCAGGACAGGACACTGTAGAGAAAGCTACAGAAGCCAGCAACCAATTAAGAGAAATGATGAAAAGAGGTGGGTTCAAACTAAAGAAATGGTCATCAAACAACGTTGAATTCTTAAAATCCATACCCGAGGAAGAGAGGTCTGTAAAAGCACATCTTGATTTGAACATCGATGGAAAAGTGAAGGCATTAGGTATTCTGTGGAACCTAAAAACAGATCAATTAGAATATAAACTTACCTTGAATCCAATTAAAGAGGACATAACGAAACGAAGTATTTTGTCAGATGTACAGAAGCTTTACGATCCTTTAGGATGGCTCTCGCCAAGTATAGTATTGTCAAAAATACTAATGCAGAAGCTTTGGTTGGAGAAGATTGGTTGGGACGACAGAATAAGCGACACGCTTGCAGACGAATGGCTACAAATTCGAGCCGACTTCGAATACATTAATGATATTTGTGTTGACAGATGGATAGACACAATGGACGCAGAACATGCAAATATCCAATTACACGGATTTAGTGATGCCTCGTCACGTGCTTATGCATCTGCAGTGTACGTGAGAGTGGAACTTCCAAACGGTAAAATATCCACGCATCTGATAGCAGCTAGAACAAGAGTAGCCCCTTTGAAAGTTATTTCCGTGCCACGACTTGAATTGTGTGGTGCACTATTGCTGTCTCAGTTACTACGACATGTGGGTCGCGCAATGAGAATACCTAAACCACAAGTGTTTGCTTGGTCAGACTCATCAATAGTTTTAGCATGGTTGGCAGGTGAGCCCAACAGATGGAAAACGTTTGTCTCCAACAGAGTGGTAGAAATATTGCAAAATGTAAACAGCAATCAATGGTATCACGTGCAATCAGAAGACAACCCCTCAGATATTGCGTCACGAGGATTATCTGTGGAAGACCTCAAGAACTGTAACTTGTGGTGGAAAGGGCCGAGTTGGTTGAGTATGGGAGAAGTTAAATTTAATAGACAAGATAATATACAAACCAAAGAAGAAATGAAAACAGACAAAGACGTCCTATCACACTTGAATATTAAGCACACGACCGACGAGAACACAACAATGATAGAACAATTCAAGAACTTTCACAATCTCAAGGAACTACTTACAGCTGTTTGCTGCTGCCGAAGATTTCTGAAACATAAAAAAGACATTACTGTTACTGAAGAGGAAAAACATATAACAACTAAAGAAATTGAAGAGTCACTACTGAAATGTATAGCCATTGCACAAAACAGAGAATTCGAAGAAGATATTCTAGTTTTGAAAAAAGGAAAGCATGTGAAGAAGACAAGCACTTTAAAATTATTGAATCCATATTTAGATGAACACAACATAATTCGGGTAGGAGGAAGATTGAGAAATGCAGATATGACACATGAGAGTAAACATCCCATAATATTGAAGAATAAAAATGAGTTGACCAGATTAATTGTGAAAAACGCACATACAGAAACACTTCATGGAGGGTTCCAATTGATGTTGACTTACCTTAGATCTAAGTACTGGATAATACGAGCGAAGAGTGCGGTGAAGGATTGCATACGCAAGTGCATTGTATGTGCAAGACTTAGCGCCGCATCGAAAACGCAAATAATGGGTGACTTGCCAAAGGTACGAGTCACCCCAGCGAGACCATTTCTACACAGCGGTGTCGACTTTGCAGGTCCATTTCAAATATTGATAACAAAGGGACGAGGAGCCCAGACAAATAAAGCATACATCGCTATCTTTGTGTGTATGGCCGTAAAGGCTGTTCATCTCGAACTGGTTGGTAATTTAACGGCAGAAGCATTTGTCAACGCATTCAGAAGATTCACGTCCAGGAGAGGCAAATGTGCTCACTTATGGAGCGACCAGGGACGAAATTTTGTGGGTGCTAATAAGGATTTGTACGACACCTGGCGAGATGCACAGTTGGAGCTCCCTAAGAATGTAGCAGACACACTAGCGAAAGACGGCACTCAATGGCACTTTATACCTGCATACAGTCCAAACTTCGGGGGTCTCTGGGAGGCCGGAGTAAAATCTATCAAACATCACTTAAAGAGAATACTTACCACAAACTTAACGTTTGAAGAAATGACGACATTACTGTGCCAAATCGAGGCTTGTTTAAATTCTCGCCCTCTTTCCCCTGTAGAGGACTCAGACATTGAAGCTGCGGAGGTACTCACCCCAGGTCATTTCCTGATCGGAGAATCTCTACTAGTCGTACCATGTCCCAGTCTCGAAAACAAAAAGGTTACTCACCTCTCACGCTGGCAGCACACACAGAAACTGTTGCAAGATTTCTGGAGAAGATGGCAGCTGGAATATGTGTCTCGATTGCAGCAACGACCTAAATGGCTAAAACGAGAAACGGAATTTGAAAGAGGACAGATAGTATTAATAAAAACAGACAACTTACCTCCAGGAAAATGGCACTTAGGAAGAATAATGGAGAAGCATCCAGGCCCAGATGGGCTGACTAGAGTGTATAGTGTAAAAAGCGGTGACAGTGTTGTAAAAAGATGTGTCACTAAATTGTGTTATTTACCTCTAGACTGTGATGAATGAAATAGCTTTGTAATCATGTTCTTACCTAGATGTTAACTAAAATTTTAATATGTATCTATGTGTAATACTTACTCTTTGTTTATTAAAACTTATAACTTTGTTTTAAAAGGACTTAGTAGTCCTTTGGGGGCCGGTATGTTAAGTGTAAATAGTTATAAGCCTATACAAAACAGTCGCATTAAAGCATTGGTCAAGTGTACACGCGTGTTTCACTGTCTCCAAGTCTGCCACACCAAAAACGACCTTACTACATACAACAGTTCGTATTGAGTCATTAGCCATCAGCCATCGCAGCGGCCACTCCGCCATTCACTGCCATTCACTCGCCGCGACAATACACTCGGAGTGCCGGCCCCCACGCTCCCCACCACACAGGGGGGAGGGAGGGGGAGGAATAATCGGCTGTAAGATTGATCGAGTGCACAACAATGCTCCTTCATCGCGCAATTACATCTAGAACCATTGACTGACTGACTTATGTTCTTGGTGAATATCAATCAATGCAGTTTTACTCATTTAAGTGGACATAATTGATATAACGTTCTAAATACACTTGTAAATTGTACATTTATTGTTTTATTCGCATTTGAATTTGAATCTAGCATACACAGGTTTCATAGTTTTGCGTAACACACTACTCGATTTCAAGTAAATGTATAAAAAATGTTGTTGAATTTAAATGCACTCTCATTTTATTCGAATAGTTTGTTGTATTTGACTGCAGCATTTATACTGTATTGAATCAATCAACATCGATGATCGATTTTACCTACACGCCGAATAGAATTGAATACGTACATACGCAGCGCGGTGGTTCGTGTGTGAGTGTACTTTGAACATGTACTTACAGTCGCAGGAGCCGGCTACAGCCCTCTATTTGTGTAGCGTATTATATTTGGGAGGCACGTGGGCCCCGCGGGTAAATACCACTGCATCAAACACGGTTATATAATATTTGAGCACATCGCTGGCTGTGCTCGCCAAGCTCAAAGGCACTTGCTTAAACTAATGGTGTCGTGTCGAATTATTATAATTATATAAGTTGTCTCAAAATGTGTATTTTATTTTTATGAATACGCGCTCGACGTTTGACATTCGACTCAATCGACATTTTAACTGGTCGTTGTGAATTCACTGCACATCATTTTTATTTTTTTAGAAAATGTCATTGGTATTGGTCCCGCTGGGATTGGAAATTGCGTCGCTTACGTAGCAGGTGACTGCTCAACGCCACCACGACTCTTATTCGATAAGTGAAGCTGAAACAACAGGCTTCAACAAAATGCGATGAATTAAGTTCAAATCAACAACCTAACAGAAATATTTAAAATGCGTTAATAACCATTGAAATTGCATTGAATGCACAACACAAGTTATTTGGTAAGTATACATCCCGCCTCATGGTACATAACATACTCTGCTCTGGCCAAACTATCCACCTAACGTATAACTAAAATACCACACAATATTCTATGCATATTTGGCTTATACAGGTACTTTAACTAACGCACGCATATACAATGTTCAACACAGAACCACCTGGCACACACTACAGGTATTACAATTGAACAGTACAGTACACCTCAGCTGCAGTATGGTGACAGGTCACTGTCAGCTCCCTCCTTATATTGTGCTCCTTCAGCCTGCTGTGAACACCTTAAGATTCCACTCTGTTTAATAAAACGAAGACAATTAAATAAAAATCCCTCAGAGCCTTCATTAATCATCAGCAATTCCCTTTGTCTCCGCGGCTTACAAATTAATTCAGCAATCTAAAGTGAGCCCGATTTATGGCACCGTTAAGGTGTGATTTATATCTGCCACCGAAGTGCAAACAACGCGACATACGGCGGCAACTTGTCCCCATTTAACTTCTGAAATAACGAAATAAGAGGGAAACTTAGTCTCCCCTCATTGGCGCCACGTTCACCCGAACACGTCGTGACGGCACGTTTCGTGTAACAGTAAAGTGACAACTCAAATTGAACAAATAAATAAAAATGTTCGTCAATTCGTAGCTCCGTAGCGAAAGTTCCGTAGCGCTACTCGCACCTTGTAGAACATTGCTACTAGTATGGATGTATGGATGCGGCGCGGCGATACTCTCGCTATTGCTTCGGAGAACGGTGTCACATGTTGTTGGTTGTGTCGGACGAAGAGATGACTTGGATATTAAATAACCATCTGAACGTTAATCACATTGTCTATTAAGTATGCTCGGCTCCAGATGAGAGACTGGCTGTAATTAGATGTGTTTACTAAGAGGTACGTGGAATAAGGCGTGGGATAACGATTCATTACGCCCAGATACGGCGGCCTGTGTGTGTATATTATGCTCCATACACATACATTTATAGATAATTGAGACATTAATACCATACTACTATTACACTCTGGTACAAAACTTTACATACAGAAGGTCGGCTCCCAAAGATTAGCTGTAGCCTGCGCACGCACACATATACGCTACAAGGTGTGTAGCAATATATTTACTACTGGACTGGAATAACATTGGTATGAGTCTTACCGTCTTCTATACTAGAATTAAGATTATGGTTGAGCAATAAATTAAATTGAATTGTTTGGAGCACGACTCGAGTCAACATTATCGTATCTTCTTATAAGTGTACGTATAAAAATGAAAAATGAAAAAAATGAAAATGAAAAATATTTATTCAGTTTACGCCCTGGTAAGGCACTTATGAAAGTCGAGAATTTACCACCGTTTTTGTATGGCGACTAATACAGCGAGCCGACCCTCTGTATGTATTAAGTGAATTTAATAAACGCCCGAAAATATTAGTACAATGTGGAGTTGTGTAAGTAATAGCTCGCCACAGTTAGGTGGTGTTTGTTATAGTGAGGCCGGGTCCCGATGGGCACGGGGCTGGGATTGTTGGAGTGGAGCCTCGCTGGCAATACTCGAGTACAGCAGTAATCGCACCTGGCAGCGCGCCAACTGCCGCCCATTACCAGATCGGCTGCGTGTGTGTGCTACCTACACTGTACGCCATACTTTTATAAAAACGTCTATGAAAAAACGTCAAATGGCCGTCTTTACCGACAATGAGCCCTCTCGGGCGCGCCCTTGTGACGGGGTGCGCGCGGCTTACTACAGGACCTTTTCTTGCGATGGGTTTTATGAAGATTTACTGGCCGACTAACTGGGTTCTTAGCTCCCCTTACATTACATTTTCTAGGTGAATGGCTCTTCCGCTTTTTGCTTAGTATATTTTGGGTTAGTTACTTATTCAAATTGAAAGTGTATTTTATACCATTTAAGTAAATGCGGGGCGCATCTATAGACTAATGGATCTTTTTTTTTATTGACCATTGGAAAACCTTCAAAAAATCCCCGAACGTCCTGGGAGAGGCAGGTCGGGGTATGGGGGACTTTTACCACACTAAAACCCCCCCGGTGGCCATCCTCAGTGCTCAGGGGGGACTCCGGGTACTCTGATAGAGACTAATTTATTTACACCAGGGACTCGCTCATTGTTGGCCCTGTGGACTATTCTTCAACCCTTTTAGATAAACCCCTTGTCTAATCAAACTGGTAACAAAGTAATAACATATTGTGAGTTCGTGTATCAAACGTAAGGCAACAGTGACACGTGGTGACGGCGGTTGTCATCGGCGGGCATGTCATGCAAATCATTCAAAGTTGTATGGTATAGTCGCAGCGGGAGGCGGGCAGGTGTCGCCGCGCTCGATACAATCCATTATGTATTATTGTACACGCGCCGCTGTATAACCGCCCAATTGTATGGTAATGTACCTTACAAATACAATTGATTTCTCAATTCTCTTCATGCTGATTTCTTATATTGTCTCGAGTCGAAACTCAATTTTGTTTTATGAGTATCTGGATACTAATACAACTACCTATACTTATGAAATATTATCCATCCCCACTGCATAATTGCTAAACGATCGAATAGAATATAAACTGACTAGTACTTAAACGCTAACTTGTATGATGAATATACTGTGACAAATTTAAATTTAGTTAGGCAACTCAAATGAAGCAATTAATCTGCACCAACCTCGGTTGAGACATTATTCAGAGACTTTTATAAGTAAGGTTGCTGCTCCCAATGTTCTGAAATAAACTACTGAACCAATAAAGGACTGCTGTTCAAGTAAAGTGATTTATTTTATTCATGTATTGAAATGCAATGTATTCAGTTCGCAGCGAACATTTCAATGTGCCCCGTCGGAGGCTTCGGAGGATGATGGAGGCACGTAGTAGTTGGCTCCAAACAAATATTGACTGTTCACTGTATACACACTTTTCTCAGAGAGTAGTCACGTGACAATGACTCTGCCCAAACATCTGAACTAAATGTTTACATGCTATTTAAAGCAACATCACAAGTTAATTTGTTACCCTAGCATAGCACATTTTGGATCTTACTCCACAAATCTTTTGTATCAAAATCTACCTTTACCTGAAGAGTGCTCGCCGTGAAAGCGTAAATTCCACAACTATGGCCGACGTACGCTCTGTTAGTGTACAAGTATCGCCCTCGCCGACTCAGACCCTATTTTGTTTAAGTAATAACTATAAATGTCGCTGGGATCAATACGGCCATTGGATTTGGGTCGCATTCAATCGGATGTGGATTTGAAATGTCGGTACTCGCCACCCGTGATTGACATTATGGCCAACATTCAATGTAATGTGGAGGTACGTTTAGGTACCATTTATTCATTTTACTATGCTCGCCATTTCCTACATGGCTCCCCAAAGGGGAAGACTATGTTATACAATATAATAGACCGAACGTTATACATTGATTTACCTATTTAAATTTTCTCGTATCGTATGCAGATTTCTTCGACATGTTTTCGTTCACCAAGTGCGTCACATTTTTAGAACACATAACGATTTGAACTCGAACCCCTCGGCCACCTCGGCTCTTCGTACTTTCTATACGTTAAATAAAGTAAAGTTTATTAATTGGACCATCAAGCCTTGAGGTCCGTGAAGCGTTCCGCATTCAACTACTCGGAGCGTGTAACTATGCGTGTTTTGTTCCGTCAATCCGCAAGTTGACAATGATCTTTATAAAGAAGAAAGAATATCATAAGATGACTCTAATATCACTATTCTATATAATACCTTAAATAATATTCTAGAAGCAATAGTCGCCGGCCCGTGTCATGTTCTGTACTGAAATGAGCGCGTGAAGTGTCAGTACACTTACTGCTACTACTGTGGGTTGGGGTTTACGAATATAATTGGTTCTATGTGTGTAATTGGTATCATACTTTATACTACACTCCGGCTCAGGATGAGTAAATTGCTCACGTTTGGATTAATGGTCTGAGTAATATTAACGTATGGGAATCCTCAGATGACTGCGACTTGCGAGCTTTATTATTCCTGTTCATGAAGCGGAGACCGGTCTTACTTAACTTGGTGATATTAAGTAAGACTTTTAAGACTTAAGTGACCTTGCCTAATAACCGGTCATTGAATGCTGATATGTGTGAGAAGACGAGGAGATGAACTTTAGTTAGGGAACTTAATTAAGGATTGAACTGTTCAATGATCCCATGGTGGCATCCGTCGCGGTGACATGTCGCATTAACTCCCAGGTGAGCACTTACACTAGACCCAACAGTACTAGTAGTAGACCTTCATTAACGAGCTCCCTATTCAACTATTCTGGCTGAAATAACATGACTTACAATAACACATAAGCCACCCTTAATAACATATAACCTGGGAGCGGCAGTATATCTCATCGCACTCTCAACGGATATCCCAAGAATTAAAAAACCCGTCGAAGCTTTCTGTTTTGTACAACTTACTTAGCTGTTAGCTGCTCTCACGATGATGAAATGGTTGCAGTTCCAATATGTACTTTAAAAAGCATCCTAATGTAAAGTTTAATTTTTAGAAATTGTATTTATAAAAATTGTAACCTAAAAGTATTATTGATATATTTTGGGGCACCTACTGTAGCGGTCATGCGGCCGCATTATGCTACTCGTGTGCTTAGACTAGACGCCCTGCAGAAACGATTCCTTTGGCATCTTACTCGGAAATCTGCTTTAACAATGCCTTCATATTCTGAAAGACTCAGGCACTTTCAAATCGTAGACGCACGTAGAATTTTTTTTGGTGCACAATTCTCCCAATATATTTTCAAAAACCAAATTGACAAACTAAGTAAGCATTGCCTGTTTTTATTCTGCAAAATGTAACTACCGCTGGCAATAAATAAATAAAAACGCGTCGGTAATGTGACCGCGGCCGGCGGCTACTCGCAGCGTATATATGCCGCGTGTAAACAAGTACGTTTTATAATGCTTTACCTTCGCTGTATATTCAGAAAAAATAACCGCACATTCATTCAAATGCCACAGTAATTCTCGAAATTAATGTGAGCCAGGCCTCACTTGGTAGAGGCGACCATTGTATTGAGAACCGCGTGTGGAGGAAGCTCGCAGTCATCTGCGCCTGGGCTGGGCTATGGCGAGCTCTCAGTAAACTGGCTGAAAGCTTGTAAAGAGGCTAATTTGGAGATAATCATGGGTTTATGTTAAGTGAGGAGTGTTTATTGTCGCGGTGCCCGCCAGAGCTGTTTTTCGAAGCAAATTTGCATTTTTAACGTATTTTATATAACACCAGTATGTCGCGATAACACAACTGTGATTGTACGGAGTATAATACAGGTGTGGAAGCCCTAAATAAACAGTATGAGCCTAGGAGAGCCTATCGTATAAATAAATAATAAGTATTCAAATACGTTTATAATAAAAATTTATAATACATAAGTGATCTCGCATTAAAGAAATACTTTTTCAATGATGTTTTTTTTTATATTTTCAATTTGTAGCATCGATGTCAATGGGGTCACTGGCCGCGCGCCGGCTGCACCACCAACCGCCAATCTCACACATTGCCGAAGCTTTTATACAACACTGCTGCCACTGCTGCCACGCTATTCACTCTCTCTCAAAAAAATGCACTAAATTGTTGAATTAATTGAAAAACTTCACTATTTTCCTGGTATAATGTAAAGATGATCTTTTTACTAGTCGTTAAATCTTTTTCTAAAATTAAGCTAGAGTAGAAGTAGCAACATGCTCCCTGATATTGCAAATATACGCCACACCTTTGAATTTCAACAAATATCAAATATACAAGCAGCCGCTTCCACCCCACATATACCTACAGCTCACACTCCTCCCGCGACTCCCCTCGCAACAGTACCATTTCACTGACATCTCAATTGACAGGGCACGTAATTCCATCCGCACCAAATTCAATTTATTTTACATCAGCCGCGCAGTTGTGTGAGTGACCGATACCAAATGAATTTCCGATACGTACAAACTCATTATCATTACTTACATTAACAAATTAATGCTATTTTAACTCATTGCAAATTTTAATGCAACTTTAGGTATTAGATTAGGTAAACTTAGCGGCGTGAATACCAGCCGATGTGAGTGAAACCTCTCTTAACCAGCTCGTAACATTATAATAATACTAGCTAAGTGATTTTTATTTTTTATTTATTTAACCTCATAGAACGGCTTGAAGATATTTAAACTATAGGAAAAAAGGGAACACTTTCACACCTCACAAAACTCCAAACATACAGACAACATACTCTTCCATTCATCCGCTAACAAATCACATTCAGGGTGATTAATAGAGTGATAAATAGTTCAACATGGTGTGTAAACAATTTTACAGCGTCTTTTAAACGCATTACCTACATATGGCGTTACACTTGGAATGTACCAGAAGTCTCGGTATAACTGTGAACATAACTACATAACTACATAACATCTACTGAAACGTAATTCACTTCAATTCAACTTCAAATGGACTAACGAGACTGTCGTTTATACATTATTTTAATTGGAAGTAGATTCCAATAACTTCTATGAATACAACAGTGTCAATAACACTGTACACGGATAAAGACAATGAGTCAGATGTCCAATGTGTAGTTGTAGGTGAGTAGTCAGTTGGTAGCGAGGTCCTGCGGGGGTGCCGACGAGTGTGGACTATTGGCGGGCACAGGGCACTGCGCATTGAATAGTTTAATTAACTGTATGCTTCATCATAATAATATAATTCAAAATGATTATTAATCGCCCTCTATTGTTTCCGAATTACCCACTTTTTGGAAAGATTTACGCATAGTAATTTTTTTTTATTTTCTCCATTTTGATCTCTTAATTGTTGTGTATATTTATTATTGTGGTATTTCTGAAGGTATATGAAATTGATTGTTGTATCAAAAATTCCCTAGTGAGTGACACAGTGAGATGAGCGAACATGTTGAAGACAATTTCACCATCAGTGAAGAGTGACACGATGCGTGAAACTCCGACATCGTGGATCGGACACACTGGATAGCTTTGATAGACTACTATTTTATTTAGAGGCTGAAATATATTAAATATTGTAGTATATAATATAAAATTAAATCCTTACTATAAATATGAAAGTAGCTATTAAATATCGTAAAATAGGCGTCCATCGTTTCCTTAAACAGCTAATTTGAGTCGCCCTCGGGGACGAGCACCTCGAGCAAAATTTGAAGAGAAACAAAATTAGATAAAAGTTTGTTCCTTTTGATAATTTAATAAAACGTGGAGTAGCGCCTATCGGGCACCGGCGCCGGCTTGGCCGACTTGGCCGATAAGGGCGCCGCAACCATCCCACGCTTCAATATTTAAATTGCCTTAAAAATTAAGTGATTTATTTTAAGTCTAGAGCCCCACAAACACTGCCCGGAAACTTTGCCAATATAACTACAATTTGCGCTCAACTTCAGGGTAATTTGCCTTTGTGCTCACTTCTGGTACATTACACAACCACTGTGATGCACTACGTATAGCAGCTCTACTTTATTCTGCCTCTGCTAATGACTATTTCATTTTTGTAAATGAAGTCTTGAATATTTTTCGGATGATAGTATCTAAATAACATTCCTGTATGTTGTTAAAGTATTTAAAACAGATAGCGATATTTGTAATGTCCCTTCACTAAGGTAACCCTTCCACCATTCACACTCGGCTGCAGCTCGCGACTAGTGATTCATTAGCGCGCCGTGAAACGTGTCGACTCGCGCCCGCTGAGGGAATACGTATTTGAATAAAATATAATATCCCCGCCCCGGCCCGCCTCACTCATCACTCGCGCCTTCTCTCCCATATTTGCAGCTCCGCAAATATGGGAGCATTTACAAAGAAAGCAGGAACTCTCCGGTGATTACACTCTTATCTCTTTGGGAAATTTACTCCCCTTCCGAAAAATTTATGAGAAAACTGTGGAAGCAAAGCGCGTCAATATATTAAGCAATATTCTCGGAGAGAGTTCTCATTACGTCGAATTGAATGTTTACACAAATTTCCCGCCCGAGCGCCTCGATCAAAACGTGAAATTATTTATCCATATCCTGACTAAGCTACGAGTGATAATGGAGGTCTCAGACATCCTGACATGTCATTATAACGATAGGGACCTACTGTTGAATCTTATTTATGTTCTGCGTAAATAAATTCAAGCAACATTTCCGCGTAATAAGAAAAGTTGTAAAAGTATTAATTATACTCATCTCCAGCGGCCTCCGGTGCCCCCCGGCCCCCGCGCCCCGCCGCCCGCACCCCCCGCACCCCTCGCCTGTCCTGATGCTGGAGATATCATGTTCCTCGGCTGGCAGCCTCCACCAGTAGTTGTCACATAATGAACATCACTGAACGAAACAAAAGGTTACCTCGTTATGAAAGCGATATTGGGTTTAAAGAAACTTTATTGTCTTAAGAAATTACAGATAATTTCACTTACAAGACAAATTATTCACTTATACTTTAGTACATGGCATTGAGCAGGCGTGTTTTCGGTAACTATAGTCTAAATCTTATTGTATTATGAGTATGCGTCCGTGCGTGAGTGAGCGTGTGTGTGTGTGTGAGCGTATGTGTGTGTGAGCGTGTGTGTGTGTGAGCGTGTGTGTGAGCGTGTGTGCGTGCGTGTGAGCGTGTCTGTGTGTGTGTGTGTGTGTGTGTGTGTGTATGAGTGTGTTTGTGTGTGTGAGTGTGTGTGATAGAGAATCAGAGGAAGTAGTGATAATTTTGGTTTATAAATTTCATTAATTTTACGTCACGGTTTTGTATATGTATAGTTTTAATATAGTCCTAAAAACAGGTAATGATTTTATTTCTGTTATTGTATTTGGAACCTTATAGCACATTTTAGCTCCTTCGTATAAGATAGTTTTCTTGCCATAACTTGTTCTCGGGAAGGGTAACCTAATATTTTTGGCACATCTGAGTCTCTTAGTTTTTAATTCATTGTTCCTAGTAAAAGAGATGTCTGAATGGATTTGTTTGTTTATTATTTTATGCACTAGTGTTATGGTTTTGTATGTATATATTTGTTTTAAATTCATTTGCTTTGTTTCTCCGTACAGATTTTTTGTGGGTGTTAGGTAATCATATTGATATAAGACTTTTAATGCTTTGTTCTGAGCAGTTTGAAGATCTTTAATGTTAGAGATTGCTGCAGTGCCCCATATTTCCATTAAATATTCTAAGTGGGGTTTAACTAAAGAATTATAAATATTTAAACGGGCTTTTTTAGGGAGATATTTTGCAATATTACGCAACGCACCAGTTAGATTACCAAGTTTAGTCCTAATTGAATCAATGTGTGTCTTCCACGTTAATCTGTTATCAAGGATTAAGCCGAGATATTTTTCGCTGTTTTTTCTTTGTATACAGGGTGTCGGAGAATTCGAAACAGTAGTCTTATAGAAGTTGTAGGGTTATATGAATATAGCACTATGTTGAAGTCGTAAATATCTAGCTCCAACGATAACGTAGTTATAAGCTATAGTCGAAGAGCTCGCGGCCTTAAGCCAGGTTGCATGAACGCGCGGCCGCGTTCACCTACATTACGTACGCGGTAATAATCTACGTAAGTATAGGTAGGTACCTACTTCAAATCATTTAGTTAACTAACCTTATTTATGACAGGATACACCTTAGTCTGGACCATATCACTTCACTCACATACAAAACATTGTTATCACTGAAAGCATTATTACCGCTAGTTCAGTCAACTTCTAAATGGGCAAGTGTTCGAAATTGCGCCCTTGCACATCCAAACAAGCCTGAGCTTGGACTTCCGTTATCCCTCAGCCGTTGCACAACTCTCATAAGCACTCTACCTGAAGAGGGCACGCACTCATCACTTCGATGACCGTAAAAGTCCAAATAAAAACGCAACGCTTCACCAGTATTACCCCTTGCAGCTTGCTATTGCATAGGCCAAAACCTTGTCGGTATACTGAACATCTGAGTACTGAAAGTTCGGCATGATAATACTAATTAAGTAGGTACTAAGTACCTAACAAACTAACGAGAAAATGAAAGTAACAAGGTCACGACGGAAACAAAAAACTTTGCTTAGAAGCACACGCCCGCGACCATTATCCGAATAAGACTGATTTTGAAACAAATAAATAGGTACTAAATCATAAAAGTGCGAATGAAATAGGGGTGTCACACACTTTTTTCAAGATACAACTTTTAACATACGAATTATTTTGATTTAGTTTTGACTCCGACTGGTAACACAATATGTGGATTAGACCTTGGTTTAATTAAAAGTAGTGCTATCTCTTTTTGTGATACAGATATCAAAAGGGATGGACATAGTTTTAGTCAGAGTTTGGTCTAGTGAAAATGAAAATGGAAATGATTTATTCTGTTTAGGCCCTGGTAAGGCACTTATGAATGTCGAATAATTTATCACCGGTTCGGAAACTAGCTTTCTGAGAAGATCCGTAGAATAGTAGTCTTGGTTTAGACGATGTTTTGTAAAAATAAACATTTTTCAAATTCATTCTTTCTTTTTATTTATTCACGTTAAGAATAAAATTAAAATAAATTAAGAGTGTGAATTAATTTAATACCTACGAACAGGGTTCGTGGAACAAGTAGAGTAAATAGACCATGTTCGACAGCCCTAATACAGTTCTATCATAGCGGCGGGGCGCGGGGGCACGTACGAAATAGGGATGGGATGGGACGCTATTATCGATAGACTTATCGAAACATAAATTAAATTACTGAATACTGATAATAAAAACAAATCACAGAACCGATTTAATAAAGTTACGTTATTATGTAGGTACAATTTACATAGTACGTGATATTAAAAGATATCTCGGGTATTCTTGTTTAAAATTGTGTTGTCTTTAAGTGAGTGCTCTACTACAAGAGTAAATTATTGAATCTGTACTCAGATGATAATTAAGGTAAGTAGTTTATTTAATATCAGAATCCTATAAAATCACAAATTTTATTGAGAATTAGAAATACTCTACCTAACTACATTACATTTACCTACAAAAGTTCTACTATCCAATTACTACAATAACGTAAGTACCTAGGTTTTTCACTAAGTCTATGCGAACAATGAATTGGTATTTACTACTAATGGAAGCATTAGGTACTTTTTCTTTTAATCGAGTGATCGATTAAAATAATCCCACCACTAATAAACACACACACTAATAAACACACACATACTAATAAACACAAAGCGTACCGCGCGCTGCCGAAAGTCGCCGCGATATCTCTTTATTTGCACGTGCCGCCTGAACTCAAAGACACCGCGCGTACCGAAAAGCCGGCAGTAACTTTGATTCTTGTGGCGGCATTTCTTTGTAAATCATCGGTCTGTCTTTTACCTAATTCAATTGAACCCGTTAGAGGTTATCAGAGTTCACAGGAGTATGAACTGTAACGATGACCTCAAAAATCATAAAAATTTTAAGAAGTAGATAAATAGTTTCGAAAACAGGTTTCATGGGGTTATTTCAGGAACTATTCGTGGGAGAAAAAAAATAAAAACGTAGTTAGATTTCAGGTGAATAACTTTACGTTACAGCTGACTTTTATGCGAAAATAAGGTATTGAAATGGTGAAGTTTGAACGTCAATTACTCGAAAACGGAAGAAGATATTTTTGTCGTAATTATTTTAAATGCTTCCTAAAATTATACCCTATCACACATTTTAAGAGCTGACCGGAATTAACCGACACCCTGTATATTCATCGTTTATTATGAGGTTTGGATTACTATCAAGTTTTTGTTTTTTGCAGAGAATATGACGTATGAACTTTTTGAAGCATTTATTGTCAATAGGTTATATTAAAACCAGTTATCTAGTACGTTAAGGTCCTGTTGCGCCTGGTTTACGATACCATTCAGTGAGCGCCCAAAGTAAAAAAGACAGGTATCGTCTGCATATAGAGTTAAGCGACCTTTCAGGCCAGCTTCCTGTAAATTGTTTATATAGATCAAGAATAGGGGAGGACCTAAAATAGATCCCTGGGGCACACCGCAAGTTATTAGCTGTGGACTGCTTTCATGTGTTCCTATTTTAACAATTTGGTATCTATTTCTGAGGTAAGATTCTAATATATTATAAGCCTCACCAGTGACTCCGTTGTTTTTTAGTTTATTGAGCAGTAGGCTGTGACTAACGGTATCAAAGGCCTTTTTTTAATCAATAAATACTCCGAGCGCTATATTTTTAGAGTCAATATTGCTTTTTATTTTGGTAACTAGGTCTAATGTTGCTGAAAGAGTATTTGATTTTGATCTGAACCCATATTGTCTCTTAAATAGGGTGTTATTCTCTGTTAAGAATTTGTCTAAGCGGTTGTATATGATTTTTTCGAAAATTTTTGAAATTACGGGTAGCACGGATATAGGTCGATAGTTACTGGGTTCAGATTTGCTACCGGATTTAAGTATGGGTGTTACTTTGGCTATCTTCAGGGAATCTGGGAATATGCCATTTTGTAAGCAATTATTGATGCAGTCGGTCAGTTCCTTAAGTATGAGATGTTTTATGCACTTTACGATTTTAGTAGTAATACCATCAATCCCTGAGCTAACGTTCGAATCTAAGGCTGAAATTATTTTAAGTACTTCCTCTGTGGTGGCTGGTTCTAGCCTTGAAAAGTCAGCTTGAGTTTTTTGTTTGTGTATTGTGTTTTCGTGGTGGTGGTATTTATGAGGAATACTATTACATAATGTGGTACCAATTGTAGTAAAGAAAATATTAAATTGTTCACAAATCTTTTGTGGGTCTGTTTCTTCATCAAATGCCGTTTGGAGCTTCGTCGGTACTGAGTCTGACTTAATCTTGTTTTTTGAAAGTGTGTTAATAAGGGTCCATGTTTTCTTCGGGTCCTTTTCACATTTTTTGAACTCTTCGTAGTAGTATTCTTTTTTGGCTTTGTTTATGTTCATTGTTACTTTGTTTCTTTCTCTTGTGAATTCTTTCCGCAGAGTTTGGTTTTTTGGTTCCTTTTTTAGTTTTCTCCATAGTATGTTTCTTGTACTTATATCCATTATAATGTGTTTATTAATCCAGTCGTCTCTCGGTAGGTTTAGTATTTTGGTTTTAACCATTCTACTCCTTCTTAAGTTGTTTGTGATTTTTTCTTCCAGGTTGGCGTAGTTCTGATTTCCGTTGGTAACTTTCATTTCTTCTGTATGGTTGTATAATTTTACATAGTCTATAGCTTCATATTGAATTCGAGGCTTAATTTCAATTGGTTTCTTTCTTTGTTCCAAGTAAATCTGTTTGTGATCACATATGGCTGAGTCTAGGACACTGAAGTCAAAGTTACCCTCAGGAAGATTGGTGCATACATGATCTAAGATAGATTGACAAGTTTCTGTCTCTCTCGTGCAATATTCTTTTTCTATTTTGTTTAGTATACGATATCCCGCATCTCTTAAAACAGTTGTGTATTGTGATTTTGTTTGGTCATTAGTCAGCAAGTCGATATTGAAGTCCCAAATAATTACTGATCTTCGATGTTTTTCTAACTGTGGCTCAAATGTTGTAAGAAATTCTTTGAGATTTGTTCTTCCGGGTTTGTAGATTACACCAATATCCAAGGCTAATTTGTCTAGTCGTATCCAAAGAAAGTTGTTTCCATAGATATATGCTTGTTCAGATAATGAGTGTTTCAGGCTATCGTGTACGAATATTGAGACACCTCCCCCACGACGATCTGGTCGAAAATTGTAGTAATGAGTATATCCAGTAAGTTCCAACAGTTGTGCTTCATTTTCTGTTTTAATCCACGTTTCAGCGATCAGTATGAGGTGAGTAGTTTTAGGAATTGACTTTAAGATGCATTGTAGCTCATCCATTTTTCCGGGTGCTACAATGCTTCGAATATTTGTAAATAAGAAGTTCAGGGATTGCGAATCTGAGCGTAACTGTTGGTAATTATTTAAAATGGCGTATTTTATGTCGTCGCATTTACTTGAAATTGTTGATTTTTGAGTAGTTACTGCGTTTAGTTTTTTGGCTTTGAAGAGATAATTTTTGGCGTTCCTTTTACATACTTAATAGTTAGATTGTTTTCCCCATTTTCTTGACGAAGATTTATTTCTTCCTTGAGGCGCTTCATCTGATTTTGCTGAGTAGGAGTTTGATCGGAGTATATCCTAACGTCGCTTTTTATGTTTTTTCGGTATCTCAGTATATCTAGCATAGTTTTTTCAGTTTCAAAGCAAGCCTTAATGGGGCGGTTTTTTCCTGGGATGTACTTGCCAATTCTATAGACATTTAGTGGATCTGGACAGTCCAAGAAAACCGCATTTATTAGTATTCGGACTTCTTTTTTATCAAAGTCGTATCTATCATTATTGTTATTAGCTGGAGATTCAGGGATGCCTGTAATGATTATATTTTTTTGTCTTGAAATCCGGTCCTGTATTTCTGCGAGAATATCCTCAGGGGTGATAGATCTAGCCATATTAATATCTGTTTGAAGGCATTTTATGTTATCTTCGTTTGCAAGACATTGAGTTTTAATTTGACTTAGTTCAGTCTTTATTATATTTTGTTCGGCGGTCACCTTCTCTGTGGGTATCTTGATTTCATTTAATTGTTCTTTAATTGAACACATATCCTTTTGCATAAGTAAAGCACTTTCTTTTTGCATGTTGGCGAAACTCGTCAGGAAAGACCTCATTTCATTACGAAAACTGTCAAATTCCTGTTTCATATTGAAGTCTGGCTCAGGTTCTTTGCGTTTTCTAAAGGTAATTTGGGCCGTTTTCGTTAATTCTGCGTCTCCTCTAAGTGTTGATAGATCAGGATGAGATCCACCACTGTTTCTTGGCGACCACATTAGGCTCATTTTATGCGATATAGTAAAATAAGACTTTATTTTCACCTATAAAATTATAAGCGATTGTTAAGTTTACTAGTTACAAGCAATACACAAATATTGACGGAGGCAATACTGCAGGTCAGTCATAGTGTACAAATAAGGTTACTAAAGAGTACGGGAAGTGGGAACTAGGAACAAATCTGACGATGATAATAGCTATGTCATGTTAGTATATTAAATTTGTAACTTAAGCAATAGCTTTAACCCGAATAACATGGGTGGTGAAGGCTAATAATCAAATTCGTGACGTCATCTGTCAATTTCAAAATGGTACAACATTTCTTTGCCTAACCATGCTTTAACAACAGCTGACGCCCGCCCTAAGCATCCCTGGCAGTTCTGTCATTAAGTATCAGGTCATACTTCATTTACGTGTTTTACTGACATATTGAGCGCACGCTCTCATTTAAAAAAATATGAGGTTGTACTCAGCTGTCAGTGAGTAACGCGCTTTTGTAAGTAAATATACACCCTATACTAATTGATATTATAAAGTGGAAAGGTTTTTTTATTCGTTTGTATTGAATAGGCTCCTACATTACTAAACCGATCTTGTAAATTCACCAATGGATAGTTACATCATCAGCGAGTAGCATTGGCTATATTTTTTCCCCTTACTCCGACGGGAACTACGAGGGCGAAACCGCGTGACGTTCGCTAGTATCTAATATTTTGCAACCTCAGTGTTCAGAATCACCAATATTGTTTACGGTACTGAAGGTGACATCGTGTCTGTTTGGACACTAGGATGGATCTCAAGAAGATAAAGTGAGTTGTGTTACAGTATAATACCGACAGAATGGCACATACTCTGTGAGCCCGTCGTTGGCCCTCGTACGAGTACATCGTGCAATCCCTTCGCCGTCAGAACGATACGTGGTCTTCATAGAGGTAACCGCTAGCATATATCCACCTCGAGCGAGCCTCATTATCCACCCATCTATATACAAAGAGATCAAATTGATTCCCGCTTTATTTACCCTCCACTCCACAAAATATCCATTGAATTTGTAAACCAATAATTTATTTTCGGCCTCTCTCCGAGCGCTGTAAAACTCCAAAGAATAGGGCGAGGAGTAATTTATTCGAAACCTTTCACCCCCTCCCGCCCTCCGAGTGGGGTTTTTAACAAAAATCCCTCCATCAGCCACTCAATTACAGGGAATTAATCAGAAGTTACCTCAGAGGCTCCCGTGGCGGTCACACCTTTCACACATTTCTTGTGAACGTCGCCTCTAGATGGGTGCTAAGAGCCGCCTCACTTTATGTTCATCCCTCTTTACGCCTTCTCTCACGAAACCCACAAACCATAAAACATACACAACTATAACATAGAAATTGTTATAATATTACAAAAACACACGGCGACTTTAGTCGGGACAAACATTATCACGATGTGACATCCCAAGCCAAGCATAAAACAAAACCTATGATTCAACGAACATTTTATTATACTTGTCAATTTGTTGCCGAAGTTTGAATTTCTTCACAAAATTCTTATAAGTCGTGGTACTGTACACAGGTTTAAATTAATAAAAATCAAGAACAGCGTTCACACTTTGCAGGAGTATGGCTCTCAGTAGAACCAAAGTAAACTTATTCAAGAGTAATACGTGACAGTTGGAGAGCGACACAGGCCGGCTCGGCGCCGCCGGGATATTTATGACAATCTCTTGTATAATTATTATTGTGCCCGAGACAGAGGCACTAGTGCAATAAAGTGCCGGCCCGAGGGATCACCGGTGCCACGGTGTGAATAATGAATCTAATTGGTTATTTCATTAATTTATGTATGGGTATTTCAATAATTTCAACAGTAGTAACCTGAGAACGGAGGAGCTCGTGGCACAGTTGCTATTGCGCATATCATTCGATCAGCGAAGCTAAGCAACCATACGCCTAGCCAGTAGTTGGATGGGTGACCGCCCGAGTTCCCTCCGTGCCTCGGAGAACACGTTAAGCCGTCGGTCCCGGTTGCCAATCTAACATCTTTGGCAATCGTTACAAATCGTTACAGGTCAGTCAGAGGCCTAAGAGAGTCTGACAATTGGTTTAACCCAGATTGCCGATTTTCCTCGAAAATGGGGTTGCGAAGGTCAGATGGCAGTCGCTTCGTATAAAAATCAGGTGATCAGCCATATTGGGTTGAATCAAGTGCCGACCCCAAATACATGGGATTAAGACCAGGGAGATAATTTGAACAGTAGTAACCCACAGTTAAGTCCCTCCGGTTGTAACAACAGTTTTCCTTGGAGTTACATTGGATCATAAATTGCAATGGGGGCTATTTTAGTTATTTCCATAGTGTTATGTCTTATGGCATCCTTTTATGGGGAAATGCTACAGACATCAGTTCTATCTTTGTGCTGCAGAAACGGGCTGTTCGTGCAATCTATAAACTCAAATCTAGAGATTCTCTCAGAGAGAAGTTTAAAGAAATAGGGATAATGACTGTGGCATGTCAATACATATTTGAAAATTTTATTACATATATCAATAAGTATATAGAAAGTATATATAAAGAATATAGATAGTTTTAAGAAAAATAGTGATATGCACAATATAAATACACGCAAGAGAGATAAACTCCATGTCCCTGTGACTAGACTGCACAAAACTGGTAACTCTTTTGTGGGGCAAAGTATACGCCTTTTCAATAAACTACCATTAAGAATGTGTGAACTACCATTTTTAAGTTTTACGGCAAGCATCAAACAGAAACTTTGTGAAATAGCATATTATAGTGTAACTGAGTATATTGATGATAGCCAAGCATGGCAATGAAAATGAAAATGAAAATGATTTATTCAGTTTAGGCCCTGGTAAGGCACTTATGAATGTCGAGGAATTTACCACCGGTTCGGAAACTAGCCTTCTGAGAAGAACTGGCAAGAAACTCAGCTGGCATCATGTACATTTCATTACACAGTAAAATAATAATAATTACAAAAAAAACATCATAAATTATTCACAATAGTGAAAATTGTATCAGCATGCATGTGTAAAAAATAATAATTAAAAACGTAAAAACAATACCAAATGATTTACATATCATGTTTTCAAATTCAAATTCAAATATATCTTTATTCGATTAGATTTTATGCAAAGTACTTTCAAATCGTCAGAATGACACAATTACACAGGATTATACATGCTACCGCCAGGTTCGGATGGTTGCTTTTACTGAGAAGTTTGCATACCATGTCATTGCCAGGAGCTACTTGTGCAGAGTTTTAATTCCATATGTCTTTATCATTTATGTAATCCGAAATTGTATAATAAGCTTTCTTCATCAGTACAGTTTTAATGTGTGTCTTAAATTTATCATAATTTAACGCGTTTATTGACTGTGGGATTTTATTGTAGAAACGAACACAATTCCCCATGAATGATTTATTTACCTTTGCTAACCTGAATCTAGGAGCTACAATTTTGTGTTTATATCGTGTTGAAATTTAATGAATGTCCGAGTTTAAATTAAATAGATGAATATTTTTTTTCATGTATAGCAAATTATCATAAATGTACAGTGACGGTAGGGTGAGAATATTTATTTCTTTAAATTTATCTCTAAGAGAATCTCGGGGGTCCAGCGAGTATATTGCCTTGATGGCTCTCTTTTGAAGTATGAAAATTGAATCTAAGTCTGTTGCAGAACCCCATAACAATACGCCATATGACATGACACTATTAAAGTAAGCGTAATAGACTAATCTAGCAGTATCAATATCATTTGTTTAATTTTTCTAACCGCAAACGCAGCTGAACTAAGCTTTTTTGACAATGTTTCAATATGGGCGCCCCATTGCAATGAGTTGCTCACTCTTACATTAAAATGTACTTAAACAACCCTATGTATATAGAAGGGACACATGTAAAAAATAACCGGGGAGTTTGTTTCACCGCTTCTTCTCCTGACAGGCTTACATTTGGAAAAGGTAGTAAATTAACCGAAGTTAGCGTAAGAAAAATGACGTTCAATGAGTGTTCCAAGTGTCCCTTATGTTGAATAAAACTTTTTGATTTGATTTGATTCCGGCGCACCACATGCAGACAGGATCCGGTTGAGCGTGAACAGATTCACCTCACAGGCTATTGTCGTAATAAATATGTTCCTTTATTTGATATCTTTTATTACGTAGAGTACAAAAGTGAGATCTTGATGGCAGACAAAGCGTTCTCCTCGTATAGAAGCCTTGTGTCAGCTTGAGCGTGAACTTGGGTTCTGACCACTTGGCCACGTCCGCCCGAGGCCTTATACTCAACTTACTAACATATTGTGCTAACACACCACTGCATGTTAAGACTATGAAGAAATTGTAAAATACTCTGGCTGGACTCACTTTTGGTCATTTTGGTATCTTACCATTTTCGATGAAGACTGAGTAGTCTTAAATCTCTGTGTACCCCGTCGTGGGTGCCAAGTTAGATTTTTCTCTTCTAGAGCAGTCCAACGCCGTCATTTAAGGAAATATTATTAAGGTGTATTATTAAGGTGTATTATTAAGGTGTATTGTTTAGAGGTGCAGTGAGGGCTGAACGGACTAAGCGTTATTACAATACAAGTAATTATATCTCGTCAGTACAGAGCGTCACGTACTCGTATAATAATGTAACGTCAGTCGGGTGAATGTATAATGGTATGGGCGAGTGGCAGCGAGGCGCCCGAGGCCTCATGTCGCGGGGCCTCGAGCGCGGGCCCCGGGCTTATCGTCGGAGGCCAGGCGCGATTTATGCGCACTTCCACTCGCCCGCCTCCTCCTTCAAGGGTTATTTTATGAAATAGAAAGCGTTTATCTTTATTGCCTCCGTAAATTGGACCCTTTCGGATATAGAGAGCAGACATCTTGCCTGTTATCGCTCCGCGCACGATAAAAAACAATGATTCGCTTTAAATGAGGATCTCGCGGATTCCTCCTGTTTCAGCAGAGCGTTTGTTTACAATATGAAGTATATATCGTACAACTTGAATCGTCCAGACATCAAATTATCTTCTTTTCTTCTATCGTTCACAGTATTTTCAAAAGTTCGTCTTGTTTGTCTCACAATGCAAAATTGTGTCGGGAAGGGCTTGACACTGAATGAAACGAGCATAACACTTGGTCTCACAACAACATACATATTTGATAACGGCCTGCGATGTGCCTTGATATAAGAATTGATATTGCTTCCCATTACAAAGATTGCTGCGGCGAATTTAGCATACACTTCGAAAATATGATATTATGAGAGGTTTCACTCTATTTTACTTTAATGTGTGTCTTTATTTTAATGGTGTATTCTTATTTTATCAGTGTCATTAATTGGATCGTGCAGAAGTTAGGTTCGTTAAGGAAGTGGTGGTCGTTAAAGGGAAGCAATTAAAGCCGGATTGGGGCGCAGCCGCGCTACTGCGCACTCACGTACTCCTAATGACGCGTTTACGATGCTGCGATACGCGGAGCTATCGGCTGGCTATCGAACAACATCTTTACATTAACACGATCCTCTCTCATTGGCCTCTTTCGCCAATTGGAATATACTAACCTTCATCTTGTCAGTTGGCTCTGTCTTCCACTGTGAGAGACAGTAGTGTTGTGTTTATACGCGGGGTCAGATACAATTACACATCCACGCCACCCCAGCAGGATGCCCAAATTGAAAGGAAGAGGTATTGGTATTCCAAACCCCACATTTTGTTTCAAAATGTCAAGTCAATATCTGCTTGTTCCATTCACATTGGATATTTTCTCAGTACCAATTTAACTATAGTAATTCTTAACCAGTTTATTATTTACTAGTGGTCGTCACGCGGTTTTACCAGCGTATTTCCCGTTTCCATGAGAGTACGGGGATAAAATATAGCCTATGGTACTTGCTGATGATGTTGCTATCCATTGCTGAAAGAATTTGCAAGATCGGTCAAGTAGTTTCGGAGCCTATTTAATGCAAACAAACAAACAAAAAAACAATCAAAACTTTCCTCTTTACAATATTTATTATCTATTCCTTAAATTTTACCTAAATCTTAAATGCTATTCAACTAAAAGTATTTTGTTACAGCAAATTTGTAATATAAATCCTTACGGCCGCACCGGACACCTAATGTGTCCGGTGCGGCCTCACGGTGTACAAAACAGGGAGGTGTCCACAAATGGCGATAAATAAGGTCGCGACCAGTACGTGCGCCCAATACTAAACACTCGCCATGCTCAGTGGCGCGAGCTGAATCAAAGCAAACCAAACGCGTTATGGAAATAAAAGGCTCTTTGAGTAAAACACACGTGTGGGTGTGGCGACAGTGAACGAGTCGCATATATGTTATGATAACCTTACCAACAGTCACCACCGATACACTATTTGTAAAGGTTTGCTTGTAAATTTTTTTCGAGTTTATGTTGGCATGTTTATAACACCCGCCCTCTCGTTAGGATATTGGTTGAGAGTTAGGTACAGAATGTGGTATTATGATAATTTTAGGATTTTGTTCTTATTATTCTCATAGCGATAGCTTGACATACAGGTTATCGGTATGATAAAGAATATGCGTCAATTATATTTGGCAACGTATTGAGTTTATTTTCTTTTTTTCTGTTATCAACTCAGATGAATGAAGCGAAATACAGAAATCCGATGAATTATATTGACACTAACTAAACCTTCGTAAAAAGTGCGTTCTATGATGCGTTCCGAGTCATGTTTTTTACTAAATTCCCATTTATCTTCCATGAGGCCGCCGCTGCGTCATCTTTCATCAATCTGTTAACGGTCTCGTGGCCCATTACACTTGCCCCCCCTCCCTGCCCTCCCCCCTCGCCCCTCGTGGATCAAAAGGTTAGTAAAGCCAATATACCTTTTGACTCTTTAAAGAGCCAATTGGGTCCAATTTCCTTACTGTAACCCCAAAACCATTTGGGCTAGTTGATATTTTATTCTCGAAGCTAAGTACATATAAATTGTTACAAGTTGCCGGGACCTTCAGTCTGAGGGCTGAGCCAATAGAGCGCGCAAACAAGTGATGTGGAACATTAACGAGAACTACTACAATACACCGATACATAACGAGTGGCTGTTGAGGTCGTCTGTACACAGAACGTAAGGTAGAGCTCGTTTATAAACCGAAAGACTCAATCAATTAAAAATTATTGGATAATAACTAAAAAAAAAATATAGTGTTAATTTTCAACGGAGTTTCTACTTTGAGAGGTAATTAATGAAATCAATTAATTATTTGTTTACAGAGGCCTCCGAGGCGAGCCATTAAGTCGAGTCCGTGTCGACACATGCTGCTAATTACGCCCGTCACGGGACCCTGCTCCACTTTTTGTCAACAACTTATAATAATATTTACAGTACATAAACATTTACATAAATTATTATAACACGAGAGCGTCCCGAGAGGCAACAACACTACACAATGATACCACAGTACACCGGCGCCTGATGACACCCACGGAGTGAGGGCTCGTTGAAGAGGCTGTACCATGGCGACGACAATGGCGATAATAACGATAATCACGATATCGTGTGGATTTGTTTCGGAATTATTTTAACTGGCTCGTTGGTGGCGAGCGCTAAAGTTATCGGGTTTTACTTTATATAATTGGGTATACTATAAGTACACTTCTGCCTAATACCTTGGGGAATACAGACACACATGCTCGTATGCATGTATGTCATTCTATACTATTCTAAATTCTGCCATGTTTTAACATAACTGAAGGTATTTTAAAGCAACTTACTATCATTGATTCGTCACGGGGAGTGACCCTTAAATACGAGTAGATTAATCATATACATTGCCCTCTAGAGTACACAATATGATCAATGGCGGCATGGCGTTGCGAGCGCTAGCAGTGCTGGGGCACACACAATGCGGCCGATGTGGTGCCACGAGATGCTCCGCGAGCATGCGACCAATTCAATTTAAATTTCTGGGCTCTCCGTGATCACGCGCCCATCAAATACTCGATGAAATATTTAAATTATTGTTCTTCACAAAGCAATTTATTGGAAATTCCGATAGACACGCGTTGTTCAGGGATTCGTGAAAATTGAACTGGCTGTGAGACTCGCCGAATACCCGCACGACTGAAAGAATGCCTGGAAAGTTTTGTTTTCTATTGAATTAGGAATCAATTTACAGCTGTGAGGATATACCTCCAATTAAAGAGAGTGGTCGGTCAGTCGGCGAGTGGCGCCCTCCTCGACACCGCGAGTGGCCCTCGCTGCTCACCAGCCATTATAACAAGGGCAGCCGCGACACTCCGCTGAACACAAAAAGGTACACTCTTGACACGAGTGCTGGTCGCGACACTGCTAAATTCCTAAATAAGAGACTCATTCATTTCAAGGCCGGTTTCGTTATTTTAGTTAAATAAAGTCCTTACCTCCCAAATGATATCGCACGGCTTAAACGTATTAAAACGCGTAATATACCTACTGATGAAATCACGCGGTTAGCACATAAACGCGTACACGAAGTCCCGACTGACAGCAGTTTGCTCTTTATGAGAGCTTCACTCCGTAACAAGATCCAATTTGATGTGAAGTTGAGAAATCTTACAAAGTTAAGTATGATCCCGCGGGAACAGCCCCCAGTACACAACAGCGGACAACGCCGCGATAACAACACATTAAACGCATTCACTGCTAACGTCCTAGTTCCTAAATGAATCTATTGAATAGAACGAATTAAAAAAATACCTTATTTGAAAACTAGTTACGGTCTGGAATCCGTAATTTATTCTGACGAAAATACCTTTACAAAGCTTGTGCAATCGACTAATGGACCACACTGTGTAGTGGGCTAAGCCCGGTGTATTGGCATGTTGGTCGAACACGTCAAAATAATATTAACATTCCGTGCGTACTATGCGTAAGAGAATTATAATTAGATCATTAATGTACCCGGACCATTGTAATTTGTGTAAATATAGAATACTCAGTGAGCAATTCACCATTTGCAAGTTTATGAAGATGGGACATGTTTAGGAACAATAACAGATATAACAGCAACTTCAAAGACGTCGGTATCATGAGCGAGTGCTCGGTGCCTCAGAGGGGCAGGAGGGGGGGAGGGGAGGACACACGCGACTTGAGCCGCTTACCGAACCTTTTCAACAAACAGTTCAAAAGGCGCGTTACACTCTCGTGAATTCTTTATATTACCGGATGAGTGCGAGTATAATATGTTTACACGCGACGCTCGCATCAAAGTTGAACGTTTGCAGCGAGCACCCGCGCCGCACACGTCGCCCTTAACATTGTATCTCGGACTGTCGTCTCGATCACGTTTTGTGATTTAATTTATGATTACTTTATGATGAGGTGTGACGGGTGGAGGCGACACGAGGTTGCGCCCTGACACATCCCACGTCTCATCTAACTTGCTTTATTGTCTACTTTTGTGAAAATCATATTACACTTGAATGTGTTTAGAGTATATAGTTATAAATACATTTTACGCACGTATTGACGATTCATAAAATGTGAAACTATGTAATATGCTGTTGACGCAGTTATGTCAATTATATAAATAGAAATATTGTGTCCATTTGGTCAATGAATATACTCATTATCAAGCGCATGAGCGGGCCAGAGTCATTTTATTTGCTGTGGTCACAGTAAGCTTTGCCTCCGACCATGCTCACCTCGCTCCGGCTTTAATATTGTTCTCTTCCTCGGGAGTTGTCGGTTGGTGGTGTAGTGTAGCCTGCTACCAGCGCCATGCCAAGTAGCCATGGAGATAATACACACTACTCACCGTTTTGGAAAAATATGCTTGAATAAATTAAAACCAATTTTTTCAGAACATATTTTTTAAACGTATTAAAATAATCATGTACATTTATTCGACGACAAGTAGCAAGACATATATTATTATTATTATATAAGAAGAAGGATTAAACCTCACTAAAGTAGTGGGGTATACGAATTCCCACAGTAGTAATACGTCGGTGGCAGCGAGTTGTCCGCGCGGGGTAGCTACCCTCACGCCACTGCAATTAAATTTGAGTCAATTTTAAACGACAGTTCACAAACAAAAACTTAAGTACACATAATTGAGTGGATTAAGTGATTTGTTTACATGTCACCCGCCAAGAGAACTTTCGCAGAAATCCATTTGTAGATAAATGATGAAAATCACTTAACGTATTCCAATGAATGAATTAGTGCTATTAGTTTAATCTGTGATCAGCGAGTGGCGGCCGGGAGTTGTGGAGCTCGATTAATCCCCGATGGTATCAGAGCGGGGCTCCGGCGCCCGCCGCCGCGCCTCCCGACCTATAACTATATCATCATTGATACCGCACTGCTACTGGCCGGGTACTATTAGCGGGGGCACTTTAAGTCAATGTCATTTTCGGTGTTTCGATCCTATAGATATATATTGCATTGATACAGATACAATAATAGGTACTCTATACCAATCAATCTCCGTGTAAGCCTGCGATTGGCGGTGACAGCATGAATGCTGCTTTGAACAATAACAGAAACGGTAACAGGTAACATGTTTCAATTATTATAATATTGTGGTAAATAAATAAATGAGTGTAGGTACCTAGTCAGAACATATTTTCCCAATAGTGTCGATATCAGTAGTAGACTGGAGTAGTGAGATACAATATAACCGGGGATTGGTGATTTACGCGAGCGAGGAAATCACCGCGGAAATACTGTCGGAATCTGGAAGCGATAGGCAAATACTCGCCGCCATCGCAAACAATATGATTGAGTGCGGGCGGTGGGGTGGGGGGCTTAATAAATTTAATAAGCTCCATCCGAGAGGAAAGGTCAAGTGTAGATGGTAGATTATTAGAGACGCCACGAAGATGCTGAGGACACCTGCCACGCTGCCTCACGCTGTTGTCTCACTCCCTGCCACGGAGGCACGCAGACCAGCGAGGCTGGGAATGAGCGCGACCGATGCGTTGTACGCTTGTGGATTTATGTCTTATTTTCAATGATGTTCACGTGTACCGTTAAAGAGACCTAATCATTCTGTTATATTTAAACAGATTAATTTGTACATCTTTTAAAAATAGACTGAATGAAATAGGAAAACCATTTAGTTTGTGTAAAGTGATTCTGTGACTGGCGGCTCTGGCGCGTCGCTTGTTCACCACTCTGAGCTAATCTAACTTTTAAGTAGTAGAGCGCGGGGAATGTTTGTCCATGCCACGAACTACTTGGCCTTACCCTCTAGTCTCAGTGACAGATTTAAATTACATTGCTCTAACAACGCAAAGTTTAATTTTTTGTTTTACATTTTACTCTGTGTACTGCTACGAGTGATATTTATACAAGCCATAACAAACTGTAAAACAACCATAATGATATTATCGTATGATATAACATTGTGTGTATAATTCCATATTGTCCCTCGGTACATGACTCCTCCAACATGGAGTATTATCCTCCCCCCGAGCCTGAGCAAATGCCGCATGTTTGCGCTCCCTGGCTCAGCTCATGAGTAAATAAATACACACACATCATTCCAACTATGTTATTGAGTGAGATCATAATTCCTCAAAGCCGTGTGTACTCTCGCGCGAGCCAACTGTTTGCTTTGTTTTATACTATTTGAGTTTATTAACAAAATATTACTGATTCGTTACCGGTTTCGTGTGTGGCTCTGCATACATAACATGCACCGTATGTTAATACCTGGAAGTAAAATCGCAAGTATGTAGATAATGCATAGTCGAGAGAGTAAAGTACGATAAATGTCACATGCTTTGTTCGTGTGCAACAAGTGACCGCGTGAAGTGCGAGCGATGCGACGACGCAGCGCCCATCCACTCTACACAGCACACTTCTTTAAGTCATACCTGTACTTGGTGTAAGTTACATTTTTCTGTTTTCTTTTTTGTACACACAAACATGACGGCCATCCTATGCCAAGCGGTTACTTATTTTATTTTATTTTATTTTATTTCATAAAATCCACAGCTCTTAATATTTAACGTATAAATATATTATGGCGTGTATCTTCGAGCCAATGTCGGATTTACATTTTATGGAAATTATTTGCGTAAATTGAGATTGAAGTACAGAGTGAGTTCAGAACAGGATCGCTAGTAGTTACATATCTACAAAATAGCCATTATGTGTGTGAGTGTGTGTGTGTGTGTTTGCGTGTGCGTGTGTGAATGTGTAACTTGGAGTGAATTACTCAGCTGCTTGCGTTGATGCCGCTAAAAGTGCCAATATTTGCTTCTTGAAACTAGGGTAAGAGGTGTAGAAGATATCTAGGGAGGGAAAACGTTCGTTAAAACACCGTCGTAGTCGGGTTAGCGCAGAGTTCTGGGCGTAATTCGTGTTACTGCGAGGGACATCAAACAATACGGTGTCTCTGGTGCGGTATGAGGGAGCTCTCAGGTGTAGCGACAAATTTGTAAGCTCAGCACAGTCCAGGGACCCGTTACATAGGTTATGCAGAAATAGCATATCACGTAGTGTGCGCCTGTCTTCCAGGGGTGTAATGCGGTGATGTCTACATGAGTCAATGTAGTTTGGGAAATATATATGTGTTCTATAATTCAGGTGTTTGATGAATTTTTTTTTAATTCTTTCGATACTGTTTTTATAAGTTATGTATTGTGGACTGTTTGTTACTTAGCCTATGATCGCTTGTAATACTAAGAGGCGCGGTTGCTGGCCCCATACGATAGCGGAATCATAATATTATGTATGCACCATACAGCCCACACTTTTGAATTATGAAACACGATATATTATAATTAATATACCTCCAACTGAGCCACCATCGTCGCAACTATGTGCTACGACGTAGCGGCTGCCGTAGGCCACGACTGGCAGCTACGACGTAGAGGCTCATTTACAGGAGTGATATGACACTGGCATTGCACTGCTTTGTATCTCGTGTGTCCCGCTCTATCTTGTTGATGGTTACATTCATTACGTTTCTTTCTATTGGTATATTGATACAAGGAATTCTTCGGAGCTCATAAAGAACTCATAGTATTCTGATTACAGATTTACTCATTCATATAGCTTTCACATTGTTCTTCAACACTTCGAAACAAATGTTGAGGACTCTAGTAAATTAATTAAATAATCTTGTGAATACTTTTCGTCATAGACGTTAAATTTTGTTATACATGACCTTCTAGCGCTCCACACTCATCAATATCATGTACGTATATATGTTAATAGTCACAATGTGAGAGGTATCCTCCTTGGCGAGATGAGTTACTGGCTCCTGCCCTCCGTACACTGGAGTGTATATATCAGCGCCGTACGACAATGTGTGCCGTACACTATATCATAGGAGCGAGCGTTATCCAGGGAGCCAGGAAGGGACCCGCAGGATACGAGATAGTGTAGGAAGCCATTACCGCGGCTCGCCTCCCGCAGGAAGACACGCGCCGCTAATGTCAGCCACCGACCATGCCTTAGTATATTACACCACCGCGAGTTTTGATTAATGTCATCACTTATACACATCGGATCCTTCTTTCAGGTCTTAAAAAGGATAAAGTAAAAGATATGCAGTATTCGAAGCGTCAGAAATGTCTGGTGTTACCAGATGCGGTGACCACTTACCATCAGGTGGTATCTTAAGAATTACATACAGACATATGCTCACGCCTGTATTTCCCGAAGGAGTAGGGAGTGGTGTACTTATAGCACACCCAGGTCACGTAAGAATTAACTGCATTAGGGTTATACCTACCTCATAAAACGATTTGCCTCACGGATCTCTGAACATAAAAGTCCAAACGTGACATATTGACGAGTGAATGTCAACATCATAAGTTGTCGTAGTATTAGAAGGTCGAGAGGGCGAGGTATTATTTTGGCGGCGATGAACAACAGCCCGTCAGTGGGAGCGGGTGCACTCAATATAGTATCTTGGGTAGGTACGTATGTCTATGGTAAATTTCATGGAATGCCAGTCTTCCTCTACTGCGTTATGTAAATCCTTGCAGCTACACACCTATATCCATGTTTGTGAGCGCACATTTTTGTACATATGAATGTAACTCAGGGCTGGCACAAATTGAAATGTATTCTTCCCCGCGGTCCAGAGGCGGGGACCATTTGTACCGGGCTGTGCCGGGAGCGGGGGACGCCGGACACACGCTAGCACACGACTACAGGTCAACACGGAGCGAGCATATTATTCCACGACGCTGCTATATATCACTAGCATAACGTTATTACACGTGACGCATGACCCGCGACCATCTACAACCTCGTTGGCACATCTCTGAATGTCTAGTATGTTTTATAAACCATTCACAAAGCAGTATTTTATTGCAAGTGCTAATAGTAGCGAAGTATATAATTAATTTAAATATGGACGGCTCATATTACACGTATATTAATGAAGCTATCCGTTTTTGCTTGTTATGAAATGTTAATGTATTTATTTATTGTACTAGCTGTGCCCCGCGGTTTCACCCACAGATTAAGTTTCATTCTTATTATTGTCTAACTCTAATATTTTTAATAAATAAAAGTAGCCTTAGTTACTCCTTGAAACATCAGCTACCTGACAGTGGAAGTCCCGTTAAAATCGGTCCAACCATTTCAGAGATTACCAGGAACAAACAGAATGACAGACATACAGACAGAGAAAATTTTTAAAACTTCGATTTTAGTGTCAGTAGCGTGTATACTTTCATGTGCATTTAGCGTAAAGCTGTTATTTTGGAATTACAAACAGACGCTTCAATTTTATTTATCTGTATAGATGAGGTCCTGACGCTGATGGTCATTGACCTCTGCGCGACTTCAATGGATCAGTTTACAAACAGTCACTATGGCTTGACTGTATTTGATTATTCGTAGAATATGAGATTCAGTGCCATTTAGGGATTTTGGGTAAGCAAGAGGTGACGCAACCACTGAGTACATAAAGTTTAAAGGGTATTTTAATCTCATCGCGGAGGCGTTAATGAGTTCAGGAGGGAGTAGCGCGGCGGCTCCCTGCGGCGGCGACCAATCTATTACTACTCTTAAATGACCAACTTGGTGGAATAGGCACAAAAGAAAGGGATAGGTACTGAGAATAATAACAAGCCAACCTCGTATGAACGTTTACGGAATAAATGAAGCACTGGGAGGTAGGCAGGTGGTGGGGCAGGCAGTAATAATGTGTAGCAGTCGGTGTAATGTCGGTAATATGACGCCGCCGTCGCCGCGAGCCACGTGAGCCTAGCACATCACTCTCAGGCCCAATTTAAGCGCATTGTTAACAAATTAAGTGCGGACTTAGCGAAGTAAATAGGGAAGATTTGCTTAATACTCAGTGAAATCATTTGTCTGGTTCCGGAGCAAGTAAGATAAGTACCCCCACCCCCGGCCCGCCCCTCGCCGCTCACTGACTGGGGCTGAGCTAAAGCATATCCGTTCATTCGTCTATATTTAAGGCACATAACTATTACAATACTTAATTAATTGATTCATATCAAGTAATGAATCTCCATAGTGTTTTTTATAAATTGTTTCATATATAAATGATTAAATAGCAACTAAATATAAATGTAGTTCCAAGAACTGTTCCTTGAAACTACATTAATATTTACTAAAGAGTTTTCAATGTGAAAGTTATATTAGGATAAGATTGGATAATGCAATATGCGCAGGAACCAATGTACACTCGTTTTTCGTACCTCACGTATCATAGGGAGGGAGAAACGAGTGTCCCACGGATATACGGTGAGCCTCTCGCCTTGTTAACTGTAACTTGTGATATTAATCGTCACAGATAGCTATTTACGCGTGCGTCTGAAGTAAGTGCTCGTTGAATTACTAATAGAGACGCGACAGGGGATTACTTCGCAGGACCCTGGAGACGAAGCTTGGATTATCTTAAAATTTTTATTCAATAAAACTTAATTATACATACAAGGAACAGTACTTAAAACTAATTAAAGGTAGAAAACTTGTCCCAAGTCGGTGTCTCTCGGGATCGTGCCAAGAAGGCTGGCAGCATTGCCACGTTGAATAGCATTATTATCTATATACAAACATTGTAAGGTTTCGAATACTATAAAGTTCCGCTATACCAACACATTGCGGGTGGGTTATACATGCTGTCGCACACCGTGGTGGGGTGGCCTGTTTGTTGTTAGCTTACACCGTGGTGTAAGCTAACAACAAACAGGCCATCTTGTGGTGGACTTGATCAGAAAACGTGTTTTCTGATCAAGTCCACCACAAGATTCAGTCAACAATTTATCCAATTTACATTTTATTTGTCGTAGAATAAAATGTGTTCGTGGAGAGAGCAGTGCGTGTATGGGGCGGTGGTGTTGGCGGTGGTATGATCGCGGAATGGGCGCGGGCGCGTGGCTGGCGGCGCTCGCCGCGTTGGGCAGCCTGGCCTCGCTCGCCTCGCTCGCCGCCGGCCGGAGACACGCGCGCCATCACCACGACCACCGGCCGCTCGCAGATGCACCACACCCTTTCGACGACCACGTCTCCTACGAGCTGGCCCCGCTAAAGCACGAACCACGAGCCGATTTCATGGGTAAGCGAGGATTCCATCGTTGGTACTTTGCAATTATAACAGTACTCGTTGTAAGTAGTGGTAAGGAAAAAGTTGATTACGGATCAGATACGTACGTGTGTGCGCAGAAGGCGAGGCGGGTGAAATGCGCGACAAGAAGCACGGCCACTGGCCCATCAAGCGCGAGGCTGTCGTCGAGGGCGACCTCGTGCTCGGCGGGCTCATGATGGTTCACGAGCGCTCAGAGGTACCCCACCCCACACTACACTAGACTGTACCTCTGGCCTAGCTGCCGATTACTTGAAAATATTCTCATTGTAGCCGCTCGTTACCTGAAAAATATCCGCGGACCTTCCCGAAATCTACAGTCGGCCGGTTCGATTAGAGCAGTCATCAATCAGGAAGCGTGAACTTATTTGCTTATAAAGCCAAAGGGAACGTCAACGGTCGTGTACTTGTGTAGGTGATGACGTGCGGGCCGGTGATGCCGCAGGGCGGCGTGCAGGCCGTGGAGACCATGCTGTTCACGCTGGACGCCCTCAACGCGCGGCGCCTCGTGCCCGGCGTCACGCTCGGCGCGCACATCCTCGACGACTGCGACACTGACACATACGGACTCGAGATGGCGGTCGACTTCATTAAAGGTTTCATCTCTCATCATACGAAGAACACGACGATGTCGGAAGGGCGACTGAAATATTTCTTATCTGGTGCAGGTTCGATCAGCAACATAGACGACGCGGAGTACGCGTGCAACGCGACGGCGGTGCGCAAGGTGATCTCCGGCGTGGTGGGCGCCGCCTCCAGCGTCACCTCCGTCCAGGTCGCCAACCTGCTGCGCCTCTTCAAGATACCCCAGGTAACTATTTCGTCGGTTAAATGTTCTGCCACATGCACAAGCGATGAGCAATGAGTAGCAATATCATTATGGTACAGGTGTCGTTCTTCTCGACGTCTCCGGAGCTGTCGAATAAGGCGCGCTTCGAGTACTTCACGCGCACCATCCCCTCCGACCTCCACCAGGTGCGAGCCATGGTGGAGATCGTCAAGCGCCTCGGCTGGAGCTACGTCTCCATCATCTACGAGGAGTCCAGCTACGGGATCAAGGTCCGCCACTTTACACTTTTAGACTAACGTAGCTTAATCACTCATATTTTCTCAAACTATTGCTCACAAAGAAGATGACAATTCGTCTTGTTTATGTACCGTTGCAAGTTATCTTGCTAATTATTTGTGTAAACAACGAGTGCTATACTGCAGGCGTTTGAGGAGCTGGAAGCCCTGCTGAGTAAGAACGGAATCTGCATCGCAGTGAAGGAAAAACTGGTGAAGGACTCGGGTGTTGCAGACGAACGCGCCTACGATGACATCGTGCACAAGCTGCTCACCAAGCCACGAGCCCGCGGTGAGCACTGACACTTGTACGATATACTCACTCTATGGGATACTCTTGCACTAGCTCCGGGTAATGACGTGTCATAGTATGGAAAATAATAACCAGTCGCGTGCAGCATCGAACCATCATGAAAAATATAGATAAGATCGTCCATCATAATATATGTCACAGTCTCTCATTTACATATGATGTTCGAATTTAGTAGAGTAAGTTTGACTCGTTATTTGCTAAGCGAGAGTTGAACTATGAGCCTTTATGTCGTGGCATGCCGTGTGGGCGGCGTATTAAATTATATGCCAGTAATTGTATTGAGGAGATCAAAAGCCACTCCTCCTCCTCACCCCCCCTCACTCCTGACGCTAACGAGGCACTAAGGTGTCCGCAGACGATAATAACAACAATGTGCTAGTGCCAGAATTAAGAGCCTCTAACCTTGACCTTTCCGTTTAGAAAATCACCCTATTGTTTAATGACAAATAAAACGTTATGAATAAGTGTTAGTAAGGGCTCTCCTACACTAGTCTATGGGAAGACTCGTACTATGTGTTCATAATACATAGAAAGGCACCATAAAACATAGGACAATAAAGCTTGTGTTATCTATCGCCGGGTCAGGCGGGCCGCCCTGAGCTCGGCGATAGCAGGCGGCGCATCTGCGCTGGGAAACACAATTTTTCGCTAAAGTGGTTACATAAATTGGATCCATCGGTTGCGTCGATGAGCGATGATTACCGCTCGCACGCCACTCTGCCCACATTTGGGTAGGGATTGCTATCGCCGCTGTGCTCAGGCGCGCGGTATATTGTCCCTTTGAGAGCGCGCACTCATGTACACTTGACGGATGCAACACGGCGCTCCACGAGACATGAGCCCGCCACACAACCACTGGGTCCGCGGCTGCTCGCGTATACCTATTTAGTGATACAAATGTCTTACTGGTGGTTTCAAAGTATATGACACCATTTTGCAATAATCATGTTTTATTTCGGAGCGACGTATGTGCTAGAAAGCAACACGCAGGGACCACAAATGAAATAGCACTAGTAAATAATATAACGTTGTTTAGTAGGTATTTTCTGAGCTTCCGCTATTTAGAAAATATACTTACTATAATTATAACTTATTCTTCAAATCCTTGATCTTTTACAAATAGAAATAACAAAATCCTGACTGATTGACTTATATAGCAACGCAAGACTATGCCGCTGGTCATATTGTCATGTGCCTAATATGAAGGATATAATCATTTGTTTTAAGAAAAAGAATCTATCATAAGGCAATGAAAAGGGCTATCAAAGTTTGCATCTGCCACCCAACTGCAACGAAGATATCTAAATAAACATGGAAAATTCATGTACCTTTATATAATGTAGTTTATCTCAAAAATCGCATCCTACCAAATAATCGCATTCTAAACTAGGTACCTATTTATTGCCAACTAGCTTCAAACCTGCCCAGTAGGTCAGAGTCCATTCGTAACAAACAAACAACTATTTCAATCAATCAATATAGATTCAGCGTAAAGAGGCCGTATAGCGGGCAGATCTGCTGACGGCAAATGGCATGAGAAAGCCTCTAATGATGTATCTCACGTGTAACTCCACTCGCTGCGTGTGGTCGGTGAATGTATGTTTGTGTTGCGGCAGGTGCGATAATATTCGGCAGCGACCAGGAGGTGGCGGGCGTGATGCGCGCGGCCGTGCGCGTGGGTGCCACGGGCGTGTTCAGCTGGGTGGGCTCGGACGGCTGGTCGGCGCGCGCGCTGGTCTCCGACAACAACGAGCCCGCCGTCGAGGGGACCATCTCCGTGCAGCCTCGCGCTCGCGACGTGCAGGGCTTCCGCGACTACTTCCTCAACCTCACCGTACACAACAACAAACGCAACCCTTGGTTTGTCGGTGAGCACTGCCACGACATATCTAATAGCGCCTTGTCAATTTCCACGCACATTTCCATTCAAAGCATTACATTCAAAGCTTCTTCACCTCATGGTATACACTCAATTAAATTACATACCTGTACTAAGGCAAACAACCCAACCTTTTCATGTTCGTGTGATAACATACAACGGAAAACCTCATTAAAATATCTTGGTGTCATTATTGACGAAAGTACTTTGTATAAAGTCTAATCGAATAAAGATATATTTGAATTTGAATTTGAATTTGACGAAAAACTCGATTTTAATGAACATATTATGAGCACAGCAACCAGGATTCGTAAATTAATTTATATATTTAAAAGTCTACGCTCTGCAGCAAACCCAAAGCTACTCAAGTCCGTTTATTTTAGCATCTGTCAATCCGTTTTATCATATTGTATTCCGGTGTGGGGAGGTGCCGCGGCAACTCACATGATGCCACTTGAAAGATCACAAAGATCGGTCTTGAAAGTGATGCTAAGGAAACCTCCTAGATACTCAACAAAAGACCTCTACAAGGAAATAGAAGTGCTGCCTGTCCGCGGCTTGTATATTTTCCGTACAATTATAAAATTTCACGTAACCAAACTTCCAAGCTATAGAAATTTAATAAATCAGCGTACTTATAGACTTCCATTGCCCATTATCAAAACATCCTATTCAAAAAGATTTAGTGCGTTTCTCCGACTTCTTATTTATAACAAAGTAAATTCCTACTGTAGTATAATAACATGCCCAATACGCGAACTAAAACAAAAAGTACTGAAATTGCTGAAAACGTTGGATTACTACAAAATTGAAGAAATATTAAAAGGTATAACATAATAATATACAAACACACACACGCATACATACACACACGCAAGCATACACACACGCAAGCATACACACACGCACGCATACACACACGCTCGCACGTACACACATACACGCACACGCACACATACATTTACCCACTAACATACACCTAAACGCATCAACGCTCACCTACATTCACTCACACACCCATACACACATACCCGTACTCACACTATGAAACTTGAGGACTTATTTATGTCATTCTCACAAAACGATTTTGTCATTTTACTTTTACTATGTTTTAGTACCGAATTGTGTTAGTATTTTGAGTTATAAACCAAGTTATTATTGTTTACCTGGTATCTATGTCATAGCATCTCTTGTTGCCTTTTCGCGTTCGCATAAATGTAACTCGGTATGGATCAATTACCTATAATACAGGCTAAGCCTAGTTTAAGAATTGAGAAAACTAAACATTGTATATGTATTATCTTTGTGACAATAAATATTTACTTCACTTTACTTTATTTCGGTTTTATGTACGCTAGTATACGTGTGTGGTGCGCAGAGTTCTGGGAGCACCACTTCGAGTGCCGCCTGCCGGGCAGCGCGCACACGCCGTACAACGCGCGCCTGACGCGGCGCTGCTCGGGCCGCGAGCGTCTCTCGCACGACAACACGCAGTTCGAACGCCAGCTGCAATATGTCTCCGATGCCGTCATGGCCTTCGCCTACGCAATACGGTAATATCACACACTTCCTCTTTTCTTCTTCACGTCTTATTTTGTCATTAATCGCTTCGGTTTATTTATTTATTAAATATTAATTAATTACTATTTAAAAATCAATCTACACTTAAAAATAATTGTAAATCCCAACAATGTAATGAATGGTCTCGAATAAGCTGCTTTGTGGAAACTTTACTAACGTTAACAAGAGCAGCTGCCCCTCGGCCGGTAGGAGTGCACTTGATGTGTGCGGGAGCCTGATTGGATCACGTATTGACTGAAGCTGGCTCGAAGAGAGCTCGCTCGCTGTGAGATCAATGATACAGTGGTCCCGGCCGCTTTACCTGCTCTGTATGCTGTAGATGAAATGAATATTAAATTATTATTTTGTGTAATCCTTTAATCCATCTGTAATATATATTAAAAAACAATTAAAACTGTACCGTGGAACCGAACAAAATGCATGATCATAGAATATATGTTTTCATTACTCTATGTTACTCGATAATGATCATTTGTCTATGTACACATAATATCGGTGCATTTAAATATAACAATTAAGCAGTGTATCTTCATTATGTTCAACTTTTGTTAAATTATACGGACCTCTCATCACACGAGTCTGACTCGCACGAACACGTTGTTTGTGGAGAGCTCGGGGAGCGGGTTAAATAAAACGATGGTTGAAAGGAGAGCATTAAACACGCTTCACGGGTCTATTCAGACTGGGAGTGGACTCCACTCGAGCCAGGCGCGGCCTGCATCAATCAAGCGACCTACGCGGAGGCTCCTCTAGTATCATACGAGTATGAGCACTGCGATATACATGAACAAAGAAACGAGAAAACTTCTTTACTACGAGTTTATTCTAGTCTTACACACAGCTTTCATTCTCATTAAATGGATATTTCTATGTATATGGATAATTGGTTTATTATATCTAATGCGCTATATAATATATTGAATGTGTGTGTGTAGAGACATGCATCAGGTGGCGTGCGGCGGCCGCGCCGGGCTGTGCCCCGCCATGAGCCCGGCGAGCGGCGCCGAGCTGTTGCGGTACCTGAGGAAGGTCAACTTCACCGGTACGCGCACCAAATCCAATATATAGCATATTTTGTATTCCCTCAGCATATTTATCGTTCGTTGAATGGCAGGTCTGAGTGGCGACGAGTTTCACTTCGACAGCAACGGTGACGGGCCGGCGCGATACAACATCTTGCACTTCAAGCAAGTGGCGCGGGGCGAGTACCGCTGGGTGCAGGTCGGCCACTACCTCGACGGGGAACTGCAGCTTGACCTCAACGGTACCCAGCTTACTTACCTCACCGCGCACTACTGTGGCGTCAAAAGTCCACCCTTACGCCACACAATTTTTTTTCCACTGACACTGAGGTAATGCTGGGTATAATGTTTCCGATCATACCTACATACATCTTACGTGACATCTAAGTTATATTCGGTTCTGAATATGATTCAACATATGTGAAGTACCGGAATAGAAGTGTTTGCGACCACGAGACCAAAGAAACAGTCCTGAATTATAATGTAATAATGAAATGGCATGACGTGTAATAGAGATCCAGTTCAAATGGGGCTCACGGCGGCCGCCGGAGTCGGTGTGCAGCGCGGAGTGCGAGCTGGGGCAGGCCAAGCAGTACGTCGAGGGCGAGAGCTGCTGCTGGCACTGCTTCAACTGCACGCAGTACGAGGTGCTTCATAAGGATAATAATTCCTAGTTACAGCTTTTATTTATCCATTAACAGCCATTTTTAAACCATCATTACGGATATTAAAACCTACTGCGATGGAATACAATTCCTGGAATGGAATTCCTCAATAGACACGGCATTGTTTTACCTAAATTTGGCTCTTTCAACTAAACCCAAACTTTATTGTGCATGAGTAAATACCATAAGAAGTAATATAAGGGATAAATGGTGTGATCCACGATTGTAGATCCGATCCCCGTCGGTGGAGACAGCGTGCATAGTGTGTCCGCGCGGCACGCTGCCCGATCCCACGCGAACCATGTGTCGCGTCATCCCCGAGGTATACCTGCGCCCCGACTCCGCCTGGGCGATCGGTGCCATGGCCTTCTCATCCGTCGGCATCATGCTGACTACGTAAGTAGCTGACCGTCGCTGGCCGCGGCGGACGGCGCTGGCCGCCACTGTACATGAGTGTGACGCACGTGACGCAGGTTCGTGTGCGGCGTGTGGGCGCGGCACGCGAGCACTCCGGTGGTGCGCGCGAGCGGCCGCGAGCTGTCCTACGTGCTGCTGGCCGGCATCCTCATGTGCTACCTCGTTACCTTCGCGCTCGTCTTCCGACCGACCGACCTACTGTGCTCCGTGCAGAGGTATTGGCCGACGACTCCTAAAGGTTGTTAAATAATGAATTACTTCTTTTGCGGCAATGTTTGGAAATAACGGTGCGGTGGTATCGGCAGATTCGGCACAGGATTCTGTTTCACGGTGGTGTACGCGGCGCTGCTCACCAAGACCAACCGCATCGCCCGCATCTTCAACGCGAGCAAGCACTCGGCCAAGCGGCCCGTGCTCATCTCGCCCACCTCGCAGCTCGCCATCTGCGCCGCTCTCGTGTCCATACAGGTGCCTCGCTTGTAGCAATTATCCCCAAGACGCTGATAGCAGTCTTAAAAAAGTATAACAAGATTTCATTTATTTTTCATTTATTTATTTTAGACAACATATAAACTTACAGCTAACGCCAACACATTTATACATTTAGTTAACAATTCAACAGTGATAATAAGTAGGATGAAGTACAATAGTTACGACATGTATAGTCTAATTCTTTGAATTAGACTTGGCATGGTGTCTGCAAATACGTCAGCATCTTGACAATTTGAAAGAAAGTTGTTTAGTAAACACATGGCCCTGGCTGTGGGAGCGTTACTAGCGTGGCGCGTGCGCAGGGTCGACATCGCGAACAACGGATGCCGGCGGCGGCCAGCCCCACGCATATAGTTACGCGGAACGTATAGACTAATCCTCTTAGTAACTTCAGGATTATCTACTTTATTACGTAATAACAGTATGTAGTGAATGGCTAGTAACAATTTTCGCCTCAGTTGCAGACTGTCCAGACCCACCATACCATTGATAAAGAGTGAAGGATAAAGGAATGGATAAAATCCGAGTTTTTTCTTATAAAGGAAGCGTGCAAATTTCTTATGAACTTTCTCTATGCACTGAGAATGCTTTTCGGTATCTGGATCCCAGACGATAGAGCCATATTCAAGCTTGCTCCTTACGAAGGCATTATAGAGCACTATAGCAACCCTTGGCTCTTGGAATTGGGAGCCGATACGCATAATGAACCCAAGTGATTTGCTAGCTTGTTTACATGTAGCCAAAATATGAGAGTGGAAGTTAAGTTTGCTGTCGAGTGTCAGTCCTAGGTCGCGGACCTCATTTACCCTGACAGCAGGCACTTTGCCCACCATATAAGTGGCTTCGATAGGAACGCGCGAGCGGCTAAATGTTATCATTTTACATTTTGCGCAGTTAAAAGACATGTTATTATCCTCCGCCCATTTAACAACCGCGTCTATGTCCTGTTGCAATGCTACACAGTCTTCCTCTCTGGATATGGGTAGGAATAGTTTAAGGTCGTCAGCAAACAAAAGACATTTCGCATTTTTTATGACAGCTGGAAGGTCGTTCACCATAACTGAGAAGAGGGTCGGTGCTAATGTGCTTCCCTGACTTACGCCTGATCTTGTGTAATATTCCTTAGAAATATACCCGAACAGATTCACATATTGCTTACGATCCTTTAAGTAGTCGGCAAAAAAAGCTAGAAGCTTAGGCGCGAACCCTATCGCCGAAAGCTTGCGCAGCAAGATATCGTTGTCCACCAGATCAAACGCTTTTTTAAAGTCAAAATACGCTACGTCAACTTGATGACCTTTATCCATCTCGTGAGCTACCACGTCAACAAAAGTAGTAAGGTTGGTTGTTGTAGACTTAGCTCGCCTAAAGCCATGCTGAGAACTATGTAGGTAGATATCTAATTGCGGAGTAATTGTGCTATTTACCACTCCTTCAAATAATCTGCATGGTGCGGACATTACAGCGATTGGTCTCTGTAGAGTAATCTCATGGGAACCTTCACCCTTCGGAATGGGCGTTACTCTGGAGACCTTCCATGAATCGGGAAACACCCCGGATTTCAGCGATAAGTTGAAGATGTGAAGCAGAGGAGAACATAAGGCTGAAATGCAGTCCTTGAGGAGAAAGGGTGGTAATCCGTCTGGACCAGATACCGCGGAGGGTCTGAGTTTCTTTATGACGGTTTTGAGTTCCAGCTCTGAAATAGTATCGACCGTGATTCGAGTGGCATTGCAAACGTGATTTGTGTCCTTCTCAGCCATTTCAGGGTTCAATAATGGCAAGTCTGGGTGAAAGACAGAGGAGAAGAAATCGGCAAACTTATTGGCGGCATTCTGACCTACGAATTTATTACACTCAAAACTGAATTCTGTTGACTGTAGTATATTTTTGCGTTTACTTTTAACAAATGTCCAAAACATATTTGGGTTGCGAGTTATATTGTTCCCCATAGTGTTTAAGTATATATTATAATCCCTATTAATATGCTTTTTGACCAAACTTCTATAAAATTTAAAGAGTTCATAGTTAAAGTCAAGTTTTAAGGTTTTATATTTCTTGAAGTGAAAATATTTGAGACGGATATAATGTTTGACTTCAGAGCTAAACCACGGAGGATACGAGTATGTACATGAGGAGTTTTTACAACGACGAAGAGGAACATGTTTATCAATTGGGATGTTAATTGTTGAATAAAATTCATCAACCGCTCTATTTACATCGTCCTCTTTTAGTACCTTGGTCCAATCTAAGTTTGATATATCGGCGTATAACAACGTATAATTGGCTTTTTTGAAATTGTATCCCATGTGTGTTGGACTGCCATTAAGTTCTGACACTGTGATATTATCTGAAAGTGTAAGTGTCAGTGTTACCTCCAGGGCAGGGTGATACATATCCGCCGGCACCAACGGTTCCACCTCCAAAACACTAATAGGTTCAGTTATGATATTTGTTAATACTAAATCCAAGATGCTGTCGTATTTATTGCAGATAGTACTAATTTGTTGAAGCCTACAAAATTCTGTGAAATTATCAAATTGGAATTTAACATTACTGGAGCAGGAATTCAAATTAAAGTCACCTACTATTAATACATCATGAAGGGAGTACAAACAAATTGCGTTCTCTATACATGTTAGTACATTAGTATATTGTTCATCATTATAACTGGGTGGCAAATAGACAACACATACCAACAATTTAACACCTTTTGATTGTACGATTGCAAACACAATTTCTTTATCATCCGTAAGCCCATCGACTCCAGTAACAACCTGCACACTAAAACTGTCCCGTACGGCCAGCAGAACACCACCCCATCCCGTGTCACCCTTTCTATCGTGACGCAGTACAATAAAGTTATCGGGAAATAGTTCGCTACTCAGTACAGAGCTGGTGAGGAATGTTTCAGTCAGTGCTATAAGGTCACATGGGTACTGAAGCAAATTGTTACTGAAAGTAGATGTCTTGCTACGGAGACCTCTAACATTTTGGTAGAACAGCACGATGCTCTTAGGAGGTTTCTTTTTTGGTTTGGGCACGAAAATTCTGTCGCCAGGGCTTTATGCAAATGTCCTCTGTCCAGTTTTCACCTGCTAGCACCGCATCCGACAGCTTAGACGGAACCCCAAGCTTGAAGGAGGCGTAGTTGCCACGCGAGTTAAGAGCCTGAACTGAGCATGCCTCTCTGCCGCAGATGTTAGTCAGATGTGTACGAACCTGATCTTCCGTCGTGCCCACCTTAACGTAGAAAAGGTGGAGGTATGATGTTCTTATGGAGGCCTCCAGTCCTGTTGCACCAGGGCATGCAGTGCCTCGGATTGCCCGTTCACGCGGGACCCTTCTTTTAACTTCCGTCCATTGAGAGTCATTCGCTACGTCATTTGGAAAATCTGAACCCATAGTCAAGGGTACTTGGGTCTCCGTTGATAGATTATCATGTTCCAATAAGGTGATAGGCATAGATTCCTTCTGTTGGTGGGCGACTGGTGATAGAGGGTTACTTGTCCCAAGCGTATGTAATTGCTTGGTGCTCTTTTTAACCGGCTGTTTTACTTGCACTTTTTTAATTGGATGCTGGGCTTGCTTTTTAATTTCACTAACCTGACTAGGCGCAAGAGTTTTATCCTGACTGACATCTCTGTCGAGCATATCCAATTTACTTTCAATGCATTTTATTCGCGCGTGTATATCTGCGAGGTGGGAACTTAACAAAGCAGATACTTGCTCCGAGACAGATTTGCTAATCGATTTCACAAGGCGTTCACAAAAACCACCATTAATCTCTTGACGAATGATTGTGCCAATATTCTCAAAGACGTGCGTATCATCCAGTAGATCAGAGAGTCCCTGTTCGCAAGTAGCACCTCTACGTCGTTGTGTAATGTTTTCGAACCCCATAGATGGCGACTGGCTTTCGAACTCAGCTGACATGCTTATATTCCTATCTTCGTTAGAGCTTGAGTTTATATGGTTTATAGGGTACTTAGATTGACGCACAGGCGTATTGGTGTTATCACCCTTCGGCCTATTACATATGCATGCTTGACATTGCCAATTAGTTCTATGTTGGTTAGGCATAGAGTTAAACCTACCAACTGGGATATTTGCACATAAAAGGTCATAAGCTTGCATGCATAGTGAGCATTTCATAAAGGCCGTGGTTTCGATAATCTTCCTACAACCACCGCAGGCGAAATTTGCGGATTCCATAATAAAAGCAAGTGTCTCAACGCAAGCGCAAGAAGCTTAGTGCGGGGCGAGCGGCGGCGGCAGAGCGGCGAGTTGGTAGCGGCAGCGGGGGTGCGGGACGGGAGGAGTGTCGAGCAGTATGCCCGAGTATTAGCGAAATTTACCGATTCCAGCCGAATAGTTGGAGGTCACTGACCTTTACGTAGCGCGACGGAGCGGCAACAAGAGTCCAAGCGTGGTTGAAGTATAGCCGTTGTCAATTTTTTAATTATTTTGTTATTAACTAGGCTTCCACTGCGATTTCTGGGTCCAAACTTCACAGGCGAATTACTTGAATATCGGGTTACGAACTGACACAAATTTATAAAGCTTATCTTGCGTAAGTAAGCGCAGATAGAATTAAAACCATGGAGCGAATTACAAACACGTCCGTATCACAGCAGAGCTCACGCTCTCCCCCACAAAGATATACACAATAGACTCGCCCCCCAATACATAAAACAAAAAGAAAATATGTGGGTGCATATGCTACAAGCACACATCTGCCTACCCTTGCAGAGAACCAACCGTCCCCTACAGTACTAACACACCCATGTGCAGGTGCTGATCGTGGTGGTGTGGATGATAGTGTCTCCGGCGCGCGCCATGGGCCACCACCCCACCCGCGAGGACAACATGCTGGTGTGCGACTCGTACGTCGACGCCTCTTACATGATCGCCTTCTTCTACCCCATCGTGCTCATCCTCGTGTGCACCGTGTACGCCGTGCTCACCAGGAAGATACCCGAGGCCTTCAATGAGAGCAAGCACATCGGTCCGTATGAGCGAAAGACACCGATTTAGGCCAAGTTTTCGACTTGTAACGCTAAGTAAGAAAGTAACGGTGTATGTGTAGGGTTCACGATGTACACGACGTGCGTGATCTGGCTGGCGTTCGTGCCGCTGTACTTCGGCACGGCGAGCCACGTGCCGCTGCGCGTCACCAGCATGGCCGTCACCATCTCGCTCAGCGCCAGCGTCACGCTCGTCTGCCTCTTCGCACCCAAGGTGATACGCTTCACTACAATATACACTTACGATGTTGATAGCAAAATAACAAATCGATGTGAAATATTCTCAATGTGCGCAGTTGTATATAATCCTGATCCGGCCCGAGAGGAATGTGCGGCAGAGCATCATGCCCGTACGCTACAGTCGCAAGCCCCCCGCACCTGCTGCTCTCACTCACAAGAGTAAGTCAATACAAGTCCATGACGGCGCAGACGCTACCAACACGTACATATAGACACACAATTAACAAACAACAGAGAGAGCAAGTGTCTGTGCTCAAGAGCTAATGTATGTCTGTGACGTTATAATGTACTTAAAGTAAGCATCTATTTAGTACCTAATAATAATTTTAATTAATTCTGCGTCGCATTTTTGTTATGAAGAAAACATTTTCTTTCTTTCTTCTTCTATATTATACTGAAAATGTACTGGTATATTGAATATCTTTTAGTATGAGCCGATTGTAATCGAATATTGTTAAAAATACGCGTGTCTAAATTATACTTAATTGAAAGTCATAATTTGAAAGTGTATTTTCTCTTGGTGTGTTTTACTTTGTTCGAATATTTAATAACTACAAGTCGTACGTTTCAGAAGCTCCGAGCACAGACAAAGAAACGCAGACGGAGGCGTCCGACTTCAAGGGTCTGAACGGGCAGGCGCCGCGCTCGCCGGGAGCGCCCTTATAGCAGCGCGCCTCGTCGCGCTCGCCGGGCGACCAGCACTCCGCCCGCGCGCCCGCCCGCCTCTCCTCCGACGAGGGCTGCTGCTGCAGGCACAGGGACAGGACGCCCGTCGTCGTCTAGACCGAGCCAGCTGCTGCGTTCATATATATACATATACCATATGTTGACGTTCAAATTGACCGAGACGTGGGCTCTCTGTAAATATGTATGAAAATCTTGTATATAAATAATTATATCGATGAATCGAGACATATAGTGATGTTTGTTGCTGTATATAGTGTGTACCAAAACGTACGGTTAAGGTCGTGTAACGATAATGAACCGAGAGAGGCTTGTGCAGGGCAGAGCCTGAGCCAGGGGACACTAGCCACATGACATTGCATTATTATGTAGACCCCATCGGGCTCCTGCTCATGACGTCAGAACGTTCCGCACTAGGTTTAACCCGCTTGCTATATTAGGTGCTCAACATACCCCATTGTTTCGCATGAATCTTGATGAGACCCCACTGAGGACGGCCTCGGGGCTCGCAGCCCTCCAATTATGTGACTACTGTCCATTGCCCTCCCTGCACTTGCCTTCTGATACATTAAATATGGTTAAATACATATCTTTAATACTATAATAATAAATCGTTTTGATGTTATTGTGTTGTTCACTGATCCCTAATCAAATATAAGTAGGATTTAGCTGTCGCCTGCTAGGGCAGCTAAGTACACCAAGAGGAGACCTGCATAGATATATCTCTGAAAAATTTAAAAACTTATGTACAAGGTCACATTTTACTCAGAATAACAATAGTAATATAAATTATTATTAGTTTTTTTTTTTCCCCAACTAAGGCGGCTACATCTATCAGATAGTTCTCTCATAAATGAGAGAACTACCAAAATAACAGCTTTTCATTCAGCTACAGACAAAAAAAAAACAATATTATTTTTTCTCTGTCTGTATGTCCGTCTGTCTGTTCCGGGTAATCTCTGAAACGACCGGCTACATATCGTCACCGGAAAGGCTATAATACTAAAGCGCCAAATGGCCATTTTACAGTAGAGCGATTTAAAGTTTTTTTTCTGACAAAAAAATTCATAACCTTTTTCCTATAATTCCAATCGAAAAACAGTAAAGGAAAACAAATATCGTGAATTTATTATCTATGTACTGAAATAAAGATTTTCAGCATATTTCCTGTAATTCAGGAGATAGCTGTCGCTTTAGTACTTATGCTCTGTATAGTTCGTAAGCAGAAATTACTTATCTCCGTAATAATGTTTAAGTGCAGTGAACGAAAAGTACTGACAAACCACATTTCTCGAAATTTGTTAAGAAAAAGTACTAACCCGCATTTTGAATAGATTATACACTCAGTAAATATCACTTAAACACCATAAAATGTGTCAAGACCGATTGGAAAAATGATGTAAAGCACAATTAGATGGTATCATTGTTATGCCAAAATGCCATAAGTAACAGATAAAGGAACAAAAATTAATCTTTTTTTTCTTAACCGTCATACTAAAGTGTAAAAACTAACAATGTGTACTAGCTGCATACTAAATTCATAGGAATAACAAGTCTTTTTGAGTAACGTTTTTAATTTGAACTTCAATTTATGCTTTGCTTGTTATTACTTACCCCGTTTTTATATTTTTCAATAAAATAATTAAGTGCTTAAATAATTATTGTGCAATATTTTTTTCCAATGGATAGCTGACGCTAGGGAGAAGACCAGTCGTAAATGATGATGTGTATAAGTTAGACCATATAGGCCATGACTAGAAGAAGACTAGAGTTAGCTGATGTACTGAAAGAAAGACTTACAAATGTGGTATATCTTTAGAAGATGAAATTCAAGGGTTCAAAAGCTAGAGCTATTGATAAAGGCTACAAGCCCTATCACATTGGAAGTCAATGCAAACCAAATGGCATGTATGTGTTTGATAGTAAATTGAATAATGAATGATGTATGGGAAAATAATGAGTGATAGGATAATTTTTGCTACAATAATATTTGACAGTTGACATGAATGTAATGAAAGTATGAAGGCATGTTTCCTCTTAAAGCTGGAATTGATGACAGGAGAAGAAATTTAAATGGTGAAGTTGAAAGAATAAATTAGAATTGTGAAGAGAGTAAATACTTGAAGATTGTGGTACATCTGGACTCAAACATTGGGGAAACTCATAGTCACTATTATCTGCTGTAAAAGTTACCATGATTTCCAACAAATTGACAATTTCTTCGCCAGAAGAAACAAAAATTTTATTATGAATAAAGGGTCCATAATCTAGCATATTCACATGATGGATCTGGAGCGAAAAAGGACTATGCCGTTTTAAAAAACTCAGTGAGGTAGATGCAAAATATCTTAAGCATGTAATATGTATGAAAGATGCAGCCATCTTCTGTTATAGTATACTATAAAACGTCTTTGAATGATGCTAGTGAGTGGAACGGTATATCGAATGGTAAACTAGTGAATACAGGTATGATTTGCCGAAATGTAGAATAAAGGATGGAAAAGAGAGGAGATGAAAGTTGTTAAAAAAAGTATGAATGCTCACCCTATTTCTTAATAAGCTGCGCTAGCTATGTATGAAGAGGTGATCTCCACTGAATGGTGCATGCCAAAGCTCGTACCCATCTTTCACAACAAAGCTCATGTGCTAGACGCTAATTATTATGGAATAATAAAGCTCGGGTCCTATTAGTATGAACATTTGGGTAGTATGCGTGGTGGTAGTTACCATAGTAGATCAAATTAAAAATACTGTAATAAGAGACAGTTACAAGTTGAAGTATGATGTGGTGACCAGAATTGAAAGAAGTATTTTGAGATGGTATGGACATCGAATGGATGAGTGAAAGGCGATTGTCGAAATACATTTATAGAGCGAATGTGAGTGGAAGTGTCCGTAGAGGGTGTCTAAGGAAGAGCTTGATTAGTTTAACAATCTTTTACACAAAGGTCAAATTCTAAGTACGTGGGCTTATGTATGTATTTGGGGAAAAGTGATAGGTGGAGTTGGTGGTATGTCCAGTCCTGCGAAGATAAATTCGGGCGATGTACGGTAACCAGTCTGCTTAAACTGGCTTTGCGGCTGATGATGGACGAAACAGCAGCAGTTCACGGGGACAATATTGGACTACCTCTTCCTCCATAAACTGTAGGAGATAATATGCAAGTCAATTATAATCTCTGCTGGTATATGTATGGACCTGAATATAGAGCTACGAAGTGAAGGGGTGAAAGGAACTAACAATCAATTGAGATAATGGATGTGTGGCATAACTAGAATGACAATTAGGATTAATTTAAAAGGGAATGTTTTTATGTAGCACCAGTAATTAAGTTGAAGAATAAGCTTTTGCTATGGACACGCCATGGTATACGAACCGATGAGGACAATGATGTGAAAACAGTTTCGTGTATGAATTTGTATAGTCATAATGGTAGAGGAAGACCTAATATAATTGATGGATTGTGAGATATACGATATGCGTAGATAGTGAGTCAATACAGAGATGATTACCTATAGAGAAATGTAAGAGAAGAAATATTTCACCGTCCACACATGATATCGAGGAAGGGTACGAGATAATTATGAATAAATTTTAGTCTTATCTCGGTAGCTTAGATGATAAAAGAATATTCTTCATTTAAGAAATCATGGTATAATAGCTAGGTTTTTAATAGGTTTTTTCAAAAAGTTAATGATAACCTAATTTAATTATATTACCAGCCCATGGATTATGTTATTCATTGTGATATTTTTTTTTATTAGTTATTATGATATTCATTATTCAGTAGAAATTGATTGAAACTAGATTGACACCCAAAATTAATAGGCAATTTGAAAAAATATTTTGTAGATATTTTTACTAACCTAGTGTGCCAGTGATAACTCTCGCACAAAATACTAAATACTTATCTACTAGTTATCATAACAAAACTTAATTCCAAAAGACTAAACGTAATATTTTTTGACATTTTTTTTTTTAATACTAAACGAACCATAGGCCCATTTTCGAGTTAAATTTATAATGCTTACCATACTTATTCGTCGATTTCATGAATGCAACACTTCTTAAAAGACACTCAAATACATAGATCCGTAAAGTAAAAATACTAATCACATCTCCCCTCAGAAAAGTGCGTAGACAGAATAAACTAAAGCGCCATGTTCATCAATACCTGCATAAAGCAAATTTACTTATCAACCCAATCCAGGTATGTTTGCAACCAGCAAAAAATACTGAAGTGACTATAATGATACAAACTACAGTATTTTGACTTGCTGAATGAGGAAAAAGTGGATAATGACAGTGAAAAAAATTACTTAACTGACAAATAAAAAAAAAAGGTTAAGATTTGTATTACGTAAGGATTTTTCGTTGAATGGAAAATATGAAAAATCACATATTTTTCAGGTGCTGAAGCGCCAAAAATTGGCTTCGATCTTTATGAAACCTACACCAATCGACGCAGAAAAAAAAATCCAGTTCAACGATATATATAACTCATATTGGCCAAAATGGCGCTTTAGTAGTTTTGCTTTTCCGGTGACGATATATAAAATAAAAATAATAATAAATTTGGGTTCCGCGACAATAAGGAAGAAAGGTAATCTTCGCGAGTGAAACCGCGGGGCACAGCTAGCGATTTTTTTTTTTTTTTTTTTTTTTTTTCAAGACACCGGCTGTCACGATGGTTGGAATAAACGAGCAATAAAAACCAATATTCCAAATAATAAAAAAAAAAAAAAAAAAGTACACATACAAAACAAAACATGGCGCTGTACAAATTCAAGGTGAAATTAGAACGCGCTATAAAGAGTGGAGTAGCTTTTGATTTAAGTACTGACGGACAGTATGTCTCGGGTTGGTTGGTTGGTTGGTTGGTTGGTTGGTTGGTTGGTTGGTTGGTTGGTTGGTTGGTTGGTTGGTTGGTTGGTTGGTTGGTTGGTTGGTTGGTTGGTTGGTTGGTTGGTTGGTTGGTTGGTTGGTTGGTTGGTTGGTTGGTTGGTTGGTTGGTTGGTTGGTTGGTTGGTTGGTTGGTTGGTTGGTTGGTTGGTTGGTTGGTTGGTTGGTTGGTTGGTTGGTTGGTTGGTTGGTTGGTTGGTTGGTTGGTTGGTTGGTTGGTTGGTTGGTTGGTTGGTTGGTTGGTTGGTTGGTTGGTTGGTTGGTTGGTTGGTTGGTTGGTTGGTTGGTTGGTTGGTTGGTTGGTTGGTTGGTTGGTTGGTTGGTTGGTTGGTTGGTTGGTTAGGTTAGGTTAGGTTAGGTTGGGGTTGGGGTGCAAGGCCAGGAGACCTCCTCGTGTGCCCGATCCATTGTTTGTCCTAAGGATACGTCCGAGGGAACGACAATGGCTTCGGGACGGTGCACCCTGGACGTCGACGACAGCCTCTTCGGGGGCCTTCATCGAGTGACTTAGCTCCTCGATGGCGATCCCTGGGGACACTGTCGTCGATGACCAACACCTGGCACTCGACGCAGGTGGCGGAGGTGGAATTCGCTCCTTGTACGTCTCTGTTCAGCAGAGATGACAATGGATGCGAGCCTGCGTCACCCATTCCCAAGGTTCGGCGTGCCTATGGGAACTAGACCTTCTGTCTAGGACTGGGGGGTAATACCCAGTCAAACGTCAGGGGGAGGGGAGGCACTCCGAAAGGGGTGCCCGGGGTTGACGCTATCTCGCTCGTCACCCCGTGAATGCCGTAATCACCGACTCTTCCTTCAACAATTCCAGTTAGCGAGGCTGGATACGTCGGGGAGTCGGTGACCGGAGAGGGCTTGCCTTAATTGGCCGGCCTGCGAGGAGAAAACCTCTATAAAAATCCGACAGCGAAGTCGTGAAAACCTGAGAGACTCTGGGCCACCTCTCAGTATATAAGTCCCCCATTGTCGGGATGGGCGTCACCCGGCAATGGTGTCTATATCGACCCATAATCGTGGGATAAGTATGGAAGAAATTAAAAAACTAACAAAAAACCAAAAGGAGGAGGGAGTAAAATCCAGTGAAGGGCAGGGAATCTGCCAGGTAGAGATGGAGACGGAGACTGTAGGGGCGAGGCAGTTGCTGACCCCTATAGTTGTTGTAGAAGACTGCACGAGTCGAAGCAAACAGTCTCGTCCTAAGTCCCAAAAGAGGAGCAGGACGAACTCAGGCTCCTCGTGCAGTGAGCAGACGGCCGCGAAGGTCACCTCAGCGACGCGAGGGCGTGCCCGATCAAACGCTGCGTCGCGTCTATCGCGCGATTGTTCAGGTCGTTTCATTCGACCTCCCACACCAGGCGCTAGAAGCGAGCGGGCAGAGGACAGTGACACGGACGCGTCGCTCGTATCGCTCACCTCCGGGGAGGTCGAAGTAGCGGCCGTGTCGGGTCCTTCGGGCCGCGCGGCGTTCCTTAGGGACAGGTTGAGCGACGAGGACGACCTGCTCAGTCCTGAACTGGCTCTGTCCAACACTCGGGCGAAAAAGAAGTTGCCTTCAGTGGGGGAGCTTCAGAAAAAGATGGAGTCGATGCCCACCATTGAGTTGGGCTCCTTCATAAAGGAGCAACAGACGGCAGTCGAGCGGGTGGCCGACAGGTCCAAGCACCTGAAGGGCAGCTTCGTGCACCAGCTCCGCATGTGTGCACGAAGGACTGAGGCGGCGTCACTGGCGATGGCAGCGCGGACCTCTGCGAGCGCAAACACCGAAAGGCTGGAGCGCGAAAATGCGGAACTGCGCTCGCAGATGGCGGCTCTCTCTGCTAGGATGGAGAAGCTCACCGAGGAGCTCTCTGTCCTACGCAGGGCAGGCAGGGTAGAGGCCAGTGAGTCCGCTCCGGCACTGCCTCTGGGTGTCGAGGACCTCACGCGCGCCATCATGGTCCAGGTGGGGACCATGATCAGCGCACGGCTGGAGGCCATGGAGGAGAGGCTGCTCCCTGAGAAGCGCATGCGTCCCCCACTCGCCGCGGATGCTAAGAGGACAGCTCAGGTGCCTGCCGGGCCACCTGCCGGACCGCCTGCCGGGCCACCCTCTGGCTTGGCAGCCCCGGCCTCTGGGGCACCTGCCCCGGAGATGCGGGGACCTAAGAGGGGAGGGAGGAGGAGCAGGAAGACCAAGCGGAGTTCGGCCACTGCTACAGTGCTGCCGACCGCTGCTCCTCCTGCAGCTCCACGGGCAGTGCAGGCGCCGCCCCCCCAGGTGGCCTGGAGCACGGTGGTGGGGCGTAAGGCCCAACCAAAGGCTGGGCCGAGCACAGGGCCCCAACGGCCACCTCCCGCGAAGCCTGCGTCCCGGCCCCCGCCGTCGCGCAAACCGGAGAGGGCACCCGCGCGGCCACCAACTGTCGCAGCGATCACCGTGACGATCCCGGAGGGATCAGACGTCACGTACGCTGCGGTAATGGCCGCCGCGAGGGAGAGGATAAAACTCGCCGACCTTGGCATTCCGAGCCTTCGGAATCGGAAAGCCATAACTGGCGGGCTTATACTCGAGGTCCCGGAACCGGACTCTGCCTCCAAGGCCGATGCGCTCGCGAGTCGCATGCGCGAGTCCCTCAAAGACTTGGGCGTGCGAATAGTGCGCCCAGTGAAGATGGGGGACATGAGGGTGCTGGACCTTAATGAGGCCACCACCCCCGAAGACGTGGCGACCGCGATCGCGGAGGCTGGAGGCTGCGCGGCGGCCGAAGTGAAAGTGGGCGAGATAAAGCGCCCCTCACACTTGGCCCTGGGGACTGTGTGGGTCCGATGCCCACTCACCGCGGTGCGCAAGCTGTTCGCAGCGGGGCGCATCCAGGTGGGGTGGGTATCAGTGAGGGTCGAGGCACTGGAGGCAAGGCCTCTGCAGTGCTTCCGGTGCCTCGAAATCGGTCACGTGCGTAGCACATGTCCGAGCGCGACGGACCGGAGCTCCATGTGCTACGCATGTGGCGAGGCGGACCACCGGGCGAGTCAGTGCACTCGCCCGCTGAAGTGCCCGCTCTGCGCGGACCTGGGCCGGCCCTCTGGCCACAGGATGGGGGGCAAGAAGTGCTCCGCTCCTCGTGGCAAGAGGGGCCGTAAGCCGGGTCCCGTACTGCCGAGCGGCATGGGTCCGGTACAGCCGGGCTCGAGCCCAGCTGCGGCGGTAACTGAGGCTCCAACACGACCTTAGGGCCCCAACGAGCCTTACAGTGCAACCTCAACCACTGTCGCGCGGCGCAGGACTTGTTCCAGCAGTCCGTCGCGCAGTGGTCGGTTGCACTGGCGGTGGTGGCGGAGCCATACCGCGTCGTCCCAAACCATCCTCGCTGGTTTGGTGACGACATGGACTCCGTCGCCATATATTGGGGTGGCGGTAGCGGCGACCCTCCCTGCTCCCTCATTGAGAGGGGGCTGGGATACGTCGCCGTGAGCTGGGGTCGTGTAGTCGTTGTGGGCTGCTACGTCTCCCCCAACTGTACCCTCGCCGTCTACGAGGCGTACCTGGACGGGGTGGCCAACTGCATTCGCAGATGTCTGCCTCGTCCCGTGCTCGTCCTGGGCGACTTCAACGCTCACTCTCGTGAGTGGGGGAGCGCCCGGGATGACCAAAAGGGGGAGACAGTGCTGGAATGGGCGGCGGCGCTGGACCTCCGGTTGCTGAACCGGGGGTCTGTCAGCACCTGCGTGCGCTGGCAGGGGGAGTCGATCGTGGATCTTTCGTGGGCGACTCCCCAGGCAGCGCTCATGGTGACGGGGTGGAGAGTGGCAGAGGAGATGGTCACATTATCCGACCATCGCTACATAGCGATGGATGTGGCCATCCGCCTTCCCCGCCCCGACAGCCGCCGCAGTAGCAGCCCGCCGCGACGATGGTCTCTCAAGCGGTTGGACAGAGATCGTCTCTGCGCCGCAGCCATCGTCGCGGCCTGGCCTGAGGGCCAAGAAGATGGGATCCTGCCCGATCCTGAAAGGGAAACCGCCTGGTTCCGGGACACGATGACGTCCATATGTGACGCGTCGATGCCCCGGACCAGATCTGCCAAGCCCCGGGCCGTGTACTGGTGGTCGGAGAGCATCGCGGAGCTGCGCGAGATATGCCTCCGCGCCCGACGCCAGTACACGCGTGCCCGGAGAAGAAGGCGAGCCACAGCCGAAGAGTTGGGTGGAGCCTACGTGGCCTATCGAGGCGCCACGAAGGCGCTGCAGGCAGCCATTGCCAGCGCCAAGGCTCGGTCGTGGGATGAGCTCATCGGGGGACTGGAGAGGGATCCATGGGGCCGCCCGTACAGGATGGTACTGGGCAAATTGCGCCCGTGGGTCCCTCCGTTGACGGAAACTCTGGACCCGGAATTCGTGGAGAGGGTTGTAGACACCCTCTTCCCCAGGGTCCAGAGCAGTCCCGTGCCCCCTCCTTCGGAACCGATCATCTGGACCGAAGAGATGGGGGTGACGACCGATGAGCTGGACCGAGCCGTGAGGCGCCTCGGAGCCCGAAACACGGCACCAGGCCCCGACGGAATTCCTGGTCGGGCCTGGGTGTTGGCTCTACCCAACGGGCTGGGGAACAGGCTGCGGCGGCTGTTTAACGACTGCCTACGCTGCGGCGTGTTCCCCTCAGGCTGGAAAGTGGCTGGGTTGGTTCTCCTCCATAAGGATGGAAGACCCGCAGATTCTTCCTCCGCGTATCGTCCTCTCTGCCTACTAGATGAGGCGGGTAAGCTGCTCGAAAGAGTGTTGGCGGACCGCCTCAGTACGCACCTGACGAGCGTCGGGCCGGACCTGTCGGAAGACCAGTTTGGCTTCCGACGCGCGCGGTCGACAGTGGACGCGATCATACGCGTCCGAACACTGTCGACGCAGGCTGTTTCCCGGGGCGGAGTGGCGTTGGCTGTCAGTCTTGACATAGTCAACGCCTTCAATAGCCTGCCCTGGGACGCAATAAGGGGGGCCCTGGTGTACCACCGCGTGCCCCCCTACCTGCAGCGCGTGGTCTGTGCCTACTTGCGCGACAGGTGCGTGCAATATGTGGGCGGAGATGGACGAGTCCACCGGAGGGAGGTGTACTGCGGGGTCCCACAGGGATCGGTCCTAGGGCCACTCCTGTGGAACCTCGCGTACGATGCGGTCCTGCGGGTCGACCGCCCCGACGGCGTTAGCATCGTCTGCTATGCGGACGACACGCTGGTGCTAGCCGTCGGGGCCACTTTCGAGGAGACCAACCGGCTCGCCGAGCTTGGCGTGGCATGCGTCGTGGAGAAAATCCACGAGCTGGGCCTTCGGGTAGCGCCGGAAAAGACCGAGGCGCTGTGGTTCCACAAGATCCCGAGGGGAAGGGAACCACCCAGCTCGTCGGTTCGCGTAGGTGACGTGGATGTCCGGGTGGGACGGTACCTCAAGTACCTCGGTCTCACCCTGGACGGTCGCTGGGGCTTTGAGGAGCACTTCAGCCGCATGGTCCCCCGGATCAAGAGGGTAGCGGGTGCATTGCACAGACTGCTGCCCAATCTCGGGGGGCCGAGTGAAGGAGTCCGCCGCCTCTATGCGGGGGTCGTGCGATCCGTGGCTCTCTACGGAGCACCCGTCTGGTCTTCCAGATTGGGTGTTAGGCGCTGCAGAACTATGTACAATAGTATGCAGCGTCCTATGGCCATCCGGGTCGCACGAGGGTACCGGACCCTGTCTTTTGAGGCGGCCACTGTCCTGGCGCGGTTTCCGCCCCTGGACATCCTGGCGGAGATGGATGCTCGTATTTACGACCGTCTCCGCCGGGCGGACGGAACTGCGCCTCCAAATGCGGCTGAAGTGAGAAGGCAGGAGCACCGACACGCGCTCGTAACGTGGCGGGAGCGGCTCTGCGAGCCGCAGAACGCCCGCCAACGCGCTGTCGGTGCAATTTTGCCGAGCCTCGGGCCCTGGCTAAAGAGGAAGGACCACGTCACCTTCCGGCTGACGCAGGTACTCACCGGACACGGGTGTTTCGGTGAGTACCTGAATCGGATCGGTCGCGAACCGACGACGCAATGCCACCATTGCGGCAGTGACCGGGATTCCGCACAGCACACGCTGGAGCAGTGCCCAGCGTGGAGCTCGGAACGGCGAATCCTGGTCACCAGGATCGGGCAGGACCTCTCTCTGCCACGCGTAGTGACGGCTATGCTGGCAGACAGAGAGGCATGGAGGGCCGTAGTCTCCTTCTGCGAGACAGTAATGTCCCAGAAGGAGGCCTCCGAGCGGGATCGGGAGAGAGCCGATCCCTCTCGGAGACGACGGCGACGGCGGGGCGGAGGCAACGCACGCCCCGGACCGTCCACCCAATAGCCAGGGTCTAAGAATTTGGCTATGGTATCCCCTGCCTGTCGTAAGAGGCGACTAAAAGGGGGCCGGAGGGCCTGCTGGCGGTGGTCGGGGTGGGAGCTTTGACCACTGAGCCGCGGGCCCGGGAAGGTGGCAGCGCGACGTGGCTCGCGCTGCCTTGCACAGCGAGGTCTCCAGGGGCGGCGACACAGCTGCCCCGGGGATGTGCCCCGGCAAAGTGTGGGGGGACACCGGTGCGATCTATCAGAGTACCCGGAGTCCCCCCAAAGCACTGAGGATGGCCACCGGGGGGGTTTTAGTGCGGTAAAAATCCCACATACCCCGATCTGCCTCTCCCAGGGCGGTCGGGGACCTTTTGAAGGTTTCCCCCTCGTCAATAAAAAAAAAAAAAAAAAAAAAAAAAAAGGTTAGGTTAGGTTAGGTTAGGTTAGGTTAGGTTAGGTTTTTTTTTTTTTTTTTTTTTTTTTTTTTTGTATTTAGCCCTGTAGGCTATTTCTGCGTCCTCTGCAGTTTGCAGAGACTTTGTTTACCATTTCTTTTATGTATACTTTATTTATTTATTTACTGCTTTATTATTTTACTTTACTTATTAATAAAACTTGCTATTATTATTATGTACTTAGAATTTTGCCTAATTTGCCAGATGATAATTTTACTATTTATTTTTACTAATTGCTCGGCTCGCGACCGAGACACAATACTTTTGGAAATTTTCTCTACTTTCCTTGCATCTAAGGAGCCGACTAAAATTCTCGGCTTTTATAGCCGAGCCCACTTCCATCTCAGTTTCAAAACGTTCCTTCCCGAAGGCTGGGCACTCGGCGAGGATATGTCCGACGGTTTGGCTCACGCCCGGCTCACAGAAGCACGATGGGTCCTCCTTACACTTGAATCTGTGCAAGTATTCGGAGAACCCGCCGTGCCCCGTGAGCACTTGCGTCAACACGCCCGCTGGGCGGAGCTGTCGGACAATCCTGTACGCCTCCACAGCGTCGGGAAGGAACGTTTTGGTTACGGCAGCTGTTGAGCCGGACTTGTATCTCCGGTTCCATTCGTCAAGCGAGCGCTCGCGAAGCTCTCGCTTGACGAATGAAACCGGGCACCCGTCATAGTCTGGTTTCTTCTTGGAGTGCAGAGCAGCTTCCTTGGCCAGCTGGTCCGCTCGCTCGTTCCCCTCAAGCCCCGCATGTGCTTTGATCCAGAACAGGGATACTTCCCTGTTCTGGAGTTTGGCGAGCCGGATGTTGTGGCGTGCTTCCACAGCCAGGGGGTGAGGGGAACTAGCGTTGACCAGCGTTTCCAGAGCCGAACGCGAGTCGCTGAGGATCGCGCAGCTGTCGCTCCCGCATTGGAGGAAAATCCTCGTGGCCTTGCATATGGCCAGGAGTTCCGCCTGGTAGACCGTGCAGTGCGATGGCAGCTTGAGTTTGAGGGCTCGAGTCTCGACCCCACTGCTCATCAGGGTCAGTGCGGCCCCGACCTTGCCCTCAATCTTACTGCCATCTGTGTATATCTGGACCGCGTGGTGTACGCGGTCTTGCACTTGTTGCTGGTCCACCAGGCTCACGAACTCCAGGCTCAAATGTTCGGCCGGATGCGGAGCTTCTGTGGGGGCCACTCGCCGCTCCATCTCCCGATCGCCCAGCACTGTCTGGGGAACTCCCCTCTTCGCCTCGTACAGGGCGGCTGCCTCCTGTATTCTGAGGTCGAGGGGTAGTATCCCAGCCAGCACTAGTGCCGCGTTCAGGGAGACGGTGCGATAGGCCCCACTCAGCTTCTGCGCGAAACCTCGTTGGACTGCGTTCAGCTGCTTCTGCACTCCAAGTTTTTTCGTCGCCGGCGCCCAGGCGCTGGAGGCGTATGAGATAACTGGCTCCACCGCGGCCGTGTATATGACACGGATCACGTCCGGGTGGAGGCCCCAGCTGACCTTGGCGGCTCGAGACAACTGCTTGTATAGGTTCAACGCCCTCCTACAGATGTTCGAGGTGTGGGCGTTGAACTTCAGTTTTCTGTCTATAGTGAGCCCCAAGATCTTTATCTCATCCGACATGCCAATGTCGACCCCGCCCATGCTCAGGAGTGGTGTGTCAAACTTCAGCTTCCGCGTCAGCAGCATTGCTTTCGTTTTTTGTGGCGCGAACTTCAGCTTGTTTTTGACACCCCACTCCCGGACATACGCGAGGGCGGCGTTGGCACGTCGCTGTACCTCCAGCGCCGTGTCGCCGGCGAACACCAGCACTACGTCGTCGGCGTAAGCCTGGGCGTAGTCGCCCCGGTGTTGGAGTCCTCTCAGCAATGGGTCGAGGAGTAGGTTCCAGAGGGTGGGGCCGCCGATGGAGCCTTGTACGCAACCCTTGTGGGTGCTCTTGGCGTACTCCTCACCGGCGTACCTCACCCTCACGGTTCGGTCCGAAAGATAGCTGTCAATGACACGCCTAAGATTCACCGGACACTTTTCCTCAGCCAGACGGACCCGGATCGCAGGCCACCAGGCGCTATCGAAGGCTCCCTCTATGTCCAGCGACACCATGGTAACCAGCCTCTTGTCGGCTAGGTTACCACGGATGTGCTGCATTAGGTCATAGAGGGAGTCCTCGGTGCTCTTCTGGGGCATGAATCCGTACTGGCGAGTACTCATCCGGGGAATCAGGTGCCATTGCAGTCTTCGGACCACCATCTTCTCGAAGATCTTTCCCATTACCGAGAGGAGTCCAATCGGCCGGTGCGCTTTGGAGTCACGGTAGTCGCCCTTGCCGGGTTTTCGCAGGACGACCACCGTGGCCTCCTTCCAGACTCGTGGGAAGCAGGACAATTCTAGGCATTTGTTTAGCAGGGCAAGGTGAAGTTCGGGGTCTTTGGAGATGACCTGGCTGCAGATGTCGGCGGTAAAACCGTCCGACCCGGGGGCCTTCTTCGGATCAAAGCTGTCCACCGCGGACTTCAGCTCGTGCAACGTAAACGGCGGATCATGTTGTTCATCATGTGCCGAGCCGTTTACGTGCTCGGCTGTTGCTCGAGTCCGACGGTGGTCAGCATTATCCTCGCTCACAAGGTCCTCCGGGTAGAATGTATCCGCCAACAACTGCGCGGATTCCGCCTGGGACATCTCCTTCCCGTCCTTCACCAGGGGTTGGTCCTCCTGCCTAGAGGCAGTTTTCCCCAACACCCTGTAGATGCCCTGGTTAGGTTAGGTTAGGTTAGGTTAGGTTAGGTTGGGGTGCAAGGCCAGGAGACCTCCTCGTGTGCCCGATCCATTGTTTGTCCTAAGGATACGTCCGAGGGAACGACAATGGCTTCGGGACGGTGCACCCTGGACGTCGACGACAGTCTCTTCGGGGGCCTTCATCGCGTGACTTAGCTCCTCGATGGCGATCCCTGGAGTCACTGTCGTCGATGACTAACACCTGGCACTCGACGCAGGTGGCGGAGGTGGAATTCGCTCCTTGTACGTCTCTGTTCAGCAGAGATGACAATGGATGCGAGCCTGCGTCACCCATTCCCAAGGTTCGGCGTGCCTATGGGAACTAGACCTTCTGTCTAGGACTGGGGGGTAGTACCCAGTCAAACGTCAGGGGGAGGGGAGGCACTCCGAAAGGGGTGCCCGGGGTTGACGCTATCTCGCTCGTCACCCCGTGAATGCCGTAATCACCGACTCTTCCTTCAACAATTCCAGTTAGCGAGGCTGGATACGTCGGGGAGTTGGTGACCGGAGAGGGCTTGCCTTAATTGGCTGGCCTGCGAGGAGAAAACCTCTATAAAAATCCGACAGCGAAGTCGTGAAAACCTGAGAGGCTCTGGGCCACCTCTCAGTATGTAAGTCCCCCATTGTCGGAATGGGCGTCACCCGGCAATGGTCTCTATATCGACCCATACTCGTGGGATCAGATATGGAGAAATTAAATACAAAAGAAATGACGGAGGGAGAAAAACAAAAAAAGGGTGAAGGTGAGGGAGTAAAATCCCAAGAAGAGAAGGAGACTACGGGGGGAAAGCAGTCGCTGACCCCTGTGGTTGTGCTGGAAAGCTGCAGCAGTCTAGCTGCCGCTGTGGTAGCGCGTCCAAGGTCGCAGAAGAGGAGTAGGACGAATTCCGGCTCCTCCTGCGGCGAGCTGACGGCTGCCAAGGTTGGCACGGCGACGCGTGGCCGCACGCGCTCAAGCGCCGCAGCGCGTTTATCGCGCGATAGATCAGGCCGCTTCATCCGGCCTCCCACGCCTTGCGCAGGGAGCGAGCGGGAAGAGGACAGCGACGCGATGTCGGACATGTCGCTCGTGTCGCTGACCTCAGGGGATGCTGATGTGGCGTCCAGGGCGGGTCCCTCTGGCACTTGCCGAGCGGCCTTCCTAAAGGACGATTTAGACGACCTGTTCGGTCCCGACTCGGCCCTGACAAACACCAGGGCCAAAAAGAAGCTGCCCTCGGCTGAGGAGCTCCAAAAGAAGATGGAGGAGATGCCCACCAACGAGTTGGGCACCTTCATTAAGGAGCAGCAGATGGTGGTTGAGCGGGTTGCCGACAGGTCTAAACACTTGAAGGGCAGTTTCGTGCACCAGCTCCGTATGTGTGCACGAAGGACTGAGGCAGCGTCACTGGCGATGGCGGCGCGGACATCTGCGAGCGCAAACACCGAAAGGTTGGAGCGCGAGAACGCGGAATTGCGCTCGCAGATAGCAGCCCTCTCTACAAGGATGGAGCAGCTCACGGAGGAGCTCTCTGTCCTCCGCGGGACAGGCAGGGCAGAGGCCAGTGATGCCGCTTCGACACTGTCCCCGGGTATGGAGGACCTAACGCGCGCAATCATGGTCCAGGTGGGGACCATGATCAGCGCGCGGTTCGAGGCCATGGAGGAGAGGCTGCTCCCTGAGAAGAACATGCGGCCTCCACTTGCCGCGGATGCCAAGAGAGCACCCCTGACACCTCCCGGGCCATCTGTTAGGCTGGAAGCCCCAGCCTCTCAGGCACCCGCGCCTGTGGTCCAGGGGCGCAAGAAGAAGGGAAGGGGCGGCAGGAGGAATAAGAAGCGGATAACAGCCACTGCCACAGCGCTGCCGGCCGCCGCTCCCCACCCAGCTGCTCCAGCTGCGAGAACGGTGCAGGTCCTGCCCCCTCAGGTGGCCTGGTCCACCGTGGTGGGTCGAAAGGCCCAACCTAGGGCTGGGCCGAGCACGGGGCCTCAACGGTCTCCTCCCGCGGTGTCCCAGCGGCCTGCGCCTGCATCAAGGCCTCCGCCGCCGCGCAAACCGGAGAGGGCACCCGCGCGGCCGCCAACTGTCGCAGCGATCACCGTGACGATCCCGGAGGGATCAGACGTCACGTACGCTGCGGTAATGGCCGCCGCGAGGGAGAGGATAAAGCTCGCCGACCTTGGCATTCCGAGCCTTCGGAATCGGAAAGCCATAACCGGCGGGCTTATACTCGAGGTCCCGGAACCGGACTCTGCCTCCAAGGCCGACGCGCTCGCGAGTCGCATGCGCGAGTCCCTCAAAGACTTGGGCGTGCGAATAGTGCGCCCAGTGAAGATGGGGGACATGAGGGTGCTGGACCTCAATGAGGCCACCACCCCCGAAGACGTGGCGACCGCGATCGCGGAGACTGGAGGCTGCGCGGCGGCCGAAGTGAAAGTGGGCGAGATAAAGCGCCCCTCACACTTGGCCCTGGGGACTGTGTGGGTCCGATGCCCACTCACCGCGGTGCGCAAGCTGTTCGCAGCGGGGCGCATCCAGGTGGGGTGGGTATCAGTGAGGGTCGAGGCACTGGAGGCAAGGCCTCTGCAGTGCTTCCGGTGCCTCGAAATCGGGCACGTGCGTAGCACATGTCCGAGCGCGACGGACCGGAGCTCCATGTGCTACGCATGTGGCGAGGCGGACCACCGGGCGAGTCAGTGCACTCGCCCGCTGAAGTGCCTGCTCTGCGCGGACCTGGGCCGGCCCTCTGGCCACAGGATGGGGGGCAAGAAGTGCTCCGCTCCTCGTGGCAAAAGGGGCCGTAAGCCGGGTCCCGCGAAGCCGAGCGGCACGGGTCCTGTACAGCCGGGCTCGAGCCCAGCTGCGGCGGCAACTGAGCCGCCAACACGGATTTAAGGCCCCTACGAGCCTTACAGTGCAACCTCAACCACTGTCGCGCGGCGCAGGACTTGTTCCAGCAGTCCGTCGCGCAGTGGTCGGTTGCACTGGCGGTGGTGGCGGAGCCATATCGCGTCGTCCCAAACCATCCTCGCTGGTTTGGTGACGACATGGACTCCGTCGCCATATATTGGGGTGGCGGTAGCGGCGACCCTCCCTGCTCCCTCATTGAGAGGGGGCTGGGATACGTCGCCGTGAACTGGGGCCGAATAGTCGTTGTGGGCTGCTACGTCTCCCCCAACTGTACCCTCGCCGTCTACGAGGCGTACCTGGACGGGGTGGCCAACTGCATGCGCAGATGTCTGCCTCGTCCCGTGCTTGTCCTGGGCGACTTCAACGCTCACTCTCGTGAGTGGGGGAGCGCCCGGGATGACCAAAAGGGGGAGACAGTGCTGGAATGGGCGGCGGCGCTGGACCTCCGGTTGCTGAACCGGGGGTCTGTCAGCACCTGCGTGCGCTGGCAGGGGGAGTCGATCGTGGATCTTTCGTGGGCGACTCCCCAGGCAGCGCGCATGGTGACGGGGTGGAGAGTGGCAGAGGAGATGGTCACATTATCCGACCATCGCTATATAGCGATGGATGTGGCCATCCGCCTTCCCCGCCCCGACAGCCGCCGCAGTAGCAGCCCGCCGCGACGATGGTCTCTCAAGCGGTTGGACAGAGATCGTCTCTGCGCCGCAGCCATCGTCGCGGCCTGGCCTGAGGGCCAAGAGGATGGGATCCTGCCCGATCCTGAAAGGGAAGCCGCCTGGTTCCGGGACACGATGACGTCCATATGTGACGCGTCGATGCCCCGGACCAGATCTGCCAAGCCCCGGGCCGTGTACTGGTGGTCGGAAAGCATCGCGGAGCTGCGCGAGATATGCCTCCGCGCCCGACGCCAGTACACGCGTGCCCGGAGAAGAAGGCGAGCCACAGCCGAAGAGTTGGGTGGAGCCTACGTGGCCTATCGAGGCGCCACGAAGGCGCTGCAGGCAGCCATTGCCAGCGCCAAGGCTCGGTCGTGGGATGAGCTCATCGGGGGACTGGAGAGGGATCCATGGGGCCGCCCGTACAGGATGGTACTGGGCAAATTGCGCCCGTGGGTTCCTCCGTTGACGGAAACTCTGGACCCGGCATTCGTGGAGAGGGTTGTAGACACCCTCTTCCCCAGGGTCCAGAGCAGTCCCGTGCCCCCTCCTTCGGAACCGATCATCTGGACCGAAGAGATGGGGGTGACGACCGATGAGCTGGACCGAGCCGTGAGGCGCCTCGGAGCCCGAAACACGGCACCAGGCCCCGACGGAATTCCTGGTCGGGCCTGGGTGTTGGCTCTACCCAACGGGCTGGGGAACAGGCTGCGGCGGCTGTTTAACGACTGCCTACGCTGCGGCGTGTTCCCCTCAGGCTGGAAAGTGGCTGGGTTGGTTCTCCTCCATAAGGATGGAAGACCCGCAGATTCTTCCTCCGCGTATCGTCCTCTCTGCCTACTAGATGAGGCGGGTAAGCTGCTCGAAAGAGTGTTGGCGGACCGCCTCAGTACGCACCTGACGAGCGTCGGGCCGGACCTGTCGGAAGACCAGTTTGGCTTCCGACGCGCGCGGTCGACAGTGGACGCGATCATACGCGTCCGAACACTGTCGACGCAGGCTGTATCCCGGGGCGGAGTGGCGTTGGCTGTCAGTCTTGACATAGTCAACGCCTTCAATAGCCTGCCCTGGGACGCAATAAGGGGGGCCCTGGTGTACCACCGCGTGCCCCCCTACCTGCAGCGCGTGGTCTGTGCCTACTTGCGTGACAGGTGCGTGCAATATGTGGGCGGAGATGGACGACTTCACCGGAGGGAGGTGTACTGCGGGGTCCCACAGGGATCGGTCCTAGGGCCACTCCTGTGGAACCTCGCGTACGATGCGGTCCTGCGGGTCGACCGCCCCGACGGCGTTAGCATCGTCTGCTATGCGGACGACACGCTGGTGCTAGCCGTCGGGGCCACTTTCGAGGAGACCAACCGGCTCGCCGAGCTTGGCGTGGCATGCGTCGTGGAGAAAATCCACGAGCTGGGCCTTCGGGTAGCGCCGGAAAAGACCGAGGCGCTGTGGTTCCACAAGATCCCGAGGGGAAGGGAACCACCCAGCTCGTCGGTTCGCGTAGGTGACGTGGATGTCCGGGTGGGACGGTACCTCAAGTACCTCGGTCTCACCCTGGACGGTCGCTGGGGCTTTGAGGAGCACTTCAGCCGCATGGTCCCCCGGATCAAGAGGGTAGCGGGTGCATTGCACAGACTGCTGCCCAATCTCGGGGGGCCGAGTGAAGGAGTCCGCCGCCTCTATGCGGGGGTCGTGCGATCCGTGGCTCTCTACGGAGCACCCGTCTGGTCTTCCAGATTGGGTGTTAGGCGCTGCAGAACTATGTACAATAGTATGCAGCGTCCTATGGCCATCCGGGTCGCACGGGGGTATCGTACCCTTTCCTTTGAGGCGGCCACTGTCCTGGCGCGGTTTCCGCCCCTGGACATCCTGGCGGAGATGGATGCTCGTATCTACGACCGTCTCCGCCGGGCGGACGGAACTGCGCTGCCAAATGCGGCTGAAGTGAGAAGGCAGGAGCACCGACATGCGCTCGTAACGTGGCGGGAGCGGCTCTGTGAGCCGCAGAACGCCCGTCAACGCGCTGTCGGTGCAATTTTGCCGAGCCTCGGGCCCTGGCTAAAGAGGAAGGACCACGTCACCTTCCGGCTGACGCAGGTACTCACCGGACACGGGTGTTTCGGAGAGTACCTGAATCGGATCGGTCGCGAACCGACGACGCAATGCCACCATTGCGGCAGTGACCGGGATTCCGCACAGCACACGCTGGAGCAGTGCCCAGCGTGGAGCTCGGAACGGCGAATCCTGGTCACCAGGATCGGGCAGGACCTCTCTCTGCCACGCGTAGTGACGGCTATGCTGGCAGACAGAGAGGCATGGAGGGCCGTAGTCTCCTTCTGCGAGACAGTAATGTCCCAGAAGGAGGCCTCCGAGCGGGATCGGGAGAGAGCCGATCCCTCTCGGAGACGACGGCGACGGCGGGGCGGAGGCAACGCACGCCCCGGACCGTCCACCCAATAGCCAGGGTCTAAGAATTTGGCTATGGTATCCCCTGCCTGTCGTAAGAGGCGACTAAAAGGGGGCCGGAGGGCCTGCTGGCGGTGGTCGGGGTGGGAGCTTTGACCACTGAGCCGCGGGCCCGGGAAGGTGGCAGCGCGACGTGGCTCGCGCTGCCTTGCACAGCGAGGTCTTCAGGGGCGGCGACACAGCTGCCCTGGGGATGTGCCCCGGCAAAGTGTGGGGGGACACCGGTGCGATCTATCAGAGTACCCGGAGTCCCCCCTGAGCACTGAGGATGGCCACCGGGGGGGTTTTAGTGCGGTAAAAATCCCACATACCCCGATCTGCCTCTCCCAGGGCGGTCGGGGACCTTTTGAAGGTTTCCCCCTCGTCAATAAAAAAAAAAAAAAAAAAAAAAAGGTTAGGTTAGGTTAGGTTAGGTTAGGTTAGGTTAGGTTAGGTTAGGTTAGGTTAGGTTAGGTTAGGTTAGGTTAGGTTAGGTTAGGTTAGGTTAGGTTAGGTTTTTTTTTTTTTTTTTTTTTTTTTTTTTTTTTTTTTTTTTTTTTTTTTTTTTTTTTTGACGCCCTGGAGGCGTCGCGATCGTCCCTCTGCCATAAGCAGAGTCCTTATGCATCTGCATGAGATTTATTGCCGTTTTATTGTTTTGTGTGGTTTTATGTGTGTGTGTATGTGTGTTTTTATTTCTTGTGCTTGTTTTTATGTGCTTTTTTTCTAATATGTCTTCTTCCTCTCTCTCACCATTTTCATTCATCCTTTTTCCACCCTCTCCTCATTCTTCCCTTCGAGTCTGCAGCAGCCGTCAACCCAAGGGGCCTTGGGTTTGGCTGCCCGCGCGAGCATTCGTTGCCAAATTGTTGGGCCATGCATCAACATGGCCCCGCCCTTTTATTTGCTCTGGACAGCCACGTACTTTTTGTCCGAGCCCCTCAGGTTGACGGGCGCTCCCGACTGTTTGGCTTCTGCCTGAGGGGTTTTGAGGCCTCTCGTCTGTCCTACTTTGCAGGCACTCACCAGCTCCGTCGGTTTGCACTGCGTTCCGGTAGGGCGGCCTGCCGTTTTGTTGCGTCGAACCACAGCGGTCCGAGGTTTTCTGCCAAAAGCTAGGCCGGTTTCCCATGAAACCGGCCACAGTTTCTTGTCCTTTTTTGCCGCTGTGGTTCGAGCGAACAGTGCCGCCTTTCCGGTCTGCAGTCCCGACGGTACTGTTGGACACCTGCAAGCTGAGCGCCCCAAGGGCGCCATGCTCACCAGCCTGTTTGTGATCGGCGTGACTCCACGTGGTGTCTCTAGGAGTACGCGATACTGGCCCGAGCCAACGAGTCCCACTTGCGCCGAACTGGACACTCCCGACTAAACGCGTTGTGGTCGGTTTTGTCCAGTTTGGCGCTGCTGCAATTGCAGCATCGCGGGACAACGTTGGCCAGCCAGTCCGCGCACTCGGACTTCATGTGGGCGCCCCCGCAGTGGCTACACGCGACGACTTTCTGCGTGCAGAAACGCCGTCCGTGCCCGTAGCCGAGGCAGCGCGAGCATTGGACAAGCGGCGAGTAGTCCGCCGCTTGGACCTTCTGTAGGTCTATGTGCACCGCGCCAGCCCCGGTTACTCTCGTCCATACTGCGGGGGACACCCTCATGACCACGTGGCCGGCGTGGGGGTTCCTAGCTTTCCGCCGAAAGCGGACCTCCAGCCGGACGTCTTCCTCGTCGAGGCCGTCAAACAGTTCCCTATTCTGGTTCCTCAGGGCGTTTGTAACGTCTTCGTCGCTGTTATACGACATCACGTCCCTGAGGACCAGAAGGGGGTCCTTGTTCTTGATATCCTCGACGAGGAGCCGATCACCTGCGCCTCTGAGGCGCTCCTTCACCTTTTCCCTATCCTCCTTGGAGGAGCATGCCACAATGATCTTTTGGTCCTTAGCCTTCCTTACCTTCTCGATCCTGACCCACCCGTCTTTGGCCTTTATGGCCTCGCGGAAGTGAGTCAGGACCTCCTCCCCAGTTTCCTGTGTGTCCCTGGAGCTGACCACGACCGAGTGCAGTGGGGCCCGAGTCGGGACCACAGGTTTCGGTCCTGCCGCCGCCACACTCGCGTACGTGGTCTTCTCCAGGGATGAGCCGTGTTGCTCCAATTTCCCTTTTAGCTCTTCCATTCTGGTGTTGTTTTCCCTAATTAATGTGGCATGCTCCTCCAATCGCTTCTCCAACTCTACTATCCCCCTCTCCCAGGGTTGCTCTTTCGGCAATTGCCTGCGAGGCTCTTGTTCCGTAGCGACAGCCTCCTCCTTCTCTTTCTCCTCCCTCCCATTCCCTTTTTCTTTGTCCATTTTGCTCCCGGCCTCCGCTTCCTTCACAAGCTGGTAGAGCCGCTCGAGGGCCTGGGTAACCGCTTCCTTAATGTCCGTCTTAAGGTTCCGTGAGTTACCCAGGTTCAGCTTTGCCTTGTTTAGGCAAGCTCGTGCCTCGGCGACTCTATCAGCCTGTGCCGGTTTCGGTTTCTTCGACGGGCACTCGGCTGTCTCCGTCGGCGCACTGCCTTCCGGTGTCGCCTTCCGTTTGGACTTCCGAGTGACCGTCGTGGTGTTCAGGGGGGCCGGGGGTGGGGTTGGGGTTCTTTCGCCAGTCGACCTCTCGCCCTCCCACGCCTCGACGCTACGCCTCACCATGGCTCGCGAGGGCTCAACCTTCTCGGGAGTCGGGGAGAACGAGAGGTTCTTACGAGCCCAGACGGTGGGGGCGATGTATCTCTTCGGGGGAGTACACTTTCTGAGCTTAGGCGGGCTGTGCCTAATCATGTTGAGGGGGATATACGCGGAAACACAACACAAACAAACAACAAATAGCAATTGGCCAATAAATATAAAAAGTCAATAAAAGTCAATAAAAAGACGGTCTAAAGTTTGTCGATATAATAATTTAGTTAAAATAATAATAATAACGTCAAATAAATAAAATAAATTAAAATAGGGGCCCAATAAGACCCTTGTCTGCAAACTAAGTATAAAAGAAAATTAAATTAAATAATTTGGTAAAATTCGTCAGAAGACCGTCTTAAATATTCAATATAAATATAATTCCAATTAATTCTAAAACTAAAACTATCCTAAATTAGTGCCCAATAGGACAACTAACGAGTCACTAAATACTAAGCCAACAGGGGCAACACAGTCGTCAATAGGGACGCTGAAGTCTTAAAAATCTAGTAAAAAACGGTCAAAAAACCGTTTTTGTCAGATTAAAATTAACAACAATTTCCTAAACAGTCTGGATACCTTCCAATAAGTCTAATCGACCGATAGGCAGCCTATCCCGTCGAAAACCGCACCAAAATCGGTTGATTTTGGGGTTTTGGGTGTTGCGTGGGCGGACCGCGGTCACCTACCGGATCGAGAAAGGGTGGGTGGGGGGGCGATTTTTCGCGTTTTTGTGTGTTTTTGAGCGCGCAAACCTTGTGGGGGGTTGCGGTAGGGTGCTCCGGATATTAGGGGAGCGAAAAACGCGAAAGTTTAGTACAAAAATAATTTATTTCGAAATTTTAAAGAAAATTTTAACCAAAAAACGGACTATTTAATTAATTTAAAACTGTTTATTTTTCAGGTGCGGGGGCGGAGCGTCGCGGGATCGTCACGGACGATATACAGGAGCTATTCGCAAGGCAACCAGCGTCAATTGGCACTCTGAAAATCTTTTTGGAAAAATTGTTGTTATGAAATGTATGGGCGAAGTCACTTACCAAGTAACCTCGGTCCAAAGAGAAAAATTTTGAATAAATGCGATTTTTCGCGTTTTTGTGTGTTTTTGAGCGCGCAAACCTTGTGGGGGGTTGCGGTAGGGTGCTCCGGATATTAGGGGAGCGAAAAACGCGAAAGTTTAGTACAAAAATAATTTATTTCGAAATTTTAAAGAAAATTTTAACCAAAAAACGGACTATTTAATTAATTTAAAACTGTTTATTTTTCAGGTGCGGGGGCGGAGCGTCGCGGGATCGTCACGGACGATATACAGGAGCTATTCGCAAGGCAACCAGCGTCAATTGGCACTCTGAAAATCTTTTTGGAAAAATTGTTGTTATGAAATGTATGGGCGAAGTCACTTACCAAGTAACCTCGGTCCAAAGAGAAAAATTTTGAATAAATGCGATTTTTCGCGTTTTTGTGTGTTTTTGAGCGCGCAAACCTTGTGGGGGGTTGCGGTAGGGTGCTCCGGATATTAGGGGAGCGAAAAACGCGAAAGTTTAGTACAAAAATAATTTATTTCGAAATTTTAAAGAAAATTTTAACCAAAAAACGGACTATTTAATTAATTTAAAACTGTTTATTTTTCAGGTGCGGGGGCGGAGCGTCGCGGGATCGTCACGGACGATATACAGGAGCTATTCGCAAGGCAACCAGCGTCAATTGGCACTCTGAAAATCTTTTTGGAAAAATTGTTGTTATGAAATGTATGGGCGAAGTCACTTACCAAGTAACCTCGGTCCAAAGAGAAAAATTTTGAATAAATGCGATTTTTCGCGTTTTTGTGTGTTTTTGAGCGCGCAAACCTTGTGGGGGGTTGCGGTAGGGTGCTCCGGATATTAGGGGAGCGAAAAACGCGAAAGTTTAGTACAAAAATAATTTATTTCGAAATTTTAAAGAAAATTTTAACCAAAAAACGGACTATTTAATTAATTTAAAACTGTTTATTTTTCAGGTGCGGGGGCGGAGCGTCGCGGGATCGTCACGGACGATATACAGGAGCTATTCGCAAGGCAACCAGCGTCAATTGGCACTCTGAAAATCTTTTTGGAAAAATTGTTGTTATGAAATGTATGGGCGAAGTCACTTACCAAGTAACCTCGGTCCAAAGAGAAAAATTTTGAATAAATGCGATTTTTCGCGTTTTTGTGTGTTTTTGAGCGCGCAAACCTTGTGGGGGGTTGCGGTAGGGTGCTCCGGATATTAGGGGAGCGAAAAACGCGAAAGTTTAGTACAAAAATAATTTATTTCGAAATTTTAAAGAAAATTTTAACCAAAAAACGGACTATTTAATTAATTTAAAACTGTTTATTTTTCAGGTGCGGGGGCGGAGCGTCGCGGGATCGTCACGGACGATATACAGGAGCTATTCGCAAGGCAACCAGCGTCAATTGGCACTCTGAAAATCTTTTTGGAAAAATTGTTGTTATGAAATGTATGGGCGAAGTCACTTACCAAGTAACCTCGGTCCAAAGAGAAAAATTTTGAATAAATGCGATTTTTCGCGTTTTTGTGTGTTTTTGAGCGCGCAAACCTTGTGGGGGGTTGCGGTAGGGTGCTCCGGATATTAGGGGAGCGAAAAACGCGAAAGTTTAGTACAAAAATAATTTATTTCGAAATTTTAAAGAAAATTTTAACCAAAAAACGGACTATTTAATTAATTTAAAACTGTTTATTTTTCAGGTGCGGGGGCGGAGCGTCGCGGGATCGTCACGGACGATATACAGGAGCTATTCGCAAGGCAACCAGCGTCAATTGGCACTCTGAAAATCTTTTTGGAAAAATTGTTGTTATGAAATGTATGGGCGAAGTCACTTACCAAGTAACCTCGGTCCAAAGAGAAAAATTTTGAATAAATGCGATTTTTCGCGTTTTTGTGTGTTTTTGAGCGCGCAAACCTTGTGGGGGGTTGCGGTAGGGTGCTCCGGATATTAGGGGAGCGAAAAACGCGAAAGTTTAGTACAAAAATAATTTATTTCGAAATTTTAAAGAAAATTTTAACCAAAAAACGGACTATTTAATTAATTTAAAACTGTTTATTTTTCAGGTGCGGGGGCGGAGCGTCGCGGGATCGTCACGGACGATATACAGGAGCTATTCGCAAGGCAACCAGCGTCAATTGGCACTCTGAAAATCTTTTTGGAAAAATTGTTGTTATGAAATGTATGGGCGAAGTCACTTACCAAGTAACCTCGGTCCAAAGAGAAAAATTTTGAATAAATGCGATTTTTCGCGTTTTTGTGTGTTTTTGAGCGCGCAAACCTTGTGGGGGGTTGCGGTAGGGTGCTCCGGATATTAGGGGAGCGAAAAACGCGAAAGTTTAGTACAAAAATAATTTATTTCGAAATTTTAAAGAAAATTTTAACCAAAAAACGGACTATTTAATTAATTTAAAACTGTTTATTTTTCAGGTGCGGGGGCGGAGCGTCGCGGGATCGTCACGGACGATATACAGGAGCTATTCGCAAGGCAACCAGCGTCAATTGGCACTCTGAAAATCTTTTTGGAAAAATTGTTGTTATGAAATGTATGGGCGAAGTCACTTACCAAGTAACCTCGGTCCAAAGAGAAAAATTTTGAATAAATGCGATTTTTCGCGTTTTTGTGTGTTTTTGAGCGCGCAAACCTTGTGGGGGGTTGCGGTAGGGTGCTCCGGATATTAGGGGAGCGAAAAACGCGAAAGTTTAGTACAAAAATAATTTATTTCGAAATTTTAAAGAAAATTTTAACCAAAAAACGGACTATTTAATTAATTTAAAACTGTTTATTTTTCAGGTGCGGGGGCGGAGCGTCGCGGGATCGTCACGGACGATATACAGGAGCTATTCGCAAGGCAACCAGCGTCAATTGGCACTCTGAAAATCTTTTTGGAAAAATTGTTGTTATGAAATGTATGGGCGAAGTCACTTACCAAGTAACCTCGGTCCAAAGAGAAAAATTTTGAATAAATGCGATTTTTCGCGTTTTTGTGTGTTTTTGAGCGCGCAAACCTTGTGGGGGGTTGCGGTAGGGTGCTCCGGATATTAGGGGAGCGAAAAACGCGAAAGTTTAGTACAAAAATAATTTATTTCGAAATTTTAAAGAAAATTTTAACCAAAAAACGGACTATTTAATTAATTTAAAACTGTTTATTTTTCAGGTGCGGGGGCGGAGCGTCGCGGGATCGTCACGGACGATATACAGGAGCTATTCGCAAGGCAACCAGCGTCAATTGGCACTCTGAAAATCTTTTTGGAAAAATTGTTGTTATGAAATGTATGGGCGAAGTCACTTACCAAGTAACCTCGGTCCAAAGAGAAAAATTTTGAATAAATGCGATTTTTCGCGTTTTTGTGTGTTTTTGAGCGCGCAAACCTTGTGGGGGGTTGCGGTAGGGTGCTCCGGATATTAGGGGAGCGAAAAACGCGAAAGTTTAGTACAAAAATAATTTATTTCGAAATTTTAAAGAAAATTTTAACCAAAAAACGGACTATTTAATTAATTTAAAACTGTTTATTTTTCAGGTGCGGGGGCGGAGCGTCGCGGGATCGTCACGGACGATATACAGGAGCTATTCGCAAGGCAACCAGCGTCAATTGGCACTCTGAAAATCTTTTTGGAAAAATTGTTGTTATGAAATGTATGGGCGAAGTCACTTACCAAGTAACCTCGGTCCAAAGAGAAAAATTTTGAATAAATGCGATTTTTCGCGTTTTTGTGTGTTTTTGAGCGCGCAAACCTTGTGGGGGGTTGCGGTAGGGTGCTCCGGATATTAGGGGAGCGAAAAACGCGAAAGTTTAGTACAAAAATAATTTATTTCGAAATTTTAAAGAAAATTTTAACCAAAAAACGGACTATTTAATTAATTTAAAACTGTTTATTTTTCAGGTGCGGGGGCGGAGCGTCGCGGGATCGTCACGGACGATATACAGGAGCTATTCGCAAGGCAACCAGCGTCAATTGGCACTCTGAAAATCTTTTTGGAAAAATTGTTGTTATGAAATGTATGGGCGAAGTCACTTACCAAGTAACCTCGGTCCAAAGAGAAAAATTTTGAATAAATGCGATTTTTCGCGTTTTTGTGTGTTTTTGAGCGCGCAAACCTTGTGGGGGGTTGCGGTAGGGTGCTCCGGATATTAGGGGAGCGAAAAACGCGAAAGTTTAGTACAAAAATAATTTATTTCGAAATTTTAAAGAAAATTTTAACCAAAAAACGGACTATTTAATTAATTTAAAACTGTTTATTTTTCAGGTGCGGGGGCGGAGCGTCGCGGGATCGTCACGGACGATATACAGGAGCTATTCGCAAGGCAACCAGCGTCAATTGGCACTCTGAAAATCTTTTTGGAAAAATTGTTGTTATGAAATGTATGGGCGAAGTCACTTACCAAGTAACCTCGGTCCAAAGAGAAAAATTTTGAATAAATGCGATTTTTCGCGTTTTTGTGTGTTTTTGAGCGCGCAAACCTTGTGGGGGGTTGCGGTAGGGTGCTCCGGATATTAGGGGAGCGAAAAACGCGAAAGTTTAGTACAAAAATAATTTATTTCGAAATTTTAAAGAAAATTTTAACCAAAAAACGGACTATTTAATTAATTTAAAACTGTTTATTTTTCAGGTGCGGGGGCGGAGCGTCGCGGGATCGTCACGGACGATATACAGGAGCTATTCGCAAGGCAACCAGCGTCAATTGGCACTCTGAAAATCTTTTTGGAAAAATTGTTGTTATGAAATGTATGGGCGAAGTCACTTACCAAGTAACCTCGGTCCAAAGAGAAAAATTTTGAATAAATGCGATTTTTCGCGTTTTTGTGTGTTTTTGAGCGCGCAAACCTTGTGGGGGGTTGCGGTAGGGTGCTCCGGATATTAGGGGAGCGAAAAACGCGAAAGTTTAGTACAAAAATAATTTATTTCGAAATTTTAAAGAAAATTTTAACCAAAAAACGGACTATTTAATTAATTTAAAACTGTTTATTTTTCAGGTGCGGGGGCGGAGCGTCGCGGGATCGTCACGGACGATATACAGGAGCTATTCGCAAGGCAACCAGCGTCAATTGGCACTCTGAAAATCTTTTTGGAAAAATTGTTGTTATGAAATGTATGGGCGAAGTCACTTACCAAGTAACCTCGGTCCAAAGAGAAAAATTTTGAATAAATGCGATTTTTCGCGTTTTTGTGTGTTTTTGAGCGCGCAAACCTTGTGGGGGGTTGCGGTAGGGTGCTCCGGATATTAGGGGAGCGAAAAACGCGAAAGTTTAGTACAAAAATAATTTATTTCGAAATTTTAAAGAAAATTTTAACCAAAAAACGGACTATTTAATTAATTTAAAACTGTTTATTTTTCAGGTGCGGGGGCGGAGCGTCGCGGGATCGTCACGGACGATATACAGGAGCTATTCGCAAGGCAACCAGCGTCAATTGGCACTCTGAAAATCTTTTTGGAAAAATTGTTGTTATGAAATGTATGGGCGAAGTCACTTACCAAGTAACCTCGGTCCAAAGAGAAAAATTTTGAATAAATGCGATTTTTCGCGTTTTTGTGTGTTTTTGAGCGCGCAAACCTTGTGGGGGGTTGCGGTAGGGTGCTCCGGATATTAGGGGAGCGAAAAACGCGAAAGTTTAGTACAAAAATAATTTATTTCGAAATTTTAAAGAAAATTTTAACCAAAAAACGGACTATTTAATTAATTTAAAACTGTTTATTTTTCAGGTGCGGGGGCGGAGCGTCGCGGGATCGTCACGGACGATATACAGGAGCTATTCGCAAGGCAACCAGCGTCAATTGGCACTCTGAAAATCTTTTTGGAAAAATTGTTGTTATGAAATGTATGGGCGAAGTCACTTACCAAGTAACCTCGGTCCAAAGAGAAAAATTTTGAATAAATGCGATTTTTCGCGTTTTTGTGTGTTTTTGAGCGCGCAAACCTTGTGGGGGGTTGCGGTAGGGTGCTCCGGATATTAGGGGAGCGAAAAACGCGAAAGTTTAGTACAAAAATAATTTATTTCGAAATTTTAAAGAAAATTTTAACCAAAAAACGGACTATTTAATTAATTTAAAACTGTTTATTTTTCAGGTGCGGGGGCGGAGCGTCGCGGGATCGTCACGGACGATATACAGGAGCTATTCGCAAGGCAACCAGCGTCAATTGGCACTCTGAAAATCTTTTTGGAAAAATTGTTGTTATGAAATGTATGGGCGAAGTCACTTACCAAGTAACCTCGGTCCAAAGAGAAAAATTTTGAATAAATGCGATTTTTCGCGTTTTTGTGTGTTTTTGAGCGCGCAAACCTTGTGGGGGGTTGCGGTAGGGTGCTCCGGATATTAGGGGAGCGAAAAACGCGAAAGTTTAGTACAAAAATAATTTATTTCGAAATTTTAAAGAAAATTTTAACCAAAAAACGGACTATTTAATTAATTTAAAACTGTTTATTTTTCAGGTGCGGGGGCGGAGCGTCGCGGGATCGTCACGGACGATATACAGGAGCTATTCGCAAGGCAACCAGCGTCAATTGGCACTCTGAAAATCTTTTTGGAAAAATTGTTGTTATGAAATGTATGGGCGAAGTCACTTACCAAGTAACCTCGGTCCAAAGAGAAAAATTTTGAATAAATGCGATTTTTCGCGTTTTTGTGTGTTTTTGAGCGCGCAAACCTTGTGGGGGGTTGCGGTAGGGTGCTCCGGATATTAGGGGAGCGAAAAACGCGAAAGTTTAGTACAAAAATAATTTATTTCGAAATTTTAAAGAAAATTTTAACCAAAAAACGGACTATTTAATTAATTTAAAACTGTTTATTTTTCAGGTGCGGGGGCGGAGCGTCGCGGGATCGTCACGGACGATATACAGGAGCTATTCGCAAGGCAACCAGCGTCAATTGGCACTCTGAAAATCTTTTTGGAAAAATTGTTGTTATGAAATGTATGGGCGAAGTCACTTACCAAGTAACCTCGGTCCAAAGAGAAAAATTTTGAATAAATGCGATTTTTCGCGTTTTTGTGTGTTTTTGAGCGCGCAAACCTTGTGGGGGGTTGCGGTAGGGTGCTCCGGATATTAGGGGAGCGAAAAACGCGAAAGTTTAGTACAAAAATAATTTATTTCGAAATTTTAAAGAAAATTTTAACCAAAAAACGGACTATTTAATTAATTTAAAACTGTTTATTTTTCAGGTGCGGGGGCGGAGCGTCGCGGGATCGTCACGGACGATATACAGGAGCTATTCGCAAGGCAACCAGCGTCAATTGGCACTCTGAAAATCTTTTTGGAAAAATTGTTGTTATGAAATGTATGGGCGAAGTCACTTACCAAGTAACCTCGGTCCAAAGAGAAAAATTTTGAATAAATGCGATTTTTCGCGTTTTTGTGTGTTTTTGAGCGCGCAAACCTTGTGGGGGGTTGCGGTAGGGTGCTCCGGATATTAGGGGAGCGAAAAACGCGAAAGTTTAGTACAAAAATAATTTATTTCGAAATTTTAAAGAAAATTTTAACCAAAAAACGGACTATTTAATTAATTTAAAACTGTTTATTTTTCAGGTGCGGGGGCGGAGCGTCGCGGGATCGTCA